>CM050514.1:73549090-76529924 GCA_027563665.1 Antrozous pallidus
TTTTACAGAGTGGAAGGGAGAGGGATAGAAAGTCAGAAACATTGATGAGGGAGAAACATCGATCAGCTGCCCCTTGCACGCCCCCCACTGGGGATGTGCCCGCAGCCAAGGTACATGCCCCCGACCGGAATCGAACCCGGGACCCTTCAGTCCACAGTCCGACGCTCTATCCACCGAGCCAAACCGGTTTCGGCTGCTGTATGTATGTATTTTATTTAAGCTTTTTTCCACTTAATATATTTCACATTTCACTGTGACTTTTAACTGTAAGTAAATACAGTTATATACATGGTAGGACAAAAGTAGTTTACAGTTGTATGTGAAGCAGAGAATTTGTTCTTCTATTATTACTATTGTATTTTTATATGAACAACTGTAAACCTACTTTTGCCTCATCTGTATTATAATTTTAATATTTGCATAGTATCTCATTGATGACTACATCAGAATTTAGTTAAATACTGAAGAGAACCAAGATGGCGGCATAGGTAAAATACCTATCTTGCTGCCATACACAGCAATTTTAAATCTACAACGTAATGAAAGAACAAACACTATCCAGAATCACCAGAAAGCTGGCTAAGTGAAAAATCCACAAATAAAAGTGAAGAGAAGACACTGTGACTCAGAGGAGTGGCAGCGGACAGCGTTGAAGATATGTGCGGAGTCAGAGGTTTGGAGCGAGGGCCAGCGGATAGGGCGGGGGGCTGAAAACCGGCCAGTTTTCTTGAACAGGGGACACAAAGATGTCCCACTGGACTGATTCTCCAGCTCTGGGCGAAGTCCAGGGAATCCATTATCATACAGGGTAAAAACTGGGCAGTGGGAGGGCACGCCGAAGCTCAGGTGCTGCAGGGGTTGGCGGGCTTGTGGAGAATGCAAGCTTGTGCAGATTTCACATGACCTTGGGAACAGCGCAGCTGCCTGACCACGCAGAGAGCACTCGTGACTTACTCCTTCATTTGGGAAACCGTCAGACTGCATTGATTTGCGACAATGGGTGAGACATTGGGTGTGCAGACTCATTTGGGGAGAGGCTGAATTCTCCGATAGCCGGTGGAGCTCAGCAGCAGCTCTCTCTCAGAGGTGCTGGCAGCCATTGCCCCCAACACAGAGTCCCTGGGGCCACATAGGGTGGAGCTAACACTGTCTGCTTGGCCTGGAGACGCCACCCATCCAACCTGAGCACAGCTGAACGCCACAGACAATTGGCCTGAAGGTCAACCCCTCCAAGTGCTAACAACGATTAACCTGAGCTTAACTTCAACAAGACTGTGCAATCCATATCCACCTCAGGTAACTGGGGAGGCTGAGTCACTGTCCCTTGTAGGACATCTACCACAAAAAGCTAATTGACCAACTCAGGGAAGCAGCCACCATGCAGAGACATGGAAAGAAATCAGATGTGAAAGAAATGGAGGAAAAAAAATGACTGGACATGGAATTCAAAACCACGGTTATAGGGCTTTTCAAGAGGCTCCTAGAAAAGGTCGAGACCTATAAGGAAATAAGCAAGACCTACAAGGAAATGAATGAGACCCTCAAGGATATGAAGGAGACCTGCTAGGAAATGAATAAGACCAACGTGGAAATGAATGAGTCCTACAAGGAAATGAAAGAGACCTACAGGGATATGAAGGAGACTCTCAAGGATATGAAAAAGGACCAACCAGAAATTAAGCATACACTGACTGAAATAAAAAATATTATACAAAGACCTAAAAGTACTCTAGAGCACCCCAAGAACCAAGTTAAAGATTTGAAATACAAAGAGGTAAAATCCACTCAGCTGAAAAAAGCAAGAAACGAAAAGAATCCAAAAAATTGAAGGTAGTGTAAGGGGCCTCTGGGACAACCTCAAGCATACCAACATCCGAATTATAGGAGTGCCAGAAAAAGAGAGAGAGGAAGACAATGAAAACCTATTTGAAGAAATAGTGACCGAAAACTTCCCACACCTGGTGAAAGAAATTGACTTAGGAGTCCAAGAAGTGCACCAAACCCCAATATATAAGAACCCTAAGAGGACCACACCAAGGCACATCATAATTAAAATGCCAAGAGCAAAAGACAAAGAGAGAATATTAAAAGCAGCAAGAGAAAAACAGTTAGTTACCTGTAAGGGAGCACCCATACGATTGTCATCAGATTTCTTAACAGAAACGATGCAAGCCAGACGGGAGTGGCAAGAAATATTCAAAGTGATGAATAGCAAGAATCTACAACCAAGATTACTCTATCCAGCAAAGCTATCATTCAGAATTGAAGGTCAGATAAAGTACTTCTCAGATAAGAAAAAGCTAAAGGAGTTCATCACCACCAAACCAATATTATATGAAATGCTGAAAGATATTCTTTAAGAAGAGGAAGAAGAAAAAGTAAATTATGAACAACAAATGCACATCTATCAACAAATGAATCTAAAAATCAAATGAATTAATAATCTGATGAACAGGATAAACTGGTGAATGTAACAAAATCACGGACATAGAGAGGGAATTGCCTGACAATTCCTGGGGAGAAAAGAGGTGTGGGAAGTGCAGTAAGAGACTGGACAAAAATCATGCAACTATGGGAGAGGACAGTGGAGGGGGGTGAGGGTGGAGGGTGGGATGGGTACCAGGTAGAGGGGAGCTATAGGGGAATAAAAAGGGAACAATGTAATTAATAAACTGAACAATAAAGATTTTTTAAAAAAGAATTTATTTAAATAATGTTAAAATACATTTAGCTAATTTTCAACTTTTGTTTTTTGCTTTTACACGTATCAGTGTGATGGGAAAGCATTTCCACAAATATTTAGTTACTTATCTGACTTCTTGCATAGTAAGAAAGGAGTTGTTGCTTTAAAAAGGAATTGTGCATACTATGAGTCTCTATAGAATATATTACTGAAAGGCCCACAGTTTGGTCAAAGTTTGTGTTCAATTTCAATTCTGATAAGTGCTTCTTACTATCTCTCTAAAAATTATTTTAAAAAAATTTTTGTATCATTTTACTGAAGAAGAAGACTCTTCAGGCAGCTGTCAATCCTGTCTTCTGACCAGAGCTTCAAGCATGTTATTCATTATGTCTTCTGTTCTTTACCTGGGCTCCCACTGTAGGTCAGGCATCAAGTTAGAACCTGGTATGCAGTGATGAGGGAACAGGCAGAGACCCTGTTCCCAGGGAACTTACAAACCGATAGAAAAGATGATTATCAGATTAACAACAAAACTGTGTAGTTACTAGTACTGAAGAACACTATTAATAAAACAGAAGAATGAGGAATAATAATGGGTGAAAAGATGTCCCTAAAAGTAAATTTTAATTCAGAGAACTGAGGAAGGAGGAGTCATCGATGTAAAAAAAAAAAAAAAAGAAAGAAAAGAAAAGAACAATGAGTACTTTACTATGTAAGAATTCTGTCCATATTTCGAAGTACCTACTTTTGTCAAGAACTATTTTCCATTATGAATCTGTATAAAGTTAAATAATTTAAAGTAAAATATTTGAAACTGTCCACAATGTCATAGGAAATGCAACACAAAATAACATCTAAGGGTAGAAGAAAATGAATCAGGTTTCTTTTCCAGAGAAGAACCAAAACACCATAAGCAATAAAAGTACATAATTAATTAATATTGCACATTGACTTTAAGTTTTACTTTAAAATTGAAATAAAATTCTTGCAATCACATGTTTACATAATGTTACATTTCTATACACATATACTTGATGATTCAGGGAAAATAAAGTTTGCTTTTATTTTTGACAGTTATTTTTTCCTATAACTATTTTACATCATTCACTTACAATACTTACTTACCTAGCCCCCAAAGATATTTCAATATTTTGCTTCTGATTTATACCCTTTGAGTTCCACTCAATAGCAGTTTGAATTCTGTGCATTAATGGCTGATAATTGAGAAGGCTCTTAACTACAAATGCAAAATCTATTAGCGATATGAGGCTATTCAGGTTATCTATTTTCTATAGAGTGAACTTCAGTAGTTTATGTCTTTCAAAGAATTTGTCACTCTCATCTATGTTGTAAAATTTATTGGCATAAAGGTTGTTCAAAATATTTCCATATTATCCTTTGAATATCTGTAGAATCTGTAATGATTTTAACTCTCTTTGGTACTAGTAATTTGCTTCTATTTTTCCTGATTTCTTGGGTTTTGTCAATTATAGTGATTTCTTCAAAGAACCAGTTATTGTTCACGTGAGTTTTATATTATTTTTATATTTTATTCATTTATTTGTCCTTTGATCTAGAGTATATTTTTTCTTCTGCTTTTTGTGTATTTCATTTGTTCTTAATTTTTTAGCTTCTTATGGTGGGAGCTGAGGTCATTAATATGGACACTTTAATTCTTATCTGAAACTAGAGGCCTGGTGCATGAAATTCGTGCAAAGGGGGGAGGGGCGAGAATGCCCCTTAGCCCAGCATGCACCCTCTCCAATCTGGGACCCCTCGAGGGATGTCCAACTGCCCATTTATAGGCCCCTAGTAGGATCAGGCCTAAACGGGCAGTCAGACATCCTTCTCACAATCCAGGAATGCTGGCTCCAAACTGCTCAACTGCCTACCTCCCTGATTTCCCCTAACCATTTCTGCCTGCCAGCCTGATCACCCACTAACCACTACCCTGCCAGCCTAATTGATGTCTAACTGCTCCCCTGCAAGCCTGTTTGCCTCCAACTTGCCTCCTCTGCCAGCCTGGTCACCCCTAACTGCCCTCCCCTGCAAGCTTGATAGCCCCAAACTGCCCTCCCTTGCAGGCCTGGTCCCTCCCAACTGCCCTCCCCTGCTGGCCTGATTGCCCACAACGGCCCTCCCTTGCAGGGCTTGGAGCCTCCCAATGACCCTCCCCTGCTGGCCATCTTGTTGTGGCCATCTTGTGTCCACATGGGGGCAGGATCTTTGACCACATGAGGGCAGCCATCTTGTGTGTTGGAGTGATGGTGAATCTGTGTATTACCCTTTTATTAGATAGGATAGAGGCCTGGTGCATGGGTGGGGCCAGCTGGTTTGCCCTGAAGAGTGTCCCAGATCAGAATGGGGGTTCCCTTGGGGCAAGGGGTGGCCTGGACGAGGGGCCTATGGAGGTTTGCAGGCTGGCCACACCCCTCAGCCACCCAAGCAGAGGCCCTGGGATTTGGGATTAATCTATGTCTACAATTGAAACTTTGTAGCCTGTAGCGGAGCCAAGCCCTCTGCTACCTCCAGGACCACAGCCATTTCTGTTTGAAACTTTGTAGCCTAGGCCTTGGCTGGCTGAAAGCTTGGCTTCCTCCGTTACCAGGGAAACCCAAGCCTCTGTTCTCTCCAGCTCAGTGGCTGTATCTTTTATAATTGAAACTTCGTAACATTGAGTGGAGGCTTAGGTAGGCAATGGCAGGCCTTGGCTTCCTCTGTTGCTGGGGAAACCCAAGCCTCCCTCCTGCTTTCAGTGGCAGCAGCCATCTTGGTTGGGGTTTATTTGCATAATCTGCTCCTGATTGGCTGGTAGGCGTGGCTATGGGCGTGACTTGTAGGTGAGGCGAAGGTGTGGTCAAATTTGCATATTACTCTTTTATTAGATAGGATGGTTATTTAGTTTCATAAATTTACTGTTTTAAAATATTGTCTTCCTTCAGCTGCATTCCATGATTGATATATTGTAGTTTTTCTTTTTAGTTACTTCTATACTTTCTTTCTTTTCTTTTTTTTGTGGTGAGAACATTCTTTATTCAAACAGTCATGTGCTACAAGAAAGATTTTGAATGCAATGAATCTGGAAAAACCTTCATTCAAACTTGTCTTATTGACCATAAGAGTCCACACCTGGTAAAAGCTTTTTTGAGTGCAATGAATGTGGAGACTATTTTACCACAATTCATTACAAGCACCCTTTCCCCACTCCAGAAAAAAAAAATTAGCCCTTATTTGGAAAATTCTGTATTAAATGTATGTGGACCTACTCCTTTGGAGATGTTGAGGTATCCCACACTTTTTGTGGGTGTGGAAGGGACCACAAATTAACCTCTAGAGGTAAAGGTTGAGTAGAACATGCGGCTTAATATATAAAGTATTACAAATAGTAGTACATATGTTTCCTTTTTTTCTCTACATTGACCTCCCCCCAGCCTCCCCTACCCCCCAGCACATGCCTTCACCTGCCTCCCACCCCAGTGTCTTGTATCCATTGGTTATGCTTATATGCATGTGTACAAGTCCTTCGGTTGATCTCTTGCAGCTCCCACCCCCCACCTTCCCCTGCCTTCCCACTGTAGTTTGACAGTCTGTTCAATGCTTCTTTGCCTTTGTATCTAATTTTCCCTGTGTTTCTTTTCTTTAAAAAACCTTGCATCTTGCTAAAACCAGTTTGGCTCAGTGGATGGAGCATCAGCCTGCAAACTGAAGGGTCCCAGGTTTGATTTCAGTCAAGGGCATGTGCCTTGGTTGCCCACATCTCCAGTGGGGGGTGTGCAGGAGGCAGCTAATGGATGTTTCTCTCTCACCAATGTTTCTGGCTTTCAATCCCTCTCCCTCTCTGTAAAAAAATCAATAAAAAGTATTTTTTAAATAAATAATTAATTAATTAATAAAAAATCTTGCATCTGAATACTAGAAATAAACATATAAGAACAAAAAAAAAAATGTTTGACTTTCAGTTTCAATGTCCAACAGTTCTGAGCCCCAATTTTGATGTCAAATAGTTCCTTATGTGTACATGTCAGCAATGATATCTCGATGGTGGACAAATGGTGACAATGCAGGTTCCACTCTCTCTGGTTTGGTCCTGGGCAACCTGCAGCAATGCACAGCTGCTGACTGCTAGCATGACAAGGTGTCATCAGCGTCTTCCATCTCTGGACTGTCTTCATGGTTGGAATAGACCTGTCAGTTCCTCTCTGTTGCAGGAATCCATATGGTCTTGGAGTTGTTTTCTGAAAATATACAAACATATTCTCAACCAAAAGTTAATAAAGGAAACTTTCTGTAAATTAGACTTGGGATTCTTTTTATTTTTGCCCAAATGATTTTCCTTTGGCTTATTTTAGCACCATGGGTGTTTTTCATGGGTGACCTGCTGTTAGCATTACAAATGGAAATTAATTTTCTGGAGTAAGAATTTTCTAGATGTAATTTACTTAGAGGATATTTTTCCTTACATGCTATTATTCTACAATGTCATAATTTTTTATATTTTTCAACAGCATATTGTTCAATTATCCCAAAGAAACTTACAAACTAATTCTTTGAAAGTTTGGCAGCAATTTGAAAAAGGATAAAAAAGGAATTAATCCCTTTCAGAAGGAATTAAGGCACTGGGAAGGCACTTGAGTATTCTATATTGGCTCCTTTTGCCCTTTTTGCCAAGAGGGATCCTCTTTCCACAATCCAAGTGCACACAGCTGTGAGTTTTCAGTTCAAGCTGAGGTTGAAGCCTCTGGGTGGCTGGCACCATGGATCTGTCTCTCGCTCAGTGGTGTGAGCTTGGCCCTCTCTGCATTAATAACCTGAGTCCCTTGAGATATGTGATGAGTACCAGGACCCTGCCAGCAGGCGAGGAGATTCCAAGGCAGGTCCTTGGCATGGAGGTCATGGGGGCATAGAATACCAAGGAGACAGAATTGAACCTCACATCACCCTGCTTGGCCCTGGAGGATGGCTGGTTAGCCAGAGATGGGTAAGATTCCTCAGGTAAGGAACAACCTAAGACAGGCACAGTTGCAGAGGGGCCATCAGGAAAGAACTTCAGGGTCAACAGAGGTGGGGCACACACCCTCACCCCCCTAACCTTGCAGAGGGCCTGAACTCTCACCTCTTCTGAGGGAGGTCTCCTACCCCCATGGCTGCTTCTCCTTCCATGCCCAGCTCAGATCAGGACCCAGGTTATAGACAGAGATTTGGCCAGTAACAGCTACCATATATATATAAACAAAATCTAGCACCAGGAATGCTCAGGGCCTACTCAAGAATGCAAATAATCCTATCCACAGATATTTACAGGGTAAACTAAGATTATTGTTTGAGTATTAAATTTGACAATAAAATAGTAATCAAGTTTTCAGATTAATTTAAATTGGCCAATTGAAATAAGGGAATACTCAAGAAAATTTAACTGTACTGGATAAAAAGCTGTCCCTAAAATATTAATTAAAATTTCTATTAGTAGTTCATCTCATCATAAAGTTGCCTAACATGCAAAGAACCTAAAGCAGTCATATTTTTGTGCAAAAATTAAAATTTAAAGTTACCAAGATTGCAATATAAAATTTCCAAAAGCCTCCATTAATCAAAAAAGGGGGGGATAGTGGGGTAATATCATGTAAGAAAAAATATCCTGTAAGTAAATTACTTCTATGCTTTCAGTTTCCCTGTTGATTTCTTATTTGACCAATGGGCTATGTGGAAGTGTGCTATTTACTTTTCAAATACTTGAGGATTTTTTAAATCTCTTTCTTAATTAATTTCTAATTTAATTTCCCTGTGATTAGGAAACTCGACTTATATCCTTTTTAATCTATTGAACCTTCTTTTATTGCCCAGATATGGTTTATCTTGGTGAATGGTGGTGTACTTGAAAAGAATGCATACTTTATTGGTGTTGGGTAGAGTGTTCTATACATTTCAATTAGGTCAATTTGGTGAATAGAGCTTTTCAATCTTATATTCTCACTGATTTTTGCCTTCTTATTCTGTTTATTAAGAGGGAATTTATTAAGAGAAATGTTGAAATTTCAGACTAAAATTGTAAATTGTACTGTTATGAACATAGGGGTGCATCTATCCTTTCTGATTAGTGTTTCTGATTTCTTGGAATATATTCCTAGAAGTGGGATTACTGGGTCAAATGGGAGTTCCATTTTTAACTTTTTTAGGAAACTCCATACTGTTTTCCACAGTGGCTGTACCAGTCTGCATTCCCATAAGCAGTGCATGAGGGTTTCTTTTTCTCCATGTCCTTGCCAGCAATCATTGTTTGTTGATTTGTTGATGATAGTCATTCTGACAGGTATGAAGTGGTACCTCATTGTCATTTTGATTTGCATCTCTCAGATGATTAGTGACTGAGCATGTTTTCATATGTATCTTGGCCTTCTGTATGACCTCTTTTGAAAAGTGTCCATTTAGGTCATTTGGTCATTTGTCCATTTAATATATAGTTGATTTCAGATAGAAAGGGAGAGGGAAAGAGATATAGAAACATTAACGATTAGAGAGAATCATTGATTGGCTGCCTCTTGCACATCCCCACTCCCCATGGGGATTGAGCTCTCAACCTTGGGCATGTGCCCTTGATCGAAATCAAATCGGGAACCCTTTAGTACACAGGCAGACACTCTGTCCACTGAGCCAAACCAGCTATCCTTTGCCCATTATTTTTATTGGATTATTTATCTTCTTTTCATTAAATTGTATGAGTTCCCTATAAATTTTGGAGATTAAGCCCTTGTCAGATATAAACTGGCAAATATGTTTTTTCATGCAGTGGGCTTTCTTGTTTTGTCGATGGTTTATTTTGTTGTACAGAAGCCTTTTGTTTTGATGTAGTTCCATTTATTTATTTTCTCCTTAGTTTATATTGCCCTAGGAGCTATATCAGTAAAGATATTGCTATGACATATGTCTTATATTTTGCTACCTTATTCTAAGATTTGTATGGTTTCCCATCTTATGTTTAAGTCGGTTATCCATTTTGAGTTTATTTTTGTGTATGTTGTAAATTGGTGGTCTAGTTTCATTTTTTTATATGTCTGTCCAATTTCTCCAACACTATTCATTAAAGAGACTGCCTTGACTCCATTGTATGCTCTTGCCTCCTATGTCAAGTATTAATTGAGCATAATGTCTTAGGTCAACTTCTGGGTTCTCTGTTCTGTTCCATTGGTCTATATGTCTGTTTTTGTGCCAGTATCAGGCAGTTTTGAGAACTGTGGCTTGGTAATATAGCTTGATCTAGTATTGTGATCCCTTCAACTTTGTTCTTCTTTCTCAGGATTGCTGCAGCTATTTGTTTTTTTTTATTTCTTATGAATTTTTAGAGAATTTGTTCTAGGTCTGTGAAATATATTGTTGGTATTTTAATGGGGATTGGATTGAATCTATAGATTGCTTTGGGTAGTATGGACATTTTAATGATATTGATTCTGCCAATCAATGAATATAGTATACTAGTGGCCCGGTGCATGAAGTTCGTGCATGGAGGAGGGTTCCCTCAGCCCAGCCTGCACCTGCTCCGATCAGGGATCCCTTTGGGGATATGTGATCCCTAACTACCTCTGCCTACCTGCTTGATCGCCCCTAAGTGCTCCCCTGCTGGCCTGATTGCTCCTAACTGCCTCTGCCTTGCCCCACACCTGGGACCCAGGCTTCCCTCCCTCTGGCCAGCTACAGGCACCCAGGACCTGGGCCAGCTTCACTCAGGCCGGCCACAGTCACAGGCAGCTACAGGCACCCAGGACCACAGAGCATGCTGCCTAACCCCAGGGTTGGAAAGGGCCCCAGCTCCTCTATGTGCCTGCCTGTCCGAGTCCCACTACTCTGACTGCCATGGCTTAACGAACTTTGCTATATATGTTCTCCCAGCCTCCTGGGGAGAGGGCGTGAGCTGAGAAACTGGAGATGCTGCAGCCCCACTGAGGGCGTGCCTTCCTCAGCATCTCCAGAAGCCGGATCACCTGGTTGGAAGGCTCCTGGCCCCAATCCTGGCCTGAGGAGGCAGGGAGCTGTGGAGTGTGTGTGGTGCTTGGGGAAAGGGTGACCTTACTGGACTCACACACACTGCCACTGACAACGGCATGAGGTCATGGAGATTGAAGGAGCAGAGAAATTCATCCAAAACTGGGGGGTCCCAGGCCAACCCAACAGGCAGGCACCTCTCTGACAGCACACCTCACAGTGTGCCCTGCAGCCCCACCAGGGGAGCGCACGCTGTGCCGCTGCCACCACCGTCGCATCCGGCCAGAGGTGCTCACCTCATCGCACCCCTCCGTGGGCCCCCAGCCTGAGGACCACACGCTGAACCATGGCCATGCCCTCGCAGGCCTCGCCTCTCATCCTGCTGGCCATGGCCCCTGCTCCTGATTGGCTGGTAGCATAGCCAATCAGGAACCAAGGTACGGTCAAGGTACGGTTACTCTTTCATTTGATAGGATTATTCTAACTGTTTATATCTTCCTCTATCTCTTTTTTCAAAGTCCTGTAGTTTTCTGAGTACAGGTCTTTTACTTCCTTAATTAAGTTTATTCCTAGGTATCTTAATTTTTTTTGTTGCAATCATAAATGAGATTTTTTTTTTTTTTAGTTTCTCTTTCCCTGTGTTCATTAGTGGCATATAAAAAAGCCATCAATTTCTGGGTGTTAATTTTGTATCCTGCTACATTGCTGAATTTATTTATTAAGTTTATTAGTTTTTAATGGAGTCTTCAGGGTTTTCTATGTACAATATCATGTCATCTGCAAGTAATGATAGTTTTACTTCTTCTTTTCCAATTTGGATACCTTTTATTTCTTCTTCTTGTCTGATAGCTATGGCTAGCACTTCCAGTATTATGTCGAACAGTAGTGGTGAGCATCCCTGTCTTGTTTCTGTTCTTAGGAGAAATGGTTTCAGTTTTTGCCCATTGAGTATGATGCTGCTGTAGGTTTGTCATATAAGACTTTTATTATGTTGATGTAGGACCCTTCTATTCTCACTTTGCTGAGAGTTTTTATCAGGAACAGGTGTTGGATTTTTATCAAATGATTTTCTGCATCAATTGATATGATTATGTGATTTTTGTGTCTCATTTTGTTTATGTGATATACCATGTTTATTGGTAAAGAGTTGAATTTTTACTGAGAATGTCAAGATCTCCCATGTTTCAACTCAATTCTCAAGAAAAGGAGCAATAACTCATTTTAATTTGGTATTAAAAACCCTTATTTCTGTCACAGTAAAGGCAGGATGATTAGTTTGAAATATACTTTAAATCTCTAAAATTATGCCTTTATTTTTTAAAAATATATTTTATTGATTTTTTTATAGATAGGAAGGGAGAGGGATAGAGAGTCAGAAACATTGATGCAAGAGAAATATTGATCAGTAGTCTCCTGCACACCTCCTACTGGGGATGTGCTCCCACACCCAAGATACATGCCCTTGACCAGAATCAAACCTGGAACCTTTTAGTCTGCAGGCCAATGCTCTATCCACTGAGCCAAACCAGTTAGAGCCTGACTTTACTTTTTATACAGAATAGACAATTTATATTAAGGTACTAAAAACAGAAAACAAAAATTTAGAAAAGAGAACAAGAAAGAACACAAAACAAACAGAGGTGCACTTCTAATGCTGCTTGCCACTCTTTTAACCTGTTCCAAGGAAAAATACCCTCCCCACTAGCAGCTCTTTATACTTAATAATTTATGGCTGGCTGGATCAAAAGTGAGTGACTCAATCAAGACAGGTTAGTCATCTTCTGAACCAATCTATATACAAGAAATAGAACAGTGATCAATGAGGACAGAGCCAAAAGGATGCCATAGACAGAATCAAGGTCTTGGGAAGCAAAGCACAATTATAAGGCGCAGAAACAGAGTAAGCAGAGGAAATAGTTGGCAGAGCATGGAGTTCAAGACTTCATAACTAGTCAGACTAACCTGATAACTATCATAACAATGACAAATGTGGGTCAGTTAACAAATCTTCTGCTTTACAAATCCAAGTCAGTTTTACAGATTGAATCTTTAGAACATTGGAAGTGTCTCCCACACCACAAAATCTTTACTACACAAGCACTAGTACTACCTAAGATTCTACATATAGAGAGATTATTTTTTTAATTAAACAATACTGAATATCTTTAGTTTTTCTTCAGGAATTGAGAGAGAACAAAAGTTATTAAGCCAATTGAAACAAATTGCTGGTTGTCCTCAAATTTCCATTCTCCTATTCTTCCTAAGAATCTTGATTTGTAACGGGTAACCTCTGGGTAATAATGCTTTCAGCTTGACTAACTTTAGTCAAATTTATTTCTAACTATAGGCCTCTCACCTTCATTTCCTAGGGTATTTATTTAAAATACATGTAATTGCAAATTATTTCTTTACCTCCTGCTCTCCTCCCTTTAAAAATGTATATAAATTCCATGGAAAACGTCTTTGGAGTTTGATAACCCAAGAATACTTTTCTCAAGGGCCTGGGAACCATCAGGAAAATAAAAATTAAATCTACAGTGATGTCTCATCATGCAGTTATTAGAATGACTAAAATAAGAATGACGACACTGAATGCTGGTGTGGATGTGAGAAAACTGAATCACCTCTGCGGTGCAGATAATACTGAAATGGTGTAGCCACTCTGAAACAGTTTGACAGTTTCTTAAAACAAAACATAGAACTACCACATGGCCCAGCAATTCCATGCCTGGGCATTTAAATCCACCAAAGGGAAGACATGCATTGAGAAAAAACCTTGTACACAAATGTTGGTATCTGTCTCATCTGTAACAGCCCCACATTACATACAACTCAGAAGTCCTTTTACAGTTGGATAGTTAAACAAACTGTGATATATCCCCATCATGGCCTCAACAATATAATACAGAATAATGAATTACTGACACCTGCAACAATGCAGATGTACCTTCTTCAGTTATGCTGAGTGCAAAGAGACAATCCAAATAAGCTATGAACTCTATGATCACATTGATATAACATTTGTGAAAGGGCAAAATTATAGACAGAGACAGATAAGTGGTTGCCAAGGATGAGAGAGCTGGAGGAGTTGGGAGGATCATGTCTGTGGCTGTAGAAGGTGACACAAAGGGTCCTGTGGGGCTGGGCTGATAGTGACTCTACCAACATTAATATCCCATTTATCATGTTATCCACAGTTGAGAGAGGTATTACCATTGGGGTAAACTGGCTGAAATGTGGATGGAATCTCTGTTTTATGTCTTTTAAGTGTGAGAGAATCTAGTGTTTCCTCAGAATCAAACAATTAATTAAAAAATCAAGATGGAGAATGAATCAGGGAAATAAGACAGACAGTTATCGAGGTATGGCATGAGCCCTAGAAACTTGACATCATGATGCTTGGTGGTCTAGATGACTGCGGAACCCTCCAGCTTCCTGGCATTCTTGACAGTTTTCTGCCAGGTGCTGGAGACACACATTTTTTCAGTGCCAAGAATTGAAGAGAAAAGGATGTTTACATCAATCGGAAAGCATTGAGGGCTTGTTGATGGTCTTCCAAGACTTCACTGTAGAAGGTAATCTTTGAAAAAAATGACTTTTGATCATGGACATGAACAGGGAGTCATGGGAATTGTTCTGTTTTATTTCCTCTAAAACATACAGGGCTACTTTTTAACTTCACCACTGATTTCTTGAAAAAGCTACTTTATTCGGAGCTGCTGAGCTCAAAGAGGAGGGATGGGGGCATAAAACTATTTGTCTCATTATTGAAGAGTTTTCTCATTTCCTTCAATATTGTTGCTTTACCTATTATCACCAGAAAGTCCTATTAGAGCTTAGTTATTGCTCAAATCAATCATAGCTTGTGTTTAAAAACTTTTTCATTTTTCAAATATAATTTGCTGATCTTTGAGAATTTTCCTCCAGTTGTCATTATTGATTTAGATAAAACTGAAATCAATTTTCCAGTCCTCAATTATCTAAATTTGTATAGTAACATGAAACCAAATAGTAATTACTTCTTCACAAATCTCCATATCATTTTATTTAGACTACCATAAGCCACAAACTGCTCTGTTTTGTTTTGGTTTTCCCTTCCTATAATAGTGTCTGCCTCTGGTCTTTTGGTTTTCCCCTCCTAACACTCTGATCTCACCCACTTTGCTGCTTTCTCCTTCCCCACCTCTAATAGCTGGCAGTTTCCAGGACATATCCTGTAAGTAGGTCTCTATCTACATCAGCTCCCTAAGTGACCTCCTCTCTCAGTAGCTCATTGACTCCTGGGTTTGAGTTATGGAGCTCTGTGAAGGGAAATGAGATCATTTTTAGTTTTGTACCAACCTTGGCCTATAGCATAAAACACTAGCATATGTTTGACCAGTGACTGGCTGTGCTGTGGTGTTTGCTGTGATACAGAAGAAGTCCTTCTGCTGAGGTGGACACCAAGGTCGAGCACCCTACAACATCTGAGGATGCAAAGATTGAGCACCCTACAACATTTGAGAATGGCAACTTTGAGGACCCTATAACATCTGAGGATCTCAAGGCTGAGCACCCTATGAAATCTGAGGAGGCCAATATTGAATATTGTATAACACCTGATGATGCCAATATTGAATACTTTACACCACCTGAGGACACCGGCACACTCTGCAGATGCACAGCCTACTGGTGCTCAGAACAGGCAGGAGGAGGAAGATGCAGCACCTCTTCCTGTTCAGCAATTTGTTACTTATATCTAATACCAAGTATGTTTACAGTGCTCACTCTCCCTATTAGCATAGTTATATTTTCACTAACCCTCACTGGAAAAGCATATTCATTTCATGGAAACCACTGGAGTTTTTAGCTGTAACTCTTCCCTGAATCAGTGAAGCCATAGGAAATTTTATACATTGTTTTCTTTGATCACATATTATCTCTGTTTCCACAGGTGGTTTCTGAATAGCAGGGAGTTCTAAATGTGTACCCACCTTGCATGGGCATCCTTCATAGGTTCATGGGGCCTATGACTAAGCTCAGGACCATTTGTGTATCAAATATGTGAATTACCCAAGAGCTATGTTGATTTCCATGGCAGAGGTTAAAGGCAGATTAGGCAGAAATGCTGACAAAGCAATTTCACAGCTCACAGAGTTAATCACCTTCTCAGTTTCCAGTGATAATTGTGCAGTATGTCCATCACTTATGAATAATACATCCTAGTCACTGGTCTGAGATGCATACATTTATTTATTTTTAATCTGGGTTCATCTGTAAAACAAAAGCTTCTGTTTTAGCCGGGATCTAAGAGAAAATGGTATAAACAAAATCTTAGGAAAGGAAATTTAAAATAACCTATATCTTAAAGACAAGAAAATCTTTTTACAAGTTAAGATTGAAAATGTGTTTGAAATCCCTCCAATCCACCAATTTAATTTTTAGTTTTCCTCTATTAACAAAAATATTGAATAAATATTTTATACATTATGCAACTTTGAGTCTCTCAAATATTTTTATAGTAAGAAATATAGTAGAAGTAATAAATTAATACTAATAGATATAAAAATAACACAATATGATAATACCTAATAAAGGATAAATATAATGATAATAAATTAATAAATTACTGGTTATTTTATAACAGTCTAAACTATAAATATGGTCCATACCCAATATTCAACATTCAGAAAAATGGCTATTGCTGCCATTGATGGAGTTAGTTCAGGGCCTTGCTGAGCCAGGCTTCTCTCAGCACATGGGCTCAAGGCCCGCCCATCTCATCACTGGCTGTGCTGTGCACCCGCAGAGGGTAGCAGAGGTGGAAGAGGCAGCCTTCCCTGGAGCAGTGGGAACTGGCACCTCATGATGAGCACAGCTGCTCCCATATCATTTAAGAAGCTGACAGACACCCTGTTTGGTTATCTTTCTAGTTATAATAAAATCTTTAAGATAAAAAATAAAATACCACTGAACAACATGTGGACTGCCAACTATATGGACCAAGCAGGGGAAGCCAACAAAGATGCTCAGAAGTCTTTTGTCTTGGGCTGCTCTAATCTGAATTTTATGGCCACATTTAGGTAAGACCTACAGCTTGGTTCTGAATTTACATAGGTTTAAAATGGAAACTATTTTAATATGATTGTATATTAAGGCAGAGTCTCACTTGCTGAGACCCCATACATTGTACTTTCCCCCAAAAGTTTATGTGCATGACAAAGTATACAGATGTACAGAAGATGTAAACTGTTGGAGTGTTGTTCTTCGGTTTGGATCAGGGGTTTTTCAAATGGGCTCTGCGTGCCACTTGGGGAGAGAGGACAAGGGTCCAGAGATCCTATCCAATACCCTGCTCCTAGTCCACAGGTAGTGTCTGTGCTGGTATACCACTGGAATATCTATCTTGATCAAGCACTGTCAACTAGTCCAAGTGAGTTTGAAACATTACTTATATTCCCAAATTAATTCCCTTACAATAGGATTGAGTATACAAATGAAAGTCATCAAACACTGGCATACCTGAATTGTTTTTATACAGATGATCTTAGTTGGTGTCTATAGAGAGAAAACAATATAAAACAGATAAGATTCATGGAGTGCATGGTACTTTTCCAAGACACATTTTTTAAGCCTCCATGAGGATTAGGAATATGGCAACAGCTCTGGACCACTAAGTCTCATTCTTATTTTATTCCTCGATGTGTTCATAATGCTCACTGAAGGGTTTTCTTTCTCTCCTTGCTCCACACAGGCAAAAACTCACCTATCACCATAACAAGGAAACAACCAAAATCTTTCGAAGTTGTTAATTTCTAAATTCTATTATATGACTATATATTTAGACATTCTAAAAATCTAATTAAGAAACAAGAGGGCTGGTGCACAAAATTCTTGCACCAATAGGGTCCCTAGACCTGGCCAGCAGTCAGGGGTTGGGGGCCTGCCGACTGCCAGCCAGGGCCTGCTGGCCGAGGGGAGGAACCAGGGGAGATTGATTGTGGGAGTGCACTAACCACCAGAGGGCAGCTCCTGCATTGACTGTCTGCCCCTTGGTGATCAGTTCACATCATAGTGACTGATTCTGGTCATTTTGTTGTAATGGTAGCTTAGGCTTTTCTATACATATTAGAGGCCAAATGCACAAAATTCGTGCATGAGAGGGGTGTGTCCGTCAACCCAGCCTGCACAATCTCCAATCTGGGACCCCTCAAGGGTTGCCCGACTACCCATTTAGGCACAATCCAGGACTGCTGGCTTCCAATCGCTTGCCTGACTGCCTTCCTGATTACCCCTAACCTGCCAGCCTGATCATCCCTTAACCATTCCCATGCCAGCCTGATCGGTGCCTAATTGCTCCCCTGCTGGCCAGATTGCCCCTAACTTCCCTCCCCTGCTGGCCCGGTCACCCCTAACTGCCCTCCCTAGAATGTTTGATCACCTCCAACTGTCCTCCCCTGTAGCCCTGGTCCCTCCCAACTGTCCTCCCCTGTAGGCCTGGTCCCTCCCAACTGCCCTCCCCTGCTGGCCATATTGTGGCAGCCATCTTGTGTCCTCATGGGGGTGGCCATCTTTGGCCATAGGGGACAGCCATCTTGTGTGTTGGAGTGATAGTCAATTTGCATATTACCATTTTATTAGATAGGATGTATATAGATATCTGTTTATATAAGTCTCTGTCTTTTTTTTAGTAACATAGTTTCAGTAACATTTGCTTGAGGTCTTTCTCCTTCATGTTGCAGGTGAAGGGAGGCACTCTCAATGAGTAATAGAGAAAATCTTTGGGAAAAAAAGTGTTTCCTAAAAACCTCTTGGTCTAACAATGGGGAAATGTGGGAGTTGGTTCACATATGTTATATTGGTGTAAGCGCTGTGTCGAGATGGACAGGATGAGCAACCAGGCCTGCACCCAGTGCTCTGCTTCTCGCTGTTGTTCCTCTCTTTTTTGTCTAGCAGAGGAACCAGAAGCCTGGTCCATGTCCATGTGCAGGGGAGTTAGGTGGGCGTCCCACTGTCCTGAAGAAGCAGGTCCTGAAATGGGGATGGAGGCAGCAAGAGCAGTGTTGCTGATGGGAATATAAACAGTGGCAGCCACTGTGGAAAAGTTCAAAGTAGAATTAACATATGGTCCAGTAATGCTACCTCCAAGGATATATACAAGAGAATTGGAACACATGCCTTTTATCCACAAATGATCACATATCATCGTCCATTACAGCCAAAGAAACTGGAAACAACCCAAATCTTTGTCAACTGATGCCTGGATAACTAAATGTGATATATGAGATAGGGACAGGGGAATTGGAAGTGAAAACTTGAGGGATACAAGTTTTGTTTTGGGGCAATAAAAATATTCTACAACTAGATAGTGGCAATCATTGCACAGCATTGAGAATGTTCTAAGAGTCACTAATGATACATTTTATGTTATGTGTAATTTGCTGCAATGGAAATGTTGGTATATGATAAATCTGTGTATGTTGAGCCTTAAAATATTTTCCCTTTTGGGTAATAAATTCTGCAGAAACTTTAGCACAGGAAATACTAATCTTTACTGATTTAGAAATAGGGAGATCGATCTTGCTCAGAGGATCAGAATAATGAAGAATAAATTTTCTAAGAAATCATTTAATGTATCACAAGTTGATATATGTACCAGTATAAAGAAATAAAATATTGTAGGGTTTTTCCTCCTGAAACTATGTTTTAGTTTCTAGGTAAAGTGGGTTACATCCAAATGCCAAATTTCTGAAGTATGATTTCATCTGGATAATAACTGTCTTTATGTTTGACCAGCACTTGCAGGTGCAGGAGCACTCTGAGATGAAATTGACCCCATTTCAGCTCTGGAAACTGAAGCTCAGAGTAGATCAGAGACTTGCCCAGGACCCCCCAGCCTGCATCACCTAGTTGAAATGAAGTGTTTGGACTTCAAATCAACTTCTCTCACTCTTAACATCCACTTCCTGTGACACTGCCTGAGAAATAGCAGGGTCCATGGACAGTCCTTATGAGGAGGGGATAGCTTATACCCACGTCCACATGGCTATGGTCTAGCAGCTGGTATCCTTATCTGAAATGAAAGTCTTAACATTAGTTTACATATTTTATGTAATTTCATTTTTTCTTCCTGGTTTCAAAATTTCAGTTCTTCATAACTAAAGGAAAAATAGCTCGCAGTCCTTCAAAGGTACTTTGTGTACATATTTTAAATCTTTAACCGCTGGTAAAATAATGCACATCTCTGCAGAGCAGTGCTCCCCACACACACACTCACATCCCCTCCCTTCTCCATTCTTCCTGTTCTCAGTTGAAATCCTTACACTATTCTCACAGCACTGCTTTTTAGGATCGACCTGGCAATAAAGTGCTCTCATTGACATGCCATTTCCCTTATTTCTGAAGTAATTCTGTTCTTCACTCTTATGTTTCCCTTCTCTCAAACCTATGGCTTAGAGTTAACATTATTCAAAAACCATACATTAAATTTCCTCAAGGGCAGATCACACTACTGAGTGATTCTCACAGCTACTGCTGCCTTCTCCCCTCAAAAACAAAGAAAATGCTCGCCCTCCAATCTAGGAAGGAATGCTTTGAGCACTGGGTTTGCTGCCCAGGTCTCACATGACAAAGGCAACCTTTTAATTTTGGGTCATGTCTTATTTTCCTGAAATAGTTTAACATAGTTTCTTTAAACTCATATATATATATATATATATATATATATATATATATATATATATATATATATATATATATTTCTTGGTCTATTTATGTGATTTTTAAATTTGCAAAGTATATTGAAAATATTAGCCACGTAAATTACTTTGAAATTAAGCTAAGAGCTAATTCATCCTGTGTTTGGGTTGATATTGAATTTGATTAGGTGCGTCAGTCTAGCCAAAGAGAAGGACCAATTGAAAAGCCTTCCTATCACATCATCACTGAGGACATCAAGAACTGTGCACCTGTAAGTGTCATTAAGAACAAAATTCAAATCCAAGTTCCTGATTTAGGTAGAATGAAAGAGAAAGAAAGCAGGGAGAAGGTGGTGAGGGGGGGTTGGAAGGGGAAAAGGAAGAACATTTAAAATTTACTATGTAGAAAAATGTATTTTCTAAATACACATGTGTCTTTGTATATATAAAAGATAAATCCCGGCCATTAGGGATAAGAGTAATCCATGATAGTTACAATTCTTAAGCATGGAAAGTGTATTCAGCTTAATAGTCTGCACTGTTTTCTCTGGATCCTTCTAATAGGAACAAGAGAGGTTTGTAATAAAGTGATTTCCACAAGCAGAGACTCCCTACTGAAAGTAAACACTTTTTCCCAATAAATTAGGCAGTGATTATTATTGTATCAAAAGAAGTCTTTTTTTCCTTTATTAATGATTTAATGGGAGAGTTTTTAAATTGCATGAATGGTTTTTAGAATCTAAAATAAAGAACAGAATTTTTATGACTTCTAATTAAATCCCAAGTGAAATATAAGTGACTGAGTCCTCCGAAACACGTTGGCATAGGAAGCCCTCATCCCCAAGATTGTCTTCTGAGCCCTACTATTGGGTTCTGAAACACTGTCTCATAATCCTTCGGGCTAATGCATAGCATAGCTTAACATCAATGAATTTTAGATGTTTTTCTTTGAAATTCCTATTATCAAACAACTTTTAGGGCCATCTGTCTTATCAAGTAACTCATCCAAAAAAAAAAAAAAAAGGACAATGAAAGGGCAAGTTGTAAATTATGCAAAGTTTTCCTTTAACTTGTTTTTACTCCCACCTTTAAAGGTTGTAAGTAACCATTATGCTATTTTCTTCTGTAAGCCCTTATTTAACAAAGAGCACAGCCTCCCTGCCTGATATTAGCAAGCTTATGTACATGGTAAATGTTCTTGGACCATATTGTCTTATTTTTTAAAATATATTTTTGATGATTTCCAAGAGGAAGGGAGAGGGAGATAGAAACATCAATAATGAGAGAGAATCATTGATTGGCTGCCTCCTGCATGGCCCCTCCTGGGGATGGTGCTCATAACTCAACATGTGCCCTTGACCATAATGGAATCTGAGACCCTTCAGTCTGCAGGCTGATGCTCTCTATCCAGTGATCTAAATCAGCTAGGGCCCATATTGTCTTATTTTATAGTTTCTTTTGAAGTTGAGATTGCTTGGTAGCTATCATCTCAGAATGCTATTAATATGTTTTAGGTAATTTTCTATAAATTGTCTTTCTATTTTTAGGGAGCAGTTTTTCAAGGTAGAGTGTCATAAAGAAATATTATAAATACCCTATTCACTGGAGGACATGGAAGTGGATCTTAAAATTTCTAACATTTTTAGTCTTGTGGCCTGGTCTCTTTGGCTTTATTGAATTTGCTCTACAGAATTCAATAATGAATCTGTTAGTAACCATAAAGCCTGCCACAAAGAAGGCACTCACTAAGTAGCATTTTGAAAAAGGTCTCTTCTAGCCAGTTCCTACCCTGATTTTACTGAAACTGAGTATATAATTGCAAAGACATGAAACCTTGCTATAAAAACACAACTCCAGAAGAGAGAGCCAACCCACGTGCCTGTGCTTCAGGCTTAGACTTCCTCTTTCTTGGATTAGCTATTACATAGCCTGTGTCCCAGAAATCTGCTCAGGGAATCATGTTGTAATGAAATGCTTTCTACCAGCTACATGTTACAGAAAGGTGTGACAATATGTTATAAGGATGAGTTATCGCTCTCCATGTGCTTCATGGTCACCTGAGAACAAGTTTTGCCTTACAATATAGATAATAATTTGACAATAATTATTTACTGACCTACTTAAAATATTTAACATCAAGCAAATAATCTCATTTCTTGGCTACAATCTCTAATTATTACAGTAACAAATTCAGACATAGCAAATGACATTACAAACTGGTCACTACCAAATCTAGGACTAACTGCAAATCACCTGTGCACTATTTTAGTTAAAAAAACACAACTTGGATTTTTGGGATTTGTGTGAGTGTGTGTTGATAATACACTTCTCATCTTAAGACACCTAATTTTTATAGATAACAAAGTCATATCATGTCCCCCGAAATGAAAATTGATGGCAGCAATTATTCATGTACATAGGTGCTATCCTTATAGTACCTTAATTGTATATGGATTGAAAATGATAGCATAAAGAAATTGAGCTATAATTTTAAAATGTTAATAACAACATGCATTTTCGTTACATATACTAGAGGCCCGGCATCAAAGACAAAACCCAACTTTATCCAAGGGTTTTGGAGATAGCAGGAAGCAGAGCTTTTAAGAATGGACTTTTCTTCCTTTGTGAAGGAGCATAACTGTGCTTTCTTATGCTACAGACCACCCAGGAATTAAGGGACTGACTGCACTGTCGTTCATAGATTCCCATCTGACCAAAAGGGACAAGGCAAGAATCAATCTGGAATGGTATATCAGAAGCTGTGAAGGGACAAGGGCTTAGGCAAAATTCATGCACAGTAGGGTCCCTAGGCCTGGACAGCGATCAGGCCAATCAGGGCCTTCCTTCCCCCGGCTTCCAGCTGTTGGCCAGGGGCCTTCCTTCATTCCACACTGCCTCCTGGTGGTCAGCACATATCATAGGGAGCAGTCGAACTTCTGGTCAGTCATACTTTTGAGGGGACAATTTGCACTTTAGCCTTTATTATATAGGATATCATTTTCATAAGATTCCAACTCAGCAATTCTAATCTTGTCTTTTGGAAGGTTCTTTCTGTATTTCCTCTCCTGACACCTCACTTGTTACCACACCAGGCCTCAATGTCAGTACAATGAATCCTAAATGCAATGTTTTGTTGTAAATTTTGACATAAAGACCCACTTTATGGGTCATTACATAAAGTGTATGTAGACATTACATCTTTCAGTGCAGATTCTGAGAATTTGATAGCTAATGTATCTTGTAAATCTTTATAGGAGACAGGTTCTGAATAAGACCTGGGACCTAGGGACACAGGTGTTCACTTTGCTTTTACTTGAAGTATCTACCTCTTTATATTTTGGTGGTGCAGCTGTGAGCAGTTGGAATAGCTTTGGTGGAAGAGGTGGGTGTGGTTTAAGAGGAGATTGCATAAGGAAAAAGAGAGGCGGGTGACATGCAGATGGACGGACCTGCAGGAATCACTCACTAGTACTGCTCCTACAGACTCCTGACTCATGGACAATGCCTTGCTGTTGTGAGATGGCATTATCATAATGTTTGTATTTAAGGTGTGTCTCACCCAATGGTACATAGAGGTTGTTAAAAGTCAGGGCAACCAGAATTTGGCAGAAGACCTTCAATGACATATTAGTGGAATTGAATAATACATAAAAAATGAAATAGAATTCACATGCGCTGAGTGGCCCACCTCTCTGCATTGATGTCTAACCTGCATGTTATGCATGCCCTGAGTAAGAACTAAAACTTGAAAATATTGAAAGACAGTGACTGGCTTTGGGGAAGATGTAAGGGAGAATGATTCATGATTCAGCTCATTTTATGTCAAGTTTATGATTCTCCTTTGTTTAAAGTGATCAATCTCACCAAACCTGAAAAATGCTCCATTTTCATGAAGGCCTGGAGTTATTTGGCTATTACATGTATGACAGATAAGTGGTTACATCACAGTATTTTCAAACCCTACCTTGAAAGAAAGTGTCTTTTGAGCTCTCACTTCTATTTTGTAGTACATTTTTTAGCTGAGTTTGGGGTGTGTGTGTTTGTATGTGTACATGCGCGCGTGAGTGTGAGTGAGTGTGTGTGTGTGTGTGTGTGTGTGTGTGTGTGTGTGTGTGTGTATACGTGAGTGTGTGCATGTGTGTACTCTTTCATAAGAACAGAGGCATTTTACTTTATCAGGAATCAAGGCAAGCATAGTACCCATCACTAGCAACTAACTCCATGTCAAATATTCTTTGCTTTGTCCTCTCCTAGAGGACTCATTAAAATAACTCATCAGTCTTTATAATTTAGACCTGATTGTTTCAAGTAGGATTTCCAGTGCTATTGAGTGACAATTCTATTTTCTCTTCTAATCTGCACTCTATATTACAGGACTTGGCCTTTTTCTCCCTGGATTGTGTTCCTCTGCACCAAGGCCAGTGGGATGACTTCATTTTGCCATTATCTTTAGGACATTGCTGTACTTTTGTTTATATCGTTGAACTCATGATGCCTTTCAGGTTTGACTTTGTTCAGAAACAGTAATGTCAGTGTGTATGGTTCTCTGAACAACATGCCTGCCTGGGAGGGGGCATCAAAGACAAAACCCAACTTTATCCAAGGGTTTTGGAGATAGCAGGAAGCAGAGCTTTTAAGAATGGACTTTTCTTCCTTTGTGAAGGAGCATAACTGTGCTTTCTTATGCTACAAACCACCCAGGAATTAAGGGACTGACTGCACTGTCGTTCATAGATTCCCATCTGACCAAAAGGGACAAGGCAAGAATCAATCTGGAATGGTATATCAGAAGCTGTGAAGGGACAAGGGCTTAGGCAACTCAAGTCTGTTAATTCAAAAATGTAGGCAGCCCCATGGACCAAATTGCGTTTCCACTGATACCATTTCTTTCTCTTTTTGGAAACTGAAGAATGCTAAGAAAATGTGTTCTTCATGTACCTACTGTCAATGATTTGCTGTGACACATAGTTCTTTTTGTCTCCAAGGGCTCTAAGAGAGAGTACCAGCTGTGGATCAGCTCTGGAAAGGATGAGGCCCCATACTCATCGGTGAGTGCCAGGAAATCTCTAAGTCAAGTTGACTGGATTCAAATTCTTACTCTAAAGTCTCTAAGTATTAGTTGTTTGGTCCTTAGCTTAAATGCTCTTAAGAGGGGAAATCATCATGCAATCTTTAAACATACAGTTAATAAATAATTACAAAATACTTATTCTGTCCCAAACACTGATAACATCTATTCACTCACCAATTTATAGTTTAGTTAGGGAAAGAAATGTGAATATTTCCTCATGGTTTTTTTGTTTTGTTTTGTTTTACTTGACAGACAGATCTGTCTTGAAAAGCATCTCTTTGTCTGTATGTATGAAAGCAACATGGATTGTGATTTCTCCCCACCCCATATTTTTATTTTTAAAACCAATTCTTGAGTCCCTCTATCCCGTTTCCTAAACACTAAGTGGCTTCTCTTCAGTGACAATCTTCTAATGCCCATCCAGCCTCTGAATCCAAGTACAAATTCCTGCCCTATGCTCAGAACTTTTCAGCATCAAAGAAAAAATCAGGCCATTAAATTTACAGCCCCGAGGACTTCACTGACTGAAGCGCCCATATTGTGCTATTTCTCAGGAGTTTTCTGGCATTGTTCTTGGGGTCATTGATAGTTACGCTATTTCTAAAATAATTTTTGGCACAATTTACCTAAAAAGTAATGAAAAGTCTTGGACTAACAAGATTGTTCAGTGTGGTGAAAGGAAACAGAGGAATTAAAAGCAGAGCAAGGCCAGGATTGGTAGCACACCCTGCACCAGTGCTGGTGACAATGGTGACTTCTGTGAGAAAACTGAGAACACCCCTCTTGCCTGCATTCTCTTTTTTAATCCTTTCAATAATTATTTGAGGCTATTACTGCTTTTCAGGTCAACTAAAAATTCTAAACAACCTAATATTTTCTATTAAGTGTATTTTCCCAGTCTGGATATACAGGGAGTCACTAGGTACATAGGTGAGGACAATATCCCTGAAGCCACTTCATAGTTTTTTGTTTGCCTGTTTTTGTTTTTTGTTTTAGTTTTGTTTTATCAATGTTGAAATCTTTGGTAACAAAGTAAAAATAATCAAATACATACTTAAATATATTTACATTAACAAAAATGTGTTAATATAGACAAGAGAATATAGAGGACAACTTTTAGGCTTAGGACAGCCTCCTGCAACAAGGCTGGCTCTAAAAAATTCTACTGGCCCCTTAAGTTCCTATTCTGAGTGTATTATTCAATGGCTATCAATTCTCAGTTGCATGTTAACTCCCTGCCTTATCCTGGAGATTTGCTTGCACTTTATTGTTCTCATTGCTTTTGCCTTAAGATAGAAGTTGCTGTGAGTCTTGCTCTGAACAGGGTCCTGACATGGTTCCATGACAGATGAAATGGTAACACAGGTGCTCCTGACTTATACTCACTAGTAAATCAGGAAGTGAAGACATGAAATTGTTTTCTGCATCATGAATTCCATGTCATAGTACAGTCTTTAGAAATTCCATGGAGAGAAAGAAGTTTAAAGCATGAAAATGCCAAACAAATAATGTGGCCTCAACCCCAGATTATCTCTGTATGGTTTTCCACCACCTATATACTGTATAGCATATTGTTTCTTGGTTCCTGGGACCAAGCAGACTGCCCTCTGATGTCTGCCTGGTAGGACCCCTTACCAGGTGGAGCAGACATAGGATGGATCAGGGTAACTGACATCTAGTCTGGAGTAGGCCTGCCTAGGAAACCCCCAGTAAGTAATTAAAGATCTTTTTAAACTGACTTCAGGTATGAGAGAATAGCAGTTCTTGACAGTATAATCTTATTATTTAAAAAATATTAACCAGCAATGTTGATTACTATATTTACTTTGGTCCTTAACAGTCTTGGTAACAGGGAGATAAACATTTTTAAAAAGAAATGTCGGGCTCAGAGTGTCAATTAATTCAACTAAAATGTTTGTTTGGAAAAGTCATTGATTGAGGAGAACTAAGATGGCGGCAAAGGTAAAACACCTATCTTGCCGTCATAATCAGCAATTTTAATACTACAACTTAACGAAAGAACAAACACCTTCCAGAATCACCAGAATTCTCGCCAAGTGAAAATTCCACAAATAAAAGTGAAGATAAGACACTGTGACTCAGAGGTGCGGCTGCGAACAGCGTTGAAAGATTCGAGCAGAGAGAGGTTTGGAGTGCGCGCCGCGGAGAGGGCGGGTGGCTGGAAACCGGCCAGTTTTCTCAAACGGGGAGACAAAGACGTCCCACTGACTGATTCTCCAGCTCTGGGCGAAGTCCAGGGAACCCACTATCATACGGGGTGAAAACTGGACAGTGGGAGGGCACGCCGAAGCTCCGGTGCTGCCGGGTCTGCTGGCTTGTGGAGACGGCAGCTTGTGCAAACAGCTCGGCTGCGTGACGGCTCAGGGAGCTCTCTGCGACTTGTCTCTCATTCGGAAAACCGTCAGTCTGCTTTGTTTTACGACCCTGGGTGAGACATTACGCATGCAAAGTCATTTGGGGACAGTCTGAATTCTCTGGCAGCCGGTGGAGCTCCACAGCGGCTCTCTCAGAGGTGCTGGCAGCCATTGCCCCCGGCACAGAGCCCCTGGGGCTGCATAGGGCGGAGCTAACACTGTCTGCTTGGCCCGGAGACTCCGCCCATCCAACTTGAGCACAGCTGAGCTTCACAGACAATTGGCCTGGAGGTCAAACCCTCCTAGGGCTAACAACAAAAAGCTGGGTTTAAATTCAAAAACACTGAATACAACCCATAAAGGATTGCAGTAAGAGTACCCACCTCAGGTAACTGGGGAGACTGAGCCACTGTCCCTTTGAGGATAGCCACCACATAAAGCAGCCACCATGCAGAGACATGGAAAGAAATCAGGTGTGAAAGAAATGGAGGAGAAAAGACGACAAGACATAGAGTTCAAAACCACGGTTATAAGGCTTTTCAAGAGGCTCCTACAAAAGGCCGATCAACTTAATGAGAATTACCAGGAAATAAACAAGACCAACCAGCAAATGAATGAGAATTACAAGGAGATGAATGATACTTACAAGGAAATGAATGAGTCCCTCAGGGAAATGAACAAGACCTCTAAGGATACGAACCAGACCCTCACAGATAAAAAAAAGCACCAACTAGAAATCAAGCATACACAGACTGAAATAAAAAATATTACACAAAGTCCTAAAAGCAGTCCAGAGGGCCACAAGAACCAAGTCAAAGATTTGAAATACAAAGAACCAAAATCCACTCAGCTGGAAAAGCAAGAAACAAAAAGAATTCAGATAATTGAAGATAGCATAAGGGGCCTCTGGGACAACCTCAAGCAAGCCAACATCCAAATTATTGGGGTGCCAGAAAAAGAGAGAGAGCAAGTTAATGAAAACCTACTTGAAGAAATAGTGACTGAAAACTTTCCCCACCTGGTGAAAGAAACTGACTTAAAAGCCCAAGAAGTACACAGAACCCCAAAATATAGGAATCTAAAGAGGACCACACCAAGACATATCATAATTAAAATGCCAAGAGCAAAAGATAAAGAGAGAATATTAAAAGCAGCAAGAGAAAAACAGTTGGTTACCTACAGGGAGCACCCATATGATTGTCAGCGGATTTCTCAACAGAAACGATGCAGGCCAGACGCGAGTGGCAAGAAATATTCAAAGTGATGAATAGCAAGAATCTACAACCAAGATTACTCTATCCAGCAAAGCTATCATTCAGAATTGAGGATCAGATAAAGTGCTTCACAGATAAGAAAAAGCTAAAGGAGTTCATCACCACCAAACCAGTATTATATGAAATGCTGAAAGATATTCTTTAAGAAGAGGAAGAAGAAAAAGGTAAAAATATAAATTATGAACAACAAATACACATCTATCAACAAATGAACATAAAAATCAAGTGAACTGATAGGCTGATGAACAAGATAAACTGGTGACTATAACAGAAACATGGACATAGAGAGGGAATGGACTGACAATTCTTGGGGAGAAAAGTGTTGTTGGAAGTACAGCAAGAGATTGGACAAAAATCGTGCAACAATGGGAGAGGACATTGGGGAGGGGGAGGTGAGGGCGGAGGGTGGGATAGGTACAGGGCGGAGGGAAGATATAGGGGGATAAAAAAGGGGAAACAATGTAATTAATAAACTGAACAATAAAAAAAATAAATAAAAAATAAAATGTTTGTTTCTCATGGGAAGAACTAAAAGCCTGAAATATTCTCATATGGAACTGCAAAAGCCAACATTGAGAAACATACTTCATGGATCTGTGCCTTCCAAGCAAAGCAACATGATTCCATGTTTTTTTGTCTTTACCTTTTAAACTCTTCTGCTTGGGCACCTGCCTTATGCGGGGTGTCTCCTGTAAGAGTGCCCATGATGCTCCCTTGGAGACATGGACTTCCTGATTCAGAAACTCCAGCAGAATGGCACACATGGTGGTGTCCATGCTCGGGTTAAGGTAGGTTTGATTACACCCATCTCCATCCACTAAATCTACACCTGGATTTTTCTCTGTGTAGGTCATGAATATCCCTATGATCTTGCACAGCGCCATCATCCAGCCACTGTCCTCTGGTCTAAGGGACCTGAGGACTCTGCCTCTCCTTCCATCCTGGGGTCTCCAAAGATACAAGGCCAGTTCATCCTGAAACCCAGATGCCCAGCAGGGCAAGAGCAGGAGACAGGTGAGCTCTTTATTTCCTGCAAGTGTCTCTCTTGGCTCATGACTCCATTCCTCAAATAGACTCAGACCTCAGAACCCCTTCTGCATGTGGAGATGGCTGGGCAACAGTACCAGCAGGGACTAGTACGCTCTCAGAATCAAGCTGAGAGGAACCTCAAAAATCTAAAATCAAGACCCACATCAGTTCTAGGAAGAATTGACTCTCAGCCTGATGAAGTGGCTGGGTTGACTTACTAGTGTGTTGAATGTGGGGAAGAAGAACACCTCAGTGCTTCAAGGGGGCAATCAGCCAAATTCAGAATGTGGGAAATCTGACACAAAAATTACTCAGTTTCTCCTTCTTCCAGCTTCACAATAGGCAAACTTAAAATGGAAGTAAGTTTAAGTGAATTAAACTAGTACTACTAATGATCTTACTTCTTTGTAGATCCAGGGCAGAAGAGAGATAACATAAGGTCATCCACAACATCTCCTCTCCAGCAGGGCCCTTGCACTAACCAGGACAGCCAGGCCCAGACCCCACCACCTGCAAAGCCAAAACAGCTCTCACAGACCGGTGTGGGGATAACACCCTCCATGGCCCTCTTCCAGTAGGTCTCATTTTCGTCTTCTGAGGATGCCCTGAATGGAGGGAGCAAAACCCTGAATGGTTGTGTTATCACCTAAGTTTATTCCCAAATAGTTGTCATTGGAAAGGCCGAGGCTTTGGCTGAGATGCTCTGTAAACATGACTTTAAAGAATAAAATCTGATTCATGTTTCCCAGAGGCATAGGGCAGGTACAACCAAAAATGACACTCTTGTCCATTCCAGGGATTTAGCAAAGACCCAACCGCACAGGCTCAACCAGTCAGGATGGATCTGTGTGCAGGAATCTGGAGTCTGCCCCACCCTCAGTCTCTCCCGGCAACTCCTTTCTTGAATGACACACTCCCTCATCTCACCATTAATTAATTCCATTTCCAGCTGAGTCTATTCAACGTTAAACTCGAATATCCCACATGGATTTGATTGGTATTTCAAGGGCTTATCTATAAAGTCTCACCATCAGACAAATGAGAACCCATTCAACCTAACGGTGTATGTCCAGAAAATGACCCAGAGGTTGGCCTGTGTTATCTCAAAGTGAATTCTTGGCATTAACATTTATTGAGTGTCCCAAGTCCCTCCAAACATGATACTAGATGGAAGGAATTCTTTTGTGGGTCTGTAGCAACTTGTAAATGTGTACACAGAGAGGAAGAGCCAGCCACCAGAAGGGCCTTCATCTTCATTCCCACCACATGCCTGACTCTGATTTTGAGCTTCCTAGTTGGAGATGCCCAGCCCTTGTCTCTGGCTGGTGCCTCAGCAGGAAGCTGGACCCACAATCTTCGTGGAGTCACAGTTGAAGGGGAGATGAAGAAGGGGAGACTGAAACTGAGTTTTCCAATTAAACTTGTTCTCTGTCATGTCTCCAAATGTACATTTCCAATAACAATATTATTCCTATTTATCTGTGTAAGGATTTCCTTCACAATATGCCAGGAAGCATATTTTCACCAGATGTCTATAAAGAATGGCTCAGTGTCATGGATGAAGAGAATGAGGAGGAGAAAATCACTGCTTGCCAGAGGTAAGGAGGCAGTGATGACTTGACTGGGCCACACTTCAAACATAGTCAACATCATTTTGCCTTTTCACTGGGCTTTGTACATAACACAGAGAATGACTTTGTACCCAACTCTCTGTTTCCAACTTCTCAAGAGAAATGAAAAGTGTACGCTTCTGTCTTTGGGCTCCTAGAGCTACTGCCCAGAGCCAAGGCTGTGCTCCTGCAACACCTGTTTGGGCTGCTGCACAGCATCCAGCAGCACTCCTTCACCTGCCAGATAACAGCTGGCAACCTGGGCATGTCTCACCCCCAGCATCTTCTGCCTGCCCATCCCCTGTACCTCAGACTTAAGGAAGGGCTTGAGAAAAAAGGTAATGAGATCTCACTTTGATGCCCTTACACTTGTTACCCTAAATGTGCGATACTAATTCTGATGGCTGGTGTTGTGAAGTGGGCACTTCAATCACAGGCCCTGGAGTGACCCTGAGGGGTATAGGACGGTGGGTGGTTTACAGTCAAATTTAAAACCCTTGGGTCCCTTCCCTGTTTTGACCAAGGAGACCACACATTAAATGTTTAAATGACAGAGAAATCAATTGGCTGGCATCACAGAAAGAATCTGTGCTTATGAGGTTGACAAGCCGGATTTAGCTCTTGACCCAATCACTGAGGAGTGTGGAACCTTGGGCACAGTTTCCAAGCACTGGTTTCAGTAGTGACAATACCAGATCCTCTGGTTCTTTCCTGACATGTCCTTTGTAGCTTTGGAGATGTGAGCACCCATCGCTACACTCACATAGGCTTTCATGACAGTCTAGCCCATTGAGAAAACTATTTGGCTCCCAATTGGCCTCTGCTCTGGATGAGAAAACTAGTATAAAGGTACAACTTGTTTGAAAGATCACAACTCTTTCCCCATCTCACCATCAAGGCAGTTCATCAGGACCAACTGCAGTGAGACAAGCGGATGTGCTTCTCCCAACTGCTTGCTTCCTTCTCACACACAAAAAAACAACACAGAACTCTCTCCTTCCCAAAGTTCAGATACTTCTTCACTGAAGAAGTGAAATTTTCAAGTTTTGTCTATAAAGTTTAGTAGTAATGTATAGGTTATTTATACCTCAATAAAACTCAGAAAATTTTAAATTAGAAAAATAAAAAAAGTAAATACATTTTAAAGAGTATATATTTTACCCCCCAAAATTTTCGGGATGCTTGGAAAATATCTTAGTTTTAAAGATATAACCACTGATATAGAAAAGTTCTATAACTGTTAAAAATAACTGATGCAAGATTCAAAATGACAAATTTTGCTTACATCACCTCTGAGAACCAAGAAGCAGTTACAGTTAAATTGGGAAACAATCTCCCTGAATTACTAAGTGGAGACTAGATGAGGGGGAGACTTTTAACCAAGGGCTACAGAAGCCACCTGGAGACTAGAGGGCTTGAGGGGGTAAAAGGGGAAGAGGGAGGGAAAAGGCACAAAAGGGGCTGGCCCACTCCCACAGTTGCAGGTTATGGAGGGAAATCTCAATGACAGGGGTTCCCCCTGAGAGGAGTGAAGCACAGACCCCAGACCAGGCTCCCCAGGACCAGGTGCCCACATAGCATCCAGCTGTAAAAGGCAGCAGGGTTTCTGGCCACCAAGGAGAAGCAGAGCCTCTGGAGTCAAAGCCACCCATTTAAATGGCCCATAACCAAAACTTTCCTTCACAGTCACTCACCCTGAGGTCCTGTGGAAGGTGGTGAGGACTGGAGCCCTTGAAGAGAGTCTGGGGTGGCTAGCCTTGGGGAGACCTAAGGGAGGGGCCTCCAGAATCCCTGGGCTGAGTTACCCCTGATGCCACAGCAGTATCTTCCCTCTGAGCAGGATCAGCCTGGGGAAAGCAGCTATGCCCACCCCTCCCCTCTGGAATCATCTCCCCCCAAACTGCATAAGCCCTGCTACAGCATAGCTGGGGCTTAGAAGGGTGGGCAGTCTCAGAAAATGGCAGTGACTGGCTTTGCTGTAGAGCTATTCCTCCAACTTTCCAGGGAACCTCATGGGAGAGCCAATATAAAACCCATCCCCAGGTTCCAGCTGACCAGACCTCTGTCCTCAGTAGCCCCCACAGCCTGATTACTAGGTGCTCTGCCCTGCCAAGGTCAAGATAAAATTCAGGTCAGACTCAGGGGAAGGAAAATATACCCATTATCTTCCCTAAAGTCTGAATGGCATTTCCCCCTCATAGGAGATCCAGTGCCCCATCCTCCTGATTCTGCCAAAGTCTCTGACATAATCAACCTTTTCTGTGATTAAGCCTGGCAGCCAGTGAACGGGTGAAGGTAGGTGGAAGAGGGTCCCAGAATGCTTGGGACTTTTGCTGACCCACCCCTGGGCCCTATGCTGGTGAATGCCTGCTTTGAAGTGAAGCTTGGTCCTTCCTGTGTGGGGCCACATCCAGTGGAGGCAGCCATAAACCATGGGTCATTTATAGCTTCAGACAGGTTGCTGAGGGCTGGGTGTGAACAACATCTGACATTGACTTGCACCAGAGACCTTCCCGAGAGACATGGAACTTGCACACCAAGTGGCCAGTTTCAGATAGCATTGGAGAATACAAGATTCACTTTTTTCTTTTTTATTCTTTTACTTATTTTTTCTTTTCTATTTTTGTTATTTTCTTTTTCTTTGCCTTTTTCCATCTTCTAATTTATCTGTTTCCTTTTCTAATTGTATTTTCTTTTGCTATACTTTTTTGTTTTTCTTTTCCTGACCTTTACTTTTTCCCTTTTTTCTAACATATTGGTCTCCATTTTTTTGGAAATGTTTTTTATTATTATTCTATGTGTTTTTGGTGATGCTGTTTTTTTCCTTTTTGTTTTATTTTTGCCTTGTTTTGTTCTGTCAGCACATGTACGTGGGCAAAGTTGACCTGAGAATCGATCCCACCCACAAATGGGCCAACCACAATCAAGACCCAAGTACAACAGAAAGGTTTACATAACATACATAATGGACATTCCTAGAGCTTCAGGAGATCAAGTAGATGGTGCAACTGTGACCCATAATACATCTACTACATAAGGCCACACCAGGAAGACTGGGCATTATGCACATCTATCTAATACATAGAAACAAACACAAAGCAGCAGCAAAAATGGGTAAATGAATAAAACATATTACAAATGAAAGACCAGGAGAAATCTCCAGAAAAAGAGATAAATAAAAAGAATGCAAACAATTTATCAAGTTCAAAGAAATGTTGTAAGAATGCTCAAGGAACATAGTGAGAATTATAAGGAAGTTAGTGGGAAATATAATAGGGTGAAAAAAAAATAAACATAGAAACCATGATTAAGCCAAGACCGGTTTGGCTCAGTGGACAGAGCGTCGGACTGCGGACTGGAGGGTCTCGGGTTCGATTCCGGTCGGGGGCATGTACCTTGGCTGCGGGCACATCCCCAGTAGGGGGCGTGCAGGAGGCAGCTGATCAATGTTTCTCTCTCGTCCATGTTTCTGACTTTCTATCCCTCTTCCTTCCACTCTGTAAAAAATCAATAAAATATATATAAAAAAAGAAACCATGATTAAGAAGCAGTTGGAAGTAAAGAATACTATGTCTGATATCAAGAATACACTAAAATGAATTAAATGTAGGTTGGATGAAACAGGATATAAAATCAGTGATTTGAGAGACAATGTAGAAAAAAAACACCCAATAAGACTAGCAAAAACAGAAAAGAATTTTTCAAAAATGAGGATAGTTTAAGGGAACTTTGGGATAGCATGAAATATAACAACATGCTCATCATAAGGATACTAAAAGGAAAAGAAAGTAACAAGGGATAGATACATTTTGAAGGAATAATGACAAAAAAACGTTCTTAATCTGTTGAAGGAAAAAGTCACCCAACTTCAGGAAACACAGAGAGTCCCAATGAAGATGAACCCAAAGAGACCCATACTAAGACACATTATAATTAAAATGGCAAAGGTTAAAAACAAAGACAGAATATTAAAGGCAGCAAGAGAGAGACAGTTACCTACAAGGGAGTTCCCATCAGGCTGTCAGCTGATTTTTCAACAGAAATGAGCTGACAGAAAGAAACACTTCAGGCCAAAAGAGATTGTTGGTGTAAAGTATTCAAAGTAATGAAAAGGAAGGACCTGAATCAAAGATTACACTATCTAGTAAAGATAACATTTAAAATTGAAGCCCATGGACATCTGCACTAGTGTCAACAATTTTTAAAAATTAATTACAGTATGTAAACACTAAAAAATTAAAGATGTAAAAAAATTGAAAAGAAGCTGACTCAATAGTTTTAAGTCTTCATAATTGGAGATGGGCATTTCTATGCTGCTGGCTAAGATGCAACATAGGGTACTTTGGCAATATTTATAATATTTATAAATCCAATTTTTGACAAGCACTCCCATGTTTAAGAATTTATTCTATAGATACAAAATAAACTAATGAACAAAATAGGTCCAGAGACATAGAAGCATAGAACAGACTGACAGATCTCAAAGGGGTGGTGGAGAGAGATTAACCAAAGAAAGAATATGCATACTAGAGGCCCGGTAAACAAAATTCATGCATGAGCTGCAGTGTCCCTCAGCCCAGCCTGCACCCTTTCCAATCTTGGACCCCTTTAGGGACATCCCACTGCCCTTTTAGACCCAATCCCGGTAGGATCAGGCCTAAAAGGGCAATCAGACATCCCTCTCACAATCCACAGCTGGCCCACAACTGCTCTCCTGCTTGCCTTCCTGATTGCCCCTAACTCTTCTGCCTGCCAGCCTGATCACCCCTTAACCACTCCCATGCCAGCCTGATTGATGTCTAATTGCTCCCCTGCCAGCCTGTTTGCCCCCAACTTCCTTTCTCTGTTGGGCTGGTCACCCCTAACTGCCCTCCCCTGCAGCCTTGATCAACCCCAACTGCCCTCCCTTGTAGGCCTGGACACTCCCAACTGCCCTTCCCTGAATGCCTGGTCCGCCTCCCCCCCCCCCCAACAGCTCTCTCCTGTAGGCCTGGTTAACCCTAACTTCCCTTCCCCACAGGCCTGAGTCCCTCCAACTGCCCTTCCCTGCAGGCCCAGTCACCCCCAACTTCCCTCCTCTGCCAGCCTGCTCACCCCTAACTGCCCTCCCCTGCAGGCTTGATCTCCCCCAACTGCCCTCTCTTGCAGGCCTTTTCCCCCTCAACTACCCTTCCCTGCTGGACATCTTGTGGTGGCCATCTTATGTCCAAATGGGGGCAAGATCTTTGACCACATGGAAGCAGCCATCTTGTGTGTTGGAGTGATGGTCAATCTGCATATTACTCTTTTATTATATAGGATAGAGGCCTGGGGCAAGGGTTGGGGCCAGTTGGTTTGCCCTGAAGGGTGTCCTGGATCAGGGTGGGGGTTCCCCTGGGGTGTGGGGAAGCCTGGACGAGGGCCTATGGTGGTTTTCAGCCCAGCCATATCCCCTGGCAATCCAAGCGGAGGCCTTGGTATCTGGGATTTATTTATCTTCTACAATTGAAACTTTGTAGCCTGGAGCAGAGCCATGCCTTCTGTTCACTCCATGCCTGAGCAGCAAGGACAGATGGAAAATTTGGCTTCCTCCGTTGCTGGAGAAACCCAAGCCTTCTTCCTGCTCTCTGTGGCCACAACCATCTTGGTTGGGGTAATTTGCATACTTGCTCCTAATTGGCTGGTGGGTGTGGCTTGTGGGTGTAGTGGAGTCATGACTAATTTGCATATTAGTCTTTTATTAGATAGGATATGCATAGCTCATAGACACACATAATAGTGTGGTGAAGGCCTGGGGTGGGACAAGAGCCAAGTATGGGGAGATTATAGGAGGTAAAATCAGGGATATTGTAATACTCTCAATAATAAAAATAAATTTTAAAAAAGAATTTATTCTGTAGATACATTAGAATATATGAAATGAAATTTTTAAATAGAATATATTGCAGCATTATTTGCAAAAGAAGAAGTTTGATCACGATAGGAATCTTGTTAAATAAACTTTGGTACAACCACTAAATGGAATACTAAGAGACTAAAAAGAAGAATGAGGGTACACTGTGGACATTGATGTGGAAGGATTTAGGAGATAGGTTAAAACATTTTAAAGACACAATGCATAATATTGTATAATGTATATGGGCATTTGTGTAAGAAAGTTAGGGTTGGAGGAATGAGAATCTATAATAATTAAAGCATAATATACCAATTAGACCAGACAACCTTCCAGATGAAGCCGGGGCTGTGAGGGAAGCCCAAGTCCTGGGTGGGAGAGGGAAGCCAGTGCTGGCAGCCAAGGGAAGGAAGGACTACTCTTGCATGAATTTCATGCATCAGGCCTTTACTATAGATATATTTATATGTATAAATATGGCCTGGTGCAAGAAATTCATGCATATTAAAGGGGTATTAATTAGAAGAAATATTTTAATAGTGCTATTTGCACTTTCTCTATAATAAAAGTGTAAGAGATAAAAGGTAATGAGTACAATGTATATGAAAATAATACATAATTTCATTAATAAATAAATAATAACAAAATGGCCGACACCAGTTTGGCTCAGTGGATAGAGTGTCGGCCTGAGGGCTGAGAGGTCCCGGGTTTGATTCCGGTCAAGGGCATGTACCTTGGTTGTGGGCACATCCCCAGTAGGGAGTGTCCAGGAGGCAGCTGGTCGATGTTTCTCTCTCATCGATGTTTCTGACTTTCTATCCCTCTCCTTTCCTCTCTGTAAAAAATCAATAAAATATATTTTTAAAAAATAATAACAACAAAATGATATAACAACAAGGCGAATCCACAATAAACTGTTGAGTTAATTTTCCTGCATTTAAAATAGGATTGAACGTGTCCCTCACAGAGAGATGAAATCTATAATACCGAATTTGGGTGACTCGTGTTCTTACATTTTGTCTAGTATTATTGTTGAGTACTGTGTTGTCTCTGAGTCTTAATACAATATCTGTTCCTCAACCTTTTTCACCATGTGGAAAAAGAATAGGATATGTCATTGCATCTAATGTAGGAAACAGGATACTGATTCGTTTCACTTTAGTGGCATTTGGATTATTGGGATCTGGTTTACAATGAATGAGCAAGTCCCTTTCAAAAGGAGGTTCTCCATCTTCGTTTCTGAATATGACAGCAACCTCAGTTACATGGGGAGAATTATATCTACCTGGGTCACTATTATGATCATATTTAATTGCCATAGTTACTTCCATGGGAGCTATATCATTTGCTGCTGCTTCAGATTGGGCTTCCTTTTCTACCTCATGTAGCATCTTGTACAATTTTGTTAATTCATTTATTTCATGCATGAGTCTTTCTGAGCAGGCCTGGTTTGCTGGGATTGCTAATCTTTTACATGTTGCGTCAGCTGTATCCAAAACACAGAGTTAAGCAAACTTTCGAGAAACACCATCATAAGGATGTAAAGTTCCAGTACGATGATAAACTTGTCCATGTATTCTAAAACAGTATGGCCCATACCCTGATGGCAATGCAACATTTGCACCCATGGAAGCAAAAGCAAAAGAACTATTTATAGATCGAATGTTTTCCATGAAATTTTTATTGTCAGAATTTTCATTTGTCATTAATCTTTTTAAATATGGCAGGTAATCTGGAAAATGTATATCATTTGGACAGACTTTCCCTTTGTTACAACATTGAGTAAATTTCCCATCAGATGGTTTTTCATCAGAGAAATTTAGTGATAGGCAAAATTCACATCTAACAGTCATTTCACCACAACTATGTTTGAGAATTGCAACCTCATGTACTCCATTTTCGCTGAGAAGGCAGTTCCTACCACTATTGGTAGTACTTGTTGATGATTGTTCTTTAGACATATTCTGTCTTTGCCACCGCCTTCTTTCAACTTCAAAGGCACGTTGTTCTTTAGACATTTCCTGTCGAAGATGCTGGTGTTTTTCAGCTTCAGAGCAACGTTTTTCCAATAGCTGCTCTTCAGATACAGTCTGTCGCAGGCATCCCCTTCTATCAAGATCAGATGCACATCGCTCTTCAGACATTTTCTGTCGATAAAGTCAGCACCTTTCTGCTATACAGCTCTATTGTATCAACAGTTTTTCTTTGAACATTGTCCCACCTCTCTATTGCCACGTTCTGAGATAGAGGAGAATAACAGGCCTTTCAGCAGTGTGACCAAAGGCTGATTTGGACAGATTCTGTGGGGGTGGGTCTTCCTTCTACTTGTTGTCAGTTTCAGCTGGGATGCTGTAGCTGGGACTCTGGGCCTTCACTCTTGCGGTTGCCTTCTGTTTTTGCTGGCATACAGCTGAAGCTACACATAAAACAGCAATGCCAGGGGCCTCAGTTAGACGCAGATGTGGTAAATTCTCACTGCTGCAGCCACCACCTCGTTTTCCGCATCCTGGGGCCTCAGTTCGATGCATCTGTGGTTCGCTGGCACTGCCACTGCTTGGTCTCCGAGGCTGGGCACGGTGCTTGATGCCTTCACTACTTCATCTCTGCTCCTGTGGCCTGGCGCCCACACCTCTTGACCTCGCCCCTTGCTCCAATTGGCTGGTAGCATAGCTAGTCAGGAGCCAAGGTTAGATGCAGCTGCGGTGAGTTCTCGCAGCCACCGCTGCTGCCACTGCCTCAGTTAGACTCAGCTGTGGTGAGTTATGGCTGCTGTCGCTGCCACTGCTTGGTCTCTGCGCCGGGGGCTGGGCGCTTGATGCCTTCACCACTTCATCTCTGCTCCTGGAGCCTGGTGCTCACGCCTCTTGACCCTACCCCTTGCTCCGATTGGCTGGTAGCACAGCCAGTCAGGAGCCAAGGTACATCAAATTTGCATGTTACTCTTTTATTAGATAGGATGAATATGAAAGACACACTCTGAGGAGGTAGGGGAGCCCCCAAAACACTCAGATTGAAATTCACACAACCTTGACCAGTAAAGGCATGAAGTCAGAATTAATTTGATATCCTATATTATAAAAGGCCAGAAGCCATAAGCATCACACCAGAATGACTGCTTGATCAGTTGCCATGAGGTGGCATTGGCCACCTCTCTGTCCCTCCCCTCTCTGGCCCACAAGCGGAGGCGGAGTGGGACTGGGAACTGACAAACAGGTTGAACAGCTGACCTCTTGGTCCCTGCCCCTGCCCCGAAAGCTCCAATGGATCAGCGATGGTGAACTGAGGAATCAGGGTTGGTGGCAGGAGGGTCAGATGGCTGTCAGGCTGTTGCGATCACCAGCTCATCCCCCCTGCTCAGGGGCTCAGGCCTGTGGGAAAGCAGGCACCGGTGAATTCACCTTCATGTATGTGTGCCAGGCCATCTGCTGATGGAACGCACTGCCTGCTTGGGGATGCTCACGCTGGGGCAGGTAGGTCAAGGTTGTGCCCTACAGCCTCTGTCAGCACCTCATGCTCCAGCAGCAATGGAGGCACCTATATGAGTGGCCCTGAGCTAGCAGCACATTCCATCAGCAGTCAGCCTGGTACACACATATGGAGGTGAAGTTGGCTGAGTCCTTGAGCAGCCGGAATGAGTTGGTGAACCCAACAGCCTGACAGCCCAGCAGCAGAGGTGGCGTTCAGCCTGAGGACTGGTGAATGGGAAGAAGATGGCCCTGATCACAGGAGGCTAGTCCTAGGGACCCTACCCACATGATTTTGTGTGCTGGGCCTCTAGTACACAAATAAAGCAATGTACTTTTCTTTGTCCCAGTGTTGTGAAACAATTGTACACCTTCTACATTACAATGGTCCATCCACATTTTCAATAATTGATTGATTTTATATGATCTTATTTAAAGACCATATTTAAAGACTCTCTTTTGGAGCAAGCAAATAAGAAACTTAAGATTGAGAGAGGTTCATATTTTATCCAGGGTCACATAGGTGTTACCAGTTATGTCTACAAAGACCCATATGTAGATTACCTGATCTACTCAAAAACGTCAACCCAAATGTGTAGCACTTCTCTTGCAGAAATAAATCACATTATGCAGTTTCTTACCACTGCCCTATTTCCTAGATCTCCCGTTTTATATCAGAGAACTAATATAAAGAAAGCCCTTCTTGGTGGAGGAAAAATAACTGAGTCTTATAATGCACAGGGAGTGTCCCTCAGCCTGGCCTGCACCCTCTCCAATCTGGGACCCCTCAGAGGATGTCCAATTGCTGGTTTAGGCCCAATCCCTGAAATCCAGGACCACTAGCTCCTAACTGCTCACTTACCTGCCTATTTGGTTAGCCCTAACCATTCTGCCTGCTAGAATGCTTGTCTTCAACTGCCCCCCCACCAGCCTTCTTGCTCCCAACTGCCCCCCTTGCCAACCTGATTGCCCCTAACTGCCCATCTTGCAGCCTACTTGCCCCCAACTGCCTCCCCTGCTGGCCTGATCTCCCCCAACTGCTCCCTTGCCAGCCTGCTCATCCCCAACTGGTTCCCCCTGCCAGCCTGCTCACCCTCAACTGCCCCCCCAAGCTGATCACCCCCAGCTGCCCTTACCTCCTGGCCTGATCACCCCTAACTGCCTCTGCTTCTGCCTTGCCATCATGGTCTCCCAGAAGGTATCCCAGTCTAATTAGCATATTATCCTTTTATTAGTATAGATGAGAAACAGAATTCATTTATAAATGTATGTGTTTTGTCATAATTTGTTTGCCTACAACATGGAAGGTACAGTTATAGGCACTAGGGTTATGAAGAGGGACAAATCACATATTCTCTAACCTCAAGAAGCTCCGGATTCAGAGCAGTATCTTCTAAGCTGCATCACTGAATTATGCCTACGAAGCCTGGAGTCCTTCATTCGCAGAACTGGGGAGAATTATTATCTTCTCTTATTCTGGTACTTCAGATCTCAGAATTTATAGCCTTGCAGTGTTGTTAGAGCAAGAGGGAAGGGGGAAAAGCAAGAATGTGGAGCATAACCTCTTTCAAAGCATTTGTTTAATGCTTGCCCCAGATAGCCCTTGCCTCAGTAGATGCTTCTGACAGTAAGTGTCCTTGACATTAACACAGCAATATACTAAAAGTGACTTTTTCAATTTTGACATTGCTGTGGCCTTATTATTTTATTTAGATGCTATTATACTAAAATGATGCAGCTTTCTCTCTTGAAAATGTTATTGGCCTCATGTTCTATGGAGGATACTTAAACAAGTAAGGAAAAGGGGGAAATTATAGTTGAAAAAAAGCATGGCAATCACTTGTCATTCTATGTTCATCAGCAGATGATTCATCTAAACAGACAGGCTACTACTTAACCTACCTCCTTTCAATTGGGGGAGTGTCACACTCTAATCAGGAAAGTTAAAAGCTTAGTCAGTTATAAAGGAAAATTTCATAAGGTAAGAAATCAGGAAAACAAATCTGAGCTATCTGTATACGCATTTTGCCTAATAATACCTGACTAAGAGTCACCAACAAATGGCAAACTGTAACTCTACTTTTGGAGGTGTTCCAGGAAAAGCAAATAAATGTTTGCTTAGTAATCAATACCTTGGATTCAGTAAGAAAAAGGAAATAATTCCGAAGAAAAAGGAGAACAAAAGGCTCTATTGAAATTTGAAATTGGTCGCATTTCTCCAAAATTAAATGTACTCATATTAAATGATTCCACTGGTTTTTTGAGCTTTGATAATTCGATCATGATTTGTTCACAATAGCTTCATCTTTTCATCCCTAGGTATACGGGTGGGGGCAGCTCACCGAACAGCATAATAACGAAGAGCTGTTGAGTGTGATAGACATTTTCTAGGGAAGAAAATCTGCTTAATATTATTTCTCTCACTTTTTGCTATGTTTTGAAATCTGCTTGTTGCACAAGTGTTTGTTTATAATGTATTTATCATTGAAGAGATTATGCAATGAGCCTAATGATACCCTATGTGTTGGAAACCGTTTTCCTTAAGGCCAAAAAAATTTCTACTAAAAGCTCCAAATCCAAAATCTTTGTTGATTCCAAACTACTGTCTCCACCTGTCTTGCTGGGAAGCAGTTGGTCTTCAGATTTCTCCTTTGTTTTGTATGCTTCTTAGAGAGCTCAGAAAACACCATAGTGCAGCCGTAAGGTCTGAGACACCTCCCACCCTCAAGAACTCAAAGGTTGTACTATTCTGCTTTCCAACTAGCAGTGTACCAGGGTTCCTTTTTCTCAGCATCCTCTCCAGCAATTGTCATTTGTTGATTTATTAATAATAACCATTCTGACAGGTGTGGTTTTGCTTTGCATTTCTCAGATAATTAGTGACTTTGAGCATGTTTTTATATGTCTCTTGGCCTTCCTTGTGTCTTCTTTCAAAAAGTATTTAGGACTATTGCCCATTTTTTTATTGGTTTATCTTCCTTTTGTTAAGTGGTATGAGTTCCCTGTAAATGTTGGAGATTAAAGCCTTATCAGAGATAACACTGGCAAATATGTTCTCCTATGCAATTGTTTTGTTGATGGTTTCTTTTGCTGTGCAGAAGCTTTTTATTTTGATTTAGTTCTGTTTGTTTATTTTCTCTTTAGTTTCTGTTGGCCTAGGAGCTGTACCCATGAAGATATTGCTTAGACATATGTCTGAGACTTTGCTGCCTGTGGATTCCTCTAATATTTTTATGATTTCCCATCTTTATCCATTTTGAGTTTATTTTGTGTATGGTGTAAGTTGGTGGTCTAGTTGCATTGTTTTGCATGTATCTGTCCAATTTTATCAATACCACTTGTTGCAGAGACTGTCTTGACTCCATTGTATGCTCTTGTCTCCTTTTTCAAATATTAATTGAGTATAGTGGTTTGGGTCGACTTCTGGGTTCTCTATTCTATTTCATTGGTCTCTATGTCTGTTCTTGTGCCAGAAACAGGCAAAACTAGAAACACCAATCAGAAAGAATACATTCATTGCTATGTTCATAGCAGGACAATTTACAATAACCAAGAATTGGAAACAGCCTAAGTGCCCATCAACAGATGAGTGGATTAAAAAACTGTGGTACTTGTGCACAATGGAATACTATGCTGCTGTAAAAAGGAAGGAACTCCTACCATTTACAACAGCATGAATGGACCTGAAAAGCATTATGCTAAGCAAAATAAGCCAGTCAGAGGAAGATTTGTATCACATGATCTCACTCATTTGTGGAATGTAATGAACAACATAAAGTGATGAACAAAAACAGACAGAGGAGCATTGATCAGATGCTCAAACCTCAGGGAAGGTAGGTGAGGGTAGGGGGAAGAGAGGAAGATCAACCAAAGAACTTGTATGTATGCATATAAGCATAACCAATAGACACAAACACCAGGGGGGTGAGGGCATGAGCGGGGTGGGGGTGGGGAGCAAGAGGGAGATAAGGACACATTTGTAATACCTTAATCAATAAAGGCGGGGGGGGGGGGGAGAACTCAAAGGTTTTGTGAGGTCCTTTCAGGATGTGCTACTAAGCAAAGAATGTTGTCACTTTTCTGACAACGCATTAACCCAATGGGAAAGTCTTTCTGCTTACTCTGTATTGAAATTCAATTTCATTTCAGAAACAAAAGTTGAGTTAAACTTTTTGCAATTTATTGCATAGATTTTTAACTTCTTCAAGAAGCTAAGTCCTCTGCTGGACAGAATGTTCAGAAGGTCAGGATCCCTTGGATAAATACTGAGCTATGATTTTGTTTCCATTTTTCTGAAATGTGTGCAGAGTGTCTTGTTTACAGATATAACAGTCAAAAGCAAAATTTGAGAGGGTGGAGGCAGGTGGGAAGTGGGTGGGGCTGACAAAGTGCAACACGAGTGATCCTGTTTTGGTGCAAATAATGTGTAGCTTGACTGTATCCAAGTCAGTGTCTGATTGTGACACTGTACTATGGCTTTGAAATATGTTACCATTGAGGAAACTGGGTAAAGGGTGCACAGAACCACTCTGCATTTTTCTTACAACTACGTGTGTTTACAATGATATCAAAATAAAAGTTTTAACAAAAAGCAAGTACTTTGTGAAAATCAATATGGAAAAAAGATACTAAAGGGTGGTATCCAATCTGATTCCAAGGTTTGAGAAGTTATGCTGTGCCCAACATTAGTAACTGTAGTTACTAAAAATAAAATGAAGCTATTTTTCCCTCAAATTATTTTTTCCAGGTAACAGCAAATCTACATAATTCCACCTCCTTGTACTTTTGCAGCAGTTCAAGCACACAGTCTTCACAGAAATAAGTAAAGGCAATGCACATGCCCTCTCTAAGATCTCCAAATGTATTCTGAAAGCTGAGAATGTCCTTCACGGCCACTAAACTAGTAATTAAATCACCACTGTTTACAAAATTCTGAACTGAATTGGCCTTGCTGTATTTCATAGCCCGTGTCCAGATTGGCAATTTTATACTCATAATGTGATTTATTTGCTGAATAACTCCTGCTGGCCTGCAAACTCTAAGAGGGCATGGTCCATGTCTGGTTTTACTAACTTTGTCTCCTTAGTGTCTAACCCAGAGTCTGGCAGATAATAAGTTCATAATAGGTATCTTATAAATTAAAAATAAATTAATGAATAACTCTGTCTCTGCCACTTCATCAATTCTACTGTTCTAAGCAGAGCCTACAACACTTACCATTTTACTTAGATATTTCACAGGGCAGGAGGCTCAAGGGAGCTATGGTTACATAGCTATAGTTGTAGATTTTCCCACTTCTTTTCAATTCATAAATTTAATGGTGTCCAGTTCTGCCTCAGGTGGTGGCTGCTGCCACTGCTACTGCCTCCTCTTCCTGCTAGGAGTGGTTAAAAAAAATGAAACAAAATTTAAAAACTTTATATTCGCTCAGTTGGAAATAATGCAATTGTGCAAAATAACTTTGAACCCTGCTTAATATAATTTAGATTTGGTTAGGAACTTCCTTTTCTCTGACTTACAAGGCCATTAGTCTGTTTTTCCTTATGACTTCTTCAGTTAAAAGGTTAACCTAACATACCACAAAGAAAATAACTTATTTTCTACTATAATACCTGCATTTTAATGTTATATGATTCCTAACAAGTTACGCATTCTATTTTTTCCCACTTGATATATCCTTAGCATTTTAAATTGCTATTCAATCAGTATACAAGGTATACCAACCATGGCCACAGTGGCATTGTTGAATTGCATTTCTTCTTAAACAACATGGTTGAAAATACTAATTTTCAAAATAGAAAACAAGCAGAGTGTGTGTGTTTTAATGAACAGTCTTGCTCTATGTAGAAAAAATAATACATTTCCCAGCTTTAACCAGAACAGAGGGCAGTATAACTTATTTTCATTTGTATGGACACCAATTATTTTACACAGAGATCATTAAACTATCTGTAATATGTTAATTGTGTTTGGCATTCACTGTTAATGCACAAATTTTACATTTTTTCAAAATAGAAAATCTGGTAGAAACAACAATAATTTAGGCAATTTTCATATCAGTATTGCATTTCTTATGCAATTACCTTGATTACCAGGTACCCTTCAACCTATCCACTGTCCCATGTCTACAAAACCCATTCTTCTCTTCCTGATTTTAACCTTGCTCACCTGTCCTAACCTATCTCATAATAAATTGGAGGATAGATATTAAAAAAATGATGTGAACATTTAGGCCCTCAAAATTCATGGCAGGATCATAAAGTATATTTGCAGGTTACTTCAGGACAAAACCCAAGTAATAGAAATAATATTTCTGTCAAATTGCTTTGCTTTGAACAGTAGCCTTCCTAAATTATCACTGAACAAATTGCCGTATTTTCTTTATAGAATGTTTCATGTTTTTTATTTGATGAAAATATAAACCACCAAAACAACCTTTCCTCCAAATGAACAATATTGAAAAAAGATTATAGTAACCAATTCTTCAGATGGTAAATTAATGCCTTTTTAATTCATTTCTGAGTAGTTAGATTATCTGCAGACAATTTTCCATATCAACAGCTGTATATGGATTTCTGGTAATAAATATTAAGTTACCATAAACAAAATGTATACATCATAAATAAAAGATCTGCCTCATTTATATTTTTTGTTCAGTTTCAAATAAACTTTTACTTTTTACTTTAAGTTATCTTCTTGTCAATCTATCTATTAATCCTTAGCTTTACCAGCTGTAATTATATCTGCAGAAAATGAAGTTTGGATTGCCATAATTTTTTAGGCTTCAAGTTATTTTTTTGTTTTGTTACCAATATAACAAGATTATTTTTTAAAACTGTACCAACAGTATGTCTAATAATACTTTCTGAAGAGGCAACTGATCTAAATAAATGTTTTCTGAATAGTATTTCTTGGTAAGATTTCTAAATGTGTTGTTGGAAATAAATTATACTGATAAAATATCAACAATCATGAAATCAATACTTAGTTTAAGACTGCCTTAGATAGTTAGATTAATATGAAAATATATGAAGATATATTTTATGTAATCTAAAAAGCTACATCGGAAGAGTTCTAAGTTAAAATACTTGTAATGACATCAAATATGAAGATGTGTTACACATCTATACATTAGATAGAAAATGTAAATAAGAGCAGAGTTTGTTATTTTAATCTATAGAGGCCCAGTGCATGAAATTCATGCACTTGGGGCAGTGCGGGGAGTCCCTCAGCATGGCCTGCGTCCTCTCATGGTAGAGGAATCCTCAAGGGATGTCTGACTGATGAGTTAGGACATCCCTAGCACTGCAGCAGAGGCAGGAGAGGCTCCAGCCACTTCCTCTGGGCTCACCAGCCATGAGCTCCTGCATTGAGCATCTGCCCTCTGGTGGTCAGTGCACATCATAGCAACTGGTTGTTTTGCTGTTCCATCAATTTGCATATTATTCTTTTATTATATTGAATTTTTTGAGAATATCATGCCATTCTCCCCATTAATTGGTGAAATTAATGCCAATATGTACTATAACTATTGCAAAGCAATATAAATGCAATTTGAAAAAAATTGGTACTGGTGGGATTGTTTGTTTTGACAACCTCTCTTTGAAAATTTTGACTCAAACTATGGGAAACAACATTCCCTACAGATTCATGTTGCTCATTAAATGAGATCTGGTGACTCAATAAGATAGTCATCACCACAAGCTATAATTGGCCTTCAGGGGAAAAAAAAGCTACACAAATTTATCCATCTATTTCACCCTAGTCTTTGATGGAAGCAGGCATCCCAGTTAAATAAAAAACGGAAACATGAAGAGATACTAAGAGGTAGGAGAGAATGGAGAAAGACATGTTCGGTAAGCAGGCTTTGATCTAGTTCTATATTCAGGTAAGATCTTTCGTTCATTTATTCAAGACCTATTCAGCAATGTCTACCAATTATCAGCTCAATAATAAATTATAAGGATGGAATAGGTGAAGTCAATAATCATACAAAGAAATATAAATCAGTGACTCTAAAAACAAAAAACAAAAAAATAAAAGATCTTATTAAAGAACTTGAGTCATCAGCTCCAGGAAGTAAGACAATAGATTACTTAAATTTTCATATTTGTATTTTATTTTCTGAGACTTCCTAATAAACATGTACCACTCTAATAGGAAAAAATGAGGACAATTTAAAATATTTATTAATGCTTCACTTTCTGAACCTCATAAACCATGATGGCATTTGACCCTTGTTAAAGCTTAACCTTTATATGAAAAACATCACACAAATGGCTCAATCCGAATTTAATCACTCACCTTAGATGCTGAAATTCAGCAAATGGTAGTGGACTCAGCGATCCTGCTTATTGGTATAAATTGAACCTTTTATGGAAAAAGTCATTAGACAAATGTGTGTAACAAATAACTTTCAATTGGCATCTTACAATAATTCAATATTCTTCATTGCTTAGAAAAGAAGTTGGAGATTGCATATCCTCACCCATAATTGATAATTACTTAGGGGTCCCTTTCAGTATAGATATTCTGATTAGTGGGAACTGGATTGCACAAGAGAACCCGATGGCTGTGGAAGCATTTTACAGATCAAGTGTGTCATGAGCAAGTTCTGATTGCCCCTGCATCAAGCACCATCTCCCCAGCCCTCTCTCCCCTTTGGAGACGCTTGGTTTCCTACTTGGAGGTCTCAGCATCTAGAATGTGTTCTGACCTTCAGCAATAGCACCCTCTAGGTCAGAGCTCCAGGTCTGAGCATCAAGGGACTTCTTTTGAAGGTAGAGAGACTTTAATGGTGTCCCTGCTCGCTGAATGCTGCCTTAGCCCCCTAATCCAGCTGCTGCATTGTACGCAGAGGAAGGGCTACAGGGAGAGAAAGCATTTTCTCTCCCTGAAAAAGAAGCAAAATTTTTAAGCTAACTTGGCTGTGATGATCGTTACCCTAAAATAATGATACACTAATGAAATACACAGAGAGGATAAAGAACCACACAGGCTCTGCACCCCAGGCCCAGCTTCACTCCCCTTGGGTTGGAACCCTGGGTAGGGGACCACTTGCATTGGCTTTCAGTGCACCCATCATCTCTTCCTGCTCCATTGCAGTATCAGCTTGGTCCAGATTCTCTAGGACAGAATATTTACCTTGCTCCTGTAAGCACTTATCCCCCAAATTGGTCCTGACTCTGATTAAGGGTGAGATCTGTCTTCGGCAGAAAATTTTTTAGATGTGGATGAAATGCAAAGATTTTGAAATAGTGTCTTTACCTCTATGCTCAGATGCAAATGCCCCCTGGTTCATCTTATAACTGCAGGTACCTTCAAGGCAATTCTTCCAAAACTGAATCCATTATTTTGCCTCTACCTGAATTCACCCCAACCAGTACTTCCTAGTGCATTCCTCTTTCGACTTATGACATCACCATACACTCAGCCATCCAAGCTAGATTACCTTTGGCTCAACATCACTCTCAATCCCTTCCACCTAATCAGCGATCAAGCCTTGTGGAATTCTCCACTAAAACATCTTTTAAATCCAACACATTGTCCTGACGTGTTTGGCTCAGTGGTTTCATGCTAGGCCTCACAGGTCAAAGGGTCACAAGTTCCATTCCCAGTCAGGGCACATAATTCAGTTCTAGGTCCCATAGCCCCAGTAAGAGCTTGATGTGTTTCTCTCACATCAATGTTTCTCTCTCTCCTTCTCTTTCTCTCTCTCCCCTGTCCTTCCTACCTTACCCTCTCTAGAAATCAACGGAAAAAATATCCTCGGGTGAGGATTTATAACAAAACAACCCAAACTTTGCATTAGTCTCAAATAACCACATTTTAAAAAAAGCTTTTTTCTTCTCTTGATAGAACTATTTTCTATCATCTATTTTCTTGCTTCTAATTTAGAAATTTTCTAGACCTATGTCACAACCACTTTCTACATAATATTACTCCCTTCATTAAAATAAGGAAGAGGAGCCCTCGCTGGTTTTGCTCAGTGGTCAGAACATCAGCCTGTGGACTGAAGGGTCCCCGGTTGGATTGTGTTCAAGGGCACACTCCTGGGTTGCGGATTCAATCCCCAATAAAGGACATGGAGGAGGCAGCGGATCAATGATTATCTCTCATCATTGATGTTTCTCTCTCTCTCACTCTCTCTCCCTTCCTCCTTAAAATCAATAAAAATATAATAAAATAAGGAAGAGGAGGAGGAAGAGTGGGGGTAGATGTCATTCTCAAAATTTAATGCATCTGATTAGAATCACCTGGTAAGTCTTAAAAAACAAACAAACAAACAAAATTTCTGGTGCCATGTTCTTACGCCCTAAAATTTTCACAGAATTGTGTGGAGTGGGTACCTGGCATCAGCATTTTGTAGAGCTCAACACATGATTCTAATATGCAGTCAGGATTGAGAATCACCAGCTAAGAGACAGATCTCATTTCTGCAGCACTGAGCGCATTGAATGGCCCATACAGACATTCTGTTGTGGGCGACTTCTAAGACCAGTTGCAAACAACCATGGAGGCAGTTAAGTTGGTAATAAGCAAGCAAGGATTTATTGAAAACTGGCCGGGATGATTGCGGGGGCACCGCGTGGAGACCTAACACCCATAGCCATGCCGTCCCCGGTGTAGGCAGTCCTTTTAAAGGGGTCTGAACCATAAATGTTATTGCCCTACATTTGGTGAACAGCCCCCAAGCCAGCATCTGGGGAAGAGGTGCCAATAGACTATGAATGACCCTGTTGCTCCTTCCTTATCTTCTAATTATACATTTTGTTAGATGTGGGAAAGTGGTCCTATCTTGCAAAAACAGGTAGTGTAGCTACACAACTGGCGCCAACAGGTTACTCCTCTGGTTCTAGTCTTCAGAGGTGTTTTTTGTTTGTTTGTTTGTTTGTGTGCTTTTTTCTACAGCCTTTAAAGTCTCAAGCTGGAAACTAAAGCAATAATTCTTTTGTTTTAAGCAAGCAGGGGTGAACAGTGGCCAAAGTTTCAAAACAGCAGTTTCACCCTAGATAATGACCTTATTTCAATTCAAGTCTCTTAAATGGAACCAAATAGCACCCATTATAACATACAAACAATCAGCTTTCAAATGGTTACTCCTACACTTTCTAAATTCTTCTTCAGAGCTATTTTCCATCCCTTTGGTGCCCCCTGTTACTCTCACAGACTCAGTGCCAAATCCTTATTTCCCAGGTTCACATGCCTTTGTATAACCCATTTATTTTGTTTCTAATAACTTTCCAATCTCCAGTTGTTAAATTTCACTCATCCTTTAAGTTTTAGTTCAAATCTTTCACATTCTGAATATATCCCTAATTCTACAGAGAGAATTGCTTTATATTCTATGCCCCTGTAGTATAATTTATTTTTAGTGTTTACATATGTAGTATATTCACATGGAATGACATACATTTTTAAAAGTCTATTTTTTAAGTCTCTTTACTACTCCATTCTCCATCTGTCCTACTCATGTTTCACTAACAAGTAACCACTGTTGCTACTATTTTTGTTTATCTTTTCAGATATTTGTTTGCACATTGTATATCAGCATATGTAAATAAATGTTCTCCACTTTTTTGAGGTAGAGAAAAAAGGTAGTATATTATACACATTGTCTGCATCTTCCTTTTATTGCTTTTTGTTGTTGTTTATTTCAAAGAGGAAAGGAGAGGTAGAGAAAGAAATATCAATGATGAGAGAGAATCATTGATTGGCTGCCTCCTGCACACCCCCAACTGGGTATCAAGCCTGCAATCTGAGCATGTGCCCTTGACCAGAATCATACCCAGGACTCCTTCACTCTGCAGGCCTATGCTCTATCCACTAAGCCAAACCAGAGAGGGCTACAAATTCCTTTTTCCTTAAAGATATATATGTCCTAGAGATCTTTTTAAATTAATACTTAAAAAGATAAGTTATACTGCAAAAAAAATCAATAAATAAATAAATAAATAAAATACTTAAAAAGCTTCTTTATCCCCTTTTTCAGCTGCATTGTATTCTAATGTATTTTACACAACATTTTATTTAAGCAGACCTGTTGATAGACATTTAGGTCTTCTCAATATCTTACTACACAAAATATTTTGCAGTGACTGGTAAAATAGGTAATTTTATATATAGGTAATTTCATATTTGTGTGAGTAGACCTATACAATCAATATCTAAAAGTAAAATTGGTGGGCCAAAAGGTATATGTACTTGTAGTTTTAATAAATATTGCTGTATTGTTGCTACCAGGCTTTTGGTTGGCCTAGCATACAGTCAGTCATTCCTGTGAATATTAATAAAAACTTCATTCTCTATTTTGAGAGTACAATGTTATATACATATCAATTATATCATTATTGTTATAATGATATAATAACAATAGAGCAAACAATCATGTGTTTGCTTTCCTAAGCTGAGAGCAAACTAAAGTTGTCTCTTTTTTCATTTATCATTAGTGGGTTTTGCTTTATGGAACTCAACACTGAGAGATTTGTAATTGATATATCTTCACTGTAAATTAATGGCTTCAGCCTAATTAAATGAACTTCTTTTCACTGTTTAAAGTTTTCCCCCTGAATTTCAACTTGTCTGATTTTATTTTTGTATAATTTTCTGAATTCAATCCTTCTGAATTACCATTTTAGATGTTGCATTTTATATATAGTGTAGGCTTGATATTTGCTATGTAATCTAATCTGAAGTTTCTTATACTTTATTAAGGTAAACTTGGGCCATTTATATGTATTAATATCATATATGTATTGGTGTTAGCTGTAATATGATTTTATTTTTATTTTTTTATGATTTCTTTTAAGTATTTAATGATATAATCCACTTTTTTCATTAACTGTAGATACTTCTGATATTATGTAGGTTTTTTCCTTGTGACTACTATTATAATGATAACTTTACATAACACTCTTTTTCTTAGGTCTTTCTATTTTAAATAATATTTATATGTTTTCTACTGTAACGAGTGACAAAATTTATTTTTCCTTGTTTTTTCCACACTCTGATATTTATTGATAACTAGTGGCCCAGTGCATGAAATTCATGCATGAAGGGGGGTTCCCTCAGCCCAGCCTGCACCCTCTCCAATCAGGAACCCCTTCGGGGATGTCTGACTGTTGGCACTCTGATAGTTGGCAGTCGGACATCCCTCTCGCAATCTAGGACCACTGGCTGCTAACTGTTCATTGGCCTGCCTGCCTGATCACCCCTAACCACTTCTGCCTGCCTGCCTGATTGCTCCCTAACTGCTCCCCTCCCAGACCGATCACTCCTAAGTGCTCCCCTGTTGGCCTGATTGTCCCTAACTGAGTCTCTGCCTTGCCCCACACTTAGGAAATAGGCTTCCCTCCCTCTGGCCAGTTATAGGCACCCAGGACCTGGGCCAGCTTCATTCAGGCCAGCCGCAGCCACAGGCAGCTGCAGGCACCCAGGACCACAAGGCATGCCGCTTGTCCCTCTCCTGGGCCTCATGTACAGGTGCAGCTGCTGGCACCCAGGACTGTGAAGCAGACGGCTTGTCCCTCTCCTGGGCCAGAGAGGCAGGCACAGCTGTTGGCATCCGGGACCATGGAGTAGGTGGCTTATTCCTCCCCCAGTCCATAGCCTGTCTGATCTCCATTCTTCTCTCCTCAGTGTTGAGTGTCTAAGCCATTATGGCATGATGGCATGAAGGTGTGATGACTATTTGCATATTAGCTCTTCATTATATAGGATTTTAACTTGTCACAGTCTATCTTCAAGTGGATATTTTACCACTTCACATCTTGTATGGAAACTTCACTGTAACAAAATTTCATTTTTCCCAGGCAATCTTTGTGCTATTGTTGTCATGTATTTTACTTATACAGATGTTATAAAACTGACATTACATTATTATTTGTTTAAATAGTTACAGTAATTACCTTTATTTCAATAATAAGAAACTAATATTATATTTTTTCCTATGCATATAATGTCTTTGGTGTTTCCTACACATAGGTGGGGGCTTTTGTTTACCAGCTTCCTTAGCGCCCTGGGCCCACAGGTTTCCCAGGTGTCAGCTTGCGAGTTCTTCCTGAGTCAGACAGCCTGAGGCCTGGGGCTTGCTTTTGCCTCTGAGCTCACCCCTCTGTCTCCTGGATTTCTGGAAGTTACAGGGCAGGAGGCCCAGGGTCAGAACCAGCACTGGGGACAGCGAACAGGGCTCTTTTGCCCATTCGCTGTGTGCAGCTCTAGATCCTGCGTCAGAGCATGCCCAGGGACCCAGACCATCACCATTCTGTAAGGGTGGGCTGTGAGGCTAGCTCCAGGGTCCTGTTCTGAGGGGAACTCTGGTCCCATTACCCTAGGAATGGGGGCCACACACGCGTAGCAGAGTCCAGGCCTGGGTCTGCAGATGGTCTGGGTCCAGTGCCTTTCTGGCCCATGGAGACATCCCCGCCGCTTGTTTGTTAGCTCTCGCCTTTCTCACTTCCTTTCCCTCACTCCCTGTCGCCGCTCTGCACACAGGCTGGGCTGGGTTGTGTGGCTCAGTCTGCTCTGCCTCAGGGGCTGTGTCTTGGCTCCTCTCCTGCCCCCATGGCTGGGCCTCGCAATGGAGTCCGGGAGCTCTGGGAGGCGGGAACTGGGACGCTCCCTTCCACCACCCTCCCCAGCCTCAGGACCAGGCGTAGACTTGGAAAGCATCACCATCCGCAGGTGGCATCATTTGGCAAGCCTGGCCGGGCACAATGGAGAGGTGATGAGCTGCGGGCAGAGACAAACCTAGATTCAATTCATAACCTGGCTGCTCTCCAGCCATGTGACCTCAGGCACATATATACCAGCTGCTCCCTGGCTCAGTGGGTTTTCATATTTACAGAGCGCCTGGCTCACCCCCTCTGTGTCCTCGCCTCCCTCAGCCCAGCCTGGCCTAACCCCAGGGCCCAAAAGGGAGAGAGGCCCTTTCAGGACCTGGGCACCGGGCCATAGCAGGGCCCTGCCATCGATTGGGGCCCCACCATGGCTGGCTGGTCCCACCCACAGCCTTCCTCGGCCTAACCCTAGGCCGTTGGACCTGGCCATTGCCCTGTGATTGGCTGGTGGGCCTGGCTGGTGGGCATGGCTTGTTGGGCATAGCAAAGGTATGGTCAATTTGCATATTACTCTTTTATTAGATAGGGTAAGGAAAAGGAACTCAGTGGGACCCTTCCTCCCCCCACCCCATGTGGGAGTCCATTCTGTAGGACTCTCCCTCTCCCCATGTGGGAGTCTTCACTTGTTCTTCAATAAATCTCCACCTTTGCTATACTACCCTCTGTCTGTGGATTCTTTCTTCAACTCAGATGGACAAAGAATCTGGGTCCCAGTCCTGGTGTTCTAGTCCAAAAATTCTGCATCATCAAGAGAGGGAACAGGAAAAATCTGGATCATCTATATATATAAAAGACTAAGTGACCATTATGATGGAACCACCAGAATGACTAGAATTACTGGAATAACTAGTCTCTATGATGCACACTGATGCTTAACGTAGGAGCTGCCCTCAGCCTGCAGGCCCCATCACCAATGGAGCCTGTTGGCCAATCTTCCAGTCCCTCCCCACGCCCCTCCCCCCCCCCCCCCCCCCAGCCATCAGGCCTAAATCAGCCAATCGGGGCCAAACCTCCAGGTTGGGATGGGGAACCTGGGGTGGGTTCGGTGGACACAGCCCCTTTCCCAGGGGGACTGAGGGCCAGCTTCTTCCTTGGGGCCAATGGCCAACTTCCTGGGTCCCTCCCCCTGGCTGGCAGGTACTGATCAGCCCAACATCCACCTACCATGGTGGGAATTGGCCATTCCCTTTCGCCAGCAGGCCTGATCACCTAATTGGGGCCTGCTGGCCAACCTCCCAGTCCTTACCCCTGGCTGGCCGGTCCCAATTGCCAAATTGGGGCCAGTCCCCAGCCTGGGATGGGGAACCGGGGGTGGGTGGTGACAATGTGGGCAGTGGGGGACAGAGAAGAGGGGAAGGTAGAGAGGCTGGAAATCTTATTGACCCTGATTGCTGGCCATGCATGAATTTCATTCACTAGGCCTCTAGTGTGAAATATAAGAGCCCTGTCATCTATGACATTCTTAGTTTCTAACTATGGTTAACATGGGGACTCCCATGGGGTTTTAGTAGTAGTTTTTGAATGTTTTCTTCTTTTAAATTTTTTTATTTGCTCTTTTCCCCCCCAAGCCTGGATTAAAGTAATCCAACTAGAGCTATTAGAACACTGAGTAGAATAGACTTGACCCTTGCCCTCAACAACTTTATGTCATGGTAGGAGAAACAGATAGAAAGAAGTAGGAAAATTAACAAGATTATTTCTAATAGTGTTATGTGAAGGTAACAAAATCAGGGCAATGCAATAGAGAATTAAGAAGAGTGTGTCTTACAGAGAGAATGGTCAGAGGGGCCTCTTTCAAGGTACCAACTGAGAAGAGATTCAGATGAAAAAGTCAGTGTGGCTGGAATGTTAAAAGCAAGGAGGTGAGTCATAGGAGAGGTGGTCAGAGTGCCAATATTCTAAAGTAATAAAACACTAAGAGTTTTAATCAGCAAAATAATATGACATGCTTTATGTTAAAAGAAGAACTCCACTCTGGATTTCCATATGGGGAACAGCCTGTCATGGTACAAGACTGGGGGGTGAAAGAGTTTGGAAATTACTGCAGACATTTTCTGTGGGTCCAGATTGATCTGGCTCAGTGTGGACAGCAGATAGATTCTATTTTCAGTCATCAGATACACTCTTCCTTCTAACTTATTACTCAATTTCTAATCAATGTTAATAAAGAATTGCTCTCTCAACACTAGTGGGCTTTTTAAAATTTAAATACTGCTCTTAATATCAACTGACATGTGTTCCTTCTGAAGGTCTGAGTATTTGTCACTTTCCTGCATTTTGATCATTTTGTTCATGGAGCCATATAAAATGAGTTGCTTCCTTTTTTAAAGAATTGCCTTAAAATGTATCACATATTCTGCTATTTATTTTAAGAATCCAGGAAAATGCTTCACATTCATCATAGAAGTGGAAAATGAAACTGCCTTTTCAGCGTAGTTTTCTCACAAACTGCTCTCTCATTTAGTTAAACACTAAAGAACCAACAATACTTACTAATCAGACCTGGGAAAATAAAAATTATCCAAACAAAATCAGAATAAGAACTGAGTAGGCTATTGGAGTATTCCTACACTTGGTAATAAATTGCTCTTTGACTATTCGGATCAAATGGGAACTTCCAAGACTCAGAAGAAGAAAACGGTTTTACTTTGTATCCTCAACTACCATCAGCGTGAATGAGCGTTTCCTTCCTCTGAAAACTGACCAGGACAATCCTGTTCCCTATCCTAGCACTCTCTCACCGTGTTTAAACGTAGTAGTTGAAAACGTTGGCTTGTGTCACATGGGCTGAGTAGAGTATATAGGTGTTATCCAAGGTGTCCCTTGATATAAACTTAATCGTGCAAGTGTTCGGATATGAAGTAGTTGCTAGCGAAGAGTCTAAGTAAGCAGGACCAAGGGTAGGCATCATCACTGGCCTTACATTAATACAGTTAAAACTGCTGGAGGAATTTACGCCACACAAATACATGCAGTTGCAAGTCACACAGCATTTTATTACTCAGACACATTCCTGGTGCCATGGGTACAGGCTTAACGGGATCCCAGAGTGTGGCTTCCTTGGTGAGGCAGCTACGACGTGGTCTCAGCTGATGGCTGGCAAGGTTCAGACCATCAGGGAAACCTTCGCGGCTTCTAGCGCCTGAAATCTCACCGCGTTGGATCGCGGCTTGATCTGGGCTTCAGCCGTCTTGCGTCGTTTGGCGTGGAGTAGGAGGCGGAGGGAGCGTGGATCGTCAGCAGATCCCGGCTTCTAGAGCTGATTCGTCCTCTCTGGTTTGGGTCCCCGTTATACAGCCGGGTAGTTTACCCACGGCAATCCAGGTGCTTATCAATGAGGGTGCAAAACAAGGTTCTATCGACATGCCGCAGATGTGCACTTACAAACATGTTTTTAACCAAAGTAAGTTCAAAACAAGTCCTTATCTATGGGGTACACTCTTCTAAGTTACTTCACAAACATGTTTTTCAAAAAATGTTCAAAACAACACACAGGTGTTTATCACACTAAGTTCCACGCAAGTATTTTTCTACTATAACATAGTTTCACACAAATATTTTTTCTACTATGACACACATAAGTGTTGTAAGAATTTGGGGTTAAGCTAGCCTAACTTACTCAAAACCCACATCAGAAGAAATAAATAACATTTCATTTACACAGCAAACAGGTATTGTGCACCTACTATGTGCTGGCTTTTTGCCAGCCTTGAAGATACAAAGATAAGGTGTGCAATGTGTTGCACTTATTCATTATAATGAGTACATTCAATTGAAGCAACTAACCTTTGAACATGCAAAGGAAAATCACAAATGGCTAAAAACAAGGAGAGAGGACCTCTACCTCAGGTTAAGCAGAAATGTTTAAATAGCATTGGAAACTGCGTCAGAGGTCTCACAAGCAATACCTGAAGGATAGTCTAAAAACAATCTCAGAGTGCAACCAGTAACTATTTGTATTCCATTCACTCCCAGATGCTTTTTCATACAAGTAATCAGGTATCTTCTGTTTTTCATTTTTCTGGCAATATTTTTAATTATGTTCACTTTTTGTCTTGGTTTTATATGGTTGCAATGAATTTATTCTGTTAGCTGAAATATTTAAGTCAAAGAAGTTCAACTCTCTATATGGCAGGGTTTTATCTTCCATAATAGCTCCATACCTGTTTTTGCAGATGACTCAATTGACTTATTTTATGAGTTTTCACACTGTTCCCTCTAACAGCCAGTTAGGTATCTAGATAATTAACTTACCAAGGCTCATACCACATCCATCATCCAGGAAGTACATGAATCCACCCTGCATTTTTTCATTATTCACTGAAGGAGAAAGCAGTTATTACTAATAAATATTGAGCTTAATTTGTTCGTCAGAAAGTCAGGCTGTCACATAATTACCATCCTCCTCAAATGCAGCCACGGAGTGACAGAGCACAGTGATAAAGCTTAAAAAAGCATTTTGACTACAATTTCACAAGAAATTACAGAGGCAAAACAATCAAGTAACAAAAAAGCTTTAAAAAATGTTTGATTTAACATAAAACACCTGCACATTAATGAATTAATGACATGCTCAGCTCTAGAATGTGACTGGCCCATTAGACTCTCTGTATTCCCTCTCTAGGGGAAGAGAGAAAGTTAGATTGTGGTGTGACCCCAGAATCCTTCTGCCCTTGCTGACCAACCTGTATTCTCTTCCTCCAAAGCTCATTCCAAAGTCAAACCAGGACATTCTCATTAAATTCATCAGTCTCTCTTCCAACCTGTTAAATCCCATAAGAGCTATTTGAGCATGCTTCTTTTGTTGTTATTATTATTTTTTGTTGTTGTTGTTATTGGTGTAGATTTTTTTTAGTTTATAAATTTTTGCTTATTTCAATGTCACACTAGTCATAGGCCCAAAATTATATAGAAATGATCAGGCTTAGAAACTTACAGAGTTCTGACTATTAGTAAACTCAATTTTTTTCAGTAGTGCCTTTAATTACAGACTTATCCAATTTGAATATTTTACTATTTATACCAAATACTAGAAATATCTATCAATTCTAAATAACACCTTTCTCCCTTCCTAAGAACTTGTCGAAATGGTAAAGGCAAAAAAAAAAAAAAAAAAAAAAAAAAAGCTGCTCAAGAGCAACTACTAAACCCAAGGAATGACTTAGGACCATCTTTGTTGTGTGTACATTTTTATAATAAAACTGAAATACTTTACAAATTTTCACTTAAAATTACACTTATGGTGGTCATTTGAAAGCATGCCATCCCAACATAATTTCTCAGAGATCTACCATTCACTGTGGTGGTCTTATCCTTTGAAAGTTTGATGCAGTATTTCACTCAAACTTCCAAGTACTGAAAATGGTCTTAGGAGAGGGAGCAGGAGGGAGCATGCCAGAGGCAACTGATCAATGTTTTCCTCTCGCATTGATCTTTCTCTCTCTCTCTCTCCTTCTCCTTTCCTCTCTCTCTAAAATCAATAAAAACAAGTAAAAAAGAAAAATGTATGGAATGCATACCCATATTTACTAAAATACACACAAAGAGATAAAACACCATGGATAAACATATATTTAGTTTGAAATTTTTAGCCCTCAGGTCACCTAAAGGAAACCTAAGAATGGAGAGTAATTCGGGTGCCTCAGTAAACAATCTGAAAATCATCCCAATGCCTAGATTAGGTACGTATAGCCATATAAATTCTATTTATCGGTGCCTACTCTGTTTCTGGTTTGTTTGTTTATTTGTAAAAATCAATTTGCTAGGTTTATAACCATAGTACAGTTTATTGCAAAAAAACCAAAACAAAACTTTATAGACCTGGCCAGTGTGGCTCAGTTGGTTGGGTGTCATCCGTGAACCAAAAGGCTGCTGGTTCCCAGTTGGACACATGCCCCAGTTTTGAGCTTGGTGTCAGTAGGAGGCATTCAGGAGGCAGAAGATCAATGTTGTGCTTTCACATTGATGTTTCTCTCTCCACTAACCCCCCACCCCCTTCTCATTCTAAAACAAATCAATAAAAAGCTTATCTAATAAAAGAGTAATATGCAAATTTAACCATATCTTCATTACACCCACAAGCCATGCCCACAGCCAAGCCCACCAGCCAATCAGGAGCCTATTATGCAAATAAACCTCAACCAAGATGGCTACCGCCACTGAGAGCAAGAGGAAGGCTTGGGTATCCCCGGCAAACAGAGGAAGCCAAGCTTTCCGCCTACTGTTGCCGGCCTAGGCCTCCACTCAATGCTACAAAATTTCAATTATAAAAGATACAGAAACGGCGGCAGCCACTGAGCTGGAGAGAACAGAGGCTTGGGTTTCCCTGGCAATGGAGGAAGCCAAGGTTTCCACCTGCTATTGCCAGCCTAGGCCTCCACTCTAGGCTACAAACTTTTAAACAGAAATGGCTGCTGCCATGGAGTGAGCAGAAGGCTTGGCTCCACTCTAGGCTACAAAGTTTCAAATATAGACATAAATTAATCCCAAATCCCAGGGCCTCCGCTTGGGTCTCTGGGGGGCGTGGCTGGCCTGAAAATTTCCACAGGCCCCTCACCCAGGCCACCCCTTGCCCCAAGGGAACATCCACCCCGATCTGGGACACTCTTCAAGGCAAACCAGCTGGCCCCCACCCATGCACCAGGCCTCTATCTTATCTAATAAAAGAGTAATTTGCAGATTGACCATCACTCCAACACCCAAAAGGCTGCCCCCATGTGGTCAAAGATCCTGCCCCCATGTGGACACAAGATGGCCACCACAAGATGGCTAGCAGGGGAGGGCCATTGGGAGGTTTCAGGCCCAATGGGAAGGCAGTTATGGGCGATCAGGCCAGCAGGGGAGGATAGTTGGGGGTGACCAAGCCTGCTGGGGAGAGCAGTTAGGGGTGACCAGGATGGAAGAGGAGGGAAGTTGGGGGCAAACAGGCTGGCAGGGCAGCAGTTAGACATCAATTAGGCTGGCAGGGTAGTGGTTAGCGGGTGATCAGGCTGGCAGGCAGAAGTGGTTAGGGGAATCAGGGAGGCAGGCAGGTGACCATTCCTGGATTGTGAGAAGGATTTCCGACTGCCCGTTTAGGCCCGATCCTACCAGGTAGGATCCTGCTGGTAGGATCAGGCCTAAACAGGCCATCCCTTGAGGCATTCCAGATTGGACAGGGTGCAGGCTGGGCTAAGGGACATCCCCCACCCCCCATGCACAAATTTCGTGCACCGGGCCTCTGGTATCAAATAAAAAGAAAACTTTAGCCCAGCAGGTATGGTTGAGTGATTGTCAATTCATGCACAAGATGGTTGCCAGTTAGATTCCCAGGTTGCGAGCTGGATCAGGAGAAACCAATTGACTTCTCTCTCTCATCAATGTTTCCATCTCTCTTCCTTTCCTCTCCTCTCTCTCTAAAATTATAAAAACATTTTTAAAAAACTTGATAAGATGAATATGAATTTAAAACCAAAAACCACAAGTTCAGGTTTTCACAAAACACATATAAACTAAGGAAAGCAGAGCCACTTTGAACACAAATCACAAAGATTCTTTCCCGTTTGTTATGACCATGGCAAGTGAGGAAAACAGGCCCTGCTTGGTGTCCTGCCACAAACACAAAATGATATAATATGTGAATTCTGATTACATTTGTTGTACTTTGTGATTCCAGGAAATTCCTCTCAATCCTTCATCAATCACATGTGTGCTCTGAATGAAATGCAGCTTAACTCTCTTCTCCCCTTTCCATTTCTAAGACCACTGCCCTAGTTCAAATCCTCATGAAATCTTGCTTAGCTCATTTCCACAGCCACACCTTTCTGCTGTCTCTTCTTTAACACTTCGATAGACCATCCTGTATGTTATTGGTGGAGTAACAGGGAAGGAACACTTATAATTTCCCAAATGACATTGCTCAAAGTTATTCAACTGCCCACTGTTTACAGAATAAAAACAACAATAAGAACTTAGTGTGGTATTCAAAGTGCTCATCCATTTGGCTCTAACAGTCAGCTCTAGTCACCCTGACCTAGTCTTTGTTCCCTGAATACTTCTTCCCCAAGTGTCTCATTGCCTCCATCTCTCACATCACTCACGTGTTCGCTGGTAAATCATCTATTCAGCTGATATCCCTTATCACCCCATGAAAAATCGCACATCTTACCCATTACTCTCTGTCCTCTTATCTACATTATTTTTTCCACTTTCACCACTTCTTACTGCTTAGTATTTTATGTATTTGTTCATTTCTTCATTGTCTCTCACCATTAGAAGGCATGTTCCATGAGTGCAGAGACTTAATCCAACATTCTGCTCAATGCTCCCTCCCCAGTACTGAGAATAATTACTTGGTTCATTCATAACAGGCCCTCAATAAACTGTTATTGAATAAATGAATGACCCTGTGAGCTAGTCTACCTCTATTCTTTTCCTCAGGGTAATTCCTCTGATAAGAATATTCTTTTCTTCTGCCGAGACTACTTGACAAAAATCACATCCATATTTCAAGTCCCAGCTCTTTTATGTGAGGCATTCTTTTTGTTCCCACCATACTCTGGGCCTCTCTTGGGCAAGAGATGCTTATTCTATTTTACTCTATGTAATCCTATATAATAAAAGCCTAATATGCAAATTGATCAATTGGAGGAATGACTGGTCATTATGATGTGCACTGATCACCATGGGACAGACGCTCAACACAGGAGGTGCCCCCACCCTACAGGCCCCAGGCCAGCTAGGGCAGGTGCCAGTGGGGGGTCCCTGATCACTCTGCCAGCTGCCTCACAGACCGGATTGCCAGCCAGGCCTAGGGACACCACCCATGCACAAATTTCATGCACTGGACCTCTAGTTAGATACATAAGGGAAGATGGCCTCTTCTCCACTACTGCTGTTTCCTTCCTTGTGGAATGGAGGTCAGCCAGTATTAGTAAAGAGGCTCTTTGTTGTCCCTGGACTCACTTTCCCGGCTGCAGTGAGCTCAGTCTCTGACTGGCAATTTGGGGATGCCCTGCTCAGATCCCTCATGTTCCCTCTGGGGAGTGAGCTGCCTGTAGAATGCAGAGGTCCTTTGCCCTCTCCTCAGGACAGACCAGCTCCCATGGGAAACCTGAAGCCACTGGTGGGAAGTGCCTGGTTCTGCGTTTGATCAGCAAGTCTACTGGCTCTCACACCATGCTCTGTACTCCCACCTTGTACTTACCATTAATAAAGGATAACTGTTGTTTTATTTCTCTTTTTCAGAATATGGAGGTAGGAAGGGAAGAGTACTGTCATTTATAACATTTCATCAGATCTCTCAAGATGTCCATGTCTCTCTCCTGTGTGAACCATACACACCCACCTGCACAGGATCTAAACACTTTGAACTGAGATGCTTTTTAAATATCGATATGGATTTACATCTTGAACCATATTCTCTCGCCTGTGACCAATATTAGCCAGCATTTATAGGAGATCTGACATTGTTGGGGATGGGGATCTTTTTAAACACCACATATGTTTCTCTAGGAGTGTTCACTGCAGGGCTGGATCACAGAACTTATCCTCGTTCACACCAAATTCTAATAAAATGAATAATAAGAGCAATAAGTACTTGGTGACTAGAAATGAAATTAGTGAAGAAAATATATTTGGTGTGAGTTTTATAGCACTCAAAACATTCGTACTGCGCATTCACTTACTGCAATAAATTGAGAATAATGTATATTTAATTATAAATACTTGCTAAGTTAACACCCTTTAAAAATAAAATTGTTTTCTCATGGCATATCAAGTGCCTGTTGCGAATCAGTCTGAGGCTTTCACACAACCCTGAAAGATCTAATTTTGTAAAAGGTCCTGTCACCAGTGAACAATGTCACCCCAGCAGCATACTTATCTCAACCCAGCTCCATGGGGTCACTGTAGTCACGAAGCACTTAGATTACATTACACACCTGTAGGATGTGGGTGGATTTTATAGAATAAAATAAAAGCAGGATAACTACAGGCTTTTTCTTTAGAAAAAGAAAAAAAGAAGAAAAAGCAAATCTGCTCACCTGAAAACACATCAAGTCTTACAGCCACAGCGTATCTGGAAACAATATAAAAATGTCATTATGTGTGAAATTGTTTTTAAAAATTACCTTGATCAGAGCTCGTGGAGTTTCCCCGCCTGTGTGTGTGTGTGTGTGTGTGTGTGTGTGTGTATGTGGGGGGGTGGGGGTGGCGGGCGGGGGGGGGGGGGGGAGCAGCCTGGTGGTTGAGGCCCCCTGCTGGTCACGAGAGAAACAGCCAGCGGGGAAGAGGGGCTTAGGGTGTCCTCGCCTACGTACCCCTCCCCCTTCCCAACCCTCACCCTCAATGCACCAACTCCCCACATACTCCCCGCCTCCACCTCCGGTCCTAGGTGACTCATCCCAGGTTGCCAAAAAGCTCACCTGGACACTCTTCCTGTTGGCATCTGGGACACATGTGTGGTGGTGCCCCTACCTCCTCCCGGGTGCCTTCCTGGAGGTTTTCCCTCTGTGGTCCTTCAGCAGGCCACCTCCATCTTGCTGCAACCCTTTACATCTCTCCCTGACCACCTGTCCTTGAAGATCTTGGGCTGCAGACCCCTACCCTCAATCCCCCACCCCGTTCTTGGTGTCCTCCCCCTTTATCCTAGCCTGTACCCTGTTTCTCATTGTAGGGGGTGGGGAGATGCTGGGCCAAGGGTGATGGGATGCAGGGCAGAGGTAGGTTAGGGTTTGGTGCCAGGAAGGTGACATGGGTGCCAGCTTGCAGGCAGGTTGTTGGCCTGGGCAACCCAGTTAGGGGCCAGCAGCATCAATGTTGCCTCCATCAGGTGAATGTGGAAAATAAGGGGCTCCAGGTGGTGGATGCGGGACTTGAGACAACTGTCGCCCCCGCCTCCCCCGCCACTCCATTGTTGGCTCCCTCCTCTCCAGGTACCTAGCATGTCCAGGTGAGGTGGTTTAAAGACACTTGGGTCGCTCATCTGTCTTAGGTCTGGGACAGTTGGGCCTTGGAGAGGCAGGAGGGCCTGGCCTATCTCCCCCAAAGGCAGAAACTTCCTTGGAGGCACCAGTGGGGTGGAAAAAGGAAAGGGGACGGGAGGGGAGGTGGAGGAAGGGGAGGCGGTCACTTAAATTGCCTCAGGAACCACTTAATTACTAAAATGTGTCACTCTGTGTTTCTATACTAAGACTTATGATTGCTCATAATCCTATCTAATAAAGAGGGAATATGCAAATTAACTGTCACACCATCACAAAGATGGTGACACCCATAGTTACAAGATGGCAGTGCCCAGTCTCCTCAGGTCTGCTGAAGTCCCCCAGTCCTTTTCAGCCCCACTGGGGGGAGGGAGGGGAGAGGAGGTGCACGGTGTGGCTGGAACTGCCCTCAGCCCCCCAGAGCCAGCCTGAGGCACAGGCAAGCCTCAGATGGTGGCTGCCCAGCTGCCCAGAGCTGCCTAAGGCTCAGGTAACCAGGGCTGGCTGAGACTTGTGCTGCCAGCAGTGGTAGCAGCAGAGGTGTGATGGGGGGTGTTGCCTTCTCCTGATTGCCAGGTCACCTCCTGCCCCTGAGGGCTCCTGGACTGTGAGAGAGTGCACGCTGGGCTGAGGGATCACCCCTTCAGTGCATGAATTTTCATGCACCGGATCTCTAATTTGAGAATGTTACAAAGCCTGAACTCAAAAATTTAGAAGAATGGAATTAATGGTACTTTCACACACAAAAACTCAAAAAAATAGATATCAATATTTTTAATTGATTAGAGAATAATCCAGACGGCAGAGAAAGATTTTCATGATATATTTAATTTCTTTAAAAGGTGAAAAGAAAACACAAATTACTAAGCAATAATGTATTGCTTGAATACTACATACGTGGTATACATGGGTTTATCTGTGATAAAAGAAATTAAAATGTTAACAGTGGTTTTCTCTAGGTCAGAGGTTGGGAATACCATATAGCCCACTAGTCAAATCTGGCCGGCCAACTGTTTTTATAAATAAAGTTTTATTAGAACACAATCACACACATTCATTACCTATTGTCTAGGACTGCCTTCATACTACAATGGCAGAGGTGAGTGGTTTCAATAGAATACAGACACACAAAGGTGAAAATATTTCCTAACTGGCCTTCTACAGAAAAGTATGCTGAGGCCCATCCTCTATGTGATAAGATTGCTGGATGAGTTTTTCTTTCTTTTTTCTTAATTTTTTACAATTCACAGATATTATTTGTATATTTTTAAAGTAAAAACTTAAAAAGGGAAGGAGAAAAGGCCAGAATATCCTAGCTTCAATATCAAAGGTATTAGAGAAAGGAGAAAGATAATGAGGAATTAGCTCTTAGATGCAGAAGAGGATATGTTGAGGGAATGAAGGCTCTAAAAGGAAGCTTGGAATAATAAAAAACAACCAGAGTCTAATGGGAAAATCTGAGTTTGTTCCCAAATTTCCATCAATCCCAACCCAAAACTATCCCATAGAAATCTGAATATGTGCACTGTACTTGTTCTACATGTCTAGTTTCAAAGTTAGCCTCTTAGCTCCTTTCTCTAACCAATTGCTTCTTTAAGCTCCTCCTATATAGAAATTCTAGTGTTACCACTGACATTTCTTCAACATTTTCTGTGTCTCAGATGAGAGTGTCCCTGCCACCTCCAGCATGGTTCAGGGTTCAGGTTCAGGGTTTGGGTTCTGGAGGGGGCCACACACCAATGAAAGAGACTATACAAGAAAGTATAAATTTGGGAGTGAAGGGGGCCAGGTGGGAGCCCAATTCAAGTGGAATGACTCCACACTTCTCTGGCCTTGCTATCCCTTTTATTCAGATTGTGGGATACACCCAAAGCCTTTAGCCAGGCAATTCCAATAATAGCCAATCAGCAAAGATTTACATAAAACTAAAAGTAGAAGTTGCTTTAGTTACCGTTGTCTCTACTAGACAGTGGGTGCTTGGTTCTGACCTTTCAGAGCTTCAAGGTTGTCCAGCCTTGCAGGTTCCTTATCCACACTTCTCTGCCAGTGAAGGCAATGGGTGGCTTCCAACACTCAGGTAAGCACTGAATAAAGTATTTTGAACTATTTTATTTTGACTATTAGAAGGATTATCTTGCTGCCTTATATAAGTCAGTACATTAAGTAAACCCAAACTACTAAAATATCCCTGCTATGTTTGCTGTGTTGGAAATGACAGATGGAGTATAAAACATCTGTCATCTTCATCTGGAATCAGAGCCACTGATAGAGAAGCAAGAAGGCCCTTGAAATAAATAAAAAGTGAGAATTCTAACCTCAAAGAGGTCACATTTTTTTTTAAAGATTTTGCATGCCACATACGCTGGAATCAATAAATTACAAATTACTCTCTGGAGGCAACTTTAATCTTTAAAATGTCAGGATATTGGGCAGAGAAATGCTAGAGATGGGCAACCTTGATGGAATGAGGGTTCTGCTGGCCTTCAATTTTTATTAAATGATAAAGGTAAAGCCTTCCTACCACTTGGTGTTAATGGGAGGAGAAAAAAGGGGTTTAGTCTGGCCCAGAATATATGTATTTATCACTTTTATTGTTGTTGTTTTTTAAGGCATGAACAACTTAACTTATTTATTTGTTTGTTTACTTATTTATTTATTTTATATAATCTTGTTTTGTTTTGTTAATCCTCACCTGAAGATATTTTTCCATTGATTTTTAGAGAGAGTGTAAGGGAGAGGGAGAGACACAGAGAGAAACATCAATGTGAGAGAGACACATTGATTGGTTGCCTCCCACACAAGCCCCAACCGGGGCCAGGGATTGAGCCTGCAACCAACGTATGTGCCCTTGACTGGAATCGAACTTGGGACCCTTCAGTCCATAGACTGATGCTCTATCCACTGAGCCAAACTGGTTAGGGCAAACATAAACAACTTTAAATAAATAAATATTTCAGTATGGGGCTAAATATAAGGAAGGGCTTAATACACCAGCTTTCCAAATGGTGCTATTCACAAAGCCCTGGTTACCAACCAAAACCCAGCTGAAACAGGATTTTTCAAAGATTCTGTATGGAAAGGTTCTGGTTGAGATGAGAAACTCATTTACCTGGATGCTATCTAAAAATTGTTTAAACTCGTTCAATTTAGGGTTAAATGACTTAAAAACTAAGGTAGATCATTAGTACTCAGCAGAGATTTTACATGACAGTTTTAAAATCAGAAGTGACTACCTACTGAATAAAGAACTTGAATTAGATGTGCCTGTGATTTCTGGGAATCATACAAGCAATGAAGCTCCCAGGAAAGGAAAAAAAAAAGTCAGTTTGGGATAGTATTTCTACTTCTAAAGAAAGAAGTTTATTAGCTACTACATTTATAGGAATCAGGAAAGGAAGAGAGCATTTGAATGACAACCCAAAGGAACATGATGCTCTACTTTAATTTGAAAACTGGAAGTAAACATAAACATTTCAAGTAATTTTCCTGATTGCATTTTTAACTGTGGCTTATATGATTGTATTTTGATAGCAAAATTCTTTTAACTAAGCAACTTGAGTTATCTTTTCAATGTTCCCTTCATAAAACTTCATAAATATGATATTTTATTTTCATTTAATGGCCAAGTAAAGCTTGATGAACCTCTTCTGAACTGAAATTCAGTGGAAAATCTATATATCTATATCTATCTATCTATATCTATGTAACTATATCTCCCTTGGGCCTACTGCCCTATGAAATAACTAGGTAAAAAGGAAAGTGATTCTATGCTGTTAGGACAGTGGAATTGATGAAATGGGCAGAGAGAGAGAGTCATTCATTAATTTATTTTTTTAATTTATAAGATACCTATTATGAACTTATTAACTGCCAGACTCTATGAGATAGACAGTTAGTAAAACCAGACAAGGACCATGCCCTCTTGGAGTTTACGGGCCAAATAAATCACATTATGAGTATAAAATTGCAATCTGGACACATGCTATGAAAGAGAGCAAGACTGAACCAGTTCAGAATTTTATAAACAGTGGTGATTTAATTATTAGTTCAGTGGCCGTGAAGAACATTGGCAACTTTCAGAATGCATTTAGAGATCTTGGAGAGGGCATGTGCATTATTGCTTTTACTTATTTCTGTGAAGACGGGTGGTTGAATTGCTGAAAAAGCAAAAGGGTGAAATTATGTAGATTTGCTATTATCAGGGGGAAAAAGAATTTGGGAAAATATTTTAATTTTAATTAATTATAGTTACTAATGTTGGGCACAGCACAGCTTCTCAAACCTTGGAATAAGATTAGATACCACTCCTTAGTTTCTTTTGTTCCATATTTATTTTCACTTGTTTTTTGTTACAATTTTTATTTTGATATCATTGTAAACACACATGTAGTTGTAAGAAAAATGCAGAGTGGTTCTGTGCACCCTTTACCCAGTTTCCTCAATGGTAAAATATTTCAAAGCCATAGTACAGTGTCACAATCAGACACTGACTTGGATACAGTTAAGCTACATATTATTTGCACCAAAACAGGATCACTCAGTGTTGCACTTTGTCAGCCCCACCCACTTCCCACCTGCCTCCACCCTCTCAAATTTTGCTTTTGACTGTTATATCTGTAAACAAGACACTCTGCACACATTTCAGAAAAATGGAAACAAAATCATAGCTCAGTATTTATCCAAGGGATCCTGATCTTCTGAACATTCTGTCCAGTAGAGGACTTAGACCTTGAACAAGTTAAGAATCTTTGCAGTAAATTGCAAAAAAATTTGATTTAACTCAACTTTTGTTTTTGAAATGAAATTGAATTTCAATAGAGAGAAAGCAGAAAGACTTTCCCATTGGGTTTATACATTGTCAGAAAAGTGACGACATTCTTTACTTTGTAGCACATCCTGGAAGGGCCTCACAAAACCTTTGAGTTCTTGAGGGTGGAGGGGTTGGTCCTGTGTCTCAGACCTTATGGCTCCACTCCAGTGCTTTTCTGAGCTCACTCAAAAGTATACAAAACAAAGGAAAAACCTAAGGACCAATAGCTACCTAGCTGGACAGGTGGAGACAGCAGTTTGGAATCAGTGTAGATTTTGGATTTGGGGATTTTAGTAATAAATTTTCTTTTTTTCTTTTTTTGCCTTACTCAAGGAAACTGTCTCCAACACATAGGGCATAATCTCTCACTTTTTATACAACGTGATAAATACATTCTAATCAAACTGTTCTGTGACAAGCAGCTTTCAAAATATAGCAAAAAGTGAGAGAAAAAATGTTAAGCAGATTTTCTTCCTTAGAAAATGTCTATCACACCCAACAGCTCTTCGTTATTATACTGTTCGATGAGCTACCCCCCACCCCTATAGCTAGAAATGAAAGAATGAAGCTATTGTGAACAAATCATGATTGAATTATCAAAGCTCAAAAAACCAATGAAATGATTTAATATGAGTACATTTAATTTTGGAGAAATAAGACCAATTTAAATTTCAACAGAGCCTTTTGTCCTTCCTTTTCTTCAGAATCATTTCCTTTTCCTTATTGAATACAAAGCATTAATTACTAAGCAAATATTTATTTACTTTTCCTTGAACACCTCCAAAAGTAGAGTCACAGTTTGCCATTTGTTGGTGACTCTTAGGCAGGTGTTATTAGGCAAAATGCACATACAGATAGCTCAGATTGGTTTTATCGATCTCTTACCTTATGAAATTTGATAGGTACTCCCTCCCCCCAACTGGTGGGTGGAATTATGATGTAATTGACATCTGCCACAGAGACATTGAGCCACCAATCAAGAGTGCCCTGTGTCCCATCCCTTCCCCTTCCACCCTGGACCCAACCCCTGCCTGTTCCTTCCCTTAAAGGGTGTCTCAGTGTGCCACGTGGCACCTTTTCTCCCAGACTGTTCTCCCAGGCAGTCTGGGAGGCGGTCCGGCTGGGTCCCTTCTTCTCCCCCTCCCCTGGTTTCTCTGCCTTCACCCCGGATGTGAGCGCTTTCTCCCTTGGGAAGGGTCTCCTCAATAAAGTCTGTGTCCTGGTACCCTGGTCTCTCTCTCTGGTCCTTCTGTTTCATCTTTCCTTTATAACTGACTAAGCTTTTAACTGTCCTGATTAGAGTGTGACACTCCCCCAATTGAAAGGAGGTAGATTAAGTAGTAACCTGTCTGTTTAGATGAATTAACTGCTAATGAACATAGAATGACAAGTGATTGCCATGCTTTTTTCAACTATAATTTTCCCCATTATCCTTACTTGTTTAAATATCCTCCATAGAACATGAGGCCAATAACATTTTCAAGACAGACAACTGTATCATTTTAGTACAACTTATATTGATAAACAGCACCTAAATAAAATAATCTGGCCACTGTTTCAGAAAAAGACAGGTTTAGAAAATTTTAGAAATTTAGGAGTTATGGAGACCATGGAAGAAACACAAGGCTGCATGCAGTGCAGCAGAAGGTATATTTCCACAGAACAGGGTAGCTGAAAAGCTGCAAATTTCCATAGAATGAGGGGGCTGGGAATAGCAAAAGGTCTATATTTACAAAATAAAAGGGAGGGGAGGAAAAACTCACAAGTCCCACAGGAGGTTGACCTTTGAGCCCAGGAGTTACTATAGTAACCAGTCTAGGGGAATAGTGACCAATCAGAAGGCATATCAAGGCACAAAGATATGCAGCCTTTATAAATTGTAGGGAAAAGGAACTCAGTGGGACTCCTTCCCCCTCCCCACATGGGAGTCTGTGCTGTGAGATTTTTTTCCCTCTCCCCTTGTGGGAGTTTGTATTGTTCTTAAGTAAATTTCCACCTTTGCTATACCACCTTCATTCTGTGGATTCATTCTTCAACTCCATCAGACAAAGAGCAGGGAACCAGCCTTGCCTAGGGGAATACCACGTTCCAGTCCAAAAATCCCATTTCAACACAACAATGTCAAGATTGAAAAAGTCACTTTTATTATATTGCTGTGTTAATGTTAAGCCCCTCCGCACCTCTGCCTTCACCCCTTGCCCCTCCTTGCCCTCCGCAAGTCCCTGAGGATCCAGATGGCTTCTGTAGCCCTTGGTTGAAAGTCTCCTCCTCATCTAGTCTCCAGTTAATAATTCAGGGATATTGTTTCCCAATTCAACTGTAACAGCTTCTTGGTTCTCAGAGGCCATACAAGCATATTATACCTCCATTTTCATAATATCTGTGAAATATTCCTGATAAGTTGGTAGATTCAATCTCCTTTTTTAAAACAAAAAAAAAATTTGCAGTCATGGGTTTATTTTTTTCCATCATGCTGTTGTGGGGTGACTTTCACGACCAGTTGCAAATGACCACGGAGGCAGTTAAGTTGGTAATAAGCAGGCAAGGATTTATTGAATACTGGCCAGGACGGTCGCGGGGGCACCATGCAAACACCCATGGCCGCACCGCCCTGTGTGCAGGCAGGCCTTTTAAAGGGGTCTGAATCACAAATGTTATTGCCCTGCGTTTGGCAAACAGCCCTCAAGGCCGCATCTGGGGGAAAGGGTGCCAAAAGGTTATGAATGACCCTATTTCTTGCTTTTTATCTTCTAACTATGTTTTTTGCTAAACATGGGAATGTGGTCCTATCTTTGTAAAAACAAGTCCCTTATCTACATAATTGGTGCCGAGGTTACTCCTCTAGTCTTCAAAGTCACAAGCTAGGAACTAGAGCAATAATTCTTTTGTTTGAAGCAAGCAGGGGTGGACCGAGGTCAAAGTTTCAAACAGCAGTTTTACTCTAAATGCTTTTATGACCTTATTTCAATGCCTGTCAGAGAAGAGGAAAATGCCAGTGATTCTTTTCTGATATGACTTAAAAATCTTACAAGTATTCATATTGTTTCAGAACACTGAGCTATAATAATATTACCAGGCCAAGTAAGATAACCAGTCAGAATTGCAAGTTTCTTTTGGTTATTGTCAGAGGGCCTGGCAATAATTCCTAAACTCTTTAAAGTCTTACAAGAAACTTTTCTTCAAATGATACTTCCAAGGACAAATGTCTATTAATAGAACAGTACAAATTGGAAACAGTTATGAATATTCACACAAGTCCCCTGTTGCAGAGGTAACAAGATTGATATTCTTGAGAATGTTCTCAATTTAATAACTTATCAAATCAGGCTGTTCCAGTGTGTTTTATAATGTAGAAATCTCTAGCTCTGTAACAAGGAGAGGATGTCTCTTTAGGCTGCTTTTGTTAATTGTGAGGACTTGCACTTTTTTAAGGGAAGACTCTGTTAACTTTATTACTTACTATAAGTAATAAAGGAAAAAAGAGGCCAAAGACCTTGTTTTATATTTACAAAAATGAAGTAAGAAAGAGGTTTAGTTATTAACAGTAAAAGAAGGTGCAGGTAGCATTACTCTTCTATGTTCTGATTTTGCAAATGAGACAATGCTATTCCTCATTGAATGCAAAGAGTTCAAGAATGGTGGAATTGACAAAGAGATGTTAAGAGACTCTGAAAAAGGTATTCCTTTCTGAAGACAATCAAAAGTTTACAAACTTATAGAACAGGGCAAACTGAGACACTCCTGTCAGAGTTGCAGTCACAGGTTTAATTTTTTTTCATGTCTGTCAGAGAAGAGGAAAATGCCAGTAATTCTTTTCTGATATGATAGATCTTACAAGTATTCATATTGTTTAAAAACACAGAGCTATAATCTTAATAAAAGGCTAATATGCAAATCGACCAAAAGGTGGAATGACTGGTCGCTCTGATGTGCACTGACCACAGGGGCATATGCTCAATGCAGGAGCTGCCCCCTGGTGGTCAGTGCATTCCCACAGGGGGAGCGCCTCTCAGCCAGAAGCTGGGCTCATGGCTGGTGAGCACAGTGGGACATCCCCTGAGGGTTCCTGGACTACAAGAGGATGTAGGCTGGGTTGAGGGATCCTCCCATCCTCAAGGACACAAATCTTGTGCACCAGGCCTCTAGTATTATATATTCTCTGAATTCCCTTACAAGAGTCTGCAGACCTGCCTCCTGGTGAGAAAGTGACCTTTTCCCTTTTTCATTCCTTTCCTCTAACCTGTATCCATTGAACCCTACAGGCCAATTGATTTATATTTTTGCTGGAACCTTGCCTTCCAGGGTTTGCTAGGTTGACTGAATTTGGTCAAACTGATGTCGACTTGGTAATTAAAAATGCAGCAAGTCCTTATTGTCCTTAATAATTTGCTAGTGAGATTTAGAGAGTGGATAAATTATAAATAACCAAGGGTCTTTTAAAAACAGGTTGGTAAGAAGTTCTTACCATTTGCAACAGCATGGATGGAACTGGAAAGCATTATGCTAAGTGAAATAAGTCAGTCAGAGAAAGACAAATATCACATGATCTCACTCATTTGTGGAATATAATGAACAACATCAACTTATGAATAGGGACAGTTCCAGAGGCAGAGAAACATCAACCAGACTGTCAGACCTCATAGGGAAGGTAGGGGAGGGTGGAGGGAAGGAGGATAGATCAACCAAAAGACTTGTATACATGAATATAAGCCTAACCAATGGACATGAGCACCAGGGGGTGAGGTCATGAGTGGGGGGAGGTTTGTGGGGGTTAATAGAGGGATAAGGACACATATGTAATACCTTAATCAATAAAGAAATTAAAAAACAGGTTGCTTAAATAGTTATTTAAAATATCTCTAAATATCTCACCAAATATTTTCTTTTAAGTGATCTTCTTAAGACACAATTGTATTCTTTTGGTTATATTTGCTCAGTATTTATTAATAGAACTGATAAGTATATGCAAATATAATTTTCATAGTCCTACATAAAATATTCTAAATTTTAATGGAGAGGAAACAAATTTAAGGATTTGTAAGAAATATCAATATTCATCTTCTTAAAAACTGGCTTTCTTATCTCCAGGAATAAAATATTCTGTGTGTTGTGGAGCAGACTTAGTGCACAAAAGGTATGAATGAATAGACCTCACTCTGCCAACCCTACCTCACCCAACTGACACTGTATTAGCACTCCTGATTATACCCCTTAAAGGAAAGTTAACTAATAAATAACACCAAGATACTTGTCTAAGGACAAATTCTATTAACAGAACAGTACAAATTGATAACAGTTATCAATATTCAAACAAGTTCCCTGTTGCAGAGGTTACAAGATTGGCATTCTTGAGAATTTACTCAATTTAATACCTTATCAAATCAGAGTGCTTAGATATGTTCTATGCTGCAGAATATACTAGATTAGGTCCACTCAGAAGTAACAGAAAACTCAAAATAATCATGGTTGAATTAAAACAAATTTCTCTCTTATATTAAGAAAAAGCTGGAGATAGTTGGTTCAAAGTTATAATATGGCTCATTGTGTTAAGGACTTAGACCTTCCTTATTTGTAAATGTAAGAAATGTCCAAGTATGTAGGTAATTTTCATGAGTTTGAGTCAAACAGGTGACCATTAGCAGAAAGGAATATCTCAACAAATTGATAAACTGCTCAAAAGAAACTTTTTCTTTTTAAATTTTTTTCTTTTTTTATTGATTAAAGTATTATATATGTGTCCTTATTGTCCCATTGCCCTCCATCCCCTCTACTTATGCCCTCCCCCCTACCTTGTTGTCTGTGTCCATTGTTTAGGCTTATGTACAGGCATACAAGTCCTTTGGTTGATCTCTCCCCCTAATCCCCACCCTTCCCTATCTTCACTCTGAGGTTTGAGGGTCTAATCCTGTGATGGCAAAACTATGACACGCGTGTCAGCACTAATCCCTGTAGCCATTTCCAATAACACGTGGCCTTATGCAGTCGCATACAGAGAAGTATGGGGCCGCATGCTGAGAAGGATGTTTCATCCTCGGCTACTGTATGGCCATGTGCAGTAGCCAAGGTAGCCGAGGATGAAACATTTGCTGTAGTGTAATGTAGACACTCTGTGCTGGAGGACTGTAGGCCAAAACAACAAAACTATGGCACAGAGCATCTAGTCGTATGACTTCTGGTTAGGCCATTAGGGGATCTTTGACCTCACTTCTGGCCAGCAGAGTAGGGAGCAGCAAAATGCCCCAGGGGACTCATCACTGGGGGTCCTGTGACCGCCATTACCAGCAACCACTTAACCACAGCAACCATCATCCAATCTACCGTTCTGGGGTGTCATGGATTTCTAATTGACCATCATTACTGAGATAAGTGAGGGGGAAGCTGGGAGAGGCGAGGGCCTATGCTATGGGTACCATTTCCTGCCATTAGAAATAGCAGCAGCCATCTTAATTTATATAGAGAAAGTCATTTTGCAGCATAGTGCAGACACCATTTCACCACTATTACTGTTGTGCATCCTTATTAACCCCTATTTCTGCTTATTAACTCAGGCCTTCCCTAAAAGACAGTTACATGTGCCATCTTGAGGTCAGTTAGGCTAGTTAACCCCTAATTGCCTGCAGGGCTAAAAGGCTATCTATAATTCTATCTTCTGTCACTGTCCCCCTGATGGAGAACCCAAAAAATAAAAAACAAGGTTAAGTAAAGGAAGTGGTAGTAGCAATAGCCAACCCTTTTAAGAGACATGAACCAAGATGTATGGCATTATAGAAAAAAATGGCAGATCATTTTGCATTCTATGTACTGAAGCGGTAGTATGCAGAACGTGGAATATAAATAGACATTTGAAACTAATCATTCCCAGCTCTTGAAAAAAAGTGAGGATGAAAGGAAGAAATACATTTCCAGGCAGCTATACCTTTATAAGAGCCAATCTACTTCCATCTTTAAATTTATAAAAGGCTCTACAAATTTAACATCTGCAAGTTTGAGCATTGCTCACTCCAGAACACAGCATGGAAAAGCACTCAGTGAGGGAGAATTTATTAAAGAAACTCTCCTAAAATGTGCACTAGTTCTATATCACAATATGCAGAATAAAGATGCAATTATTAAGAGAATATCTGAGTTACCACTCAGTAGAAATATCATAAAAGACCGAATAATGAGAATGAACACAAATGTACAACATCAATTACAGAGAGACGTAAGTAATTGTAAATATTTTTTTTATCTCTCTTGATGAAACTATTGATGTCACATCACATGCTCAGTTGGCCATTATTGGTTGATATTCTGATGGTCTCACAATGAGAGAAGAGTTGATAAAGTTAGTATCAGTGCCAACAAGTACATCAGGAAGCAAAATATGTAAGGTTATTATACAAATATTCTGTGGCCTAACCATTGATATCTCTTAAGTTGTGTCAGTGATGACAGATGGGGCACCAAACATGGTGGGGAACAAAGTCCGATTTGTAAAATTGTTTACGGAAGCTATTGGACATCCGATTATGCCTTTCACTGTATTATCCATCAGGTGGTTTTGTGTGCCAAGGCAGGATTCACCGACTTAAACAACTTAATGTCAGTTGTTACAAAAATAGTTTATTTAATAGTTGCTCACCCCCTTCACAAGCGAGAAATTTCTGCACTTTTACTGGAGGTTGATTCCACCTACAGTGGACTGCTGATGTACAATAATGTAAGATGGCTGAGCTGAAGCAAAGTTCTTGAGTGCTTTGTAGAGTGCTTTGAAGAAATTAAGGTATTTCTTGAGGCTAAGGATCTGGGAAAGTTTTCTCAGCTCAATGATGATAAGTGGGTCAATACCCTGATGTTTTTTACAGATCTCTCTGTTCATATTAATGAACTGAACTTAAAGTTACAAGGTTTTGGCAAAAGTATTGACATTATGTTTGGATACATAAAAGCTTTTGAAAGTAAACTTAAAATTTTCAAGCGAGATGTAGAAACTAAAACTTGTAAGTATTTTCCTCTAGTAACAAAGTATTTTGAGAAGGCCAGGGCAGCTGTACAAAATAAAATAGAATCCTTTCATATAAAGTACCAGCATGTTTTAGACTCATTACTTGACCAGTTCAGTGATAGATGTAGTCAATTTAGAAGCCTAGAATAGACCATAAAAATAATTAAGTATCCTGATGTAGTAGTCTGCAGTAATTTGGAATTAAATGGTTTCCAATGGATGCAAATTGATGATTTGGAGATGCAACTTTCAGAATTTCAAGACAGCAGCATCTGGGCTCAGGTGTTTGTTGACTTGAGGTCAAAGCTTGAGAATCTTTTTTTTTTAATCCAATAGCCTTGACTTTTATTCATTCATGTTGTCACCTGAAATGATATCTGTTGCATTTAAATGCTCATTAATGTAAATGGCTGAACAAACCCATTTTGATGGGTACTCAATATCCCACATAGCTAAGTCACTTCAACATAGCCTCATGACAATTCCCACACCAAATAGTACTTTATTTTGTAAATTTAAACCCATTAGTACTCCTATGTTATGGGTTTTTTTTAGCTGTCAAGTGTACAAGGTGAAGAAAAAATTTAGTTAGATGGGGGTTCCACCTGGAAAATAAATTTCTTCAACTCCATATACATGTTCAAAGCTGCTGGGTCCCCAGTCCATCTATGAACTCCAGGGTTGCCAGTATCATGTGCAGCATACTAAAGCTACACTATCTGAAAAGCTTATTAATTCTGCATAAATCAGGTCAATCAATGTGTCAACTTGTAAGGTGCAGCTTGGAGAATCAAGAGGAGTGCCACTACAAACAGGAAATTTAGAGTGCCTGGAACCCATTACACTGTTAGCACCCTGAAAAATATAGCAATGGCTTTACTCACAATTTTTCCCTTTATGTACTTTAGTGAGTCCTTATTCTCAGTGTTAAATAATAGCAAAACCAACAAAAGAAACAAATTGACAGATGAAGTTAGTAGCGCTTGCTTGGGCTTGAAGTGTACAAAATACCAACCTTCAATTGAAGGTTTAGCCAATGAAATTCAGCAACAAAAAAGTCACTAATAGACCGGTTAGTTAAAGAATCCCCCCTCCCCCTCACTTATCTTAGTTCACGGCATCCCACACAAGTTAAATAATATCAAGACCAACCAAAGAAACCGACTGACAGATGAACAAAGAAGTCAGTAAGCAGATAAGTTAAATAATTAGTTTTTGGTTTATTAAATACAGTTATATATTACAATTATACATTTTTGTTATTTTAAACTATAAATATCGCAAAATTGTGGGTTTTTTCCTCGAAGTGACACACCACCCGAGTTATGCTCAGTTTTCTGGCGAATTTTGACACACCAAGCTCAAAGGTTGCCCATCACTGGTCTAATCTATGCTTCTGTGTCTCTGGATCTGTTTTTGTTCATCAGTTTATATTGTTCATTAAATGAGTGAGATCATGTGATATTTATCTCTCTCTGACTGGCTTATTTTGCTTAGTACAATGCTCTCCAGTTCCATTGGTGCAGTGCACAGGTTCCTTTTTCTCAGCATCATCACCAGGACTTGTCATTTGTTGATTTGTTGATGATAGCCATTCTGACAGGTGTGAGATGGTACCACATTGTCATTTTGATTTGCATCTTTTGGATGATTAGTGACTTTGAGCATGTTTTCATATGTCTCTTGGCCTACCTATGTCTTTTTTCCCCCCTACCTTATATCTTCTTTCAAACAGTATCTATTTAGGACTATTGCCCTTTTTTCTGGTTTGTTTATCTTCCTTTTGTTAAGTTGTATGAGTTCCCTGTAAATGTTATGTTTTTAAAACTAAGAAAACTTCAAGAAACCCAGATAAAATATTTGGAGAGAAAACATATACTCCCTCATTAAGTTGTATTTATTTATTTATTTTTATATTTCTAATTTATTGAGGTATAAATAACACATAACCTCCTATTAAAATTTATAAAACACCCAATAGACAAAACTAGAGAAATTCACTTCTTAAGTGAAGATGTATCTGAACCTTGGGAAGCAGAGTTCTGTGGAGTTTTTGTGAAGGAAGCAGGCAGCTGGGAGAAGCGCGCCCATTTGTCTCACTGCAGTGAGTCCTCATGCACTGCCTGCCTCATGCTTGCTTGATGGTGAGACTGGAAAAAATACTGTACCTTTCAGGCCAGTTGTAGCTTTATGAGGTCCTCTGGACTCTTATACTACTTTTCTCATGCACAGCAGAGGCCAATTGGTAGTCAAATACTTTTCTCAATGGGCCACATTGCATGGAAGGCCCATGTGAGTGTAGCCATGGGTACTCACATCTCCCAGGCCACTGAGGACATGTCAGGAAAGAACCAGAGGAGCTGGTGTTGCCACTCCTGTGTTGTGATGAAACCAGCACCCAGAAACTGTGTCCAAGATTCCACATCCCTCGGTGACTGAGCCAAGAATTGAATCTGGCTTGTCAACCTCATAAGCACAGGTTCTTTCTGTGATGCCAGCCTCTCTTATTTAAACATGTATCATTTAAACATCTAGAGTTTAATCTTCTGGGTCATAACAGGGAAGGTAGTCAAGGACTTTAAATTTGCCTGTAAACCAACTACTTTCTCATACCCCTCAGGGGTTGGCTAACTGACCCTGCCACTCCACTTCACAATACTGGTCCTTCAGAGTTAGCACCTTAAATTTGGAGTTCCAAATGGTGACTCTGCCCCCCAGGACATCCAAGTGAGAGATCTTATTACCTTTTTCCTCAAGTCCTTTCTTAAGTCTGAGGTGCAGGGGATGGGCAGGCAGAAGATGTTGGGGGTAAGACACACGCCCAGGTTGCCAGCTGTCATCTGGCAGGCGAAGGAGTGCTGCTGGATGCTGTGCTGCAACCCAAACAGGTGTCGCAGGAGCACAGCGTTGGCTCTGGGCAGCAGCACTAGGGACAGAAGGGCACATATTTCAAAGGCCAGTCATTTCTCTTGGGAAGTTGGAAACAAAGAACAAAGAGAAAGGAACCAAATCCTTCTCTGTGTTATGTACAAAGCCCAGTGAAAAGGCAAAATAATGTAGAAATATATCTCATAAACATACTGCCTGAAACAGTGCCCTGAGATTCCTATAATGTGTATGTGTGTGTGTGTGTGTGTGTGTGTGTGTGTGTGTGTGTGTGTGTGTTTGAGGGGGGTGATGAGAGGGGGAAAGGACAACCACCCAAATTATTATCTCCTGTAATATAAGCATACTTAAAAACTCTTAAACACTTTAGAATGCGCTCAACTACAGCAAACAAGAGCTTATTGATGAAATTAAACCACAGTTAAATGGTAGAGGCTCCCTTATTTTTAAGGTGGTAAGGGCAGGCTACCTCAGGGTAAGATCCAGGGCACTGGCTATGATGTAGGGGATTAGCAGAGATCCTGGCATGAATGCATACAAATGTGTTTCATTGAATTTGGTTCCTGGACCAGATTAGAACTTCTCTAGCTCAGTAAGTGACAGAGCTAGGAACAGTCCACTGGCAGAGTGGTCCCTCTAGCACCTCTCTTGCACCAGTGGGTTTCACCTCCTGTCAGCTTCATGTATGAGAAGGTATACAAAGATCAGGGATTCCTTATTCATAAGATTAGGAGAAAAACAAGAACTCAATATCCGCAGTAGATATGCATCTGTGGTTACACTATTCTCCGGGGTGAGAGCCAATGAACGCTGAGGCACTGGGCATCATGTGAGTGGTCAGGGCTGTAAACTCTATTCCTAAGGGTATATTGGCTATCTTCAGAAGCATGGTGAGTCTCATCAGTATTGCCTCCTTACCTCTGGGAAGCAGTGATTTTTCTCCTTCATTTCCTTTGTTTGTGACACTGAGCCATTGCTTATAGACTCCTGGTGAAAATATGCTTCCTGGAATATTGTGAAGGAAATCCTTACATAGATAAATAGGAATAGTATTGTTATGGCAAGTGCATATTTGGAGACATGACATAGAACATGTTCAGTTGGAAAACTCAGTTTCAGTCTCCACTTCTTCATTGCCCCTTCAACTGTGATCCCACAAAGATTGTGGGTTCAGCTCCCCGCTGAGGCACCAGCCAGAGACAAGGGCTGGGACATCTCCAACTAAATTTAGAAACTCAAAATCAGAGTCAGGAATATGGTGCGAATGATGAAGGCCCTTCTGGTGTCTGGCTCTTCCTATCTGTGTACATGTTTGCAAGCTGCTACAGACCCACAAAGGCATTTCTTAGAAAGACATACACATCCCCACTGTGCTAGTGCAGGTTAGACACAATGCTGGCTCTTATCTCCTAGCAAACGTTCAGAAGAGCACACACAGCCATGTGCTCCTGTACCATATGAAGAGAGAACTGGGCTTTTTAACTGGAGCTGTAGATGCTTCTTGGGAGAAAAAAAATCTCAGAATAGTTGTGAATAATTGGGTATAGATAAAAGCTTCCTAAATGGAAGCCAGGAAGTGTGGTCACTGTACGTGGCTGAAGAACAAGTCTTAAAACCATAGAACTGGGTATATTAGCTTTAATTTTTATGTCCAAGTCTTAGGGGAAGTTGTTACATGGGCGTGCTAGCTTCAAAGGCACACCTTGCTTCCACTGGTCTCACTTAATAGCCAATACTTCTCTTCATTCTTGCTAGCTCAGGAAACCCTCCAGGCAACTATGATGTCATAACCGAGTGATGGTCACTCCTAATAATTATTGAGCTGCTGCTTGAGGCAGGAACTGTGTGGAGTACTGGAGATAGAGCAGCGAAGCAAGTGGAAAAAGTTCCAGTCTTTTCCTACATTTACATGCACCATACCCACCTGTGGTACTGAGGATTTTTCCCTGCTTCCTACTGAGTGATCCCAAGGAGGAACTTGCAGGGCAGAAGCACCAGCTCCAGCTGACTCTGAGTGTCTGGGTGGGGTTAGGGACACCTGAGGTGAACAAAATGTCTGCTCTTGGGGACACATGTATCCCCTCTGTTTCCTGGCTCCTGTGTAGTGGAGTCCACTGGTGAGGCTGAGCAAGCTGACAACCAGAACATGACCCAAGCAGAATAGGCCAAAAGTGGACCTCGGCTTATAGACTGCTCAGTGGCAAACTCAGTGAGCTCCCAATGAATAAGTCCTGGGTTTTAGCCCAGCTCCCTAGTTAGTCTGACATGGCATATCAAGGAAAAGGATGCAGAGTCTGTCACCACCAAGATCAGTCCACTGTAGGGAAACTCAGAATGTCTAGAACTGTACACTCCAAAAGCCCTCTTTTTCCTAGTCTGGGCTGTGAGCATAAAAAATAGGTAAGAATCTGCTGCTCACTGGACAGGCTGTTACATGTGTTCACCTTCCAGAGTGCAGCACCCAGCCTGCTGTTTGCACAGCTGGTGTGCATCACTGTGATGTAAGAGGTCAACTCCACGTCATTTCTGAACTGTCGTGATTTATCAGACAGGTGAACAGTAATAGAGCACAAGAAAAGAGCCTTGTCTAAGAAAATTTTAATAACCTGTTTGTAGTCATTTCTACATTACTATTTTGTTGTTCAGCACTTTCACAAGCACCAACATGGATTCATTAAATTCTCTCTCTGGTCTATTACTCCCCTTATGGGAATGTAACTCGTGGCTTGTGATTTCACAGTATCATTTCACTATAATAATAAAAGCATAATATTCTAATTAGTCTGGACAATCTTCTGGATGAAGCCGGAGCTGCAAGGGAAGCCCAGTCCAGGGTGCCAGAGGAAAACCGATGTCAGCATCCAGGGGAAGGAAGGCCTACTCTTGAATGAATTTCATTCATCGGGCTCCTAGTATATACATACATATTTTACAAATACATCGAGTTTTTGGCTGCCACACCAACATTAAAAGTCAGATTTATAAGAAGAGGTATGTGGTGGGAGCTTGTTACCATGTAACCATAATCAGCGGTGGCGGATTAAGCATAAGAACTACTGAGAAAAGATACACTTGGGAAAGTTGAAAGAAGGCCCCAGGGGTTGACTCACCCCTACACGGTTCTTCAACCAAAGGCCCTGAGTGATAACCATTGAAGATGACAGGGTGGCCAGGGCTTCCCTTGGCCTCGTTAAGAAATTTTGGATTCGTTGTAAGGCACGTGCTTGCTAACTCTGGTCAACTTCTACAACTATTTTCAAACAATATGAATTTTCTTTTGGAAACTCTGTCTTCACTTGGGAGTTAACATGATTTCATTAAAAACTGGATGTTTGTTTTGCTAAACATTGTTGAAATGTGCGAATTTTGAAATTTTTATTAGTATTATGATTATTAGTATTATTGTTGTTTATCATTATTTTCCAGAAAGAGTGTTCAGGAGTGAAGGGGGGATGTGTGCTCTGCGCGCTAAAGGAAAGTGTATCTAACAAATGGGGTTTTGTATACCCAAACAGGCTTCCTTAAATTTTGACTCAGTGAGGTGTTTTTCAGCTTTTCAGACTCTTAGTCTATCATGAAGATTTTGTTTCTTGGACAACAATGGCGAAGGAAGCCATTCTTGTTCTGTCAGACTCATGCTCTGTGGATAGTTCTAGAAGGTTCCCTACCTTTAGGACACAAGCTGCCACAAGCACAGACTCACTGTGCAGGTTCACTTTAGCCCCAGAGTTGAGTTTGTCCTGTAAGACTCTGCAAGAGTCCAGATCAGCTGATTTTCTGAAGATGTCTTTCTTGCGCAGCTTTTTTTGATTGATAAAGAAAAGCACATCCTATAGGAAAGACAAGTATGTGGCACTAAGAATCCACAAGTCCAGAGCACAAGCTTTCCCCGTTGACAGGCACACCTGGGCAGGTAGGGGACAGTGGTGGAGTTCAGAGCCTAAATTTGTATCTATCTTTTGATGTCTCTTAATGTATTTTCTCTATTCATACATTGAAACAGTTACGGAAGTCATTTTTACACACTCATTTCCACTTTTTTATTCCCCATGAAGTGACTGGAGATAGGCTTTTTCTTTTAAAATCAGGCTCACACTCCATGTTCCCTTCCCATCAGTGTCATTTCCTTTGTGGCATTTTCCTTTCCTCTGCTCACAGTGTAGAGGTCATGGGAGACAGAATCAGGAGTCTAAGGATTTGAAACTTATTATGCTACTCAAGTATTGTGTGGGGTTGAGCACAGTACATATGTCACCAGGGCTTCTCTTTGGGTTTGGGCAGTGGGTGATGATAATTGTAGTTCCCCCTAAAGCTACCGAGAAAGATACAGGCCTGTGGTCATAGCCAATATGTACTTACATGAAAAACTTCAACTCTAGAAAAAATTTCCTCCATCTAGTATATGTTTGGAGGGACCGTGGACACTCAATAAATATTAACACTGAGAATTCACTTTGAGAAAGCACAGGTCAACCACTGAGTCGTTTTCTGAACACATGCTGTTAGGTTAAACGGATTCTCATTTACCTGATGATGAGACTTTACGCATAAGCCCTTGAAATACCAATCAAATCCATGTGGGATATTCAAGTTGTAAGGTTGAATGGACTCAGCTGGAAATGGCATTAATTAATGGTGAGATGAGGGGGTGTGACTTTCAAGGAAGGGAGATTGTCAGGCGAGACTGAGGGTGGAGCAGACTCCAGAGTCCTGCACACAGACCCATCCTGACTAGTTGAACTTGTGTAGGTGGCTCTTTGCTGAATCCCTGGAATGGACAAGACTGTCTTTTTACATTGTACCTACCTTATGCCTCTGGGAAACCTGAATCAGATTTTATTCTTGAAGTCATATTTACAAAGTTTCTCAGCCAAAGCCTGGGACTATCTAATGACAACTATTTATGAATAGACTTTGGTGATAACACAACCTTTCAGGGTTTTGCCTCTTCCCTTCTGAGGGGCCCCAGAAGACAAAACTGAGACCTACCAGAAGAGGGCCAGGCAGGGTGTCATCCCCACACAGGTCTGTGAGAGATGTTCCAAAGAGCTGTTTTGGCTTTGCAGGTGGTGGGGTCTGGGCCTGGTTGTCCTGGTTAGTGCAAGGACCCCGCCAGAAAGAAGAAAGAAGTATAGGTGACCTTATGTTATTTCTCTTCTGCCCTGGACCTACAAAGAAGTAAGATCATTAGTAGTACTACTTCAATTCATTTAACCTCACTTCCAGCACTTTCATTTTAAGTTTGTCTATTGTGAGGCTAGAAGAAGAAATTGAGCAACTTTGTGTTGAATTTCTCACATTCTGAATTTGGCTGATTGCCCCCTTGTAGCTCTGAGGTGTTCTTCCTCACATTCAACACACCAGTAAGTCAACCCAGGCACTTCATCAAGCTGAGAGTCAGTTCTTCTTAGAACTGATGTGGGGTCTTGAAATCTTTGAGGTTCCTCTTAGCTTGATTCTGAGAGTGTACTGGTCCCTGCTGGTACTGTTGCCCAGCCATCTCCACATGCAAAAAGGGTTCTGAGGTATGAGTCTATTTGAGGAATGGAGTCATGAGCCAAGAGAGTTACTTGCAGGAAATAAAGAGTTCACCTCTCTCCTGCTCTTGCTCTACTGGGCATCTAGGTTTCAGGATGAACTGGCCTTGTGTCTTTGGAAACCAAACGATGGGAGGAGAGGCAGAGTCCTCAGGTCCCTTAGGCAGGAGCACAGTGGCTGGATGATGGCCCTGTGCAAGGTCATTGGGGTAGTCATGACCTACACAGAGGAAAAATCCAGGTGTAGATTTAGCTGATGGAGATGGGTGTAATCAAACCTACCTTAACATGAGCATAGACACCACCATATGTGCTGTTCTCTTGGGGCTTCTGGATAAATAAGGCCATGGCTCTGAGTGAGCATCATGGGCACTCTTACTAGAAATGCCCTGCATAAGGCAGGTGCCAAGCAGGAGAAAAGAAAAGACAAAAAAACAAAAAAAAAACCATGGAACCATGTTGCTTTGCTGGGAAGGCACAGATCCATCAGTATGTTGCACATTCTTGGTTTTTGCATTTTCCATCTGAGGATATTTCAGTTTTTTAGTTTCTCCCATGACATTAACTTAGACTATACATCTTAGGTGAATTACTTGACCCCTCTGAGCCAGACATTCTTTTTTAAAATACCTGTTGAATATTGGATATGGACCATATTTATAGTTTAGACTGTTATAAAATAACCAGTAATTTATTAATTTATTATCATTATATTTGTCCTTTATTAGGTATTATCATATTGTGTTATCATTATATCTATTAGTATTAATTTATTATTTCTACCATATTTCTTATAAAAATATTTGAGAGACTCAAAGTTGCATAATGCATAAAATATTTATTCAATATTTTTGTTAATAGAGGAAAACTAAAAATTAAATTGGTGGATTGGAGGGATTTCAAATACATTTTCAATCTTAATTGTAAAAAGATTTTCTTGTCTTTAAGGTATAGGTTATTTTAAATTTCCTTTCTTAAGACTTTGTTTATACCATTTTCTCTTAGATCCTGGCTAAAACAGAAACTTTTATTTTACTGACTGACCTAACTTAGTAATAAATCAATTCATTTATTCATCCCAGACCAATGGCCAATATGTATTAACGGTAAGTGATGGATATACTGCGCAATTAACAGTGGTAATTCAGAAGGTGATCGACTCTGTGAGCAGTAAAATTGCTTTATTATCATTTCTGCCTAATCTGCCTTTGATCTCAGACATGGTGACCAACATATCTCTTGGTTAAATCTCAACTTCAATACTCAGATGATCATGAGCTTAAATAGCCACAGGCCCCACAAACCTATGAAGGATGCCCAGGCCACATGGGCACACATCTGGAACTCCCTGCTATTCAGAAATCAATCACTTATGGAAACACAAAAGATGAAAGAAAGACATGTAAAAATTTCTTGTGGCTCTGCTGACACAGGGAACAGTTACAGCTGTGTCCATGAAACAAATATGCTTTTACAGCAAGGGTTCATGAAAATATAACTGGTAATAGGGAAAGTGTGAAGTGTAGACTTGGTATTAGATATAAGCAACAAATTGCTGAACAGGAAGAGGTGCCACATCTTCCTTCTCCTGCCTGTTCTGAGCACCACTGGGCTGTGCATCAGCAGAGTGTGCCCGGTGTCCTCAGGTGGTGTAAAGTATTCGATATTGGCACCATCAGGTGTGGTACAATATTCAATATTGGCCTCCTCAAATGTTGTAGGGTGCTCGATCTTTGCATTCTCAGATGTAGGGTGCTCGATGTTGGTGTCCACCTCAGCAGAAGGACTTCTCCTGCGTTACAGCAAATGCCACAGAACAGCTAGTCAGTGGTCAAACACATGCTAGGGTTTAATGCTAAAGGTCAAAGTTGGCACAAAACTAAAAATGGGTCTTAGTCCTTCACACAAAGCTACATAGCTCAAACCCAGGAGTCACTGAGTTGTAGACAGCTACTGAGAGAGGAGGTCACTTAGGGAGCTGATGTAGATGGAGACCTACTTCCAGGACATGTCCTGGGAACTGCCAGCTGTTAGAGGTGGGAAAGGAGACAGCAGGAAACTGGATCAGAGAGAATTGCTGGGGGGAAGGGAGAACTAAGAGGCCAACAGCAGGGAGTATTACAGGAAGGCCATACCAAAACAAAACAAAGCAGGTTGTGGTCTAATGTAGTCTAATAAGACAGATTTTTAAAGAGGTAATTACTATTTGGTTTCATGTTAATGTACAAATTTAGATAACTGAGAATTTTAGAAAATTGACCTCAGTCTTATTTAATCAATGGTGGAAATTGGACGAAGATTCTCAAAGATCAGCAAATAATACTGGAAACAATAAAATGTTTTTAAACACAAGAAAGCACTTAGTTATGATTGGAGTGAGTGATAACTAAACTCTAAGAGGACTTGCTGGTCATAATAGGTAAAGCAACAATATCGAAGGGAACATGAAAATTCTTTGATGCTAGGACAGTTATTTTCATAGATCTACAGAAAATTCTCTCCCAGAGACCAAAAAACGTGCCCTCCACCTAAGTAAAGCCTGCTCTTTGTGCTCAGCAGCAATGAATAAAGTAGTTTTTCATGAAATCAGTGCTGAAGTTAAGAATTAGCCCATACGTTTCAGAGGAAACAAAACAGAACACTTCCTGTCACTCCCAGTCCATTTCCATGATCAAAAGTGATACTTCCAAAGACTACCTTCTATGGTGAATCCTTGGAAAGCCATCTACAAGCCCCCAGTGCTTTCTGATGGAAGTAAACATCTTTTTTCTCTTCGATTCTTGGTACTGAAAAATGAGTGTGTCTCCAGCACTTGGCAGAAAACTGTCAAGAATGCCAGAAAGCTGGAGGGTTTCACAGTCATCTAAAACACAAGGCATCATAATGTCAAGGTTCTAAGGATCATGCCATACCTCACCAACTGTCTAACTTGTTTCCCTGATCTGTCCTCCATGTGATTTATGAATTAATTGTTTGATTCTGAGGAAACTCTATATTCGCTTGCACTTGTAAGACATAAAACAGATATTCCATCCACACTTTACTGAGTTTACCCCAGTGGTAATACCTCTCTGAACTGTAGGTACAGTCACCATCAGCCCCATAGGAACCTTGTGTCCCTTTCTACAGCCATACACATCTCTCCCTCTTTGTCCACCTTCTCTCGTTCCTGACAACCACTGATTTTTTCTCTGTTTGCATCATTTTGCCCTTTCACAAGTGTTATTTACATTGGATCTTACAGTTCAAAGCCATTTTGAATTGGCTCTTTATACTCAGCATTAGCTCTTTACACTACTACCCTGTTTCCCCAAAAGTAAGACATCCCCCGAAAACAAGACCTACTCGCTGTAATATAAGGCATCTCCCCCAAAATAAGATTTAGCACAACTTTAGGAGCAAAAATTAATATAACACTCTTATTTTCGGGGAAACAGGGTAGTAGGAGGTACATCTATATTGTTGCAGGGGTCAAAAGTTCATTTTCTATCACCTTCAAGGCCCATGATGAAAATGTATCACAGTTTATCAACTGTAGAAAGATTTTTGGGTCTGTAGTTTGGGGATACTACAGATCAGACAGTTATGAACATTTGTGTACAGTGTTTTGTATCCACATATGTCTTCCCTTCTGTGGATTTAAATGCCCTGGTTTGGAATTGCTAGGCAATATGGTACGTCTGAGTTGTTTTATTTTAAGAAACTGTCAAGCTGTATTCCATGGTGGCTATACCATTTCAATATCAGCAGCAATGCATAGGTGATTCAGCTTCCTCACATCCACACGAGCATTTGGTGTTGTCATTCTTATTTTAGCCATTCTGATAGCTATAAGATGAGACCTCATTGTGGATTTAATTTATTTTTTTAATATTTTAATCTTTATTGTTCAGTTTATTAATTACATTGTTCCCCTCTTGTTCCCCCTATAGTTCCCCACCACCCAGTAACCATCCCATCCTCTGCCCACAACTCCCCCCAACTCTCCTCTCCCATAGGTGCATAATTTTTGTCCAGTCTCTTGCTGCACCTCCCACACCCCCTTTCTCCCTAAGAATTGTCAGTCCATTCCCTCTCTATTCCCATGATTCTGTTATATTCACCAGTTTATCCTGTTCATCAGATTTTTAATTCACTTGATTTTTAGATTCATTTGTTGATAGATGTGTATTTGTTGTTCAAAATTTTTATTTTTACCTTTTTCTTCTTCCTCTTCTTAAAGAATATCTTTCAGCATTTCATACAGTATTGGTTTGTCGGTGATGAACTCCTTTAGCTTTTTCTTATCTGCAAAGCACTTTATCTGACCTTCAATTCTGAATGATAGCTTTGCTGGGTAGAGTAATCTTGGTTGTAGGTTCTTGCTATTTATCACTTTGAATATTTCTTGCCACTCCTGTCTGGCCTACATCATTTCGTTGAGAAATACGCTGACAATTGTATGGGTGCTCCCTTATAGGTAACTGTTTTTCTTTTGCTGCTTTTAATATTCTCTCTTTGTCTTTTGCTTTTGGCATTTTAATTATGATGTGTCCTGGTGTGGTCCTCTTTGGATTCCTATAGTTTGGGGTTTGGTGCGCTTCTAGGAGTTGACTTTTAAGTCAACTTCTTTCACCAGGTGGGAGAAGTTTTTGGTCACTATTTCTTCAAATAGGTTTTCATTATCTTGCTCTCTCTCTTCTTCTGGCACCCCTATAATTCTGATGTTGGTACGCTTGAGGTTGTCCCAGAGGCCTCTTACACTATCTTCAATTTTTTGGATTCTTTTTGCTTCTTGCTTTTCCAGCTGAGTGGATTTTGCCTCTTTGTATTTCAAATACTTGACTTGGTTCTTGTGGTCCTCTAGGCTGCTTTTAGGTCTTTGTATAATATTTTTTCTTTCAGTCAGTGTATGCTTAATTTCTAGTTGGTCCTTTTTCATATCCTTGTGGATCTGTTCATTTTCTCATAGGTCTTATTCATTTCCTTATAGGTCTCATTAAGTTCATTGGCCTTTTCTAGGAGCCTCTTGCAAAACTTTATAACTGTGGTTTTTAACTCTATGTCCAGTTGGTTTTTTCCCTTCATTTCTTTCACATCTGATTTCTTTCCATGTCTCTGCATTGTGGCTGCTTCCCTGAGTTGGTCGATTAGCTTTGTGTGGTAGATGGTCTCTAAGGGACAGTGGCTCAGCCTCCCCAGTTACCTGAGGTGGATACTCTTGCTATAACCCTTTATGGGTTGCACAGTCTTGCTGAAGTTAAGCCTAGTTTATTATTTTTAGCACTAGGAGGGTCTGACCTCCAGGCCAATTGGCTGTGAGGGTCAGCTGTGCTCAGTTTGGATGTGTGGAGTCTCAGGGCTGTGTAGGCAGCATCAGCTCAGCCCTGTGCGACACCAGGGTCTCTGTGCTGTGTGGTAATGGCTGCATGCACCTCTGAGAGAAAGCTGCCACCAAGCTCCACCCACTGCCGAACAATTCAGCTTCTCCCCAAATGAGTGCACACCCAACGTCTCACCCAGGGTCATAAAACAATGCAGTCAGGTGGTTTCCCGAATAAGAGAGTAAGTCACGAGTCCTCTTTGCATGGACATGCAGCTCTGCTGTTCCCAAGTTTATGCTCACTCTCCACAAGCTCGCCCCCTCCACAAGCTCGCAGACCCTTGCAGCACCAGAGTTTCAGCGTGCATCCCTACTGTCGAGTTTAGCCTGTATGATTGTGGGTTCCCTGGACTTCTCCTGGAGCTGGGGAATCAGTGCAGTGGGATGCCTTTGTCTTCCCCTTTAGAGAAAACCTGCTGGATTTGCAGCAGCCCACTCTATGCGCTGGTGCGTGCGTATGGCTCCAAACCTTTGACTCCGAGTGTATTTTCAACGCTGCCTCCGCTGCTCCTCTGAGTCACAATGTCCTATCTTTACTTTTATTTGTGGAATTTTCACTCAGCCAGCTTTAAGGTGATGCTGGATGATGTTTGTTCTTTCATCAAGTTGTAGTTTTGAAATTGCTGTGTGGGGCAGCAAGATAGGTGTTGACCTATGCCGCCATCTTGGTTCCTCACATTCTAATTTGTTTTTTTCTGGATGGTTCTCAGGCCCTTGAGAAAAGAAGGGAAGGGAAGGGTAAAGAAATAATTTGCAATTACATGTATTTTAGAATGTATTTTTTAATATTTTTAATTGATTTTTTACAGAGAGGAAGGGAGAGCTATAGAAAGTCAGAAACATCAATCAGCTGCCTCTTGCACACCCCCTACTGGGGATGTACCCACAACCAAGGTACATGCCCTTGACTGGAATTGGACCTGGGACCTTTTAGTCCCCAGGCTGATGCTCTATCCACTGAGCCAAACCAGTTTTGGCTTCATGTATTTTAAGTAAATACCCTAGGAAAGGAAGGTGAGAGGCCTCTAGTCAAAGAAATTTGTCTAAAGTTTTTCAAGCTGAAAGCATTAATACTCCAAAGTCATTTGTTAAAAAATCAAGATTCTCTACTAAGGAAGAATGGGAGAATGGAAATTGGAGGATTTGCTCCAGTTGGCTTAATAATTTTCCCCCTCTCGATTCTTGAAGAAAGACTAAAAAACCTCAGTATTGTTTAATTCAAAAATTAATCTTTTTTACTATATGTAGTAACGATTTTGTGGTATGGGAGACACTTTCAGTGTTCCAAATATTCAATCTGTAAGGCTGGCTTGTATTTGGAAAGTAGAAGATTCATTAATTTACCGCCATTTGTCATTGTTATGATAGTTATCAGATTAGTCTGATTAGTTATGAAGTCTTGAACTCAATTCTCTACCACTATTTCCTCTGCTTATTCTCAGTTTCTGCCCCTTGTAATTATGCCTTGCTTCCAAGACCTCGATTCTGTCTATGGCATCCTTTCGGCTCTGCCCTTGCTGTTCACTGTTCTGTCTCTTGTATGTAGATTGGTTCAGAAGATGAGTCAGAGTGTCTTGATTCAGGCACTCACTTTCATTCTGTCCAGCTGTCACTTCTTAGGTAGTGGGAGCTGCAAGTGCCTGGTGTGTTTTTCCTCAGAACAGGTTAAAAGAGTGGCAAGCAGCATGAGGAGTGCATCTCTGTTTTGTGTTTTCATCTTCCCTTTTCTAAGTTTTTATTTCCTGAATTTAGCGTCTTAATATAAATTGTCTATTCTGTATAACAAGTAAAGGCAGAATTTCAAGGAGATATAAAGTATATTTCAAACTAATCACACTAGCTTTACTGTTTCAGTAATAAGGTTTTAAATATCACAGAGAAATGAGTTATTGCTCCTTTTCTTCAGATTTGTGTTAACGAAAGAACAAACACCTTCCAGAATCACCAGGAAGCTGTCCGAGTGAAAATTCCACAAATAAAAGTGAAGATAAGGCACTGTGACTCAAAGGAACGGCTGCGGACAGCATTGAAAGATTCGCACGGAGAGAGGTTTGGAGCGCGCGCCAGCAGAGAGAGTGGGCAGCTGAAAACCGGCCAGTTTTCTCGAACGGGGAGACAAAGACGTCTCACTGGACTGATTCTCCAGCTTTTGGGGAAGTCCAGGGAACCCACTATCATATGGGGTGAAAACTGGACAGTAGGAGGGCACGCCAGAGCTCGGGTGCTGCAGGGGTATCCCGGCTTGTGGAGAACGCAGCTTGCGCGAACAGCTTGGCTGCGTGACTGCGCAGAGAGCGATCTGCAACTTGCTTTCTCATTCAGAAAACCGTCAGTCTGCTTTGTTTTACGACCCTGGGTGAGACATTGGGCGTGCAGAGTCATTTGGGGAGAGTCTGAATTCCCCAGCAGCCGGTGGAGCTTGGCAGCGGCTCTCTCTCAGAGGTGCTGGCAGCCATTGCCCCCAGCACAGAGTCCCTGGGGCCGCATAGGGCAGAGCTACCACTGTCTGCTTGGCCCGGAGACTCCACCCATCCAACCCGAGCACAGCTGAGCTTCACAGACTATTGGCCTGGAGGTCAACCCCTCCAAGTGCTAACAACAATTAACTGAGCTTAACTTCAGCAAGACTGTGCAACCCACATCCACCTCATGTAACTGGGGAGGTTGAGCCACTGTCCCTAGTAGGAAGTCTACCACACAAAGCTAATTGACCAACTCAGGGAAGCATCCACCATGCAGAGACATGGAAAGAAATCAGATGTGAAAAAAATGGAGGGAAAAAAACGACTGGACATGGAATTCAAAACCACGGTTATAGGGTTTTTCAACAGGCTCCAACAAAAGGTCGAGGCCTATAAGGAAATAAGCGAGACCGACAAGGAAATCAATGAGTCCTACAAGGAAATGAACGGACCTGCAAGGAAATGATCAGGACCAACATGGAAATGAAGGAGACTCTCAAGGATATAAAGGAGTCTCTCAAGGATATGAAAAAGGACCAACCAGAAATTAAGCATACACTGACTGAAATAAAAAATATTATACAAAGACCTAAAAGTGCTCTGGAGCACCCCAAGAACCAAGTTAAAGATTTGAAATACAAAGAGGGAAAATCCACTCAGCTGAAAAAGCAAGAAACCAAAAAAATCCAAAACATTGAAGATAGTGTAAGGGGCCTCTGGGACAACCTCAAGCATACCAACATCCGAATTATAGGGGTGCCAGAAAAAGAGAGAGAGGAAGACAATGAAAACCTATTTGAAGAAATAGTGACTGAAAACTTCCCACACCTGGTGAAAGAAACTGACTTAGGAGTCCAAGAAGTGCACCGAACCTCAATATATAGGAACCCTAAGAGTACCACACCGAGGCACATCATAATTAAAATGCCAAGAGCAAAAGATAAAGAGAGAATATTAAAAGCAGCAAGAGAGAAACAGTTGGTTACTTATAAGGGAGCACCCATACGATTGTCAGCGGATTTCTCAACAGAAATGGTGTAGGCCAGACGGGAGTGGCAAGAAATATTCAAAGTGATGAATAGCAAGAATCTACAACCAAGATTACTCTATCCAGCAAAGCTATCATGCAGAATTGAAGGTCAGATGAAGTGCTTCGCAGATAAGAAAAAGCTAAAGGACTTCATCACCACCAAACCAATATTATATGAAATGCTGAAAGATATTCTTTAAGAAGAGGAAGAAGAAAAAGATAAAAGTGTAAATTAGGAACAACAAATACACATCTATCAACAAATGAATATAAAAATCAAGTGAATTAATAATCTGATGAACAGGATAAACTGGTGAATGTAACAGAATCACGGACATAGAGAGGGAATGGACTGACAACTCTTGGGGAGAAAGGGGGTGTGGGAAGTGCAGCAAGAGACTGGACAAAAATCATGCAACTATGGGAGAGGACAGGGGAGGGGGGTGAGGGCAGAGGGTGGGATGGGTACCAGGTGGAGGGGAACTATAGGGGGAAAAAAGGGAACAATGTAATTAATATACTGAACAATAAAGATTGGAAAAAAAGATATTCTCAATGAATAGCTCAAGACTTTGAAATGTATTTGTTCCCTAGTTAAAAATTTCTGTTTATTTCTCAGTTGAAATGTAAATGTTTATAATAATACTACTTTTGGTTCATAAGCTCTGAAAATTGCCACAAGTAGAGTATATGTATTTACCTGTGCTTATTTTTTTAACCTCACCTGAAGATATTTTTCCTTTTTTTTTTTCAGGGAAAGTTGTTAGGAGGTAGGAAGGGGAAGAGAGAGAGAAACATCTATGTGAGAGAGACACATCGATGGGTTGCCTCCATGTGTGCCCCAAGCAGGATGAGAACCAAAAACCCAGATATATGCCCTTGACTGGGGATCAAGGCAGTGACCCTTTGGTGCACAGGCTGATGCTCTAACCACTGAACTTACTGTCCAGGGCATATATATGTATTCTTAATCATTGCATGATAATTAGTAACTAATAGCTTATTAATTACAATTCAGACAGTACTATTAGCTCACTGAATTACACTAATGTATACTAAAATATATTTTACAATTATACTAAGTTTAATGAGGGGCTTAGAGTTCTGCTTTCTGGTCAAGATGGAATAACATCTTGAATTTACTCTCTCACTTGGAGATATATATATATATATTCCTTTAACAACTAAAATCCAGACAAAAATGTATGAGACAATGATACCTAAGACATTGAACATCAGGAAATTAAGGGCAATGGGAAATAAATAAATAGTAGATGAACTCTACATGCTTCCAGGCTCTAGAGCAAGTAAAGGGAGTGTAGGTTTTGCCCTCTAATCTCCTGAACTAAGATTAAGCTGCAGGTCAAGAGAAGCCAAGAAAGCAGAGCACTAGAGAGGAGAGAGTTGCATATGGGAATCTGTAATGTGCCCCTTGAGTATTTAGCTGAACACTCTTCAATGCATGTGTGAGAAAACTACCAAAGCTTACAGAAGGACCTAGCTGAAAAGACCACAGAAAACAGTGCCTGTGGTTCAAATAAAACTAGTAACTGTACCTGTTTTCAACAGGCATAGTTGAAAACCTCATAATTCATAGGGCAAGAACAGCTTTTAATCTAATTAAATTTGGCCTACTGCTGAGGCAAGACCCTATTCTGGTCTTGTCTAACCACATTTAAAAGCAGGACTCTAGCAGATTAAATTGTGTTCAACTGTATACTGCCAACAACAAAACAATGCATTTTAAATATCAAGGTGTAAAGAAGTTTTAAAAATATAGAAAATAATATGCCATGTTAAGATTAATCTAAAGAGAACTGAAATGTCATATTAATATTAGACAAAGTAGATTTCATAGAAAATAATACCAGCAAGGATAAAGGGTTATTTCCTAATGATGAGGGATTAATTCATTAAAAAAAAAAATACACTCTCCGAACCGATTTGGCTCAGTGGGTAGAGCGTCGGCCTGCGGACTGAAGGGTCCCAGGTTCGATTCCGGTCAAGGGCATATACCTTGGCTGTGGGCACATCCCCAGTTGGAGGTGTGCAAGAGGCAGCTGATTGATGTTTCTCTCCCATCGATGTTTCTGACTTTCTATCCCTCTCCCTTCCTCTTTGTGAAAAATCAATAAAATATATTTTTTTAAAAAAAACACTCAACCATAATGCTTCTAAACATTTATGCTGCTAGTAATGGGATTTTCAAATACATGAAACAAAAACTGACAAAATGGCATGGAAAAATAGATAAATGTCTATTTGGACAATTATAGGTAGGCATTTCAGTATTTATCTCTTAAAATTTTCCCTCTTAATAAATAGAATAAGTAGGCAAAAATCAATGGTAATATAGAAGATTTGAAAAGCTCTACCAACCAAATTGACCTGAGTGAAATGTATAGGATATTCTACCCAACAACAATAATGTATGCATTCTTTTCTAGTGCACACCATCACTCAACTAGAAAAACTATATTCTGGGTAATAAAAGAATGTTCAATAGATTTAAAAGAATTTAAGTCACATTTTCTTACCACAGTGAAATTAAATTAGAAATCAATAAAGAAAGAGATCCAAAAGAATCCTCAAATATTTGAGAACTAATTAGCACACTTCTAAATAGCCCATAGGTCAAAGAAGAAATCAAAAGTGAAACTGAAAGTATAGAACTGAATAAAAAGGAAAACATAATATACCTGGCGTGGAATGCAGCTAAAGGAAAACAATATTATAAAAAGGGAAATTTATGAAACTAAATGACTATTTTAGACAAGAATAAAAGTCTCATACTAATTACTTCAGCATCCACCTTAGGAAGTTAAAAAAAATTTTTTTAAAAAGCTAAAAAACTGAAGAACAAGTGAAACACAGTAAGCAGAAGAAAAAACATAACACTGATTAGAGGAAATATCAATGAAACAAAATGTAAAAACAATAGAAAAATCATATGAACAATAACTGGTTCTTTGAGGAAATTACTATACTATCTAATAAAAGAGTAATATGCAAATTAACCACCACTCTGTTATACCCAAAAGCATGCCCACAAGCCAATCAGGAGTGAGTATGCAAATTAACCCCAACCAATATGGCTATGGCCAGGGAGCGAGCAGGAGGGAGGGAGGCATGGGTTTTCCTGGTGATGGAGGTAGCCAAGCTTTCCATGCACCCTGTGGGGCCCAGGCCTCCACTCAAGGCTATAAAGATTCAATTATAGAAGATACATAAATCCCAACAGAAATGGCTGCTGTCATGGAGAGAGCAGGAAGCTTGGCTCTGCTCCAGGCTACAAAGTTTCAATTGTAGAAGCTAAATAAGTCCCAGATACCATGGCCTCTGCTTGGGTCACTGGGGGATGTCACAAGCCTGCAAACCACGATAGGCCTCTTGCCCAGGCTGTCCCATACCTCAAGGGAACCCCCTCGTTGATCTGGGACACACTTCAGGGCGAACCAGCTGGTCCCCATCCATGCACCAGGCCTCTATCCTATCTAGTAAAAGAATATGCAGATTGACCATCACTCCAACAAACAAGATGGCTGCCCCTTGTGGTCAAAGATCCTGCCCCCATGTGGACACAATATGGCCACCACAAGGTGGCCAGCAGGGGAAGGCAGTTGGGACGATTAATCCTTCAGGAGAGAGCAGTTAGGGGTGACCAGACTGGTAGAGGAGGAATGTTGGGGATGACTGGGTTTGCAGGGAAGGGCAGTTAGGGGGACCCAGGCCTGCAGGGGAGAACAGTTGGGGGGGGGGGACTAGGCTTGAAGGGGTGGGCAGTTAGGGCTGACCAGGTCTACAGGGGAGGGCAGTTAAGGGTGACCAGACCTGCAGGGGAGAACAGTTAGAGGCAAACCGACTGGGAAAGGAGCAGTTAGGCATCTATCAGGCTGGCAGGGGAGTGGTTAGAGGGTGATCAGGCTGACAGACGCAGTTAAGGGCAATCAGGAAGGCAGGCAGATGAGCAGTTGGGAGCCAGTAGTCTTGAACTGTGATAGGGATCCCAGATTGGAGAGGGTGCAGGCTGGACTGAGGGACATCCCTGACCCCCAACCCCGTGCACGAATTTCATGCACCACGCTTCTAGTAATTAATAAAACTGGATAGATCAGGAAAAATAAAAGCAAATTGCTAGTATCAAAGAGAGTTGAAATCACTACAGATTTTCAAAGGATAATATGGAAATATTTTAAACAAATTTTTTTGCCAATAAATTTTACAACATAGATAAGAGGGACACATTATTTGAAAGATATAAACTACTAAAGCTCATTCTACAGGAAATAGATAACTTGAATAGCCTTACATCAATAACATAATTTGCATTTATAGTTGAAAGCCTTTGCAATTATCAGTCATCAAAGATATACATATACATATATATGATGCATAAATTTCAAAATATGATTGAGTGGAATTCAAAGGGTAAAAACCAAAAGCAAAAATTGAAATATCTTTAGAGCTAGGTAAATAATGTAAGCAAATGATGTAAAATAATTATAGGTAAATATAACTAAAAAATACTATCAAACTTTATTTTCATCGAACTATAGTGTGTGTATTTGATTGTGTGTATGTATGTGTGTGTGTGTGTGTGTATTGATTAGTGGACAAATAAATTAAACAAAATATAAAAACATTAGAAAAATCATATGATCAATAACCGGTTCTTTGAGGAAATCACTATAATTAATAAAACTGGATAAATTGAGAAAAATAAAATCTTTGCTGTCATATATGACATATGATAGCAAAGCTTTTATTTTAATTTGAAAGTAAAAGTCAATATGTAAATATTAATTAATTATGTAATTTTATTGCTTGTGGTGTTTTGGTTCTTCTCTGGAAGAGAAACCTGATTCATTTTCTTCCACCCTTAGATGTTACTATGTGTTGGATTTCCTATGACACTGTGGACAGATTCAAATATTTTACATTAAATTATTTAACTTTATACAAACTCATAATGGAAAATAATTATTGATAAAAATAGATACTTCCAAATATGGACAGAATACTTACACAATAACATATCTTTCCTCTCTTTTTACATGATGACTCCTTCTCTTCCCTCAGTTCTCTGAATTAAAATTTCTTTTTCAGAAACACCTTTTCACCCATTATTATTCCTCATTCTTCTGTTTGCTTTATAGTGTTTTTCAGTACTAGTAACTACACATTTTTGTTGTTAACCTGATAATCATCTTTTCTGCTGGCCTGTAAGTTCCCTGGGAACAGGGTCTCTGCCTGTTTCCTCATCACTGTATACCAGGATCTAACTTCATGCCTGACCTACAGTGGGAGCCCAGGTAAAGAACGGAAGACATAATGAATAACATGCCTGAAGCTCTGGTCAGAGGGCAGGATTGACAGCTGCCTATACAGCCTTCTTGATCAGTAAAATGATAACAAAAAATTAATATTTTTTATAGTTAGAACCATTTATCAGAATTGAAATTGAACACATACTTTGACCAAACTGTGGGCCTTTCAGTAATATATTCTATAGAGACTCGCAATATGCATACTTTTTAAAGCAACAACTCCTTTCCTACTACGAAAGAAGTCAGATAAGTACCTAAACACATGTGGAGATGATTTCCCATCACATTGTTACTTGTAAAAGCAAAAAACAGAAGTTGGAAGTTAGCTAAATGTATTTCAAAATTATTTAACTAAATTCTAATGTAGTCATCAATGAGCTATGATACAAGAATTATAATTATAAGACAAGTGGGACAAAAGTAGGTTTATAGTTGTTCGTATAAAAATACAATAATTAATGTATAATAATACAAGAATAAACTCTGTGCTTTGCATACTAGAAACTGTAGTTAAAAATCACAGTGAAAATAAATCCACAATGTATTGTTAAATAAAAAAGTTTAAATTACATACAGTAATCATTCCTCTTTTTTACTAAAAACAAAATACCACAATTGATATATGTACCTAAGCATGCCCAAGAAAAATATTCAGAAGGATATTTAGGAAGTTGCTCAGGGTGATTATTTCTAGCTAAGGCTATTTTTGAATTATTTTTGCTACTTGTTTATTATTATAGGAGCATGAATTAATTTTATATTAATTTTTAAAACTAACAAAAATATTTTTATTTGGAACACCTCTCTTAGAAATGTATTTAAAAGCATCCCATGCTTTTCAATCAGAAATTTCTTCTATCTTATGACCCAGCAATTTTACTTGTGGGAATATATCCCAACAAAAATGATTTGCCAGAATATATGGACTCATATTAATTGTAGCATTATTTGCAATAGCCATAATTTGGAACCACCCCAAGTGCCCATCAGTAGTGGATAAAAAGCTGTGGTACATTTACACAATGGAATACTACTGGGCTGTAAAAAAAAAATGGAGAAAAAAAAACCAAGAGAAATCTTACCTTTTGTGACAGCATAGGTGAAGCCGGAGAGTATTCTGCTAAGTGAAATAAGCCAGTCAGAGAAAGTCAGATACTATATGATTTCACTTATATCTGAAATATAATGAACAAAATAAACAAACAAACAAAATAGACGCAGACTTAGAGTTACAGAAAACAGACTGAGAGCTGTCAGAGGGCTTGGGGTTTAAGGGGCTGGGAGAAAAAGATAAGGGATTAAGCAAACAAACAAAAATCTCCATCACCTCCTAAACAATAGTATTGTGATTATCAGAAGGAAATGGGGAAAGTAGAAGAGGACATGGGGGCGATAAATGATGATGGAAGGACACGTGACTTGTGGTGCTGCACACACACTGCAATATACAAATAAAATGGTATAGAATTGTACACCTGAAACCCATATAAGTTTATTAATCGGTGTTATATCAATAAATTCAATAAAATAAAAATAAATTTCTTCCAATTATTGGGTGTTTCACCTTGGTTAGAAAAGAAAAATGTTTTTTAAAATGGACTTTTCTTCTTTTTTTCCAGAACATATTAATACTTTAAATATTTTTTGTTTTATTTCACTGAGTATTAAGAATTGTTGGTGAAGTTGTGACTTTGCCAGCAAGCTCATTTTGTAAACTTGATTTTATTTTACATTTAACTAGTAGACATTTGTTAAGTGAATTCAAATAACTAATTCAAAAAACTAATTTTCATGACATCCCATTCAGTGTGTAAGAGTGTAAGTTCTGGATGAGAAGGTAAACCACCATCCACCAACAAATGATCAGATCATCACTGCCACATCTCGATGTGTCATAGAGAGATCTTGTGTTTGGTTTTGTTGTTGTTTTTCACAATCTTCTTCAATAAGAGCTGAAACATAATCCCGCTAGTTCACAGGTTCTTTATTAGCACGAATCAATCCAAACAGTCTAACAGGATCATCATGAATGTTTTCCTCTATTGCCTGGCGCTTGGGTGGGAGGCTGTACTCTAGGTTAGTCTCAGGAAGGCTGGTGCTCATTCCATGTAACAGCTCATCTTCATTCTTGTCTGATACAGAAATATTTTGTTGCCTGGGCTTTCTGGGCTTCCTCTCACAATTGTAATTCAGTGAGGCGTAAAACATCTGTGATTCATCAATTGCCTAAAACGAGAGGCATATTAATTTTTTCATTGTTAGCCTATTCTTTCACATTGATGACTTCTGGGAATTCCTAATTTCTCTGAAAAGCAAGAAACTTTTTTTCTGGGCATTTTAGATTCCAGTTAGATTATATGCTATACTCAAATTACCTTCCTAAAGCACAACTTTCATATTTTTACTGTCTTGTCTCCAAAATGTTATCCTATAGACTAAGGTTTGAATTTCATATCCTGACAGTCAAGGTTTTCCATGCTTGATACTACTATACCTTTTCAATATTGATTCCTATTACTCCCCTGCATAAACTCTGAACTTCAGGCAAACTGGATAATTCTTCATTTTCCTTTGGGAAATTCCTCTCCCTTTCCTGGTTTGCATTACAGTGCTGTACCCCAAGCCCAGCAAAGGGCTAAGCATGTGACCTAGGTTGCAACCAATCACACCATCCGTCTCCCTGGCAACAGAAATTGGTCCAAGAATAGAAGGCATGTGGTTTCAGCAGAGCCAATTATGTGGCACATTTGGGATTGGTGTACATATGCAGGAATAAAAAACGTGCTGTTTCCTGGAGTTGGGAGGAAGAAAACCTGGGTCTTCCAGAGGCTTCCCCAGCCTCAAGGGAAGAGTCTGTGGTAATGGAAGAGAATGAATTCAGTAACAGAGAGAAAGAGGAAGGGAAGAGAGGCAAAGAGATCCCTCATATTCAGTCATCTAAAAAACAAATACCTCTATACAGCTCCCTGTCATGTGAGCCAGTGATTTTCTTCTTATGCTTAAGTGGTTTGAATTGTGTTTCTGCACTTATAATTTACAGCATTCCCAACAATATAAGTCTTGTCAACAATTGGTCAACCTTATCAAGTGCTTCAGAGTTCAAAAACCATGATCCTGAGAAAGAACCACGAACTGTACATGGCATAGTCGCTGTGACTTCTAGAGTGTCATTTCAGCTGAGTGCATGGGTCAGAGGTAAAAGGATGCTTATCTCTGGAAAGAAATGGAAACAGTAGAGAAAAGTGAGAATCAATTTAGGAGTTAAACAAGCTGAAGTCAAGTTTTATTCTTAAATATTGGGGTGATTTGTGTATATTGATAAATAGCAATAATAGTAAACCAGTTTTTAAAAAGTGGAAAATGGAGACAAATGATTTAAAATGCAAGATATGGAAATAAATAGGAGAAATGGTCAAGATCATAAGTAGTAGCATTGGCTTTGGAAAAAAGAGAGGGTGCTTCTGACATAGGAGGGAAAGGAGAGATTCATGTGAGATTTAGGATTGAAGATAAGACAGAGGAGCAAGCACACACTATGTCCTTGAAATTTTTTAAGCTATGAGAATTCTTGTGGACTCATTATATTATTAGGATTCCTAATAAACTCTTCCTAGTTCATAGAAGATTGAGATGCTGAAATTACAAGTTCTAAACTGTACATATGATTTTTAAAAGGGAAGGAATTTATTTCCATTTTTCCAATAGATAATTCATCCATCAAGCTTCATGTGTAATCTCTTTGCTTTTGTAATTGCCAATAGTAAGTATTGTAGTAGCAAACTGGGCAGTGTGTTTGTTGATAATCAATCTAATAAAATGGAATTGAGCAAATGTAAAGAAATTACTTCTAGTTAGTGAAACTAAATTTGTGAGAAAGATGTAATAGAATAAAGACAAATCTACTTACAGTATTGTTAATTATCCTATATAATAAAAAGCTAATATGCAAATTTTCCCCTTGACCAGGAGTTTGACTGGGTGTTTGACCAGCTGACTAGCCACCTGTGCCCCTCCCTCTAACCAAACGGGGGCCAGCCACCTGATCACCCCCTCTACCCAAACGGGGGCAGGGACAGCTCCCCAACTACCCACAGCCCCCTCCCCAGCCATCCCTACCCCTGAATGGCCCTCCCACCCAGATTGGGGGCAGGGCCGGCCAGCCAACCTCCAGTGTCCCCTCCCCCTGGCCAGCCGAGCCTGATCAGGGTCGATGTGACCCCACCCACGCACGAATTCGTGTACCAGGCCTCTAGTATAATTTATAAAACAGTAAACTTTTAAGGACATTTTAAGGTTTTGCACAATTTCCACTTCAGTTAAAAGCAGATATACCTCAAATAAAGCTGGCCTATTCAAGCCATATATATTAAATAGCTACTTCTTTTCCAGATTCTCAGATTTTTATACTAGTAACTAAGGTGCTGTGAATTTCCACATTTCAGATGGTGTGCTTATAAGGTAACCTTTTTTTAGAGGTTTTCTTTTTGTTATCATGGATTTAGCAGGTCATATAAGATGCAGTTTTTCATTCCTTCTATGTAAAAATACATTTTATAATTAATTGAACATCTGATGACAGATTTGCCCATCAGAGGGCAACTTTACCTTTCCTTAGACTTCACCACATTTTGCTTTCTTTTTAAAAATTTCAAGAATTTTGTCTGTGGAGAGAATTCATATAAATAAAAATAGAAAAATTCTGCCTTACTGGGAAGTTTCCAAGATGTGATCCATCTTAGGGAGGAGAATATTTTCTGTTAGATGGACTAAATTTGAATTTTGTTTTCCCACCTAGTACCTGATTGTTCTAGGGCAAGTCTTTCATCCTTTTCAAGACTGTCAAACTGGAATAATAATATCAGCTCAATCAAAGAATTGGAGAGGATAATGTGTATAAAAGCACATAACACAAGATCTGACACATCACAACTGCATAGGAAATACTGTCTTATGTCTGTTTTTAGACAGTAACAAGAGTGCACATCATTGAAGAAACAAAATCTGGGAGGAGAAGGAATAAGAGTTATTTTAAGTGAAATTTATACCTCAGCAGCATGTAGGCTAAGAACTATGAATGGCTTTTGATTAAGTCAGTGCTCTGTCTGAAGATGTTGCGCTGATTGTGGTAGAAAAGGAGAAACTCTCCAATTCTTCTTAGGTTTTTGTTTAAGCTATTTCTCTGTCTAATTAAGCTCTGTGTAAATACATCTCTTGGTGTAAGACCAAAGCCATAGGACTTGTATTAAATTTTACATTCATTTGCATTGTAAAATAGAAGTATGGTCTTTTATATCCAGCTAATTTACCTTTTAACTAAAGACCTCTCCCTCCTTTCCTCTTTTTCCTCCCTCCCTTCCTTTTTCCTTTCTTCCTATTCCCATAAATTTCTAACACCTAGGTCTTATGTGCCTTATACATGTGTCAACTTTTATATTTATCTCTGTGACACACATAATTCTTTTAATTGACTATTTAGGAAGAGAATCCACTTTTCCATTCAAATCTATTGCCTTTGTACTTGTTCACAGTTTTGAATCTTTGAATTTGAGTCTGAGTAGCATTTACTTGTATTCCAGTTTCCCTTTAGAGTTCAGGTTCCAAAACTTGACACATTTACTCTAAATGTTCTTTCTAACAGCTACTTTAATTGTGCATTAGATTGCACTCTTCCTCTGCTCTTGAAACCTGCATCTGTGCTGTGATCTCGAGTAAACTTGACCTTTGTTTGATACAGAAAACAAAACTCACCTGTGCAGGTGGCATAGCTTCTTTCAGTTCATTCACAGATCTCTCTGGTCGGGCTTTCATTTGTTCATAGCAATTTTCATCCATTTGTTCTTGGGAGTTGAAAAGATTTATGATTGACAATGGAAAAACAAAATATATTGGCACAAATAAAGAGACATGACCCAAGCAACATTTAGCTGTAAATAGGAAACCTCCAGGAACCATTTAACTTATCTTCATCATGAAAATGCAGAGGTAAGAAAGCACAATCTGCTCTCTGCAGGTCAGGAAAGAAGTCTTTGCCCAATAATAGCATTAATAATAAGACAAAGGGAGGTCTCTTGAGATAAGACTAGGTCATAGCCATGTTTATAATACCATTGTAGGCCGTGACAGTTTCAAGCTACCATTTAGATGTTGTAGAGATCCCATGAGTTAAATTTTTGCCTGTGTTTTCTTCTATTTAAGTGTAACTGCAAATGATGTATGGTGGCATAGTGCACAGTGGACCTACATTGATTATTAAAATCTGGTAATTATTTCTGCGAGTAAAATGTTTTACTCAGTGGCATTCTGAACCTTACGTCATACTTTTTTAAAGGATTTAGAATATGGTTTTTATTCCATAAATGAATGACAGGACAGTTCAGCCAGGCTGTTCTGAAGGTGAGCTGTCTAATGCTGACTGTAAGTACTTGGAGTTTCTGGGCAGCATCCACCAGCCAGCAGATCTGCACTCACTTCACCCTGTGGGGACAGGCTTAGTGAATCATTCATGCCTTCCTCACCCCAGATACACCTATTTAAAAGGTACGGGAAAAAGGATTAGTGACAGGTAGGATGGCCAATGCCTTGGCAGAAACGTTGACTGCTCCAATTTGACCCCATAGAAAAATAAAGATATATTTACTATAGTACAAAGTACCTCCCAATTACCCTTTTCTGAAAGCAACACAAAAGAAAAGGTCCATAGAGTGATATTTCTGAAAGCATAGTTTATGGAAAACATGCATTAGGATCACCTGGGGGGTTTGTTAAATAGCATATTCCTGGACTTCCTACATCAGAACCTCTGAGAGTGCCCCCTGTGCTCACTTAGTCATGGAACTTGTAGATGTGGTGACTTCAAGCAACTAGAATACATAAGCAACGAAGTCTTCAAATATTATAGGGGTTCACCAAGGTGAAACAGGAAGGCAAACTCATTTTACTAGTTAATTACCGAAAGACAGTTCCTGCTTCCTCAGATATAGAGATTAGAGGGCACTTTGCTATGGAGGAAAGACAACAATGATATACATGCTTGACTCCTATAAAACTCGCACATTACTAACTTTAGGAGTCTTCCACACTGTTCTGATATACAGGAGATCCAGATCCATTTAATCCATTCCTGGACATCTCTGTTGATTCATAGACCTGCAGGAGTGAAGCCCAATTCTCCTGTCCTGCGTTAAGTCAAGTGCCTACAGGGCAAGAACAGGCTTGAGTGCTAGAATCACCCATCAGGCTCTGGGGTCAGATCACAGTGGTATGTTTTGAGGAACCTGAGGTATTTTGTTGTGGGTGTTTGGGATGTTTCAGGTAATAAGGGGTGATGGGAATTGATGGGGACCTGTTACATCAGAACAAAAATATATAACCCATTCCATGAAGATTTAGCTCTTCTCTTTTTCACTTGCCATAAAAACAGCCCCAGGGTCTCCCCTTAAAAAGGACAAGTTTACACAAGGGAAACCAGAAAACGTATTTATTATTCCAGATATTTCACTGTAGAATTGCTTTTGAATACTGTGCATAAAACACTGTTTTCCTGGTTGGGCCACTTTCTGTTCTAGAAATAGCATTTCACAGAATTCTTTGTGTGTCAACATTCATGGTAATAGAGTCTTCCTGTATTCTCATTACTGCTAGAGTAAAATAGAGCATATAGAAAACAGGATGCTAATTTATTCCCAATGCTGCAATGCAATTGATAATGTGTGGCTTTGGAAATACATAATAAATAACATACTAAACATGCTTGAATTTATGTTATCATTAGAATATTTAAATGTGATTGTGACAAAAAATAATTCACCTCAAATTATTTGTAGAATTAAGTGAGGGAGTGTATTAATTTCTGGAAAAATAAAACTTACCTGGGATCACATTATCTAAGTTACCATAAATTGGTGTATCTTCAATGTAATACTCATCCTCCCTATAAGGAAAAAAGTATTTAGTTTATTAGAATCCACTTTATACAAAGTTCTTAACTAATTTATCAGTTAAATTTGATATTAGGTAAACTATTGTTCTTGTTCAGCCTTAGCCAACCAATGTAGATACATTTATGTGCAAGTGAGTGAATACAAGTATTCAAGCATGCCTGCCTCTGTGTGCGTATACATACAAATTTGAAAAGTCATTTTTGGGCCTTCTTTCAGAGAATAATAATAGCAAGTACTTATTTATCACTTACTGTTTGTCAGATGCTACTTGAAGTGTATTTTAGATACTCATTTATTGAATCCTTATACAATCATACAAAATAGGCACTATAGCATCCCTATATTAAAGGTAAGGAATGCAAAGCACACAGCAGTCATAAGAATATTCTCATTCATTCTAAATGGCAAAGCTGAGATTAGAACCTAGTTTATCTGTGTTCTTAACTATACTGTGTACTACCTGTTTACTTGCCCAGACTTTCACTCTGAAAAATCCCCTAAAACTGTGTTTACTAAGTAAGTATTCATTGACAAAGATGTATAAGAAATTAAAGGCTAAAGAAATATTGGCAGATGCAATGAAATGATTACCTATTACATCCGGATGCTGTTTTATGTGTTATATACATTGTATCAAAGACCCAGGGAAATTCTGCCAAAGTACTATTATCATTCCCCACTTTACAGATAAGAAGCCTGAGATTAAGAAACATTAATGTATTTTCCCTAACTTGATATATAATATCAGCAATAACTAACAATTTTAAAAGCTTTTCTTTATGCCAGTGCTCACTGAACCCTGCATTTTATTTGATTCCCCACTGTGCCTATAAGGAATTTGTAGCTCATAGAGGTAAATTGTCCAAAGAAATACAGACAATAGCTGGCAGTGCTGGCATTGTAATGCAAGGCTGGTCCTAAAGTCCTGAATCCTATTTGCTCTTAATCTTTGATTAAGTTTCCTTACAGCCTCATCTGAGTAATCCTATTAGGAATACAGCAGACATCCACCATTGTCACCAGACAGTAAAGATGGCCCTGGTGACCAGCTTTCACAATAGCAGCCTGGGAACAGAGACCTACCAGGCAGTCAGAGTGACATTTCATAAAATAGAAGCAACTGCTTTAACTTTGAGATTACATATCACGGAGAGCTGGAGGGAATTGCAACAAAAGAAAAAAGAACTCTTATCTCAAGGCTTAACACCTATATTACTCACCATGCTTCTGAAAGAAGACAGAATATATATAAATAGTAAGTAGACGTCCTTAAAAAATTACAGATCAAATGATACCTGGATAAAATGATTTGAAAAGTCCAGATGCTGACATGTATTTTGCTTATCTTATAAAAGGGACTCATTCATAACCTTTCTTTCCATCAGTAATTCAATGCAGTTTAATATTGGGATACGGAGGAGTCACTGCTCATGGTTTCTCTCTGGCTATGCAGAGAATGTAATAGCAAAAGGTGAAGAATTTTTAATAAGACAATCCATTTATTGTCATAGCTCATACAAATAGCAGATACAATCTGCAAATGATAAATCATATCCAAAAAATGAACATCATTTCATTCATTATGAGTGAAAATAAGATGTGATTTATAACACAGTGCCTTGAATCTATAGGCAGGTCTCAGATGATTAATCATCTCAAATAAAAAATTATTCAGAAGCAGTTACCTAACAAATTTATATATATATGTAAGTGTGTATGTATATATTTTACTTATCAATTCCAAATAGCTTCAGTATGTTGCAAATATCTAATAAACTTTAGGCACAAATGTGTAGCAGTGTTTTATGTGGAAGATGAATTACTATTAAAAATAAATTAATAAGCTTATATCCCAAAAGCCAGTGCATCTCTGAATTTTGGGTCAGATCAGCTTCTCCATTGCTCAGAAGATGTCTGAAATAGTTCTCTAAAAAAAAAATAAGCCCATTAAATGACACTCCAAAATTTAAAATAGTATTTTTTTAGTAGGGCCCAAATTTTCTATTTTTGCTTATACATATTTCTCTAGTTTACATTTTAAAGTTGTTATTTATATTTTACTATTATTTAATTGTTAATTCCTTTGTAGAAAAATATCTAAATTATCTAAGTAAATTAAATAATTATGTTCAATTTTAAGAACTATCATTACTTATTCCTGGGTGGCCTTGGGCATATATTCTTTTTCTAAAAATGTACTTTATTGATTTTTTACAGAGCAGAAGGGAGAGGGATAGAAAGTCAGAAACATCGATGAGAGAGAGACATGGATCAGCTGCCTCTTGCACGCCCCCCACTGGGGATGTGCCCGCAGCCAAGTTACATGCCCTTGACTGGAATCAAACCCGGGACTCTTCAGTCCGCAGTCCTACGCTCTATCCACTGAGCCAAACCGGTCTTGGCTGGGCATATATTCTTTTTAAAAAATATATATTTTATTAATTTTTTACAGAGAGGAAGGGAGAGGGATAGGAAGTTAGAAACATCAATGAGAGAGAAACATTGATCAGTTGCCTCCTGCACACCCCCTACTGGGGATGTGCCCGCAAACAAGGTACATGCACTTGACCGAAATCAAACCTGGGACCCTTGTGTCTGCAGGCCGATGCTTTATCCACTGAGCCAAACTTGTTTTGGCTGGGCATATATTCTGAGTTACAATTTTCTTATTTATGAATCAAGGATATTAAACTATTTAATCCCTACTGTTCATTTCAGTTCTAAAATCTATGATACAAATATAGGGTTCCAATATCCAAGTAAAAATAAAAGATATTTCTACAACACTAAATAAAGCCATTTTAAGGGGCTAGAAAGTTGTCAGATTAAGGAAAGAGCAAGCCTAGGGGTTTATCAGAGGTTGATTTGTGTGTTAACTTGATTTGCTTAATAGATATTTCTTTGAATAGGCAAGTATATGTTTGGGTTCCATGACTGTATAAATGTTGTTTAAAATCACAGGGAATTTTGGCTCCCAAAGTACATAATCAGAAATAGGTAAGTTGAGAAGTATATACGTAAATGTGTGAATTAACATGCCAACCACTTTTTATGGATAAAATGTGCTTGTATAATCTAATTTTGCCTAAGTGAAGATATACAATAGACTGATTATTAAATCCTTGAAGAATTCTGTATCTTTTCATTTTTGTATGTCTATTGTCTATCAAAGTTTTTATTTATTGAATGAATATTCTTAAACAAATTAATGTTATAAGAGCACCAGCCTCTTTTCTGCATTTGCCCTGCAGTGAAGAGCCTGCTTGTTTTGAGATGGTATTTTACCAATTTTCCCTTCTAACTCTTATCATTCTCCCAAACTACTGACTCAATCTTTAGCAAAATGATCACATCACAAGATTTTCTATCCTATTGCATCTTAATTGCCCTTCAAATGACAAATATCAAATCAATGATCAGATTAATTTATACATAGTTATGTAGGATTGTCTTTGATACATTGTTGTAACCAAGTCAGTAAATTACTCTTGAATTGAACTAATGACATGAAAATTATTATCTCATGTTACAGAATCCAATGTTAAGAGTGCTCATAACTGTGTGTGTGTGTGTGTGTGTGTGTGTGTGTGTGTGTGTGTGTGTGTGTAAATCTGCCTCTAAAATAGACATTTCCACCTGGAGAAGAAAAAAAAAAGACCTTATAAAGGCCAACAAAAAGTTTATAATCTTATCCTATCTTCTGAGAAAGCTCTGTGTTTTTGAAAGACCTCTCAACCTTTCAGTCTAACATTTCAGAAAGGTCTTGAAGAGTCCTCAAGGAAATTCTATATACTTAGATTTTTTTAATTCCAAAAGAGAAATCTCCAATATAATGACACATTTGGGTCAGAATATACTAAGAAAATGAAACTACTTTACTATAACTCACCATTAAACCATTTTTTAAAGTATCATACTATACAATTTCTCTGTGAATAGCTAAATCCTATATAATAGAAGAGTAATATGCAAATTGACCATACCTCTGATCAAGCCATGCCCATAGCCATGCCCACTAGCCAATCAAAAGCAAATTATGCAAATAAATCCCAACCAAGTTGGCTGCTGCCACTGAGAGCAGGAGGGAGGCTTGGGTTTCCCTGGCAACAGAGGAAGGCAAGCTTTCTGCCTGCCATTGCCTGCCTAGGCCTCCACTCAATGCTACAAAGTTTCAATTATAGAAGATACATAATCCCAACAGAAATGGCAGCCGCCACAGACCTGTAGAGAGAAGATGCTTAGGGTTGTTGGGGCAATGGAGGAAGCCAAACTTCTACAGCCCTAGCACCTAGGCCTCCACTTCAGGCTATAAAGTTTCAAACAGAAATGGCTGTCCCCACAGAGCAAGCAGAAGGCTTGGCTCCACTCCAGGCTACAAAGTTTCAATTGTGGAACATAACTTAATCCCAGATCCCAGAGCCTCCGCTTGGGGTGCTGGGGAGCATGGCAGGCCTGCAAACCACCATAAGCCCCTTGCTCAGGCTACCCCACACCCTAAGGGAACCCCTACCCTGATTCAGGACACCTTTCAAGGCAAACCAGCCAGTCCCCACCCATGCACCAGGCTTCTATTCTATCCAATAAAAGAGTAATATGCAGATTAACCATCATGCCAACACAAAAGAGGGCTTCCCTGATTTAGTCAAAAATTCTGCCCCCATGTGGACACAAGATGGCCACCACAAGATGGCTACCACAAGGTGGCCAACAGGTGAGGACAGTGGGAGGTTCCAGGCCTGCAAAGGAGGGCAGTTGGGGGCGATCAAGCCTGCAGGGGAGGGCAGTTACAGGTGACTAGGCTGGCAGAGGAGGGAAGTTGGGGGCAAACAGGCTGGCAGAGGAGCAGTTAGGCATCAATTAGGCTGGCAGGGTAGAGGTTAGGGGGTGATCAGGCTGGCAGGCAGGGGCAATCAGGGAGGCAAGCAGGCGAGCAGTTTGGAGCTAGCAGTCCTGATTGCGAGAAGGATGTCTGACTGCCCATTTAGGCCCGATCCCTCAAGGGGTCTCATATTGGCTAGGGTGTAGGCTGGGCTGAGGGATACCCATCCCTAGTTCCCCCACACACAAATTTCATGCACCAGGCCTCTAGTAAGTAATAAAGTTATTACTGTATGTTATTTTAGAGTTGATTGGTCACATTTCTCTAACCTTAAAAACAGCATATCATGAAATATTCTAGTCAATATTTGTAATAAGCATATCTTAAATATTACTAGGTATTGCCAGATTTATTTCCACCCTAAATTCTTAAGGTCACAAAATTTTTATACAAAGACTGCATTCTTACAATCTGATATGAATTATAACCTAGGATATTTCCTCTTAAAGTTGATGATAATTCTGTAGATAACAGGTTAGAGTTTCACTCCATTCTTCACCCATCTCTCTCAGTAGCTCAGGATATTTAAGTAAGTAGGGCAGATAATAATGCTATAGCTTTTAATTTTCAGTTGAAAATAAAAATAATTAAAATTCACTTTTAATTGTATTTTAACCCAAGTATAATTTTTCTGAACCAAACCTATAAGAAATATTGCATTTGTTACTTTCCCTGGTTCATTGGAAATCAAAATGCATAACTCATTTTCTACTTACCTGGGAATGTAGTAATCAGAGTATCTGTATATTTTACCTGAAAAATATTCAAAGTAGACAAATTAAATAAATGTTTGGACATATATTTGTTAAATTTCCTAGAGGGTTATGAGGGGAGCTTAGCCTCAATGTCAGTTAATATCTTTATTCAAGCCACGTGGCTGCTATTGTTTGAAATAGAGATAAAGATTGTCTCTGATTTGGGTAAATCAAGTCCATATTCTCTCTTAGTAGTTTGATATATAAACACAGTGCAACAGAAAAAAATAATAAAAATTAGAGCAAAATGGAATGAAATAGAAAACAAAATGACTCAAAAGAGTTGGTTATTTGAAAAGTTAATAAAAGTGACAAACTCCTGGCTAGACTCACTAAGGAAAAAAGAGAAAATTCTCATATACACAAAATTAGAAGTGAAAGAGGAGAAGTTACCAAAGAAATTACTGATATACAAAGGATCATACTAGAATACTATGAAAGATTATATGGCACTAAATTCAACAACTTAGAAAAGAAGGTAAATTCCTAGAATTATATAACCTTCCTAATCTAAATCATGAAGAAATGGAAAAATCTTAAGTAGACTGAACAACAGTGAGGAAATTGAAACAACCATCAAAAACCTTACAAAAAATAAAAGACCGGGACCAGATGGCTTCACTGGTGAATTCTACTGAATATTCAAAGAAGATTTTATACCTGTCCTAAAACTCTTCCGAAAAAAAATGCTAAAGGGGAAATATTTCCTAAAACATTTTATGAGGCCAACATAACCTTGATACAAAAATCTGGCAAGGATAATACTATAAAAGAAAACTACCCAGTAATATTTCTGATGAGTTCAGATGCAAAACTGCTAAACAAAGTACTAGCAAATAGAATACAACAGTACATCCAAAAAATAATATATCATGATTAAGTGGGGTTATTTTCAGAGGCACAAGGATAATTCAACATACACAAGTCAATCAATGTAATATACCATATTAACAAAGGAAAGAATTAAAATAATGTAATCTTATCAATAGATGCAGAAAGTGTATTTGATAAGATACAACCTCCATTTACATCACAACACTCAATAAAATGGGTATAGAAAGAGAGTATCATTATATAATTAAGATAATCTATGAGAAACACTCAGATAAAATCATACACCTTGGTGCCCAGCCAGTGTTTCTCAGTGGTTGAGTTTTGTCCCATGAACCAGGAGGTAATAGTTTGATTACCAATCAGAGCATATGCCTGGGTTGCAGGCTGGATCCCCAGTGGAGGCATGCAGAAGGTAACCAATTGATGATACTCTCTCATCAGTAATGCTTCTACATCTATCTCTCCCTCTCTCTTTCTCTTTCTGAAATCAATAAAAAATATTTTTAAAGAGAAGGAAAAAAGTAAAATCATACTCAATGGTACAGAACTGAAAGCTTTTCCTTTAAAATCAGAATAAGACAAGGATGCCCACTCTTACCACTCTTAATAAACATAGTTCTGGAAGTTCTAGCCAGAGCAATCAGGCATAAGGAAGAATTAAAAGGCATTTTAAGGAATCTTCAAGGAAGAATTAAAAGGGTCTCTTTTTTGCAGATAACATGATTCTATACATAGTAAATCTATAAGTCTCAACTGAAAAACTATTAGAAACAATAAACAAATACAATAAAGTTTCAGGATACAAAGCCAATGTACAAAAATCTACTTTCCTATATAATAACAATGAAACTTCAGAAAAAGAAATAGAAAAAAATCATTTTTCCATTGCAACAAAATGAATAACATACATAAGAATAAACTTAACAAAGGATGTGAAGAACCTATATACTGAAAACTACAAAGCATTATTAAAAATGATTGAAAAAGACACAATGAAATGCGAAGACAAAAAAAAACCCCCAACAGAATAGATAATTGTCAGGTTTGTATGAAACCACAAAAGACCCCAAATAGCCAAAACAATCTAGAGAAGAAAGAATGAAGCCAGAGGTACCACACTCCCTGACTTCAAATTATACCATAGAGATCTGATAATAAAAAACAACATAGTATTGGCAGAAAAATAAACACACAAACCAATGGAATGGAACTGAGATTCCAGAAATAAAACCTCATGTTATGGGAAAATAATTTTTGACAAAGAAGCCCAAAACACAGAATGAAGAAAAGAAAGCCTCTTGAATATATGGTGCTAAGAAAATTGGAAAGCCACACGCAAAAGAATGAAAGTAGATTCCAGTTTTTCCCCATGTACAAAAAATTAATTAAAAATGGATCAAAGACTTAAATATAAGATCCAAAACAATAAATTACATAGAAGAAAATATACATACTAAACTTATGGACCATGGTCATAGAGAATATTTTATAAATTTGACCCCTAGGGAAGGGAAATAAAGGCAAAAATAATGGTACTATAAAAAACTAAAAAGCTTTGGTACAGCCAAAGAAACTAACAACAAAACGAAGAGGCAGCCAACCAAGTGGGAGATGATATTTGCAAATAACAGCTCTGATAAGGGTTCATTATGTAACAATATATAAAGAATTCATACAACTCAATAGCAAACAAGCCAACAATCCATTTAAAAAAATGGGCAGAGGACCTGAATAGACATTCTCCCAAGAAGACATACAAATGGTCAATCAAATATAAAAAGATGTTCAACTTCACTATTAAGGAAATGCAAATCAAAACTACTGTGAGATACCCCCTTTCAACTTAGAATGACTACTACCAACAAGATAGGTAAAAATAAGTTAGAATGGCTACTATCAACAAGATGGGTAAAAATAAGTATTGGAGAGGTTGTGGAGAAAAATTAACCATCCTTCACTGGTGGTGGGAATATAAACTGAAACAGCCAGGATAGATGGCTGTTCCTCAAAAAATTAGGAATAAAGTTACCATGTGACCTAGCAGTTCCTCTTCTAGGTATCTATCTAAAAAAACTCAAAAACATTTATTTGAAGATACATGGATTCCAATATTCATTGCATCATCATAACTAATAATAGACAAACATGTAAATTGACCATACCTCTGCTACGCCCACAGCCAATCAGAGTGAGAACCCAAATTAACCCAACAAAAATGGAGGTTAATTTGCATAAGTAGGCACCCAGCAGCCTGGGTCCCAGGAAATTTTTCGGTACCCAAGTCACTTCGAGGTAGGGCCCCATGGGTCCTGAGCAACCTGGGAAGGGACTGAGCCAAAGGGTTCCTGGGAAGGGGCAGAGATAGGTGATTGGGCCATCTGAGGGAGCTGGGGATGCCCTGCCCAGACCCCAAGCCTGGGCCAGAGGCTTGGGGCCTAGGCAGGGGCAGAGCCAGGGAAGGAGAAGGGGGGGACTGCCTAGGCCCCAAGGCTATAAGCCTGGCAGTGGTATAACTGGTGATCAGAGGGAGCTGAGGATCCCCTGTCCAGGCCTTAAGCCCTGGCAAGAGGCTTGGGTCCTGGGCAGGAGTGAAGCCTGGCTATTGGGTGATCGGAGGAAGCTGGGGGGGGGCCCTGCCCAAGCTCCAAGGCTATAGGCCTTGGCAGTGGTAGAGCTGGTGATGGGCTTTTGCCAGGCCTGGAGGCTTTAGGCCTATTTAGGCAGAGCCAGAAATCTGAGGTGATTGCTCTGAACTACAGAGAAAATACCTTTTTTGACGGTTCATTGGTTAAGCTCTCTGTTTGTCACTGGTAATATTCTTAGTAACTTGGTATAAGAATCCAAAAGTTGATCTAGGGTTTTTCTATCATACTCCTGGAGAAAAAAAGGAAGGTCTATGGCTGGAAGGCTAAGAAATGTCACATCCTGCCTTAGCCAGTTTGGCTCAGTGGATAATGCCTAGGCTTGCCAACCACAGGGTCCAGTTCAATTCTGATCAAAGGCAGGCTCCTCCCTGGCTGGGACCTAGGTCAGGACTCATGCAGGAGGCAACCAATCAAAGTGTTCCTCTCACTTTGGTGTTTCTCTCTCTTTCCCTTTCTCTTACATATTCTCTAAAAATCATTGGAAACATATCTCAGATGAGGATAAAAAAAATAAAGAAATGTCATAGCCTATAAAAGACATCTTGAAAATGCCTAAAGAAAGTTGTCATTTTTTCATGGTGAAGGGACTGGAGTCCGTGTTGATGAAAACACCTTGGTGGCTGTGGTGGTGACTGGCGGTGGCTGCAGCAGCGGGGTGATGGGGCTGGTGCCTTCTTCTAATCAGCCCAGTCACCTCAGTAAGACGTCCCCTGAGGGCTTCCAGTATGTGAGATGGTGCAGGCTGGACTGAGGGACCCCCACCCCTACAGTACACAAATTTTGTGCACCGGGCCCCTAGTTATTCATGGTGGCCTAAGGTATGGAGACAAACTAAGTGTCTTTATATAGAGGACTGAATAATGAGATGTGGTGCATATATGCTATGGAATACTACTTAGCCATATGAAAATACGACATATTGCCATTTGCAACATATGAATGGCCCTTGAAAATATTATACTAAGTGAAATAAGCCAGTCAGAAAAAAGCTAAGAAGCATATGATTTCACTCATATGTGGGATATAAAACTCACAGACATAGACAATGAGTGGTTACAAGATGAGAAAGTATTGAGGGGTGGGGGGTAGTAAAGGGTAAAGGGTGCCAAATATGTGGTAATGTAAGATGATTTGATTTTGGGTGATGGGTAGAGAATGCAATATACAAATCATGTATCATAGAAATGTACACTTAAAACCTATGTGAACTCAATAACCAATGTCAACCCAATAAATTTAATTAAAAAATGCACACAGTAAAATGGCTTTTAGAAGAACAATATGCTGATCAGAGATCTGATGTAGGATTGTAAAACCATGAAAAAAAGATGTATTAATTCTCAGAAAGTAACCCACTGTTGAACCTAAAAGGTGCTGGTTGAAAGGCAAATAAAAGGAAGTATTTTTATTTACAATTAAATATATGTATTTAATTTTTTTTAAAATAGTTTCAAGAATTTCTTTTTTTGGTGAAAGGCCTTTATAATTAACTAGAGGCCTAGTGCACGAATTCGTGCACCAGTGGGGTCCCTTGGCCTGACCTGTGCCCTCTTGGAATTCAGGACCGCTTGGGGGATGTTGAAGAATCAGTTTTGGCCTGATCCCTGCAGGCTAGGCTGAGGGACCCCACCGGTGCACGATTCTGTACACTGGGCCTCTAGTATGCATATAAAATCTTTGGTTAATCTTTTCCTGCCCTTCTCCTCCCCTCCCCCTCCCAATTTCCCTCAAGATTCATCAGTATGTTCCATGTTTCCCTGCCTGTGGTTTCTGCTCCTGCACTGAACATCTGCCCTCTGGAAGTCAGTGTGCATTATAGCTACCATCTGGTTGCTTAGGCTTTTATATATATAGATTATTGAGGAACATTAAGGCAAATTCAGAATACAGTTTTAATAATTAAGAACAGTACAGTGGTATTTTAGCCCTGGCCAGGTGTCTGTTGGTTAGAGTGTTGTCCTATATACTTAAAGGTTACAGGTTTGATACCCATTCAGGTTGGATTCCCCTGGTGGCACATATGGAGGGCAACCAATTGATGTTCTTTCTCACTTCTCTCTCTCCTTCTCTCTCTCTCTCTCTCTCTCTCTCTCTCTCTCTCTCTCTCTCTCCTCAAAACAATAATTATGTATTTAGGTGAGGATTTTTCAAAATTCAACATTATGGAGTTTGTATTATCTGTTCATCAATAAATTTTCTTTGAAGTTGAATGATATTTATTATATTTTTATTATATATTATTTAACTTGGTATTAAATAAAAACAAAAATCTTGCAGAAGTTATTCCTATAAAATTTTTCTGCAGTATTATCTAAGTCTCTGACAATGATTAAAACACAGTAGTAACCAAATAGTGATCTTTCAGCTTTAACCTATGAAAAACACTGTGTATTGGTAAGGAGCTAGCACAAACATTTCCAAATAATTGAATGAATTAGCAAACAGCTACAAATATTATTTTTGAGCAGATTTATGTGTGGCAAAGTTAAGTTATTCTCCAGAGAGTCATTAACTGCTAGACAAATATTACTGGAAAAACATATTAAAATCATTACATTGGAGGATGAAATGGACATGGCACACATGTGTTTGGAATAATTCTGTGAAGGACCAAATGTGAAAAGTTTTGGCAAACCCAAGTAGCTATTGGAGCAAAAATGATGATGGTAATCCATTGAGGATATATCCAAAATACTCTTCTAGCCCATAAGAAATGCCACACCTTGAGCTGCATATAAAAAGTGGTGCTGTTTTCAACTGCCTTCATACTATTTTTGTCAACATGAGAGTGCATAGATATAGGAGAAACACCTGCTGTTGCACAAATCACAGTTAATGGAAACCTAGCAAAATCAGAAACTTGAGAAATTAACAGTGTCAATAAGAATAAGAATAAAAAAATAGTTAACACAGGTCAGAAAATTGTAAGCTGGAAAATATAAAGTATGTGCTGATTTTTTATATGACAGAATGTTTATATTCATGTATCAGTAACTATTCATATTTGTCTGAAGTTAAAGTACATACATAAGAATAGCCTGATATATCATGGAACAAATTTAAGGTGGAAAATCAGAAGACATTGGATTAAAGTATCAGTTCCTTGATGCATTTGCCATATAACACATGCAAATCACTTTAAGATAGATTCTCATTTTATCCATAAGTAAGGATAATAATGCCCATGCCAGGCAAGGAGATGTAGAAGATAACTAAAATAAATTTTGTAATAACATCATAGAAAATGACAAAGTTGATTTTCAATATTATACATTCTAAATTCACAATTTAATTGTGCTGATTTGAATTGGAAAGCTTCTTCATTAAATGGATTAGCAGAGAACAACTGATATAATTAAGATGCTATTTTAATGGTAAGAGTAATAAGTAAAATGTAAGTAAAAGTTGATCCAGAATGCAATAACCAAATCTCACCTTCAGCAGAAGGGTTGTCACTATCTGAGTGTTAAGTTGAAAGAAAGGATAAAAAATAATGTGAAAACAAAAAAGACTGACATTACTTAAATAGAATAAGAAAAATAGATATGGAATATAAATATTTCCCCAAACAAACTAAAAGATAATGTGGTTTTCCAGTGGAGGTGGCTGGACTATGATATTGGTGCATGGAAAGTCAGTTCATATAATATGTAAACAGCTCAATAGAAAGAAAATGCAAAGAAGAGTTTTAGGGAAAAAAAGCTTTTTGGGGAAAAGGAAGTAGAATCAATTATGTAAAAGACTAGTGGCCTGGAACACAAAATTTGTGCATATTAAAAGATTAATTAGAGGAAATAATTTAATATTGCTATTTGCCCTTTCTGTATAATAGATGTATCAGAGATGAAAGAAAATTAGTAAAATGTATATGAAAACCTTCCTCCTGTCAAAGTGGGGGCACCACGGGACCCAGAGTCAAGTCCCCGCCCACTCACATGCACCTTAAAATTGCCTGAGACCCAGCCCCAGCCAGCCCCCAATCCCTAGATCCAGTCCTAGCCAGTCCCACCCTTGTCAAGCCCTGTCAGGCAGGGGATGTAGCCTCAGTTCCCCTGGCCTGCTGCCAGGACGGGGGGCATGGCCTGAGGTCCTCCAGTCCAGACCAGGGTAGAGGGCATGCTTTGAGGTCCCCTGTCAAGCCCCGCCAGGTATGGGATATGACCCGAGATCCCATGTCAAGCCCCACTTGGTGGGGAGTCTGGCCTGAGGTCCCCTGTCAAGTCTTGCCAGGGTGTCAGGGCAGGAGGAGTGGCTTGAGGTCGCCTGTTAAGCCCTGCTGGGTGGGGGAGGGCATAGCCTCAGGTCCCTACTGATTGCTCGTTAAGGCTCCTTACGGGAACTTGGTTTCAGCTGTGGGTGCAGCCATCTTTGTGATGGAGTAATGGTCAATTAGCATATTCCCTCTTTATTAGATAAGATACAATATAATAATGTGATACTTAGGTAAAAGAAAAGAGAATAAAATAAAACATGAAAAAAAAGTCACATGTTTTACATATATATATATTTATATATATATGTATATATATATATGTGTGTATATATATATATATATATATATATATATATATATATATATAGCAAGACCAGCTGTATTAAAGAAGCACTCTGAATGGAAGAACTAAAAAAAAAAAAAAGTTCAAGGACACCACACATTCCATGGTACTCTTGGGATTTAAATGTGTAATCTGGAGCAGGACACTCAGGACTTGTGTGGATTTAGTTTTACAGTAGGAGTTTTCAGTTTTACTAGATAGGATATGAGGAAAGAGGGGAGTAGTAATGGAGTCTGCAGGTTACAGCTAAGGAGAAAGGAAGTTCAAGCTCCTGAGAGGGTTTCCTCTGTCCTGAGGGCTTAGATGTTTCTTTACAAATAAATGGAAGGATTTATTTATTTTTTAAAGTTTTTTTTTATTAATTAGGGTATACATATGAAATAAGATTACATTGGCAAAACTCTGTTTGAGAAGAGCTGGGTGAGTGTTAATAATCCGGCCCTGGGATTCAGATACAAGCACTTGTTTGTTTCAGGTTCATGGTTGGAGGTTGTGAGCAAACATTTGCTTTTATGTTTTTCCCCTTCATAGTGTTCACCCTTCCACGCACAATACTTAACAATCAGAAACAATAGCACATGGCTGAAAATCCATAATAAAAAAAAATACTTGCTACATTTTTAATGTGAAAAATGTGGCATAATTTTCTAGTGAACAGGAGATATACTGATAGGACTTTGATGTACTAGCAAACCATATATTGTTTATCCTACTCAAACAGAGAAGAAAGGTTGGATAAAGATTTTTTTTTTTTTTTGCTTGAAACGAGGAAAAGAATGAATGCAATTCTATCAGAAAAAACACACAACATATTTCATCTTAAGAACAGGTTTGGGCAAAGCATTATATAAAAATGAAAGATTTATTTTGCATGGAAGGAAGAACTCCATTTCAAAGCTTCTACCTAGCACAGCTACAGAAAACATCAAGGAGGCTTATCATGTCTATCTGATCAAATGTGTAGATACTAAACTGCTGCTGGGATAGAGATTGTCTTTTGTAAACTATTTAATACACTAGCAGAACTTACTCACTGACTGTTTGCCAAGGTGGGGTTGTATTTTGCAAGTTTCTTAACCACAAAAATACAGCATAAAGATGTAAAAATAAGGTGATGGGATTAGCTAAAGAATGCTTATGCATAGCCCAAGGACACAGACAATAGCGTGCGGAGGGCCAAGAGCGGTAGCAAGAGCTGGGTGGATGTGGGCAAAGGGTGGAAAATGGGGAACATCTGCAATAATGTCAACAATATTTAAATTAAAAAAAAAAGTTGCATGAGGCCAGATACAGGGGTATTGCATTCCAAGACCAAGTGACAGAAAAGCTGGATAATAGGATGGAATCTCTTCTAGCCTGTCTGTCTGTATGTCTGTCTGGCAGAAACAAAGCAAGGAGCTAATCCCAAATCCACCTGGAATTTTGGGTGGGAAGTAAGATGGTGCTATTTGTTCATATGTAATAGAAAGAAGGCAGATAATACTAATATTTGGCAGATGAGGGGAGAAGCTGGGGAGGATAGAAAGAGACAGCAGACAGAAAAAGGAGAGGAGACGAGAATGAAGGGCATTCTTTTAGCATAAATATTGCTCCAAGGCTAATCTTAGGTCGCACACCAAAATAAAGCACAAGACCTAGCTTTTTGTGTACCATGTAAGGAGGACACATTGCATCACAAATAAAATAATTTGCAATAGACGAATGTTTAGAGCCAATTCTTTGAAAACCTATACAAAATTTGCTAAAATGAACCTGTGACTTAAATGAACACAACAGTTATTGCTAAAACTCAGGTGATTGTGCAGACGTGTTTAATAGAGGTGGGGACAGGAAGTGAGATGGGAGCTGGATGGGGCCTAGAGAGTGTAGGAATGGTGGGAGCAGAGAAGCCAGAAGAATACATGTTCACTGAAATAACTGGCATTAAAATTAAGTGGGATAAAATGTGGCCATAGTAACACCTTTACAAATCTTTGTGGAGTGAGGGAAGAAGGCACTGAGGCCATCAAGAATGGTGATGTGGGCTATACCCTGTCCAGGACCCATCTACTAAGTCCCTATCCCTGTGATGAGGTACAGTAGTCCCCCCACCCCTTACTAGTGGTTTCAGTTTCCCACAGTGAACTGAGGTTCAAAAATATTAAATAGAAATAAACAATACATGCATTTTAAATTACATGCTATTCTAAGTAGCATGATTAAATTTCCAGCTGTCCCACTATGTCTCATCCGGGATGTGAGTCACCCACCCCGTGGCCAGCCTATCCCCACTGTACATATTCCCTGCCAATTTTGTTAGTCACTTAGTAGCCCTGTTAGTTATCAGATCGATTGTCATGGTATCACAGGGCTCGTGTTCAAATAACCTTTATTTTTTGTAATTTTTATATATCATATTAATTCATTACTGTGCTTAATATAAACATTATACTTTGTCATAGGTACAAACATGTGAGGAAATTATAATACATATATGATTTGGTACTATCCACAGTTTCAAGTATCCACTGGCGGTCCTAGAACATATCCCTCCTGGATAAGGGGAACTACTGTATCTGTGTAATTCTCATAAGAACCCTATAGTCTAGATGATATTTACATTTTGTAGATAAGGAAACTGAAACTCAGAGAACTTATACTACTTGTATAAAATCTCCCAGGAAAACATTAAAAACAGAGATCTAATTTAATATCAGATTGACTTAAAAGCGAGGATGTTAAAAAATAATCAAGGCAACTGAAATTGACTTTTTAAAATATAACAATGAATGTAATTTATTATTTTCTGTTTTTTAAAAAATGTTATTTCCCTCTATACTGCTATAAGGCAATAGATTTACTTATGGTATTGTTACAGGTTCCAGGGCAGGAGGAATAGAGAAACTGAGAAGAAAAGTTAAAACAAGGCTAGACAGTGTGGACAACTCCAGCCAGCTTTTAACTAACAAGCCATTATCTTCCCCAGCTGAGGACAAGAGAGCAAATGGTTAATAAAACCTCCCTAATAAGAGAATGCAGAAAGGAAAAGAAAAAAGGGCAGTTTTACTCCCAAAGTCAGTGGTCAGCAAACTCATTAGTCAACAGAGCCAAATATCAACAGTACAACGATTGAAATTTCTTTTAAGAGCCAAAAACCGACTTCTGCGCATGGGCCATGAAGTTTCGATTGGACTGTACATGCATGCCAGCACATGGTGTTTTGTGGAAGAGCCACCCTCAAGGAGCCAAAGAGCCCCATGTGGCTCACGAGCTGCAGTTTGCCCACCATTGCCCTAACCAGAGAAGCCAGCAGTTTCAAGACTTGGCAAGATGAAGTTGCCAGATGCTTTTCATGAATTCTGAGACAGACACAACAAAGTAAAACGGGACCTTGGGAATTAATCTGTACCAAGATAGTCAGCAGAGGAATTTTGAAACCTATAGACAGGAGGTATATAATGCCTCAGACCCCAACCCAACCTGCTCTTCAAATTAGCTTAAAGCCCAATCTATGCTCGTAAGCCAGATGTATAGGTTTGCTTGCTTTGCTTTTCCAATAAAGGTGCATGCTTTAATAAAATGGCTTTTCACTACATAGGCAAGATTTCTCATATATTAGTAAATTCATTTATATGAAGTTGAGAACAGCCCTCTCCATGAACTCGGGGCTGTCCAGTAACACCTCTCCGGTGTTGGTGAGAGGTGCTTCTAACAGTGTGCTAGTGGCAGTAAGGATTTGTACAATTGAAAATAAATAAAAATAAACATGTCTTAAAAAATTTAAACCCTGCTACTCCTTTAGTAGTGATAAATTAACCATGATAAGTGAACAAGTCCCCACAGGAGTTTGTATGGTGGCAAATGGTATGGAGCTGGATAAATAAATTGCAAAGTATAAACTATCAAAAATGAGGATTGGAAAGCCCGCATGCTCTCTGGCCCCACACAAATCTCCAAATGATTGCCACTGGGATCAATGAAAAGGTGGAACGCTGGTTCAGATGCTTACCGCTGTCCCGGTTGCCCCCTTCTATATGTCTCAAGTCAGTTTTTCTAACTCGGGCGAAAATATTACCTGCATTCATGAAACACTTTAATACAATTTAAGATATATTCATTTTAAGCTATTGTGTAAATAAAACTACTAATCCTAGCTCATTTTTTTTCTATAAAGGAAGGAAATGTTTTAAAGATGTCTGATGATGGGTCATTTGTGAATCTGATAGACACTTAGAAAATATTTGATTCTAAAAGTAATTACCAATATCACTGCTAATGAAAAAGTGTTGCTTGTCTGAAATGTCATCTTATGCATAGAAGTGATATAATAGAGACCTTAAAAGAGTGTAGCATTTCTGACTGAGGACATTTGGCCAGCACGAGCTGGTGGAAGCCATTTTGAACACAGAATTAGAAAAATTGAACACTTATTAAATAGCTGTGTGACTTCAGCTATGCCACTTCATTTTCTAATGCCTCTCATTTTTTTTTTCAGACCCATATGACAATGATGCATTCCTCTTCACATTTTACATTTGTTAGCTGCACTGGAGAAGAAATTCCTAAGAAAATCAAAGACTCTCCTCAAAATCTGACCAACGTTCTAAATTAGCTTTATGCTATTTTTCTTGGTCACATGCGTATCACTTAGTTTGGTTAATTTCATTTCATTTACTTTCATCTGTTAAAAGGAGATGTATTTGTCTTTTCTATTTGTTTATTATGATTTAAATGTTTTGTCCCTAATAGTTTGTTGGTTCTAGAATATTAAGAACCCCACCCAAAAATAGGTGAATTTTCACTTTTCTATGCATCCATCTACCCATCATCCATCCATTTACCCATTCAATCCATTCATCGTACATATATTGAATGCCTCCACTGTGCAAAGATTTTGCCAGTTGTTGGGCACTACACTATTTCAATAATGCACTTGAGAGTGAAATTCATATGTTTAAAACCGTTGCTCAGCTTGTTGGGGAAAAAAAGCTGATGGTGACAGGTCCCCTTGAATTGCCCTCCTTGCCCCTAGGGGTGTTTGAACACAAGCCTATGGTTCAGTTTCCTTCTGATCCCAAAAGAGTCTTCTGCGCTGTAGAGGCCCTGACACAGGCTGAGAAGTTTGAGTCGGTTCCAGTGGAACCTGAAAGAGCTGGTCTTCAATGTTCTCATCATGTGTCAGAGAGAATCTTTATGGCTATTCCAGGATAGACTACGTTTATAGTTTGTTTAATAAGAGGAGGAAAAATAGACTCTATTAGGACAATCTCTTCCTACTCTGTACCTTAAGGCAAAGATAAAATTAAGATTGAGACTCTTTTACATTTCTAATATGACTTCATATTTTTTATTGTGGCTGTTAATCCTCAGCCAAGAATATTTTTCCATTGATTTTTAGAGTAGAAGGGAGGGGGAGACAGAGAGAGAAACATTGATGTGAGAGAGACACATCAATTGGTTGCCTCCCATATATACCCTGACTGGGAATGGGGATTGAGCCTGCAACGGAGGTATGTGCCCTTGACCAGAATTGAACCCGCAGCCTTTCAGTACCTGGGCCATCTGGGACGTCACTGTGAACACTGAGCCAAACTGGCAAAGCTATGATTGAATTCTTAAATTAATATAACCCTTAGGGTGAAAAATGTGTCAAATAGATTTTCTATAGATAAAAATATCTTATTTCACAACATTTTATAAAATTGTCTTCTTCTGTGTGTTTTCCAATGAGTCAGTTTCCACTCAAGCAGGTCCCATATGGCTGTTTCTGAAAATGTCTTACCTTGTCGCTGCTTTTCCACATAGTGGGAAACATTGAAGATCAGTGATATAACCAGAGCTAAAACCAAGGAGGCTATAATTGCCCAGACATAATACTGGCATTCAGAGTTTCCTGCAAAGCAAAGCATACATACCCTTAATATGGGTACTAGACTTATTATTGAATTTCAACTGTAATTAAAAAAATAAATCAAATGTGCTCTTCTATCTATCTATCTATCTATCTATCTAATCTCATAGGCATCATATATATCAACTGCTTATCCATTTGTTTTGAACTGGGTATTTCCACAATTAAAACTATTGTATTTATTTACAATGAACGACAAATCCAATGCCAAGAAATTAATTAACACTGAAAGCCAAAGGCTTCCTACAGATTTCAAAATGGGTATTGATGAAGATCTTTGAATTCAGTATGTGCAAAAGGAAGCATTCTTAGTGTTAATGATGTAGAAGACATTTTTAGTTTGGCTACTGAAATTTAGCCACTAGCGACTGATTATAAGAACTTTGGTTCAAAATCAAGAATATCCAAATTACTCAAAATCATAGTTTGCTATATTTTTGCCTTTCCTTTCATCCACAGACTATAAAAGCAAGAATATTGCTTTCATTATTTACTGAAAACTACTTATTCCCTTCTATTATTCTCAGTAGTATAGGATACTGTATATTGGGATAAAACAATAATTGTGAAATCACAGTAACCCACTTCTGTCAAGACTGGCCTAACAGCTTTTCTTATATTATTTAGAACCTCATGAATGAGTAATGGAGAGTTGATTATGCTTCCCTTTCTCATCTGCAAGGCTTCTTTTTTTCATTCCTGAGCCATAATGGGGGTTCTGTGGGATAGTATTGCCTATCAGTTGCCCTTGATTATTTATGACAATATTTACACATATATAAATGACTACTAAGATAATTAGTTTAGCCCTAACCAGTTTGGCTCAGTGGCTAGAGCATCAGCCTGCAGACTCAAAGGTCCCATGTTCAATTCCGAAGGCATGGACCTTGGTTGTGGGCACATCCCCAGTAGGGAGTGTGCAGGAGGCAGCTGATCAATTTTTCTCTTTCATTGATGTTTCTAACTCTATCCCTCACCCTTCCTCTCTGTAAAAAATCCAATAAAAATATATTTTTTTAAAAAAATAATAATTAGTTTGATTTTATATATAATACATATTTTACATAAATTATACAACCTATGTATAAAATTATTTATATCTGTACATAATACTTAAATACATGTGTATATTATATATGTTAAATATACTAATTATAATTATACATAAATACTCAGTTCAAAACAAATGGGTATGATATTTAATATACACATATATATTATATATATTAACCTAATATATATAAGATTATCATAAATCAGCCTTTATATTATAATCTACACTAATAAAAGAGAAATATACAAATTAGCCATACCTTTATGACACCCACCAGCCAATTAGGAGTGAGTATACAAATTAACCCAACAAAGATGGCGATGGCCCTGTCCCCCAGCTGCGGGGCCTCTGGGCAGCATGCACAGCTGGGTGGAATGCCTGCTATGAGGGGGAGGGAGGAAGGGACTTATAGGAGCAGTGAAGGTGGTGGCCAAAGTGAAGGGCTTGGTCCCAGGTGCCAGAGGAAAATTGGTGCTGGCAGACAGAGGAAAAAAGGCCTATTGCACAAATCTCTTTGTGCAACAGGCCTCTAGTATACATATATAATTAGTCTAATTATCTTAGTAGTGATATACCCATGTGAATGCTGACCCTAGAAAAGTAGCTTGTGATTTTATACTACCATATACTTCTATATTCATCCAATATTAATGAGACATCTCTTCTGTGCCAGGAGCTATGCCCTATATTAGGGAGTCAATAAAGAAAAAACATCTTGCCCTCAATGTACTCTCTATTTAGTTGGGGGCACGGAGCCGGGGCATGAATGTATAAACACATAATTGAAAATGCAATGTGTAATAGCTACAACAGGGATTGTGTTCCTTCCAGTCCCAACTCTCTGTGACTACCCAGAATAAGAAACCATCTTAGGCCCTTTCAAAAAAATCCAAACACTGATGTGAAACAGAAAAAGCAAACCCTTAGTAGGAGGGAAATTCATTTTTGCTTCCCTAGTCTGTCTTTAAATCACCCAACAGAGAATGCCTAAACCCAGATGTTTTCTGTGCTGCTCTATTTTACCTGTTATCATTATCCCAAATTTGACATTTGAATTGCTGATTGTTTTCTTTGAATACTTTTGGACATTACCATGTTTCTTAAACTGCCCTCAGTGGTCTTGTGTATTTTATTTGGTTTTGTTTATTTATTGGCATCATTTATTTTTAAATGAACAGAAGCATATAGATGATTAAATATATAAAAATATACATTTATGATATAGATGTGTATATATATGTATATAATTTGCATAACACTTATTATTTTGTTTGAACTAGTCTGTGGCTCTTACAACACCAGCGAATCCTGGTGTTTTTATCTCCTCTTTAGTTTTGCACCAAGTTAGTTACATGTTCCAAGTGCTGTAAGTTCCACAAAGAATAGGACAATTTCTGCCTTCTACTGTGCAGTGCCAAACACAGAGTATATAACTTAGAAAACTTTTTCAATAATTAATTAATAGGAAAATATAGGTGATAATAATAGGAAAGTGTATGGTTTTCTTTTTTTATAAGAATTTTTATATTTCAGAAAGCAGAAGAAAATAGAGAAAACTGGAAGTCATCTGCAGTACATCTACTAATTAATTTGGTTGTAAACCCTAAAGTTTGGAGGGGATTAATTTATTCAACAAGAACATAATCTTGTAAATATTTATGAGAATTCTACAGTATAATATTTATTAACTATTTGAAATATACTAATAATTTCTCCTCCATTATACTGCATATATTCCTAGAATTACTTATTTGATATTTATATTTAATTATATATATTTTTGAAACACTAAAAAGTGCCTGCTGAGTGTACATTTTTTAAATTCCAGCAATACTAAGCTATAAAATAATACCCAAGGTCCTCTATTTAAACATAAATGGGACACTAATATTATATTAATTGATCTTTTTTATAAAAGCATGGAGATCTTTACCATGCTAGTATGTTAATTTTAGTATCTACATAGAATTCCATAGTATTTAATTCATCTACCCTTTCTCTGACATGGATATTCTAATGTTTTAAATATTTTTCTCCTATAAACAAAATGCAAGAAACTTCATTGTACAGATATTCTCAGAGGTTCCTGAGAGTAGAATTGCTATGTAAAAGGGAACTTTCAGTGACAGACTGATCCCTACCCCCTATTGATAATAATCCTTTTCAGTTGGTTGATTTAACATAATTGTGGAAAATGGGGCCAGCAAGCTGTCTCACTTGCCAGATGGGTCTCAGTTTCCCTCTTTGCTGTTATAATACAGAAATTTTACAGAAATATTAATTTCTGACTTCTATGATTAAATTAATTGTTTTTATCATTAAAGACTTTTTTTCTTGCACATATCACTTAAAGACCCACAGTGTAGGTCCAGTTCTACATTCTTTCACACTTTAAAGCAATCTGAGGGCATACTCTTTATTTTCTATTGCAACATATCACAATGACCATTTCAGGTTACTCAGGCAGCCAAAATAGACTATTCATTCACCATCCACAGGTATTTGGTAATATTTAAGTAAATATGCTTTAATTGTTACAAAGAAGCCAGACACATTATACACATTATCCATGTTCAATGTTAAAAAAACAATTTGTAAACTCAGATAAGCAAAAACAAAAAAAAGTATTAACCACAATTTTATCAAGAGACAATCACTGTGAACACCTTGGTTAGTGTACTGCCAAACTTATTATTCTCTGTGCAGAAATTTTTACAAGTGAAGACTTGGATTTCAATTATGCTGACTATACTATTGTCTACTTTACCACCAATAATTTCATAGTGTGCTTCTTTTCCTATAAACAATACATGCTTCCATTTACTTAGCTGCCCTATATTCCACTGTATGGGTTTTCCATAATTTATTTAATCCCTTGTGAAAAGATATTTAAGTTGCCTCTAATTTTTATCTATATAAGCAGTGTTGTGATAAATATCTTCAGCTAAAACTATATACTCACCTTAGTTGTTTTTTTAATCCTCACTCAAGGATATTTTCCTATTGTTTTTTATTTGTTTGTTTGTGGGTTTTTTGTTTTGTTTTGTTTTTAGAGAGAGTGGAAGATAAAGGGAGACAGAGAGAAATATAGATGTGAGAGAAACATATCAATTGATTGCCTCCAACAGGAGCCTCAGCCATGACCCAGACTAGGGCTAGAGAGGAACTTGCAATGGAGGTACATGGTGCTTTTGACCAGAATTGAACCTGGGACCCTCAATCCTCAGGCTGACACTCTATCTACTGACCAACACTGGCTAGGGCTCACCGTAGTTTGTTTTTTGTTTGTTTGTTCGTTTGTTTTTTTGGTAAAAATTCTTGAAGATGAATTGCTGGATCAAAGGATATACACAGCATAAAGAATTTTGATATCTTGATATCCCATGTTTTAAAACACAATACTAAACAGACATTCTCAGGTCAGTATGCCCTCTTTCCTATTAGTTCAGTTGGCGTTAAGGTTGTGTTTATGGCTCTTTGGTTAACCCACACTACATCAACTACCACTCAGGATCTATCCTTCCATACACTGCCCTCATATACTCCACTCCTCTGTGATTTCTGAAGAAAGTTGGCTCTTTGTCTTCTTTCTGGAGTCAATGATCTTTCAAAAGAAGGTTCCTATTCCTATTTCTGCCCTAAAAATAGAGGATATTACTCTTTTCTTTCTTATCATAAATTATTTTAGGTTTATTGTATCTTTTAGGACTTATTTTCTATACTATCCAATAATACACCATGCTCTAATAATTCCAAAGCATTTTCAGTTGTTAATAAATATCATACTTAATATTTTGTGTCTTTATATCTCTGTTTATTTGTCCCTTTGCCTGAAATATCTTTCCCCTCACCAATCTGATAAATTCCTAGTCCTATTTCTCAAGACTACCTTCTCTTTGAAGCATTCACTCCTTTGAAGCTTCTTAGTCCCCACCAAATGACATTCTATATATCCCTCCGCAATTCAATTGATTACATATTAGCATAGTCGATTATATAGATAAATCTCCCCAGTAGACTCGTAACTTCCCAAAGGACAGAAAGACTATCATATTTATCTGCATTTTCATGCCTCATTTCTTCCTTGTACCTATTATTATGGGGATTAAGTGAATTAAGATATGTAATGAGATTAGGAGAGTAGTGTTTTTCACTAATATTTAATGTTCAATAAATATTAGCTGTTGTTCTTTTCATATCTAGCAAGACTTCTGCAATCATTTCTGCAACCTACTCAGCACAAAGTAGGTGCTCACTAAACATGTGTCGACTGACCAAATAAATGAAAGATGGAATAAAGAAGGGTAATGTAATGACCAGGACCAACAGAAAGGTTCTGGTCAAGTATAAGGTCTAGAAATATCCACAACCCAAGGAAAACAAGTTGAATGTTCTATTACATTTGTCTCCCATGCTATTGAGAAAGTACCTGCCTTCCGGAAACTTGAAAAATAGAACCTGTGAGAGAAGAGTAGCTCATTAAGCCACTGTGGCTTTGCTGAAAGTTACCAACAAATCCCAATTCTCTCTGCCCTGAATCTGTGTTTACCGAAATACCTACAGGAAATTAGTTTGTTTTTCCTAGGAAGCATGATACAAGAAAGTTGGTGCTAATAGCTAGCTATCCGAGTAGATTGATGGGGACAGTCACCCCTATAAATAAAATATTTTATTTTCTGCTTTAAAAATCATTGGGGAGTTTGATTAGAGTCAATACAATCTCTGGGAAAGACATTTAGAAAAACCACTAGTTGAGCTAAATTATATAAGACCAACTGCAACCCTAGGAAATACAGGGTGGGGCAAAAGTAGGTTTACAGTCGTGAGTAACTGAGACACAGAGTTTATTCTTGAATTCTTGTTTACTAATCACTGTATTATTTTCCATATGAACAACTGTAAACCTACTTTTGCCCCACCCTATATATGCTTGCATAAAATTGGGATGTTAATAACATAAGAGGTAGGATGAGCAAAAGTAATCTTACAGGCTACATAATAATTTTAAGAAGCATAAAATGAAGTGTGCTTTCATGCTCTTCTTTTCAACTTTTACCTTAAGGGTCTACTATGTTTACTTTGACTTGGTAAATGAATACCCTCCAACTATGAAAACAGAAAAATGATGTTTCTTATATATTGAGGATATGGTTTAGCATGGTCTCCAGTTTTCCTTTGATGTTAGGAATCTATAGTCCTAGTGACCTCTTATTTTCTAAGACTTTTTTCTTTTTTGTAATGTAATCTGAGTTTTACAAGGAAGATTTTCATTTAGAAGCTTTGCATTTCATGACATTCTTGATGTGTCTTTGATTGCCAACAATAAATACCTCCATTTGAAAAACAAAACAAAAACATGCAGATGAGAAGATTTTGAATAGCTAAATGGTGAAGATTTTCAACTTGAATGTCAAGATTTGTATAAATGTTCACACACACACACACACACACACACACACACACTACTTCATTCCTTCCTTCCCCACTTATTTTCCATATAGAGTATGAATATTTCCAGGTACATGTCCATATCTATTCAGTAGAGACAGTCCATCTTATAATATTGAATGCATAGTGCTCAAAAATTCTTATCCAACAAATGCAATCTTTAGTATCATATTCATTAACTATAATTACTTTCATTTGTATAGATTTTATCAGTTTAAAAAGAACTACCACATAATTTGAATTTAGCTATTTACACTGTTAAAAAGCCAAAGGCAATGACAACTAAAGCAAAACAAAACATGATTTAAGTTTTTATCTAGCTTTCAACAACCAGAAGCTATGAGAGAGAGGTTTATTATAAGACCTCTGATTCCTTAAGCCAATAGTACTTGGCAGGCACTGTATTTAAAATTCACAATTACCTGTGCTCTGCAAAGAAGCTCAGCTAAGCAAATGTAATGCCTTCTGTTTTGCAGGTTTGACTCATACAGAAGCCTTACTTAAACAAGTATCAACAGAAAAAGGATAAACATAATGCCCTAATTGTTTCTCCTTCAGAGGTTCTATAACTGAGATAAGTGTATGAGCTTCTAGTATTGAGGCTATGGCTTCTCTTAATGGTTTCTCTCCTTGGTTTATAAATTCTGTCAGAGCAGTGACTATCTCTTCCTTGCATTTCATGAATGTCTATATTTATTTTAAGTACCCCAGAAAGTTCAAAGACAAAGTTCTGATTTAACAACCCCCATAGATTCTATTCATGAGTTTTCTTACTGTGCAGCTTGTTTGGCACCTTCATGACTCTGAATGTGGCACATTGTCACTATTCACAAAGGCCCCTCCCCAATATCTGTCCCCATTACCCTTTCACTAAGAGGTGTGAGAGTGATAGTAGCACTGGGAGGGATTCCCAAATCCAGCCCCAGGCTTTCAAGTGAATGAGATAATGTTTTCAATGCAAATTTTAAAAGCTGTCTACTTTAAATGCTTATTATAAACAAAGGACTATTTGAGAAGTGAATGCTATACGTCTGAGAGAAGCCACAAAAGAGAGGACAATCTGGAATGTCTGTTTCAAACAGCATGGAGAAAGTGAAGTTGTATGACTTCCCGCAAATCACTGACCCTCACTCCCTAAGTCACTAGTAAAATAGGAGTTCAGATCCCCATTTCAGTATCATCCAGGTTCCCTTGTTTTAATACATCATGAATGCTCTCAACCAATTCTTACTAAATAGAATTGTGGGAAGCTACATATGAGAGTGAGGTGGAAGGCAGATTTTAAGACAATATGCTGTGATTCCTGTAGTCACTTTTATAATTAAACTTTAATTGGGATTGATAAATTTTAGGAATCCTATTTGGATTGCAATAATGCCTAAGTCCCTGCTGTATATGAATCTCTCTTCATTCATTTAGCTCTCCATCTTATGTATGTATAGTTTCCTATTGGAGAAGCACCTTGGTAAGACCCTCTGAGGTTGGCATGGGTGTGTGGAAACTTTCATTCACCAAAATACTATAACTACTATATTTCTTTATTGTCTTAAGAAGGTTTGTTAATTTTTTCTCTCTTCTTTTTAATTCAGGGATGCTTAGAAAATTAAATGAAATTTAAAATGCCTGGAAAGTGATCAATAATATTTATTATTAACTAGCAATTTGTGGACATTTTATTTCTCAGCTGTGACCTCTAAGTGACATTTTTTTCTAAATTGATTTTCCTTAACATCATTGGCAAACTATCTAAATTAAATAACAAAACATGTTGTTTAATTTGCTGTTATTTTAAAGAAGATCTGAATTTAAAAGATGAGTAATAAATCATTCCTACCTATCATGTTTATAAAAGAAAGGCTTTCATTGTTTTAAAAAAGGTGACTGAGGCTCAGCGAAAAAGAAAATTGAACAAATACCATGAAAATTCTTTTATAGAAAAAGAGCAGTGTAACTACATTGTGAATCATTGTTTGAACTATATTAATGGTAGCCCAAAGGGGTTGTTCTCACCACTTGACTCAGCTAATATTGATTTTGTGTGAATGCAGAAACACAGTAGGAATTATTATACCAGCACATTTATTGATGCAGTGGACTATAAGGCATGCAGATAGGAGAAAAGGGAAGATTTGGGTTTTTATTTTCAGACATGTTTTAATTAACTAGAAATTTCACTTTTTTGTTGTGTTCAGACATTTTTTTTTTACTTTACCTATCTCAATGTAAAAAAAATATTATCATCTGATTGTCATCTTATTTCACATTAAGGTTTTTTTTTCTTTTGTTTTCAGATCTATGAGGCTTTCATGATGAATAGTTTATTTTTTTGGTCTCTTCTGTGGAATTGTACTAGGTCTTAATGGAGGAGCTCCTGCCTTACACCTAAAGGAAAAATCTAAATTTCAAAGTGCTATGGAAGAAATTGTACCATATCCCTTATAAAATTACCATTAGTTAATACTGGAAATAGCTGAATGTCATATTCACTGACTTTGGCTTCCCCCAACTCCCTATCACCATTAGCTCATGGCAACTGTTTATAAAATTGCTGCATTCATTTCTTGCAGGACACTAGCAAAACCAGGACAATTGTTTTTGTTCTTTGATAATCTATGAACCTGGAAAAGATGAAAGGCCTGACAACAGTATGTCAGCTTACACACCCTAGTGTACCTAACCCAATCAATTGATTTTAAAATCCAGCAAACAAAACACTGGAAACAAATTCACAGAAATTATCAGATATGATATCATTATAAATAACTCATACAAATTAACATTAAAAGTACTATATATACAAAAATTAAGCAAAAGATATGATCAGACAATTTACAAATGGTAGAATTATAAACAATTTAAAAATCCATGCAAAAATATTCAACCTCATTATAAGCAAAGTAATGTATATTAAACAATGGGTTAGCATATTGTGCTTTTTATTAGTAAATATTTTTTATTAGATCAGCCTATTAAGGGGAAGCACTGCTAGGAGAATGACTTGGCATGGCTGTTGGAAAAGCAATTTGGTAAAAATGGGACTGAAAATGTTCATAACCTCTTAGTAATCCCAGTTCTAGATAGAAATCTTGCCAAAAGGATAATTCTAAATATAGAAAAGCTACAAAGATGCTCATCTTTCTGTCATTTAAAAAATATAAAAATGGATACAACATAAATGTCCAATAATAAATAAGTAAACTATAATTAACCCAATAGATGTTATTTTGTGCATTCATGTAAAATAATCAGATAGAAATTATTATAAAAAGGGAAAAGATTATGCAAATAATCTTTTGAATTTAGCTATTTACACTGTTAAAAAGCCAAAGGCAATGACAACTAAAAAAAAAAAAAAAAACATGATTTAAGTTTCTATCTAGCTTTCAACAACCAGAAGCTGAAAGGCCTGGTACATGATTTTAGGTACATTATTATTTCAGTTATGAAAATCAAACCACGTAGAATGTAAAGAAATAAAAATGCACTATCTTCAGGGTGTTTTTTTTTTAAGGAAATGGGAACTATGTAAATTTTTTCTTTCTTATATATATTTCACAGTTCTCACCCTTAAAGCATCTTTTCTGTTATCATGAAGAATTTTTTATTAAAGAAATAGAAAGCAAATAAAATAACGAAAGAGGGATGAACTATCCACATGGAAGAGACACAGCTAATCAATGTGGATTCAACTTCATTCCACAAGTGATGGAATTTCACTAGCCTTTGCAAAATTATCATCTCTTTTAATGTTAACAATTGGATTGACTTTGGGGAGTTAATATAGTTTCTAAGCTCTAAAGAATTAGAATGTGGTTACTTCTAACCTACTTTATAATTGAACTAAACTGTATCAGTCAATGAACGCTTCTTTTAAAATAATGAGTCCTTTAAGTGTCATAATTATTTTTAAAAACCTAGCTACAACTAGCTTTATATTATAAAATACTTCCAATTTTTTAAAGAGTAATAGTCACTTATATTCATTAGTATATTTTAAAATATGTTCTTATTACTCTAAAGGTTATTTCACATTTAAGAAGTAATGTGTAAACTCACCCTAGTTGGTCTGGCTCAGTGAATAGAGCATCAGCCTTCACACTGAAGGGTCCTGGGCTCTATTATAGTCAAGGGCACATGCCTGGGTTGCTGGCTCTATCCCTATTAGGGGGCATGCAGGAGGCAGCCGATCAATGATTCTCTCTCATCATGGATGTTTCTATCTCTCCTTCTCTCTCCTTTCCTCTCTGAAATCAATAAAAATATATATTTTTTTAAAGGAAAGAATGTGTAAACTAGTTTACTCTTCAAATCTTAAGTGTCCTTGCTGGAGACGCAAAAATTATTAAGTGAAATTTTAGGCATAGGAATGGAACAAAAAATAATTAAAAATGTCACTTACCTGACATGCTTCTTTTCTCAGAGAAATCCTTAAACAGCCATAAGGTAAACACATGGATTAAAAATACTCCCACAAACTTTTGTTTCTAAGTAACTTTGCTTTGTTATGTCAAAGAAATGTGGCAGTAAAACTTGTCTTTGTCTCTACCTCAGTTTTTTCTCTCATTTGTTTCTTAACATCTTTGTGTGTACTCTGTTCAGTTACAAACAGGAAATGTGGTGACTGAGGCTTTCAGGCTTTTGATCTGAAACTAGTAGGCTCTTAGGTTTTTGTGTAATGTGAGAAAATCCCACTATGCTCTGTACTGTGGTATTTAAATTTTTATCAAAAACCAAAACCTCATTTAAAACTAAACAATGAAATCATTTTAAATTAGACTAAAAGGGATCTCCAGTCTTTCTAGAAAGAATACAAGGATTTCTTCACTAATGAGTTTACATGGAAATAAAATAAAATGTACTAAACTGGGAGGAAACAGTGAGAAGCCCCCAGGTGTGCTAAACTGCTGGTTGTGTATTTTTGTTGTTGTTTTTGGAGGCATGACAGATGAGAGGGAATTAACACATTCGAATACTACTTATATCAGGTAGCTTCTCTACATTATTCCACTAGAGTGCCTGCCGTTTGTCCAGCCACCTCTCACCCCAGCCAATGTGACTCCCTCTGACAACCTCGGCCCACTTGGCAGCAAGCTCCAGCTCTCAGTCCCCATGCCAGAGTCTCAACAATCAGAAGTTTTTATTTATTTATTTATTTATTTTTAAAAAATTTTTATTGATTTCTTACAGAGTGGGAGGGAGAGGGATAGAAAGTCAAAAACATCAATGAGAGAGAGACATCGATCAGCTGCCTCTTGCACACCCCCCATCGGGGATGTGCCCGCAGCCAAGGTACATGCCCTTGCCGGATTCAAACACCGGGACCCTTCAGTCCTCACTCCGACGCTCTATCCACTGAGCCAAACCAGTCTCGGCAACAATCAGAAGTTTTTAAATGTAAGTGAGCATAAGTATGTTATGTGGTCCTAATTTAACATACATATTCCTGAGACCCTCTAAATCAGATTATGTGAAGTGAAGCCCAGACACTTGCATTTTCACAAGCACCCCCTGGTTGTTTTAATGCAAGAGTTCTGAACAACACTCTGAAGAAACTCATACATACATCAATAGCAACATTTTATTTTTATCATCAGTCAGATGAAAGTTGCCCCATGTGGTTTCTATGGGCTTCTGTGTATGTTTATCTGCTGCCCATGCCTATGCGTATTTGCTTATGTAGCCCACCAATTTTCTTTAATAGTAGAAGAATGACAAACCTGAATCCAGTTTATCACAAGAAGACATGTACTTAAACTTTAGGAAGGGAAACTTTAAGCCGAGACTTGCTGCATAGACTCAGAGCAAAGATAGTAGGCAGCCAGCAGGATATTTTATTCTGGCTGATTTCTCTAAGATTATTGAGGGCAGGGAGGGTATTGATCTTATCCATCATTAAAATGACAACCTTTATTTTATTTTTTTAAAATATATTTTATTGATTTTTTATAGAGCAGAAGGGAGAGGGATAGAAAGTCAGAAACATCGATGAGAGAGAGAACAGTGGTTCTCAACCTTTCTAATGCTGCAAGCCTTTAATACAGTTCCTCATGTTGTGGTGACCCCCAACCATAAAATTACTTTCCTTGCTACTTCATAACCGTAAATGTGCTACTGTTAATGAATTGTAATGTAAATATCTGTGTTTTCCGATGGTCTTAGGCTCTACAGCAGCGGTTCTGAACGTGTGGGTCACTCCACTAGCAGAGTTGCCTAAGACCATCAGAAAACACAGATATTTACATTACAATTCATTAACAGTAGCAAATTTACAGTTATGAAGTAGCAAGGAAAGTAATTTTATGGTTGGGAGTTACCACAACATAAGGAGCTGTATTAAAGGCTTGCGGCATTAGAAAGGTTGAGAACCACTGCTTTAGAATGATGCCTGGCACATTGCAGTTCTCAATAAATATTCTCACAATGACTGAGCAAATAAAGGAATGCTAGTCCTCTGCTTTCTCCTTGCTTCATTACAGAAAACAACTCTCTAGAACCTAAATGAAGGCTTCCTTACTCTTTGGACAGAGTTGACTAAACACTTAACAGATTTTGCTACTTCGCTCCCCTTCTCCAAAACAGTTCTTGTGAATCATGTAATCAGAATCTGTAAAATTGAAACAGACCATGGAGATTTCCTCATCTAATATTATTTTTTAAAAAGCATCTTCAAAATATGTTCTGTATAACACCAGTCCTCTAAGAAACTTTGCAAACTAACGTTCCTTCAACAAATATATTTGGAAAAACTGTTATTTTCACCTCTGTGAATGCAAGCATATTAAAGGCTTGATGAGTCCTACAAAAAAAGAAAACAGAATAACCATTTAAATAGGCTTTTTCTAAACCTACTTGACCAAAGAACTTATTGTTCAGCTGCTATCCCCTAGCAGGGTGACAGGTTGGGTGAAGAAGGCCTGGATGCCCACAGACCAAGAGCTCAAGGGAACAGAAGCCTCAGATTCCTGTAGGGACCAAAAGACAACAGAGCATCAGAGGTTCTATTCAACAATTGGGTAGAACACAGGAAGAGAGACTGCTGGAAAGCTGAAGCCCAGACTTCAGATAGTTTTGAACACCTGAGACATCCCGTAAGAGGAGAGAACCCAGCTGTGGGGAAGCCTTGAGGGGTTGAGCTTTGATCCTGAAATAGGATAACTGGCAAGGAGAATAGGAGCCTCAAGCTTGAAAGGGAACTGCATAGATTATCAAAACAGCACTTTGGAATATGGACAAGGTAGATGCCCATTTGGATCAACTGGGACATACCGAGAACATCCATGGGAGAAAGAAGTGGTCTCAGAACTGGAAATGTAGGTGCAGGCATCCCCTTATTAGAACAAGGATAATGCAGAGGATAAAAAAGAAGGAACAAGGATACCCCCATCCAAGCTATTCCATAAAGCACAAATCAGAAATAATAAGGGTGTTCAGTAGTTGGCTTTGGCTGCAGAGACTGTCAGACTCAGTAAGAATGATTCAGGTAAAAGTGCAGGAATTCTGTGGTTAGCCCAGGAGGTAGGTGTACCTCTTGAGACAGCCCAAAAGGAGAGAGAGTCAAACTAAAATCACAAGTTGGGACAGTGCCTAAAGCTGCCTAAGAGCTTCTCTGCCTCAACTGTAGAAATCTGGGGAAGATAGGGCAGAAGAGACTAGCAAAGACAGAGAAAGTGTGTATTCTCCCTCTTTTGGTCAATCAGGCTATCTGTGGTGCACATTTTAATGGCTTAAAGGAGGTAATGAACATGATCCATGATTGGTATCTTCAAAAGAGTAAAACTATGCTGAAAAATTTTAACTACACAATTTCTGATTATGATAATATTTTTGAAAAGTGATCTACATTATAATGTCCCCCATTTCATAGATTTATATAATTGAAGATAGACCAAGGTTATGCAAGGTCACACAGAAAGTTCATGTTTTTGTATTAGATAGTTCCACTGGTATTTGAAATTTGCCAGGGGAAAAAGTGATAGCTTTTCATTAAATATAGATAGCTGAGCAAATAGAGACATTATCAGAATGTAAAAAAAAGTCCATGGATATATGCCTGTTATGAAATACATGAACAAGTGAATTCAGAGATTTAAATAATAGCTTCATGAGCATTCAAATGATAAATAAACATGAGGCTTCAGTAGTACTTTTTAATGAGATGGGTTATCAAAATGAAGTTTGTAAGATAGCTAGACTAAGCAGAACTATCCTGACAGTTAGAAATGTTGTAAAAAATTTGGGGAGAAGGTATGTAGTTTTGATGGGCACCTATCAAGAAATGAGAATTTTAAGGCCAACAAAATTGAGTTTTTGTTGATAAAATTATTTTTTAAAATATCAGAATGGCAGCTGCCAGTCAGAGCTTCCATACTCAAAAAAAAAAAAAAAAATGGGTCATAGTGTATAAAAACAAAGTCTCAGCTTTTAAATCTCTTTTTTATGGTTACTATTATTTGGATAATTAATCTTTGTCATGATATGGTATTTATTTATATCTTTGTGCATATATATGTATATATATATCAGATATATATATATGATATATATATGTGTGTGTATATATATATATATATATATATATATATATATTATAAAAACACTCATATATTTTTCTTCTTTTTTACATGCAAGGGGATCCAAATTATAAAGATAAGTAGTTTTTAGCAAGGGATTACCTGGGACTTTGACTTTATATTTTACTTTTTAATTCTTATTTTTTATATTTTTATTGATTTCAGAGAGGAAGAGGGAGGGAAAGAACGATAGAAACATCAATAATGAGACTCATTGATTGGCTCCCTCCTGCACTCCCCTTATTGGGGATCGAGCCTGCAACCCAGACAAGTGCCCTTGACTGGATTCAAACTTAGGGCCCTTCAGTCTACAGGCCAATGCTCCCTTCCACTTAGCCAAACCAGCTAGGGCACGAAATTATCCTTTCATAAAAAAATCAAAACAAAGACATTACTAGATAAATAAAAAATGATAGAATTCATTGCAGACCTGACTTATAGGAGAAAACACATACAAAATATACCCTTTAAGCTGAAGGAAATTATACAAGATACTAACTCAGATGCACAGGAAGGAATGGATGTCTCAGGAATATTTGAGTAAATAAAAAGACTATGTGTGTATATGTATAATTTTTCTCTTAATTTATTTAAAATCAGGAGATTCCTTAACATCATAATTCTAACATATTATTAGTTTTATAATAGATATGGAGCTTTTTATATAGACAATAACACAAATGAATGGGGAGAGATAAAATGAAGCTTTACTGATAGTATAATAAATATTTATATATATTTTACTAAAATTAAGACAATGCTAACTTTAAGTGAATTTTGAAAGTTAAAGATGAATATTTAAATTTCTACAGTAACAACAACAACAATAACAAAAACCCTTAAAGAATACAGTTAAATAATCAACAGGGGGATTAAAATGGTATTCAGAAAGTTTTCATTTAGCATAAAGACAGTAATAGAGAATACAGGAACAAAAAAAAATAAATGAGATATGTAGAAAACACATAGCAAAATGGCAAATATAAGTCCAATTATATTAATCATTGCATCAAATATGAATAAGCTAAAAACTGCACTCAAAAATCAGAGGTAGAATAGATTTTTTAAAAACCACCAAGATCTTCTAACTTATAGAATTTTATAATTTTATAAAATTTAGAATTAGAATTTTAGAATTTTATAATCTTATAATTTTAAGTAACACTTACAATTCAGAGATACAAATAGGTGAGAGCAAATGGATGGGACAAAAAATGCGTGCATATAGTAACCATAACAGAGAGTGACTATATTAATCAGGGATGACATAGACCTCAAGGCAAAAATTATTACTAGTGATGATTTTGTAGACTATTTCATAATGATAAAAGGGTTAAAATGTCAGAAACATATAAACATTATAAATATATATATGCTTCCAAAACAAATAAAACAAAAACCAACACAATTTAAGGAGAAATAGAAAATACAACAGCCATCATTGAAGATTTAGCTACTTTTGACTCAGTAATTAATAGAACTTGAGAGAAAACAAGTAAGAATATAGAAGCCTTGAACAACATAATTAAACAAACTTAATTGACATGTAAAGAGTATTCTCCACAAGCAACAAAATACACACTGTTTTTATGCACACCTAGAACAATCTTTGGGATAGAATGGTATATGCTTTTTTATAAAGCAAGTCTCACACAGTAAAGGGATTGAAATAATGCCAAATATTTTTATTATCATAATGGAATAAAATTAGAAATCAACAATAGATATTTGGGAAGTCCCTAAATATTTGGAAACTAAACAATGGACTTGTAAATAACTGATGGTCAGCCCTAGCTGGCGTGGCTCAGTGGATAGACAGCCAGTGTATGAACTGAAGATTCCTGGGTTTGATTCCTGTCAGGGGCACATGCCCGGGTTTTGGGCTTGATCCTCAGTAGTGGGCATGCAGGAGGCAGTTGATCAATGATACTCTCTCATCATTGATGTTTATATCTCTCCCTCTCCCACTCTGAAATCAATAAAAATATATTTAAATAACTCATGGTCAAAGAAAAACCCACAAGAGAAATTACAAAATACTTTAAACCAAATGACAGTAAAAACACAACGGGATGCGCTTAAGCAGTGTTTAGAAGAAAATATAGTAGGTCATAAAATGCCTTCATAATTAAAGCAGAAAAATCTAAATCAATAATATTCTACTTGACAAGCAAGAAGGAAGAAATCAAGCTTAAAGTAGAAAGAAGAAAATAGTAAAGATCAAAGCAGAAATCAGTAGAATAGAGGAAGGGAGAGGGAGAGAGAGATACAAACATCAATGAAATATCACCGATAGAAATATCACCAATCGGCTGCCTCCTGCACACCTCCACCAGGGACCAAGCCCACAACCCAGGCATGTGCCCCCAACTAGAATCAAACCCAGGACCCCTCAGTCCACAGGCCAATGCTCTGTCCACTGAGCCAAACTGGCCAGGGCTACTATATTAGTTTTAAATGTACAACATAGTGAATAGACATCTATATACCTTACAAAGTAATCATCACAAGTCCAGGCACATCTGTCACTGTGCAAAGTTATAATGATATTATTGACTATATTGTCTGTGCTATACAAATTCCTTTAGCTTTTAGTCTAGCTGCAATGCGCTCTCAAATGTCGCCACTAGCCTCAATTCTCTGGCACAGCTGCCTCTCCTCAATCCCAATTATTCAGGTCTCTGTCTCCATAATGAGGGAGGTATGGCTTGGCCCTATACCTAGTCCCTGGCCAGATTTTCTTTTAATATGGGCCTTCTTTAGTTAAATCACTAAATATTTTTTCAGTTAATATTGCAAAGAGGATTGAACAGGAGTCAAATCCTCAGACTTTCCTGAGACTAAAAAGTTCACAGAAACAGCTGTTAAGTCTTTTTAAATGTCTGATATCACTCAAAGTTCACTAACAATTATGCATTAAGATTATAGGAATTTTTCTCTTATTTAAGCTTTCACCTGTTTGGTAATTTTTCAATGAGTACTAATTAATTTTATATTCAGAAAAATAAAGCTATTTCCAAAAATAATAAGGTTTTATAAACAAATCACATATTTGCTCAACTGGAAAATGAACAGTTGGTACAGATTGCAATTATTTTCATACTTGCCAATGTTGAAAAAGAAAAGAATTTCACTGGCATGTGCCTGTCTTAAAATTACATTTTAACTTTAATAACTCTATTTTAAAAACAATTACTTCAAAATTCCAGATAAGCTTTGAAACAAGAAGAAGAAGTAACATGTTTTGAGTATGTTCAATCTTCTATTATATTTCTGTAGCAGGTTGAGTTTTCCAGGGAGAAGATTCTGAAATGAACATTAGCTTGCATGTTTATTAGGGGTGCAGTTGGAAAACAAGGGACAAAAGCAGGATTTTGGAAAAGTCAAATTGCAATGCAGTCTCAATAGAAGCTTCAGCCAACCCACACTACTAATGATGGGATGACCTTTCAGAGTGGTTCTAAGAGGTGGGGAAGAAAGAGTGGAGAAGAGGGAAAGGAGGGAAGGAAAGGGGAAGAGGACTGGGCAGGGCCTTTGCAGGCCCATGTTGATGAAGCCAGCCCTGGCAAAGGGGCATGTCCTTGGTAAGGCTACTCTTCAGTTCAGGTGATAGCTGAAGGGAACTGATAGCTTGAGAACTTCTTCCCAGCAGCTGAGTAATCAGGCCTGTATTCCTGAAGGGAGATGTGGGCAGAACATTATAGTGTTCATCACAATTTGAAAATGACAAGTAAGTTATACTAAGTTTGTTTTTTAACAGTCTGTGAAGCCGATATTATTGGTTGCCTGGCCAAGACCTGGGTTCTCCTGGAGACCTAGTTTGTTTGAAGCAGCAACATGCCCATGACAGGTGAAATAACTTGAGTATCTAACGCAATTATATGAATCCTGTTCTCTGCTTCCTAGAGCCTCCACCTGCTCTCCCAACTCTGTAGCAGTTAGATGTGGTCAAATAGCCTACTGATAATAAGATAGTGAGATCTAAGGAAATGTCTGCTCTAGGAATGCTGGAAAATGTTTTATTTTCCTTCTTAAAAGGAACAGATGAAGCTAATATCCTCTGACCTCCTCCTAATTCCCTCTTCCTATTACACACAGCTGTGGTACTTATAACCACAGAAGCTATTTTGCAACCAAGTGGAAAAGGTCAAGAGAATTATGAGTTTGTTCCGACATTTGTGAGCCACTGACTAAAGCCACAAACCCACACCTGGCTTTCTTGCTCTTAAAAAAATAGCTCCTTATTGTTTAAGTAGCTAAAATTGGATGTTTTGTCACTGGCTATAAACATCATAATCTAAATTGAGCCAAGAGGTATAAGATAGGATGATGACTTTATTGAAAATTTATAGTTAATACATGTAACATATGTATGTATGTATATATGTATGTGTGTTTACCAAATTATGGTGTGTTTGCAATAAACTTGAAAACACCAAATACAGTATCTTCCTCCTGGAGTTTCATGCTGCATATTAGCATGAATGATATCAATGAATTGCATTAAGATGTTCTGCCAGAAATGAACCTACTGCAATGAACCACATAATACCTAATAAAACTTCACTCACTAATATGGTATGGATTGGGAAATGTTATATAGCCTGTCTTCTGATCTATGATTCAGTAACTTGTTCCCTATTTCTATGATTATTTCTGCAGTGGTATTCCCAGGAGCATCCAGTTTAAGTTGAGTTAAGCAAAAATAGTGAAACCTGGTTGCCCAGATTTATCAAGCAAGCAAATTAGTTAGCTCTGCAATATTGTCATATTAAACTGTGTTTTAGGATGTGGTCAAAGCCCAAAAGGGGAACATATGCAGCACATTTGCAGATCACAACTAACCTACAAACTTTGCTGGTCACAATTAACATCCTGTGTCTCTCTCTACTAGTTATTTTTATCTGCCTGCAGTCAGCTTCCTTTTACTGCTGCGATACTCGCTTATTGACAGTGCAAAAAGAGAGGTGAGGTGGAGGCATGCAGCTTTCCATGCTAAAGAAGGATATCATCCTCTATTTTGATACAGGACGTAATGGTCGTGACCACTTTATCAAGAGTCCCATGTGTCATTTGCTCATGTAGTTTCAGAGTCTGGCATCTATATATATATATATAGCATTGTCAGAGCACAGCAGGTGCACTAAACAGCATTGCTGCTCTGAGTTGCTCTGAGTCTATATATTCTTCCACATTCTTTCTAACTATGCCTGGGTTGGTTCTTCCTCTAACCCTGCCCATTGTACTAACCGTTGGAAACTTAGTCCAAGTTCCTCCATTATCCTCTGCTCACAGAGAGACAGATCAATTCTTGGCAGCGGGGCAGACAGAGAAGCCATGAGAAGTTGTGGGTGTATAAGAATGAGTCTTTATTGCAGAAGCCAGTGGCTACATAGCCATCAGACAAGACAGTTCTTTACAGCAGTCCTACTGGTTAACTGTGGAGAGTGGCTACAGTGTTTGGACAGGTTCAAGCCTTGGACTAAGGAGAGAGCACAGTCCTCTTATGGCCACATGCAAGTCCCAGCTTGGAGGGCAGAGCACAATTACAGCCAACAGCTACAGTTGTAAGCTTGAACCTATGGTCCAAACACGTGGTCACACGTGCCTGAGTAATGTGGATTTGATAGAGATCAGATGCATGTAATTGAGTAGGATCAAAACTTAGGAGAATGTTGTAAACATCTTGACCATGCCCTTACTTTGCCTCGTGGCATCTGGCTATAAAATAAAGATGCTTGTAGTCCATGGTGCTGTCTGTCCATCAGAGAAGCAGCGTCCCACCCAGACTCAGCTTTAATCCTCTTGTCTGTCTTTTCTCAATCCTTCACCGCCCCCTCTTAGGGTCACTGAACCTGGTTGAGCTGGCATGGCACATAAGGCACCATGGGGCTGAGTATACCATGGCCGTGCTGGCTAACCACGGTTAACATGTATATCTTTCCCATAAAGCAGTAGCAATCTCTGTACCCACAGCTATTATCTTAGCAGCTCTGTGCTGCCCCAGATTCACCGCCTTATCTTATAGCAGCACCTGAGCTCTCCCTTAGAGCTACAACTTCAGTAACCTCTGTGATTCAGCAGGCTCTCCTGTCTTCCTTACCCAGAACGCTGGCTGGTTAACATGGTAGCTATATCTGAGCTCTCTATGAGCTCTTAGCCTTACATTGTAGCAGTATCAGCTCTCAGCTTCCTCTGAGTTCTCCCCTATCCCACACATATGGGAGCTACATTCTCTGCCTATCACCTCTGATTCTCTAGCCTCTGCTCAGCTTCTCTCTCTCTCTCGCTCACTTCTCACACAGCCCTTCTGTGAACAACCTGTATATTACTCAAGAAATAAAGAATATTGGTTGCCAACAGTGACATCAATCACATTTTGGTTACAGAAGGACACAGTGTACCATGTGTCCTTGCACCCACTTGGTATCCTGGCCTGATTATAATACTTGGGCCCAGAGTCCTTGAGCATTCCATTTAGGCTCATGCCAGAATGTCCTTGAACACCCCAGTGTTCAAATAACAAGGCCTCTGTGCTCTCATTGGTGTGGTTCCCACAAGCATGATCTACAAAGAGGGGGTTTTGTACATTCCGTCCAAAGTCATTCTAGTGTGAATGACTGGATTTAGTCTTATTTCTGTATATACTAGAGGCCTGGTACACAAAATTCATGCACAGGGGGATCCCCTCAGCCCATCCTGCGCCCTCTCCATCCAGGACTCAATGGGGGATATCCAACTGCCGTTTTAGGCCCAATCCCCAGGATTGGGCCTAAAACGGCAGTTGGACATCCCTCTCATAATCTGGGACCACTGGCTCCTAACTGCTCACCTGCCTGACTACCTGATAGCCCCTAATTGCCCCTCCTGCTGTCCTGATCATCCCCAACTGCCACCCTGCTGGCCTGGTTGCTCCCAAATGCCCCCCCACCAGCCTGGTTGCCCCTAACTGGCCCTCCCTCCCTGCCGGCCTTCCCTCCACACAGCCTGTGGCTCAGTCATTTAGTCATCCCTCACTAACCCCACTACCATCCTAGTTGCCCCATGTAGACTGTTCAGTCGTCCATTTGGTTGTGATGGTAGCTTAGGCTTTTATATATATATACTAGTGGCCCAGTGCATGAAATTCATGCACATTAATTAGAGGAAATATTTTAATAGTGCTATTTGCCCTTTCTCTACAATAAAAGTGTGAGAGATAAAAGGTAATGAGAACAATGTATATGAAAATAATACATAATTTCATTAACCAATAAATAATAACAAATGTTATAACAACAATACGAATCCACAATAAACTGTTGAGTTAATTTTCCTGCATTTAAAATAGGATTGAATGTGTCCCTCACAGAGAGATGAAACCCATAATACTGCACTTGGGTGACTCATGTTCTTACATTTTGTCTAGTATTATTGTTGAGTACACTTTTATCTCTGAGTCTTAATGCAATATCTGTTCCCCAACCTTTTTCACCGTGTGGAAAAAGAATAGGATATGTCATTGCATCTAATGTAGGAAACAGGATACTGATTCATTTCACTTTAGTGGCATTTGGATTATTGGGATCTGGTTTACAATGAATGAGCAAGTCCATCTTCATTTCTGAATATGACAGCAAACTCTGTTACATGGGGAGAATTATATCTACCTGGGTCACTATTACAATAATATTTAATTGCATAGCTACTTCCATGGGAGCTATACCTTTTGGTGCTGCTTCAGATTGGGCTTCCTTTTCTACCTCATGTAGCATCTTGTATAATTTTGCTAATTCATTTATTTCATGCATGAGGTTGTTGATATTGATCATGAGTCTTTCTGAGCAGGCCTGGTTTGCTGGGATTGCTAATCTTTTATGTGTAGCTTCGGCTGTATCCAAAATATAGAGTTGAGCAAACTTCCGAGAAACACCATCAGAAGGATGTAAATTCCCATACGATGATAAACTTTTCCATGTATTCTAAAACAGTATGGCCCATACCCTGATGGCGATGCAACATTTGCATCCATGGAAGCAAAAACAAAAGAATTATTTATAGATAGAATGTTTTCCATGAAATTTTTAGTGTCAGAATCTTTGTTTGTCATTAATCTTTTTAAATATGGCAGGTAATCTGGAAAATGTATATCATTTGGACAGACTTTCCCTTTGCTACAACATTGAGTAAATTTCCCCTCAGATGGTTTTTTATCAGAGAAATTTAGTGATAGGCAATATTCACATCCAACAGTCATTTCACCACAACTATGTTTGAGAATTGCATCCTCACGTACTCCATTTTCGCTGAGAAGGCAGTTCCTACCACTATTGCTAGTACTTGTTGATGACTGTTCTTTAGACATATTCTGTCTTTCCCACCACCTTCTTTCAACTTAAAAGGCACATTGTTCTTTAGACATTTCCTGTCAAAGATGCCAGTGTTTTTTGGCTTCAGAGTGACATTTTCCCAATAGCTGCTCTTCAGGTACATTCTGTCACAGGCGTCGCCTTCTTTTAAGATCAGACGTATGTTGCTCTTCAGACATTTTCTGTCAATAACATCGGCACCTTTCTGCCCAGGGGCCTCAGTTAGTCGCAGCTGTGGTGATTTCTCGCAGCCACTGCTGCCACCACTGCCACCTTGTTCTCTGCGCCCGGGGGCCTCAGTTAGATGCAGCTGTGGTTCGCTGGCACTGCCACTGCTTGGTCTCTGTGCCTGTGGCCGGGCACTTGATGCCTTCACCACTTCGTCTCTGCCCATGCCTCTCGGCCCTGCCCCTTGCTCCAATTGGCTGGTAGCATAGCCAATCAGGAGCCAAGGTACAGTCACATTTGCATGTTACTCTTTTATTAGATAGGATATATAAACCCTGCTTCAAAAATGATCCATTTTTCAATTGTTATTTATTCAGTCATTCATTTTTTGAAGTATGTCTCAGAATGTCTCAGAGAGATATCAAACTAAAACTTTCTGAAATGGAGCTTTTGATTCCTTCTTTATCTTTCACATTTTAATAAGAGCGTTATCATTACTCATAAACATAATTCAATCCAGAAACCTAGATCTCATCATCCTTGCTGCCTTGATATATCTTTCACCCTCATATTCAACCTATTTTCATGCCCCGACTTTAGAAGACATGTTAATTAATTCACACTATCTCTCTGCTGACCCCATGTAGGCCACGCATCATGATCTCTTGCCTAGACCACTGCAAAGAGCTTCCCTATTCTTACACTGATGACTTTTATGATCTCTTCCCCACACAACATCCAGAATAGTATTTTCAAAACTAAATTATACCAAGTCACTTCTTTGCTTAATGGGTGCTTTCAATGGTTTAACATCACATTAAAATTGCAACTCCTGACCCAGAAGGGGAGCGGCCGGAGGGGAGCCGGCAGCAATGAGCAGGAAAGTGGGGCTGATGTCTGCAGCGCCCCCTTGTGGGGAGATTGAACTGAGCAGCGGGGTGTGCATCGTGCTGGAGTACTGTGAACCCTGTGGCTTTGAGGCAACCTACCTGGAGCTGGGAGCAACGTGAAGGAGCAGCACCTGGGGGCACAGGGGCCTTTGAGATGGAGATTAATGGACACCTTGTGTTCTCCAAGCTGGAGAATGGGGGCTTCTCTTATGAAAAAGATCTCATTGAGGCCATCTGAAGGGCCAGGAACAGAGAACCCCTAGAAAAGGTCACCAACAGCTGTCCTCCCTGCGTCATCCTGTGACTTTATGGGATTCCAGGTTCCTGTTGTGTTCTGGGATACAAGCCTTGGTCTCCCTTTTGGTCCTGCTGAGAGTTCCCTGCTGCCTCTTTCCTCTCACTTAGCTCCAGGTAGCTGAGACCCTGGCTTCCACTTTGCCCTGTTAGGTACCAGGAGGGAATAGAAACTTCCATTGGCCTGGAGAATGGGAGAGCCTTTCCACTGGTATTATCACAGCTACCTTATCCCCCATCCAGGGACCAGTGTCCACAAAAGCTTGCTCCCCACTTCAGCCTTGCTATAACTGTAAGAGGCCACTGTAGTTCTAATTTATTTTCTACTATCCCCAGGCATTGTCAGCTATTGGCAATAAACTGGCATTACAAACCAACAACAACAACAACAACAAAATTGCAACTCCTTACTATGCTCTTAGGCCCCACATAGTCTGGTCACTGCACAGTTTTCTAATTTCAACATGTAACTCTTTCCTTTAGCTCTACAGTCTGAAGCAGGACAAACAACAGCCCATGGACCAAATCCACCCCATCACCAGGTTTTGCAAGCAAAGTTCCATTGTAACACAACCACATTCATTTATTTGTGTACATCAATGGCCACTTTTGTGCTGCAATAGCACAGTTGAGTGTTTCAACAGAGAATATGTGGCCCCAAAAACCAAAAATATTTACTACCAGGCCCTGTAGAGAACATTTTGCTCATCACTCTTTTAAGTCTCACAAACCTCCTTTCCTCCCTTGATCAAGGAAGACTCTTCATCACCTCTAGTCTTCGCACTTGCCTTCCTCTCTGCTTGGAAAGGGTAAAATATTTATTCATGAAGCTTCTATCTTCTCAATAACTCTGCTAAAACTTAAATATTCAGAACTCCAGTCAATCATATCCTGTTTCCTGTATAACACATCAAAGTGGAAATGATTTTGCTTTTTTTTATTATTATGGCCTACTTTCTTCCACAAGACTCAAATCTCCAAGAAGTCAATCCCAGTGTCTATCTTCTTCATCGCTATTTCCCCTAAACCTAGAAAGTGACTATAGATAGTACATGCTCAGCAAATATTTAATGATTTAATGAAATAACTGTTGTAGTTGGGACCAATTTTCCAAAATGGCATACAATTATTTAGCTTCACATCCAATATAAATTTCCTATAGGAAAACCGGTGCTCTTTCTCTCCCTTCAAAATAGCCTAGAATATATGAGAGGATAACAATAAACATTGTTATTGCACCTTCTAGATATAGTCAAGTTACTTTTTGTATTCATTTATTTATACGTTTACTCATCCAACAAGTATTTATTAACAGCCATCTGTGGAAAACATGGGGCAAGACATAATAAGCTTGTCTATTGGGCATAAGTGTAACTATCATTGTCTAAATATGACTAAGAGATTTCAAAAGTCAAAGATTTTGACAGATTTTCCCAACTCACTACCATACTCATCCTAGTTTCCGGAAACTCTATCTCAAAGACTCACCAACTTTCCAGAGGTTCTGGATGATGGTTGTTCTGTATTTTAGTTGTAATTTTGATGTGGTTGTGAGAGGTGGCAAGTACAGGCAGTTACCTATGCCACCATTTTGGTTTCTCCCCCTCAAGATTTCCTCCTTGATCTCATTGTTAATTCACTCATTGTATGGTAACATGTCATTTCACTTCCAGGTATTTGTGTGTTTTTCTGTGTGTGTGTGTGTGTGTGTGTGTGTGTGTGTGTTCTTGTAATTATTTTTTAAAACAAGTCATATGTGTTTTGAATTGATTATTTTTACTCCTTGTTGAACATATAAAGGCCGATTTTGAGGCCAAGTGTCTTATTACTACACATTCAGGAAGCTTAGTAACCATTAGATCCTGCACTTGGTAATTTTTTTTCCTGTAGATGTAGTGTCAACCTTTCCCATATCTATAATAACATTGGAATATGCTAATTAATCTGGGCATCCTTCTGGACATCCTTCCAGATGACCTTCTGGATGAAGCTGGGGCTGCCAGGGCAGAGGCAGCCGCTGCCTCTGCGAGGGCTGAACCTCTTGCATGAGTTTCATGCATCGGGCCTCTAGTCTGTATATATCTTGCATTCAAGGACATCAACTACATTATAACTTGCCTTCACCTCTGATATTACTAGTATAAAGTTAGTAAACAAAAACAAGTGACCAAATTACTAATGTCTATATTGTCATCCAGACACATGGTAAAGAATCAAATTCACCCTTATCTCTCAGCTACTTGTTCAAATCCAGCCTCATCTAAACACAATACTTCCTCAGATTTCCTCCTGTTAAATGAATTCCACCTTGTAAAGAAACCCTGAAATTAAACTTAAGGAAAGAATCAGGCAAGTTTATTCTGTTGTTTAATTTTGTGTTTAATGGTACTACTCCTTACCAAGATTTCCTTTTTTTCCTTTGGTTCCTCCCAATAGAAATTTTACTAATGAACAAATGACTAATTCATGAACATTCTAAATTTTCACACTTCTAGAAGATTCCAGTTTGTTGTTTTGTTTTGTTTTGTTTTGTTTTGTTTTGTTTTGTTTTTTACATGTTGAGTCACCTCCTGGCACTTATTGGTTTTAAAGAAACGGCTAATGGGGAGGGAATACTGAGGAAGCCCAATAACTCAGCATTGGCATTGTCTAATAGGGAACTAAAGAATAACTGAGGTTATGTACACTTGGGGGAAGCTCTGAGAATTGGGAAGGGAGAAGCTTGGAAGGGTTGAGCATGGGAAAGGAGGTCTGAAGAGAGCAGACATGTTTTGAATGAGGAATATGGAGGAGAGAGTGAAATAAAAGGTTTTTCAATGTGCTTATTTTGCTTTAAAATACACCTTCCTCTCACATGGTCCATTGAGAGACTGATGAAATTATTAATTCTTCTAAATTACTTTTAAGTGCCAGAACCAGACAATGTGGGTTCTAGAATTCTGATATACACCAGAATTACTTTTAAATGTCACTTAGGAAGGGATCACTCCATGCAAATATTGCTGAAGGGTTTTCGCACAAGAATCACAACAAAGAAGAATGGGAAATGACAAAGAACAAACTCTTCCCAAGAATATGACTTGGTGATGGCCTGATTCTTCACCAGTTGGTTTCCCTTAGACTAAACCAAACTTCCAAACTCTTTATCACTCCACTCAGTGGTGCCTTCAGGCTCTTTTCCTGAAAAGACTTCCCTGAGAACCTCAGGAAGAGCTAGCTCATCACAAATAGGCCCCTCATAAATGCTTCTTTAAAAAAATCATTTAATTTAAATTTATATCCAACTGCCTTTTAGTATCATGCTCACCCTGTTTTTTTTCTTTGGTTTTATATCAGTTTCTTGGTAAGATTCTTCATGAATATTTCCATCTGTCACTATCGTGATAGAAGTCATACCTGCTAGCTAAATTAGACATGGACTACCTTAAGCAAAGAAATGTCTCCCATCATGTTCATAGTGACACGATGTTTCTTAGAAACCTGTCCAAAACTGATTGTGAAGCAAGGCTTCATGAGACATTTTCCAAACTTCATTCAAGCTGTCCCATTCTCTGGGGCAAGGCCAGGATCTCAGACTAGCACATGCATAGACAGGCCACTCTGCTCCGTTTCCTCAGGGGCAGCTGTGCTATTGGGCCAGCCTGGCTCTCAGCTGCATGGGACAGCTCCCAGGAAGTGGGCATGGGAGGATGCACCTCAAACCACACTGGCATGTGAAGCAGAGGCTGTCTGTGCCTGCGTGCCTGAGTGGTTTGTCTGGATGTGGTGTTATAGTCAGGAGCAGGGTAATTTGTGGTTGTGCCTATATTTACCCTCCCCTTGTCAGTCCAATCTTGAACCCACTACATTCTCCACTCAGTTGCTTTTAACTTTACTCTCTGTTGCCATTTTCTTCACAGATGGGAAATGATAGAGCACTTCAGGTAATTGTACTATTTTGAGAAGGAATTAATTCATCTCAGTAGAATGATCCTGCAATGGGGACAAAAGGCTAGCCCCTGAGTGGGTTCTTGCTTTTCCCTAGGTGTACCTTACCTCTGTTAATGAGCCTGGACAGATGAAAGAAAATGGGCTGATTTCTGCTCCTGCCTTTTACTGATAAAATGGGCTATTCCTTCATTGCCATATTATCTTTTCTTCCAACAATTATTCTCTGAGTACCCATAGCTACCATGTATTTTGCTAAACATTAGGTATACAAAGATGAGAAGGTTACTGCTGCCTTTATAATCTACCAGAAACCAGACATAAAAATAACGAGTCACAATGAAAAAAGTCTAGGAAAAGACATTTGTAAGATGTCAGGTTTAATCCCAGTGACAAGAAGACATCACTGAGAAATTGGCATTTAAGAAAGGACTTAAAAATGAATAGATGGAGAAAATAGGAAAGGATTTTCTAAACTAATGAAACTGTATAAGTTAAAGCAAATAAGCATCAAAGAGCATGACATTAGAATGCTATAAATACGGTTGCTAAATTAATTGGATTAACTACTTTTATTATCATTAGTAAATAATGATAATGCCATTGAATTGTCAGCCTCTGATAGAGGAGTGCCTCCAACTCAAAGTATAATGTTTTTTCTCCCATAAATTATGACATGGAATAGAGGCAGCCTCAGAATTGTCAGAATTCTATTTCACAACTACTAGTCCTTGATTTAAACTATAAATCACTCCTTGGGAAGAAAACTCAGAGGAAAGGGTAGTATGTGTCCCCTGTACTCTATCCAATACTTTGTGAAGCAATGGATAATAAAGACCAAGAAACTATAAACTTGAAATGACAATTTCCTCTAGGATATGTTAAGTGGTTGGATAGAAAGATTCAACCTGGGCTGAGGACCTACAAGATGCTTTAATGGGCAATGCAAATCTGAATGTTATGGAAACTATTTAAATGTGATATACCCTCTGATTAAATGTGAACAACTTTTTTTTTCAAAATACTGTGCCAGCCATTATTAAGCCAAAATTTGTATCCTTTGTGTTAATAGACTTTCTTAGACTTTTCTTTGCTCCCAATCTTGCAGTATGTGTGTACTCAACTCCTAACTTGGGTTCTGACTCCTGTTCTAAATGCTATACATGCCCTTGACCTCAATGAAAAATCTCTCAAAAGCAATGGTTAGGTTAAGTCAGCAGGTTTTTCAGCTCTTGATCCACATATGGCCCAGATCTCCAATCCTAGCACCAACCCTCCATGGCCAGACCCCACAAAGAGCAAGTGGACAAATGCTCCATGCCAACAAAGACTGACAGTTCCCAAAATACCCTGGGCGCTTGTCAAATGTGCAAAAGCATAACCTATCATCTTCCTGGCAGAAGAGTAAGATGAATGAGAGCTCAAAGGACTAACAAAAATTAGGACCTGTCAGGACTAAAGAAAACTTAGACATCATGGAGCCTTGTGCCAAAATTGATGCCAATAGGGAATGCTGAGGTCCCACCCCAGATGTCTTAGTTGGCATCAGAAAGAGCTGAAAATTTAAATTCTTCCAGAATTATGGGCCGGAAATACTTAAATCTAGGGAGGAAGTACAGCAGGGAGGAGAGAAGCTCTCAGAGCAGGACTAACTTTGAATTCTGATTTATGGGCATAACTGCCAAGTGTGAGCATGCTGTCAGTAGATTATCCTTCTTATATTTGCTAACACAACTTTGAAGCCTCGTACCCAGTTCAGGGCTCTTGCCCAGAGCTCAGCATGGAAGACACAAAGTAATAATTATGGAGACTGATTGCAGAGGAATCGGTCAGTGAGTGTGACATCTGAGGGGATTATTCTTGGGGCAGATGAACTGTGAAAAATAAAATATTAAAAACTAGCACTTGTCAGAATTCTTTTCTCCAAACTCCACATGCTCCTGTTTAGTTTTATAATAAATATCAATTATCCAGTAGGATAGGAGAAAGTCAACATCCATCATCAGACATCTGGCTTTGGAAAGGCTTTGCTGAGAACACAGCCTGTGAAATTGAATCTGTGCAACCTCCATTCTCTGGTGGCCTCAGGCAGTCTTGCATCCAGAGAAAAGAATCACTTTGCTATTTTATTTTATGACTACATTTACAGTATTATATAAAACTTTTTGGCTTCATAACTTTTAGGAGTTCCCTCTTCTATAACCAGTGATTCCACTGAAATGTGAAATAAATGTAATATTAGCAAAGGCCAAGTCTCATCCCATCCCTTGGATTTCTGCAAGAAACCAGTCATTACCTCACCAATAGAGATATAAATAGAACAAACAAGAAACCTGGTCAAACCTTAATGGATCTGTTTACACACCGCTTAGGTGAGACATTGGTAGCTAAAGCAGATGCCATCTTTAGTCTTATGTTAAGTATGAACTATTTACTCACCACTTAGGTGAGATATTAGCTGCCACTTTTTAGTCTTATTTTAAGTATGAACTATTCACATATTGTTTAGATGACACATTGGAATTGAAGAAGCTTCCACACTTTTAGTCTTATGGTAATTCTTGCTGGTTGATTTCATTGTTGGAATTTCCTGACCTAAAGGACATGGATGTATCACTTAGCCCTAATAAAAGGGGATAGCAAAGCCAGAGCTGGTGGTGTCCTCCCCTAGAGGTGGACTCCAGCCTGGCCCCCATGATTCCAAAATATGATGCTTTTCCAGTCTCTCTTCATTTGTGTGTGGCCTTCTCCAGATGCTGAACCCTCACATGGGAACGCTGGACACGCGGGACGTGAAAAGGATTCCAACATCTGGCACGTGACCTGGGAACGTCTGGAGGAAATTATATTTTTCACCTAGAGCGAAGGAGATAATATATTTTGCCTAAAGGAGCGAAGGAGGAAATACACCGAGAAAAGGTGTGGAAATTTCACCGTACGCAAAGCCCACGGACTAACTTTCAGAGCCACAGTGTGTAAGTAGGGTGGGTACGTCTTTTCAAACCAGGCTAATGGGGAAGAATTAGATTATAAAATAATGTGGTTTCTAATTCAAATTAAAATCTTAGTTTGTATTTGGAATCTAAAAACTGTAAAGAAAACACAAATTCTACTGCTAAAACCACCTCTGGTGCAGAGAATTTCAAAGGTGACAAAATAGGATAGGGTTATGTGCTCTACCACAATGAGATTGCTTAAGGTATTTCAAAATTATAAAAGAACTTGCAGGGAAATACAAATTTTGGCCAAATTGGGTGTTAGTTATTACTTTAGAAAGCAAAAAAGAAAAAGTTTAAGATCTGTCTTTATCTTTTAAGCATGAAAAGAAATTCAGCCAGATCTGTTGCTGATGCTTCCCCCAAAGTAAGCAGGATGTGGGGGAAGGGAACCAAATTTTGATCCAATATGGACGCCACCCCCCAGAAGGCCATTACAAAAGGGTCTCATTTTCGCCATGTTTTTTTCCAGTTTTAGTGACTTAAAACTTTTACAATATCTATGAATGCACTGGGGATTTCTGTACACTTGAAAAGGGAAAGGACAGTTTTAAAACTAAGAAGCGCGCAATTGTCCAAATTGAGACATTTTAGATAGTTTTTTAAAACTGAACTTAACCTTTTGCTATGTACAGAATAAAAACCTGAGAGTTTTTAACCTAAGGAAGATGGCAGATATGAACCAAGAGAAAACAACTCAAGCTAGTTCCAGGAGCAGACTGGCATTTCAATAATAAAGAGTGTTTTTTTAAAGGCTAATGAAGGGTGTTAAAAGGCTAACTTAAGGCCTTTAAGAAAATCAGTAAATTGTGTTACAAAAAAATTTATCCATGGTAAATGCCTTAAAATAATTGGAATTGGATTTGAAACTCCAAAATTTGTTGAAATATAGATAAATAATGTATTAATTATAAAGATCTAAATAGTCCAGGTAACTGGCTATGCTCTTTGTTAATGGAGGGAGAAGGGTAGTTGCCCTTCCCCCAGCACAAAGGCAGACCTGGTTCCTGCCAGCAGCCATCTTTAAAGAATGTGGTAATTTACATTTGAAAAAAACAAAATTGGTTTTCCAAAGCCACTGGCAAATAAAAATCAAAAGTTTAAATTTGCTTCCTCATGAGAAAAACCTAGAGGACAGAATTGAGGCTATTAATTGATAATGTCTTGTATTTTTCTTAGAAATGTGAAGTATCATTTACCCAGGAACTGCTAAATGTTTAACTTTCCAGCTCTAGAAATTCAAAGTGCAAATTAAATTGGGAGAAATTATATAAATGTGGTAATTAAATGCCTAAAGTATAACTTGTTTTTTGAAAAAAAAAGTTATGTTTTCTCTGGTAATTAGAAATTCAAAATATTTTACTTGTTGGTCTAAATTTAAAAAGGAGAATTAATTCTATGATCCAGTTTAAATATTATTGATTTTCTTTAAAAGTAATTTAAGTATATAATCTTTAAATCATATATATATATATATATATATATATATATATATATATATATTTGATCTTTCCAAGTATATTTCAAGACTGTGAGGGTAACTTTTGGACATTTCAAGGGCCCAGAAATGTTTTCAAATGTCTGTTCTCTCTTAAAAGAAATATTTTTAAATTATACTTGAAATAGCATAGGAAGTTTTATCAAATAAAATTAATCAATATATTTTACTTATACATATATTAAATGTTATGAAAGTTTTACCTCTAAGAAGCACAAAATAAAGTAACAATATATATTTTACTCATATACATGTATTAAATGTTGTGGAGGTTTTGCCTCTGGAAGGGGCAAAATGGAGCAACAATGTATTTCTTAATTATAGCCAAATTTTTCAAAAAGCCCCAAGCTGCCTGCACTTTTAAGTAGGTTGGTTGTGGGACAGTGTGCTTTGTCAAGACCTCTAAACTAAGTTCACTGAATAAGTTTCTTTGCTTTTTAAAATTAAAGATACCTACTTACGTTAGTTTATAAATTAGCTTTTTAAAATATAATCAAGGTCTCATAAATTAAGTTACATTGAGAAGCCAATGTTTTTATAGGTAACTGAATTTAAGTAAAATCTAAAAAACAGATTAGAAGCTACCATTTATTTACTGCCTGAGTTTGGTAGTCGTCTACATTCTTCATTGAGCTATAGGCAGGGCAACATTTGCAGCTCGTAAAATTTGCTTTACTTTTTAAATGAAGATGCTTACTTTAATTACTTAAATAAATTAATTTTTTAAAATTAAAATTAAGGTTTCCAGCTAAATAAAACCAATATTTTTACAAACAATTCTAATAAAGACCAAAAACAGCTAGTGAGATTTGTTTGTCTGCAATGTTATTTTGACTGTCTTTTAAGGAAGGGATTAGACAACCACAATGATAAGCATATGGTCACTGATCACATGGGGGCCACCACCATCTTGGAAACAACAAAGGCCTACCCCCTACTTTGAATAATTTACTGTCTTTGTAAGCAATTTAAATGAGTCTTCTAAGAAAGTTACTGAAGCTTTCCCATGGTCCCTCTGTGGGTGCAAATAAACCTAAGGGAATAATCTTTTAAAAAATAAAATTCTAGCTTAATAAAAAGGAGAAATTTGAAAAATTTTGAAATCTCTTTCACTGGTATTTACAGGATAATCTGAGGATTGTTATTAAAATATTAAATCTAATCTGTACTAGTGGTCACCATAACCTTAAGAGAAATTGCTTCATGTAACAAAGATTTTTAAATGAAACTCTATGAAGTCTAAAAATTATTTTGGAAGGAAATAAAGAGGTTTCCTTCAAATGTCTTAAGAATTGTAATTGAAAACCAATGCATTATGCTTTAGAAGGTGGGGATAAGAAAAGATTGTCTTAACTTTAAGTGACTTTCAGAAATTATTAGGGGACATTAACTGGTTAAGACCTTATTTGAAGATCTCTATAGGAAAAATGACAAATTTATTTAATTTGCTTAGGTGACTATAATCTTTCCTCTACTTGAACTTTAACAGATGAAGCTAAGAAGGAGTTGCTAAGAGTTGAGCAGGCAATCTCCTTAGCCCAAGTAGCATGGGTCCAGCCTGAATTGCCTTTATTGAGACAAATTAATCCTACTGTATATAGTCCCACTGGAATCATCTTTCAATATAATAATTCTCTTACCATTATTGAATGGGTCCACCTAGGGGATCAATCCTCTAAAACTGCAGTTACATATGTAGAGCTAATAGCACAATTAATATTTCAAATTAGAAAACACTGTAAACAGCTTAGAGGGGAAGAGCCCCAGTGTTTCTACCTCCCCTTCACTGGGAAGCAATTAGAAATGTTGTTTCAGACTGATATGAATTGGCAAATTGCATTAAGTGGATATTCAGAGGAATTTTGCTGTCACCTATTAAAAGATAAGTTACTACAATTTTTATATAATATCTCCATCTTTTTTTTTATTATTGATTTTTTACAGAGCGGAAGGGAGAGGAATAAAAAGTCAGAAACATCGATGAGAGAGAGACATCAATCAGCTGCCTCTTGCATGCCCCCTACCGGGGATGTACCCACAGCCAAGGTACATGCCCTTGACTGGAATCAAACCCGGGACCCTTCAGTCCACAGTCCGACACTCTATCCACTGAGCCAAACAAGTCTCGGCAATATCTCCATCTTTATACCAAAAAATACTAGACAGGAACCTATTCCTGGAATTTTAACTGTTTTTACTGATGGATCATCTAATGAGAAAGCTGTCTATCATACAATAAATTCAGACCGAGTCATATTGACCAGTCACACTTCTGTACAAAGAATTGAACGTGAAGCTATTAAGGCTGCATTGCAGGACTTCCAAGAGCCTCTTAATATTATCTCTGATTCCTCTTACGCTGCAAACTTAGTGAATAGAATTGAAACTGCCCAGTTGCAATGCCTTAGTGACAAAAGTTTACTTTTATTATTTAAACAAGTTCAGCAGATTGTACAACAGAGACAATATCCTTTTTATATCACTCACATCAGGGCTCATAGTGTCCTGCCTGGTCCTTGAATAAAAGGAAATGCACATGCTGATCAATTGGTTGCTTTATTAAAAGAAGCCTCAGAATCTCATCAGCTTTTACATCAGCCTATCAAAATGTTGTCTAAACAATTTTCAATCACTCGACAACAGGCAAAACAGGTTATTAAGGAATGTCCCACTTGCATGTTACATCTACCTCAAGGGCCTAACATAGGAGTCAACCCTAGAAGTTTGTTAAGAGACCATATCTGGCAAATGGATGTAATGCATTATACTCCCTTTGGACGCCTTGGAGCATTACATGTCTCTGTAGACACCTTTTCAAAAGTCCTATGGGCTACTGCACCTACAGAAGAAAAGGCAAAACAGGTTATTAATCATTGCCTAGCTGCTTTTGCCATCATGAGAGTTCCAAAAATTATTAAAACTGATAATGGGCCTGCTTATCCAAGCTGTCAATTCCAGGAATTTTGTAAAAAGTGGAAAATTCAACACATTACAGGGATACCTTATAATTCCCAAGGACAGGCCATTATTGAACAACAGCGTCAAAGGTTAAAATCCCAACTTGAAAAACAAAAAGGAGGGATTATGGAAAAATCACTTGTGGGTAGGCTGCACCAAGCCTTAATTACTTTAAATTTTTTCACTTGTGGTGAAAATGGGACGATGCCTATGGAGACCCATTGGCACTAGAATATAACAAAAGAAAATGGTCTAGTTAAATGGAAGGATCCCGAATCCGGTTTATGGAAGGGACCCAATCCATTATTATCCTTTGGCAGAGGGTATGCTTGCATATTTCCAGAGAATTTTTCCAAACCTGTGTGGATCCCTGCTAGAAACATTAAACTGCATCAGGGACCCAAAAGGGAAACTAGCCAGAATTATGAGGACCTTGCACCTAGAGCCACACCATACAGCTGCAGACAATCTGCTACCTCAGACACAGAGAGCAGCAACTCAAAGCAATCCACTGAAGATGAAGAGCAGCAGGAGGACAACAAACAGCCCAGAGACCACCCAGAGCATGGTAAAGAAGATGGTACAGATGTCTGAAGATATCTTTCTGGCCATAATAGCATTAACCAGCTGTACGGTAATATTACCTGGGGCAAAATGGGAAAGTATTTTGGACTTATGTTCCTGACCCTTCATGGGTAAGAACCCTTATGTGGGTTGATCACCTATATACCAAACACCTTGGTCCATCCAGGAGCAACAGGGGTGGGTCAAGAAAGTATAATTACATAGGTGTCGCCACCCAGCTTCTCTTTTTTATGACACAAATTCAAACCACTACTCCTTTGTGTGCAAAATTAAAGAAAGGCTTCTGCCTTGCATGGACACCAAAGGAGGGAAAGCAAAAGCTATAACATATACTATCACCACTTGCTCCTAGGAGAGGTGCAGAAACATGTCATTAGACTTTGTCTATAAAAAAGAAATTGACAGCCAGTTTGGAAATTTAATTGTCATGGCTTAAAGCAAAAATATCCTTACTTGATATTATTCTACAATGTCATTATAATAGCATATTGTACAATTATTTCAAACTTACTTATAAACTAAATCTTTGAATGATTGGCAGCAATTTAAAAAGGACATGAAAGGATTTAATCCCTTCCACTGTGGAAGGCCTTTTGGATAGGTACTTGATCATCCTATGTTGGCCCTTTTGCCATGAAGGGATCCTCGTTTCACAATCTAATTGCCCACAGCTGTTGCCTGAGTTTTCTGTACATGCTGAGGTTGAAGTCTTGTGGTGGCTGGTACCATGGATCTGTCTCTCGCCCAATGGTGTGAACTGGGCCCTCCCTGGAGAAAAAACCTGGGTTCCCCAAGATATGTGATCAAGTGCCAGGGCCCTGCCAGCAGGCAAGGGGATCCCAAAGCAGGCACTGGGCGTGGAGGTCCTGGGAGCATAGGCTACCAAGGAGACAGAAATGAACCTCACATCACCCTGCTTGGCCCTTGAGGATGGCTGGTTTGCCAGAGACGGGTAAGCTTCCTCATGGGAGGGAAAACCTAACACAGGCATAGTCAAAGAGGGGCCATCAAGAGAGAATATGGGGGCCAACAGAGGTGGGGCATAGGACCTCACCCCTTCCCCCCAGCATTGCAGGGGCTTGAACACTCGCCCCTTCTGAGGGAAGGAGGTCTCCTACCCCATGGCTGCTTCACTTCCCTGCCCAGCCCAGATTGGGACCCAGGTAACAGACAAAGACTTGGACCAGCCCAGATCAGGACCAAGGCAACAAACAGAAACTTGTCTAACAGCAGCTACCCTATATCTAGCACCAGGGATGCTAAGGGCCTACTCAAGAATGAAAACAATCCTTTCCATTAATATTTACAGGGTAAACTAAGATTGTTGTTAGAATATTAAATTTTAAAAAATATATATTTTATTGATTTTTTTACAGAGCAGAAGAGAGAGGGATAGAAAGTCATAAACATCGATGAGAGAGAGACATCAATCAGCTGCCTCTTGCATGCCCCCTACTGGGGATGTGCCCGCAGCCAAGGTACATGCCCATGCCGGAATCGAACCCAGGACCCTTCAGTCCACAGTCCGACGCTCTATCCACTGAGCCAAACTGGTCTCGGCTAGAGTATTAAATTTGACAGTAAAATAGCAGCCAAGTTTTCAGATTAATTTAATTTGGCTAGGAAATTTAATTGTGCTGGACAAAAAGCTGTTCTTAAAATATTAACTAAAATTTCTATTGGTAATTCATCTCATGGTAAGATTGCTTAACATGCAATGAACCTATTGTGCTAAAAAATTATAAATTTAAAGTTATCAAAACTGCATTAAAAAGTTTCCAAAAGCCTCCATTAATTCACAAAAAAGGGAATAGTGGAGCAATATCATGTAAGAAAAATTATTCCTATAAGTACATTAAACAGTTTTTACTTTAAAAATTTATTTTTATTTGTAATTCTAATAGTAAGACACCCATGAAAAACATACATGATGTCTAAGTAAGGCAAAGGAAAAAATAAATAGGATCCCAAGTCAAAAGACTCCTTTATTAACTTTTGGTCGAGAATATGCTTGTATATTTTCAGAAAACAAATTCAGAACCATGTGGATTCCTGAAACAGAGAGGAATTGATACGCCTGCTCCAACCATGAAGACAGGAGGAAAAACAGTCCAGAGATGAAAGACACTGACAACGCCTTGCCATGCTGGCAGTCAGCAGCTGTGCATCACTGTAGGTTGCCCAGGACCAAACCAGAGAGGGTTGGACCTGCATTGCCACCATTTGTCCACCATCCAGATACCATTGCGGACATGTACACATAAGGAACTGTTGAATATCCATATCGAGACTTATAACTGTTGAACATCGATATTGGGACTTAAAACTTTTGGACATTGAAGCTAGGACTCTGGTATATAGATACCATAATTTTTAAGAGTGGAAGGATGGGGGGAGATGCAGGAAACCAGTCATTACCTCTCCAATAGAGATGTAAATAGAACAAACAAGAAACCTGGTCAAACCTTAATGGATCTGTTTACGCATCTCTTACATGAGATATTGAGAGCTAAAGCAGACGCCATCTTTAGTCTTATGTTAAGTATGAATTATTTACTCACTGCTTAGGTCAGACATTAGCTGCCACTTTTTAGTCTTATTTTAAGTATGAACTATTCACATATTGTTTAGATGACACATTGGAATTGAAGAAGCTTCCACACTTTTAGTCTTATGGTAATTCTTGCTGGTTGATTTCATTGTTGGAATTTCCTGACCTAAAGGACATGGATGTGTCACTTAGCCCTAATAAAAGGGGATAGCAAAGCCAGAGCTGGTGGTGTCCTCCCCCTAGAGGTGGATTCCAGCCTGGCCCCCATGATTCCAAAATTGATGCTTTTCCAGTCTCTCTTCATTTGTGTGTGGCCTTCTCCAGATGCTGAACCCTGACATGGGAAACCTGGACACACGGGATGTGAAAAGGATTCCAACAGATTTAATTTGGGCTTGGAGAAGTGGTACAACATGGTACAAAGTACAATGCATAGAAGCAGAGACACCTGTGTGTACTCCCAGCTCTGTGCCCACAAAGTCACTCATTTGTGACCTAAGGTAGGCCATGGCAATTGTCTCAGGCTTAGAATGAATTTTCCTTTCAATGAAGGGGTATAATTAGATCAATCTCTAAGGACCCTGGTAACTCTAAGAGTCTGATGCTGTACTTGGGCTGACATCTGAGACACAGTATCATGGGCTTCATCTTCAAGTTTCTATTCCTATAATGATACCTGGGTTACTAAAGGATAGAGTGTTGGGAAGATAAATACTTCAGAGAAAGATGTTAATGTAGACCTTTGTGCCATTCTTGCCTAATATTTCTGAGGGATTTCTTATTTCTCTGGACAAAAATAAAGATTTTAAGGATATTTTTAAAAATACTGTGAACTCTACTTCTCCTGTACTCTTGGAGATCCTTCTGGGTAAGCAGCTTTGAAGGAATGAGGGACTGCAGCAGCACATCCCCTCTGTCTGCACTGTTAGGAAGGAGGATCCAAGAACTTTGCTGACGCCCAGCTGGGGGTACATTCAGAGCCATCTGCACATACTTTGCATAAATTGTGCTCTTTCAATGAGGAAAGCCATACACATACAAAAACATACTCACTGCCTATTTGCTGACCCACTGCAGACCATCCAGTCTCTCCTCACCATTCTTCCAAACCATAAACTAAACCACAATTGTCATTACACTTCCATTTAAACTTCTGACGTAATATTTTTCAAGCTCCTTGGAAGCTAGATTGAGAGCCAGCCTATGACTTCCTTTTTTAAGTTAATGTTTATGTTGCTATTTTAATTATCTGAGTAATAATTCATTCCCAAATTTAGTGCCTTAAACAGCACTTTATTATTTCTCATGAGTCTGTGGGTTGATGGGAAGTTTTCTCTGCTGGACTCCTCCAGGCTCACTTATAATGTTGCATTCAGCTGGAGAGCTGGGTGGCCTGGAAGGTCCCTGGTACCTTTTACTGATGTCTTGTGGTGTCCTGGCTATTGATGGGGGTACCTTGGTCCTCTGGGAGGCCTCTTCTCCTCAGGTTGGCTGGACCAGCTTTCTACATGGTAATTTCAGGGCAACACTTCAAGGAAAAAAGCAAAGGCCACAAGGTTTATAATGGATGGCCCAACCTTAAAAGTTGTGCAACATTACTTTTGCTACATCCATTGGTCAAAACAAGTCAGATTTAGAAGGTGGGAAAATAGAGTGTCTCTTAATGGGAGGCACGACAAAGTCAAAGAGTCATGTATGCAGGAATTGGAGGGCTGGTTGCAACCTTCTTCACCTCTATCTACCACAAAAGCTTTTAAAATAATAAGAAAGTAAAACATCATAATAATAGGAAAAGTAGAATGTACCAGTAATTATGAATAAGGAAATAAAAATCGTCCTTCATCCCACTATCCCAGGACTTAACAGTACATATAATCCTATCTAATAAAAGAGAAATATGTAAATTGACTGTACCTCGATCAAACCATGCCCACAGCCACGCCCACCAGCCAATCAGGAGCAAATTATGCAAATAAACCCCAACCAAGATGGCTGCCACCACTGAGAGCAGGAGGGAGGCTTGGGTTTCCCCAGCAATGGAGGAAGCCAAGCTTTCTGCCTGCCTTTGCCAGCCTAGGCCTCCACTCAATGCTACAAAGTTTCAATTATAGAAGATACATAATCCCAACAAAAATGGCGACATCCATGGAGCTGGAGAGAGAAGAGGCTAGGGTTTTGGGGGGCAATGGAGGAAGCCAAACTTCTACAGCCCAAGCCTAGGCCTCCACTCTAGGCTACAAAGTTTCAAACAGAAATGGCTATTGCCACTGAGTGAGCAGAAGGCTTGGCTCCACTCCAAGCTACAAAGTTTCAATGATAGAACAAATTAATCCCACATCCTAGGGCCTCCACTTGGGTTGTAGGAGGGCGTGGCTGACCTGCAAACCACTATAGCCTCCTTGCCCAGGCTGCCCCACACCCCAAGGGAACCCCCAACCTGCTCCAGGACATTCTTCAGGGCAAACCAGCTGGTCCCCACCCATGCACCAGGCCTCTACCCTATCTAATAAAAGAGTAATACAAAGATTGACCATCACTCCACACACAAGATGGCTGCCCCCATGTGGTAAAAAATCCTGCCCCCATGTGGACACAAGATGGCCAGCAGGAGAGGACAGTGGGAGGTTCCAGGCCTGCAAGGGAGGGCAGTTGTGGGCAATCAGGCCAGCAGGGGAGGGCATTTGGGAGGGACCAGGCCTGCAAGGGAGGGCAGTTGGGGCAATCAAGTTTGCAGGGGAGGGCAGTTAGGGGTGACTAGGCTGGCAGGGGAGCAGTTAGACATCAATTAGGCTGGCAGGGTAGTGGTTAGGGAGTGATCAGGCTGGCAGGAAAAAGCGGTTACGGGCAATCAGGGAGACAGGCAGGCAAGCAGTTTGGAGCTAGCAGTCCTGGATTGTGAGAAGGATGTCCGACTGCCCATTTAGGCCCAATCCTGGTAAACGGGCAGTCACACATCCCTCAAGGGGTCCCAGATTGGAGAGAGTGCAGGCTGGGCTGAGGGATATCTCCACCTAACCCTCGATTCACAAATTTCATGCACCGGCCTCTAGTCAGTATATATATTCCCAGCATTTTTCTGTTCATTTTTATACCAGACCTAAAAATACATAAAATACATACTTTTTTTGTGACCTAATTTTTATAACTTGAAATTATGTTCTAACCATTTTTTCATGGTGTACCTTATAGCTCATGTATTGAATGTTCCATCATTTATTTAAATATTTTACTACTATAAATAGTAATATAACAAACTTTTTCAAATAAATCTTTGTACACATCTCTATTTCTTTCAGATTATGCCCATAAAGTGAAATTGATAGGTCAAAAGAAATGTATTCTAAAACTTTGAGATATTTTGTGAAATGATATCCTATAAAAATTTTAAAATAATTTTATGTTCCAAGTTAAAGAATATTAGAAATCCTGTTTTTCCCTCTTCCTTTAACCCTGGTGAATCTGAGAAGTGAAAACCAACATTCTCAGCTATCTGAATTTGTGTATCACTATCAATTAATAAAGTTGAACATTGTCTCCATTTTCATCAGCAATTTTCATTCTCTCACCAATTCATCAACCAATTCCATTCTCTCTTACTTCTCTTTCTGGAAATATCAAGGAGAGAAAATAGAGAAGGAGTCTTAATGGAAAGCCCTTGCTTTGTCATTGTATTAGTCTCTTTTCCTGTAGAAAGAGGTTAACTATAAATGTGAGTGCTTAAAATTGATAATAAGAATTATAGTTTACTAGTCAAAGAGACCAGTTCTGGTAAAGCAGAGGTAAAGGAAAAAAGGAAGGAAGGAAGGAAGGAAGGAAGGAAGGAAGGAAGGAAGGAAGGAAGGAAGGACGGGATGAGGAAAACAAAGAAAGAAAAAAGGAATGAAGAGTTTGTTGGAGGGAAAAAGAGAGAAAGGTAAAAAGTTATAGGCTCAAGAAAAGTCAGAGAGGTGGGAAAGAAATGCTAGAATTAATTTAATAAGCAGAGATGGATCAGGGAGGTTTAAAAAATTAATGCTGGCTGGATGTTTATGCTGAGCTAGATGAGGGAACACAAGGCCTGAGAAATTGGGAGATTGGGCAACCCATTACTGCATCTGGAGTATGCCAGTGTTGACCCTGTTCAATATTAACTCAGTGGTTGCCTTTTAAAAATGACAGAAGCTTTAGAATCCTCATGGTATATTTCAACAGCATGAGATTCTCTAGTTTGGTCTTCTAGTTGAGGCAGGATAGAACCAGATAAAAAGGTAAAATAAATTCTTAGGCCAACATTCTTCCTTTGACACCTGTCATATGCCAAACACTTGGTGCTGGAGGTATAGAGAATAAGAAATGATTCTTGCCCTAAAGCAACTTAAAGTCTAGTAAGGCATCAGTCACTGAGGAAAAGAAGCCACTAGGCAGTGCAGAAGCATCTATTCATGTCTAATTATGTAGGCAATGAATCTATGATGTGCCTACAGTGAGACCCTTGCTTTTGAAGTTATTTGTGGCATGAAGCCTATCTTACTGCTAAAAATAAACAAGTAATAAACATGGCTTCCCCCCCCAAGTATAACTTAAGCTAAGCTCCCCATCCAGAATCTTCCCAGGTGTGTCTGTTCCCAAATCACAACCATTACCAAAGAAGATACGTGGCTCAGCCGCCAGCTTTTCCAGATCCAGTCTTCAACTGTGAACCTCTAACTCCTGGTGGTACGTAGGTCACCCAATCCAGACTCCCTCCTCCTTCATGTGAGTTTTGGATCTTGGTGTCCTTTTATGGTAGTAGAATTCAATCAGGATCAGCTTAGTCCTCTAACTTTGAGCCTAAAGGATAATCTCAATCTTAAAAGTCTGATTCTAAACCTAATATTTTAAAGAGTTTAAACTTCAAAGTCAATGTTTTGGAACCTCTTCCCCTTTCCTCCCAGAATCCTCTTTGCCCCTTTTATAAAGGTACCTCCCTTCTCCCAGTGATTAGTTCTGCATTCCGGGAATCTCAAAAGTAGAGGGAATAAAAATTAGCTAGATATTGGCCAACCATGTTCTATATTAGGGTACATGAAAATAATTCCAGTTAAATTTAACTCAGTGATCATGATGAGAATTAAACAGAACCTGGTATCAGGAAATGCTATCAATATGGACCATTATAGGTGACCAAATACATAGAAAGCAAAAATCAAAAACTTGATTAGACTCTGTGAAGACATATTTATTAGTCATGTATATCAGCCACCTATAATAATAAAAGCATAATATGCTAATTAGACTGGGCAGCCAAATGACCTTCTGGATGTTCTTCCAGACAATCTTACATATGAAGCCGGGGCTGTGAGGGTAGAGCCCCTTGAACGAAACTCGTGCATTGGGCCTCTAGTTTACCATATATATCCAATTACCAGGTAGCACAACAATAGCATTAAAATGTATGTAAATAAAAATTTCATAGGTTTTATTTGTATTTCTATATATACATATAGAGATGACAGAGATAGATAGGTATATGGGCCTCCAAGCTTGTACCTGATCAGTTCAGCTCTCGTCTTACACCTTGAAAGAACCAAAGGGTACATGGCTACTAAGCTGCTTGAGTTACTATGGAGGAATCTCCCTGTCCCCATTTAACCACAAACATTCAGAGGTTCTTTCAAAAAAGCATTGATTGGAGATCCAAGTGGTAATCATCCATTCCTAGGAACACAGCAGGAGCAATATGACAAGAAGAACTTTACTTAGCCTACTACCATTTATTTATTTATTTATTTATTTATTTATTTATTTATTTATTTATTTTTTAATATCTTGAATAAATTAAATATTTATTTATTAGAGACTGAACTAACCTGAAAACCTTTAAATCACAAGAGATGGAGATACAGAGGATTATTATATTCTATAAAGTCATCACGAACACTGGAATAGTAAATACCAAAGCACTGCTCCTGGGGGAATACAGGGTTAGGTTAAGACAGAGACTAGATGGAATGATTCAACTCCTTGGGTGACTGGTACCTCCTGGCAGGTGAGAAATATTTCGTATAGGGCCGCGGGGAGAAGGAACTATCCATGGCCGGGTAAGAGTTCAGATCTGCGTGGGGAAAGGTGACCTCACTTGGGATGTGGAAGAGTCCAAATGAAGGCTAGTTAGGTAATGATTGACATCTCCTCCCGGTCTCTGCTCTCAGACACGGAGTTGATTATGCTTTTTAAATACTTTATGAATTCCATCCGGATCTCTTCAGGGTCATCCTCAAGATTCGAGTGCACCAGCTTCATTTTGTTCAAGGGTGGTGATAAAGACAGGTTTCCTCTATCACTTCCAGAACCTGGTTTGTGATGTGCAATTAACAGACACTGAGTATCCTGTAAGAACTGCTGCTGAACAAAACAGGAATACCACATCTCGATTTCCTTCAGGTGGCTTGGGATGTCAGCATTGAAGATGATCACCACTCCGTGAGAGTCCTTCATCAAGGCTGGCCAGCAAGACTCGAACTTTGGATCGCCGCCACAATCCCACAGCTCAAATTCACACGCTGTGCCTTTGTTGTTGCTGGTAACATGTGGATTCTCAAACTCCAGGATCCTCACTCCTTGAGTTGGGTTGTATTCAGTGATATCAGAAGATTCTGTCAGGAAGTTGGCCAGAATGGTTTTTCCACTCTTGCAGGGCCCCACGAAAAGGATCTTGGCCTTCAGCATCCAGGCCCGCCGACAGCAGGCCCACCCGAGCCCACTCGTCTGAGACCGCACTGTTGTCAGAACGGAGCGAAGTCCCTGCTACCATTTATTACCTCTTCTTGGGCATGCGACAGTGTCCTCTTTTACAGTTGTTTCTGTCACTCTCCCCTGGGACCCACCCCTTTACTGAATCAGAACTTTGAAACCCTTAATTGCTTATCTTTAGCCAGCACATGGAAACAGAACAATATGTAGGGGGTGGGAGGTGGGGGGAAGCCCTGAGCTAGGAGAGTTGTATGGCAGGTAATCCCAGGGTGAATCTGTTGATGTAGGCTTGACCTACGTCACCTTTAAACTACTCTCCTGAAATGCTGTATACTTCCACAGGCCTGTGGCTCTTCTGGCCTCTACCAAGCTCATCCTCTTTCTTTTCGCTTCCTCTTCTCTATTATCTCCTTCCTTAGATCCTATACTTTCATTATCCCCTTTCCAGTGTTCCACCTTGTAATTATTCTTCACCCATAATCTCTGTCTCTTGTCTTTGCTTTCATCCACTCTCTACCGCTTAGTCTATTATCCAAGTATTACCACAACTAACTTTACAATAAATAATGCCAAGAACATATTGATGTCTTTATTAGTTATTTCCAATATCCAAAAGGACAACATATTTGGACAAATAAATTTGCTCAGCCATTGGGGGAAACTCCTTTGACTACTGGAGTGCAAATTTTCTTCTTATAGCTGACTTTTGCCTGATTGGAACCTTGATGAGTAAGGAACCTTTATGGTTTCACAGCTAATTGAAAGCATCAACTTATCAAGTTTTAAATAACCAATTTTTCCCTGCTTAATGATGCAGAACTCTGCAGTCTTAGCCAGGTACCTATAGAAACCTTCAGCAGATTCCAAGAAAATTTGTGAGGGATGTTTTGCTCTGTCTCCAAGGAAACCTATGATTAATCTCTCTTCAGGGCAGGTCAGCTTTTCAATTTTTATCTTCATCTCAATTTTTTTTACATATAATATCAACCCGACTGATTTCTCATGTACTCTCTAACGTATATGAATCAACAAGATAAAATAGCAATACTTCAATGGTTCGAGGCTCACCAACTCTAGAGAAAAGCAGACCTAGAAACTCCTGTTTGAAACATCTGCAAGCTTCCTGTGGCTCTCAGTTTTCTTGGTCTTCTATTTTTTTCAGGTGCACCATGAGTTTTAAAAATTAATTTTACATTCAAATTCAATTTATAAACATGTGTTAATTAATATCTTTACTCTAAACCATATGTAAAACAGAAAATATTAAAGAAAAATAAAAAAATAAAAGTAGGAGCTCTATTATTTACTTATGATGCAATGTATCATTTTGTGTACCTGTAGGGTTCTACAGTCCACACTGAAGACCCCAGCTCCCATGTACAAAGAAAAGCAGAGGAAAACAGTGCTAGCATTAGCTTAACCTAGAACAGATGACCTTGTCAAGCCCAGTCCCATCTTTCATACCTTTACTTTCTTTAATTGTCCAGTTGATTTTACCCAGAGGATGTTCACGGCTTCTGTTCTATGCTACCTACCCTTCAAACTTTATTTATCTAAAATAAAATAGAAGTTAATCAGGGGAGAATTGCTTGGAAGGAGGAGATAAGAAAGATTTAAAATGTACCTTCACATGTGGGTCATTAAGAAAGGAGTGCACTCTTAGGAAAAGAGTAGCTCTAGGGAGAGAGAAATGTTAAAAGATTTCACTTAGTTTATCTACACATGTTGGAGGAACAAAAACCTTTCTTCCATCCTCTCTATCTAAGATGATAACCATTTTCCAGGAATGCAGAGGCAATGTCTTCGTACCATAAGCAGTGACCACCAGGAGTAAGAGTGCAGGCACAAAGCACTGTTCATTGTCTATAGAGAATTTAAAAGCAATAATAAGTTAGTGTAAAAATCAACTCAATTTTTATTATTACCATATACTGGCAATTCTAAATAATGTCAATGGTAAAATACTCTTTTTCCAAAACACTGATCCAAACAATTGCTGTGATTACTATTGAGTTTTAATAATGATATGTAAACCTCAAATTAGCAAATTTTAATACTTATTTTAAAGAGTCATATTCTACATGGAAGTTAATTCAGAGAACTCCTCTTGTATAGTGAAGCCTCACATACTCATTCTTAGCTAAATGCCTTCATTTTTAAATTAGTTCTTAACAGTTCGGAAATGTCCAGATTTACATTTGTGTCACTGATTCCTATGCTACTACATTTCTTTAATTAAACAGTAGATTCCAAATAAGCAGTGACAACCCAGTGCTTATAAAGACAAATTAGCAGAACTTAAATTACATCATTTTAGTCATTCAATATTATTGTGAGTTTAATTGTGCTTCAAAATATAAATTCAAATATTGTGCAAACTGAGAGGTATAATATTTTTTTGGTGAGTACAAATTTTAGTTCACACAAAAATATTAGACTACATGTAAACAATATATTTAAAATTCACATTTATTCTTTTAATCATTATTTTTGTTTTAAAATTCGATAATGAATAAAAAGTAATGATTATTATTGATCATTACATAATAATGACTGGAAATAATTTTGTTATGAAAGAGGTGTTTGAAGTGGTCCCCTCTGGGTGTCCAATGCACTAGGCATGCCACTGACTGCAAGTGCTACCAAGAAGTACTATTCACTATCCCTGCTGTCCAGGCTCCATTTAATCTAAGAACACTCCTGTGTAATATTCTTCTCTTTCCCTGGAATTCTCAGCAAACTCACCAGTTGATGCCATTGAATTCATATTTGCAAACCAATATTCTGGCCATCTACTTTCTTAACCTGAGCCCTAAACTTTTTTCTTGTCTCTTTTTAAGATTATCTATGTTTCTATATCAATCTGTGTGTACAGATTACTCTCAGATTTATGTCTTTGACTCTGACCTTTCTCCTAAACCTCAACCTTGTTTACTAATTGCCTATACCATAGCTCTATCTGGATGTCTAACAGGCATATTAAATTTACTATCATCATCAATATTCTAGTGATAACTACTCTTCTTCCAGGATTCCCCAGTTCGGTGAATGGCATTTTTTAGCAAGTTGTTCAGAATAACCTTCATCTTTCACTGTTCTCTTTCCCCTGTACCCCACACTTAATCCACCATGAGCTCTAAAGAGGTTCAACATTCTATATATAACCCAAATGCATCCAATTCTCACTCATTCCCTGACTACCTTTGAGACCTGGAACGCTGCAAACACTTCCTGCCTCGTCTCCTTGTTTACCTGTTTTCCCTCCAGTCTCTTTCCCATACATAACAGAAGCCTTAGTAAGTTTTACAAAACATAAATCATCTTATGTTATTCTCCTGAACAAAACACCCCAGTAATTATCTGTCAAATTTACAATGAAGTCCAAAGCCCTTATGTTGATTTAACAAGATTTAATGACCTGGCCCTGGTTGTATTTTTTTTTTACCTCTTTTCTAACTTTTCTTTCCCTTATTCATTTCACTCACTCTGATCACACTGTCTTTGTAGCTATTCCTTCAACACATCAACCATCTCCTTGCCTTAAGCTCTCTTTTAAAAGTATTTTTATTGATTTCAGAGAGAAATGGAGAGGGAGAGAGAAATTCAATGGTTAGAGAGAATCATCTTTCGGCTGCCTCCTGTACAGCTCCCACAGAGGATGAGCCTACATCCTGGGCATGTGCCTTGACCAAGAATCCATCTGTGACCTCCTGGTTCATAGGTCGATGCTCAACCCCTGAGCTATGCTGGCTGGGCTCCCTGCCTTGGGCTCTTTACACCTGTTTGCCTCTTAGCCTGAAGCATTTGACCCAGCTCTTCCTTTGTCTCACTGCACAAACACCTTTCCAAGTAATTGCTCACAGTTTACCTTTTCTGAGATGCCATTCCAGAGCACACTGTATTATGAACAACTATACAGAGGCACACTCAATTGTCTTTTCCGATTTCTTTTTCTTCAGAGAATTTTTAAATATGTGACAGATTATATATTTATCTCCCACATTACAATGCAGTCTCAAGAGCACAAGGACTTTGCCTGCTCAGGATCTCTACTGACAATGTGATACCTGCCACCCTATGACCATGATGAGACAAGATCAAAGACAAAAAGCCAATAAACTGAGACTGGTGGAGGAAAGGAGAAAAGATGAGGTTGGTAATGACCCTGTGGAGTCTCCAAATGAGCCTTGGAATCAAGCACCATTCTCTGGTTAAGTAAACAGTACATTTCCTCGTTTGTATATATTGGTCATCAGATTTTCTACTTTCCAACAGATGGGATTAGTCAGGACAATAAAATTATGTCTTAACAGATGATGAGTGGAGCCCTCAATCAGCAGACCATAAAGTAACCTTTTCCTGATTAAAAACAAAACAAAACAAAATAAACAAACAAACAAAAAAAACAAGTGGCCTGTAATCCAGGGCAGTCACAGAAAATCCATGTGTCAGCCTTATCAGATTGCCAAGAAGAATAGAGAAGGAAGAACAGGAAAGCCAGATAATTTCCCTTGGCACTAGAGAAGCAGAACAAAGACAGCCCGTGTTTACCAAGGACAAACTAAAGTTCATCATTGTTGTTTGCACTGCCCATTTGGCAGAGTCTCTGAAAATGTACTATGTAATGTGTTTGCATTTGTACACATGCTTGTGTGTTAAGCAGTATCCAGGTTATAAAACATACTTGCCTGAAGGATGTTTTGCAGACCTTTGCAGACCTTTTCTGAGATTTTTGGTGAGTGAGTCCTCTCTGCAGCCACCTTTCCTGCTTCTCCAAACTACTTAGAGAGATCCAAACTCCATCCGGACATCTCTCCACGTTCTCTTCTCCCTTCCTTCCCAGCCACACTGGGGCTCAGAGATCTTAGCTTTGTTCCAATCTTTCCTCCCAGCTCCAGGATACTGTCTTTCCACAAAATGAAGCTTACTCCTTGCAGCCTTCTCATCCCCATCCTCCTTTTCCTGATGATGAGCCCAGGGAGCACGCAGCAGTCTTTAGACTCCATCGTGGATAAAAAGATAAAGGAAGCTCTCCAAGGTTTGGATAATTGACTAGAATTGGGGGAAACAAGACAATAGCTCCTGATCATGCCTCCTGCTCCTGCACCCTAGCTTCTCTGCTATCCCATCCCTGAAACCCAATCTCTAATTTCTCCATTCAAGCCCAAGATTCCTCCCCAGGGGTTTCCCACTCCCCCATCTTTTTTTGGACTCTTGGCTAAAAGTTCAGGTTTCCTTGATATAATGAGATTGATGGTGATGATGATGAGGGGGAGAGGAGGATAGTAATAATTTATGAACACTCATTATGAATGAGGTATGATGAAAAGCTTTACACAGATTACTTCAGTTAATTTTCACTTTCTGAGGTAAGTTCGACTACTACTTTCATTTGAAAAATGAGAAAACTAAACATTAAAACTAGTTAGTTGCCTATTCATGGACATAGGGACATATCTGAGGAAGAAAGAGATTTAGGAGGGCATTATGGGAAACAGAGCATGAGCAATATCCCTTCTTCTCTCCTACTTAGACTGCTATTCACCTGCTACACCAAAGATATCATGTACCAGTGTCACCAACACCGGCAAACTGTCCTCCTGTCCTGCAGGTGAGTAATTCCATGAGGAGAGATGAGGGGTAAGATGCCCTGTACTCTCCTCTGTCCATCCCCAGCTGAGTAATGACTCCTGGTTCCCGGAAATCGCTTACCCATTCACATTTTAAGGAAGCTATTGAAGGATCTTGGGTTTCTGTCTCTTTCTTCCCCACCTTCCTTTCATGACTTGATATATGAGCCCTTCCTCTTAATTATCCTGTTATAGTCCTATCCCCTACCAAGTTCCCTGCCATTTATTTTCCTTTTTCAATCTATTGCCCTGCTTCAATGGGTAGAGGTGAATTTATCACGAATGTAAGGGAACAGAAGTGCCTAGGCCCCTCACTTTCACAGACCTCCTTCATGGCCATATACCTAAATTTGTTATTTTATTAAAAAGGACTTTCACAATGGAATTAACTTTAGACCACCACAAAACCTAGATCTATTTCCACCCATCGCTGCCTTTCCTCTGAAATTAGTCATATACATTTTTTATGTTATCACACTGGCTTAAGACTCCTCTAATCTTTCAAAATCTCAGGGCTCTGATCTCCATGTCTCATGTGCCCATGCAGGGACTTTTGTCACCGGCTGTACTTGTGGTTATGGCTGTGGTTCCTGGGATATCCGAAGGGAAACCACATGTCACTGCCAGTGCAATGTGGTCGACTGGACTACTGCCCGCTGCTGCCGAGTGATCTGAGGAGGAGGAGGAGAACCCCATTGTGTGATTATGACTGCAATGGAACCAGGACCCCACACAGGAAACATGACTCAAAGTCTCCCTTTCATTTGTTATTACCCTGCTTTTTAGCTAATAAAGGCAATTTTTGCATCTATCCATGTATGCATATTTAAATTTATATTTATTGTTGAAAGTATTGCAGATGTCCCATTTGTGGGGTTTTTTTTTTTTCATTGACTCCCTCCACCCTGCACCACCCCTCCCAGGCCTTTACCACACTGTCCGAGTCCATGGGCAATGAATATATGCATATATGTTCCCCAGTTAATCTCTTCCCACCCATGCTCATCTTCCCTCTGAAATTTGTCATATATATTTTGATGTTACCATTTCTGTCTTAGGACTCCTTTAGCCAGAAAATGTTTCTAGCATCCCAATTACTCCATCTTAGCAAGAATTAGGAAAAATATGAGGAAAATGGGGAAAGCTGAAGTGGACACTCCAGTTTTTTTTTTTATTATTTAACAAAAAGGTAATGACTTTGTGCCAGGCATTTTGCTTGGTAGTAGAGGTACAGAGAAAGAAAATAATATGTGTTCCCTTGTGGACCTCACCAACTAGCATTGTGGGTTCCAAACTAGGTGCTGGCTGACTTCTTAAGATGAAGGCTGCTAAAGGCAGTTTTATAATAACCAATTTCTAGATTTTTTTTATTTGTATATGTACTATTTCCTAAATTTTGTGCTAAGATCTTCTTTGATCAAGATGATAAATTTGCCATTGTGTTTCTCCACCATAAAAAAATGAAAACAAGCCCTTACCTATCACCAAACCTTCCATGATTTATTGCCCTGATTATAAAAATCTGTTGAATGACAAAAAATGATTCAAAATATGGTGCCAATGTTGAGTGATTCAGTCACTGAATGACAAGTCTTTTATAAGTTTGGAAGCTTCCAGGTTTTCACTCAGTATTGGAGGAGGACATAATCCAGTTATCAGTGGATAGACCACCAAAAAATAACTTTTAATATTAAGTTGCTGTGTGATTTTTAACTAATAATTCAAAAGAAAGTCAAATTTAATAACATTACTATAATAAAATTTCGCCTTTCTGCATACTTAATTATGAAGTAGTCTCAAAGCTTATAACTATGAAAGAAAATAGGAATACAAACTTTATTTCTCTCTAGGATTTTTTATTCAAGGGTATGTAAAATACTTGGGGGAAAAAGTAGCCCCATCTCTCTCATTTAAGAAATACATTTACAAAAGATGCCATTTATGTTTATCAATTATTTCTCAAATTTTCTTATGTTTTTTTTTCAATTGTGTATTACTAATCATTGGAATAATTAAAATGGACTCCTATTTATGGCAGCTAGAGTGAGTTTTAAAAAATATAAGCCAAATTATGTCACTTTTTTGTCAAAAGTACACCTCTAATGATTTCCCATTACACATAGAATACAATCCCAAGTATTTATCATGACCAAGAAAACCCTATATCTAGCCACTGGTTATGTCTCTGAACTCATTTCTGATCTTTGCTTACTTCGTTCTGCCCACGCCTGTGTTCTTTGTGTTTCTGTAAGTTAGAGTCACTCTCCTACCTCAGGGCCTTTCCACTCGGTGTTCCCAAGTTGCATGGTTCTCCACATACAAGGTCAAGTCTCGGTATTTTTCAGAGAAGCCTTCCCATCATGCTTTATCTCTTGCCCTCCCACCTTTTTTAAATGCTTCTCAATCCTAATATCATAATATGTATTTATCTGTCAATCTTTCCTTGGGACATGTGATCCATGAAATGAAACCTTATTTAATTTGCTTGTCATTGAATACTAAGTTCAACTTCAAATCTGAGTCCACTTTCTCTCTTGCTTTCTATTCTTTTTCCTTTACCTCATCCCTGGTCATTGAAGGACAGATATTGTTTTAACTGGTCCCTGGGCTTCATTCTTGAGGTGCTTATAGGAGAAATAGCTGTACATCAGAGGGCACCTCTTTGAAAGAAAAGTCAGAGAGATGAGGGAGGGTAAAGAAGTTGATAACTGTAGACTCAGAAGTCAGATTTTGTAGGGCTGGTTGAAATAGTTCATTGTCCATTCAGTGGCCAATTTTCCCTTTGTCTGTGTTAACAATATCCTCATATTACATTAGGGTGGCCATGTGCCCAGTGCTAAATGCTAAAATTTACGGTTTAAGCAAATAATCAAGCTCTTGCTCCTCTTGGTCATAAATTCTCTGTCCTAGACACTTGTATGGGGTGGAGTTGTGGCATGGGACCAAAACCAGGCCAAGAAGACAGAAAATAACTCTGGACCTCCTGAGAGAGTTTGTTCCCTGAATAAAATCCAGGATTTCAAAATTATCCATAACCCTTGTTGCTTTGAATGTTGATGTGAGGATGAGAGACGAGTTGTCACCAAGGAGTTAGTTAATTATTTTGTGGCTTTCGAGAAAAAAATTATAAAGACTGTAAAGTAGAAAAGGGGAGGGGGTGTCTGAGGCTATAATAACATTACTCGGCCACTTAACAAAGTCTAGAGTCATTGAATCTCATTTTTTCATAAGTCACTAATAAATATTTGTATTTATTCATTTTTCAAATATTTATTGAGTTCTGCTGGGTGACAGGCTTTGTGATATAGTAGAAGCTAAAAGCCTTTATTGAGCTTCTATTCTAATTTTAATCCTTTAGCTATAGGGATTTTTATTACTTTCCCTTGGGCAGAATTAGTCAAGGGCCATGTAGTAGTCTCTGAGCAGATGACAACTAGGGCTCTTAGACCACACCTTTTCTGCCTCTTCCTATTGAAGGAACAAACAAAGTCACACTCTATAATGGGAGATGTCACCAAACTTCTCAATTGCTGGCAGGGAGGCTGCCAGCTTGTGGGGCTGTCAAGAGAGGGGAGGGGAAATGGAGAAAGGCAGAAAGACTTCCCTAAGGCAGAGAACTAGAGCAAAGGCAGCTGGTATCTCCAGATACACACTGGAGACTGTTTTAGGCTCTTTCTGAAGGTTTTACCCTCTCCAACTATCTTAGAACTCAAGCACTGCCAGTGTTTGTTGGTGAAGATAAGGAAAAGCCTTGATGGGACACCAGAGTGTACAACATCCCTGCCCTCCCAACCTCAGAATCCCTTTCTCAAACCTGGCTGGGTGAATGTGATGCATAGCTCTCTTCCCTGCTACTCTGCTTCTTGAGAGTGCTGCAAAGATGCAAGCAGCCTTGGCTCTGCTGCTTCCCTCCCCCTGCTCCCAAAAGCACCTATTTCTACTTTTCCTTCCTCCCCTTCCCCCCAATGGACCCAGGAGTTGTTTTCCATTTTCTGTCCACATTTTCTTTCATCACAGGTTGCTATCTCTCTACAGAATAAAGTCCTCTCATCTTCTCATTGTCCTTCTCTAACTAATAATCTCGGGATGCTCAATGCTTCTTAAATTTTGCTATGAATGAAAACATAAGAACATCTCTCAGTGAACTGGGTGGCTGTATGCGGGGGGCGGGGGGTGTCAGAAAGGGGGAAGTGATGCTCAATTCTGCTATTAGAGTCCAGTCCATTTGCCACTCCATTTCCACATGGCAATCTCCAACTGAAAGATTCATCTCAAGGCCCCTGCCTTCTCCATTCTTCTGGTACTTAGAGCTGCTGATGATACAGAGGTGAAGACTACTACATCTAACATTCTTGATCACGTTCTGTATGTAAAGCACTGTTAGATGTTCTCTTATTATTTTCTTAACTCCTCAGTACAGTGCTGTGAGATAAGCACTGCTATTTCCATTTTACAAAAGAGGAAACGGAGGCTTAGGAAAGTTACATAATTTTGCCAACAGCACATGCTATTAAGTGATATTTTGTGGACACAGTGACTCCTTTGTATGAGCATAAGAATAAAATGGGATTTTGGAAAGGGTCTGACCAGTTTAGCCCTACCTGAGTTTTTTGTCTTGCCCACAGAGTGTAAGCCCTCAGGCTGTACAAAACAGCATCTTGTACCAGCATCACTAATGAAGTTGATTGGTCGCCCTGCCCCTCAGGTTAATTAGTTATATGAGGATAAAGGTGCTTGCTCACTCCACACCCATTTTCATGTTCCTGGGCTCAAGGTGCCAGCAGGTTGTCCCCAACTTCAGGACTCTAATGTCATTGGGTTGAGTTACAACTCCAATATCAATAATTTTCTTCTATCATTTCCTCCCAAGTCGCTGCTTAAGAATCTGAGGTTTCTTTCTACTCCCTCCTCACTTCCTTAATCTTACCCACCCACCCTTTTCTTTCCTCAAATCCCTTGCCATGTTATCTATCTCTTACTCCATGTCCTCTGTCTCCCTCTTCCAATCTAACCCCACACTGTTTCTGCCCCCATCAGAAGGGAGGAGACAAAGGGTAGTTAACAGAAGGCTTCTCTCAACGTCTAAGGGCTGTGGTTTTCTGTCCCTACCCCATGTCATGCTAGGATATTCGGGTGGCTACTCCTGTGGCTCCCAGGATGTACAGGCGGAAACCACATGCCATTGCAGTACAGTCCTGTAGGGTCGACCAGTGCCCACTCCTGCCATTGTGTCTAAGTAAAGGAGGCCAAGATCTCAGACTGGGGACTCTGAAGGCAGTAAAACCAGTAAACCTTTACTCATTCTCATTCAAATTATGACTTCTCAATTCAAACTCCCTCTGCGTGTGACACCCCTGCTTCCCACATAATTTTTGCTTATAGTTTTGGTGTTCTAGCCCCGGGCCACACCTTTTCTCTCTATAGGAGATCTTCTTGCCTCACGTGCTCCAATGTGTGCTGAGATGGAGAAGCTATAGAGAGGATCAGAAGAACTGAAATCAACATCCCACCTCCACCACCATCATCTCATTCTTCAACAAACATTGAGTCACACTGTTCTAGGCTCTCTTCTTGGCACTAGAGGTAAAAAAAAAAACATGACCATTGGTTTGGCTGCGAAGCTGGACCCAGACAACAGCTTCCCACTTCCTCTCCTGTGTTTAGAATATGTTCTGCTAGCCTTTCAGTGCTGGAAGCTGTCCAAGGATACAACCTTGAGACAGTAATGGGTGATGAAACTAAATACATGATTGAACCCTGTTAGGCTTCCTGTGTACATGACTGTCCCCAGTTAAATCCTCTACATAACTTTAAAAATTTGGCAGGTGGACACGGAAATCTACTAGTCTTGCAATCATCTAAGATAAACCTCATAAGGAAGTTTCCTTGTTTAGTGACCTGTCAATCTGGAGTAGTCTGCTTTTTCTTGGTTTCTCCCTTTCCTCTCAGTTAGGGGGGCTGGGTTCAGATTACACCCAGGAAGCTTCTGAGGAGGTTGAAATCCAACACACACACACACATACACACACACACACACACACACACACACACACACACACACACACGAGTCCTCACTATCTAGAACATTCTTTAGGTATCAAGGCTCTCTGCTCAGGAGCAACCTTGGTGGTCTAGTGATACCTTCCTGATCACTATACACTGTTTTAAAATATAAGTTTTGTTATTTAGTTAAGGCCAGCAGATCAGGAGATGGTTGCCATTGAAAAAATAGTTTGTGCCCTAACCAGTTTGGCTCAGTGGATAGAGTGTCGGCCTGCAGACTGAAGGGTCCCAGATTCGATTCCTGGGCGTGTACCTTGGTTGCAGGCACATCCCCAGTGGAAGGTGTGCAGGAAGCAGCTGATCGATGTTTCTCTCTCATTAATGTTTCTAACTATCTTTCTCCCTTTCTCTCTGTAAAAAAGCAATAAAATATATTTTAAAAAAGATAATTTGTTATATTAGAGATCCATGAAAAAGGTACATGCCACACTATGGGGCAGGAGGGTGACACACAGGGGAGTCAGGAAGCAGATTGAGGGGGACAGGCAAGAGCCCCTCTCCATGTAGTTCCCATTAGAAGGAATGGATAAGGCAGGGTAAGAAGCTTTAGGATCAACTAATTTATACAATTTCAGCAAGCTCTGGGGCACAGGGGATATCCTCCTTGTCTGATATCTGGCCTTGTGGTGATGAGGGCCCAGAGTGTGAGACTCCAACAAAGGAGGTGGGTAAGGTTATGGGCTCTGGACTGGTTGTATTGTATATGAAATGCATCCTCACAGTCTAGTTGTTGGCTATCTCTAGAAATTAACTATCTTGGGGAAGGGCAGGCCCTCTAGGGCCAGCAGAGCCCCAAGATGTCAAAGCATCAGAAAGTAAAAAGTATGGTGAATACACTCACTTTTTACAGGTGGTCGATTTTGCTGTCCCTTCCTTTAGGAAAGAAACCTGGAACTTAATTTCTCATTAGACTACTATGAGGCTCTAGGCTGAGAATTCATATAACTATTCCAAGTATGCTAGAATCTCTCTGTCATGAGCTTCACAGATTCTGTGAGCAGAGCGCAATGCTTAAGTCTGGTTCATTGTCAATGTTAGACTGACTGTGCTCACTTCACTGTGCAATTCTTCTTTCATGGGATTTGAGTGATTTGTTCAAGAATTAGTGATACACCTTGAATTGGATCCTATGTTGATATCAAAATATAACCCCTGAGTTGTATTATCCTGTTGTAAGTGCTGTGAAACACCTAGAAGAAAAAAACACAGAGAAAATTCCTTTGTCTTTGGAGAAGCCAAGTCAAAGAGAAAGTAGCAGGTGCCGAAGGCAGGTGATAATTCTTCCTGTAGCTTTCTGGTGTCTGCAGAGCCAGCCCCTGTGTGCAGGCCCTCTAGAGAATCATGAGCCAGGATTAGACATCAACTGACAATGTTCATGGCTTCGCAAAACCATAGGAAGAAATCTTCATTCTACTGTGTCTAGGATCCAGCATAAATGAACCTGCTTCTGACTCTAACAAGAATGACCATTCAGCCCTTACACCTGGAAATCTGCAGTCATTTGTCCCAGGCTAACCAGTTTCCAATGCCTCCAGTAAGAAAAATAAATCATGTACTGTTACAGAATCATATAACCTTAGCACCCAGGATTTTCAGACAGTTCTCTTCAATTCTACATCACGCACTTAATACTAAAGTAAAATACTCTTAGTTTCTGAATATATGAATACAAAGAAAAAGATAAAAATGTAACCAACATCCAATGTTTCCATTCTCTTCCTATGGATTCAATATGGAATACTCTCACAATTCTTGGTATGCTTTCTTTCCAAATGGGAATGGCTTTCATCATTTACTGATGAAATGATGTAATGTTTCAGATTATGGTCCCACTGGCCAGGCCACTATCTTTTCTGTGCTTTGAAGAACCAGATAAATATGATTGGTGTTCAGGTACTCATTCTAATGGGTGGGTGTTAACACCAGTGTAGCCATCTAGTATGGGATCAGGAGTTGGATGTTTATAGTGCTGCTCCTTACTTCTATACCCAGTATAACTATTACAGCCAAGCTCTTGATCCTCACAACTTTTTTTTTCTCTAAAGTTAGTTTGCCACTCCTTTAGACAAGAGTTGACTTATTCATGCCAAAAACTCCATTAAAAATATACCTTTAATGACAAATATCTGAAATGTTTTAACTACTGGCTTTATCACATAGTTCAACAGAAAACTCTCTTTATTCATGTTTATGCCAAAACATAGATCTTCTTTTCTGAACTTTTGCCTTTGGGAGAGAAAAAATGATAGCAATATTAGAAAAAATTCTCCCAAAGAGACTGATCACTGTTCTTTACTACTCAAATCCCTAAAATACCATGATCACAGAGAGAACAAAACATTTTTTTAAATGTCTACATTATTTGGTGATCTTTGGTCATTTATTATTCCTAAAATGAAATTGGGGAGGTGGAACATTAAAGATAAGAAACAGAAAAATATATAACTAGTCAAAACTATGTGATTACATGTGTATGTACTTACTTCTCCACAATTTTTATTCAATGCTGACTACCTGCCCCCCACAAAAGCTTCACATGTTGCCCTTTGGATACATAGAATAGAATAGCTCCTATTCTTTTTATTTAATCAATAAACTATTTATTTACAGAAGTTTTGTGTTCATAGCAGAAATTACTGAGTTTTCATATACCTTTAGTCCCCACATACCCACAATCCCCCTCTATCAACATCCCTGCACCACAGTTGTACATTTGTTATAATCAATTAACCCATACTGACACATTAATATCATTAAAAGTTAATAGTTTACATTAGGGTTCACTCTTGGCATGCACATTCTATGAGTTTAAAAATGTATAATCAAATGCATTCAACATTGTACAGAATAGTTTCATGTTCTAAAAAACCTCTTTGCTCTGCATATTCATTCTTCCTCCATCAACTCTGGAAACCACTGATCTTTTTACTATAACCACAGTTTTTCTTTTTCCATAATATTATATAGTTGGAGTCACACAATATGTGTATTTTTCATATTGGCTTCTTTCATTTGGTAACATGCATTTAAGGTTCCTCCATATCTCTTAATAGTTTTATAGCTCATTTCTTTTTAGTATTGATTAATATTCCATTGTCTGGATGTACCAGTTTATTTATCAATTCACCTATTGAAGAACATCTTGGTTGTTTCTAAGTTTTGGCAATTATAAAGAGTTGTTATAAACATCTGTATGCAGATTTTTGTTTGGATATATGTTTTTCAACTCCTCTAGATAAGTACCAAGGAACAAAATTGCTGGATCATATGGTAAAATATATTTAGTTTTATAAGAAACTTCTAAATTGTTTTCCAAAGCACCTATATCATTTTGCTTTCCCAACAGCAATGAATGAACATTTCTGTTGCTCCACCACCTTGTTAGCGTTTGGTGTTGTCAGTGTTCTGAATTTTGGCATTTCTCTCTCTTTTTAAATATATTTCTTTATTGATTTCAGAGAGGAAGGAAGAGGGATAGCCAGATAGAAAGATCAATGATGAGAGAGAATCATTGATCGGCTGCCTCCTACATGTCCCCCAATGGGGATTGAGTCCACAACCCGAGCATGTGCCCTTGGCCAGAATCAAACCTAGGACTCTTCAGTCTGCAGGCTGATGCTCTGTCCGCTGAGCCAAACCAGCAAGATCTGAATTTTGGCATTTCTAATAGATATTTACTGATATCTTATTTTTTTAATTGGAAATTCCCCAGTGACATATGAAATTGAACATCTTTTCATATAATTACCTTATGTATATCTTCTTCGGTAACATGTCTGTTCATGTCTTTGGCTCATTATTCAATCAGGTTGTTCATTTTCTCATTGTTGAGTTTTAAAGTTCTTTGTATACTTTGGATAACAGTATTTTATCAAATATATCTTTTGCAAATATTTTCTCCCAATCTGTGGTTTGTCTTCTCATTCTCTTGACATTGTCTTGGCAGAGCTGATGTTTTGTTTTGTTTTTAAATGAAAAGTTGCTTAACAATTATTTCTTTCATGGATTGTATCTTTGGTGTTGTATCTAAAAAGCCATCATCATATCCAAAATCAACTCAGTTTTTTCCTATGTAATCTACTAGAAGTTTATGTCTGTAACCCATTTTGAGTTAATTTTGAAGCAGACCATAGGACTGTGTCTAGAGTTATTACTTTGCATATAGATGTCCAGTTGTTCCAGCACCATTTGTTTAAAAAATGATTTTTTCCTCCACTTTTTGCCTTTGTTTCTTTGTCAAAGTTCATTTGACTAAGTTTATGTGAGTTCTGGGCTCTACATCTTGTTCTATTGATCTTTTAAAAATTTTTTGTGAAAATCTCACTGCCTTAGCCGAAACCGGTTTGGCTCAGTGGACAGAGCGTCGGACTGTGGACTGAAAGGTCCCAGGTTCGATTCCAGTCAAGGACATGTACCTTGGCTGCGGGCACATCCCCAGTAGGGGGCGTGCAAGAGGCAGCTAATCAATGTTTCTCTCTCATCGATGTTTCTGACTTTCTATCCCTCTCCCTTCTGCTCTGTGAAAAATCAATAAAATATATTAAAAAAATAAAAAATAAAATAAAATCTCACTGCCTTATACTTGTTTACTATAGCTTTAGAGTAAGTCTTGAAGTTGAGTAATGTCAGTCCTCTGACTTTGTCTTAACTATTCTGGGTCTTTGGCTTCTCTCCATAAACTTTATAATCAGTGTGATGATATCCACAAAGTAACTTGTTGAAATTTTGATTGTATTGAATTCATAGATCAAGTTAGCACAAACTCTCATCTTGACAATACTGAATCTTCTCATTCATGAACATGAAATGTCTTCATTTATTCAGTCTACATTGCTCTCTTTCATTAGAATTCTGAAGTTTTCGCTTTATAGATCTTTGTTATAGACTGAATGTGTGTAACCCACCAAAATTCATGTTGAACTCCTACCTCCCATTGTAATGATATTAGGAGATGAGGCTTTTGAGAATTAAAATCAGATTACCATGAAGATGCAACCCTCATGAATGGAATTACTACTCTTTTAAGAGTCACAGGAAAAGTTGCTTTCTGTCTCTGCTTTTTGTCATGTGAAAATACAAGGAGAATTTGGCAGTTTGCAACTCAGAAGACTGTCCTCACCAGAACCCAATCATGATGGCACCCTAATTTCAGAATTTCAGCTTCCAGAAGTGTGAATACTGAATATCTCTTTTTGATAAGCTGCTTAGCTATGGTAGTTTGTTATACTAGCCATACAGACTACAAATATCTTATAAATATTTTGTAATATTTTTACCTAAGTATTTAATTTTTTAGAAGCTAATGTAAATAGTATTGTCTTTTTAAATTTTATTGCTGGTATATGGGAAAGTGATTGACACTTGTATATTAACCTTGAGTTCTGAAACTTTGCTAAAATTATTTACTAGTATAAGTTCTAGGAGTATTTCCATTAATTCTGTCAGATTTTCTACATAGAGGATCATGTCATCTGCAAACTAAAAACTTTTATTTCTTTGTTTTCAATCTACATACATTTTATTTTATTTTCCCCATCTTATTGCATTACCTAGGACTTCCAGTATGATATTGAAAAGCAGAGGACATTCTTGTCTTGGTCCTGATCTTTGAAGGAAAGCTTTGAGTTTTTCTTCATTAATTATGATGCTATCCATACATTTTTGGTAGATGCTCCTTAGTAAGTCAAGGATGTTCCCTTCTATTCTTAGTTTTCTGAGAGTTTTTAACATGAAAAGGTGTTGAATTATTTCAAATGCTTTTTCTGTATCTATTGAGACCATTATGCAATTTTTCTTTTGCCTGTTAATATGATAGACTACATTAGTGAATTTTTTACTGTTAAACCATCTTATATATCTGAGACAACTCCCTTGGTTACAGTATGTAATTCTTTTTATACATTGTTGGATTCAACCTGCTAATATTTTGTTTAAGATTTTATTCTTATACTAGAGGCCTGGTGCACGAAATTCATGCATGGGGTGGGGGAATCCTTCAGCCTGGCCTGCACCCTCTCCAATCTGGGACCCCTTGGGGAATGTCAGACTGTGGGTTTAGGTCTGATCCTGCATCTGCAGTTGGACATCCCTCTCGCAATTCATGACCACTGGCTACCAACTGCTCACCTGCCTGCCTGATCTCCCCTAACAACTCTGGCTGATAGCCCCCAACTGCCCTCCTGCCATTCTGATTGGGATTGGGAGGCTGATTAGGGGTGGGCCCACCATGGAGAGGGGCTGTGGTCAGTGGGTTGGCTGCCACACCCAAGAATGGGGTGGGGGTGCCGATTAGGGACCAATAGCCTGGGGAAGGAGCCATGGATGGTTGGCCAACCAGCCCTGCCCCTGATCAGGGTGAGGGGGGCCAATGTGTGGTGGGGCTGGGCAGAGGGAGGGGCTGCAGGAAATTGGCTAGCAGGCTCTGCCCCCTATTGGGGTGGGGAGGATGCAATCAGGGGCAGGCAGCCCTGGGGAGTTGCTGCGGACATATTGGGGGAGGGCGCAGGCTTATTGAGGGCGGGGCTGGATGGGGAGGGGAGAGGAGGTGTTTGGCCTGTGGCCTGCTCTTTTTTTTTCTTTCTTTTTTTTTTTTGTGGTGCCTGTGCTATGTCTCAAAAATACCTTCTCCCCCTGCTCTGGACAGAAAAATATAGAAGACACCTCTTTCTATTCCACATGGACCCTGTATACAGGCCCAGGCCAGCTGGATGCTTGGCATATTCTTAGATCCCTGCTCAGGGGCGGGAGGAGTGACTGGTGGTAGCACATGTGAGAGGGGCCCTCCAGGTGGCCACTCTGGTCCTGGCTAATGGTCCTGGCATTTTCTGGTCCTCATTTCCTTCCTGGTCCTGCCTGCAACCCTAGTGCCCCTACCTAGCTCAGCCTCCCCTCTCCATCCTAGCCTCAGATGGCCCCCTTGGCTCCTGAAGATCTGTCCTCCTCTCCCAGCCTGGAGGTTCCAAAGGGAGGTTATGACTTCTCAGAGACTCCCCGGCAGCACTGTCACTCATGTTCACACAGGGGAAGGGGTACTTGTGGCAGAAGCAGCTGTATAAATGCAGATGCAAAGGCAAGTGCTCTGGGGTCACTTGGACAGTTTGCTGTGTTACAGAAAACTGGAGAAGAACCAAGCAATACTTAAAAAGATGAAGTTACACTTATTATGCACAGGTCCAGAGGAATATGTCTCTCAAATTCTGGGCCCCAACATGGAGGAATTTTCCCTGTTTATATGTTTTTACCTTCTTTGTCTCCCAAATATGGGGTGTTTCTGCCCCCCTTTGCAACTTCTTAAAGAGCACCTGTGTGCTGGGGCCTTGACACTGCAACCAATGGCTTGGCCTGGTGCCAGCACTGATAACCCCATCTGGGGAAGGTTTAATGGCTGCTCTGAAGTGGGAGTAGTCTTATATTCCTTATTATTTAAGCAAGTAAGCAAGCAAGCATTTACAGAAGCCAAATAGCAGGGTTAAAATTTCAAACAACAGTTTTTATATAAGATGGATGCTTCATTCCCCACTGGTTTTATGTACATGTGTCAAATTATTGACTCTTAGTCATTGTCAGGGAGGGAGTTATATTTACCCTTGAGGACTATAATCTTAATTTTATGCCTAATAAGTTTAGTGGGCTTGCTTATAAGATAAGGGCCCAGAATGAGGGCCAGGAGTAATCTTTAGAGAGTCCGGGAAGTCCTGGACTTGCTATTTTTCCTGGGCTGTCTTAAGCTGGGTGTGATGAAGCCACGTTGGGATTCTGTGGACCTTGACTGCCGTGGAGGTGGTTCTTTCCAGGTAGCAGTCAGTCCTTAGGTGGCAAATACCTTTACCGAAACAGAGTCACCAAGCAGGTGGAAGGGATGAACCGGATCAAAAGTTGGTACAGGCAGAGCATCTTGGACATGCTCCTGGATTGCTTCCTGGGTGGACTATAAAGCCTGTAAGAACTTAAGTAAAGACTGGTTATGGATTTCAGCTTTTCTAGATTGGAAAAGTCACTAGAATCTGTAGAGGCCCCACTGGTTTCAGGGCAGTCTCTTAGGCAGTTTCCATCTGTGGCCCAATTCCCTCTTGCTTCTGTGGAGACCCCTTACCTTGTAAATAGCACTAGGTATGTGAGCCATTGTAAATGGGTATCTGCTATCAGTATAAATTGTTAGTGATTTTTCTTTTGTCTACCGGAGAGCCTGAAACTGGGTGACTCGAGTGTTAAGGAGAAAAATATACCGAACTGCTTTAAGATCTTCTGATTTTCCTTGTCAGTCCTTTCTATGGATTCTTTAGAGTAATATAACTGTCTTTAAATGACAGGGAGAAATTCAAAATGTGTCTATATTCAAGTAGACAAGTATAGCTGTCCTTGTAGTAGGGTTTCCCCTACTTGACTTGTCCTTAAAATTTCATATGGTCTCTGGGAGGGGTGACATGCCCTCTGAGAAAGGTCTAAGGGAGCTTTATTGCTTTACTGGCTCTCCCATGTCACAGGACCTCATGGGATCTGTAATTCCTATAACAAAGGGCTGGTACTCATCACTCCCTCTGTTCCAAACAGGTCTTTCCCAGTTTCTTAAAGTTGAGGTTTGTGCCATACCTGACGTAGGTATGGCCACACAGGCCTGCAAGACAGTATACAGGCTGCCAACTGTATTTCAATAGAGACCAAAACCAGATGGGTATTTTCCTTGCCCATTTGGGCACCTGCCCTTTTGGCAACTGCATTCAAATCTGTAAGGTTAATGCAATATTATTAACACAATGAAGTACAGTATTGGCACTGTGGCCACCTTAGGTAGCCAAATCTTCTGCTACCATATATGACACATGGTAGGACTATATAAATATCTTAGGGAGGTGACTAAAGTCTATTCTTGACCTTCCCACATAAAGCAAAATTGTCCTTGTCTTTCTGGAGTCATGTCCATAAGACGCAGGCATCATCTAAGTCTATTATACAGTTTTCTGCAAGCCATGGTGGCCAATTCTTTCTAGTCACAAACACAGCCTTTCTAATTTCCCTAAAATTTATTCTGGCACAGGAGAAAGTTGTTTTGCTATAAACAGACAGAGTAACCCCTACATAACTGGGCTTGGACATCTGCTTAGAAAGCCGTAATTTATAAGTTTAAGTTTAACATGTGGCCTTAGGTCCATGATGGCGAACCTATGACACGCGTGTCAGCACTGACACGCATAGCCATTTTCAATGACATGCAGCCACATGTGGTCGCATAGAGAGAAGTACAGGGCCAAATGCCGAGAAGGATGTTTCGTCCTCAGTTACTGCACGGTCAGGTGCAGTAGCTGAGGATGAAACATTTGCTGTAGTGTAATGTAGACACTCTGTGCCAGAGGTCTGTAGGCCAAAACAACAGAACTCCAGCACAGAGCATCTAGTTCTGGGACTTCTGGTTAGGCCCTTAGGAGATCTTTGACCTCACTTCTGGTCAGCAGAGCAGGGAGCAACGGAATGCCATGGGGGATGCATCTCTGGGAGCCCTGTGATTGCCATTTCCAGCAACCACATAACCACAGCAACCATCATCCAATCTACTGTTCTGGGGTGTTGTGGATTTCTAATTGATCATCATTACTGAGATAAGTAAGGGGAAGGCTGGGAGAGGCAAGGGCCTGTGCTATGGGTGCCATTTCCTGCCATTAGAAATAGCGGCAGCCATCTTAATTTATATAAGGAATGCCATTTTGCAGCATAGTACAGACTCCATTTCACTACTATTACTATTACTGTTGTGCATCCTTATTAACCCCTATTTCTGCTTATTAACCCAGCCCTTTCTTAAAAGACAGTTACATGTGCCACCTTGTGATCAGTTAGGCTAGTTAACCCCTAATTGCCTGCAGAGCTAACAGGCTATCTATAATTCTGTCTTCTCTCACTGCCCTCCCCCACCCCCCGATGGAGAACCCAAAAATAAAAAACCAAGGTTAAGTAAAGGAAGTGGTAGTAGCAGTAGCCAACCCTTTCAAGAGACATGCATCAAGATATATGGCATGATAGAAAAAAATGGCAAATCGTTTTGCATTCTACGTACTGAAATGATAGTAAGCAGAACGTGGAATATAAATAGACATTTTGAAACTAATTATTCCCAGCTCTTGAAAAAAAAGTGAGGATGAAAGGAAGGAATATATTTCCAGGCAGCTACACCTTTATAAGAGCCAATCTAATTCCATCCTTAAATTTATTAAAGGCTCTACAAATTTAACATCTGCAAGTTTGAGCAGTGCTCACTCCATAGCTCAGCATGGAAAAGCACTCAGTGAGGGCGAATTTATTAAAGAAACTCACCTAAGATGTGCACCAGTTCTATTTCACAGCCTACAGAATAAAGATGCAATTATTAAGAGAATATCTGAGTTACCACTCAGTAGAAATATCATAAAAGACCAAATAATGAAACTGAACACAAAAGTACAACATCAATTAAAGAGAGACATAAGTAATTGTAAATATTTTTTTATCTCTCTTGATGAAACTACTGATGTCACATCACATGCTCAGTTGGCCATTATTGGTCGATATTCTGATGGTCTCACAATGAGAGAAGAGTTGATAAAGTTAGTATCAGTGCCAATAAGTACATCAGGAAGCAAAATATGTAAGGTTGTTATACAAATTTTCCATGACCTAAGCACTGATATCTCTAAAGTTGTGTCAGTGATGACAGATTCTGCACTTTTACTAGAGGTTGATTCCACCTACAGTGGAATGCTGATGTACAATAATGTAAGATGGCTGAGCCGAGGCAAAGTTCTTGAGCACTTTGTGGAGTGCTTTGAAGAAATTAAGGTATTTCTTGAGGCTAAGGATCTGGGAAACTTTTCTCAGCTCAATGATGATAAGTGGGTCAACATCCTGATGTTTTTTACAGATCTCTCTGATCATGTTAATGAACTGAAATTAAGGTTACAAAGTTTTGGCAAAAGTATTGACATTATGTTTGGATACATAAAAGCTTTTGAAAGTAAACTTAAAATTTTCAAGCGAGATGTAGAAACTAAAACTTGGAAGTATTTTTCTCAAGTAACAAAGTAAGTTGAGAAGGCCAGTGCAGCTGTACAAAATGAAATGGGACCCTGGCATATAAAGTACCAGCATGTTTTAGACTCGTTACTTTACCAGTTCAGTGATAGATTTAATCAATTTAGAAGCCTAGAACAGACCATAAAAATAATTAAGTATCCTGATGTAGTAGTCTACAGTAGTTTGGAATTAAATGGTTTCCAATGGATGCGAATTGATGATTTGGAGATGCAACTTGCAGAATTTCAAGACAGCATCTGGGCTCTGGTGTTTGTCGACTTGAGGTCAAAGCTTGAGAATCTGGAAAGGTGCTGCGTGGAGAATCAAGAGGAGTGCCACTATGAAAAGGAAATTTCGAGTCCCTGGAACTGATTACCAGACACTTTTAGCACCCTGAAAAATATAGCAATGGCTTTACTCACAATTTTTCCCTCTATGTACTTTTGTGAGACCTTATTCTCAGTGTTAAATAATAGCAAAACCAACAAAAGAAACAGATTGACAGATGAAGTTAGTAGCGCTTGCTTGGGCTTGAAGTGTACAAAATACCAACCTTCAATTGAAGGTTTAGCCAATAATATTCAGCAACAAAAATGTCAATAATAGGCAGGTTAGTTAAAGAATTCCCCCTCCTCCTCACTTATCTTAGTTCAAGGCACCCCACACAAGTTAAATAATATCAAGATCAACCAAAGAAACCAACTGATAGATGAACAAAGAAGTCAGTAAGCAGGTAAGTTAAATAATTAGTTTTTGGTTTATTAAATACAGTTATATATTACAATTATACATTTTGTTATTTAAACTATAAATATTGCAAAATTATGGTTTTTTCCTCAAAGTGATACACCATCTGAGTTATGCTCAGTTTTTTTTTTTGGCGAATTTTGAAACACCAAGCTCAAAAGGTTACTCATCACTGCCTTAGGTCCTTCCAACCCAACAAGGTCTCTGCCATCCCTCAGTCAGACTCCCCCTCTCTTGCAGAATCTCAAAGTTCTGAAGGCTCCCTGGTCCAGGGAGAGTGCCTTTCCTTTGCTCTTTGTCTTTAAGCTGCCAATCCAAAACAGCCAGAGTTGCAATTAGAAACAGCTTTGCATATTGCAAAGCGCTTCTGTGGCAGTGGCTTGGATATTAGGCCTCTTGTCTTCCCACCATTCCCCTTTGTGGCAGAGCAGTGACCAGACCTCTTGCAAGGGAGTGTACTGGAAAGGAATCTCAGCCCTTCCTCTTCCAGCAGCAACAGGTACTGAACCCTTTCAGTACATTTGCAAACAGGGAGCTTTCACTAGTTCTGTCTGCTGCTTTTACAGATCCCGGGCTCACCGCTCTATTCCTGGGGCTGCAGGAGAGCTAGTAGCAGTCACTGGCTTCTGGTTTAATTATTGTAGCCAGTAAGCCAAAGGCCTAAGTGTTGTATTGCTTGTTGTAAAACACTCATTACTCACTGTGTAGCATTGGGGCAGCTCTAGTGTTAGGTAAATGTCTGCTGTTCCCTGCTTTTCTCGCTGCTGTGGCTTCTTCCAGGACCACTGCAGGCAACTCGGGCATTCAGCTGCCCTCTTTCACCTGGATCTTGGGGGCTGAGTCCGCCTAGCAACCAGTTTTAAATCACCAGGGCAGCTAGATTAATTATGCCTGCAGAAAACTTGCAACCTTGAATCTAGTGAAGTTCTGATAAGACACCTGGACCAGATCCCTGTGCCAGCAGAGGGTCTGCAGCCAGTAAAAATCAACAAAAACCTATCTCTCCCTGCTTCATAATTAACTGCCAACACCACCACCCCTTTCTGCATTAACCATTCACTCTATCCTGAAACAAAGCAAATGGTCTAAGATCCTGTATATTTAGGCTTTTTACATTTAAGGATACTTTTTTCTTTTTGTAATCGTTGTTTTCCCTCATAGATTTTTACTCTAAGCCCCTAGACTCCTAGAGGATCTTAAATCCTCCTCCTTTACCATTCCTGATTTCTCCAAACAGGCCCCTTTACCCCCGGTCCCGTCCCCCAGTCCAGTTGCTTGTCTCTCTTTCCGATTGAGTCAGAGGAAGACAATTCCTACAGAGGGGAGAAATAGAAACAGTGGGAGTTTCAGAGAAAACTACAGATTACCACTGTAGTAGTCCTTCCTTTCGAAGGCTGAAGTCTGACCTGTGGGAAGAAATGACTCTTAGTCAGCCTGGAAAGAAAGCAGAGAAGGATAAAGGTGTGTAGGAAGATGTCTTGCAAACTGAAATCCTGGATGGCCTCCTGAAAGAAAAGATCTTTAATCCAGTTATAGATGCTATTAGAATCAGGATGAGAGAGGAAATGAAAGACCAGGTTATGTCCTCTATGAGGATCCTAATAACTGAAAACAGCAAGTCAAATAAAACATGCAACCACAAAGACAACAGACCACACAAGACACAACCAGGGTTAACGGGGTCCATAGACAGTTAATAATAACTTCAGCCTTAGTTCCGTCACAGGTGGCTCACATTGGACTATGATGTTACAGGCAGGGACAGGACCTGTAAATCCCTCCACCCTGAGAAGCTGTTTGCCCTGCCCCTGAAGTCTCTGACAACCAAAAGAGATAAAAAAAAGCCATAAATAAAAGTTCTTTGTTCTTTGAAATGTAACAATTTTATACCTTTAAATTATTCGGTAGGATTTTAAATTCAATTTAATACAGTAAATTCACAAATCAGAGCAAACTGAAACCCTTACTTATACAAAATTAGAGAGAGAATTTTATTAGCTAAGTGGGCTGATTCCCTCTCTGACTGAGAGCAGAAGACTCTGGGAAAAAAAAGAAATCTCAGCAGCTGCTAAAGACTTGCATTCCGTCACAGCAGGTCCATCTATCTTTAAACAAACAATACAAAGAGATAAGAAATACTCTGTGTACAGCCAGAAGGCACAAAGTGACTTTTGCTTCACATAGACCAGCTAATGAGCAGGTAGTTATGCCAAGACAGACAAACGTTCTTCCTCACTCTCTCATTAGGCTAGCCGAGACTGGAGCTGAGCAGATAAAGGAAACAATGCCCAACTTCCCAGATGGGCTTGGGGGCACTCCTGGCACCCATGTTCCAGAACAGAATTCTCCACCAATGTCTTAGTGAGAACCTACTGGAGGAATTAAGACTGCTTCCTGTCCCCCTTCTCAGTAGCAAATTGCCTAGCTCACACAAACAAACAGCAGAGTCAACTCTTAATTCCTTAATCAAATCTGAATTCATTCACCTCCAGAGTCCCACATTTATATGCTAGCTAGTCTGAGTTTTTTACTTCTACCAGATATTTATCCAGAGTTTAAATAGTCCACCTGATTCCTGATTCCTGGTTTATTTGCCTGAGGAAGCCATAGGGCTTCTGGGCAAATGATCAAGCTCCCCCTTCCACTCACTTGGAGTGGGCTGAACTGACAGGGCCCCTACCTTACACATTCTGTTGACAGGTCCAGAAGTGTCCATCCACTCTCTCCATATGCCGGCCGGGTCCTGGGCTGAAGTCCTGGAGTGCCAGGAGTCCCCCAGTTCAATTCTGCTAAATCAGCAGAGCAGCACCTCCTGGAGTCCTATCCAGCTCCTCTGGGTCCTAAACCCGGAGGCTAAAAAAACAAGTATGGGTTGGTTTTCCCGGAATCTCAGGGAACCAATAATTTTATAGAAATCCAGAGAAGAACCAAGTAATACTTAGGGAGATGGAGTTATATTTATTACACATGGGTCCAAAGGAATATGTCTTTCAAATTCTGGGCCCCAACATGGAGGAATTTTCCCTGTTTATATGTTTTTACCTTCTTTGTCTCCCAAATATGGGGTGTTTCTGCCCCCCTTTGCAAGTTCTTAAAGAGCCCCTATGTGCCGGGGCCTTGAGACCTCAACCAACGGCTTGGCCTGGTGTCAGCACTGATAATTTTGTCTGGGGAAGGTTTAATGGCCTCTCTGAAATTGGGAATAGTCTTATATTCCTTATTATTTATGTAAGTAAGCAAGCAAGCATTTACAGAAGCCAAATAGCAGGTTAAAATTTCAAACAGCAGTTTTTACATAAGATGGATGCTTCAGCTGATGACATGGATCAGGGCTGCGTTCTCATCCTTGAGGTGCAGGTTGTCAGCCCGAAGGTTGGACAGGCCTTTCAGCTTCTCTTCTAGCTCAGCAGTCCTTGTGCTCCAGGGCCCTGTGCTCAAATCTCTCCAGCTCTAGGAGGGCCGGCCTCTCTGGAAAGCGCTCCTGCCTCTACGTGGAGGTGTTCCAGCTCCACCTTGAGCTGCTCCAGCCAGCCACAGTGTGGTCTGGGTCAGGGCCTCAGGAAGCCTCTAATTTTCAATGTGCAGCTCTGTGTTGAGCTTCCTGAAGCCTCCCTTGGGCTCTTCCGATTCAGGTTAGGGTTCTGGGTTGAGGGCCCCCTGCCTCCAGGGGTCAGGGCTGGATTTTGGGCTGATGTTCTCTGGCTTCACCTCCCCTCACCCCCCTACCCGCGCAGGCCCTCTCCTCTCCTTGTCAAATCTGCAATGCTCCCTGGAGGCCTGTGGTGCCTGTCCCTGCCCCTCAGGCGCTTCTACTCTCTGAGCAGGGCCATCAGAATTCTCAACCCCACAGACTCAGGGCTGCCAGGAAGGGTCAAGGCTCTGTGCACCTTGCTCTTGATGAGGATGGGAGAATCTAATCAGGAGCAGGCCAGCAGCAGGGAGGGGCCTCGAGATTGGCCACTGGCCACATCCCCTAATTGGGCTGGTTTGTTGGCTACAGTGGGTGTCATAGTGACTGGTGGATCAGGGCCATCAGAATTCTCAACCCCACAGACTCGGGGCTGCCAGGAAGGGTCCAGGCTCTGTGTGCCCTGCTCTAGCTTGGGATGGGAGAATCTCATGAGGCAGGCCAGAAGTGGGGAGGGGCCTCGAGGTTGGCCACTGGCCCCACCCCCTGTTCAGTGGTTTGCTGGCTACAGTGGGCGTCATAGCAACTGGCCCAATCAGGGCCATCTTCTGTCCTTTTGCCAGTCCCCAGGCCCAACACCACCTCCACTGCCAGCTGTCAGCTGCTGTCAGGCTGTTGAGATCGCCACCTCATCCCTGGCTACGGGGGGCTCAGGCCTGTGGGAAAGAAGGCCCTAGCGACTTCATCTGCATGCAGGTGCGCAGGATGGGCTGTTGATAGATCTCGCTGCCTGCTCAGGAGGCTCATGCTGGAGTGGGTAGGTCCCCAGCGTGGCTGCAAGTCCCGGCTCACCAAGCCTGCTGCATGCACAACCTCCTCCTGTCTAGTCTTGACCCAATTAGGTGTCCCAGCCTAATTTGCAAGATAGATAGATAGATAGATAGATAGATAGATAGATAGATAGATGCAAATAATAATTCTCAACTAGAGATGTTGAAAATGTCTGGAAACCTTTTCAGTTGTTACAGTTGTGGGGTTATGATGATAATGGCATCTAGTGGATATAGGTCACAGATGCTTGAGAACCTGCTGCAATGCACAGGAGAGGCTCCCACAACAGTTATTCTACACAAAATGTCAGTGCCAAGAGTAAAAAACCCTGTGCTAGAATGTGTGCTTCTATTGTCAATATATGGCCTTATTTCTCACTCAAAGGGAATACTGGAGAGGAATCTGAGCAATAGTAAAAATACTATTCTTCTAGATATCACTATTTTTAAGCTAAAATATATATCTCCATTTCATAATGCCCAAGAGAGCTGCTTGTCACCTAAATCAAGGCATGATGGTAAAAGAGAACCAGCTTTCCCATTAACTGGTGTTAAGAATTATTCCTCAGATATCAGCAATTAGAAGCACATTTCTTACAGGTGTTCAAACTGACCAGGGAATAAGTATCCGGAAAATATTTTGAATGACAGATTTCTAGTCTATAGAAACCATAAAACTAACCTTAAGAAAGGAAAACTTTGCAATATATTTTTCCTCTTGAACTAAGGTAAGTAATTTGTGTTTTTACATCCCTGACAAAGTTTATATAAAGTTATTAAAAAAAATTGGCAGCTAGTTTGAGATTGCATTGACATGGCCTAGAGCTTGTCATCTCCTATGGACACAGTCCTTAGGCTAGGCCCCCTTAACGTCCTGTGACACCATAATATCCTTACATGATATTATTCTACAATGTGATTATAATATTTGATATTTGACAACAGCATATTGTACAATTATCCCAAAGAAACTTACAAACTAATTCTTTGAATGTTTGGCAGCAATTTAAAAAAGGACAGGAAAGGAATTAATCCCTTTCAGGAGGAATTAAGGCACTAGGAAGGCACTTGAGCGTTCTGTACTGGCCCCTCTCACCCTTTTTGCCAAGAGGAAACCTCTTCTCACAATCCAAGTGCACACAACTGTTGCCTGAGCTTTCAGTTCAAATTGTGGTTGAAGCCTCTGGGTGGCTGGCACCATGGATCTGTCTCTCACCCAATGGTGTGAGCTGGGACCTCCCTGGAGAAGAAACCTGGGTCCCCCGAGATATGTGATCAGTAATGGGACCCCGCCAGCAGACAAGGGGATCCCAAGGCAGGTGCTGGGCATGGAGGCCACGGGGGCATAGACTACAGAGGAGACAGAACTGAACCTCACATCACCCTGTTTGGCCCCGGAGGATGGCTGGTTAGCCAGAGACAGGTAAGATTCCTCAGGGAAGGAACAAACTAAGACAGGCACAGTCACAAAGGGGCCAACAGGAGAGAACTAAAAGGTCAACAGAGGTTGGGCACAGACCCTCATCCCCTAACCTTACAGGGGCCTGAACTCTCACACCTTCTAAGGGAGGTCTCCTGCCCTCATGGCTGCTTCACCTCCCATGCACAGCTCAGATCGGGACCCAGGATATAGACAGAGGCTCAGCCAGCAACAGCTGCCCTATATCTAAATTCAATCTAGTACTAGGAATGCTCAGGGCCTACTCAAGAATGCAAATAATCCTTTCCACTAATATTTACAAGATAAACTAAGATTATTGCTTGAGTATTAAATTTGACCTTAAAATAGTAATCAAGTTTTCAGATTAATTTAAATTGACCAAGTGAAATAAGTGAATACTCAAGAAATTTTAAGTGTACTGGACAAAAAGCTGTTCCTAAAATATTAACTAAAATTTCTATTAGTAGTTGATCTCATTGTAAAATTGCCTAACATCCAAAGAACCTAAAGCAGTCATATTTGTGTTCAAAAATTAAAAGTTAAAGTTACCAAGACTGCAATATAAAATTTCCAAAAGTTTTCATTAATTAAAAAAAGGGGGGAGGGGAATAGTGGAGTAATATCATGTAAGAAAAAGTATCCTATAAGTAAATTACATCTAGAAAATTCTTATTCCAGAAAAGTAACTTCCACTTGTCATGCCAACAGCAGGACACCCATGAAAAACACACATGGTGTCAAAATATGCCAAAGGAAAATCATTTGGGCAAAAATAAAAAGAATCCCAAGTCTAACGTACAGAAGAGATCCCTTTATTAACTTTTGGGCAAGAACATGTTTGTATATTTTCAGAAAACAACTCCAAAACCATTTGGATTCCTGCAACAGAGAGTAACTGACAGGTCTGTTCCAACCACGAAGATAGTCCAGAGATGGAAGACACTGACGACATCTTGCCATGCTAGCAGTCAGCAGTTGTGCATCACTGCAGGTGGCCCAGGACCAAACCAGAGAAAATGGAACCTGCATTGCCACCATATCTCCACCATCCAGATACCATTGCTGACATGTACACATAAGGAACTATTTGACATTGAAACTGGGACTCAGAACAATTGGACATTGAAACTGAGACTCAAACATTTTTTGTTCTTATACATTTATTTCCACTATGCAGATGCAAGATCTTTTTAATGAAAAGAAACAGGGGGAAAATATTGATACAGAGGCAAAGAAGCATTGAGCAGACTCTCAAACTATAGGGGAGGGGGAAGGCTGGGGAGGGTGGGGGTGGGGGCTGTAAGAGATCAAACAAAGGACTTCTATGCATGCATATAAGCATAACCAATGGATGCAAGACACTGGGTTGGCTGGGGGTCAGGTGAGGACATGTGCTGGGGGGGTAGGGGAGGCTGGGGGTCAGGTGAGGACATGTGCTGGGGACAGAGAAGGCTGGGGGGAGGATAATGGGGGGAGGAAAACACATGTACTACTATTTGTAATACTTTAAGGAATAAGAAAAAAAAAGGAAAGAGGACTTTGGAGTTACCAGTGTTTCTTCCTATCTAATAAAAGAGTAATATGCAAATTGACCACACCTCTAATAAGACTACACCCACAGCCACACCCATCATCCAATCAGGAGCAAATTATGCAAATAAACTCCAACCAAGATGGCTGCAGCCACTGAGAGCAGGAAGGAGGCTTGGATTTCCCTGGCAACAGTGAAAACTAGGCTTTCCTCCTGCTGTTTCTGGCCTAGGCCTCCACTCAATGCTACAAAGTTTTAATTACAGAAGATATATTCCAACAAAAATGGCGGCAGCCACGGAGCTGGAGAGAGCAGAGACTAGGGTTGCCTGGGTGATAGAGGAAGCCAAACTTCTGTAGCCCTAGCACATAGGCCTCCACTCTAGGCTACAAAGTTTCAATTATAGAATTTAAACAGAAATGGCTGTCATCACTGAGTGAGTAGAAGGCTTGGCTCTGCTCCAGGCTACAAAGTTTCAATTGTAGAACATAAATAAACCCAGATTCCAGGGCCTCCACTTGGTCTCTGGGGGATGTGGCCAGCCTGCAAACCACCATAGGCCCCTTGCCAGGGCGCCCCATGCCCCAAGGGAACCCCCACCCTGATCCAGGACACCCTTCAGGGCAAACCAGTTGGCCCCTACCCATTCACCAGGCCTCTATCCTGTCTAATAAAAGAGTAATATCCAGATTGACCATCACTCCAACACAAAAGAGGGGTGCCTCCCTGTGGCCAAAGATCCTGCCTCCATGTGGACACAAGATGGCCACCACAAGATGGCCAGCAGGGGAGGGCCATTGGGAGGTTCCAGGCCTGCAAGGAAGGGCAGTTGGGGACTATCAAGCCTGCAGGGAAAGGCAGTTAGGGGTGACTGGGCCAGCAGAGGAGGGAAGTTGGGGGCAAATAGGCTGGCAGGGGAATAGTTAGACATCAATTAGGCTGGCAGGATAGTGGTTAGTGGGTGATCAGGCTGACAGGCAGAAGCAGTTAGGGGCAATCAGGGAGGCAGGCAGGTGAGCAGTTTGGAGCTAGCAGTCCTGGATTGTGAGAAGGATGTCCAACTGCCTGTTTAGGCCCGATTCTACTGGGATCTGGCCTAAAAGGGCAGTTGGACATCCCTCGAGGGGTCCCAGATTGGAGAGAGCGCAGGCTGGGCTGAGGGACATCCCTCGCCCCTCATGTATGAATTTCATGCGCCCAGACCTCTAATGTATTATAAATCTGTATGCCAGGTACAGTGCTTTTATTTATGTGTGTGCCCTCTGAATTTCATAAACCAGAACTTTTTCACATTTGTGCAGTAGAAACATAATGTAGACCATTTGGGAAGACATTGGTTATCTAGTAAGCCATATTTATCTAGCTAAATAAATATTTTCTTACTTAAGTTAGAGGAATTCTTATTTTTCTTTTTGGCAGGAACCATATAGAAGACATGTTACTACATTATCTACAAGGGAAAGAATATGTTAGTGCTAAGACTTGGATCTAAGCCTTTAGTATATGGAATAAAGGTAGAATAGAAGGACCTTGATTATTAATAGAAACTCTATTTAGGTCCTAAATAGATGAAAAAACAACAAGACAACAAGTCTATGACTCTACAGTGATAGTGCTTTTCTGAGCCAATGATCACTATTTGAATGACTTATGATATAATGCGAGAGATTCTAAGAATGCTAAGAAAGCTCCCTTTCTTCAAATGGTCTTGTTTTTCCTGCTTCAAATACCATCACCAGATTAATTTGCAGAGTGAAGGTTACCAGAAATCTCCGAGCCTTCTAATTAACACACACACACACACACACACACACACACACACACACACACACACACACACGGTTCCACTCTGAGCCTTACCCAACAGTGTTATTTGTATAATGGGAAGCACAATATAATCTAAGGTGGAAAACTAACTAAGATAAGGTTTACACTATTTACTCTATAGTCAGCCCTAGAAATTAACTTTGGAGGGGGAAGTAGAAGGAAGAAGAAAAAGAGTTTGTTCTACTAGAAAGATCTACCTGGGAGAGGGCACCATAACTGAGGAATAAGTGGTAGAAATAGTGGAATATGAGAATATGTTTGTGTGGGTGCCAGAAGAGAAAGGCCTAAAAGGAAGAGATGAGAGGCTGAAGACTGCCTGAGACAGGTGTGATTAGATAACAAAGGTTGGTTTCCTCCCACTATAGGCTGAGTTGGTTTTCAAGAAAAATTATTATGAATGGGGTTTAGGGGTTTCACTAATTATGAAAAATCCTGAGAGAAGAGATTTATGTAGCCCTCATTGGCATTTGTTGGCAGTATTAAGACAGATAAGCAACAGGGTTCACAAGTGAGAGACACAACGTAACCACTTAATTATGCGCTTGCCTTCTGTAAGAACTAGTACCAGAGGTTTATTGTAACTAAGATAAGTGTGGTTTGTGTAAATCAATTGCTACATCTAGTGGTGAGTAACTCGTTGTTATTGATTGTGTAAAATTGCATACTTCCAGAGAAAACACATATTGGTAAACTGCCTTCAGTGTGGTCTTGTCCAAATACACTTATTACCCTTAAGAGTAAGTTAGAGCCCATTGGTCCTAATATTCATATCAATAGCTGTTTTAATCTTATAAAACACACATGTAATTTATGAAGACACTTAAAAATTTACTGATGCAACAGATTTCCTGAGTTATTAAAACTATTTTGTTCTAGGTAACAGCTAACTCCTAGTTTCCCCACCCACTGAATAAATGAAGATGTTTCTTAGATTTGAGTCTGAAAATGGACTTATTTGAATCCTTGGGGAGAACATAATGTTTAAAATTAAACTTTTGTGAAAGATAATTTAAACTAAATTCAAAAAAATTATATAGAAAGCCAAAGTTTGTTCTTAGAACTTTACCAAAAGTTAATGTACCATGTCTCTATTCTGTCACACACACACACACAAAAAAGATACACAGAGAGATATTATTCTTGTAGTGTAGGCCATTATTCTTCAAATGATGTGATTGAGGCAAGTGTTGTCACCACCTAAACAAAGTTTTCATTTCTTAAATACCTGTCTTTCTTATACTGGGAAAAACTGGAAAATAGGTTTGGGTCTGAGAGCGTCATCCTGAGGGTTGTCATTGGAGAAAGAAAGTTGTGTATGATTTCTGGTCCTAGGTCTCCCATAGTACTTGTCCCTTCTCCTCTATTTCATCATGTGTCTTCGTGGACATCAGTTCAGTGCCACCTGCCCAAAGTCTAGAAGTAGACTTTAGCCATCATTGGCTTATTTCCTGAAAAGATTCAAAAGTGTAGGGGTAAAATAGTTTAAATACTTCATGTCACCCAATACATCAAAACATTTTTCTGGATGGGACATGATGACCAATACAAAGTCAGTCTGAATTCATGATCTTTGGAAACTTTGTTTGTTTCTTTTTATGGGGAAAAATTATTAGAACATTCCTCAGAAAGAATTCTCATAAATTATCTGACTTACTTTCTCTTCAAATCTTGTGCATGCATATTAATAATTATAACTGTAAGTTCAAGATGTACAGAGGATTGAAAAGGCCCCCATAATCCATCAGTCATTGCTGGGTCCTGTCTTCAGTTGACACACATTGTAAAAAATGTCTTTTGTGTTAAATAATTCCCTTCTGATTGAAGTGATAGGTAGTTAGAGATGTTACGTTACCTTTTGCCAAACCCTTAAGAAAAAATCAGGCCACATGATCTGTGGGGAGAGTATATATGTAAATCACTAAAACCAGAACACAATCCCTTAAGATCTAGAGAGGAATTGGAAGCAGGAATCACTGTTTGTGAGTAGGCTTTTCTCTACTGATCAAAGGCTTCCACTTCTCTGAACCTCCACAGTGACTCCACTTCTCTGAACAAAGATTAGTTCATGACTAGTGGTGTTATTTGAGGGATTCTGAGAAAATTATTTCTTTCAATGTTTTTATGTCTCCTGGCTCAAATTCTTCCATTAGTTTAATTTGGATGGGTCTATAAAGAATCTTGCTCTTATCTGCGTGGTTACTTTGAGGTGCCTCTTGAACCCTAGGCTCAAAGAAGAGGGCTGGTTATTTGGTAGGGTAGATCTTTGAGGTCATTGAAAACCTACCCGGTTTATATTTGGAGGGTACAATTTGAAGATGACCATGTGATGAGACAGCAGTCTGGAATCAGCACAGTTGAAAACCCTCACTATGCTGCATTATTCTGCACCAACAACCAAAAGTGGGCTGATGAACACTGAGGACCTCACCATGGTTACAAGTGTCCTCTAAATAAATGTATGATTTGGCCCTCGCTGGTTTGACTTAGTGGATAGAGCATCTGCCTGTGGCCTGAAGGGTCCTGGGTTTGATTCCAGTCAAGAGCACATCCCAAGGTTACAGACTTGGTCCCCAGTAGGGGGTGTGCATGAGGCAGCCAATCAATGATTCTCTCTCATCATTGATGTTTCTATTTCTCCCTCTCCCTTCCTCTCTGAAATCAATAAAAATATGTTAAAAAATAAATGTATCATTTGGGTCCTAACAAGCATCAGGTAATCTTTACTGAGATAAATGCACATTGTTAAGATGTATGGTGGATTGGGCCTGCTTAGAATGAACATATGCCATTACCTAGACCTAAAACTATAGGATTTGTCAGGACCTAATGTGAATTTGACCTATCATATCCACTGAGGGATTTCTTCATGATCTTCACCACTGTTATCCATGTAAACTAGCCCTACCCCCTTATAGGAGGGATGAGTGGCATTTGAGCAGAGCTAAGATGATACCATCTTCTGGGTATACCAAAGAAAAGTTTTTCTGACCAGGTAAACTTGAAAGATCCTGGACTCAAATATATTTAATCCATATTCTTGAGCTTACATTTTTATATTATTTGGTGTTGATCTGATGTCTTAAATGCCCTGACTAATCAGAAATTGAACTGAATAGACACTTAAAATACTGGGGCAAATTTAAGTAAGCACCTATTATCAGACTGCCTGAACGTTACCTTTGAGAGTATGATAGCATTCATATGTGTTCTTTTTATGTAAGGGAGTAATAAGTGCCACAGAACATAAAATAATACCAACCCTGTTAGTAATGGAGTTCAGGTAAGGTAACAGTGTTTACATCTCATTCTCAACTGAACTTGCTCTTGACAGGTGAATTTCTGACTGGATTCCAATCCAACTGGATGTGAAGTAACTGAGCAGCAATACATTCTGTAATGCTCCCAGGTACTTGGCAGCTGAAATCACCACCTGGTTCTAACTCATAACCATGCCCACCCCTTCAAATGAAAATGATCCCTGGCTGGAGTCGCTCAGTTGGTTGAGCATCATCCCATGCACCAAAAGGTTGCTGGTTTGATTCCTGGTCCCAGTACACGCTCCAGTTGTGGGTTTGATCCCCAGGAGGAGGTATGCAGAAGGCAGCCTATTGAAGTTTCTCTCTCACATCAATGTTTTTTTCTCTCTCCTTTACTGTCCCTCTCTGCCTCTCTAAAAAGCAATAAAAACATATTTTAAAAAATGGAAGAGTTGGCCAAAACTGGTGTAGCTCAGTGGATAGAGTGTCAGCCTGCGGACTGAAAGGTCCCAGGTTCGATTCCGGTCAAGCGCATGTACCATGGCTGCGGGCACATCCCCAGTAGGGGGCGTGCAGGAGGCAGCTGATCGATGTTTCTCTCTCATCGATGTTTCTGACTCTCCCTCTCCCTTCCTCTCTGTAAAATCAATAAAATATTTTTTTTAAAAATTGAAGAGTTGTGTGTGTGTGTGTGTTTGTGTTAATGAAAATGGGCTCTGATGCAAAAATTTGTCAATTTGTGAAATATCTCACACCTCAAATGGTCTGTGACCAATAGGAACATTACCATGTTAAAAATGGATATTAAATCTTCCCTCCCCTAGGTGATTCTCAGTTCAGTGACCCAACCATGGTCTAGAGCAGAGCAACTAGTATGACCATCAAACATAATTAGAAGCATCTGTTTTATTTTAAAGAAAGATACGAAAACACATAAAGTTATGAGACAGTTGTATGATAACTCTATGCATTATTCTCCTCAATTTAAAGTGGAGGTAATTATAATAGCTATACATACCTAACAAGGATGTTGAAATCATTAAATAGATAATAATACAATATAAGTAAAATATTGCATCAATATTAGCTTTGTTTACATAATTAAAATACATTTGAGATATTATTTCCCCCCAAAAGGAGAAAAATATATTATTTTCCAAAGTACCTATTCAGATCTTAGTAAGTGCTCTAGAGTATTATTTGTCTCAGCAAAGGTACCACTTCCAAAACATTGCTCTGCCCTGCCATTGACATTAATCTTCTCTTTCTTGTCTATACCAAATCACCACTTTTCTACTACCAACAAGAATGGATCTGGCAGAATAAGGCCTTCATCAACAGCCAGACAAAACAGGAGATGGGGATCTACTCATTTATCATGTGTGGGGGGGGAGGCGGGAGATAAAGAAGACATTTCTGAAGCATAACTTATGAATCTAGAATTCAAAGTTACATCACCTATAAATCTAAGCTGCACCAGAGTAACACTGATACTTGAGCTTTGAGAGCTGAAGAATAATGGTGTTATTAGAGAGCCCAGAATTTGTTTTTAATTAAATGTTTTTGGGTGACATTGGTCAACATGAACATACAGGTTTCATGTGTGGATTTCTAAGTTGTAAAGTTTGTATATAGCACCATGTGCCCACCACCCAAAGTCAAGTCTTCTCCTGTCACCTCATATTAGGATCCCCTTCTCCACCCAACCCCCAGCAACCAACACACTGCTGTTTGTGTTTGTAAGTTTTAGTTTTATATCCTACATATGAGTGAAATCGTATGTTTCCTAGCTTTTTCTGTTTGACTTATTTCACTTAGCATAATGTTCTCAAGGTCTATCCATGTTGCTGTAAATGTTGCTATTTCATCCTTTCTTATGGCTGAGTAGTATTCCATAGTATATATGTACCACATCTCCTTTATCCAATCCTCTATTGCAGGGCATTTTGGCTGTTTCCATGTCTTGGCCACTGTGAATAATGCTGCAATGAACATAGGAGTGCATATATCTTTGCGTATAAATGTTTTCAAGTTTTCGGATACAATTCTATGAGTGGACTTGTTGGGTCATATGGTAGCTCTAGTCTTAATCTTTTGAGGAATCGCCAGATTGCTTTCCATTGTGGTTGTGCCAGTCTACAGTCCCACCAGCAGTGAATGAGTGTTCTCTCCAACACTTGTTATTATCTGACTTGAGAACCCAGAGTTAACACTGATCATCCACACTGCTGACGAAGCATCAGCCACTCTCAAACAGTTCCAGGTATTTTATCTGGTGACAATCTCTGTGGTGCGATTCAGACAGGAAATAAGAGTGCTACTGACAGGAAGTTCTCTGGTCATAGTTTATTGTATTGGCTTTGGGTAGTTTTCAAGGGGTGGTATTTCTTTTTCTTTCCCACAGGAAAAACAATTGTGATTAGCAGGATTGTTTTTAACAACTCATTGGTGGTTTTAGTTTCCTCTTCCCTCCTTTGGGAATGTAGCATCCTTTGCAGGTTTAAATGTAGGTCTACAGTGTTAGAAGGAAATTGGATTTGCTTTTTAGTGTTGATTACAGCAGAAAAAAAATGTTCTTTTCCTTTAGATTAAGCTGTCTTGTTAGTGACTGGAAAGGGATAGGGGATTTTTAAAAATCAATTGCTTTCTAAAGAGAAATCTATAGATTTTAATGTTGAATTTTTTAAATCACCAAGTGAAGCTCAGACCAAGTTGAGCACACTCTACATCACCAGTGACTGTTAAATGCCTTAGCAGAAGGAAGAAATCTCATTTCCCTTAAAATAAACGGTAAACTAATGGCACATAACAAATAACTTCCTAATGTTCTGATTAAAACAAAGGCACAAAAGTTCTGAAACAAGATAACTGGAAATGTGACTGCTTTTTATATTTTAAAAAGCAACTGGCTTAGGAGATGTGTGTGAGGTTTAGGCAGGGAAGGGTGAAAACTGTGGCAGAGCAGTCAGCATGTACACACCCTCCTCCAAGCAAGTACTTCCTGAAGGTCGCTGGCCTGGCAAGACCAGGTTAGGCACAACAGAGTGAAGAGCCAACGGAGTATGGCATGATTCCCTCCTGGAAGTGCTAAACATCTGCCCGATGAGCTACCACCAACCCAAGCACAATAATTAAAGTGGAGAATAAAGAGCAAATCCCAAATAAAAGCCATCATTTGGGTTCAGATCTAAGGCAACATAGATTACAGGAGATAATGGTAGATTAACAAGAGGGCAAAAGACCTGAGTTCTGGTCTTGACATTAACACTAATTAGTTTTGCCTTTGAACAAGTTACTTGAACTCCCTGGGCTTCTGGTCCCATAAAATGTGGGGATAAAACGTGAACACACCTTAGGAAAGCAAATGTAGTTGTCCTGCCAGCTGCCAGGTGACTCTCCTTTTCGGTCAGACTGCAAGAGATTCATGGTGGCTCTGTATGTCTTAGAATCCAAGGAAAATGGACTTTCTGGAGTCAATGAACAAAGTAAAATCTGTTCCTGTCTAAGAGTTTACTGTCTTATGGAGAAGAATGATTTTGAGTGACTATAGATATTTTTCTTTGCCTGTTTTTGAAATTTTCTGCAGTGATCAACTATGAACAGTCATTGACTTTGCCAAGTGAAAGAGCAGTTGTGTTTATGAGAAACAGTTTACATGAGGTGATTGATATGGAGTCTCTCTCATAGCTGGTTCTCAATTAGCAGGAGCTCTTATTATTGTCTCATCAATTAGGTAAACTTATAGGCACAGGGGCCCAGGGCTCATGTGATGATTAAAGATGGGGTTTATCCTTCCACTTTCAGTACCTTGATTTCTCTTTTAAAAGTTTTCAGAATATTGTAAAATATTTTCCAATTATTGATGAAAACATAAATGATCCCTGTGACTCTGATTTCAAGGGAAATCAGAGCTTTTGTGTCTTTCTGCATTTTTTTTTTATGGTGGGGTTAGGTTATAGGTAAACAAATGAGATGAAATGATCATTTGCCTTAGTGACCTAGAACTAATAATTTTCGCGTGTGTTTCATGTTTCTCTGCTCAGAATCACTATCAAATAGTCCTCTATGGCCAATTAAACAGCAAACCCCTAAGTGTTAGGGAAAAAATGTGGTATTTGAAAGTTATTTCCCCTAGTTAATCTTAGAATTTTAATCAAAAAAAATCTAAGAAACCACAAGTTTCTATGTAATGTGTGAACCACATTCTAGAATAAAAAGTTGACACCAGTGGTATTTAACAAGGCCAGTAGGTCACAGGTCACCACCCCTTTGCCTTGAGCTGACCTTATTTAATAAATTAAAATAAAAATAAATTAAATATAATTTAATAAAAATAAATTAAAATATAATCATTGTATCCATTAAGAATTATTAAGGCTTGACTCTGTCCCTTGATTATTTAATAAGAATGTAAGCATTCTAGTGTATACCTGCACCTACAGACATTAGCTCAGATCTGAGGCCTCCTCATCTAGCTAGCACTACCAGGTGTTCATATGTATTTGCATATTTTGCTTTGTAACTTCTATTATCTATCTGTGTGTAAATAGGCTTGTTTCTTTGCCTTTGCCAATTAAATAGATATGTGCTTATTGACAGGTGGCTTACCCTATGATAAGATAGGTTACATAGGAAAAACAGTAATTGTATATTTCTTCAGTCTGGCCTTAACTCAGAGCTGCCTGCTGAATGCCTTGCAGGCACCCTGCCTGTGTTCAAACTCCAGCTCTTCACAGACATTGGAGAAAGCCTCTTTACTTCTCTAAGCTTCTTTCCTCATCCATAAAATAGGTAATTATGTCACTTCACAAATATTTCATGGAGATTAAGTTGTAAAATGCATGTAATATCTGGTTTAAGTTTAGCATTATTTTATTTATTATTATTATTATTATTATTATTATTATTATTACCCATCCAGTTGGCTGAAAATAGCAGGCATAGAAGCCTGGAGGTTTGGGGTCTCATGCAACTTCTCCATATTCCCATGTGACTAGTGGTTTCAAGTCACTGGAATGGTTTCCAGGTTTCTCTTAGCATCTCTGGAATGTGGATACCACCAACTCAACCTAGAGATGCCACATGGTCACTCCTGCTAAACTCCAACGACTCCATTGACTGAACTGGTTCCCTCTTCTTGTATGCTTTGGACCACGTCTGCTTCCCACTACTGACCCTCTTCTCTTACACAGTCTGAACTTGAAACACTGTCATTTCACTGCACACAGTGACCTCAGAATAAAACCATCAACATCCATCACATCAAGGAGATACCAGAACCCCTTCCCCAAATCAGACCTCTCAGCTCTACATCCTGTTTGCTCCTTACCACTTCTGCCAGCATGAAGAGGTTTGCTATGATCTTTCTTTTCTATTTCTAATTTGTTTTGTGGAAAATTTTGTTTACATAATGTATTTTCTCTGACTAAATTTAGAGATCAGGTGCTTCTGCTTTTTTTCTGTCTACAGAATATCCACCTTTTTTATATTTAGAAAGACACAATGAAATGAGGAAAACATAGATTTGAAATATTCAATTCAGAACATTTCGGATACTAAATTACATAGAAAGTCTCCAAATATTTGTGTCAACAAATCTCTTATCTCTCTAAGAGAGAAATACTATATTTTGTTACTGTAATTATTAGCATAAATGTTTTTTGCTTTGCTAGGGAGATTTGGGAAAGCAGAAGAGTAGGTTGAAAAGACATTTTCTAAGGTGAAGGAATTAAACAGTACAAATTATAAGAATAGTCATGGGGATGTAGAGTATAGCATAGGGAATATAGTCAATTATCTTACCTAATAATAGACAAATATGTAAATAGACCATACCTCTACTATGCCACCAGCCAATCAGGAGTGATATGCAAATTAACCAAAGATGGTGGTTAATTTGCATACACAGGGGTTGAGTGATGGGGCAGGATGACACAGGCATTCTACCTCACCCCTGGTCTCTCAGGGCCTCTGGGAAGCATGGAAAGGTGGGGCCAGAGCAGAAAGAGGCAGCTCTGGGGCCTAAGCGGAAAGGGGCTAGGTCGGAGTGGAAAGGTAGTGTGGGCAGCCAGGGAAAGGAAAGCCCATTCTATCATGAATCCTCCTACATTGGGCTTTTAGTTTATATAAATAAAAGGCTAATATGCTAAGTGTCCGACCATCTGGTAATGACATCACATAGCATGCATGATGACTAGCCTTTCCCTAGTGATGACTAGCCTCTTTAAAGTTTCTTCAGCCCAGGAACACAACTTTCTTTATAGCCAGGTGCAAACATTTCACACTTTAACCAAATGTCTGTGAAGCATTTCCCCATGCCTCATCTCATTTGATCCTCAAAGAAGTCCTGGAGTAGGTAGATAGGAGACTCGATGGAATCATATTTTCTTTTCATTAGCTGGAAAATAGAAAATTAGAAAGTTTAGAAAATTGAACCAACTGAAAAGAAGAAAGAAATAGTGCCCAGAATATAGTTGAACACTGCTGCAGTTAAATATTTTACCCTTTGTTCTCTCTGAGTGATCTACAATAATAATCTGCTTCGTGTTGATATTTACTGCTGTGTTGCTGACAATTACCAGAAAGAGAAGTTGGAGTGCTTCGCTGGGCTGGAAAAAGCTTAGCTACATCAGAAAGCAGGTCTAATTAAGCAAGTTTATTCTATATCTATAAACGGATAAGTTGACTCGAGCATGCACAATACATATAAAGCTCTCGCTGGCACCAATTGCACCCATGTGTTTGATCTGTCATTGTTGATTGTGAATTTGGTTGACATTTTTATTAAGAAAAATAGCGAATAGCGATATTAAAATATTTCTTCTAAATAATTTCCTTTCAATATGCATGAATTCATGCACCAGGCCACTAGTATTGTAATAACTATGTATGGTGTCAGATGGGTACTAGACTTATCAGAGTGATCATTTGGTAAGTTATATAAACATCTAATCACTATGTTGTATACCTGAAACTAATATCATATGCCAACTATAATTGAAAAATTAAAAAATAAAATAAGAATGTATTTTCTTGAGCATTGGGAAGCCTATAAGTTATATAGTGTGCAGATGTGTCCCCTGATTACTGACTCTGTGACTATTTCTGAGGGTGGGATCCCAGTTTGTGGGTCTCAGGACTTTGATGTCCTCATCTAAAAATGGATCAGATAATAACCTGCTAGCATCACAGAAATTTCAGGAGGCTCACATATTTATGAAAGTGACTTAAAATGTTGAAAGTTTTACAAAAGGTAATTTTTTTAAATGAGCTGGCTCTTTCTTAGGTATAATATCTTAAGAAGTTCATGGAGAAAGGTTATGAGTATCCCTTCCACAAATTTCACAAATATTTAGAAAATATATTGTTTTCAATTTTACTTTATTTTATTTCCATAACCAATTATTTCTGGGAAGTTTAAAATTTAATTACAATTTTTATTTCACACAAGCAGCTAAGAATATTTAACAGACTTTATTTCCTCCATCAATGAAAGAGTTTTTGTGAGTTTCATTTTGTTTAACCCTTTGTTGCTGTAGCATTAGCACTGCTGATGTAGCACTCTACAGGTTCAAGGCTGGGCTAAGAAAGCAGATAGCAATACAACTGCTGAGAGTAACAGTCTGGTCTCAGCAAAGTTGGCCTCATGGTGACATTATTCACTTTGCTGACCTGCAGGCACTGCTCTTCCTCTGGGTCAACAGAAGGAGCATAGCCTTTCCAGTCACATTACCTGGCTTCAAGTTTTAGATGAATCTTTTCTCTTTAGCTTTCTTATCTTTAAGATGGAGATAATCATTCCTGTTTGAGGACTAAGTAAGGTGAAGAATGTTATGTCACAATACTGGAACGTAAAGATTATTTTAAAGCTTTCTTCCTCCTCCATCTTTAGGTTGATGCTCTGGTGTCTCCGGGTTAGTCCCTAGCCACCTCAATCCAGCACTGAAAGGGTCAAGATGACACCAAGCTCAGGTGCTGCATGTACCCCATTTAGAAAGATCCTGCTGCACAAGACAATTTCCTAGACATGATGCTAATTTCTTGGTCATATGAGAAGTGAATACAAATCTGTGTCTGGATGATGTCTGCTCATTGCGTATGCATCTATTTATCACACAATGACAATGACAATTTTCCCCAGAAAGAAATGTTTCTGATTTACATATATGTGGCTGATGCATGTAATGGGTTTTATAAATAAATCACTATGACATCACCACCAAAAAGTGCCCTCTAGCCATATTAAAAAGAGCCTGTGACAAGGGGCTTATCAAATTTAATAGAAAGGCCATAAAACCATCAGTTCATTTCACATAAAACTGATATATTATGTGATAATGGTTCAAGTAGAACCCAGGATCCCATTCATCACACAGGCTGCTCCTCCGCTAGATTCTGAGCTGTATGTTAATGAAACCTTCACACTCCACTCACAATGCAGATTGGAGTCTCCAATCAGCACTTGGGGACCTACACAGCAGAAAACGTTCCTGTTGAACATCTGAGAGATCACTAATGAACTTTCCTGAGAGAAGGTTCCATCAGACAAAGATCACACAGCTTCTGGGGGATACTGTGTCCTCTCATGTAAAAAAAGGTCAGACTAACTCCATGGTTCTCACTAAGAAAAGTGCACCCGACTTATTTGCTTACCATATAAAAAGCACAGGGTTGGGACCGCATCCAGTGTAGGACCCAGGAACCCTCAGAAGATGCCTGGGTGATTCGGATGCTCACCTGGATTGAGCCTTTTTACTCAGTGTCATCCCAGGACTAACAGCACTAGTATCTGCTAGGAGCTTATTAGAAATGCAGAATCAGAATCTGAATTTTAACCAAATCCCCAATGACTCAATCAATGCACATTAAGATTTGAGCAGGTTTAGAAGTGTTTCATAGGGGAAGCTTTTAAATATCCAAATGAACAATATGCCATAGACTCAAATCAAAATCTCTAGGAGTACAGCGTTATTGACAACATTCCCTATGCTGTATTTACATCCCCATGAATGTGTTTATAATGGGCAATGTGTGCTTTGTACTACCTTCAGCTTTTCCACCTGTCCCTGAAATCCCCTTTCTTCTGGCAGCCAACAAACTGTTTTGATTATTCATTTTGTTCTTTAGATTCCATGTATAAGTAAAATCATATGGTACTTGTTTTCATCTGTCTAACTTATTTCACTTAGCATAATGCCCTCCAGGTCCATCCATGTTGTTACAAATGGCAAGATTTCATCTTTTTTATAGCTAAGTAATATGCCTTTATATACATATCCACTTACCTATTGATAGACACTTAGGTTGCTTCCATACCTTGGCGAACCTATATAATAAAGAGCTAATATGCTAATTAGACCAAACAGCCAAATGACTTTCCAGATGACCTTCTGGACAAAGCTAGGGCTGTGAGGGTCGGCTGAGGCTGCAGAGGGCTGTGAGGGCCAAGCCCCTTGCATGAATTTTGTGCATTGGGCCTCTATAAATAATGCTGAGACAAACATAGAGATGCATATATCTTTTTGAATTTGTGTTTTTGATTCTTTTTTAAAAAAAATAACCAGGGTCATAAGGTAGTTCTACTTTTATTTTTTATATATATATAAATCTTCACACTGTTTTCTAAAGTGGTTATACCAATTTGCAATGCCAACAGTGCACAAGGCTTCCCTTTGCTCCACAACCTGGCCAACACTTGTTGTTTGTTGATTAATTGATTACAGCCATTCCAACAGATGTGAGGTGATATTTCATTGTGATTTTAATTTGCATCTCTCTCATGATTGAGCATCTTTTCTTATGTCTATTGGCCATCTGTATGTCCTTTCTGGAGAAATATCTATTCAGATCTGTCAGAAACCGCCCATTGTCCTCACTAGCAGAGAGGTGTGGACAAGGAACCTAGAAGGCTGGTCAACTTTGAAGCACTGAAAGGTCAGAGCCAATCACTCACTGCCTAGTTGAGATAGTGGTAGTTAAAGCAACCTCCACCTTTTGGTCTTATGTAAATCCTTGCTGGTTGGCTATTACTGGCTATGGGTGGATCCCAAACCTTAATAAAAAGGATAACAAGGCCAGAGAGGGGTGGAGTCCTCCCCCTATAGTTGGGCTTCCGCCTGGCCCACAATATTGCCAAATTAATATTTTCTAGTCTCTTTCATTTGTGTGCGGCCTTTTCCAGGACCCAAACCCTGAATCTGAACCCTGAACCACACAGATCGTGGGGAGAGGGAAGGGATATTCATAACTGGATCCCAAATGTGGGACACTCACACAGATCCTCTACCCATTTTTAACTGGATTTTGTGGTGTGATTTTTGTTAAGTTGTATTTGTTCTTTATATATTTTATATATATATTATAAATATAAATATAAATATAAATATAAATATAAATATAAATATAAATATAAATATAAATATAAATATAAATATAAATATAAATATAAATATTATATAAATATAAATATATATTATATAAATATATATATTATATAAATATAAATATATATATTATATAAATATATATATTATATAAATATAAATATATATATATATATGTATATACACACACACACACACATACACATACATGCTAGGGGCCCAGTGCATGAAATTTGTGCACTGGGGGTGGGTGGTCCAACCTGCCCCCTCTCACATACTGGGATCCCTCAGGGAATGTCCAACTGATGGCTCACCCCCGGCCTTTCCAAGGCCTAAAGCCATCGCCCTGCTCAGCTCAGCCCCGGCTGCCTGCGACCACCAGATCCAGGGGGCTGGGCACTCGCTGCCACTTCCACTTACAGCGCCCAGGGGCTGGGCACTTCCTGCCACCATCACCACCACTGCTGCTGCCGCCGCTTCCCCTCATAGCACCCAGGGGCTGGGTGCTCGCCACCACCACCGGTTCATCTTCATCCCCAGGGCCCAGTGCTCGTGCCACTTGGCCCTGCCCCTGCTCCTGATTGGCTGATAGCATAGCCAAACAGGAGCGAAGGTACGGTCAAATTTGTATGCTTCTCTTTTATTATATAGGATACACACACACACACACACACACACACACACACACACACAGATTCTCTCTTTGTCTTTTGCTCTTGGCATTTTAATTATGATATGTCTAGGTGTGGTCCTCTTTGGATTCCTCTTGTTTGGGGTTCTGTGCACTTCCTGAACTTGTAAGTCTATTTCTTTCACCAGGTGGGGCAAGATTTCTGTCATTATTTCTTCTAATAGGTTTTCAATATTTTGCTCTCTGTCTTCTTCTGGCACCTCCATAATTCAGATATTGGTATGCTTGAAGTTGTCCCAGAGGCTCCTTACACTATCTTCATATTTTTGGATTCTTTTTTCTTTTTGTTTTTCTGGTTGGGTGTTTTTTGCTTCCTCATATTTCAAATCTTTGGTTTGGTCCTTGGGGTCCTCTAGTCTACTGTTATATTTCTGTATATTATTCTTTATTTCAGACAGTGTATCCTTAATTTCTGACTGGTCCTTTTCCTTTTCCTTTTTTTTTTTTTTTTGGCATTCTCATTAAGATTCTTGAAGGTCTCACTAAGTTTCTCAGAGTTTTTTAGAAGGTTCTTGAGTAACCTTATAACTGTGGTTTTGAACTCTATATCCAATAGTTTGCTTTCCTCCATTTTTTTCATTCATGATATGTTTCTACTCAGCCACATTTTGGCTGCTTCCCTGTGTTGGAGTGGCTTTGTATGGTAGGTGAACTATAGGGCCCAGTGGCTCAGCCTCCCCAATCACCTGAGGTGGACACTCTTGGTGCACCTCTTTGTGGGCTGTGTGCACAGTCTTGTTGTAGTTAAGCCTTGATTGCTGTTGGTACACTGGGAGGAACTGACCTCCAGACCAACTGGCTATAAGGACCCACTATATCTATAATGGAAGAACTGCTGTGCTGGAGATACCCTTATGGGGCAGGACTTGCTTCAGTGGTGCTTTGGTGCTCACTGAGTCTGCCTATTGAGTGTGTCACTTATGGATGTGAGCAGTTGAAAATCTGGTATTGTCTCACACTGACCACTAGGTACACTGGCTCCTGAATCTCCAAGGAAGTGCAAGTCAGCTATTGCCTGAGGCCACCCAGCAGGAGCTACAGGGAGATTTACAGATTTCTCCTCTTTGTTTGGAGTTTGGAAGTTTTGGTGCTATCTGACCCAGCTGCAGTTTGTTAAGTTAAACTGGGAAAGGGCAGGCCATTCATATGCAAAAGCTGTCAGGTGGGTTTGTAAATTGGGTGGGGCGGGGTCTCAGGGAACCACCAGGGTGTAGCAAACAGCAATGGCTGCCAGTCAACTGTCTGTGTCTCTGAATCTCAGCACAGTAAACAATGATTCCTATGATCACCTCTGCAAGAAAGCCACCCCCACTTACCTGATGCCAGACAGTCCAGCTTCTCCCTGTAGAAGTCTAGGTCCCCAGAGTCTCACCGGAAACTGGAGTTCAGAGCAGTTAGGAATTTGTATCTCCTTCCCAATTGAAAAAAACAGCACACCCAGTCACCAGCCCAATTTGAGTGCCTCCATACCTCTGCTTTTCTATGTCTCTGCACATCCTACCTGGTCTCAATGTGCTTTTTTCTCTCCTTCTATTTTTAGAACTTCTACTCAGCCAGCTTTCCCATGGTTCTGGGTGATAGTCGTTTTGTCTTTTAGTTGTAGTTTTGGTGTGGTTGTGAGAGGCAGCACGTACAGGTGTATACCTTATGCCGTCATCGTGTTTTTTTTTTTCTTCCCCAAAGATATCAATAGGATACAAAAAGCAGGAAATATAAATGAAAAAATAATTGATAAAGTAGTTTTATCAAAATTAAAACCTTCACTCTTCAAAAGACCCCATAAAAAAAATGGCAAGGAAAAAAACAACACATCTAGGAGGAGAACCCAGGCATCAGATTTTTGTTTTAATCTCCCCAGATGATTCTAATGTGTAGGCGGCTTGAGAACCACTAGCTCAGAAACTTGTTCACAGTTTACACATGAGGCTTCAGCTGGTGTTTGAAAAGCATGATGACAATGAACATATGTAGAAACCATGGCTTAAGGAAGGAGCTTCAAACAACAGTGGAAAGGAGAGAGGCATTCCTTTTTGAGCTCCACATTCAGCCAGGTATTGTTTCATTCATATGTAGATATATACCTTCAAGACGACTCTATGAGATAACACTTGTTAAATATGTTTAAGAGGAGAAAACTTCAGCTCAGAGAGGTTGTGATTTGCCTGAGGTTACGTAATTAGTAAACAGTGTTCATCCTATTCTAAAGGTCATTCTCCAGTGCCCTCTCCTCCCAGGCTGTCGCTGTCCCTCTCCTGCTGTGCCATCTAAGATATATTTAGTTTTTGTTTGTTTGTTTTTTAAGTGGGAGCACAGTTTCAGGAACAATCAGTAGAAATAAGGTGATTGTCATTTCCACGGTCAGTCTATGAGTATCATCAAGTGGAATGTGGGGAAAGACCCAAGCATTAAGCTTTCTAAGGATACGAGTAGAAATCTGAAGAAGTCCAGATCCACCCAGCTAGTGGTGGTCCTGGGTGGGACCTGTCTTGGCATCTTTGCTCTATTTAAGTAAAGCAACCTCCTTAGAATAGAATCACAACTCTGCTATGTATAATTTAATGTTCATAAAAAAAACCCAGCGTAATTGAGATATAATTGACATACAGTAAACTGCACATATATAAAGCATATAATTTGATATATGTATGTCCTTATGAAGCATTGCCACAATCAAGATAGATTTGTTAGCATATCACCCCCGCCCCAATTTTTCTTTGTGCTTCTTAGTAATAATCTTTTCCTGTCTCTCCCGCTGCCAGGTGACCACTGATCAGCTCTCGGTCAATATAGGTAAGGTTGCATTTTCTAACGTTTTAAACAAATGAGATCATACAATATAGGGCGTCCCAAAAAACATATACACACATGTTGAGTAATTGTAAAGGCAGTGTTTATTAAAATACATTTCATTTTCAAAATTGAGCTATTGGCTGTTAAAGTTGTATGCTCTTTTTTTGGGGGGGGGAGGCACTCTGTATATACTCCTTTTTGGTCTGGCTTCTTTCAAGGAGCTAATCATTTTGAGATTACCCAAATTGTTGCATGTACCAAATGTTTGTTCTTTTTATTGTTTGTCCATTTACCTAGTGACAGGCTGTGATATAATAAGTAATAAGACATATAGATTTGGCGTTTGTTTCCGGATCCTGACAGACAGGTCCCAGAAGCCTTGGAAGTCCCTGAGTGAGGAGTAGTTTGGTATGCTCATGAGACGGCTTGGCACAAGGTTGAAGGCTAGTCACCAGAAAGACCAAGGCATGTTGGAACTTTCAGCCCCAACCCAGCTACCCTCACCTCCAGAGGGAAAAGAGGGACTGGGGATTTAATTAATCACAAATGGCCAATAATATAGTGAATTATGCCTACATAATGGAACCTCCATAAAACCTCCAAATGAAAGGTTCAGAGAGCTTCCATATCAAGATGCTAGGGTTTGAGCCTACAACCTGGGCATGTGCCCTGACTGGGAATTGAATCATGACCTTCTGGTTTATGGGTCCACACTTAACCACTGAGCAATACTGGCTGGGAAGGAGTTTGTATCTTTTAAATAATGGGTCTATTTCATCTAAGTTGTTGAATTTGTTAGCATAAAGTTATTTCTAGTATTCTATTATTGTTTGTTAATATCTGTAAAAATTGTAGTGATGTCAGCTGCCTGATTCCTTGTAGTGGTAATCTGTGTCTTCTTTTTTTCCTGATCACTCTGCCTAGAGGTCTATTGCACCATAGTCAGGAAGAGCTACCCCAACGTTACATTTGAACAGAGAACTGAAAGAAGAGAGTGAAGCATGTGGTCTAAAAAGAATGTTCCAAGGAAAGAGTACCTAAGGTAGGATCTTGATATATGATTGTCAGCAAGATCCAGTTCCACTCCTCCAGTTTCAGGCAGAGCTCTGATTCCTTAAGCTTGCAATGGCAAAATTCTTATAACAGCACTTGTTTGTGTAATTAATTTGGCCCTGAATGCATGTTGCATTATAATATTAATTATCCACTTAAGACTGAGCTCCTTCAAGCTAGGAACCTTTGTCTATGCTACTTGATATACCCAAAACCCCACATAGCACTCTCATGTAACAAGCATTCAGTAAACACAATGATCATTATCTGGTGTTAGAGGCCCAGTGCATGAAATTCATGCATGAAGTGGGGATGTCTCTCAGCCCAGCCTGCATCCTCTCCAATCTGGGACCCCTCAAGGGATATCCAACTGGTTGTTTAGGCCTGATCCTGGACACCCTCTCACAATCCAGGACTGCTGGCTCCCAACTGCTTGGCTGCCTTTCAGATAGCCCCTAACTGCTTTTGCCTGCCAACCTGATCACCCCCTAACCACTCCCCTGCCAGCCTGATTGATGCCTAACTGCTCCCCTGCCAGCCTGTTTGCCCCTAATTGCCCTTCCATGCAGGCCTGGTCACCCCTAACTGCCCTCCCCTGCAGATCTGGTCCCCCCCAACTTCCCTCCTCTGCTGGCCTAGTGACCCCTAACTGACCACAGGGTTAGGGTTAGGGTTAGGGTTGATTGCCCACAACTGGCATTCCTTGTAGGCCTGGTCCCTCCAAACTGCCCTCCCCTGCTGGCCATCTTGTGTCCACATGGGGACAGCCATTTTTACCACATGGGGGCAGCCATCTTGTGTGTTGATGTCAATTTACATATTACTCTTTTATTAGATAGGATAATGATTTTTGTTATCATTCCTGCAACGATCATATTTTCCTAACACCATTTATCTCCTGTATGCTCTATTCCACCTCCCCCTACCAGACTGCTTTCCATGAGTTTTATTTTTTATTATTATTTTGCTCAATCCTTCTACCTGCTCCACCACCCCTGCTCTCTGTGAATCTGCCTCTGTTTGCTTGGTGGTTGTTTATTTATTAAATTCCACAAGTGAGTGAAACCACATGTCCCCCTCGACCTTGGACAAATTACTTCCTCAGTATTTTTGTCTCTCAAATAAAGATATCCTACATATCTTCAAAACATTCAGTCTCCTGGATCATTGTTAGTTAAGTAAATTTACTACTCAAGATTCTGGAGCCATGTGAAACTAGAAGTAGGACTGATGGTTATAACCTCTCTTCCCTTCATCTTACTACAGTAGTTAAAGATGAAAAATGAAGAATTTTATCATCAGAGTAAACTCAAACTGGTCAAATGACTAATGGAAGGCTTGCTTGGAAACAAAGAATAATATATTTGCTTAACAGTAGCTTCTCTCATTTTACAGAAAAGGATTTGGTTGAGAAAAGTTAAGCAATTTGTTTATGACACATCACATTACCAGAGATGGATTTCACAAGTTTAAACCTAGATTTGCGTGAGAAAACCACTTCCTACTATACCAATGATTTCAAACTTTGGCATACTTCAGAATATCTAGGGTGCTGACTCCAAATGCAGATTCCCAGGTGGCCTTTGGGAATATGCATATTTATAAATACACTGTGTAAATGTGATGTAGCTCAGGATGCTTATTTATGAACAAGAGCCTATTGGCTCTGAAAACTGCCTACTCAAGAAAATCAGAAATCATTAAAATAAATCATTTGTTACTTTCAATTGCTTTGAGAGAGAAAGAGAGCAACATCGATGTGAGAGGGAAACATTGATTGGCTGCCTCTCAGGGGACTGTGTATGTGCCCTGACTAGGAATCAAACCCTTGACCCTTCTGTGCACAGGATGATGCTCCAAACAACTGAGCCACATCAACAGGGCTCATTTGTTTTTATCTGGCTATAAACCACAACATTCCTCAGCTACTGTAGTCCTAGAATTCTTACCTGAGGACGATGGGATAAGGCATTTCAGGAGCATTTTATAAATGCAGAGTATTTTTGTTAAATTTGAATCTGGAAAAAAATAAGCCTACCTTTCCTTTATTAACCATTTATAAAAATAAAAGCATAATATGCTAATTAGGTCAGATGTCCTTATGGACGACCTTCCAGATGAAGCTGGGGTTTGAGGGAAGCCCAGGTCCTGAGTGCCAGAGGGAATCTGGTAGCCGGGGGAAGGAAGGCCTAACTCTCACACAAATTTTGTTCATCGGGCCTCTAGTAAGATATAATTCATCATCCATATGGGGACACTTTTGAGAATGAAAGGAGCACTATTAATAATCATGTTAACACAACTGGCATTATTAACTGGACCATCCCAAGCAAACTGAGGTATATGAAAAAGCCACTTGTCTCACCGTGTCCTACCACTATTAAACAGTATATCTTTATACACTCAATCCCATGCTCCTAGTCCAAAACAGTTCACCATCTGTTTATTTTAAATAATATTTAAAAGGGAAAAGAAAACCCTATATTTCTGTGTGTACAAAATCAATCTAGAATGGCAACACAGCTTGAAGTACTGAAGGAGAGCACTAGCAGAGGAACTAAAGGTCTGCATTCAAATCCCAGAATGTACTTTATAGCTATAGCCTAGGACAAATTATTTCCCTTTGAGCCACAGTTTCATCAGCTGTAAAATAAGGAGGATAATATCCACTTTAAAGTTATGTAACAAACACATTTGAAGGTGTCCCATAAAAGCTGGAAAATGTTATGTCCATGGACAATAACTAAGAAGACATTTTACAAGCATATCCTGTGACAGAAGCTGCAGTGATACTACTAGGGTCTTTGCAGGGTTGTTTTTGTGGGTTTTTTTTGTTTGTTTTGTTAATCCGAATCTGAGGATATTTTTTTCCATTGCTTTTCAGAGAAAGTGGAATGGAGGGAGAGAGGGAGAGAGGGACAAGGAGAGGAGGAGAGGGAGAAAGAGAAGGAAAGAGAGGGAGAGAGAGGGAGGAAAGAAGGGAGGGAGAGAGGGAGGAAGAGAGAGAAAGAGAACATCGATGTGAGACACATTGACTAGTTGTCTCCCCCATGCACCCCAACTAGGGGTAGGGGAGAAGGGGGCTGGGAGTGAACCGGCAACCCAGATGCACCTTTACCAGGAATCAAATCCTCAATCCATCTGCTCATGGGCAGCACTCTAACCACTCAGCAACCTACCAGGGCAAGGACTTGCAGATGTTTTTGATGTAAATATTGCTATCTCCCTCACTGGATTTCTGAGCAAGATGGTAATCTGGCTCCTTCAGACTCACAGGAATGACAGTGATGATTGCTTACCATATGATGAGCATTAGAACTGTCTTTATTATTAAATTATAACTCAAAAAGAAAAACTAATCCCATTACCTTCAGCATCTACAGAATTGGACATGACTTTTAGGAGCACATACTATTTGCACTATATCTCAGCTATGGTGTTAAGTCCTCTGGCTCCATCTTTGGAGCCAAGAATAGCAGTTTCAGCACCAATACAATCTTGCAGCATGAGTTTGTAGAGAAAGCATGTGACTGAGTGTCAGGACCCTCAGGTATTAGGATTGCCTCAGCCACTATTTAGCCACATTGCGAAGGCTAAAGGTTAATTCTTCCTCACATTTGGAGCCTTCCCAGAAAAACAAACTGTGTTGTCAACCTGAAGCATAGTAACCTCTATTTTGTAAAACTACTGTTTGACATTCTCTGCTACTTAGATGACTCCTTATTCTGTGAATCAACTCTGCTATTTTTAGTTGGTCCTTTGTTCTGTAAATTAACTTTGCTTTTTAGCTTGCTTGAGTAATAGGGAAGATAAGTTTAGCTGCCTGACCTTGTAGGCTAGTTATGTAACCTAAGGTCCAGAAAAAGCCACATTTGAAAGACAGAGAGACCAATCCTATCTAATAAAAGGGTAATATGCAAATTGACCATCACTCAAACACACAAGATGGCCACCCCATGTGGTCACAGATGGCTGCCCCCATGTGTACACAAGATGGCCTGCAGGGGAAGACAGTTGGGAGGGACCAGGCCTGCAAGGGAGGGCAATTAGGGGCAATCAGGCAACAGAGGAGGGCAGTTGGGGGGACCAAGCCTGCAGGGGAGGGCAGTTGGGGGAGGGTAACAAGCCTGCAGGAGCAGGCAGTTAGGGGGGACCAGGCCTACAGGAGAGGGCAGTTGGGGGCAATCGGACTGGCAGGGGAGCAGTTAGGCATTGATCAGGCTGGAAGGGGAGTGGCAGGGGTGATCAGGCTGTCAGGCAGAAGCAATTAGGGGCAATCAGGCAGGTGAGCAGTTGGGAGCCAGCAGTCCTGGATTGTGAGAGGGCAGTCGCGCATCCTTAGCGGGGTCCCAGATTGGAGACAGACCAGGCTGGGCTGAGGGACACTCCCCCACCCACACCATGCACTAAGTTTGTGCACCGGGCCTCTAGAATATAAAGAAGAGCTCCCACCATATTGCTTTTTGCTCAGATTTTCTTGGAGGTGACTCCACTGATTCTGCTGGTAATAATAAAACAGTATAACTCCATTTCTCTAAGCATTACTTGGTTTTTCTCTGGTCTTCTGTAACAACATGACCTTCGGCAAGATGTTCCTGAAAATGAGGATAGACTAGAGGACCATTAAGGACCTACAAGCTCTGACATTCCATATCCAAGACATTCTTGGAATTTTACACGTCTAGATGACTTATAAACAGTCTTCTTCTTAAATCTTTTCCCATAACAGAGGAAAAAGTTTAAGGACAATTAAACAGAAATAGACTTTAAAATAGACCTATAAAGTAGTTTCAGTATACATTTAAACAGATTCACAAAGATAAAAACAGGTGTTTAAGTAATATTTATTCTTTCTCACATGAAAATGAAATTGGAGTTGTAAACATAAATTAAGAAACATTTGTTTTACAAGATAATTTGCTATATTACCATGACCTTGAAATTTAGACAAGAAAATTATTCAAGTCCCTATAAGTTCTGAATTTTGCAATTCTGTTACACTCTTGGCATTTTATGTGTCTAGATGACTGCCTTCATTTTTTGGATTTTTTCCTTTGCATTTTACAGTCTTGTTCTTATTACAGAAGAAAAAGCATAACATTACAGAAAAAAAGTTTAAATAGAGATCTGAAGTAACTTCAAGATACACATTTACACTGAAATATTCAAAAGAACACTTGCTGAGTCAGGGAACACATTCACAGTCTTTATTTCATTAATTATGGAAAAAAATATGAGCCAAGTAATATTTGTCTTACAAGGTAAATGAATTATTCTAATTTTGTAACTAGAGACATGTAAACATACAGCATTTACACAATATAGTTTTGACTTCTAAGAATACAAGGTCTCAGTGACAAGCTTTAGATATGCAATTTAACCCAGTGGGTATCAAGTTTGTTAGAAGAAGCAATTATACACAAAATGTGCCCCACATCTCCTGGCATCAGAAAGTGAAATTAGACTTGAAGGCAGAAAAACAATATTCCTACAAAGCATAAATGATTAAGGCATAAGACCCTATTTACAACAAATGGATATAAAATCCCAATTATTCAACTGAGCAAGTGACTTAATTCACACATTAACTCATTTCTTACTACTTCCTTATTTCTGATTTTGGGAATATTTATGCTGCACCTACTGGGCAAGACACTGGGAACACAAAGAAGAGTCAGGCATGGTCCCAATGGTGTGCTGTGTTTAACAACCAGCTCTTGAGAGGTGGGGAAGCACTTAATTAGAGCATTTGCTAATTTCTATGGGGTAAACACTCCCACTATCGACAAATTGCAGGTTACTAACAATTTGATAATTGGCTCACAAAATACCTGGAACTTTAACTCTCACAAGCCATTATAAGACTGTTCCAACACACCACTGTATGGTCCACAAGTAGTTCATAACTTCTTCATGGGTACATATATTAGAGAATAAAAGAATAGGGAAGACAGAGATAAAATTTAAATAATTATATTTTTGTAAGCAGTTTCAAAAGTTAAAAGAAATACTAAAATCTGTGCAATTCCTACTTCTCCTTTTAGTTTTATTGTATTTCTCTTGCTTAAATTTATTTCAGAAAATTAAAATGTAGTATAATGGGGGAAAGTAAAATATGAGTGGAATAAAGGAAGAAAAATGGTAAGAAAAGACATCCTGAAATAAATGCTAACAGTTACCATGTTTATGCTAAAAGAAAACACCTACTAATATAAGATTAAATGTAATGGATGCAACCTTTAAAATTCCATCACCTTTAAGCCATTTCATTCAAGTTCACAGTCCTGAAGATTTGTCCTGTCCTCTTTGGCTGCAGTTTGGATGAGATTAGTTAGCTTCTTTTGTACAAAACTGAGGAGTGGACTGCTTTACACCACTCACACTATAAGCTCAGAACAAAAGGCAAAACTGAATTGTGGATTCTAAAAACTCCCTTTGCATAGTCCCTTGTATCAGACCTTAAACAAGTGCCGGCTGGAGTGACCAGGAAAGTCTTCTTATAGCAAAACATGGAGCCTGCATGTTGGGCACGTCCCCTGCTGCATTAACCAAGGTCTAATGCACTAGGAAACAAAAAGATTCATGTCAGTCTCTCAGATTTAGCCTAGCAGAGGCAGCTCCCCTATATAATAAAAGCCCAGCAACCCAAACGGCAGAATGACCAGAGACCAGAACAACTGCAGCCCCTTGCCCAGGCTAGCCCCGCCCCCAAGCAGGAACCCCCCAACCCCCATCCTGGCCAGCCTGCAAACCACCTGCACCCTTTGCCCCGGCTGGTCCTGCTTCCCAGTGGGGGACCTCCACCCTGATCAGGACCCCCATCACGGCAGGCTGGCTGTCCCCCATTTGAGCACTGGGTCTCTATCCTATATCTATATAATAAAGAGCTAATATGCAAATGGTCATCATGCCCTCATGCCCTCACACAGGGGCCAAGGGACCTGAGGCTGTGCCTCTCTCCCTTCAGGGTTTCATGGGGATGGGAGATGCTCTGGAGGCACAGGACCCACCCCAACTCCTGAGCTGAGGGGCTCTCGGCCTGTGCACCCTTCCCCCTGTCAGTCAGCACCAGCTGTGCCAGCAAGCCCCCTTGCTGGGGTGGAATCACAGGGGGCAGGCCAGGAGAGGGGTGGCCAACCCATGGCTTCCGCTGCAGCTGTTTGCACACATGTAATTAGCTCTAATTATCCCAGGCTTTCAGTTCCCCAACTCCGGGCCTGGGAGCTGCTGCTCCAGCAAATGAGCCCTCTCACTGGGCTGGGAAGCTCTATCCCAGTCCACAGCACCCTATGTCGTGTGTCTGTCTCACCTGTGCATTCTCTCTCCCTGTTCCTTGCTCTCTGATCCTATTTATTCATTCCCCATGTCTGCCTGGGTCTTTTGTCTCTGTCTCTCATCAGATCTCTTATCAGATCTCTTGTGCTCCCCTCTGTACTTCCCCCAACACACAAAGGAACAACATCAGCAGAATTCGCCTTTTCAATAAAAAATGACAAGTAGGAATTAGTGAATTGAAAGGCATTAACTTAAAAACAATCCATGTGTCTGCAAATGTGTTCCAAACGGCAGCACTTTGACAGGGGTATCAGGGGCAAGGCGTATTTTCCACATGTTCTGGAGTCTCAGACACAAAATGTAGGGGGCTCAGCACCTCACTATGGACCTCTCTCACTAGCCACCTGGGATGGCAGGGTCTGGGGAAGGGACTCATCCTCACGGACCCCCACCTGATTCCATAGACCCTTTCCCCTGTTTTGGCATCTGCTGGTCCCTCTTACTCCCCCAGTATCTCCAAACCTTCCTATGCTGACCCCAACTCTCCTTCTGCATCAGCCCTCCCCCTCCACACACATATTTCACCATCTCCCTTCCCTACCCCCCATTCTGGTACCCTATACTTCTTGCCCTCCCTTCCTCTGCCCCACCACCATTCTGCCCTCCTGCCCCAGAATACCCAGCAGCCCTGACTCCGGGAGAAATGGTTAGAACAAAGCTTTCTTTGGCAGGAAGAGACTCTCCAGGGAGTTGCATGCAGAAAGGTGCTCCCAGTCCTGTACCTGCAACTACTCTGTCCTGCCAGATGCCAATCAGAAACTGTGTCTCTGGAGACAGAGGATAGCAGAAGTAGGCTGCTGTCCTTTGAAGCCCCCCATCAGCAGGAAATTCTCCTGCCCTGTCCCCTAAAAAAAAAGCTCACCCTGCTGCCTCCCTTATCACTTTCAGCAACCCTCCTTTGCCCCTTTCCCTGGAAGTGGAAGGACTGGAGCACATCTCTATATGTAAAAGAGTAATATGCAAATTGACTGAAGGGCAGAACAACCAGAACAACCGCTCAACCAGTCACTATGAGGTGCACTGACCACCTCCTGGTCCCTCCCCAAGGCCGGCAGATTCCAATTCTCCAATGGTGAATGAGGAACCGGGGGAGGGTGGTGGCAGAGGGGTAGTCGGGCTGCGGGCAGCTGGGGACGATGGCCCTGATCACAGGCCAGGCCTAGGGATTGTACCCATGCGTAAATTTCATGCCCCGGGCCTATAGTCTATAATGATATAAGGGTAATACGCTAATTAGACCAGATATCATTCTGGACATCCTTCCTGACTAAGCCAGGGCCAGAGCAAAAGCCATCCTGTGGGTGGCTGGAGGAAAGCCAATCCGGGTCCTGGGTGCCTGCCATCAGCTGGAGAAAAGGAAGGCCTACTCTTACATGAATTTCTAGCTAATCTGTATATTGCCTGTCAACCAACATGTCCGTCAGTAAGTCGTAAAGCCTTATCTGGTGGATTGCCAAGCCAACTGTTGAAATGATGGCATCTTCTCTATGGTTTGCTGAATGATATAGCTGGTAACAGAACACCTTTCAGATAATTTATACTACTAGGATTCTTCCCCTAACACCAAATATTCAGGACTAGAGGTCCAGTGCACGAATTTGTGCATGGGTGGAGTCAGGCCTGCCTTGATCCGAGTGTAGGGGGCGGACTGGGGGTGGGGCCTGCCAGGGGTGGAGGGGCTCCAAGTGGTTGGCGGGCCAGCTCTGCCCGTGGTCAAACTCCGGTGGAACTCTGGGTTAATGGGGTAATTCGCATATTACCCTTTTATTATATAGGATTATTATATAGGATGATTAGTAGCTCTTCCTTCCTAACAAAAAGCTTCTATAGTGTTTTCCCCTACTTATTATAAATAATCCTCATTTATAACTCAGAAACACATCATAACTAAATATACAAAAGTCACTAACCCTTGTGTCAAGTACTTATGGTGTTTTGAGGTTAAAATTCCTAGATGATGGAATACTTTTCATATTGCTTTTTCTTTGGTGACAATAATAGTACTATTTGGCTATGAGCTATCTGTTAAGTCTTTTGTTTCAAAACTAATTTTGCAAATTTTTTTAAATCTGTATGAATGGTGGAGAGCCAGGTCAAATGGCAGCAGGTTAAGAATAGATACTATATATGAAGCCCATCAAATCTAACCCTAAAAAGTAATCTGGATGAATTACCTAGTTTCTATTCAATGGGTATGGCAAAGAATGAAATAAGTTTTATGAAACATTTAATTTCTAAATAAATCAGACTTTTAAAACTTTAAATGGGAAAGTCAGGTGGCTAAGTATCTGTCCTTGAGATCTTTTAGGGTTAGCCATTTTGTGTGTATCTCTTCACATCAGAGCAGATGCAAAATATAATTCTATAGCACGTATCACATATCTTTGAAATGATGCTTTACAGATATGGCTTGAATGAGCTGGCTATTGTTCACTTCCCTAAAAAATCTTTTTATACAAGATTAACTTTCCAGTGTCAAATTACATCTCTGCAACAGAAGACTTGGGTTATAAATTGTCTATCAAAAGCATTTGCACAGCAGTAACACCAGGAGTTATCGATATGAATGCCAAGAATCAACAAAAGTTATGCTAGCCTCACATTTTTCTAACATCAAAACTCAAGCATAAGCATCTTCAAAAACAAAAACCAGAGCCTGATCACACTACTAAGATAAGTCTTATGCATTATAACAGTAGAGACCATCATTAGTATGGACAAAAGACACTATGTTATTTATAGCTCATCAAGGTAAAGTGGCATGCTGCTAAATTGTCAACATTCTTTCCAGTTCTATTCAAGTGACTGCCTACTCTCTACCATTAAAGTACCATCATGTCACCTTCTCCTGTAAGGTATATGGAGATGAGAAAGCACAATGCAATCTGTAGCTGGGGAAACAGGTGTAAATATTTCTGTGTGGTGCCCAAAAGCCCAGTATTTTATCCACTCAAGAAATAGCAGTGGATGCATATGATTTCAAATAAGGCAATATGAATCTCCTTAGTTGATTAATGGTAAACATTAAAAGGATTAGTTTACCTGAGAGTGAAATTTGTGAGCACAAGGCAAAACTGAGAGGTTTTCTGGAGAGAGATTCTCATGACAGATCACACAAGGCTCTTCTTCCTCTCCTTCATCATCCTAGGGGAAATAAACATAAGATGTATTCAGCTCATTTCTTTCTACCAAATTAAAGTTATAATCAGCAGTCTCAATCTCACCAAATTATTGGCTTCTTCCAACGTGACAGGACCTTGTGAACTGGGGGGCCTCCAGGCTGGTTTTGAGGGCTGGGCAGCGTTACACTGTGGTGGAGAATGGCTGGGTGAAACACAACTACCACTTGGCATTGATTTTCCTTGACTCTGAAAAGAAAAAATATTACACTGATGTTTTTTAGACTTGTTTAAAACAGGAAGATGAACAGAATACCACAGAATGTGATATAGTGAGAATTAGCAAAAGGATAAAGGTCAATCAGATTCATGATAAATCTTGAAACAAAATGTTAGCAATATTACTTATATACTGAGAATTAGGTAAAACAAAAATAACTACATGTGTTCTTTTAACTTAAATAAATGTTTGCAGAAAATTTTGGGGAAAACTTCCTTTACAATCATTCAAATTGACCTAGAGTAAATTTCAAAAAGGTCAATTTATTCTAGAATGATCTAGAAGTATTTCAAAAATACTTCCCATGCCATCTGACCAGTTGAAATTAAATTTTTTTATTAAGAGAGGACTTACTACAATTACAGATTATTGATTTTCCAAATATGTTTGGTTTTAATTAAGACAGCTAACTACTAGAGTTGAAGGCATGAAGGGGCTTAAGATGGAAACTGGAGGAACATAACAAGACACAGCACTGAAAAAATAAGAGAGATACAGTCCCATTAAGGGGATTACAGTGTCCCGTGGTTAAGAGGGATCTTAAAGATATAGAACTTTTCTTTGAGGAGTGAGAAACTAAAGTTTCACACCAGGAACCCCAACCCTTAGTACATGCACAAGATAGATGAGCCCCAAAACAAGCTTTGAAAATCAAAAGGGAATATATCCAGGACAACTATAGAACTGTTATTTTTTTATTTGACAATCTCAGGGAAGAGAGGTCAGTGCACTTGACTAAATAGGAATTCCAAGTGTTAAAAATTCCTGTGGCACGCCAGTGGAAAATTGCTGACATAGACCATAGTTGAAAGGGATACATACATTTACTATTATTGAAATACCTGCCAAAGAGGCAGGAGGCAGCAGGGACTCTCTGAAACACTTGCATCAACCATTTCTGCAATCTAATTCCGCTGTGCTGATGCCAGTACTAATAGACACCATTTAAAAATTCTCCCTCTAGCCTCCTAACGCCAGTGTTACAGTGATGAAAGCCCACACACCCCTACAGCTCAGTCTTGCTCCCTAGCCTGTCCCACCTCTACATGCCAGTAGCAATGGTGGCCCATCACAACAGAAGGGTGCACACAGCCCAAGAGGTGACACCCGTGGAGCACCTGGCTGTGGTGGCCAGAGGAGATTACTCTTCTGGGCCCCATAGGACATCACCAACATAAGGCCACTTCATCAAGACTAGGAGATATAGGAGATCTACTTAATACACAAAAACAAACACAGAGAATTAGGTAAAATGAGAAGACAGAGGAATATGTTCCAAACAAGAGAACAAGATAAAACCTAGTGAAAGAACTATGAAATGAAATGAAGATAAGCAAAGGTCATAAGGATGCTCACCAAACTTGAGAGAAAAATTAATGAATACAATAAGAACTTCAACAAAGAAATAGAAAATTTAAGAAGTACCAATCAGAGTTAAAGAATATAATAAACTGCAAAGAAAAATACACAAGAGAATCAACAGAGTAGATGACATAGAAGAACAGATCAGCAATCAGGAAAATAAAGTAGTGGAAGTTACCCAAGTTTAAAAAGAACAAAAATAACAAAAACATTTGTTTTTAATGAGAATACTGTATAGGACCTCAGGGACAACATCAAGCACTCTAACATTTGTATTATAGGGGTCCAAGATGGAGATAAGAGAATGACAAAGAAAACTTCTTTGAAGAAATAACAGCTGAAAACTTCCCAAACCCAAGGAAGGAAACAGACATTTAGGTCAAGAAAGTACAAAGTACCAAACTAGATGAATCAAAAGAGGTCCACCCCAAGACATTATAATCACAATGTCAATAATTAAAGATAAAGAGAATCTGAAAAGCAAGTAGCAATAAATAAGGAAATTCCTGTAAGACTATCAGCTGATTTTTAAGCAGAAACTTTGCAAGCCAGAAAGAAAAGACACAATATACTCAAAGTGTTAAAAGCAAAAAACAAAACAAACAAACAAACAAAAAAAAACTACATCCAAGAATACTCTATCTGGCAAGATTAGCATTCAAAATTTAAGGAGAGATAACGAATTTCCCAAACAAGCAAAAGCTAAAGAAGTTCATCACCACTAAATCAGCTATACAGAAATGTTGAAGATTGGGGGAAGGATAATGGGGGAGGGAGGGAAAGGAAAACATATGAACTACTATTAAATCTAAGTTATACTGCAAAAAAATTAATTAAAAAATATTGAAGAGAAACTTCCTTAAGTAGAAAAGGAAAAAGCAATAACTTGAAATAAGAAAATATATGAATGAGGAAGATCCAAGATGGCAGCTAATTAGGGGAAGATATACTCAGCTTCTTCCAGGATCAAAGTGGAATTACAATTAAATTATAGAACAATAAATCTGAATAATCAACTAGTTGAAGACTAGTTGAAGAAAAGTCTTATAGCTGAGAACATACAGAAGAGTGTAAGTGGGGAAAAAATGTACCTAATGCAGTGGTCGGCAAACTCATAAGTCAACAGAGCCAAATATCAACAGTACAACGATTGAAATTTCTTTTGAGAGCCAAATTTTTTAAACTTAAACTTCTTCTAATGCCACATCTTTAAAATAGACTCGTCCAGGCCATGGTATTTTGTGGAAGAGCCACACTCAAGAAGCCAAAGAGCTGCATGTGGTTCGAGAGCCCCAGTTTGCTGACCACAGACCTAGTGGTTGAGAATCCAAAAAAGTAGCTCAGCTGCAAAGGTTCGCCTTGAAGAGCAAAGAGTCTCAACTCTATGGCAGGCTCCCAGGCCTGGAGCACCAGAACAGGAAAGAGCCCTTATCATATCTAATTGTGAAAATCAGTGGGGATTCCAACTGCCAGGGACAGATAGGAATTGGCTAAAAACTCAGGTGCCCTCTTAAAGGGCCAGCACACAAAATCACACTTATGGGTACTCAACCTAGATCTAGCAGAGAAATGGCAGCTCTGAGAGAATCTGAGTCATACAAGGGGAGACTGGGTTATGTGACTTCAGGCAGAAAGCTAAAGTTACGGCTGCAATTGTCCCTGGCTGAAATCCTATCTACACTGTCCACAGACACTATTTTTCTGGCTAGAGCATGCCCTTCCATATGACATCAATTGGCCTGGGGAGACCCAGTGGCCCTACCCTCCCAATTCACTGTGTACTTACCCTGCCAAGCTGGCACACTGTTAAGGAATCAGCCAGCTACAGGCAGCCTGGGCTTGCTACAGTCTTTCTTGAAAGGCTCTGAAGGAGGTTTAGGCAGTCTCAGGGCATGTCAGAGATGCATGGGAGAGATGAAGTTATATGATTCTGGGACAAAGCCTTTGCCACTGACCTCCTCCCCCCATACTTTGACTAGCAACAGTGATCCTGTGAAAAGCCTCCTGCCACGAAGCCAAATCCTGTTATAGACTGATGAAATTTGCTGGCCTCACCCTGATGACTCCCTGAGATCACACCGCCCCACAATAAAGATCTGCAGGTCCCAGATGGGTAGCAACCAACCTGAACTTGGTGTATGTTGAGAATTTTACAGAGTGGCCTAAGACACAGCACTGACATGAAGACTGAATCTGTACCAACCTGGTGAACACCACTTACCCTACTTTGTGATTCAGACCCTGCCTCATGTAACTCATGCACTGCCAGAGGTTCTTTCAGTGGCTGAGCCAAATAGGCAGTGGAAGACAGAGTCAGATCTCAGAGTGCGTTGGGCCTTCTGTTAACCTGCCCCAGATTCAGTACTGGTGGAAGCCGGTCTTGGTACAAAACTTGGCCCCAGAATGTGCATCTAGGATCAGCAGAGGCAGCTACCAACTGTGGTTCACCTTACAGCTCCTAATAGGTAGCCCATAGCATCAGTGAATTTTACAAAACATTCAAAGAACTAACACCTGTCCTTCTCAAAATATTCCAAACAATTCAGGAAGAGGGAAGATGCCCCAGCTCATTTTATGAGGCCAGAATTATCCTAATTCCAAAAGCAGATAAAGACACTATGAAGGAATAAAAATTAGGCTTATACACCTGATGAACATCAATGCAAAAAACCTCAAAATTTTAGCAAACTGAACTCTCCAATACCTTAAAAGAAATCATACACTATAATCAAGTGGGATTTATTCCTGGGATGCAAGGTCAGTACAATATGTGCAAATGAATTAATATGATATACCATATTTATAAAATAAAGGATAAAAATATGATCATATAAAATAGATGCAGAAAAAGAATTTGACAAAATCCAGCTCTAGTTTATAATAAAAAATTTGAGCAAACTGAAAAAGGAGGGAAAATACCTCAACATAATAAAGGCCATATATCATAAAGCCACAGCTAATATCACACTGAATAGGCAAAAACTAAAACCATTTCCCTTAAGATCAAGAATAAGACAGGGATGTTAACTTCGAACACTCTTATTCAACACTAGTGGCCCAGTGCGTGAAATTTGTGCACGGGGGTGGGCAGGGTTTCCTCAGCCCAGCCTGCACCCTCTCCAATCTGGGACACCTTGAAGGATGTCCTTCTGCCAGTTTACAGGGATCAGGCCTAAATGGCAGTCAGACATCCCTCTCGTAATCTGGTACTGCTGGCTCCTAACTGCTTACCTGCCTGCCTACGTGCTTGCCTGACTGCCCCCAACCATTCTGCCTGCCAGCCTGCTTGCCCCCAACTGCCCCCACCACCAGCCTGCTTGCCCCCAAATGCACACCCCCGCTAGCCTGATCACTCCCAACTATCTTCCCCCTGCTGGCCTGCTTGTCTCCACCTACCCTCCCCACTGGCCTCCTCGCCCCCACCTGGCCCCCTGCTGGCCCGCTCACTGCAAACAAGATAGGAAGGTCCATTTAGAACACTCTTATTCAACATAGTATTATAAGTCTTAGCCACAGTAATCAGATAAGAAAAAAAATAAAATACATCAAAAATAGAAATAGAAGCCCTAACCGCTTTGGCTTAGTGGATAGAGCATCGGCCTCCGTACTGAAGGGTCTCAGGTTCAATTCCAGTCAAGGGCATGTACTTTGGTTGTGAGCACATCCCCAGTAGGGAGTGTGCAGGAGGCAGCTGATCAATATTTTTCTCTCATTGATATTTCTAACCCTCTATTTTTCTCCCTTCCTCTCTGTAAAAGAGTCAATAAGATAAAAAAAAATAGAAACAGAAGTAAAAGTTATTATTTTCAGATAACATGGTACTATATAGAGTACACTAAAGATTCCACCAAAGAAAATAATAGAAATGATTAAGTGAATTCAGTGCAGTAGCAGGATACAAAATACATTTTCAGAAATTGGATTCATTTTTATACACCAATAATGAACTATCAGTAGACAAAATTAAGAAAACAATAATATCTAATAAAAGAGTAATATACAAATTGACCATACCCTCACAAGCCATGTCTACCAACCAATCAGAAGCAAATGAACCCAACCAAGATGGCTGCCAGCAACAGAGAGCAGGAGGGAAGCTTGTTGGGTTTCCCTAGTATTGGAAGAAGCCAAGCTTTCCGCCTTTCCTTGCCAGCCTAGGTAGGCCTCAACTTAATGCTACAAAGTTTCAATTATAGAACATAATAATGGCTGCCACAGAGCTGGAAAGAGCAGGAGGCTTGAGTTGCACCCAGAGATGGAGGAAGCCAAGCTTTCCACCTGCTCTGGCCGGCCCAGGCCTCCTCTTTTAAGGCTAGAAAGTTTCAATTATGGAAGGTAAATAAATTCCAACAGAAATGGCTGCCACCATAGAGCGAGCAGAAGGCTTGGCTCCACTCTAGGCTACAAAGTTTCAATTACATAAGATAAATAAATCCCAGATACCAGGGCCTCTACTTGGGTCACTGGGGGGCATGGCCAGCCTGCAAACCACCACAGGCCCCTCAACCAGGCCTCCCCACTCACCAAGAGAACCCCCAACATGATTTGGGATACCCTTCTCAGGGCAAACCAGCTGGCCCTCACCCATGCACCAGGCCTCTATCCTAATAAAAGAGTAATATGCAGATTGACCATCACTGCAACACACAAGATGGCTGCCCCCATGTGGACACAAGATGGCCACCACAAGAAGGCCAGCAGGGGAGGGTAGTTGGGAGGGACCAGGCCTGCAAGGGAGGGCAGTTGTGGGTGATCAAGGTCAGCAGGGGAAGGCAGTTGGGAGGAACCAGGCCTGCAAGGGAGCACAGTTGGGGGCGATTAAGCCTGCAGGGGAGGGCAGTTAGGGGTAACAGGCCGGCAGAGGAGGGAAGCTGGCGGCAACCGGGCCTGCAGGGAAGGGCAGTTGAGGGGGAAACCAGCCCTGCAGGGGAGGTCAGTTAGGGGCAAACAGGCTGGCAGGGGAACAATTAGGCATTAATCAGGCTGCAGGGGAGTTGTTAGGGAGTGATCAGGCTGGCAGGCAGAAGCAGTTAGGGGCAATATGGAAGGCAGGCAGGCGAGCAGTTGGGAGCTAGCAGTCCTGGGTTGTGAGTGGGATGTCCGACTGCCCGGGCCTAAACGGGCAGTCAGCATCCCTAAAGGGGTTCCAGATTGGAGAGGGTACAGGTGGGTTGAGGGACATTCCACTCCTCAACATCCCCCACCCCAGTGCACGAATTTCACACACTGGGCCTCTAGTCCATTTATAATTGCATAAAAATATAAAGTATCCAGGAATAAATTTAAATATGGAGATAAAAGACATGTACTTGGAAAATTATAAAACACTGAAGAAAGAAGTTGAAAAAAGATACAAACAGCCCTATCCGGTTTGGCTCAGTAGATAGAGCATTGGCCCGTAGACTGAAAAGTCCCAGGTTCGATTCTAGTAAGGGCATGTACCTTGGTTGTGGGCACATTCCCAGTAGGAGGTGTGCAGGAGGCATCTGATCGATGTTTCTCTCTTAGTGATGTTTCTAACTCTCTATCCTTCTCCTTTCCTCTCTGTAAAAAAAAAATTAAGGAAATATACATTTTTAAAAAGGTACAAATAAATGAATGCATATATCATCTTCATGGATAGGAAGAATTAACATCATTAAAATGTCCTTTATACCCCCAAGAAATCTATATATTTAATGCAATTCCTATCAAAACACCAATGGCATTTTTTACATAAGTAGAAAAAATAATCCCAAAATGTATGTGGATGAACAAATACCTTGAATAACCACAGCAATCTTAAGAAGAACCAGGTGTGAGGTATCACACTGCCTATTATCAAACTATATTATAATACTATAGTAATTAAAACATCATGGGACTGGCATATAAACACATATAGATCAATGGAACAAAATAGGTAGCCTAGAAATAAACACACATGTATACGGTCAATTAATATCCTATATAATAAAAGGCTAATATGCATATCATCCTTCCAGAAGTTAGACTGGAAGACTGGGAGTCTGATCTCTCACTATGACATAGTGGGTGACCAGTAGCAGCGGCAGGAGTGAGGAAAGCAGGAGGTGGGGAGGCCAGGAGGCAAGGAATCTGATCTGCCCTGATTGCCAACCAGGCCTAGGGAGCCTACCCATGCATGAATTTCATGCACCGGGTCTCTAGTATAACAAAATAGGCAAAAACATACAATGGAATAAAGACAGTCTATTCAATAAAAGGCATTGGGAAAATTGGACATATGCATACAAAAAATTTAAACTATCTTATGTCATGTATAAGAATAAACTCTAATGTACTACTCAAAACTATAAAATTCCTAGAAGAAAATGTAAATCAACAAATAGGTGTTGGCGAGGATGTGGAGAAAGGAAACCTTCATGTATTATTGGTGGGAATGCAGACTGGTGTAACTACTATAAAAACATTATGGACTTTCTTCAAAAAATTAAAAATGGAATTGCCTTATGACCCAGTGTCTGCACTTCTGGGAATTACAATAGTCAAGATATGGAAGAAACCCAAGTCCCCATAAATAGATGAGTGCATAAAAATAATGTGATATACAGTATATACACAATAGAGTATTATGTGGCCATAAAAAAAGAATAAAATCTTATCATTTGTGATAGCATGAACAAACCTAGAGGGTATTATGCTAAATTACATAAGTTAGAGAAACACAAATATATGATTTCATGTACATGTGGAATGTAAAGAGCAAAATAAATGAATAAACAAAACAGAAATAGAAGGAGATACTGAGATCATACTGATGGTTGCCAGTGGGAAGTGGGTAGGGGAACTGGATGAAAAAGGTGAAGGGAATAAGAAGTATAAATTGGTAGTCACAAAATAGTCATGGGATACAATGTACAGCATAGGGAGTAGTGTCAATAATCTTGTGTGGTGCCAAGTGGATAACTGAAATATAGGAGCACCATGTTGTAAAGTATATGATTATCTAATTGCTATATTGTAGACCTGAAACTAATACAAAATAATACTGAATGTAAATTGTAATTGAAAAACTTTTAAAAAGAGAAACTATATGAATGAAAAATATATCACTGGTTAAAGCAAATGAACATTAAAGGTAGTGGATTAACCACATATAAAGTTACTATAAAGGCCAAGAGACAAAAGTAGTAAAATAATCTATATAAACAAGAATTAGTTAAAAGAGATAAATGAAATGTAAATACGTAAACCATGACAGCAAATGCAAATAATGTGGGTGCAGAGGTAGAAACATGATTTTTTTTTAAAATGCATACAAGCATGAGTTGCCATCAAGTTAAAATACTGCTATCTATATACATAGGTTCTTTTTTATGGACCTCATGGTAACCTAAACACAAAACCTATGATACACAAAAATTAAGAAAAATGAATCCAAACAAAACATAAAGAAAATAATCAATCACACGGGAAGAGGCAATAATTACATACTTACCAATAATTACTTTAAATTTAAATGAAAAAAAATGCTCCAACTAAAGGCATATGATAATGGATGACGGATTAAAAATCAAGACCCATATATATGCTACCTGCAATAGACTCACTTCACATCTAAGACACACAGACTATAAGTGAAGACATAAAAAAATATATTCCATGCAAATTAAAATAAAAAGAAATCTGGGGCAGCAATATTTATATCAGACAAGTCATACTTTATTTATTTATTTATTTATTTATTTATTTATTTATTTATTTATTTATTTAATAAAATACTTTTTTATTTTTATTTATTTATTTTTTACAGAGCGGAAGGGAGAGGGATAGAAAGTCAGAAACATCGATGAGAGAGAAACATCGATCAGCTGCCTCTTGCACACCCCCTACTGGGGATGTGCCTGCAGCCAAGGTACATGCCCTTGACCAGAATCAAACCCGGGACCTTTCAGTCCTCAGTCTGCAGTCCGATGCTCTATCTACTAAGCCAAACCAGTTTCGGCTGGACAAGTCATACTTTAAAAGAAAGGTTGTGTGTGACAAGAGACAAAGAAGTGAATTTATCTTTAAATTATTTTAATAAAACTAAAATTATATAAAGCTTCTTTTCTGACTATAAAGGTATGAAACTCAAAATCAAGTATAAGAAATATGGAAAAACACAAACATGTAGAAGCCAAACAACATACTATTAAACAACCAATGGGTCAATGAAGAAGTCAAAGAGAAAAAAACAAAAAACATATTGAAACAAAAATAAAACCACAATGGTCCAAACATGTATGGCTATTGCAAAAACAGTGCTAAGAAGGGGGTTTATGGTAATATAAGCCTACCACAAGGAACACGAAAAATCTCAAATAATCTAACTTTAGGTAAAGGAATCAGAAAAAGAACAATCAAAATGAAGTTCGTAGAAAGGAGAAAAGAATAAAAATCAAAGTGCAAATAAAATAGAGACTAAAAAACCATGGAAGAGATAATGGAAACTAAGAACTAGTTATTAAACCTTTAATAAGGCTCATTCAGAAATAAAGGCTTATTCAGAAATAAATAAAAGCAGAAATTAAAGAGAAATTACTACAAACATTATATGCCAACAAAATGAACAACATAGAAGAAATAAATTTCTAAAAACAAGCCATCTTCCAAGACTAAATCATAAGGAAACAGAAAATCTAAATAGAATGGTTCCTAATAACCCCACCTAATAAAAGAGTAATATGCAAATTAACCATCACTTCACTATACCCACAAGCCATGCCCACCAGCCAATCAGGAGTGAGTATGAAAATTAACCCCAAGCAAGATGGCTACAGCCATAGAAAACAGGAGGGAGGTTTGGGTTTCCCAAGTGATGGAAGAAGCCAAGCTTTCTGCACACCCTGGTGGGCCCAGGCCTCCACTCAAGGTTACAAAGTTTCAATTATAGAAGATAAATAAGTCCCAACAAAAAAGAGCAGGAGGGGCTAGGGTTGCCTCCAGCAATGGAGGAAGCTAAGCTTTCTGCACACCCTGGCCAGCCAAGGCCTCCAATCAAAACTACAAAGTTTCAATTGTAAAAGACAAATAAATCCCAGATACCAGAGCCTCCACTTGGGTCACCGGGGGTGTGGCTGACCTGAAAACCACCACAAGATTCTCCCCCAGGCTGCCCCAAGGAAACTCCCACCCTGATCCAGGACACCATTCAGGGCAAGCCAGCTGGCCCCCACCTATGCACCAGGTCTCTATCCTAATAAAAGAGTGATATGCAGATTGACCATCACTCTAACACACAAGACAGCTGCCCCCATGTGGACACAAGATGGTCAGCAGGGGAGGGTGGTTGAGAGGGATCAGGCCTACAAGGGAGGGCAGTTGGGGGTGATCAAGCCTGCAGGGGATGGCAGTTAAGAGTGACCAGACCAGCAGAAGAAGAAAGTTGGGGGTGACCAGGCCTGCAGGGGAGGGCAGTTAGGGGTGACCAGGCCTGCAAGGGAGAACAGTTAGGGGCAAACAGGCTGGCAGGAGAGCAGTTAGGCATCAATCAGGCTGGCAGGGGAGTGGTTAGGGGGTGATCAGGCTGGCAGACAGAAGTGATTAGGGGCAATCAGGAAGGCAGGCAGACAAGCAGTTGGAAGCCAGCAGTCCTGGATTGTGAGTGGGATGTCCGACTGCCCGTTTAGGCCTGATCCTACCAGTATCAGGCCTAAACAGGCAGTAGGACATCCTTTGAGGGGTCCCAGATTGGAGAGTGTGCAGGCTGGTCTGAGTGACACATGCCCCCATGCACAAATTTTATGCACTGGGCCTCAAGTCTATACTAATAAATGGGTAATAAGCAAATGATCGGTACGCCCTTACACATAACAACTGATCAGCAGGAGGCTTTGTGAGCAACAGGCGCAGGTGGACAGGGACTTGCAGCATCGGGGACTTGCGTCACACCATCACAATCCATTATCAAGAGGACTGGGGCCCAATGGAGGCTTCCGCGCAGCTCCGCTGGGTATCCAGAGGCCTCCATGTGAGCCAACCCTCAGGCAGAGCCCAATGGAGGCCTCCGAACAGCGAGGCCTGGGTGGTCCCGTGGCTCTGCGTGGAGCAGAGGAGGGACCTCAGGCTCTGGCCTACATCTTTGGGGCAATCCATTGAGGAGCCCCAGATGGGTGGGTGGCTTCCACACTGTAAGAGGGCACAGGCCAGGCTGGGGGAACCCCACCCACTCTGTGTGCACAAATTTCATGCACCAGGCCACTAGTCTACAATAATCTCAAATAATAAAAGTGTAATATGCTAATTAGACTGGACATCCTAACGGAAGCAGGGGCTGTGAGGGAATCCTGGGTCCTCAGTGCCTACTGGTGGCCAGGGTAAGCCTGGGTCCTTGCTGCCAAAGGAAAGCTGGTGCTGGCAGCCAGGGGAAGAAAGGCCCACTCTTGCATGAATTTTGTGCACCAGGCCTCCAGTCTATATAATAAAAGCCTAAGCGACCTTTATAAGAGAACAACTAAAAAGATCAGTTGCTATGAGGCACACTGACCACTAGGGACAGACACTCAACACAGGAGCTACCCCTTGGTCATTGGTGTGTTTCCACAGTGTGTTCCCAGTGCTGCTCAGCCAGAAGGTGCACTTACGGCTGATGAGCGCAGCAACAGTGACGGGAGCCTCTCCCGCCTCTGCGGCAGCGCTAAAGAGCCATGAGCCGAGAGGTAAGGAGCAGTGAGCAGGCAGGCGGTGAGAAGTGAGGGGTCCTGGACTGCGAGAAAGATGTCCACCTGCCGGCTTAGGCTCCCTCCCTGTGGGCCTAAGTCAGCAGTCAGGGAACAGGCCTAAGCCCGCAGTCAGAGAGTGGCCTAAACCAGCAGCCGGACATCCCCTGAGGGGTCCTGGACTGTGAGAGGGCTCAGGCCAGGCTGAGGGGGAACCTCCCCACCAGTGCACTAATTTTGAGCACCAGATATTTAGTGAATAAATAATGAAAAAAAAGTCCCAACAAACTAAAGTCTAGGATCAAACAACTTCACAGGTGAATTCCAACAAATATATAAAGAAAAGTTAATAGCTATTCTTAAACTATTGCAAAAAATGGAAGAGAAAGGAATACTTCCAAACACATTGTTCGAGGCTAGTATTAACAAGACACTAACAAAAAAAAGCCATAGGCCAATATCCTTTATGAACACAGATGCAAAAATCCACAATAAAATATTAGTAAACCTCGTTCAACAATACTTTAAAAGGATCATACACCATGATTAAGTAGGTTATCCCAGGGATGAAAGGATGGCTCCATATTCACAAATCCACTAATGTGATATACCACATTAACAAAATTATAACTAAGTATTACATGATCAACTCAAGAGATGCAGAAAAAGCCTTTGATAAAATTAAACATTCACTTACAGTAAACACTCTTAAAGTGTGTATAGAGTGAATATACCTCAACATAATAAAGGTCATATATGATAAACATATAGCAAACATCATACTCAACAGTAAAAATATGTAAGTTTTTCCTCTAAGATAAGAAACAAGAAAAGTATGCCCCATCTTCCCACTTTTATTCAATACAGAACTGGAATTCCTAACCACAGCAATCAGAAAAGAAAAAAAATATAAAAAGCACTCAATTTGGAAATAACAGATAAAATTCACTGTTTGTAGATGATAATTATGTTTAGAAAATGTTTCACCACAAACTATTAGAACTAATAAATTCAGTACCTTTGCAGGACACAAAATTAATATACAAAAATTGGTCGCATTCCTATACACTAAAAACAAACTATCAAAAGCAGAAATTATAAAAGCAATTCCATCAAAAAGAATAAAATACCTGAAAATTAACAACCAAGGAGTGAAACAACTATACTCTGAAAACAATAAGACATTGATAAAAGAAATTGAAGATGATACAAATAAATGGAAAGATATATAATGTTCATGAATTGGAAGACAATATTATTACAATGCCAATACTTCCCAAAGCAATCTACAGAGTCAATATAATCCCTATCAAAGTATCAATGAGATTTTTCACAGAACAAAAACAAATCACAGAATTCTAAGAACAAATAATCCAAAAATTTGTATGGAGCAGCAAAATACCCCAAATAGTCAAAGTGATCTTGAGAAAGAATAACAAAACTGAAAACATCACACACCCTTATTTCAAACTATATTACAAAGCTACAGTAATCAAAACAGTATGGTACTGGCAAAAATAGAAACATAGACAAATGGAAGAGAAGAGAGCACCCGGAAATAAATTCATGCTTATATGACAAAGAAGGCAAGAATATATAATGGGGAAAACACAATCTTTTCAATAAATGGTGTTGAAAAAAAAGAACAGATATATGCCAAAAAAATGATAGGACCACTTTCTCATGCCAAATACAAAAATAAACTCAAAATAGATTAAAGACTAGCATGTAAGAACTGAAGCCATAAAACTCCTAGAGAAAAAACAGAGGTAGTAAACTCTTTGACAATGCTCTTGACAATATTTTTATGGAGCTGTCTCTTCAGGCAAGGGCAACAAAAGAAGAATAAGCAAATGAGATTACATCAAATTAAAAACTTTTGCTGCACAGTGAAGGGAACCATCAATAAAATAAAAAGACAACCTACTGAATGGCAGAGGATATTTGCAAATAGTGTATCTCATAAGGAGTTAATATGCAAAATATATAAAGAACACATATAATACACTATCAAAAAAACAATTCAATTAAAAATAGGGAGAGGGTGCCCTGGTCAGTGTGGCTAAATGGTAGTGTCAGCCCATGAACCGAAGGGTCATAGATTCAATTCCTGATCAAGCGTATGTGCCTGTATTGTGGGTTTGATCCCTGGCCCAGGTCGGGGTGGATGTGTCCAGGAGGCAACCAATTGATGTGTCTCACATCGATGTTTTGTTTTGTTTTTTTCTCTCTCTCTCTCCCTCCCTCCGTTTCTCCTTCCCTCTCTCTTTCCCTTCTACCATTCCTCCTCCCACCCGCTCTTTAAAAAATTAATGGGAAAAATACCCTTGGGTAACAATAACAACAGCAGTAACAACAACAATAAAATAGGCAGGAGATCTCAAATAGACATTTTTCCAAAAAAGACATACAAAAGGCCAATAGACATGGACAGATACTCAATATCACTAATCATCAGGTAAATATAATCAAAACCACAATGAGATGTTACCTCACATCTGTCAAAATTGCTTATTAAAAAGACAACAAATAACAATTGTTGGCAAGGATGCGGAGAAAAGCGAACTCTTCTGAACTGTTGGTGGAAATGCTAACTGCTGCATCCACTATAGAAAACAGTATGGAGGTTCTCCAAAGAATTAAAAATAGAATTACCATCTGATCTCTGATCCAGAAATTGTATTTCTGTTTTGTATTATTGAAAGAAAACCAAAACACTAATTTGAAAGAATACATGCACCCCTATGTTCACTGCAATATTATTTACAATAGCCAAGATACAGTAGCAAACTAAATGTCCACTGAATGATAAATGAATAAAAATGTGGTGTATATACACACACATATACATACACATATAATGGGATATTAGTCATAAAAAAGAATTAAATCTTGCCATTTTGAGATAACATGGATGTTTTTCTAAATGAAGTAAATCTGAAAGATATCACATATCTGGAATCTAAAATGTAAAATAAACAAATAAACAAAACAAAACAGATTCATAGATACAAAAGAACTTATGGTTGCTGGAAAAAGTGGGGGAAATGAGCAAATAGATGAAGGGGGTTAGAGGTACAAATTTCCAGTTACATATAAGTTATGGTGATATAATATACAGCATACAAAATATAATTAATAATATCGCAATAATTTTGTATGGTGACAGATGGTTACTAGACTTAAGATGGTGATCATTTTGTGAGGTATTTAAATGTACACATGTAACTAATATAATATTGTTAAGTCACCTATTTTTTTAAAAAAACAAAAATAAAAGGACTTCAGCTTGAGATGTAGAGAAATAAAACAACTTTGAATTCAAGACTCCCAACCTTCATGTTTTTAACTACATATTAAAGTTATCTTAAACTACATGACAGTAAAGTACCTCCCTGCAAAATGACCTTGATGATAGTCAGAGACTTATTACATAGAAATGTGCTTTTTCTAAGGAACACTGGGAGGGGCAGCAGAGATGTATTATAAAGGGACATGAGAAAACTACTGTGGGTGATAGATATACTCATCTTGATTTAAGTGATGATTTTATGGTAATATGTCAAAATTTATCACACTGTATACTTTAAATATGTACAGTTTATAAAGTTCCAATTATGCCTCAATAACAATATGAATTTACATACATTTTAAAAAAACAGCTAACTACTATAGTAAAGGGCAGAGAGATATGAGGCTTTTTTTTAAATTTTATTTTTTTACCTGAGATCTCTTGGGGTCAATAAATTGAGAAATCTTATGAACAATGTCATCAAATGTCAGACCAGGTAAGGAGTTCCCATGAGCATCTTTCACTTTTCGTAAGAAATCTGTAAGTTCCTTTCTGGAATAAAGGAAAGAGCAGTGGTGATTTTCCTTGCTGCGCTAAGGATGTGCTCCCCCCAAAAATATAAAATCCTAGTGTATGATCTTTGATTTAAAAAGTGACCACAAGGCCATCTTCATTTACCTTAAACCATAATGAAAGGCCCTAATGTTTTATTAAGATACTAAATGTGTTAAGATAGTAAAAATATATTTTAACTGTTTTTTGAAAGCTCACTGTGTGAAATCTGTTATCTATGTATTTATGTACTGGACTCTTTATATCACATCTCTCAAAGCTCTCTTGCTGGGACTAAATATTCCTTTTTTTAACTATGTTATATTGATCTTTCTCTCCTTTATCACTCTGAACAATTTTACTTTTGTAAAATTCAGACACAGTAAATAAATATTAAACAGAACAGGAAAGCAAATATTAAAACACTAATGTTTTTAAAACCCTAGGAATATTTTAATTGATAAGTTCTTTTTCAATTCTTATGGTCCACTGACCCAAAGTCTGCACATACATTTTTGGTACAATAATAACAATTATATTAGAATTCTATTATCCATTCATGATAGTATTTATAAAGATATAATCTACCCTAAAGCATAACAGTATGTATATTAAATAAAAGTAAAAATACTTGTGAAACTGGAATTACTTCCTTGGCTATGACAGTAAAGAGAAAAAAAACTTCATTTCCTGAGGGGTAGAATTAATTATCTTTCTACTAAAGTCAGAATTGTGAAAAGAACAGTAAAGTTATGATTTCTTGCATTTAACTCTGTTGTCTAATAAAGAAACTATAAGGATGCTCAAATGAAATTAAGACAAGAGGAAAGCAAAATATGATCAAGTCTGGGTTTATATGGCATACTATCAACTTAAAATTCACACTGGAAATAGGTTACTAACATAATTATTGAAGCCGGTGGCATTAAACCTGGATAAGTTTACAACTAGTTGTACATTCAGTTAATGAGCAAAGCTAAATCTAAAAATGCATTCTCTCATGACTTATCAGTAATAACTTCAGTGATATGTTCCTCTGAAATAATTCATTGCTGTAATTATCACTACAGACTGTAGAGTATGATCTGTACTCACTAGTAAATATAAACTAAGGTACCTGGTCTGTTGTGGAAAAGCATTTTTCAATCTGTCTATAATCCTCTCCCAATTCATCATGGGAGGATCATCCCCCAGATCTGCACCAGGAGACACAGCCTTTCCCACAGGCGACGGCATAGTCCAGGTTAGGCCAGACATCTGTAAGGAAAAGAGAGTTATCAACTATCAGCTTCAATTATTAGGAAGTAATTCTATGCCAAGATATTTCTATGCTTCAGAAAATGGATATAATAAAGAAGAGGAATATTGATATGCTTGTACCCTTTTTAGTTTTTTTCTCAACAATATTTCTAATTGTTTATATTGCCCTTATTTTTAAAATGGGACATAATAGTCTCAGTAATTACAAACATGTACAGAAATACATATAGGGTATTTCTATAGGTACAGAAAAAGGTCTGTAAGTTATAAAGCAATCTATAAATAGTGATTATTTCCTAGGTTTCAATTGCAGGGTAATTTTGCTTTCTGCTTTGTGTATTTCTTGATCATATACTGGAGGCTCTATGCACGAAATTCGTGCAAGAGGCTCAGCCCTCGCAGTCGCAGTGGCTTGCCTCAGCCCCTGCAACTGCACCCAGCAGCTTGCCTCGGCTTCATCTGGAAGGTCGTTTGGTTGTCCTGTCTAATTAGCATATTATACCATTATTATTATAGATTTTGTATATATTTGTGTATTTCTGTATTATTTGCCGTTTTATGATTAGCAGTTACTACTTTTATAATTAGAAAAATAATAAAATTGAATTTTCAAACAAAAAAAGATGAGACTACTACTAGAATGTCTACCCAATGTCTCCTGAATGTTACAAAGGTGGTATGAAAATGATGACACCCCTGAGACACGAAACCATAGAACAAAGTTTTTCCCATATTTTATGGTAGTTCCTTATTAGAATCATTAAGATTCTAATTAATATCAAGTGAATATTTTTGGAGTGCTACTCTGAATACTACAATAATTATAAACATGGCATCTTTTACCTAAGTTTATTTTCAAATATAAGGTTATTACTCACAAAAACTAACAACCACTAACAGCTGTTAGTTTAACTCATACAAAGCCTCGTAAGTGAGAGAAGGAGCAGGGTACTGCCCAGAAGTTGGGGTTTGCCTCAGTAGCAAGCTTTTTCCCGACAGGAAGAGGAATTCTATTAGAAGGTTGAGGTAATTTAATGTTTTTTTTTTCAATAAAATTTTATCATAGTTTCTTATAGAATGGTGCAGGAGCAAACCACATGAATAATACTGTGAAAATGGTGATAAAAAAGACTTGGTACTTAATTAATATATTTGTTTACAGAGAGGCAGCCTAAACAAAAATAAGAAGAGTTTCTTGGACTATATATTTCAAAGGGAGACTGTCAGCCATATGTAGGTACAAAAAGCTGATGAGACTATACTTATGGGAAAGTCTAAATTAGAAAAGTTTTTCATTAATTATATTTAACACTAGAGGCCTGATGCAAAAAATTCATGCAAGAGGAAGCCTTCCTTCCCCTGGCTGCCAGCACTGGCTTCCCTCTAGTACCTGGGACCGAGGCTTCCCTCACAGACCTGGCTTTGTCCAGGTCATCTGGAAGGACATCCAGAAGGATGTTTGGTCTAATTAGCATTTTACGCTTTTCTATACAAATAAAAGCCTATGTGGTCATCACGTACTCATGACATGATGCTGTCATGCCATAACAATCCATCGCCAGGAGGCTGCATGTGCAGCGGCGTGTGTGGGTGGGCGGGGACTTGATGCTGCATGTGTGGCACTGAGGTGGATCCCGAAGCTCTGCATGGTGATGCCAAGGGTCCCTCAGTTCCACGTGATGTGGGGGCAGGTCCCAGTGGGACCCGCGGGTCCGGCCCGCCTCTTTGGGCAATCCATCAAGAAGGCCTGGATGGGTGGGTGGGGCCTACCTCTTTGGGGAGATTGATTGCAGGGTTCCCGCACTCTGAGAGGGCACAGGTGAAGCTGGGGAACCCCCCACCAAGTGCATAAATTTCATGCACTGGGCCTCTAGTATTATTATAATCTTCTAGGAAAACATTTTTATTTTAATAAAAATGTTTACCTTAACCAATTATTATCCTATACTAGTGGCCTGGTGCATGAAATTCATGCACATTAAAAGGGTACTAATTAGAGGAAATATTTTAATAGTGCTATTTATTTACCCTTTCTCTATAATAAAAGTGTGAGAGATAAAAGGTAATGAGTACAATGTATATGAAAATAATACATTTCATTAATAAATAAGTAAATAATAACAAAATGATATAACATTACGAATCCACAGTAAACTGTTGAGTCAATTTTCTTGCATTTAAAATAGGATTGAACGTGTCCCTCACAGAGAGATGAAATCCATAATACTGCATTTGGGTGACTCATGTTCTTACATTTTGTCTAGTATTATTGTTGAGTACACTGTTGTCTCTGAGTCTTAATGCAATATCTGTTCCCCAACCTTTTTCACCATGTGGAAAAAGAATAGGATATGTCATTGCATCTAATGTAGGAAACCACCACTGCTGCAGCTGCCGCCACCACCGCTGCCGCCTCGTTCTCCGCACCTGGGGGTCTCAGTTAGCCCCAGCTGTGGTGAGTTCTGGCTGCTGGTGCTGCCACCACTTGGTCTCTGTGCCTGGGGCCGGGCACTTGATGCCTTCACCACTTCATCTCCGCTCCTGGGGCCTGGCGCTCATGCCTTGCGACCCCACCCCTTGCTCCAATTGGCTGGTAGCATAGCCAATCAGGAGCCAAGGTACAGTCACATTTGCATGTTACTCTTTTATTAGATAGGATAATAAAGAGGAAACATGCAAATTGACCCTCATGCCCTCACACAAGATGGCTTCCCCCATGTGGTCAAAGATGGCAGCCACAAGATGGCCGGCAGGGAAAGATAGTTGTGGGCAATCAAGCCAGCAGAGGAGGACAGTTAGGGGTGACCAGGCCAGCAAGAGAGGGCAGTTTGGGGTGACCAGATCAGTAGGGGAGGGCAGTTGTGGTATCAGGCCGGCAGGGGAGGGCAGTTGGGGGCAATCAAGCGGGGAAGGGAGCAATTAGACATCAATCAGGCTGGTAGGGGAGTGATAAAAGGTGATCAGGCAGGCAGGCAGATAGGAGCGGTTGGGAGCCAGCAGTCCTGGATTGTGAGAGGGATGTCTGACAGCTGGTTTAAACCAGCTGTTGGACATCCCCCAAGGGGTCCCAGATTGGAGAAGCTGCAGGCTCGACTGAGGGATACCCTCCTTCTAGTGCATGAATTTCATGCACTGGGCCTCTAGTAAGTAATAATTCTATTCACTTTAAATTTCTCTATTGTGTCTGCATGTTAGGATAAGGTTTATCTAGCCATTTATAGCAGATTTATAACTTTACAGAATATGTTCCAAGGTGATGTTATTTATATTGTTTGGAGATAAACAGTATCTTACTGAACACATACATGTGTGTGTTTAATTTTTTTCTTTAGTTTGTAGCATAATTTAGTTTGTTGTGACTTGGCTTCTTTGCTTTTCAACCTACCCATCAATCATGCTAAATATAAATTATCTATTAAAATATCAATCTACATGGCATTGGTGCCTGTTATAGAAGAAAAGAATAACTCTAAAGATTCTCTACTATGAAAATATACTTATTATCTTCATATCCAAAAACAAAGCTATTATCAGTTAACAAAATAAATATGTAATGTCCTTAACAGTGATCATATTTATTCAATTATCATTCAGTTATCATCATCATCACTACCAGCATCATCATCATTTATCACACAAATGAAAAAAGGAGCAGAGAGACATTCATTCTGGAAGTCCACTGTCATGATAAAGAACTAGTTAATATCTATTCCACCAAGAAGAGCTCTGTACCAGGGGCGGTCTAGGTTGTCCAGGTGCAGAGATGACTCCATGACAAATGGCAGGCATTTGAGGAACAGTGAGTACAGGTCTAAAAAAAGATTTTTTCACAAGGGGTCTTCCCAAGAACTGCTGCATCTAAAATAGATTTAAAAAAATAATTATAAAAAAAATACAGAATTGTGGAAAGCAAGCTCTTCTTAGCATCTACCAATAAGATGACTTATTGGCTGGACCACAGAAGAGGACAGATTTATTGAGCACTTATATGTTCCAAGTCTAGTATAGGCACAAAGTAGGAGTTCAACTATTTGTTGAATTAAAAATTGAGTATCAGTATAGCTCTTAATTATCCTAAAACCAATAGGTAAAAGGTTAATGAGGAACTCATTGGATTCCTTTTTAAAAATAAGGGCTGCAAAATTAAAGTTAATTATAACTTAACTATAGGCCTGTTGCACGAAGAGATTCGTGCAATAGGCCTTCTTTTCCTTGGCTTCCTACACCGGCTTTCCTCCAGCACCAGGGACCCAGGCCTTCGCTCCAGCCAGAGTCTGCCATCTTCACTGCAGACTGCCATCTTGGTCTTCACTGCAGATTCCAGGTGGAGTCTGCCATCTTCATCTTCACTGCAGACTTCGAAGTCTGCAGTCTTGTCTTTGCTGTGGAATTCCACTTCTGTAGATCCCTTTCCCCAACCCCACCCCCAACCCCACCCCTCTCATAGCAGGCGTCCTGCCCTGCCTGGCCACTCTGTGCCTGGAGCAGCTGGGTGGCCCCATCTTTGGCCTTCTAATTTGTATACTCACTTTGATTGGTTGTGGACATAACGGAAGTATGGTCAATTTACATGTTTGTCTATTATTAGGTAAGACTAGAGGCCCAGTGCATGGATTCCTGCACACTGAAAGGAAATAAATTAGATGGGCCAGACATGCCCTAGAGCCAACCTCCTGTAGTTCCTTCCCAGCTGGCCACACCTGGGCCAGCGCTAGGGTTCAAAGGGCATCTCCAGAGTGAGTGGGGTCCCTCAGGCAGATGCGGTCCCTCGGCCTGGCCTGTGGTGATTGGGCTGAAACCAGCAGTCTGACATCCCCCAAAGGGTCCCAGAGTGTGAGAGGGCACTCTGCAAAGTTGCAGTTGCTTGGCAGATCCTGCATTGAGCGCCTGCCCCTTGGTGGTCAGTGTGTGTCATACCTGTCAGCCGGTCGGCTGGTCACTTAGCCTTTTATATATATAGATTGGAAATATTGTCAAGCGAGGTTAAGAAAAAGAAATTCTGAGACAACTGGGGTAATATAAAATTTAATTGGATATTATCTATAATAATAAAAGCATAACATGCTAATTAGATTGGACGTCCTTCCAGACAACCTTCTGGAAGAAGCCGGGGTTGCGAGGGAAGCTTGGGTCCTGGGTGTCTGTGGGTGGCCGGAGACAAGCCCACCTGCCGGTGGCTGGAGGAAAGTCTGGATCCCGGGTTCTGGCAGCTGGAGGAAAGCCTGGGTCTCGTGTGCCAGAGGGAAGCCGGTACCGGCAGCTGGGGGAAGGTTGGCCTATTCTTGTACAAATTTCATGCATCGTGCCTCTAGTTAAAAATAATTTACAATTCTTAGCTAGAAAATGGTGTTATGATAATGCCCAATAATATGAGTCCTCAATCTTTTAGGAATACATGCTAAAGTATATCTGGATGATGCTACATGATATTTAAAGGTTTACTTTAAAATATTTCAGTGAGGAAGAAGAAAGATGACATAGAACAAAACTAACAAAATGTTGATAATGTTGAAGTTGGTTCTTGGGTTCACAGAGCCTTATTATACTATTCTATTTTCATACATATTTTATATTTCCATAATATAAAGTTTTTAAAGAATGAATGAATGGTGGGTACTGAGTTAACAGTCCTGCTCTCTTTGAGGGCAACTATTATATAACACTACTTTGAGGATTAGATAGCTGGTATACAAAAATAAAAATATAGTAAAACACATAAAAAATAATGGGTTAAATTGGAACACTGCCCAATATGTGTTAATTCCTGTAGAATCATAGTGAATCTTTGGGGTTTCTCCATCATCTACGTAACACATTCCTTATAAGAGTACTTGGGTATGATGGTGCTATAAGCCACAAATAATAATGTTCATAATATAGTACCTCTATAAAAAGCAGATTGACCAAAATATAAAAGGCAATAATATCATTCTAAACAAAATCCAGAGTGTGTGTCATATAATACTTTTAGCTCAGGATTTGTTTTTGAAACACAGTGAAAATACAAATAATTTACATTATTTCTAAATTCCTTAATTTCTTCAACTATTTATTGAAATATTATTTCAAAGCTCTCCTACAAGCAGAAGTGCTGCCATCAAAAGTGATCTGCCACTAAATATCTCATACTTTTTTTCTTTTTCTATCCCCAGATCTGTTCTGATAATAAAAATTATCACCTAATGATTCTGTTCTAAAAGGTATTTTGGAAAGCTGTATGTGTTTCTTGGGTTAAGGCACTATGTTTCCCCAAAGGATAACATACATAATATAGTATAGATATTAGTATATCTGATTAAGACTCACTGATCCTACAACAAGCAGAGAAAGGACATAAATGGAAGATGTCCTTGCTATTAAAGGTAGAATAGAAGATAAAATTTAAGGGAAAGAAAGTCCAAAGTAGAAGTGGAGGGTGAAGTCAGCCTGCTAAGGTATTAAGCTGAAGTGTTTCAGTCATCTAGGGGTATCTTGAAAGCAATGGAAATTCTGAGCATTCATTAGTTTTCTCCTATGTTGTAGATGAGAGTAACAAGAGGAATAAAAATATACTACCTCTTTAGATATCAAATGTACCACCAATATCCAGTGATACAATATAGGTATGTAACCTCAGTTGAGCCAGCCCACTAGTTTTATCATCTGAAGATGATACAGCAAAAATGGAAATTTTTGTATAGATATTAGTTGCAAATACTTTCCTCCCATTTTATCAGCCAGTGCATTATTTATCATCTTCAGATGATAAAACTAGTTGGCTGGCTCAACTGAGGTCACATACTTATATTATATCACAGGATATTGGTGATATATTTGATATATAAAGAATTAGTATATTTTAAAAAGGACATAATTACAAATGATATGCACATTATGTGCCTATTCATTTTGAACACGCAATAAACAAACTACATAGTCAATGTTTTATAGCCCTTACTATTTTATCATGATGAAGATAGTAATTTTTCAAAATGTCATATTTCTTACCAGTATCTCAGGACTGGGTGGTGGTGGAGGAAGCTGGATTGGAGGTAAGGTACTCAACGCGAATCCTTGCTTCACCTGGTTAATTTGTTCATTGTATTGCGTCTAGAAGAAAAAGAGAAACAAGATTTTAAAGCAAAGTCAACTTAAAAAAATAGCATATAAAAATACTTAATAGGTTTTGAATAATACAGCAAAAAGTGATTCTCAATCTATTGTAAAAATATGAAAATAATTTCTGACATAAAAACAGTTCTATAGAACAGCATCCCTGAATGTAAATAGCTGTTATTTTTAGAAGTTGTTGATTGACAAGACACAAAGACACATAATTCAAAGTTCCCTGAGATAATTCTTCAGTGTTTCCATGATTTTGAGCCCCAAACTTGGAACTACTTATATAAAATAAATAGTCTAAAGATTGGAGAACTTATAAATAATACACTAGCTGATAAATATGGGGGGGGGGAAAGTATCTGCAACAAAGACTTGAATTACTTGCAAATGTTCATTTTAAAACCTAGAAGAAAAATTTTAGAGAATATCTATCAAATATTTATATTTGTTTATCTCAAGTTATACTCTAGCTTTCTTCAGTTCCATATCACCCTTGTTTTATTCTCTTGGATTTGCCAAAAGACTAATCCCTGAAGCTTAACAAGCTTTTAACATTTTATTGGCATTGTCCCTGTTTTGCTTTACATTAAATTTTGTAAACAACCCAAGAACTGGAAAAGAAAGTCTTTTAGAAATTTCCACACAGAGAATACTGGTATGTGCTTGAAAGAAAACAAGGATACAGAACAAGGAGCACCTCTCTTGAGGCCAGAACTTTGAATAAACCCAATAGAGATGTTGAGCATAGTAAAGACTGAATACTGAAGAGTCCAGGAAAAAAACAGTCAAGACCACCAACAAAAAAAAATTAGGTAAGTACTTAATGCTTTGAGTCAGCTTTTCACAACTGAATGTCATTGTTTGTGTTGTGAAATCACAAAATAATCAACATTATATATAAACTTTAAGATATAAATACAAAAATATCAAAAACCAAATTAATATTCCATTATTTCTTTATATTACCTTTATCATAGTCCTAATAACAGTAAACTAGTTTGGCTCAGTAGATAGAGCGTCAGCCTGTGGATTGAAAGGTCCTGGATTTGATTCCGGTCAAGGGCATATAACTTGGTTGCGGGCACAGGTGTGCAGGAGACAGCTGATCGATGTTTCTCTCTTATTGATGTTTCTGACTTCCTATCCCTCTCCCTTCCTCTCTGTAAATAATCAATAAAATATATTTAAAAAAAGAATTCATCATTTTTCATTTGAAATCCTATCTAATAAAAGTAATATGCAAATTAATCATCACTCTGCTATGCCCACAAGCCAGGCCCACTAGCCAATCAGAAGCGAGTTATATAAATTAATTCTAAGATGGCTGCAGCCACAGAGAGCAGGAGGGAGGCTTGGGTTGACCCAGCAATGGAGGAAACCAAGCTTTCTGCATGCCCTGGCTAGCCCAGACCTCTGCTTAAGGCTATAAAGTTTCAATGATAGAAGATACATAAATCCCCACAGAAATGGCTGCTGCCATAGAGGGAGCAGGAGGCTTGCCTATGCTCCAGGCTAGAAAGTTTCCATTGTAGAAGATAAATAAATCCCAGATACCAGGGCCTTTGCTTGGGTTGCCGGGGGGCATGGCCAGCCTGCAAACCACCACAGGCCCCTTGTCCAGGCTGCCCATGCCCCAAGAGAACCCCCACCCTAATCCAGGTCACCCTTCAGGGCAAAGAAGCTGGCCCCCACCCATGCACCAAGCCTCTATCTTATCTAATAAAAGAGTGATATGCAGATTGGCCATCACTGCAACACACAAGATGGCTGCCCTCATGTGGTCAGAGATCCTGCCCCCATTGTGGACACAAGATGGCCACCACAAGATAGCCAGCAGGGCAGGGTGGCTGGAAGGAACCAGGCCTGCAAGGGAGGGCAGTTGGGGGTGATCAGGCCTGCAAGGGGGGGCAGTTGGGGATGATCAAGCCTGCAGAGGAGGGAAGTTGGAGACAAACAGGCTGGCAGGGAGCAGTTAGACATCAATCAGGCTGGCAGGGGAACAGTTAGGGGATGATCAAGCTGGCAGGCAGAAGCAGCTAGGGGCAATCAGAAAGATAGGCAGGTGAGCAGTTCGGAACCAGCAGTCCTAAATTCTGAGAGGGATGTGTGACTGCTCGTTTAGGCCAGATCCCACTGAGGTCGGACCTAAACGGGTAGTTGGACATCCCTTGAGGGGTCCCAGATTGGAGAGGTGCAAGCTGGGCTGAGGGACACCCTCCCCCCCCCCGGTGCACAAATTTCATGCACTGGGCCTCTAGTAATTACATAAAAATTTAACATTGAAACTAATAGGGGTCTGCTTATCTTCCTTTTTAAAAAATATATATTTTTATTAGTTTCAGAGAGGAAGGAGGGAGGGGGGAAAGAGAGAGAAACATCAATGATGAGAATCATTGACTGGCTGCCTCCTGCACGTCCCCACATTGGGAATTGAGCCCGCAACCTGGGCATGTGCCTCTGACCAGAATCGAACACAGTACCCTTCAGTCCACAGGCCAATGCTCTATTCACCGAGTCAAACCAGCCAGGTCATTGATCTTCCTTTTAATTCTGTAAACACACAATTATTAAAACCAAGTTAGGCATTTATTTCTCATTGGAGCAGAGTTAGCTTTGAAATTCTAAAAAAGTTACGTGTGAAGCACACTGAATTTATCATTTACTATACTAAGTTGGTTGCTAGCTACAATCAATTATGTGGAATAGATCTCAAATCTCAAAAAGGCATAAACTTTAGAAACTGAAATGAAATCTATGTTCTTCCTTAAATTTTTCTAGCAATTGTTTTTAATGTTAAATGTTTTCTTTAAGTATATACCACATACAACTTTCAGTCAACTTACTCTAAATACTTTACAACTTACCCTAAAGAATGCAATCTTGTTCCTGACATCTGTCACAATGGCATCCCAACTGTCTACTGCAGCCTTTAACTGAAGTGATTCTTGGTTGCTGGTGTAGACAAGGAGAAACAAGAGGAAGTTCTTTCTTTTTATATAAGAATTAGGTTTCCAAAAATTTCCATTATGTTTTCTAGTATATATGTAAATAATGTAAAACAACAAAGTTATCTCTATTACCAAACACCTCAAATGGGCTAGAGACATATGTGTTTTTTTCCCCAAGAGAAAATATAACTTCTTCAGCAAAGTAAGGTGTGTTTTTGTTGTTGTTGTTTGTTTGTTTTCTGGTGTGGCAATATTTTTAGGACATATTATAAAACCTTTTCACAAGAATTCCTCTGCAAAGTGGGAAGGCAGGAAAAGCCAAAGAAGGAAATTGCCCTAACCATCTGATGTTGAGAATACGCTCATCTTGGAAGCAGGTTTTGGATGGTCTCCATGTGAACCCTAACATCACAAGGCCATAGCTGGCTTACCAGGCTCTTTTTCAAATTAAAAAAAAAAATACTCCATATGGGAGGGCAAATGAGAAAGAAGTATCTCTTGAGGAGGAATAAATTACATTGTTGCTTCTATGCAGTGCATAATTGCCCAAACATAGCAGCTCTGCCAAACATACCAACCAAATGACTTAAGTAGGAATAGCATGGTGGTATTTAGGGGGGTCTGCTATCTACAGAAGAGAGATTTCAAGAGACTATAAAACATACCCAGCCCAGTATCATCCAGTACAACTTTAAAAGGGATCACATAAAAAGTCTTGCTAATATTATAATTTACTGAGCATTTTTCTCCTACTAGCAGAGACTGATTACTTAAAGCAGTGCTTTCCTGACCTGACTACACATAGTATATCCTGGAAATCTTGTTAAGTCTCAGAGATTCTGATTCTTAGAAATAAACAGTGATGACCATTAAATAATTCTTTAAAAATATGATGATGTGCCCCGGCCAGGTGGTTCAGTTGGTAGGAGCATCATCCACACACCAAAAAGGTTATGGGATTGATCCCTGGTCAGGGCACATAAGGCTATCAATTGATGTTTCTATCTCCTCTGCTCTTCTTCTCCAAAGTCAATAAACATTTCCTCGGGTGAGGATTAATAATAATCCTATCTAATAAAAGAGTAATATGTAAATTGATTGTACCTCCGCTACACCCACCAGCCAATCAGGAGCAAATACGCAAATAAGCCCCAACCAAGATGGCTGCAGTCACTGAGAGCAGGAGGGAGACTTGGGTTGCCCCGGCAATGGAGAAAGCCAAGTTTTCTGACTGGCCTTGCTGGCTTAGGCCTCCACTCAATGCTACAAATTTTCAATTATAGAAGATACATAATCCCAACAGAAATGGCAACAGCCACGGAGCGAGCAGAAGCCTTGGCTCCATTCCAGGCTACAAAGTTTCAATTTTAGAAGATCAATAAATCCCAGATACCAGGGCCTCTGCTTGGGTCGCCGAGAGGCATGGCCAACCTGCAAACCACCACAGGCCCCTCGTCCAGGTTTCCCCACACACCAAGATAACCCCCACCCTGATCCAGGATACCCTTCAGGGCAAACCAGCTAGCCCCCACCCATGCACCAGGCCTCTATCCTATCTAATAAAAGAGTGATATGCAGATTGACCATCACCCCAACACACAAGATGGCTGCCCCCATGTGGTCAAAGAACCTGCCCCCATGTGGACACAAGATGGCCACCGCAAGATGGCCAGCAGGAGAGGGCAGTTGGGAGGGACCGGGCCTGTATGGGAGGGCAGTTGTGGGCGATCAGGCCAGCAGAGGAGGCAGTTGGGAGGGACCAGGCCTGCAAGGGAGGGCAGTTGGGGGCGATCAAGCCTGCAGGGGAAGTCAGTTAGGGGTGACCAGGCCAGCAGAGGAGGGAAGGTGGGGGCAAACGGGCTGACAAGGGAGCAGTTAGACATCAATCAGGCTGGCAGGGGAGTAGTTAGCGGGTGATCAGGCTGGTAGGCAGAAGCAGTTAGGGGCAATCAGGAAGGCAGGCAGGCGAGCATTTGGGAGCCAGCAGTCCTGGATTGTGAGAGGGATCCCAGATTGGAGAGGGTATAGGCTGGGCTGATGGTCAACTGCCCCTCCCCTTGTATGATTTCATGCACCAGGCCTCTAGTAATAATAATAATAATAATAATAATACCTTGGCTCCAGAGATTCTAATTCTTTTAAGTTTAAATTTATATCTCATAAAATTATAAATTTAAGGAGAATCTCCATCTGCCCAATATTTAAAAATCACTCATATAAAGCACAGCAGGAAACTGCCTTTAACATGTGATTTTAGATAAGTTAATACTGATTCTTCCTCCACCCCAAAGTACTCTGTAGGTATTTAAAAATCAAGCCTTTGAAAAGAAAACAATTAGAAAAATTTTCCACTTAGAATCCATCCTGGTTTGTAAATATCTGGTCTTCATTGTTGTTTGAATGAGATTTTTGATCTATATGACTGCAGAGGAAGGGAAAAAAATCTATTAGAAGCTTTACTGCATTCAGGAGACTTCTCAGTACTTCAGCAGAAGCAACAAAATAAAAGTATCCAAGTGACTAGGTAACCTTTGAGGTTTAAAAACAAAAGAGCTTCTTCATTCCAAAGACTCTAATGTTATTTATTTAAAATGAGAGGCCCGGTGCACTAATTACTACACTAGCGGGGTACCTCATCCTGGCCTGTGGGATCGGGCTGAAACCAACTCTCCAACGTCCCCCGAGAGGGTGCAGGCCAGGCCAAGGGACCCCACAGGTGCATGATCAGGGCCAGGGAGGGACGAGGGAGGTTGGCCAATCAGGGAGAGACCACGGGAGGGCACCAGGGCATGTCTGACCAGTCTTGCTCAGTCCTGATCAGCCAGACCCCAGTAGCAAGCTAACCTACCAGTTAGTGCATCTGCTCCCTGGTGGTAAGTGCATGTCATAGCCACTAGTCAACCTGTCAACTGTCTGCCCCCTGGTGGTCAGTGCACATCATAGCGTGCAGTTAAGCAGCCTTAGCATATCATTAGCATATTATATTTTGATTGAATGGATGACCGAACACTTAGCATATGAAGCTTTTATTATATAGGACACATCACAAATTATGTTCAACCTTGGAGCCACTTGCAAGTATCTGTGAGATTAAGATGAATTAAGAAAGCGGGGAGGATTACCTTGCCGCCATCTGAGTCACCCTGGCAAGGTGACTGAGGCATTCCTTTTCGGTCTGCTCTAGATGAAGCAAGCCAAAATCTCGACGACACTGTAAGAAATACACCTGCATATTTTTGAGAGAAAGAAAAAGAAAGGTGTCCTTGTAAATGAACACATTCTTTTCTCAATCATTTCATGTAAATTTTAAGCGACTTTTCAATCTTTTCCAACAGCACCCGACTTTCTTCACCACCAATGACACATTATAAAAGCTTTTTGATCAATTCTGAATTCTAATTTTTTTATTCAATGGTTACTGGGTTTGTAAACATTCTAGAAGATTAGTTTTCAAACCCGCACATAAACTAGAACCATCTCAAAAGCTTTTAAACCAACTTTAATAAAATGATGGCAGGCCCAGATATTCTAATTTAAGTTATACTAGATGTAGCCTGGGTATTGAGTTAAGAAAACTCAAAATAATCCCTGCTGTTTATTTTATAACTGATGAAGGGGTAAGAAAATAATCAGACTCTAAAGGACCATGCAGTGCAATGCGTCTGGGAGGTCATCTAGTCTAATCCCACAGCAAGAATCTATTCTCTTGGACAGCATTAAGTATTTCTAAAATTATAGAATTAGAAACTTCCTCACTTAAAACAGTGAAAAACAAATGTAAACTTGAGTGTTGTTTTTCATTAAAGTTAGCACTCCAACAGTTTAAATCTTCAGAATATTTTTGGTTCATGTACCAGTCCTTAATTGTTGACCTCTGGATTTCTAAGAACTCTGCTAAAGAATAGAGCTTGGGAGATCTGTAATGATTTTAATGTTAGTGAACTTTCCAAAACTTGAATCTTATTATATATTATGTTTGGTTCTCTATAAAAAAAATTATACACACACATAGAATCCCCCCCTCTCTGTTTTCTTTTTTGTTTGTTTGTTTTTTGAGAGAGAGAGAGAGAGAGAGAGAGAGAGAGAGAGAGAGAGAGAGAGAACGAACCTAGCTGTGAGGTTCTAAGCTAGCCTAGAAAAAACTGAGTAACATTCTTGGTCCAGAAGGTAAGCTGGTTTCTTTACATTGGAGTGTATGATGTATATGAGCTTTTGGCAAATTTATGTAAGAAGAAAAGAAGAGAGATTATGACAGCAGTGAAATATTATTTTTCAAAATTTGGCATGGTGACCTGGCTTCATGAAAATTTTCCCACGATGTCTGCATTTGCTATATATATATATATATATATATATATAAAAGCAAACCAATTTCTTGGAGTCATTTGAGAAAAAAAAAACATAAGATCATAATACTGTAGTAATCACACACAAAATGCCAATGAGTCTAAAAAACACAAAGATTGGAGCTGATTTTTTCAAGCTGGTTCTAAAATGCCTATTGCTCTTTATTTACAAAACAGTTTAAAACCTCCCACCACATTCTTTAGTATATTAGTACACAAGTAAACTTGCTTCCCCAACCCTTCCTCCCTCCCTCTCTCACCTCAGCTGTTAAAGCTCTACTAGTTTCTGCATTCAGTTTGCTTGAGTATGTTTTAATTGTGGTTTCCATATTAAGCTTCTCCTTTTCCCACTGAGATCTGAAATATATGATCATTAGAGTCGGTAACATTGCAGCAAGAACAAACTTTTCTATTTTATTCAAGAGGAAGATAACAAGCTACTCAATGAATAGTTAATGATTTCTTGAAAAGTATACAGCATATAAAAGCAGGAAAAGACAATACTTAAGCCTTATTGTTATCCTTTACTATCAAAAGCATAAAAGTTTTAAAGTTGTCAATATAGAGGTAATGATTTAAAACTTGGCTCTCAAGTTGTCTGAGCATGAATCTCAGTTCCATAGTTTATTAATGTGAAACCCTGGACAAGTTACTGACCTTCCTTGTACCTCAGTTTTCTCACATGTAAAAGTAGAGGAAATTGTATTACTTACCTCAAGAGCTATAGTGAAAATTAATTTAGATATATACATAAAGCATTTTGTATTTGGCACATAGTAAGTACTAAATAAATGTCAGGTATTACCATAATTAATAAATTTTACCTAAAGTTTCTTTATACAAGCTTTAACAGCAACTGTGGACATTTTTATTATCTGTGTTATAAAGCTAGGTCACTGCATGAAAATATTTTAATATTATTACATTCAATGCCTGCCTCAGAATGAAAACAAATCCTACAGGTTAAAAGGAAGGGAGATGATGATAGGACATTATTTATCAAGGACATTATAGAAAATGGCTACCTGTAAGGTTTCCCTTTTTGTTATCTCATCTTAGCTTAAGCCCCAGAACTCTAGAGCAATACAAACCAATGTCTTAAATGGAAACAATTAATTGAAAATAAAATATGGTAATAGGAAATGTTCACAAAAGCTATCCTCAATGTTTTAATAGAAACATCTGGATACTTGAGTACCTGACAAACACTGAAGAGGAGCTTGATAAATCAATATATTATTAATACCATTAAGGCGAAAGTGTTTTGAGGTAGTGGGGGAGGGGGATCATGAAATGTCCAAGAGAATTATTATACCAATATTATAAAAATTTGCCTACAAGAATAAGACAAAAAATAGATAAATTGGACTTCATTAAGTTAAAAACTTTTGTACTTTAAAGGCCATCATCAAGAAAATGAAAAGAGCCCTAGCCAATTTGGTTCAGTGGATGGAGCATTTGGCCTGCAGATTGAAGGGTCTCAGATCCAATTCTAATCAAGGGTATGCACCTTGGTTGCAGGTTTGAACCCCAGGCAGGTGGGGTGCATGCGGGAGGCAACAATCAATGTGCCTCTCTCACATGAGGTTTCTCTTTCTCTCTGTCTCTCTCCCGCTTTTCCACTCTCTAAAAATCAGTGGGAAAATATTCTTGGGTGAGAATTAACAAAAAAAGTGAAAAGACAACCAACAGAATGGAGGAAATCATTTGCAAGTATCTGATAAGGGTCTTGTATCGAGAACATACAAAGAAAAATTGTAACTACAGTAAAAACACAAACAATTGAATTTTTAAAATGGTCAAAGATATAAATAGATATTTCTCTAATTAGACAAACAAATGGCCAATAAGCATATGAAAAGATGCTCTACAAAATTAACCATTAGGAAAATGAAAATAAAAGGTACAACGATATACCACTTCACATCCATTCCAATTGGTATAATAAAGACTGATAATCCAATAAGTATTGATGAGAATATAGAGAAATCAGAACTATCATCCATTATTGGTAGATTATAAACTGGTGAATTGATCTAGAAAATAGTTTGGCAGCTCCTCAAACAGTTAAACAGAATTAACCTCATGTCTTAGCAATTGCATTCTTACATATACTAGTACATCACCAAAAGAGAATTTAAAACATGCCCACATAAAAACTTGTACACAAATGTTCTATCAGAATTATTTATTATAGCTCAAAATGAAGAAGCATTGAACAGACTGTCAAATTACAGCGGGAAGGCAGGGGAGGTTGCGGGGGGGGGGGGGTGTTGTAAGAGATCAACTGAAAGACTTGTACGCATGGATATAAGCATAACCAATGAATACAAGACACTGGTGGGGGGGCGGGCAGGTGAGGGCATGTACTGAGGGGTATGGGAGGCTGGGGGGAGGTCAATGGGGAAAAAAAGAAGACATATGTACTACTATTTGTAATATTTTATTTTATTTTATTATTTTATTTTATTTTAAAATATATTTTATTGATTTTTTACAGAGTGGAAGGGAGAGGGATAGAAAGTCGGAAACATCGATGAGAGAGAGACATCAATCAGCTGCCTCTTGCACTCCCCTTACTGGGGATGTGCCCACAGCCAAGGTACATGCCCTTGCCGGAATCGAACCCAGGACCCTTCAGTCCGCAGTCTGACGCTCTATCCACTGAGCCAAACCGGTCTCGGCTATTTGTAATATTTTCAACAACAACAAAAAATTAATTATAAAAAAACAAATGAAATTTCCATAAACTGATGAAAAGAAAAAAAATTGGTATATCCATACAATGAAATATTATTTTCCCACAAAAAGAATGAGTACAGATATATGCTATAACACGAATGAATCTTGAAAAAGATTGTTAAGTGAAATAAGTTAATCACAAAAGACCACACATTAAATGGTTGAATTTATATGAAATGTTCAGAATGGGCAAATCCAGGGGCAAAAAATAGACTAGTGGTTCCCAGAAGCTCAGGGAAGAGAGGAGTGACTTCTAGTGAATCCACTATCTAGTGGAATTAGATAGTGGTGGTGATTGTACATTTCTGTGAATATATTAAAAACCAATGAATTACATATTTTAACAGTGTAAATTTTATGCGGTATAAATTAGATCTCAAAAAAGCTGTTATAAAAAAATTACCTGTAGGCAACTCTATGAACGAGAACAAAAGTTAAGTCAGTTTCATAAAGCAGTCACACCCAGTTGTATTAGGGTAAAGATATAAGAACTCAATAAGCTCTAGTCTCTGAAATTAGTGTGTTGTGAGACAATAATTTAGCTGATTTATTCTCAGCAGTTTTCTAGCGCCAAAGTTAAAGTGAACATAACCTCCCAATTTGTCCAGGACACTTTTAGTTTATACCTGTTGTCTCAGTGTAATTATGAATACTGCTCAATTTCAGGCTCACAGTGCCCCAGTTTGGATGATAAATTATATGGCTGCCCTAGCCAGAACATGCTGAGTGAAATACAAAGTTTCAGAAAGGGTGCACTCAATCAAAGTAACAGCTGTTTGTACCTTTTCGTGGAAAGTTGCTCTTTAAGGTTCTTGATCTCATTATCTTTGGCATGGTTTTGACGTTGTAATCTAAGCAAAGAAAAAAGTCATAAGATGTTAGAAATTATTTGTCATTATAGATGAGGAGGGATTAAGTATGTCCATTTTGGGCCAAATTGTTGAGTCTGAAAATATCTAAATTCTGATACCTAATCCTTCTGAAATTTATCTTATTTTTGATGTCTGATTTACTGACTTCCCAAAGCAAGAACTAAGTTATAACTCCTTAGTTTTAACTAAGCTATAAATTAGAAAGCCAGCTACAAGAGTTATTTTGTTTTGTATTCCCAGCTCAGTGATTTGGAAAAATGTCTTTAATTTTTTTCCCTGCTAAAAAACAGAGATGGTAACTTCTGATGTTCTAGGCCTGTTGTGGGATTGAAAACTTTAAATTCCTTAAAGAGATATTATATTATGTCATGCAAACTATTAAAGACTTACAGTCTGAAAGAAACCAGACCTTTAATATAGAAGTAATAAAGCTATGTTCAAGTAAGAATTTTAATAATGACTACGAATTAAAACTAGGAATCACTCATATAACCTAATCATGGGAAATCTGAATAAAATTTTTGTATAAATCAGAAAACATAATCTGTGATTAGCTTAAAATTCATATGCAAGAAACTATTAAGAAAAATACAAAGTAATACTTTTTGGTTAACATATATTCACATACTGTTTTTTATTTTCCTCCCTTGTGCTGCTGCTGTATTTCTCTTCACATCCAAGCTTTTTTTTTTCCTTCCCTCGGACAAATTTTATTTTGGGAAAGGACTGGATTTTGAGGAGAAAAAAAAATGGGGCAGAGAGGTATGGAATAGAAAATAAATACAAATGTAAGGTTCTTTGCTAATTTTTTTATAACAACAAATGAGTACAGCGAATACCCTGTACAAAACAACACAATAAAGGCTCAAGATGAAGGTGTTCCTTGAGGCAAGGCTGAAGATTTTCAGTCTTTGAAATTTGGGATTTAGGCTACAATCCTTATTTTTGGATGGATCACTGGGTGTGTAGTACAGTCCATGCTTTTAACCAGATTTGAACAGAATGGCCACTTAGCCCAAGTAGAAGTAGATGAAATGTTGGTTTCATGTGTCACGTAACTACCGACGTTCCTCCCCATGATGCAGTGCCAGGTGGGGTTGTACTTCTTGTCAAACTCCTTAATTAATATGGGCCGCAATATCCTTTTCTATGTTATATTTCTCCAATGCCTGAGTAGCACATTCCAGCATCTCCTCTGACATATCGGCATTTTTACAACCGCCTTTCGGTCGCACATGGTTACAGTGGAGCAGCAGCCTACTGCAATAGTCTCCTGGGGGAGGGGCTGGCGAGGTTCATACCAAGCTAAAGAAGCCATCGCTACTGAATCCCTGGTGCATCTGAACACACCAGCCGCTGCCCCACAACCAAACTTTTACATTGCCCTGTTAATCTTCAGTATGAAGACATTTATAGCAAAAAAGAAATTATTTTTAAGTTTCTAATATGCTAAGACATTTGAGATACACAGGAGTATTGGTTAATATAAATTATTGGAATAGTAAAGCCTTAAAACAATGACTTTAAATGTTGGCTAGAATGCTCACTACTTGATTTCAGAGACTACCCACTCACCTTCACTCAAAGTTTCTTAGAAGCTGCATAGAGACTTATAATCAACTAGAGGCCTGATGCATGAAAATTCATGCAAGAGTAGGCCTTCCTTCTCCCTGCTGCCAGCACCAGCTTCCCTCTAGCACCCGGGACCCGGGACCTGGCCTAGCTTTCCACTGGCCAGCTTGTCAGGAAGGACATCCAGAATGACATCCAGTCTAATTAGCATATTACCCTTTTATTATTATAGATGTTCTATTGGACTGAAAATATAATGAAAGAAACCAGATCTCCTTTTATATAAAAGGTCATGTTCTGAAGTAAATAATAAGCTTTGTTACTGTAATATACAGGAGAATAGAGAGAGTTGGAAAGTAGTAAGATTTCTAAAACTGGCATCTTCCTTTACTTTGATACATCCATAATTTCAATATTTTACCCAGTTCCAGTTTTTAGTGGGGTGATAAGAGTAGAAGACCTGGATTTGTAAATAATAGAGGGTACGGTATGCATAGTTCTTATCATTCAACTTGGATATGAACCAGCTATATGTTTAGGCAGTCATAACTTCTCAGTCCTATTTTTCTTATGAATTACATGATAGGGTAGAAATAGATTTTCTTTTCTAAAAGATCTAAAGTTCTCAAGCTTATTCTGGCTGGCTATTAAATTTATTATATGGGCTTTATTAATAGCAGTTTCTTAACACTTAAGTGCTTATTATAATTTGTACAAAATGTCACTTTTCTGAAAAACTTTGTTAAAATTGCAATCATCATCAATAAATATTTATCAAACATTTACTGTAGGATTGACATTGATTTAGGCCAAAGAAAAAAGTTTATTTTTTTGCTTCTTACTAAACACCACATCCTAAGAGGAAAGAAATCAACATTCTACAATTAAAGATTATTTATATTTTTATCACATACTCTTGGGATATAATCAAAGTTAAACAACGATGGGCTCAAAAGTTTATATGAGAACACATTGCTCATACTTTTTTTATTGACTAGATGCCCTCTGTCTTTCTTCCCATCTCATCTTACCTAGCCTATGTTCAATATTATGTCTTCAATGAAGTTCTTTCTTATCACAACAAAATCCCTATAAAATATAGCTCCATTTGACAGTTATGTGCTTTTTAAAAATTTAAAATGTTTGAGATAATCATAGATCCACTTTCAGGTGTAAAAAATGATATGGTCAGAACCCAGGTACCCTTTACCTATCTTCCTTGCAATGATATCCTGCAAAATGGGAGTACAATAACCAGGATGCTGACAGTGATCCAGTTCAAGATACTGAGTTTTGTCACAACGAGGATTCCTCATTTTGCCTTTATAGTCATATCCACTTCACTTCCACTCCCATCTCCTTATAATCTTGAAACCACTAATTTGTTTTCCATTTTTATCATTTTTGAAATTTTGTCATTTAGAAAATGTAAAAGAAATGGAATCATATAGTATATAAGCTTTGGGGTTTGGGATTTTTCATTCAGCGGAGTTTTCTGTCTACAGTATTAGAGATATCGCTACTTTTTAAAAAGTTCTTTATTAAGGTATTACATATATGTCCTCATCTTCCACTATCCCTTCCAACTGCACCTGCCTCACTCATGCCCTCACCGCCCCCACCCCGGTGTCTATGTCCATTGGTTAGGCTTATATGCATGCATACAAGTCCTTTGATTGATCTCTTCCTCTTACCCCCACCCTCCCCTACCTTCCCTCTGAGGTTTGACAGTCAATGCTTCTCTGTCTCTGTTTTTGTTCATCAGTTTATGTTGTTCATTATATTCCATAAATGAGTGAGCTCATGTGATACTTATCTTTCTTTGACTGGCTTATTTCACTTAGCATAACGCTCTCCAGTTCCATCCATGCTTTATTTTAAAGCAGCCACCTTTTCTTCCTTTTTCTTCTTCCTCTTCTTAAAGAATACCTTTCAGCATTTCAAATAATATTGGTCTGGTGTTGGTGGACTCCTTTAGCTTCTTCTTATCTGTGAAGCTCTTTATCTGGCCTTCAATTCTGAATGATAGATTTGCTGGGTAATCTTGGTTGTAGGTTCTTGCCATTCATCACTTTGAAAATTTCTTGCCACACCCGTCTGGCCTGCATAGTTTCTGTTGAGAAATCAGCTGACAATTGTATGGGTGCTCCCTTATAGGTAATTAAGTGTTTTTCTCTTGCTGCTTTTAATATTCTTGGTCTTTTGCTCTTGGCATTTTCATTGTGATGTGCCTTCATGTGGTCCTCTTTGGATTCCTATAATTTGGGGTTCTGTGTGCTTCCTGGACTTTTAAGTCTATTTCTTTCACCAGGTGGGGAAGTTTTCAGTCATTTCTGCAAATAGGCTTTCAGTATCTTGCTTTCTTTTTCTGGCACCCTCATAATTCTAACGTTGGTACACATGAAGTTGTCCCAGAGGCTTCCTTACACTATCCTCAAATTTTTGGATTTTTTTTTTCGTTTTGCTTTTCCGCTTGAGTGTTTTTTTGCCTCTTGGTATTTCATATATTTGACTTGATTCTTGCATTCCTCTAGTCTGCTGTTGGGTCTCTGTATTATATTTATTTCAGTCAGTGTATGTTTAATTTCTAGTTGGTCCTTTTTCATATCCATGAGGGTCTTGCTAAATTTATTGGTCTTTTCTAGGAACCTCTTGAAAAACCTTACAACCATGGTTTTTAACACTGTATCGTTTGTTTTCCTCCATTTCTTACGTTTGTGATGTTTCTTTGTCTCTGCATTTTTGCTGTTTCCCTGAGTTGGTAGGGTAGCTTTGTGTGCTAGGAGTCTCAGCCTCCCCTGTTACCTGAAATGGACAATCTTGGTGCACCCTTTTGTGGACTGTGTGTACAGCCTTATCGTAGTCTTGACTGTTGTTGGTATCACTGGGAGAAATTGACCTTCAAGCCAAATGGCTCTGAGGATCAGCTGTGTCTATGCTGGGAAACAGCCTTATGTGATAAGACTTGGAAAATTGCAAAAGCCTCTGTGCTCAGCTTGGATGAGGCGGAGTTTCAGGGTGGAGTCAACAGCTTGGCTTCCTGTCAGCCCCACCCTATGAGTTTCCTGGGTCTCAGTGTCCCCAGGCAATTGCTGCAAGCACCTCTGAGAGAAAGGCATCCTTGAGTTTTGCCCGCTGCTAAACAGTCCAATCTCTTCCCCCAGTGAATCTGGACTCCCAGATTCTTAACCGGTACTGGGGTTCAGTGCAGTTGGAAATGGGGTTCAGTGCCAACTGGAGCTTTTGTCTCCTTCCAGCTAGATCAAGCCAGTGGCAAACTCAACTGTCCATCTTCTCTGCGCGTATTCGTGCACGTTCTTCCGGATCTCTGCCTTTTGCTGTTCCCCAGTTCCTGCCTTACAGTCCAGATTCCCCCCATATAGACCTGAGTCCCCAGGGTCTAGCCCAGAAGTAGGGTTCAGTGCAATCGGAACTGGGGTTCAGTGCAGTCTGGAGCTTTTGTCCCTTTCCCACTAGAGCATACCGGCCAGACACTCAGCCACCCCATCCTCTCCATGCACGTATCTTCCTACCTCAGGCTTTGCAGCTCCTCCGCTTCTCCATGTGCTATTCTCTTTCCGTCTAGTTGTGTAATTTCCAGTTAGTCAACTTTCTTGTGGTTCTGGCTGATGTCTGTTTGGTCTTTTAGTTGTATTTTTGAAATTGTTGTGTGAGGCAGCAGTTTAGGTGTTTACCTATGCTGCCATCTTGTTTCCTCTCGAGATATCTCTACTTCGTTCCTGATGGTGGTGTTTGTGTCTTTCCTTTTGGTCAGTTTGCAAGAAGTTTGCCAATTTTATTGATCTTTTCAAAAAAACAGCTTTGTTTCCTGGATTTTTCTCTGATATTTTGTTTTTGTTTCTAATCTGTATTATTTTCCACTACTTCTTTTGGGTTACTTATCTTTTCTTTTTTTGTGTTCTTGAGGTAGGATTTTATGTTATTCATTTGAGACTTTTTCTCAGAACTGCTTTAGCTGTGTCCCAGAGATTTTGACATATTGTATTTTCATGTTAATTCAGTTCAATATATTTTATTTCCCTTGGAATAATTAGATATGTGTTATGTGGTTTCCAAATGTTTAAAAATTTTCATGTTATCCTCGCATTATTGTTTTCTAGTTTGAGTCCATTTGATCTGAGTGTTTGTTTTGCATAATTTCAATTATTTTAAATTTACTGGGGTTTGTTTTAGGGTATAGAATATTATCTATTTTGGTGTATTTCCTGAGGACACTGGGAAGCATAAGGATTCTGCTATTACCTGGTGAATTGTTCTATAAATATTGATTAGATCCTGTTAGTTACTGGAATTGTAGAGGTGGTTTATATCCTTGTTGATTTTCTGTCTAGTAGTTCTATAAATTGATGAGTAGGGTGTTGAAGTCACCAACTAAAATTATACATTTTTCTATTTTCAGTTTTATCAGTCTTTGCTTCATATATTTTAAGTACAAACAACTTTGTTTTGGTTCCTTCCTGGTGGATTGATCCTTTTATCATCAATAATGTCCCTCTTTGTATCCAGTAGTTTATTTTGCTCTGTTGCCCATTTTATCATCCTATATAATAAAAGGCCAGCAACCATAATAGCATTATGACCATAACGACTATTGGCCAATTGCTATAAGGAGCATTGCCTACCTCTCAGTCCCTCCCCCTGGGGGGGGTGGCAGGGCAGGACTGGAAAATGTAGAGTGGCGGTGGTTGGTGAGCATAGAGCAGTGACCATCGCAGGGCAGGACGCATCACAGAGCTTCGTGGGCAGGGAGCATTGAGGAGCACTGTGAAGCGTCAAAGGGCACGGAGCATTATGGAGTGATGTGTGGTGGCAAGGAGCATCACGGAGCATTGCAGGGCATCATGGGGCGTTACAAGGCCCTGATGGCAGGCTAGGCATAGGGGACTACTCGTGCATGATTTCATACACTGGGTCTCTAGTATATTAATATAGACACTCCTGCTTTTTTTTATTATTTACATAATGTATCTTTTACTGTCTTTACACTTCCAACCCACCTATGTTGAAATGAAGTTTCTTGTAAATAGTATATCGTTATATCACATCTTTTGTTATATTTTTAAAATCCACTCTGCCAGTATCTATCTTTAAATTGGTGTATTTATACCATTTACTAATACATTTAAGGTAATTATTGATATGCTAGTGATTAGGTCTGCCATTTTGTTATTGGTTTTCTGTTTGTTTCCTAACCTTCTTGTGGGTTATGTGAACATTTTTTTTAGGATTCCATTTTTATATAGCTTTCTTAGTTGTTGCACTGGGTATTATAATATGCACACATGGCCTACTGCTATTGATCTTTTTCTATTTCAAGTGAACTGTAGAAGGGCTGATTCACATTGCTTTGATGGAGAGAGGCAGGAGCTCTGGCACCAACTGGGGAGAGAAAGGTAAAGGAGTGGTGGAGACTATCACCAGTGGTGGCGACTCAGTGCCTCAGAGAGAAAGTAGGGACAAAACCTACCACTGACTAGTCCCACCTCAAATCACTTTGTTAAGTCCACAGATGCTGGGTAGAGGAAGAGGCTCAGCTCATAGCTGAATGACACTGATGCTATCCTGAGAGAGGAAATGAGCACTACCTGCTCCCTCCTGGTGGAGAATACAAGATCAACTGCCTGTTCAGTATTGCTACCTGAGCAGAGGAATCTGATTCCTGTCATCTGCTTTTGTCAGAGCATACTATCTGCTTCCAAGGAATGGTGTGGGGCTGCTGGTGTTTGGCTGGAGTAGGTGGGTAGTGCCAAGAAGGTTTTTAGTTGCTATATTTTCCTTTTCCTGTTCCTTTGGCTAGAGGAAATAGATTTTCCTTGGATTTTTTCACCCTATGCCTATTGGCAGTTGGAAGTTGCTGCAGCACCTTGTCTAGGAGACATGGGAAGCAATAAGAAAAATCAGTGCTCTATCATTCCTCCAGTCCATGGTCTCCAGACTGTCTGCTTTCTTCTTCCACTTCTCAGAGTGTTCCTGTTTGTTTGTTGTTTCAGGTCCAGGGTATTTTAATTGTAAGATGGAGGACTTATAAGTAATGGAGCTACTATGGTGAAACTGGAAGTCCCTCTGTTATACGTAATTTTAATCCCCTATGTGATCTATACTCTCTATTAGCTAACAGTTAATGTCTAACATGTCTTGGTATCCTCTACATATGTCTTATATAATTCTCCTCACAATTAGTACTTAAATGTTTGGTGAATGTTTAACACTAAATGCTTACTGCGTGAACATATATGTATCCCCTAAAGTGATCTCTCTGCAGTTTTGAGCATATAAGGGTGCCTGGGTCAGCTATCAGAGTTGAGAAGGGATATTCTCAAATTAGGAAGGAGAGAGGAAATTCATCTGCATGCATGGCATGACATTGCTGATCTCTGGCATTATGTAACACATTTCTGGATTGGTCATTATCTTCCAGGATAAAGACAAAGTTTTGAATCCTTCTTAAGTGACTGCAGTGCTTAGTTTGCCCATGCTATTTTACTTTACTCACCTCCTGTGAACTTGAAGGATCTCTCTAAGTCCAGCAGGGACAGGCCTGAAAGTATTTTCAACTGATATTAAGTTGCTAGAGCTATGGCAATCAGTTCTTAAAAACATCTTCAGGAAGGATGATATGATATATAGGGAACAACTGAAACCCTAAATTTCTGCCAAGTATTTCTCTAATTTTACAATTAGTATTTTGGACTCCTCACAATAATATTATTTTCTAGAAATTACCTATTTTCCTTATTAGCAGTCTAGGAACTGTAAAGGATTTTAAATTAGATTTCCTGGAGTGGCCAGCATGACTCAGTGGTTGAGCATCGACCTATGAACCAGGAGGTCAGAGTTTGATTCCCGGTCAGGGTACATGCTCAGGTTGCGGGCTTGATCTCTGATGTGGGGCATGCAAAAAGCAGCTACTGCATGATTCTCTCTCATTAATGGTGTTTCTCTCTCTCTCCCTCTCCCTTCCTCTCTGAAATCAATAAAAATGTATTTAAAAATAAATTAGACTTCTTAGATGACTGGTATCTTGTATACTACTGCTCATTAAAATAATTTGTTACAAATTATATTATTCTTTCAACTAATACTTATTGGAGGCAGTAATTATTAGAAAAAAATAAAGCAAGACACTTGTTTTTTTCCTAGTAAGTCAAAATGTTTAGTCTTAGGCATGTAACCCTTAAAGTTATAAGAGAAATGAAATTGGTGCAGTTGAGAAGTCTCCAGCTCTCTTGGTCTTGGAACACAAACACCAACATAAAAAAACATACAACTGATTCCACGATGTGTTTGAGGAATATTTTTATCATATGTCTAAAGAAAAGGCCAAGAAACTAGAATCACGATTTGAAATGTAATTATCTTTCTCATGAAATTCTATTATCTTCACACTTGAAAATACATGAAAAGCTTGATATATAGAGTGAGCTAGTTGCTCCATTTAGCTGGCAAGGCAAAAATAGAAATGGTTTTTAAGCAAGTGCAGTCCTGTGGTTGGCAGTTCCTAATATGCAGTCACAATGCCACCTAGTGGGCACCTATGGATTATCTTTTCAAGATAGTGTTCACTATGGAGCAAACCCAGAATTTTGTTTTAAAAGGATCTGTACTTACTTGGAAACCTTATTGATTCCAAAACCCAATTGTTGATTAAGATATGCGATGATTTTATCTCTCTTCTTAATATGTATTTGGTTTGCTTGCCACCGAAGTGTCAATTTTTTCAACTGTTTCTCAAAGTACTGCTCAAAGAAAAATACAATTTCAGTTAGTTCTGCTCAAGTCACCAGACATTGAAAGAAAAAAATTGGGTTCTTTAGAAAAAAAGATATCATTTAGGTGAACATATGAATTACCTCTGACTTGCCTCAGATCTAATGGCAAAGGTACTTTACTTACTTCACACTGATAGCGCAATTTATAAAGTTGCTGTTGTCGAGCAAGCCTTTCCTTCTCAGCTTCTCCATTGTCTACAGATAGCTTACCCTATTAAGCAAACGGAATATGCATGCTTTATTTTCCTCTTTTAAAAAAGCATTAATATTTTAGTTATTTAAAGGGGATTTTAAAGTTTTCATTTATCACCTATTCATGCTTTACAGGTATAAATGCAAACATCCCTTCTGATTAGTTTAGATAAACCCAATCTCTCCCTCATTACAACATTCACTAAATAATATCAGTTACTTCTCTACTGATGCTACCATTTAATAAAATTACCTGGCATGCTTACCACTTTTTAGGCTTTTTTTTGGGGGGGGGGGGGGAGAGGAGGTGGTTAATGCTTTTACTCTCAAAAAACAACAACAACAACAACAAAAAACAACACACAAAACACTTTATGAGGTAGGCAATGAATACTTCCATTTTGTAGATGATAAAATAGAGTAACTTGCTCAAGGTCACACAGATAGGTAATGGAGGCACCTTGATTACCCAAGCACTTAATATTATTAATAACATACCTTAGTTTAATGTTCAAATTCTCCACTATATTACAAACACTCTAATCGCAGGCCCGTGTCATAGTATAACTCTTGAGCCAAAGCAGATGCTAAATGTTTTTTGAGTAAAAGCATGAATTTATTTTCAAAAAGTGTATGACATTTTTTTCTATTTGCAAGTTCTCATAATTTTCATGGCTATTAGATGAAAACCAAAGGGCCCACATTTAACTTATAGTGTGATATACAAAGCTTAGAATATTTCATTTCACTTAAAATATACACATCATGCCCTAATCAGTTTGGCTCAGTGGACAGAGCGTTGGCCTGTGGACTGAAAGGTCCCAGGTTCGATTCCAGTCAAGGGCATGTACCTTGGTTGAAGGCACATCCCCAGTGGGATATGTGCAGGAGGCAGATGATCAATGTTTCTAGCAACTCTATCCCTCTCCCTTCCTTTCTGTAAAATATCTATAAAGTATATATTATGCACACACACACACACACACACACACACACACACACACACACAAACACACACATATATATGTATGTATGTATTTGAGACCCAGCGCACAAAATTTGTGCACAGGGGTTCCTCAGCCCAACCTGCAAACTCTCCAATCCAGGAGCTGCCAGGGATGTCCTACTGATGGCTTAGGCCCACTCCCTGTGGTTCTTTGCTTTCTGCAGGGCTTGGGGGCTTCGCCATAGCCATAGAGATGAAGCCCCCATGCCCTGCTGTCTGGGCTCTGTCTGCTGGACCTGGGGCTTTGCCGCCACTATTGCACTATAAAAGCCCCCAAGTCTTGCTGTCCAGGCTCTGTGCTGGGCCTGGGGGTGTTCCTACTGCCGCCATGCTAAGGAAGCCCCCAAGCCCTGCAAACAAAGCCCCGATGCCCTGCTGTCTGTGCTCTGTCTGCAGGGCCTGGGGCTTCCCTGCCATCACCCTGTGAATGAAGCACCCATGCCCTGCTGTCCATTCTCTGCCTGCCAGGCCTGGGGGCTTTGCCACCGCCATGTGAACAAAGCCCCCATGTCCGCCAGTGTGCTCTGTCTGTCAGGCCTGGGGGCTTCGCAGAATGCACTAAGGAAGCCCCTGCCCTGCTGTCCAGGCTCTGTCTGCTGGGTCTGGGGCGTTCCTGCTACTGCTGTGCTAAGAAAGCCCACAAGCCCTGCTGTGCTAAGGAAGCCCACGTGCCCTGCTGTCTGGGGTCTGTCTGCCAGGCCTGGGGGGGTTCCCACCAACCCTGTGCTAAGGAAGCCCCCATTACCTGCTGTCCAGGCTCTGCCAGTGACAGGCCTGACGCTCCAGTAGTGGTGAAGTGGCGAGGCTGGATCTGCCTCCTCCAGTGGCAGATCCAACCTCACCGCTTGGTCCCCATGATTCTAGGCTGAGCCAACAGGCCCAGACACTCCAGCAGGAGGGCTGAGAGGGCTGGGTGCCGCCATCTTGTGGCTATGGGTGACACCATCTTTGTGACAGTGACATTAATTTGCATATTTCTCTTTTATTAGATAGGATATATATACAAATCATATCTAATAAGAGTAATATGCAAATTGACCATACCTCCAATCAAGCCACACCCACAGACATGCCCACAAGCGAATCAGGAGCAAATTATGCTAATAAACCTCAACTAAGATGGCTGCCGCCACAGAGAGCAGGAGGGAGGCTTGAGTTTCCTTAGCAACAGAGGAAACCAAGCTTTCTGCCTGCACTTGCCTACCTAGGCCTCCACTCAATGTTACAAGGTTTAAATTATAGAAGATATATAATTCTAAGAGAAATGGTGGCAGCCATGAACCTGGAGAAAGAAGAGGCTAAGGTTGCCAGGGCGATGGAGGAAGCCAAACTTCTGCAGCCCTAGCACCTAGGCCTCCACTCTAGGCTATAAAGTTTCAAACAGAAATGGCTGTCACCATGGAGCAAGCATAAGGCTTGGCTCCACCCTAGGCTACAAAGTTTCAATTGTAGAACATAAACTAATCCCAGATCCCAGGGCCTCTGCTTGGGTCACTGGGGGGCATGGGCAGCCTGCAAACCGCCATAGGCCCCTCTCCCAGGATGCCCCACACCCCAAGGAAACCCCCACCCTGACCTAGGACACCCTTCAGGGCAAACCAGCTGGTCCCCACCTATGCACCAGGCCTCTATCCTATCTAATCAAAGAGTAATATGCAGATTGACCATCATTCCAACACACAAGAGGGCTGCCCCCATGTGGTTAAAGATCCTGCTGCCATGTGGATACAAGATAGCCACCACAAGATTGCCAGCAGAAGAGGACAGTAGGAGGTTCCAGGCCTGCAAGGGAGGACAGTTGTGGGCCATCAGGCCAGCAGGGGAGGGTAGTTGGGAGGAACCAGGCCTGCAAGGGCAGTTGGAGGTGATCAAGCCTGCAGGGGAGGGCAGTTAGAGGTGACCAGGCTGGCAGAGGAGAAAAGTTGGGGGCAAACAGGCTGGCAGGGGAGCAGTTAGACATAAAATAGGCTGGCAGGGTAATGGTTAGGGGGTGATCAGGCTGGCAGGCATAAGCGGTTAGGGGCAATCAGGGACGCAGGCAGGCAAGCAGTTTGGAGCTAGCAGTCCTGGATTGTGAGAAGGATGTCCGACTGCCTAAATGAGCAGTCGGACATCCCTCGAGGGGCCCCAGATTGGAGAGGTGCAGGATGGGCTGAAGGACATCCCCCTGCCCTTCCTCCCATGCACAAATGTTGTGCACTGGGCCTCTAGTAATATTATAATAGGAAAAGAGAAAGAAGGTATGATAATTTATGAACACTAGAGGCTTGGTGCACAAAATTCTTGCACTCTTGATTTCGGGGAGAGGTCCCTCAGCCTGGGCTGCGCCCTCTCGCAGTCTGGGACCTCTCAGAGGATGTCTGTCTGCCAGGGATAAGGCCTAAATCAGACATCCTTTTTGCAGTCTGGGACCCGTCACTCCTTACTGCCTGCCTGCAGCACAGCAGGAGAAGCTTCTGTCTCCACTGCTGCATCTCCAGCAGTGAGCCTGGCTTCTGGCTGAGCAGAGCTCCTCATAAGGGAACACACTGACCACCAGTGCGGGGGGTGGGGGGAGAGAGGAGGCACTTCCTGTGATGAACGCCTGCCCCCTGGTGGTCAGTGGACATCATAGCGACTGTTCATTCCACCCTTTGGTCGATTTGCATATTGGGGTTTTTATTATATAGGATTGTACTATCAGCCAGGGAACCATTTGTGCTAACTGTAACCTCAGTCAATCAATATTGTCAACATACTGTATATCATATTTAAATCATGGATCAGGTTATCATAAAATGATCTCAATATAGAATTCTCATGGGTAAAAACTCAAGGTGTTCCTTAAAAAAAAATCTTTTGAGAAGGAGGAACCAAGATGGTGGCATAGGTAAACACCTATACTGTGGCCCCACACAACAATTTCAAAACTACAACTAAAAGACAAAATGAACATCATCCAGAACCACTGGAAAGCTGGCTGAGTGGAAATTCCACAACTAGAAGGAAAGATAAAAGGACACTGTGACTCGGAGGAGCTGTGGAGGGCAGAGTTGCAGAGATGCATGGAGACAGAGGTGCAGATACATGGAGATTTGAGCGAGCGAACGGCTGAATACCTGGCTGGTTTTCTCGAACAGGGAGGGAGACAGAGGTGTCCCACTTCACTGATCCCCAGTTCAGGGCGAGTCTCGGGGAATCCAGACTCATACGGGGTGAAACTGGACTGTGAGGAGCAAGCACACTGAAACTCGGGAACTGCAGAGGTGCACCAGCTTGCAGAGAAGGGACGTGGCTGGATGTCTCGTTTGGGAGTAAAAAAATATATATAAAAACTACCCGACAGCATTGTTTTCCAGTTCTGGGTGAGACTTTGGTGTCCAGACTCATTTGGGGAGAAACTGAACTGTCTGTCTGTCAGTGGGCAGAGCTTGGGGGCAGATTTCTCTCAGAGGTGCGTGCAGCCCTTGCCGCAGGGCACAGAGACCCGGGCGACCCTTAGGGTAGGGCTGATGGGAAACCAAGGCTGTCTGCTCAGCCCGGAGACTACGCCCCATCCAAGCTGAGCACAGAGGCTCTACCAGCATAGAGACAGCTGATTTTCACAGCCAACTGGCCTGGAAGTCAAGCCCTCCCAGTGATACCAACAACAATCTAGGCTTGACTACAACAAGACTGTGCAGCCCATAAAGGGGTGTACCAAGAGTATCCACCTCAGGTAACTGCAGAGGCTGAGCCACTACCCCCTAAAGGACACCTACCACACAAAGCTACGCGACCAACTCAGGGAAGCAGCCAAAATGCAGAGACAAGGAAACAAATCACATTTGAAAGAAATGGAGGGGAAAAAACAACTGGACATAGAGTTCAAAACCATGTTTATAGGGTTTTTCAAGAGGTTCCTAGAAGAGGCCGATATATTTAATGAGACCCTCGAGGATATGAGTGAGACCCTCGAGGACATGAAAAAGGACCAACTAGAAATTAAGCATACACTGACTGAAATAAAAAATATTATACAGAGATCTAAAAGCAGACTAGAGGACTGCAAGAATCAAGTCAAAGATTTGAAATACAAAGAAGCAAAATCCACTCAGCCAGAAAAGCAAGAAGCCAAAAAAAAATCCAAAAAATTGAAGATAGTGTAAGGAGCCTCTGGGATAACCTCAAGCATATCAAATCCGAATTATGGGGGTGCCAAAAAAAGAGTGAGAGCAAGATACTGAAAACATATTTGAAGAAATAGTGACTGAAAACTTCCCCCACCTGGTGAAAGAAATTGACTTAAAAGTCCAGGAAACACACAGAACCCGAACCTATAGGAATCCAAAGAGGACCACACCAAGACACATCATAATTAAAATGCCAAGAGCAAAAGACAAAAGAGAGAGTATTAAAAGCAGCAAGAGAAAAACAGTCACCTACAAGGGAGCACCCATACAATTGTCAGCTGATTTCTCAACAGAAACAATGCAGGCCAGATGGGAATGGAAGAAATATTCAAAGTGATGAATAACAAGAACCTACAACCAAGATTACTCTATCCAGCAAAGCTATCATTCAGAATTGAAGGTCAGATAAAGTGCTTCACAGATAAGAAAAAGCTAAAGGAGTTCATCACCGCCAAACCATTATATGAAATGCTGAAAGGTATATTTTAAGAGGCAGAAGAAGAAAAAGGTAAAGATAAAAATTATGAACAGAAAATACACATCTATCAACAGGTGAATCTAAAAATCAAGTGAATTAAACATCTGATGAACAGAATAAATTGGTGAATATAACAGAATCCGGGGCAGAGAAAGAGAATGGACTGATAATTCTTGGGGGGGAAAGGGTGTGGGAGATGCAGGAAGGGACTGGACAAAATTGTACACCTATAGATGAGGACGGGGGGTGGGAGAAGAGAGGGGGGAGGTAAAGGCAGAGGGTGGGATGGGTACCGGGTGGAGGGGAGCTATGCAAGGGAATAAAGAGGAACATTGTAATAATGTGAACAATAAAGATTTATTAAATTAAAAAATAAAAGGTTAAAAAATAAAAAATTAAAAAACCCTTTCATACGCTTTGTCTGATTAAGTTCTGTGTAAAGTACTTAAATCATATTCATATGCATTTTGACATATAGGTACCTTATCCCCAGCAATTATTACTACCAGGAAAAGAACCAAAGAAAAGATTGTTATACATGATATTTCATGGTAACAACCAGATTTAACTAAAAAATAATGAAAGTAGCTTTGTTTTGAAAAACTATTTTTCCCATGAAATATAATCTAATGGGATTATGCCAGTTTTTCCCTTCTTCTGAGGTAGCTGAAACCCCTTTTCAAGAAATATAGTTGTAATCAACTCTGACAATAATTAAAACCAAGAAATGGCCTGAGTGGTAAAATGAAAAGTTTCTAGCTCCTAAACTTTTTTCCTTTCTCATCCTTATCTCCCTCCCTTCCTGTTTTGTTTTGTGGGGTTTTTTTTCTTTCTCCTCACAAACACAAGAATAAACCACTAGACTAACATGCTGTTAAGAGAGTCATGGGGCAAACAAAGTTTACAATTATTTCTGGAAGAAGGAAGGCAGAGCTCTCCTCTCTCCAATCAGGCTTACCTGCTCTATCAGGCTCAGAATTTGCATTTCATCCAGGCAATAGAACTTTTCTTCAGTTGTGGAATCTCCCTGAGTATCACTTTTATCTCCTGGCTGTAGATTTGCTTGTTCTTTCTTCAAATGCTTTTCCTTTCCTACCATATTTTGGCTACAATAGTGATAAAATCAATGTGATGTTTTAGAATTGTATAAAGTTTTTCATCTAAACCACTGTTTTCTAAATTAATATTGCACTGGTCTCATGAGATGCTCAGCATCAGAAGGGTTTATGGTCTAAATTTTAAAGTGCTCAGACTGTGTTTTCTTGGAAAATCACAATGAATTTTAGCTTATTTGAAAGAGCACTCATCCCAAGTGTTTTCAAGAACTACGAGATCATGAAGCTCGTTTTCTAAATTGTAACTATTAACATCAATTACTTTGGAAAATATTGACAAGCATTTTCACATCTACTATAATATTTTATGACAAAATTCTTGACAGGTAGGTTGATTTAATCAACTTCAGCATGTAGGCTCCTCATACATTTAAATAGAAGGCTGCAAATAGCAACATAAAGTAGATTTTTAAATGTATGTTTCTTTTATGATAGGACCTTAAAAACTGTAGTGATAACATGAATTTCAGTCATAGGAACCATTGTGAAAAAAACAAAAATATTACATCTACAATGGCAATTAAATCATTATTATACGTATGTCTAAAGGGTAAATGCATATTATTATCCTTTCAGTTGGCTACTGTTTAGTAGCTATAAATTCCTTCCTAATCTCATTGAATGGTAACAAAAAATACTTAAAAAACAGTACCTTTACCATGATGACTTGATTTTATCAGTGAATAGAAAAAAAAAGGTAACTCTCAGATGCATTATTATTTCTTTTAGGCCACTGAGACCTAAGAAAATTGAAATCTAATGCCTGTAGAATAACTTGTAAGACACTATAAAACACTCATTAGGTATCACTGAAGTATTCCAGAATGATTCAAACATTTTGGAAAGTTCAATGAAATCAACTGTTTGCATATACCAATGGATCCCAAACAAAACTGATTTTCTAAATTACCTGAAAAACATTTGAAATTTACATTTTCTCCAGGTACCCCAAAAACTGTAAAAATATATACATATTTGTAGTTTTGCAAAGTCCAAAAGATTATTCCTAAATTTTTAAAGTATGATTAATAGTATTGTGAAAATCTAGGAAAATGTTCATATTACTAAGAGGTACAAACTGAAACATGCAGAGGTAAAATTACATAAACTTAGGAATTGAAAACCCATCAACAAAGAACAAAATGTTAAAGCAAGAATGAAACAAATGTAGAAAATAGTAATAACTCTTAAATTGAGAAGATAGACGGATGTACTAATGTAGACATTATTTTTTTTACTTTTCTGTGTATTTGAACATTTTTATTAAAAAATAAAAATAAAAAGCTCCCCAAGTGATTTTGTGATCATACAGGTTTGGGTCTACACTATAGGCAAAATAAGCAAAATGACTGATGATATTATTATATTCTTTAGTAAGTTGTTTTCATGACATTTACACACAGCCTAAAAATTAAAGAAACAAAACTATTATTCTATGGCAGCAATTTCAGCCTTTTTTCATGTCATAGCACACATAAAAATCACTAAAATCGGCAGCACACCAAAAATATATTTTTTGCCAATCTGACAAAAAAACTTGGTATAATATTGATTCATTCACACCAATGGTTACTGTTGTGTTGGTTATTGTTACTTTTTTTTAAATATGACAGTCTAAGGGAAAAGAGGTCAGTGCTCCTGACTAAATAGTCAAATATTGAATATTTTTAAAATCCTTGCAGCACACCAGTTGAAAATAATTGCTGTAAGGGCTGTAGAGAAAGTGAAAACCTCACCTTGGATGATGAACTATTTAGTTATTAAGTGGATCATATCAATTAACAATGAGAAAATATTAACTACAAGTGATGGCTTGAGAGTTGACAAAATATGTATGTTCTTGTTACCATTTTAAAGATAACATGTTCTCACAATGAGTTTTGCAAAGGTCCCAATTTCAGTTAAGAAGCTTTTTGGAGAGTATAATGATCTTTGCATTGGACTGTCTCTCCTGTTTCCTTCTTTCACTACATGGTCATCAGTCTAACGGCTGTACAATGTCGCTCACAGTAATCTTGAGATACTAAAAGGTTTCTAGTAAAGATTCAAAATTCACTGTTAATAACCAAGATTTAAAACACACACACCAAACCTCAGGCTAATTAAACAAACTAAATTAAAACAAATAAAAACAAACTCTTGTAAAGGGATCTTTAGGACAAACAATATTCTGTCCTTTAAAGTTAAGTTTTATTTAGCAAATAAGTCTTATTTAGTAAAGTTAAGTCTTGGGTTGTGGTTAGCAAATCTAGACTATGTAGAAATCTAGCAAATCTTTAAAGGATTTTATGCTGGACTCAAATTAGTCCTCAAGTGAGGCTGTTAGCAATTGATGACTCCTGAGTAGCCTTATAGAAAAATGGCAAGATTCTATTCTACCAAAGTAAATGATAAGTCAATTTTTTTCACTTTATGTAAATGGTGACAACTTATTAAGGAGCTGTTCTTTCTTCTCTTATTGAGAACACTTCCCAAGGCAAGGCTGTTTTATATGGCAAAGCACATTTTGAAATTACTAAGAAAAATTTATAAATTAAATAAACTAATACTTACACTTGCTCTTCTTTTGATTCCTTATTCTGAAAAACATTAAGAATTAGTAATTTATATCAATTATGTCAATATAGAAAAGTGATCTCACTACATTTAAGTCAGTGTTTCTCAAACTTTTTTGACCACAACCATTCTAAAAAAATATTTTACCTAATGATGTAAATGCACTTATTTGTCTTTACACATAATTATAAAACTGAAATATAAGTTCCATGAAGTAAACCTCATCCATATTATGTGTGTTATGAACTGCGTATTTGTATTCCCTTCCCAAATTCATACAATGAAACGCTAACTCCCGATGTAATGGTAACTAGAGGTAGGCCCATTGGGAGGTAATTAAGTTAAAATGATGTTGTGGAGTGCTCATAATGCAATTAGTGTTCTTTATAAAGAGATCAGAGAGCTACTCTTTTTTTTTCTCTTTCCGCCATGTATTCACAAAATGAGAAGGTAGCTGTCTGCAAACTAAGAAGAAGGCGTTCACCAGACACCAAATCTGCTGGTACTTGATCTTGGACACCAGTACTTTTAGAAACAAATTTTTAAGCCAACCAGTCTATCGATGCTTATTATAACAGTCCAAACCGACTAAAACAATGGATGATGAATTCTGGAAACTTTTCTGTTCCTATTTATTCTATTTTCTTTTTAAAAATGGTAGTTGTGACCCACTATATTGATTTTGTAATCTACTACTGAGTAATGAAATACACTTGAAAATCATTGACTCAGATATTAGAAGTATTAGGTATGAGTTTATATCTTGGGAAAGGGTAAATTGAATTTTCATTTAGACAATTTTATATTAAATACAAGAATTCTTAAAAATCAACATGTAAAAAAGCAGACTTATATATTTAAAAACCTTAAAAAAAGAAATGTTAGGGAAATCACAATTTGGGAGGACATGTAAAAAAGCCCTCAATCTTATGTTCATTAAAATAGAACTATGAAAGCAAGATACTAAATAAGTACTGATGATACTTAACACATGTTAAATTAAGTATAATTATGTATTACCTTTAAGAATATTAATTACTCTTACCTAAGTTACAGTACTGATTTCTACAAACTCTTGTTTACAAGAAACTTCAGTCTCTTTACCTAGAGATTCCATAATGTACTTATAAATCTGTTTGGCTTTTTTGTCTGTAAACTAAGAGGGTTTTTACATTTCAGTATCTAATGTCCAGTAGTAGTCTGATTCTATAATTAAGAATTATGGGCCCTGGCCTGCATGGCTCGTGATTAGAGTATCAGCCTTCGAACCCAAGGATCACAGTATCGATTCTGGTCAAGAGCATGTACCCGGATTGCAGGTTGCCTCCCACGTGTGGGAGGCAATCAATTAAAATGTCTCTCTCACATCAATGTTTCTCTCTCTCCTCTCTCCCCATCTCCTCTTACTTTCCACTCTGTCTAAAATCAATGGAAAAAATATCCTCGGGTGAGGATCAACAAAACAAAACAAAAAAAGAATTGTGAATAGCTTTGGTTCTAGTGTACTTGAATAACTGAAAAGACTTTTGGTTGTTCATAATGAACATATCTAGTTATAGTGCATTAGCTCTCTACTTTATTCCAATGAATGTGTCAGCCAGTCTTCTTCCCTTCTTTAGAGAGGACGTTCAATTTGAAAGCCTCAGTTTACTGTATTTCCTGCCATGTTTCTTTTACCTCCTAACTTTATCACAAAGCCTTCTACTCTTATGCCATCTTCTTTACCTTTCTTTTATATTCCTAACCCTCAAATCCATTGGTGGGAGGTGGGAGTAAGAGCAAAAGTAAAAGCAATTAATACTCTTCATGGAAATAATCAATATTCAAATTTAGTCCAAAGAGTTATTTACAATTTGAACATATTAGAATCTAAATACTAAATTCCAAACTCAAGAAAGGGAGTATAAAGAGTAGCGAGCCTGCAAACTGAAGGGTCCCAGGTTCAATTCTAGGTAAGGGCATGTACCTTGGTTGCAGGCACATCCCCAGTAGGAGGAATGTAGGGGGCAGCTGATCGATGTTTTTCTCCCATTAACGTTTCTAACTCTCTATCCCTCTCCCTTCCTCTTTGTAAAAATCAATTAATATATATATATATATGTTTTAAAAGAGTAGCTACAAAGTCTCTATACATACTAATTAGAAGTTATTTATTCTGTACCCTCCATTTGCTACACTTCTTTTACTTTTTTATCACATTATTTTTAGGACTTGAATTATCATTAGGCAGAAATGTTGCAAAACAAGTAATTAACAGAGGACACAATTTCATGCACACGGGCTTTGTCATCACTCTGTTAACACAAGTAAATTTCTATATACTAGAATTTCTCATGAAGAAAACTCATGATTAGCGAACTGGACTGACTTAATTTTTATGAGTGGTTGCTTATACTACAAGTAGATAATTCTTTGCACTTAAAAGCAATTGAGTATATAAATAAGACTTTTATATATAAAATGATAATATGCCAAAATTTCAGCATTTTTAGGTCCTAGAAAATTTAGATAAAAGATGTAAGATCTTTCTTCTAATGTCCAAAATGTATCTTAATAAAATTATCTCATGTTCAAAGTATCTCAACTTCTTTTTTTAAAAGAAAGAAAGGGAGAGGGAGAGAGCAAGAGAAGCATCCATCTGAGAGCTGAATATCAATGGACTGCCTCTTGCATGCCCCATACTGGGATAGAGTCTAAAACCTGGATATGTGCCCTGACCAGGAATGGAACCAGCAACCTTTTGATGCCCAGGATGACACCCAACCAATTAAGGCACACCAGCCAGGGCTCAACTTCTTTTAATAAATTGGAAAAAAACTTAGGATGTTAAAAACACACACAGAAATTCCTAGACAGATGCTAACATATATCAAGACATTTAAAATATTACTACAGTATGAATTTTTGAATGCTGTTTACATTTCCAGGTGTACTTATTCCCTACTTAATTTTAATTTGAAAATAAAGTCTGAATTTTAAAAAAAAGAGTCCCCCCAAAATGATTCTTGGATCTCCCTTGTAATTTTATAATCAATTAAAAGACTTCTTGCTAAAACTGTGCTGCAGTTAGTAACCTGTTCATTTTTCAATTGGCAAAAAACAAGGAAAAGGCATGAAAGCAGCTTTTTTATATTTGTACCATTTCTGAACATTACTGCATTGTTGGCAGATTATTAAACACAAAAGAAATCAAGATTTTCTAAGATTTTAAAAATGCTTCTGAACATATTAGTAGAAACATGATGAAAAGTCATTTTTAAAACACTGCGCAGACATTTTAAAATGAGAGTGGTATACAGAAATTAAAGGAATTTCTAAGTGACTAATTCTATTTCTTATTTGTATATTTAAATGTATAAATTATGATTTAGGGAAGTAAAACAGGCACACTATAAATTTAAGTCATTCAGAATCTAACACAGATAGACTTTTTTATAATAATATATTCAATAAGCTATTGACAATTTAAGTCATTTGTACTATATGTCTACTTAATAATTATATAAGTTCTAACAGTAAACCCACAAGTTGTTCATAATTTGACATCCCTCTATCATAATGCCAATATAGTGTCTTACCTTTTTACTTTTAGTCTTTTTCTTTTTCATTGGTTTATTCTTAACCTGATAGGTAAGAAATAAATAATTTATTTAATATTAAATCAAACTACACAATGAGTGTTTTTCAAAAGTAAATTTCTTCTAAATGCTGAAATCTTTTATCTTCTAATATTATAGGTTATATTTTCTTCCTAGATTCTACGGAAATTTTTAATTTTCACTGCAGTCTTCTGCTCTTAAAGTAAAATTACTGATGCATAATGGAACAACAAACAACGTCAGCGAGTAGGCCATTGAATGAAGCTCACAAGTCCTCATTTCCACACATGCATGCATGAGTAACGAAGGAGGAAGGCACTTATAAGAAGTCAAAAAAATTCAGGTCCTTAAGATGAAATATTAAGCCTAAGAAGAATTTAGTGACCATACAAAAACTGTTGCCACTTATCTATACAGAAATACAAAATTCCAACTTAGATGATTTTAAATTTACCTTTGTGTAAATGGTGTTGAAATATTGCTGTTTTTCCTCCATTCTCTTTCCTTCTATTACCCACTATGCTTTCCTTTACTCTCTATTAACCTCTCACATTCACTCCAATCAATCAGAATAAACAAACATGTTTAAAGTCTAGCATATTGTTTCCACATAATAAATGTCCAATAAATGTTGGTGAAATGAATGGTTAAGGCATGAAATATTATGGAATAAAGTACTAGAGAAAAAACCATTACATGTTAAGTTTTGTGAGAACGCTATTAAATATAAACCAAGAGTATCTTGAACTCTTCAAATATAGCACATGCGACAAACTAAAGGCTCTGATTATTAAGTTCTTCTTATTCAAATATTAATGAGAGCTTATACTTCCTGGAGATCTTTAATAGATTCTGTTGAAGATTCACGTGGTATTGATGCATCATTTTTATTCACTTCTGCTAACTGTATCTCAGGGTTTGATTTCACATTTATATTGTACTCCATGAGAAGTGGACTTAGTTCTTCTTCCTCATTTTGTAATTCTTCTATGTCAATATCTAAATATTAAAGATAAAACACTCATTATTTGAAGGCACACAATTTTAGCTTCTATCATTATAATAAATATATGCCTCCAAAACACCACTCCAAAAGTAGAAATAGAAGACATCTTACTTTGTTCAATTACTAGATGAAAATAAAATGCCCACTTATCAATGGCTACATAATAGGTACATATACTAGCCTGAACTCAAATGTAAAGATACTTTATATTAGAAAAAAACACGAAAAAATGAAAAATTTAAAAATTAATAACTCACTATCCAGCAAAAAAAGAAAAGCTACATAAGCTGAAAAGTAGCACATAGAAACAAGTAGAGCAAGCAGTTATGCATGTTTGCCTGTTGAAGTGTCTTGTGTATCAAAATGTTAAAATACTATGCTTGGGTAAACCCTGGGGCACTAACACTAAGACCAAGACAGAGTAAAAAGGCTCAAACTAGATTCAGCTGACCAGTAGTAATTTGATTACATGCTTTTCCAAGCCTATAATAATGACTGTTGATCATATAAGAAATAAATAATTACTTAAACCAAGTAAGACTCTTACAATGATCCTTTAACTTTCTCAAACTGAAAAGTCACTTAAGCATTTTGTTTGTAACATACTTACGTTGACTGCCGGTTATTGACTGTAGAGCAAGTCCTATGATACATAAAGAAAACATTTAGATGTATAATTGTAAATGCAACCAAAAAATATATGACTGGGACTAAGAAAAAACAGATTTTTATATTGCACCGTCTTATTTTTTAACTAACTATAAAAATAATCAGCTTCTCTCATGAATCTAGTTTAAAACAAGGCATGACCTTTAGATTATAACATAAAGGTTATAAACCCATGATTAGGAAAAGAAGTAAACAAAATTTTTGACAGTTCTTAATAGATAATGCCTAGATTATAGGCAGTTTCAACCAAGCAGTAAATTGTTGTTATTTATAAAATCTAAGGTTATGAAGTCAAACTTCCATAGAAAGTTTGAGCCTTTTTTAACAATATTATTTATCCTGATCCACACTCCATTCTCCTTGCACATCGTATTAATAAAACCTTAATATGCAAATCAACCAAACGTCAGAATGATCAGTCACTATGACATGCACCACCACCAGGGGACAGACACTCAACACAGGAGCTGCCCCCAGGTAGTCAGTAGGTTCCCACAGGGGGAGCGTCGCTCAGCCAGAAGTTGGGTTCATGGCTGGCAAGTGCAGTGGTGGTGGCAGGAACCTCTCCTGCTTGCACTGCAGGCAGATGGTAAGGAGCAAGGGGTTTTGGACTGCGAGAGAGATGTCTGACTTCCAGGCTTAGACCACTCCCCAGGGAGTAGGCCTAACCTGGCAGGTGGACATCCCCTGAGGGGTCCCAGACTGTGAGAGGGTGCAGGCTGGGCTGAGAAACCCCTACCCCCAGTGCACAAAATTTCATGCACCAGGCCTCTAGTTAATATTATATCAGGCTCTAGATATTGAGTAGTACATTAAGAAAAAAAAAAAAAGACACCTTCATTGTTTAGTGTGGGCAATGAATATTAATCAAGTAATCAGATACACAAATGAAAATTGCAACTGTAACTGTAACAACTACTAGGAAAGATATAAGATGCTAGGAAAGTCTCTATTAAAGGGACTTGACCAATAAGTTCTTCAGATTACCTGAGAATTCTTGAATTTATTTAGTGTTCAAAGTCCTTTCTCAGATATTGCCTTTATTCTCATTAGTTTTTGTTGTTTAAAATCTTAACAGAGTAAATGTATATTTTAAAAGTCTGTAATTTATAAATCAAGGGTCCTTGCCTAACTTTCTTATATCATCAAGCTTGGCATTTTCTTCTCTTATGCTCAAAGCAAGCTCTTAAGGTTAAGCAGAAAACACAAGGGTATCCCAGAGCCTTAAAGGAATGGGATAGAGACCTAGCGATCATCTCTAAAACAAATCTGGACCTATTCAACCATTATTAGAAACTTTGTAAATTGTACATTTAAATAGCATCAGTGTAGTTATCAATTAGTTGCTCACTAGGTAGTATGACTAATAACTTGGGGTCAGGAGAAGTCATTCAGAACAGAACAAGGATTTCAGTGATGCTGATGTGCCTTGAACTCCGCTTTTCATGTTGACAGCTGAGAGGCTATCTTGGTATGTGGGAGAGGTCTGAAGTCTTTTCCATATCAATATAGTGCCTGGGAATGGCCCTACTGACCTTTGATACTTGCATAAATGTTATCTAATTTTTTAATTACCCATAGCCACTAGGTAGCTGTCAACGTACATAAACATCAAGAAACTGTTGAAAAGGAGGAGAAACACACACTCATGATGTCTAAAAGGGTAACTTTGAAAGATAGAGTACTAGTATTTCATGGTTTTAGGCATCCTTAATTTTGTATAAAACTCTTCTACTTAAAAATCTTCAGCCATTCCTTTCTGATAATACAAACCCCTCAACATGGTAAAAGAAATTCTCTTGAATGTATTCTATGAATGTTCCCCTACTTTAAGACCAAACGTTTAGTTCCCTGCATTATGTTTTTATACCTTTATTCTTGATTCCTTCTGAAACATTCTTCTTCATCTTCTTCACTTGGCTAACATTTATATGTGATGTGGGAATTCCTTAAATATTCTACCCTCCAGAAAGTTCTTTGGACTCTCTTAAGCTAGGATTTCCCAAAGTATTCTGGATCATCTCTAGCACTATAATTTCTATTAGCTTCTTGATGAGTCTATTCTCTCAAGAGTGTGAGTTCACTGAATCTCCTGCCCTTAGCACTGTGTCTGACACATAGCAGACACTAAATGAATGTTTTACTGGCTGAAGTAAATAATTATTTTGTACCTTGTTGATAGCAGGATAACATCCTCTGGATGATATCTGGTACTGGTATACCTAGGTAGATGGACAGCTGATGGTAATCAAGGGAGATATTCTCAATGGGATTCTCCTTCACTTTGTCAATATCCTCTTGCTTCATTCCAAGGCGCAGAAGAGTATCAGAAACTTTTTTCCAAATTGAATTGAATTGTGACTCAGTGAGACCATTCATCAAAATCTCACTAAGGAGGAGATCCCTGTATTTGCACAGCCGCAGGATGTCTGCAGACTTAGAGCAATCAGAAGATGGTGGTTCCATATTCCAGCCATTTTTAGGTGCAGGGAATACATGCAAATGTTTTATGAGAGCTAATAGGAGGTATAAGTCAAAGTGTTTGGACTGTGGTAGCTTCTTCTTTGGGGGATAAAGCAGATGCCATGCTCCACCCAAAGGGTGATTAGTCCAAAGATGTTTGTAGTAGGGTTCCAGCACTTTCTTGTGAATAAGGAGCTCTTTTTTCAAAAGAGAGGGTGGTAGAGCCTCATCAAATATTTTCCGGACAATGTCAGTACCACAAATAATAATTATATGAAGCAGATGATAGAAATAATTATAATCAAGTTTGAAGATAGGCATTTCATCTGAAAATGAATTTTGAAAAGTCAAAACATTCCACATTAATGCTATTTTCCTATGTGGTCTTCTGTATTACATGCTTATTAGCTCCTTCCTATAGGACAGAGACTAGTACAAAAGAGTGAAGTAAAGTACAGTGCTTTGGCATAGCCAGTATTCAATATGCATGCTGCTATTGGTCTAGCTGTCAAAAATTCAAAGAAAAATATTATATCCCCAAGCAAAAATATTCACAAAGACTGATCACCACAGAAGCCTTTCAACCATTCAGGGTTTTGTTCAAGCAAATGAACTTTGGCAACTAAATGGCATAAAAGTATTCTGAAGACTGCTAAGAATGATGACTGCCAGTGTTTAATTATACTTTACTTAGGCAATTATATTTTATCTTATTCAGCACTGCCCAAGAGAACTTATGAAAATATTTTAGTTTTGCACTGTCTACTAGCCACTGAACACTGAAAATGCTGCTTGCTGACAAAGAAACCGAGTTTATCATTTTATCTAATTTTAATTAACTTAAATTCAAGTAGCCACATATGGCTACTGGCTCCACAACACAGAACTATATCAAAAGATTTAAAGTGCTATAATGCCTGGTTACACAAAGTATAGACCATGGACCAGCAGCACCAGCATCCATATGGGAGCCTGTTAGAAAAGAAAACGCTTAGGCCACACCCCAGAGCAACTGAATTGGCTGCCTAACATTTTAACAAAATCACCAGATGATGTAAATAGATATTAAAGTCTGAGACACACTTATGTAATAAACCTCGTGTTCTTAAGCTCTAAAAAAAGAGTAATGATTAAGTGGGTATTTCATCAATGAAATGGAGTAAGGCATGAAATTGAACTGTTCGGTATTTTTCTGGTTTGGTAGCACTTGCAATGAAGAAAAGTAAACTGAGATGAATTACAAAGTAGTAAAAATGTTGTAAATGATGGTGTACTTGTATTAATATAAAATTATATTTATCATAAAATTCAGCTTTATTATTTTATCCTGTGTTTCAGAGAATTTTAAATGAATATTCTTGCTTGATTTACTTGATGATATACACTGTGAAGGCAAGCAAGGTAACAAAGCAAATGACCCAGGGAAGTTGCTGTGGTTTGCCAAATAAGGCTGGGATCAGGGACAACCATTCCCCTTAGCAAGAAGAAATACCACCAGACTATTCTTCCATGGGACCAGAAGCCCCGGTTTCCATCTGTGGAGTTGCTGGCATTTCCCAGCACATATTCCTAAACAGCTAGTAACTGAGACTACTTGGTCTTAAATCCAAAATGTTAATTCCTTCCATTTTGATTGGTTAAAAGGGAATGCAACAAGGGAGGATTAGTAGAGAATCTCCTGAAGCCCAATATCATTGTGAAATTACAGCTATGCACTAGATTAGTGAAGGTCTCTATACAATACCAATATCAAATAATGCTTGCTAGGGTAAATGCTTGCCAGTGAATGACGAACACATGGCTGTTAATGGCATGATATACATGGTTGTTAATGGCATGATACTCTGTACAGAGTAAGTAAAAAATTTTAACACACTTTTCAATAGGAGGCATATAAAAATAAAATAATACCTTCTGTACTAAATTTTAAATCCATCTTCGGTCTTACATCAGTATCAGTTCCTTTCAGAGACATCAACTCTTTATAACTGCAAGTGAAAAAAAATTGTTGCAGTTAATATCAAAGTAACATCTGTTATCAGCATGACTAAGTGTTTTCTTCTCTCCCTTCTGGAAATAATTTAAAAGGAAAAAAAAGAAAAATGAATGAAGAAACATAAACCACCAACAATGACAACTCAATATTGTCATTTTCATTGGAATTAAGAGTCAAGTAGAATGTCTAGTTTTCATATCCAAATATTAACACAATTAGCTTATTTGCAAAAATGTTATATAGTAGTGGGGAAAAAAGAAAACTGTGCATTGTAAAAATTATTGGTAAGATGATTTTCTATAGAATCATTTTACCAATAATTATTCTAAGATAATTCAATTCATTTATTGACAAGTGATTTAAAAAACAAAGAAATAAACTGGCATAATAGCAACACAAAAAAATAGAAAAAAATTAAGGGAAAAGTAGCAAGATTTGTTAAATAGATTAAACACTAGGCAAATATTGTCATAGCATAGGCGGCAAATCTGGACAAAGACAATACAAAAAGAAAGCTGTGAATTAATTTCTCTTAGGAACATAGAGCAGAAATCCATTAAACATATTAGAAAACTGAATCCAGTGACAAGATTCTCCCCTTAACTAAATTCTAGTAAGTCTCCTCTGAGCTCTTTTCAGGTAGGCCCCATCCTTGTCCACGTCCCCAAGAGCTCAAATTTATCAAGAATCACCTAAACCAACAACCTCAACCAAATAGCAGAGGGCAGTAACAGCTTACCTGAACACAAAACTCAGCCTGCAACCTTGTCAAACTTTAGGGCATAGCTTGCAGCCCTACCTGATTTCAGAGCACAGCCTGACGATCCATCTGATCATGAAACCTGGCTGATGGCCCCATCTGAATGTGAACTCTAGATAGTGGTAACATCTGGTCAGGGAGCACAAACTGAGGCCCCACCCAACGAGAAGCAACTACAGAGCATAGCCTGCAGCCTTGTCCAATCCCACGTGGCAATGGTCTGCGAAGGATCAAAACCTGTGAACCTGCCTGACCAGAGGTGACTACAGAGCATAGCTAGTGGCCTTACCTAACTGCAGAAAATAGCCACTGGCCCCACCTGACCAGAGAGCTCACCCCAGCAGTCCCACTTGAACATGGAGCCCAGCCCAGCCACAAGCCCTACGCAAGCATGAAGCCCAGCCAGCAGCATCCCACTCCCAACCTTGAAGTTGCTGTGGCTTCACATAGCTAGAGAACACATAGGAATCTCCACCTCCCTTTAGACTCTACCAGGTGACTCATCCAGTACCCCCCAAAGTTAAGCTGATTCATAAAAGTCTTTCCCTGCCAAAACAAAGTCTGCAAGAGGAAACCACATACTCAAATGTGCAGATATCTGCACATGGACACAAAGATCATGAAGAATCAGGTAATACGACATTGCCAAAAGCAATAAACCTCTAAGTGATTGTGAAAACAAATGGAGATTTGAACTATCTGACAAAGAATTCAAAATAATCCTCTCAAAGAAGTTCAGTGAATTACAAATGCATACAGAAAACTAAATGAAATTAGGAAAACAATGCATAATCAAAATTAGAAGTTCAACAGAGAAACAGAAACCATTAAAAATCAACAACAAAATGCCCAGAAATCCTAGAGCTGGAGAATCACTGAATAAAAATAAAAAAATTAATAGAAAGCTTTAACAATAGACTCAACAAAGAGAAGAACCAGTGAACTCAAAGGCAGATCATTTGAAATTACCTAGTTAGAGAAAAAAGAACAGAGAATGAAAAAGAGTGAAAAAAAACTTACGGAACTTATGGGACAAAAGATCCAATATATATGGAAATCCCAAAAGAAGAGAAAGAGAACATAACAAAAATTCTTTTTTTTTCTTTTTAACTGGGTACTTTTTTATTTTTTTTAAATATGTACATATTTATTGCTATGTACAGTTTATTTTTAAATTATCTTTATAGTTGAAGGTATTATAGATGTCCCCTTTTCCCCCCATTGACCAACTTCACCTCTTTGCCCCCACCTCCAGGCCTTAATGCACTATTGTCTGTATCCATGGGTTACACAAATATGATGTAAGTTCTATGGTTAATCTCTTCCCATATCCCCTTTTGTCCCTGTACCAAACTTGGGGTAAGAAATAAATATTCAGATTTATGAGGCTCAAGAGCTGGAAATGGGTTGTACCCAAAAAGTACTACACTAAGACACATTATAAATTAAATATACAAACATCAGAGGTAAAAGTATAACTTCAAAAAGAGCAAAAGAAAAGCAACATTGCCTTGATATTGGACTGGCAACAATTTTCTGGATTTGACATCAAAAGCATAAGCAACAGGAGGAACCAAGATGGCGGCATAGGAAAACACCTATTTTGCTGCCCCAGACAACATTTCCAAAACTACAACTTAACAACAAAATAAACATCATCCAGAATCACCTGAAAGCTGGCTGAGTGAAAATTCCAGATAAAAGTAAAGATAGAACATTTTGATTCAGAGAAGCAGCAGTGCGCAGCCTTGAAGATAGGCGTGGAGAGAGATTCGGAGCCTTGCGCGTGTGCGAGCGTAGAGGGTTGGGTGACAGCAAACCCGGCTGGTTTTCTCCAATGGAGAGGGTGGAGACGTCACTTCACTGATCCCCCAGTCCCACACGAGGTCCCAGATCCGGGAAAGGCAAGCTAAAAGCCGGGCGCGGCTGAGATCTCCAAGTTTGAGGAGAGTGCGCGTAGCTTGGAACAGCAGTTTGCGAGTAAAGCGTGGAACAGCCCAGAGAAGACACGTGACTTGCTCCCTCATTCGGGAGACCACCGGACTGCTTTGTTTTACAACCCTGGGTGAGATGATGTGTGTGCAGACTCATTTGGGGAGAGGCAGAGTTGTCTGGCAACAGGTGGCTTTCTCTCAGAAGTACGTGCAGCCATTACCACCCAACATAGAAATCCACGTGCCGCATAGGGCGGAGCTGACGCTGACACTGCCTGCTCAGCTCAGAGACTCCGCCCATCCAACCTGAACACAGTTTCCCTTCACAGACAATTGGCCTGGAGGTCAAAACCTCCTAGGGCTAACAACAGCAAGCTGGGCTTAACTTCAAAAATACTGTACAACCCATAAAAGATTGCAGTCAGGTAACTGGGGAGGCTGAGCCACTGTCCCTTAGAGGACATCTACCACACACAGCTAAAGGACCAACTCAGGAAAGCAGCCACATTGCAGAGACATGGAAAGAAATCAGGTGTGAAAGAAATGGAGGAAAAAAGACGACTAGACATAGAGTTCAAAACCAAAGTAATAAGGTTTTTCAAGAGGCTCCTAGAAAAGGCCAATGAACTTAATGAGAAATACGAGGAAATGAACAAGACCTAGGAGGAAATGAACAACACCTATGAGGAAATGAAAAAGGACCAACTAGAAATTAAGCATACACTGACTGAGACAAAAAATATTATACAAAGACCTAAAAGCAGTCCAGACGACTGCAAGAACCAAGTCAAAGATTTGAAATACAAAGAACCAAAATCTACTCTGCCAGAAAAGCAAGAAGCCAAAAGAATCCAAATAATTGAAGATAGTGTAAGGGGCCTCTGGGACAACCTCAAGCATACCAACATCAGAATTATTGGGGTGCCAGAAAAAGAGAGAGAACAAGATAATGAAAACCTACTTGAAGAAATAGTGGCCGAAAACTTCCCCCACCTGGTGAAAGAAATTGACTTAAAAGCCCAAGAAGTGCACAGAACCCCAAAATTTAGGAATCTAAAGAGGGACACACCAAGACACATCATAATTAAAATGCCAAGAGCAAAAGATAAAGAGAGAATATTAAAAGCAGCAAGAAAAAAAGTTAGTTACCTATAAGGGAGCACCCATACGACTGTCAGCATAAACAATGCAGGCCAGATGGGAGTGGCAAGAAATATTCAAAGTGATGGATAGCAAGAATCTACAACCAAGATTACTCTACCCAGTAAAGCTATCATTCAGAATTGAAGGTCAGATAAAGTGCTTCGCAGCTAAGAAAAGCTAAAGTTCATCACCGCCAAACCAATATTATATGAAATGCTGAAAGACATTCTTTAAGAAGAAGAAGAAAAAGATAAAAATATAAATTATGAACAACAAATACACATCTATCAACAAATGAATATAAAAATCAAGTGAATTAATAATCTGATGAACAGGGTAAACTGGTGAATATAACAGAATCATGGACATAGAGAGGGAATGGACTGACAATTCTTGGGGAGATAAGGGAGTTGGGAAGTGCAGCAAGAGACTGGACAAAAATCATGCAACTACGGGAGAGGACAGTGGAGGGGGGTGAGGGCGGAGGGTGGGATGGGTACTGGGTGGAGGGGAGCTATAGGGGAAAAAAAGGGGGAACAATGTAATTAATAAGCTGAACAATAAAGATTTTAAAAAAAGCATAAGCAACAAAAGGAAAAACAAACAAGTAGGAAATACATCAAATTTAAAAGTTTCTGTACAGCAAAAGAAACAGTCAACAAAACAACCTACTTTCTGAATGGGAGAAAATATTTGCAAATCATATATCTAATTAGGGGTTAATATACAAAATAAGGAACCCATACAAAATAGCAAAAGAACAAATATTGTAATTTAAAAAATCAGTATAGGACCTCAATAAACATTGTTCCTTGTAATATATAAAATAGCCAATAAGTACATGAAAAAGGTGCTTAATATAACCAATCATCAGGAAAATGCAAATAAAACTACAATGATATATTACCTCAAACCTATTAAGAAAAAAGTAAGTGTTGGCCAGGATATTGAGAAAAGGGAACCTTGTGCATTGTTGGTGAGGAGTTAAATTGACAGAGCCACTGTAGGAAAGAGTATGGAGATTCCTTAAAAAATTAAAAACTAAATTGATTTAGCAATTCCACTTCTGGGTATGTATTATATAGATAAAGGAAACAAAATCTCATTTTGAATGATGACTATATCCCCATGTTCACTGCCATATTATTTACAATAACCAAAACATGGAAGCAGCTCAAGTGTTTATTAATAGACTAATAATAAAGAAAATGCTGGATGTGCACGCACCCATGCATACACATATACACTGGAATACTATTCATCCGTAAGAAAGAGGGAAATCCTGCTATTTGCAACAACATGGATTATTCTGGAGGGCACTGAGCTAAATGAAATAAGCTAGATAGATAAATACTCTATGATTTCACTTACATGTGGGTGCTAAAAAAAAGCTCATAGAAACATAGAGGAGATTGGTAGTTGACAGAGCAGTGGAGGGCAAAAAGATAAAGTGGTCAAAGGATACAAAGTAGGGATCTAATGTACAGCATGGTGAACATAATTACAATAACGTATTGACAGTGGCTAATAAAGTAAATATTAAAAGTTCTCACCACAAAACGTGTTAATTTTGTGAGCTATTGGATGTGATAACTAACCTTATTGTAGTAACTGTTTCACAGTAAGTACATATATCAAGTCATGTTGTACTCCTTAAATGTACACAATGACATGTCAGCTATAGCTTAGTAAAGCTAGAAAAACAAACAGCAGCAATATGGAGAAAGCAAATAGATCATGACCAATTTATGTATCCAGGAATGCAAGATTAATTCAACATTTAAAAATAATGTAATTAAACACATTAACAGATTAAAGAAGAAAAACATATAATCACCACAATGCATGCAGAAAAGCATGAATTCAATTCCATTAATAAGAAAACTTTTTGGAAAAAAAGTAGAAAAAGAATTTCTTCAACTAGAAAAAGGGCATCTATAAAACAATCTACAGCTAACAACATACTAAATGGTGAAAAACTGAAGGCTTCTTCCTAAGATCTGGAAAAGGCAAACATGTCTGCTCTTACCACCCATATTTAACACTATACCAGGGGACATAGCCAGAGCAATAAACAACAAGAAAGTACAGATAGATTAGGAAAAAAAGTTAGCTCTATGCACAGATGACATGAACATCTATATAAAACCTAAAACAATCTACAAAAGATTATTGAAACTATTAACTCTCAACTCATAGGATATAAGAAGTTCAATATACTCAAATCAATTCCATATAATACAAAAATAGTCACTGAAATTTTAAAAATCATTTGCAAAGGCAGAGAAAATCCAATATCTTATATAATAAAAGCCTAATACGCTAATTATCTGGTCATCTGGTCAACCAATCAAATGTAATATGCTAATGATATGCTAAGGATGCTCAACTGCATGCTATGAGGTGCGCTGTCCACCAGGGGACACTCTGACCAGTAGGTTAGTTTGCTGTTAGGGTCTGGCCATCTGGGACTGAGTGAGACAGGCCAGACATGCCCTGGAGCCCTCTTGCAGTCCTTCCCAGCTGGCCACCCTCCCGCGTCCCTCCCCGGCCCCGATCCTGTACCAGTGGGGTCCCTGGGTCTGGCTTGCACCCTCTCGCAATCCAGGACCCCTCAGGGGATGTTAGAGAGCCGGTTTTGGCCCAATCCCCCAGGCCAGGGCAAGGGATCCCACTGGTGCTTGAATTTGTGCACTGGGCCTCTAGTATATGCATAATATAACAAAGTATTCTAAGAATATACACAGTAAACTAAATATTACAAGAATATATACACCCCGTACTTGATATCAAGCCCATAACCAAGGTATGTGGTCTGACTGGGAATCAAACTATGACCTCCTGGTTCATAGGTTAATGCTCAACCACTGAGCCATACAGGCCAGGCTAAATGTTTATATTTAAAGAGTGAATTTCACTGTATATAAATTATAGCTTGAAAAACCTGATCTATAAAAAACTTCAGTGTTTAAAAATGCATTTATGCCCTACCCAATATGGCTCAGTGGATAGAGGATTGGCCTATGGACTGAGTGGTCTCAGGTTCAGTTCTGGTCAAAGCATCTACCTTGGTTGCAGGCACATCCCCAGTGGGATGTGTGCAGGAAGCAGCTGATCGATATTTCTCTCTTATTGACGATTCTAACTCTCTATCCCTCTCCTTTTCTCTCTGTAAAAAATCAACAAAATATATGTATAGATTTTAAAATATATTTTACTGATTTTTTACAGAGAGGAAGGGAGAGGGATAGAAAGTCAGAAACATCGATGAGAGAGTAACATTGATCAGCTGCCTTCTGCACACTGCCTACTGGGGATGTGCCCGCAACCAAGGTACATGCCCTTGACCAGAATTGAACCCAGGACCTTTTAGTCCACAGGCTGGCGCTCTATCCACTGAGCCAAACCGGTCTTGGCAATAAAATATATATTTTTAAAAATGTATTTATAAGGAAATGTCCATACTACTCTTTATAAATGTACTAATTATAAACGCATCTTTAAACACTGAAGTTTTTTAAAGTTCAGGTTTTTTAAGCTATCCTATACTACATAATATAAGGTTAATATGCAAATAGGCCAAATGGTGGAACCAAACAACCAGTCGCTATGACATACACTTACCACAAGGGGGCACATGCAGAACATGGCAGGCTATGGGATCAGGCAGCAGAGTGAGGAACATGGTGGGCACTGGCCGCAGCGGGATAGTGAAGCAGATGGGCAGGGGTGCCAGACCACAGTGGGGCACAGGTCGCTGTCATGGGGGCAAGCCTCTGGTGGTTACTGAAAATTCTTTGCTCCTGCATGCTGCAGTCCTGTCCCATTCAGCACTTGCACCTGCTGCTGGTGCTGGCCCCACTGCACCCGATGCTGGCAGCCAGCACCAGCCCTGATCGCACAGCACTGTCAGTGGTGCCAGCAACAACTGCCGGCCCTATTCACCCCTCAGGGCTTCTCCACTTCCCCCTGCTCCTGAGAGGTGACAGGGGTCAGCAGGCACCTCTCGCACCTGCTGCCGGCAACGGCCCTGCTTGCACCCACTGCTGGCACCAGAGCTGCTGCTCACGCCCACTGCCACTGCTGGTCCTACCTGCACCCACAGCTGGCACCTGGCGCTAGTCCTGATCGCTCGTCACTGTTGGTGAGTATGAGCAGTGGCTTCTGGCCCCAATCTCCCCTCAGGGCTTCTCCACCTCCTCCAGGTGATCGGGGCAGCAGCAGCTGCTCGCACCCACTAATGGCACCACCTCGCTAATACCCACTGCTGGTGCCAGCCCCAATTGCTCCGCGCCATCAAGCCGGGCCAGCACCATCAGTACATGAGAGCGGCGTCCATGGGAGCAGGGCTGCTGGCAGACAGGGGACCAGGTCCCCAGCAGGAGAGGCTGGGTGGGGGTGCAGAGGATGGACCGAGATCCGCCCCTGTGACTACTGCAGCCTTGTGACCTACAATTCCTTTTGAAGTGCATCAATTGATGCACTGGGCCCTTAGTAGTTTATATAAAGGTGAGGATAACAGTTATCCGAGGAAAAGAGAAATTGGAGGAGAATGGCAGGTTGAGTGCTTCTGGAGTGCTTGCAAAATTCTATTTGTTGCCTTGGATGGGGCCACATGCCACAAGAGTGCTTGCTTTATAATTATTTATTAAATTGTGCTTTTATATTTTGTGAGCTTTTCTTTATATTTTAATAACAATAAAGCATTTTAAGCTATAAAAAATGGCCAAACATTTTGCTATTCATTCATAAATCCCTATGAAATAGCTTTTACAATATTAGTAATATGATTCAGTTATCAGAGGAATCTCCACAGAATACAATTATAAAACCCAGGCAAATTAAAAAAAGCAAGGCAGAGTGTGGAAGGAACAGATCAACTCTCATGGTGGAATATACACTCAAAGGAAAGGACTCCTACTAGTATGTAAACAGTTTGTAAGTTCATCAATATTAGAACTTTTAGTCTGGAGCTAAGTATAATCTGGTAGAAAACAAAGGTCTCCTTGGTCAAAGGAACCAGAAAACTGCAGCCAGAGAACCATGGCTGCTGAAGAGAGTGGGGAAAGAAATTTCTGAAGGGAAAAAGTCAGAGAAGAGATCCCAAATACTTCCTAGCCACATTTCTGACCGACTGATAAACTCCATTCACATGTATAGAATAAACTCAAAGCAGCTCAGCTAAAGGAAAATATCTGAACTGAGACTGAATCAACACCCAAGAAAAAAGAGTTTACAATTCATATCCAACCAAGTAATCTTCCTATTAAAACAAAAATAACATAGCCATTGCAAAATAATGAAATTCAGAATCTCTGTATCTGAACATAGAGATTGTATATGCTATGTACCAGGCATTATGCTATGTTTTGGGGATATAGCAGTAAGATAAAGTCCTTGCCTTCGTGGGGGTTATAGTTCAATGAAGAAGACAGGCAAGAAAGTGTAATGAAACTTAATGCTTTAATAGCAAAACCACATGGAATACATGATAGGGACACCTTAATCTAATGTAAATAAAGCTTTCCAGAAGCTTTCAACAGTTAGCCAAAGGAGTAGAGTATTCCAGGCAAGGCTTGGAGATAAAATGGATGGCACAATCAAGAACTAAAAGAAGCCCAGTATAGTTGGTGTATACATGGTAAGAAAAGAATGACAAAAGATGACACTAAAGAGGTCAGCAGGGACCAAAGCGATTGAAGAGCCAAGATACAGAGTCTGAACATAATTAAGAGCATTTAGAAGCCTCTGAAAGATTTTCAAGCAGGAAAATGATATACTTCACTTTTCATTTTAGAAAAGTGCTCTCATGGCTCTGTAAGTAGACTGAAGAAAGGAAAGAAATACAAGTTTAGAAGATGTTTCAGAATTCCAAGTGAGAAATTATACTTCATCTGGTTTAGTGGAAGAACGGAGGCAGAAGTAAGGAGGCATTTACAATATGTTTAAGAAGTTGAATTAATTGGACTTAAAAAATGTTACAGAGCAGTATTGGGAAGAAAGATTATAAATCCAGGTGTAGTGATGCTGAACTACAGATCTTTTTGAAACACAAAAGTAGTTATCTTCAGTTGCAGGTAGATAAACCTACATTTTATGAGTAAGATCTATGCTGGAGATAAAGATTTGGGTTTCATTAGCTCATAAAGGATATCAATGCAATGTCCTTGGTAGACTGAAAAATTGTAGACATTAACACTTTACACAGAAAAGAGAAAAAATAGATTAAAAGATATTTTTATGTTGAAATTTCTAATTTCAATGGCAACATTATATGAATTCCCAGCTTACACTACATAGGCCTCTGTAATATAGTTTTCTCATCTAAGCAACTGGATGATTCTAGTTGGTTTTTATAAAACCAAGTAAGTTTAAGAAAAATATGTTGGTTTCAGAAAAAGATTATTTTCATATTTAAGGAAAAAAGTATTCATTTAATGTGTCCTTTCCTGATTTAAAACTTAAATGTCTACAAAGTAGGGGAAAAGGGGGGGAATAAATATCAGTTAAATATAATTTTCTCACACAATTAATATTACCTTTAAATTTAATGGAGCTCCAACAAGTGATAGAAACACAGAAGAAAGAAGCAACTAACAACTATATACATGCTCAGAAAAAAAAAATTATTTCAAGCTTACCTTGCTCCTAAATTTTCAATGGTTATATATTCATTCTTCCTCACAACTTCAAACTGCAAATGATGGAAAAAAATAGCCCTAAAGCAGTTCAACTTTCAAAATTCTTTAATATTACTAGTTAGCCCTAACACTTGAAAAAAAGACAATGAGAAGGAAGCTATAGCAAATATAAAACAAAACAGAAGTGACACAGTGAGCTATAAACAACCCTAACAAACAACAAACTTCAGTTGATTTATTTAAAAATTCTATTTTACATCACTATAGGATTGAAATATCAATATAAAATACAAAAAGAGTGTTACTAAAGATAAAGAAATAATATCTGTTTCTATGTGCAATTTTGGTCTATTTATAAACTGAAAATTCAATAAGCATTTCATTAATTCAAAAATAAAATGAATATCATTTGAGAACATTTTATGTAACAGGTACAATATGTGATTTCTAAGAATATTTCTTTGAAAGATATGAAAGAGGGTCATAAAATCTAAAGGTATTTTTAAACTTAGGTGGCACAGATTAGATTATCATCATTGGTTTATGACAGACTTCTCATTGGTACAGGCACGGCCTACTTTAAAATATCTGTGAGTATCTTTACTTTTTAAATTTTCTTATTCTTAAGGATCACTTAAATACTACTTTGGAGAAATCAAAGCAATAGAAAGGTCAGAAATTAAGTAACCAGCAAAGAGAAAATGGCAAAAATACCATTGCTATGAATCCCAAATGTTTTGAAATCAGAATGCCATTCCAATGAAAGAAAAATAAGAAAAAGATACTCACCAAAATTTTAACAACTCCAGGTTCATCACACTGTAGCATCCTTACCATGTCACCTGTACATCCTTCCTTCAAACATTTTTTCCCACTAAAACTCTAAATATAAAAAAATAATCAAAACAAAAACATTACAAGCAATAAAAAGAAAAAATACTGATGTACAAATCTGATCATTTTTTTAAAGTTAGAAGCAGATGTTTCTAGATGATAAAAGAGAGTTAGCTGTTCAAAAATAGTCGATCTCATGATCTCATGTGTCAGTGGATTTCCTATTTAAAATGCATAAATGTACTTTTCTCTCATCATTTCTACTTCAAAATCTCCAGGTAACTGTATTACAGCCTAAGATGTGGTACCTAAGCATAGGGAAAGCAACTTCAAGTGACATGTACTAATTAGGTAAATGTATAAAGAAACACTGAATTTCTATTAGATATATGAGGATTACAGGGAAAATGAATTGAAATGTTGAGTATTTCCTTGGTTCTGACCTTAATTTTCTCTTGTTAAGTCACTTAAGTTTTCTTTTAGTTTTTTTTCTAGAGCAATATTAATTGCCCTAACAATCAAAGAAAATAAAAAACACATGCTACTTAAACAAATGAATAATGCTTTATTGTACAATATTTTTACAATATAAAACAATGCAAGTACATGTTTAATCTGTTAATCTTCACAACAATATTATGCAGAAGATATTACTATCCTTACTAGATGGCTGAGAAAAATGAATCTCAGAGCAGTTAAATTACCAGCCTAATGTAAAACAAACAAAAAAACAAACAAAACACTATAGTGGTTCAATCTGGACTTGAGCCCAGACCTCCCAACTCCATATACAATGCTCTTTCTATGCCACAACTTCTTTACTGGGGTTTTCTGTGTAAACAATGTAAACAGACTGACCAAATACCATAAACCCAACTAATGGTAATCAACTCACCAAAGAGTAATTAATATAGAATTGGGCTTTATACTTTTACTTTAATTTTAGTGGCAAAGAATTCAATATAGTTATATGACTTTAGGTAACTATACATAATCACAAATAGATTTTTGAAGACTATAAAATTTACCATTGTTCTCTATCCTTAAAATAGAAACTATCCTTAAAATTGTGTAACTATCCTTTCTGTTTATTAAGCAACTCTATTCTTTGACTCTATGACTTTTATGTAAACACTATAGGCCCGATGCATGAAATTTGTGCATGCGGGGGGGCAGGGGGGGAGGAGTGTCCCTCAGCCCAGCCTGCACTCTCTCCAATCTGGGACCCCTTGAGGGATGTCCAACTGCCCGTTTAGGCCCGATCCCAGTTGGACATCCTTCTCACAATCCAGGACTACTGGCTCCAAACTGCTTGCCTGCCTGCCTCCCTGATTGCCCCCTAACCACTCCCCTGCAAGCCTGATTGATGTCTAACTGCTCCCCTGCCAGCCTGTTTGCCCCCAGCTTCCCTCCTCTGCTGCCTGGTCACTACTAACTGCCCTCCCCTGCAGGCTTGTTCGCCCACAACTGCCCTCCCTTGCAGACCTGGAACCTCGCAATTACCCTCCCCTGCTGGCCTGATGGCTCACAACTGTCCTCCCTTGCAGTCCTGGAACCTCCCAATTGTCCTCCCTTGCTGGCCATCTTGTGGTGGCCATCTTGTGTCCACATGGGGGCAGGATCTTTGACCACATGGGGGCAGCCCTCTTGTGTGTTTGAGTGATGGTCAATGTGCATATTACTCTTTTATTAGATAGGGTAGAGGCCTGGTGCATGGGTGGGGGCTGGCCGGTTTGCCCTGAAGGGTGTCCTGGATCAGGGTGGGGGTTCCTTTGGAGTATGGGGCAGCCTGAGCGAGGGGCCAGTGGTGGTTTGCAGACTGGGCACGCCCCTTCAGCGACCCAAGCAGAGGCCCTGGAATCTGGGATTAATTTATGTTTTACAATTGAAACTTTGTAGCCTAGAGCGGAGCCAAGCCTTATGCTTGCTCCGTGGTGACAGCCATTTCTGTTTGAAACTTTGTAGCCTAGAGTGGAGTCCTAGAAGCTAGGGCTGCAGAAGCTTGGCTTCCCCCATCGCCCCAGCAACCCTAGCCTCTGCTCACTCGAGCTCCGTGGCTGCCGCCATTTCTATTGGGATTATGTTTCTTTTATAATTGAAAGTTTATAGCATTGAGCGGAGGAGGCCTAGTCCAGCAAGGGCAGGCAGAAACCTTGGCTTCCGCCATTGCTAGGGAAATCCAAGCCTCTCTCCTGCTCTCAGTGGCAGCCATCTTGGATGGGGTTTATTTGCATAATCTGCTCCTGATTGGCTGATGGGCATGGGTTGATCGGAGTTATGGTCAATTTGCATATTACTCTTATTAGATAGGATATGCGACAATATTTCTATTCTTAAGAGTATAAACTTCTATAGGGAAAGAAATAGAAATCACTAAGCAAAGCAACAAGCAGAGTATCTCCTACAAAGATCTGTTTAATAAATGGTGATGATGAACAAAGAATAGTAAGAAGAAAAGCATCAGAGAAAATAAGGTGGGGGAGGGAAAACACAGAGGAAAAATAGAGGAGGAAGGATATGAACAGGAAGAAATGAAAAAAAAGAGAGAGAGAGAGAGAAAAGAGGAAAGGGTAGAGAAAAAAATGTTGTAGCAAAGTTTTTAAGGAAAAATGAAATACCTGGTCATTTTCACCTAGATATTTTAAATTCTTGAACTTTTTCCAACAAATTTTATGAAAATAAACACAGCAACATTTACTGCACATTAATTGAAAAAACCCCTGGAAAAGAATGAAAATAAGCTGTTGATCTGGAAATAGAATTTCATATATAATCAGAAATATCACTTTTAACTTCACAAGTTTTTTGTCCATCCCAGTGTGTCCTTCCTAGGAATTATAGCTATCCTTCCTTTAAAGAGGTAGACTGCTTGGATGACAAAAATCTAAATTTTGTGGCCAGGAGTTCCTGCTGCTACATGCTATGTATGTGATTGGAACCCGACCACCTCCTTGGGAAACCACAACCATATCACCATGTCACCTACACCAAGACTGAACCTGCCCATCTTAAGCACTGTACTTCACCAGTGCACCTCCCTAATTCCTAACTTACCCTAATGAATAGATCTTGGCTTTCTCCTCCTCCCTACTTACCCCATTTGCTATACATATCATGCCTTTCCGTTTTTTCCCATTATAATAGCCATCTTTACTTTTTAAAAACATACAAAATGTATCCTTTCAGTCTTTCTGAGTTTTCCCTTGTACAGAAACAAAAACACACATTGAAAACATTCTCAACTGTCATTCTCACAAACATGTTTTTTAGGCAGCCCTCCCTGTTACATGCTTCATTCTGGACACACATGCCTCTCAAGTGAGAGTTCCATTATTTTATAGAAGTGGTGTTAGATTTACACTGATAATCACATATCATTTTATCTTGTGATTTCCCAGTCTTATTTAGCCATATCCACTGGGAACCAGACTTGAAATACTTCAATTGTTGAATTTCTTCAAATCAAGGCTGGTTGTGATTTTTTTCTCCCTCAAGGGCCAGAGCAAAAATAATGATCACTTACTTAGTAATATAAATCTTGAGGATTGACAATCTTTCTCCTTAGTAAAATAAATTTTAAATAAATGAAAATAAAATAACATTTCTAACTATAAAGTCTATTAATTTCTATTGTATGATAGCAGAAATATTAATTATAACTTCAGAGACTTGTGAATATTACAAAACCCTTAGCAAAACAAATTCATTCTTTTATTGACTCACAGAGTATAAATAATTCAAGGTCATTAGGATTCTAAATTCTTAGAGATACTCAACTTCTCAACTACATTATCACTGTTATTAAACTAAGTACTCTTTTTAAATACTATTTTGATGCATAATACAATAATTTTTATCTAAGTTTGTTTTTTAAATATTCCGCTAACTGATAATTATAGTACCTTATAATTGGTGTCCTTTAAAATGTCAGCTTCACAAGATCGTTCACAATCTAGATAACTGCAAATGGTCTGCTTCATTATATCACTTTCAGTTGTCTTGATAAGATTATCGAGAAGATCCTAGATTTTAAAAATAAAAATAAATCTCATGAATTAGTAATAAGACTACATTATTTCCAATATTTTAGCATACATAATTTTAATTAATTTAAGTTGAATACTTTTTAAAAGAAATTTGTATATGTTTTTTAAGTAATAAAATATATTTTCATCATTCAAAGTAAACAATAGATAGGAAGGTGCTAAAATAGAAATACTGGATTTCTCACTGAATATAATAAACATGGAGAAAGGAAAAAAAGTGTGCATAAAAATTCACTAAAAATGTTAGGATAATAAAGAAAAATATTTTAAAGGGAGGAAGAAATAGAAAAATAACCATGACCAAGTAGGGATTCTTTAGTTAAGTATATAAGTTAATTTTTTTTATAAAATGTATAAAATTATTGCTTTATTAGGTCAGATTTAAAATTCATATAACGATCCTGACAAATGCCAAAAATTGTCTGCTTATTCTATTGACCACTGAGACAGGTATCTATACTAATAATAGATAAATATGCAAATTGTCTGGGACTCCATCACAGTAATGACCGAACAGCAGGCTGTGTGGGGCAGGCAGACTGCTGGGGGGAGGGGGCAGTTGGGGGCGACCAGGCCAGTGGGGGGGCAATTGGGGGTGAACAGGCCAGTATGAGGGGAGTTAAGGGTGACCAGGCTAATGGGGGGAGGGAGATGGGAGGGGGAGTTGGGGGCGACCACATTGGCAGGGGGGCCAGTTAGGAGGAATCAGGCTGGCAGTCAGGCAGGTGAGCAGTTAGGAGCCAACGGTCCTGGATTGTGAGAGGCCATGGATTGGGCCTAAACCAGCAGTTGGACATCCCCTGGGGGTCCCAGATTGGAGAGGGTGCAGGGTGTACTGCACCTCTAGTATATAAAATATATACCATATTTTAATAATCTGTGATTGGGAATTTTTTTCTCTTTTCAAATCCGTCAGTTTTTGTCCCATCTATTTTGAGGCTATATTATAAATTTTGAGTTGCTATAGCTTCCTGAAAAATAGAATTGTGTGTTTCAATGAAACATTCCTTTTTATTTTGAGGAATACGTTTGGCCTTAAAGTCAGGTAAAATAAGAGGATCCAAAGAGGTTCAAAAAAGTTTGGAAAGAAGTTATGTCATTCAGGATCCAGAGACTCAGAAAAGTCCAACAGAATGTCAAGCCTCAGGGTAAGTGGCAGGTGGTGGGAGTAAGGGGGAAAGTCAATATATTTGAACTCTTGAACTAAGGTAAGTGATTTGTGTTTTTACATCCCTGACAAAGTTTATATAAAGTTATAAAAAAAATTGGCAGCTAGTTTGAGATTGAATTAACATGGCCTAAAGCTTGTCATCTCCCATGGACACCAGTCCTAAGGCTAGGCCCTCCTTAACCTCCCGTGAAACCATAATACCCTTACATGATACTAGTCTACAATGTCATTAAATATTTGATATTTGACAACAGCATATTATACAATTATCCCAAATAAACTTACAAACTAATTCTTTGAATGTTGGGCAGCAATTTAAAAAAGGATAGGAAAGGAATTAATCCCTTTCAGGAGGAATTAAGGCACTAGGAAGGCATCCAAGCATTCTATATTGGCCCCTCTTGCCCTTTCTGCCAAGAGGGACCCTCTTCTTACTATCTAAATACACACAGCTGATGCCAGAGTTTTCAGTTCCAGCTGTGGCTGAAGCCTCTGGGCAGCTGGCACCATGGATCTGTCTCTCGACTAATGGTGTGAGCTGGGCCCTCTCTGGAGAAGAAACCTGGGTCCCCCGAGATATGTGATCAGTACCGGGACCCCGCCAGCAGGCGAGGGGACCCCAAGGCAGGTACTGGACGTGGAGGCCACAGGGGCATAGACTACAAAGGAGACAGAACTGAACCTCATATCACCCTGTTTGGCCCCAGAGGATGGCTGGTTAGCCAGAGACGGGTAAGATTCCTCAGGGAAGGAACAACCTAAGACAGGCACAGTCGCAGAGGGGCCAACAGGAGAGAACTAAAAGGTCAACAGAGGTGGGGCACAGACCCTCACCTACAAACCTTGGAGGGGCTTGAATTCTCACCCCTCCTGAGGGAGGTCTCCTGCTCCCACGGCAGCTACGCCACCAACGCACAATTCAGACCGGGACCCAGGTGGCAGACAGAGACTCGGCCAGCAATAGCTGCTCTATATCTAAATTCAGTTTATTACCAGGAATGCTGAGGACCTACTCAAAAATGCAAATACTCCTTTCCACAAGTATTTACAGGGTAAACTAAGATTTCTGCTTGAGTATTAAAATTGACAGTAAAATAGTAATCAAGTTTTCAGATTAATTTAAATTGGCCAAGTGAAATAAGTGAATACTCAAGAAAATTTTAGTGTACTGGACAAAAAGCTTTTCCTAAAACATTAACTGAAATATCTATTAGTAGTTCATTTCACTGTAAAATTGCCTAACATCCAAAGAACCTAAAGCAGTCATATTTGTGTGCAAAAATTAAAATGTAAAATTACCAAGACTGCAAGATAAAATTTCCAAATGCCCCCATTAATCAAAAAAGGGGGGTACAGCCGAAGCTGGTTTGGCTCAGTGGATAGAGCGTCGGCCTGTGGACTGAAAGGTCCCAGGTTCAATTCCGGTCAAGGGCATGTATCGTGGCTGCGGGCACATCCCTAGCAGGGGGTGTGCAAGAGGCAGCTGATCGATGTCTCTCTCATCGATGTTTCTGACTTTCTATTCTTCTCTCTTCCTTTCTGTGAAAAATTAATAAAATATATTAAAAGGGGGGGGGGCAGTGGAGTAATATCATGTAAGGAAAAATATCCTGTAAGTAAAATACATCTAGAAAATTCTTACTCCAGAAAAGTAAATTCCATTTGTAAAACCAACTGCAGGACATCCATGAAAAAACACACATGGTGTCAAAATAAGCCAAAGGAAAATCATTTAGGCAAAAATAAAAAGAATCCCAAGTCTATTTTGCTGAGAGGATCCCTTTGTTAACCTTTGGTCGAGAATGTGTTTGTGTGTTTACAGAGAACAACTCCAAGACCATGTGGGTTCCTGCAACAATGAGGAACTGACAGGTCTGTTCCAGCCATGAGGATGGTCCAGAGATGGGGGACACTGATGACACCTTGCCATGCTAGCAGTCGGCAGCTGTGCGTGGCTGCAGGCAGCCCGGCACCATACCAGAGAGGATGGATCTTGCATTGCCACAATGTGTCCACAGTCTGGATACTATTGCTGACATGTACACATGAAGAACTATTTGACATTGAAACTGGGACTCAGAACAGTTGGACATTGAAACTGACACTCAAACAGTTTTTTTTTGTTGTTCTTATACGTTTGTTTCTAGTATGCAGAGGCAAGATATTTTTGAACAAATGAAACAGGGGGGAGTGACTGATATAGAGGCAGGGTGGCCTTGAACAGGCTGTCAAGCTACAGGGGGAAGGCTGGAGTGGATGGGAGGCGGATATTGGGGGAGATAACTGAAGGACTTGTATGCATGCATATGAGCATAACCAATGAATGAAAGACACTGGGGCAGGGAGGGGGGCAGGTGGGGACATGTGCTGGGGGGTAAGGGAGGCTGGGGGGAGGGAAAGAAAACATATGTACTACTATTAAATATAAGTTATATTGTAAAACATAAAAAATAAATAAATAAAGTAAAATAAATTTTCTGGAAAAAAAAGAAGTTATGTCATTAAACCACTAACCAAGTGAAACTTGTTGTTAATGTTCTTATAAAACAAATTAAAAAGTGATCAATGTGACTTATCAAATAGGTAATAATTATCCAAAAAATAAAGAATACCCAGAGTATGTGGAAATATAGAAACTCTCATACTGTGTCTTAAGACTATAACCTGATAATAAACTTTCTGAGAGAAAATGTGGAGATATATCTCAGCAACTTTATAAGTATGTGGACAGTTGCTTCACAATTCCACTTTTAGAAATTTATCCCAAGGCAATGATGTAAAAAATACACAAAGATCACTTTACATATAGTGAAAAAGTAAAATGTTTAGGATAAACTAAATATTCAACAGCAGGATAAGTGTCTGGAAAGATTTAAGTGAAAATGCTAACAGTGGTTTCTCCACTTAAAGAAATAAGAACAAATTTCAGTTTTACCTTCTGGCATTTTTATATTTTTCAGTTTCCTGAGGCATTTAGTACTTTTAAAATTAAAATCAACAACAAAATGGTATGTATAATTTGAAAAAAAAAAGTTAACTATTGCATTTAGCTCTAGCCCTGTGAAGAACTAGATTAGTAGAGCTTTTAATCTTGTTATTTGAAAATGCTAATATAGCCTCTTCACTTCTCCACTCGTTGAATCATACATTCCGCACTACGTAATGAAATAAAGGTTGTTTCTCATATAAAAAAACTAATTTCCAATTAAAGAATCTGCTTCCTATAAATATGACATATTTATGATAAACTGCACTTTATCAAAGATTATTCTGATTAGTTAGAAATGAAATATTATTCTTAAATAATTGCTTACTTTAAAAGTTGTAGGTAAATCATCATCTTCTGTAGGATCTATGTCAAACCAATGATCATTTGTATCACCTATTTCTTGTAAGCTTCTATGATATTCTAGCAGTCCTCCATTATATCTGCAAGGCATTTTAAATAAGGTTAGTTTGAATGTGACACTGTAACTAAATAGTTTCAAGTACGACAACGCTTTTTTGTGTGTGGTAAGTAGGGTAGTGATAACCTCTGGCATGCTATAGAAATACAAATACTAGGATTCTCACCTGTGGTAGATTGGGATGAAAAACAGGTGGAAGGGGAGACAATTGATTATGTAGTAGCTCACTTGAACAGTATGGGGACCATGGTAATTAAAGGGATTGTAGAGTTGACTGGCTTTTGTTTACTGTCTTGGAAGCCTTGAAGAAAGAGAATGACAGGCACAGGTCAGCCAACTATTGACTCGAGACACACTGTGAAAGACAGAGGCCTCTATGGTGGCATTTAAAGAGAACCTCATCTTCTGTAGATATATTAGGTAAATATAATCTGTGTTAAAAAAAATCAGTCCCAGATTTAATCACAAGGTGCAACAAACCATCAAAGAGATGAAATGCATAACCTTGATGGGACTACTATTATCAACTCAGGGTAAAAGGCCTCCATGGTAATATATAAAGAATCCTTACCAACACTAATTATAAGGACAAACTATGCTGAATATGAGTCTCAATATTTAATCACAAGAGAAGAACAACAGCAAAGACCAAAAGCACAGTGTCAACAGTACCATTATGTGGAAATCGGGGCTCTGACAGGAAACAAGTAGACTCTGAGATCTGGAATGGGGACATTTAGATGAATATGCTTAGAAACAATGAATCCTTAAATTCTCGTGATCCCGCTGATTGGCAAAGACATATTTCTTGCTAGGAGGGGCAGATTCCCTTTCTTTAGGGACCATACAAAAATATCATTTGGAGTACATGTCTCAAAAGATGAAGCCTTCCTTCTTAAGATCCTTCCTCTCCACTCATTGCCTACAGACTAATACTGTGTATCTAGGATCACATAAAAGCAAAGTCCAAATGGGAACACAGAGCCCCTGCCCGGGGGGGCGGGAAGCTTATTCATGCCGAGAATTGCAGAACTTGACTAGTATGTACTAGAACATGTGTAGCAGTGAACCTTAAAAGTACTGAACTAGTGGATGAATACACAGCTGGATAGGGAAATGTGTAATGACATGGGACAACTTCCATAACTCAATATTTAATTTCTTAGTAAGAACTGGATTACTTTAAGCCAGTCCTAACATGCTGCTTAAGAAGGTTATTTCAAGCTTGGACATAACAATGGCCTATAGTAACTGAGGTGGAAATGCTGGAAATTTTGTGGCAGAGTATTAAAAGAAAGCTCAGGGAGGTGAGAATATTAGAAAGAACTTAGTACATAAAACCAGAGAGTCCACACTATACTGTTCCCTGGAACAGCGGTCACCAACCTTTTGGACCTCATGGTTCACCAGTGGTCACGGACCACCGGTTGGTGATCGCTGTTCCAAAGGTTTCCTTAAACCAGAGGTCACCAACATTTCAGACCTCACGGACCACCAGTGGTCCCCACTGGTTGGCAACTGTTGCCCTGGAAAGACCAAGGTGACACTCCATCCATTAATGCAATAAGAAATGATACCATATAATGGACTTTCTAGAGTCAACCATCTGGAAAATGGATTCTCTCCAATGCCCATAAGTAAAGAGAATAAAAAGTAGTTTACATATATGAGGGAAGGGCAGCAATATAGATTCATTTCTTGTCTCATAGCTATTAATTCTCTCCACAATATAGACTAAAGGAATTTTTATCATTCTGACATCCTGCAAAACATTGCACTGTTCATTGGTATTGATGACATCATACTAGTGAACAAAAAGTGGGAAATCTTCTGGATACCTTAGTAAAAAGCAAGATAGAAGATAAACCAAAGAATCAGGGAACTAACAGTGATGTTTTTATGGATACAACTAGAGGCCTGGTGCAGGAATTCGTGCACAGGTGGGGTCCCAACCAGGGTGGCCTGCAGGGATTGAGCCAAAACCCACAATCCAACACCACCTGCAACTCCTACCTAATGCTCCCGTTCATCTTGGCCCCACTACGCCTGCTGTGGGCTCGCACCCAATCAGTCCCAATCAGAAGAGGCCAGCTGTGAGCCCTGCATCTGGTGCCCTCCCAAGGGGAGTGGCCTGTGGGAATGGGCTAAAACCGGCTCTCAGACATCCCCAAGGGGTCCTGGATTGTGAGAGGGTGCAGGCCAGGCTGAGGGACCCCACCAGTGCAAGATTGAGGCTGGGAAGGGACCACAGGAGGGCTCCAGGGCTTGTCTGGACCATCTTGCTCAGTTCCGATTGGCCATACCCTAGCAGCAAGCTAACCTACCAGTAAGAGCGTCTGTCCTCTGGTGGTTAGTGCACATCATAGCTACTAGTCAACCAGTCAACTGTATGCACCCCGGTGGTCAGTTCACGTCATAGCAAGCAGTTGAGTGGCCTTAGCATATCATTAGTATATTACGCTTTGACTGGTTGAACAGTTGAAAGTCACTGGAGGATGAAACACTTAGCATATTAGGCTTTAATTATATAGGATGGCTAGGCCAAGCAGTAATCCCTCATATGGATTTGAGGGATTAAACTTTGTGTAATTCACCCTTCAGATCTCAGCTAAACATTATTTCCTCCAGAGAGACTTCTGATTCCCAGAACCAGCCTGGGGCTCTAGAAGTTTTTTTATTGTTCACTATATATTCCTTCATAGTTTTTTTTATAACATTTTATAATTATCTTGCACAACTTATTATTTGATTAATACCTATATTATCAGTTACATGGGAATAGGAACTGTTTATTTTGTAAATAATTGTATCCTCAAATCAAGCAGTCTCTAGAATATGATAAATGCTTAGCAAATAAAATGAATGATGTTACAAATGGCTAAGGATCTCCAAATAGGAAGTGAACAGACTGTTAGTCCATGTACATTACCTTGTAAAATTTAACTAAATATATAATACCCAACTCTTCCAAAACTCAGCATTTGGACCTTTTCAATGGTTTATTAGTTCCATTATACCTTAAACACCTATTCCAAGTAGTGATAGTATTAAAAACTACAACCATCATTTATTTACTAATATAGCATTTCTATATCCTGCGCACTGTGTTAATTACCTGCAATATCTTATTAGTTCCATTTGACAAATAAGAAAAAAGATAAGGCTTAGCCAACATTAAGTTTCCTTAAATTAAAGATTAGGTAGATGGTAGAAAATGTATTTGAACCCAGGTCTGTCAGACTCCAATGCCTATATCCCAATGTCTATGCTCACTGCCTCTTATTGTCATGACCTGCTAAGTTTGATACTTAATATTCTCAAGTACATTAAAGAAATTATTATCTGTAAGAAATAGATGAAGAAAAAAGTCCATCCAGCATAAATGTTATTATACCTGATATACTGTGCAAACTTTATTCCCATTTCACAATGCAGAAAGCTGACAGGAAAGATCTACTCATAGTTAAAATCCTTACCTCTTCTGAGCAGATTGAAGCAAACCACGTCCAAAATAAACTAAAGACATAAAGTTTTCACAAATTTCATTTTCTTGGATCACCATCTTCATTACTAGAAATTTATTCTCAGCTTCTGTATAATCCTGTAGGAATATAAAACTCAGTTTGGCTAATGTAAAGACTTTTTATTTTCTTTTATAATAAACAAATACTTCCCAAACTTGAGTAGTTAGGAAAACTTTAATATTGGTCCAGTCTTTTGGTCATTTATTCATATCTCTAATCCTAGCATCATTGTATGTGGTCACATATGCTTAAAATGTACAACAACCTAAGGTATTTTTGACCAACATTTCAAAGTGAACACTAAAACAACAATAGCCCTGGTCTGGTGGCTCAGTTGGTTAGAGCATCATCCCATACACCAAAAGGTTGTGGGTTCGATTCCCAGTTAGGGCACATGCTTAGATTGTGGGTTTGATCTCCGGTATGGATGGCAACTGATAGGTGTTTCTCTCCCACATTAATGTTTCTCTTTCTCTCTCAATCCCCCTTCTTGTCTTTCTAAAAATCAATAAAAACAAATCCTCGGGTGAGGATTAAGAAAAACAGTAACAATTTTTGTTTGTAAAACTGGCAAATATTACTAGCTAATACTTTATAATTCTTACTAATTTTCTTTCTAATAGGAGTACAAATCTTCCAAATTTTTCAAATAACAAGTGAAAAGTATAAATTTCTAGAGACAAAAAGTAAAGAAAATATCAAGGTTGCAAAGAAAATATGAGAAATCATTAAAAAACATAAAAAGATATTAAACTCGAAAAAACTCTTAGAAATCACCTAGTTAACTCCATGATTTTTAATTTTGCACTTCACCTTATTCAACAAAAAATTTAAAGTATAACTCATATTTTACAAGGGGTAAGATTAGGACCAGCCAGATTAAGCTATACTAGAAAATGGATTAAAATGGATTGTATATGTGAAAGATGCTACACAATTTTGTTTTACACAAATGGTAAGCATTTAAAGGATAAATAAAATAACTAAAGTTGTAAGCCAAAATTATGTTTCCCCTATCAACATTTTTTATTTCACAAAATAGTCTCTGGCATAACTACACTACATTAAAAATATATAAAAGAAAAGTTACTGAGCAGTTTCAATTTTTAGAGAATTTCAAAAATCAACATTTTAATATACTAAAATGAGGTCAGTATATGTAAAAAGATTTATAATAGGAAAATAACAAATGCTACATACCTCTTTCTTTCCCCTTTCAGTGAGTGCTACTCCATACAAAAACAGTAATGTCAAATAATAACTAATATTAATCTGTTGTGCCTAAAAAGATAATATATATTTTAATTGGTTATTTAGACTAAGCTACTTTAAAATTTAGCAAGATTAATTAAACATCTTAGGTCTAATAATTATTAAAAGTAGTTATATTATCATTATGTCATCAATCATCTAATAATAGAGAATTCATTTTAGATGTATTTGATAATTTGACTCAGAAGAAGAGGGTAGTCAATAATCATGAAATAAAACATGAGAGTTTGATTAAAGAAAAAGACAACAAATGCCATTAATATTTGTTATACTAAACCTTTTGCAAAATTCTTTCATTTATATTTCAAATATCAAAACATTTTAGGTAATAATATAATGAACATTCATCTATTTACCATCCAGCTTAAAATACAATGATCTCTTAAATCAAATATTTTATTGTCCATGTGTGCATTTTGTTCTAACAGAATAAACATAAAGCTGGTCACTTCCTCAGTGAAAAATTAAAACACGAGGATATTTCCTTCATTTAAAATGGTCTATGCCAAATTAGAGAGATGGAGAAAAAATTAGTAATTAGGGAGAGTGAGGAGGACAAGGGGTGCATATCATATGACTATAACGGGGTAGCATAAAAGATTTCTATAGTGATGTGAGTTCTTTTGTCTTGACTACAGTAGTGGTTACACAAGCACTGGCAATAAAATGGCACAGAACTATAAACACCAGGCATAAAAGTCAGCAGAGCTGACTGCTATCCATAGAGAGGCCTGCTTGCAAGACTGACTATGGGTGTCTGGGAACCTGGATTTCAAGAACATTCCCACTGTTTTCTGATAAGGTTTGGCTCACTGTGCCTAAAATGTTTGTGCAAATAAAGTGATTTATACTGAAAACCTGGGAGTTTCTTCTGGGAGTTGGGACTTTTTATATATCTTAGGAAGAGGGTGCCTACATGACCAACGCCAATAAAGACCTTGGGCACCAAGTCCCTGGAGAGAAAAATCAAATTCATACACATTTTGTTGTATTTTTGTTGCCCCTCTTTTAAATCCATCTAGGACTACTTTAGGGTGGTGTCCACCACCTCCTAGAACCCTATTTCTAAGGGTCCTAAGTAAGAATGATTTTTCTGGGAACTTGTACGTTATTATAATACTAGAGGCCTATTGCACAAAGAGATTGGTGCAATAGATCTTCCTTCCCTTGGCTTCCAGCACTGGTTTCCCCCCGGCACTTGGGATCCAGGCCTTTGCTCTGGTCAGAGTCTGCCATCTTTGTCTTTGCTGCACACCCTGGCTGGAGTCTGCAATCTTTGTCTTCACTGCACCAGAGTGCCACTCCAGGAGATCCCTCCGCCCTCCACCATCTCTCTCATAGCAGGTGTCCTGCCCGACCCAGCCACTCTGCACTTGTAGCAGCTAGGCAACTGCCCTTTTTCCCTTCTAATTTGCATAGTCCCTCCTGATTGGCTGGTGGGTATAGCGGAGTGATGGTCAATTTGCATGTTTCTCTTTTATTAGTGTTGACTAGAGACCTGATACATGACATCCATGCAAGGGGCTTGGCCTCACCCCTGTAGTGGCTTGCCTCGGGTCTCACAGCTCCAGCTTTGTCCAGAAGGTTGCCCAGTCTAATTAGCATAGTACGCTTTTATTATTATAGACTAGAGGCCTGGTGCATGAAATTTGTGCACTGGGGGGGAGGGTCCCCTCAGCTCAGCCTGCAAACTCTCCAATCCAGGACCCATCAGGGGATGTCTGACTGCCAGTTTAGGCCTGATCACAGGGATCGGGCATAAACCAGCAGTCGGACATCCTTCTTACAATCTGGGACTGCTGGCTCCTAACTGCTCACCTGCTTGCCTGACTGCCCCTAACTGCCCCTCCTGCTGGTCTGATCACCCACTAATGGCCCCCTGCTGGCCTGGTCACCCCCAGCCGCCAGCCTGGTTGCTCCTAACTGGCACCCCTGCCAGCCTAATCACCCCCTAACCACCTCTGTCTGCCAATCTGGTTGCCTCTAACTGCCCCCCCCCCCAGCCTGCCTGGTTGCCCCTCACTGCCTCCCTCTCTGCCAGCCTGGTTGACCCTAACTGCCCTCTCGTTGGCCTGGTCACCCTTCACTGTCCCCACCCCTGCCATCCTGGTCGCCTCCAACTGCCCCCACCCGCCGGCCTGGTTGCCCCTGATTGCCCCCCCCCCCCACCAGTCTGGCCACCCCACGCAGCCTTCTGTTTAGTGGTCCCTCATTGCCCCCCCTCCGTTCTGATTGCCTCATGCAGCCTGCTGTTTGGTTGACCAGTTGTTTCAGTTGTCACATATGTATGTATGTGTGTGTGTATGTGTATATATATATAAAACTGGTATCTTATGCTAGCTTGTGTGTTGCTAGGTTGTCCTTTCTTGAGGATAACTCTAATGCATTGTCTGCATGGGTGTAAAACTTAAGTTTACTGATCCAAATTATTATAAAGAATTAATTTTTCCTTTTACCATCTTATACTACTGATTCTAATTTTTAATGGAAGGTTTATTTTTCTCATATTTTCCTATTTATTTCTAAAGTATTATTTGACTTTGAACATGTAATTATATCTTATCAATTTATCTCACATGATTACTCAATAACTGATAATAGCAGTACCAATTTTTATAAATACAGAAATATAAGAAGAAAAAGGAGCTGATTATTTATAGAGGGATAGAAAGTAGTAGATTTTGTCATGACACTCGATTTTTAATTTGGAGAGCCCATTTTTACTAGTTCAGGTTTCTCTTTATTTATCTCTTTGCACACCCTTAAGCATCTACAAACGCAAGCGGCGGACCTTTCCCACATTTCACATGTATTTATAGCAGCAAACCTCACATATCAACTCTGGTCACCCAATTTTAAAATCAGACTTGTTAGTGACATCTCTGGGTGTGTAAAAAAAATTATGATAACTTAATTTCGTAAATATTCCGCTGTATATGAAAGAAATTTCAATATTGATATATAGGGCTGCCATTCAGAAGCGTGAGAGACAAACACTGTGATACTTGAGATTATTTTTTTGTTCATTGTGACACAAGATTTGTTATCATGATATTTCACACTTAAAATGGTAAACATGATGTGCACTCTTCTTTTTTTTTTTTTTTTACAGATTTCTTCTTTGGAGTATCAACAAAATTTAATGTTTTCAAGACTTTTCATGTCGATAGTTTATTTTTATTTCATGCTCACTTTTGTTGATATTTCTGTAGGACTGAAAATTATCATTATTTTATTATTGAACTTATCATTGTAGTGTATTATATTGTGCAAATAAAATTCAATCCCCATAAATGGCACTAGATAAAGAAATAATCAAACCAAGTGCCTCGCAAAAAGATGACATCCTTTATTCAACTCCAAAGTCAGATGATTTTTTAAATTAAATTCAAAATATCGTGATGTGTAGGGATGATTTCTTTTTTGGACATGTGGCAGTTAACTGGTTAAGATGAACAATTTTGTAACAGGGAAGGGGACTAGAATAAGCTCATTAAAGAGATGTAGTCATAAAGTACAAGACAAAGGAAGGAAATCAATTTACAGTATGTGCACCTTTCTCTAGATCAGTGGGTCCCAACGTGGGGCACCTGCCCAACAGGGGGGCAATTTGATTTTTAAGTTATTAACAGTGAATTGTTTTCATTTCCTATGGTTCTAGGGGCCTCATATACAGTATATAAATACATAGTGTGACATATTTATGCATTTCAGTTCTCTATTATATATTTTAAAACTTTATTTGCTAGTTTTAATCACTTCATATTATTATTATTTTAACAATTTCTTAGTGATTTCTTCCTCAGTACTTTAACTGTCCTTTCATTCTTTTATTTTTCTCTTTCATGGATGCCATGTTCTTTGGAAGCTTGTTTAGACCAAGTTAATGGCCTTTTAAGCTTCCTCTATGTGAATAGGACTTCACTTTGTGAATAATTAAAATTATATGTTACAGGGAGGGGGAGCATCAGAATTTTAGAGATGCTTAGGTAGGGCATAGACAAAAAAAGGTTGGGAACCACTGCTCTAGATAGAGGTAAAAATGAAAAACAGAAATTGGCCTACATCTTAAAGTTAGCATGCATTAGCCATATTCTCATTGAAAAATGCTGTGAGTCCATTATTTCAAACTTTCAAAAACAAAACACTTACAGTATTATTAGTAGCTTGAATGTTCCTAAGTGATGCTTCCAGTTGTGTTATCAAGAAACGTAAAGTCAAAGCAGGAACTATTTCCTCCCCATTCTGGCTGTTAGCTGCAACTTCTCTCTATGCAAAATTATTCAGTTGAAAATGTCCTTAAGTTAGAATAAATATCTACATATTTTTTATAAATAATACATTTTCATTGTAAAAAATTTGGAATACAAATATAAAGATTTCTTCTTTAAATACACACAACTCAGATACAACTGTTCTCATACTTGTTTTTAAGAAGTCTGTCAAATCTTTGTAACTATTTCCTCAAAACACTAAAAAGCATTACTATGTCTGCCAAAGGGTGGGCAATATCCACTCTTACTTCAGAAGAAAGTGGTAATCCCACTTTATTCTCATATCTTCTGTTCTCTAGCATAACTAAAATCTTCCTTCTAACTCTGAGCCTGTGGTAAACAGGAATTCTGGCTTTAATATCAATACCAGGGTAAACCATCTGATACTGCAATCTGATTGGACCCACGCTAATATATGATTTATTATGTACCTTAGTTTGGTATTTATACGGATGAAATCCATATTGTTTGTGATCATTCCCCAATGCATTATGCCCACAAGTGCTTGGCTTAAATTACATTATCTGTTTAATGTTGTACAAGACAGTCCTCGGGTTACGTCAGACTGGACGTATGTCATTTTGTGGTAATATAGCCATCTCCCATTTACTTATAAAAAAATAAAGTTCCATCATTTCGACATATGTACACATGTACTTTATATTTTTTATTATATATTTACCACAAGTAAAGGTCAGGAATTGTTATTTTTCTCTTAAATTTTTTTTATTGTTTCACTTCATTACTGCTGTGTATGTGCTCAATGTGAGTGACATAGGTGCTTATTTTAGGTGGGTTCCAACTTACCACAAAAATCGCGACGAAAATCGTGTTATGTTGCGTTGCAGGAATGGATCGCTGATGTAACCTGAGGATCTACTATATTATCTGTTTGGAAAGTTTAAACTACAATTTCTTAACCTGGTGTCTACTATACAATACTTTATTGTTTTTCTCCTAGCTAACTAGATGCTTAATTTCAGTCTCCCTAGCACTCAAGTTAATCAACCTCTTCTCCATTGACACACATTACCTGATAAATTAATCCAGTCATGTTTTTAAACACTGCATATACACTGAGATTTTCCAAATTTTTATTTCCAGCTCTGGACTATCACCAGAATTCCAGATTCATATATCCAACCAGTTATTCCACAATATATCTAAATTTTGAAAAGGCATATAAAACATAACACTGAAGTTCCACCTCTGCCAAACAATCTAGATACTTTCAGATCAATCCTCTCAATGGCAACTAAAAGGCTGGACAAAATATAAAATCTACATATTTGAAAGGAATGAAAAACTATCAATGTCCAAAATGCAAGAGAGGTAGAGGACCAGAAATGTGAGACTGACTTTTGGAGTCATTTTTATCTTTAAGGCAACTGTTGTATTTGGTTGTGGCTGAGATGCAAGGCACATCTCTTAGCAAACTTGCAAAAGTAGGGGGAAAACTGAGAGTTCCTGATCTATCAAGGAAGGAAGAGCAGACCTAGTAAACACCTCATTCTTTTGGTTGGGAACCTGAAGAAATATACCATAAGAGTATCTGTTTTTTTAAAAAATTATTATTTCTTTATTGATTAAGGTGTTACATGTGTCCTATTCCCCCACTACTTCCCCACCCCCACTCATGCCCTCCTCATCTGTTCCACTTGGAAAAAGACCCTAATACTAGGATTTCAATGCACGTAGTTTATTTGGGATATGCCCAAAACAGGGTAGGGAAGTGGAGAAAAGATAAGGAAAGTAAAAGCAGGCCTTAAATTAATGGAATGTGTTATTAAACCAGTTACCCACAGAGGGTAACTCTAGTTAACATAACAGGGAAACTGAGAAACAGTAAAAATACAAACCTCAGTATTACTCAATGCAAAAAGGAACTGAGGTATTTATATAACAACCCCGAAGTGTTTTCTATGGTAAAGGGGGAGTATTAATTCCTTGGGAGTTCAGAACTGCTGAGTATAGCCTTCTGCAGTTCTAGAAGAAGGGGGGGGGGGGGAACGCCTGAAGCATAGAGATACTGAAAACTCAAAGTTGTCCAGAGCAGCAGTTGTCAACCTTTCAGATCTCACGGACCACCAGTGATCTGCAGACCACCCGTTGGCAACCGCTGATCCAAAGCATACCGAAAAGATAGAAGTCAAGGGATATGGGCAGGGCACTGGCAGTATCTACTGCAAAGGGTAAACCATAAATAGACTCTTTCCCAGAGAACAGAAGTAAAGCTTGAAATGATCTGTCCTTAGTTGAATTAAGTGATCTGTCAGAAAAGCACAAACAAGCATTACTAAGAAATAGTTTGTCCAGTTTTTCTAGTTCTTCTCAAAGGAATGTTGCTCTAAACCAATCGAGGCAACCACTCCAAGTTGCAGAATTCCCTATGCTCTTTTAGATCACTATGAAATCTGTATTAATGTCTTCATATTCACATTAATGATTTGGTTATTTTCTTGCATTTTTCTTTTTCTTTTAACATTCTTACTAGGCATTTATCAGTATTATTGGTATTTTCAAAAGAACAAGTTTTGGCTTTGCTGACCTTCTGTATTATGTGCTTTATTCTATTTTATCAGTTTTAGCTATTTTTATTACTTCCTTCTTTAGACTTTGTTTTTAATTTGCTGATCTTTCATTAACCTCTTGAACTTTTTATTTATATTATTGGTATTCACCCTTGGTTTTTATTCTAACATATGCATTTCAAGTTATAAACATCCCTGAAAGCACAGTTTTTACTTAATAACAGTTTTAATATATATTTTATTCAGCTTAAAAATTTATGTAATTTTCATTATGATGTCTTCTTTGACCCTTAGGTTACCTAAGTTAGAGGTATATAGTATGGAATTTGTGCAAGGGGCTCGGCCCTTGCAGCCCCAGCTGCCTCATTCCCCCACCTTTGTCTGGGAGGTCATCCGGATGGTCATTCCACTGTTCAGTTGTTAGGGTGATTTGCATATTATGCTTTTATTATTTATCTATATAAAAGCCTAAGCAACCATCGCAACAAAAACGACCAAACTGACGACCAAACAGGCTGCATGAGGCGACCAAGCCACCAAGGGGGTTAGTGGAGGCAACCAAATGACTGAGCAGCAGGCTATGTGGGGCAACCTGGCCAGCAGGGGTGTTAGTGAAGGGCAACCAAACAATCAAACAGAAGGCTGCATGGGGCGACCTGGTCGGCAGAGGGGTTAGTGAGGGGCAACCAAAAGACTGAGCAGCAGGCTGCCTGGGGTGACCAGACCAGCAGGGGTGATCAAGCAGGCAGGCAGGAGAGCTTTTAGGAGCCAGTGGTCCAGGATTGTGAGAGGATTGTCCAACTGCCGATTTAGGCCCATTCCCCAGGGCATCCCCCGGCAGTTGGACATCCTGGATTGGAGAGAGTACAGGCTGAACTGAGGGGACCCTCCCCACTGTGCACAAATTTCATGCACTGGGCTCTAGTTACAGATAAAAGCCCAGAGACCAGAACAGTGGAACAACCAGAACAACTAGTGGCTATGATGTGTACTGCAGCAGCCAACCAGCCTGATCCGGGCCTTGGTCAGCTACCCCAATAGGGGGTTGGGCCAGCAGCCCTTCTCCCCCGGCTGGCCCCACTCACAAGCAGCCCCCAACACCCCGAATCAGGGTCAGGGAAAGCCGGCCAACCCTCCCCGCCCCCAATCAGCCCTCCAACCTCAATCAGGGGTGGGGCCAACTGGCCAACTGTCCGTGGACCCTCCTCACAGCTAACACCCCCATTGTCCCCCAACACCCCGATCAGAGGGGGGTCCGCCAGCCAACCTCCCATGGCCTCTCTCCCCGACTGGCCCAGCCTGATAGTCCGCCATTGGGTGGGCCGGCCAGACCACACCCATGCACAAATTCATGTATCAGGCCTCTAGTATATTTTAACTTAAGAATGTGACTTTCCAGTTTATCATAGTTATTGATTCTAAAATAATTGTTCAAAAGTTAGAGAACATGCTCTGTATGTTTTAATTCTTTGGAATTTGATTAGACTTGCTTTATGACTTAGCACATGGTCAGTTTTTGTAAATGTTCTGTATGCACTTAAAGAACATATACAGTATTTTGCCACTGTTAGGTGCAGTGTTTACTAGTATATGTAGTGAGTATATTAGTATATATTATACACACACACATAAACACATGTCAGTTAGATCAAGTTTGGTTTAGCTCTACTAATTTTGTATCCATGCTCTATCAGTTATTCAGAGAATTGTGTTAAATCCCACTAGGATTGTTGAATTATCTATTTCCCCTTTAGCATTATCAATTTTTGTCAACCTTATCATACATAAAAGTTCTATAGGTATGAGGGTCTATTTTTGAAATTTATCTTCTATTTTCTAGATTTGTCTTTAGAGTCAAGAGCAAGTAACAATATTTTAGTTACTAGAGTTTAATAATAAGTTTTAACATCTTAGTGGGCAAATTCCAAACCCTTTTTGACTACATTTTTTTGGGCCAGTCTTCCTTTTATTTCCCATTTGAACTTTAGAATTAGCTTTTAGGAATAATAAAACTTCCCTTTATCATTTTTATTGACTTATATGATATTTATACATTTTAATTTCAGGAAAATTGACAGTTTTATCTATATTATTTTCCAAAATGTACTGCTTTCCAATCAGGTCTTCTTTTCTTACTTTTAATGGAGTTTTAGAGATTTTAATTTATTGTTTTAATGGCGTATTGATTTCTAAACTTAAAGTGAAGAAAATCAGTGTGTGTGGGGGAGTACTTGCTTGCTAAAACGGACATTCTCAAACATACCCCCAGAGATTTAGATCCTTTAGGACTAGTATGATGTTCAGACAGCCTCTGGTAGGTAGCTTAGAAAAATCTTTGAGAAAATCTAGTTTATAATCTTATACACTCAGTAGGCAGATTATTATGATCTCTGAATGCATAATAATCTGACCACTCAGTATATATCCTATATAATAAAAGGCTAATATGCAAATTATCCCCTTGACCAGGAGTTCGACCAGCAGGCAAGCCAGCCAATCGCCCATGCCCCTCCCCCTGGCCTGGCTGGCCAGACCCCCACCCATGCATGAATTCATGCACCAGGCCTCTAACACACACACACACACACATACAAACACACACACACATGCACACACACACACTGAATGGCCAGAGATTACTATGTGTTCAGAGATCATAATAATCTGGCCACTCAGTGTATATCCCTTAGATGTTTCCCTAGGTATTTTACCTTTTTTGTTGCCATTATAAATATTTTCTTTTATTTTTACCTTTAATTGGCTATTGTTTGCATATGTAAAGGCTACTGAGTTCTATTTCTCCTTATTGTTTCTCGGTGATTTCCAAAAGATAAGAGGAAAACAGTGGCATTATTCCATCAATTTCAAACCAGAATATATATTGTAGTAAATTACCTAAATTAAGGTTATAATTGTATATAGTCTTTAGATATTTTTAGAGTTTGTTTGATTTTTTAATCATAATAGTATTAATTTGTCTTGTGGAAATAATGAATGACATTTTTTTTTCACAAAAAGGGCAAATTTGACCTTTTCAAGACACCTATGATGTTTTGCTCCCTTCCCACCAATTAGCTGCTACAAAAAGTAGATTATTTTCTTTAACTTTGGAAAACCTCATTAATTTAAAAACTATTACCCATTTTGTGCTGAAAATTTCACAACTTACTATCTAGAAAAATGATTTGCAAGATAGGAATCTACAATATTTTCTCTAGAATATTTATTTTACTCATGAATCTAAAAGTTTTGGACATTATTTTTATTTTACATTTTTGAAAAATCTGTCAACGTTTTAAAAATTAGGAAAACCAACTGCACTCCTCTGTCCCAGAGTGGCATATTATGGGTTATTAATAAAATTAGAATACTAGACCTTATAATCAATAGCTTATAAACTACTAACCGATATTCCTACCATTATTCTTGAAAGACTACCACCAACTAACTCTATTTAATTAATAAAAGGCTAGAGTTGATGTTGACATTAAGCCCTTCACAAGCAATAAAATGGAGACTTCAAGGCTTTAGCTGTACTATTGTGATAAAAAAAAGAGTTACTATTAAAATAAAAGGCACATACATTGGTCTCTGCCCCAAGTTCCTGCTTATATTTGGTCTTTGAGAGCAGATAAAATCCTTGGAATTTCTTAAGTGAAAGAAGTGTATTTTGTTTTAATGAAGTGACTCTTGGTAGGCTCCCAGATACGGGTTAGTCACCAGAAAAATCAAGCCAAGATTAAAAGCTTGGAACCTTTAGCCCCATTGGGAGAGGAACTAAAATTTGAATCATTGGTCATGCCTACATAATGGAGCATCCATAAAAATCCTAAAAAGTAAGGGATTTGGAGAGCATCCAGTTTGGTGAGCATGAACAGGTGCCAGGAGAATGTACACCCAGACTTCCTTATAACAGAAGCTCCTGCACTCAGGACCCTTCCAGACCTTTACTATTTTATTAAAATAGTAAACATAAGTGTTTCCCCAAGTCCTGTGAACTGTTCTAGCAAGTCCTTCCAACCAAGAGGTGGTTGTTAGAGCCCCAATTTATAGCCAGTGGATCAGAAGTACTGAGGACAATGGGGGGGGGGGGAGGAAAACATATGTACTACTATTAAATATAAGTTTTAAAAAAAAGTACTGAGGACAACCTAGGACTGGCAAATGACATCTGAAGTGGAGGCAACATTGTGGTACTGGGATCTTAATCTGTGGGATATGATACTAACTCCAGGTAGATGATATCAGAATTGAAATGACTTGTAAGACACCCAGCTAGCCTTGGAAAATTGATCAGTGTGGGAATAAACCCTCAGATCTACTGCCAGAAATGCTGTGAGGATGGAGGCAGTATGAGAGTAAAGGAACAGAAAGTGTTTTCCTAGACAGTTACATACAAAGGGCTACACTTCTGCCCCAACGAACAAACTATCTTACCTGTATAGCCTGGAAAGAAAAATTTTCTTCTACAAACTTCTTAATGTAAGGGACCACACCTTTTGGTAGATTATTAAGTGTACTCAATAACTTCTTCACCTCTAATAGTAGATTAGCAGGCACAAGATTAGAAGGTATGTCCTCTTCCTGTTTATCCTAGAAGACATTAAAAATTTACTTAATTACATTTGGCTAATATTAAAACCAAAGTATTTTTAAAAAGAGCAAATCACTATGATAGACTACAGAAAACCCAAATGAGATTAAAACATTCTTCTGCCCTCAAGGAACTTACAACAATATAGGAAGTTTAAGACCAAAACTCAAGAAACTTTCTTATGAGGAATGTCATTATAAATTCATTTGAAAGTTATAAACAAAGCAGAAATTCAAAGAAGAATAAATGACACCTTTTTTTTTTTTAATAGAATGATGGGATAGGAAACGAACAATTTTAAGCATAAGTATGAGTTCGGACTTAAAAAGTAGTTGTTCTTAAGAAATACAAAGCATGAACTGAATTGGTAATTTAAAACATAAAATGCTGAGTTTAAAATATTACATAGATTAGTCTACATAATAATATGAAAACTATTTCTAAGAATGGTTTTTACATTAGTTATGAGGAATGGGTGGGCATTAGAAATGGATAAAGGGCCTGGAACAGATGGATGATGGCCTTCATTCAAACCTTAACAAGATATCATAGGTTCTACACCCTGTTGAAACTTTGGGAATATGCGTATGTAGCTACTGATCTCTGAATATCAGTACAGCTTCTTACTACAGAGGCCATCAATGGCTGGAGTCACTGAAAATGCCCTGGCATGGAATTACTCTGACTGTAACTAGGAACCAATGAAGTTCATTCAGAACTATCTGTCTACTCTCCACTTCTGGGTTTGAGTCTTTTTCTTTATTTCAGAGAAGTGTTTTCTTTTTATTTCAGAGGAAGGGAAAAGGAGAGAGAAAAATTAACATCAACAACGAAAGAGAATCCTGTAAGCCCCCACACTGGAGATTGAGCCCACAACCAGGCATGTGCCCTGACCAAGAATCAAATCGTAACCTCCTGGTTCGTAAGTCGACGCTCAACCACTGAGTCATGCAAGCTGGGTTGGGTTTGAGTCTTAAATTAAGATTCCTCCATCTCCAACAATATCCAGCAAATACACCTTACTTTTTATAGTACTTCATTACATAAAAATTATATCCAAAAATGCAGGAAAATGTCATAAACTTTCTAAAGGGTATATAAGTATATGTTGTGCTATTCTTACTATTCTTGAAACTTTTCTGTTGGTTTAAAATTTCTCAAGAGGTAAAAAACAAAGAACTTCCTTGAGAGAACTAAGATGGCGGCAAAGGCAAAACACCTATCTTGCCGTCATAATCAGCAATTTTAATACTACATACAACTTAACAAAAGAACAAACACCTTCCAGAATCACCAGAAAGCTCGCCGAGTGAAAATTCCACAAATAAAAGTGAAGATAAGACACTGTGACTCGGAGGAGCGGCGGCGGACAGCGTTGAAAGATTCCCACGGAGAGAGGTTTGGAGTGCGTGCCGCAGAGAGGGCGGGCGGCTGGAAACCGACCAGTTTTCTCGAACAGGGAGACAAAGGCGTCCCACTGGACTGATTCTCCAGCTCTGGGCGAAGTCCAGAGAACCCACTATCACACGGGGTGAAAACTGGACAGTGGGAGGGCACCCCGAAGCTCGGGTGCTACAGGGGTCTGCGGGCTTGTGGAGAAGGCAGCTTGTACGAACAGCTCGGCTGCGTGAGGGCGCAGAGAGCGCACTGCGACTTGTCTCTCATTCAGAAAACCGTCAGACTGCTTTGTTTTACGACCCTGGGTGAGACATTGCGCATGCAGACTCATTTTGGGAGAGTCTGAATTCCCCGGCAGCCGGTGGAGCTCCGCAGCGGCTCTCTCTCAGAGGTGCTGGCTGCCACTGCCCCCGGCACAGAGTCCCCGGGGCCACATAGGGCGGAGCTAACGCTGTCGGCTTGGCCCGGAGACTCCGCCCATCCAACCTGAGCACAGCTGAGCTTCACAGACAATTGGCCTGGAGGTCAACCCTCCAAGTGCTAACAACGATTAACTGAGCTTAACTTCAGCAAGACTGTGCAGCCCATATCCACCTCAGGTAACCGGGGAGGCTGAGCCACTATCCCTAGTAGGAAGTCTACCACACAAAGCTAATTGACCAACTCAGGGAAGCAGCCACCATGCAGCAACATGGAAAGAAATCAGATGTGAAAGAAATGGAGGGAAAAAAAACGACTGGACATGGAATTCAGAACCACGGTTATAGGGTTTTTTAAGAGGCTCCAACAAAAGATCGAGGCCTATAAGGAAATAAGCAAGACCACAAAGGAAATGAATGAGTCCTACAAGAAAATGAACAACACCCTCCAGGATATAAACGAGAGCTGCAAAGAAATGATCAAGACCAACGTGGAAATGAATGAGTCCTACAAGGAAATGAAAGAAACCCTCAAGGATATAAAGCAGACTCTCAAGGATATGAAAAAGGACCAACCAGAAATTAGGCATACACTGACTGAAACAGAAAATATTATACAAAGACCTGAAAGTGCCCTGGAGCACCCCAAGAACCAAGTTAAAGATTTGAAATACAAAGAGGTAAAATCCACACAGCTGAAAAAGCAAGAAACCAAAAGAATCCAAAAAATTGAAGATAGTGTAAGGGGCCTCTGGGACAACCTCAAGCATACCAACATCCGAATTATAGGGGTGCCAGAAAAAGCGAGAGGCCAAGACAATGAAAACCTATTTGAAGAAATAGTGACTGAAAACTTCCCACACCTGGTGAAAGAAATTGACTTAGGAGTCCAAGAAGTGCACCGAACCCCAATATATAGGAACCCTAAGAGGACCACACCAAGGCACATCATAATTAAAATGCCAAGAGCAAAAGACAAAGAGAGAATATTAAAAGCAGCAAGAGAGAAACAGTTGGTTACCTATAAGGGAGCACCCATACGACTGTCAGAGGATTTCTCAACAGAAACGATGCAGGCCAGACGGGAGTGGCAAGAAATATTCAAAGTGATGAACAGCAAGAATCTACAACCAAGATTACTCTATCCAGCAAAGCTATCATTCAGAATTGAAGGTCAGATGAAGTGCTTCGCAGATAAGAAAAAGCTAAAGGAGTTCATCACCACCAAACCAACATTATATGAAATGCTGAAAGATATTCTTTAAGAAGAGGAAGAAGAAAAAGGTAAAAATATAAATTATGAACAACAAATACATATCTATCAACAAATGAACATAAAAATCAAGTGAATTGATAGGCTGTTGAACAGGATAGACTGGTGAATATAACAGAGACATGGACATAGAGAGGGAATGGACTGACAATTCTTGGGGAGAAAAGGGTTGTGGGAAGTGCAGCAAGAGACTGGACAAAAATCTAGCAACAATGGGAGAGGACAGTGGGGAGGGGGAGGTGAGGGTGGAGGGTGGGATAGGTACAGGGTGGAGGGAAGCTATAGGGGGATAAAAAGGGGAAACAATGTAATTAATAAACTGAACAATAAAGATTTTAAAAAAAAAAAACAAAGAACTTCCATAAACTAGACAAGTGCTTATAAAGAATGACCATTAGCCCTGGCTAGTTTGGCTCTGTGGATGGACCGTCGGCCTATAGGCTGGGGGGTCCAGGGTTTGATTCTAGTCAAGCGCATGTACCTTGGTTGCAGGTGCATCCCCAATAGGGAGTGTGCAGGAGGCAGCTAATCGATGTTTCTCTCTCATCAATGTTTCTAACTCTCTATCCCTCTCCCCTCCTCTCTGTAAAAAGGCAACAAAAATATATATTAAAAAAGAAAAGAATGACCGCTGTCACCCTGGCCAGTGTTGCTCAGTGTTTAGAGTATAGCCCGCCTACTGAAGGGTCTCAGGTTCGATTCCTGGTCAAGGGCACATACCTGGATTGCAGGGTCCATCCCCGGCCCCTGGTAGGGGCACATGCAGGAGGCAGCCAATCAATATGTCTCTCTCACATAGATGTTTCTCCCTATCTCCCTCTTCTATCCTCTCTCTCTTCCTCCATCCCTCCCTTCCACTCTCTCCAAAAAGCCAATGGGAAAAATATCCGTAGGGGAGGATTAACAACAACAAAAAAGATCGCTATTAGTAGTGTATATATTTCAAACTAAAGGTAAATTCTGCCATCAAGTCACCACAGAATCATTTAACACTACCAAACTGGTACACATAAATTCTTTTTCACAGAAAATACTGTAACTATCGTGCCTGTTAAATATAACTTATAATTAATATAATTTTAAGTTATTTGTCAAAATAGTTGATGCTCAATCCATTTTTCAAAAAATGATTTGGCATCTAAATCAATTGCAAGTCAGTTTCCATCTCTCTTGTCTTTACATCCCCTACCCAGACCTTGAAATGTCTTCTGAATCTAGTCCCCCTGGTTCAAATGTACAAAATTTGTTATGATAATAACCTCACACAAGTAAATACTATGGTTATTTTATGTTTATGTGTATTCTTTCATTAGTTACAGAATAACATCTCCAATCTGGGACCCCTTGAGGGATGTCTGGTGAAATCGGGCCTAAACGAGCAGTCAGACATCCCTCTCACAATCCAGGACAGCTGGCTCCCAGCTGCTCACCTGTCTGCCTTCCTGATTGCCCCTAACCACTTCTGCCTATCAGCCTGATCACCCGCTAACTACTCTCTTGCCAGCCTTATTGATGCCTAACTGCTCCTCTGCCAGCCTGTTTGGCCCTAACTAACCTTCCCTGCAAGCCTGGTCCCCCCATCTCCCCTTAACTATTCTTCCCTGAAGGACTAGGGCACCCCCCCACACACTGCCCTTCCCTGCAGGCCCAGTCTCACTCAACTTCCCTCCTCTGCCAGCCTGGTCACCCCTAACAGCATGTCCCTGAAGGCTTCATTGCCCCCAACTGCTCTCCCTTACAGGCCTGGTCCCTCCCAACTGCCCTGGCCTGCTGGCCATCTTGTGGTGGCCATCTTGTGTCCACATGGAGGCAGGATTTTTGACCAAATGGGGGTAGACATCTTGTGTGATGGAGTGATTGTCAATCTACATATTACTCTTTTATTAGATAGGATAGAGGCCTGGTGCATGGGTGGGGGCCAGCTGGTTTGCCCTGAAGGATGTCCCGGATCAGGGTGGGAGTTCTCTTGGGGTGTGGGGCAGCCTGGGTGAGGGGCTTGTGTAGTTTATAGGCTGGCTATGCCCCCCGCAACCCAAGCAGAGGCCCTAGTATCTGGGATTTATTTATCTTCTACAATTGAAACTTTGTAGCCTCGAGTGGAGGCCTAGGCCAGCCAGGGCTGCAGAAGGTTGGCTTTCTACATCACCAGGGGCAACCCTAGCCTCCTGCTCTCTCCAGCTCCATGGCTGCCGCCATTTCTGTTGGGATATATCTTCTATAAATGAAACTTTGTAGCATTGAGTGGAGGCCTAGGCTGGCAAGGGCAGGAAGAAAGCTTGGCTCCCTCCATTGCCAGGGAAATCCACGCCTCTTTACTGCTCACTGTGCCTGCAGCCATCCTGGTTGGGTTTATTTGTATATTTGCTCCTGATTGGCTGGTGGGTGTGGCAGAGGTATGGTCAATTTGCATACTACTCTTTCATTAGATAGGAGGATATATAATGATAAAAACAGGGAAGAGAATTAACTTCAGAAACAACTCAGTAAAATTCTTACTAAATAAAATTCGATGTATATGTGTGATTTCCTTGTATGTATATTGTTTTCATTTTGCTTGAATTTTGCTTTTAAAAGACAAATAAGATATTTCTTAAAACCAACTTTTAAAATATTTCTGGGCAAGTCAATTCAATTATCTATTAATTTTAACTTACAGCAAAGATTGGTGCACAGAATTCTAACTTTCAGAGACAGATATCAATTACCAAAGCAAGACTTAATTATGAGTATAATCTTACTTATTAAAATACAAAAGTGAACTTACCCTAAAATTTTAAAGTAATTAATTAGCTTTAACATTACACTACCTACTTTAGTCAATACTAATTAATTAACAATTAATGAAATTTAAATATTCTCTTACCTGTTGATCAGTTAACTTTTCTACCTTATTTTCAGTTTCTTCCTTATTTTCAGTTTCTTCCTTATTTTCAGTTTCTTCCTTATTTTCAGTTTCTTCCTTATTTTCAGTTTCTTCCTCATTTTCAGTTTCTTCCTCATTTTCAGTTTCTTCCTTAATCTCCTCCTCCACAGGAAGATCCCTATTTTAAATAAAAAAGAAAGGTATACTCAGAGTGTCTTTTTATAAATAACACTAGTGGCCCGGAACACAAAATTCATGCACGGGAGGGGGGTTCCCTTAGCCCAGCCAGCACCCTCTCCAGTCAGGGACCCCTTTGGGAATGTCTGACTGTTGGCAATCAGAGATGTCTGACTGTTGTCAGTAGGACATCCCTCTCGCAATCTAGGAACACTGGCTCCTAACTGTTCATGGCCTGCCTGCGTGATTGCCCCTAACCACTTCTACCTACCTGTATGATCACCCCTAAGTGCTCCCCTGCTCACCTGATTGCTCCTAACTACCTCTGCCTTGCCTCACACCTGGGACCCAGGCTTCCCTCCCTCTGGCCAGCTATAGACACCCAGGACCTGAGCCAGCTTCACTCAGGCCGGCCACAGCCACAGGCACCCAGGATCACAGGGCATGTGGCCTAACCCCAGGGCCAGATAAGGCACCTGCCCCTCGTGCCATCACAGTAGCCCCGCCCCTCACGCTGCTGCCCCGTCCCTCATGCCGCCTCCCCGCCCCCTGCTCTCACCTGTTGCACCACCTCCACCGCTTTGCGGGGCCCCAGCCTAGGGAATGGACACTGAGCCGCCACTCCCACCCGGCCCACGGCTCCTGGTCCATCCCTCTACGGGGCCCGACCTGGGGAGCGGATGCTGCACCAGTGGTCCCGGCTGGCCCGCGGTACCCGGTCCATCCCTCCACAGGGCCCCGCCCCTCGCACTGCTCGGCCCCATCCCCCGCTCCTGATTGGCTGGTAGCGAAGCAAAGGTACAGTCAAATTTGCATATTACTCTTTTATTAGAGAGGATAATTAAATGTAGTAGTAAAAACTCTAAGACGTGAATTTTTGTCTGAAAGTTTTGGAAGTGTAAATTTGCGTTATCAAAGTCTGATATATGGAGGTAGGCGCTCTATCTCTTTAGGGACTCAAAGAAATTACACCATGTCCTAACTGTATGTAGTACAGAGAATACAAAACTGATATAAGGGAAACTCCATCTTCAAACAGACACACAATAGATCAAAATAATGGGAAAAGGGGGAGGAGGGTGAGATGGAGACTTTTTCTGGTAGTAGTCAAGAAATAAATGGTTTTCAAGGTGCACAAGAGCAACCTGTACTAGGGAAGCAGGATGATTCACACCTCCAGAGACACATTACCTTGAAAAGATTTTAGGTAAATCTTATGAAAACTAGCTAATGGTGAAGGATGAGAAAGAACAATGAACCTCTGAAATGGTGGCCTAGTGAAATGTTTGGAGGAAGCATCATCTCCCTACCATGTGACCAATCAGAACTGAACATGGGATCAATAGGTTTGAGAAGGCTTAGGAGTGCTAAAGAAATGCCCCCTTTCTCTTACCAAAGCATCTTGGCCTCCTCGGGACCCCATGAAAGTGTCAGGGTGGTGCTTTACGATGTCTAAGTTTCTCTCCCAGAGCTACCTTTAGCTGGAGGAGAGGCTTCCTGATTAATTAAAGCCTAGGGAGTGTGGCTCCTCATTGTCCTAGAGGAAAGCATATGTTCAGGATGCCTGGGGTAGGACCCTGGGAAATTTTGACCTGGTGAAGATGACCAGGAAACCACAAACTCCTAGCACAGTTATGTAACAACCAATCCCACTGACCAAAAGAAGGTAAAAGAGGAAGAAGCCCAGTTAACCCAGGTCCAGTGTCGAGGATGAACTTCTCCTCCTCTTCTTGAATGGCATATCCCCCAAACTCCCTGGTCTTGCCTGGTAGATTCCATCTTCAACCTATACATTTTCTCATAAAGACTTTTTTCCCTTACATGCCGCCATTTCCCCACACACCAATGTCCTTCTGTGCTCACTCTGTTGTCCTTCCAGGTACTAAAGACACCCATGGGAGTGAAAAGATGTCTTCAAGGAAGTTCAAGGGAAGGAGCCTTTCCAAAAATTCCTACTCCTTCAAGAAAACCTATGAAAGCTATAAAGCCAACAACATGTGCCCATTATCACAGGCCAAATGAGGAAATAAATAAAAATGATCCAGAAAAAGGCCAAGACAATGTAGAAAAATTCACCACCTCAAGTGGTAACTTGGGAAGCCAGTAACTTCAGAGCAAGGCCGAAGATCTCAAAACTATCTATAAAGTCTCTGAAGTCTGGTCCCCAAGAAATGCACAGTGTGGAAGCCAACTTTTACACCTACAAGGTACACCAGTAGTGATGATTAAAATAAAATTGATAAGTGGTTCACTTCCAGTGTAAGCATAATTTGCAGACAATTTTTATTAAATTTACTGGGATAACATTTACATTATAAAAAACAAGGGGCCATCACGTCCTAAACGACCAGATGGACAACTGGTCACCAGGAAGTGGGTGGGAAACAACAGGAGAAGTGGGGAGGGGGCAGTGAGGTTGTTAGCCTCTGGCCTGGCCAGGCGGAGGCCTAATGACCTTACTGCTGCCTCAGTGGCTACAGATCAGGCATGGAGAGAGGCCTGGAGACAGAGGCAGGGCCTAATCAACAGCCACTGTTGTTGCTGGCAAGGCCTGGAGAGAGAGAGGCAGGGCCTGATCAGTAGCTGCCTCGGCTGCTGGCAATGCCCAGAGAGAGAAAGAGGCAAGGGCTGATCAGCAGCTGCCACAGAAGCTGTGGATCAGGCCTGTAGAGAGGCCTGGAGGCAGAGGCAGGCAGAGGAGTTAGGGGCAATCAGAATAGGCAGGCAGCCAAGAGGCAGTTAGGGGTGATCAGGCAGGTAGGCAGGTGAGTGGTTAGGAGCCAGCGGCCCCAGATTTCAAGAAGGATGCCTGACTGCCGGCAGTCAGACATCCCCTAAGGGGTTCCTGATTGGAAAGGGTGCAGGTTGAGCTAAGGGGAACCTCCCCCTTCATGAATTTCATGCACCAAGCCTCTAGTATAATATAGTGGTGGTATCATATTAGTTAGTGGTATAGGAACCTTTGAGCCATCTCTACTTCTTTATCCATTTTATCATACTTAAGCAGTCATAGAATTCTGTTTACTCTAGTTTCATAAGTCCCTCATTTCTTACTATTTCCTATTACTAGTATTACAAGTCTCCATCAGCTTCTTCCCAAGCTATTACAGGTGATGTATCTTGAAATTCCATTTCTTTCCACTATCAATAAAGGTAGTCTTTCCAAAATATAGCATAAAATTTCATTTATCTTCTTAAAATGTCAATGCCTCTGCACAAAAGAAAGCTAAACTCCTTAACAGGACAGTCAAAATGCTTCTAAGAATTTGTCTTAAGTACTTTTTCTTACCATTTCCTTAGCCAAATTACCTCCCATCTTCTCTGCTTCTACACCCATCAAAATGCTTCCTAATCTTTATAATTCAATTCAAACAGTACCTTGTGAAAACCCACTTCACCCCAGACAGTATTTATTTTTCCTTCCTATATATAGCCTCAGCATCTCTAATGTTACATTTATGTATGTACTTTGCCTAAATACAACCTTTTTTATACCTTCCTACATTATAATTCTAAATACACAAATTTTGTTTAGTGTTTATTCCCTAAGTATCAAGGTCAGTAAATAGTTATAAAATAGAGTACATTGCTTATTATATAAGATAGCTATAGAAGGGAGATCTCCAATACTAAGTTATTGTTTAGTATGACAAGGGAGGGGTATAGGTGGGCTAAACGGGTACCTGATTGGAGAGACTTTTGGCCTGGCCCCAAATGAATCACTCAGTAGAGTCTTTTGTGTTATGCTTAAGTTACCTTCTATAAAATGAGAATAATAATAGCATGCACCTCATAGAGTTGTTATAAGGTTTATTATGTTAACACTAGTGACCCAGTGTACAAAATTCATGCTCTCAGGATGGGGGGAACCCCAGCCTGGCCTGTGCTCTGTCACAGTGTGGGAGCCCCATGATCCATCGCCCCAAAGAGGTAGGCCCCATCCACTCATCCAGGGATCCTCCATGGATTGCCCCAAAGAGGTAGGCCAGAGCCCGGGGAGGCCTGCAAACCCCTGGGCTGAGCTGCAGTGGGGCCATGGCGAAGGCCTCTCTGCATGCCTGCAACCCCAGGTGCAGGCGCAGGAGCACAGAGAGGGCTCTGGCCCCCCCTCCCCCAGATGCTGCAAGTCCTCGCCCATCCCATCCTCGCCTGCTGTGCACACAGCTTGCTGATCAGTCATTATGCTTGAGGGCATCCAGACCAATTTGCTTATTATCCTATTATTAGTATAGAAAAGCATTCAAAATAATGTCTGGCAAAGAGTAAGTCAATGTAAGTGCTTATTAAATTATATATATAATATTACTTTATTGAAAATGCCCAAATATGACAAGCAGTGGTATATTTTTCAATTCTTGGCTCTTTAGCCAAGGTGTGGTCTTTAAAATTTTTTTCTAAAATTAGATTTTACCCAGTTCACTAGTACATCCTCCACTAATCAAAGTTGCTAAACTGTCCTGAAAAATAAAGGTATCTCATTCACAGTAGCTTTCCAAGATTATATGGAAGGAACAAGTGTCCTGTCTTTGGAATATAACAAATGCAGTTGGCTTTAGTCAATCCACCCCTTACCTCACAGAAAATTCTTCTGGAAGAGAATCCATGATGCACAATGTTCTTCTGCAAAAGTCTTATTCCAATGCTTGCAGTCTGACTTCTACTACTGCTGTTTAAAGCTGTAAGAAAAGTAGTATTTTTAGTGGAAATGTAGGATTACATCCTTTCTCCCTACTATATAAGTAGTGCATGATCATTAAAAACTTTGAAAATTTTAAGAGAAAACAAAGATCACAGTTTTATCATCCAAACATAAATCACTGTTTACATTTTAAAATACTTAACTGCTTTTCAAGTATAGGTATATTTAACCAATTTGTAATCATATTGAATAGACAATACTTTACACTACCTTTTTCACCACTGAACACTATGTCAAAAGCATTTTTGTTATTTTGTACCTCCGGTAATTATTCTAATGGTTACAAAATTGGTTGGTAAGGGTTTCTTTGATCATTTCCTTATAGTTGGACATTTAGATTATTTCTCATTGCTTTATTATAAACTGTCCATAGGCTTTCTCTATATTTACGGATTTATTTATCATTTACAACAGTATAGGTGGACCTGGAAAGCATTATGCTAAGCAAAATAAGCCAGGTAGAGAAAGTTAAGTATCACATGATCTCACTTATTTGTGAAATATAATGAACAATATAAACTGATGAACAAATCCAGAGACACAGAAGCAAGGAACAGACTGTCAAACCTCAGAGAGAAGGCAGGGGAGGGTGGGGAAGTGAGGTAAGAGATCAAGCAAAGGACTTGTATCCATGCATATGAGCATGACCAATGGACACAGACAATAGGAGGTGGGGGCATGTGCTGAGAGGTGGGAGTGTGTGGGAAGAGGTCAATGGGAGAAAAAAGGAGACATAGGTAAAATTTTCAACAATAAAGAATTATCAAAAAATAAAGTGTTAATTCCACTTTCAAAAAAAAAATCTCAGAAGTAGAATTCCCAAGTGAAAAAACACAAATATTTTAAGCCTCCTGTATATTGTTAAATGGCTTCTGAAAATGTTTGTACATTGTTTTTAAATCCCCTGACCAATTTACAGATCCTGACTGGCCAACAACTTTACACTTGAATGTGTTGGAAGATGTTCCAAGAATCTGTTATCCTTGACTGCTCTGGTACTTACAGATTATATAGTGCCAAGTAAAAGAGTTGATTTTAATGTAAAAAGAAACAAAAATGGGGAAAAAACAACAATTTGCTTTTCTCAATGCTATTGGCTTGAAAACAAAATAAGACACTTGCTATTTTGCAGGACAGGAGTTTAGTTATTGAAAACTTTTCTTATGCTCAATAAAATCAGATTTTCTTTCTTGGCACAACTGACATTTTGGACTCAATAAATCTTTGTTACAACGGAAAGTTGTCCTATACATATGTATTTAAAATCCTCACCCAGTGATATTTTTCCAATGATTTTTAGAGAAAGTAGAAGCGAGAGAGAAAGAGAAATATTGGTTGTCTCCTGCATGAGCCCTGACCAGGAGCTGGGGGCCAGGGAGAAACCCGCAAAAAAGGTAAAGTGCCCTTGACCCAAATGGAACTCGGGATGCTTGGGTCTGTAGGCTGACACTCTATCTGCTCAGCCAAACTGGTTAGAGTGTTTTTATTTATTCTTCTAGTTGACTTTAGAGAGAGGAAAGAGGAGAGGGAAGAAGGGAGAGCAGGAAGAAGATGGAGAGGGAGGGGGAAAGGGAGGGAGAGTAGAAGAGAGAGGGAAGGAAGGAAGGAGGGAGAAAGAGAGGGAGGTAGGGAGGGGGAAAGAGAGAGAGGGAGAGAGAGAGGGAGAGAGAGGGAGGGAGGACGAGAGAGAGAGAGAGAGAGAGAGAGAGAGAGAGAGAGAGAGAGAGAGAGAGAGAGAGAGAGAGGCTGTCTCCAGAACTCACCCCAACCGGGATCACTCCTACAACCAGGGAAAGTGCCTGGACTAGGAATCGAACCTACTACCTTTTGGTGTATGGGATTATGCTCCAACCAGCTGAGCCATGCTGGCAAGGGCTGGAACCAGCTGAGCCATGCTGGCAAGGGCTGTCCTACACAGTTTTAGAATGTTTAGCAGCATCCCGCAGGCCTCTACCCAGTAGATGCCAGTAGCAACTTCCCCACTTCTCAGTCCCACTGGGGTAACCAGAAATGTCTCTAAACATTGCCAAATGTGTCCTGGGCGATAAAAATGCCCCCGGTTGAGAACTACTTAACTAGATAAATGAGTTAAAATGAAAAGGCTAATTAAATGAACATATAACACATTGTTCTGAGGAAGAAAAATAAGACCATCCTTATATTACATAACATGTACAAACAATAAATCACTTGTCTAGATGAAGGAGAAATGACATGAAATATCTGATTCCCATCAATGCCAAAAATAAATTGAGAGGTTGTATATCTTTGGTAGTTACAATCCTAGAAACATTGGAATCAGTCTACAAGAGTATATAAGCCTGCTTTGACACACAATAGCTGTGCAACCTTGTGTAAATTAACACCACAGTGCCTCAGTTCCCTCATCTAAAAATGGGCATTAACATACTTGTTTTGTAGGGTTGTCATTAACAGTAGGTGTTTAAAACATGTAGTAGCACAGTACCTAGCACACAGTAAGCACTACATGTATTCCTATCATCATCATTGTCATCATTTAATTTTTTAAAGTTTTCAGCAAAATTAGTTGGCTTTTCTTACAATTATCTACACTGGATAACTAGTATTATACAGAAAGGAATGGTGATAATAAGAATTGAAGCAAAAAACAGTTTTTCAAATATATCCCACAGGGCACAAACGGCAGCTTAGTTTGCAAGTTTGGCATTTTGTATTTTTCATATCAGCACATATACATTAGCCATATCCTTTAAACTGCATGATATGCCATTGTAAAATAAATCATATTCTCTGGCCACTACTAATAAATACTTAAATTGTCTCCATTTGTGTCTTGTTTTGGTGTGTGTTTTTTTGTTTGTTTGTGTTTTTTGTGTTGTTTTTTTTGTGTGGTTTTTTTTCCCAGTATAACTTAGATTTAATAGTAGTACATATGTTTTCCTTTTTCCCCTTCATTATCCTTCCCCCAGCCTCCCCTACCCCCCAGCATATGTCCCCACCTGCCTCCCCACTCCCCCCCATTGTCTTTCATTCATTGGTTATGCTCATATGCATGCATACAAGTCCTTGGGTTGATCTCCCCCAGCACCAGCCCCCCACCCTCCCCAGCCTTCCCCCTGTAGCTTGACAGTATTTGGCTATTACAAACAATGAAGCAATTAACAATCTTGAATCCACAACTTGGCAAAAATTTGATAGCTATTTTTAAAAGCTGGATTTCCTAGGTCAGCATTGAATTAAACATATTCAAGAAGTTAATGGCTCTGTTAATAACACAAAATTAATTGGACACCATTACTTACTACTTCTGTTAGATTTTTACCAAAAGCATTCAAAAATCTCCTTAAAGTTGATATGTTTTGACCACATATGGGCAGTAATAACTTCAAGCCTTAAAAAAATATATATCAGTAGGACACTTTCTAGGAATAAGGCAAGGCATTTTGTGATAAGAGGTCCTTAAAACCAGTATTTTAACTATTACTGATCAGATTATGTCTGCTAGAAAAGTAGCAACAGCCATTCTTTATGGGTAGCTTTTAAAGTACTAAAACAGATGTTCTATGATTCTAGTACTCTGAAAGTAGTTATTTCTCATGTTAGACAGCTCCAGATAAACAAGAATGGCTATCAGGTTAGACTCAAAGAATAACAAGCTGTACCATTATTTTGATATTAGCTGTGTTAAGAATGAACGAAATACACTGAGTGGCCAGATTATTATGAACTCTAAACACATAATTTGGCCACTCAGTGAATATCCTTTATAATAAAAGGCTAATATGCATATTGTCCCCTCAACCAGGAGTTCAACCAGCAGGCAGGCCGGCCATCTGCCCAATTCCCCTCCCCCTGGTCAGGCTGGCAGGACCCCAACCTTGCATGAATTCATGCACCAGGCCTCTAATACACACACACACACACACACACACACACACACACACACAGAGAGAGAGAGAGAGAGAGAGAGAGAGAGAGAGAGAGAGAGAGAGAGAGAGGCCAGATGATTATGCGTTCAGAGATCATAATAATCTGACCACTCAGTGTATATTATTTGATTTTCGAATTTCTAATTTCTTTCATTTTTATATTTCTTTAACTTCTTGTCAAGGCTACAAAATGAATGTATCTAGACAAGTGATCAAAACATTATTTTACCCTAAATAAAAAGTATTTAATCAAGCAAATTCCAAGATGGGTGCATGATGACCAGAGAATCTTTGCAAAATTTTCAGAAACTGAATACATTTTCAACCCCAAAAGATTAGGATATTCATTGTCTGCATGTCATCTTGCCATTTGTCAAAGATTACTGCTAGCACTACCTGGCAGCTTATTCCAGGAAACAAAATCGTTGCAATGTATACCCACTGCCCCCTCCTTATAAATTTGCCAAAATAGGAAACCTCCTTGACAAAATTAGCATCCTGGCAGAAGCAGAGTTTTTATTCTTTTCATATCTATCTAGTTAATTCTGTTTGCACGTACAAAGGCAAATCCAAAGAATATATATTAATTTGTTTTGAATATTTGGAATGTACCTACAATTATTATGCATAGGTTAGGACAGTGATGGGCAACCTTTTGAGCTTGGTATTTCAAAATTCACCAAAAAACCGAATATAACTCAAGTGGTATGTCACTTTGAGAAAAAAAAAACATAATTTTGCAATATTTATAGTTTAAACAACAAAAATGTATAATTGTAATATGTAACTATTTAATAAACCAAAAACGAATTATTTAACTTACCTGCAATGTTTCATCCTCAGCTACTGCACCTGGCCATGCAGTAGCCAAGGATGAAACATCCTTCTCGGCATGCGGCCCCATATTTCTCTGTATGCAACCGCATGCGGCTGCGTGTCATCGAAAATGGCTAAGCGTATGCTGACACGCGTGTCATAAGGTTGCCATCATGGGGTTAGGATTTACCTGAAAAAAAAATCCAGATATCAAACTATCCATCAATTTCAAGTTTACAGGTAGCACTGCCAAAACAACGCTGTTCAAAAATGTAGCTAGGAACTGTTGAAAGGAGCATCTGTTACACCTAAGCAAATTCTCCAAAAGTGAAATATTTTCAACAACTCAAAAATATTATGTTGTCATTACAGCTGTTAGACAAAAAGAAATAAAACAGGATGTTGAGACATGATACATGTAGGGATAATAATCAGAGAATGGAGGATACCATATGTTCTTGACTCCATCACCACAAATAACAAAGCACCCTACCCAAATTCAACTTGATCCACCCATGTGAGAAAGGTACTGCCCCTCATTATCATAGAAAGACATAAATTTGTAAGAAGAGTTTAGGAGAGAAGGTAAATCAGATTTTAGTTATAAAGAGTTTACATTCATATAAAATTAATGGGGGGCAGCCATGGCCATTATTGCTCAGTGGTTAGAGAATCAACACAGAAACAAAAGGGTTATGGGTTTGAGTTCCAGTCCAGGACTTGTACGCGGCCCAGGTCAGGGTGCACAGGGGAGGCAACCAAATGATGTGTCTCTTTCATATCAATGATTGTTTATTTCTTTCTCTCCCTCCCTTCCACTTTCTCTTAAAAATTAATGGAAAAAACACCCTCAGCTGATGATTAACCAAAAAAAAAAATTAACAGGGTGCATTAACTTGATTTCACTGAAAATAAGATTTTTAATAGCTCCTATTTGCTGGGCTCTGGGCTATGTATCTGTGTACAATGAATATACATCTGATCGTCACACACTCTGAAAGATAAACATTACTGTACTAGAGGCCCAATGCATTCGGGGTCCCTCAGCCAGCACCCTCTGCCAGCATCTCTTGCCAGGTAGCCTGGGCCTCCCTCTGTGGGGCAGGATGATGCCTTGGCTGGCCTGGCCCCAGTGCATGTCATAGTGTGGTTATCCAGAGGTCATTCTGTTCAGCTGTTCAGTCGATTTGAATATTAGGCTTTTATTATAATAGAAGATTCCATTTTAAAAAATAAGAAACTAAAGCTTAGAAAGTTCACATAGCTAATATATCAATAAGACCAGAAATTCATGCCCAAGTTTCACCAACCACATATTCCATATTCTTTCTACTACCCACCATTAAGTGAAATATTTTACTTTATGTACATTTAATGTACAATTCAGTATTGAACTAGGTAATAATTACTCAGAAATAACATTATTTACATGACTGCACTGTCAGTAAATGATACTGTAAAAATAATCATGCTGCCCAGCCAGTGTGGATCAGTGGTAGAGCATCGACCTATGAACCAGGAGGTCAGGTTTTAATTCCTGATCAGGGCCCAGGATGCCCCAGTGTGGGGCATGTAGGAGGCAGCCTAATCAATGATTCTCTCTCATCATTGATGTTTCTGTCTCTCTCCCGCTCCCTTCCTCTCTAAAATTAATAAAAACTTATTTTTAAAAAGATAATTATGCATCTTAATATTTCATAGTATACTATTCACATTAGTTTTTGCTAAGAGAATTAATTTGCTCAACAAAACTGAAATGAATAATACTACTTGTCTCTGTCAAAGTTGAAGATTTGGAGGAAGTCTCCAATTATTTTGATCACATTATCTTTAAAGCAATAAATCTGATAGTACACTAATATAAATGGACAGCAATTCACCTATCAATTATATGCAAGTACAGCTATAATATTATAAAGAAATTAAAATAAGCAAAAATAAAAGTTCTATTTGTTCCACACCCCAATAGATGTTTTCACATATCTTGAGATGTGCACTCTACTTTGGGTACCACTGTCTTAGAAAAGGGTTTCACATTTCAATTCAGGAAACATATCTACCCATTTCATAAACTTGATAATATCTATTTTCTGAAAGACCAGAAATGTAAAATTGAGACATATAAAGGACCTCTCTCTGCACAAAGTAGACCTTCAATATATATCCTATCTAATGAAAGAGTATTATGCATATTGACCATAGCTCTGATCAAGCCACACCCACCAGCCAATCAGGAGCTGGGGCGGAGCCAGCCAGCGAGCGAGTGGCCTGGGCCGAGGGGGCGGGGCTGAGGCCAGCACACACTGGCTGGGGTGAAGGTCTGGAGTGGGCCGGGGGGTGGGTGGGGCGGAAACGGCCAGGACCATGGGGGCTGGGGCCGAGGTGGCCAGGGCCGTGGGGGGCTGGGACAGAGGTGGCCAAGGCCATGGGGGCGGGGCTGAGACAGCTAGGGCCTGGGGTGCGGGGCCAGCCATCGGCCCCGTCGCAGGGCAATGGCTGGGTGCCCATGCCTAAAGCCTCAGCCAGAGGTTTAGGCCTTGGGCAGGCTGGGGGTGAGTGGTCAGTAGGACATGCCCTGAGGGCTCCCAGTATGTGTGAGAGGGCAGGTTGGGCTGAGGATTCCCCCACCCCCAGTGCACAAATTTCGTGCACCGGGCCCCTAATTGTAATAAAAAATGATTACTGTACCTTAACATAAAAGTATGTCACCTTCACATTTACTATTTACAAAATTGGATTCAGAAACAACGAATAGTATTTGTGTTTAAACAAAATGGCAACCTTCTGAAATTACATGTAAAAATGGCAGGGAAACCATAGACAGTTTGGCTCAGTGAACAGTGTTGGCCTGTGGACTGAAGAGTCTCTAGTTCAATTCCGGCTGTAGGCTCGATCCCCAGTAGGGGGCGTGCAGGAGGCAGCTGATCAATAATTTTCTTTTATCATTGATGTTTCTCTCTCCCTCTTTTTATCTCTCTGAAATTAATAAAAATATTTTTTAAAAATAATATTAATAAAAGTGGTAGGGAAAACAATTACCAAAAATATCCAAACCTCCTTGTACTCTTAACCTCGAGTTGAATTCTGTAAAATGTATAGGAAAAAAATCAGAAATTGTTTGAAAGTGAGAAAGTTTTTTTATGGTTTGGCAAAACTTTTAGAGATTACCTGACTTTCAGTAACAGTTGAGAAAGGAAACAGGAAGAATTGTAAAGAGAGAATACTTTTGATTTATATAGGTTTTCTGGCTTTGTGATGAAGATAAACATTTCTGAAAAAATGAGAAGTGGCATTAATTGTACAGACTCTGTTTTCTGGACAAGCATAAAAGATAAAATCAATTTAATATTAGTATCCAAATGACCCCACACTTAGACCTCTTGCCAGTTATACTACTCACTTTCTTAGCCTTTAATCTGTAGAAACTGGGCCAAGGAGACTTTTGTTCTACCTATTTATGCCTATTGAATAAGCTAGTTTTATATTTGGTCTCATGTCCCTGCTAGAATGCAAGCGATAGTCAGAAAAAAAAATTTTTAGTCCCTCTGTTTTATCCCTAGTGCCTAGAATATCTGGCACAGTTAAACACTCAGTATTGGTTTAAAGAATGAAGGCTCCAAAAAATAAAAAAAATAAAATAAAAAAAGAATGAAGGCTCCCATCCTTCTGTACACCAAAAGGCTTCTGACAGCAGAAGTAAGGGGTGAGCTTGAATGTAGATTATTGCTTTCTCTACCAATAAGTCCTCCTTTAGAAGTCAAGAGCAGCCCACATGCTACAAGGCTGATCCCTGTGGACAACCATTGGGTCAAGATAGGGTCTCTGTTTTTCTCTATGTATATGAATGGAATTACTAAAAAGTAAAATTTGTGATTTTGAAAATAAAACAAAACAAGAATAAAGCCAAATTTGTCTATTGAAATATTAAATAAAATAGACTAATGGCTGTAAAGTCCAACTAAGAAGAGAGAAATAACATTAGGATGAAAAGGAAATTTAAAACTACAAAGAGGTACTGAGAATTATTAGAATACTGATGCAAATTTACATTAGTAATTTTTTAATCTGGATAAATAGTATGCTAAAAATTTCTAATTTCCAAAATCAACTCAAGAGAAAATAGAAAATATGCTTAACCGGTTTGGCTCAGTGGACAGAGCCTCAGCCTTCGGACTGAAGGGTCCCAGGTTCTGTTCTGGTCAAGGGCATGCACCTTGCTTGTGGGCACATCTCCAGTAGGGGGTGTGCAGGAGGCAGCTGATGGATGTTTCTCTCTCATCAATGTTTCTAACTTTTCTCCCTTCCTCTCTGTAAAAAATCAATAAAATATATTTTAAAAAATAGAAAAATATTATGAAGTCATTAACCTTATTACAAATACAAATATTTTCTGAAAATCGACCACTTAATAAGCTCTCAAGCTTAATTTAATAGGTCAGTTGTGTACAACTCACAAAGATCAGATGATTCCTATGTGATTCTCATTATCCTATAGCACAGGGGGAAAAAAGGTGGAAACCTTCCAATTAATTTTTCAAGAATAATATAGAACCCAAATTCCAAGAGAGAATAAAGAAAATATTTTTAATTTTCATGAACAAAGACATAAAATCTTGAATGAAACATTTACATCACATCAAATAGGTTTATTACTGTGTGATGGAAAATTACTACACCTTTCTCTTACGTTTTTTCATCTGTTCTATTTTTTCCACTTCATTTTATTGTGTTTATTATATACTGTTTTTCATTTCTCTACCAGAATGTTATGTTTGAATTTTATTTATAGGATTTTTATTTTATTCACCGAATCTACTGCCTAGCATATTGCTGGCTCTAATTACTTATTGAATGAACAGTCTTATGAAACAGGTAGTATTACTGTTGGCTAGATTTTACCTTAGGAAGAGGCTGAAGCAATGCGAATCTGCCTATGGTCACTCAGTACAAGGTAGAGCTAGGATTTGTAAACAGCTAATGTGACTGCACACCCCGTAACTACGGTATCTGCATGGTGCCTCTAATTTATGTGGTGAATTACACAGGTACCATTTAGGATGTTTCCCATATTAGACAGTTCCTTCATTATCTTTGTCCCCGGACTGGCAATGTCTAGCCCATGTTACACACTCAATAATTATTGGCAAAATAAGAGTGTGCATAAATATATTAATTACCCAATTATTTTTACATGTGCGCTTCAACTGGCTAGATTATCAAGCTTTCAGAATTTTAAAACTGATTTTAATACAAAGATCCTGTCTTTAAAATGTAGTGATGCAAAAAAAAAAAAACAAACACTTTATTTGAATTGAGAAAAACATGACTTCTGACAAATAGTTTAATTAAAAGGATATGCACCCTATTCTATTTTCTCCAAAGTGGTTTTTAAAGCTTTATTCAGCGATAGCATATATTAAGCAAAAAAAAACAACAACTCCAGAAACAGCTATTCGACTCATTTCATGACATACACATGCACGATATTAATGATCTTTGATCCAAAACCGCAAACGGCTGTACCATTTCCACAGACACGGAGACTGGTAAAACAATCAATCAATCATGCTAAGTAAAACAGACATCTTCACTTACAAGAACTGACGCTAAGAACACCCCCGGAGCAACACCTGGCCCACAAGTCACTCGCCGGTAGCTTTCTCAAATAACTTTGACGACAATCGTAAAGACCCGAGTCACTTGCCACAAAATCCCAATGGCCATAGGTTGACAGTGAAGAAGGTACATTCCTGGGTAGAAGGGGTGGACATGTGATTTTAAAACGACACCCCTTCCCGGGCCGCCTCAAAATCTAGAGGCCAAGTTTCTCTTCCTCGGAACTCCTCACCGTTTCTATTCTAGGGGGAAGCGACCATTTCCCAGGTAGACGCTAGTGCACGGAGGAAAAACTGGCCATCCAGCGTGAAGGCTGAGGATCAAACGAAAATAAGGCGCGCCGCCCCACAAAGACCCCTGGCCTCTAACCACTCCTTTACAGAGTGGCAATCTCTTTCCTCGCGAGATTTCTTGTCTTGAAGGGATCGCGAAGATGAAACCTCGCGGCTTTTCAGAAAAAGTGTCCGAAAGGACAGCTCCGACCTACTTCACGGAATCTTCGAGAGCCTAGACTTCGCAGCCCCTAATCCCGTACCTTCCATCTTTTTTTCCCCCCACCCCCTCCCATCTTTCGGTCCTAAGGACTTCCGGAGCTAGACCGGAACCGGAAGTTCCTGGAAGCGAGGGGGTGGGGCCGAAAATCAAAAAAAAGCGCGGTGAAAACTGGAAACCCAAACTGGCCGTGTGGTGGCGACTCCCTGGCAGTCCCGAGGCGGTTCCTGATGGACTCCACCGCCTGCTTAAAGTCCTTGCTCCTGACCATCAATCAGTATAAAGCCGTTAAGTCGGAGGCGAACGCGACCCAGCTTTTGCGGCACTTGGAGGTGAGGGGCGAGGGCGAGTTGGGCTTCCCTGTAGTAACATTTCGTGCTCGGTGTAGCCAGGGTGTAGCGGCACCAGTTTAGGAAAGAAAGGGCTGCTTCTCCCTTCCTCAGCTGTCTTTTTGTGTCGGTAAAGAAGGCGAGTGAGGGTCAGTCCTGAATCCCACCCTCTGCCCCGCCCCCTAGCCCCTCTGGTTCTTTCAGTTGCCTCCGGGGGAGTGGTGGCTACTGACAGTCCTAGGAAGGGGGAGGGTGGGACCAAAGGTTGGGGAATTTAGGCTGTCTTTGGAGTGGGTGGAGGAGAGAGTTCAAACCAGTACCTTTTACCTTTTATAAAAAGAAAAAAAATAATAAATGTTTATTGTTGAACATATTTCATATACTCCTCTTTTTCTTTTGTATGTTTTTCCCCCCCTGATAACAGTCCTGACAATATCCAGTAATTCTCGGGAATGAAGGTGATGGGGAGTGATGATTAAAACTTGCTTTATCCCTTGTCCCTTAAGCAGTTTACAATCTAAACGTGTTCCTTACTGCTTTTACTTTAACTCATTTTGAACTCGAACTTGAAAAAATATTATTTCAACTTTCTCTGGATTAAGAAGCAATTTCACTTATTAATAATCATAATCTTTTTTCTTTCCCAAAACATATAGCTCACAATTTTTCAATCCTAAAATACTGAATTGCTTTCATTTTTTATTAATTCCCACTGATTTGTGTCTAGAGTGCTTATTCTCTGTTATAACTTTTTTGCTCTTAATTTGCTATCATTTATTATGCAATTAATGGGATTCCAAACATTGGAATAACATTGACCTCAGTTTTAATAAAAAATAGTGAAGCTCAATCAAACCTTATTTTAATTCTCTCTGTAACTGCATCTATTAACATGGAATTGAATATAATTTTAAAATAGGTTCTATTTGTTATATTAACCCTGTGATAAAAGCTTAAATTACCAAAGATTAGCAAACTATGACAAAGAGAACACTATTGTTAATAGTACAGCAATGTCAGTTTTTGATGCAACTGGAGTGTGTTAAATGTGTCTTCATTCTCAAGTTTCATTGGTGCTCTCCTTCTTACTGCTTCAGGTGCCCATCTCCTAAGTACTTTTTTTTGTTATTACCTCAATAAATATCTGCAAACCTAATGATGATGAAGGTGTTAGCTGTTAAATGCTAATACTTTACTTCTCAATTAGGATAGAACAGTGTGCTAGTAGATCCACAAAGCCACAATATAAGCAGGGTTGTTAGTTTAATTTTAAGATAAAGGAATTAACTATTTTAAGTATTTATTTGAAACATTACCTGTCTTTGAGAATAAACAGGTATGTTGTGAATCTAAGCACCATGCTATGGTGAATTGAAGGAGAAAAGAAATATAAGGCTTAAAGAAATAGGAGGCTTAAGGACTTGCTACGAGACTTTCAAGGGATTTACTGAAAAATCTGTTAAGAGAAATAATGTACATTTAGTGTATAATGTGCAATAATCTTAAAGAGCTTTATAATTTTTAAAATATTTTTATTGATTTCAGAAAGCAAGGAAGAGGGAGAAAGTTAGAAACATCAATGATGAGAGAGAATCATTGATTGGCCATCTCTCACATTCCACCCCACCTGGGATCCAGTCCACAACCCAGGCAAATGCCCTGACCAGAAATTAAACCTCAGCCTCCTGGTTGAGCCAGAGTTTTTGTTGTTGTTGTTTTAATATATGTGTATGCTCAAGTAGCAACCATCCTATCTAATAAAGATGGAATATGCTAATTGACCAATACTCCATCACAAAGATGGCTGCACCCATAGCTGAGGCCAACTTCCCATAAGGAGCCTTAAAGAGCAATTGGCAGGGACCTCAGGCCACGCCCCCAGCCCTGGCGACAGACCAGGGGAGCTAAGGCTATGTCCCCCATCCGGCGGGGCTTGACAGGGGACATCAAGGTGCACTTCCCATCCTGGTGCTATACTAGGGGATTTCAGTCTGCTTTCCCGCCCCAGCACCAAGCTGGGGGACCTCAGGTTGCGCCCTTCACCAGGTGGGGCTTGACAGGGGACTTCAGGCCACACCCCCACCCCAGCACCAAGCCAGGAGACCTCAGACTGCACCCTTCACCCAGCAGGGCTTAATGGGGGACCTCAGGCCATGCCCCTGACCCCAGCACCAAGCCAGGGGACCTGAGGCTGTGCCCCTCTGCCTGGCTGGGCTTGACAGGGGATCTCAGGCTGTGCTCCCCACCCAGCGGGGCTTGACAGAGGACCTCAAGGTATACCCCCAGTGCTGTGTTGGGGGAACTCAGGCCGCATCCCCTACCCCAGCACCATGCCGGGGGACCTCAGTCCACGCCCCCCAACTGGCAGGGCTTGACAAGGACCTCAGGCCTTGCCCCCTGCTCTGGCGCCAGGATAGGCAACCTGAGGCCATAACCCCCGCCCGACGGGGCTTGATGGAGGACCTAAAGGTGCGCTTCCCATTCTGGTGCTAGGGGGACCTCAGGCTGCTCCCCCCACCCCAGTGCCCTCAGGCTATGCCCCCCATCTGGTGGGGCTTGACGGGGGACTTCAGGCTGCACCCCTCACCCTGGCACCAGGCCGGGAGACCTCAGGCCGCATCCCCCGCCCCAGCACCAGGACAGGGGACCTGAGGATGTGACCCCCCCTGCCTGGGGGGCTTGACAGAGGACCTCAGGCTGTGCTCCCCACCTAGCGGGGCTTGATGAGGGACCTCAAGGTGCACCCTAGTGCTGGGTTGGGGGAACTCAGGCTGTGACCCCTGCCCAACAGGGGGCCTGAGGCTGCACCCCCCTATCAGTGGGGCTTGATGGGAGATCTGAGGCTGTGCCCCCTTCCCGGTGCCAAGCTGGAGGACCGGAGGCTGCACCTCCCCCACCAGGTAAGGCTTGATGGGGGACCTAAGGCCATGCCCCCCCACCCAGCAGAGCTTGACAGGGGATCCCAGGCCATGTCCCCCACCTGGTGGGGCTTGAAGGCATACCTGAAAACATGACCCCCACCCGGTCTTGGCTGGGGACTTCAGGCCACGCCCCCCGTCCTGGCATCAGGCCAGGGGACCTGAGGCTACGTCCCCTGCCTGGCAGGGCTTGACAAGGGTGGGATTGGCCAGGACTGGATCTAGCCCAATGTGAGCAGGGGCTGGCTAGATCTGGGTCTCACACAATTTTGAGGTGTATGTGATTGGGCGGGGACTTGACTCTGGGTCTTGTGATGTGCCCGAGACTGACAGGAGAAAGGTTTTTGTATACATTTTATTAATTTTCTTTCATCTCTGACACTTCTATTATAGAGAAAGGACAAATAACAATATTAAATTATTTCCTCTAATTAATCCCCATTTAATGTGCACGAATTTCATGCACCAGGCCACTAGTCTGTATCATAATATAGAATATTTCTAATTTTTTTTTCAATTGTCCCCTCTCATAAAATTAAAATAACTAAACTTATACAATACTTAATTTTTTATCTGACTTCTTTAACTCATTATAATCTGAAATTCATTTGTGTTGCACACTTTGCTCTTTTTTTATTACTTTGTAGAATTCCATTTTATAAATATATATTCTGTTGATGGGCATTTGGATTGTTTCCATTTCTGGGTAGAATTTGAAAAATATGTTGTAAGTACTTTCATACTTTTTTGTTGATATGTGCATTCATATATTTTATATACCAAGAAGTGAAATTATTAGGTTTCACAGCTATGTTCAATTTCAGGTGAAATTGCCAAGCAATTTTTCACAGAGTTATGCCACTTTACCCTCTCACGAGCAATATGTGAAAATTACATCATTCAGAGAAATCCTTGGTGTTTTCAGGTGTTTAAATTTTGACCATTTCCATAATGTTAATGTTGACTATCTTTGTGCAGATCTCATAAGAGCAGCATCTAAAGAGAGATTGTTATTCTCTGAAAGGAGATTGACGATTCATTCTGCTGTTCTGCTGCATTTCTACTAATTTTTCTTTATATTCCCAGGCAGAACCTGAGATTTGAATTATTTTTCAATTGAGAGAGCTGAACTGGTTTTAATCTTGGTAGCACTGATAATCAGATAGCATTGATCTTGATTATTAGCATTGATTCAGAAACAATGAATCCCAATTAAGCTACTGTAGTTTGTGCTTCGATTTACTCATCCTATCTAATAAAAGAGTAAAATGCAAATTGACCGTACCTCCAAACAAGCCATGCCCACAGCCACACCCACCAGCCAGTCAGGAGCAAATTATGCAAATAAACCCTAACCAAAATGGCTGCTGCCACTGAAGCAGAGGGAGGGTTGGGTTTTCCCGGCAATGGAGAAAGCCAAGCTTTCCGCCTGCCATTGCTGGCCTAGGCCTCCACTCAATGCTACAAAGTTTCAATTATACAAGATACATAACCCCAACAGAAATAGTGGCAGTCACGGAGCTGGAGAGAGCAGAGGCTACAGTTGCCCGGGCGATGGAGGAAGCCAAGCTTCTGTAGCCCTAATGCCTAAGGCTCCACTATAGACTACAAAGTTTCAATTATATAATTAAACCCAAACAGAAATGGCTATCGTCACGGAGTGGCTCTGCTCCAGGCTACAAAGTTTCAATAGTAGAACATAAATTAGTCCCAGATCCCAGGGCCTCCGCTTGGGTCGCTGGAGGGCATGGCCAGCCTGCAAACCACCATAGGCACCTCGCCCAGGCCACCCCTACACCCCAAGGAAACCCCCATTCTGATCCAGGACACGCTTCAGGGGAAACCAGCTGGTCCCCACCCATGCACCAGGCCTCTATCCTATCTAATTCTATCTAATAAAAGAGCAATTTGCAGATTGACCATCACTCCAACACACAAGAGGGCTACCCCCATGTGGTCAAAGATCCTGTCCTTATGTGGACACAAGATGGCCACCACAAGATGGCCAGCAGGGGATGACAGTGGGAGGTTCCAGGCCTGCAAGGGAGGACAGTTGTGGCCATCAGGCCAGCAGGGAAGAGCAGTTGGGAAGAACCAGGCTTGCAAGAGAGGGCAGTTGGGGGCTATCAAGCCCTCAGAGGAGGGCAGTTAGGGGTGACCAGGCTGGTAGAGGAGGGAAGTTAGGGGCAAACAGGCTGGCAGGGGAGCAGTTAGACATCAGTTAGGCTGGCAGGATAGTGGTTAGACAGTGATCAGGCTGGCAGGCAGAAGCGATTAGGGGCAATCAGGAGGCAGGCAGGCAAGCAGTTTGGAGCTAGCAGTCCTGGATTGTGAGTAGGATTGGGCCTAAACGGGCAGTCAGACATCCCTTGAGGGGTCCCAGATTGGAGAGGGTGCCGACTAGGCTGAGGGACATTCCCCGTCATGCACAAATTTCGTGCACTGGGCCTCTAGTCTATATATATATATATATATATATATATATATATATATATATGCCTAAGAGACCATCACAACTGAATGGACGACTGAACAAGCTGCATGGGGCAACTAAACCAGCAGGGGTTTTAGTGAGGGTCAACCAAATGACCAAGCAGCAGGCTACGTGGGCAGCTAGGCCTGTGTGGAGGGAGCAGTTGGAGGTGACCAGCCCGGCAGTGTGGCATTTAGGGGCGACCAGTCCTGCTAGGTGCGGGGGTGGGGTGCTTGGGGGCAACCAGACTGGCAGGGGGGCAGTAAGGGGAGACCAGGCCAGCAGGGGGATGCAGTTAAGGGCAACCAGGCCAGCGAAGGGGAAGGCAGTTGGAGGGTGACCAGACTGGCGGTGGGTGGGTGGGGGCAGTTGGGGAGGTAGCTGGGGGCAATCAGGCAGGTAAGCAGTTAGGAGCCAGTGGTACCAGCAGTCAGACATCCTCTGAGGGGTCCCGGATTGGAGAGGGTTCAGGCTGGGCTGAGGGAACCCCCTCCCCCGTGTATGAAATCTGTGCACCAGGTCTCTAGTCTGTAATAATTAGCTGTAAATTGCACATTATTATGAATATAAAAAGAATTAACATACACAATGTGTCTAGGCCAGAGCAAGTGCCAAAATATTAGTTATCATTAAAGTAAATTGTATTTACATAAAACATTCCATATGTATAAAAGAAAATTTATAAAGCAGTTTTTAAAATTTACCTTGCAGTAAATAATTCTTACATGTTAGAGTACATGTGTTATTTAAACCCAGATCCAGTCCTGACGGAAGTTATATTTAAAGCAGAAAATGTCTTCATCCTCTAGAGGGCTAGCTTTGTAAGTAGGCAAAAGGACAGTGCTGAAAAGGTTCCTTATCACAAAATATCTTCTATCAGAATCTCATTTCACCTTTGGACCATTTTTCAGTCTTATAGACTTTTACTTTAACGCTAAAACACATAATCCACAGGAAAAGATATTCTGAAGCTCCTGATTGGCTGGTAGCGTAGCAAAGGTACGGTCAAATTTACATGTTTCGAAGAAAAACTGACATCTTGGTAAGGGAATAAAGGGACACAGAAAGATTAGAGGGATGCTAAAACGACCTTCTGAGATTTGATCATTTATTTATTTAAACTTAAATCCAAAATATTACATATGTCACCTTTTTCCCCATTGACCTCTCCCTGGCTGCTCCCACCCCCAGCACTCGCTCTTACCCCTCTACTGTATGTGTCCATTGGTTATGCTTATATGCATGCATACAAGTTCTTTGGTTGGTCTCTTATCTCCCCCCTTTCATCCTCCCCAGCCTTCCCTCTGAGGTTTGAGGATCTGTTCAATGCTTCTATGTTTCTGTATCTATTTTTGTTCATCAGTTTATGTTGTTAATTTTATTCCACAAATGAGTGAGATCATGTGATATTTATCTTTCTCCAACTGGCTTATTTCACTTAGCACAATGCTCTCCAAGTGAAACTTGCTCTTTTAAAAATAAAAACATTTAGAACAAATTTATTCTAATTCTAAAGTAACTAATTGTTTTTCCATTTACATAAAAAAGATATTTATTAATGAGTAACATTTGAAAAGTATTTTAAAAATACATGCTGTCTGACAACTATTTTGTATCTTTAATTTCAGCTTTACCATTTCCAGGTGGGTAAGGTGAGATGATTTATCTAATAAAAGAGAAACATGTAAATTTGACCGTACCTTTGCTACACTACCAGCCAATCAGGAGTGGGAGGCGTGGCCGAGGCAGCCGGCGGGGGTCAGGGGCAGGGCCAAGGTGTGTGCGGGTGCAGGCAGAGGCGGCAGCGCTGGCGCCATGGCACCAGGTCCCCTGCCATCAGGACAGGGGACCTGAGGCTGCACCCCCCCGCCTGGAGGGGCTTGATGGGACATCTGAGGCCACATCCCCCACCTCAGCACTGGGGGACCTGAGCCCAAGCTGGAGGTCCTAAGGCTGTGCTGGGGGACCTGAGGCCATGCTCCCTGCCAATAGGACTTGATGGGGGACCTGAGTCTGCAGCCCCCCCCCCCCCCCCCAGTGCTGGGCCAGAGGACCTGAGGCTGTGCCCCCTGCCCTGCGGGGCTTCATGGGGGTAGGGCTGGCCGAGTCTGGTCTTGGGCAATTTCAAGGTGAACACTGGTAGGCAGAGATTTGACTGTGGGTCCTGCGGCATGCCCAAGACTCCGACAGGAATGGAGATTTTCATATACATTTTATTTTCTTTCATCTCTGACACTTATAAAGGAAGGGAAAATAGCAATATTAAAATATTTCCTCTAATTAATTCCCTTTTTTAAATATATTTTATTAATTTTTGAGAGAGGATAGATGGTTAGAAACATCAATGAGAGAGAAACATTGATCAGCTGCCTCTTGCACACCCCCTACTGGAGATGTGCCCCCAGCCAAAGTACATGCCCTTGACTGGAATCAAACCTGGGACCTTTCAGTCCACAGGCCCAACGCTCTATCCACTGAGCCAAACCAGTTTGGGCTAATTAATTCCCTTTTAATGTGCATGAATTTCATGCACCAGGCCGCTAGTATGGTTATAAGAGAGGAGTAAAAAGGAAAATATCCAAAGATAAAATTTGTCTATGCCTGACCTGGCTACTTAAAAAAACTTTTTTTTTTTTAAATTCCTCTTTGGTAATCTCTAATTTCTGGGCTCAGCAATTGTTTTTGGGAGAGAGTAGAAATAATCACATAGTTAATTGTATCACTAAGCTTTTGAATTTAGCTACTTTTCACTTTCCATGGTCTCCCTTAAAGTAGGGGGAATGCAAGTACTAGAATTCATTTATTCAATAAACATATTGGTAGTAGAGTGTTGATTTGTAGTTGATGTCTTCATGGAGTATTCAGTGGATACTGTTAGGTCATTAAAAGTTTGCCAGTGTATGAAATGAAAGTATAATGTACTGTAGGATAGAGTAATAGGCAACCCTAAAGTAGTTGATAGGAGAGAGAAAAAGTTCCTGGAGGAAACAAAGCTGAAACCCAAATGATTGCATTAGGCAGTGAGAGAAGGGATAGGTAATTAATCTGCTCAGCAGGGTATCAGCATGTGAATTTTTGGAATTGGGAGTGTGGCAGTGGCATTTTGGAAGAACTGAGTTTATTTGAAATGGGAAAGAGATGAAAACTACCAGTTATTTAAAAATATATATTTTTTTATTGATTTTTGAGAGAGAGAGAGAGAGAGAGAGAGAGACATCTATCAGGTGCCTTCTGTACAACCTCTGCTGGATTGAGCCCGAAATCTGGGCATGTGCCCTGACAGGGAATAGAACCTGCAACCTTTTGGTGCACAGAACAAAGTCCAACCAACTGAGCCACACCTGCAAGAGTGCCAGTTTTTAACTAACACATTTTAATTACTATTTTTACAGGTAATTTCTGGACAGAAGCTAACACGATTATTTACGTCAAATCAAATATTACCAAGTGAATGCTTGAGTTGCCTTGTAGAGCTACTTGAAGACCCAAACATAAATGCACCACTGATCTTCAGTATCATCAGTTTGTTATCTCAATTAGGTAATTTATCTTTTTAAGTTTTTAGATTTTTGAATGTGATAGTTTTTAAAGGGCAGATTTAGTTATAGAATCGTTAGGAGGATGGTTTACATTCCAAAGATTTCTTCATTGCAGGACCTTCCAGAACTATTTGCTTTGTGGATCTCTTGAAAGGGGAATATTGTATGCATCCTTTCTTAAAATTATGGGAACGAAGAATCTCAAACATATCAGGTTCAGCGCTCTACAAATAAGAACACACTTTCAGAAATGCTGACCTACTTTTGAATTAAAAAAAAACAACAGCACATAGCTACATTCATGTATGCCAGTATTAAATACACCACTCAGAAAAGTTATAGCTAATGATCAAATAAATCATCCTTTTTTTATAGACTACACTGAACTTGGAGCTAAGAATTAAAAATGTAGGTGTTGCTTTTTCTATTTTTTCCTATCTTAAGCTGTAGTTTTTAAATTTTCACTAAATAGTTACCTTTTGGAGATATAGTGGAGATATTTTTGAGTGTGACTAAAATCAAAACATACTTGCTATTAAAAAATAAATAAATAACAGTGATTCAAAAGGATCATTCTGGCCCGCGGGCATGGCTTAATAGTTGAGCATCTACCTATGTGTCAGGAGATCACGGTTCAATTCCCAGCCAATATTTGTTCAAATAAGCCTGGGTCGCAGCTTCGATCTCCAGTGTGGGGTGTGCAGGAGACAGCCTAGCAGTGATTCTCATGATTGATGTGTCTGTCTCTCTCTCCCTCTCCCTTCCTCTGAAATCAATTAAAAAAGAAAAATAGAACTTTCTTGATGAAAATGTTTATCTGTTGTCCAATATAGTACCTATAAGCCACATAGTACTACTGAGCATTTGAAGTGTGAATACTAGACTAAGGAACCTAATCTTTTAATTAATATATATTTAAATAAACACATGTGGCTTAGTCACTACCAAATTAGCATAGATATAGAGAGTAAAACAAAATTAGTCTTTATTCATCATCACCACCTTCCTCATCATTTACACCTTGGGGAAGATATTGGGAATCTTTCTTAATGGTTTGATAGGTGTTTTTCCAGATCTCATTTTATATTATAACATGATTATAAATTAAAACATTAACAAATAATTTATTTTTAACAAAAATGATATTGCAGAGTACTGCTTGTTTTCTTTTATACTTGCTATATTTTAGATATCTTCCATAATGCTTCCTTTTTAATAGATACCTTGTACCACATTGTAGAGTATTATAATTTATTCAACCACTCCACTAAGGATGTGTACTCGGTGTATGTTCTTTTTTGTGTTTTTTCGATGTTAGAATCAATACATTTTTCTGTGTTGTTGCTCAAATATAACTGAGTATTTGTTGAATAAATTACCAGCAGAATATTCAGACATTATTCAATTTAACAATCATTACTAAATTGCTTTTCAAAAAGGCCATGCTAGTTCCAACATCCACCAACCATTTATATGAGATTGGCAGTCACTTTCAATGTTTAAATATGTTAAAGAGATGCTCTTAATATTTGCTTTTTAAATTTTTATTTATTTTTTAGTTAATAAACTTCATTTTTAGAGCCGTTTTAGATTATAGAAGCATTGAAATAATTTAACAGCAAAATTTCTACAAGCAGGTGTTTTCCTTGAGATTAATTTAGCTTACATTGATAAATCATTTGTTTATTGGCAAAAAAAGGAAAAGCTAATACTCCTTTCTCTTTTCCAGCTCATACAATTTCTGTGACTAAACTGCATTTGAAAGTATTTGTATGTAAAAAAGTCGTATAATATTTGATGTTTTTATATAATGGCAAATTTGATATAGAAATTAAAATTATAACTTTCATCCATGAAGACCATATGTAAAATGATAATGTTTTGTGCATTTTAATTTACAGCTGCAGACAATGAAACCAGAGACTATCTTCAGAATACGTATAACCTGAATAATGTGTTGGCAGGAGTGGTATGTCGGAGCAGCACTTGCCACAGTGATTCCGTGTTTTTGCAGGTATACACACCCACACAGTACTTTTCACTTCACACTTATTCTTCCTTATTTTCAGATCAAAATTGATATTATTTGTTAGCAACTGCTAGCTTATAGAGTATACGTTGGAATAATACTGAATGATTAGGCACATTCTTGCCATTAATAAATTTAAGAACTAGTTGATCACACATGTACTACTATTTAAAAGTTGTGGAGAAGGGAAGCTTATTCACATTAGCACTATTACTAAAGGAAAAAATGTACATTATAACTTATTTGACAGACTTATAAACACAGAAGTCAACATTTAGACAGTTATTTAAATTAAAATTATAATTTGAGTTGGCATCTAGTCTCATTGTTGATGAAACAAATTGAAGCTATACTGTAGATTTGGTCTTATTTAGCATAGACTCAAAGCTCTTATACCCATATTTTATTGAACCTAAAATGCAGTTGTAAAAAAGAAAAAATGTTGCCAATTAAACGTACATGAAATTTTAAAATGGTAAATGTGAAAAAATATGTATCTTAGAATTGATGGAATATATATGTTTCAACCAACATATACTTTTAAGATAATAAAGTAAACTAGGTTGATGAAAAGATGCTTTGTTTAAGATAGGATGTATAGGAATGTCTGAATCAGGAGATAAATCCTAAGGTTCCTGGTAGTCTTTGTTAAAAAAAGAGAGAACCATTTTAAGAAATGGAAACGTTTTTGCTCTAAATTCTGCCTCTTAAAATGGTGACATGTTCAGAATATGCACAGAACTCTATAGTTTGTGAGCATGCAATATGTTTTATGTGTTTATTCATTACTATTTTTTAATTCTCAGTGCATTCAACTGCTGCAGAAGTTAACATATAACGTCAAAATTTTACATTCTGGTGCAAATATAGATGACTTAATTACATTCCTGATAGATCATATGTGAGTATGCAACCAAACATGTAACCAAACAATCTATTCGTTTATTTTTAAACTAAAACTATGTAATAGTTCAATTTTTCTTAGATAAGTTTTTCCATCTTCTTTAAACTGTGACTGATTTCTTATCTATTCCTCTTAGATAATTTTAAGAATCAAATGATATAAGGCAGCTTTAATTTTTATAACAAAAATTTATGAAATGACTTTATTTGAACAGAAAGAAATTATTAACCCTGAAAGTTGAGTTTATAGTTAATCTTCTTGATAGGAAAAATATACTGATGAGATAGCACATGGTTACTCTGACAATTGTTTTTATATTTCTTTTGTTGTTGTTGTTGTTGATTACCTCCCACCCACCTACCCTTTTCCGCCTTCCCTCTGAGATTTTGCACTGTATTCCATGCTTCCATGTCTCTGGATTCACTCCATTCATCAGTTTATTTTGTTAATGAGACTCCACATATGAGTGAGATCATGTGATACTTGTCTTTCTCTAGCTGACTTATTTCACTTTGCATGTTTTCATATTTCTATGCTACAATTGAATAGGATAGCTTCTTTTTTAAAATATTTTATTGATTTTTTACAGAAAGGAAGGGAGAGGGATAAAAAGTTAGAAACATCGATGAGAGAGAAAAATCGATCAGCTACCTCCTCTACACCCACTACTGGGGATGTGCCCACAACCAAGGTACATGCCCTTAACCGTAATCGAACCTAGGACCTTTCAGTCCATAGGCCGACACTATCTACTGAGCCAAACCGGTTTTGGCGATAGTTTCATTTCAAAACATGAAATAAATGGGCAATACTATTCAAAGATTGATGGTCTTCACATGTTAAACAGGTTTTTCTTTTTGTATGCAAAGAGAAATTTATATGTATAAATTTTGAATAATTTAAAATGAATTTAATGATTTTATATTTTTATTCTTTTTCTTAAATAACAGTCAGTCTTCTGAAGATGAGTTAACAATGCCTTGTTTGGGATTATTGGCAAATCTTTGTCGACACAATCTTTCTGTTCAAACACACATAAAGACTTTGGTAAGAATTTTATAAGATGTTTCTTTCTTATTTTGTGGTTGCTTCTATGTTTCAAGAACATTTTATTCATTTTCTCTTGTCCAGCTGATCCTTTAGAGTTAATGAAGAATCAAATTGACATATAAATAATTCGAATTATTTCAGCTTTCATATGTGTTGTGTTTAAGATGTTAAGAGTTAATACAAGTGTTGAATACTAAAAGATTTCCTTCTGGCAGCATTATTTATTATATTGACTGACACAAGAAAAGCAAAATCATTTTGAGCTGATAGAAGAAAGGCACGTCATGGGCAATCCCTTTTACCCCATTCTTTGTATTTCCACAAAATCAGTGTCAGCTCCACCAGAAAGACTAATCAGTAAATGCCTTCATCAGTACTTGCGATAAGTGAAGGCACACTAATGCATTTAACTGACCCACCATTAGAAATGTATTAAATCTAGGAAGTTTGTTGATTCTTTAAGGTGCTTTGTGAACAGTTCCCCTGCTGGGTAATCTATTACCTGTTTAGTTTTAAATTAAATAATATTTCATTTCTTCACCTGATCTTTTTTTGAGGTGGGGTTATTAAACTATTAATTCCATATCTAATCTGTTCTTGACCAAGATTGTGCCTGTTGATACTACCGTACACAATATATAAAATATCCTCTCCTTGAAATGATCTCTTAAGTTGATAAGAATGTTTAATCATAAAAGTTTACCTACCTTGTGAAAGATATGCTTTTTTAACTCAAATATAATTTTTTATTCTAATTTAATTTTTAAATTTTTTTCCCTCAGAATAATGTGAAATCTTTTTATCGAACTCTTATAAGCTACTTGGCCCATAGTAGTTTAACTATAGTCGTGTTTGCACTTTCAATATTGTCCAGTTTGACATTAAACGAAGAGGTTGGGGAAAAGGTAAATATCATTTCTTGTTAATATTTTTTAAGATAATTATGAAGTTTTATTCTCTGATACTTTAAAAGTCATTGAGCCTCTTTATTAAGTTTTAGGATGAATTCAACTTAACTTTTTTTTGTATAATATGCTTTTCCTAATTTGTTTTTAAGTTGTTCCATGCTCGAAACATTCATCAGACTTTTCAGCTAATATTTAATATTCTCATAAACGGTGATGGCACACTAACCAGAAAGTATTCAGTTGACCTACTGATGGATCTCCTTAAGAATCCTAAAATTGCTGATTATCTTACCAGGTATGGCTCTCTGACAAATTTTAAGACTTAAAAATACCAAAACTGCCTTTTTAGTTTTAGTAAACTTGCATTCTACTGATTCACAATAGACTAAATAAGGTTATTTCGATGTGCTTTATTCCCACTCATTTTGATTTTCTGGCCTGAAATGTAAAAGTATATTAGGGCATGTGTGTATGTTTCAGTCTTTGTTTTAGATAAAGTTGTATTAGTCTCCAAAATGTACACACCATGATTAATCTGTTTCAAAACCAGTTTTAAATCTTAAAAATGGTGATTTTTTAAAATAATATTTTTATTATATTCTTCCAGCATGTCTTTTTGTGTTTTCTTTTTTTATAAAAATGGTTATTTTCTTCAGTGGGTGCCTCTAGTGTGTTATAAGGAGAAAATGAGAATACATGCTTATATGTCTGTTCTATTTCAGTGACATTTCATGTGATTACTTATGTTTTGAGTTTGGTTAGTAACTTTTCCAGAGAGCTCACAGTTTTTGTATCTTGAGTTAAGTTTTCCTAGTGTGATCCTAAGTTAGAACATTGTTGAAATTGTTTTTAAGAATTAAATTAACGGATCATTCAGAAACAAGAAAATATTTATTGAGCTCTACTATGGTCAAGCATGGGGGAGGAGAAGCAGGGATATGAAGACATAGTTCTTAAACCTAAACGAATATAGAATCTAGATGTTAAAAAAGAAGAAAAGCTAAGATTGACCACTACTCATTTAGTTAATGATACTTTATAATACCAAATAGCATTCACAATGGCATTTTATATTCTCTTAAGCATTAGTAGATAAGAGAACTGTCTTCCAGAGTGTCCTCTCTTTTTCTGCCCTCTCTTATCTGTTCTAAGAATCTTTCCAATATATTCTCATGTCATACCCATTCTGCTTATTTAACAGCTTTGGAGTAAGCAGAAAAATTATTTGAGTATACCTCGCTAGGACAGAAAGATAATCTGATTTAACATTACTTAGTGGTTGCTTAATCACTTCTGGATGTCTCTCAGTTACATTATCTATTTTCTGTCTGACCTAGAACCTTAGAGTCCCCTCTGGAAAGAAAATTATATTGACCTCTACGTATTTGCTCTACCATTTAACAAAACATTCCTGTTTCAAAATCTAACTTAATTCCTAAGTTCCTGATCCAAGTTTGAGAAAAATCATACCTTATAAAATTTTATGCTGCATGCTATGATCTCTAACTTTATCTGGTTAAGCACCTCTTACATTTATTCCCAGTTGGCTTTCTTTCACATATTTTATAGTAGCTCCTTTAAATATTTACTATTTTCATCTCCCACTTTTCACTCAGAAGATGTCCTTGGTCTTTGTTTCACAGAAAAAAAAAAAAAAAACCACACAGAATCATATATAATTGCAGTTACCTCAAATATATTATGGGCAAAGTAACCCGTATTTATTCCAATTCTTACTGAGTGTCCTGTTTTGTTCATAAACATATCCCATTATTCTGTACATTAAGTCTTATTCTGTCCTATCTTCAGCAGTTTCTCCTATCTCTCTATTGCCTACCATTCAGTTGACTTCCTTGATTTATACATATGCTCAACTTTCATCTTTTCAACCATATGTTCCTTTAATATCTGATCTGCCATTGTATTCAAGGTGAATATTCAAGTTCTCAGTATAGCTCTCCAAATGTGACTGGCAATCTATCAGCCATATTTCTTCACATTTTCTTTTGTATATACTTTTGTATAATCATTTCAGACAATAAATAGAACCACCAACTTGCTAGATATGCCATTTCATGTATCCAGGTACAATTTCCTCTGGAGTGCTTCATCTGGATGGCTGAAATATTCTTTCCAGTATATATGTGTGATGCCTTTTTAAAAAAATATATATTTTATTCATATTTTACAGAAAGAAAGGGAGAGGAATAGAGAGCTAGAAACATCAATGAGAGAGAAACATCGATCAGCTGCTTTCTGCACACCCCCTACTAGGGATGTGCCCACAACCAACGTACATGCCCTTGTTTGAATCGAATCTGGGACCCTTCAGTCCACAGGCCAATCAATGCTCTATCCTCTGAGCCAAACTGGTCACGGCACCTTTTTGTTCTTTAAGACTCAAGTCTGCAAAGCTTCACCTGATGAGGCCGGTTTCTACCAAATCTGGGTTGATATCCATCCTATTTCATAGCTTTTTATACATTTTCATTATAGCATATTTTACATTACATTATATTGTCTTTCTGCCTCCATCCATAGACTGTGAGTTCTCTGACAGGGTATTGTTCTCCCAAATCTAGGATGTACCAGTCACAGAACATAATGTGAATGGTACCACCAGTACCTCTTAGAGTTAAGATAGGGCCCTGCTCCTTACCTCTATATCTGCAGAACCTAATTTAATGTCTGGAAATTGTAGATGCTTTATAAATAAGTATCTGTCTAATTTATTAGTATATTAGAATTTCTTGTATTTCACAACCTTAAAAAAAAGCTATGGAAAACCAAGATGGCGGCATAGGTAAAACAACTAGCTTGCCGTCATACACAGCAATTTTAAAACTACAACTTAACGAAAGAACAAACACTATCCAGAATCACCAGAAAGCTGGCTGAGTGAAAATTCCACAAATAAAAGTGAAGATAAGACACTGTGACTCAGAGGAGCAACGGCGGACAGTGTTGAAAATATGCGTGAGAGAGGTTTGGAGCGCGCCAGCAGATAGGGCAAGCAGCTGAAAACTGGCCGGTTTTCTTGAACGGGGGAGACAAAGACGTCCCACTGGACTGATTCTCCAGCTCTGGGCAAAGTCCAGGGAACCCACTATCATACAGGGTTAAAACTGGACAGTGGGAGGGCACGCTGAAGCTCAGGTGCTGCAGGGGTCTGCAGGCTTCTGGAGAAGGCGAGCTTGTGCGGAGTGCACGTGAACTTGGGAACAGCACAGCTGCCTGACCTCGCAGAGAGCACTCGTGACTTGCTCTTTCATTCGGGAAACCGTCAGACTGCTTTGTTTTACGACCCTGGGTGAGACGTTGGGTGTGCAGATGCATTTGGGGAGAGTCTGAATTCTCCAGCAGCCGGTGGAGCTCGGCAGCAGCTCTCTCTCAGAGGTGCTGGCGGCCATTGCCCCCAGCAGAGAGTCCCTGGGGCCGCATAGGGCGGAGCTAACGCTGTCTGCTTGGCCCAGGGAGACTCCACCCATCCAACCTGAACACAGCTGAACTTCACAGACAATTGGCCTGGAGGTCAACCCCTCCATGTGCTAACAACCATTAACCTGAGCTTAACTTCAGCAAGACTGTGCAACCCATATCCACCTCAGGTAACTGGGGAGGCTGAGCCACTGTCCCTTGTAGGAAGTCTACCACACAAAGCTAATTGACCAACTCAGAAAAGCAGCCACCGTGCAGAGACATGGAAAGAAATCAGATGTGAAAGAAATGGAGGAAAAAAAAACGCCTGGACATGGAATTCAAAACCACGGTTATAGGGCTTCTCAAGAGGCTCCTAGAAAAGGTCTAGACCTAAAAGGAAATAAGCAAGACCTACAAGGAAATGAACGAGACCCTCAAGGATATGAACGAGACCTGCAAGGAAATGAACAAGACCAACATAGAAATGAATGAGTCCTACAAGGAAATGAACGAGACCCTCAAGGATATGAACGAGACTCTCAAGGATATGAAGAAGGACCAACCAGAAATTAAGCATACATGGACTGAAATACAAATGTTTTACAAAGAACTGAAAGTACTCTAGAGTACCCCAAGAACCAAGTTAAAGATTTGAAATACAAAGAGGTAAAATCCACTCAGCTGAAAAAGCAAGAAACCAAAAGAATCCAAAAAATTGAAGATAGTGTAAGGGGCCTCTGGGACAACCTCAAGCATACTAACATCCAAATTATAGGGGTGCCAGTAAAAGAGAGAGACCAAGACAATGGAAACCTATTTGAAGAAATAGTGACCGAAAACTTCCCCCACCTGGTGAAAGAAATTGACTTAGGAGTCCAAGAAGCGCACCGAACCCCAATATACAGGAACCCTAAGAGGACCACACCAAGGCACATCATAACTAAAATGCCAAGAGCAAAAGGCAAAGAGAGAATATTAAAAGCTGCAAGAGTAAAACAGTTAGTTACCTATAAGGGAGAACCCATACGATTGTCAGTGGATTTCTCAACAGAAACGATGCAGGCCAGACGGAAGTGGCAAGAAATATTCAAAGTGATGAATAGCAAGAATCTACAACTAAGATTACTCTACCCAGCAAAGCTGTCATTCAGAATTGAAGGTCAGATAAAGTGCTTCGCAGATAAGAAAAAGCTAAAGGAGTTCATCACCACCAAACCAATATTATATGAAATGCTATAAGATATTCTTTAAGAAGAGGAAGAAGAAAAAGATAAAAGTGTAAATTATGAACAACAAATACACATCTATCAACAAATGAATCTAAAAATCAAGTGAATTACTAAGCTGATGAACAGGATAAACTGGTGAATATAACAGAATCATGGACATAGAGAGGGAATGAACTGAAAATTCTTGGGGAGAAAAGGGGTGTGGGAAGTGCAGCAAGAGACTGGACAAAAATCATGCAACTATGGGAGAGGACAGTGGAGGTGGGTAAGGGCAGAGGGTGGGATGGGTACCAGGTGGAGGGGAGTTATAGGGGGAAAAAAAGGAAACAATGTTATTAATAAACTGAACAATAAAGATTTTTTTTAAACTATGGCGATACAGAAAGTTTCAGTGATTATTACCACGTGTCATTTTTTTTCATCATTTTATAAATGATAGCCAACTTATGTATATCATAATGGTGGAATGTTTCAAGTTTTGAGAAAAACTTTATAAAGACTTTTATATTAGAAGCCAAAATAAATAGATGAAAGAAAATACAATTAAGTTTTATATTTGTTTTGTGCATAAATTATTTTTGATATATCAATTTTATACAAATGGATACAAATTTTACTTGATACAAATTTTTAAATTTTGTATTAGTTTTAGGTGTACAGTGTAATAGTTAGACAACAATATACAAAGTGTTTCCCCCTGATATTTTCAGTACCCACCTAGCATCCTACATAGTTACTACAATGTTATTCATTTAATGTATATTTTTATTTCAAACTTAGGTATGAGCACTTTTCTTCATGTCTTAATCAAGTATTAGGTCTTCTTAATGGAAAGGATCCTGATTCTTCTTCAAAGGTAGGTAAAAATTCTTTATTTTAAACTTAAAAAAAAAACTCTAATATGAGAGGAAAAACCTAAGTGCACAGTTCTCTCATTTTTTACAAACTACACATAGACATATAACAAGTATATAGATCAGGAAACATAACATTACCAATATTCTAGAACCCTCCTAGAATATTTTTTAAAATATATTTTATTGATTTTAGAGAGGAAGGAAGAGGTAGAGAGTGATAGAAACATCAATGATGAGAGAGAATCATTGATTGGCTGCCTCCTACTGGGGGATCAAACCCACAACCCAGACATGTGCCATTGGCTGGGATCGTACCTGGGACCTTTCAGTCCGCAGGGCACCGCTCTAAATACTGAGCCAAACCAGCTAGGGCCTTCCAAGAATCTTTATACACTGGCACATTAGTCCCTTTGGAAAACTGGTACCTGATGAACATATGTATGCCCATATTACACAATTCCACTCCTAGCTACATAGGTAAGAGAGACATGTCCATAATACATACAGAAAATGTTAAATAGAAAATGAAAATTTTAAATGATACTATTTATTAATTTTTTAAAATGTCAACTGCTTAGGGGATAAGGCCAACAAACATTACAAAACCTCTACTCTGAAATTATGAAATATTGAGAGAAATAAAAGACCTAAATGAATATGTTCATACCAAGTTCATATAGATAGAAAGAGTTTACAGTGTTAGGCTATTCAAAATTATAACAGGTTTTACAGTGTTTATTATTGTTTTTTTATTGATTTCAGAGAGGAAGGGAAAGGGAGAGACAGAAACATCCGTGATAAAAATTAATTGGCTGCTTCTTACATGCCCCACACTGTGGACCTAGTTTCTGCAACCCAATTGGAATCAAACCATGACCTTCTGGTTTATAGGTCAACCACTGAGCCAAGCAAGTCAGGCTATTTTTGTAGTTTTCTTATTTTGGTGTATGTGGAAATTGGGAAGGTGATTATAAAATTTGTATGGTTATGCAAAGGTCCGAAAATAACTATGGCTATCCTGAAAAGTAAAAAGAAAAAAAAAAAAGGACAAAGTTTGAGGGCTTATACTACTACCAGATAACAAGATTTAATATGAAGCTACAGTAATTAAAACAGTGCAGTATTGTTATAAGTGTAGTTAGCTGGCCCATGGAATAGAGTACTGACTAAAACCAAACCCCTAGTTTATAGATCTTAATTGATAACAGTGCAGTATTAAAAGTATGGTCATTTCAATAAATGCCACTGGGTCAATTGAACATCCATGTGGGAAAAAACTGAATTTTGACCCCTAACTCACACCAAATGAGAAAATCAGTTCCAGATAAATTGTAGATTCAAATGTGCAAGGTAAAACAGAGAACTATGATCTTTTAGAAGAAACACCTAGCTGAATATTTTTACAGCCTTGGAATAGATGAAGACTTTCTTAGACAAGAAACAAAAACACCAATTATATAGGAAAAAGTTAATAAGTAGGACTGCATTAAAATTAAGAGTTTCTATTCATGAAGAGTCCACCAATAAGAGTGAAAAGACAACTCACAGTGTGGGAGAAGTTCTCTATAATACATATATTTTTAAAAGGATTCTTATCTAAAATATATTATTTAAAAACTTATATATACATGTTAGAAAAAATACTGATCTTCAATAGCAACCTAAAAAAGAACTTGAATTGGGCAATAAATGTGAAACAGTTACTCAACTTTATTAATATTCAGGGAATGCAAATTCAAATGGTAATGTGATATCACTGTATATACACCAGATGGTTAAATTTAAAAATAGGGATAAGATCAAGCATAAATGAGAATGTAAAATTTCCTAAGTATCCCAGTATGCATGGGCTGAAAATTGGTACAACTGCTTATGAAAATTAGTATTTACAGTCAAACCTCTGTTGTGGAACAAAACTTTGGTTCTCAACCCCGCAACCCTTCCATACTGATACTGTACTAATATTTGACACATGCATACATTTATACAGGACCCAACCATTCAACTCTTAAGTATTTACCCCAAAGAATTGAAAACATGTTCACCAGAAGACATATAAAGAACATAGCTCATAATAGTGAAGAATTAGAAACAACTCAAATACCATTAACAGTAGAATGGGCAAATAAACTGTAGTATATATACACTGGAATAAAGTCAAGCACTGTTTAACAATGGGGATACATTCTGAGAAATGAATCTTTTGTCTGAACATCATAAATGTACTTACATAAACTTAGGTGATCTATACACCTTGGCTATAAGGTATAGCATATTGTAGGCAGTTGTAACACAATGGTAGTTAGCAGCTAAACATAAAAGATACAGTAAAAATCCTATCTAATAAAAGGGTAATATGCAAATTAACCTTCACTCTGTAACAAATATGGCAGTGTCCAGTCCCCTCAGCCTCACCAGAGCTCCCCAGTTTTGGGGGAGCTGCCATCAGAGCTGGCAGCGTGAGCAGCCTGGCGGCATGCTTGCTTTGTTGCCATAGCGACAGAGGGCCTCTGAGCAGAGGGCATGGAGCAGCCAGGGTAGGATGCTTGCTTTGTTGCCATGGCGATGCCCTAGCCACGGAGGGCCTCTGGGGAACTGGGGTGCCGGGCAGCTGCAGCTGAGGTCAGGCTTGGAAAGGAGATGGTGGGTCCGCCTCCCACAGAAGCAGTGCAGTTCCCTCCCATGGAATTGGCCCAGGTCCTTCCTGGCTCCGATGGATACCACACGGTTCCCCCAGACTCCCGCAGAAGCAGCGAGCAGCCTACTGTGTGCGATATTGCACAATGGGCTACTTATAAAAAATAGAAAAAGGTAATTGCCCTGGGTGAGTGAGTGAGTGGTGAGTTTGAAGACCTAGGACTTTACTGTACTTTACTGTAGATTTTGTAAACACTGTATCCCTACAGTAAATTGACAAAATGAGATCAAATCAAGCACAAGAGACAATAATGCAATCAAGAGATGCTATAAACACAAGATATTTGAAGGTACTACTAATGTAACAGCATACTGTTTTACAGCAAACTTTTTTATAAGTAAAAAGTACATTCTAAAATAATTATTAAAAAGCACAGTATAGCCCTAGCTGGTTTGGCTCAGTGGATAGAGCATTGGCCCTCATATTGAAGGGTCCTAGGTTCAAATACAGTCAAGGGCACATACCTCATTTGCAGACTCCATCCCCAGCTCTAGTTGGGGTATGTGAGGGAGGCAACCAATTAGTGTATCTCTCTCACATTGGTGTTTATCTCTCTCTCTGACTCTTCCCCTCCCTTCCACTCTCTAAAAATCAATGGGAAAATATCTTCAGGTGAGGATTAAAAAAAATATATATATAGTGTAGTTAATATATAAAGCAATAACACAGTCATTTATTGTCATAATCAAGTATTATGCACTAAAAATAATTATGTGGCTATACTTTTATACAACTAGCAGCACAGTAAGTTTGTTTACACCAGCCTTACAAACACTTGAGTAGTTGTGCTCTGACATTAAGATGACACTAAGTGATAGGAATTTTTCAGCTCCATTACATCCTTACAGAACCACCATTGTATATATGATCTGTCATTGACTGAAGTGTCATGATGTGGAGCATGACTGTACTATACAGCAGTGAACTTGTGTGAAATACAGCTGCATCAAACAATATGGATGAATCTCACTGATACTATGCTAAGCTAAAGAAGCCAGACAGAGCATATTCACTGTAAGATTCTGCTTATATACAGAATGGGGCAAAAATAGATTTACAGTTGTGAGTATGCTAAGCAGAATTTATTCTTGTATTATTATTTATTATTTTCTATACAAACATCTGTAAATCTACTTTTGCCCAACCCTGCATAACGTTCCATGTGATTGTTTAATATAAACTGGAAAGTTGGTCAAAAAATTTACATAGAAATACAAAGATCCAAGAACAGCTAAGATAAAATAATCTATATATCAGAAATCTGAGGTGGAGAAGTGATTCCACATAGCATTAGGAAGGGACACAAGTTGGGTCTGGAGTTCTGATAAAATTTTCTTTCTTGATTGGATTGCTAGTTACACAGGTGTGTTCACTTTGGGAAAGCCATCTAGCTGTGCACTGGTGATTGATTTATTTACTTCTCTGTATGTTATACTTACAAAGTACTTGTACTTGAGACAGTATTTTCTTACAAGATAAACAAGAAACTAGTAACATGGCTTGCCCCAGTGAATATAGTTACAAGTCAGGCTGGTATATGCTCTTGACTTTGGAATCAAGAAAATGTACCTATTCAAAATCAAATACTACAATTTGAAAGAGAATAAATCAGATTTATTTGTTTCATAGTAAATGCTAATGGACTGAATTCTATAAAAATTTAGATACTATCAAGTTGATTAAAACACAAATCCCAATTATATGTCAAGAAATAGACAAAGGTAGGAAATAAGTGATAGGCAAAGAAACTCAAAAAAAATTTTTAAGATAGTTTGGTAGTATATGAAATAATGTAGAATTTAACTTACCAGCTAATAAACAGGTTGATGTGGGATGTTATCAATTAGTAAAGAAATGAGACAGAATATGGGGAGCTAAGGGACATAATACTGACATTATGCAAATATAGTGTAGAAATAGCCATTCTTAATGTTTTAAGCCTTTTTGGAATACCACTTGTAAATATTGTAAAGTATGCTTTATGACAATTATTGAATCTTAGTATGACAGCAAATGTTAATTATTTTATTTTTAATGGTTTTTTTTTTCATTTTAAAAACAAAACTTAAGAGTTAAGTACTGTGGAAGGAACATAAACATTAGATGAAGTTGCCCTTTCCTCTTTTGCCCTCATAGTCCTGTTAATCAAAAGGTAATTAATAAATTATTTTGCAACCATGTGGAAACTTTAAACTCATTTTGAAAAATAATACTGAAAGAAAAATTAGAAGCTGCTCCTAATTTTTGTTGTAAAGTATTTCCTTTAAAAATGTATGTCAATTTCAGTTTTTATAATTTCATTGCTTTGTGCACTGCAGTCTAAGGAATTGACATTTAATGAAAACTCTATGTTGCACAGGTTTTAGAATTACTTCTTGCCTTCTGTTCAGTGACTCAACTGCGCCATGTGCTCACTCAGATGATATTTGAACAGTCTCCATCTGGCAGCACTGTTCTGGGAAGCCGTTCTAAATGTGCAGAACCTACTGTAGCTCTACTTCGTTGGTCAAGCCAACCCTTGGATGGATCAGAAAACTGTTCTATTTTAGCATTGGAGCTGTTTAAGGAAATATTTGAGGTAATATTTGACAATTTGACTTTTTCATTTTTATGATTCTCAGTGAACAGTTGTTTTAAAAAATGTTCATAATAAACTTCCAGTTGTTCATATGTTTTAGGGAAACTTTTCCATTATGAGGCTCCCTAACATTCAGCTACTGAATTTCTTTTCTCTGGCAAAATTAAAAATTTTAGTATTTTCTTTTCTATATACTAGGGGCCCAGTGCACAAAATTCGTGCACTGGGGGTGAGTGGTCCCTCAGCTCAACCTGTTCTCTCTCACATACTGAGAGCCCTCAGGGGATGTCCTACTGACGGCTCACCCCTGGCCTGCCCAAAGCCGAAAACCTCTGGCTGAGGCTTTAGGCCTTGGGCACCCAGTGATCATCCTGCAATGGGGCTGATCTCTGGCTCTGCCCCAACCCCAGCCTGCCCAAGGCTGGAAAGCCTTGGCCAGAGGCTTTTCAGCTTTGGGCAGCGGACATCGGCCAGGGGACCCCCAGCCATCGCCCTGCGATCGGGCTGATGGCTGGCTCCAAGGCTTTCTGGACTTGGGCAGCAGCCATCTTGGTTGGGGTTAATTTGCATACTGTTCCTGATTGGCTGGTGGTCGTGGCTTGTTGGTGTGGTGGATGTATGGTCAATTTGCATAGTACTCTTTTATTAGATAGGATATACTGAATAGCTTATATATACTCCTTTCAGTGTAATAAGTAAAGGTTTATGGTTTGTATGTTTTACTATTTTTTGAAATAATCACATTCTGTCTGTCTCAGTAGATATTGTTTGCTCTCTCTATTAGCCTTTTGAGTTGATTTAACAGAGGAACATTGGATTCAGTCAGTGAAGTATCATGTAGCACACCAGGCATGTCTAGACACTTAGGATACAGACAGAATTCCTTCCATAGAGGCCATTATATTCTAGCAGATTCTACTACCAGGGTCATTTTGTATTCTCCACTGTTCTCCCTGTTCTTACCCATTCCACGTACCCTCATTCTCTTCCTAGAATGTTTCCCCTTCCCTTACCAGATCCAATGCACAAACAAATGTGTATGAATGATTAAATATATTCGTTAGGAATTATGCACAAGTTGTTTTTTATGTTTTATATTGGTCTGCTTGTTCATCAGTTTTAGTATTTAAAGAGCCCTTTGATATTCTTGATGGGAATCATTTGTGGTTGTAAAACATTAAAATTAGTGTCTATTTAATTATTCTAATTACATTTAGCAAATTCAGGATATTTGTTTTTAGTATACTTTATAGTAATTTTTTAAAATCACAAATATAATCTATTTAGAAATCGTTTTCAGTTGATTAACCCAAAATCTTATTGTTCCATTTGAATAGAAAAGCTCATCAGAGTCTCAACACTGGATAAAGGGTAGATTTTAAATAGGAGACACAGGTCAATGAACTATTAAGTAAAAAATTTAAAGAGAATATTGCAGCTTCGTGATGACTACTTCTGCATTCTGTATTCCATCTTTTATTTTGTTTTGTTTTGTTTTTAATCATTGGTGGTGGTTATATTCCAGGATGTCATAGATAGTGCAAACAGTTCCTTAGCTGACCGTTTTGTGACCCTTCTGCTGCCTACAGTCCTTGATCAGCTTCAGTTCACAGATCAAAATCCAGATGAAGCCTTAATAAGAAAAAAATGTGAAAGGATGATCAAAGCCACTGAAGTTTTGTTAAATATCCTTTACTATTATAAATATGGGAACTAAATAACCACTCACTTTTCCCTCCAGCATTGTATTTACTGCATTTTTGTCTTTGGTTATAATGTTGTTTCTCATGCTTGTATCTATTCACAATTATTTGAACTGAAGTTTAAATATAGAACTAATTCTCAATGAATAATTTCTATAAAAGTTATTCAGACATTTTTTCTTTATTTTTGTGTAAAACTTTTAAGCTCAAGAACATTTTAAGAAATGCATTTTAAACTTGATTTAGATATTTTTATCATAATTTTAGGTTAGGTTCTAATATATATTCTAAAATAACTGCCCTTTCACTTTTTTCTGATGCTAATAGTTGCCCATGGGTAATTTGTGGTGCCATCTTTGGTGGAGTGTATCAGAATAAAGAAATGTTGATAAAGGTGTCATTATTTTAGCTCAATAAACTTTAGCTATGTTTTATATTAAAGCATAAATGTTTTTAATGAAGGTGACATCACACTTGATTATAAAACAGACAAATTAACTCATTAAAAAAAAAAGACCTTGAGTACAATTAATGTCACTGCTTAAATTCTGTATACTGATTTTCTTAGGCCTTTCTTTGTTAGCTTTTGTTTTTTTAGATCAGCTGATTCTAACCCTCCAAAAAGTCCAAATCTCAATTTTTAAAAAATTTAATAATGCTTTTTAAAAATTTATCAGCAAGGAACCACTATATTTGAGCCAAATCTTTTACATTTGCCTAGTTAGGTTTCTTTGTATCTTAAAGCAAGAAGAATTTGCTCAACTTTATCCTGCCTTAGAACAAACACCACATCTCTTTCCTCTCCTCTCAGCTGCTGCTGCTTAATTCCCTTCTTCTTTTTTAGCAGTGACTCAATGTGGGCTGTTTATTAGAATCACTAGGAGGACATTTTAAAAATACTGATACCAGAACCTTATTTCCAGATATTCTAATTTAACTGGAATAATGTGAAACCCTAGTGGGGAGGAGTGTTTATGATTGTTTAAACTACCTAGGTGATTCCGAAATACAGCCAGAATTGAAAACCATTGCTGTAGAGATAAATGATTACTTTGCTTGACTTACAGATATCCATGATATATTCAGGCCTTCTCATATTGATTGGTACCTGTTTGTTTGTTTGTTTGTTTATGAGAGAAACATCAGTTTGTTGTTCCACTTATTTATGCAAACATTGGTTAATTCTTGTATGTGCCCGGACCTGGGATCAAACCCACAACCTTGGCATATCAGGACAGTGCTCTAACCCACTGAGCTACCAGATCAGAGGAAAACTTGACTGTTTTCAATGATAAATCGCATATAATAAAAGCCTACTATGCTAAGTGTCTGACCATTCGTTCTACCAGTCACTATGGTGCACCAAGGGGGCAGACACTCTGGCCAGTAAGTAAGCTTGTTGCTGGGATCCAGCTAATGGGGACTGGGCGAGATGGGCCAGATGTGCCCTGGAGTCCTCCCACGGTCCCTCCCCACCCCTAATTGTGCACCGGTGGGGTCCCTTGGGCTGGTGTCTGCCTTCTTGCAATTTGGGACTCCTCAGGGATGTTGGAGAGCTGGTTTCGGCCCGGATTCCCACAGGCCAGGCCGAGGCGGGCCCCTAGTATTCAAAATAACTTAAAATATAAAAGTATGAGGAAATAGCTTCCTTTAGTTCAAATAGTACTTATTGAACCATTGTGATGCCTACTAACAAAAGACTCACATCTAGTAGAGGCACACTCTTTTGGTTTCACCTTTGAGTCAGAAACTTTTGGTGTCAGTCTCATCACTTACCTGTCACTTAAATGCTCTGAGCTCTAGTTTCCTAATCTGTCATTGAGCTAATGTAACAATAATTACACCAAATTTCAGTGAGATGATTTGCATGAAATCATCCTCAATGCTGTAAAGTGCTATACAAATATAAGGTTTTTTGAGAAATTTCTTGTGTGCCTTAACAAAACTTACCTCTATGTGGGGATGATACTCTAAAAGTGCATGTTGCAAAAATTCTGACTACTGTCCAGTGTTCCACTCTCATAGAACAACAGTTTACATATGGCAAGATTGATCTGGGGTTTGGAACAAAGGTAGCTGATTCTGAATTAGGGTAAGTATATGAAATTCAAATTGTGAAATAGTACAGCCAAACTTAATAAAAATAAAAAGATGTAGTGATTCTCACCTTTTGAAAGCATATTCTTGGGGTATGTTCTATTTTCTCAAGTGGTAGTGGAGAATTAAAAATACTTTCATAATGATTTTTTAGAAATCTATTTAATCCATAGATCACATGCTTCTGAAGAATATTGACATTTTGGTTTATTTTTATTGTTTAGATTTATTTCATCATGTTTTAAATTACTGTGATTATCTAAGGGTCTTTTATACACCTGAACATTTCTTTTCTGGAGGTCTTTTTGACATTGTCTTATTAACTATTTTTATGTCCATTTAGCTTTATGTCTTTAAATGCAAAAGCATGAAAAAACAGATATGGTTTTTATCATGAGCAAATTAGTCACTGCTGAAAGATTTCTAATAACGAAGACAACCCTTTTACCTTAGCATGTTAAAATTCTGGTTAAAAGTGGCATCATAATGGGATTACTTTATTCCTCTCCTCCCACATGAATTAAGTCTTTCTGACAAGTGTTTATTGAGGACCTGCTAAGTATTAGACACTATGATTTGTTCCAGTTTTCATAAATATCATAATTGTCAATTGCACTCTTCAATAACATAGATTATCTTTTTACTTTTTTATACTCCCTTTTGGGTACAGTTCAGTATAATTCATTCAGTAAATTTAGGTATTACACCATTGCCCTCTATTGTTGACATTCCAGTGGCAAAGCTAAGAATTAAATGGATCATGTTACCAATGCTGCTAGTAATTTGAAGCAAAAAGTTGAAGCATGGTAGTATTTGAGAATAGAAAAAAAAATCCGTCAGATTAATGCTGATTTATTCTTTTTGGGTCGAATTTAAAGGATGTTGGTCTCTCTGATATTTTCACTTTTCAGTAATATTTTACTTCTCAAAAGAAACAACACATCTTGAGGTTTAGAAACAAAGATATTGGTTTTCATTTTCTTTAAAATTATGTACAGAAATAAGCTCTAAGGAAATTTTTAGTTAACTAATTTAAATATGGCTTTTTTTTTTTTTTTTTTTTTTTTTTTTTTTAGCAAACTTGCTGCTGATGTAATTTTGAAAACTCTTGATTTGATGAACAGACTTAAACATATAGTTCCTGGTATGGAAGTAAGCTTCTACAAAGTCCTTCAGGTGAGTTTATACTCTTCAAATAATTGCAGTTATTCATATGTAAATGCTTCCTAATATATGTTTCTGTTTTAAAATTCTTAATTTTTAGAAGATTATTTTCTTAGAATTGGCATCAAAGAAAGTTTAAAGTTGTTAATTGTCTTAAGTACCTATAATATTCTCACTACACAGTTATGTTACATTTTTGCAGAAACTGAACGTAAGTGCTCCTGGTTCTAATGTCATGATAGCAGCATTGCTAAGCCTTTTTCATTTTTGTGTCCTATTTCAGTTTTCTTCATTTATTTTTGTTGGCTTTGTGGTGATGAGGGGAGTGGTATTTTGGGGATTGTTTTTTTTTTAGTTTGGGTTGATGAGGTAAGATATTAAGCGGGTAGGGAGACATTTGGAAGAAAAGGACTTGATTCTGAATGATAAGATTAGAGAGGCTGTGCAGGAAATAGCTAACTCGCAAATTTAAATGATAGGAGCTGCGTAAGAGCTCTAGAAGTTTACCTTGGTATCCACAAAACCTGCTTTATAATAGATATTTAACAACAATGTGTGCATTAAGTTGCTATAGTAAATTAACAAAGATGATTCCCTGTCTCTATAGACAGGGTAGAAGCCAAAACTGAAACCTTTGGCTTGGCCACTTGTACACGTTAAGAGCGTAATGCTTAAGAGACAGGCTTTAGTTATTGACTCCACTACTTATTAGTCACTGAAGACGTGAGCCAGTTATTTTGCCTCTTGGAGCTCCAGGTTCCTGACTACAAAATGCAAATAATCATCCCCATCCTTGGGAGCAATTATGGTAGGTTACCATGGGGATTACAAAAATAAAGTCCAGCTCTTATTATGGTTCTGTGGCATTTATATATAGAAAGAGCCAGGGTCTGTAACACCTATAACGACCGAAGACTTAACCTAACGCCTAGGCTGCGTGTGCAGCAGGCTCTGGTGGCTGGGGACTTGTGGCAGCAGGGTCAGGGCCTGTGGAGGCGGGGGCTGCACTCATACTCACAACCGCACACACACACAGTGCCCACAAGCTCACAGCCAAAATTTTCTCCCTTTCTTTCCCTCCTTCCCAACTCGTTCTCAGAATGAGGCCCCAGGGCAAGCAGAGGGTGGAGCTGCCCCCACTGGCCCTGCCCTCTTCCAGCCAGGAAAGGGAGAGAGAGGGGCAGGGAGGCCTTGAGGAAAACAAAGAGAGATAGAGACTGGAAGAGACTGGCATAGAAAGATGGAAACAAAATAGCAATATTAAAATATTTCCTCTAATTAAGTCCCTTTTAATGTGTACGAATTTCGTGCACCAGGCCACTAGTTAGATCATATTTGAGTACCTATAAGACACTTAACGTTGTACTAATAAAATGTTGTTATAAAGGATTCATGTTCTAAATGTTTTTCTCAGATGATTTGGGGCTTACAGTATTAATATAAAATATTTACTGACATGAAGGACTTATATTTTATAATTGTTTTAGTCATTAAAATTGTATTTAGTTCTTTTGAATTTTATTTTAACTTTTTACTTTAATTTGCAATTGATTAGCCACTTTTTCTTTTAAATGGTAGCTAGAAAAAAACAATAATTTAAAACATTAGTCAATTGTAGTCAGATGTTAAATTTATCAAAATATTTAAGACATGATTTTCATAGGTACAGTCAAAATCCTTGCCAGATTTTTAAAGCTAGTGTTAGTATTGATTGCTAAGACAATTATAACAAGGTAAAAACTAATAAATACATTCAAATATCACATAGAAACACTTTAGACTTTGCCTAAAATTATTTTATGATTTGCTCAATTTATTTACCTGACTCTAAAAGACCTGACATTATTTATTCTTTCTGCATCTTGTTTTCTGATTTCTGATTTGCTTAGGATTCTCGCCTGATAACTCCCTTGGCTTTTGCTTTAACATCAGATAATAGAGAACAAGTCCAGTCTGGATTGGGAATATTATTGGAAGCTGCTCCACTGCCAGATTTTCCTGCTTTAGTGTGAGTTGTAATCATTTGCAGTATATCTCTTATAGTGCAGGACTATCCTGCTGTGTTTCTTTAATAGGCCTCAGCATTGCCAGGTTAGAAAATTAGTAAACTGAAGACTTCATTGTAACAGTTATTTTTCAAGTAATTAAAATTTGATTCCAACTGAAAAGACTAGTTATATGTATACTCAGGGAGAAGCTAGATCCAGATGGTTAAATATGTTATGCACCTCCTGTGTCTCTCTGTCTCTCACCACTTCTTTTTAATATAGTAGACTCTGGACTAAGCTTACATCCTACCAGTTTAGATCCTCTCTACAAAAAGCTTTTCCTCCTCAACTATTTAAGTAAGTCTAAGCATCACTGTCATTGACCAGATCCAGGTCATTTGCCAAGGAGGGGAATTTGGTAAATGCCAAGGGTTTAAATATGAGAACTACATGAATTGGAGGTTGAGAGTTACGGAATGTGAGAGGTTGGAGGTAGGGGGTGAGAGATTTCCAAAGAATAGTTCTATGCTTTTATTAGAAAGTGGAATAGATAATGGCCAAGCAAAATTATCCACTGTACTCATTAATTTCAAACATTAAGATAATATTTGCAATTAGATTTGAAAACCAATATGTCTAGTAGTGTTATACTTTTAAAAAGTTGAACTGCTTTGTATAAATGTATTTGCAAAAGTAGTTTGAATAAATTGAAGTAGTGGTAAGTAGGTAAGACATTTGTACATGCGAGATGTCGGCAAACTAACCAGCCGACAGGAACCTGTTTTTGTGTGTTACTGGGATAGGGCCATATCGACTCAATTTCATACTGTCTATATTGTCTGTCTATATTCATGATATGATATCAGGGTTGGGAAGTTCTCTGTTAGACGAGAAGTGAGGAACCTTTTTTCTCCCAAGGGGCATTTGATTTTTATAACATCATTCAAGGGACATACAAAATTATCAACATAAAATTAGCTGCTACATTTAATTAACTCACCCCTAATACCTTTGCAGACCTTATAGGGCCTGTAGGTCAGAGGTTTCCTATTCCTGGATAGACCCTCAAGCCTAAAATACTTACTGCCTTGTCTTTTAAAAAAAAGTTTGCAGACCTCTGCTATTTCTATTAACTGACTTAGCAAAATCATTTTTCAGAAGTAATTTAAATAGTCATATATTCAGAGAGGAAGAACTACAGAAAACAAGACCTAGAGATCACTTAATCAAAATTCCTTTTTTTTTTTTTTTTTTAATCCTCACCAAGGAATGATGATTTTTTTTTCCATTGATTTTTAGAAAGAGTGGAAGGGATGGGGAAAAAGGGAGGGGGGGAGAGAGAGAGAGAGAGAAATTTTTTTTTATATATTAGAGATACATCTATTGGTTACTTCCTTCCCACTCTTGCCCTGACCTGGGCCAGGTATTGAACCTGCCCGTCCATGAGCCCATGCTCTAACCATTCAGCAACCGGCCATGGCAAAAGTTCCTTAATTAAAAAAAAAACATATATATATATATATATATTTCAGGGAGAAGAAGAGAGAGATGCATCAATGATGGGAGAGTTATCAATCTGCTACCTCCTCCATGCCCCCTACGGGGGATAGAGTCCGCAATCTGGGCTTCTGACTTCACCTGCTAGTTCATAGGTCGACCCTCAACTTCTGAACAACACTGGCCAGGCTCCCTTCATTTTATAATAAATATTTTTAAAGAAACAAATGGACAAATAGGGAGCTTCTCAAGTCACAAGATAGAAATGGTGGTAGCCTGCTTGCTTCAGCTGTGGTAATCTGACATGAAGCAAAACCTCCACACTTCAGAATGGAAAGTTTCAAGCATCACTTAAAGTGGGAGTTCATCTTCTGTATCTGAATGTGTTGCCTTCCCACCACTTCACTGTGTTGGTTGTCCTTGTCTTGTGTTGTGTAATTTTCTCTTTGGAAACTATTTCAGGTGTGCATTTATATCTACTTATACCTTTGTTTACATTGCCTTAGCAGTTTAATAAGGTGAAATTATATGATGGATGGATGGATGGATGAATGGATGGATGGATGGATGGACGGATGGACGGACGGACGGACGGGTGGGTGTGTAGGTAGGTTTTTATAGTGTGTGTTAATTTTATTTAAATATTTAACAAACATCTGGTAAGGGCCAACTACGTGCCAAGTTCTCTCCTATGCATTTTGGACATTGCAGTGAATTAGACAGCAGGCCTTCTTTCTAGTTGGGAGACAAGTAAGTTTTATCATGTGCAGATCATTATGAGTAGAGGGACCTCTCTGAGGAAAGGAACTTAAAATGAGACCTGATAATAAGGAGGAACCAATATTATGCACATCTGGTGGGACAAGCATTCTACATAAAGTAGCAGCTTATAAAGGCTCTGAGACAGGAATAAGATAGGATAAATAGAAGGGATGGAATGGAAGTTAAGTTTGTGAGAACATATACTGAGGGAAAAAGGGAAAGGGTGAAGACCATAGATAAAGGCCAGGTGATGTTACCATACCAATGGTAACGATGTTCTCACCACTATCAGTAATGTTGTACTTAATTTTTACAAATAAATTCACACTCACCAACTAGTTTTAGTGCCCCTAAACCAGATGTAGAGTAGTTTTTATAAAGGGTTGTAAGTAGGAAAGCATTTCCTCTAGCAAATTTAGATATTTCCAAAAATCCCACTTCATCACAGATTCCAAGATTATTTAAAAAATTGCTCTTTTTGGTTCTTATTCAGACTTGGTGAAAGTATAGCAGCAAACAATGCCTATAGACAACAGGAACCAGAACATATGCCCAGAAGAATGCCTTTGCAATCATTAAATCACAGTTTTCCAACATCAGTAAAATGTTCAACTCCTCCAGTTTTGAAAGATAAAAATCCTGGATTGAACATTGAGGACTTAATAGAGAAACTTCACTCTGGAGTGGTGGTGAGTGATTAACAGCATTATAAATGGGATCCTGCTTGCTACATATCAATGAATATCAGCCCCGATTATAACTAACTGTAGATGCAGATTTGATTGAAGAAACTGCTTAATATAAAAAGTATCAATATTCTAGAAATTTTGGAAATAAAAAATTAGCCATAAAAATCCTATATTTTAACACAGCTATCATATATCCCTACAGTTCCTACCCAGCCCACCCTTCCCACATCCTCAGATTAAGTAAAATGTTTTAAATTTCCTTAAGCATTCCAAATTTTACCCAGATATTCTTAGACAATAGCCAGGTTAGTGAAATGTTTGTGAATGGTCTGATATGACATTCTCTTTTTTTTTTTTTTATTTGTTACTTATTAAGTTTTAATGATTCTGGGTGTGTGTTATTTTTGTGGGCTTTTTAAAATTTTTGTCAGATGTTAAAATTTTCTGATTTTTGACTCAATTGTATTAAAATTTAGGTAAAGGATCAGATTAATGATGTGAGACTATCTGAAATAATAGATGTGTATGAAATGAAACTGTCTACATTAGCTGTGAGTACAATCTTATTTTAACTACATGTAACAACAATAAGCTTTAATGGATGTATTCCAGTAAATGGTGAATATTAATGCAATTTTTTTATAGTCCAAAGACAGCAGGCTACAAGATCTCTTGGAAGCAAAAGCTCTAGCCCTTGCACAGGCTGATAGACTGATTGCTCAATATCGCTGCCAAAGAACTCAAGCTGAGACAGAGGTGCGTATAATATAAAGAGTAGAAAGATAAAAATCCTGGATGAGTAGAAAAATAAATGAAGTAAAACATGTACAAAATATTAGTTGTATCTTTGTTGCTCTGATTGAAATAATTTGTCCTTATCATTTCACATAACTAACTCCCTCTGTCTTGAAACCTTTTTACCTTAATTTTTATTACACCAGTATCTTCTGATTTTCTTTCTAATTAATGGATTTTTTTTTAATCCTCACCCAAGGTTATTTTTGTCATTGCTCTTTAGAGAGAATGGGAGAGAGGGAGAAGGAGAAGGAGAGAGAGAGGAAGAGGGAAGAGAGAAAGAAAAAGAAAGAAAGAAAGAAAGAAAGAAAGAAAGAAAGAAAGAAAGAAAGAAAGAAAGAAAGAAAGAAAGAAAGGAGGGAGAGAGAGAGACACACACAGAAGGAAGGAAGGAAGGAAGGAAGGAAGGAAGGAAGGAAGGAAGGAAGGAAGGAAGGAAGGAAGGAAGGAAGGAAGGAAGAAAAAAAAATGTGTGAGAGACATCTTGATTGGTTGCCTCCTGTACATGTGGCCAACTGAGGGCCGGGATCAAACCTGCCGCCCAGATACATAGCCTCAACTGGGAATCGAACATGCAGCCCTTCATTGTAAGGACCAGTACTCTAACCACTGAGTCATATAGGCCTGGGCTGCATATTACTTTTTTTATCTTCATTCTTCAGTTTATTAATTACATTTTTCCCCTTTTTTCCCCTATAGCTCCCCTCACCCGGTACCCATCCAATCCTCCCCCCTTACATCCCCCGACTGTTCTCTCCCATAGGTGCATGATTTTTATCCAGTCTCTTGCTGCATCTTCCACATCCCTTTTCTCCCCAAGAATTGTCAGTCCATTCCCACTCTATGCCCATGATTCTGTTATATTCAGCAGTTTATCCTGGTAATCAGATTATTAATTCAATTGATTTTTAGATTCATTTGTTGATAGATGTGTATTTGTTGTTCATAATTTATATTTTTACCTTTTTCTTCTTCCTCTTCTTATAGAATACCTTTCAGCAATTCATATAATATTAGTTTGGCGGTGATGAACTCCTTTAGCTTTTTCTTATCTGCGAAGCACTTTATCTGACCTTCAATTCTGAATGATAGCTTTGCTGGGTAGAGTAATCTTGGTTGTAGATTCTTGCTATTCATCACTTTGAATACTTCTTGCCACTCCCGTCTGGCCTGCATCGTTTCTGTTGAGAAATCCGCTGACAATCGTATGGGTGCTTCCTTATAGGTAACCAACTGTTTCTATCTTGCTGCTTTTAATATTCTCTCTTTGTCTTTTGCCCTTGGCATTTTAATTATGATGTTACTTGGTGTGGTCCTCTTTAGATTCCTATATTTTGGGGTTCTGTGCACTTCTTGGGCTTTTAAGTCAGTTTCTTTCACCAGGTATGGGAAGTTTTCGGTCACTATTTCTTCAAGTAGGTTTTCATTATCTTGTTCTCTCTCTTTTTCTGGCACCCCTATAATTCGGATGTTGGTATGCTTGAGGTTGTCCCAGAGGCCTCTTACACTATCTTCAATTTTTTGGATTCTTTTGATTTCTTGCTTTTCCAGCTGAGTGGATTTTGCTTCTTTGTATTTCAAATCTTTGACTTTGTTCTTGTGGTCCTCTAGATTGCTTTTAGGTCTTTGTGTAATATTTTTTATTTCAGTCAGTGTATGCTTAATTTCTAGTTGTTCCTTTTTCATATCTTCGTAGGTCTTATTCATTTCCTCATAGGTCTTGCTCATTTCCTCGTAGGTCTTGTTCATTTCCTTGTAGGTCTCGGCCTTTTTTAGGAGCCTCTTGAAAAACCTTATTACTGTGGTTTTGAACTCTATGTCTAGTCGTCTTTTTTCCTCCATTTCTTTCACATCTGATTTCTTTCCATTTCTCTGCATTGTGGCTGCTTTCCTGAGTTGGTCTATTAGCTTTGTTTGTTAGATGTCCTCTAAGGGACAGTGGCTCAGCCTCCCCAGTTACCTGAGGTGGATACTCTTGCTGCAGCCCTTTATGGGTTGTACAGAATTGTTGAAGTTAAGCCCAGCTTATTGTTGTTAGCACTAGGAGGGTTTGACCTCCAGACCAATTGATTGTGAGGGTTGCTGTGTTCAGGTTGGATGGGTGGAGTCTCCAGGCTGAGCAGGCAGTGTCAGCTCTGCCCTATGTGGCACCTGGGTCTCTGTGCCGGGTGTTAATGGCTACACACACCTTCGAGAGAAAGCCGCTGCCGATCTCCAACCTCTGCCATACAACTCAGCCTCTCCCCAAATGAGTCTGCACCCCCAAAGTCTCGCCCAGTGTCCCAACTTGATTCAGTGTCCCAATTTGGGACTGAACTCACAACCTAGGTATGTGCCCTGACTGGCAATCAAACCCACAACTTTTAGGTATATGGATGACACTCTAACCAAATGAACCACACCAGCCAGGGCTGCGCCAATTTACACTCCTGCCAGCAGTACATGAGTATTCCCTTTCTTCATCCTTCATAACACTTGTCATTTGTGGACTTTTTGATGTATCTCATTTTGGTTTTGATTTGTGTTATTTGTATGGTGACAAATGGCTACTAGACTTAGTGTAGTGATCACATCATAAGGTTTATATATACAACCAAGTTGGTTGTAACACAATGCAGTCCGGTGGTCTTCCAAATGAGGGAGCAAGTCACGAGTCCTCTGTGCGGTCGCGCACTTCTGTTGCCAAGTTTACGCGCAAACTGCTGTTACAAGTTCACGTGCACTCTCTTCATGCTCGCCCTCTCCACAAGCTCACAGACCTCTGCCACGCTGGGTCTGCTTCCCACTGCTCAGTTTCACCCCTAATGAGTGTGGATTCCCCAGACCTTGCCTGGAACTGGGGAATCAGTGCAGTGACACGCCTTTGCCCTCCCCGTTGGAGAAAGCCAGCTGGGGTTGCAGCCACCCGCCCTCTCCGCTGGCACGTGCGCACAGCTCCAATCCTCTGGCTCCACGATTATCTTCAGCGCTGCCCTTCACCGCTCCTCCGAGCCACATGTCCTATCTTTACTTTTATTTGTGGAATTTTCACTCAGCCAGCTTTCCAGTGATTCTGGATGATGTTTGTTTTGTCGTTAAGTTGTAGTTTTGGAATTGTTGTGTGGAGCAGCAAGATAGGTGTTTACCTATGCCGCCATCTTGGTTCCTCCAAATACATGTTTCTTCTGCATATTTTTAATTACAGTTAACATACAATATTATATTAGTTTCAAACGTACAACACAGTGATTAGACATTTATATGCCCTACAAGATGGGTAACCTTATAAATCTAATACCCATCTAATACCATTCATAGTTATTATATTATTAACTACTAGAGGCCTGATGCATGAAATTCGTGTATTCAGGGGAGTCCCTTAGCCCAGCCTTTGCCCTCCTGCAGTCCAGGAGTCCTCGGGGGATGTCCATCTGTTGTGAAGGTGGGAGAGTCTCCTCCCACCACCACTTCACTCGCCAGCCATGAACCCATCTTCTGGCACACTGACCACCAGTAAGCAGCTCCTGCACTGAGTGTCTGCCCCTTGGTGGTCATTGCACGCCATAACGATCAGTCGTTCTGCCATTCAGTCGATTTGTATGTTAGCCTTTTATTATATAAGATATTACCTATTTTGTACTTTATATGCCTGTGACTATTTTTATAGCCACCAATTTCTACTTAATTCCTTCAACTCCCCTCCCATATGACAACCATCAGTTTGTTTTCTGTATTTTTGAATTTGCTTCTGTTTTGTTTATTTTGTTTTTTCTGTAACCTTAATGAGATCCTAAATGTTGAGTTTTCCCAGGATTATTCTAAGCCCTTCACCCCCCTTTTTTAATTTAGGTGTAGTTGGCATACAATGTTATTTTAGTTTTAGGTGTACAATACAGTGATTCAATATTTATAAACCTTATGATGTGATCACTACACTAAGTCTAGTAGCCATTTGTCACCATACAAATAACACAAATCAAAACCAAAATGAGATACATCAAAAAGTCCACAAATGACAAGTGTTATGAAGGATGAAGAAAGGGAATACTCATGTACTGCTGGCAGGAGTGTAAATTGGCGCAGCCCTGGCTAGTGTGGTTCATTTGGTTAGAGTGTCATCCATATACCTAAAAGTTGTGGGTTTGATTGCCAGTCAGGGCACATACCTAGGTTGTGAGTTCAGTCCCAAATTGGGACACTGAATCAATGTCTCTCTCTCTCCCCTTTCCTCTCTATAAAATCAATAAAAAACATATCTTCAGGTGAGGATAAACAAACATACAATATGGAAATTCTTCAAAATCCTGAAAATAGAACAACCATATGACTTAGCAATTCTACTTCTTAATATTTTCCTTTTCCTCTTTTTAGGTGGTCCATGGTTTCAACCTATACCAGAATGCTTATGCCCTCAAATATATATGTAGTGTCCTTTTTCTGACATACTAAATGCCTCCTTATATTAGCTGCATTTAAATGTATGTCAAATATTGCAAACTCAACATAACCAATACTGAAGTCATCACTCTCCCTTTTTAAAATGTCTTCTTTTGCTCTGGCCAGTGGGCTCAGTCAGTTAGAGCATTGTCCTGTATACCAAAAGTTTGTAGGTTTGGTTCCCAGTTAGGGCACATCTCTAGTCAAGATGCTATGGGAGGCAATTGATCGATGTTTCTCTCTGACATAGATATTTCTCTCTCTCTAAAAATGAATTTCTTATATATTCATTTCTGCAGTATTCTTAGTTTTGTAAACAAGAAAAATGGAAATCACAATTTACCTTCTGCAATTAGTCCAGTTGATATTACCTAAATATTACTTTTTTCTGTCTTTTGTCTGTGTTCTTCCCACTATTTGCTACAGGTCAAAACCTTTTTATTTTTCATATGAATCACAACAGTGTGTCTAATTAGGCTTCCTACCTTCAGTCTACTGCCCTCTTTTCAGCCATCCACTACTTAGCAGCAGAATTCATCTTCCTTTTATATTTGATCCTACCATCCATTCTTTCCTGACAGTAATCCTTGAGGATATATCTGATTCCATCACTCTCATGTTGAATATACTATAGTGCAAACATGTCAAACTCAAAAGCTAACATGGGTCAAATAAACAAGGTTTAAATTTATGTGGGCCGCAAAAAAAAATCTTCAATTTTCATAGAAACGTAGGTTTATTTTGAAAGAGGCATGCTGAATACAAAGGGCTGAAATAAATGAGTAATCGTCAACATAAAATAATAGAACATTTTAATAAAAATCATATTTTTTCTTGAACATTAACTTACCAGACACTGAATAACTGTACAAATTAATAAGCGTAACACAAACCTATTTTTCTTGTTCTCCGAAAGCAAAATATTTCCTGTTGCACACACCAAACAAGTCAGTATAAGATTAATGACATGGCAATCAGTTGCTAAAATATTCGCTACTAGTGTTAGTGGAGAAATATGGTGACCTGCGCAGAAAGTGCATAAGGGAAATGAATGAAACATGATTATAGTAATCAGTCTTTAGTGGATGTTGTAGTTCGTTATTAATAATTATGTATAATAGGATATTGTAAAAATTAAGTTATAAAATTGTTATTAAGATGTTTCTTATTTATCGTTATATTGGCTGGGCTGCAAAAGTATTGTGGGCCATGAGTTTGACATGCTTCCTTTAGTGGCTTACCTTTGGCTCAGAGAGCATTAAATTCCTTAGTTTGGCATGTTAGGATTCTAAGCACTTCTCAGTGCACACCTTGGATTTCTGTGCATTCTCTGCAGTCAGCCATATTAGATTACTTTGCTGTTTTTGGAGCTTGACAGTCTTAGGTTTCCCTGACCTTGCACTTATTCTTCCATGTCTAGAACACCATTTCCTCTCTAACTCTTAGTAATTCTTTAGATTTTAGTTTAAATATCTCCATTTCCCAGGAAGCTACTCTGTTCTTCTTTCCACACTATTTAGTGGTCCTTCCTCTATACATCTACCCTGTGCCTCCCTCTTTACAACAGTTCTCACACTACATGAAAATTGTATGACCTCATCCCCACCCTAGATGTCAGAGACTTTCTGTATCTAATGGGCCTTAGCACAGTACTTTACACTTAGTAGGTACTGAGGAAGATTGCCATTGTGCTATGTATATATAGGTAACTAATGAATACATTATAGGTGAGAACTTAGTGCAGTAATATGAAAATCCGTAGATAGAAATGGAGCCTAGATAACATAATATCAATTGTAATGAATTATAATTGACTTTATTTTATTTTATATTTTATTTTTGGAAGAGACATTAAAAACAGTGTCAAGTATCATACCTTTCAAATCTTTTCCAAGTAAAGATATTCTAAAAAATATAAATAAATATAACCATATTTTTCATTATCACTAAATTTGTGCACTGGCCAGGGAGGCGGGGGGGGTTGCTCTCACAGTCCAGAACCCCTTGCTCCTTACCATCCGCCTGCTTGCTGCTCCTTACTGCTTGGCTCGCTGCTCCTTAGTGATGCCATGGAGGTTCATGCCATCTCTGCTGCACTTGCCAGCCATAAGCCCGGCTTCTGACTGAGCGGCGCTCCCCCAGTGGGAGCGCACTAACCACCAGGGGACAGCTCCTATGTTGAGCATCTGTCCCCTGGTGGTCAGTTCATAGCGACCAGTCATTCCACCATTCAGTTGATTTGCATATTAGGGTTTTATTATATAGGATAGGATATTGAATGTGAACTGTAAAGGAAAAATAAAATTTAAAAAAGAACCAAATAAAATTTTAGATCTGAAAAATTTTTAATGTATATATTTTTAATTCTTACCTGAGAATGTTTTTAAAATTGATTTTTAGAAAGAGAAACATCTATGTGACAGAGAAATACCAGTAAGCTGTGTCTGTACCTGCTGACCCAGGAAGATCTAACCTAAACCTAAGTCTGTGCCCTAACCTAGAATCAAACAGGAAATCCTTTGGTGTACAGGTTGAGACTCCAGCTAGTTTGGCCACTTGGCCAGGGAAGATCTGAAAAAAATTTTTAAATGTGCCTCCAGGCCCTGATCGGTGTGGCTCAGTAGTTAGAGTGTCCTCCCATACACCAGAGGGTCATAGGTTCGATTCCAGGTGAGGGCACATACACAGGTTGTGGGTTCCATCCCTGTCAAATTGGGCAACTGATTGATGTTTCTCTTTCTCTCTCCCTTCTTTCTCTAGAATCAATCAAAAGAACATATCTTTAGAGGAGGACTTAAAAGGAAAAAACATGCTGGTTTGGTTCAGTGGATAGCATTCTGCAGGCAGACTGAAGGGTACTGGGTTGGATTCCGATCAAGGGCATGTACCTGGGTTGCAGGCTTAATCCAGGGCCCTTAATACAGGGATTCAGCAAAAGGCAACCAATTGATGTTTCTCACATTCATTTTTCTGTCTTTCTCCCTCTCTTCCACTCTGTAAAAAAAAAAAAAAAAAAAAATCAATGCAAAAATGTCCTCAGGTGAAGATTAACCAAAACAAATACCCATTCCCAGTGGGATTATTTAAGGAGCATATGAAGTATTTGTTGAATGAATGGAAAGGGATGAGACTTCACTTTCTAACTGTTTTAGCACCTCTGTAAGCCAGAGGGTTTATTTATTTATTTTTTTAAATATATTTTATTGATTTTTTTACAGAGAGGAAGAGAGAGGAATAGAGTTAGAAACATGGATCAGCTGCCTTCTGCATGCTCTCCACTGGGGATGTGCCCGCAACCAAGGTACATGCCCTTGACTGGAATTGAACTAGGGACCCCTCAGTCCACAGGCCGACGTTCTGTTCACTGACCCAAACCGGTAGGGCCAAATGGTTTATTTTTTATTTTAATTTTATTGATTGATTATTTTAGAGAAAGGAAGGGAGCAAAAGAAACACCAATGTGTTGTTCCATTTATTATGCTCTCTCTGGTTGCTTCTTACCTGTGCCCTGACCAGGGATCCAACCTGCAACCTTGTTGTATCAGGAGGAGGTTCTGACCCCATTGCACTGCGGGCCCCTCAACAAAACCCCTCTGGTGTGCCCTGGCCCCTTCTATGGGCCAGAGCTCCTCTGCCACAGCAAAGGTTTGGATTCCATTCTGTCAGGGCACCTACTTAGGTTTTCGGTTTGATCCCTGGTCTGGGCTGACTGCTGCTCAGGAAGTGACCGAGAACCATTGAGGTCTGTGTGCTCTAGTCATTCAGCGCAGCGCTGGGGTTCCATTGCTGACATGGCTGACTTTGATCCCTGCTATCCCCGCTCCTCCATCGAAGGCGACTTCAAGTATGGCAGCTGCATAGCCTCCGGATAGGTTGCCTTCTCTGCGGCTCGCCAGGCCTGGCTGCTGCGCAGTTTCTCCAAGAGGCAGATTTCCAGATCCCCAGGGGAGACCGGGCTCCCAGGGGAAAAGCACTTTGCTCTGCCTCCCTTTGGGGCTCCCGGGCCAGAGCAGAACACCTGTCCTGGTCATCGCTCGGAGGGGAGAGCCACCCCAGGGAGTCCTCCTAGCTGGGTGTGAGAAATGAAACTGAAGCCCTTCCTCCTGGAATCCTGTCGTCTTGGGGCCTGTGAACGCATTTTATTTGATACAGCCTCATGTGCCCGGCCTCCTGCGGCACACAGCCACACCAGCCTGCTTCTGCCAGATGTTACCCATGAGGGCATCCTAGCAAATTAGCATATTCCTCTCATTATATATGATGGATTTATTTTTTTTGACTGGTGATGGTATATTGAATTTTCCATAAATTCCAATAAAGAAAATTAATGATATTAAAATCATGTTTTTCTCTTCTCATAGCCACATTCTTTTGTCTGTTCCATGTGAATTGAATTTATTAGAAAATTTAGTGTTTTTCTTATTTTACTGAAAAGGCTTTTAGCAAAAATAACACTAAATAATTGGGTATTACTTCTTTACAGACTCTGTCCTGAAAGCAGAGAATGGCTTAGGTTTTTATTTGTCACTTCAAAATAAGTAGTATTTTTTTGGGCCAAAAAAGGGGGAAAGTATACTTCTTAATCTAGTTACTTTTCTGCTTCTTTAATGTTCTTTTTTATTTAATTTTTTTTGGTCACAGTTACTTTCACAGTGAATCTAGATTGTGCCACTGATTGTGCTAACTTAATTTTAAATGTTTGCTTAAGCATCTGTAACATGGTTAAGATCATTTTCTCAATTCTTGCTCTTAGTGCAAAAACTGAGTTGTAAAAACTTTGTGATTTAGTGTTCACAACTAGCCCAGAAACTATACCCTTTCATTGAATACTATATGTAGAGCTGCATTCAGCCTATATAATAAAAGGGTAATATGCAGATTGGCCGAACAGCAAAATAACCAGTCACTATGATGTGCATTTGACCATCAGGGGGCAGATGCTCAATGCCAGAACTGCCCCCAGTGGTCATTGTGCTCCGACGGGGACCGCCGCTCAGTTACAAGTCGAGCTGGTGAGCACAGCCGCCCATCTTCATGGCATCGCTAAGGATGTCCGACTGCAGCTTAGGCCCACTCCCCACGGGAAGCAGGTCTAAGCCGCAGTTGGACATCCCCTGTGAGCTCCCAGACTGTGAAAGGGTGCAGACTGGGCTGAGGGACTCCCCCCCTCCCCACAAGTGCATGAATATCTTGCACCAAGGCCCTAGTGTAATTATAATTGTGTTCATTTTCATGAATCTGGTCATACCGATATTATTTTGTCAGAATTATCTATTAAATAAAAAACTATGGTTGTGTCGATTTGTTACAAGTAATTAAATAAAAAGTATATATGACTAATCTTTATATAACCCAATAGATGCTAGCCTATTAGATATTTGGTAAATCTTTTAAATTGTGAAAACAGCATGTTTAAATAATGATAGTGGAAAAGTCTCTATTCCATTTTCTTGAAGGCACGGACACTTGCTGGTATGTTGAGAGAAGTTGAAAGAAAAAATGAAGAGCTTGGTGTGTTGCTGAAGTCACAGCAGGCTGAATCAGAAAGAGCCCAGAGTGACATAGAGCATCTATTTCAGCATAATAGGAAGTTACAGTCTGTGGCTGAAGAACATGAAATACTGACAAAATCCTACATGGAACTTCTTCAGAGGTGAATTTATAAATGTTTCTGTTTAAGATTAGAATCTAGAATGAACACATAGCACATCTTTCCTGTGGTTCTAAAATCTGTAAACATTTATATCCTATACTACAGTCCCGGTGTACAAAATTCGTGCACGGGAAGTGAGGGTTGTCCCTCAGCCCAGCCTGCATCCTCTCCAATCTGGGACCCCTCGAGGGCTGTCCAACTGCCCCTCCCTGCAGGCCACATCCTACCAGGGTCAGACGTGAAAGGGCAGTTGAACATCCCTCTCACAATCCAAGACTGTTGGCTCCAAACTGCTCACCTGCCTGCCTTCCTGATTGCCCCTAATTGCTTCTGCCTGCCAGCCTGATCACCCCTAACCACTCTCCTGCCAGCCTGATTGATGCCTAACTGCTCCTCTGCCAGCTTGTTTGCCCCTAATTCCTCTCTCCTGCAGGCCTTGTCCCCCACCCCCCAACTGCCCTTCCCTGCAGGCCCGGTCGCCCCCAGCTTTCTTCCTCTTCCGGCCTGGTCACCCCTACCTGCCCTCCCCTGCAGGCTTGATCGCCCCAACTGCCCTCCTTGCAGGCCTGGTCCCTTCCAACTGCCCTCCCCTGCTGGCCTGATCATCCACAACTGCCCTCCCTTGCAGGCCTGGTTCCTCCCATCTGCCCTCCCCTGCTGGCCACCTGTGTCCACATGGGGGCAGAATTTTTGACCACATGCAGGCAGCGATCTTGTGTGTTGGAGTGATGGTCAATCTATATATTACTCTTTTATTAGATAGGCTAGAGGCCTGGTACATGGATGGGGGCCAGCTGCCTTGCCCTGAAGGGTGTCCCAAATCAAGGTGGATGTCTCCTTGGGTCATGGGGCGGCCTGGGTGAGGGGCCTGTAGTGGTTTTTAGGCTTGCCATGCCCCCCCAAGCATTTGGTATTTGGAATTTAATTATCTTCTACAGTTGAAACTTTGTAGCCTGGAGCGGAGCCAAGCATTGTGCTCGCTCCATGGCCACAGCCATTTCTGTTGGGATTTATTTATCTTGTATAATTGAAACTTTGTAGTCTTAAGCAGAGGTCAAGGCAGGCAGAAAGCTGGGCTTCCTCCATTACTGGGGGCAACTCTAGCTTCCTGCTCTCTCCAGCTCTGTGGCTGCTACTATTTTTGTTGGACTTTATTTATCTTCTATAATTAAAACTTTATAGCACTGAGTGGAGGCCTGGGCTGGCCAGGCTGTGCAGAAAGCTTGGCTTCCTCCATCTCTGGGGAAACCCAAGCCTCCCTTCTTCTCTCTCTGTGGCCACAGCCATCTTGGTTGGGGTTAATTTGCATACTCAGTCCTAATTGGCTTATGGGTGTAGCAGAGATATGGTCAACTTGCATATTACTCTTTTATTAGATAGGATAATAAAAGCCTAATATGCTAAATGTCTGGTCATCTGGTGACTGGTTGACTGTTCAAACAATCAAAGCTTAATATGCTGATGATGGGCTAAGGCTACTCAATCGCTCGTTATGACATGTATTCACCACCATGGAGCAGACAGTCGACCAGTCGCTGTGATGTGCACTGACCACCAGGGGGCAGACACTCCGACTGGTAGGTTAGCTTTCTGCTAGGGTCCAGTCGATCAGGACAGAGCCAGATGGGCCAGCCATGCCCTGGAGCCCTCCTGTGGTCCTTCCACAGCCCTGATTGTGCACCGGTGGGGCCCCTCGGTCTGGCCTGTGGCCCTCTTGCAATCTGGGACCCCTTGGTGGATGTCAGAGAGCTGGTTTCAACTCGATTCCACAGGCCACTTCCTTTGGGAGGGTGCCAGACACAGGGCTCACTGCTGGAGAGTACTGCTACGGCTGCACTAGCTTCTTCCAATTGGGACTGATTGGGCATGAGCCCACAGCAGGCGCATTTGGGCCGGGATGAGCAGGAGTGGCAGGCAGGAGCTGCAGGCAGCATTGTGCTGCAGGTTTCAGCCCGATCCTCACAGGCCATCCCAAGGGACCTCACCTATACATAAATTCTTGCACCGGGCCTCTAGTATTCTAATACCGTAAGGCAAGTAGTTAGTAAGAAACTTAGTGAAATGAAATATTGCTTAATCATACTCAGTATTAAAGTTGGAACAGAATATAGGTCTCTTTATTTCTTTCCAGTTGTCTCTACTTCATTTGTTCATCAGTCATCTGGGATATTAGCACTGCAAGGATAAGTTTTATCTATTTTGTTCTCTGAGAGATCCCCAGCACCTGGAACAGTGCTTTGTACATAGTTAGACACTCCGGAAGTAATTGTTGAATGACTTAAGTTGTTACAATTTATATTAGATTTAACCATATAAATTGGTCACTTGTACAGTGCAAAAGTGTTTGAATATTCACACTTTTGTGTCATTCAGCCTAAGAGAATGGAAATCTGGGTGTTCGTGTTTAACTGATCTGTAAATTTGTATTCGGTTTTTATCCTTGATGCGATTGAATATAGTTTACTTATATGTTACTATCTACACCCATTGACCATACCTTCACAATGCCTACCAGCCAATCAGGAGTGAGTATGCAAATTAACCCAACAAAGATGAGAGGTTAATTTGCATACACAGGCGCCAAGCAGTGGGATGGATCACAGGTGGCTCCGAGCCAGAGCAAAGGTGATGCTGGCAGCCAGGGTAAGGAAGGCCCATTCTTACACGAATCTTGGTGCATCGGGCCGCTTGTATCTGTATAATACATTCTTAAAAGTGAATTGCTGGGTTTAAAGGATATGTGTTTTTAAATTTTTGATATATTACCAAGTGTCCCTCCAAGAATGCTATACCAATTTATACACCCACTAACAAACTATAAGATTGTTTTTCATTCCCTTGTAAAGCTTTTTTTCTCTATTAGGCCAGTCTTAAATCTTTTTAATTATAAGAAAGACCAAGAACACTATGTATTTTCTACTAAACAATAAAAACACTCTGATTAACTTGTTCCTTGTTTTACTATATGTTTCAAGATTGGTTGAAATTTGAAAATTTCCCAGTGTTCTATGCTGTTAATCCTATCTAATAAAAGAGTAATAGCAAATTGACCGTACCTCTGCTATACCCACAAGCCATGCCCACCAGCCAATCAGAGTGAGTAGGCAAATTAACCCAACCAAGATGGCAGTTAATTTGCATATCCAGGTGCAGAAGACCGCGTAGAATGAAGCCAAGCACTGCAAAAGGGAGCAAAGCTGTGGAGAAGCAAGCAAGCAGGGCAGGGGAGAAGGGAGGGAGCAAGGCAGAGGAGACAGGAGGAAGCGGGGCAGTGAAGAAGGAAGGGAGCGTGACAGCAGAGAAGGGAGCAAGGCAGTGGAGATGGGGGGAACAGGGCAGCAAAGAAGGAGGGGAGCTTTGCTCAGGCCACAGGAAGCCCTATTCTTGCAGGAATCTTCCTGCAATGGGTCTCTATAATAAATAGACTAGAGACTTAATATGCTAATTAGATCAGACGTCCTTCTGGGTGACCTTCTGGACGAAGCTGGGGCTGCGAGGGAAGCCCGGATTCCAGGTGCCTGCCAGCAGCTTGAGGAAAGCCTGATTGCCTGCTGGCAGCCTGGGGAAGGAAGGCCTACTCTTGCATGAATTTCGTGCATTGGTCCTCTAATAAAGAGATAAGGAAAATGGTTAACTTTGGCAAGGTCCACCAATAAAAATGTAGGTGGAAATGTATAACATTTGGAAAATGTGTGATGACAAGGTGACTTCTAAACAAAATGTTTTCCCCCAATAATTGCTTTTTCCAAAGTCTGATTAAGGCACTGATAAAGTGAACTATTAGTGTTAAGTCGAATATAAGAGAGAGTAAGCAAGTGATCCATGAGAAATAGTGATTTCTAGGACTTGCTGATATTCAAAATAGTGATTGAGGAGCCATGAAGTAAAACTCCTGCTTCGAGGGGAATGATGGGTAATAAGTAAATAAATCTGGCCAAGGAAAACTCATATATAATATTACAGAATTAAAATTTAGATTTTTGCCGAAATCAGTTTGGCTCAGTGGATAGAGCGTCGATGGGTTCGATTGAAAGGTCCCAGGTTCAATTCCGGTCAAGGGCATGTACTGTGGCTGCGGGCACATCCCCAGCAGGGGGTGTGCAAGAGGCAGCTGATCGATGTTTCTCATCGATGTTTCTGACTTTCTATCCCTCTCCCTTCCTCTCTGTGAAAAATCAATAAAATATATATTTTTAAAAATTTGGATTTTTATAAACTCTCTATAGGAGAGATAAAATACTTCTGCTGGCCAAATTTGGTTAGTGTGTCAGTTGGTTTGCTTATCTTAGTACTTAATTAAGTGAAAAGGACAATTTATGTTTAAGTTAGCCTGAAAGAAAATACCAGTGTTTATTTGACATCACTGATTCAGACAGAAACTCAAACAGTGTTTAAATTAGGGAGTGAAGGAAAGGGGTCTTTTCAAGAAAGAGAAGGAAGGAATTTTTATAGGTGCAAATAAACTAAGTTGGTGTTTAGCTGTACATGGTGGTGCTAATTCTAAAAAATATATTAAATTGAAAGTTTGGTAGTCAGAATGTCTGCTTTCCTGTTAGCTTTGCAAACAGTTATTTGAAGTACAGTGTTTGTTTGGCCCAATCCTAACATTATTTTTCCCAGTTCAAACCTTTCAGAGGTTTGAGGATCAAAACATACAAGGCAATTCCTCTGGAATGGCTGCCCTACCTCTCTTTTAAAATGGCTCCACTTATGTCAGCTTTTCACACTTAAGATAGTTAAGGTGTCAAAGTATCACTTCTGTCTGTGTTTACCTTGCAGGTGAAATAAGCAGGACTGTTAGATGCAGAACTTTAAAGAGACAAGAGAAATTTAGAATCTTCAACTACTTTATTCATTAATTTGACATTTTTAATTAAATATGTAATATTCCCAACAGGCTAACAGTGATAGACTTTTACAGAAGTTGTTTCACTTTCTAGATATAACTATAAAGATAGCTGTATGTATCTTATAGGAAATTATGTAATGCAGTAACATCTATTAAATAAAGCTCTATGTTTATAAATATGAGGTTAATGCCCCACACATTTCCATTTCACAGTAATTTTTACCACCTCAATCAGCCAAAGCACATCTTTACTGTCTTTTACTAGAGTTAATCCAACTCTGTTTATGTCCTGCTTATTCATAACATTCCTCCTTTCACCTATAGTGTATGGAATTTGGTTAGAAGAGAAATAAACACTAAGTTTCTTCATGATATGTTTTCTTCCATAAAAATATCACTTATCTCGTTTTCTTCTCAGGAATGAAATTACTGAAAAGAAAAGTAAAGAGTTGCAGATCACATGTGATTCTCTGAAGAAACAAATTGAGACAGTGAAAAAGTTGAATGAGTCACTCAAGCAACAAAATGAAAAGTAAAATCTTTAGCTCTTCTAATTATTTTGTAATTTTCAAAGACATACAGACATTGTTTTTGCAGATAAATTAATAAAATTTTTATTTATTGTTCATATAAAACATATGGCAGAATTTAAGGGTAATTGCTGTTCTTAGGAATTTTCTCAAGTACTTGAGAAAAAGAAATGATAATGGTTCATTGATGATTTCTTCTATTTTTCTTATAACTTCAGAACTGTTGCCCAATTAATAGAAATAGAAGAACAGAGAAAAGAAGTACAGAACCAACTAGTAGACAGAGAATGTAAACTAGCAAGTAAGTAGCTTTTATGTAACAAATTGCATATATGTTAACATTATTTTTTGTTGGAAGATAATCAAAACATGAGGGGTTTTTATTTTGGTTTTTTATTAGTTTCTACATCCCTCATTTTTCAAAAATTTAAATCACATCCTAAGCAGCTCTTTTATTTCCATAATATTTTTTGCAATTTAGTTGATTTTTAAAACTGGAAATTCCAGGAAATAACAGTAGATGGCAGTGCTTAGTAACTTTTAGTTACTAGTTTCTTAATGATATCTCTGAGGTGATCCACAAAAATAGTTTTGTATTAACTCATTTGTCTTAGAGCACAAACATCATCTACATAGTTTTCCCTCTTCTTTTCTCTTCTAACCCTTAAGCTCTGAGGATTGTCCTTCCCTTCATTACTATATTATATTATCTTTGGAACAGAGGAAGAGGGAAAGACATGGAGATTTGGTATTTTTCTGTATAATACTGGTACAGAGGAAGAGTTACTTGCTATTTTTTCTTCGTAAAATACTGTAAAATTTTTATTTCCAGCAAGGTATTTCTTTGTCTTTTTAGTTGCCTTTTTTGTTGTTGTTGTTCTTATGACATAATAGCTTCGAAACTTTTCAAGATAAGTCAGTATAACTGACGGTTTGTTTGTTTTAAGACTTGCAACAAAAAACAAAAGTACAAGAAGAAAAAATCAAAGTCTTACAAAAAGAAAGGGACGATAAGGAAGAGACCATTGATATCCTTAGAAAAGAAATAAGCAGATCGGAACATATAAGAAAAGAATTGAGCATTAAGGTAAGAATCTGTTAAGTTTACATTTGCAGTAAAATGAAAAAGTTTTAATTTGTGAAAAAGGTGAATTTAGACAAATTAATATTCTATTTCTTGAGTTTAGTTTTGTTTTGAAGATAGTAGGATCTCCAAGTTGCTTGACAGATTGTTTATTAAGAGAACTCTCTCACAATGTGAAAGCGTGTATTTCCTAAAATAATCACACATTTATTAAATATCTACTGTTTGCCAGCACTTATTGCTGTTAAGCAGGCCAGGAATACAGAAAAGCATTCCCAGTTCTTTACATCACATACAGGTAGCTGTGTATAAGAACATAGCCACCTCTTTCTGCTTATAGAGAAGGTAATAATAATAGTAGTTCACATTTGTTTAGAACATTATCATTTACAAAGGACTCCTTGAAACATTTGTCTTAATCCTCCTCACTTTCACAAACATTAATATATAAGTTAATAATTATTTTCAACCTATGAATGAAACTGAGTCTTGGGTTAAGTTATAGACTCAAGGACAGTCACATAGCTACTAGTAGACCTACATATTCTAAATTTAAGTCCATTGCTGTTTCTCCCATTATGATTGCTTAGTGTGGTAGCTATGAACAGTGCTTTCTGGTCCATCTATGACTAGGAAGATGACAACAAACCAGAATTAAAAGACTATTTGAACAACTAAGAGCATAGGTGACATAAGAAACATAAGATCCCATGCTATATTTGTAGATTTCCTAGTTCTGCTTTAATGTGATTATTTTAATAGTAATTCTAAATAGTAATATGTACTATTTTTTGCAAAATTTCAGTTGCTAGCATTGACTTAAAAAGACAAATTGAATGTGTCTTCCAATTTATTTTGTATTGTTTAATGATTACTTACCTTAAAATAAACATATAATTTAGTTGACTAAATATATATATATTTATAGTGGGTCATTTGACATGCTTGTTTTACAAATGAAAAATAAGAACATCTTAAAATATCTGTGAAGAGAAAAATGCAAAATTGTTTTTCTTTTTTCCCCCACCCTACCCCAATTTCTTAGGCTTCCTCACTAGAGGTTCAAAAGTCCCAATTGGAAGGTCGTTTAGAAGAGAAAGAATCGCAAGTAAAACTTCAGCAAGAAGAATTGAACAAACACTCTAATATGATAGCAATGATCCACAGTTTAAGTGGTGGAAAAATAAACCCAGAAACTGTGAATCTCAGTTTATAGACATTATGTATTTATCTCCTGGTGGGACATGAGGTGGAAGAGATAATTTCTGACTCCACCAAAAAATAACACATTATTAGCTAATTAATAATTTAGTAAAGAAACTGAACTGATACATGATTTTATTTGGTCTTAAAGTTTTACTTCCTGTTTTTTACTTTTTTTGCATAGAGGTTTTTTTTTATTCTTAAATTAGAATATTATTCTTAACCTCCATTATTGTCTTTTCTAAGGTTTTTCTTCTTTTGTTGCTTCCCACTCTCTTCTGCTTATTTAATTTAGTCTTATTTGTAATTATATAAATTTTTAAAATTAAACATTAATAAATTGAAAATATGATTAGTAAAAAGAGAAAGGCATGATACAGCCAAAGAACTCTTTCTCTGAAGTAACACAAGAGAAAATATCAGTGAATTTCATATAATTTTATTGCTACATTTAAAGTGCACAGATACCTTAGCTGGTTTGGGTCAGTGGGTAGAGCATCAGCCTGCAGGTTCAATTTCAGTCAAGGGTACATGCTCGGATTGTGGGCTTGATCCCCAGTAGGGGCATGCAGGAGGCAGCCGATCAGTGATTCTCTCTCATCATTGATGTTTCTATCTCTCCCTCTCCCTTACTACCTGAAATCAATGAAACTTACTTTTTAAAAATAAAGTCCACTAAGATAAATGGTATAAGTTCTAAATTTAAAAAAATATCTATTGAATGAATATAAAAGAAATAATGTATAAAAATTAGTAGCTGGTTTGTAAAATCGACTGTCATTTGTCACATATAAAACTAATATCTTGTAGAATTATTTATGAAATAGCTTTAGTTTTACTCTTTAAAATGTATGTTGGCCCACCCATCTCATTTCAGTCACTTAGGTATTTCTTAAGATTTATGTTGTATAATGTATAACTTGGATTCTATTCTGGCTACATATTCAGAATTTATTTGTTGTTAGTTCTGATGTGAATTTTAAAGCATAAGTTAAATATTCTTCATGTTTCTTTTTAATACAAGGGAATTTTTCAGTACTCTTCATTTGAATCAAGTGTTATAAGTAGTGTTTAAGAAGAGACTTTCTATCAATATTTTGGTTGAATTTATTGCTACACATATAACTATTAATTTCACTTGTGTTGTTTTTTTTTTTTTACTATTTATGTCTATTTAACTTACGTGAACTTAATTTACTTTTCTATTTTTTAACATAGTATATCTGAATTTATATTTAGAAATTAAACATTTTTGTAATTTGTTAATTATATTAAACTAGTGTCGCAGTGATGGATTCGTGCACATTGAAAAGAAATTAATTAGAAGAAATATTTTAATAATGTTATTCGCATCTTGCTAATGAAAAGAAAATAGGATTCTACCGTGTCTCCTATCTACCTACTCCAGGACTTCTGTGAGGATCAAATGAGATGAGGCATGGTAAAACACTTCACAAACATTTGGTTAAAGTATAAAATGTTTGCACCTGGCTATAAAGCAGGTGTTGTGTTCCTGGGCTAAAGAAACTCCAAGGATGCTAGTTGCTAGGGAGAGGAAGCTGAGCATTGCCATGTCACATCATTACCAGGCACCCACAGCCACCGTTTCTGCATTTTGCATAATGGAGTCTTGGCAGCGTTGGCTGCAATTTGTTGGTGGGGTGTCACTCTGCAGTGAGGGCAGGACCTGTGACCCACTTGGGGGAAGCCAAGTGTTGTTTTGTCTGTACCAGGTCCTTAGTGCCATTTATTTTTCAATGGCCTGTCAGTAGGAAGGGGAAGCCAGGCATTGCTACGTGACATTACCCAATGCCCACAGCCACCATTTCTGGGCTGGGCTGGTCTGTGGGCTGCATTTTGTGCCATAGGGTCTTAGTAGTGTTGGCTGCAATTTGGAGGAATGTTGCTCCGGGATGGTGGCAGTGCCTGTGTCCCACTTAGGAGAAACCGAGTCTTGGTTGTCCACACCAGGTCCACAGTGCCATTTATTTGTAAGTGGCTAGTGTGCATCACGGCAGCTCCTTCGCTGAGCATCTGTCCCCTCCTGGTCAGTGTGCGTCATAGCTACTGGTTGGATGGACACTTAGCCTTTTACATCTATCTATCTACCTGTCTATCTATCTATCTATCTATCTATCTATCTATCTATCTATCTATCTATCTGTCTGTATATGGCTAATATGCTGACTGTCCATCCAACTGATAGCTATGGGCGCCGGGTAAGTGACGTGACATAGCAACACTCAGCTTCCTCTTTCTAGTGACTAGCCTCCTTGGAGTTTCTTCAGCCAGGGAAAACAACTTGCTTTATAGCCAGGTGCAAACATTTTACACTTTAACCAAATGTTTGTGAAGTGTTTTGCCATGCCTCATCTCATTTGATCCTCACAGAAGTCCTGGAGTAGGTAGATAAGAGATTCAGTGGAATCCTATTTTCTTTTCATTCACTGGAAAACGGAGATTTAGAAAGCTTAGAAACTAGACCCAACTTAAAAGAAGAAATGGTGGACCTTGAAAATGACTTCAGGTTTTCTCACTGTGCGGAATATAGTCAAATACTGCTGCAGTTTATTATTTTACCTTCTATTCTCCCTGCATGCTTTACAATAATTATCTACTTTGTGTTGATATTTACTGCTGTGTTACTGACAATTACCTAAAAGAAAAGTTGGAGTACTTCACTAGGCTGGAAAAAGTTGAGCTAAATCAGAAAGCAGGTCTAATTAAGCAAGTTTATTCTCTATCTATAAAAGTCTAAGTTGACTTATGCCTGTGCGATACGTATAAAGCTCTTGCTGGCGTCAATCGCACGCATGTGTTTCTAACTGTCATTGACGATTGTGAATTTAGTTGACACTTCTATTATAGAGAAAGGGCGAATAGTGATATTAAAATATTTCTTCTAATTAACTTCACTGTGCACGAATCCATGCATCAGGCCACTAGTATATAGATAATATCAAACTATAATAGTTTTTTTTAATATACTTTTATGCATTTATTGAGTTATGCAAATTTTTAAAAAGCATTGTGCAAAATAGCATTTTTAAATTGCTACTTGTTTAGGATTACATTCTACTTATTTGTGCAACTGCATGCATTTTCAATTTAATATGAAAAATGTTTAAATGAATACATATGACTGAAGAACAAAAGGCTCCGTAAAATAAAAAAACAAAGAAAAAGCTCTAAGGAAAACCAAACTAGCTTTATATAATTTAGACACTGAGCCTCACCTAGTGCTGCCCAGCAGAACTCTTTGTGATGGTTGGAATGTTCTACATCTACACTACTTAGTATCATAGCCTTTAGCCACATGTGACTATTGAGCACTTCCAATGTCGTTAATGTCACCTAAGAATTGAATTTTTAATATTATTGAATTTTCTTTAATTTTTATTTTAATTGCCATCCTACTAATAGTGCATATCTAGTCCATCCATGCAAGTCTGCATTTATTGAAACCACTCAAATTGCCTGTTCTTGAAGACCTACATAGACAGAGGCTCCATATATTTTTTAGCAGCCTTTTATTAATATAACAGTTTTAACCTGTTATTCCTAATCTCATCTGTCAGAAGAGGAAAAGTGTACTTCAGCTTTAAAGGTAAATACTTATCATCATCCTTATTCATTTTTCCTGTTTTTCCTAGTCTTTCTGTATCTTGTTACATCTTTTACATTGTTCCAATTGTTTTTATTAACTTTAGTATGTTTGCTCCTTTTTTTATTTTTGCTTTTTGGTTCTGTATGCCTCAGATTTAAAACACAAAACAAACACCCAAAGTGTATACATGTATTTTTTATTTAAAAATGTTTTTATTTTAAGCAAGTTTGACCCACCATCAGAGGTTAGCAAATGAGTGTGTGTGTGTGTGTGTGTGTATGCGTGTGCCCCTAATTCCTAATGGAGAAAAGAAAACTAAGTAAATGCACCATTGTGAGAATTGTCCAAAGCTCTGAAATTTTGCTGTGAAGAATTTTTATTCAAGTGTACATTAACGCGGTTCCTTTTTTGATTTATATTTGCTGCTTGAGCAAATGTAAAATATAGACTTGTCAGGGTTGTAACTTAATTCCTTTTTAGGAATCTGCAAACATTTTCTGTATAGGGCCAGGTAGTAAATATTTTAGGCTTTGTGAAACATACACTATCGCATCAACTACTCAGCGCTGCCACTTGTAGCATGAAAGCAGTCATAGACACTGCCTGCAAAAATGGGCATGGCTGCCTGGCTTGTGTGGCTCAGTTGGTTGAATGTCGTCTTGTGCACCAAAAGATCAAAAGTTCAATTCTCAGGGCACCTGCCCAGTATAGACTTGTTCCAAGACAGCCTCTCCGCCTTCTCCCTCTCCCTGTCTCTGATTTTTTGTTTTGTTTTGTTTTCACATAGACCTACAGGATAGCCCTTCATAATGGTCATTAGATGGGAGAATTATCTTTCTTCCCAACTAAATGTTCTTTTTTAGATTTCTAATACCCTAAGGAACCATTCTTTATATGCTCTTGGTGTCTCAAAGAAAGGGTAGATAATCCTAGGATACACAGCAAAGGGCTTTTTATGTAAGGTCTAGCCAATGCTGCAGGGGGAGTGACATTTTTAGTCAGTAAAGTAGGTTGGATTACAGTTTTATCATGTTATTAAAAACTAATTTTCCACTAAGTAGCTGAGCATTGGGCAGGGATGTAATAATGAACGTGATTCTGTCTCTCCTACATTATCTACACTGCTATTCCAATAGTTATATTTCATCTCACTTATCTCAAAGAGCCAAAAGATACAATGTATTAGAGTAGCCTTATTTAAAAAAATAAAAAATAAAAAGGCTTATGATTACTAGGAAAAGACAATACTGTTCATGTTCAATTAGGCAGTGTTTTTATTTACCCACAAATGAAGACTAGTATCAATTAATACCAATTGATTTGTATAAAACCTATAGTTAATTAGAGCATGTTAAAACTGAAAGGATCCTTAAAGAGCAGTGACCCAGGCTCCCCTTACATTTCAAAAAGATAATTATACATTTTCAGAAAAAGAGGCCACATGATTTCCCGTAGACTGGTATGTAATTAAAAAATAAAAATTTTATAGGCAATTTTACTTCTAGGAATTTATCTTAAGAAAAAAGAGATAATCCTGGCTAGCTTCTTCAGTGGTTAGAGCATCAACCTGTGGACCGAAGGGTGCAGGTTTGACTCCCGATCAAGGGCTCTTATCTCTGTGTAGATCTGGCCCTGGTCAGGGCATGTGCTGGATATCTAGTTGATGTGTCTCTCATGCATCAATGTTTCTCTCCCTAATCCTTCCTCCCTTTCATTTCCCTCTTAAAAAAAAAAAATCAATGGAAGAAATATTCTCAGGTGAGGATTAAAAAGAAAATATGGATGTGTACTAAGAAATAAGAACAGTAATAGTCATTACAACACTTTACTGTGGCACAAATTTAGAAACAATTTATACATATATTAAAAGGAGATTGGTTAATCCGGGTAAAGTACAGTCATTTAATAGAATATCATACAGCCTTTTTGAAAGATTGAACTATCTCAGTACATGGAAAAATTTCTGGTGTGTATGTAGAAAAGAGAGGAAACCAAGCTATTTGTAAACAATGATTCATATATCTGCTTTTTAAAGAATAGGTAGGTATATATAAATATATGTATACACAATTAATGGTAAATGGTTTTTTAACAAAAGAAACATCCGAACCTATAGAGAATTTTTATATGAATCTATTTCAGCCAAACTGAGAATTGCTGGGAAGCTAGATCTCAATGCTCTGGAGAATGGGAGTGTTGCAGTTTCTTCCATGCATTTGAAATTGAGGAAACATAAGGAAGATTACAGGAAGGTGGGAGAAAGCAAGGCCGGGATTGGATTATAGGATAGGTGAGGTTATGTGCTCTCCTGAGGATTGTTATTCTTCTAACAGGTCTGAAAAGGGGGCATTTCAAAAGTGTATTAACCTAGATGCACAAAAAGAACAGACTGGGCATGCTTAAGGCAAAGATACAATTTTACTATAGTTATATGCCTGAGGCATGACTACCTACCATGTTAGGAATTTATGATTAGATTACCCTTTGAGGTTACTTTCTGTAGAACTCCATTTTTGTCCATGCCTCTGAGCAATGAAATTATGTTTGATATTGTTGTTTACTTGCATTCCAAATCTTTACAAGTTACTTCAAGTTTTTAAAACCATCTTTTAAAACATGAGTTTCTTAACCACATCTAGATTTTAATTTCTGGCTCTAACTCAATTATCTGCAAAATGAAGATAATACATATTGTTATATAGTTTTTAAATACAAATAAAGCTCTTGCCTTTTAGCAGTTTCTTGGTGTTTCTCTTTTACAAGAGGAATGGAATAGAAACCTTTATTCCTTTGTCCCTGTGGCCAATTGTGGAAATCAAAATTGACAGTAAAGATTCTGCATTTTCAAGAGTAGTGTAAGGTGGTGAAGTTAGTACTAGAGGTTAAATCTTCAACGTGTTCTTGTCTATATATCTAGGGTAACAGCTTTTTTGACTAAAGCTAGTCTAGGTTTCTCTTCTACTTAATTTATTTCTGCTAAGTAACTGTTCTAAGAGTGTTAATAAAACACTTTTTCTCTTCAACGAAGCATCTTTCGTACTTTAAATCTGCCTGTTCTTGGATGGTATAGCCTTTTCCAATTGATGAATGTGCCTACAAAATGTATTATGAAATTGTACAATGTTATTTCTTTCTTAATTTTCTTGAAAAGATTATGAGAAAAAAGCCACAGTTAAGAAAAGTGCGAAATGCTAAAACAAAAATATATGTTTAAAACTAAAGAGGGAATACCAAGGAGGACAGATAAATTGGTGGAGCGTAGGTGATTTATAGGGCCATGAAACTACTTTGTATGATATTGTAGTGGTGGGTACATGACATTCATTTTTCAAAATCCTGGAGCTCAAAGAATGAATATATGCTATTTTATGTCTAACTCTTTGGATACATGGACACTAACAGCAAACAAGCTTTAAAAAATACTTGGCTGCTTATGCCACAAATTTGTAAGAAACCCTTTAGGAAAATAAGCAAGGTCACCCTGAACCTGAGTTGCATTTCATGCACATACCCTTGAAATTAGACTAATTAAAGCCATGACTCAAATTGCTGCTACCTTTGAGCTACTTATCTGAATAAGAGACTCAATATTGATGCGGATTGATCCAAGTAGTACCTTAATTTTAACAAGATAGTATTATGAGTGAGGTTCTTTATTTGGGGAAGGGATCAAGGGTAAGTTATAAATGACATATAAATTCCTGGTGCAAAATCAAAATTTAAGGAAAACATGGACTTTCACTTTTCACTCTAACATGAGCTTGGAGTTGTCTCTCCCACCCTCACACACACAAAAAAAAAGCTAACCAAAAAAATCAGTGACTTAGCTCCATTAGAGAATTGAAACCACAGGACTAACCACTACCTTGAAAACTATAGAGACAGATGATGCAGAGAATATAGATCAACTTACCTCAAGCACAAGCATGCCGGGAACACTTCAATAAATGGTAACTTTGATGAATTGATAGAGGCTCTTTTATTGTGTGAATTAGTTGGAGAATTTAGACTCCTGGGAAGCCCTCATATTTTCACTTTTCTGAATTGTTCTTCTGGATTTCCTACCTGGTTCTAACAGTGAAGATCAGAGAAACTCCCTTCGTGTTTGGCTCAGGGTAGAAAGAAAGTGACCCTTTTGAAATAAGCCCAGGGAATTCTCCACAGGAAAAAACTGGAGAGAATTATCTCATGAACCTAGCTACAAAATTCTTCAATAAAAATTAGCAAATTGAATCCAACAATGTGTAAAAATTATAAATCACAATCATGTGTGATGTAAACTGTCACATCCATACATTGGAATATTGTTTAGCAACAAAAATAAATGAGCTATCATATCATGAAAAGAAATGGAAGAAACTTAAATGCATGTTCGCTGATGGAAAGAAGCCTTTCTGGAAAGCTTGCATACTGAATGATTCCATTTATATGACATTCTTGAAAGGTCAAAACAAAAGCAACTGGTTGCCTTTTGGTGGGCAGGGGATGGCAAGGAGGATAGATCAATCAGTGGAGCCTAGGTGACTTTTAGGGCTGTGAAACCACTTTGTATGATAGTGTAATGGTGGATACATGACATTGATTTGTCAAAATTTATGGAACTCAAAAAATGAACCTTGATGTAAATCGTAAACTGTATCAGTATTGGTACATTAATTGCAATAAATATATCACAAATAAAGGTGTAAATAATAGAGGTGCCAGGGGTTAGGGTGGATATACAATTTGGGAATGCTGGCTCCTAACTGTTCACCTCCCTGCCTGCCTGATCACCCCTGACTACTTCTGCCTGCCTGCCAGTCTGATGCCCTTAACTGCTCCCCTGCCTGCTGGCCTGATTGCCCCTCACTGCCTCTTCCTGCCAGCCTAATCACTCTCTCACTCACCCCTGCCAGCCTGATTGCTCCTGACTGCCTCTGCCTTGGTCCCTGCCATCATAGCTTTGTCCGGAAGGATGTCCGGAAGACATCTGGTCTAGTTAGTATATTACTCTTATTAGTATAGATAGTAAATGGTGATAATTATTCTGTTTTATCCATCTCTTTTAACCATCTAGTTTCCCTCTACAGAATCATTGATGTGTTACCAGCTTATGTAGCCTTAAAGACATGTGCATTACACACAGATGTATGTACATGTGTGTTCTTGGTGTGTTGTTACAGAAATTAAATCATCCTATACATAATGTTCTAAACCTTCCCTTGCCCACCAGACAATACCTAGGATAATGTTCCCAAATAGTAGTACATATAGAACTTCTGGAACACTTTGGGCTATTTCATATTTCACTGATAGATACACAATTATTTATTCAACTCAGAAATGAAGACTGCAATTGTTCTCATTCAGATGTCATTGGAGTAGAATTCCTTGGGCCAAATATCTACATTTTAAAGTATCCGGCCAGCAATGTTTCCACATATCCTCATCATCCTATCTAATAAAAGCAATATGAAAATTGACCGTACCTCTGATCAAGCCATGCCGACCAGCCAATCAGAAGCAAATTAGGCAAATAAATCCCAACAGAAATGGCTGCAGCCATGGAGCTGGAGAGAGAAGAGGCTATGGTTGCTGGGGCGATGGAGGAAGCCAAACTTCTGCAGCCCTAGTGCCTAGGCCTCCACTCTAGGCTACAAAGTTTCAAACAGAAATGGCTGTCGCCACGGAGTGAGCAGAAGGCGTGGCTCCGTTCCAGGCTACAAAGTTTGAATTGTAGAACATAAATTAATTCCAGATCCCAGGGCCTCTGCTTGGTTTGCTGTAGGGTGTGGCTGGCCTGCAAACCACCATAGGGCTCTCACTCAGGCCACTACATGCCCCAAGGGAACGCCCACCCTGATCAGGGACACCCTTCAGGGCAAACCAGCTGGCCCCCACCCATGCACCAGGCCTCTATCCTGTCTAATAAAAGAGCAATATGCAGATTGACCATCAATCCAACATACAAGAAGGCTCCCCCATGTGGACACAAGATGGCCACCACAAGTTGGCCAGCTAGGGAGAACAGTGGGAGGTTCCAGGCCTGCAAAGGAGGGCAGTTGTGGGTCATCAGGCCAGCAGGGGAGGGACCAGGCCTGCAAAGGAGGGCAGTTGGGGGCGATCAAGCCTGCAGGGGTGGGCAGTTAGGGGTGACCAGGCTGGCACAGGAGGGAAGTTGGGGACAAACAGGCTGGCAGGGGAGCAGTTAGACATCAATTAAACTGGCAGGGGAGTGGTTAGTGGGTGATCAGGCTGGCAGGCAGAAGCGGATACGAGCAATCAGGGAGGCAGGCAGGTGAGCAGTTTGGAGCCAACAGTCCTGGATTATGAGAAGGATGTCCGACTGCCTTTGAGGGGTCCCAGATTGGAGAGGGTACAGGCTGGGCTGAGGGACACCCTCCCCTCCCCCCACTGTACAAATTTCATGCACTGGGCCTCTAGTGTTGTTATGATCAAACAACCATTATGATGTTAAACTTTTCTGTTTCCTTTTCTGTGAACTGTTTAATTTTCTGATTTTTTTCTTGGGTTGTTCCTATTATTGGATTGCAGGCAGTTTTTAGTAAGAAATATTCTAATTACTGGTGATAAAAGTTGCATACATTTTTCCCACTTAATTGACTAACTTTTGACTTTGTTTATGGAGTATTTTTCTTGGCAAAAAAAATTGGTTTTAATTTATTTTTCATAATTTTATTGCAGGTTAATGTTTTGATATTTTACAGAACTAATCTCATTTTTTGAGAATTTTTCTGAATATTCTTGTTTATTTTTTCATAGTTTTTAGATAATCATATATTTTTTAAAAGGTCACTTTTGCTTGTATAATATTAGATATATAATCTAGCTTAGAAATAATTGATTTCTCTATAATGTTAAATCCTCTTTTTGAAAACATGATGTGCCTTTCTGTGGGTTAACTCTTTTGTGTGTGTTTTTTTTAGCTCATTATATTTTCTGATTAAATGGAAGCTATTGATTTTTATAAGCAGTTTTATATTTTGTACCCAAAGCATACTAAATTTACCTGAAAGAACCCAAGAGAAGCACCTAAAAACTACTAGAAATAGTAATAAAAAATTTATGTAATCTGTAAGCAAGAAAAAGTTTACATCTTAATTTTCTAGTTTTAAGTAATATATTTGTTTCTCTCATTCAAGTCAATTTTTAAAAAATGTATTAACAAAGGACTTCTTTGTTCATTCTTGGCTCTAATGGAAATATTGCTTATATTTTCCTATTAAGCATTATGATAGCTTTTGAGTTAAGATATATATGCTTTAATGTGTTAAACATTTCTATTCAGAATTTTTATCAAGATTAAAATGAATTTATTGTTTAAAATGTATATAAGTTTTTATCTTTGGCATCTATGAAATATAACATGATTTTTCTTAATAATATACTAGTGGCCCAATGCATTGATTCGTGCACATTGAAAGGTAGTTAATTAGAAGAAATATTCTAATATTGCTATTCACCCTTTCTCTATAATAGAAGTGCCAACCAAATTCATGATAGACAATGGCAGATCAAAATACATGCATGCAATTGGTGCCAGCGAGAGCTTTATATGTATTGCGCGTGTGGGAGTCAGGGTTTATTTTTAAATTGCCAGTGCGCATCATATGTACTGGCCAGTCAGTCGGACGGTCAGATGGATGTAGTTGGTCACATAGCCTTTTATATAGATAGGTATCAGTCTGTATATGCTGATATGTGCTGGAGTAATCAATAACCTCAAATTCTCTACTTAAAACATGTTTTATTTCTTGCTCATACTGCCTGTCATAGAGGCTGTCTTTCTTACTCACAGGCTCAGGCTCACAGAGAAGCCATCTGGAGCACTGAGAATTGCTATAGTGGAGGGAAATGGAGCATGACAAGTCAGCCACTGACTTTTAAACCTTCCACCTGCTAGTGACACACTTCTCTGGCTCTCACTTTATTGACCAGTGCCAATCACATGGCCATAAGGAACTACAAGGAGAGAGGAAAGAGAAATCATACTAGGTACCCTGTAAAAGGGCTGAAAAAGTTTGGTTAGCCCAGCCGTTGTGGTTCAGTGATTGAGCATCAACCTATGAACCGGGAGGTCACAGTTCAATTCCTGGTTAGGGCACATGCCAGAGATGCGGGCTCAATCCCGAGCAGCAGGTGTGCAGAAGGCAACTGATAAGTGATTTTCTCCCATTGATGTTTCTGTCTCTCCCTCTCCCTTATTTTCTGAAATCCATAAAAAAATATATATTTTAAAAGTTTGGTTAATGTTAGATAGAATATATTAATGCATTCCTTAATTTTAATCATCCTAAAGTTTCTCAAATAAATAGAACTTAGTAATGGAAAATTTAAATGTGTTAATGGATTCTGTCTGGTAACATTTTATTTAGAACTAGAGGCCCAGTGCATGAAATTCATGCACAGGGTGGGGGTGGGGGGGAGGTGTCCCTCAGCCCAGCCTGCACCGTCTCCAATCTGGGACCCCCCAAGGGATGTCTGACTGCCTGTTTAGGCCTGATCTCAATAGGATCGGGCCTAAATGGGCAGTCGGACATCCTTATCACAATCTAGGATTGCTGGCTCCCAACTGTGCCCCTGCCTGCCTTCCTGATTGCCCCTAATTGCTTCTGTCTGCCAGCCTGATCACCCTCTAACCACTCCCCTGCCAGCCTGATTGATGCCTAACAGCTCCCCTGCCAGCCTATCTGCCCCTAACTATCCTTCCCTGCATGCCTGGTCCCCCCCCTCACCTGCTCTTCTCTGCTGGCCTGGGTCCCCCCCAACTGCCCTTCCCTGCAGGCCTGGTCACCTCCAACTTCCCTCCTCCGCCAGCCTGGTCACCCCTAACTGCCCTCCTCTTCAGGCTTGGTCTTCCCCAACTGCTCTCCCCTGCAGGCCTAGGTCCCTCCCCTGCAGGCCTAGTCACCCCTAACTGCCCTCTCTTGCAGGCCTGGTCCCTCCCAACCACACTCCCCTGCTGGCCATCTTGTGGTGGTCAACTTGTGTCCACATGGGATAAGCCATCTTTGACCACATGGGGGCAGCCATCCTGTGTGTTGGAATGATAGTCAATTTGTGTATTTCTCTTTTATTAAATAGGATTTTTTCAGTGAATCATAAGTGAGAGGTTTTAGTTTGTGTGTGCTCATATGTGCATTCTTTGACAGGTTTTGGTATCATCCTACTTTAATAAAAGAAGTAAGGATATTTTACTTTCTTACGTTCATATAATTTTAAAAAGAAATAGGAATTTTATGTTTCTCAAAGGATAATAAGCCCAGCCAGCATATCTCAGTGGCTGAGCATTGACCTATGAACCAGGAGGTCACTGTTTGATTCCCTATCAGGGCACATTCCTGGGTTGCAGGCTTGATCCCCAGCAGTGGAGTGCAGGAGGCAGCCAATCAATGATTCTTTCTCATCACTAATGTTTCTATCTCCCTCTCCCTCTCTGAAATCAATTAAAATATATTTTTAAAAATAAAATTTACCATCTAGGTGTGGTGTACCTTTTTGGAGGGTAAGTATATAATTTTGGAGAGGAAGTTACTTCTGTATTATTTCTATGTTAATTTGTTCAGATTTTTTTCTCTATTCTGAGATTCTTGTTTTAATAATTTATCTTTTAAAAATAAAAACATTTGTTTTAATTCCAGGTCTTAAGTTGTTTTGCATGTATTTGAGCAAAGAAATACCTGGTATGCTTTAATTTTCTCTACATCTGTAATTATCTTTTCTGATCCTGTGTACTTGATCTTTTTGCTTTTTCCTCTGCTTTAGAAGAAACCCAAAGTTTATCTATTAACTAAAGGCCCAGTGCACAAAATTTATGCACTTGAGGGGGGGGGGTAGGGTCCCTCAGCCCAGCCTGTGCCCTCTTGCAGTCTGGGAGCCCTCGGGGGAATCCAACTGCTGGCTTAGGCCTGGTCCCCCTAGGAGCTGGCAGTCAGGCATCCTTAGTGCTGTCGTGGAGGTGATAGAGTGGGCCTAAGCCTGCACTTGCCAGCCATGAGCCTGGCTCAGTGCTTCTGGCTGAGTGACAGCCCCTTGGGTTGAGTGTCTGCCCCTGGTGGTCAGTGCACGTCATAGCGGCTGGTTGTTCTGCCTTTGGTCAATTTGCATATTAGCCTTTTATTATATAGGATGTATTTCAGAGAATCAGCTCTTGGATGAATTTATTACTTTATTGTTTTTCTATTTATTAGTATATAATTTCTCACTTGATTTTTTAAAATGTTTTATTGTGAATAAGATACATATATAGAAAAATGCACAAAATGATGTGTTCCATGATACATATAACAAAGCAAAACACTAGCAAACTTATAACCACGTTGCAAGTTCACCTCATGCTCTGTCTCATAATTTCTATCCTTCCCTCTTCATCAAAGGTAAGTACTCTAATATTTACAACTACAATTTACTTTTACCTAATTTTAAACTATATATAAGTAGAGTCACAAAGTATGCATTCATTTGTATCTTCTTTCACTCAATCAAATTTCCTAAATTTTATTGTCTAAATGTATACCTATTAAAATATAATTTATTTTTGCATATTAACTTTGCATCCATCCAACTTATTAAACTCATAAATTATTCACCTATTTTAAATTTTATATATATTCATAAAAAAGATAGTTTTCTTCCTTCCCAATCCTTATACTTATCATTTATTTTTCACTTTATTCTACCTTGTGTCTTTATTTCTAAGATTCCCAATAAAATGTTGCATTGAATTGACATTTTTATTTCTTTACCAATCTTGAAGGATATGCTGTTAGCATTCAGTCTGAGTGATGTGATAGTATTTTAGAAATACTATGAGATTAAGTTTCTATTTTTAGTTTAAAAGAATTTAAATTTTTTATTAAATGTTTTCTCTGTAAGGGATATACATGATGGGTTCCTCTATTCTGATTGATGCAGCACAATTTTGAGCTTCCTGTAGCTGCAAGCTTAGGCTCTGCTAGATTTGAGTTCTGTTTCCCAGAGTAAAATTCTTCCACAAAGGGACACAACAAATGTTCTAGTAAACTGGAAATTGAGGCTGGCACCTGGCTAGTCCAAGCTTTGAATGCCAGTGAACCATCAGGAGGAATTACTGTACTGACAGACGAATGGCCCTGCCCAGTATATATGAGGGTGGCAGGAGAATGTCTAGAATACAGCAGACCCTTGGGGGTGCCTCTTAGAATACCTGTGATGCTTGTGATAAACATTACTAGAAAACTACCTACTAATGACCCAGGCCTTTAAGGAATGACAGTTTACTATTATAACACCCTAGCAGGCAACAATCGACCACTGAAGTGTTTATTAAGGGTAAAGAGATATAGCATGGATAATGCTAGAAGGAAATAGAAATACTAGCAATGACCACATACCAATCACAAAAGTAGTAATAGTAATACTTATAATAGTAATGAGCATTTCATCTCAAATATGAATTGAGTCTATACATTCAATTCCAGTTCTTTTACTTTATCACCCATCTTCCGTCCTTTTGTTATCTAACATAAGAAGTGTTAACAGTGATTAACATTATAGCCTAATATTTAGGTTACTAGAGGCCCAGTGCACAAAATTTGTGCACAGAGGGAGGTTCCCTCAGCCCAGCCTGCATCCTCTCCAATTGGTGATGCCATGGCGGATGTCTGACTGTGGGATCGGGCCTATACCGGCAGTCGGACATCCCTCTCACAATCTGAGACCACTGGCTTCTAATTGCTCATCTGCCTGCCTCCCCAATCGCCCCCAACTGCCTCTGCCTGCCTGCCTGATTGCCTCTAACTGCCCTCCCCTGTTGCCCTGGTTGCCCCCAACTGCCCTCCCCTCCCAGCCTGATCTTGCCCCCAACTGCCCTTTCCTGCCAACCTGGATATCCCCAAGTGCCCACTCCTTCTGGCCTGATCTTGCCCCTAACTGCCCTCTCCTCCCGGCCTGGTTGCCTCCAACTGCTCTCCCCTGCTGGCCTGATCTCACCCCCAATGGCCCTCCTATTCTGGCCAATTGGTTCTAATTGGTCAGTTACTATGCCAGTCAGCATCAGAAGCTCTGCCTCATAGGCAGCCATTGGCTCCCCACAGCACCCAGATTTGGTTCTGATTGGTCGGTGTCTATGCCAGCCAATGTCAGAAGTTCCACCTCCTAGGCAGCCATTGGTTCTTCACAGTACCCACATTTGGTTCTGATTAGTCAGTTCCTATGCCAGTCAGCATCTCGGGGCTTATCATCTGGGCCTGACCAGAAAGACCAGGCCTGAAGAGAAATGGAGCCATGGCTGCTGGCCAGACAGAGAGAGAGGGTGGGGGATAAGTGCTGATCAAAAGCTGCCTCAGAGGCAATGGATCATTCCCTGTTTCTCTCTTCAGGCCTCTCTCTAGCCCTGATTCGCAGCCCCCTCACAGTCAGTGCTGGGCCACTACGCCTACAGTGGAAGCAGTCAGTGCTGGGTTGCTCCAGCAACCCAGTGTGACTGTAGGACTGCCGTTTAGTCAAGCCTCACTCGTTACTGGTCATTATGACCCAGGGTTTTTATATATGAGAATAGGATATCAGAGGTACAGTGTAATTCAGCCCAATGAGGAAAGTGATGGGGAGTGTAAGACATTTTGGGGCCTAGTAGGTTTAGGATATCAGAGATGTAGTGTAATTCAGTCCAAAGAGGAATGGACATCATCTGGGACTGAAGAGACATGGAACTGTATATCCTCTGGGAAAAGGGTGAGTATGTTTGGTTGTGCAAGGATAGATGAATTATTTTAGATGGAAGAATGATTTTGCTATTGTCTTTATTTGGAGGTTGAGTATGGCTGAAACCATATTTCCAGAACCCCTTTTTAAGGTTTAGGATTACAGTTAGTCAAAAGAGAAACTGTGTAAGATTTGGAAGCAGAGACAAAGCAGCTGTCATTACTTTCTGAGGGTTGGTGTGGTGAGAGGATGCAGAGCTCGGGAGTTCCAGGTTATCTCCACTCTCCTGCTCAGGGTGCAGCTCTTCCCACTTGCCAGTCCTACTGACCCACAACACCCCAGCTTGCCTGGAGGCAGGAGCTTTCTATAGAACCACCTCTGGCAGCTGCCCATGTTATCTTTTGATCTCCCAGCTTGCTTCAGTGGTTCAGCAGATTGGCCAGCAGCTTGTCTCTGATCCTCTAGTTTCCCCATTGGGGAGGACCATCTCTCACACTGTTTCATTCATTCCTACAACAAATCCCTTATTCCGTGATACTCGGTTCTGCTTTCCTGATGGAACCCGGACTATTCCACTCATACACCTTCCTATCTCCAGGAATTATGTCTGATTTCTCTCACATTTTTATTCTATTAGATATTACTCACTTATTCCTCATAGGTTATAAGGTTGTAGATTGCAGACAAAGGATTCCCTATGGGTTTTACTCTTTGTTAGAGGTTTGTGGGAGTTGCCATACACCCTCTTGTTTTTTCTGGGTTATGTTCAATTAAGAACAAATAAAAATACCAAGCCAGAATCAAAGTATAGATTTAGCTTAATAATGGAAAAGCTTGATTAAATTGGGAAGCCTGCCTTCCTCCTATTCCAATATAAATTTTTCTTGTTATTCATTGGGGAGAAAACAGTAAGTTCCCCACTGAGGAGTGCTGTGCACTGTTTACCACAAGGCAGAGGAACTGAGGAGGGGAAAGAATATGCTTCCCTCCAGGGCAGCAGTCCAAGAGAGAGAAATGGGCCTGCACTGTGTGCTTCTCAAAGTAACCTGCCTCCAGGATGACACTGTCATGGTGTCAGACTCCCCAGGTTTCACCAGGCAGATAAGTTATCCCCCTCCCAGGGGGCAACTGATGACTGAGGAGGTCTCTTCGGGTATAGAGAAAGGACTTCATTGGAAACTTGGGGACATGGGACTCAGGATCCCACTTGGACACACTTCACTTGCCCTTTTGTAACTGCAGCTAAAAGATCCTTGTAAATGCTTGAGTTATGACTACCTAAACTGATGTCTCCTATTTATAACTATAGACTGACCTATCACCCATGTCAACCCCTCCTTGCCTGTGTAAGTTCTTTCTCAAACTATAGTGGGAAAACAAAATTCTATACTTGATTTCCTTGATGCGAGGGGTTGTCCTGAGGCATGGTTCTGACCAGTGAACCATAGTAATATGATAAGTGAGTGCTGTTTCTTAAAAATCTTGTTTTCTAAAAGAAGGGGTAGACACAACTGTCACCAACCCTTTTCTACTGCCTCCTGTTTTAGACAAGCAAGTATCTTCTTTTTCTTTTTTTCTTTTTTTTCTTTTTTTTATTGATTTTTTTTGCAGTATAACTTATATTTAATAGTAGTACATGTTTTCCTTTCCCCCCATTCCCATTATCCTCCCTCCAGCCTCCCCTACCACCCAGCACAGGTCCCCACCCACCCCCCTCCCCGCCCCAGTGTCTTTCATTCATTGATTATACTCATATGCATGCATACAAGTCCTTCGGTTGATCTCCCCTGGCATTCACTTCCCATCCATCCAAGCCTTCCCCCTGTAGCTTGACAGTCTGTTCATTGCCTCCCTGCCTCTATATCAATCACTCTCCCCTGTTTCTTTTCTTCAAAAATATCTTGCCTCTACATAGTAGAAATAAATGTATAAGAACAAAAAATGCTTCAGTCTCAGTTTCAATGTCCAACTGTTCTGAGTCCCAGTTTCAGTGTCAAATAGTTCTTTATGTGTACATGTCAGCAATGGTATCCAGATGGTGGACACATCGTGGCAATGCAACATCCATCCTCTCTGGTATGGTCCTGGGCCGCCTGCAGCCATGCACAGCTGCCAACTGCTAGCATGGCAAGGTGTCATCAGTGTCCCCCATCTCTGGACCATCCTCGTGGCTGGAACAGACCCGTCAGTTCCTCACTGTCTCAGGAACCCACATGGTCTTGGAGTTGTTCTCTGAAAACACACAAACATATTCTCGACCAAAGGTTAACAAAGGGATCCTCTCTGCAAAATAGACTTGGGATTCTTTTTATTTTTGCCTAAATGATTTTCCTTTGGCTTATTTTGACACCATGTGTGTTTTACAAATGGAATTTACTTTTCTGGAGTAAGAATTTTCTACATGTATTTTACTTATGGGATATTTTTCCTTACATGATATTACCCCACTGCCTTTGGATTAATGGGGGCTTTTGGAAATTTTAACTTGCAGTCTTGGTAATTTTAAACTTTAATTTTTGCACACAAATATGACTGCTTTAGGTTCTTTGGATGTTAGGCAATTTTACAGTGAGATGAACTACTAATAGATATTTTAGTTTATGTTTTAAGAAAAGCTTTTTGTCCAGTACACTTAAATTTTCTTGAGTATTCACTTATTTCACTTGGCCAATTTAAATTAATCTGAAAACTTGATTACTATTTTACTGTCAATTTTAATACTCAAGCAGAAATCTTAGTTTACCCTGTAAATACTAGTGGAAAGGAATATTTGTATTTTTGAGTAGGTTCCAAGCATTCCTGGTAATAGACTGAATTTAGATATAGAGCAGCTATTGCTGGCCAAGTCTCTGTCAAGCAAGTATCTTCTGATGCATTTGTTGAGGCAACAGGAACAACAAAGGCAGTGTCATTGTACATATAAAAAACCCCTTACCACCTGGCCAGCTTGCTAAGTGGTTAGAGGATTGACCTGAGGACTGAGGACATGTCCCTCAATTGCAGGTTCCCCAGGCCCGGTAGGAGTGCGTGTAGGAGGCAACCGATCCATGTGTCTCTCTCCCATTAATGTTTTCTTTCTCCCTGCCTCCTCCCTCCCTCTACTCTGGAGAAATCAATAGAAAAAAAACATCAGATGAGGATTAAAAAACAAATGAACAAAAAGCACTTACCAACTATTTTGAATTGGGAGGGGAAAGGTCTTGCTAGTGGATACTTACATTAGATTTAGGTGCTTTCTGCCTATCTGTCTTATTAATTATAAGACTATCCTATATAATAAAAGCCTAATATGCTAATTGTCCCCTCAACCAGGAGTTCGACCAGGAGTTTGACCAGGGGGCAGGGCCAGCTGGCCAACCTCAGGAAGGGTGTCCCAGCTAGCAGCAGTTAGTTGCTGAGGCAAGGAGGTTCAGGTCGGCAGCTGGCAGCCTCTTGAGACCCTACATGTGTATTAATTTCATGCACTGGGCCTCTAGTCCTATCTAATAAAAGAGTAATATGCAAATTGAATGTACCTCCACTATACCCACCAGCCATGCTCACCAGCCAATCAGGAGCGAATATGCAAATAAACCCAACCAAGATGGCTGCAGCCACAGAGAGCAGGAGGGAGGCTTGGATTTCCCTTGCAATAGAGGAAGCCAAGTTTTCTGTCTGCTCTTGCCGGCTCAAGCCTCCACTCAATGCTACAAAGTTTCAATGACAGAAGTTAAATAAATCCTCAGAAAAAAGGCAGCAGCCATGGAGCTAGAGAGAGCAGGAGGCTTGAGTTGCTCCTGGAGATGGAGTAAGCCAAGCTTTCCACCTGCCCTGGCCGACGCAGGCGTCCGCTTAAGGCTAAAAAGTTTCAATTATAGAAAATAAGTAAAACCCAACAGAAACGGCTGCCACCATGGAGCAAGGAGAAGCTTTGGCTCCATTCCAGGCTACAAAGTTTTAATTGTAGAAGATAAATAAATCCCAGATACCAAGTCCTCTGCTTGGGCTTCTGGGGGGAGGGTGGCCAGCCTGCAAACAATCAGTTGCCTCTCATCCAGGCCACCTCACACTCCAAAGGAACCCCCATCCTGATCCAGGACACTCTTCAGGGCAAACCAGCTGGCCCACACCTGTGCACCAGGCCTCTATCCTATCTAATAAAAGAGTAATATGTAGATTGAACATCACTCCAACACACAAGATGGCTGCCCCATGTGGTCAAAGATCCTGCCCCCATGTGGACACAAGATGGTCACCACAAGATGGCCAGCAGTGGAGGGCAGTTGGGGGCAATCAAGCCTGCAAGGGAGGGCAGGTAGGGGTGACCAGCCCAGTGGAGGAGGAAAGTTGGGAGTGGCCTGTTCTGTAGGGAAGGGTAGTTGGGGGCACCCAGGCCTGCAGGGGAGGGAAGTTAGGGGCAAACAGGCTGGCAGGGGAGCAATTAGGCATCAATCAGGCTGGCAGGGGAGTGGTTAGGGATTGACCAGGCTGGCAGGATGAACCGGTTAGGGGCAATCAGGAAGGCAGGCAGGCAAGCAGTTTGGAGCCAGGAATTCTGGATTTTGAGAGGGATGTCCAATTGCCCGTTTAGGCCCGATCCTGCTGGACATTCCTCGAGTAGTCCCAGATTGGAGAGGGTGCAGGCTGGGCTGAGGGACAATCTCTCCCGCCACCCCCCCCCCATGCACAAATTTCGTGCACCAGGCCTATAGTCCTATCTAATAAAAGGGTAATATGCAAATTGACCATCCCTGAGATCAAGCCACACCCACAAGCCATGCTACAAGCCAATCAGGAGCAAATAAACGCCAACCAAGATGGCTACAGCCACTGAGAGCAGGAGGGAGGCTTGGGTTTCCCTGGCAATGGAGGAAACCAAGCTTTCCGCCTGCCCTTGCTGGCCTAGGCTTCCACTCAATGCTACAAAGTTTCAATTATAGAAGATACATATATCCCAACAGAAATGGCAGCAGCCATGGAGCTGGAGAGAGCACAGGCTAGGATTGCCCGGGCAATGGAGGAAGCCAAGCTTCTGCAGCCCTAGCACCTAGGCCTCCACTCTAGGCTACAAAGTTTCAATTATAGAATTTAAATAAATCCAAACAGAAATGGCTGTCGCCATGGAGTGAGCAGAAGGCTTGGCTCTGCTCCAGGCTACAAAGTTTCAATTGTAGAACATAAATTGATTCCAGATCCCAGAGCCTCCACTTCAGTCACTTGGGGGCGTGGCCAGCCTACAAACCAGCATAGGCCCCTCGCCCAGGCTGCCCCACATCCCAAGGGAACCCCAACCCTGATCTGGGACACTCTTCAGGGGAAACCAGCTGGCCCCCACCTATACACCAGGCCTCTATCTTCCTATCTAATAAAAGAGTAACATGCAAATTGACCTTACCTCCACTAAGCTACTAGCCAATCAGGAGCAGGGGGCATGGCCAGCAGACAGGGGGCATAGCCACAGTGCTGTGTAAGAAAGCACCATGCTATAAGCTCTGCCCACATGGTACTTAAAGGCTGGCGAGATACCTCCCTCCTTACAGTTACTGTTGACTGAGTTGCCACCTTTTGTAATGACCTTGGGCTGGTTAGGGGAATTTGATGCCATGAGATCCCCTCATGAGGCTCGCATGTAGGTTGCTCTGATAGTTAGGCTGTGACTGAGGTGTGGGGTTTACCTGTTTCGTAGGACATGCAAATGAGTGCCAGGGGCACCTTGGGTAATGAGTGCTAGGCTCAAGGTGGGGCTGTGAGTCTTTAGGGTTGCGTGCTCTGGCCCCAAGTGGCGGAGCACCAGGAATGCTGGGAAATGTAGTTCTGGTGGCAGAATCTCCTAGACACTATATCAAAGTGAGTGTGGAAAAGTTACTGTTGCGGGTGGGGGATGGAGAGAAAGCAAAAGTTGAGGTTTCAGACAATTCGCTCATGTGATTGCAAAGACAGACAAAAACTCCCAGATTGGAGGGGGTTCCCTGAGGGTTCCCAGATTAGAGGGTGCAGATCAGGCTGAGGGACGCATGGTGCCTGCTGCTGTGTGTGGCAAAGTTGCTAAAACCATTAAAAAGGCCCAACTTCTTATTATTGATGAATGCACCATAGCCTCCAGTCATGCTATACACGCCATAGACCGATTACTAAGAGAAAGTATGAATTTGAATGTTGCATTTTGTGGAAAAGTTCTCCTTCTCAGAGGGGATTTTCGACAATGTGTCAGTATCGTGCCACATGCTATGTGATCGGCCATGGTACAAACGAGTTTAAAGTACTGTGATGTTTGGAGAAGTTTCAGAAAGTTGTCTCTTAAAACAAATATGAGATCAGAGGATTTTGCTTATAGAGAACGGTTAATAAAACTTGAAGATGGCAAACTTGATAGTGGTTTTCATTTAGGAATGGATATTATTGAAATTCTCCATGAAATGATTTGTAATGGATCTATTATTGAAGCCACCTTTGGAAATAGTATATCCTCTATATATAATATTAAAAATATATCTAAACATACAATTCTTTGTCCAAAAAATGAGCATGTTAAAAAATTAAATGAAGAAATTTTGAATATACCCGATAGAGATTTCAACACCTATTTGAGTGATGATTCCATTGACTCAACAGATGATGCTGAAAAGGAAAATTTTTCCATTGAATTTCTTAATAGTATTACTCCTTCAGGAATGCCATATCATAAATTAAAATTGAAAGTGGGTGCAATCATCATGCTATTGAGAAATCTTAATTGTAAGTGGGGTCTTTATAATGGTACCAGATGTAGTCTCAAAAGATTACTACCTAACATTATCGAAGCTGAAGTATTAAGAGGATCTGCAGAGGGAGAGGTTGTTCTGACTCTGAGAATTGATTTGTCCCCATCTGACACTGGCCTCCCATTTAAATTAATTCAATGACAGTTTCCCATGATGCCAGCATTTGCAATGACTACTAATAAATCACAAGGACAAACTCTAGACAGAATAGGAATATTCCTACCTGAACCCGTTTTCACACATGGTCAGTTATTATGTTGCTTTCTTTCGAGTTCGAAGAGCATGTGATGTTAAAGTTAAAGTTGTAAATACTTTAGCTAAGGGAAATTAGTCGAGCACTCTGAAAGTGTTTTCACTGTTAATGTGGTACACAGGGAGATATTAGAATAAGTTTAATCACTTTATCAGTCATCATTTGCATCAATGTTGTTTTTCTATCATGAATTTGTTATTGTTGTTATATCATTTTGTTATTATTTATTTATTAATGAAATTATGTATTATTTTCATATACATTGTACTCATTACCTTTTACCTGTCATACTTTTATTATAGAGAAAGGGCAAATAGCACTATTAAAATATTTCCTCTAATTAATACCCTTTTAATGTGCACAAATTTCATGCACCAGGCCACTAGTATCTAATAAAAGAGTAATTTGCAGATTGACCATAACTCCAATACACAAGAGGGCTGTGTCCATTTGGTCAAAGATCCTGCCTTCATGTGCACAAAAGATGGCCACCACAAGATGGCCAGCAGGGGAGGGCAGTTGGAAGGTTCCAGGCCTGTAAGGGAGGGCTGCTGTGGGTGATCAGGCCAGCAGGGGAGGGCAGTGGGAGGAACCAGGATGGCAGAGGAGGGAAGTTGGGGCCAAACAGGCTGGCAAGGGAGCAGTTAGACATTAATTAGGCTGGCAGGGTAATGGTAAGTAGGTGATCAGGTTGGCAAGGCCGAGTGGTTAGGGGCAATCAGGGAGGCAGGCAGGTGAGCAGTTTGGAGCCAGTAGTCCTGGATTGTGAGAAGAATGTTGGACTGCCCGTTTAGGCCCGATCTTACCAGGATTGGGCCTAAACGGGCAGTCAGGCATCTCTCAAGAGGTCCCCCATTGGAGAGGGTGCTGGCTGTGCTGAGGGACAACCCCCATCCCCCGTGCATGAATTTTGTGCACCAGGCTTCTAGTATTATAATAAGCCTGAATTGTTAATATTTGTTCTCAATACAAATTGCCAAGAAAATCAGCCCCTTTTTACTAGGCTCAAACATTGTTAGTACCTTGAACAGTGGTTCTCAAATTTGATTGTACATCAAAAATCACCTGAAGTCTTGTTAAACTACAGATTGCTGGGGCCTATCCTCAGTTTCTGATTCACCAGGTCTTTGGTGAGTCTATGATTTATATTTCTAGCTAATCCCCAGAGGATGCTAATGTCAAGCACTCACTCACTGGGCACCATGCTTTGAAATGTGCTATTTACAATAGCAATGTCGTGTTGTCTTCTTCCTCACCTATTTTGAGGAAAAAGACCCCAGCTGATGAAGGATGTGGTGAGGAGCCATATTGTGTTAACTGTTCATAACTTAGGAATGCCTAAGTTACTCAAATGCTAAAAGCACATTATCAAAAGTCACCTCAAAAAGAAAATGTGATGTTTTCTCTCACCTCAGTCAATGCTTTCTTGTTTGTATCCATTGTTTTAAACTTTAGGAACAGTTAGTAAATAGACCAATTTATAATATTTCTTATCACATGACTTTTTGATAAAAATTAAGAAAGGAAATTAAGCCAGTTTCCTGTTCAATAGTAATTGAATTCTTCACTTTTTTTTTTTAACATATGGAAAGACAACTGACGTTAGCTTTAGATGTCATTGGTTTGATTGAGTTTGTATCAGGCACCCTTTTAAGGATAAACCTCCTGGAAGATAATGTATTCTCAAATAGACTAATCTCTTTGCAAGTTAAGTGAATTAATTTGGCTGACATGTTTTATTATATGCAGTTGGATTTTCTGATGTTCACTTTGATGACCACTATCATTCAGCTTTCTTAAAGGGCCTAGGCATCTCATTAGTATTCCGTTACTGGCAGTGCGAGCAATTGTGCAACGGCTGGAGAACAATCATATATTTCACAGGAATCCTTGGATTAATGACAAGAAATGTTCTGGTAGTGACCCATGAATAGAAAGCAGGAATCTTTCAAAAAGCTCTTCAAATGTATGAGCCTATTTTTTTCAGAGTAAGTTTTTGTTTTTAATGTTTATAGTAAAAAATGTACTTGGCTCTCTACTTAGTATCTCTTTTTACCACCAAATCTAGGAGTGCCTGGTCTAGATTTGACATGGGAAGCACACTGCCCTATGCAAGGTCTGACAAGAAGCAGGAAAAAGTTCAGGCAGATGTACATTCATTCATTTCCACCCGACAATCTAGTCAGTACCTTTGGCCAGGCATTGTTCTTAAGAAACCCTGCTGGAGGAGGCAGGATGGTGGTTTTACTTTGTTTAACTTGCTGATGATCCAACTCTAATCAGATGTCCAAATTCCACTACCTAGGCTTTTGTCTTTCAATTAAATCCTACCTTACTACCAAGTCCTAATAAGTGAAATCTTTTTTTTAATAAGCAATTTTTTTTATTTTTACTTTTGCAGTATAGCTTATATTTAATAGTAGTACATGTTTTCCTTTCCCCACCCCATTATCCTCCCCCCAGCCTCCCCTACCCCCCAGTACATGTCCCCACCCACGCCCCTCCCCGCCCCAGTGTCTTTCATTCATTGGTTATGCTCATATGCATGCATACAAGTCCTTCAGTTATCTCCCCCAGCATCCACCTCTCATCTACCCAAGCCTTCCCCCTGTAGCTTGACAGCCTGTTCAATGCCTCCCTGCCTCTATATCAATCACTCTCCCGTTTCTTTTCTTCAAAAATATCTTGTCTCTACATAGTAGAAATAAATGTTATAAGAACAAAAAACGTTTCAGTCTCAGTTTCAATGTCCAACTGTTCTGAGTCCCAGTTTCAGTGTCAAATAATTCTTTATGTGTACATGTCAGCAATGGTATCCAGATGGTGGACACATCATGGCAATGCAACATCCATCCTCTCTGGTATGGTCCTGGGCTGCCTGCAGCCATGCACAGCTGCCGACTGCTAGCATGGCAAGGTGTTGTCAGTGTCCCCCATCTCTGGACCATCCTCGTGACTGGAACAGACCCATCAGTTCCTCACAGTCGCAGGAACCCACATGGTCTTGGAGTTGTTCTCTGAAAACACACAAACACATTCTCAACCAAAAGTTAACAAAGGGATCCTCTCTGCAAAATAGACTTGGGATTCTTTTTATTTTTGCCTAAATGATTTTCCTTTGGCTTATTTTGACACCATGTGTGTTTTTTCATGGGTGTCCTGCAGTTGGTTTTACAAATGGAATTTACTTTACTGGAGTAAGAATTTTCTAGATGTATTTTACTTATATGATCTTTTTCCTTACATGATATTACCCCTAATAAGTGAAATCTTAACGTGCCACATGTGTTTGGATTTTCTTCCCAATTTCTTCATGATTGTGATCTTGCCTGGTTTCCAGGTCTTCCAAGAAATACAACCTGACTCTCCCATAGTCTTACTCCCCGCCCTGTGCTGTGAGGATTTCAGTGCATCTGCCACTTGGATAGTAATGTTAACAACAACAACAACAACAAAAACAAACAAAAAACATTGAAACCTGTAAAGAATTTTAGTGAGTTTATTTGAGCCATCCTGTTAACATATGCCAGGAAGCAGGATCTCAATGAATTGAGATAATGTTCCAGAGAATGGAGGGTTACAATTCTATTTATACATTGCAATCAAAGGAGGGATATAGGTGGGTTACATGAAATTCATTGGTGATGGATTAAGGAGGTGGGATAGAGCAATCCCACCTGGGATTGGATAAAAAGTAAAATGATGGATACATACTTAGGTGAATGCAGGAACAATTAACATAATAATGAAGGAATTTTTGTTATCTGCCACCACATTTGGTTGTGCCCTAGGAGCTCCAGAAAAAGGGAAGTTACAAGTTACTCAGACATCTTACAGATATGTTATCTTAGAGGCAAAAAGGCAAATGGCTCAGTAAAGATAAATTGATCTTTGTCAGGGAAAATACAGGCCTAGGACATGACTACCCACTATAACCTGTTTGTAGTTATAGTTAATTTTCAAACCATCTTTGGTGGTTATTTTAGGTCTCTGAGTTTGCAAGACTGCCACGCAGGCCTCCCCTGAGCTTGTCAGGTTAGCATGTGGCTCCTTTCTTCCACAGTCATCATAATCAATATCTGTGTAGGAATTTACCTTTGACCAACCACCCTCTCATCTTTTATACATTTTTTCCCTGATCATCAGGTGAGCATATGTGTAGAATCTCAGAATGCTTCGCTAACAAATAATCAACAATGATGTGAGATCAGGTCCTCAACATAAATTCAGTACTGTTCTTGTTTACCCTTCCTGTGTGCTGAGCTGCACTGAAGTTCCAGCAGTTACATCTGCCTGAACTCTATCCTGCTTGCTGTCATACCTTCTCTGGTCTCACCCATTGACCTATTCTGCTCAGAACTTATGAGAAGGAAAATAATAAAAGCTCTTCAAAATAATTTTATTGTTTCACTATATCTGAATTGAATTAAAGTACAATCACAGAAGATATAATTTGAGACTACTATAATAATCCATCTCATTAATCCTTACACCTAGTAAGAAAAGCAATTCACCCAAAACAAATTGCTCTCCTAACTAAGGTTCCTTTTTTTTCCACTGCTCCCCTGAAATTGTTCATTTTAAGGTGAGGAGGAACTCCCTATGGAATCTCAGTTATTCTTCAGCTGTCATCTCTTTGCCTCTATGACATCCTGAATTCCTTCTCTGTGATGCTGTCCCTTTTATTTCCTTGGCCTTATCTCAAGTTCACACCCTTGGGGGAGGAGTGGAAGAATGGGGTGGGGACTGGGAAACAAAGTGTCTAAGTGCAAAGCTTGTTATTTGGGGTAATTACCTAACTTTTCTGGACAGATGGCGACGACCAAGGGTACTAGGTCTGGAGAGCAGCCTATCACACTGAAGCAGATCAGGCCCTGGGACATGTCCCAACATAGCACCTTCTTTTCAATAAAATGGAGATAACTGCTTCCCTGACATTCTCTCTAAGTGAGACATAACTTCGTAAATAAAATGCTCTATGATTGAGAGCATTTATATTATCACTTTGATTTCACAACATCTCACATAGTCCAGGTATTTTTTGCATATTATTTTACACTTAGAAATGAGATACTTAGAGAACTTAAGTAATGATCCCAAGGGTGCAAAATTAGAGTAGAAACTGCAACCAAATAGCCTATATTCCTTTCCTCACTCTTTCTACTACATACCTTTATCACACCTTGGCCTTGAATTATAATCACCCTGCATGCAGCTGGCTCTACCCATTTCTTCCTTTATTTCTGTAAGCACTAGCTAGAGACCACTTCCACAAAAATACTTGCTATGGGCCTCTATTCTTTTTACTGTGTCTAACTGTGCCTGGTGCTTCCAGTAGGGGAAGTAACTTGCATAAATAGATGCTCAAATGGGTCAGAGGTGGAAAATAAATTGAAGAAGAAAGAAAGGCTCGTTGCCTTATGGTCATTGGCTCTATGTTGAATACAATAGTATCCACGTGTGACTACTTAGCTTTTGAAATGCCACTAGTCCAAACTGAGTTATGTATTAAGGGTAAAATGCACACAATGTTATGCCCAGATTTCATGATCCCCAAAGACCACCAGGGAGCCGAGTCCAATGCAAAAGCAAAAGAGCCTTTATTACAAACTAGCTTGGCTCTCTACCTCCACCGACGCAGCAGCAGGAAGCAAAAGAGAGAGCGCGTTTCAAAAGCCCAATGATTTTATAGGGCTAGGGGTGGGGAGGTGGGGCATATTCCAATTGGTTGGGTGAGGGCTGGGGCTAGTGACGCAAATAACCCCTGACGCACGTGACCTGTCCTTTCCTCTTGATTGGAGCTCAGGCACATAGTCTTTCGTGATTGGCTAATTCAAAGGGAGGGGTTGGTCTTTGTAATTTCAAGATGGCAGCCCCCAGGTAAGTTTACACATCATGTGGCCAACATGGTGGCTGCCAAGTCACACAGTCTAAAATGGCGGCTGTCTAAATTGTTCTTTGCAGTCCTGCTCTGCCCTTTCAACCAGAGTAATGTGTGTGTCTTTGTATGAAAGAAATATATAAAATTTCTCAATATATTTTGGATATATTGGTTTAAATTAAATGTCATCTGTTCATTTAATAACATTACTTTTACCTGTTTTTTTATGTTTTGTAATGTGGCTCCTAGAAAATTTAAAATTACACATGTGGCCTGCATTCTATTTCTGTTTGACAGCTCTGCTCTGAGGCATTGACTCATCATGTTTCATTTCTGAGTAGGTTGTTTCCTTCTTGGTGTCTTTGCTCATGTAATTTCTTCTTCATAACTTGGCTTGTCACAAAGTTTGACCCCACTTAATTAATCAACTTATTCTGAAAACTAAGAACCATTCCAATGCTAACTTTCACACAAAATATGAATTATTTCTAAAAAGAAGCCCCATTCTTCATGAAACTTCAGACAATGCCTTCTGATACATTGTTCTAAGACATCTAATAGAATTATAAGAGTTTTTTCTTTTAAATTTACATTTTGTTACTAAAAGTATAACACTAGGCGCTGTTGGTAACAAAATGTAAATTAAAAAGGAAAAAAATTGTTCTTACTTGTTTCCACTGCTATTCTTTGGGGCCAAAATCTCATTTTACTGTTGTTCTATTAGTTACCTCCTGCCTGAAATCTTTGCTTCTAGTCCTCCCATCAATTCATTCTAAATCCCCTACCCACTCATCTTTCTAAAATACCACTATTTTCATGTCAAATTTTGCTGAAAAGTCTTCACTGGCTCCAATAGCCTAGAGTAATAATTCTCAAACTGCTTCACTGAGCCGCATGCTTTTGCTCATCTTCGGGTTAACATTCCCTTGAACCAGAGCAGCTATCCCATGCTCTCCATTATGTGCAATCTTTCTTTCTGGTTCCTTGAACATAAGGAATACAGTTATAATAGTTCTATCTTACATGTCATTTCTAAGTCAGTTTGATTGTTTTTTTTCTTCTCATCTTAAGCTATATTTTCGCTCTTCTTTGAATGCCTGCTGATTTTTAAATTGAATGCCAGACATTGTGAATTTTAGCCTGTTGGGTGCTGGACATATATGAATTCCTATAAGTAATGGTGAGCTTTGTTCTGGAATGGCCTTCCACAATCTGCCCTCAGTCTGAATTTCAAATGTATTGTCTTGATGTAGGTAGAATGGCCAAATACAGTTTGCATATTTCCACCTGTTTATTTTTCAGGTTTCCTGTGTTGTCAACATAACATTGTCTTCCTGGCCACTTGCCTTTTATCTATTTTGGTCACTCTGATTTTATATAATTATTTTAATTCTGTTTATGTCATCTTACCAACCAGATCATATGTTCTTTTAGGATGGTAACTATGTGTGATATTTTTATATTTTTCCCAAAAGCTTAGCACAAAGACTGGGCGGTGAGTGGGCATACAGCATATGTTTGTAATTTGTCTAATAGAGTGCTGAATGCCCTGACAGTAGGAGCTAGAGTTTTATTCTTGCTGATCTTAATCAGCAGCACACAAATTGCTATATGACAAAATAAAAATAGGCTATGATGTAGTTTCTGAGAAATATGATATGACATTATAAATAAAGTCAGCTTACTTTGACAAAATCCAGACAGATGCTGAAACATTCCATGTGATTTATTCTGTGTGCTCTGTATCTAATCCAAGCTCTCACTCCCCTTTACTCAGATACCAGGAGTCATGGTGTTAAAATTTCCCACTTTCCCAGGTTTCTTCTTTGTACCTTGTGGGACAGAATAGGCCATGTCACCTTCTGTATTTTTAATGACATCAACCTCTATAATTCTTTTATTTACTATGAATAGTTGTCTATAGAACCAGCCCAGAGGCAAGAGCCATAATGGTCAAGAGCAGGGTCTGGGGTGACAGATTGCCTGACTTTGAGTACTGGTTCTGCCAGATCTTAGCACTGTGACCTTGTACAGTCATTTCTCCTCCCCAAGCCTCAATTCCTCACCTGTAAACAGGAGCTACAAACTGTACCTAGCACACAGACTTCTGTAGGAATCTAGATCTTCTTACCACATTCAGTGGGATTTTAACATTTTTGAATTGGACTGAGATATACCTCATACTATTAAATTTGTTCATTGTGTTTTAAGGACATAATTCCTTACTACGGTGCTTGAAACCGATGGCAGTGAGTACAAAAGGATATAGCCATTATCCTCGATTTCTAGATATCTGTGAATTCAACATGTTTCACCAAGAATATTATTACAAGAAGTTTAGGATTCAAACAAATTTATTATACTTTTATGCCTGTGTATTTATCTTGAAAGAAGATAGCCATTCTTAATTAGAAACTACTCACATGTGCCTCAATATGATTACAGTTCTTTTATTCTAATAACTAGGGGCCCAGTGCACAAATTTGTGCACCTTGAAAGGAACTGTGGGCTGCGAGGCTGCAGTGGGCACAGGGGCAAGTTTCAGCCCATCCTCAGCTCCCCTGCCTGACCCCTCCCACCATAGCCCCCGATCCCACTGTCTGCTGCTCCCATGTGCTGATGGTGCTGGCCCAGCTTGCACCTGCTAATGGTGCAGAGCGATTGGGGTGGTTCCAGGACCAGTGCTGTCAGTGAGTGCAAGCCATGGCTGCTGCCCCACTTGCCCCTCAGGAGCAGGAGGAGGTAGAGAAGTCCTCAGGGGCAATTGGGGCCAGCAACTGCTTCTCAGACCCGCTGACAATGCTGAATGATCGGGGCTGGTGTTGGGCTCTGGCAGCAGGTGCAAGCAGGGCTGGTACTGGCAATGCGTGTGGGTGCCAGCAGCAGGTGCGAGTGCCCAGTGGCACCATCGCACAAGGGAGTAAAGAATTTTCAGTAACCACTAGAGGCTAGCCTACATGACAGCGACTGGTGACCTGCCTTGGTTTGGCACCTCCACTCACCTGCTCCACCATCATGCTGCAACCAATGCCTGCCATGTTTCGTGCTCTGCCGCTTGCTGCCAATACCCGCCATGTTCCATGCATGCCTCCTGGTGGCCAGCACACATCATAGTGACTGGTTGTTTAGTTGTTCCGCCATTCAGTCTATTTGCATATTAGGGTTTTATAATATAGACTAGTGACCAGTCACGCGAAATTGCACAAGACCCAGGACCCCTCCTCCTCATCCTCATGCCATGGGACTGCCCTGAATCCCAGAATCTTGCCCTGCATGGCTAGCATGCCATGAGATGGCTCTGAGTCCTGGAGTGCCACCCCAATGCCCCACCTCCAGGCCACACAGAGCAGGTGCCGGGCCCCACCCCTGTGATGTGCACTCAGGGCCGTGGAAAGCCTGTAAGAAGTAGTGCAAAGTGGCCGCTGGGACCCCTACACCCCTGTGTCACTAGAGGAATACCAGCAGAAGCTGTGCAAAGTGGCTGTTGGCCTTGCCTCTGCTGCCCTGCCTCCCGCCTCCCACTGCTATGAGGAGGCACCCCGCCTGCCACTTCCCGCAGCTACAAGGAGGTGACCCACCTCCCTGCATGACCATGGGAACCTCAGCAGCAGGCACGCAGAGCAGCCAGCCTCACCCCTGCTGTCTTTTGTGCGCACCGCCATCTTATGACGGTGTTATGGAGTGTGGGTTAATTTGCATATTTCCTCTTTATTATCCTAATAAAAGAGTAATATGCAAATTGCCATCATTTGGCTACACCCATAAGCCATGCCCACTGGCCAATCAGGAGCAAGTATGCAAATTAACTCCAACCAAGATGGCTGTGTCCACAGAGAGAGCAGGAGGGAGGCTTGGGATTCCCGGGCGATGGAGGAAGCCAAGCTTTCCACACACCCTGGCCAGCCCAGGCCTCTGTTAAGGTACAATGTTTCAATAAAATGGCAGCAGCCATGGAACTGGAGAAAACAAGAGGGAGACTAGGGTTGCCCCTGGCGATGAAGGAATCCAAGCTTTCCGCACACCCTGGCTGGCCCAGGCCTCCACTTAAAGCTACAAAGTTTCAATTATAGAAAATAAATAAACCCCAACAGAAATGGCTGCCATCACAGAGGGAGCAGAAGGCTTGGCTCCATTCCAGGCTACAGAGTTTCAATTGTAGAAGATAGATAAATCCCAGATACCAGGACCTCCACTTGGGTAGCTGGTGGGGATGGCCGGCCTGCAAATCACCACAGGCCCCTCGCCCAGGCTGCCCCATACCTCAGAGGGAACCCTACCCTAATCCAGGACACCCAACTGACCAATACACACGATGGCTGTCCCCATGTGGTCAAAGATACTGCCCCCATGTGGTCATAAGGTGACCAGCAGGGGAGGGCAGTTAGGAGGGACCAGACCTGCAAGCAAGAGCAGTTTGGGGCAATCAAGCTGCAGGGGAGGTCTGTTAGGGGTGACCAGGCCGGCAAAGGAGGAAAGTTGGGGGCAAACAGGCTGGCAGGGGAGCAGTTAGATATCAATCAGGCTGGCAGGGGAGTGGTTAGGGGTGATCAGGCTGGCAGGCAGAAGTGGTTAGGGACAATCAGAAAGGCAGGCAGGGGAGCAGTTGGGAGCCAGCAGTCCTGGATTGTGAGAGGGATGTCCAGCTGCCCATGTAGGTCCGATCCTTCCAGTAGTGTTAGGGTTTAAATAGACAGCCAGACATCCCTGGAGAGGTCCCAGATTGGAGAGGGTACAGGCTTACCTGAAGGACACGCCCCCACTTCATCCCCACCCCGGTACATGAATTTCATGCACCAGGTCTCTAGTATAGGATAAACATGGTTATTTATTGAATAACATTTTTTCAGGTATATATAGATATTATCTTATTTAAAATGAAAACCTTATAAACATAATATGGTTGAGAAAACTAAGACATGGAAAAAAGAAAGAGCTTCCTTAGTGTCACCTGGCTAGATAAGAACAGAGTGGGAATTCACACTCAGGCAGACTTCAGAGCCCATGGCTTAACTCTGTGCTCTTCGATAAGTCTAGATAAGATTTTGTCTTTGGTGACATATTTGTGTGACTCCAGCTAGGCCTGATTAGTGTAGATACTGGGAAGTTCTGAGGCATCCTCAACACAAAACAGGAATCATGGAAATGCATTTCAGATAGTACTTGAAGGTGAGATGGGTGATGATTTAAAAAATAATTAAACGCTATCTAGAATAATACGAATTGTTTTATAAAACAGACTCTGCAGCTGAGAGTCCTTTGTAGTGTGAGGTGGACTGTTTCCAGGTAGACCTGTGCTGGGGCAGGCGCACTGGGGAGGAAGGTTTGCCTCCCTTGGATATGGACAAGTGCTAGAGTTTGCCAGTGTCAGGTCACTAGAGAAAGGGTAATTGAGGCTCGATTTTTAGGCATGGCTGTGTGGGCAACTCTAAAAGGGTATACAGCCCCTAGTGGCAGAACAGAATCCCCCCACCATAGGAAATTCATTTAGTCAAAAAGCAGTGAGATCCCCAGGCAGCAGCATCAAAACCAACTGGGAGCTGATTAGAAATGCCAACACTCAGGCCCCACCCCAGACTGCTGAATGAGGAAAGTGGGGTGGCACACAGAGATCTGTGTTTTAAGAAACCCTTTAGATCATTCTGATAGACACTAGATTTTAAGAACCACTGCTAGCAGGGCACTTTTTAAATTCCACAATTAGAAATGAGAATATTAAAATGTGAGAACATAGTTGAGAGCTTTTTAAGATGAATTAGTTACCGATAAATGTCAGTGAGTTTTGACCCACTGCACGTGATCTGTTTTCAAATTCTTTTTGACTGAAATAAGATAAATCCAGTCGTTACCTCTTTCCTTTGCCACATACATGACTAATGTTCCTAAAATTAAGGTTTATGGCTTGTGGCATAGACCAGATGGGCTGTAGTTTATGGCCAGGTGTCAGCTAGGCCCTTTTACTGGGGAAAACGTGTGAATGCGAATATATGTGTTAATGTATGGATATTTTAAAATCTGTTCTAATTTTAAATAGCTATTAGAATATGCTAGAGGGTGGAGGGAGGAAAAGAGAGAGTCTTAAATAAATATCACTGGGAAACATTAACATTACTGTTTTGTGATTATTGTTCTGTTTCAAATGATTGGCAATGGATCTCAGCGCAGGATTGAGGAGTTCTTCTCTAGTGTGTGAGCACCCAGAGGGCAAGGGCCTGGCATAGAGCCCAGTGCCCAGCTGCCCAACAAACAGACTCTGAGCTGAACTGACTGGAAACAAGTGAAAAGAGAGCGTTAATTTCACATGTAAGAGAACAGAGAGAGGAAAAGGGAGCAGAACAGGGAAAACTTATTTCAGACTTGACAATTTTACTGTCTTCAGTTTAGTGAGGACAAATCAAAGTTTGACATAGAAGTCTGTGCCTCACAGCTGCAAAATCAGGTAGTTCTGATTTGCATAATTTGTAATTTTAACATATCTGGTGGTGACATGAATTGATTAATACAGTGTTGCTGGGGAATTTATTTATCAAAGCATCACTGCATACGAGTCTGGCTTTACTGGCCCATTTCATGCATTGAGTTCAGGGTCAATCCTGAGGGAAGAAGCCATCCTGCTGAATGACAGTGTTTTCAGAACAGTGGATTGTAAATGAGCAGCTCAACACCGGATATTTCTTTCTTCTTCCTCTCCTCCTCCTTTGCATTAATATTAGACGTGACCAAAAAATAAAATGAAAAGGCACATGTCTGCTTATTATGTAGCCCTCATTTTAACTTCTGACCATTTGTTTAATAATAGTTTTCTTTTAAAACTAGAGACCATTCCCACTTTTAGTAATGCAGAAAGTTTGCATTATTCTTAACATAGAGCAAGCATTTGGTGAAATGTATTTTGAAATTCATCTCTTAGGTTACAAAGGCAGCCAGATAACAACATACATTATAAACTATGGCATGTGCTTTGTATCTATCTTTACTTCTTGAAGATAAATTTTATTACATTCATTTGCAATGTGCAATCTTATTAAAAATGGGCTGATGGGAGAACATCGTTCTAAACAGAGGTTACTTCTTTGAACCTAGCCACTCATTAAAATACCCCACCAGCAGTTATCTTCTAACTGAAAAATGTTTTTTTCCCAGTACACTTTTTTATCCTTTTGCTAGGCTCAAGAAGGAAGTTTCCAGATTGTTGAGAACATTAGGCATATGGCATAAGCAATTGATGAACCTGAGCCATGGATTGGAAAGATAGTCTCCTCTTTATGTAGTGATATTGGGTCACTTCTGGTTGATAGTAATTTTTTCAAATAAGTGGGCATCGTCTGCTAAAATATCTGTGCCCACCTGGCTTGAATAGAAAATGATGGTCAGGGAATGGCCATTTTGGAAGAGAAAGATTGGGGATAGTAAATGAGTTCTGGAAAAATATTAGAAGTGAACTCATCAGTTCATTTATTCATTCCTCACTTATTTCTATACCTGTTTACCTAAAGTAATATAAAATTCATAAAAGGTCTATTTCCCCCCAAAAACCACTAGTCTCAATATCTTAGCAAATTCTTGTTTTAAAAATCTTGTGGTGAGCATTTACCCATCTTCCGATGTATTGGAACCCCCAATTTTTAGCCGAGCACAAGGTCACCTAGGAGACTAAAGTTTTATGGTTTCTCTTTACTAATTGCCAGGGAACTACAAGAATCTTTTGCAACTGAGTGTAATTAAGTTCTTTTAATATGATGTTACTGTGGTATAAATGGAAACTGAACAATTTCTGGCGAAATTTTCTAAAACGCGTGGCCCTTCTTTTTTCCTTTTTGATTTCAACTGGAAATGGACAAATGGCTGGATCTTGAAATTACCTGGGGAATGGTCATCAAGAAAGAAGAAACTGATCCCTAACACTAGAGTACACATACAAGCCCTGGATTAACTCCTAGAGTTCAAGACAGAAATAAATTCCTATCTTATTTAAATCATCATTATTTTGGAGTTTTTTTAGTCTAATTTGTTCATTTGCAAAGGGCAATTTTGTTATTACTGTTTCCCTTGGCAACCAAAGAAATACTGACTAAATGTGTAATCCTCTGAAACTAGACAAAAATTAGTAGTTACAAAAAAAGAAAAGATAGGTATATTTATCTATATCAAAATATAAGACAAATATTACTATAAACAAGTCTAGGGAAAATTGATATGGAAAATTTAACAGATGAGATGATACAAATCCTAATCAAAAGTTTTTTTTTTTTAGTTGGACATTTAATTTTGTTTGGATAATAAAGAAGTCTAAATAAACTTAATAAATTCAAGCAATATACTGCTTGACCAAGAAATTAGAATTTTAAAATGTTTACTAGTATCTGGGGATAGACCAGGGAAGTATGAGTATGTTTATATATTGCCAAAAAACTTGGATATTGCTGGAGTCATGTATCACCAGAAGTTACATGACTGAATATCTGGTTACAGTACCTGGGTTAGTCAATACCAGTGTATTAGAAGTTTCGCGGACATATGGAGGGATGTTTAAATCATACTGGCTATAATTTGACTTCTTGAATTCAGAATGCAGCTTGGTATTATCCAGTGCTTCAGGGTTGTCATTATGAGCAATTACTATTATATACAGCACTTTAGACATAGTAGGGCTGTCTGGCATTCTCTGGATGTTGCTTTTCTAAAAAAAATGAATTCCTTATGTCAGCTTAAAAAATCAAAATTGCAAAATGGAAAGAAAAAGCAAATATTCCATAAAGGAGGCAAAATAAGCAGCAGAACAAACAACTCAGACAAGAATCAATTTAAATTGCTTATGCATTTAAAAGATGCTCAGTTTTTAATAGGGAAATCAAAGTTATAATGAGATATTATTTATACCTATTAGATTGTTAAAGATTAAAAAGAATGAGAATGCCAATTACTTTTAGTAATGCAGGAAAAAGAATACCTTTAATACATGGCCAGCTGTACTCACTTCAGCAGCACATATACTAAAATATACATGACTGGTGAAATTGTTAAGTGCTACTGCCTTTTTAGCAAGCAATCTGGCAATATCTATTAAAATTTTAAATGATTTTCTCTAACTTAACATTCCCACTCCCAAAGAAATAAAACTATGAGTAATGACACATGTAGAAAGACGACAATTACATTTTTCATAATGGTAAAAAACAAAACAAAAAAACCTAGAAACTTCAATAGGGGAATTGCTGAATAAATTATAGCACATCTACACTTTGGAATATCATACAGACATTACGATAATAATTAGAGCTCTAGCAGTTGGTTTGGCAGGTGTTCAATTGCGAGAGAAAGGCAAGATATGGAGAGCAATGTATATTAATCCATTTTTGTTAGGCAAGAACAGCCCAGCCAGGCTGGCTCAGCGGCTGAGTGTCAACCCATGACCAAAGATAGCCTCAGTTTGATTCCGAGTCAGGGCACATGCCAGGATTGCAGGCTGGATCCTCAGTGGGGGGCGTGCAGGAGGCAGCCAATCTATGTCTCTCTCTCATTGATGTTTCTATCTCTTCCTCTCTCTAAAATCAATAAAAACATGTGTTTTAAAAAGACAACCATTAACAATGTGTCATGTATTTGCATGTCTTTGTGAGAATATAAGCATGGATAAAAATATAAATGGATGAATTCTAAATTGTTAACCCTATCATGTCTGAGGTGGGTGAAAGCAAGACAGGTGATATGAGTGGAAGGATAAGATGCAAGCTCTGATATGGATTACACAAGAGGACAAAAGCAAACCAAAAAAATTTTTATAACATGTTTGAATTCTTTATGTTATTTACATTATTATATGTAATAATATATTGTATTATATGTGCTTATATATATGTATAGGGTAATAAACAGGTATGTATACATTAAGTTCCACGTACAAAATTCTAATCCTTACACCCAGAAACACTGGGCATCTTGTTTTAAGAAATTTTACTGCACAAAAATTCATGTTTATTATAGAAAAATTAGAAAATACAGTGATAGAAAAATACTTTTAAAGAACCCATAATTCCACCACCCAGAGGTAACCATTTTGGGACTATTCTTAACTGCATATATTTTTAAATATACTGTGATACTGTTTTACAATTCATTCTTACTTAAATACTACAATAAACTTTTTAACAATTCTCTTCCTCTTAAGTTTATGATCTTATTTTTAAAAAAATATTTTTATTGATTTCAGAGAGGAGATGGAGAGAGAGATTGAAACGTCAACGATGAGAGAGCCACCGATCAGCTGTCTTCTGCACTTCCCCAAATGGGGATCCAACACGTAACCCGGATGACCAGAATCAAACTGAGACATCCTGATTCAGAGGTTGATACTAAACCACTGAATCATGCTGACAGGGCTATGATTTTATTCTCTAACATAAAACCATCACTTTATATCCACACATCAAGTCCTTCCACAAATGTGCTCATCCTTAAGTTACACAGTTAGACTTGAGAAAGGAAGAAGATGGACATCCTAGAAATGAGAGAATTTGGAAGTTTTTTCTTTTCAAGTATGCACTGGACTCGTATGAAAGACCCTACCTTTCCCTCTCTCCGTACTACATCCTAACATCTTTTATGATATTGACCCTTCTATCCAAGTTGGAACAGAAAAGAATAACTTCTTATAAAGTGTTTTAAGGCAACATTTTGTGAATTAGTTTGGCTCTCAAATAGATTATTAACAACAATGTAGTCAATGCCATAAGCCATTCATCTTTAGCAATTAATATTGTAAGACTTTGGGCTCTGTGTATTAAAGTACTTGACCAACAACATTTTAATTAGGTGATTTATGGTCCTAAAAACATAGCCTATCTTCGAAGTAGTTTCTACATTAGAAGTGATTAATTTTATTGTCAGTTATCCATGGGATTTGAATTTGGCAACTATGGACAGAGTTTAGCTCTTACTTGCTTTACTTTTGTTAAGACACAACTTACTCTACATTAAGGCCCACTTTTATATCCCCTTCCTTTCTCTTTTCAGCTGGAAAAACAACCTTGCCTTATACTCAGCAAGTCCTCAGATCATGTCCTTTTGTCCAACATCATTTTGTTATAATGCTGATGAGACGCTGCCATAGAACTTACTTCTTGTTTAAATTGGTTTTGTTAAAAGTCTATCAATAATGTTAAGTGAGGACTCACTGTACTAGGTTTATGTAAGACATCATGGGCAAAATTTGAGTCACTAGGGCTGCTTATTTTCCTTGTAGATTTGTCAACAGCCACATCACAACTCTCTAACCCTGTTCTTTCTTTGGGATTAAAAAAAAAAAAATAGAGCCACAATACCCACCCCTCCCTACCACATAAACTTCCTCTTTCTCCCCACCACCTTGCCCTCAGCATTAAATAGTACATGCTCTTTCTCCTCCTGACCATTCAAAATGGAAAGAGGTTTATTACTTCTAACAGCTGTCTCATATTCATTCCAAATTAGACCCCTCTGAAAGCCCAATCTGGTTAGTTTTCTCTGTATTTTGGACACTTCAAATCCTCAGAGCTCCTTGAAATGCAAATTAAACAGTTTTGTCGGCTTTATCTGATTGATTCTTTTTTAAAAGTTCAAACACAGCAACACACTCTTTTGCTCAAGCACTAAGCACACATGAAAAATGGCCTCCAGTCTCCCAAAGGCCACATGGACAGCTTTAATGTCCATTCCCTACAAACTGAAAGCCAGCCAGGGTGAGATTTCTCTTGCTTCATCTCATATTGCCTGGGATTCTGTGAGGTTACTGCTGACTGTCAGTTTACCCATTCTAATTAAATTGCATTCCTGTATGAAGCAACAAGGATCATCTCAATTAGACTGCCATATTGGCTCATTTTAGCATAACTGATTAGTATAATTATGCAGCACTTGCTTCAGCATTCATTACTAGCCCATTTCTGCCCACAATCTTACTTTAATAGGCTTCAGTATAGGTGGCTCTCTACTCTTGTCTTTTTCCCTCCTTGGGAAATGGTGAATTAATTGGGAGAAGAGTTATGTAGAACTGGCCCATTGGTACTGAAAACTGATCATGTGAGCTGTTTTCTACAACCCAAAGGAGTTCCACTTTTTTATTTCATTTCCCAAGTTATTTTAAACATAGTTTGAAGACTCCTTTGCCCCAGGGAGATATTTTCAGGTTTTTCAAATGCTTTCAAATCCTGGAAAAATGACTCAAAGCCAAAGGCTTGGATTGGATGTTTTCCACTTTATGGTAATTGGTTAGCTGTTTGCTTCATCTAGACTGCAAGGGAAGAAAATTTCCTGTCTGTTGGAAAAAGCAAATAGAAATAAGTTTCCTTAGACAGAAAGAACACTTTTTAAAATTACACTTTAGGAGGAAGAAATTAAAGAATATTATCAAAATTATGAGCTAATAATTGTTTATTGTAATGGTATAAGATTACATTTTTGAGACCCAACAATCTAGGGTCAATTCTCGTCTTTAAAAAAATTCTGGCTTATCATCTGTGCCTCTGTTTCTTGTTTGTAAAAGGGGAATAATAAAAGTCCTATTTTATAGGGTTGCTATGAGGCTCAAATGAATTCAACTATGCAAAGTGCTTAGAACAGTGCTTGGAACATAGTAAAACCTTTATTATGTGTTGTTTTTTAGTATTTCTAGAGTGGTCTAAATAAATAGAAGACAATTATTATCAACTACTAAGGGCCCAGTACACAAAATTTGTGCACTGTGGAGGGGGTCCCTTAGTGCAGCCTGCCCCCTCTCACGTACTTGGAGCTCTCAGGGAATATCCCACTGATGGTTTAGGCTCGTTTCCCTTTGTGGGAGGCGATTGGGCTGATCAGGGGAAAGCGCCAGCCCCATCATCCCGTGGCAGCAGCCACTGCCAGTCACCGCAACTGCAAAGGTATTTTCATCAATATAGATTGCACTCCCTTCACCATGAAAACATGACAACTCTCTTTAAGCATTTTCAAGATGTGTATTTCATAGGATATTTTCTTTTTATCCTTACCTGAGGATATGCTTCCATTGATTTTTCCCCCTTCCCTCGATTGCAGGCTCAGCCCCTTCCCAAGCATAAAGCCTCCACCCCAGGCTTTAGGCATGGGAAGGGGTTTCTCCCCAGCACCTCTGATTGAAGGCTTGGGCCCTTCCCAAACCTAAAGTCTATGCCCAGTGGTGGGCTGAGAGTGACTTGAATACCAAGGAGGTTCTTGGGACCCAGGTTTGTATGCAAATTAACCACCACATTTGTTGGGTTAATTTGCATACTCACTCTGATTGGCTGTGGGTGTAGTGGAGGTATGGTCAACTTACATGTTTCTCTATTATTAGGTAATATTTTCTTGGCAATTTTGAAAATATAACCCTTAACTTTATTGTTCAAAGTCATTGGGAGAGAGCACTAGAGACCAAGACCCTAAAGTTGATGCCACCAGCAAAAACGGGTTTGGCTCAGTGGATAGAGCATTAGCCTGCAGACTGAAAGATCCCGGGTTTGATTCCGGTCAAGGGCATATACCTTGGTTGTGAGCACATCCCTAGTAGGGAGTGTGCAAGAGGCAGCTGATTGATGTTTCTCTCTCATCAATGTTTCTGACTTTCTATCTCTCTACCTTCCTCTCTGTAAAAAATCAATAAAATATATATATTTTAAAAATTGATGCCACCAGATGTGCATTACTGCTTCTCTTATTAATATTGTCTAATTTTATTATGTAGTAAGCATTTAGAGAATGAGTTAAATTAATCTTTAGATTTGGGTTATAGAAATGGAATCATTTTCTAGCATATCACACCCTTACCTCAGAGACATTTTAGGTGTGAAATCTAAATCCATGAGTTCAGTTTCTCAAAAACCAGCAGACAAATTTGAAACTAATGGCAACATTGACTGAGGTTGTCATTGGCCTTGACAGAAGTACACATTAATTCATACTGGTTTTCTCTTTCCAAGGTAGGCGTTTTTTTTCCTCTCTCCCTTTCTACCAATATTTCTACCAATATGTTAAATGATGAGTATGAAAGACAACTTTTTAAAAAAATATATATATTTTGTTGATTTTTTACAGAGAGAAAGGGAGAGGGAGAGAAAGTCCCAAACATCGATGAAAGAGAAACATGGATCAGCTGCCTCTTGCATACCCCCTTCTAGGGATGTTCTCACAACCAAGGTACATGCCCTTGACCAGAATCGAACCCGGGATACTTCAGTCCACAGGACGATGCTCTATCCACTGAGCCAAACTGGTTTTGGCCAACTTGTTTTTTGTTTGTTTGTTTGTTTGTTTTACTATTTTTCCCCTTTGGGGATTTCCATTATAAAAAATTAAAATATTTTAATGTATTTGTAGAATGGAATTGTTCTGAGGTAAGACTTTTAATAATTTATTTTATAAGTAGAGGCCCAGTGCACAAAATTTGTGCAAGAGTAGGCTTTCCTTCCCCCAGCTGCTGGCACCAGCTTCCCTCTGGCACCTGGGACCTGGGCTTCCCTTGCAGAGGGAGGCCCCACCCATCCACCACAGCCCACTGGTCGTTAGCCTGGGCCTCCTTCTATGGGGTGATCATGGGGCGATTGGCCAGGTCCCTGACAAATAGCAGTGCACCCACCTTGCCTGGCTTGGCCAAGTCCCTGACAAATTGCAGTGCACCCACCTTGGCGCCAGTGTGTGTCATAGCATGGTCATCTGGAAGGTCTTTTGGTATAATTAGCATATTATGCTCTTATTATTATAGATCTTTTGGAGAATGTGTGTTCATTATTGCACTTACCTTCCTGAAAAGGATTTGTTGAGAAGTCTTATTTCCTACTACTCTTGAATCTTGAAAGTAGAAGTCATGTACTGTAAGTAAATTTAGTTATTCTAAAAGATAATATCTAATATAAAACCAAGGAAGTATTTGCATTATTCTTATAATTTGTATTTTTCTGATTAACACGATCTTAACCCAGGATAATTATGAGTTTTAATCTAAATTATGAGTTTTAATATTAGTTTTCTTCAGTTACTCTTCCTAGATCTATCATAAGTATTTTTTTCTATACTGCTCAAAACTGTCCATACTTTTATTCTGACTCCACTGTCATTGTCTGGTGAACTTGGGCCAATCATTTGTTTTGTTGGTTCTTTTCATGTTCACCTATAAATTATGACACACTGAGATAGCTGCTATTAAAGAGCTTTCAGTTCTTAATTTCCACAGATTCAAAAATCTTGGGATAATACAATTTATATTTCTTAACCAATACTTTTATTCAAAAGGTAATCTGCTTATTTAAATTTTCCCTCCACACTCATTTCTCTTAGTATAATCAACCAGTTTATTTTTATCTTCATCATACTCCTTTTGAATCATACATCTAGATTTTCATTTTTCATCCAACTTAGAAAATGAAGTGATGTTTTTTTAACCAAGGACATATTATCTGTAAGGACATGTTGCATCTTGGTTAGAATCTTTTCTAATCAAGAACATGACCCTCTCCCCCTCAAACAGATCTCCCCAACCCCACCCTGAGTTGGAGATCAGTATGAACACAAGAGGCAACCTGATGGGTCTAATATGTTGGTTAATTCTCTACCTTGTGCAAAGGACTGCAGTCTGCTTTGAATGTAGCAGACCTAGTCCCTGCCCTAAGATTGCTTTTGTTTATGCTTAGCAGGAAGATAGGCAATTAAACAAATAATAATAAAGACATAGAATGAAGATTACCATGATGCAAGTAGTAAAGGGATCTAAGGATGCATATAAGAGAGACACAACCTAGAGAACACCTTCTTATAGAGATATTACTGAATGTAGACCAGAAGCATGATTGGGAATTAGCCAGGGAGCGGGACTGGGCTGAATGACCTGGCAGAGGTCAATTATGTGTGAACACCCAGAGGTCAGAGAGTGTTCCTGGTGCCCACTAGCAGCACACTAGCCAGGCCATGCCTGGGGATGGAGAGAGAGTAAGAGAGATGGGATGGGGACTTCAGGCAGGTCAGAGACTCAAGAGTTCTGTAGGCCCTGTTAACATGCTGGACTTTGCTTGAAGTACAATGTGGGAAGGTTTTCAATAAAATGGTAATATGATTCTCCCTGTATATTGTGCCTCATTTTGGACTGTCTGCTGTTGAGAAACTAATTGAGAGAGTAAAGCAATAAACCAGGAGAGAAATGGTGATGGCCTTGATTGGGGTGCTGGCAGGGCATTGGAAAAGAGTAGATGACTCTGAATGATATTTAGAGAAAAAAGTCCACAGAGCTTGCCATGTGACTGACTATGAAGGTGAAGGGAGAAGTAGGAATGAAAATGACTTTCACATATTTGGAATTCCAATGAGATACCATTTCCTACCTCTCTGAGTCTTAGCATCTTTGTATGATAGGGTTATTATATGTTCCACCTCGAGGATTTTAAAACAGCTCAAATAAAGTCAGACCCTCTACCAAAGCAAAGGGAAGGTCCTGGATCCAAGAGACAACTCACCCATGTTCACCCAATGGGCAGAGAATAGGTAGGCTCAATGGGCCCTTTGCTGGATCCTAGTACCAAGTCCAAGTCCAAGGGATGGTCCTGGGGGAGCCTCTTTGGAATCCTGCTGACTACGCCAAGTAGTGTTAACGTGAAAAAAAACACAAAAAACATTGAAATCTGTAAAGAATTTTTGTGAGTTTATTTGAGCCACTGTGTTACCGGGAAGCAGAACCGTAATCAGTTGAGATAATGCTCCTGAGAATGGTGGGTTACATTTGTATTTATACATTGCCATCAAAGGAGGGATATAGGTGGGTTACATGAAATTCAGTGGTGATAATTAAGGAGGTGGGATAAAGCATAACTGGGAAAACCCCTGGGATTAGATAAAAAGTGAAATGATGGACACATACCTAGGTGGGTGCAGGAACAGTTAACATGATACTGAAGGAATTAGTTTTATCTTTCCTGGATCCCACCACATTTGGTTGTGCCTCAGGGGCTCCAGAAAAAGGGAAGTTACAAGTTACCCAGACATTTCAAGGGTATGTTATCATGTTATCATAGATGCAAAAAGACTCTTTTAACCCCACAGTAGCTTATGAGGGAATAGGTTCAGTTAAAGTAAAGGTTGACCTTGTCAGTGAAGATACTGGCCTAGGATGTAACTGCCCACCATAACTGTGTTTAGTTAAAGTTTAATTTTAGACCATCCTTTGTGGTTACTTTAGGTCTCCGAGTTTGCAAGACTGCCATGCAGGCCTCCCTTGAGCTTGTCAGGTCAGCATGTGGCCCCTTCCGTCCATACCCTCATAAGCTGCTGTGGGGTTAAAAGAGTTATATGTAAAGCACTGGTGCACAATAACCCCTCAGAAATGGTAACTATTATTTGCTCTTATAAAATAGTGTTGGTACTGACTCTACAGGTGTCATTTCAGGGACTTTTGAGATTCCATCTTTCGGGTTACAAAATAATATTTTAAAAATATAATTATAGTTGAGTAGGTCATGCCTCCATGACTTGTATCCTCCTGCCCATGGCTCTCTCTTAGCATTTCTCATTATCCAATGTAGGCACTGACACACATCCCCACAGCCGGCCCCCACTAGAACAGGAACTTCTTGAGGTCTTATTGCTGTTTTCACTCACAGAGCCTAAGAGGGCATACTCTAAAGTGAGCACATGATAGAATTTATTCAGGCGTTTTTCTCTGGGTGATAACAAGTAGCCGAGTGCAGAGCTGGAATTTTGATCAGAGCCTGGGACAGAATAGGACAGGTAATCCTGGACAGGATAGAAGGGCCATGAGAAACTGGGAAAGGGGAATAAGTGGAAGGAGGAAGTTGAGGAGAGGTGGGAGACGAAATCCCAGAGTGTGAACTGGATTGCCTCTAGACCTGTAGTTGTCATCATAATCACCCTTTGAAATGAGTGCTTCAATAATCAATAATTTGTGCAACACAGTGATTTGCAATTCAATTCAATTAGACATTTTATCATTTCGTTTTAAGGAGATAAACCTGCTTAAAGCCCCTGCTTTTATAGACAGCTGAAGTGCATGTAAGCAAATAAAATGCAGACTTGTAGCTGGTGAAGGGGTGGTAGATTTATTCACAAAGACTAAGCTCTTAGCAATTTTCTATTGAGTAAACCTTGGTGAGTTAAGACATGTAACAGATTATCCCAGCAGCGTGAATATTAGGAGACTCCAGTATCATTTGTCTACCCAGTAGTGCCCCTAATTAAGAGCACCTTGCAGCATTTCCCCAGATCGGTGGCGTTCAGTGGGCCCTGTAACTAGATGTATTTCACTTACTGCCTTGAGACACATGTTCCAGCATGTGGGAGTCATTAACTGCTTGATTATGCTCCCCTTCCTTTGTTGACATCTGGTTAAATCCATTCTCATTTTCAAATTCTTTGTCTCCAATTCTAATAACAGAAGAGGCTTTGTCTAGAGATTCTTAGTGTTTGTTTACTCAGGGGAATATCAATATTTCCTCTCATTATTTGCATCATGGTTTCGCAGCAATGGAATCCTTTGAAAGTAAACATGTATAATAACCCAACTTGATGAAGAACTCAAGTGAATCTAATCAATTATGATGAAACCAACTAGAAAACTGTTGGGGTTGCTAATGTGGAAATAACTCTTTTAATATTTATTTAGTAGGCCTTGGTTGAGTTTCTGCTTACAGTCAAGGCACTAACATGCCAAGGTGATATGGATGTCACAAACTGCTCTGTGTCCCCTCCCTCCAGAAATTTATTGTCTGGCCCTGATTGAAGGAGATAAGATTGCCTAAAAATAGGCTCACTGTGGCCAGCAGCGAGAGGACGAGAGTTGGTGTGACCTTCAGGATAGACACTGCCTAGGTAAATGATGCTGTTGTCACACTTCCATCTACCCATCTACAGCTGTCACTTTGAAAATTTCCCAAAGGTACTGTCCTCCCTTGTGGTTTTGCACATCTCAACCACTAAGCAATTTATAATGCAAACCTACCTTCCTGCACGCAAAGGCTGAACACATGCTTGTTGAATAGCAATAGAGTAGTTAAAATTGATTGAAATTTTACTATGCACCAGACACTGTATTGACTTCATTTACATACAATCTTCACATTGTCCAGGAGAGAAATTAAGAAATTGTATTAGGACAAAGACTGAGACATAACTTCTTTTTTAAAAAAAAACATTTCTCTATTGATTAAGGTGTTACATATGTGTCCTTCTTTCCCCTTTCCCCCCACATTCCCCCCACTCATTTCCTCACCCCCTGTTGTCTGTGACCATTGATTAGGCCCATGTGCATGCATACAAGTCCTTTGGTTGATCTCTTCCCCATACTCCCACCCTTCCCTACCTTCCCTACAAGGTTTGATGGTCTGATCGATGTTTCTCTGTCTCTGGAACTGTTTTTGTTCATCAGTTTATGTTGTTCATTATATTCCACAAATGAGTGGATACTTACCTTTCTCTGACTGGCTTATTTTACTTAGCATAATGATCTCCAGTTCCATACATGTTGCTGCAAATGGTAGGAGCTACTTTTTTAGCTCAATGTAGTATTCCATTGTGTAGATGCACCACAGTTTTTTAATCCACTCATCTGCTGATGGGCACTTAGGCTGTTTCCAAATCTAAGCTATGGTAAATTGTGCTGCTATAAACATAAGGGTGTATATATCCTTTCTGATTGATGTTTCTAGCTTCTTGGGATATATTTCTATAAGTGGTATTACTGGGTCAAATGGGAGTTTCATTTTTAATTTTTTGAGGAAACTCTATACTGTTTTCCACAGTGGCTGCACCAGTCTGCATTCCCATAAGCAGTGAAAGAGGGTTCCTTTTCCTCCACATCCTCACCAACATTTGTCATTTACTGATTGGTTGATGATAGCCATTCTGACAGGTCTGAGATGGTACCGCATTGTCATTTTGATTTGCATTTCTCGGATAATTAGTGACTTTGAGCATGTTTTCATATGTTTCTTGGCCTTCCTTCTGTCTTCTTTGAAAAGTTTCTATTTAGGTCTATTGCCCATTTCTTAATTGGGTTGTTTTTCTTCCTTTTGTTAAGCTGTATGAGTTCCCTGTAAATATTGGAGATTAAACCCTTATCATTGATATCATTGGCAAATATGTTCCCCCCTGCAGTGGGCTTTCTTGTTGTTTTGTTGATGGTTTCTTTCGCTTTGCAAAAGCTTTTTATTTTAATGTAGTCCCATTTGTTTATTTTCTCTTTACTTTCCATTGCTCTAAGAGCAGTATCATTGAAGAAGTTCCTTCAGCATATGTCTGAGATTTTTCTTCCTGTGGATTCCTCTAGTATTTTTATGGTTTCCTGTCTTATGTTTAAGTCTTTATTCATTTTGAGTTTATTTTCATGTATGGTATAAGTTGGTGGTCTAGTTTCCTTTTTCTACATGTATCTGTCCAATTTTCCCAACACCATTTATTGAAGAGACTCTCTTGACTCCGCTTTATGTTCATGCCTCCTTTGATGAATATTAATTGGATATAGTCATTTGGGTTGATTTCTGGGTTCTCTATTCTATTCCATTGATCTATATGTCTGTTCTTATGCCAGTATCATGCTCTTTTGAGAACAGTTGCTTTGTAATACAGCTTGATATCTGGTATTGAGATCCCACCTACTCTGTTCTTCTTTCACAGATTTGCTGCAGCTATTCAGGGTATGTTTTTTATTCCAGATGAATTTTTGGAGAGTTCATTCTAGGTCTGTGAAATATGCCATGTTAATGGGGCTTTCATTGAATTTATAGATTGCTTTGGTAGAATGGACATTTTGATGATGTTGACTCTGCCAATCATGAACACGGGATGTTCTTCCATCTGTTTATATCTTCCTCTATCTCTTTTTTCAGTGTCCTGTAGTTTTTTGCATATAGGTCTTTTACCTCTTTAGTTAAGTTTATTTCTAGGTATCTTAATTTTTTTTTGGTACAATGGTAAATAGGATTTCTTTTTTAGTCTCTCTTTCTGTAAGTTCACTATTGGTATAAAGAAATGCCATAGATTTCTTGGCATTAATTTTGAATCCTGCTACCTTGCTGAAATCATTTATTAAGTCTAATAATTTTTGACAGAGTCTTTAGGGTTTTTTTATGTACACTATCATATTATCTGCAAATGAGGACAGTTTTACTTCTTTTCCAATTCGGATACCTTTTATTTCTCCCTTATCTGAGAGCAATGGCTAGTAATTCTAGTACTATGTCAAATAGAAATGGTGAGAGAGGGCTTCCCTGTCTTGTTCCTGTTCTTAGGGAAAATGGTTTTAGTTTTTGTCCATTGAGTGTGATGCTGGCTGTGGGTTTATCATCTATGGCTTTTATGATGTTAAAGTATGATCCTTCTATTGCCACCTTGCTGAGAGTTTTTATTAAGAAAGGGTGTTAAATTTTGTTAAATGCCTTTTCTGCATCAATTGATATTACTATGTGATTTTTCCCCTCAATTTGTTTATGTGATATATCACATTTATTGATTTGTGGATATTGTACCATCCTTGCATTCTGGTATAAATCCTTCTAGGTCATGTTGTATGATCTTTCTGATATACTGCTGGATTCAATTTGCTAGAATTTTGTTGTGGATTTTGGCATCTATGTTCATGAGGGATATTGGCCTGTAATTCTCTTTCATTGTGTTGTCTTTATCTGATTTTGTATTAGGGTGATGCTGGCTTCATAGAATGATTTTGGAAGTGTTCTTTCCTTTTGAATTTGTTTTAATAGAGACATAAGTTCTTCATTAAGGATATTTTATGGCAAAAACAGAAACTCACTCAACGTAATTTAAATTTTAGGTGGCAATAGGAATTAATGGAAGGTTATCGAAAGATCTTATGAAAACCAAAGGAAGGACCTATATCTAGGTCTCAAGAGGTACTGTAACCATAAAACTTCTGAGAACATAAGCAAGCAATCTCTCTTTCCCTATTGCTGCTTCTCCTCATTCTTGTGATTTCATCTCTGTTCAGGCTTCTACTGATTACCAGGTTTTGGCACCATGTCACAATGCCAATCTCAACCCCCAAGTTTGCATTACTTCATCCAAGCAAAATTCCCAGACTGAGAATGGCACCTAAGTCCCAAATCTGTATTTTAGGGAAAGATGGCCTGATTGCCCTTGATTGCATCAGGTACTCACATCTGGTGTAATCAGGTGGGCCAAATCACGATTATCACCTTAAAGACATGACAGCTTGAGGTTTGTGCCTGTGGATGATGGCAGGCACTGCTCAGAGAAGTGTGGGGCTCAGCAGGCCCTCCAGACCAAGTCTGCTAAAAGTGGGTAAGAATCTGATCATCCAGAATCAATAAAACTTGGTAGCCAATTGAATATGGGCATGAGAGATGTGGAGAAATTGGAAATGACTCCTTGGGTTCTATGTTGGGGAACAAAGAGAGCCATTAAACTGGTAAGCATTGGAGGAAGAGGAAGCCTGTGAAAAAACAATGTGATGAAAACATCTTTCATGTCAAGAAAAACATAAGAAGGTCTAAGGTTTTAGCTGAGGGTGAGCTGCAGTCTAGCCTCCGCAGTTTCCACTAAACTCTCCCATTGTGATCTTTGCCATATGACTACCAGGGTGGGGAGATTTTTCTCTACAAATTTGCCTAATGTGTAGCCATATCTTAAGACGGAAGGAACTTCCTCCCCCCCCACACCCAACACAATCCCAACCTAGCACTAAAAGGACAAAGAGTGTGTTTGTATTATACATCATTTTACACACATACTCAGCCCACATTGGCAGTTATAGATGGGCAGTAAATATATATTTAATGGGAGAATAGATGAACATTTTTAAAAAGCTATTTACAAAAATGCCTAAATATTTTGTAGAAAGAAGCACAAAATGCACTCAGCATAAAAACAGCTAATTTTTGTTGTTTTTGATAATCCTCACTCAAGGATATTTTTCCATTGATTTTTAGAAAGGGAGGGAGAGGGAGAGACACAGAGAGATATTAATGTAAGAGAGACACATTGATTCATTTCCTTCCACACGTACTCTGCCACCAAGGTACTGTCCTTGATCGGAATCAACCCTGGAACTCTTCAGTCCACAGGCCAATGCTCTATCTACTGAGCCAAGCCTGCTAGGGCAAAAACAGCTAATTTTTAAGTTAGAGATTTTATTCTTAAAATGACTCAATGCTCTGGTCTTTTTTAAAAAATGTATTTTTTTAATTGATTTCAGAGAGGAAGAGAGAGGGAGAAAGATAAAAACATCAATGATGAGAGAGAATCATTGATCGGCTGCCTCCTGCATGTACCCCCACTGGGTATTGAGCCTGAAACCTAAGCATGTGTCCTTGACTGGAATCAAACCCGAGACCCTTCAGTCCACAGGCTAATCCTCTATCCACTGAGCAAAACCATGTAGGGCACACAATGCTCTAGTCTTAAAAGTAAGATGACCAACTTGTCCCAGCTTACCTGGGACTTACATGGTTTGAGCATTGGAAGTCCCAAGTCCTGGGGAATGCTTCAGATCCTAGCTACCAGGATGGCCCATCACCCAGGATAATGTCACCTCTCACATGGCATGTGTTTTTTATTTTTTATCAAGGGCAGCTAGATTTGGACCAACATGATCCTTTCTTTCTAGGTCAAGATCAAAAGCTCACATTTTACTGTCACTTCCACACAAGGCCTTTCCACCCCTAATCTTTACCTTGCTAACTAGGTAACAGATACAATTAATTCTGAAAATTACATTATATCAGTGCAAAAGGAAGAGTGTTGGTTTATACAGAACTTGGTCTCTAAAAAAATGAATGCTGAAACAGAACAGAAGGGGCTTGGCTGTACTACAAACAGAATGACAATACACATCGGTATCTAAGGCCTCTGAATTCAACTTCCTGATAGTAATGTTGTCTAAGTAACCTGTGAATAATGGAGACAAGTAATCTGAACTTTGTAGTTACCAAAATGGTGTACCTTTGTCCCTGATTTATAAATTGCCGTTCCAAGTCATCTGTTCTCTCAGGCGTGAGATGTCCATATGTCCCTACTTGTGTAGGGTGGTGTCAGATTATGTCTATTGTCCGCATTTAATTATTACTAGCACACCCTTTCACTATGAAAAATGTCCCAATATAAAAAAATGTCCATGTTGGATAATACATAATATGGTCACCACACTTATGGGTATAGATATCTGACTCTCAGAGCCTAATCATCTCAGTATGAGTTGACAAATCAAGCTTCTAAATGTTCCAAGGGCCCCCCGGGCCCAGATGTGAGGAAGTCACTGTACTGTGCAGAGAGCCCTGTGTCTTATCACTACCTCTCCTCTGCTAGCTCTCGAGCCCTACTCCCTTCTCTATTCTGCCTCTTTGATATATTTACTGCCAGATAAAAGTTTAGAACAGATCTGAAAATCTCTTGACAAAAATGTGCCCAAATACCAGTCTCAAATTTAATTTCCTCTCCATGTTTAGATTAAGTTATCATTCTGAAAGAACTACATTTGCTTCTGTATTCATCTATGTTTCTCTATCACGATTAAAATATACCTCCTGTTTATTTTGCTGGCAAGGTTAATTTTGTTTAATTTTTGGAGAGTGTGGGCTCTTTCATTTTCTATTTTAAGGTGTTGATATGACTGTGTTGTGAGAAGTGTGTTATTCCATAAAGTTCTAAAGCCACATGTGCAACATGAAACTAAAGAGACTCAGAAGAAGGTAGGGGCATTGGGTTAATGGATTCAGGGGAGGCTGGGAAGGAAGGAGGATTCTGGTCCTTCCTTTGCTCAGGTGGCTCATTCTCTTAGCCTCAGTTACCTACCTGTGAACAGTTGTCAGTTTCCTCCCCTCTAGTGCTGCTTCCTGTACATACTGTTTCCTGTATACCTATAAATATGCTAAGTGGTCCAGACTAGCAAAGAGATTTACACAGCTGTGTGCTCTGTGTTTTGATGTGATTGTTTTATCCTTGACTATAATAAGAACTACTTTTAAAAATCTGTTAAAGTACATACACATGCCACAAATTGAAACAGACTGGAATGGTATGAAGTGAAAGGTAACTGTCTCTTTCTCTGACCCATATCCTGTTCCTACTCCTTAGATACTCATTTCCTTAGGTATTCTTCCAGGAAATTTGTACACATATGCACTCCCACAGACATGCACACACATATTATGAGTATCTTCTCTATCCAAATCTACTTCCTGAGCCCTTCTTGAGTGCAAGACACCAGGAAGCCAGGCGTAGTGGGAGGAGGAGGATGCAGTTCAGCTTCCCACAGATACCGAATCGCAATGTGTCTCCCTGACTACGGCTTCTTCCTGCTTCAATAACCTCAAATATGCTGCCAGAGCCATTTTCATAAAATCCTGCTATCCTCGGGTCCTTGCCCAGAGTGTATGATGTTTCCTGCTGTCTAGTTTAAATTTCTCTGCCTAACTTTCAGAGCTCTCCTTTATCTTGCTCCATTCTATCTAGTCAAATCTTTATTCTTCTTCTGAATGCTCACCTACAGAAAGGCCAATTTTATCTTTTTCTCCTGGGAAATGCTACCCTCAGGGCCATGTCTGGATGCTCTTCTCTTGAGCAGCTTTTCACCTGTCGGCCTCAGGAAATGTCCCCACAGGTTAGGATTAATCCTTGCATTGTGTAAGTGAGGAAACTGAGCATCAAGAGGGTGGTTTCCTACAAGCCAGATGCCTATTTTATGGTAGAGATGAAACTAGCACTTAGACTGGACTGATAGTCTTACTATTGGTTTTAGCTTTAAACTACACTGCTTATATCCCATAGGTGGTAATACTGTACACATCAAATCAGCACAAGAAAGGAGTAGATTAAGTGTAGCGAAACACATTGCTGTATTATCACCCCTGTGTGAGATAGAAAGAGGCTGCAGTTCATTTAGAGGAATAGACCATAGTGCTGATCAGTCCATGAATGGGGCACTGGAGCTAAGCAATGATGGCAAATCCTTCTCTAGAGCCTCGTCTGTAAAATGGAGCTAATGATATTAGCCATGTAAGCTTGAGCAGAGGGAGCAAAGCCTGAGACATTTCTTTTTTTTATCAATTAGAGAGAATAACCTCTCATTTTGGATCATGGTGGCCCAGATGTCACTTCTGCTCCAACATGTTATCAAATGTGAAGTAAAGTGTTTGTTTGGTATAGTCCCTATACCATACTATAGAGTGTTTGACTTTCACCCTGATGCTTTGTCCAGAAACCTCTGAGATTGGAAATGTTTGAGCCCCAGAACTCCTTTATTCACACCAGTTCATCCTTTCACCACACAACCTGCTTCCCACCTCTAACATGTGCTTCCCACTGCTGGCCTAGGCCAGCTTCCTAAATATCTGTCTGCCGGTCCTAGACATTCTATTTTGTCCATCCCTAGACATTCACCTCTGTTGGGATACCCTTTCATTTCTTTACTCTATAATGCTGAACATCTGTGAATAACTTCTCCTTTCTGTCACCATCATCTAGTAACAATGCTCCCTCTGCCTGGATGCACCTAGAAACCTGAAAGCCCTTCTTCTGAAAGGGCAGAGCAGGACTGCAAAGAACAATTTAGACAGCTGCTATTTTGGACTGTGTGACTTGGCAGCCGCCATGTTGGCCACATGATGTGTAAACTTACCTGGGGGCTGCCATCTTGAAATCACAAAGACCAACCCCTCCCTTTGAATTAGCCAATCATGAAAGACTGCGTCTGAGCTCCAATCAAGAGCAAAGGACAGGTCACATGCGTTGGGGATTATTTGCATTACTAGCCCCAGCCCTCACCCAACCAATCGGAATATGCCCCACCTCCCGACCCCAAGCCCTATAAAATCATTGTGTTTTTGAAACTAGCCCTCTTTTGCATCCCACTGCTGTGACGGTGGAGGCAGAGAGCCAAGCTAGTTTGTAATAAAGGCTCTTTTGCTTTTGCATTGGACTCGGCTCCCTGGTGGTCTTTGGGGATCTTGAAATATGGGCATAACATTTCCAATCCTAAGAAGAGACCTTGAGTCCAATTTTATCATCAACTTGAGGTATGACAGGTAGAGGAGTAGAGATAGTTAAAAAGAAACCCAACCTTTTTGGTCTATATTTAATGCCTGATGCCTCGTTTCCACTTTTTTTGCCCATACCTGTCTGCTCCAGAGTGAACACTTTCAGTTCACTTTTAGGGCTCAGCATTGGGGTGGATCCCTTTGAGGAGGATGGATCTGTCAGTGCTTGGAGAGGCTGTGACCTTCCTCAGAACAAAGAAGGCTGAGCTGCTTCTGCTACAGGCCATGGCCTTTGATGCTAAGCTCATCGTGATGACTGCTGGCTTCACTTTATTTTACTGCTGCCAGGTGGCAACTGAAATATTTGATTGGTTGAGAACCATCACCTGGAGATTAACTTAACCCGCCTCTATGAACCTCTGAGCAGCTGAGGAGCCCAGAGTGTCCAGGGTAGGGATGGAGGTTTGCAGAGAAGAGGAGGCGTGCTGGGAGGCACCCAGGTGCAGGCCCTGCTTACTTGGCCATAAAAGATGTTTTCTTTTCCAGGAAACACAGTTATAGTACAGATATCCGCAGGAGTGACCCCAGGTAAAGTCTTTCTGAGAAACCTCCTAGTTGTCAATGGATAATGGAGGGGACTGAGACTTAGATTATAGGTTGGGCTCGTTTACTGTAAAGAATACAGGAATAGACTGGGAAGGCAGGAAAAAAAGGCCATCTTTGGCCCCTTCGGTATTTACTAGTGTTGGAGTTTGCCCTCTGGCTCTCTTCTAGGTCAACAGGGTCACTCAGCCAACATTAAACAAAAGATAATTGGGAGACTTGCTCACCCTGATTAATAATTTATTGGTAGTGACAGGAAAAAACAAAGGTTAATGAGGATTTAGCCTCAAGATAAAGGCTAAGTGCTACATGAAAATCTCTAAATAAATGATGTGTTTTCCCCTCACCCTTTTCATGTCTGGGCTGCATGGCCATCTTCTGAATTTCAATTTAATTGGAGATTTGGAATCACATTTATAGTGTAATCTAGCATCAAGCCACCTACATATCTCAATTCCAAAATGATTCAATAGTGTAACATAAATACTGACTGAGCATTGTTCTAGTACCCAAAATTAGTCAACATCAGGCTTTAATATGACCAATTAGAATTCAAGCCAGTTATGTAGGACATTATATTTCCATCATAGACCAGTTCTGGATCAGTTCCCAGTTTCCAGTCATTAAATTTAATTACTGTGATTGCATTTCAGAGAAGCTAATTATAATCCATCAATTCAAATACAACAACAAACTACCCCTGAGGTCAGAGCTGGTCAAGCAGAAGCTTATCGCAGGTAGTGAGATAACAGAGGACCAGGCCATAGGGATTCCAGAGAGGAAAATCAAAATTAAGCCCAGGCTCTGGAGATAATTGGATGATACATTTAGTAAGCTCAGTTGGCACTCAAAATAATTACTTAAAATATAACAACCACATAATTTTTAATTAATTAAATTATTTTTTTTTTTTGCCTAATTATTCTTCCTCATAGAAATGCACTGGCAGCAAAAATACGAGAGGCTAGCAGACAATACATTATGGTTTATGGAACTCAGGCCAAGTGAAAGCAGTGTAATAAAGGTATGTTGCAAGTAGTCTTGGGATCAAATTCCCTGTCCTTGATATTCTCTAGCTGTGTAATTAGAGCAAATCACTTCTTACCGAGCTTCTGTTTCCTCACCTGTCAAACCATATAATACACAGTCTGCCTTCATCTATGAGGATCAAATGAGAAAATAAATGGGGAAAACAAATACAATGCAATAAGGTGACACCTGGGACAGGAAACTAGAACTGCTGGGTGTCAAACAATGTGGTTTTAGAGATAAAGAAAAAACACCATCCCAGAGCCAAATATAAATGACTTTTATATAAGGACGGGTAGATAATCTACTTAAAATCACTACAAAACTGAATATAAGATTGCCCCAACTTTATTCAGTACTCAAGAAAAAAAAAAAAAGACTTGAAAGAAATGCTTCACACGGATAATAATGGTTTTCTGAGTTCCATCATAGATGATGTTTTAAAATTTTTTCATTGTTTTAAAGTTTTCTTCAATAGCCGAAACTGGTTTGGCTCAGTGGATAGAGTGCAGACTGAAAGGTCCTGGGTTCGATTCCGGTCAAGGGCATGTACCTTGGCTGCGAGCACATCCCCAGTCGGGGGCGTGCAAGAGGCAGCTAATTGATGTTTCTCTCTCATCGATGTTTCTGACTTTCTATCCCTCTCCCTTCCGCTCTGTAAAAAAATCAATAAAATATATTTGCCGAGACCGGTTTGGCTCAGTGGATAGAGCGTTGGACTGCGGACTGAAGGGTCCCAGGTTCGATTCTGGCAAGGGCATGTACCTTGGCTGCGGGCACATTCCCAGTGGGGGGTGTGCAAGAGGCAGCTGATTGATGTCTCTCTCTCATAGATGTTTCTGACTTTCTATCCCTCTCCCTTCTGCTCTGTAAAAAATCAATAAAATATATTTAAAAAAATAAAGTTTTCTTCAATAGATAAATGTTACCATTGTATTGAAAAATATATTTAATCATCCACAATTATGAAATCAAATGGGAAAAACTTTTGAATTTACAGATGAGAAAATGAAGGCCCCAAGAAGTAAGACCATTCTTTATATTTTACTAGAGGCTCAGTGCATGAAATTTGTGCACTGGAGGGAGGGGATATTCCTCAGTCCACCCTGCCTGCACCCTCTCCAATGTGGGACACCTCAGGGTATATTTGACTATAGTTTTAGACCTGATCCTTGTTGGACATCCCTCTCACAATCTGGGACTGCTGGCTCCTAACCACTCGCTTGCCTGACAGACTGATCACCCCCTAACCACTGCCCAGCCAGCCTGATTGACACCTAACTGCTTCCCTTCCAGCCAGATTGCCCCCAAGTGCCCTCCCCTGCTGGCCTGGTTGTCCCCAACTGCTGTCCCCTGCAGGCCTGCCCCTCCCCAACTGCTCTCCCATGAAGGCCTGGTCACCTCCAACTGCTCTCCCCTATAGGCCTGGTCCCTCCTAACTGCTCTCCCCTAGCCTGGCCCCCCTAACTCTCTCCCCTATAGGTCTGGTCTCCCCCAAATGCTCTCCCTTGCAGGTCTGGTTGCCCCTAAATGCCCTTCCTTGCAGTCCTGGTTGCCTCCAACTGCCCTCCCTTGTAGGCCTGGTTTCCCCCAACTGTTCTTCCCTGCCAGCCATCTTGTGGCAGCCATTTTTGACCACATGGGGGTGGCCATCTTGTGCGATGGTGTGAGGGTCAATTTGCATATTACCTCTTTATTATGTAGGATTACTAGGAAATCCAGGTGTCCTCATTAAAATCATTCCATCTCTGTAATTATTTATGAATGCAAAGGATTAAAAGTTGACTGAATTTATTTACTTCATCTTCAAAAACATCCCCATGAAGGCCTGGGACTCAGATAGGTAAAAATTTCAGAAAATTCTTCTCTCTCAGAATGTCTAAGGGTGATTAAAAACAATTGTTAATTGAGAGGCAGCTGATGAGCTTGATGATTGAGAGAAACAATGGAGGAAAAAGAGCTTAGCATATGAGATAGAGAAAGCATGTTGTATTATTAGAAACACTCTGATTTAGGAAGTAGGTGATCTAATTTCTGGACATTAGTCTAATGACTGCCACTAATTAGCTATGTGACTGTGGACAATTCTCTCTCTCTCTCTCTCTCTCTCTCTCTCTCTCTCTCTCTGTTAATCCTCACTCCAGGATACCTTTCTGTTGATTTTCAGAGAGAGTGGAAGAAGAAGGAGAAATAAAGAGACACATTGATGTGAGAAAGACACATCTATGGTTACCTCCCACAAATGCCCCACCAGGCCCAGGGACTGAGCATGTAATTCAGGTACCTGCCCCCAAGCAGGATCAAACCTGGAACCCTTCTGTCTGCAGCAGGCACTTTATCCACTGAGCCAAACTAGCCAGAGCTAGACAACTCTCTTAATCTCTTTTCTTTGGTTCTTTTTCTTAAAAAAAAAAAAAAGGGAGTGAGGGGCAGGTGATAGCCATGTTTTTTTTCTCCCCCAAGTGAAAACATTTGGTGTAAAATACAGTGCCTTTACCTTAAATTTACAATATGTATGCAAAATGGATGCTTTTTATAAACAAGCCTGTTTTCATAGAAATAACACAAAGCAAGATTTGTTTTTGCAAAAAAAGTCCAAAAGAATAGATACAATGCAGGCCCAGTATTCAAAATGCAAATAACAAGTAGAAGCAAATACACAATCAGTCAACTAGGAATAAAAAAATCTTCTGGCCCAGCAGTTTTAGTGATGAATTGGTTGCAATTAGGGAACCGGAGAAGGGAGCACAGTGTTGATGGTGAGGGTAAGAAACTAGTGAGCAAAAGAATGTTGCCTGATTTCACCTCCTCCTCACACATTCTGTCCCAAAGTCTGTTTCCCCACCTCCTGGGCATCTGGTGAGGGCCCTGACCTGAAGCCTTCAGACTAGTAGCTTTTGTAATTCATGTGTCAGCAGAGGTGGTGGTGACAAAATTGGTGTTATCACCATGGTTGCAGCAAGGTTTCATCTGTGCCACAAGGCCAGATTTCCCCATTCCAGCCAAATGCTATCTATTTGAGAAGCTGTATCAGGAGATTTCTGTGAGCTTCTGGTAAAACTCAATTTGCTTTAAAAGTCTGTTTCTCATTCATCTTCTCTGGCTATCTGTCTCAGGTGGCAAAGAACTTGAGAAGCTGCCTCAGGTGTGTATGAAATTCTGCCTCATTGTACCAGAAACCTCTTATTGGTTAACTAGAAGCACAGTGCACAAAATTTGTGCACAGATGTGTGTGTGTGTGTGTGTGTGTGTGTGTGTGTGTGTGTGTGTGCATGTGTCCCTCAGCCCAACTTGCACAGTCTCCAATCTGGGATCCCCCTTGAGGGATGCCTGACTGCATTTAGTCCCAAACTCACCAATCCCTCTCAAACTCCAGGATTGCTGACTCCCAACTACTTACCTGCCTGGATGCCTAATTGCCCCTAACTGCTTCTGCCTGCCAGCCTGATCACCACCTAATAACTCCCCTGCCAGCCTGATTCATGCCTAACTGTTCCACTACCAGCCTTATTGCCCCTCACTGCCCTCCTCTGCCAGACTGGTCACCCCTAACTGCCTTCCCCTGGAGGCCTTGTCCCTCCCAACTACCCTCCCTGATAGGCCTGGTTTCCCCCAATTGCCCTCCTCTGCCAGTCCTGTCACCCTTAACTGCCCTCCCATGTAGGCCTGATTCCCCCTAAGTGCTCTCCCCTGCTAGTCTTGTCTCCCCCACCTGCCATCCCTTCCAGGACTCATTGCCCCTAACTGCCAAGCCCTAAAGGCCTGGTTCCCCATCCCCTCAACTGCCCTTCCTTGCTGGCCTAGTCCACCACCACCACCACCCCAATTGCCCTCTCCTGCTGGCCTGGTTCCCCTCAACTGCTTTCCCCTGCTGGCCTGGTCCCCCCAATTGCCCTCCTCTGCTGACCTGGTCCCCCCCAACAACCCTCCCCTGAAGGCCTGGGTCCCCTCCAATGGCCCTCCCCTGCAGGCCTGGATTCCCCATAAATGCTCTCCCCTGCTGGCCTTATCCCCTCCAACTGCTCTTCCCTACTGGCCAGGTCACCCACAACTGTCCTCCCTTGCAGCCCTGGTCCCCTCCAACAACCCTCCCCTGCAGGCTTGGGTCCCCCCAACTGCCCCTCTCCCCTGCAGGCCTCAGTCCTCCACAATTGGCCTCCTCTGCTGGTCTGGTCCCCTCAACTGCCCTCCCCTGCTTGCCTGGTTCCCCCCAATGGCCCTCCCTGCTGGCCTATTCCCTCCTAACTGCCCTCCTCTGCTGGCCTGCCTCCTCCCCGAATTGCCATCCCCTGCAGGCCTGGTCATCCCCAACGGTCCTCCCCTGCATGCCTGATTGCCCCCAACTTCCCTCCCTTGTAGGCCTAGTCCCTCCCAACTTCTCTCTCCTGCTGGCCATCTTGCACCAGCCATCTTGTGTCCACATGGGGGCAGCCATCTTGTGTGTTGGAGTGATGGTCAATTTGCACCTTACCCTTTTATTATATAGGATTGTATTGTGGAGGGCTGCTTTACTTGGTTGGGTCTTGGGATGGTGAGGATACTGAGAAAAGAAAAAAAAATGCATGGGAAAATGATCAGAACCAGTTATGTTACATGACAAATATAACCCTGTGTTTTCTGTCCTCAACCTTCCCCCTCCAATTCTAGCATGTAATTTCCTTGGCAGGCATTCATTCCAAAATTAAAACTTAGGTATAGCCTTAGATGCTTTGGCTCAGTGAATAGAGCATTGGTCTGTGGACTGAAGGGTCTAGGTTTGATTCCAATCAAGGGCATGTACCTCGGTTGTAGGATCCTCTCCAGCTTGGGCCCTGGTTGGGATGAGTGCAGAGAGAAACCAATCGATGTGTTTCTTTCACATCAATGTTTCTCTCTCTCTTTCCCTCTCTCTTCCACTCTCTGAAAATCAATGGAAAAATATCTTCAGGTGTGAATTTAAAAAACAACTAAGGGCTAAAGAAATCTCAAAGGCCAGACATGACCACTAACCCAGATTTTCACTGAGTTGTAACTAGACCTTTCTGAGTGAAGTTTTATGGAGCAGAGCTGGAAAGGGTCAAAGCACCTAGACTAGTGGTTGGCAAACTCATTAGCCAACAGAGCCAAATATCAGCAGTACAACAATTGAAATTTTTTTTGAGAGCCAGAAACTGACTTCTGGACCTGGGCCACGAAGTTTCCATTGCACTGTACGTGCACGCCCATCTGCACGTGGTATTTTGTGGAAGAGCCACACTAAAGGGGCCAAAGAACCTCATGTGGCTTGCGAGCTGCAATTTGCTGACCACTGACCCAGACAATTTCCCAGGACCTGGGGCTGTGAGTAGGAGGTAAGTGCTGGGGTTGGGAGGAGTAGGTAAGGTTTGAGCAGGGAAATTTCTGGTAGTAAAATGGCATATGATGCTCCCAACCTCTGCTTGCTGAAATGTCTCTTGTTCCTGTGTGGATTTTTTTTTCAGGATAACCTTTCATAATTTTATTGAATTTTCCAATTACCTATTTGGTGATTCTGAGTCAACAAGCAAAATTAGCAGGAACAAGGTCATACCATATGAAAGTGTCTAACATATTTTGCATCTAATTAATATTTTTTTTCCCTATAGAGAAGAAGAAATTCTGGATTCATGATAGCAAAATACTTATGTTGAGGCTGAGGTTAAGGGGAGTGGAGATGATCGCAAAATAATTGCTGAGACAACAGATGGAAAGATAAAGCAATGATTATTTTATCTCAGGAATGACTAGTTTCTTAATTTAACCAAATAATTTTTTTAATACTGTAATTAAGAACCTGTGATAGGAGATACAGCTGATAACCTTAGGAAACTTTAACTTATGCCCCAACTGCATAACAAAAAGGTACAACATCCTATAGTATCCTTTAACAAACAGGCACAATAATTAGAAAGTTTGTCTTTCACAGCCTTATCTTTGTACTTGAACAATTTATGATCAAAAGCATTGCCATTTAAGCTGGTTTGGCTCAGTGGATAGAGTGTCGGCCTGTAGACTGACGGGCCTTGGGTTCGATTCTGGTCAAGGGCACATGCCCAGATTGTGGGCTCAATCCCAGTAGGGGCATAGATGTTTCTATCTCTCCCTCTCCCTTCCTCTCTGAAGCCAATAAAAAACATATTAAGAAAAGGAATGTTGTTAGTTTGTTAATAAAATTTTGTACTCGTATATGGCAAACTGAAATCTTTAAAAAATAAAAAATTATAAAGGTCTGGAATCCATTCAAATTATTACTAATGGTGTCTTGATATGCCTTCCTAACAGTATCTAAACATAAAAAAATTCCAAATTAGGTAGATTTTGTATAACTCACTAATAGATTTAAGGGAGGAATGAGACCCTTATCCTATAATCTATATAAAAGAGAAACATGCAAATTTGACCATACCTTCACTCCTGATTGGCTATGCTACCAGCCAATCAGGAGTGGGGGTGGGGCCAAGTGGCGCAAGCACTGGGCCCGGGGGTGGAGATGAAATGGTGGTGGTGGTGGCGAGTGCTCAGCCCCCAGGTGCTATGAGGGGAAGCGGTGGCCCCTAGTCAATAATAATATAAATAGGTAGGCAAAGAAAAATTCAGAATGTCTTGCATAAGGAACCAGAAAGACTCAGTTAAAACTATTTGGCTTTGAGACAATCTCTTATTAAAGAAAAAAAAAATGTAGATTTGAACCTCTCTTTTCCATCATTGCTCATACCAACTTTTTAAAAACAATTTAGAGAGATATTTATATACCATATACACTGAGTGGTCAAATTATTATGATTTCTGAATGCATAATAATCTAGTCACTATATATATATGTATATATATCCAGTGCATGAATTTGTGCATGGGTGGAGTGTGGCCAGCCTGACCAGGGGGAGGGGACATGGGCAGTTGGCCGGCCTGCCTGCTGGTTGAGGGGACAATTTGCATGTTAGCCTTTTATTATATAGGATATATACTGAGTGGCCAGATTATTAAGTGTTCAGAGATCATAATAAGCTGGCCACTCAGTGTAGTTCACCTCTTTAAAGTATATAATCCCTAAGTTTCTAGTATATTTAAAGAATTGTGCAAACATCACCATAAAATAATTTTAGAATATTTTCATCATACCCGAAAGGAATCTTATACCCATTAGCAGTCAGTCCCCTGTCTCCCCTCAATTACCTCAGGCACCCACTGATCTCCTTAAAAAAAAAAAAAAAAAAATATATTGTGTGTATATATATATATATATATATATATATATATATATAGTACTATAACTTAGATTTAATAGTAGTACATATGTTTTCCCCCCATTGTCTTCGCCCCAGCCTTCCCTACATCCCAGCACATGTCCCCATCTGACCCTCTGCCCCAGTGTCTTGCATCATTGGTTATGCTCATATGCATGCATACAAGTCCTTTGGTTGATCTCCTACAGCACCCGCCCCCCACCATCCTCAGCCTTCCCCCTGTAGCTTGACAGTCTGTTCAATTCCTCCCTGCCTCTATATCAATCACTCTCCCCTGTTTCTTTTCTTCAAAAATATCTTGCATCTGCATACTAGAAGTAAACGTATAAGAACAAAAAATGTTTGAGTCCTAGTTTCAATGTCAAATAGTTCTTTATGTGTACATGTCAGCAATGGTATCTGGATGGTGGACACATGGTGGCAATGCAAGTTCCATCCTCTCTGGTTTGATGTTGAGCCACCTACAGCAATGCACAGCTTTAGACTGCTAGCATGGCAAGGTGTTGTCAGTGTCCCCCATCTCTGGACCATCCTCGTGGCTGGAACAGACCTGTCAGTTCCTCACTGTCGCAGGAACCCACATGGTCTTGGAGTTGTTCTATGAAAACACACAAATACATTCTCAACCAAAAGTTAACAAAGGGATCCTCTCTGCAAATTAGATTTGGGATTCTTTGTATTTTTGCCCAGATGATTTTCCTTTGGCTTATTTTGACACCATGTGTGTTTTTCATGGGTATCCTGCTATTGGCATAATGAATGGAAGTTACTTTTCTGGAATAAGAATTTTCTAGATGATGTGCTGGGGGTAGGGGAGACTGGGGGGAGGATAATGGGGGGGGGAAGGAAAACATATGTACTCCATTAAATATAAGTTATACTGCAAAAAAATCAATAAAAATATATTTAAAAAAAGAATTTTCTAGATGTATTTTACTTACTCGATATTTTTCCTTACATGATATTACCCCCCCCCCTTTTTGATTAAGGGTGGCTTTTGGAAATTTTATATTGCAATCTTGGTAATTTTTAATTTTAATTTTTGCATAAAAATATGACTGCTTTAGGTTCTTTGTATGTTAGGCAATTTTACAGTGAGATGAACTACTAATAGATATTTTAGTTAATGTTTTAGGAACAGCTTTTTGTCCAGTACACTTAAATTTTCTTAAGTATTCACTTATTTCAATTGGCCAATTTAAATTAATCTGAAAACTTGATTACTTTTTTACTGTCCATTTTAGTACTCAAGCAAAAATCTTAGTTTACCCTGTAAATATTAGTGGAAAGGACTATTTGCATTCTTCAGTAGGCCCTGAGCATTCCTGGTACTAGACAGAATTTAGATATAGAGCAGCTGTTGCTGGCTGATTCTCTGTCTGTAACCTGGGTCCCGATCTGAGCTGTGCGTAGGAGGCGAAGCAGCCATAGGGGCAGGAAACCTTCCTCAGAAGGGGTGAGAGCTCAGGCCCCTGCAAGGTTTGTGGGTGAGGGTCTGTGCCCCTCCTCTGTTGACCTTTTAGTTCTCTCCTGTTGGCCCCTCTGCGACTGTGCCTGTCTTAGGTTGTTCCTTCCCTGAGGAATCTCATCCATCTCTGGCTAACCAGCCATCCTCTGGGCCCAAACAGGGTGATGTGAGGTTCAGTTCTATCTCCTTGGTAGTCTATGCCCCTGTGGCCTCCACGTCCAGCACCTGCCTTGGGGTCCCCTCGCCTGCTGTCGGGGTCCCAGTACTGATCACATATCTCGGGGGATCCAGGTTTCTTCTCCAGAGAGGGCTCAGCTCACACCATTGGGTGAGAGACAGATCCATAGTGTCAGCTGCCCAGAGGCTTCAACCACAACTTGACCGGAAAGCTCAGGCAATAGCTGTGTGCACTTGGATTGTAAGAAGATGGTCCCTCTTGGCAAAAAGGGCAATAGGGGCCAATATAGAATGCTCGAGTGGCTTCCCAGTGCCTTAATTCCTTCTAAAAGGGATTAATTCCTTTCCTATTCTTTTTTAACTTCCTGCCAAACATTCAAAGAATTAATTTGTAAGTTTCTTTGGGATAATTGTATAATATGCTGTTGTCAAATATCCAAAAAATTATAATGACATTGTAGAATAATATCATGTAAGGGTATTATGGTGTCACAGGAGGTTAAGGAGGGCCTAGCCTAAGGACTGGTGTCCATAGGAGATGACAAGCTCTAGGCCATGTCAATTCAATCTCAAACTAGCTGCCATTTTTTTTTTACAACTTTATATAAACTTTGTCAGGGATGTAAAAACACAAATTACTTACCTTAGTTTAAGAGGTCAAATATATTGACTTTCTCCCTTACTCCCACCACCTCCCACTTACCCTGAGGTTTGACATTCTGATGGACTTTTCTCAGTCTCTTGATTCATTCTTGTTCATCAGTCTACGTCATTCATAATATTCCACAAATGGGTGAGATCATGTGATATTTATCTTTCTCTGCCTGGCTAATTTCACTTAGCATAATGCTCTCCAAATCCATCCATGTTGTTGCAAATGGTAGGAGCTCCTTTTTAACTGCAGTGTAGTATTCCATTGTGTAGATGTACCACAGTTTTTTAATCCACTCATCTGCTGATGGACACTTAGGCTGTTTCCAAATCTTAGCTATGGTAAACTGTGATGCTATGAACATAGGGATGCATATATCTTTTCTAATTCGCATTTCTAGTTTCTTGGGATATATTCCTAGAAGTGGGATCACTGGGTCTAATGGGAGCTCCATTTTTAGTTTTTTTGAGAAAACTCCATACTGTTCTCCACAGTCGCTGCACCAGTCTACAATCCCACCAGCAGTGCAGGAGCGTTCCTTTTTCTCTGCATCCTTGCCAGCACTTGTTGTTTGTTGATTTGTTGATGTAAGCCATTCTGACCTGTGTGAGATGATAACGCATTGTCGTTTTGATTTGCATTTCTCGATAATTAGTGACTTTGAGCAGGTTTTCATATATCTCTGGGCCTTCCTTTTGTCTTCTTTCGAAAAGATTCTATTTAGGTCTGTTGCCCATTTTTTTTTATTGGATCATTTGTCCTTTTATTAAGTTGTATAAGGTGCCTGTAGATACTTGCAATTAAACCTTTATCACTGATAACATTTGCAAATATGTTCTCCCATACAGTGGGTTTTCTTATTTTGTTGATGGTTTCTTTAGCTGTGCAAAAGCTTTTTATTTTGATGTAGTCCCATTTGTTTTTCTCTTTAGCTTCCATTGCCCTAGGAGCGGTATCACCAAAGAAGTTCTTTCGGCATATGTCTGAGATTTTTCTTCCTGTGGATTCCTCTAATATTTTTATGGTTTCCAATCTTATATTTAAGTCCTGTATCGATTTTTTAAAAAATACATATTTTATTGCTTTTTTACAGAGAGGAAGGGAGAGGGATAGAAAGTCAGAAACACCAATGAGAGAGAAACATCGATAGGCTGCCTCTTACACACTCCTTGCTGGGGATGTGCCTGCAACCAAGGTACATGCCCTTGACCAGAATTGAACCTGGGACCTTTCAGTACACAGGCTGACGCTCTATCCACTGAGCCAAATCGGTTTCAGCTCTGTATCCATTTTGAGTTTATTTTTGTGCATGGTGTAAATTGGTGGTCTAGTTTCATTTTTTTTTTGCATATATCTGTCCAATTTTCCCAGCACCATTTATTGAAGAGACTATCTTGACTCCATTTTATGTTCATGCCTCCTTTGTCAAATATTGATGGAGCATAGTGGTTTGAGTTGATATCTGGATTCTCTATTCTATTCCATTGGTCTATATGTCTGTTCTTGTGCCAGTACCAGGCTGTTTTGAGAACAGTAGCTTTGTAATACAGCTTGAAATCTGGTATTGAAATCCCACCAACTTTGTGCTTCTTTCTCAGGATTGCTGTGGCTATCCGGGGCCTTTTTTTAATTCCAGATGAATTTTTGGAGAGTTCTTTCTAGGTCTGTGAAGTATGCCATTGGTATTTTAATGGGGGGGGGTGCATTAAATATAGATTGCTTTGGGTAGTATGGACATTTTAATGATGTTGATTCTCCCAATCCACGAACATGGTTATGTTCTTCCACCTGTTTACATCTTCCTCTATCTCAAATAGGTCTTTTACCTCCTTAGTTAAGTTTATTCCTAGGTATCTTAATTTTTTTGGTGTAATGGTAAATGGGATTTCTTTTTTAGTCTCTCTTTCTGTAAGTTCACTATTAGTGTATTGAAATTCTACAAATTTCTTGGCATTACTTTTGTAGCCTGCTATGTTGCTGAACTCATTTATTAAGTCTATTAGTTTTTTTATGGAGTCTTTTGGGTTTTTTATGTACAATATAATGTCATCTGCAAATAAGGATAGCTTTACTTTTTCTTTTCCAATTTGGATGCCTTTTATTTCTTCTTCTTGTCTAATTGCAATGGCTAATGCTTCCAGTACTATGCATCAGGAGTGGTGAGAGTGGGCTTCCCTGTCTTGTTCCTGTTCTTAGGGGAAATGGTTGTAGTTTTTGCTCATTGAGTATGATGTTTGCTGTGGGTTTATCATATATGGCTTTTATTATGTTGAGGTATGATCTTTCTATTCCTACCTTATTGAGAGTTTTTATCAAGAAAGGATGTTAGATTTTTGTCAAATGCTTTTTCTGCATCAATTGATATGACTGTGATATTTATCTCTCAATTTGTTTATGTGATGTATCACATTTATGATTTGTGGATATTGTACCATCCTTGCATTCCTGGGATAAATCCTACTTGGTCATGGTGTATGATCTTTCTGATGTATTGCTTGGTCCGATTTGCTAGAATTTTATTGAGTATTTTTGCATCTATATTCATGAGGGATATTGGCCTGTAATTCTCTTTCATTGTGTTGTCTTTATCTGGTTTTGGTATTAGGGTGATGTTAGCTTCATAGAAGGAGTTAGGAAGTGTTCCATCCTCTTGAATTTTCTGGAATAGTCTGAGGAGGATATGTTTTAGTTCTTCCTTGAATGTTTGGTAAAACTCCCCTGTGAAGCCGTCTGGCCCTGGGCTTTTGTTTGTTGGAACCTTTTTGATGACTGCTTCAATTTCTTCCATAGTTATTGGTCTATTGAGGTGTTTAGATTCTTCCTGATTGAGTTTTGGGAGGTTATATTTTTCTATGACTATATCAGTTTCCTCTAGGTTGTCCAGTTTGTTGGAGTAGAGTTGTTCATAGTATTTTTTAACAATCCTTTGTCCTTCAATGGGGTCTGTTGTTATTTCACCTATTTCATTTCTGATTTTATTTATTAGGGTCCTCTCTCTTTGCTTCTTGGTGAGCCTGGCTAGAGGTTCGTCAATCTTGTTTATCCTTTCAAAGAACCATCTCTTGGTTTTGTTGATCTTCTGTATTGTTTCTTTGATCTCTATGTTGTTTATACCTGCTGTGATCTTTACTATTTCCTCCTTTTTTTATACTGGGCTTTTCTTGTTGCTCTCTTTCTAACTTTTTGAGTTGATGGGTTAGATAATTTACTGCTGCTGTTTCTTTTTTCTTTTCTTCCTTTTTTTTTTTTTTTTTTTTTTTTTGCATTAGGATTCTAGAGCTATGAAATTCCCTCTCAAAACTGCTTTCATTGTGTCCCAATAATTTTGGATTGTTGTGCTATCATTGTCATTTGTTTCCATGATGTTTTCTATTTCTTCCTTGATCTATCTGGTAACCCAGTCATTGTTTAATAGCATTCTGTTTAGTTCCATGTGTTTGATTTCTTTGGATTCTTTTTTATTGTAGTTGATTTCCAGCTTTATGCCACTGTGATCTGAGAATATGCTTGATAAAATTTCTATCTTCTTGAATTTGGAGAGACTTTGCTTATGACCCAACATATGGTCTATCTTTGAGAATGACCCATGTGCACTTGAAAAGAATGTATATTCTGTGGATCTGAGGTGAAATGATCTGAAGATATCAATTAATTCCATCTGGTCTAGTGAGTCATTGAGGATTGATGTTTCTTTACTGATTTTATGTTTAGAGGATTTGTCCATTGATGATAGTGGGGTATTAAAGTCTCCTACTATGATTGTGTTGCTGTCTATCTCTTCCTTGATATCATCCAGGAGGTTTTTTTTAATGTATTTGGTTGCTCCTGCATTGGGTGCATATATGTTTACCAGAGTTATTTCTTCTTGTTGGGTTGCTTCCTTTAGTATTATGAAGTGTCCTTCTTTATCTCTTGTTATGTCCTTCACTTTGAGATCTAATTTGTCGGATATAAGTATTGCTACCCCAGGTTTTTTTCCATTTCCATTCGCCGGAAGAACCTTTTCCATCCTTTCACCCTCAGTCTGTGTGCATCTTTTTTTTGGAGGTGGGTTTCTTGTGGACAGCAGATACATGGATCTTGTTTTCTTATCCAGGCCATTACCCTATGTCTTTTGATTGGAGCATTTAATCCATTTACATTTCAAGTTATTATTGATAGGTGCTTTTATGTTGCTATTTTTGTTCTTTAACCCTGTGTTCCTTCTTCGCTTCCTATTACTTTTTACAGCAGACCCTCTAGCATTTCTTGCATTGCTGGTTTGGTGGGATTGAATTCCCTTAAATCTTTTTTGTCTGTGAAGCTCCTGATTTGACCTTCATTTTGATTGATAGCTTTGCTGGGTATGGTATTCTAGGATTCAGACCCTTCCTTTGCATGACTTTGTATATTTCATTCCATTGCCTTCTGGCCTGATTTGTTTCTGTTGTGAAATCACTTGTTAGTCTGATGAGGGTTCCTTTGTAGGTGACTCTGTCTCTCTCGGGCGGCTTTTAAGATTCTTACTTTGTCATTGATGTTTGACAATTTAATTATAATGTGCCTTGGCATAGGTCTTTTGGGATTCATTTTACTTGGGAATCTGTAAGCTTCTTGTAATTGTTTTGGTTTTTTCTTTCCTATATCAGGGAAGTTTTCTGTCATTATTTCTTCCAACAGGTTTTTTTTAATCTTTTTGTTCAGTTTATTAATTACATTTTCCCCCAATAGCTCCCCTCTACCCAGTATCCATCCCACTCTACGCCCTTACCTCCCCCCCTCTGTCCTCTCCCATAGTTGCATGATTTTTGTCCAGTCTCTTGCTGTACTTCCCGCACCCTTTTTCTCACCAAGCATTATCAGTCCATTCCCTCTCTATGTCCATGATTTTGTTCTATTCCTCATTTTATCCTGATCATCAGGTTGTTTATTCACTTGATTTTTAGATTCATTTGTTGATAGATGTGTACTTGTTGTTCATAATGTACATTTTTACCTTTTTCTTCTTCCTCTTCTTAAACAATACCTTTCAGCATTTCATATAGTGTTGCTTTGGCGGTGATGAACTCCTTTAGCTTTTTCTTATCTGTGAAGCACTTTATCTGACCTTTAATTCTGAATGACAGCTTTGCTGGATAGAGCAATCTTGGTTGTAGATTCTTGCTATTCATTATTTTGAATATTTCTTGCCACTCCCATCTGGCCTGCATCGTTTCTGTTGAGAAATCTGCTGACATTCGTATGGGTGCTCCCTTATAGGTAACTAACTGCTTTTCTCTTGCTGATTTTAATATTCTCTCTTTATCTTTTGCTCTTGGCATTTTAATTATGATGTGCCTTGGTGTGGTTCTCTTTAGATTCCTATATTTTGGGGTTCTGTGCACTTCTTGGGTTTTCAAGTCAATTTCTTTTGCCAGGTGGGGGAAGTTTTCAGTCACTATTTCTTCTAGTAGGTTTTCATTATCTTGCTCTCTCTCTTTTTCTGGCACCCCAATAATTCTGATGCTGGTATGCTTGAGGTTGTCCCAGAGGCCCCTTATACTATCTTCAATTTTTTGGACTCTTTTGGCTTCTTGCTTTTCCAGCTGAGTGGATTTTGCTTCTTTGTATTTCAAATCTTTGACTTGGTTTTTGCGGTCGTCTGGACTGCTTTTACGTCTTTGTATAATATTTTTTGTTTCAGTCAGTGTATGCTTAATTTCTAGTTGGTCTTTTTTCATATCCTTGTAGGCATTGTTCATTTCTTTGTAGGTGCTATTTATTTCGGCATAGTTCTCATTAATTTTCTCGGCCTTTTCTAGTAGCCTCTTCATAAACCAAATTACTATGGTTTTAAACTCTATGTCTAGTCGTCTTTTTTCCTCCATTTCTTTCACAGCTGAGTTCTTTCCTTTTCTCTGCATTGTGGTTGCTTTCCTAAGTTGGTCCCTTAGCAGTGTGTGACAGGTATCCTCTAAAGAACAGTGGCTCAGCTTTCTTATGCAGCGCCTGGCATCAGCCTGAGGTCCGCCCTACTTGGCGCACAGCTTTAGCATCTAATGGGCGCACGGCATCAGTCCTAGGTCCACCCTTCCTGGCGCACTGCTTCTGGTCTATGGGGTTCACGGCATCAGCTTATCTGTGTGGCTCATGGGTCTCGGTGTTGGGTGGCAATGTAAATCCATCGCTGGTCTCCCATTGCCAGACAACTCTGCCTCTCCCCAAATGAGTCTTCACAGCCAAAGTCTCACTCAGGGGTGTAAAACAAGGCAGTATGGTGGTCTCCAAGCAAGTGAGTCACGCGTTCTCTGCTCACGTTCTCTGTTCGGTTGCACACTCCAATTTACTCGTGCACTCTCCCCAAATACACAGACCTCAGCCGTGCCTGGGATCCTCCTTTCCCCAACCTGGGAGCTCACCTGGAACTGGGGGTCGGTGCTGTGGGAGGCCTCCGCCCTCCCTGCTGGGGAAAACCAGCCGGGCTTGCTGTCTGCCACCTGTCCTCACCGCTCGCTTGCGCTCTGAACCTCAAAGCTGTGCACCGCTGCTCCCGAGTCACCGCTGCGTCCCACCTCTACTTTTATGTGCAGAATTTTCCCTCAGCCAGCTCTCCAGTGATTCTGGACGTTGTTTGTTCTGTTAAGTTGTAGTTTCAGAATTGTTGCGTGGACAGCTAGATAGGTGCTCACCTATGCCACCACCTTAGTTCTTCTCCCAACAAGTTTTCTATTCCTTGCTCAGTTTCCTGGACTTCTGGAAGCCCTATTATACAGATGTTGTTTTGTTTCATGTTGTCCCAAAGTTCCCTTAGGCTCTCCTCCTGCTTTTTAATTTTTTTTTAGAAGCTGCTCTACTTGGGTATTTTTTTCTACCTTGTCTTCTAGCTCACTGATGTGGTCCTCAGCTTCTTCTAGTCTACTCTTGATACTTTCTATTGAGTTCTTTACTTCAGTGATGTCACTTTTAATTTCTTCTTGGCTCTTCTTCATTTCCTCTTGGTTCTTACTCATATTGTCAAATTTGTCCTCCATTCTTTTCAACCTCCTTATGACCATTTCTCTGAATTCTTTCTCCGACAGGTTGCTAACTTCCATTTCATTTACCTCCTTTTCTGGTGAGGCTTGTTTTTCTTTCATATGTGGGCTGTTTCTTTGTCTCCCCATGGTCTCTCTTCTCTATGTGTCTAGTTATGTAGCTCTCACTCTCCTGCGTTGATTTAAAGGCACAAAATACAATACAGCCAGGTGCAGTGCACCAGGCACTTAACAGGAATGTAGTCACAGTATTGGTAACTCCAAATAAAGGTGATCGCCGGAGAAAGGCAAATTTGGAGATAGGTGAGATAGAAGAAAGAGAAAAAACACACACACACACACACACACACACACACACAGAAAGACAGGAATGCCAAAATAATATTGGGAATAGGGGAAGAAGAAAAGAAAGAAAGAAAGAAAAGAAAGAAAGAAAGTATAGAGAAAAGGGGAATAAACTATAAATGTGGGGTGAAAACTCCTAAAGGACAGCCACTAATCTGAATAGAAGCCAGCAACAAGTACCTGGAGATTGATACAAACTACATACAGCTACTAATATCAAGGGAGGTGAGGGAACACATAAGCAAAAATCTATCAAAAAACAATGCAAACAAGAACAACAAAACAAAAAACAACACCAAAGAACCCCCCACAAAACAAACCAAGAGAAAAAAATTAGCAAACCAATCTCACAAACCTGCATGAAAAAATCGATATAATCAACAGTCAAGTAAACAACAACAGGACAGAGTGAAAAACAATTTAGGATAGTGAAGTCAGAGAAGCAAGAGGTATGTATGGACTTGGAGTAGGTGGTTGGAGATTAGATATATAAGTGGGGTGAAATTTTAACAAGGGGTAAAAAGAAAGAACGAGGTAAATCTAAAGCGGGGAAAGTGTAAGGGATACAAGGCACTAAATAGGGAAAGGTTAGCAAGAGAGTGGTGGCATAAAGGTAAAGTTGAGGTAGATTAAAAAGATACTAAAGGGCAGATGAAAATAGACTGTAGAACACTAATCCCAAAGTAGAATAAAGTGAAAATAAAATTAATTCCTTAATTTGTGTTACACAAGAGTCAATTTGTGACTCAGCCCCTGGGTGGTAGTGTTTCTAGATTGACCTCTGGGTCTATTGGTCCTCTCTAGCCTGAACTAAAATCCCGCTATCCTTGTGATATTCAATACTGATTTGTGGGGGTGGGCTGCCCCAGAACTGCCTCTCTAACGGAGACTGCTGACTTTTATCTCCAGGCTCCAAAAATAGTTCTCCCCTGTGGTCTCCCAGGTTATCCCCCACCAGGAGATCCCACAATCCTGGTTTAGCACTCAGAAGCTCGAATTAGGAGAGGAAAAATGCAAGTACGCAAATTCAGGTTCTGCACGTATATCTGCGCATATCCCCTTTTGCCCTCGGGTTTAGCAGCCAGCGCCCTCCCAAAAGTTTTGGGCTTCCCTCTTGTCAGGTCCAAATGGGTTGCTTTCCAGCTCCGAGGGCCCTCTTCTGCATTTACCAGCTCCAACAGCCACGGACTTTATTTCAGGCACAGATCTCCCAGCTCTGCCAGCTCCCTCAGTTTCATGCCCAAAGTAACCCCAGGGGAAATCTGATCTTTCTGTGCCAGAGCGCAGAGCTCCTTTGAATCTGTGCATCTGCACCAACTGGGCACTGGTGTTCTGGGGGTCTCAGCTATCCAGTGGGCACTGCAGCTGAATATTTTTAGGCCCTTCCCCTTCAAGATGGTGAGGTCTGCCTCTGAGCCGGTTGCTCTGCGAGAGAACCCAGCAGCCCGGGGGCCACTAGGTCAGGGGAGGCCAGTCCAATAGTCCCTTATCTTCTCCCAGAGCACAGCTGTCCTCCAACTCACCAACAAACACTCCCCATGTGACTCTCAGCTGCTCCCTCCGTCTGCCCTGGGACCAGATTCAGATCGCATCCCTTTGTTCTGCCGCCATTTTTTCTCTCTGATCTATGTTCTTTCTCTGTAGATTTGCGTATTTTGGCATGTAAGAGAAATAGGATCATACAACATATGATCATTTGTGTATAGTTTTTTTCACTTAGTATAATGGTTTTGAGGTTCCTTCATGTTGTAGCATATATCAGTGTTTCATTCCTTGTTATAGCTGAATAAAATTCCATAGTATGAATATACCACATTTTGTTTATTCATTCATCAGTTAATAAACATTTGGGTTTGTTTTGGCTATCATGCTGCCATGAACATGCATGTGCAAGTTTTTGTACTGTAATTTCTCTTTGGTATCTACCTAGGAGTGAACTGCTGGGTCATATGGTAACTTCTATGTTTAGCTTTATGGGGAATTGCCAAACTATTTTCCAAAGCAGCTGCATCATTTTACATTTCCACTAGCATGTATAAGTGTCGTAATTTCTCTACATCTTCACCAATACGTTATGATCTACTTCTTATTATAGCCATTCTAGTGAGTGTGAAGTAGTATTTTAATGTGATTTTCATTTGTATTTTCTTAATGAATAATGTTGCATCTTTTCACATCTTTTTAGGTCATTTGTGTATCTTCTTTATAGAAATGTCTATTCAAGCTCTTAGCCCATTTTAGTTAGCTTATTGCTTTTCGTTATTGGGTTAGAATAATTCTTTATATATTCTGGACACAAATCCCTTATCAGATATATGAGTTGCAAACATTTTCTCCTAATCTGTGTGTTGTGTTTTCATTACCCTTGTGGTGTCTCACTTAATTATATTAGGCCTCCAGATGAGAGGGTTGCCTGTTCTGAACACATTCTCCAGAACTATTTGTCTTCAACAGTATTTAAGGTGATTTGTAAATGAAATGTGGTTACAACTATGATTTTTTTTAAAACAAATCCTAGGAAGAAGAACAAGAAAGTAAGAAGCTAATGATGTAGAAAGAGGAGTCTACAGATGGTTTGTTTTGTTCTGTTTGTTTTTCCACTATATAATGAAGGTCCTATTCCCCCAGCCCCTCTCTGTATCTCTCTCTGCATTTCTTTGGCTCCAGGTTTCCTCCTCCTGATGTTCAAAGTGACTCCACTTCCTGTCACTATTGGTCTTTATAATACTAACAAAGGCAATAAAGCCAGTGGGTGTAGAGTAATACTTATGGAAAAACATTGTTTATGGCCTACAAAAGAGAAAGTGTCCTTGAAATAGGAAAATTGAAGGGACTAAAATGAAAAGGGATACTGTTGGAATAATATCAAAGAAGACTTTGGGTAGAAATTTGGTCAGGATACAGAAAATGTGATAGCCTTGGCAAAAGAAGTTATCACGAACTTGAAGTCAGCTGATACCAATATTTATTCATCAAGAAAAAGGGCTCTAAGAAATAGTGTTAGGAAACTTTTGAGGGCAACTTTATGCAACTATTTGATAGTAGCAATGCACCCATATTAGTGAAGTGATTAATACTTATTGAATACCTACTATGTCCCTAGCATTGTGATGGGTGCTTTAATAACTATAGAAGAAGACATCTAAATGCCTTCTTAAGGTGCTTATAATCCAGCTGGGAAATAGTCTAACATAGTCGGTAAATAAAATATGTACATGTTAATAATGTCAAGATAATACAGGTTGTATATATGGTGAAAAACTTTACAAAAACAAACTGGGGTGTATGTGCTGGGGAAGCTATGGGAAAGAGGATACATCTTGAACTAAGTCTGAAAGGGTGAGTCTTCCTCCTTGTTTCCTTCTAAACCTCCACGTTACTAATGTGTTGGGACATTTTTAGGGGCCAAATCATACATACTATGATATGTGTACCCTCAGAGGCAATCAGAATTGGTGAGGAGCTGTAGGATTAGGGAAATACAACTTAGAACATTTTGATTCAACAAAAATACTTTCTTAAACTTCCTCTTTAGTCAAGAAAAAAAGCATGGACAAGATGAGCACCTGTTTCTCCCATTAAGATTGGCCCCATATTTTTTGTAGTTGAAAATTCTTTGCTCTCCATGGCAAAATAAATAAACATAGAAAAAATAGGGAAATATATCTTAACATTTTCTCTCTGTGGAGTCTGAATGTTAAGGAGGAGGAAGTTCAGCAGATGAATCCTCCATAGTTTGACATGGTTAAAGTCATGGCCATACTGACTCAGTAAAGCCGACATGCTACATACCTTGAAGAGGTGCTATGACCACTGGGTGCATATATGCTTTATTGCTGAAATATGTATTATGTTGCACTCATATTGGCAATGTCCCAGTCCTCTCTCAGGTGAAAATAATATCATCAAATTTAAGCATAGTCACATGGAGATAATCCTTGAGGAATGCCCCACTTTTATTTTTATTTTTTGTCGGTATTAATATCCCTTCCCAGAAGTTGTAGAGCTGAAGTAAAAGCATGAGGCTTAGAGCTGATAGACCAGTGTCCAACGGCCAGTTCTGTCACTTACTAGTTAAGTTTCTCATCTTCTTGAAGTCACTGTTACAGTAAACTGGGATAGTAATGCCTGTCTCTCCAGGGTAGCTTAGAGAATTTAGTAAAAGAATGTAGTTCAATGCCTAATACCTAGTGAGTGCTCAATAAATGGTATGTTGTGGGGTGTTTTTTTTTCCCATCATTAAATTGATGATGGTTGGTTGCTGAGAGTTTTTTATTTACTCAATACCTACTCAGCAGAAGCAGTGCAGAGCAGATTAGGTTACAGTGATGGCATTTGGGATCCATTACTATAGAAGCCTTGACATGCAGCCAGCTTGCTCCTTGGCTGGTTGACTTACTGTGTAACTGTATTAGTTTCCCTGGGATACTGTAACAAAATTACCACAAACTGAGAGGCTCAAAACAACAGAAATTTATTCTGTCACCATTCTAGAGGCCAGAGTCCAAAATCAAATCAGCAGAATCAGCACCCTCCAGAGCCTTTAGCTGAGAATCATTCCTTGCCTCTTTCCATTTCTGGTGGCTGTTGGCATTCCTTATGGTCGTATCACTCCAATCTCTGCCTCCATCTTCACTTTGCCTTCTCCTCTGTCCTTATAAGGACACCAGCCACGGATTTAAGGCCTGCCCAGATGTCATCTTGAGATTCTTAACTTAATTACATGTGCTAAGATCTTTCTTCCAAATAAGGTCATATTCATAGGTACTGGGATTAGGACATGGACATATCTTTTGTGGCCACAACCATTACAGTGACTTAGTGACTCCCATGAGCTATTTCCCTTCAATGCCTTAAACATCAGCTTCCTAATCTTGCTGAGGCCCAGCTTCCTTCTGGCTTCAAATGCCTGCAAAATCTGCAGGCCAGCTGTTTGTTAGCGTCTTCTCTGTCCGAAAGGTGTCTGTGTCAGACATGTTAGCAGTTAGGCTGTCCTAAGGAAGAGATAATCCCAGGGCCTGCTGTCTCTCTGAAGGGAATTCTGTCTCTGAGAACTCCCTTTTCTGCGAGAATACACAAGCTCTCTCCTTTCAATATTTTTACAAGTAAATATTCAAGCAAATGTTACCTGACAGTGAAAAAGCTGAAAAGCCTAGAAATGTTTCTAACCTGTTTTCTGAAATCTTGTCTGAACTTCCCTCAGACCTATTTGGGTCTCTTCTGTGTGAGCATAAACCCCACAAGTGACTTCCAGTGCATCAGAAAGAAGTGGCGGTTGCCTACAAAGGGCTGAGGTGATCAGAGGGCCCCCTCACATCTTCTGCGTTGCCGAGAATGCCTTTCAGGATACGCTTCACAGTAAGCGGCTGCCCTACAAAACGAAAGGTAAAAATATCTGATCCACTTTTCAGTGTCACTGAGAGACATGCAGGCATTGTGAGCAGAGCACGGCCTTTACAGCTATCTAATCACTTGAAGCTTCCTTTTCCTTCTGGATGAAACGTGGGCAAAATAAAGCCTACCTCCTAGGCTTATGAGGACATTAGCTCACACATCAAATTAAGTGAGACAAAGCATTGAAAATGATCGCCCCAGTGGCTGGCCCAGAGTGAGCCCCCTATAGAGTTTCTGGCATAAAGCAGTTTTTCTGCAGCTATTATTACACATGCTTCTTAAAAGGCTTAAGATGTCAAAAAATGTCAACCATTACTCAGTTGCCGTTTGTATTTGGAACAAGAAAATAGGCCTAGAATTTATATGTTCTTATGACTGCCATACATAAGAGCAGGAAAATAATATGTTTTACTCTGTATTATTTAAATGGCCTCCCCCAACCCCTCTAACCATATACAGAGCAAATCCCTTTTCCTTATATCTGACTTCAAATTGCAACCAAGGAAATTTTTACTAACTTTATGTCAATATATAGAAGCTCTGGCAAGAGGATGTTCTGACATTTTCTCCTGTTTTTCAGACTGGGAGAATCAGTCTGGAGTCTTCATGTAAGTGTTTGCCTTGCCTTTTCCTTTTGGCCAGTAATGAGAGTTCCACTGGAAACAGACACCTCCATTTCACTGGGAATAAAACACACATTAGCTGTCTATGAACTGTTTGCTCTTTAGATACGGATTATGTTCTGGGAAGAAATACGGTACTCAGGAAATGACTCCACATGGGGTGCCAGCCAGGCTGCTTCCATAATTTAGGAGATCCCTGAGAGCCCACAGTGCATACACTGGCTTTAATCATCTTCTTGATAGAGATAGCTCCTCTCCAATTAATCATTTCCACAAAGGTCTGGACCAGCTAAGTAGGCAGAGAGACTATAAAATTCCAATGCAATGACCTAGGCACCTGCTGCTATGGCAGCCTGGTTCGGGCTGGCCAACATATATTAAGTAGTAGTAGCCAAAAGATGGTGAGGCTTGGAGGGAAGAGGCAGGAAGGAAAGCATTCAATGATACCATATTGTATGTTAGTTTTGATGGGAAGAAGGTGAACTGTTATTGCTGGCAGAGTGGACAGGCTGAGACTCATGGGGCAGTGAAGCGCTCGAGTCCTTGGTCATCCTATGCAATGGCGATGCACCTCACGTGTTGAAGTCTCCATTGGCTTCAGCTCTTGCCAAGAAACGTAATATCATCCCAGAATCTTAGAGCTGAAAGGGAAGGTAGAGTTCAGCCCTTTCCAGAGAGGATAGACTATGTTCTTAAATTTCACTTGGGGAAAGGCAGACTTTGATTCCGTGACACTTTGGGTGACGAGGCTGTACATTTATCATTGTGTTCTCCCCACATTACAAAGTTAGCTGGTTACCAAAGGTAAAAGGGAAGTCTGAAGCTGCCTGGTGAAGTGACTGGTAGGTCCTGTTCTGAAGGAAATGGTTGGACCTGGCCTACTGGTAGTCTCAATGTATGAAAATCTCTGAGACAGTCGGTAATGCAAAGATCTATCTGTAAGTAGTAGAGGCACTCAAGCTTTTTGTTAACAGGACCACGAGGAATAGGCTTCTTGTTTTTATAAATGTCTTTGATCTTTCCAGATTTTTGCTAATTATGTTTTTCCAGCCTGAGATGTCCTTCCTGTTCTCCCAACAAATTAAATGCCTACATCTCCTTCAAGTTCCCTCTTAAGTTCCAACTTTTCCATAAAACTTTCCCTTTTTGCCTTAGCTTATGTGGTTGAAATTATTTAACTTTCATTGCATTTTCAATCTGAACCTGTTAACTGTGTCACTGAATTTCCCATAGTAAAAGAGAATTTGGTGCTGGAAAGACTGTGAACACAGAACACATTATCTGATATTTTGCCACCATAGCAACCATAAGTGAATCTAAGGAAAAGCTGGTAAGTTTTCACATATTTTGGCAGAAAGGTGAAGTGGCCCTACCACTGATCACATAAGCTGTGCCAGTGGGAAAAAGAAGGGAGAAAGAACCAAAGGACAATTAGACAACTATGGAAAAGTCATTTTCCCCTTTTCGTTCTTGCCTCTTGGGAGAATCATTAATGGCTCCAAACCAATAACCCCAAAACATAAAATTACATAATTTGCTTCAAAGGGCAACTCTTTGTTGATTGGACTCTCTGAAAAATTAGGCACTTAAGATCCAAACCACATTACGTAAATTCGAGGGTAATCGAATGGCCACTTTTGATATTTCTGAATTCCTTTAGCTCTAGTGAGCAACCAGACTCCCAGAAATATGTGCCAGCAGAAGTCTGCTTCCTTTGCCACTAACATCTGGATTAACTCTAATGTCTGATGAATAGCCCCTCAACCTAATCACATTCTGTGTTCTGAAAAACTTTACTTCTCTATTTAATTATCTGCATCCTTGGTAATTTTTTATTTTGCTTACTTTGTTGAGCTTCATTAACAGGTTTATGGGTTTTATAATAATTTGAGGATAACTGGGTCACAAGAGTTGGTATGCAAAACAAAATTAGATAATACTGAGTGGAACTCAAAATCAATGAGTTATTGAGCTGTTAGAGCCTCATCTTTCTGTCTGACATTATTATTTTGCTTTCTAAATTTAATCCTGTTGTTTTTGCGAAGTAAGAAGTATATCAAAAAAGCAAATCTGGTCCAGTTTTCAAACCATGAAAAGTTTCTTTTCCAATCAGTGAATCCCTGAATTTGATTGATTTCTTTAGATGTCATTGGACTGTATTAGATATAACTTCATTTTTGCATGAATTTTAGGTTGTTTGGCATACGTTTTTTTTTTTTTTGGTGTAGCCATTGTGCCTTATGATAATATACAACACAATACATAGTACATAACATTTTTATAAAAATCTTTGCTCATATAGTCCTTTTACTTATTCAAAGGATAATGCACCCATGATATTTTACAAGGAAGATAGTATTTGCAAACCTATAAATTCTTGAATACCATATAGCACCATAAAATAGGACTTTGAGACTTAAAGACAAAATACATTGCAATTAGGGTGCTGAGTGGTCATTCAGACTTGTTCTGTGTGGATGACCTGCTTTGGCCCTTCAGCTTGAGCACATATGATTAGAATTCAAGGTCAATACCATTATAAGTGTTTTCTTGATACACACTTCTAGATTATTTAGAAACGGTAGCCAAGAAACATATAATTTAATAATGTCATTTTAGGAGAAAATGGCAGGCATGAGGATTAGATGAGAAGAGAGGAAGATTAACAATGGGGGAAATATATGAAATGAAGTTTAAAATTAGGCCATGGTATTTGTTGTTCATTCTATAAAATATCCATTTTTTGTTTCCTACTCAGGCCAATACCAACCAAAAGAGAAGCATTGCCAGTAAATGAGCTCCAACATATATTCATAGGGGAATTTTATATTGTCAGACTCTTCATCCATTTATTTTTCTGAGTTCCCTTTCCAAAATAACATTTCATCACCAAATTCGGAAGCAGCTTTGACTCCTTGCTATTAAAGCCAAGATAAAATTTGGCCTGGGAATGGAGAGCTTGCCACATGACAGAATTTTGCTAAAAGCTTCATCACCTGTACTTCTCTTTCCTGTATCTCAGGGGACTTTAGAAGATCAAATCAAACAAGTGAATCCTATCTTGGAAGAATTTGGAAATGCCAAAACCTTGAGAAATGACAACTCCTCTTGTTTTGTAAGTAACATATATAAGAGCAGTATATAAGAGTCTTTAATTTTAAAGCAAGTGGTAAAATTCATGTCTGAGCACATAAGCATGAAGAAAATTTCTACCACAGTAAAGAAGGTCCTTTGATTAAAGTTTATAACATTAGCTTTCTCCCCAAAACTACCCAGTATTATCATTAAGACAATTAAAACTAAATAGAAATAGTAAAAGCTCCTACCATTTTGTCACTTTCAGGAACGAAATGTTTATTTCAATAGTTTGAAATTCCTTTCCATTACTAATAGAGTAAGTTTCTCCTTAATCCTGCTCACCATGCCAATTGTTGGAGTACTCACTCCTTGAATCCTGCTCCACTATGCCAACTGTTAGGTCTGAGTCCCTCTGCCAGGGACTGGACCTCCTTGATGGAGAAGACATGAAAAGTCGTGGATATATGAGAGAGTTTTTATTGGTGCCCAAGTAGCCATTGCTAACAAGGAGCCATCAGATAAAGTAGTTCTTCAAGGTAAAGTCCCACAAAATGGCCACACACAGGCTATTTAACATTATATCTTTCCTACATAGTAGCCTTTAACATAGGAGCTCTATGAACATAGTCGCCTGACTAAGCAGCTGCTGTATACATAGCAGCCCTACATAAAAGCCACCTCAGAAAACTAGGAGCTATTACACAAAGTAATCCAACCAGGCAGCCTCACATAACAGTGAGCTACTGACTGGTGGTTAAGTAACATACTTGATACCAACTTAGACAAAAGAGGCTTTTGCCAGATAATGACATCAGTCTTTGGGCTACAGAAAGGCACGTCTGCACAGTGCATAGAGTGAAATTGCCTATGGCAACTTGGCCTTGAACATCCTGACTAAGGTTCTCATGCTCAGATTGGCCTTGAACAGTGGTGGGCAAACTGCGGCTCGTGAGCCACATACGGCTCTTTGGCCCCCTGAATGTGGCTTTTCCACAAAATATCCCAGCCTGGGCGAGTCTATTTTGAAGAAGTGGCGTTAAAAGAAGTTTAAGTTAAAAAAATTTGGCTCTCAAAGAAATTTCAATCATTGTACTGTTGATATTTGGCTCTGTTGACTAATGAGTTTGCCGACCACTGGCCTTGAACATCTGGAATACTCTGAATAGGTTTCCCACAGGAAGTGTACCCAGAAAATTCTAAAAAATGTTTTATATTTTATAGATTTGAAAATACTTTCTCCTTCATAATTTCCTATATTTTTGTAACAAATAAATCTAATAAGCACTTTCTAATTCACTTATTATAATTATTATTTCTATTTCTTCCTATGGTCACCTCTATCCCTGCACATTTTTCATTGAGCATTTTTTCAATTGGAGGAAAATAGATGGTGTCACAAAAAGTGCATACTACTTTGAATAATTATAAAGGCACAAGAGTTAAATATGAAAAGAAAGAAATATCAATTGAGCTATCAGCTGTTAAATGTGTATAGAGCCCTACCAGGGTTCCGTCAGTGGATAGAGTATTGGCTTGTGAATGAAGGGTCTTGGGTTTGATTCAGGTCAAGGACACATTCAGGGTTGATCCGTAATAGGGGGCATACAGAAAGCAGCTGATCAATGATTCCCTCTCATCATTGATGTTTCTACCTCTCTTAAATCAATAAAAATATATTTAAAAAATGTGTATACGTTTTTGGACACCCTGTATTTTTTAAGTAGCCTTTTATAATTAACAGACATATAATAGAGGAAGGATTTGGATTTCAAGAGCTAATTTCACAAATCCATTTTATGCCAAGTATGTGTGGCAGGGAGTAACTATGTAATTTACAAGAAAACTTGCAGAAGGCTTCTTGTTTGAATATCTGTGCATAATTAAATAATAGCCTCCTGCAGATTTGGCTAGCTTCCACCCAAGGCCGTAAGTCTAATTGCAATGTCTAGCTGCACAGCAGGTGCTAATACTGGTCCATAAAACATCTACTAGATTTGGGATTTGTTAGAATATGAAGATATTTTAGGCTGATATATGAAAGGAAGAAACCCAGAGGGGAAAAAAGAGAGGGAAAGGAAAAGAAAGAGAGAAAAAAGAAAGTTAAAAGAGAAGAGGAAGAGGAAGAAAAGAATATAAAAAGGAAAAACTATCAAGTGGAAAGATAAATAAGAAGGTAAGAAATCAATGAAAAAAAAAAACAAGAAAAATGTTGAAAGGCTAGAAAAAAAGAAGTAGAGAAGAACAATAAACAAAGACTAATGCAAGGAAGGGAGGAAGGAAGGGAGAAGGGAAGAGAGAAAAGTGGATTCAAAAAATTTAAAAATCCAGGTTAAACTTTTAAAAGTTATATTATGTATGCATGTGTATATACATGTGTAAATGTACATATGCATATATGTGTAGTATGTATGTGTGTGTGTCTCCTATTTTCCTACATTTTTAACTTACTGGCTCAGTCCCCCTCTCGGCAGCCACTCTCCTTCCCTTCCCAGGTTGCGGCTCTTCCTTGCACAGGCAGACCTCTGCCCAGCACCAACATCATCACTCCGCAGGCCCCAGCTGCCACTGGTTGGCCTCCTGTGCTTCACTGGGCACTCTGACACAGATTTTGTCACCTCCAGGCAGGGTTTCTGGCCCACTAGATCCTGTCAGTAGCTTTTCATTGAGAAGAAGTGAGTCCCATCTATGATTTTTGCCAAAGTGGTCTTTTGAAACATAGATCACTTCTCTGCTTAAAACCTCTCTTTGTCTCCCAAGCACACGTACACCAAAACCATACTCCTTCCTGGGCCCACGTGGTTTCCATGACATGGTGCCCACTGCCTATCTACCTCTTAGACTGTTTTTGTCCCTTCTTTTCTCACTAAACTTCAGCACAACCCAAATGTTTTAAAACATGCGCAAATATTTCTACATTAGAACTCTTGCATTAGCTGCTTACACTTAGAATCTAGAAGAGTAACGGCTATACATATTTTTCTAATGTGGCATCGCCAGTGCTGGCAGGTTTCCCGTATCATAGTAGACACTCAATGAATATTTGTTGAATAAATGACAGAATTTGCTAAGCAGATATTATTTTCCCATTTTCAGATAAGAACATTGATACCAAAGAGATTCAGTAATGCACATAGAACATACAGTTGGCAATCAGCAGATTTGAGACTAGAATCCAACACCACTACTGTTCCTGCCATTGGCTCGTGCTATTTCAGAACCATGTTGCCTGTATTATTATTTTTTGTAACTTTTAGAGAAGTAGTTCCCCCGTGAGAAATGTGTATAAGTGTTTGGGCTGTTTCAGTAGGGGGCTGTGTTCTGTGTCCACCTAAGACAAATTCATCAGAATGCACTTTTGTGCCAGAGGCAAGCTGTTACCTGCAGACATTGACATCTGTAAGTGGCCATTAGGCTACCCGGTCACTTTTTCTTTCAGTGTTGCAAGATCACCTAAATATGTGTCTGTCCATTTCTCATCTTGCAGATTTGCTTAAAAAGTCCTGGATTAGTTTTTAGCAGCCTAGAGAGGATCTACCATGTATTTTAGCAGATTCTGTCTGGAAAAAAGAGAACTTTATGGTAAGTCTATTATTCTGGAGCTGAGGGTCATTCTAAAACCAGAGATGGAAGTCAGACCTGACAAAGTTCTGTTTAACCTATCTCTTAGCCTCTTTATAACTCAGTTTATTCATACCAAAACTTAGGGAATTTAACCAATTATAGAAACTATGCTGTATAACTTTATATGGGTAGAACTTTTTTAAAAAAAAATTGGTAATGTTTGGAGGTGGGTAAAGTTAAATGAATGTGGGTGTGTGTGTGTGTGTGTGTGTGTGTGTGTGTGTGTGTGTGTGTGTATAAAAAGCATAATTTAAGTCCTTAAGTAATTAAAACCAGTTGAGTATTATGGACAAAAGGCAAGAGGTAGGAGACATTATCATGGTGTGTAGCCATCAATGGAAGTTTTATAAAGATTTGGGTTGGGATTTGAAGAATAAGAAGGAGACTTAATCAGAGTAATGAGTGTGCACAGTGTCAAGATAAGGCAAGGCAAAATCAGGTAACAGAGATAGGGTTACCTGGGGAAAGGATTTGCTTAGAGGAATATTGGAGATTTTATTCTGTTAGTTTTTGAACTCAGGTTGTTGGGAGGGTGTGTGAGCATGTGTGTGTGTGTGTACATTTGTTGTTGGGGTGAATGGGGTAATAGGAGGTCATGATTTGTTGAAGGTAATGACAGTGAAGCTGGTATGATAGGCAGGATGGATTGAAGGTAGAAACACTAGAGGAAAGTGATTATAATAATCCCGATATGAGATGATGAGACAGTTGTCTAAGGTAGTGTTTAAGAGAATGGGGGTTGGGGAGGGAGGAGATGGATTCATGGGGGACTAGAAAGGTCTTGACAATGACTGAAGATACTAGGAATGAGAAATAATTATGAGTCAAAATACTCCCAAGTTTTGTATTTTGACTATGATAAAGCAATGCCATAAACAGAAAGAGAAAAGCAACTTGTGAGACAAAAGAATGAGTTTCCAGTATTCTTTCAACAAATACTTATTGTGAGGTCAATATGGGTGCATTAGGCACTACTTTTCAAGCATGGAAGACAGAGAAGTAAACGAGATAGACAGGTACCTGCCCTTATAAGTTCATATTATAGTGAGGAAGGTAGGTAACAAGCAAATTAATTAACATATAATTTCAGAGAATAGTAGGTCTACTAAAGTAGAGTGAGAGGACAGAGTAAACTGGCATCTGGTAGGATAGTGGGTGGTTATATTGAGATAGAATAGTCAGGCAATGTCTTTCCAGATACCTGAATGGGTGAGGGAGCAAGTAGGCAAATATTTTCCAGAAATAGAGTCCCAGGATGAGGGAACAGGAAGTGCAAAGGCCCTGAGGCAGAATACATTTGGTTTATTCTTAGAATAGGAAAATGGCCATTGTGGGTGGTGGAGAGGAGAGGGTAGTGTAGGGCTACATAGGTGGGATCCAGACACCCAGCATCTTGCAGGTTATGGCAGAGAGTTTAGATTTTATTCAAAGTGCAATGGGGAGTCATTGGAAGGAGAGAATGACAAGCTATTGGACTTCAAAGGTATTGCATATGATGTAAGCTACTGAGGACAACAGTGCTCCCATAGGAGTGGATATAGGGTGAAATGAAAGATTCAGGTGGGTAAACTGATGGGGAACAATTCCCCAGCCCATTATGCTTAGATTCATATGGCATAAGGCTGGGAGTGTATTGACTATGTAGTCTTCCACTCCAAAGTGCCCTCACCAGATGGAGAAAGCTCTGCAATCTGGACAACTATTATCATTGTGGTGTAATTAGTGATATGAAAATATCAGCTCTTCTCCTTCCCACCTTCCTTTTTACCTAAATCCAGAACAAACTTTTTGGTCGTAGCAGTTGCCAATCTAATATTCTTGATACAAATGTCTGCTGTGTAGGACATCTAACATATAGGGTCCATTGTGGGTACCAGCAGTGACTGCAAGGATTTTTTTGGAGTATCTCTGTTTACTAATAGAACTGTCTGAAGACTGGGCTGCCCTAGAAAATTTATACTTACCCTTAATTCATTTATCTTGCTCGGTCTCTGGGGGCTGTTGGATTGATTACTGCACAAAGACTGACATCTGCTGGTCTGAATTAGGGAATGTCCATTCACCTGTTTTGACATGAATTTCCTTTGGATATTTTAAAACTTGGAACTGCTTCTATTCATGTTTGCCAAAGAAACACTTCAGAGGGACTTGACGATTGATACAAGAGGGCATATCTTAGCAGTGTGAGGGTTAAGTCCAATTTTCCTAAAATAAGAGCATTTGTGCACTACAGAAGAATCAGGTATGTAAAATAACACCAGAGAGGCTGGACTCACACTGAAGAAGCTGAGGAAATGGGGTCATAAGTTACCCTAGAGCCAGCCCCTCCTAGTCTGCTTGCATATGGCTTGAACATCCCCTCTCTCTTTCCCTGTTGGTTAAGACTGACCTCTGTTCCAGGTGTGGCTAAAGCCGCTCCCTCAGTCCCCTCAGACATGGCTCCTTGAAATCTTTCATCTGTAGAGCTTGGTCCTGCATCTATCTGCCTTTTTATCTGACTTTCTTTTCTTTCTCTTCATTCATTATACCCATTTTGACTATTCAGCAAAGTGTGTGAACTTTAGGAGGAGAGGTCAGGAAGCATGTCTTCGTCTTTTCTTGGAACCTTGATACCACCTAGTGCTCTGCATTGTTGGCAACCTGCCAAGAGGTGCACCTGAGCCTATCTCCTGTGGCCTGGATGCCTCTGGGGAATGAAACTGTCAGCATTTGGACCTCCTATTCTGGAGCATGTTCAGTTGCACCCTTTTGACCCACGAGGTGTCTCTTGAGCTAGTCTATCTTGACTCTCTTTCTCCCCACTGGCCTCTAGTGGGGCCCAGGATCTGTTGGTTGTGCAGGTGTGTACTGACTCCAGAGAATGCTATTCAAGCTGCAGACTATGGGAATGGTCCCCTCTGGGGCTGGGCAGTGCACAGTCCCTGCAGCTGCACATGTACATCTGACGAACAGGTGATGAGGGGAGTGGGGGCATGGCCAGAGGCACTAGCTGCAGAAGTTTTTTCTGCCCAATACTGGCTTTGCTTCTTTCACACTGAACACAGCTGAGTCTTGGAGAATATCCAACCTTGCAGAAAGCAAAACTGAGTGTAGGATTCCCTGTAAAACAAAGCCTGGAATGACACAATACCCACTTGCACAGTAAAGGCTCTTCGCACCTCCCCCTGGAGTGGCCTCTAGAAATGAACCTGTACAAAGGTCGACACCTGCACTTTTTTGAAATTGAGAAACAAACGGTTTTTACTTAGCATTCTCTCATCCCTCTTCCCTCTGCTACCACCCCACCCCTCCTGGCCAGATCCCTGTCCTTCACATGCCCATAATCCAGTCAACAATCTTCTGTTGGTGGTGGTGGTGGTGATGGGGGGTGGGGGGGGGCTTACTGGCTGAGACAGTCTCTCTAGTCCTAATAGTGTCTCATATAAGTGTTTTATGTTTTGTTGTTTTTCCCTCAGGGCCATTTCTCTTGGTAGAAGTGAACTTAATTAAAAGAATTTCTGTTTACATGATCCTTTGAGATAACCTCAATCCTCAACCCAATTAAAGTTCTTTGCTCCTCGAAAATAAAATTGTATATGGCCTGGTGGGGATGGTGTTTTAAGGTAAGGCTTTTCAGAGTTTGGTTTGCACAGTTTTTGTAGCCACCACTTCAGATTGAGTGCAACTGTCCTAGCGAACGGTCAGGCCCGTGCAGCAGCCATACTCTTGGTTATATGGAAATAGAAGAACGCTCCAGTAGGTGTGCTTAATACCGAATAGGGAGGTAGGGAGGTGCTGAGGGGAGGTGTACATATTGCACCTGGGCCTTGCCACTGTAACAATAAACCAGCTCAAACTGGTCCTATTCTATTTAACAAGACACAGAACCAAATTTGATACCATTCATGAGTAACACTTATGAACTCCTTCAAATCTAGATCATCAAGATTTGAATCTTGCCTCTTATCTTTCTAGTAATTGACTTGCAAATAAATCTTTCTTTTCTCAAGAGCTGGTGCCATAGTATTATTGGCTTGTGTGTGCATGGGGCAGTGAGGTCATGCTTGGTAAAAATTTTAGTAACCACGCAGGAATTTCATCCTGTGACTGCCTGCTTGAGGCACTGTAGTCTCCAATGGGGTGTGGCCACCTGAACCAGTTTGTCTAATGGCTGGCTTCTTGGGTTTCTGTTTTCCAGGCCGCAGTGCACCAGGCTCCTCCCTGCTCCTTTCACTTCTGAGAAAAGAAACAGCTCCTGCATCAGATCATATTCAGGTAAGTGACATGAAAATGAGTTTGTGCCTAAATTATATGAAAAGCTCTTGAGGATTATGGGTTCCAAGTCCCTATCCACCCCATCCCCAGACTTCGGTTAAAGTCCTAGGGCTAGAATTTTGGGCTCCAGTAGTCACCCAAGGAAACAGCTGGAAAAAAGTTTACAACCACTAAGGTCCTCAAAGGTCAGGTTCTAGTCTCAGTTCTTAAATTTCTTTGTCAAGAAGAGTGTTCAATCTACTGTATGGGTATTGTTCTTGTTTTTTTTGTGTCTTTGGTTTAGATTAAAGGTATGGAACATTACATAAATTGGAATCAAAATGGGAAGCCATCAACCTGGTCATCTTAACCTAACAACTTAAGTTTTGCTAAGAATAGGTAACCTACCTTTTATTGTCACTTTGGGTAAGTGAATCATAATGATATATGTATTTTGGTCAAGTATGTTTGATAAACTTCTCAGGGTTCAAATTTTAAAAGGAGATTTTTTAAACCTGGAAATGGCTTTTGGGTTATTTGAGGCCACTGGAATCCCTCAGAGATCTGTTCTCTCCTTATAAAAGATAAGTTTAAACTAATTAGGATATTAAAATTACATGGGAAGCTTTGACAAATGAAATAATGCTAGTTGTTATAAAATGTTAAATGTTATATGTTACAAAAAAGTGAATTTATTTGTCAATTGCATTGTAATCAGATTTATGACTGTGAAATTGTGAGGAATGTCATATCTGGCTGCAGTCCTTTGGGATGTATTTTTAAAAATTGATCAATATTTAGCAAAATCATTTCTTTTATAATACTGCTGGGCCCAATATCAGAGCCAGGTGAGAAATGACCCCCAAGAGGGGTCCTTAAACCAAAATTATGGTTCAGAAGAAAGACCATCTGGGAAAAATAATAAACAAACAAACAAACAAATAAATAAAAAGCATGTCTTGCCTGAGTTAGAGCCAAGTGATGACCTCTATTTTCTACATCTGGCTCCTGCCATCATTCCTCCTGCGCATCAAATGGGAATTCCTATGAGCAGCGCTGAAGCTTTCATCAACAGTCCTCCTTGGCCACAGGTGCAGCCCTGTATCCTTCCTTTCTGACAGTCAGAAAAAAACACTGGTCTCCCCAGCATATTATTCACTTTGGCCAGGGGACACTGACTCAGACACTGAAAAAAGTCTCTGAAGTCTGGATGACCAAGGTCAACCTAGGGGATTTGTATATGTGCATTCTATCCTACTGAGATGATCCTAGAAAGATGGAGAATCTCTTTACCTGTGCATTTTGGAATCCCCCACCAAGGAGGAGTGGGGTGTCAGTGAAGGAACAGAGAACCCCCTGGTAGAGAGTTTTGTTTCAGGTGTAGCAGCTTAATCCACAGCTTTTGTGAATTCTAAAGGCAGGACTCAGAGGAGGAGGCTGTAGGAAGACCACCAGCTAGCAACAAAGCAGGCAGCAGCCTGCTTGGACAGCATCAGGGTATCTCCAAGGCCAGCCTGGGACTGAGCCCAGGTGGCAGCAACCCCCAAGCTCCATGTGGAAGCCTGGGGCAGCCTCTGGGATCTGCCTGCAGCATGCCAGCCTCACTCCCTGCAGAAGGAAACAGTGTGTATCTGATAACAGGACTTCATAAAGGGACCCCAAACAAGGGCCCAGGGAGAAAACCCATCCACCTCCCCTAAGAGAGTGCTTGAGGCTTACAACTTGACATGAGACAACAAACTGCACTGCTTCCCCCCAACACCTAACTGCCATTAAGTAAGACCCATTATGGCACTTACTGGAAGAAAACAACAAATCATGGGTAGACACCCCTCTTCTTCTACCCCCCATCTCAATGTACATATTTTAAGCAGGAGAGTCTTTGGAGAGGAGCATGTCCTGAACCCTGGGATGACAGAGCGAGGAACTTCCCATAAACCAGCTTTCCAGATTCATAGGCCAAGGGAGTAAGCTGATGGATTTTGCTGCTGAAAATAAAGGAACAGAGGAGGTGGTCTCCATAGTGGAGCTGAGAGGCTGAGGGGTCATGGCTAAGTCTCTCATCAGGTAGGGAGGGAGACAGGCATAATAGGAACTGTGGAGGCTACGGTGGAGATGTAGGAATGGACTGACAGAAATAGAGAAGAAAGGAGATAGAGAAGAAGGAAGTGGGCTAAGAGCAGAGGAAATGAGAGTAGTGGATCTAATGGTTGTGAATGGGCCTGGAAACCCAATAATTGACTTTTCAGCCCCTAATTACACTTGAGAATCTTTGACTACTCTTAAGTTACTTTTCAGAAGAAGCAGGGCACCTGAGACTTCACCTGGCCAGGAAAAGAAGGTTATCTTGAAAATAGACTGTTTCTGCCTAAGAGTTCAGACCAGATATATATGGACCTAAATTCTTATTATAGTTGCTATTGTTTTGGATTAAATGAGTGTTTTATTTTCCTGCTTGTGATATTTGCTTATATAATTCTAGTATGCTACTTGCTTATGCTATCTTGCATTTTCCCCGACTTATTTATCCCCTCATCAGCAGGCAGTAACTTGAGCCAGTACCCCCGCTCCCCTAACTCCCAAAAATAAGGAATAAAGGACAAAAAGAACGGGCTTGTAACTGTAGAACAGCTCAAACTGGTCCTATTCTGTTTAACAAGACCTTGAACTAAAGATTACAGCACTCACAAGTAACACTTGCGAGCATTTAAACTACTACTACACCTTAAAGAAACACCTGAAACCCCTGGATTGGTAAGACAGATTTGAGCTTTGCTTCTTGTCTTCTTGCTAGACAACTTGGAAATAATACTTCTCTCATTCTTCAAAAGCCAGTGGTACAGTCTTGGTTTCCATGTGTTTTGTGGCAGCAAGGCCTTGCTTAGTAACATTACCAGCCCCTCTTAAACTGTAACTCCTTCCTCTCCCTGGCCCTGTAGTTCTCCACTCCACTCTTCTCTGTCTTCTGCAGTGCTTATCCAAAGGATTCTGCTTGGATGGAACAAGATCTTCCTTCTGTCTAGGACAATGGTTGGCAAACTGCGGCTTATGAGCCACATGTAGCTCTTTGACCCCTTGAGTGTGGCTCTTCCACAAAATACCATGGCCTGGGCAAATCTATTTTGAAGAAGTGGCATTAGAAGAAGTTTAAGTTTAAACTTAAGTTTAAAAAATTTGGCTCTCAAAAGAAATCTCAATAGTTGTACTGTTGATACTTGGCTCTTTTGACTAATGAGTTTGCTGACTATTGTCCTACCAGACAGTCAACAGAGCCAAATATCAATAGTACAATGATTGAAATTTCTTTTGAGAGCCAAATTTTTTAAACTTAAATTTCTTCTAACACCACTTTTTCAAAATAGACCCTCTCAGGCCTTGATATTTTGTGGAAGAGCCACACTCAAGGGGCCAAAGAATCGCATGTGGCTCGCAAGCTGCAGTTTTCCGACCACAGGTCTAGGACAAAGGAGGAAATGGAATCCCCTCAGAGTTACAGACATAGTCTGAGAAGGTGGGTGGCATAGTCTAACAGAAATACCAGAAACTATGTTCTAAATTCAATTTATCATTAACTTATTCTGGGCAAGTATTTTCCTATATTTAACATAGAAGAAGCAATGTCAAATATAGCACCTTTGACTGAGATGAAAATGATAAAAAATGATGTATCCCATGATGTAAAGTAGTAGTTTAAAATGATGTAAAAATGAACTAAAGATCACAATTTAGAATTATCTAAAAGGCAATTCTTGGCAAAGTATTCTTGGAAAGTAGATGTTTGTGAATGAGTTAGCCAAATAAAATATATCTCCACCCTAAAAACACAGCAGTATTTCCTGCACTGTTGAGTTGTGTGACTCCTCAGTATCCTTGAAGAAAGGACTATGTTATCTTTGTATCTTTTCCTCTTCCCATAGCCTTAAAGTAAATGTTTTGAATTGAAAGACATGGAAATGATGCCTATTTGACCTGTGAAGGAAGTGAAGGGATGTCATGGCACACAGGTGTCTGGACTGGGCAGGACGGTGACATTCACTGACATAGAAACCACTTGAGCTACAATGGCTATATGCATCAATTAGCTAATGGGAAACTGGGAATCTAGGTTTGGAGCTCAGAAACCAAATACAGATTTAAGCACATCTTTGCCATTCTCTTTTCCTTCTTCATATCTGAAAGACATGTATCTCCTAAACTGCAAGAGAATTTTCTTGATATTTAGGGTGTGACAGTGTTTGACACTGCTGATTTGTCTCTCCTTGAAAATTTCCCTTTGGCTTCCAGTATACCTCCCTGAGTACTTACGGCTATCTGCATTGAAATATCTAATGGGAAGTTGGAGATCTAGGTTTAAAGCTCAGAAAACAAATACAGATTTGAGTCATCTGGAAAGCCACCAGCAAACCTTGTAGAAGAATATATTCAGGCTATATACTAGGGGTCTTAAATGTGTGGGGAAATTCCTATGAAAAAAAGAGACACGCAGGAGAAACTCGAACATGCCAATGATTTTTTTTTGAGATTCCAGTGAGTAAATTTTCTTTTAGTTTTCACAAAAATAAAATAGTTTAATGGAAACAATTTTTTTCTAGAATTTTACAGGATGGTTTCATACAGTACATATTCTTTTATGTCTGACTTATTGTACTCAGAATTATTTTGAGTAATAATCTATTGTGTGCATATACAATACTTTAACTGTTGACTGACATTGGGTTGTTTCCAAATAAAGCTGCTAGGAACATTTTCCTGGTAGCCCAGTTTCCTTCTTCCTGAGATTTGGGATTCAGGAGAACAGAGCTTCACTTCTCTGAGTAGTAAATAGAAAAATCAGATCAGCTCAAAGAAACTTCCTTGAGAGTGAGCACTTGGCCCTAAGAGGTTATGTGATTTGGCCGCATCAGCTGCTGATGTGCTCCTGACAGCCTGCCTTGGCTTTGGCCAGCATTGTGTTTCCTGACTAAGTGAATCATGTCAGGAGTCTTAGACATGTCAGGTGTAGTGTGAAACACAGTAGCTGATTTATGGGTTCCTTGAAAGATGCAATCAGCCTCCTAATAGGTCAGATGTGATGTGATGGGATTACACTATCAATGTTCCCTGAGCCCTGACCTTGGGGTTTGCTTGCTTCCTAACCTTTGAAGCTCAGGAGCATTATACTTAAAATTTTATAACCATTTTTGTTCTCCTGCCTTCAGCCACACATCTAGGCCACATTCCTATTTTAAAAGTTTTGCCAACACACATTATTTGTTTTCTTTCACACCAATTCAAGCTACTGCAATTGAGTCTACTTTCAGATTTGGCCTGCCTGTTCTTCTTTGAGTCATTAGCATAAGACTGACAAGCTAACAGAGGTCAAAAATTGATTGCAAAGGTTTGGGCACTGAATATGGATTGTGCTATAAGCTGTAAGAGTAAACTGTGAATATCAGTCAATTATTTTCTAAAGCTTCAAGGGGTTTATAAGCTGTTTAATCAGTGGTTTTCTCACTGCAGATATTCTCCTGGTGTCTGAAAAGCCCTATGACTTCCACTTTTGCTGTCATGGAGAAGTTGCCATGGAGAGCTCAGATGATGCTCAAGAATTACCAGCCACAGATGTAAGGCTTGTTAGTTATCTAAGAAAAGCTGGGCAACATCAATGAAAAATTAAAGAAAGAGTCTTAGTCTCCATTCTTCTGAAGGGCCCTGGAGAAGTCACCATCATTTCCCTGCAGGAGGCAAGTGTAAGGAGGCCCTCCGGGGCTGCTGTCCCAAGTTTAATTATTTATTGTAAAAGAACACATTGTGTGTATGGTAACTTTGGAATAAATAGAAAAGTAGGAAGATGTTTCAACTAAATGACAACAGCTATTTTTATTTTATGCGTGTGTGTGTGTGTGTGTATTTATATAAAATTCATGCATGGGGGTGTGTGTGTCCCTCAGCCCAGCCTGCACCCTCTCCAATCTGGGACCCCTTGAGGAATGTCCAACTGCCCGTTTAGGCCCGATCCCTGCAGGCCTGGTTGCCCCTAACTGCTCTCCCTTGCCAGCCTGGTTGCCCCAACTGCCTTCCCTTGCCAGCCTGGTTGCCCGCAACTGCCCTCCCCTGCAAGCCTTGTCTCTCCAACTGTCCTCCCTGCAGGCCTGATTGCTCCCAGCTGCCCTCCCTTGCAGGCATCTTTGACCACATGGGAACGACCATCTTGTGTGTTGGAATGATGGTCAATTTGCATATCACCTCCTTATTATATAGGATATGTATCATGCAGGGAGGGTCCTTCTGGATGACCTGCAGGAGATCAGGCCAAAACCCATAATTCAATGCTTCTTGCAGCTCCTACTTGCTGCTTCTGCCCATCCTTGCCCCACTGTGGCTGCTGTAGGCTCATGCCCAATGAGTCCTGATTGGGAGCCACTCGCCAGCCCTGAGTCCTGCATCTGATGCCCTCCCAAAGGGAGTGGCCTGTGGGATCCAGCTGAAACCAGCTCTCTGACATCCCCCTAGGGGTCTCAGATTGGGAGAGGGCACAGGCCAGGCTGAGGGACCCCACCAGTGCATGATTCGGCTGGGGCGGGACCACAAGAGGGCTCCAGGGTGTGTTTGGCCCATCTCACTCAGTCTTGATCAGCTGGACCCCACCAGCAAGCTAACCTATCAGTCAGAGCATCTGCCCCCTGGTGGTCAGTGCTCATCATAGCGACTGGTCAACCCGTCTATTGTCTGCCCCTGGTGGTCAGTGCATGTCATAGTGATTGGTTGACTAGCTAACTGTTTGCTTCCTGATGGTCATTGCATGTCATGGAGAGCAGTGAGCAGCTTTAGCATATCATTAGCATATTATATTTTGATTGGTTGTTTGGTTCTACTGTTTGGTCTATTTGTATATTACCCTTTTATTATATAGGATATATTTTCTATATGGTGTTGCTATCTTTTATTTTTAATCAAAAGATCATAATCATTATATATATATAGAGAGAGAGTTGGTATATAGAGTTTACTTTTTCAGTTACTGTTATAAGCATTTTCAGTGTTCTTAAAAACTCTTCATAACCATTCACATGGGCACTTAATATTTTATCGGGCAGTTGTCCTGTAGTTTTTTAACCATTCTCCTATTGTTAGGCACAAGGTTTTTCATTTGTTTGCTTGCTTTTGTACTGTGGTGAATATCTGTGTAGATAAATGTTTGTCTGTATGTCAGATTCACTTTATGCTAGATTCTATAAGTGAAATTACTAGGTAAGGATTGTAATGTAACATAAAATATAGACAATATTTTTTATAGTCTGTTTCTATATACTCCAAATTCACCCCTAGAAAGAGTGTACCAATCTCTCCCTTCCTAGAGAAGAAGATGGAAATTGGTACACATCTTACCAGGTACAGTGGTTTCTTAGGATACAGTTCTTTGGTGACATGGTTTTTTCTTAAAACTTCCTTTCAACAGCCTTTGAAATGTATCAGTTCTGGAATGAAGTTTGGAGAACATATGGAATCCCAGAAATAATCATCCATCAGATATGGAGCTATATTTTTTTTGCCATAATCGTGAAAAGCAAAATAATTTACTCATAGTTAGTAAATGATCGATTACTGGAAGGGAGAGGAGGGACACAGGGCATGTGGGAAAGTTCTAAAACTACAGGAAACGAAATAAGCCAAATCTGGTGTCTTTCTAATTCTCTTGAAGGAATAAGTAGATATGGGTGAACAAATGGCAACAGGGACAATTAACATTGCTTTGCACAAAGCTTTTACATGTCATGTCAGGGCTATGGGGGTCTGTCTTACTCCCTTCTGAAGCCCATAGCTCCAGAAATGTGACACACATGGGGGCGGGGGGGAGTGCTCCCTGCAGCCTTTAGGCAAATGAAGTAATTGCCAACTGTTTCTCTTTTTACAGCAAGCCATGGACATCTTGGGCATTCTTCCTGAAGAAAAGTATGAATCCTATATATTCACTGGAGCCATCATACACTTGGGAAACATGAAATTTAAACAGAAACCCAGAGAAGAGCAAGTGGAAGCAGATGGCACAGAAGGTAAGATTTTCTTTGAAGACATGACAAACATGCTCTCCAACCCCTGACCCAAGCTTACTTCCCTTGCCTTGCAGTTGAAAACCTCCCCTCTTGGTTTTTGGAAAGATATTGAAATTAATCACCAATCTCCCCCAATTGCTGAACTTCAAAATTATTCTCTCAACTACCATTCTGATATAGAATCCCTATACCTCAGAATAAAAAGCATCCCTTAATTAGTTATTGGAGATGCAGTAAATTTGCCAAACTTGGGTGATCCAGATTGAGTAGGACATTCCCTGCCTTCAGCACATAGACTATCAAGAAAAACAGAGAAGGACACAGACAAATTACCATAAAATGTAGTAATTGGCATTATGGATATGTGAACAAAGGTCTTTAAAATTCCAGAGGCGGAGTCTTCAGTGGACAGAGACCATAATGGCCTCATTTCCCTTTGTTTTTTATTTATATTAAAAAAATCTGTATTCTTGCCTGATTACCAACAAGATTGGAGGCATTTTACAATGAATGATCTGTCTAGAATAATCATTAAAATAGAAAATCACAATTATGAAAGGAAGAAAGCATAGTTATTATAATTATTGCATTTAATATTAAACTTTCTGGCAACTAAAACAAAAAGAGAAAACTAGAAAACTCATGAAAATTCCTTCAAAATAACTTTCTTGCTCCCTCCCTCCCTCTCTCCCTCCCTCCCTCTCTCCCTCCCTTCCTTTCTTTTTCTTTTTCTTTCTTCTTTAACGTATTACAAATAGTACATATGTTTTCCTTTCCCCCCCATTGTCCTCCCCGCAGCCTCCTTTACCCCCACAGCACATGCCCTCACCTGCCCCCCCCTCGCCCCAGTGTCTTGTATCCATTGGTTATGCTTATATGCATGCATACAAGTCCTTCAGTTGATCTCTTACAGCCCCCATCCTCCACTCTCCCCTGTCTTCCCCCTCCCCTGTAGTTTGACAGTCTTTTCAATGCTTCTTTGCCCCTGTATCAAACTTCTCCCCTGTTTCCTTTCTTTAAAAAAGAACTTGCATCTGCATACTGGAAATAAATATGTAAGAACAAAAAATGTTTGAATCTCAGTTTCAGTGTCCAACTGTTCTGAGTCCCAGTTTCAATGTCAAATAGTTCCTTATGTGTACATGTCAGCAATGGTATTTGGATGGTGGACAAATGGTGCCAATGCAGGTTCCACCCTCTCTGGTTTGGTCCTGGGCTGCCTGCAGTGATACACAGCTACTGACTGCTAGCATGGCAAGGTGTCGTCAGTGTCTTCCATCTCTGGACTATCTTCATGGTTGGAACAGACCTGTCAGTTCCTCTTTGTTGCAGGAATCCATATGGACTTGGAGTTGTTTTCTGAAAATATACAAACATATTCTCGACCAAAAGTTAATAAAGGAATCTTTTCTGTAAATTATACTTGGAATTCTTTTTATTTTTGCCCAAATGATTTTCCTTTGGCTTATTTTGACACCATATGTGTTTTTCATGGGTGTCCTGCTGTTGGCATTACAAATGGAAATTAATTTTCTGGAGTAAGAATTTTCTAGATGTAATTTACTTATAGGATATTTTTCCTTACATGATATTACCCCACTATCCCCCCCCCTTTTTTTAATTAATGGGAGCTTTTGGAAATTTTATATTGCAGTCTTGGTAATTTTAAATTTTAATTTTTGCATAAAAATATGACTGCTTTAGGATCTTTGCATGTTAGGCAATTTTATAATGAGATGAACTAATAGGAATTTTAGTTAATATTTTAGAAACAGCTTTTTGTCCAGTACACTTAAATTTTCTTGAGCATTCACTTATTTCACTTGGCCAATTTAAAAACTTGATTACTATTTTACTATCAAATTTAATACTCAAGCAATAATCTTAGTTTACCCTGTAAATATTAGTTGAAAGGATTGTTTGCATTCATGTGTAGGCCCTGAGCATTCCTGGTTTTAGACAGGATTTAGATATAGGGCAACTGTTGCTGGCCGAGTCTCTGTTTGTAACCTGGGTCCCAATCTGAGCTGTGCGTGGGAGGCGAAGCAGCCATGGGGGCAGGAGACCTCCCTCAGGAGGGGTGAGAGTTCAGGCACCTGCAAGGTTAGGGGGTGAAGGTCTGTGCTCCACCTCTGTTGATCTTTTAGTTCTCTCCTGATGGCCCCTCTGCAACTGTGCCTGTCTTAGGTTGTTCCTTCCCTGAGGAATCTTACCCATTTCTGGCTAACCAGCCATCCTCTGGGGCCAAACAGGGTGATGTGAGGTTCAGTTTTGTCTCCTTGGTAGTCTATACCCCCGTGGCCTCCACACCCAGCATCTGCCTTGGGACCCCTGTAACTGATCACATATCTCGGGGGACCCAGGTTTGTTCTCCAGGGAGGGCCCAGCTCACACCATTGGGTGAGAGACAGATCCATGGTGCCAGCCACCCAGAGGCTTCAACCACAACTTGAACTGGAAGTTCAGTCAACAGTTGTGTGCACTTGGATTGTGAGAAGAGGGTCCCTGTTGGCAAAAAGGGCAAGAGGGACCAACATAGAATGCTCAAGTGCCTTCCCAGTGCCTTAATTCCTTCTAAAAGGAAGTAATTCCTTTCCTGTCCTTTTTTAAGTTGCTGCCAAGCATTCAAAGAATTAGTTAGTAAGTGTCTTTGGGATAATTGTACAATATGCTATTGTCAAATATCAAAAATAATAACTGACATTGTAGAATAATATCATGTAAGGGTATTATGGTGTCACAGGAGGTTAAGGGGGGCCTAGCCTAAGGACTGGTTCATAAGAGATGACAAGCTCTAGGCCATGTCAATTCAATCTCAAACTGGCTGCCAATTTTTTTTATAACTTTATAGAAACTTTGTCAGGGATATAAAAACACAAATTACTTACCTTAGTTCAAGAGGTCAAATATATTGACTTTACCCCTTACTCCCGTCACTCCGCACTTACCGTGAGGTTTTGACATTCTGATGGACTTTTCTCAGTCTCTGGATCCATTCTTGTTCATCAGTTTATGCTGTTCATTATATTCCACAAATGAGTGAGATCATGTGATATTTATCTTTCTCTGCCAGGCTAATTTGACTTAACATAACGCTCTCCAGCTCCATCCATTCCAAAATAATTTTTAATAAACTTTACATTTTTAACTATGATAAAATATACATAAAAAATTTGCTGTTTTTAAGTTTAAGGCCATTTTACAGGTTAGTGGCATTATGTACCTTCAAAGTTTGTGCAACCATCACCACTGTTCATCTCCAGAAATTTTTTATCGTTCCAAACTGAAACTGCCTATCCTATCTAATAAAATAGTAATATGCAAATTGACCATACCTCTGCTGCTACACCTACAAGCCATGCCCATAAGCCACGCCTACCAGCCAATCAGGAGCAAATATGCAAATAAATCCCAACCAAGATGGCTGTGGCCACTGAGAGCAGAAGGGAGGCTTGGGTTTCCCCAGAAATAGAGGAAGCCAAGTTTTCCACCTGCCCTCGCTGGCCCAGGCATCCACTCAATGCTACAAAGTTTCAATTATAGAATACACATAAATTCCAACAGAAATGGTGGCAGCCACAGAGCTGGAGAGAGCAGAAGCTAGGGTTGCCCCTGTGTGGAAGAAGTCAAGCTTCTGCAGCTCTGGTCGACCTAGGCCTCCACTCTAGGCTACAAAATTTCAATTATAAAAGGTAAAGAAACCTAATAGAAATGGCTGTTGCCATGGAGCAAGCAGAAGGCTTGGCTCTGCTTCAGGCTACAAAGTTTCAATTGTAGAAGATAAATAAATCCCAGATCCCAAGGCCTCCACTTGGGTTACTGGGGGGACTTGGACAGCCTGCAAACCACCACAGACCCCTCTCCCAGGCTGACCCACGCCCCAAGGGAATGCCCACCCTGATCCAGGACACCCTTCAGGGCAAACCAGCTGGCCCCAAACATGCTCCAGCCTTTATCCTATCTAATAAAAGAGTAATATGCAGATTGACCATCACTCCAAAACACAAGATGGCTGCCCCTATGTGGTCAAAGATCTGGCCCCCATGTGGACATAAGATAGCCACCACAAGATGGCCAGCAGGCGATGGCAGTTGGGAGGGACCAGGCCTGCAAGGGAGGGCAGTTGAGGACAATCAAGCCTGCAGGGGAGGGCAGTTAGGGGTGACCAGGCCAGCAGAGGAGGGAAGTTGGGGGCAAACAGGCTGTCAAGGAAGCAGATAGACAACAATAAGGCTGGCAGGGGAGTGGTTAGGGGGCAATCAGGTGGCAGGAAGAAGCAGTTAGGGGCAATTAGGAAGGAAGGCAGGTGAGCAGTTAGGAGCCAGCAGTCCTGGATTGTGACAGGGATGTTCGACTGCCTGGTGGGATAGTGCCTAAACGGGCAGTCGGATATCCCTCGAGGGGTCCCAGTTTGGGGAGGATGCAGGTGGGCTGAGGGACACCCCGCCACCATGCACAAATTTCATGCACCTGGCCTCTAGTTAAACAATAATTCCCCCTTTCCTCTTCTCTTGACCCCTGGCAACCACTGTTCTATTTTGTTTTTCTATGAGTTTGACTATTCTGGGTACTTCATGAAAGTGGAGTCATACAATATTTATTCTTTTATTTCCCTTACCATAATGTATTTAAAATTCATCCATGTTGAACATGTCAGAATTCCATCCCTTTTTAAGTATGAATAATATTCTATTATATATTTTTACCCCTTTTCTTTATCTGTTCATCCACTAATGAACACTTGAGTTACTTCCATTTTTCACTATTATGAAATGATTTATTCCCATTTCAAACTTTCATCATACTTGATTTCTTTATCTCTTCTTCAGTTGTTTTACTGACTTGCTTGATATTTTTGCTCATGGATTTAAAGTCATTGACTCTGAGGACTTTTGTCTTGTTTAGCTTTCTTCTCAGGCCCTGCACATAGCAAGTGCTCAGTAAACTTAATGAAATGTGAATATCTCAGAAACCATATGCTAACCCTTCAAAAAGACCACTGACTGTCATTATCATAACCCCTCTTTTATATTTGCCTGGTTGTGGACTGACAAAACTGGATTTTGTTTTGCTTTTTTATATCAGGCTGTTTACACATGAGACTGAACTGAGATAAAAATTTTACAGTTGGAAAGAATTGCCTTTTGTTCTTTTCAACCTTTTTACCTGTTTTTAGGTGAAGCCAGACTTTGTTCTCTTCAACTTCTTGAGTTCCAAATGTACTTTCCACACCCACCTACCATTCTCTAGAGAGTATTTGGCTTTATATCTGAATTACCTGGGGAATTTTTAAAATTCTGAAGCTCATGCCTCACCCAGACGAAAGAAAACCAATTTCCAGGGTGGATGCAGGCATCATTGCTTGCTTTTGCAACTTGCAAGGTGAAGGTTGAGGTTCAGTGGAGGTTGAGTAAGGACTGTAGTAAGGACTCTGATCTCCAGTATTTATGTGTATCACTTGGAGAATGTGATAAAAATAAGCCTAGATCCCAACCTCCTCAGCGAGCTTGTCTTTTGTTTCTGCATTAGTTCCCCATGCTATTCTGGTCCACACCAATGTTTGAAAACCCCTGCTCTACCTACTTGTTATCCCTCTCAGATAGTCTCAGGCAGACTAATTAAAGCCCTGGGATTATTCATAAGGTGCTGAAGGAATGGTATTTGTTGATGGAGATTTCAGAAAGCCTCTTTCAGGGCCATATCAGGTCACATGAGGAAAGTGTGTTTACAGACATTGATGGTTATGTTTGCAATATTTCTGAATGTCATATGGACATTTATTCACAGATTTAAACTATTTTTATCTTGCTTGAAAACTAAAATTTTGGTGCAAATGAAGTAATTTATTTTTTGGAACATGGTAACCACTATGATTTTCTGTCAAAAAAAAAGAAAAGAAAAAAGAAAGAGAAAGAAAGAAAGAAAGAAAAAAAGAAAGAAAGAAAGAAAGAAAGAAAGAAAGAAAGAAAGAAAGAAAGAAAGACAGAAAGAAAGAAAGAAAGAAAGAAAGGAGAACATGTGGGATGCATAGTATACAGCTATGGGGTAGACCCAAAGCCTGCCAGTGCTGTCTGCTGATACCTGACTTCTCTGAAGTGGGTGATAAGTAATTCTGTAATGTTGGCTGCTATTTCTTTTAGGTGGGATACTGTGCAAAAAAATTGTGTGGTTTTTTTGTTAGTGGATTAAAATAGACTCTAAGGACTGTTCTTAGCACTATAAAAAGGATGTATGAATTTGAGACTATTATCCTAATATATAAAAACCCTTGGTCATAACATCCAGTAACAGTGGAGTCTTGATCAATCAAAAGTCAGTATTACAGTCACTGACTGTTGAGGGGGCTGTGAATCAGGGCCAGAGAGAGGCCTGAAGAGAGAAGCAGCGACTGATCTGTTGCCTCTGTGGCAGCTTTTGATCAGCACTTGCCTCTCTCTTTCTCTCCCAGTCTGGCCAGCAGCCAAGCCTCCATTGCTCTCCTGGCCTCCACCAGGACTCCATTGATAGGCCCAGAGACGCTAACCGACTAATTAGAACCAAATTTGGGTGTAGTGTGAGGAGCCAATGGCTGCCTAGGAGGTGGAGATTTTGACTCTGACTGGCATAGAAACCAACCAATCAGAACCAATCTTGGTGAACTATGAAGGAAGAACCTAAGTTGGGGGCTGAGGAGGGGTTTTAAGGACAATAGCTGTTTGATGTTAAGTGTAAGAAAGTGGTTCAATTTTTTTAATGACCGCTTTGGCAGTATATTGCATATGGCTGGCTATAAGTCCAGATATAGGGATTATGTGTTTTTCTCTGCCAACAGCATCTCCCCCTGCTGAAAAAGCCCCCTCATTTAAGCAATCCAATCCTATATAATCTATCTATCTATACTAATAAAATAGTAATATGCTAATTAGACCAGGAGACCTTAGGATATCCTTTTGGACAAAGCCATGGTGGTGAGGCCAAAGCAGAGGTGGTTAGGAGTGATCAGGCTGGCAGGGGGGCAGTTGGGGGTGAGCAGGCCATCATGGGGGGGGCAGTTAGGGGCAATCAGGCTGGTGGGAGGCAGTTGGGGGCCATGAGGCCAGCAGGGGAGGGCATTTGGGGGCTATCAGGCTGGCAGGGGGTGGGGGAAATCAATTGGGGGCAAGAAGGCTGGCAGGGGTGCAGGTGGAGGTGAGCTGACTGTCAGGCAGAGTGGTTAGGGGTGATCAGGCAGGAGGCAGGTGAGCGGTTAGGAGCCAGTGGTCCTGAATTAGGAGAGGAATGTCCGACTGCTAGTTTAGGCCCGATCTGACAGGGATCAGGCCTAAACTGGCAGTCAGACATCCCCTGAGGGTCCCAGATTGGAGAGGGCTTAGGGCGAGCATGAATTTTGTGCACCTGGTCACTAGTTACTTATAATGTCAATCTGAATGATTCCAAAGCTTAGAAAACCAGATTGCTGGCTTTTTTTTTCCTGGACAGAATAGCTTGTATTTCACATAGTTGGTTACTATTCATCTCCACTTAGATTCACCAGGCATGATTAATTTCTCTCTTTCTTTTAATTATTTTCATGTTGGATTAGATGGTCTCTTGAATTTAAACAGTCTATGACTCTGACCCACTGTGTTCCTAACTTGAAATAATCAGGCTATTGTCTCCCAATGTGGCACACTTAACTGGACCATTTCAGCATAGATGGGCATGTCTACTCTAATTCTTATTTTTTCTAACAGTCTTTGCATTTGGAAAGCTTTCATAGCAACTGAGTACCTAGGCCATTATTACTGACATAGCTTGCAGAAATGTATTATAATATGTATTGATTTTAGTTAACAAGCAAAGCAAACATATCAAGCCTTATAAGCCTCTGTGAACATTTAAAAAGTGCATAAAAAGGAAATGGATGTTGTTAGTCATGGCACACACCTCTCTAATTGTGTGATTGTGTGTTTTATTTTTCTCCATTTGTGGTTATTGTTCAGGAAACTTCGTACTTTTTAGTGAAGTAAGAAAAGACTGTATATCCTTCTATAAGACATTAGTTTACACAGTGGCTACATAAAATATACTAGTGTATTTCATGATTCATTTAAAATGGAAGATGTAGCAGAGATATTCCAGATGAGTGAAATATTCCTTTTGTTTGATAGCTGAAGAAATCTACAATTTAAAACATGCTTAAAATGTTTTGCCTGTGGCATTATTTTGGGTTAAACTTATTTTTTAACACCTGACATGATGTGTGCCTATTTACTTTTCCTTCTGATAACACTCCTCTCTATTTCTTTCCTTAGAAAATGGAAACTTTTATTATAAAAGTGTGATTGCATGGATTGCAATTATTCTTATTGGGCAGCAGAGGGCACTATGGTACAGAGACTTCACAGGAAAGGAAAGGTTTTTGATAGATACTGGGCAAGTGTCCTGGCTTCTGTTCACGGGTGGTTGTCTTAAATTATCAAGTTACAAATATTTGTTTCATCTAAAAATATATATAAATATATACGTATAAGGGGAAAATAGGCAAATAATAAAGATGGAATATCCCATGTCCTTCAGAAAAATATCTTTTTAGAAAGAGTCAAGATCAAGAAATACATATTTTTTGATATTAAACTATTCACAAACACCAAAATTCACCCTTTTTAAAATACACAGTTTAGTGAGATTTAGTATACTCATAGGTTGTATAGCCATTACCAAAAAGGAACCCTGTACCCTTAACTAGTTATCCCCGATTCCCTTCTCTCCCTAGCCTTTGACAATCACAAATCTACTTTATGTCTCTATGGATTTGCCTATTCTGGGCATGTCATGTGAATGGAATCACATAATATGTGGTCTCTTGTGTCTAGCTGTTTCCATATAGCATGATGCTTTCTAGTTTCATTCATGTCATAGCATGCAGCGATACTTCATTTATTTTTTCATGGTTGAAAAATATTTCATTGTACTTATACATAGCACTATGTTTATCCATTCATTAGTTGATGAACATTTTTCCCCCTCCCCCCGCCACTTTTTTACTATTATGAATAATGCTGCCAGGAACATTTGTGTACAATTTTTTGGTGTGAACATATGTGGGTATATAACCTAGAAGTAGAATTTCTTGGTCTAGAGAACACTGTTTGACTTTGAGTAGCTGCCAAATTGTTTCCACAGCAGCTATGTTATATCACATTCTAACCAGCAATGAATGAGGATTCCAATTTCTCCACATCTTCACCAATACTTACTATTCTATCTTTTTTTATTATAGCCACTCCAGTAGGTATGAAGTAGCATTTTATGTGGCTTTGATTGGCACTTCCAAGAATAAAGTCCTTTAAATATTTAGAATTTAGGTAATCATTTCAAAACTTTATCAACCTTGCTATGCCAGTTTAAACATATGATCCTTCCATTCTTTGGGTAGTCTGTTTGGCTATCCTATCTAATAAAAGGGTAATATGCAAATTTGACCATACCTTTGCCACACCCACAAGCCATGCCCACAGCCACTCTCATCAGCCAATCCGGAGCAGATTATGCAAATAAAACCCAACCAAGATGGCTGCCACCACTGAGAACAGGAGGAAGGCTTGGGTTTCCTTGGCAACAGAGGAAGCCAAGCTTTCAGCCTGCTGTTGCCGGCCTAGGCCTCTACTCCAGGCTACAAAGTTTCAAACAGAAATGGCTGCTGCCATGGAGCGAGCAGAAGCCTTGGCTCCACTCCAGGCTACAAAGTTTCAATTTGTAGACATAAATTAATCCCAGATACAAGGGCCTCCCCTTGGGTCACTGGGGGGCATGGCCGGCCTGTAAATCTCTTCATGCCCCTCGCCCAGGGAAAACCCCAAACCACAAAGGAACCCCTATCCTAATCTGGGACACTCTTCAGGGCAAACCAGCTGGCCCCACTCATGTACTGGGCTTCTATCCTATCTAATAAAAGGGAAATATGCAGATTGACTATCACTCCAACACAGAAGATGGCTGCCCCCATGTAGTCAAAGATCCTGCCCCCATGTGGACACAAAATGGCCACCACAAGATGGCCAGCAGGGGAGAACCGTTGGGAGGTTCCAGCCCCTGCAAGGGAGGGCCGTTGTGGGTGATCAGGCCAGCAGGGGAGGGCATTTGGGAGGGACCAGGCCTGCAAGGGAGGGCAGTTGAGGGCAATCAAGCCTGCAGGGAAGGGCAGTTAGGGGTGACCAGGCCAGCAGAGGAGGGAAGTTGGGTGCAAACAGGCTGGCAGGGGAGCAGTTAGACATCAATTAGACTGGCAGGGGAGTGGTTAGAGGGTGATCAGGCTGGCAGGCAGAAGCAGTTAGGGGCAATCTGGGAGGCAGGCAGGTGAACAGTTTGGAGCCAGCAGTCCTGGATTGTGAAAAGGATGTCCGATTGCCCATTTAGGCCTGGGATTGGGCCTAGATGGGCAGTTGGACATCCCTCAAGGGGTCCCAGATTGGAGAGGGACAGGCTGGGCTAAGGGACATCCCCCCCCACCCTGTGCACGAATTTTGTGCACCGGGCCTCTAGTAACAGAATAAAGTTTAATGGTATTTTTTTTGTTCTCTTTCTCTCTCCCTTCGTCCTTTTTTCCCTTCCTTTTTTTCTGACCAGGGGCTGAGAAAGCTGCTTTCCTCATGGGCATTAACTCCGCTGAGTTGGAGAAGGGCTTGATTCATCTTAGAATCAAAGTTGGTAATGAATATGTTATTAGAGGTCAAAATATAGAACAGGTAAAGTGGTGTTTTAAGAGAATTATGATTCTATGATCTTGTAATAATTATATACATATTGTATTTGTATATTTTTCAATTTCTTTGATGTCTGCAACGACAGCATCCATAAAAAAGCAACAAAGGGTTACCATGATGAATATTCCAAATGTTTCCACTTGTGATGTTCACCAGAGTGAAGGCACTTATGTTTAAGAGTCTTTGTTGTCTGAAATTTTGACAATTTTTCCTTGAGCAACAAATCTATTTGCAGAGGCAGGCAAGCCGTTTACATATAGTGATCACATCTTTGTTGCCCAGCTAAGAAGCTTTCAAAGCTATTGGTTTCTGACATGAATAAAATTCACAAATTGGCATCCCTTGTCTACTTGGATTATTGACTTTTGAGAGTAACAGACACATGGTGACATAGTTGAGAAAGGATTTCAGGACACATGCTGAAGTTACTATTTGAAGGGAGGGAATTAAGAATAGACATGAATGATGAAAGGTCATGTAGGTTTTGTTCAGCATCCAGGAGAATGTTTTAATGATGGAATAACAAGTGCTCTGAGTCTTTGCTGGGATATCGTAGATACTCCCCGAGTTGCTGGGTAATGAGACCATCTGAGTATGCTAGTGCATTTCAAAATAATAACTTACATCTGTAATGTGGATTCGTCAGTATAAAATGCGCATGCTGCAATAACACACGTGCTAACATTTCAGTGACAATAAAATAAGCATTTATTTTTTTCCACCAAGACCAGTACAGATGGTACAGCCTTTTTCCACTTTGAAGGCAGGACATCTGGAACACATGACTCCAGGGATGCTGTACAAGGGGAAAGATAATTCATGGAGGAAGTACACATCCCTAAACTGCTTGGGGCTGGAAGTAATATCATTTTCACTAATATTCTATTGGTAAAAGGTAGTCAAATTATCTCCTTAGCTACAGGGGGTCTGAGAAATGTAGTCTTTCCTGGATATAAAAATGGTATGATTACCTATATGTATTAAGCATTCAGATGTATTATCTCCCTCTATATTTATAATACTCAGAAATAAATAGGGAGGATAGGAATACTTATATTTTTCCAGTTGAGGAAAACTAAGGATTAGGGGATATAAGTAACATTCCAAAGGACCCACAGCTAGTACTCAACTGACACTTAGATTGTTTTTATACATGTGAAATTGGAAAACAAGAGATAAATGTATAAATTTGTGATAGAAGATAGTTATTTTGACTGCAGTAAATTATTTTGGTATATTAAAGCAGCTGGTGTGACTATGTTACTTAAAACACTTCAACAACTAATCAAAATCAATTTCCTAGTTTAGCTTACTCTATAAATCAACAATTTTATCTCTACCATAATACTAACTATACTGAAACAATTTGCTTATAGTTTTGTCCTCCTGGGTAACTTGGCTCCTTGGGGCCACTGAGTAGGTAACACTCATCTACATGCCCTTGGCAGTTAGCATAGTGCCCTGCAAGCAGTAGGTGCTCCATAAATGGTAAACTAAATTAAATACTGAGCTGAACATGAACCGGGATAAGCAGGACAAGTAGCTTAACTATTTCTTGGTAGTGAGGTGAGAGTTATGTGGCAGTTTCTTGCTTTTGTAAGACATTCACCACAACATGCCCACATGACATGCTGTGATTATAGAACAAGGATTTGCTCTGTAGAAAACTAATGAGGCCATAGAAGGACTGAAATCAAATCTTTGCCTCTTTAACATGGTGTTCTCAGGGACTGAGTTACCACTCCAACCTTTACTATAATAGAACCAGTGAAGCAAGCTTATATATTATTATTCAATGCTGAAATAAAATTTAAAAATATCCCCCCTTCTCTCTCCCTCTCCCCTTTTCTTTCCTTTCCTCTTCCTTTTCCCCTCACTTCTTCCTCCTTCTGGAGACAATAAGACTGCACACTGTAAGGATTTTCTTTTCTTATGAATTTTACTGACTTTATAGAGACAATTCACACTGCTAAGAATAGCAATGTATGTATGTATTCTTTTGATGACAATTGCAAAAGATGGCAAAAAATTCTTGTAGTGTTAACACTCTAAAATTTTTAGTTGTAGATCTAATGCTAACTAGATCTGGAGCCTTGGTTAAATGTCTTCATCTCTCTCAGCATCCCACTGAAGAGACTGAGTTCCTCTGTGTCTCAATGGAGGGGTGATTGGCATCCGATTGGGACAGTTATTCATATATGAATGTGCCCTGCACATTCTAGGAGGTTTTCCATTCCTGCTTCCAGGTGTTTGAATGTCAGTGGCACACTCAGTCATTATGACATTCAGCAAGTGCCCTCCCTGTTTCCAAAGGCAGTCTTCCAGGGCAGTGGTTGGAAAACTCATTAGTCAACAGAGCCAAATATCAACAATACAACGATTGAATTTCTTTTGAGAGCCAAATTTTTAAAACTTAAACTTCTTCTAATGCCATTTCTTCAGAATAGATTTGCCCAGGCTATGGTATTTTGTGGAAGAGCCAGACTCAAGGGGCAAAGAGCCGCATGTGGCTCGCAAGCAACAGTTTGCTGATTATGGTTCCAGGGTGAGGTACCTTCCTGAGTTGAGAGGCATAATACATGATTATTATACATACTGGAGGCCCAGTGCACGAAATTCGTGCATGGGGGGAGGAGGGGGACGGGGGATGTCCCTTAGCCCAGCCTGCACTCTCTCCAATCTGGGACCCCTTGAGGGTTGTCCAACTGCCCGTTTAGGCCCGATCCCGGTAGGATCGGGCCTAAATGGCAGTCAGACATCCTTCTCACAATCCACGACTGCTGGCTCCAAACTGCTCACCTGCCTGCCTCCCTGAATGCCCCTAACTGCTTCTGCCTGCCAGCCTGATCACCTGCTAACCACTACCCTGCCAGTCTAATTGATGTCTAACTGCTCCCTGCCAGCCTATTTGCCCCCATCTTCCCTCCTCTGCCAGCCTGGTTACCCCTAACTGCCCTCCCCTGCAGGCTTGATCTTTGACTACATGGGGGCAGCCATCTTCTGTGTTGGAGTGATGGTCAATCTGCGTATTTCCCTTTTATTAGATAGGATAGAAGCCCAGTACATGGGTGGGGGCCAGCTGGTTTGCCCTGAAGAGTGTCCCAGATTAGGATGGGGGTTCCTTTGGGGTTTGGGGTTTTCCCTGGGCGAGGGGCATGAAGAGATTTACAGGCCGGCCATGCCCCCCAGTGACCCAAGGGGAGGCCCTTATATCTGGGATTAATCTTCCCTCCTCTGCCATCCTGGTTACCCTTAACTGCCCTCCCCTGCAGGCTTGATCTTTGACCACATGGGGCAGCCGTCTTGTGTGTTGCAGTGATGGCCAATCTGCATATTTCCCTTTTATTAGATAGGATAGTAGAGGCCCGGTGCACAAAATTCCTGCATGGGGAGGGAGGGGGTGGTCCCTCAGACCAGCCTGCATCCTCTTCAATCTGAGACCCCTTGAGGGATATCCAACTGCCTGTTTAGGCCTGATCTAGGATCGAGATTGGGCCTAAATGGGGAGTTAGACATCCCTTTCACAATCCAGGACTGCTGGTTTCCAACCGCTTGCCTGCCTCTTCCTGGTTGCCCCTAACTGCTTCTGCCTGCCAGCCTGATCACTCCCTAACCACTCCCCTGCCAGCTTGGTCGATGCCTAACCGCTCCCTGGCCAGCCCAATTTCCCCTAACTGCCCTTCCCTGCCTGCCTGGTCACCCCTAACTGCCCTTCCTTCTGGCCTGAATGCCCATAATGCCCTCCACAGCAGACCTGGTCTCCCTCAACTGCCCTTCTCTGCCGGCCTTGTCACCCCTAACTGCACTCTATTCTGGCCTGATCTCCCCCAACTGCCTTCCCTGCAGGTCTAGTCAGTCCCCCAACTGTCCTCCCCTGAAGGCATGGGTCCATCCCAACTGTCCTCCCCTGCAGGTCTGATCTCCCCCAACTGCCCTCACCTGCAGGCCTGGTTCCCCCAAATGCCCTCCCCTGCAGGCCTGGGTTTCCCCCACCAACTGCCCTCCCTTGCCTGCCTGGTCACCCCTAACTGCCCTCCTTGCTAGCCTGATAAACCACAACTGCTCTCCCCTGCAGGCCTGGTCCCTCCCAACTGCCTTCCATGGTGGTCATCTTGTGTCCACATGGGGGAAGCCATCTTTGACCACATGGGAGTGGCCATCTTGTGTCTTGAAGTGATGGTCAATCTGCGTATTACTCTTTTATCAGACAGGATAGAGGCTTGGTGCATGAGTGGGGGCCAGCTGGTTTGCCCTGAAGAGTGTCCTGGATCATCATGGGGATTCCCTTGGGGCATGGGGTGGCCTAGGGGAGGGGCCTGTGGAGGTTTGCAGGCTGATCATGCCCTTCAGCAACCCAAGTGGAGGCCCTAGGATCTGGGATTAATTTATGTTCTACAATTGAAACTTTAGCCTGGAGAGGAGCCAAGCCATTTGCTCACTCTGTGGCAACAGCCATTTCTGTTTGTGTTTATTTCAATTCTATAATTGAAACTTTGTAGTCTAGAGTGGAGGTCTAGGCCGGCCAGGGCTTCAGAAGCTTGGCTTCGTCCATCACCCGGGCAACCCTAGCTTTTGCTCTCTCTTGCTCTGTGGCTGCTGCCATTTCTGTTGAGATATATGTAATTGAAACTTTGTAGCATTGAGTAGAGGCCTAGGCCAGCAATGGCAGAAAGCTTGGCTTCCTCCATTTCTGGGGAAACCCAAGCCTCCCTCCTTCTCTCAGTGGCCACAGCTATCTTGGTTGGGGTTTATTTGCATAATTTGCTCCTGATTGATGATGGGCGTGACTGTGGGCATGGCTTGATGGGAGGTACAGTCAATTTGCATATTACTCTTTTATTAGATAGGATGTCACCTCAGTCAATTTAATTAAAAAAAGAACTAGGGTTCTTCAGGTCTAGTGTTTTATGATCCAATGAGAGTTCCAACTATGCCTATTAGGAACAAGTTACTTTAATTAAAAAAAAAAAATCAGTAGCCATTGAGTACTTACTTACTGTGGGTCCTGTGATTAAGTACGGCAACCTGCAAGTTGATATTACTTATATCTCCATTTTATAGTGAAAGGCAGTGAACTTTAGAAAGATTAGTTCACAAGCTAGTGAACACTGGAGTGAGGAAGAGGAAGTGATAACAGTGGAAAGGAGGAACTAACAGTATCCAGTAAGTGCCGCATGTTGTGCTTGCACACTTACATCATCTATCACATTGAATCTCTCCCAACAGTTCTGTAAGATGCATATTTTAATATTGTTATCTTACAAATGAGAAAGGTTGGGAACAAAGTGGTTAAAAAGATGACTGACTCCATTATTTTTCTTGTTGTTTTTGTTCTTGCTATCATGCATGATTGCCTACCAGTAATCAAAGTCTTGTGTGAGATTATTCTAAAAGGAGCTAATGAATGAGTCCATTTAGTCCCTGAAGAGTAGAACTGTAGGTTCAGCTGCCTAATTCATGTTATTGTACAGAAATGATGAAAATGATTAGTTACTGTGCCATATATTGGTTTACTGATTTCATTAATTCATTCAACAGACATCATACTTTCTATTTCTTCCTCTGCCGTACATCATCAGGCTTTTTTCCAGTATTACTTCACTACTCACTTCTTCCAGTTTTCCTCCCACCTCCACTTCTCGAGTATTTAGGGAATTAAAAGGAAAGGTATAGCTCTGACTAGTTTGGCTTAGTAGATAGAGCATCAGACCACGGACTGAAGGGTCCTGGGCTCAATTCTGGTCAAGGGCACCTTGGTTGCAGGCTGGATCCTGGCCTTGATCAGGGCTTGTCGGAACCAACCAATCGATGTGTCTCTCTCACATCAATGTTTTTCCCTTTCTTCCACTCCCTCTAAAAATAAATGGAAAATATCCTTGGGTGAGGATTAACAAAACACACACAAAAAAAGAGGTGAATAAGTTAGTCACGTTCTTTTTAAAGTTTCAAAGTGACTGCTGTAGACAGAGAGTGATTTCCTTGGTGCGCCAGAGAATAAAAATCATTCTTGTTGCTTTGTTAGTGTGGTGTGTTCTTGACGCTGATAATAAAACACCATGATGCCATCCGGCGTATGGATTACTGTGGGAATGACTCAAGATAACTGATCAGAGTGTGGGTGACTTAGAACTAAATCACCACCAGACACCACCTGGCTCCTGCTGCACTATCTCCTGGGCAGCTGAAGGACAGATGCGATGGGCCTGTTTTAAATGTTAAGTGGTTGGAGCCCATTCTGCCTCCAGGCTTGGAGTGTGTCCAGCTGAAATTCACTCCTGCTTGGAGTCTGTCGGAAATCTACTACTACATTAGCACCTTGCATCCTGGAAGTAGGTTCTGCCTTTGCAAAGCATCCTCCAGAGGTTGGAGCTCTCCCTAGTAGGTTATGAGAGCCTTGGCCACAGACCTCCAGGGAAAGGAATGCAGGCCGAGTTTTCAGTAAGAGAATCTGAGTCAGAAGGAGGCAGTACATTGCCATTCTCCCTACAGGGAGCTGAGAACAGCCTTGGGAACTAATCTAAAGAAGTGGAAGCTGAGGCTAGAAAGAACCTTCAAGAGCATCAGATGAGGATACTGCATGCAGCCCCTTGAGGTTAGGTCACTTGTCAAAGATGACACTATTCACTAGGAGCTGCAACAGCAGCAGTAGGGCAGGGTTATGGATTCCAGAGTTCTCACCTACTCTACCAGGACTTTTCACACTTGATGGTACATCGGAATCAGCAGGGATTGTGTTAAGACTGCAAATTCTGATTCTTAGGTCTGGAACAGGAGTTGGCATCTTCAACCAGCTTTCAGGTAGTGCTGGTGCTGCAGGTCTTAGGGCCACACTTTGAATAGCAAGGCTTTAGAATACACTGCTACCTCCCCCCCAGGATAATTGGTCCTTTGGTAATAGGAACCGGATTTCTCTCACAGAAGTGTTGGGTAAAGAGGCACCAGGGTAACCCTTTCCCTTTTCCTCTCCTCCCTTTCCCTCTCCCTCTCCCTCTCCCTGTCCCTCTCCCTGTCCCTCTTCCTGTCCCTCTCTGCCTTTCCTTGCTTTGTTCATCCTTCTCTCATTTTATTGTATTTCCTCTCATGTGTCATTTCAGCAGCATGCTGGAGCCACAGAAAGTCAATAAATATATCAAATTTCACTAGAAGGCAGTTACTGATAGAGGATGCCCAGGATTAAAATGAACCCTGCTGTCAGATGAAGGAGTGCTTTTCAATGTGATTTCTAGGTGACTTCTGCTGTTGGTGCCTTGTGCAAGTCAATATATGAAAGGATGTTTAAGTGGCTGATGACACATACCAACAGCACCCTGGATGCCAAGCTACCAGGGCAATTCTTCATTGGCATTCTGGACATCACTGGTTTTGAAATCCTTGATGTGAGTATCTTTGATAAGATGAAGTCAATGCATATTTACAAGGAGATTAGAAAATGTGAATTGAATGTCAGAAAATGTCATCAAAGTATGATGCAATTCATTCTTTACAAACCTTAAGAAAAAGCTACTTTGGTTGAAAGAGCAATCCTATATAATAAAAGAGTAATATTCAAATTGATCATACCTCTGCTACACCCACAAGCCACACCCACCAGCCACACCCACCAGCCAATCAGGAGTGATATGCAAATTAACCCCAACCAAGATGGCTGCAGCCACAGAGAGCAGGAGGGAGGCTTAGGTTTCCCCAGCAATAGAGGAAGCCAAGCTTTCTGCCTACCCTGGCAGGTTCAGGCCTCCACTCAATGCTACAAAGTTTCAATTATAGAATCCCAACAGAAATGGTGGCAGCCCTGGAGCTGGAGAGAGGAGGAGGCTAGGGTTGCCCCTGGTGATGGAGGAAGCCAACCTTTCTGCAGCTCTGGCCTGCCTTGGCCTCTGCTTAAGGCTACACAGTTTCAATCGTAGAAGATACATAAATTCCAGGTACCAGGGCCTCTGCTTGGGTCACCAGGGGGGCATGGCCAGCCTGCAAACTACCAGAGGCCCCTTGCCCAGGCAACCCCCCTCCTTAAGGGAACCCCCACCCTGATCCAGGACACCCTCAGGGCAAACCAGCTGGACCCCCATGCACCAGGCCTCTATCCTATCTAATAAAAGAGTAATATGAAAATTGACTATCACTCTAACACACAAGATGGCTGCCCCCATGTAGTCAAAGATACTGCCCCCATGTGGACACAAGATGGTCACCACAAGATGTCCAGCAGGGGAGGGCTGCTGAGAGGTTCTAGGCCTGCTAGGGAGGGCAGTTGGGAGCAATCAAGCCTGCAGGGGAGGGCAGTTAGGGGTGACCAGGCCAGCATAGGAGGGAAGTTGGGGGCAACTGGGCCTGCACGGAAGGGTGGTTGAAGGAGGACCAGGCCTGCAGGAGAGGGCAGTTAGGGGCAAACATACTGGCAGGGGAGTGGTTTGAGGGTGATCAGGCTGGCAGGCAGGAGCAGTTAAGGGCAATCAGGAAGGCAGGCAGGCAAGCATTTTGGGAGCCAGCAGTCCTGGATTGTGAGAGGGATGTCTAACCACCTGTTTAGGCCCAGTCCTACTGGGATCATGCCTAAATGGGTGGTCAGACATTCCTTGAGGGATCCAAGATTGGAGAGGGTGCATGCTGGGTAGAGGGACACCCCCAACCTCCCATGCATGAATTTCATGCACTGGGCCTCTAGTTATTAATATTAGTAAGTAACAATAGTTAGCATAATGAATAGTATTAAGAAATTAAGCTTTAATAAAAGGTAAATTGAGACAAAGGAATATTTTAAGATTTTGGATTTGTTGCCCCTCATACATCCCTCAACTTGGGATCAAACCCAGAACCTATGTATATGCCTTGTTTAGGACTTGAACCCACAACCTTTCAGTATACAGGATGATGCTCCAGTCCACTGAGCCACAATGACCAGGGAGGAAGAAGGTAAACATTTAACTGAACATTTGTTACTTACTGGGTTTTTTGCCATGATGTGTCCACATTTTTCCAAGTGAACCTCAATTTTATTTTATTATTTGAGGTACATTTGACAAAAAATATTTATATATAAGGGGAACAATTTGATGATTTGCTACACATATATATTGTGAAATAATCACCACACTTAAGTTAATTAACATATCCATCACCTCAAGTTGTTGCCCTTTTCTCAATTTTATTTTTATCTCTTCTTTCTACCTAATTACATCTTTGAAGTATAACACCCTTGAGCAACTTTGCATTAATTTAACCAATGAAAAATTAGAACAGTTCTTCAATCAACACATGTTAGTTCTGGAGTAGGAGGAATATATAAAAAAAGGCATTGACTGGATGTCCATGGACTTTGGTCTGAATTTGCAAGCCTGCATAGATCTTGTTGAGAAAGTAATGCATGTTTCTTTCCTCATTCGTTTTTGTTTAAGGATTGTCCCTGCTTGCCATGTTGATGCCAGACTCATGCTCTGTCAGAGGGTGGGAACTGGGACAGGACAGCTCTGCACATTAATGGTCTTTGTGTGCAGTACCCGGGACATCCTAACTAAACTTCCATAACAGTTACACCACTCCATCATCTCTAATGCAGGCTGTCACTATGGATTCTCTGTTTTCTCATGGCCTCCACTGTTAATGTGTAAGGAGACTTGCTGAGATTAAAAATGGTCATGCTCTTGACTGGAAAAACAGAGCAGAAAGTATGGGCACCGTTGGGCCTGGCTGATTAACATAAGGTGAAGGAGTAGACCCAGAGCAGCTTAACAAAATTTGGCAATTGAGTACACAAACAAACAACTGCCATACATCCTCCAGGCCACTAGCCTGCAGGATGCAGTTTGTTCATTTAATTGGACAAGTACCAGTTAGTTTAAGTAATTTATGACAATCCTTCATGGCTTATTAGTAAATTAACCGCAGTGCATGGTTTCTGAATTCAACCGTGTTTCCAGACTCTGAAATATTTCCACGTGCTCTGGGATAGATTAAGGGATAGGATTAAGTGGGTTTGCAGGAGGAACTCACAATGGCCCTTTGCTGTATAGCTTTGTCCACAGGAGCAAGTATGGTGGCATGTTAGTGCCCCTTGTGTCTCTCTGTAACTGGATTGCTGTGAAGTCTGAAGACAGGGCTGGGTAGGTCAAGGCCTTGGACTTTTAATTTTCTGAAGATTTCTTTAGCTATGCTGTCACATTGGATTCTCAATAGCCCGGCCAGGACAGGGCTAAGGTGATGACGTTTTGTGGGCCTCAAATTTTATCAATCAGTGTTCCATCAATTTTATTTATTAGGTTTCAGCTGCAACAAAATCTTCCTTGAAAATAGTTATTATTTCCTACAGGAGTGGACATCACATTGATTTAATTTCCTTTATAACCAGTGTACTTCCCTAGGGGGAAGAGCAGGCTGATTAAAAAAATAATGACGAAGCTGTGAGTTGATTAAAAAATAATAATAATAACCCAACCATGAGATGGTCAGTGTTTGCTAGCATCATTCACGTTGCTAGCATCATTGTAGTTTTCTGATTAGAAATGAAAGAGTAGAACTAGAGCTTCTCAGAGGGGCAGATGTAGCTCCTGGCGATTGTTACCTGTAATATTAACTTACTCTGATTATGGCAATATACCATTTTCAGGCAGGAAGATGGGACATAGGCGTGACTCAGATCCTGAAAGGTCTGGAAATGTTACTGATTTTTAGTTATCTGAAGCCTATTGTCTCACGTCTGCCAGCATCAGTTATTTCAAGTAATACACTAGCAACATGGATGCAATTTCCTGTTGTATTTTCTACTGATGTGATAAAACAAAAACTGACCACATGATAGAAGGAGAAGATACATCTTCAGCTTCCTGTGAATTATTTCAAAGGTATTCAGGTCAGGCAAATGAGGAATACCAAAACCTTTCTTAAAGTGATTTCATATTTTGAAAAGATGCATTGTGCTGGCACAAGCTATGTGAAGAAAATTTATAGTAAAATATTGATGATTAAACTTACTCCTTGAAATAGTATGAATCATGGAACATTTTCAAAATTCAAAGGAACTAAAATGCATCATTTTGTATAAAATGTCTTAGAGCATACATCTGTGTGTATGTATAAAGAAAAGGGATTTCCATATATAAAAGTTTTAAATGTTTATGTTCATTAATAAAATTTATGTCTAACTAAAACAAATTTAATTTTTTAAATTAAGCTTTTATTTTTAAAGAAGTTTTAGGTTCAGAGATAAATTGAGGACAAAGTACAGAGATATACCTTCTCTCCCCTACGTGCATAGCCTTCCCAGTTGTTAACATTCCCACCAGAGTGGTACATTTGATACAGCTGAGCAACCTCCATTGGTATATCATTACCACTCAAAGTTCATAATTTTCCTTAGGGTGCACTCTCTTGGCATTATACATTCTATGGGTTTGGACACATGTATGACGACATGTATCCATCATTATGGTATTATACAGAGTATTTTCACTGCCCCTGGAAATCACTGATCTTTTTACTGTATCCAATTTTGCCTTCCCCAGAATATTATATATTTGGAATCCATTCAGTATGTAACCTTTTAATATTGGCTTCTTTCACTTAGTGATATGTATTTAAGGTTTCTCCCCACCTTTTCATAGTTTCAAGCTCACTTATTTTTAGCCCTGAATAATATTCCATTGTCTGGATGCACCACAGTTTATTTATCCATTCACCATCTAAAGGAAATTTTGATTGCTTCCAAGTTTTGGCAAGCAAAACTGCTATAAATAGCCAAGCTGCTATAAATATCATGTGCAGGTATTTCAGGTGGACTTAAGTCTTCAACTCCTTTGGGTAATTACCAAGGAGCATAACACAAATGGATTTTAATATCAGCCTTAATTGTTAATTTGGTCTTCAAGCATACAGTGACTTCCTTCAATATTGTATATGTAGTAAACAAATCTAGTGTATGGTTAGCTCACACTTATTTCATTACTTTGAAATATTCTAGTTGTTTAGAACTTGAGCATCAATCATTTGTATATTAAAGTATTAACATATAATTACATATTTATGGTTTTATATAGGAATTGGTAAAGAGATTAATTCTAATACTTTAAAGCAAATAAATGCAACATTATACATTTAAAAATTTGTTGCCCCTTCATTGTAGTCACCTTGAGAGGCTGCATCCATCTTCCAGTAATTCAGCCCTTTTGGAAAATGTCTCTCACGGGATGGCAATTGGGATAATGTTTTTGAAATATTACCAGCTTTACTACTGATCATCTTACCTATCTTGAGTCCAAACTGTGTTACTTAACTTGAGCACATTGCTCACCTTATTTGCCTGAATAATTTTTAGTTGTTTTTATAAAATGATACACCATTGAACAATAGGAAGTTCCCATGTACCAGTAGTCCATCATGTCCAGATATTCTAAGGACATTTCTAAAATATTTTAATTCCTGGTAGCAGCTTGGTAGTAAGTGTTGTTGCCTCCCAAGTGGGGTTCTTTGGATATGAAAATTCTGATGTTTTTATTATAAAATGAATCATATTAATGTCTATCTTTTACATGCACATAAATATCTCCTTTAAATATGTAATTCAGTGCTTTCTTGTTTGCAACTCTTTTTTTGTACCTATTGCCCACTGCAAAGCAGCCCAGGACCCAAAACTCAAACCCATATGAGTGTTCACCTGTCAATTAATTACTTAAAAATTTTCTAGCAACTTACATTTTATTCACTTGGAACTTACTAGGCTAAGGTTTGTGAGAAATGTAAACCAGAGGGCTCATCCTAGCCCTGAAGGAACTTAGAATGTAAATAGAAAGATGTCTTAAGACCAAAACTATTACTGTTTTTTTTTCCTTTTGTTAGAAAAGTAAGTAAATTTATTCAATAACTAACCTGTTTTTTATTAGTCCCTTATTACTGAACTGGTGGGGCTATTCCTCTCCTAACATTATGGCTATAGCTAAACATAACACACCTGTCATTGGACAGATGAGATTGACAACAGCTTATTAGTCACAAATACTCACAGCCTGGGGGTGGAGAACACTGCATGCCATGCAGAGCCACATGACATTTGCACTTGGGAAAAGAATGAGTGAGCAGGTACTTTAGGAGGCTGGCTTTGTAGCAATAGTAGGGTGAGATGACCCTTGGTTGCCCCTGGAGGATGTGACTGACTTGCTGGAATAATTCCGTGGGTTGGCAGGGAACTGAAACCCATTACTCAAGGCTAAGCAGACACTGTGACAGGTCCTATGATAAGGAGGGTTTTTTTTTTTTTGCATATTACTCTTTTATTAGATAGGATATATATTTTTTAATTTTTTTTATTCTTTAAAGTATTACAAATAGTAGTACATATGTTTTCCTTCCCCCCCATTGCCCTCTCCCCAGCCTTCCCTACCCCCCCAGCACATGTCCTCACCAGCCCCCCCCCCACCTCAGTGTCTTATATCCATTGGTTATGCCTACATGCATGCATACAAGTCCTTCGGTTGATCTCTTACAGCCCCCGCCCATCCACCCTCCCCAGCTTTCCCCATGTAGTTTGACAGTCTGTTCAATGCTTCTCTGCCTCTATATCAATCTTTTCCCCCTGTTTTTTTTTCTTTAAAAAGATCTTGCATCTGCATACTGGAAATAAATGTATAAGAACAAAAAAATGTTTGAATCTCAGTTTCTATATCCAACTGTTCTGAGTCCCAGTTTCAATGTCAAATAGTTCCTTAATGTGTACATGTCAGCAATGGTATCTGGATGGTGGACATATGGTGGCAATGCAGGTTCCACCCAAGGAGGGTTTTTTGATAGGAGACCTCATCCATGGAAGTACAACGGAAGAGGAACTTGTGATTGGTTTTCCCTGATGTCAAGGAACACATAATGTCGAACCTTAGTTTTAGGTCCAATACCACACTGCTGTGTAGGAGACTTTGAATTAAATGCTGTAGCAAACTTAAGCATTTGTTATAAATAGCACTCGCCCTTAGGAAGTATGCAGTCAAGTAGATTTCTAAGTCTAATAAATGTAAAAAATATATATAAGCATAAATGTAGTAATGGCATTGTCAGAGACCCACAGAGCTCAAAAGAGCAGGAATATAGCAAGGCCTGGTGGGAAAGAGTGTAAAATTTTATCTAGATATTAAGGAATGAATGACTTCAGCAGATGAAGAGAGGAAACTAGAAGGTGAGGGGACTGGCAAGAGCAAAGTCAGAGAACAGGAAAGCAAAGAACACATTCCAAAATGTTAGGTAGTCTAGTTAGAACTTAGAACACACAGATGGAAGGAGCTAGAAGTAAACAAAAATAGAGGGTCATTGCTGTGAGGGCTTTTAATTAATTGATACCTTATTTGGAGGTAACAGGGAGCCAAAAAGAGTTTTATGCTGGCAATAGAATAGTAAGAGCTGCTTGTGTTTAATCTGGTAATTTTGTGTATGGTAGTTGCACTGGAAGGAAAATCTCAAATTAAGGCATTTTGGAAGCTGTTACAGCAGTCCAGGTGAGTAATAGACAGGTCCTGAATCAGCATAGCAAAAAAAGGAAATAGTAAGAAGGTGACAGATAAAATCAAGAGAAAGGCAGAAATGATCATATTTGAAGAGGAAGAGGTTAGAGCCCTACTGTTCTGAGTCAGGGCAATTGACTCAAACCATTTACTGTGCAATAGAGAGCACTTGATGCTGTGGGTCAGCATTTGAAAATTAATTTGCTGGGGGCCTCATATTTATTAGAAGCTTTACACCTCCCAAGCACTGGAGAAATGGAGAGTGTTTTTTCCTCCTTAGTGATTTAGTCATTACATTATGAGCTATATCATTCACTTATTTTACATAAAACTTTCATTCACTCCCAAATTGGCATCATTGAAATCCCAAGGAGATGGTAGTCCTCATGGTCCTCTACCTAAAAGGGGGCTACCACTCCTGGTAAGTTCGCCAAAACCCTCTCATTAACAGATACTACCCCAGAAGATGCTTAAACTTTTGAACTGTTAGTTCCAGTTTTTATTGAGGATTGAAAATATATAGTCCAAAATGGAGTCCATGCTTCCAAGCACATGTACCAGGAAACTAACTGTGTAATTTATCAGAATCTCTCTTGTCCTCCTCATCCTCTTTCTCATTTCTCACTCTCCCAGGAACCCAAAAGGTCAGTGATGCCAGGAGCAAGACAGGTGCCAGTTTCACTTAGACTATTTTGTCCTCACTTAGAACAGATCACATATTCACTCATTGCATCATTTCCCACCTCGATGGTTGAGATAAAGGAAGATGTCCCAGAACTATTCAGTACAAGAGTTATTGGTGGAATGTTGTTCAATACATTATCTATTAATGCAAGTTCTAAGTTTGAGAATAAACAAGAAGTAGAAAACCATAGTCTATATATTAGAATAATAGACTCAGATGGATCAGAAATACAATCTTCAAATATCTTGTGATCCACAATTTAGTAAAATTAGGCTGACTTGTATTGGCTCTAGTAGAATGATTTAAAACAAAGTATTCTGAACTTCAGACAAATTTTCTTTTAATATATCACCCATCCAGAGCATTGACTCAACTTGGTTTATTCTCACTCTATGGAAATATTTGAGCATAAGCTAATCTGCTTTTTAGAAGGAAATGGTGAAGGGAATTGAAGGAGCTATTAGGGAGTTGGACTAGATCTTTAATGTCTTTCTCAAACCTAAAAGTTTATGGTTCATAGGTATAAAGGATTGATATAGAATTATGAAATTTATATTGTCAAATGGTAATATTGTAATTTGAAATTCTCAAGACAGTTTACCTGTATCTCTGTTTGGTCTACTTTGTGATCTACATATTATGTATATGTCTTGTTTTCTTGACTAAATGTTCTGGGGCCAAAACCCATGTCTGACTCTTTCTTTCTTTCTTTTTAATTGATTTCAGAAAGAGGAAGGGAGAAGGAGAGAGAGATAGAAACATCAATGATGAGAGAGAATCATTAATCGGATGCTTCTTGCACACCTCCACTGGAGATTGAGCCTGAAACCCAGGCATGTATTCTGACTGGGAATTAAACCGTGACCTCCTAATTCATGGGTTGACACTCAACCACTAAACCACACCATCTGGGCTAATTATTATTTTGAAACCCAAACTGTCAGTACAATGATTGGTTCGTGAAGACTCTTCAAAAATACCTGTGAACTGCCGAGAATGGTTTGGCTCAGTGGATAGAGCGTTGGACTGCGGACTGAAGGGTCCCAGGTTCGATTCCAGTCAAGGGCATGTACCTTGGCTGTGGGCACATCCCCGGTAGGGGGCGTGCAGGGGGCGGCTGATCGATGTCTCTCTCTCATCGATGTTTCTGACTTTCTATCCCTCTCCCTCTGCTCTGTAAAAAATCAATAAAATATTTAAAAAAATACTCGTGAACTAAGTAAATGAATATACAAATATACAAAATAATATGCAAATATGAGTTCTTGATTTCCACCCCAAACCTAGTTTTTCATATATTGGTTAATGGTAGTATCTATTACCCATTTGCTCAAACCGAAAGCCTGGTCATCCATCTCTTTCTTTCTTTCTTTCTTTCTTTCTTTCTTTCTTTCTTTCTTTCTTTCTTTCTTTTCTTTCTTTCTTTCTCTCTCTCTCTCTCTCTTTCTTTCTTTCTTTCTTTCTTTCTTTCTTCCTTTTTCTTTCTTTTTTTCTTCCTTCCTTCTTTCCTTCCTTCCTTTCTCTCTCTCTCTCTCTCTCTCTCTCTCTCTCTCTCTCTCTCTCTCTCTCTTTCTTTTTAAATATATTTTTTATTGATTTCAGATAGGAAGGGAGAGGGAGAGAAAAATAGAAACATGATGAGAGACCCTTGAGTCCTCAGGCTGACATTCTAACCACTGAGCCAAGCCGGCTAGGGCAATCCTTCTTTTTGTTACATCCCATATTCTATCCATTGATAAGTTGTAACCCAGGTCTAATTTCAAACTCTATCACATTTCAATGACTTTTCACAACCTCTAGTACTGTTACTAGTCTAGACCAGAGGTCAGTAAACTACAGCCCTGTGGGCCATTTCCAGCCTGTATCCTGTTTTTATAAATAGTTTTAATAAAACATTGTCACACTCATTTTATTTACATATTGTTAATTGCTCTTTCAGGGCTGAAAGGGTTGAATTGATGGCAGAAGTGTAACAGAGACTAGATGGCCCTAGTCTAGTAATATATATATTACTAGAGGCCCAATGCACAAATTCGTGTATGGGTGGGGTTCCATGGGTGTGGGGGTGCAGGATTTGATGGGGATCCTTTGGGCGGGCAGTGGGATGCCCTTGCTGGCCCAGGATCTGGATCCATCCCACTGACATTTGCACCGATTGTCAGGAGCGACCTAGCAGCCGCTTTTATATTGTTTCTTCCTTGGGGTGATTCTAGGGAAGGGAAGCAGCCGCGGTGCCTGAGGCTGACTTCCAGGAGGCTGTCAGCACTGTCAAGTTCATGCTGGCAGTGTTGGTGCATTGGTGCCTGGCCCATTCTCTGAAGATTGGACCTGCAGGACTACTGAGGGAATGAGTGGCCGCTGCCTGGCTGGTGGGCCATGGGTCAGTTGAGTGGTGCGCCTGCTGTGGGAGAGCACTGACCATCAGGGGGCAGCTCCTGCATTGAGCATCTGCTCCATGATGGTCAGTGCACATCATAGTGACCAGTTGTTCTGGTCATTCAGGTCGTCCAATTGCTTAGGCTTTCATATATATTGATATGGACCTTTAGAGAGAAATTCTGCCAACTGGGATAATTAGGTTTTCCATCACATATTCTGTTTTTGTTTTTATACCCCTTTAAAAATGTAAAACCAATTAAAAGTAAAAGAGTAAAAACTAGCCCTGGCTAGTTTGGTTTGGTTTGGTTTATCTCTCTCTCCCTCTCCCTTCTTCTCTGAAATCCACAAAAGTATTTTTTTAATGTAAAAACCATTCTTAGTTCACTGGCTTTCCAATACAGGCCATAGGTAAGATTTGGCTCATAGGCTCCACTTCACCAACCCCATTTCTAAACCTATGATCCTTTTGAAGCATAAATCAAATCGCATCACTTCATGTTAAAAATCTCCAAAGGCCTCCTATTGTACTTAAAATAAATTCCAAATGTCTCACCATGGTCTGTAAGACCTTTGGGATCCAATACTCCTTACCTCTCTGGCTTTATCTTGTAACCACACACTCCATCTGACTAGCTTTGCTCTGTCCACCCTTGACTCTGGCAGGACCTTGAATTTGCCACTGCTTCAGAGCTTTGTACTCTTTATTTCTCTGTGCACAATACTTTATACAGATCTTAGAATTGCTCTTCTCATTCAGGTCAGAGGGTCTTCCCACAATCTTACTAAAATAGCTCCCACTCAGAAGGAATATAAGTGCTCAGAAGAAATCATGCTTTATCTCTTTACTTTGCATGATTTCTTCTGAGCACTTATATGAAACTAAGTCAGTTATTTTTTGTTTACTTGTCTGTTTGCTCCACTAGAATGTAAGCACCCTGAAGAAAGGCACTTTGTCTAAGTGGTTCATGGCCATATGGCTACTCCTACTGGTGCCTGGCTCCTAGTAGATATTTAATAACTATTTGTTGATTCGATAATGGCTAGTTATAGATAGTGAAAATCCCTTCCCTTTGTCAACTGATTAAATTCCTGGGAAAAAGTTTACACTAACCTCCTACTGAAAATGCCTTTTCCTGGTGTTTTCTCATCTGCTGTTTCTATGAATCACCAACAGCCATTGGGAATCTTTTTCATCCTTGAAGAGGAATGTATGTTTTCTCAGGTTACAGATGTGACTTTCAAGACCAAACTTTTTGACCACCATTTTGGAAAGTTGGTTCATTTCCAGAAGCCCAAGCCTGATAAGAAGAAATACAAAGCTCACCTTGAACTTGTCCATTATGCAAGAGTGGTAAGTTACCTATAGACCTTCAGCCCTGACTGTTTCAAATGCACTCAGCCAAAGTCTTTAGGTAATACATAACTAAAGTTGAGATTAAATGAAGAGATGAACAAAATAAATCTCAGTTCCAGAAAAAAGTTGGTTTAGCCTTTTTGCACTTAGGAAATGAAATAGGTATACTATAACAGTTTTCCATGTGCTCAGAGGTCAAAATTCTCGAAATAGACTCTGTCACCCCAACTCAAAGTAAGACACTTTAGAAAGTCATGGAGACTATCAAAGCCATGGATTTCTCCTTATTTGTCCTTACTTTTAACTTAACAGTGTATGAATGAGTGATTTCCATTGATCTTTTTATTGAAGATTAAAAAATCTTTCATAAAGAAATAGTCACTGAAAGTAATGAGAAAGACAAATATCACATGATCTCACTCATTTGAGGAATACAATGAATGACATAGACTGATGAACAAGAATGGATCCAGAGACTGAGAAAAGTCCATCAGAATGTCAAACCTCAGGGTAAGTGGCAGGTGGTGGGAGTAAGGGGGAAAGCCAATATATTTGAACTCTTGAACTAAGGTAAGTAATTTGTGTTTTTACGTCCCTGACAAAGTTTATATAAAGTTATACAAAATATTGGCAGCTAGTTTGAGATTGAATTGACATGGCCTAGAGCTTATCATATCCTATGGACACCAGTCCTTAGACTAGGCCCTCCTTAACCTCCCGTGACACCATAATACTCTTACATGATATTATTCTACAATGTCATTATAATATTTGATATTTGATAACAGAATATTATATAATTATCCCAAATAAACTTACAAACTAATTCTTTGAATGTTGGGCAGCAATTTTAAAAAGGATAGGAAAGGAATTAATCCCTTTCAGAAGGAATTAAGGCACTGGGAAGGCATCTGAGCATTCTATATTGGCCCTTCTTGCCCTTTCTGCCAAGAGGGACCTTCTTCTTACTATCCAAATACACAGAGATGATCCCTGAGTTTTCAGTTCAAGCTGTGGCTGAAGCCTTTGGGCAGCTGGCACCATGGATCTGTCTCTCGACCAATGGTGTGAGCTGGGTCCTCTCTGGAGAAGAAACCTGGGTTCCCCAAGATATGTGATCAGTACTGGGACCCCGCCAGCAGGCGAGGGGACCCCAAGGCAAGTGCTGGACGTGGAGGCCACGGGGGCATAGACTACAAAGGAGACAGAACTGAACCTCACATCACCCTGTTTGGCCCCGGAGGATCGCTGGTTAGCCAGAGATAGGTAAGATTCCTCAGGGAAGGAACAACCTAAGACAGGCACAGTCACACAGGGGCCAACAGGAGAGAAGTAAAAGGTCAACAGAGGTGGGGCACAGACCCTCACCCACAAACCTTGTAGGGGCTTGAATTCTCACCCCTCCTGAGGGAGGTCTCCTACCCCCACGGCTGCTTCGCCTCCCACGCACAACTCATACCGGGACCCAGGTGGCAGACAGAGACTTGGCCAGCAATAGCTGCTCTATATCTAAATGCAGTCTATTGCCAGGAATGCTCAGGACCTACTCAAAAATGCAAATATTCCTTTCCAGTAGTATTTACAGGGTAAACTAAGATTTCTGCTTGAGTATTAAAATTGTCAGGAAAATAGTAATCAAGTTTTCAGATTAATTTAAATTGGCCAAGTGAAATAAGTGAATACTCAAGAAAATGTTAGTGTACTGGACAAAAAGCTTTTCCTAAAACATTAACTAAAAAATCTATTAGTAGCTCATCTCACTGTTAAATTGCCTAACATGCAAAGAATCTAAAGCAGTCATATTTGTATGCAAAAATTAAAATTTAAAATTACCAAGACTGCAATATAAAATTTCCAAATGCCCCCATTAATCAAAAAAAGCGGGGGGGGGGACAGTGGGGTAATATCATGTAAGGAAAAATATCCTGTAAGTAAAATACATCTAGAAAATTCTTACTCCAGTAAAGTAAATTCCATTTGTAAAACCAATTGCAGTACACCCAAGAAAAAACACACATGATGTCAAAATAAGCCAAAGGAAAATCATTTAGGCAAAAATTAAAAAGAATCCCAAGTCTATTTTGCAGAGAGGATCCCTTTGTTAACTTTTGGTCGAGAATGTGTTTGTGTGTTTTCAGAGAACAATTCCAAGACCATGTGGGTTCCTGCGACTGTGAGGAACTGACGGATCTGTTCCAGCCACGAGGACGGTCCAGAGATGTGGGACACTGACGACACCTTGCCATGCTAGCAGTAGGCAGCTGTGCATGTCTGCAGGCATCCCAGGACTAAACCAGAGAGGATGGAGCTTGCATTGCCACGATGTGTCCACCATCTGGATACCATTGCTGACATGTACACATAAAGAACTGACACTGAAACTGGGACTCAGAACAGTTGGACATTGAAACTGAGACTGAAACATTTTTTGTTCTTATACATTTATTTCTAGTATGCAGAGGCAAGATATTTTTGAAGAAAAGAAACAGAGGAGAGTGATTGATATAGAGGCAGGGAGGCATTGAACAGGCTGTCAAGCTACAGGGGGAAGGCTTGAGTGGATGGGAGGTGGATGCTGGGGGAGATCAACCGAAGGACTTGTATGCATGCATATGAGCATAACCAATGAATGAAAGACACTGGGGCGGGGAGGGGGAAAGGAAAACATGTATTACTATTAATTATAAGTTATACTGCAAAAAAATCAATAAAAATATATTTTAAAAAAAGAAATAGTCACTGAAAGTAATGATCTCAAACCTATGCCAACAAAGATTTCCAATGAACCTCATTTCTTCTTCACATTACCCCACTGGTGTGAGGGTGTGTGTGTGAGAGTGTGTGTGTGTGTGTGTGTTCTTTCTACTTTTATGTTTCTGGTCAGTGATTCTAGATAGAATAGAACGATAACTGGTAAAGGATAAAATAATACTTCAACCTAAAAATGACTAGCCAACTGTATAAATTTGCTTGTAATTTTCTTCTTTGATATTCTTAAATATAATAATATTTAGAGCAAAATACCATTATAATTGTCAGTGGTTTTTTGAATGCTCACTGTGTGTCAGAGACACTTGGTTTCACTTATTCTTGTCTATGAAGGATTGCTGATGTGAATTGTTTCTACTTGCAATACCATCTATTTCTTCCTCCTTTTTCTCCCTTCTTCTTTTCTCTGTTCCTCACCTCCCCTTCTCTTCCTTTCTTCTTCAGTGAAAATGGTAAATTTTGAGAATCTCTTTGGATAGCACAAAGACTTCTGTGAGTATTATTCAGTATTGTTACATCAAACTAATTTAAAGTTTTTTTTAAAGGAATGCATAATTTGCTATGTTAAATTATGTATTCTCTCTTTTTTTTTTTTTGTTATCCGAACTGTGTGTCTTTCCAAAGGTGCCTTATAAAATCAGTTTCTGGCTTAAAAAAACAAAACAAAGACATTCTTAATGAAAGAGTGGTGGCTATATTTCAGAAGTCATCTAACAGACTTTTGGCAAATCTTTTTGAAAATTACATCAGTACTGACAGTGGTGAGTCAAACAATCTTCCTTCATTTTTCAGCCTCAGAATGGAACCCATGGTTGCCTTGACACTTAGAACAACCCTTGCTTCTTTCCTGTGATATCTTTCTGCTCTGTGGTCTGCTTGTCCCCTCTTATTAGCCTTTCTGACCTCAGGCTGATGGTTCTTCAAGGAAATGGTGCTCAAAGATAGTTATATTTCAAGAAGCCTGCTCTGGTCTGCCTTTATCATTTGCTTGACCCAGATGCAAAGAGAGAGCAGAAAACCATGTTTTGAAATTGTATTTTGGGAAAATAGCAAGTCACTTAAATAGATATTCCCCAAATATCTTGGAATTCTTCTTCTATTTCTATTATAATGACTTGAGGTTATTCTAAGTTTCATGATGATAAGAATTATGTCTGATTTGTTCAATCATAGCCTCAAGCATGTAGAAAATGCCTGTTTAGCAAATACTCCATAAATATTTATTTTATTTTATTTTACTTTTTCAAAACTTAATAAATCTTTATTGTTCAGATTATTACAATGTTGCTCTTTTTTCCCTCCCATAGCTCCCCTCCCCCCGGTATCCATCCCATATCTGCCCTCACCTCCTCCCCACTGTCTTCATCCATAGGTGTATGCTTTTTGTTCAGTCTCTTCCCACACACCCCCACAACCCTTTCCCCCAAGAATCGTCAGTCCAGTCTCTTTCTATGCCTGTGATTCTATTATATTCACCAGTTTATTCTATTCATCAGATTTCCAATTCACTTGATTTTTAGATTCATTTGTTGATGGATGTGTATTTGTTGTTCATAATTTTTATCTTTCTTTACCTTTTTCTTCTTCTTCCTCTTCTTAAAGAACACCTTTCAGCAGTGGCCATAAAATTTTGTTGGGACACAGCCATCCCGTTCCTTTGGGCTTTGCATGCTAGGACTGCAGAAGTTGAATATTCGAGGCCATGTGTAGCCCGCAAAAATTGAGCTGCACTCTGGCTCCTTATGGCAATGGCATTTGCCCCCTGCCTAGATAAATTCTGGGGTGTTATTATGTGAAATGTGCATACTGTAAAATATAGGCTTACTTCATTGTTCATAGTCATTCTAAAGGGAATTTTTATTTGTAGTCCCCTTCCTTCCCCAACCCCCATCCTTCTCCTCGCTTCCTTCCTCCCGCCTTTGCCGTTCCTCTGGAGGCCTGGCCCGCCCACCCTGCCTGCCCTGCCTGCCCGCTCTGCAGAAAAACTGTGAAGCCAGCAGGTCCTGGACCTAGCTCCTGAGGCACAGGGTCTGAGGGGCCCTGTGCCCCCTTCCCCACCTGCATTCAGCACGCTGGGATCCGGAGCGACTGATGCTGATTCTGCGGTGACAGGGAAGGTGGTGGCGGCGGCTGCTAGGGGGAAGAGGCATTGGCAACGGGGTTCAGTGCCCTGCAGAGTGGACTGCTGCTTGGCTCACAGCCCCACCTTGCACTTGGCTCCCATTGCATAAGGTGCCCCTGGCGCTCATTTGCATGTCCCACATGACAAGTAAACCCCACACCTCAGTCACAGCCTAACAGAGCAACCTACATGTGAGCCTTATGAGGGGATATCATGGCATCAAATTTCCCTAACTGTCCCAAGGTCACTGTGAAAGGTCACAACTCAGTCAACATTAAGTGTAATGAGAGAGGGATCTTGCTGGCCCTTAAGTACTATGTAGGCAGCTTATAGTGTGGTGCCTGCTTACTCAGCACTCTGGCCACACCCCTGTCTGCCAGCCGCCCCCCTTGTCTGCTGGCCACACCTGCTGGCCATGCCCCCTGCTCCTGATTGGCTGGTAGCATAGCAGAGGTAAGGTCAATTTGATGTTACTCTTATTAGATGAGATACCTAGCTTGAAGGGAATTCCTGTGGCCTGATTAGGAACACCTGACTGGGGTTGATCCTCAATAGAGGGTGTGCAGGAGGCAGCCGATTGATGGAAAGAGAATTTAGCTCTTTCTTTCTGGCTTTACTAGTACATGATGACATAATTCAGGAGCATGCCTGAAATCCTGTTGGCCTGTCTCAAGAGGAAGTTGACAGATGGAAACTACTGTGTTGGACCTTGATCATCTTCAGGCAATGCATCTGCCTAATTCTAATAGGTTCACAAGTCTGTTAGATAGTGGTCACATTGTTTATGGCTCCCAGATGAGTAATTCTCTGATCATAAGAAATCAGAGAGTGGTTTGGACAGAGAATTAGAGAGCAAGTCATTTTCTAATTCTTCAGGGTATGTGTGGTGTTCTTTGTAAATGGAAGAGAATTGTCCAGAATGTCTTTTTTCATAATTATTTAAGCAGCCCCTGAAAATACATGCCTCTAAGTTTCTGATTCAGCCAAAGATCAAGTTTACTATAATAAACCACATTTTTATTTAATTTAAACCAGTTATAATAAAAAATTAATGGAAGGCAGTATATTTCTTTTTCATGTATGGAGAAACTGAATTACAGACAACTCAAGTGGCTCCCTTTGAGGGCCTATGGCATGTCAGTAGGACATTCATAATTAAATTTTATGACATCTGTCCTAGCACAATGCTACTCAGGCAGAGAGAATATTTTATTAGCTTTTCAGATTAATAGCTGGCCCATGTTTTTTTCCAGATTGCCCATGGATTTTTGTTGTTGTTTTACATTTTTGTGAGGTAGCACTACACAGATATTTGTAAAACAAATTGGCTTAGCATCATTTTTTTTTTGCTTCAAGAAAATGGAAGTAGTTTTTTTTATATAAATTATAAAAGTAATGTATGAGTGTTGCCAAAACCACAGAAAATATAGAAAAACTAAAAAGAGGAACAGCAAGATTACCTATAATCTTACTAGGAGATAACAACTGCTAACATTTTGATGTATACACCCCAACATTTGTTTTGTGTATAGCCACCCATAATACAACTGCCCTTAAAAATATACAACTTGGTCAATATGGCTCAGTTGGTTGAGCAGAGTCTCATGCACCAGGAGGTCACTGGCTTGACTCCCTGTCAGGGCACATGCCCAGGTTGTAGGCTTGATCCCCAAAGGGGCTGTGCAGGAGGCAGCCCATTTATGTCTCTCTCTCTCTCTCTCTCTCTCTCTCTCTCTCTCTCTCTTCATTTCCCTTCCTCTTTCTGAAATCAATTAAAACATTATTTTTAAAAAGCATACATTCACAAAACCATGTCTATACACACAGGATCATAATATACAAACTATTTTGTGACCTACTCTTTCTCTTAAATTCTAGAAATATTTTCATGTCAGTTATATGGATCCATACTATCATTAAAAAAATTGAAGCATTTCATCATATACCTGTTCTTCCATAATTTAATGAAACAATTTCCTATTAATGAACATTTGTTGATCATCTTTTTGCTTAATTTTTTTGTACAACTAAATAGTGCTGTAATAAATTATCGCTACCAAATTCAAAAAAGGTAGGCATGATTCATAATAGAACTATGTCAGATTAAGAACTACTTGGCATAGGAAAGTAATCATGTATGTTTTATAAGCAGAGAAGAACCTTGAATTCATTATTTTATTGCTAGTATGCATTTTGGCTTTAAGATGAAGTTGAAGGACTTGGACGCACTTGTAAAGTACATTAATATTTTTAGCGATTTGCAAAGTGGTTTTGTTTGTTATGGTGTCTATTTTAGGAAAACATAAGTACTGGGTGTATCAGTTAATAATGCAGTTTTTTCAATAGATGGAGTTACACATATGTTGGTATACATGCAATTTGATATGTATGCAATTCTGTTATTTTGACAGTAACCTTCGAAACTTCATATGTTAAATTTGCTGAAGGTGTTAACATCATAGATATTTTATGCTTAAAAATGTTGAATTTCATGCCAAAAAAAGAGCATTTGCAGAAAGTTTTAATTCATTACTTTACTTTTGAAGAAAAAGTTATTGTATACTTCAGGAAGCTTATGGTAAACATGCTCCATCTTAAGATACTTGTGAATGCTGGTTTAAATGCTTTAAAGTGATAATTTTGATGTGAAAGACAAAGAACGTCCAGGTCAACTGAAAAAGTTTGAAGACCAATAGTTACAAGCATTATTGTATGAAGATGCATGTCAATTCAAAAACATCTGGCAGAAAGATTAAACGTTACTCAGCAATTTCTGATCATTTATAATTGGAAAGATTTTAAAGGAAGGAAAATAGGTGCCACATCAAATGAATGAAAGATAAATGAAAAACCGAAAAGTCATCAGTAAAATGATGCTTCAACAGCACGAAAGAAAGTCTTTTTTGCATTGAATTGTGACTGGTGATGAAAAGTAGATTTGAGAACTACAAATGCACAAAATCATGGGTTGATCCAGGTCAACCATCAACATTAACTGAAAGGCCAAATTACAGTAAGAAGACAATGCTCTTGAGTTTTTTTTCAATCAGGAAGGTGTGGTGTATTATGAGCTTCTAAAACCAGGTGAAACCATTAATACTGATGGCTACTGACAACAAATAATAAATTTGAACCACGCTTTGATCATGAAGTGACCAGAATGTGCCAGAATACACAGCAAAGTAATTTTGCTTCATGATCATTCACCATCACACGCTTCAAAACCATTTAAAGACACATTAAAAGATCTTGCCTGGGAAGTATTAACCCACACGCTGTATTCACCAGACCTTGCTCCTTCAAGTTACCAATAGTTCTGATTGATGGCACACGCACTCTCTGAGCAGCACTTCAAAATGTACAAAGAAGTGGGAAATTGGGTCTCTGAATGGTTTGCCTCAAAACAAGAAAAGTTCTATGGGGACAGTATCCACAAATTACCTAAAGATGGGGGAAATGTGTAGCTAGTGATGGACATTACTTTGAATAAAGCACATTTAATGTTTCTCTTGAAATATCGTGTTTTCTTTGATTACAAAATCTGCATTATTAACCGGTACAGGTAGTAAATTGATGCCTAATCTGAAATCAATAGTACCTCATTTTGTGAGGTGCATAAAGCCAAATATAAACAAAATGCCAGGTAAGAACTGGACTTCTTTGTAATCTACACTTGGGCATACACTTGATTTAAGTCATATTGAATGTCTCTTTAAGAAACATTTACCAGTTCCCTTTACATAATAAAGCGAAGAAAAATGAAAGCAAATTAAAAGTGAGATCTTTAGCCAAGCTAGTGTGGCTCAGTGGTTGAGCATTAATCCATGAACCAAGAGGTTACCTGTTCAGTTCCTGATCATAACACATGCCCATATTATAGGCTTAATCCCCAGTAGGAGGTGCGCAGGAGGCAGCCAATGGTTGTTGTTTCTCTCCCATCGATGTTTCTATCTCTCCATTCCCCTCCCTTCCGCTTTTTCTTAAAAACAAACAAACAAACAAAAACAAACAAAAAACAATAAAACATATTTTGAGCCAAAATAGGTTTGGCTCAGTGGATAGAGTGTCGGTCTGCTGACCCAAGGGTCCCAGGTTCGATTCCGGTCAAGGGCATGTATCTTGGTTTCGGGCACATCCCCAGTAGGGAGTATGCAGGAAGCAGCTGATTGATGTTTCTCACTCATTGGTATCTTTAACTTTCTATCCTTCTCTCTTCCTCTCTGTAAAAAATCAATAATATATATTAAAAAAACACATTTGAAAAAAGTGAGATCTTTGAAACCTCCACAAGATTGCCTTTAAAATGAGATTCAAGTGGACATATAGAAGGATTTCACAAAGCAAGATTAATTGTGTAACATTGGAATGCTTGATATTACCATTTAAATTCCATCTTAAATTTCATGCTGAAATGTGGATGAGCTTCTATGTCATTGTCTACAAGGGCAAAGTATAATAAAAAGAGATTGAATAATCAATTGGGGGATTCAGACAGATATATAAGCATAAAGGAAATTGTTTGGTCTGAATTATCTAAGTTGACCATAAAGACATTTTCTAAATCCATTTCTAATTGTTAAAAATTCCCTCTAGTCATCCTTCCCAAGACAAATATCTTCCCTCTCCCTAATAGTATCTATCTCTTTATGAATTTCTGGGCAGTGGATACTTTTTTTTGGTTTCTTTTTCCCCAAAATTATATTGAGATCTTATTGATATAAAGCACTGTATAAGTTTAAGGTGTACAGAATAATTATTTGACTTATCTATATATGAAATGATTACCACAGCTTAGTTAACATCTATTATTTTATATACATACAAAAAATTTATTTTCCTTGAGATGTGAACTTGTAGGAATTAATATATTAACTCATATGTACAAATAGCAGTGTTTACTCTAGTCATCATGCTGTACATGCATCCCTAGTATTATTTACTAGAGACCCAGTGCACAACATTCATGCACTAGTGTGTGTGTGTATGTTGGGGGGGGGTGGTCCCTCCACCCAGTGTGTGCCCTCTCACAGTCTGGGACCCCATGGGGGATGTCTGCCTGCCAGCTTAGCTGGCATTTGGACATCCCCCAAGGGGTCTTTAGCACTGCCTCAGAGGCAGGGGAGGCTCCTGCCAATGCCATTGTGCTTGCCAGCCATGAGCCTGGCTTCTGGTTAAGCAGCGCTTCCCATGTGGGAGCACACTGACCATCAGGGACAGCTCCTGCATTGAGCATCTGCCCCCTGATGGTCAATGTACATCATAGCAACTATTGTTTTGCATTTGATCAATTTGCATATTAGCCTTTTATTATTTAGGATTTTATAACTAGTAGTTTGCACTATTTGACCACCTTCATCTAGTTTCTCATTTCCCCTCAAGGTTCATGAATGTTTTCTCATATGGCAGGATTTCCTCCTTTTTATGGTTAAACTAGGGGCCCAGTGCACGAAATTCATGCACTGGGAATGGGTGGTCCCTCAACCCAACCTGCCCCCTTTCACATACTGGGATCCCTCAGAGGATGTCCTACTGAGGGCTCACCCTCGGCCTTCCCAAGGCCGAAAGCCTCTGGCTGAGGCTTTCCATCCTTAGGCAGGGGACCTTGGCCAGGGGACCCCAGCAAAGTGATTGCCCTGTGATTGGGGCCCATCGCTGGCTGGCTCCACCCCCAGGCCAGCCGATGCCACCTAAAGCTGGAAAAAGCCTCTCGGGGGCGAGGCTTTTTCTAGCCTGGGGCACCTAGTTAAGTGATCGCCCTGTGATTGGGGCCCTTTGCTGGCTAGTTCTGCCCCAGGCTGCCATAGGCAGCAGCCATCTTGGTTGGGTGTTAATTTGAAAATCACTCTTGATTGGCTGGTGGGCGTGACTGGTGGGCATGGCTTATTAGGTGTAGCAAAGGTATAGTCAATTTGCATATTACTCTTTTATTAGGTAGGATAATAGTCCACTTAATATATATACTAAAACTTTTTTCTTTTTTCTTTATTTTATTGTTTAAAGTATTATAAATAGTAGTACAAATGTTTCCTTTTTCCCCCCCATTGACTTCCCCCTGGCCTTCCCTATCCCCAGCACATGCCCTCACCTGCTCCCCCACCCCAGTGTATGGTATCAATTGGTTATGCTTATATGTATGCATACAAGTCCTTTGGTTGATCTCTTACAGTACCCTCCCCCTCCCCTCCTCTGCCTTCCCACTGTAGTTTGACAGTCTGTTCAATGCTTCTTTGCTCTATATCAATTTTTCCCATTTCTTTTCTTTAAAAAATCTTACATCTGGCCGAGACCGGTTTGGCTCAGTGGAAAGAGCGTCGGACTGCAGACTGAAGGGTCCCGGGTTTGATTACGGCTAGGGCATATACCTTGGCTGCGGGCACATCCCCAGTAGGGGGCGTGCAAGAGGCAGCTGATTGATGTCTCTCTCTCATCGATGTTTCTGACTTTCTATCCGTCTCCCTTCCGCTAAAAATATATTAAAATATATTTAAAAAATCTTACATCTGCATACTAGAAATAAATATATAAGAACAAAAAATGTTTGAGTCTCAGTTTCAATGTCAAATAGTTCCTTATGTATACATGTCAGCAATGGTATTTGGATGGTGGACAAATGGTGGCCATGTAGGTTCCACCCTCTCTGGTTTGGTCCTGGGCCCCCTGCAGCAATGCACAGCTGCTGACTGCTAGCATGACAAGGTGTTGTCAGTGTCTTCCATCTCTGGACTGTCATTGCGGTTGGAACAGACCTGTCAGTTTGTCTTTGTTGCAGGAATCCATACGGTCTTGGAGTTGTTTTCTGAAAATATACAAACATATTCTCGACCAAAAGTTAATAAAGGGATCTTTTCTGTAAATTAGACTTGGGATTCTTTTTATTTTTGCCCAAATGATTTTCCTTTGGCTTATTTTGGCATCATGGGTGTTTTTCATGGGTGTCCTGCTGTTAGCATCACAAATGGAAATTAATTTTCTGAAGTAAGAATTTTCTAGATGTAATCTACTTACAGGATGTTTTTCCTTACATGATATTACCCCATTACCCCCCCCCCCCTTTTTGATTAATGGAGGCTTTTGAAAATTTTATATTGCAGTCTTGGTAACTTTAAATTTTGATTTTTGCACAAAAATATGACTGTTTTAGATTCTTTGCATGTTAGGCAATTTTACAATGAGATGAACTACTGATAGAAATTTTAGTTAATATTTTAGAAACAGCTTTTTGTCCAGTACACTTAAATTTTCTTGAGTATTCACTTATTTCAATTGGCCAATTTAAATTAATCTGAAAACTTGATTACTATTTTACTGTCAAATTTAATACTCAAACAATAATCTTAGTTTACCCTGTAAATATTAGTGGAAAGGATTATTTGCATTCTTGAGTAGGCCCTGAGCATTCTTGGTGCTAGATCGGATTTAGATTTTGGGCAGCTATTGCTGGCCAAATCTCTGTCTGTAACCTGGATCTCAATCTGAGCTGTGCATGGGAGGTGAAGCAGCCATCGCAGCAGGAGGCCTCCCTCAGAAGGGTGAGAGTTCAGGCCCCTACAAGGTTAGGGGGTGAGGGTCTGTGCCCCACCTCTGTTGACCTTTTAGTTCTCTCCTGATAGCCCCTCTGTGACTGTGCCTGTCTCAGCTTGTTCCTTCCCTGAGGAATTTTTACCCATCTCTGGCTAACCAGCCATCCTCGGGGGCCAAGCAGGGTGATGTGAGGTTCAGTTCTGTCTCCTTGGTAGTCTATTCCCCGTTGGCCTCCATGTGCAGCACCTGCCTTGGGATCCCCTCGCTTGTTAGCGGGGTCCCGGTACTTACTAAAACTTTTTTATCAAGTCATCTATAGATGGATACTTAGGTTGTTCACATGTATTAGATAATTGTATTGGATATTTTTTAAGTAGGTGGTGGTAGGAGGATAATGGGATAAGGTGGGTGATCAATCAGGTTTTTTATGTTTTTAATTAGAGGCCTGGTGCGTAAAATTCATGCACTGGAAGGAGTGTCCCTCAGCCTGGCCTGCACCCTTTTGCAATCTGGGACTCCTCGCTCCTTACAGCCCACCTGCTCACTGCTTCTTACTGCTTGGTTTGCTGCTCCTTAGTGCTGCTGTGGAGGCAGGAGAGGCTCCTGCCACTGCCTCTGTACTCACCAGCCATGAGCCCAGCTTCAGGCTGAGTGGCACTCCCTCTGTGGGAGCACACTGACCACCATGGGGCGGCTCCTGTGTTGAGCATTGCCCCCTGATTCAGTGAGCATCATAGTGACTGGTCATTCTTGTTGTTCTGCACTAATAGTGGCCTAAACTTTTATTATATAGATTGCCCCCAAAAAGTTCTTACTATTAACTACGTGGCTTGTTTTCCTTCTGTCATGGGTTTAAAGATTCCCAGCTTTCTTTTTAGAATTAGAGACTTCTCTAAAGCTTGGCCGGAGGCTGTCAGCCTCAAAGATGTGTATTCGTCACACACTTATGTCTTTAGAGCACTAATCGCCTTTGTAATATGTAGCCAGATGTTGCTGATTCCGATTTCTAAGGTTCTGTAGTATTTTGCATTTTTATTAACCTCCTGTAATTAAGATCCCAATCTTGACAGTCTGTGACCTATTTTTGGAAAGTGTAATGCTAAACAATGATGCTGCAGTTTGAGTTCTTGCAATGCAAACACTTCATGTTCATTCACGCTGTATATTTTTGCCTCATTGTTTTGTATCAGCTGGGTTTCTGAATGCATTTAGGGACATTGCTTCCATCTAGCAAGGAATCTAATTAGCTACCTCTATTTTGGAGCCATTCTGTTACCTATTAGAGTTGCCTCCCATGGAGTCAGCTCTGATTTCAGCAGGATTATTTTTTTTATTTAAGTCATAAGACAAAGTAATAAGAAAAGCTTCATGTTCTAATAAAAACAACTCTTCATATATACTTAAAGGAAATGAGTGTGCTTCACTGTAAGGTGTCATAGGATCTGACTTTTGCTACTTTTTGCAGATCATTTGCTTCTGTCTATGAATGGGATGAGAGTACAGGAATGTGGGTATACAACTTTTATTTATTTTTCTAAAGGCCCGGTGCACAAAATTTGTGCACAGGCAGGGTCCCCAGGCCTTGCCAGTGATCAGGACTGATCAGGGCCTTCCAGCTACTGGCTGGGTCCTCCCTTCCCCAGCTACTGACTGCTGGCTGAGGTCTTCCTTCATTCCACACTGCCCCCTAGTGGTCAGTGCATGTCATAGTGAGTGATTGGTCCCCAGGTTGAATTCCTGTGGGAACAATTTGTATATTAGGCTTTTACATATATACTAGAGGCCTGGTGCATGAAATTCATGCATGGGGGGCATGGGGTGTCCCTCAGCCCAGCCTGCACCCTCTCCAATCTGGGACCCCTTGAGGGCAGTCGGACATCCCTCTCACAATCCAGGACTTCTGGCTCCAAACTGCTCACCTGGCTGCGTTTCTGATTGCCCCTAACAGCTTCTGCCTGCCAACCTGATCAGCCCCTAACCACTATCCTGCCAGCCTAATTGATGTCTAACTGCTCCCCTGCCAGCCTGTTTGTCTCCAACTTCCCTCCTCTGCTGGCCTGGTCACCCTTAACTGCCCTCCCCTGCAGGCTTGGTCCCTTCCATCTGCCCTCCCCTGCTGGGCATCTTGTGGTGGCCATCTTGTGTCCACATGGGAGCAGGATCTTTGACCACATGAGTGCAGCCCTCTTGTGTGTTGGAGTGATGGTCAATCTGTGCACTACTCTTTTATTAGATAGAATAGAGGCCTGGTGCATGGGTGGAGGCCTAGTTTGCCCTTGGAGCATGGGGTAGCCTGGGCAAAGGGCCTATGGTGTTTTGCAGGCTGGCCATGCCCCCCAGAAACCCAAGTGGAGGCCCTGAGATCTGGGATTAATTTATGTTCTACAATTGAAACTTTGTAACCTGGAGCGGAGCCAAGCCTTCTGTTCGCTCCATAGAGACAGCCATTTCTGTTTGGGTTTATTTAAATTCTATAATTGAAATTTTGTAACCTAGAGTGAAGGCTTAGGCTCTAGGGCTGCGGAAGCTTGGCTTCCTCCATCACTGGGTAACCTTAGCCTCTGCTCTCTCCAGTTCTGTGGCTACCACCATTTCTGTTGGATTTATGTATCTTCTATAATTGAAACTTTGTAGCATTGAGTGAAGGCCTAGGCCGGCAAGGGCAGGCAGAAAGCTTGGCTTCCTCCATTACCAGGGAAACGCAAGCCTCCCTCTTGCTCTCAGTGGCCACAGCCATCTTGGTTGGGGTTTATTTGCTCCTGATTGACTGGTGGGCATGGCTTGTGGGTGTATCAGAGGTATGGTCAATTTGCATATTACTCTTTTATTAGATAGGATTTTTCTGTGACCCTGCACACAGTCATCTCATTCCCATTTTTTAAAATAAAACTTTAGTAGGAGTTAGAAGGAGTGCTGCTTAGCTTCTTCCAGAAGACTTGCTGAGAGCCAGATACAGTAGCTCCTTAGATGGCTTTTCAAAGGTTTCTACCTGAGATTGTAGCTCTAGTGGTGCTTATTTTGAGGAAAAATAAAATGATAAGAGAGTATTTATACTACAGAATTAACTTAGATGGGAAATGTAAGCTGGAATGTGGCCACATCTTTTGTAAGGAAAAACAGTAAACACAATTTTGTTGTTTTGCCATTTTCCTTTCTTCTTCTTCTTCTCCCTTTTCGTAATCCATTTGTCCTACTTGGAGATATCAGTGCCCTTTTGAATTCTTATTTTCCTCTCTAGCTGTTTTTTTTTTTTTGTTGCTGTTGGGGGTAGGGGTGTGCTTATGAACAGATGTGATACCAGACATTTACATTCTAGCAAAAATGTATTCTTTTCCACCTACCAGGAGTATTTGCTTATTAAGTCTTAACTGACTGCAAACTAAGGGGTTCATTCCACGTCAAGTAATTTTCAGGTAAATCCTATTTGGGGACTTCCACATAATAGGATGGGCACTGTGAGTGTCACAGGTTGGGAGTGGGTGAAATAATTATTATCTACTAGAGGCCTGATGCACAAAATTCCTATGGGGGCTCAACCCTCACAGCCCCAGCTGCGTTGGGTAGCCCTTGTAGCCCCAGCTGGCCCTTGCAGCCCCTCATAGTCCCTCATAGCCCCAGTCAGCCTTCATAGCCCCTCACAGCTTTGGCCAGCCTTCCCAGCCCTGGCTTTGTCCAGAAGGTAGTCAGAATGGTAGTGCGGACGTTCATCTGGGCAGTGGTTCTGCTGTTCAGTCTAATTAGCATATTAGCTCTGTTATATAGGATTATATAGGGAACAACAAATTCAAACTTTTTGAACCCAAGGTACAGCAATTAGGACAAAATCTAGAGTAATATTTTTTTTTAGACACAGACTCAACTGAACTCTTCTTTCTTCAGGTGTAATGGACCCTCACTTAGATCTACAGTAGCTGTGCTGTAATGGTTTCTTGGAAGGGATTAAGATATGCCAGGAAGGTTTCCCAAAATTGACTGCTGATTTTAAACAAAGGTAAACTATGTCCCAGGATCCAAGAAGCCCAGGGCAATCTATTCTGTTTATCTTTCTTTTGGGGTATTTAGGCATGCATTGTTTGTTTGGTTGATGTCCTCCAGACTACAGATCAATGTGTTTTGGTGGTGGTGAGATATATGATGACAGAGTTCCATTATTATTTTCTCCTAAATCTAACATCTATGCAGCTGTAATGTCCTTATATCTCTATTAACGGATAATAGACTCACATATAGAAGAAATATATACAGGAAAAAGATATGGAGGCTGAATTAAATCTCTGAAATGTTGTATGTACTCAATCCTAGCTGCCATCCACGCAGCTGTTGCTTCACTAGAAATATGCGAAAGGAAGGAAGCCAGCAGGTGTGTGGCTTTCTATGTCCCAAATTCTAAAAGAGCAAACTATAGGTCATCAAGCATAAGGAACCATTTAGCTCTTGTGACCACAAATAATACAAATAGAGCACAGATGAAAGTGGAAACTTCCTTGCTATTTGAGAGATAAATGAATGCTCCTTAAACCTCAGTCTTGACTATATTCACTTTTTAATTATTTATCTAAGCAAGTCTGTGCCAAGATATAAAATGCTGAATAAACCTTAGTCTACTAAAAATATGTCTACATATCAGAGCTAGAAAAAGATGAATCAACTTGCTGTGGTTAACTGTTTGTGTGTAAACAGATTAAACCATATGTTCTATTTTAGGGATTTAATTCTAGAGGACTGAGTAATTAAAAACTTCAGGTCAACCTCGCTATCCAAAAAAATGAATCCAAAGTTAACTTCGTTAAATGTGATTCACTAAATTCTGCTTTATCTTAGATCTGTGGTTGGCAAACTGCAGCTCATGAGCCATATGCAGCTATTTGGCCCTTTGAGTGTGGCTGTTCCACAAAATATCATGACCTGGCGAGTCTATTTTGAAGAAGTGGCATTAGAAGAAGTTTAAATTTAAAAAATTTGACTCTCAAAAAGAAATTTCAATATTGATATTGAAATTGATATTTGGCTCTGTTGACTAATGAGTTTGCTGACCACTGTCTTAGATGATCTTGATAGGATTCACATATTTTGAGAAACTGCTAGCTAAAATATTTTACTTTATCTGATAGTCAACATCATTTTGTTCCCAATTATATCTATACTAGAGGCTGGGTGCATGAAAATTCATGCACTGGAGGAGGGGTTCCCTCAGCCCAGCCTGCCCCCTCTTATAGTCCGGGAGCCCTCAAGGGTGGGAGGTGACCTAGCCATCAGGGGAAGGCGATGCGCCCATCACAGCTCTGCTGCTGCCACTGCCAGCAGTGCAAGCCTTGGCCAGCCCTGGTTACCTGAGCCTCAGGTGGCCCTGGTGGCTGGGCAGCTGCCATTTGAGGCTTGCATAAGCCTCAGGTGTCAACTGGCAGCCACCATCCGAGGCTTGCCTGCACCTCAGACTGGTCCTGGGCAGCTGGGGGATCTAGGTGACTGGAGGACTACAGACGTAGATGCGCAGAGCAGCTGGGGCCGCCTGGGGGTGCACCTGGCCTTTCTATGTGTCTGCTGCCCTAGCAAGGCTGAGGGAACTGGGTGCCACCATCTTTGAGGGCATGGCAGTTAATTAGCATATTCCCTCCTTATTGGCTGTGGGCACCACCATCTTTGTGATGGCGTGAGGGTCAATTAGCATATTTCTTCTTTATTGGCTAGCATAAGGACCATATTGTTTGAAGGAGAATTGGAAGGTCTAGGTTGAAGAGCTCATAGGAAAAGAACTTTGTAGGACATAATTATAAAATGCTACTTGATTCCCACATTTTCAGTACCTGAGCATCTGGTTTTGCTATTTATTGTTTCTGCTGATTTTTGTTTCCTTGTGTGTTTAGTTATTTTTGCTGTATACTACTCATCTAGCATGAGGTAAGTAAGCCTCCTAAGGCACAAAATTTAATGAGTTCACTCTTTATGCAAGTGCTGACTTGCACAACTCTGAAAGTGATGGTATTCTTAAAATTTGTGCCTTAGGTACTTCATTCACCTCATCTTGGCCTTTACTAATGATTCTCAAAAATTTTTTATTTGAATTATTTAATGCCTAGGACAAAAGTGCTTTTCTCTAGAGCAGGGGTCAGCAAATTATGGACCAAGGGCCATCTCTATGGCCTATTTTTTTATATGACCCACTTACTAAAAAAGATTTTATATTTTTAAAAGGTTGTATATAAAAAGAAGACTATTCTACAGAGACTATATGTGGACCACAAAGACTAAAAATATTTGTGTTGCTATTTTCAAAATAAGCTATAGAATCCTGCCTGGTGCTTTAGATAACTGCCTGCCTGGGCCTGTCTTAAAACAAAAGCAAAGTTCCCTCGATAACCTAGACATTATTAACAGATAAGGGGGAGAATGGTCTAAGTTCTTAAGGAACCAATATAATCACATATTAAATAAAATATGTTTTGCAAACTTAATATTTATTAAACCAAACTTTCTAAAACATACATTTTAGAAATGAAATAAAACTTAACAATAAGTAGAATTGATAAATGAATACATCAACTGCTCATAGGCTAATTCAACTGACATTTCCTAAATACCCACTATGGAATTAATATCTGACTTATATATTTAGGTGTTTTTAAAAGCTGGCTTTTTTGGGGCCAACTGGAAGCAATGAAAGATGTAAGACTATCTAAAGTCTTTACATTGTTCCAAGCCAGAGTATGGGGCACATGATGCAAATCGAATTCCAGAGGATTCTGAAAGAGAGGTCTGATATCCCTCCCTGTATCCACACTGCTTGGGTAATGGTGTGCCTCAATCAATGTGATCTTATCTCATCTATAAAAATAAAAGCATAATATGCTAATTAGACCAGACATCCTTCTGGATGTCCTTCCAGATGACCTCCTGGACGAAGCCAAGGCTGGGAGGGAAGCCTGGGTCCTGGGTGCTAGAGGAAAGCTGGCGCCAGCTTTCCTGGAGAAAGGAAGGCCTACTCTTGCAAAAATTTTGTGCATCAGACCTCTAGTTGCCTCATAATAGGTCAAGGTGAGGAGCTGCCTCCTCTGCTTAGGCTTGGACTTAAAAAGTTTTTAAATTCTGAAACACTAAACAGACAGAACAGAAAGGTATTTTATTAGCCTTATCCAACATATAAGCATATATATGGCTTAACTCAGGTATTTCTGCACTGTTTGTAGCCTTCCCCTAGGATCCTTATAATCAGAGAGGTCTGGATTTCTGAGGGTGGTATGACTCATTTCCTATCAGAGGAAGACATGGGAGGTTTTTGTGTATAGTCATCTCTGTGGGGAAGTTTTCTGTCAAGTGAGGAGGTGTTCTGACCACTTTTTCACCTCACTGGGGGAAACTATGCCTCTTGGTGACATGTAATCATAACTCTCTTTACTTCAGCCAGTAAATTTATCACCACATTTGGACACTTAGAGGTAGGTTTTGTCTATGCACTCATGGAAAGCAATCTAGCAAAACCTTCAAATAAAGGGACTATGAGCAAGGGAGTCTGCAGTTGTTGCATTTACTTTTTCTGTAGCATAGTTTATCTTCTGGAGAGAGGTCCACAGGTCTTGATATAACTTGCTTGATTAACAATCTATTAATTCTTTCTATTAACCCAAAGAAGAAAGGGATTATTACATGATGTCAGAGATATTAGATGTATGTCTTCTAAGAGTCATTCTGTGACCCCCAGATAGTCTCAATGTGGTGTGGAAATTTAGGGATTCACTTTGTTCATCACTAAAATAAGATCTTTATTATCCATTCTTTCTAAATAATATGATGACTTTCTTTTTAAATCCTCACCTGAAGATAATTTTTTTCTATTGATATGCAGACAGAGTGGCAGGGAGGAAGGAAAGAGGGTGGGAGGAGAGAGAAACATTAATATGAGAGAGAAGCATTGATTGATTGTTTCCCACATGCCAGTACCAGGGATTGAACCTGCAGCCCAGATATGTGCCCTTGACCGGGAATTGAACCCAAGACCCTTTGTTCTGTGGGATGATACTCTAACCACCTAGCAAAACTGGCCAGGGCCATAGGATGACTTTTAAAAAACTATTATTAAATATTTTAAACTCACTGAAATTATTGTAAAATGCACTCATGGAGCTATCACCAAAGTATATTAATTGTTAACTATTTTTTTTCTGTAATTGCTCACAACTTTAAAGAATAAATTAACAAATGTAAAGCCCCTTGCATTTTTCTCTTGATCCAAGTTCTGTAAAGATATGAAAATCTGTAGATATGCAGATATCTTTAAAAGTTGACGTGATTTTTAAAAATGTTTTTAGTTTTTACATAAATAATATTTTGTATATATTATCCCAAAATTTATGTTTTTAATTCAGGACTAGTTTCAATTTTATTAATGTTGATAAACATAGTGCTGGATTATTGATTTTAACTACTGTATTGTATTATATTACCTAAATAACCACAATTTATCCATTTTATAGTTCAAGTAAATTTAAGTAATTTATGATTTTCCATTATTACAAAAAGTTTTGCAGTGACATTTTTGTAAATGTCCCCTGCCCTGAACATATGCAGTAGTTTCAGGAGGATACTTTACTCAAAATGCCGGTCATGCTGGTAATTTGTGGATGGCAGCTGGCCGAAGCACACACTTTGAGTGACATTTCTCCAGGGTACTAATTATTAGGTTTTAGGCTACACACAATTCAACTTTATGAGATATTGCCAAAATGCTTTCCAATTTACTCTTCACCAGAAGTGTATGAAAGTCTCATTACTCTAGATTATCACTATCTTGTGGTATTTCAGACTTCAAAAACTTTTTCCAGACTTTATCATATTTCTGACTTGGGGAAAGCTACTATTTCCCTAAGATGATGTTTTCCATAGTTTTTTTCTTTTGTTTGTGTGTTGTATTTTTAGAGATGAGATATTTTGTGGACAATATCCCTTCCATATTATTTTGTGAAGCACTTTTACTATGAAAACGTTAAATTATTTTTTTTGTGTTTGTTAAAATTATCACATTTTCATTAACCTATAAATGTATTGAATTATGTTAATATATATTTAAAAATGTAAACCTACTTTGTTTATGAAATACTATATTTTTCATATGCTAATAGTATTATCATGAGGATTTTTATATCAATGTTCCTAAATAAGTTTCTTCTATGGTAATTATTTTTCCCTGCTGTGTTATCTGACTTTGGCCAGATTTTCCTTGACCTAGTAAAAGAGATGAGAAATGTTTCATCTTTTCAAATCATTAACAATTAATTGTGATTATTTACTCCTTGAATGTGTTATAGTAATAAGGATAAAATACAATATACAATAAGTATTAAAGTGTGGAACTAAAGTGTGAAATGTAATGTAAACAAATTTAGTGTGGAATGTAATGTAAAAAAATTGATAAGAACCTTTGAGTGGCCTATATGTAGAAAATAGATAAAGTGACCTGTACCCCATATGTAAGACCAGATAGCAAGGCTCCTGAGACCAGCTGATAAGATACACTGAAGACCCCCATCTGAGCACATAAAAAGAAGAAGGAAACAGAGGAGGTCAGAGAGGCCTGCTCCTCCACAGTTGGTCACTCTCCACCCCCCTGCCTGCATCTGCCTGAGCTCTGCTGCCAACTGTGAGCCATGAAGCCGAGTCCTCAGACAAGACACTGAGCTGCAGCTGCAACACCCAACATCCAGAGTGTGTGTGTGTCTGTCAGTGTGGGTCTCCGGGTGGACTGCCGAGATCTGGAAACCACCAGGACTCTGGTAAATAAACCATGTGTGATTCGTGCATTGCATTGTCTATCTCTTGTGTAATTTATGTTCAGTCAATATTGAGTAAGTACCTTGGGTCCTACGTGTCACTGTCTGTTTAGAGACTGTCTGAGGCACCCTTGGTCACCTGTGCTTACGTCCCTAAAGGAGAAATTGGGACAATATGTTTGGTAAAATTTGCCTATGAAACAATCTAAATCTGGTATTTTTTGTGTGATATATTTTACAACTTTGATTTAATTTATTTTATAGTCATAGGCCTATTGATTTTTTTTTCTTCTTGAATCAGTTTAGATATTTATTTTTTTATGGAAAGAAAATTTTAATTTCTTTTAAATTTTCCAATTTGCTAGATTTAAAAAAATTCTGCCATATTTAGATTGTTTCTAGAGCACATACCTACATTATTTTAGTTACAGAGTATTGCCCTTCCTAGTGTTGTTCATTTGTGTCTTTTCTTTTTCTTGATCATTTATATCAGATGTTTATTTAGCTTATTCAATAAAATACCTTTTTAATTTTCTTTATTCCTTTTTAGTTCATTAGTTTCTGATCTCATCTTTATTCTTTTCTCCCACTTTCTTTGGTTTATTATTTTTTGCATTCTTTTTATTTTATTAAGGTATTGCATATGTATCCTTATCATCCCAATACTCCCCCATCCTCCTACTCATGCCCTCACCCTCCTATTCTCTGTGTCCATTGGTTAGACTTATATGCATGCATACAAGTCCTTTGGTTGATCTCTCCCTCTTACCTCCACTCTCCCCTACCTTCCCTCTGAAGTTTGATGGTCTGATCGATGCTTCTCTGTCTCTGGATCTATTTTTGTTCATCAGTTTATGTTATTCATTATATTCCATAAATGAGTGAGATCATGTGGTATTTATCTTTCTCTGACTGGTTTATTTTGCTTAGCATAAAGTCCTTCAGTTCCATCTATGCTGTTTCAAATTGTAAGAATTCCTTCCTTTTTACCACAGCATAGTATTCTATTGTGTAGATGTACCACAGGTTTTTAATCCACTCATCTGCTGATTTACTAGTGTAAAGAAATGATCATGCTTATTTCTTGTATATTTCTATATTAGTCATGTAGTATAATTTAAACCTCAAACATTCCAGTGGGACTGGTCCATGATTTTTAAAAAAATCTTAGAGTGGGGATTTTTTTCTTCACTCTGAGCCTAGTCCAAATCAGATGGACCTCTCTTTGACATTTCTCTGAACCAGTGGTGCATGTTTTATTCTTTCTTTTCATTAAAGCTGGTATTTATTGAAGGTCTTAGCCTGTCTCTTTATCCATGTGGATATGTAACTATCAGCCCCTACCATACTAAGACTGGCTCCCTTCTTCCAGGAAGATGGCCAACATGTACATGCACTCACTTATTGCTCAGGTATTTAGCTCCCTCTTTTTTTCTCACTCTTTTCAGGCTTAGCTCTCATTTAAAGGCTGTCTGTGGTGGGAGCATTTTCAGGCTATCTAGCCTACAATATTGCCAAGGCCAGAAGTCCTGCGGAGGGTTTTGTGTGAATCAAATGAGAGCACAGATGTAGAAGTGCTTTGAAGACAAATGAGAATTTTTAATGACTCCTAAAAAGATGTGCCTATTAATAATTTTAATTTAGAAAAATGACTCTCTTATGGTTTGCATTAGCTTTTTCTCCTTGATTTAGAAGATACACTTCTTTTGATCCAATGGAACGTGAGATCTTACATGACCGTGAAGAAGTGGCCTTGCATGAAAATCTTCTTCAAGATCAAGTCTCTTGTTAAATCTGCCTGCATGGGAGAGGAGGTAGCTGGACTGAAGGAAGAGTGTGTGCAACTGCAAAGAGCCTTGGAGAAATCATAATCTCAGAGGAAGGAACTGGAAGCCAAACAAGTCTCCCTCATCTGGGAAAGGAATGATCTGCCTTTTTAGCTGTAGGCTGTGAGTGGCCCCACCATTTGTTCTTCAAATCAAGTTTTTATTAGATTCCCTGTTTTGCTGGCAGTGTTGACTTGAAAAAAATAGAGGGAACTTCTTTTCAAATACTATAGAATTTCATCAAACTCAGACAATGGAAACACTTAAAAAGACACTCTTTTTCAATAGAGGAGTGATTTTATCGACAAGATGTCTTGAAAAAGAGATAAACTATTAGATGGGTTTTAACTATATCAAAGTACCAGAATCTATCATGGGAGCCAATCAGGAAGCTCTGGTTTTTAATTTAAATTTTTCATCTAGCTCATGACTCATTAACAAATCAAAGCACAGGATTTTCATAGATTTTCAGGATTATTTTACTATGGACCTGGTTGGTTGTCTTGATTTTGGTTCCTATGTCCGCTTTCTCTGGTTCAGATCAACATTACTAATCAATTTAGTTCTTTAAAACAGCAGTTCTCAACTTTGGATTTGCATCAAAATAACGAGTGAAGCCTTAAAATCAAAAGAAAGATGCCTAGACCCCACTGTCAAATATTTGGATTAGCAGACCCTATATGGCTCTAAATAATGTATCTGGGTGATTCTGATATCCAGTCTGAGAACCAGTATCTTAAATAGAAATGATGTTGCTTCTGTGATGAACAAGCTTCAGTTCCTGCAACCTATGCATTGTAGACTCCGGACCCTTGGCCCAGGCTTTGGAACCGCCATCTCCAGTAATGCCACTGTGCCATTACTTAGTCCTTTTCACAGTCCCCCTTGCTAGCACTGGAACTTCTGTTATTATCGAACATTCCAAGGCCAGGATAGGATTGCTTTCACCTTTATGATATTCTTCACCTCACTCAGAACAGTGCTAAGTTAAAAAATACTAGGCTCCAATATAATCATATGAATAAAATAGTTTCTCCTACTTTCTGAACATACTGAAAACAGAAAAATTGAGTAATTTTAGACTGATCCAAGTTATTTTATTTTGGGGTTGTGCTATCCATCAGTGTTTTAGTAGGCCATCTTTTACAGTAGTTTATACCTGCTCTGCTTGTTACCCTGGGGTAAATGAAGATCAGTTGTCCACATCACATTTCTGATACATATTTAACATAACAGTGATTCTAGAACAGAAGACTATATAGTATATTTAGAATACATCAGTCTTACCTGGAATGCTTGTTAGAAATACAAATTTCTGGTCCCCCCTTAAAACCTGTGTAAAGACCCGTACCACGAGAATCACAATTTTAATATCATTTGTAATCTGGCTTAGGGGAGAAGAAGCTATGCATGAGACCTGGCCTCCCAGTTTTCATCATTCTTTCTTATTGACAGCGATAGTAGCCAGTGCTACCTGGGCTGACCTGAGAAATAGAAATGGACCCAACTTGTGTAGAAGGTGGTGGATCAAAGCCTGGGATACATAATAAAAGCTTAGTGTGGTGAGCATGAGAAACAATAGGAAGCCAGTTTTACAGCCAACACAGGAAGTGTAAGACGAGTTCAAATTGTATCTGTGATAAAAAATGTTGACAGAGCCATGAACTATTTTATCAACATTTATTTTTTAAGGGACAAAACACAGTAGGGATCAAGGAAACAAGGAATAGTTCACTTATTAAAAATACCTGCAGAACTCAGAATCCATTCCAATTACCATTGGGGATGGAATATTTGTACTGTTCACTGCCACACCATTGCTTGGCTGGCCCCCAAGTCCTGCCATCATTTTAATAAAGGCATCAATGATGGTGAATTGGACTGTCCCCTTCATTCAGTGATGGAACAGGTCCTATATACATGCTGAATGGAATAGAGCGAACAACTGCTCTGCTTGTTACCTGGGGATGAATGAAGATCAGTTACCCCCATTATTTACCAAACATTGGGATGTTCTCTGGTTTGCATGGACCCTTTCTGCTTTGACAGTATTATTTTTTTTAATTTATCCCTTCCCTTTGGGTCCTCTGTGATGTTGGAGAGTTACTACCCTGTATATCCCTCAGCTGTGCTGCTCTGAGCTCCATTGGTCGGGCCATTCTTTGCCAGGAGATAGCCAGAAACCAATAGCCTGGATTTTTTGGCTTTTTACTGCTCTCGATCTAATTCTAAGCCAGACAAATAGAAACATAGTTAATAAATTGCCCAAAGTGGCATATTGCAGAAGATGAATAAGGTCTAGGCATGGAGGAAGATGGAGGTCTGTGTAAAGTCATGTTGCAACAAGACCTACAATAATTAAGAGCTTGCTCACAAAGGGGAAGTTTTATTTAGCCTCTAATGGAGATAAATTAGAAGGGTTCAAAGTTATAAAAGGTGCTTTGTAGTGAAAAGCAATCAGCTCCTTCATGTTTTATCTGACCCCTAACACAGGAACAATGGGTCACTCAGAGTTGGAGAGTACATTTGAAAGGATAAAAGGAAAGAACATTTTATGCTCTGCAAGTATAACTTTTGGAATTTACTGCTGACAGAATCACTGAGAAAAAGATTTTAGATGAAAACAGTAAAATCTAGTTAGTGACTGGCAAGTAACCCTATGAATTCTGAATTCAGCCTGTGAATAATCTATAGCTCAGCTCTCTTTATTAGAAGATACCTATATATATATATTAAACAATTACATCAGGGTGCTTATAATATTATACGTGCTTATAATATTATCAGTTGTCTGGGGAAATACTTCTTAAAAGATTATATTCTGAGCAAGTATCAACCTCAAACACTATGCCCAGTGGATGCCTCCAGAAGCTGTGATTTAACCAGTATGCCCATGATTTCTGGAAGCTGTTAGCTCCTTCAGGCCACCAGGATTCTATTAAATGCTTTAGAGAGGTAATCTAATCTACCAAATGGTCTGAAAGATTCAGTGCACCTGCAAACACTGCAACTCTTCTACTTCTCAACAATAGGATGAGGGAAACTGGGGATATTATTTCAACTGCTTAGGAAAGAGGTAGGTGAATGTGCTGGGCAGAGGGCAGGCAATTATCTCTTTGCTGGTGTTAAGAAGCATTTTCGCCTAGCTGATAAATTACTTCCAGCTGTTGGCAACAATTTTCTCCTCATCATGGCAAGAGCAAGAGACCCTGGCAAATGTTGAAGAGCAGTGTGAGTTGCTGATTAAATTCAAGATCCAGCTGGAGGCTAGAGTCAAGGAAGGCACTGTCTGCATGGGTGGAGAAAGAGGCGAAGATAAATTCTGAGCTGACTGCCAGGGGGCGGAAACTCAAAGATTAATGTTCCGAGTTTAAGAAAGAAATCGATGACCTGGAAGCAATATTGGTGAAGTCACAGAAGGAGAAGTGTGCTACAGAGCACAAGGTCCTTTTTCTATAATGTTAGGAAGGCCTGGATGCCTGAATGCCCCTCCCAAGCAGGGTTTGGTACCAGACTCGCTCTGGTTAAATTAACACAGTGATCTGCAAACTTTACAACAGTGGGAGTCAGAAATGGCATAAAATGAAGGGTCTGATGAACTGTGCTGTTCCAGCTGTAATTTCTAGCTTGATTTGTCCTACCCCTCTAAATCTCCCCAATGAAACCTCTTAATTTGTTTTACTCTTATTGCATCTGAAATCTAATTGCAAGAGCAAAATGATTTCATAAGGTCTCTAAGTGTCCTTTGTTGGAAGGAGAGTGAGCATGATGCAGTTTACTGAAAGGCAATTTGGGATGTGTGTGAATCTCCATCTCTGTCATTGATTTGGAGTTTGACCTTGGTATGTCAATATAATTCCAGTTAAGGACTTTGCTGTTTTGTCCTTTACAGTTGAGGGTTTTAACTTGCACCCATCTGTGTATGGATTTGATATAGCTGAAGAGTCTGTATCAGACTTCTGATAACTAGTCTCCAGAATGACACTGTAATTTTGACAGATGATTAAACAGTAACTCTTGTGCCATTGGGTTGCTTTCATAAAAAGACAATGGATCTGAAATAGGCAGCTTCCACATTTGCTTATTTTATCAGCTGGACCTCATCTTTAACTGCCACTTTTTTTGGCCATTGATGCACCACCAGATTAATATGTGCCTTCTGAATACTCAAAAGAAGGCTCTACCATAAGTGGTGTTCTTGTTATATAATTATGTGACGCTTTCAAAACTGGCTATCCTTTGAGCTATATTGATAATATATTTTTAATATATATATTTATATTTTATGAGTTTTTACAGAGAGGAAGGGTGAGGGACAGAGAGTTAGAAAGATCGATGAGAAAGAAACATCGATCAGCTGCCTCCTGCACACCTCTTACTGGGGATGTGCCTGCAACCAAGGTACATGCCCTTGACTAGAATCGAACTTGGGGCCTTTCAGTCCACAGGCTGATGCTCTATCCACTGAGCCAAACTGGGTAGGGCATATATTGATAATATGTGATTATCAGAGTACTCCATTCCCTGACCATGACCATTGTTTGTTGATCCTTACCAGAGGATATTGTTCACATTGATTTTTAGAGAAAGTAGAAGGGAGAGAGGTAGGGATGGAGGGAGGAGGAGAGAGAGAAACATCGATATGAGAGAGACACATTGATTGGTGACCTCCTGCACACCCCAACCGGAACTAGGGATCAAAACTGCAACCCAGGTCCATGCCCTTGATGAGGATTCAAACCCATGACCCTTCAGTGTGAGGGCCAATGCTCTAACTATAAAGCAATGCTTCAGGGCAATTACATCATTTTGTATGTGTGGAAGAAAGGGTGAATTCAGAGTTTTAAAGTATATGAAGAATTTGGCTATATTTAGTTCATTATGACAATAATGATAGCTCATAAGATTTTTTTTGTACTAGAAAAAGAGAGAAGATGGCCCTTAGCATTATGCCCAACCTCCCAGTGGAAGCTCTAATAAAGCTGTTATTGTCTTCTTCCCATAGGCCAAGTACTTGAGTGAGGAAATGGAGTTTCTAAGTAAGGATATCAGCAACCTTAACAGAACAGCCAAGGTTGCACAGGAGGCCCGTTAGCAGACCCTGGGTAACCTGTACATGGAGCAGAAGAAACTCAGCAGCCTGAGCAAAGCCAACCTGAAATTGGAATAGCAAGTAAGATGAGGTAAGAAGTGATTTGTCTAGCTGGTTAGCTGTCTGTCTACAGATACACAAATCTCCAGTTTTTATATAGTTAATTTATCTTGACAGCTTTAGGAAAACTCAGTAGCATGTTTTGTTTCCTTCATTATTAGAAACTAGTGGCCTGGTGCATGAAATTCATGCACATTAAAAGGGTATTAATTAGAGGAAATAATTTAATATTGCTATTTGCTCTTTCTCTATAATAGAAGTATCAGAGACTAAAGAAAATTAATAAAATGTATATGAAAGCCTTCCTCCTGTCAGAGTCTGGAGCGCACCACGGGGCCTGGAGTCAAGTCCCCACTCACTCACATGTGCCTCGAAATCAAGTGAGACCCAGACCCAGCTGCACCCCACTCCCCGCATTGGGGTAGATCCAGACCCTGCCAGTCCTACTCTTGTAAAGCCACCCAGGGCAGGGTGTGTCCTCAGGTCCCCTGGCCCAGCACCAGGATGGGGGGCATGGCCTTAGGTCCCCCATCAAGTCCCACCAGGTGGGAGACATGACCTGAGATCCCCTGTCAAGCCCTGCTGGGTAGGGGGCATGGCCTGAGGTGCCCCGTCAAGCCCCACCAGGCAGAGGAGCACAGCCTCAAGTCCCCCAGCCCAGCACCGGGAGGGAGGCGCAGCCTCACGTCCCTTGTCAATCCCCACTGGCACAGGGGCACAGGCTCAGGTCTCCTGTGAAGCCCTGCTGGGTGAGGGGCACAGCCTGAAGTCCCCTGTCAAGCCCTTCCAGTTGGGGGCATAGTCTGAGGTCCCCTGTCAAGCCCTGGTGGGTGGAGAGAACAGTCTGAGGTCCCCTAACCCAGCAACAGGATGGGAAGCACACCTTGAGGTCCCCTGTCAAGCCCTACTGGGTTGGGGATGTGGCCTGTAGTCCCCTGTCAAGCCGCACCATGTGGGAGACATGACCTGAGGTCCCCCAGCCTGGACCTGGGGTGGGGGGAGCAGCCTGAAGTACCCTAGCCCAGCACCAGGGCGGGAAGGACACATTGAGGTCCCCTGTCAAGCCCTACTGAGTTGGGAATGTGGCCGGTGGTCCCGTGTCAAGCCCCGCTGGATTGGGGGAGGGTGTAGGCCTCCCTTCCCTCATGCTGTGGCCACACCCCCTGCTGGCCTCCCACCCAGCTGCCATGACCACCTCATGCTCTTTTCTCTGTGAGCAGGTATGCATAGGGAAGGCTGGACCAGGATAATTGAGAGGAGGTGATGGGAGACAGCATCCTGGGTGAGCTGGCCCTCACAGCCTCTCTGCTTCAGCTCCCAGCACCCCAGACCTAAGGAGTAGTGCTTTCACAGGGGCCTGGCAGTCACTGAATATGGCTATGCCTTAAAAACAGAAGAAGCCCTCTTTAACTCTGGCTGGAAGTGCACTGGGAACTTATGGTCGGGGGAAGCAGCCCAACATCAGGGCTGAAATAAGACCTTGGGTAGCCTCTGGAGGGGGCTAACCAACAGTAAAAGGCATCTTTGAAACAAAGACATTTGAACGTACAGTGGATATTAGGTGATACTAAGGAATTACCTTAACTTTTCAAGGTGTGACAATGGCTGAATATTTACTTCTTTTTTAAAGACACTCATCAGAGGATATTTAAGTGGGAAACAACTTTCTTTGAAAGTATGGTGTTGTCCTGGCCCAGCCCTCTCCGCACTACGGACGCCTCAAGGACTGAGCCTCTCCTGCTGGCTCGCTAGGCCCTCGAAAACACCCTGTGCAGAGGCGTGGTCCCTGCTTCGTTCCCCGCCCCTGCCACGTGAAGCATTCCCAGCTGATGCTGGCGTGAAGCACTTCGTTCCCCTTCCAGTGTGAAGTGAAGTATTCCCCACAGGCATGAAGCATTCTGTGAAGGGAAATGTTCACTGGTGTCCAGGCAAGCCATGGCCATGCCCCCAGTCACACCCCCCGCTCCTGATTGGCTGGTAGCATAGCCAATCAGGAGCCAAGGTACAGTCACATTTGCATGTTACTCTTTTATTAGATAGGATAATGTTTTTTTCTTAATGAACATTAAACCACTACAGGAAACACTATAGTGGAGAGAAGCCCCATTGTGTAATCTGTCAGTTTTTAAATGTAAATTTCAGACAACACTGGGCAATCTGAGAACATTGGGATGGATCATGAAGTGTTATCACTCTAAGTGACTGACTTTCCCCCACAGACTGGGTGTTTTGCCCCACAGATAGGCTGGTACTCTCTTTATCTGACACTGATTTCCAAGGATTGGTTTAAAGGCTCTGACATGTCTCCAGTGAGACCTGAGGTTTATTTCTAGTTGAAAGAGATGGAAGTCACAAGCTGTGTTCTACATACATTATTGGAAAGTACTTGTAAGGTTCCAAAGGTGGTATTCTGTTCTGCCTCTAAATACCCTGTGATATCAAGACCAAATTATTTCAGACCAGCCTCAATGGATAGCCTCATTGTTTTCCATTCCTTTCAGTTTAGTGTGTGCTTTCCCTCTTTTATATTCCCAAAACTTAGCCTTTATAAAAGTGCTGACAAGGGTGGATAGGAATAATAATAATAATAATAATAATAATAATTATTATTATTATTATCACCTGCCTTTTCCTCAAGTCTCTCTATCAATTTCATCTATTACTTACTAGTTGTCTCACTTCTCTTCCTATTTCTACTGATTGTGTATCTCACAAAGCCTCTATACGAGTATTTATTGGTGTTACATAATGTTCTCTCCTGGAGTTTATCTACTTTCAGATTATTACATACAATTTATAGAAATTTTCCCTCCTCTACCAATTTAATTTCATATTTTTTCTCTTTACTCCCATTACTAAAAAGTAAACATACTAATGAAAAAATAGCTGTATTATAACTGTTATCTATCCTGTTAAATTGACCTCAATAACATTGTTAGCAACATTAATTTAGACAAAACTAGAATATTTGGAGCACTTTGGTGTTGGACCAGAGTATGACCTAATGTAATGGACTAGAAGAGAAAACCCAGGGAGTAAAGGAGGTATGCAAATCATGTGACACATTTTGAAATGGTCAGTACTGAGCTGAGAGAATCAGGACAGCTGTGGAGACAGGTTTACTTGGTATTACTCCAGGGGTCAGAGCTTAGACCTGTGGGAAGACTTTACAGAGAACATCTTGGCTTCTTATGAAGAAACACTTCTAAGTAAATGGACTTATACACCCATGAAATAAGCTGCCATATGAAGAATTGAGCTTTTCTCATCATTGGAAAGCAATCAAACAAGGTGTCACTGGCTATGTATTATTGGTTCCTTCCTTATGATAGAATGTGTATTCCATAATCTCCAAAGTTTTCTTCTATCCCTGTGATTGCTATATTCTTTTATTATCCTACTAGAGGCCCAGTGCACCAAATTTGTGCATTGGGGGCAGTGAAAGGGGGGAAGGATGTCCCTCAGCCCTGCCTGTACCCTCTGCAATCTGGGACATCTCTCTCACAATCCAGGACTGCTGGCACCCAACTGCTTGCATGCCTGCCTTCCTGATTGCCCCTAACTGCTTCTTCCTGCCACCTGATCACCCCCTAACCACTCCCCTGTCAGCCTGATTGATGCCTAATTGCTCCCCTGCTAGCCTGTTTGCCCCTAACTACCCTCTGTTGCCAGCCTGTTTGCCCCTAACTGCCCTTCCCTGCAGGCCTAGTCCCCCACAACTGCTCTCCCCTGCAGGCCTGAATCCCCCCCAACTGCCCTTCGCTGCAGGCCCAGTCACCCCCAACTTTCCTCTTCTGCCAGCCTGGTCACCCCTAATGGCTCTCCCCTGCTGGCCTGATCATCCACAATTGCCCTCCCTTGCAGGCCTGGTCCTCCCAACTGCCTTCCCCTGCTGGCCATCTTGTGGTGGCCATTTCATGTCCACATGGGGGCAGGATCTTTGACCACATGGGGGCAGCCATCTTGTGTGTTGTAGTGATTGTCAATCTGCATATTATTCTTTTATTAGATAGAATAGCGGCCTGGCACATGGGTGGGGACCAGCTGGTTTGCCCTGAACGGTATCCTGGATCAGGGTGGGGGTTCCCTTGGAATGTGGAGCAGCCTCAGCAAGGGGCCTGTGGGGGTTTGCAGGCTGGTCATGTCCCCTGGGGACCCAAGTGGAGGCCTGGGTATCTAGGATTTACTTATTTTCTACAGTTGAAACTTTGTACCCTGGAGCAGAGCCAAGCCTCTTGCTCACTCTGTGGTGGCAGCCATTTCTGTGGGAATTTATTCATCTTCTATAATTGAAACTTGTAGCCAGAGGCCAAGACAGGCCAAGTCTGCAGAAGCTTGGCTTCCTCCATCACTGGGGGCAACTCCAGTTCCATGGCTGCTGCCATTTTTGTTGGGATTTATTTATCTTTTTCTTAAATTTCTTTATTGATTAAGGTATTACATATGTGTCCTCATACCGATTACCTCTTCCAATCCCCCCTGACCCCAGCACCACTTATGCCCTCACCCCCGGTGTCTCTGCCCATTGATTAGGCTTATATGCATGCATACAAGTCCTTTGGTTGGTCTCTTCCCCTTACCCCCACCCTCCCCTACCATCCCTCTGAGGTTTGACAGTCAATGCTTCTCTGTCTCTGGATCTTTTTGTTCATCAGTTTATGTTGTTCATTATATTCCGTAAATGAGTAAGTTCATGTGATACTTATCTTTCTTTGACTGGCTTATTTCACTTAGAATAATGTTATCCAGTTCCATCCATGCTCTAGTTTGAAGCAGCCAACCTTTTCTCCTTTTTCTTCTTCTTAAAGAATACCTTTCAGCATTTCATATAATACTGGTTTGGTGTTGATGAACTCCTTTAGCTTCTTCTTATCTGTGAAGCTCTTTATCTGACCTTCAATTCTGAATGATAGCTTTGCTGGGTAGAGTAATCTTGGTTGTAGATTCTTGCTATTCATCACTTTGAAAATTTCTTGCCACTCCCGTCTGGACTGCATAGTTTCTGTTGAGAAATCAGCTGACAAGCATATGGATGTTCCCTTGTAGGTAATTAACTGTTTCTCTCTTGCTGCTTTTAATATTCTCTCTTTGTCTTTTGCTCTTGACATTTTAATTATGATGTGTCTTGGTATGGTCCTCTTTGGATTCCTTTTGCTTGGGGTTCTGTGCGCTTCCTGGACTTGTAAGTCTATTTCTTTCACCAGGTGGGGGAAGTTTTCAGTCATTATTTCTTCAAATATGTTTTCAGTATTTTGCCCTTTTTCTTCTTCTGGCACCCCCATAATTCTGATGTTGGTACGCTTGAAGTTGTCACAGGGGCTTCTTACACTATCCTCTAATTTTTGGATTCTTTTTTCTTTTCTGGTTCAGTGTTTTTGGCATCTTTGTATTTCAAATCTTTGACTTGATTCTTGCATTTCTCTAGTCTGCTGTTGGGTTTCTGTAAAATGTTTTTTATTTCAGTCAGTGTATGTTTAATTTCTAGTTGGTCCTTTTTCATATCTTCGAGGGTCTTGCTAAGCTTATCGGCCTTTTCTAGGAGCCTCTTGAAAAACCTTATAACTGTGGTTTTGAACTCTATATCCAGTCATTTGTTTTCCTCCATTTCTTTTGTTTGCAATCTGTTTCTTTCTCTCCCCTTTTTACTGCTTTCCTGAGTTGGTAGGGTAGCTTTAGTGTGCTAGTTATCTTGCCCTCCCTTGTTACCTGAGATGTATACTCTTGGTGCACCTCTTTGTAGACTGTGTGTACAGCCTTGTTGCAGATAAGTCTTAATTGTTGTTGGTATCACTGGGAGGAATTGACCTCCATGCCAACTGGCTGTGAGGATCAGCTGGGAGACAGCATTATGCACCAATACTTGCAAATTTGCCAAAGTCTCTGTGCTCAGCTTAAATGGGGCAGAGTTTCTGGGTGGGGTGGAGTTTCAGGGTGGAGCCAACAGCCTTGGCTACCAGTCAGCCCTGCCCCAAGAGGTCACTGGGTCCTAGCATCTGCAGGCAATCACTGTAAGCACCTCTGCGAGAAAGGCACCCTCGAGTTTCACCTGTCACCAGACCTTCCAGTCCCCAATGAATCTGGAATCTCAGATTTTCCCCTGGCATCTGGGTTCTGTGCAGTCAGAAATCCTTTCTGTCTTCCACCAGATGCCAGCCACACAGCCAACATTGCCCTCACTGTGAGCACTCGTGTGTGCCCCTGGCGCTTCGCCTCTGGCTATTCCCCCAAGGTTCTGGCCTCACAGCGCTGTCAGAGCTCCTTTCTCCTGCCAGACACTGCCAGTGGCCCAGTCTGTCCCCTCTGCGCACATTTGTGTGCACACCTCTGGAGCTCTGCTTTTGGCTCTTCCCCTGGGATTCCATCTGCCTTCCAGATTTTCCCAGTAAGGACCTGGGTCTCCCAGATTTTGAGTGCAAACCGAACTGGGTTCAGCGCAGCCTGGAGTTTTTTGTCTCCTTTCCACTAGAGCACCCATGCCAGGCATTCAGACACCCCCTCCTCTACGGCTCTGCACATGAGTGAGACTCCTACCTTACTTAGGCTTTGCAGAGGCTCTGATTATTCATGTGCTCTTCTATGTCCCTCTAGTTTCAGAACTTTCAGTCAGCAAGACTTCCCGTGGTTCTGGACAATGTCCGTTTTGTCCTTAAGTTGTATTCTCAAAATTGTTGTGAGAGGCAAAAGCCTAGGTATAAACCTATGCTACCATCTTTGTTTTTCCTTGGGATTTATTTATCTTTTATAATTGAAACTTTGTAGCCTTTAGTGGAGGCTTGGGCCCAGCCAGGATATGTGGAAAGCTTGGCTTCCTTCATTGCTGGGGAAACCCAAGCCTCTCTCCTGCTCTCTCCTTGGCTACAGCCATCTTGGTTGGAGTTAATTTGCATGCTAGCTCCTGATTGGCTGGTGGGAGTGGCTGGTGGGCATGGCTTGTTGGTGTAGCAGAGTGATGGTTAATTTGCATATTGCTCTTTTATTAGATAGGATTAATATGTGCAATATTTATTTAAAAATACTAGTATATACATAGCAGTCCTGGCTGGGTCACTCAGTTGGTTAGAACATTATCCTGATGTGCCAAGATTGTAGGTTTGACCCCTAGTCAAGACACATGCAAGAAGCAACCGATGAATGAATGCATAAATAAGTGAAAAAACAAATAGATGTTTCTCCCACTCTCTCTCTAAAAATCAATAACAAAACTTATACTAATAAAAGCCTAAGTGGCCCTTGCATTTGACGTTGTCACAAGATGGCTGCCATGTGAATGCCACATGCACAGTGGAGGTGGGGTCTGGCGGCTGCTCTGAGCAATGATGCCTGAGGGTCCCATGGCTCTGCATGACACAGAGGAGTCTGGTTCTGGCATCTTTGCCACCTCATGTGGAGGAGGCAAGTCCTGGTGAAGGAGGCAGGTTATGGCAGGGGAGGGCATTTATGGGCAATCCGGCTGGCCAGGGAGTAGTTAGGTGTCAATCAGACTGTCAGGGGAGTGGTTAGGGGCAATCAGGCTGGCAAGCAAGCAAGCAGTTAGGAGCCAGTGGTCCCGGATTGTGAATGAGATGTCTATCAGTTTAGGCCCAATTCTGTACCTCCTGAGGGGTCACAGATTGGAGAGGGTACAGACCAAGCTGAGGGATACCCCCTTCTATGCATTAATTTTGTGCACTGGGCCACTAGTTAAAAATAAAATATCTACATAGCTGGGCATCATTTACAGAATCTGTGCTTCTTTTTTTTTTTTTTTAATTTCCAATAGGTAAGTAATTAATGAGCACATCTAGCGAAATATAAACTTTACCTATTTATTTAGCTAAGTAATTATCTTCTTTTGACAGCTTGATGATGCCCTTGAGCAAGAGAAAAAGGTGAGAATGAATGTGAAAGGGAAAAGCGCCAACTGGAGGGCGATTTCCAGCTGCACCAGGAAAGTGTGGCACCTGGAGAGCAGCCAGCTGCAGCTTACAGAAAAGCTGAGAAAGTAAGCCACCTTTGTGTTGACATGAGATTCTGGGAGACCTAATATTGGAAGGAATAGCTTTCTCATATCATTTATCCTCACAACTCCTGGGCCAGATCTCTCAAAACCTGAAGGGGAGGATAACAAGCCTAGAAAATAGATTTCTTTTTCTTTCTTTTTTTGCTGCACTTTATTATATAGCTGTAAAAAGAGAGTGAATGCATAATATAGAAGAATATAACTGAGAAGGCATCTGACTAGCAGATGTGAATGAAAGGTCTAAAGCATAGGAGATGTGAATTATTGAGGCTACAAGTGAAAAATATAAAAATGGCTTGCTTCTTATGATGAGACCAATAGCATAAAAGTAAAAATATGCAAAAATGAACAATGGACTCTAATTTGAAGTCATATATATATATATATATATATATATATCCACAAAATGTATACACACACTTTGAATAATTATAAAGACAGTGTTTATTAAAATAAATTTTATTTTCAAAATTGAGCTATCAGCTTTAAAGAATGTATACATCTTTTGAGGACACCCTATATTCTCTGTTTGCCAGATATACTATATTATTTATGTTGCTATTTTTACTATATTAATGTTAAACCTTACAATCTAAAGCAAAATATCACACAATCAAAATTAATGGAATTTCAGTTCAATCTTGCCCGAGGGCAAGACGGCTGTTCTAGTTTAGTTTCACAATGCCTTGGAATGGATTTTCTCACTGTGTGCCCTTTGTCTTCCTCTGTTTAGCTAGACTTTCTTCTCACCATGTGGGATTTTCAAGTTTATTTGGAATATATCCAAAGAGAGGGGAAACAGTGAGGTCCAAGAGAAAGATGAGGCCAGGTGAAAGCTGGGAGCACAGTGATTATTAGGACCCACAGTGAGAAAAAAGAGTCAACTAGCAGCTGTGATCCTGGTTTTCTGTATGTCATATGGTTTCCATTATACATGCCTGTGGTCAGGCATGATTAATTTTCTATTAATAAGATAAAAAACTTGATAAGTATTTGGAAAAGATGAAATAAGTAACCTTATGAATGTAATGGAACAGTGAAAGGCAAGATAATGAGTCTTCTCAGCCTTTAATTTTGCAGATAGTGTTTAAGCTAAGGCAAAGTAAAAATGATAACCCATGTTCTTCTAGGTCAAAGAACTCTGGCATTTTAGAAATCTATGTTTGCAGAAAGTTGTGACTTTATTATAAAACATTTTCTATAAATGAAACTACACATGGAAGCTTAGTACATGATAAAGATGGCAATTCAAAATATTGATGACAAGATAGGCTACTTAATAAATGATGCTGAGATTATTAGCTATTCATTTTCTGAGGTAAAAGTTAATTTTCTACTCACATTACTTACACACACAAAATCCACTTGCATTTAAGAATTAAATGTAAAAATAAAACTATAAGACCATTGGAAGATGCAGCATTATTCACAATAGCCAAGATATGGAAACAGCATAGATGTCCATTGAGAGATGAATGCATAAAAAATATGTATACATATAATCAGCCTTTAAAAAAAGAAGGACATCTTTTTGCATGTTACAACATGGACAAAACTGGAAGACATTATGCTAAGTGAAATAAGCCAGTCACAGAAGAACAAATGCTGCATGATTCCACTTACATGAGGTATCTAAAATAGTGAAACTCATAGAAATAGAGTAGAATGGTGTTGGCCAGTGGGAGGAGAGAAGGGGAAAGTGAAGTGGTTATTCAATGTGTATAAAGTTTGTTTTGCAAGGTGGTTAAGTTCTAGAGATCTGTGTACAGTATTGTGCCTATAGTTAACAATATTATGAACTTAAATATTTGTTAAGAGGGTAGATCTCATGTTAAATGTGCTTACTGCAATAAAAACAACAAAAAACATTAAAAAGCATTATATAGGTGATAAATCTTAGGAAATTAACGGATCAAATCTTCTTGGATAAGTCACAAAAGGAATATTTTAATAAACTTTACTACATCAAATTTTTAAACATTTATGTGGCAAAAGCAAAAAAAATAAAATTGTGAATAATTGTAACTGGTAGAAATATTTGCAACAGATATAAAAAACATAGAGAATGTTAAAAGAAATCTATAACTTAATAATTATAGAAATTATAACTTTAATGATTATTAAATCATGCAATTTGATTTATTGGCCATTTTAAAACCCTCATAGTTAATAAGATGCTGTTATTACTAAAAAAACAAGGACATTCAAGATAAAACAATGGTATACTAATTTATTCCATCATATTAGAAAGTTTAGAAGTATACTAATATGAAGCATAAATGTAGAGAAATAATAATCTCACACTACTGTTGGAAGTCAAAGGGCAGGGTTGTATATTTTTAAGCACATATCTCCCTGACTCAGCAATTCTTTGCTCAGTATTTACTTTATAGAAACACGTACTTATACACAATGAGCATGTATATGAAAAGTCTTATTTGTAAGAGGAAGATATTAGGAAAACCCATGTGCTTATTAATAGGGAAATGGATAAATAAAAGCTCATGGACAAGTATATTTTTAATTGAAGCAATCTATATGTAGACCAACATGGAAAAATCTCCAAAGTATTACTGGGTTAAAATAAGTTATAGAACTATAAATACAAATGTATAGAATATTATATCTTTCATAGAAAAGAAACTATTTCTACTGCTATATAAACACAAACATATGTCAACTCTAAAAAACGCTTGATTGATTCACACCAAACTGACAATGGTGTTTATCTCTAGGGAAGGAAAAGAGATTGGATGTAGATGTAATGTTGAATCTTTAGAATGAGAATGAATTCAAGTTTTATTATAATTCTAAAAATACTTAAACACAACATATTACTTTCACTGGGTATTCTATCTTCTTTAACTATTAAATGGAAACAAAAAAAAAGCTTTATTCTGAACAATTCCATTTGGTACATTTTTCCAAAGAGGAAAGAATTAGGAATGAATCAGATGAATTCAAAGGTGAAGCATGAGAAAGGTCTGGTGACTCAGCTTTAGCAGATGGTTAAAGAGCTTCAGATAATCATTTACCAGACAACTGTGAGTACCTGTTTTTAGATTAATAGGTGATGATTGGTGCTTTAGTGACAAATGTCCTGCCAAAGTATCCGTACCTTAGCCAAACACAGAGGCAGAAAAGATCAATGGTTAAAAGGTAAATTGTGGCATTCCACAGATATGTGAATCCAGGGAAAATTACTTTGTAATTACCATGTAATAAAACCCTGGACATATATTTTTTCATGTATTAATCTTCCTGGTAAACTTTGAATTAATATTATTAAGTACAACAGTACATGTAAGTGGTAAGCATGGTGCCTGACCCGGGATTAGCATTCAATGTTAGCAATTTCACTTTTTATGATTAGTCTTTGTGATTAGAAGGCAATTATGCTGAAAACTTGTTTTGTAGCTACATGGAGCCTCAAAACATCTCATATGAACCGCTATTAATACAGTTTAGACCATGTGACTGTTTTCTACCCTATAACCTGTTACAAAATAATATAAATACTATATATGTATACTTATAAATCCTTAGTTATGCATACAGATGGATGCTTTTTCCATTGGAGATAAATATTTATCTCAGTAATTAGCTATTAGCAAAATAATTTTAGAATCCCTTTTTTGATAATTTCTTCTGAAACATTTTGAGTCAAATTAAAAAAAAAACACAAAAAAAGTCTCACTGCTACATGGACATGCTTTCAGACACAAATTAACCTTCATGTAATTATCTATCATATTCACCAGGATTGTCTTCTGATGACACTTGACTTTATCCAAAGTAAAAATTTAAAAAAAAATTTATTCAAAAGACAGATTTTTTTTACCTTGATAATAAAAAAATGCTTTATTCTGAATAAATGTTTGGTCCAGTGACAGCATTGTTTGGGATCATTGAAAGGAGATCACATTTATTTGGATGTGAAATAATACATTTGTTAGCACCTACTCTGTCACCACCCATTCACATGTTTGAGAGCCTACATATTTAGTATGATCTAGAAATTGGCTTCCTTTAAGTCATGATACTCTTATGTAATAGAAATAAAAACATATTGTAAAATAGATTCTGTTTTTCCCCCTACCCTCTCTAGCCTAATTATTTAAGGTGATGTTAATGAACATCAATGGCTTTGATGTACTGTAATACCATGATACTATCAAGATTTCTACAGCTATTTGCCCCAACACTAAAAGAATTTTGGGCTTTCAGAGTTTTTATCACTACTTTTCTTTGTCTAATAATTCTTCCTTTAATGGTATCAGATTCCTACTCTTTCTTTTTTTAAAAAATATATTTTCTTGATTTTTTACAGAGCAGAAAGGAGAGGGATAGAAAGTCAGAAACATCGATCAGCTGCCTCTTGCACACCCCCTACTGGGGATGTGTCTGCAGTCAAGGTGCATGCCCTTGCCGAAATCGAACCCGGGACCCTTCAGTCCACAGTCTGATGCTCTATCCACTGAGCCAAACTGGTCTCGGCAGATTCCTACTCTTTTTAGTAGTTCCCATTCCTCCACCAATTTTACTTTGCTATTCCAAATCTCCTGCTATTGAAATTGCCTGCAGATTAAGAAACCAAATAACCAAGTTTACCAAGATTGTGTATCAGATTAAACTGATACTGTTTCTTATGAATAAGTTGCTTAATATTCATTCTATTGATCAGATTTTTGCCCAATTTTGTAATATTTGAGATTATTAGGTAAATGAATTTCAGATAAATAAGGTATTAATATAAAAGGCATCATGTTATTTTTTTATAAATTGTCTTTAATTTTTTTTAATGTGAAAGGTGTTCTGTATTCTGTTGGAAAGTACTCTTTACTGAAATTTCCCCTTCATATATATAACTTATGAAGTTGCTCATCACCAAGGGCTAGGATATATGGAGGAACTGCAAATTTTAATTCTGGTCTTACTACTGATTTGGAGCAAATTTTCTGGGTATTCTATTTTCTTTAACTATTAAATGGTTACCAAAAGTGTTCTGTTACTTTCCTTAGTTGTGGAGAAATTAAGAAGTATATATATATATATTAAAGCATTTGACTATGAAATATGCCACAAGGTCTTAGTAAAAGTCAATATTATTTATTGTCATAGACTCAAATACAGCCTTTGAAAGAGGAGTTAGAAGTTAGAAGGATCATTCAAGCCAATGTGGAGAGGGACAGAACTGACCTCACCCAAGAACTGGAAGACTTGAATGGGAGGCTTGGTCAGGCAGGAGGGAACAGTTTGGCCAGATGGAGAAAATTAAGATACAGGAAGCAAAATTAAAGAAGCTTTGCGGGGATATGGAAAAAGCCACACTGCACTCTGAGGCAATTTCTGCTTTTTTGAAGAAGAGACATGCTTATATCCTGGCTGATAGAAAGAGCCAGATAGAAGATCTGTAAGTCAAACAGAAACTGGAAAAAGACAAGAGTCACTTGCAGTTAGACATGGATGGCCATCTGAACCGTGATGAGCAGATAACCCAAGCTAAGGCAGTAAATATCTCCTAACCTTCCTTAAAATATAGAATTGGATAAGAAAGAAAAATAAACCAGATTGGTGACTTGAGGTATTTGCTGATGGAGGCTATAGTTCTTCAAATGGATTAGGTCAGATCTAACCTCAGGGGTCATTGTTAAGGTCACATGGCCATCACCTGAATGTAGTAGCCTTACAATGGCTTCTAGTTTTATTAGAACTCTAGTGCACATTTCTTGTAGTTCTGTCCGGTGACAGAAAAGTGAGTAGCTGGAAAAGTGAGGTTGTTAGCTATGTGAGCAATATGTCTCTCTTGACAAAAGGCTTTGTGTTGGAAGCACTTTCTAAGGGTGGCACAGATACCTCTTAATTTTGTCTAAATGAATGTGGACACAAACAGCTTCACTGAGAAGAGAGAATGTTTTCTCCCTCGTGTCCTCTGGCATCTCTTTAACCAGCTAGCACTAAAAGTTTTATGACATCCTTCTTCACTGAGTCTGTGAATCTATATAAGAGCTCATCTCAAATGACTAGCATCAGATCACAGGTAATGACCACCCTACCTTCTGGCAATTGAGAAGAGGTTTGCTTTCTGTCACATTTTCCTTGTGAGCAAAATTTGTAAAGTCATCTGGGAAAGAGACCAATCAACAGTAAAGCTTGATCTTCATGGATTGTGGCCAGAAACACATAGTATTTCTTTAGAGATACTGAGTGGCTCCTGAAATGTTTACAATTAATCCCCTTTAAAGACCATATTGAGTAGAAAGAAACACAAACCTCCTGTTTCTCCTAACCCCACACTATTCCTGACACCCAACCCCAAATTATCTTAGAATAGAAATGTAGTGAGGACTTGGATCCTCCCTTTCTCCTCTCTCTTGTATATTCTGTATTTTCTTCTGTCTTTAACTCAGCAATTAAATGTTCTCTCTCAGTGCTCTGCAGGCTTCATTTGCCTTCCTCAGATCAAATGAGGTCCTAGAAGACCTTGCTCTCTCTGGACTCCCCTGTGCCTCTTGTTTACCTTGAGGGATGCTTCTGTTCCTATACATTTCAGGAGGAAGTCATGCAATCATAAAACTGCTGATAAGTTCACCATAAATCCATCCTAATTAGGCATGGGTTTTATACTTTCCAACCTTCTCTAGAATTTAATTGTTTCTAAGTTTTTTATTTTTAAAATTTACTTTTTTTATTTTTAAAACATAAGCAAAATCCTTCCTCAGATTCTAATCCTGCCTTACTGAACCTTTCCTTTCAATAAATAAGGCCTGATAAGATAATATTGATAACTTTAAAACCATTCAGTAAAACTTCTCTCTTTATCTTATGTGAAATTTTCTTTTTACTCATCTGTTTCTTTTCTTCTTGTCTCAAATAATTAAATATTCTTTCACATAACTATTATTCAACCATTAAAAAATACACACTAAAATAAAAGGACCTTTTCTCAGGTACTAGTGATTAGATTTTTTAAATTCTTATAAGAAGATATGGTTTTGTTTGTTTTTAAAAAATATTTTTATTGATTTCAGAGAGGGAGAGGGAGAGATAGAAACATCAGCTATGAGAGAGAGTCATTTCTCGGACTGAACTAGAAACTCGGACATCGAACCGTGACTTCCTGGTTCATAGGTCAAAGCTCAACCCCTGAGCCACACAGGCTGGGCTAGTGAGTGGATTTTGAGAAGAAAGCTCAGTCTGTTTACATATGCCTTAATTTGTCTCCTTGACCAAGGAATAGTGTTTTACCTATTTCTGAATAAAAAATCACCTCCAAACCCTGTAGCTTAAAGCAATGATTTATTATTATCTCTCCTGGTTCTGGGAGTTGACTAGCTTAGTTTAGACGATAGTTGAGACTAGAGTTATCTTAATTTTTATTCACTCAGATGTCTGAATCCTGGGCTGGGATAGCTAGAACAGCTGGGGACATCTCTTTCTATGTGACTTCTCCTCGTGGCTAGCTTGGGCTTCCTCACAACATGGCAGCCACAGGGGATGTGGACTTCTTATGTGGCAATTCAAGGCACTAAGACCAAGCACATATTCCAAGAAACCAAGGCAGAAGCTGCAGAAATTCTTCTGAGGCAAACTTATACTCTGAATACAGTAAGTGACTCTGTAGACTCCTATCAGTTACAAGTCAGGTTCAGGGGGCTATACAGAGTATGAATACCTGAGGGTGTGGCTCATTGGGGCCATTCCACATGTAGGTATATGCCTCACTCACCCCTCTACTTTAACACCTGCAATGTCTTTTATTTCCCCCACTTTTCTTAAAACCAATCCCTTAGCTTTGGCCTGTATTGTTCAATGGTTAGAACATCAGCCCACAGCCTGAAAGGCTGTGGGTTTGATTCCTGGTCAAGGGCACATACTTGAGCTCCAGGTTTGCTCTTTAGCCCTGGTCTGGGAGCATTTGGGAGGAAACCAATCGATGTATCTCTCTTACATCAATGTTCCTCTCTCTCGATCTTTCCCCCTCTCTTCCTCTGTCTCTAAAAATTAATGGGGAAAATATTTTTGGGTGAGGATTAACAACAACAACAACAACAACAACAACAACAACAACAACAACAGTATTTCCTTATATTTGTTCTTTCAAAGATATGCTGTAATTTCTGTTTCTGAAATCAGCATTTCTAAAACAAAAGTTACAATCTTCTCCTGAAGCTGGTGTTTCCTCTGTACATTTCTGCTCCTGGGACCCTGGTTCTTCCCACACTCAGGTTCTAAATCCTATACTTAATCACTTGTTTCCTCTTATTCTTTGCTTTCCAATTAATTACTGCAGCAGGTTAATTTTACACTGGTTTATATCTTTGCAGTCCACTCCCAGGAATATGTAGCTCTCTCATTACCTGTCAGCTGGACTATCTCAGTGGCTTTCTAAATTACTATTTTTTTTCTTCTGGTCTTCTCTTTGCCATCCTATCTAGTTGACATATTAATATTTTTAGACATGGTTTTACTGAATGATGTCTCCACTTAAAAGTGATCTTAGAACTTCTGCCTTTTCTAAATTTAAGCTGCTCCACAGAATGCCCAATTTCAACTTTCCATATTAAAATTTATCTATTTCTGAATTCTTGTAGTACTTTTAGGGCCTTTTTAAACATTATGGCTTTTATTTTTTAAATTTGCTGAAGCAGAAAGCATCTCTAAGCAGAAGCTAGGTCTTATTTTACTCATGTTTACTATATGCTTTGTGTAATCTGTGCACTCAATTACCAGCATTAACTTTTTACATATGCAAAATTTCACAAAATTTTGGAAATTCTTTGGCTTATAGGTTCAGTGACTTATTTAAGGTCACATAATTATATGCCATATGTAGGCTTCAACTTTAAATCCTGTGTGTATCTGTGGGTGATCACATTCCACCGCTGCCTTAAATATCTGTTGATAGGATAAATTGATTCTGTTCACTCTCAGAGGCACACACATTATGCTGAACTTTTCCTTGAATTGTTTATTTCATCTTTCCTGAATTATAATGCCAGAAATGCCAATACTCAATGGTACATTGGAAGCAGAAGCATTCTCAAAAGCATATTATGCTGACAGAGAGGCCCAGGGAAATTTAGAAGTTATAGGCAATCTCACAATTATTTTGATTATTTTAAATTCCCATTGGTTCCTGCATTTCTGGAAGGCAGCATTTTTATGCATCATTTTAAGAACCAGCTTTAAGATGAATGTGCACTTTTCCATTAACCTCTTCTTTCCTTGTATCAAAATTAGCCATCCTTATGCTTAAATGTGGAGTTCTTTTGAAGGCACAACCCCTTTAAATGTTATTATTCTGGTACAGGTCACCTTTAGAGAAACAATCTCATTATCTTTGAAGATCCTGCATATTAAAATACTTTGGAAGTGGAAACACTGTACCAATGGTTAGCAGTGTCCATGGATACCTACCATTTGAAGGTATTCCTAAGGGCCAGTGCTTTTTCTGCTGCCCAGGTGGCTGCCTACTTTACCACACAGGAATCCCTGGCCACTCTGTTTGCCACTTCTACACATAATTGACTAACTCATATTATAGAAATCTGTGTTCTTTCACCCTCAGTAAACAGATGCCTAGCATAGCATTTTCAAGGCCATAAACAGAAGTGCCATTTCTCACACCTGGATGTGTTCTAGTGTGATATGGCTCAGTTAATGGGTCATTTATTATTGGAGACAACATAAAATAAAAATTATTAACAGTCATCATATTTTTATCCTGTTTCCTTTGGGACCCAGGATTCTTGACAATTTGAGCCAATTAGGACATCAATTTTCTTTGTTATTACTAATTCGTATCTTAGGATTCTAGTATTTGATATTTTTCTTTTTTTGCATCGGCACAGGCAGTTATCTGTTTTAAATCCTAATTCCAACACTTATTAGCTGTGTGAATTAGGGCAAAAAGTATTCAGCCTCTTTAACACTTTTCTCATTTATAAAACAGTCAACCTGAACTCCTGAGTAATGTGCGGAAAATAATGAGTGTGCCAAGTTTCATAAATGAGACAAACATATTCAACATTCAAAACATAATTACAAATTCCAGACTATCCAAACACTCTCATATTTGTCACTAGTATCGCTTCCTTCTGATACCATTGGAGAGTGAGTCTGCCATTGAACATCAGTCAGTGCTCTAAACTGTGTGATGCTGCTGGCATTGTGTGAGAAGCTGCTATGAAATACCTGCCAGGTGTGGTTTCACAACCCCCAACAAGCCTGGATGTGCTCTGAGACATCTGTGAACTAGAACTATATGACTTTCCTTGTTAGCTTCCTAATGGGCACGTACTTGATTTGGCTCTTCACTTGCTTACTAATCTGTGGATAAGACTCTAATCAAGTAAAAAAAAGGATGTTGGAGTTTTTAAGGAGAGTTTGATGATGACCTCTAATGATGGCCAGCCTCTCATTAAAGTTTGCAATAATTTGAGTGTCTCAGACATTTATGAAGTGCCTATTTTGTGTCAAGTGCCTATTTTGTATTTGGCCTTGGGGATTTAAGAAGATATAATCTAGTAGTCTTTCATAGGAAGTTTAGAATAGTCACTAGTATGAGCTTAAAAGAACAATCTTCAACATAGTGTACACCCCAGTTGAGATCTCCAGGAGATGTGCTAATGCATAGGTTTACCAGAGGACCAAACCTGGTATTGTCTTTTATATGTTCCCGATCGTTGGCCATTGCTCTATCATAAATGTTAAGTTAACATTGAGAATATCAGGTTTACCACCAGGTTCACCATTTTCCCAAACGCCTATAGCTGATCCCTTCTTTGTCTTCCTATTCTGACATTTCCATGGCATTCTTTCTTTTATAGACAAAAGTCTCATGAGGAAGTGGTATGGGTTGACATTTAATACATTTGAAGGGTAAAACACAAAAACAGCTTTGTAAAATCCACAGAACTATGGGTCAGTAGCACCACCAATGTAATTTTACCATGTTTGAATATATATATATATATATATATATATATATATATATATATATATATATGTATATATATAGTTAAATAGACTGAATTGCAGAAAAACTAAACAACTGGTCGCTATGACTTGTGCTGAACACCCAGGGGCATGCACAGAACATGGTGGGCATTGGCAGCAGAGGCAGAGGATAGAACATGGTGGGTGTCAGCCACAGCATGATGGTGGAAAGATGAGCAGGGGCGCTAGACCAAGACAGGGGGCTGATTGCTGCCATTGGGGCGAGCTTCTAGTAGTTACTGAAATTTCTTTGCTCCCACATGCTGCAGTCCTGCCCAGAGTGTGCACCTGTTGCTGGTACCTGACCCTGGTCCTGGTCACTCGATGCCATCAGTGGGTGTCAGCAGTGGCTGCCAGCCCTGATCGCCCCTGAGGGTTTCTCCACCTCCCCCTGCTCCTGAGGGGCAATCAGGGCAGCAGCCACTGCTCACACCCACTGATGGCACCGGCCCTGCTCACACTTGCTGCTGGCACCAGCCCCAATCACTCTGCACCATCAGTGGTTGTGAGTGGGATCGGCACCAGCAGCGCATGGGAGTGGGGTTGCCAGCAGATAGGGAACTGGGGTCCACAGTGGGAGGGACCAGCTGGGGGCACAGAGGATGGGCTGAGATCTGCCCCTGTGTGCACCACAGCCTTGTGGCCCACAGTTCCTTTCAAGGTGCACGAATTTGTGCACTGAGCTCCTAGTGTTAATAATAAGTAAAGAGGATATTACCTTCTTATATTTGGCAACTCTTGGTCTTGTGAATTGTTGGTTTCACAGTCATTAGCATTAGTTTCCAGAGTGTGACAAGAATCCAGTGATTAGATTGGTTACCTAAATAAGTAGAAGTACAAGGGCCAAATGGCATATCCTTTCCTCTTCTGAAAAAACAGTTCTCAGAAGTTGCAATTTTAAATTGAATTATTAACTCAATAAGGTTATCTTGAGCCTGCAGACTTCATACTCAGGAGGGTGCAAATATTTGACAGTTCAAATTTCTATTGTTAAGCCAGAGCTCAGTGGTTGAGCAATGGACCTATGAGCCAGGAGGTCCATGTCAGGGTACATGCCCACGTTGGAGGCTCAAACCCCAGTAGGGGCATGCAAGAGGAAGCTAATTAATGATTCTCTTTCATTATTGATGTTTCTCTCCCTCTCCCTTACTCTCTGAAATCAATTAAAAATTTTTTTAAAAATATAGATTGTTGCTTAGATCTATTTACTTTCTCCCTTCCTGCTTGGTCAGCTCTGTGGCTATCCTTCCTTCTAACTTTATCCCCTCTTCCCTTTGCCTCCCCTCCTTCTGTACCTACCCTTTTTTGTGAGCTCCTAGTATGTGTTTAGCACTATTCTAGGCACTGGAGGTATATTTGTAATTAAAGAAAATTTTTATTCTCATGGAACTTATATTCTAGTGGGAAAGGAAGATGGTTAAATATATAATATCATTTCGGGAAGTGATTATGTACTTCATCAGTATTTGCCATGTTCCCTTCCAAAAGAACAAAGAATTCCAGAAAGGGTCCAATATCAAGAGAGTTGAATTTCTCTATTGACTTCTATACTCTGAGAAGTTCAGGTCACTTAGTGGCCCAGACACTAAGTTTATTGTGCTTGCTTAAATTAGAAGACATAATTTTCCAATGCTGTCTATTGTCTTCAGGGCAGAAGAGAGCACAAGGGTCCAGGAACCTCCCCTTCCCTTCTCTACCCTTCTCATATAGCTAATTCAGCATGGATTCTATGATCCATGTCCAACCCTTCTTTCTCAACTTGTAGGTTAATGTTGAGAAGCTCTGTAGTATGTGTGAAGAGTGCTTGAATAAAGCAAATGTAAAACTAGATGAAGTGACTCAGCTGGCAAATGATCTGACAGCACAGAAGACAAGGCTATGGAGTTCAGCCAAGGCTCATGGCTGAACCTCAATCCTAGAAGATTGATGGGGGACCAGCTGAAATGATGTACCAACTACTGAGCCTGAGTGGGCGTTTTAAGATATACCCTTGTGTAGAGACATGCTTTTGTCTGAGGAGGAATAACTCTGTGCCATTTTGGGAGGTCCTGCATAGCTCTCTTCCATGAAAGTGAAAAGCAATATGCAGTTGGCTGAAGCACTCAAAAATCAAAAGACAGTAGGGGCTGTTCTCTATAAGACATATTTCATAAGGTCTACCTCATTGAAACAGGCCATTTGATAAATTGATAAACATTTGATAAATTAGAAGTAGAAAGGAGAGAAGAACCAAGATGACGGCATAGGTAAAACACCTATCTTGCCATCATACACAGCAATTTTAAAACTACAACTTAACGAAAGAACAAACACCATCCAGAATCACTGGAAAGCTGGCCGAGTGAAAATTCCACAAATAAAAGTGAAGATGAGACACTGTGACTTGGAGGAGCAGCTGAGGACAGTGTTGAAGATACTCACGGAGAGAGGTTTGGAGGAGCACACACCAGCAGATAGGGCGGGCGGCTGAAAACCGGCCAGTTTTCTCGAAGACATCCCACTGGACTGATTCTCCAGCTCTGGGCGAAGTCCAGGGAACCCACTATCATACGGGGTAAAAACTGAACAGTGGGAGGGCACGCCAAAGCTCAGGTGCTGCAGGGACCTGCCGGCTTGTGGAGAAGGCGAGCTTGTGTGGATTGTGTGTGAACTTGGGAACAGCACAGCTGTGTGACCATGCAGAGAGTGCTCATGACTTGCTCTCTCATTTGGGAAACCGTCAGACTGCTTTGTTTTACGACCCTGGATGAGACGTTGGGTGTGCAGACTCATTTGGGGAGAGTCTGAATTCCCCAGCAGCCAGTGGAGCTCAGCAGCGGCTCTCTCTCTCAGAGGTGCTGACGGCCATTGCCCATGACACAGAATCCCTGGGGCTGCATAGGGCAGAGCTGATGCTGTCTGCTTGGCCCGGAGACTCTGCCCATCCAACCTCAGCACAGCTGAACTTCACAGACAATTAGCCTGGAGGTCAACCCCTCCAAGTGCTAACAATGATTGACCTGAGCTTAACTTCAGCAAGACTGTGCAACCCATATCCACCTCAGGTAACTGGGAAGGCTGAGCCACTGTCCCTTGTAGGACGTCTACCACACAAAGCTAATTGACCAACTCAGAAAAGCAGCCACCATGCAGAGACATGGAAAGAAATCAGATGTGAAAGAAATGGAGAAAAAAAACGACTGGACATGGAATTCAAAACTACGGTTATAGGGCTTCTCAAGAGGCTCCTAGAAAAGGTCGAGACCTATAAGGAAATAAGCAAGACCTACAAGGAAATGAATGAGACCCTCAAGGATATGAATGAGACCTTCAAGGAAATGAACAAGACCAACGTGGAAATGAATGTGTCCTACAAGGAAATGAAGAAGACCCTCAAGGATATGAAGGAGTCTCTCAAGGATATGAAAAAGGACCAACCAGAAATTAAGCATACACTGACTGAAATAAAAAATAATATACAAAGAACTAAAAGTACTCTAGAGCACCCAAAGAACCAAGTTAAAGTTTTGAAATACAAACAGGTAAAATCCACTCAGTTGGAAAAGCAAGATACCAAAAGAATCCAAAAAATTGAAGATAGTGTAAGGGGCCTCTGGGACAACCTCAAGCATACCAACATCCAAATTATAGGGGTGCCAGAAAAAGAGAGAGAGCAAGACAATGAAAACCTATTTGAAGAAATAGTGACCAAAAACTTCCCACACCTGGTGAAAGAAATGGACTTAGGAGTCCAAGAAGCACACCAACCCCAATATATAGGAACTCTAAGAGGACCACACCAAGGCACATCATAATTAAAATACCAAGAGCAAAAGACAAAGAGATAATATTAAAAGCACCAAGAGAAAAAAAGTTAGTTACCTATAAGGGAGCCCCCAGAGGATTGTCAGCTGATTTCTCAACAGAAACGATGCAGGCCAGATGGGAGTGGCAAGAAATATTCAAAGTGATGAACAGCAAGAATCTACAACCAAGATTACTCTATCCAGCAAAGCTATCATTCAGAATTGAAGGTCAAATAAAGTGCTTTGCAGATAAGAAAAAGCTAAAGGAGTTGATCACCACCAAACCAATATTATATGAAATGCTGAAAGATATTCTTTAAGAAGAGGAAGAAGAAAAAGATAAAAGTGTAAATTATGAACAACAAATACACATCTATCAACAAATGAATCTAAAAATCAAGTGAATTAATAAGCTGATGAACAGGATAAGCTGGTGAATATAAAGAATCACAGACATAGAGAGGGAATGGACTGACAATTCTTGGGGAGAAAGGGGGTGTGTGAAGTGCAGCAAGAGACTGGACAAAAATCATGCAACTATGGGAGAGGACAGTGGAGGGGGGTGAGGGCGGAGGGTGGGATGGGTACCAGGTGGAGGGGAGCTATAGGGGAAAAATGGGAACAATGTAATTAATAAACTGAACAATAAAAATTAATTTAAAAAATGTCCCATGTTTTATTCTCTACAATCAATATTGATAGAGGGTGTGTGTATGTGTGTGTATGTGATTTTTATTTTTTTATTTTTTCCAATCTTTTAATTGTAGCAATGGTTGACTAAACCTGTAGATAATTTTATGAGTTTATTTGAGCCAAACTGATGATAATTGCCAAGAAGCAAAGTCTCAACAGATTGAGAAAATGCTCCACAGAATGGCAGTTTTGGAGTTTATTTTATACATTAGAATAAAAGGAGGAGATGTAAGGAGGGTTACATGAAATCCACTGATGATAGATGAAAGGGGAAGGAGAAAGCAAAGTGAAGGTTATATAAAAAGAAAAGTAGAGACATATACTTCTTTTACATTGGTGGGTACAGGATAGTTAACATTTACAGCACTCATGATATGCAGGCAATCAAATAGCAGTGATGGGTTCTGTGGTCTGGTGCTTTTGTGTTTGTGTCTTGAGAAGTCAGGGAAATGGATCTGCATTATCTTAGATACAAAAAGAAAATAGACCTACTCATTTATAGTAAATAGTGACCTTTGTCAAGGAAGCTACATGACTGACCACCCTGACCACTTTTGGTTAGGAATTTTTATGTTTAGATCATCCTTCATGATTACTGTCAGTTTCTGAGTTTGTTAGGCCTACCATGCAGGCCTCCCCTTGAGCTTGTCAGGTTTTAGTGGCCCCTTTATATTTACACAGTCTGCTTGGGGTTTTTCTTTTTCAATTTATCATAAGCTTTTTTTTTTTATATCTGAGTCACTTTATAATGGTTTCTTTTAATCCATCAAGTAGAGGTTAAGTTTACTTAACCTTGCCTTGTAACTTGACTTGTTTCTCTGCCACGCACAGCATGTAGCTAGATGTTTGTCTGTAATTAGAATCATTTTTAGTAATATATTCCCAGAGGTAGAATTTCTAGGTCAATGAAAATAAACATTATGTTTTGATGCCCAGAGGCACTTACTTTAGAAAGTGAATGAAGACCATTTAGACTGTATTGCATCCTCTCCCAGTGGATACCGCTAAATCTACAGGCAAAGCTAAATTGAAATGAACTGGCACAACTGCTAATCTAGAAATCTAGAAGATAAAAGTGTTTTTGGTTCCAGCAAGGTCACTGAATAGGACTCTTCCTGTGCTGATGACAGAGTGCATGCCATGGTCTTGCTATAAAACCTCCAGTTGTGCTATTTATGACGTAGTCTGTGTGTTTACTCCATAGTTGAGAGACAAGGCTGTGCATCTGAAGGAACTGGTGTGTAAAATTTACTTTGTTAGTCATTGCCTATTTCCTCCTAATTATTGCCATTAATTTTTTACTCACCATTTTTGATAAGAAAATTGGCAGGTAAGTGAAAAGAAAGTGGGGCTGAGATGATAATTCTACTTAGGATTCAGGACCTTTTTCTTCCTTTTGTTCACATCTTTGCCTTTTGGGTTCTGTGAGAATTAAATTATCAGTACTGTATATGCCTATCCAAACCTCCTTCCTCCTCATTGGGTCTATGCTCCAGATTTTTTTGCTACTACCATCAAAAAATTTTTCTCATGCTCTCCCTTACCAACTTATCATATCCTGCTTTCAAAGGAGTCCAATAGTAAATGTGGTCCATGAAGTCATGTTAAATGAGTCCTGGGTCTGTAATACTGATGGATTGGCATGTCTTCAGAATCCTTTTAAATATGATATTTACACCCAGAGATGCTCAAAGTTTGGCCTACAGACCCTCCTCCCCCAAGTGATTGTCAAAACCTCTTTAGGGAGCATTGAGGTTACTGGTCTTACTACATTTTGACCCTGAGTGTATATCTCTTTAGTATTCTGTGAGATATAACCAGAAGAATGCATAAAACATTTCTGTGACACATGATTCAGTTCTGAGCTGAGCTAGCAGTTTTTCAGGGAGGATCACATTTACTTGAAAGAATGATTGACAAACAAACTATGCTAATTCAGACTTAGATACTTGGCAGATATTTCTTAAAAAATAAAGTGAGCCTGTCACTTCAAGGAAATAACTGACAATATTGGTTTCAATAAAATTGGAGCTTTTAGGCAAAAATTAGATTTTGGAAAACGTACATGTCATCACTAGCTTGATAGCTTTCAAGTCTTAAAGGCTTTTTCTGATGAGACCAGTGGTGATGTTAAAAATACAATTTTTTATATTATGTAATGAAATGTGTCAACATTTGAAGATCTGTATGATTCAGTGAACACATATTTTTCAAATCACCACTGCACGCTGATGCAGAATAATGTGTGATAAAAAATCCACTGAAAGTTGAATATAGACCAATGAATTTAATGTAACAGTAAATAATAATTGATATGGTTTACTCCATATTGCAACTAAGAAATGTCTATTTGTTGGGTTTTGATGTAGTAGCAAATAGTCACAATTATCTGAAAAAACTATCGCAACACATTTCCCAGTTCCAACTGCATATCTGTGCCAGGTTGGATTTTCTTCAGCTACAACAACAAAACCGTGTATTGTAATAGATTGAATTTAGAAGCAGATATGAGATTCCAGCTGACTTTATTAAACCAGAGATTTTTTTAAAAATGTAAAATAATGTCATTTTTCACCTATTTTTTGTTTGTTTTGGAAATAGTGTTTTTCCCCTAAAAATATTGCTTATGTTAATATGTAAACACAGCATTAAGATTTTTATTATTATTTCAAAATCAACTAATACATATATTAAATTTGTATATACTGTCTATTAATATAAAAGCTACATAAATAAAATCTCTTTAGGACCTCAATAATTTTTAAGCATATAAAGAGTTCCAGAGAGCAACAGGTTTGGGAGTTGCTACTTTAGCCTACACAGATGCTTCCTTATAATGCTAAGAGTTTTAGAACCTCTTTTCAGTAAGAGGGATAGGGGTCATAAATATTTGGAGCTTTATTGTTGCACTAATTACACTATAGAAGCAGCTGCCTTTGTCCAGGATTGGCTTATCTTTTAGTAGCATTTCTAATAACTAAAGCATTTCTATCATTAATGAAATAAGCTAATCAGAGAGTGTAGACTAGAGTGTAATAGAATTTCCCCCATCATGATCACATTCTCTACTATCTAATGACTACTTCTAATAATTATTTAGCAATTATTCTGTAAAATAAATTCACACTCATTTGATTTTCATTAACAATATTTTATTGTTATCCTTATTTTACAAATAAGACAAAGAAGTATAATTATCTAAGAAATTATATAGTCAGAAATTTATAAAGCCACACATAATAAATAAGGGGCATGGCATAGAAGAAAGTATGTGTTCTACAGGGTTAAAAACTCAATTTAAATCTACTTCCAACAATTACTGGCTATGCATGTATCTCAGTTACATTTAAGTAAGCTGCCTTGTTTCTCCCTTTGCAAAATGGGTTATATAATACCTACATTGTCAAGGAGTTATTATAATTAAACTATATAATTTGCATAAGGTGCATACTGCATAGATGATTATCAATAAGTGATAGCTAATATTATCTGTTATTGACTCATATTTATTACTAAACATCAGTTCTTTATTAAGGCTGTCTTGTGAGTCCTGGAAAGGATCATTTCCATGGTTTTGCTAATAAGTCAACTCTCAAACCCTTTCTAAATACCAGGTATATGTGGGTAGGAATCGTCCTAGTTGACCTTAAAGTTAACAAGTTAAGTGGGGGAGGTAGTATGAGGATGACCATGATTAACTTACTCCATGAACTCTTTCTATATATGAGTTTCTAAGGAGGCTGGAAGAAAAGGAGGCTCTGATAAACCAACTTTCCAAGGATAAAGGCACTTTCATTTGGAAAATTTTAGAATTGAAAGGACAATTGGAAGAGGATACCAAAGTGATGCATCTGTTATTCTTCACCAATAGTTTGACCACATGTTTAAAGAAAAAAATGTGTAATTGATCTGTCAACCTGCATATCCTATATAATAAAAGAAAAACATGCAAATTTGATCGTACCTTCACTCCTGATTGGCTATGCTACCAGCCAACCAGGAGTAGGGGCAGGACCAAGTGGCAAGCGCCAGGGTGGGGGTTGGAGATAAAATGTAGGTGGCAGAGCACCCAGTCCCAGGCATTGTGAGGGGAAGTGGCAGCAAACACCCAGCCCCCCAGGCTGGTTGGTCCCAGGCAGCTGGGGTTGAGCTGAGCAGGGTGATGGCTGGGTGCCCAAGGCCTAAAGCCATCAGTTGGACATCCCTTGAGGGCTCCCAGTATGTGAGAGGGGGCAGTTGGGGTTGAGGGACCACCCACCCCAGTGCAGGAATTTCATGCACTGGGCCCCTAGTGTTAAATAAAAGGAAAGGGAAAAAGCCCTAGAAGTTAGTGGTGGTGTGGGGGAGAAGTGGTATGTGGAACCTTATATGTGATAGGAAGGACCCTAATCCCTAAAAGATCTTCCTCAGTGATTCAAATTGCATTTCAGGTTTTTTAGATTTAGAGCAAGCAATGTATGTTTCCACTTTGCATTATAATGTGCACAGAAAGTCAGCAGGTTCTTTATGGATCTTTGATTTTGAAATGCACTAAGAGTAAAATAAGTGGAGCTAGCTTAGTTCAATATTACTTTGAAATTGTCAATAAATTATAGATATTATCTTCTGGAGAGAATATATGATGCTGCTAGTAGGTGACCTCAGTGAAAGTGATTGTTAAAGGTGAAAGCATAGTGACTAAGATGAGAGATGATTTATTTTAACCCTGCTATGTCAAGTGAATTCTCAGTTGATATTCAATGCATCTTGTTACTAAGACCCCAAAGAACCGCACTCACTTGAACATAATTTCACAATAAAGGATCTACGTTGAGGAGTAAAGGTCACTGAATCTTGAGACTTATGTTTTTAAATCTTTTATTTTATTCCCTTCACTCTGTGGCTTATTTTCTATATTATATGTAATTTAAAAAGTTACTACCATAGTTTGTACATTAGACATTATTCCAGATGCTTCTCTCCTTTAAGTCACGTAGAATTATATCTTCATACACGAAGAAACCAAACTCTGAGATGACAAATAACGTGCCCAAGATCATATAGCTAGTAGTAGACTGTGAAGGAATTTAGGCCGATAATGAAATGACTTGATTTATATTTTAGAACATTGTCTGGCTGCCTTCCCAGTACCTTTCAATTGGCCTACCAGGCCCCCTTGCTCTGGCTCCAGCCTCCTTCTGCGATCTTACCTCATACATCTGCTTCCCTCATTTACTCCCCTCCAGCCACCCTGGCTTCTCTCTGCCTTTTCAACAGTTGCCATTATTCCTGCCCCAGGACTTTGGTAGCGGCTGTTCCCACTGCTTGAAGGCCCTTCTCCAAGGTCTTTGGAGATGATTAGAAGGAGCTACTAAATATTCTAGATTGTCAGTCTGTTTTATTGTCTTATGCTGCTAGCTATATTATTTATTGATTTGTTTACATGTTTTCTTTGTGTATCCTCTAACTCCTTTTTGGCTCCTTAGGGCAAAAACTTGTCCTTGTCTCATTTACTTTTGAAAGACTAATGCCTGGAGCAGGTGCTCAATACATACAGGGTGTTTTCCAAAAACTGTGTACACAGTTTAACAGCTGGTAGCTCAATTAATGTTTCTTTTTTTTTCAGATTTAACCTATTAGAATTAATAATGTATAATAAGTGGGTATACATTTTGGAGGACACCCTGTATATATTAAATAAGAGGAAGGGTACCAATTTGAAGCCAAATTTATGAAGTTCCAAGCCTGCATCCTTCTCAGAGTCAGCGTGTATTGTTGACCATCCAAAGGTGTCTGGCTAAGGCTGCCATTAAGCCAGGCCTTCTGCTCTCAGCTTCATCTGCTCTGCAATACACTTTTCTAATTTGCATAAAGGACACACAAGGACTGGCAGAGACCCCCTTTTCTTCCCATTAGACAACTTATCTCTTGGGAACCTTGCTTCTAGGTTAACTAGGTCATCACGTAAGTGGCAGAAAGATGTATAAAACCTACCTTTGCTGTCCAATAAAAACTGTAGCCACTACTACTCTACAGTTGGCTATCTAAATTTAAATTGATGTTAATAAAATTTAATAAAAATTAAAATTCAGTATTGACCAATATTGTACTTGGGACATTTTAAGTGTTCAGCAACAACATGTGGCTAGTGGTTACCACATAAGAGAGTGTATATAAAGAATATTTTCCTGACTATTAAAAGTTCAATTGGACAGTGTATATATAGAATATTTCTTTACCTTAGAAAGTTCAAGTGTGGTTTGTAGGGGTAGGGAATGTCTGGCCCATGGGCCATATAAGGCCTGTGAAATCATTTAGTCTGTCCCTGCCAAGGAATTAGCAGGAGTTACTTAAATGTTTGACCAAATAGAGCAGGCTAATGTTTAAGCTGACAATTTTGAGAGGCCTGCGAGTGATGCTATAAATATCCATAGGGCCCTTGGCAGAATAAAGGTCCCCTATCCCTGTTTTAAAGTGATGAGATATGTTGACAGAGATTTACCTGTGAAATAAAAGATGTTTTCCTAATCAATGGAATGAAAAGGCTAGACTAAATTTCAGTGGTTCCTTCTAGTCCAAACAAGATCTGAATCTTATATATTGTTAAATATAAATCTTATTACCTAAATGATGGTGAATGTTCTTTTTGCTACTTCTGCATCCTCCAATGTTTCCAGATCTCCAGGCCTGTCTATTAGTGAAACCCACATCATCAGGCTGGCATTTCCCTAAACAGAACTCTCTTGCCTGTTTTAACAGTAGCAGATACTCTCATTTTCCCTTTATTGTCCCATATTATGTTTCTGATATTTTCTTATCAGGTTCAGGCTCAGCTTAAACTTGTGGCAGGTTTTTATTAACCTTACCTAACAAAATGATGTCACCTCCAAGCCTTTTGTTGTTAATGGTGGTGGTGTCTTTTTGCAATGGGTATTGTGTCCCATATAGTCACAAAGTGCCCTAGCCCAGAGCCTGCAGTCAGCCAAGCGTGACTGTGACCTTCTGTGAGAGTAATATGAAGAACAGGAGGCCAAGACTGAGCTGCTCCGGGCTCTCTTCAAAGGCAATGCTGAATGCTGCAGTGGAGAATGAAGTATGAAGAGGATGCCACTCAGAGAACTGAAGACTTGGAGGATGCCAACTGAGTAGAGCAAGGTGACTCTGAAGCTGGAGTTAGTTTCACAGAGGAGCATGAGACAGGGACTGTGTCCTTAAGACCAAGTGCATGAACAAGCCCAAGACCAAAGCTAAAAAAGCCACCACTAGCAAGAAGCACATTCTCTAGAGGGGATAAAAAATATAATAATAATAAATGATAAAGACTATAGAGCAGTCCTGGAGGAAGAAAGGAAGCTCTTTCTATGGGCAGGAGGGAAATCTTCTTAGGAGATGTAACTTTGAACTATGTTAGAAAATGGACTAGCACTTAAAATCCTGTATTTCATTTGTAACACCAAAATAATTAAGTTCATGTTTGTACAGGTCTCAGTAATTAAAGTCATTGTAACTCTGGTCTACAACTTATAGACCACACATTGGTCTGTGGAGAAGGACAGGGATAGTTGAGAACATGTTAGGATCTGCCACATGCCTTATGAGATAATGGTGTCATTGAAAAGAAGTGACACTCAGGCCACCTCTGGAGTATCAATTTTATAGCCAACACTATATAAAGGCTTTAGAAGTTCTTCTTCAGAAGTTTGGGGCCCAAATGAATTAAGACTTGATACCACAGTATAATTCTGAAGCATTTTGTTCAGAGATCAAAGGCAGTGTGTGCTTGAGAGAAAATGTAAAAAAACAAAAATTCCAGTTTATAACCGACAAAGGTTTACGCAAAAGACTGTGTTCCTGGCTTGGAAGCTTGGAAAAAATCCAGGACAGATTAATACAATTCTTTTCAGCTTCAACCAAAGATACTGTTTTTCAGTTCTTCACCTAAATCTTTGCGATACATTGCTGTGCCTTTGCTGAATAGCTGCTGTGTTCTGTCCCAGAACAAGCACCAAGTGATCCATCTCTGTAGTCACAGCAACTTACAAAGGGTTTTGGGATGACAGATACTAAAAATACCTGCAGGAGGTGTTTTACAAACTCTGGGCCATGGAAAAATGGGGCTTTCAATGAAAATGGCCCTTCATATTCAAAATATGGCATTTGCTAATAAAGTAAGATTTTTTCTTCTAATATAAAGAATGTGGGTGAAAGTGCCAATCAATCATTTTACTTGGTCTTTTTTAATGAGTAGAAAAGAGGGAAAGTATATATGCTACTTTATGACCAAATGGATTTGTTGGAATTAACAAATTGGTCTGTCATACATGACAACTAAAGAAAAATAATATGGTAGTAGCTAAAATTATTTTTGCTTTAAACTTAGTTGAACATCTATCTATTAAATAAGACATTGTCTATATTATTCTTTCTCTCTAAATCACCCCAGGGAGTTAGAGACATAAAAAAAATCTAGAATTCCATTTTTTTAAAATTGGGAACTTGAGGATCTGTGTCTTGATTTTCAGGTTTGTGGTCACATGATGGATTAGTTTTGTGGATTCTACCTTACCTGAGACCCAGTTTACTGTTTCTGAGTTCTAAATTCCCCAATGATAGGAATTTGGTTGTTTAATCTCCCATATCCCAACCTACTTAAGTTGTCTAAAATAATTGTATATTCTAGACAACTTATGTAAGTACTTATGGTTATCAAGTTGAGCAAAATTTTAGTTGGTATTAAATGTAAAACATTATCAGTGAAACAAGGGTGGCCAACTTGTCGAGTTTGTACTTGGACAAGCCTGATTTTAGCACTGACAGGGCTATGTTCTGCTGAAACTCCTAAGTTCTGGGCAAACCAACAGAATTGGTCACCCAAAATAAAATTCCTCTTTTCTGATACCAATTGAGCATTTCTAAAGTATTTAAAAATCCATGTAATTATTTTTTAAAGGAAAATACATTATTATTTCATGAAAAAAGGCATCAATAAACTAGATTCATACTTGTTTGAAAAAATTTATTAGGCAGTTCCACATGGGAATGAGAAGATGCTATAAGTTCTCTAAGCATTCCAGTCTGAAAAAACACCAACCAAAAAAAAAAAAAAAAAGGGAGGGGGGTGGAGAGGGAAAATTACATGATCTTGGGAACCATATCACATTATGAATAATCTACTAAGAAACATTAAAAAAAAACTTGGTTTCTACAGTAGCTTTGAGTTTATAGTTTTTGGAATGACTATATTTCATTGAAGACATCTCAGTAACAGGAAGCATCATTTTAACAATCCCGTGTGCGAATATTAATAAAAATATATATATAGAAGGAACCAAGATGACAGCATAGGAAAACACCTATCTTGCTGCCCCACACAGCAATTTCAAAATTACAACTTAATGACAGAAAAAACATCATCCAGAATCACCGGAAAGCTGGCTGAGTGAAAATTCCACAAATAAAAGTAAATATAGGACACTGTGACTCAGAGGAGTGGTGGAGGGCAGCATTGAAGATAAGCACAGAGTCAGAGGTTTGGAGCCCTGTGCACGTGAGTGACCAGAGAGGGTGGGTGGCTGCAAAGACAAAGGCATCCCACTGCACTGATTCCCCAGTTCTGGGCGAGATCTGGGGAACCCACACTCATACGGAGTGAAACTGGACAGTAGGGAAGCACGCTGAAACTCAGGCGCTGCAAAGGTCTGCGAGCTTGTGGAGAGGGTGAGCTTGTGGAGAATGCGCATAAACTTGGGAACAGCAGAGGTACACGAGTGTGCAGAGAGGACTCGTGACTTGCTCTCTCATTCAGGAAACCATCGGACTGCATTGTTTTATAACCCTGGGTGAAACTTTGGGTGTGCAGACTCATTTGGGGAGAGGCTGAATTGACCGACAGGGGGTAGAGCTCGGAGGTAGCTTTCTCTCAGAGGTGCTTGCAGCCATTACAACCTGGCACAGAGACCCAGGTGCCGCATAGGGCAGAGCTGACGCTGCCTGCTCAGCCCAGAGACTCCACCCATCCAACCTGAGCACAGCTGACCCTCACAGCCAATTGGCCTGGAGGTCAAACCCTCCTAGTGGTAACAACAATAATCTAGGCTTAATTTCAACAAGACTGTGAAATCCATAAAGGGCTGCAGCAAGAGTATCCACCTTAGATAACTGGGGAGGCTCAGTCACTGTCCCTTAGAGGACATCTACCACACAAAGCTAATTGACCAACTCAGGAAGGCAGCCACCATGCAGAGACATGGAAAGAAATCAGATGTGAAAGAAATGGAGGGAAAAAATGACTGGACATAGAGTTCAAAACCATGGTTATAAGATTTTTCAAAAGGCTCCTAGAAAAGGCCGATGAACTTAATGAGACCTACAAAGAAATGAACAAGACTTACGAGGAAATGAATGAGACCTACGAGGATATCTACAAGGATATGAAAAAGGACCAACTAGAAATTAAGCATACACTGACTGAAATAAAAAACATTATACAAAGACCTAAAAGCAGTCTAGAGGACTGCAAGAACTAAGTCAAAGATTTGAAATACAAAGAGGCAAAATCCACTCAGCCAGAAAAGCGAGAAGCCAAAAGAATTTAAAAAATTGATGATAGAAAAAGTCCAAGAAGCTCACAGAACCCCAAACTATAGGAATACAAAGAGGACCACACCAAGACACACCATAATTAAAGTGTCAAGAGCAAAAGACAAAGAGAGAATATTAAAAGCAGCAAGAGAAAAAAAGTTAGTTACCTACAAGGGAGCACCCATATGATTGTCAGTGGATTTCTCAACAGAAACTATGCAGGCCAGATGGGAGTGGCAAGAAATATTCAAAGTGATGAATAGCAAGAATCTAAAACCAAGATTATTCTACCCAGCAAAGCTATCATTCAGAATTGAAGGTCAGATAAAGTGCTTCACAGATAAGAAAAAGCTAAAGGAGTTCATCACCACCAAACCAATATTATATGAAATCCTGAAAGATATTCTTTAAGAAGAGGAAGAATAAAAAGGTAAAAATAAAAATTATGAACAACAAATACACATCTATCAACAAATGAATATAAAAATCAAGTGAATTAAAAATCTGATGAACAGGATAAACTGGTGAATAGAACAGAATCATGGGCATAGAGAGGGAATGGACTGACAATTCTTGGGGACAAAAGGGGTGTGGGAGGTGCAACAAGAGACGGGACAAAAATTATGCACCTATGGGAGAGGACAGTTGGGGGGAGGTGAGGGCAGAGTGGAGGGGAGCTATAGGGGGAAAAAGGGGGGAAGAATGTAATTAATAAACTGAACAATATAGATTATATTATATATATATATGTGTGTGTGTGTGTGTGTGTGTGTGTGTGTGTATGTAAAATAATGAAATTTTTTCTTGTCATCACCCCAGCAATCATAACATTTGTTAGAACTGTTTTGCTTAAAAAGAGTTAAGCTGTAAGTTTTGCCTGAAGCTTCATTTCTGCAGTCCATTTGAGTGCAACATCCACTAGAATCTGAAATCCACTAAAATCTTGGTTGTGATCTGGTGGAATAGAGGGAAGAGTGTTGAAAAGACCACTTTGTATATTTGTGCATGGTCCAGATTTACATGTATCCTCTGGGTACATGAGGGAGGTGTCTGTAAAGTTGCTGGCTGCTATCTGTTGTATATCTGTGTTTTGTCCCATGCCAACTGGCTGATAGAAAGACACATCTTTCAATGTAGTCACAGTGATATGACAGATTACTGATGGATGAGCAGAATGGATCCTGGAGATGACAGCTTATGGGACAGTGGCCTCCCTAGGGCTGGGTTTGGTCCAGCAGTCCAGGAATGAAATGGGCTCTCCTTTAGATATGGCATGAAGTTTTTGATGCCCATTTCTGTCTCCACAGAGCTCACTTTAGATATCTTGGCCCCACAGTGGGAAATTGTGAACTGATTTGGATCTTTTCCATCCTTTCTCAGCATGTCAGGGAGGAGCCTTTGGCAGGCATTGATGAACGAGTTATAGACCTGTAGCGCAGATAGATGTGTTTGTTGGGAAGAAATGTTTCTTCTTGCTCTGAGGGATAAGCATTGTATCAGGGCTCATACAACCAATCTCAGAGAATCTGCACAGATTTCCTGGGCAGGTTGCCCCTTTTCCTTCTCTTGCCTGAGCTGGCAGGAGAGGAAAGGTCCAGGGGGATGTCTATGCTGTCATCATCCTCAGTCTCGCTGCCAGAGGCTGCAACACCTTTCTTGCTTTTCATTCTGGATCTCCCCTTCCAGAGCAGGGCACGAGTGAGGGCTGGGGGGTAGAGGAAGGGTTGAGCAGGAGCGGGAGTGAAGGAAGCAAGTGGTTGTCTTCCTCTGGGTAATGAGCTCCAGTAATTATTGCAAACTCAGACACTCAGATCCAGGTGCCCTCTTCTTGGATAAAATTCAAGAGATACCTGGGATTCCTCCAGGTGGGATCTTCTGGCAGTTGGCCAGGGGCTTTCCCTCACCCAACTCACTCCCTTATCCATGCTGCTCCTCTGTTCCCCATTCCTGTTCAGTGCACCTTGGTACTGTCAGAGTGAGAGGCAAGGAAGGAAGGTCAATACATATAATTATTTTATTTGACTCCTGTTTTAGGTGGGGTAACACATCCTTTTTTTTTTTAGAATTATTATTTTTTTAAATTTCATTTACAATATAACTTATATTTAATAGTAGTACATATGTTTTCCTCCCCCCCAATATCCTCCCCCCAGCCTCCCTTACCCCCCAGCATGCCACACCTGTCCCCTTCCCCACCCCAGTGTCTTTCATTCATTGGTTATGCTCATATGTATGCATAAAGTCCTTCGGTTGATCTCCCCCAGCATCTGCCTCCCCTCCACTCCAGCCTTCCCCCTGTAGCTTGACAGCCTATTCAAGGCCACCCTGCCTCTATATCAATCACTTACCCCTGTTTCTTTTCTTCAAAAATATCTTGCCTCTGCATACTGAAAACAAACGTATAAGAGCAAAAAAAGTTTGAGTGTCAGTTTCAATGTCCAACTGTTCTGAATCCCAGGTTCAATGTCAAATAGTTCTTCATGTGCACATGTCAGCAATAGTATTCAGATGGTGGACAAATCGTGGCAATGCAAGATCCATCCTCTCTGGTATGGCCCTGGGCTGCCTGCAGCAACACACAGCTGCCAACTGCTAGCATGGCAAGGTGTCGTCAGCGTCCACCATCTCTGGACCGTCCTCGTGGCTGGAACAGACCCGTCAGTTCCTCACTGTCGCAGGAACCCACATGGTCTTGGAGTTGTTCTCTGCAAACACACAAACACATTCTCGACCAAAGGTTAACAAATGGATCCTCTCTGCAAAATAGACTTGGGATTCTTTTTATTTTTGCCTAAATGATTTTCCTTTGGCTTATTTTGACACCATGTGTGTTTTTTCATGGGTATCCTGCAGTTGGTTTTACAAATGGAATTTTCTTTTCTGGAGTAAGAAGTTTCTACATGTATTTTACTTATAGGACATTTTTCCTTACATGATATTACCCCACTGCCCCCCCCTTTTTTGGTTAATAGGGGCTTTTGGAAATTTTATCTTGCAGTCTTGGTAATTTTAAATTTTAATTTTTGCACACAAATATGACTGCTTTAGGTTCTTTGGATGTTAGGCAATTTTGCAGTGAGATGAACTACTAATAGATATTTTAGTTAATGTTTTAGGAAAAGCTTTTTGTCCAGTACAATTAGATTTTCTTGAGTATTCACTTATTTCACTTGTCCAATTTAAATTAATCTGAAAACTTGATTACTATTTTACTGTCAATTTTAATACTCAAGCAGAAATCTTAGTTTACCCTGTAAATACTTGTGGAAAGGAATATTTGCATTTTTGAGTAGGTCCTCAGCATTCCTGGTAATAAACTGAATTTAGATATAGGGCAGCTATTGCTGGCCGAGTCTCTGTCTGCCACCTGGGTCCCGAGGTGAGTTGTGCGTGGGAGGTGTAGCAGCCATGGGGGTAGGAGACCTCCCTCAGGAGGGGTGAGAATTCAAGCCCCTGCAAGGTTTGTGGATGAGGGTCTGTGCCCCACCTCTGTTGATCTTTTAGTTCTCTCCTGTTGGCCCCTCTGCGACTGTGCCTGTCTTAGGTTGTTCCTTCCCTGAGGAATCTTACCCATCTCTGGCTAACCAGCCATCCTCCGGGGCCAAACAGGGTGATTGGAGGGTCAGTCTTGTCTCCTTTGTAGTCTATGCCCCCGTGTCCTCCACGTCCAGCACCTGCCTTGGGGTCCCCTCGCCTGCTGGCGGGGTCCCGGTACTGATCACATATCTCGGGTGACCCAGGTTTCTTCTCCAGAGAGGGCCCAGCTCACCCCATTGGTAGAGAGACAGATCCATGGTTCCAGCTGCCCAGAGGCTTCAGCCACAGCTTGAACTGAAAGTTCACGCATCAGCTGTGTGTATTTGGATAATAAGAAGAGGGTCCCTCTTGGCAAAAGGGCCAGAGGGGCCAATATAGAATGCTCGGATGCCTTCCCAGTGCCTTAATCCCTTCTGAAAGGGATTAATTCCTTTCCTATCCTTTTTTAAGTTGCTGCCCAACATTCAAAGAATTAGTTTGTAAGTTAACACATCCTTTTTTTTCTCCAGCTTTATTTATAGGACTAAAAGTCTAGGTGGCCCTCGTGTCCTCATGTCATTACAAGATAGCCACCCCCATATTCTTACAAGAAGGCTGCCACAATGCTGAAACCAGTTTGGCTCAGTGGATAGAGTGTCGGCCTGCAGACTGAAGGGTCTCAGGTTTGATTCTGGTCAAGGGCATGTACCTAAGCTGAGGGCACATCCCCAGTGGGAGGTGTGCAAGAGGCGGATGATTGATGTTACTCTCTAATCAATGTTTCTGACTTTCTATCCCCCTCCCTTCCTCTCTGTAAAAAATCTTGTGACTCCATGTTGTCACAAGATGGCTGCCACAAGATGGCTGGCAGGGGAGGACAGTTGGGGGAGACCAGGCTGGCAGAGGAGGGTAGTTGGGGACAATCAGGCTGGCAGGGGAGCAGTTAGGCATCAATCAGGCTGTGAGGGAGTGGTTAGGGGGTGATCAGGCTGGCAGGCAAGTGGTTAATAACCAGCAGTCCTGGATTGTGAGAGAGTTGTCTGACTTCTGGTTTAGACCCAATCCTGCAGGCTCAAGGGTTCCCAGATTGGAGAGAGTTCAGGCTGGACTGAAGGACAGCCCTCCAGTACATGAATTTTGTGCACTGGGCCTCTAGTTTGAGATATAATTGACTTTTAACATTGTGTAAGTTTGTGATATACAATGTGATGACTTAATACATGTACATACTGCAAAATCTTAGCCACATTAAGGTGATTAACCCATTCTTCAGCCCACATGATTACTGTCTGTTGTGTTGTTATGGTGAGAATATTGAAGCTCTACTCTCACAGCAACTTTCTAGTGTACAATGCAGTATTGTTCATGGTCATTAAGCAGTCCATTAGAATCTCTTCTTCACAGTTCAGGAAAATGAAGCAAAGACATGAGATGACATAGAAATCAGTGAGCCAAGAAAAGTTGAGAGCCCAGCTCCTTCCTGGATGTTGAACACAGACTGGTTTTTGTAGGATTCCACCAAGAAGGGGCTTTGTGACCACACTGCTCTATTGGGCTAGTTGTGTGGCACATGTGAATTCCTGAGGGCTTTTTTATACTTAATAACAGTAGCTAAGTAACCAATGCCACACCCAATAAATTCAATAAAAAATTAAGGAAAACAATACACAGTAGATGAGAAGAGGCTATGGTACTTAGTCTCTTTCATCTAAGAAGTATAAGCAGGAAATGTGAGCAGGAGAACACATTTCATCCATTCAAAAGTCCCACAGCTCTGGATTGTGGAGGTGGTGGATGAGGCACCTTAATAAACCACCCCATCTCAGGAGATGCAGATAGAGGCTGAGGTACCTCCTAAGAGCAGTGGAATCTATTAAATAAGCTTAACAGTTGGATGGATTGGAGTGTATAAATTTGGGCAAAGGAGCTGAGATAGAAAAGACATTCAGAAAAAAGAGATAAATTGGGACTATTTAGGAGCTGCATAAGAGGGAGAGAGAACCAGCAGGAGAAAGCCAACAGATGTTCTTTGGAAGCAACATAGCCAAGGAGCTCTTTAGAGACTGGATGTGCCTAAGGATGTTTAATAGTTGCTTACTATTCGTAGAGTATTCAGCACAATCTTACTTTTTCTCCCATTTCTTTTGAAGTCCTCAATATGATTTGCTGCTTATTTAAGGTTAAGGGTGAGAAAATATTTAAAGAGACTCAGAGATCCCCAGTTCCAAGTCCAGGTTGGAAAGGGATAGGGGAAATAAAGGACACGTGGACACATGAATAGGAGGATGGTGGTCAGGAGACATCCGGGTTCTATAAGCACAGGAGGTCATTTTCAGACCCAAGCTGCTTCTGCTTTATACTATTAAGCCACCCAAATTTGTCCCCATATGCTATCTTTAGTTAAGTACAAACTGGAGGAGCTCTTTAGGATTGTGGCTTCACTTGCCATTTGGGTCTCCCTCCTCGGGAAGAAGCTGGCGATTAGGTTGCAGGAGGCTGCTGAAGCCATGGGAGTGGCCAATGCCAGAAATGACTCCCTGGAGAGGGCCAGGCATCACCTGCAGCTCAAGCTGGGGGATGCCTATGGGATTTGGGGAAGGCCTGCCCCACAAGCAGCCATGTTGGACCAGAAGCAGCAGCACTTTGACAAGTGCTTGGATGGCTGGAGGCAGAGGCTCAAGGAATCTCAGGCAAAGCTGGATGCCTCTTAGGAGGAGGCCGGGCCCTCAGCACTGAGCTCCCAAGCTCAGGCACACTTGTGAGGAGAGCACTGTGAGCCAGGAGCCCCTCCAGAGGGAGAATTAGTCCCTACAGGGTCTGAGCTGGGCTTGGAGCCAGAGCAGGAGCAAGGACCTCCGGGGGAACCCAGGCTGCAAGGGTAAGGCTGTTCTTCTTGGGCCGACACTTTAACACTGGCATGTTCCCACTCATGTTTTAACTTTCATTTTTTCTTACTTAAATTTTTTTTTACTACAGATATTCTTTTTATTCTACAATTAAGAATACTTTTATATCTTTAGTTCTTAATTCTATTATGTAAAGGAAGCCACAATTAAGAATTTTTTATATCCATAGCCTTACTAAGATTTTCCATGCATATATCCATGCATGTATTTTTTTACTCAAATTACACATTATCCTACACCTTTTGTTTTTTCATTTATCAATATATTTTCTAATTTGCAAATATTTTTATAGTTTAAACTACATGCCAGGCACTGTTTTACATATAATTATTTATTACTTAATTATCAGAACAGTCTTATGTGTCAGTTTTGTTTTTTAATCTGTAAAATGCAGACTATATTGAGTCACATAAGGTTAAGAACTGGTCCAAAACCACAGTCAACAAGTAGCAGATCTGAGCTTGCATCTGGAATGTACACACTTAAGTCCTGGCCATGCCATCTTCCTGTGTGCCTATGATTCTTTGCATCTCGGCCTACCACATGATTGTCTGTAGGTACACAGTGTTTTATAAGGGTGACTAATGCTTACTTAAGTATCTTTTATTCATTTTCAATACAGTTTTTCACAATTCCAAATAATTACAAATACTTCTATATTATACATCTGTGTTCATATAATTGTGGACATATAAAAATATTTCGGTGGGATGGAGTCCTAGAAATGAAAGCACTGGGTTAAAGAAGTGAATTTTTAAATTTTGAGGTAATGTCAACCAGCCCTTGAAAGAGGCTGCCAGCTTACATCAATACCAACTGTGATGTGCATCAAAATTCTGAGACACCCTGGGAGCAAGTTCATTACTATTGGAGGCATGAATAAAACTTGCTTTCTATGTTGACCTATATCTATGACCAGATCATTGACTGGGTTTCCGAAAAGTGCTGGAAGAGTAGTTAGAAAACTTAAGCTGTATTGGAATCACCTGGAGGCTTGTTAAAAAGAGTTGGTTGAATTTTTGATTCATTAGGTCTGTGGTCAGCAAACTGCAGCTCGAGAGCCATATACGGCTCTTTGACCCCTTGAGTGTAGCTCTTCCACAAAATACTATGGCCTGGGCAAGTCTGTTTTAAAGAAGTGGCATTATAAGAAGTTTAAGTTTAAACAATTTGGCTCTCAAAAAAAATTCAATTGTTGAACTGTTGATATTGTAACTAATGAGTTTGTGGACCACTGCATTAAGTCTAAGAGGGGTCTGGAATTTGTATTTCTAACAAGTTCCCAGGTGAGGCCAGTGCTGCTTGGTCTGGATGAGGTTTGCACAGAAGTATGTTTCAAAAGATCTCCAAGTAATTCTAAGATATGGTCAGAAGAGAACCTTGGGATTACCTCTTCTGGGAAGGGCTTACCACAGAAGGATTTATTATTCACATGAGAATTGCTATCCAGTGGACTTGTTTTTGTAACTGTTTAAAATTCTCACATTACACCACAGCCCAGGATCTCAGAACCAGAGGAGAGGCAAGCTCTTGAGCTCTTTCTACTGCCCCTGGACTGTGGGTAATTCCAAGAGCTGTTTGGCTCTTCTCCATACCATTTAGGTATTTGAGTCTTCCTCCTCAAAGAAGCAGAACTGACAATGACAGTATCAGGATTGGAGGTTTGGATGCCTTACTCTGTCAAAGGCTTGTGTTTATGAGAGGCTAGCCACGACCCTCAAAAGCCTGAGCTACTTCTGATTCTTTGGTCTACCTGGCTCATTGCATTGGCTTCTGGAAGACAGTGACTCAGCTTATGCTTGAGAAACCCACCCTGGTGTTGAGTGGCAGCTGACAAAATATCAGTCACTGGTGTTGATAGCTAATCACCGACACTAGAAGTGTAGGGATTCCAGGTTTGTATTTGGAGCACCGCCAGACAGAATCTGGCATTGCTCCAGCCAGCAGGACCACCCTGTGAAACTGTACAGGTATTCAATACACAACCCTATAAGAAGCACTATACTCACCGTAGGCAACTTTCTGGCAAATGAAGAAAGAGATGCCTTTTCCTTATTCAAAGGTCCCTTATGTGCTAGTGGTGGCCTTGCCATCAAGTTACCAAGGATGGCATAACAGTCCCAGTGGGTCTCTGAGAACAGTATTCTTAGCTTGATATCATGGATCTGGGACTGGTTCTATTGGCCACAGTTTGAGAATGGCACCCAGTGTTAGATTCGTGAGGTCAGACCAAACCTTGGTTCAGTATCCATGGTTTTTGAGTTCTGGTTAGGAAAGAATTCAGAGGTAAGACTCAAACTAGAAGAGAACATTTATTTAGAAAGTCACAGAGGTAGAAGAAGTGAGTGGTAGAACAAATAGGCTCAGGAAGCAAGTTACAGAGGCAAAAGAAGGGCCCTTGGAACTTAGAAATGAGGAGGTAATGGTGACAGGCATAGGAGAAAGGGAAAGGGATGGGGAAGGCTCTGGCAGGCTCCCAAGAGAGAGACCTCCTTGGGTCTTCCTCCTAAGGGGTTTTAAGAAGATTTTAGGGGAGGTCCCAGGGGAAGATCTCAGTGGAATATTCAGCAGCTTTCCAGGTATGTCCTACTAGGGTGGTGGTACCCACTGATTGATTGACTGGTGCCAGGGCAGAGGGTCATTACTCAATGCAGTTGGTCCTGAGGTCAACTTTGGTTTCATTGTCTGGTTTTGCTGCTTTTCTGGGCCTGGAGCTGAAATACAACTGAGGCCTAGATATTATCTCTAGAGAGGAAAGGTCAGAGGGTCCAAATAGAATAACCAGTGATATGCTGGGGAAGGAAAGGTCACCCTAGGGCAGTGGTTTTCAACCTTTCTAATGCCGTGACCCTTTAATACAGTTCCTCATGTTGTGCTGACCCCCAACCATAAAATTATTTTCGTTGCTACTTCATAATTGTAATTTTGCTACTGTTATGAATTATAAATATCTGTGTTTTCCAATGCTGTTAGGTTACCCTGCAGGTTGAGAACCACTGCTGTAGAGCCAAAGACCATTGGAAAATAGATATTTACATTATGATTCATTAACAGTAGCAAAATTACAGTTATGAAATAGCAACGAAAATAATTTTATGGTTGAGGGTCACCACAACATGAGGAACTGTATTAAAGGATTGTGGCATTAGAAAGGTTGGGAACCACTGCCCTAGGGGCAAGGTCCCACCTTACAATTGTCCATTACTGGGCATCTAAGACTTTCCACCTAGGTGACTTTCTGTATCTGTACCATCATCCTTGCTCTGCTCACCTCTGTCTAGCTGCCTACCACAGTTTCTTTAATTTTGCTCTTATTTTTTCCTTTCAGAAGAGATTTCTAATCTGACAAATCAGCTAAGAGAAGAAAACAAGAAGTTAAGTGAAATGGAAAAGGTCAAGAAAGAGATTGAACAAGAGAAAGCTGAAGTCCTTCCAGGTGGTGCTGGAAGAAGCATGTATTACTTTCAGGTAGTAAAGAAGATTTTTATCATTGGGGTAAAGCAGAAGGTCTGCATTCCAGCAACAACAAAAACACAGTGACACTTATTCACCTGTTAATAACATGGTAGGAATATCCTGTGTGTAGACCCTCATACTCAAACCTCAAAATGGGCATCATCGGGGGAAGGGGAGAGGCTTACTGGACATTTGGACAGTCAGACCTTCCCCAGGCTCTGTTGAATCAGAATCTTCATTTTAACCAGATCTCTTGGTGTTTCATGTGCACATTAACATTTGGGAAGAACTAACATAGAATATTGCCTCCTGTGTAGTAGAGGTTCAGTAAATATTTGTTGAATGTTGAAAATAAATATTCTCATACTTTCTCCTCTCTAAATAAAATCAATCAAAACACACCCCCATAAAATTTAGGTAATTTATTTCTGAAAGTTCATTTTATGTGGGCTGTTTGACAGGAATATTTTCAGTGGCATGGATAAAAACTTCAGGAAAACTCTGATTTTAGCCAGAACTCAAGAACCACAGTGTGATTGAAAAGACTGATGAGAAGAATGTTTGTCAAAGAGGGTGATCTAAAAAGGTAGTCATCCTGTCCCAGTCATTAAATAGTTAATTAGAGCTGCAATACCTCCTTTCTAATGGTTGAATTTCATTTGCTTGACCCACCCTTAGAATGAGCACTCACTCCCATTAAAACACACCCCAACACCACTCATCCTCCAAAAGAAACAATGATTTTTTTTTTAGAAGACACAGAGTCAGTTTTAGTCAGGGCCGTTTGGAAGTGTGATAGTGGGAAATTAGTCTCCAGAGCACTGCTTTGTGCCAAGTGGTGTGCACTGCATTTATCTCACCACCACATTTCTGTGAGAACCCTGCCAGACAGAAGCGTGTTCATATTTATTACCCTTGCCTGTAGAGTTGTCAAGTGGACAGCACTTGACGCAGATTTTGCCTTTTTATGCATAATTGCTTTCCAAAGTCACCTACATCTTATACAGAATCCTTGCAATTAGCAGTGTGGAGTTCCATAGCAAAGCTGGTTCTTGTAAAATTAGTAAACCTTGTTTCATTTACTTATTCCCTTCGGCTGGCTCTCTGGACTTTCTGGCTAGGGACTTTCTAAAGCTACCACCTTAATCCAAAGAAGTAACTTCTATGGTAGAAGTTTCAAGCACCATGACAATCTTATGAGATATATGGTCAGCAGTATCTGTAGTCCTGTAGAACATATAGACATCTTGGCATATTAAATTAACTAGTTAAATTAACATATTAAATTAATGCATAAATTAACTATCAAAGATGAGACTACCAAGGCCATAGCACTCATACCATTTAGTACCACTAGATGGCATTCTATTCTATTCACATTTTTCTCAAGCTTTGTCTGCAGCCATATCCATAAACACTTCATCAACTTGGACATGTATTTGTAAAATTGGCTTATTTATTTTCCTGGGTGAGACTTTATGAGAAACTTTATCAGATTATCTCTGAAGTCACAAAACTCAAATTATCCCAGGTCATCTCCTACAAAGATTCACTTTCTCTGTGCAATCTGGAGGGTGAAAGGTGGCAGTTTCCCTCAGAGAAAGAAAGGGTACCATTCTCTAGGAGGAAATTGCTATCCAAGTGTTTGTTTTTTATTTATTTTCTTTTATATTGAAGGCAGTGTTCAGAGAAGAGCAGTAAGACCTTAGCCATATTAAAATTTCTAACATATTTCTTATATTTGTTTTGCAACTTCTATTCAGTTTTACTTTTTACTTTTTGGGGTTTATGCTAATCACTCCTTACAAAAGACTACCATAAAAATTATTCCTTCTCTCAGGAATGTCTGCCAGTTGTTAACTACCCGTAGATTGTCATCACCCCTTGTGCCCTATTTAAAAATATATATGTTTTTATTGATTTTATAGAGAGAGGAAGAGATAGGCAAGGAGGGAGAAACATTGAAGCAAGAGAGAAACATGGATTGGTTGCCTCCTGCACACACCTCCACCAGGGACTAAACCTGCAACCTGGACATGTGCCCTGACTGGGAATTGAACCAGCGACCTTTCAGTGCACAGAACAATGCTCAGCCAACTGAGCCTCACTGGCCAGTGCCTCTGTACCCGTTATAAACACCCTCCTCAGTATTATCCAAGTGCTTTTTTGTCTTTTACATACATTTTTAAGAAGAGATTTTAAAAATTTAATCAAGCCCACATTTTAAAATTTGAATGACCTTTATAATAACCCTGGTAGTAATTGCCTTATCTTTAAATATTCAGAGGAATAGGAGATCTCCCTACCTGCCAAAGCAATTTATATGAAGTAGTAGTAATAATTATGGTGATAATGGCTCACACTGAACGTATGTGTCAAATGCACCCTAAATTCCTTTATTGTTCTTCATATGACAGTATTTGGGCACTATTCTGTTTCTAGCTCTCTGAATGCTTTCAAATTTTTCTCTGTCTCTCTGTGATATCCAGAATTAAAAGATTCCAGGTGGAATCCTCATGCCAGTTTGATATTTTAATTGATTCATCCCAAATATGGAATGCATTATAAAAATTCGAGTAATAAATTTAAACGTTTAAATAGAGTCATAGTCAAGACTGGAATTTTATATTTTAAAAATACTTTAGGACTCTAGTTCTTGAATTACAGCTGAAAACCCTAAGAATGTCAGAGCTATTAAGTGACATTGTTGGCATTGCAATGGCACCAAGTGTTACACTGGTGGAGCCAGACCAGACATCAGTTCAGTGACCTCAGTACTTAAGTTTCAGCTAAGAAAGAATTCAGAGCCAGGACTCAAACTATAAAATAAAGTTTATTTAGAAAGTCATAGAGGTAGAAGAAGTGAGCTACAGGAAAGAAAAAGGTGGAGGGGTGGGGCTTTAGGAAGTGAATTCCAGAGACAAAAGAAAGGCCCTTGGAATTTAGGGAACAGAGAGAGGCAAGGAATAAGTGCCGGGGGTGGGGTTGGGAGGGCAGGTGTAGTTATGGCTGGCACAGGGAGGGGAAAGCCTAGGTGTGCTCTGTAGAGAGAGACGCACTGAGTTGTCATCTTGGAGACCTCTGGGACGGATCCCAATCAGTTTTCCAGGTGTGTCTCCACAGATTGGTCAGCTTCAGGGCAGGGGCTATTAGTCAATGCAGCTGGTCCTGAGGCAGCAGTGTCAGTGTCTTGTCTGATTTTGCTACTTTTCTGGGCCTGGAGGTGAAACACAGCTAAGGCCTAGATGTATTTGATGTGGGTCAGAACCTCATTGTCCTGGGGACTTAATGATTAAGGGCTTTCTCTGAGCCCTTGTTTGTTCTCCCTGCAAGGGGGTTTAGCCCATATGATTGCAACATGCCAGGGGAGGCAGTCAGGAGGGAGTTCAAACCTCATGATCAACATATGAAAGGTCAGGGGTCTAAACTGCCTGACCAGAGATATGCTGGGGGAGGAAAGGTTACCCTGGGGGTAAAGTCCTTGTTTCCCCAGGTTTTCCCATTGCTAGGTACCTGAGGCTTTCCACTCTGGTGTCCTGTTCTTGGCCCATCCTCCTTGCTCTGCTCATGTCTGTCTAACTGCCCACCACCACATGACAGACAAAACTAACCACTGTTTCATCCTGTTCCCAACTTAAGGGACCTGATTTGAACTTAGATCTTTCTCAGAAACTCTAAAGAGCTACATTAGTGACATACCTTTTATATTTAAAAAAATTGTCCCAAGTGGACTTAATTTAGTGTTTTTATTTATATACTAGAGACCCAGTTCATGAAATTCATGCACAGGGGTGTGTGTGTGGGGGAGCCCTTAGCCCAGCCTACACCTTCTCCAATCCAAGACCCCTTGGGGAATGTCAGACATCCCTCTCACAATCCCAGACCACTGGCTCCTATTCGCTCACCTGCATACCTGCCTGCTGGCCTGATCACCCCTCACTGCCTCTGTGTGCTGGCCTGATTGCTCCTAACTGCCTCTCTTCCTGCAGGCCTGGTCACTTCTAAACTGTCCCCCACTGCTGGCCAGGTTTTCCCCAATTGCCCTGGTTTCCCCCAAACTGCCCCCCTCCACCTGCCTGGTCACTCCTAACTGCCTCCCCACTGTCGGCTTGTTCACCCCCAACTGCCTCCCTGCCAGCCTGGTCACCCCACGCAGCCTGCTGTTCAGTCATTTGGTTGTCCCTCACTAACCCCCCTGCCAGCCTGGTCATAGGCAGCCATATTATGAGGGTGTGAGGCTCAATTTGTACATTATCTCTTTATTATATAGGATTTCAGGGAGCTCTGAAATGTAATGAAAGCAAGAATCTTCATTTCCAGCTTGAAATCTCAGATACTGAAGCTGAACTTGAAAGAAAGCTTTCAGAAAATGACGAAGAAATAGAAAATTTTGAGTATTTAAGATTATTTTGATAAGCAATGGTTGCATATTTTAGAACTCTTGATTGAACAGAACTCACAGTGCTTGGCTACTTTTATGACCCCTCTTGGAACATTATCAAAGAAACTTAGTTAACTTGAATCTTTCTAGAAATCTCACCACTATTACTTATCAAGAAATACTTCTGCACAATTACTATCAGTTTTTTTTAATTTTGTTTACACTTGAGCAGCTTCTGTTCCCATACAAATCTCACTCACCCACCAAAAACTTAATTATATATACAATTACTGTGTATACTCTCTAAGTCTTTGTATAAAAAAGTCTCTTTCTTAGGTACCCAAGAAACTGAAATACAGTGGAAGGAAAAAACTAAAAATGTGATGCTATGTATTAAAATCAATGTCATATCAGAGTGAAATTTGCACATAGCCCTTGACTGTACCTCTGGTCATTCATTTGGAGAGGAGAAACCAAGAGCTAAGCTGCTTAATGAATCCCTGCTGAAGCAGCTGCATCCTAATAGTCAGGAAACTGAATTAGACAGGATTCGTGGGTGGCAGGCTCTTTTCCCAACTCCATCATTGCAAGCTGATGACTTTAGACACTTCACTTTTTAGCTTCTCAGTGAAGTGAGGGGATAAAAGCAGCCTCATACACATCACAGAAGGTGGTAAGGAAGATCAGTAAGCTGATGTTGGCAAAGCACTTCACACCCTATAGATCAAAGGCACAATTATAAACATGGAATTAACTATGATTATATTATCTATCTGATCTGTTCCCCTAAGTCAAAGCCATGTGTCAGCAAGAAAATCATTGGAGTCCGAGGTAACTTGCTTTCAGTATATTTGTTAAACATTAATAAAAAACAAAAACCTGTTAACATGTACTATTGAAATGGCTTCTTTCTCATAGCCCATTTTCAGACAAAAATCCCACAGGGGGTCATTTTTTAAAATGAAGATGTCAAGCCAAATTTGGGCCTTTGTGTGCTTTGCTCTCACTTACCGGCACTTTCTTCTCTAGGACTGACTGTGGTGATAAATTCTGGTCTACTTAAGAGGCTCTGAGTCAGTGGTGAAAATAAATTTTTTGATGAAAGGCAAAAATATTAGGCCTTGATATTTGGCCTACTTCCTTCCATGAGGAGCAAAAATGAATGTCTCTTTGTGTACTTGAAAAAAAAACCACGCACCAAAAAAGCACCTCGTTTCAGGTAATGTCAAACCTGTGCCTATTAATAAACCTAGCTAAGGAAAAACGAATCCTCAGAGAGTCTGCATCTTATTAGGTCCAAAGGAAGCCCGAGAGTCAAACAGCTAGGGCTGGAGAAGAAAGAACAGAAGACTAGACAGGAGCTGGGAAAGAAGGGGCTGAAAAAGAAGGGGCGGGTTGGAGGGAGGGCTGAGCTATTCATGGGTTTTAGTTAATGACTCATAATCACTATAATAGGTACATCTGGAAAGGAAAGATGAGCATGTCTTACAAAATTTCACAAAAAGCATCCCAGGCCCCCTTTACATTGAATGCTCTGTGTGAGCCCAGATTGTATCAGAATGACTTGGTATAATCCGACTTCAGGGCTAGGAGAGGAGGGGATACTAAGGGAACAATGGAATGTGAGTTGAAAATTTGAGCAAAGCATAGGATTTCAAGCCATCATAGATAACCCAGGTAAATTATAGAACTCAAGGGAAATATTGCCTGAGGCCAAGGTGAGGCTCTAGGTCCTATGTCCACATAAACCGCAGGTAACTCTGCAGGAACTAAAGGAGGCCCCTGAGACAGGACCCAGGAAGCCGAAGGGACCACAAACACAGGCGAGAGAGTCAGAGGCAAAGGCAAAACCTTGACTACTTCAAACTGGGCTACTCTTTCACCTCATTCTCTACTGTTCAGCTCACTCTTTGTTCTCTCCGTGAAGACAGACCTGAGTGAGCTGGGCCTGGGTGGTGAAATGTATGAGCAGCCGGGTTTGTGAGTTATGTGTTTTGCTTGTTCAGCAGATTTCTAAGTACATAATGTTGAGAAGACAATGTGCCTGCCATTTTAGCCAAGACTTCTTAAACTTTTATGGATGATAGACTTTTTGTTTTTTTCTTTAATTTTTGCAAATGTTATAATTAGCATAGCTAGAGTAGGGAGGTGACAATGTAGTCACTGATGGAGGGGAGGAGTTTTGGAGGATGGCTTTGATCCTCTCCACCCCAGACACAGGAAAGGAGGACTAAGGTCAAGGACCAGCTTACAGGCCACCTGGTGGCCATAAGTGCCATGTAAGAGAAGTCCTACCACAAGGCCTGAGATTAGGTTTAAAATAGGTACATCCTGATTCTTCAGGGATCACCAATTATATTCCTCCCAACCCAAAGTATTTAAAGACATGCTGAAATGCATGATGGTTTTCTCATTGTCCTAGGCCAGGGTGCATCTGGCCTGTATTCTAGTCTCTCAGATAGACCCAGAGAATTGCTGTGGAAGGCGCTTTTGAGAATGAGGCACTGAGACTCCTTATTCTATCAAAATGCATTTGTTTGGTTTGATCACTGGTAGAAGAGTTAGGCAAATGTTTTCTGTTCAATGCAGGTAGTAAATATTTTTGGCTTTGCAGGCCATCGGGGCTCTGTCACAATCACTCAACTCTGTAGTAGCTTAAAGCAGCCATAGACATTGGAGATCAAATGGCATGGCCAGATTTAGCCCATAACCCATAGAGTGCCCACCACTGCCCTCTAGCCTCAGGTATATAGTAATATTCCATCATCCTTTCACTTCATCTGGTCCACTCCTGTGAACTCAATAATATCAGACTTGCCTCGTGGTCTTAGGTTGTATGCACAACCTGACTTCAGTTCTTTTATTGCTCAAGTCTCTGCCAGAAGAATATGTTTAAATCTCTTCTCATTTTTAAGTAAAATATTTCATCATGTCTACAAAAAGCAGGATCTCAAACTCAGACATGGCATTTAGTTGTTAACAGAATGCCTTGTTAATAAAGCTGAATCATATGTATTGAAATTAAGAAAAATCTTATATTTCTCTGATTCAGATAAGCAGTATTGCAATAAAAAGGACCTATTGAATTGTCTATAGATTTTTCAAGTTTTAAGATTAATTTTTTTGTTTGTTTGACATTTGGTTTCTTTCCTCAAATTGTATTTTACATTTCCAGACCATAATGCCCTAGCAGGAGAGCTTAATTTTTCTTAAAAATTCTACTTGGGGGAGTTTTCCTTGTAAAGATATTCTTGACTCTGCATGAATTGTGGTGATTGTCTAGCAGCCATTCTCTAGGTCTGCAACGTATCCAAGCCTCTTAACAGCACTTTTTATGTGTCTAGAGGCACTTATGAAGCTTCATAAACAACTGCAGGAAAAGGACAGCTTGAAACATTCAGTTTGTCTGCTTAAGCAGAATGTATCTCTGTATAGAGGATTTTGACACCAGACTAGGGATGCTTTAGTGTTCCTGTGTAAGGAGAGTCAGCAATGGCAAAAATGAGTTTCCCCAGTGGAAAACAGAGAGATGTCTTAAACCTTTTAGTGATGAGTGTGCGTGCCCTTGTAGGAGTTATAGGCTCAGGCTGCCATAACAAAATACATGAACTGGGTGGCTTAACCAACAGAAATTTGTTTTCTCACACTCCTGAAAGTTATACATCCAAAGTCAAAGTATCAGCAAATTTGTTTTTTCCTGAAGCCTCTCTCCTTGGCTTGCAGATGTCCTTTTCTTTTGCTGTGTCCTTTCTGTGTGTGCGCATTCCTGGTGTGTCTGAGTGTCCAAATGTCCTCTTTTTATTAGGATGCCAGTCAGGTTGAATAGGAACCATCCTCATTGCCTCATTTGACCTTAATTACCTCTCTAAAAGATCCTATCTCTTAATACAGTCACATCTGAGGTACTGGGGATTAAGATTTCAACATTTAGTCATAACAGTCTCTATTAAAGTATATACTGACATTCTGATAGGATTCTGATCTGGGAACTGAACAAAGGCACAGGACCTAAAGGTAGGCATAAGAGGATGACCTTAGCATACGCAATCAGGAACATAGGGTTGGCAGAGGAGAGATGCTAGCTCTGGAACCAGAAAGAGTTCCCTACATATTTCTATAACTAACTACTTTGAGACCTGGTCCAACTAATGGAGAGAAGAGTGGTCATGGAATGTGGTGCTTCCATGTGTCATCCAATCAGAAACCCTGGCCACCTGCCTATCCCTCGGCAGGCTACCCACCTTTCTGATTGGCCTTAGAGTTCAGGACATAAACTCAATGACAACTCAATGTGCAACCTAATTCTGACCCAAGAGGAGTATGTTGTGCTGTCAGGCTTAATGAAGAAGAACAGAAAGGTTCTCTTCTCTTTTGCCTTATCTGTTTAGCACTCAGCCCTATTTAACAGGGTGAGCTTAACAAGCCACTTGTTAGTTATAGCAGTTAAACACACCCACCAAAGCTCGATGGCTTAAATTATCAAAATTTATTTGTTTTGCTCTAGGTCAGAATTGGAGTATGGGTGGAGAGCAGGCCACAATTCTTCAAAGTCATTTCCAGGTTTTTCCCATCTTGTAATGCTATGACTTTCCTTATGTGGCCACTAAGTTTGTCACTGATGAGGATGAGAGAGTACAGGATCATGAGAAAAAAACTTGTATTGAAACAAGGCTTATAAACACTTTTGCCCATAGTCTATCCATAAGAATTCGGTTACATGCAAATTCACTGCAAAGGGGCTGGGAAATGATTGGCATGATTTCCCCAAACTTTTTCATGCCTTCCGGAACACACATTTATTGCCTAATCTTCTGTCACTTTGCAAGTGTGATTTCAGCATAGGGCTTTTTTATGAAGTAATTCAGGATCACACAGCAGTTGGTTTTCTCAGACAATCCTTTGTTTTCTCTCACACTCCCAGTGAGAGATAACCATGCTATTCGAGGAAAGTTAAGTTTCTGGAGGCTATTGGAACAGCATTGCTTGAGCTCAAGACTTGTTTCTACCTTGGTAGCTCCTTCTTGCCTTGTTCAGACATTTCACATCATTGAAAGTGTTTAAATACTATGGCTGTCTGAAAGGGCATTCTTCCTTCACTCCTAGCCACTTTATAAAATACAGATAATTGCCATAGATTGTTTTTTTTTGGGGGGGGGAGGGGATCCTAAGACAAGGCTAAGTCTTCCCCACAGGAACCCTGAAAAAGATTCCTGTACTTCTCTTAATTCTTCTAGGAGGTTGGCCTGGGAAGCTCAGTATGTTATGATAGACATGTGCTCATTCACCAAACCCTTCAACCTCTGTGTTTTAAAACTGAAAACCCTTTAGACTCATTTTGTTAATTACCCAGAATTTTTCTTGAATTTTAATGCTCTTCTGTTTCCTGAACTGTTATTTACACAGCAGGTAATCTTTCTTAATTTGGGTGCATGATTTTTCCCCCTGAATGTTATTCTAAAATTAGGAGGAAACAGCAGTGTGTGCTGTTGACTCTCTGCAGTCTAGTCTGGATGCTGAAACCAGGAGCAGAATTGACACTACCCGGCTGAAGAGAAACATGGAGGGGACCTTAATGAAATGGAACTCCAGCTTAGCTATGCCAACCGGCGAGTGACAGAGGCAACCAACTTCAGATTGAAATCTGTGGGCCAACTTCAGATTGAAATCAAGGTATTTTCAAGTTGCAATATGGAGGTGAGAATGCCTCTGATCATGGAAGCCAACCAATCAACAGATTGAATTGAGTAATAAAAGTGAGGACAACAAATCAAACCCTTCACGAGAGCGAGAACATGCTTACATTTAAGTTGGTGGAGTTTTCATCAACATGCATGCACAGGTGCATATTCCATTGAACTCAGAGGGCCCTGCGTCCCTGGCCCATGTTTTCTCTTGTGGGACCTGTGGTTGCAGCTGGATGAGAGCACACACCTGAATAGTGAGCTGAAGGAGCAGGTGGCTATGGCTCAGTGGTGCAACTCTCTTCTCCAATCTCAACTGGAGGAACTGAGGTCCTTGCAAGAACAGACAGAATGTGGGTGCAGGTTGCTGGAGGAAACCACAGAAAGAATCCATCTTTTCCATACCCAGGTGAGGCCCATAAACTCTTTCTATTACCTGCATCAGCTGGTTAAAGGCAGTGGTTTATACACATGAGTCAGCCTGCAGCGATGCACAGTTGCCATGTTAACCGCGTGTGGCATGTGAGGCACAGGGAGAGCCTTTGGCTTTTGAGCAGTGGTCACACTCTTTATTTATTTCCCAGTGTATGAGTTTCCTAGCACTGTTGTAACAAGTACCACAAACTGGATGACTTGAAACAACAGAAATGTATTCTCTCATATTTCTGAAGGCCAGGAGACTGAAACCAAGGTGTTAGCAGGGTCATGAACCCTCTGAGTCTCCTAGGTGGCCCCTATCTTGGCTTTTCCTAGCTTCTGTTGGTTTGTTGGCCATCTTTGATGTTCCTCAGTTTATAGATGCATCATTTCAACCCTCCACCTTCATATGGCATTCTCGTTACGTGTCCTAATACCACCGTTCCTCCGTGAGCATCTGTCTCTGTCCAAATATTCTCTTTGTACAAGGACATCAGTGATTTGGATTAGTGCCACACTGACAACTTCAACTTGATTACTTTACAGATATCCTATTTCCAAATAAGGTAACATTCTGAATTATTAGGGATTAGGACTCTAACATGTGTTTTCTGGATAGGTTCACAATTTGACCCATAACACTAAGCCTTTTGCCAGAAGAATGGACTGTCAGGGTATTCATAGGATGCTAGGGAGAAAGAGATGAACATTCCCTAGTGTTCCAGAACTTCTTGCCTGCTTCTAAGTCACATGTTCCCTAGCATTCCAGGATTAAAATAACAACAACAAAGGACAATAGTAAAAAAACCTCCTGCTTCAAGGCCAAAGATAGCTATGTAACAGTTTTGAATTGCTGCTGCTGTGCTGTTAGAACTTTAGCTTCTCATGCAGGGTTATGTAAGTGATGCCAAGCAAGAAATCTTAGAGTATTTGCCATTCATATAGAATCAAGAAAAAAGTCATAGTGGTTAGGACACTGTGTATAGTAAATGGGTCAATCAACAAATATTTTAGAGCACCCACCAATCATTACTTGGACAGGTATACATGGTATAGATACAAAATGTCTCTGTTATCCTAAAAGTGTGACTCTTGTGATGTAGCAAGAACATCCCTACAAACAGCCTTCTCTGACCATCCTAGGCTTAGGTAGATACACAACATACTTAATCTAAGTCATGAAGGATAAGTAAGTAGCTAGCCAGGTAGAGAAGAGTTAAGGGCAGAGGTATGGGGAGAAGAGGGAATTGGGAACGTTAAAGGAAACAGATATACTCACTAGAGCATGGGGTGAGGGTGAGACAGATCAACAGAAATGATGCTAAGTAAGAGCCAGGTCACCAGGGACTTTGAATCTGAGACCAGTGGAATTTTGAATTCTGTCTTGTGGCTAATGAGGGTCTGCTGTAGAATTTTAGGTAGCTGAAAGTGAAGTTGTTAGATTTATATTTTAGGAAGTTTTACTCTCATGATTGCTATGAAGAGTGGATTAAAACAACTAGGGGAAGAATTACTATGGTCTGGGGTATTTAGAAATGTCTGTGGGGTCATTTTGGTGTCCACAGTGACTGAGAAGTGCCACTGAAATTTAATGGGGAAGATCCAGAGATGCTAATACTCCTGCAAGGTGCAGGAGAATCCTACATCTCGAAGAATCTCCCCTCCCAGAATGCCAATTGTGTCTCCATTGAGAAAAAGGGAAGTATAAACCAGATAGTACCAGCTGGAAGGCACTGTAATCAGATTGTGCCTACAGTTTGACTACTGTGTCGATGCACATGACACAATCCTGTTTGGATACCATGTGGTATAGAACAAACAGCCTGTAGGTGACATGCGACTCCCAGCAGGGTAACTCACATCAACATGCTCTCTTTCTCTCAAGAAGGCTGATCTAAATACAATGAGTGGGATTCTTATAAAGTAGAATATCAAAATTTTAAAAAAAACTAAATCATTCACTATCTGTAGTACTTAATAGCTATTGGTAACAAATCATTTGCTATGCATATTATAACTGATAATGCACCAGTGAGTCCCTATATGATGAAAAACCACTAGCTTAAAAGAAGAGAAAAAAGAGAAATCACTACCTAGTGAGAGGTGAGGCCATCAAACACACATAGAGAGGAGGATATGGATAGGGGGGTGAGGAGGGTTAAGCAGTAGAGAGAGCTGGTCTCTATGGCACATTTCTGAAAATGTAGGTGTGTAAGAAAAGCTACCACAAAACTGCAAATTCTCAGGTCTCACCCCAGACCTATGGAATCAGAAGCACTGTGGTGGGAGCCAGGAATCAAGCAAATTCTTAGGCGATGCTGCACTACCTTTCACCCACCATATTGCACCTAAGGACCCCTCCCTCACATAAGTCATATGGGGACACCCTGCACTGACTAAACACTGTCAGTCTTCTGATAACAAAATGAAACTTTTATGCAACCTTCTTAGGTCCTTCTGAATTCTCAGTCCTCTAAAACAAACATCTGGGGCCAAAGTTATCCTTGGCTAATTATGTGTCCTTTTCAAACCTGATCTGTGACTGTCTATATTACCTTTCCACACAGTACCCCTTAAACCTGCTTTTTCCAAAAAAGAACCAATTAGAGAGTCATTTATCTTGAAAAGGGTTTTTTCATAAATTAATTTTTAACCAAGAATATGATTTTATATTAATTTTAGAGAGAGGGAAGGAGAGGGAGAGATAGAGACAGAGAAAGAAACATTGCTTGGTAGGCATCTTTTTAAAAAATATATATATATTTTATTGATTTTTTACAGAGTGGAAGGGAGAGGGATAGAAAGTCAGAAACATCGATGAGAGACATAGATCAGCTGCCTCTTGCACGGCCCCTACTGGGGATGTGCCCGCAGCCAAGGTACATGCCCTTGCTGGAATCGAACCCCGGGACCCTTCAGTCCGCAGTCCGACGCTCTATCCACTGAGCCAAACCGGTCTTGGCTTGGTAGGCATCTTGACCAGGGATTGAATCTGTGACTTTTTGATGTATGGGATGACACTCCAACTAATTGAGCCACAGCAGTTGGAAGGATTCTTTGTCCTGTGGCTGGTGCAAAGGTTTTAACATTATCTCCCTCACAGACTAGCTGATTCTGTGTACAAATAAGTCACTTTTAGCTTCCTATACAAAGACGTCATTTCCCAGTAAAGTGCAGTGAGCATCCAGAATATACTCCAAAAAAACACATTTACCCATCCCAGACCACACTGAAGGCAGTGGAAAGCCTGGGGGTGCCCAGAGCCTGGCTGTCCTTAAGGACAGAGGATGGCAGCCTTGATGGAGATGTTTCATGCCACCAGGAAAACAGGGAGGAACCTGTGGGACAGGAATGTTTTTCTTTCTGTTTCTAAGGCTCAGTCCTGCCACCGACAGAGACACTAGCAGGTGGAAAGTGAAAAGACAGTGAGGAGAAATAAAAAAATAGAAAGCTCATGCCTTTTATACACACTCTCTATGCTCAGGTTTCATACCTTCAGAAAATCTGTGCTTCAAACGTGGACCAAATAGCAGTAAAAGGAGCTCCAAACTCTTGTCACACCCCAGGAAGGAAAGAATTAGGACAGCACCAGCCACAGAACAAAGAATCCTCCCGCGCAGTGTGGTGGCAGGGAGCTCATCTCAACGACTTTTCCCACCTCCTCATTGCAAAGCCCCATAGGAAAGGGAGGTAGATAAAGAGGAAGATTGTTGTTTCCTGGAGCATCATGCTGGACACTGAGTGTTATTTCCCCAGCCCCCTGCTCCTGAAGGTCTACAGTTGACCCTGACTTCTGCTCTGGGACATTTGTTCTGCCCCATCAAAGAGCTAAGGCAGAAAAAAATATTGTTCAGCAAGTTGAAAACCAAACACCTGTCTTGTATGTTACCTGAATCCATTTCTCCTTTCTGATTCAGGTTGTCATCTCTTTGTTACTGAATGGTTGAAATTGCTTCCATTCAAGTATGCTTTTGATGGCAAAGAGGCTTTTCTAACCTGGCCTCCTGGGGTGAAAATGTTGCTGAAGTGAGTGTGGCTGACGAGAATAAAATTCAGCCTTGGCCTGAACTCTGTCCATTGCCTGTCTCAAACATATTAGCTTGTGTTTTCATTGTTGGTCTCAAAATGCTAACGAGATGGCTGCCTTTCCTTAGAATACAGGTCTCCTTGGCCAGAAGAAGAAAGTGGAGGTTGATGTTGCCAGGATGCAGAAGGAAGCTGGAGAAGCCATGTGGAGGTGTTGAAATGCAGATGAGAAAGCCAAGAAGGCAGCCGCTGAGGGGGGTGCATTGACTGCCTGCTCACTCCTGCCTTCCAGAGTTAACTGGAGCAGTAGCCACTGGTCAGAGGCCATGCTGCAGCCATAAAGGATTCCTTTGATTCTCCAAACAGCCAGGAGGTTAGCTCACCCTTCTGCTCTCTGTTCCCATTTTGAAGAATTAGGCCAATTAACTCCTCCCCTCCAACCTCCTAAGGTAATGAAAAGGAGCAGTTGAATTTCTATAAGCAAAACCTTATGAAAGCAAGGGATTTTAAAAAAAAAAAAACTTAAGCCACTTCGTGCTGTGAATTGATATATCTAATGTGTAGAAACAATTCTTTCTGTGTTTACTTACAAATAGCTGTGCTGCTAGAATGTGTAATGGTTTTATGATGATGCTTATTTCACTTATTTCTTATAAGCCATACTACTGCTCATAGAGCAGAATAGGTTGATAAAGAGGGGCTTCAGGGTTGGTGTGTGCCTTCTTTATTTACAACTTAAAATTGTTGAGGGCAGTGATTTTCCTCAATGACACTCAGCTCAGGGTTATCCCCCAGTCTTGGCTGTACCTTTGTGGGAACAGGAGAAAGGCCACTCTCTGTGGGCAATGTGGCACTCATCTCAAAGGATAAGCAGAAGGAAATGTTCACCAAAAAAAAAAAAAAAAATTCAGGAAGGAGGGTGAAGGGAGAAGGTAGACCCAGCCTTGAGGCCCCAGCTGAGTGGGCTTGGGCTTGATTTCAGCCTCCACGCACTCCAACACCATCAGGTGATTTTGAGTAGTCCAAACAACCTACCCTAGGCAGCAGCCTTGACCTTGCTGGATAAAAGGAAGCTGCTCCTCTTGTTAAAAAGGGTATGGGAATTGGGGAGGGAAAACAAGATAGTCAATTCAATTTTAATTTGTCATTTTGAAATTCAGATGAGGGTAAGAGCTTGTATCTGTATTAGCCTGAATTATTTAGCCTTTGGGAAGCTGAACAAAACTTTGCACCACAACTGGCTACCTGGTCACTGTGGGATCCGGAAGAATGGAGAAGCATGCCTGTCACTTTGCCATTATGTATTAAGGCAGACACTTCTGCTCTCTGATGGGGAAGGGGGTGTGAAAGCTGAAAATGTTTGGCCAAGGGAAAAATAATGTGCTTAACATTTATGCAAATCCACATAGATACAAAGGAATAAAAAGAGCTTCTAGATCTGCTTGGTAAATTTATGTAGTCATACGTTATGAAGACTGTATCTGCTTAACTTCGCTTTTTATAGATTTTTTTTGACTAAGTTGAAAAATGAACTCACTACCTCTCACCATCCTTGAATTTTCCAGTAGTTTAGCTCTGAGTCCCAACCTCATATAACAGAGCCCAAAGCTGCCTTCGTAATTTATTCTTTGCCCTCACCATCTGCATAGATATCTCACACTTAAATTATACAGATGGTTAGTAACCTGATAGACAGAGGAGCTTTGCCTGGGAGGATAGTGTTCTTACATTAAATGCACTGAGAGATTCAGGAAACAGTTTTTAATAATTGCATCAAGACACTAAGCTCTTATATATTTAGCCAAAGCCAAAAGTGGGCTTCACAAGCAAGAATTAACCTACCTTGTGCCAGATTATTGGCATGCAGAACAGCTGTTGCTGCCAAATTCCAGGAGCCTAAACTTGTTTGCAGTTGTGAATCATAGAAGTGAGTTATGAAAAAGATTCTCATAGGCACTCCATACTTTTTCCTGGTGCATGATGTCACAGGACATGTCCCAGTGCTTTGGTCAGTTAAAAATTCTTGCTTCACCCTGGCAAGTGTGGCTCAGTGGGTTGGAGTATTGTCTCACACACTGAAAGGTCATGGGTTTGATTCCTCTCAGGGAACATACCCAGGTTGTGGATTCAATCCCCTGTCAGGGCACATATGGGAGGCAACCAATTGATATGTATCTCTCACATCAATGTTTCTCTCTTTCTCTCCCTCTCCCTTCCTTTCTCTCTGAAATAAATTTTTAGAAAATTTAAAGAGTTGTTGCTTCAGTGGCTCATCTTACTTTTAACATAGGGTATTGAGTAATAATGTCCATATGGTACTCCATCTTTTGTCTGTTTCCACCACTCCTCACCTTAGTTTCTTCAGTAGCTGCTACTATCTTGAGTGCCTTTTCTTCATAAATCTGAGGGCCACAGACACTAGGGAGAGCCTGGTGGGAAGAGATTACATACACAGAAGCAAGGCCTGACATCTAGTTAGATCAAGAATTGAAGACTGTGGGTAGAAATGCTAAGATCAATTGGCTACCAGATTATCTCAGTCTCTTTCCTGCTTTTCTAGGTAGCAAACATGTCAGAAGAACTAAAGAAAGATCAAGATGCCAATGCACACTTGGAGAAGATGAGAAGTAACATGGAGCAGACAATTAAAGACTTACAAAATGAAGCTGAACAGATGGCCCTGATTGGGCCTGTAGAAAACAAATCCAAAAACTAGAATCCAGGGTAGAAGTTGGCCTGGGTAATCATGGGGTTTTCCCAATTCCCAATTCCCAATTCAAGCCCACATTTTCTGGAATAACACCAGATAATCCATACCTCCCTCATTACTTTTGCTTCTGGTGTTTTCAGATCTCAAAGAGGGTTAGATTTCAGTGCATTCATTCTTTTCTGTTTGACTTTGGGACATTTCTCTTGGACTGGATTAAAATATGTCTTCCCCCTTCTTACTACCTGAAATGCATCTCTTCCCTCTCACCTAGCATCTTCCTGCATCTCTTCCCAGCCCTGGACTCTCCAGGGCCAGGTGACCTCTGTTCCATTCACTCCCTCACAGTCTTGCTTCTGTTGCTTCCTTGGCCCATTTTCTAACAGCCAGAGAAGGGAAACAACTAAATCAAGTATCAAGAAAGACAGAGTGAAGATATAGTAAGGGCTGACAGAAATGATGTAGTACCTGCCTTCAGGGAGCTTAAAAACAAATAGAAAGACCTATCTTGAAAATAGGATTTTTAAAATTATTGAATCAATTTCAGTGACTCTGTACATGTCATGTGACAAATGCTATAAGATGGAAAGAATATTTGACTGGGATTTGATGGCTCAGAAGGGCCTCTGAAAAGTAAAGTATTGCCTTTGCTCATTTATGGTAAACCCATACAATGGAATACCAAAGTGCATTTATGGTACCACATTCATATAGTCACACTGTTTTAAAAGGAATGAGGAAAAGCTCTATAATGTGTCCTGGAGACCATTCCTACCGCATGGTGATAAAAGGTGCAGGGAATGTGGAGATTGTACAGCCTTTTGTGCAAGAAAGGGGGGAAACATGAAGTTATGTGCACATATGCCTATATTAAAAAAAAATAAATGGTGACAGAATAAAACAACGACTAATAAAAACAGCTGTTGAAGAAGGGGGATGCAGAAATAAAAGTTGGACCTGCTGAATGCACCTTGTCGTTTGATTGCAAAATCATATGAAATATTTATATGCTTCATAATTAAAATGCTTAAATCAATGAGGAAAATAAAACAAAGGAATGCCAAACATTTTAACACAAATGGAAGCAAACGAAGCTAACTGTGGCTCAAGCTGGGAGGCACAGAACACAAAGAACAATGATCCCTGTGACTTGTGAACACTGTGCTGTTTGTACATCTCTCACGAAGTCAATCTAAGGGGGAAAAAAAGGCAAATGAGGCAAACTGCACTCATAGTTTCAAAATAAGATCTTATTATTGCTATTGGCGATAATATTAGTATAATTCTTTATTCAACAACATATATAAGAACCATGGTTTTTAGGATAAAGAAGCATATAGGCATAAAATCAAATAACTTAGAATATACCTTTTCAAATTTAAGATGGCAAAATTTAATTTTATTTCCAATTGCTGTTTGTCCACTATTGAGGCCTAGAACTAATGATAACTCAGTAGCAACGAGCTCCTAAATATCAATGGTACTAAAGAATTACAATTAACTTTTTAAAAAACATAATCACAATACCATCCTATATAATAAAAGCCTAATATGCTAAGTTTCAGGTCATTTGGTGGGTCATTCAACCAATCAAAGCATAATATGCTAATGATATGCTAAGGCCCCTCAATCACTCTCTATGACATGCACTGACCACTGGGGGGAGACACTTCGACCAGTAGGTTAGCTTGCTGCTGGGGTTCTGCTGATCAGGACTGAGTGAGATGGGCCAGACACAACCTGGAGCCCTCCTGTGGTCCCTCCCCAGCTAGTCAACTTCCTGTGTCCCTCCCCGGCCCCAATTGTGCACCAGTGAGGTCCTTCGGCCTGGCCTGCACCCTCTCACAATCTGGGAACCCTTGGGCAATGTCAGAGAGTGGGTTTTAGCTCAATCCTGCAGGCCAGGCCAAGGAACCCCACAGACTAAAAATCTGCCTGTAGCCTTTTAGATATTTATTAAAATTACATAAAGAAATATTTATAGGTAAAGTTACATGGTGTCTAGGATTTGCTTTAATAAAGTGATTTTTCCCTGAGGTGTTATAATCACTTAAGAAACACAACAGCCCTAACTGGTCTTGCTCAGTGGATAGAGCATTAGCCTGTGGCCTGAAAGGCCCTGGGTTCAATTCCTGTCAAGGGCACATGCCCAGATTGTGGCCTAATTCCCAGTAGTAGGCATATAGGAGGCAGCCAATCAATGATTCTCTCTCATCATTGATGTTTCTATCTCCTCTTCCTTCCTCATTTATATATATTTAAATAAATGCAACAAAAGCTTAAAGTAAAGGATGGGTTCTGTTAGCCTCGTGTTCCAACTGGTAGAACTGTGCATTATGTTCCTATATGACAGGGGTTCAGAATGTTTTTCTTTTTAATAGGCTTCATTTACAAGGAACGTTCAGACCTGCTGTCTGTCCACCCCCTGTCATACTTCTCTGAGGAAGAACAAGGACAGAGTGGCCAATGGGTGGGAGGAGGTGAGGGGAGTCAGAGATGAGGTCAGTTATTTTAGACACATTTAGCCTCAGAGAATTGGACTTTGCAGTGCTAAAGGGTGATCAGGAAGGCTTCTCTGAGAAGGTGGCATTGCTTCAAGAAGAAGGCAAGGAGGAAGCCCTGAGCACATGGGCAAGAGAAGGAGCAGGCAACCCCCCCCCCCATCAGCTCCTTATCCCTTTCCTAGTTTATTTCACTTATCACCATCTAACATACCCTACATGTTACTTTTCTTTGTTGGTGTTTCCCCTCATTAGAATGTACACTCATAGGGGGAAGAGATTTTTGTTTCATTCCCAGCTGCATTCTTAGCCCTGGGGTATGTTGTGCAGTAGGCATCATGTATTTGTTGACTGAATGTCATGTTAATCTTGTTTGTATAACTCTAGAAGGCTAAAGGCAGATTGTTAGTCTATACTATAGCTTTCCTCCAAAGCAGAGTTGTGTGTGACATATGTTTGGCATAGACTTAGGGTTTGAGTTTTAGAAAATTGAACATGGAGAGAGAAGTTTAGGATTAGGTAGTGTGTTGGCTGAATCCTCAAAGTGTGCTGTATACTTTATCCTCTCTATGTGCTTACATGCATGCATTCATTCATGCTTGTGTGTGTGTGTGTGTGTGTGTGTGTGTGTAATTATGTCATCTAAGAGGGGATGCTGTCACCTCTGTATGCATTAGCCTTTCACATCCTTTGTTCTAAACAGTCCTTAAGTGGACTCACCTAATTCAGCCAACTCAGTTTGGCAAGCCATTTTCCCGAGAGGGCTTGCTCTGTTTAACCACTGCCAGAAGGAGAGCAGACACATCTTCTCTTGATGATTTTGCTCTCTTTCAAGTGATCATGCCAAATGGCCAGTGCAATGCCAGCCCGGCTTGCTTCCGGCCAGCCTGTGGTCTGAGATCATGATTGCTTGCAGGTTTGTGAACTGGAAGGTGAAATCCGTCGCAGTGCAGAGGCACAGGGGAAGCCTGCCGGCTGGAGTGATGCATCAAAGAGCAGACTTACCAGGTACTTGGGGAAAGCTCCCCTTGTCTGTCCAGCTGGGCTCCACCCTGGAGAAATGGGCTCCATCAAGTCAGAAATGGCCTTCCAGGTGTCCTGCACTTCTTTCTCAATCTTCACTCTCTCTTAACGGTAGACACTGACTCACCCTCCAGGGACTCTGTGCTATTAGCGGTTGGGGTTGGTCCCTTTTCAGAGCTCTCAGGAAGCCAAATGTGAGCAGCAATTTGCAATTAGAAGTAAAAAGCTATTTATACTGTTCCTATTTTTTCACACATAATGCCTGCAGCACTTTCAGAAATATTCCTTCCTGTGAGAGCATGAGTGGGAACAATGTGTAAATGAAGTGACTGGCAGAGATGGGTGGCTACCCAGCCAGCAGGTTATATGGAACGCTGACTAAATTGAGCAGGGGACATTTGCACTTCTCTTTTCTAGTGGCACAAACACTCGAAGCCGCTGAGGACTCTATCTGGTGCTGGTGCCCGGTGAACACACAGCAAATTGCTAACAAGAGGCCTCCAAAGCTTTGTTTTCCTGCTGACTAACATTGGTCTCTAATTGAAAAGAGGTGGGCAGACTTCCTACCAGTCATTAATACATTTCTAAAGGAACAATAAAATCCTTCATTTTTCTTTTTCTTTTGTACCCTTTCTTCCTTTGTCTTCAAGTGGAGTAGACAGAGATCCCACGAAAGCAGAGGCACTGTCTGTCTGCCACTCTGTTGCTTCTTCCTGGCACAGAGTAGGTGAACATATTTCAGTGGATGAAGATTCAAAGGTCACTTTCTAGCCTCTTCTCCTGCACAATATAGCTTATGTCATTGAAAAGAAACTCATTCCAGGCTCCATGCCTGCAGCCACTTCTGCAGAATTAAGGTCTGCAGTATTAAGCAAGGGTCTGCCCATCCTGACCCTGGTTCCTGAGGGGACGCTGTTGTTGTTAGAGGCATCAAAGTCTTCCTCTTTGCAGCTGGAAGAATAGTGTTGATCAGAAAGCTGAGCACTTCAGAAGCATCGTCTTGGGCTCATTAAGATGAAATGAGCTATTTATGCAGCTCTTCTTTACTGAGTAAGTGATTCTTTCCAAAGGCCAGCTAGTCTGAGACTTCTTTAGTCCATGCAGGTATATCAAAGCCACTGTGGAGTGAGCCATGATATGTGTGGCTCAGGCAGCACACACCTGGGGAGCATGAAGGACGTGCTGTTCTACACTTCTTTTGAGGAGGGGAGATAGGGAAAGTCACCTATATGAAGGAGTGAATAGTGCTTGTTAATAATGTCTGAGTTTTTTCTTTTTCTTTTTAAAAAAATTTCCTATGGATTATTTTTACTGTTTTCATTGGTGTTAATTATAGAACACCAAAGCTTTTTTATTTTTTAATTAGTGACCCAGTGCATGAAATTTGTGCACATTAAAGGGGTATTAATTAGAGGAAATATTTTAATAGTGCTATTTGTCCTTTCTCTACAATAAAAGTGTGAGAGATAAAAGGTAATGAGTACAATGTATATGAAAATAATACATAATTTCATTAATAAATAAATAATAACAAAATGATATAACAACAATACGAATCCACAATAAACTGTTGAGTTAATTTTCCTGCATTTAAAATAGGATTGAAGGTGTCCCTCACAGAGAGATGAAATCCATAATACCACATTTGGGTGACTTGTGTTCTTACATTTTGTTTAGTATTATTGTTGAGTACACTGTTGTCTCTGAGTCTTAATGCAATATCTGTTCGCCAACCTTTTTCACCATGTGGAAAAAGAATAGGATATGTCATTGCATCTAATGTAGGAAACAGGATACTGATTCGTTTCATTTTAGTGGCATTTGGATTATTGGGATCTGGTTTACAATGAATGAACAAGTCCCTTTGAAAAGGAGGTTCTCCACCTTTGTTTCTGAATATGACAGCAACCTCGGTTACACGGGGAGAATTATATCTACCTGGGTCACTATTATGATCATATTTAATTGCCATAGTTACTTCCATAGGAGCTATACCTTTTGCTGCTGCTTCAGATTGGGCTTCCTTTTCTACCTCATGTAGCATCTTGTACGATTTTGTTAATTCATTTATTTCAAGCATGAGGGTGTTGATGTTGATCATGAGTCTTTCTGAGCAGGCCTGGTTTGCTGGGATTGCTAATCTTTTACGTGTAGCTTCAGCTGTATCTAAAATATAGAGTTAAGCAAACTTCTGAAAAACACCATCAGAAGGATATAAAGTTCCAGTACAATGATAAACTTGTCCATGTATTCTAAAACAGTATGGCCCATACCCTGATGGTGATGCAACATTTGCATCCATGGAAGCAAAAGCAAAAGAACTATTTATAGATAGAATATTTTCCATGAATTTTTAGTGTCAGAATCTTCATTTGTCATTAATCTTTTTAATATGGCAGGTAATCTGGAAAATGTATATCATTTGGACAGACTTTCCCTTTGCTACAACATTGAGTAAATTTCCCATCAGATGGTTTTTCATCAGAGAAATTTAGTGATAGGAAAAATTCACATCTAACAGTCATTTCACCACAACTATGTTCGAGAATTGCATCCTCACGTACTCCATTTTCGCTGAGAAGGCAGTTCCTACCACTATTGGTAGTACTTGTTGATGACTGTTCTTTAGACATATTCTGTCTTCACCACCACCTTCTTTCAATTTCAAAGGCACATTGTTCTTTAGACACTTCTTGTCGAAGATGCCGGTGTTTTTCGGCTTCAGAGTGACGTTTTTCCAATAGCTGCTCTTCAGATACATTCTGTCGCAGGCATCGCCTTCTTTCAAGATCAGATGCACGTTGCTCTTCAGACATTTTCTGTTGATCACATCGGCACCTTTCTGCTATACAGCTCCGTTGTATCAACAGTTTTTCTTTGACATAATCCCACCTCTCTATTGCCACATTCTGAGATAGAGGAGTATGTCAGTCTTGACAGTCAGGCCTTCAGCAGTGTGGCCAAAGGCTGATTTGGACAGATTCTGTGGGGGTGGGACTTCCTCCTACCTGTTGTCAGTTTCCAGAGCTGGGATGCTGAAGCTGGGACTCAGGGGCCTTCCCTCTGGTGGTTCCCTCCCGTTTTTGCTGGCATACAGCTGAAGCTACAGGTAAAACCTTAGCAATGTCAGGGGCCTCAGTTAGATGCAGCTGTGCTGATTTCTCGCAGCTGCTGCTGCCGCAGCAGCCACCGCTTCGTTCTCTGTGCCTGGGGCCTCAGTTAGATGCAGCTGTGGTTCGCTGGTGCTGCCGCTGCTTGGTCTCTGAGCCTGGGCAGGGCGCTTGATGCCTTCACCACTTCGTCTCCACTCCTGGGGCCTGGCACTCACGCCTCTCAACCCCACCCCTTGCTCTGACTGACTGGTAGCATAGCCAATCAGAAGCCAAGGTACAGTCACATTTGCATGTTACACTTTTATTAGATCGGAGGAGGAGGATATTGTTGTTCCATGCAGTGCATTCTTTTTTAAAAATATATATTTTTTATTTATTTGTTTTACAGAGAGAAGGGAGAGGGATAGAGTTAGAAGCATCAAAAAGAGAAACATCGATCAGCTGCCTCCTGCACACCCCCTACTGGGGATGTGCCCACAAACAAGGTACATGACCTTGACCGAAATTGAACCTGGGACCATTCAGTCTGCAGGCTGATGCTCTATCCGCTAAGTCAAACTGGTTAGGGATTTTTAAAAAACTATGTTTTATTGATTTTTTTACAGAGAGGAAGGGAGAGGGACATGCATTGCATTCTTGTTCTATTGAGTTAGATCTTTGTTTCTTCAAAGCAATAATCTTAGTATTCCCCAGGTACTGTGATGGAGGCATATTTCTTAATTTCTTCCAACTGTATGCACAATAATTAGAGTGTATCCATTCAGGTATGCAATGATTTTCTGCTATCAAATCAGATAACAGCTGTTGAACACCCATTTTATGCAAATATTAGTCTAAATCCTATAAGTTTAAGAGACATTAGAGAGCCCTCTACATTCCTTAATATCAGTACCAGGTTTGGAAAGATTTAAGGTGGATGCTGAGGCAATTGAGTCTGCCCTCTTTTAATATCAAAATAACCATCAGGGCTCTGATGCAGGGTGTTTTCTGATAGAAGTTCATAGTTGCCAATTTAAAATGTCATTTTGAAAGGGACATGGATATGGTTTTCTTTTACTAGGAAACATCCTCTGGGAAGATCCTACTACATTAGAAAGGGAATCAGGTGTGTCCCCATCCACAATTGTTCGATGGCCAATCCCACTGAGCACTTACCTTCCTCATATGTTTTTCTTGAATCTAGAATCTCATCCTACTTTTTCTCTCTGCTGCCTAGAAAAATGTGCTGCAAGACACAAGATTAGAGACTTGTAATTGTTGAAAAGGTAAAGACAGGTTTTCTGCCCCTACTCTTCATTCACCTACTCCATTTTACCTTCGACTGATTCCTACAGTCAGGGATCTGTGTAAAGATGTTATTTCATCCTCATAAATCTAACTAGAGGACAGGTGCATGAAATTCATGGATGGAGTGGGTGGGTGTCTGTCAGCCCAGCCTGCAGGCTCTCCAATCTGGGACATCCCTCTCACAATCCAGGGCTCCCAACTGCTTGCTTGCCTGCCTGATTGCCTCTCATTGCTTCTGCCTGCCAGCTTGTTCACTCCTAATTACTTCCCTGCCAGCGTGATTGGCACCTAACGGCTCCTCTATCAGCTCCATTGCCCCTAACTGCCCTCCCTTACTTGCCCTCCCCTGCAGGCCTGTTCATCCCTAACTACCCTCCCCTGCTGGCCTGATCCCTCCCAAATCCCCTCCCCTGCAGGCCTGGGTCCCCCCCATCACAACCAACTGCCCTCCCTTGCCAGCCTGGTCACCCCTAACTGCCCTTTCCTGCCAGCCTGGTCACCCCTAACTGCCCTTTCCTGCCAGCCTGGTTAACCCTAACTGCTCTTCCCTGCTGGCCTGGTTCCCCCCAACTGTCCTCCCCTCCAGGCATGATCCCTACCAACTACCCTTCCCTGCTGGCCATCTTGTGGTAGCCATCTTGTGTCAACATGGTGGCAGCCATCTTTGAGCACATGAGGGCATCCATCTTGTGTGTTAGAGTGATGGTCAATTTACATATTATTATTTTATTAGATAGGATCATAGAGATGGCATCTCTGTATTTGGAGGAAACAAAATTTGGGCTTGGGTGAGTCCTCCAGGAATCAGATGCCACTATGGAATTAGAAGCCAAAAGATTTATTGGAAAGATAGAGAGGAGAGCAAACAGGATTCAGGCTGAGAAAGCCTACAGACCATAGTAGATTCTGACACCTGTTAAGGGAAAGGATGAAGAAAGGAGGATAGGATAGAAGGAGCCTCATAGTGCAGTGCTACTCTGAGCAAGTCTCCAGTACAAAAATTGCCTACATAGGAGTCCCATGTTCAGACCATAGTAGCTGTGCGGTGCCTACTTACTGGTAGTGACTGCCTGGGGAGTTTGTGATCTCAAATGCTATGGCAGATCCCAGAGGGAATGCAGTGGTAGTTTTCAGGAAACTACTACTCACAGCTGAACGGCAAGTTTCTTGAAGGGAAATTTGAGTGGTGCACAACCCTGGTTCCCATGGTTACTTAATGCCTCAGAGTGAGATGTACATGAACCCAGGCCTAACAAAGTCTTGCCTGCCCAAATGAGAAGGACATTAATATCAGCAACCACTTCTAGCCATTTTCAGTTTCCTTCTGTGTGGCCTCCTTCACTACATAGTAAATTTATTGACCTCAGTAAATTGATTTTAGGCAATTAGAGCTGTTAGTTTTAGAACTTTTTATTCACACGGACGTCTATGAATCTTCAAATTTATTGAACCTGAGAGGTAGCGGGATAAACAGATGAAAACAGAAAATAGATTTTATTTTTAAAAAGGACTTTACTCATCATCACCAAGTTATTATTTAATATTGGTCCCTGGCTTAGTAAGCTGAAAATTAGTAATTAGTTATCTACTGTCAGATTTACTTTAAGGCGGGGGTGTGAAGAAGCATTCTAGGCAATAGAAACAGCTTGGTTGAACCTACATTTATTTGTTTCTTTGCTTATGGATATAATTGACATATAACATGGAATTCACTTTGGGTTTACAGCATACTTATTTGGCATTTGTTTATATTGTGAAATGATTATCACAAGTTTAGTTAATATTCATCACTATACAGTTACAAATTTTTTTCTGGTGATGAGAACTCTTAAGACTTATTCTCTTAGCAACTTTCAAATATACTAATCCAGTATTGTTAACTATAGTAACGAGGCTGTACATTACATTCCCAAGACTTATTCATTTTATAAATAGAAGTTAGTACATTTTGACTACCTTAGCCTATTTTTCCAATCTAATCCTATCCCTCACTCCCATTGCCTCTGACAACCACCAATCTTTTCTTATTTTATAAGTTCAGTTTTTTAGATTCTCCATATAGGTGAGATCACATATTGTCTTTCCCTGATCCACTTATTTCACTTAATATAATTCTCTCAATTTTCATCCAAATTGTTGCAAATGGCAGATTTTCCTTCTCTTTTATGACTGAATAATATTCCATTGTATATACAGGACATATTTTCTTTATCTATTCACTTGTCAATGGATATTTTGGTTGTTTCCTGTTCTATAGGTTGCCTTTTCATTTTGTTGACGGTTCCTTTTGTGTTGTTGTATTTTTTTTAGTTTGATATAGTCCTACTTATTTATTTTTGCTTCTGTTGCCTTTGCTTTTGGTGTCAAAACCCAAACAAGTATTGCCAAGACAAATATCAAAGAGCTTATTCCTATGTTTTTTTCCAAGAGTTCTATGGTTTCAGTCTTTAATCCATTTTGAGTCCATGTGTAGTATGGTGTAAGATAGTGGTTCAATTTTATTCTTTTGCATATGCCTATACAGTTTTTCAACACTATTTAAGTAGTTGATACTTTTTTTTTAAACAAGAAGTTTATTTAAACAACAGGACACTTGTCTTGAAGGGAAAACTATCTAGGATTCATTTTTTTAGAGTAATTTATCCCTACTTAAAGACAGATTGCCCTACATGTAACAGCTACGTACAAAAAAGTTATAAAATTGTCTTTGGTTTTACAATGATAAATGAAAAACATTAAAATTCTCCAATCAAACAAGGTATGCAAGAATTTTTATATTGTTCTTTTTTTTGTTAAACAGTGAGCAAAATAACTTACTGGAATATAAAGATAAGAGCTGAATGAGCATGCCACTAATAGAGAAAGGGGGTGTTTTCACAGAACCAGTATTTTTCCCTATCCCATCTCCATTTGATGTAGATCAAAACATACCTTTGGCCATTTAGTTAAAAAAAATGCAAATGCTTGTGCACATACATCAGTTACTTGATGTACAATAAAGGAATGGGGAAGGGAAAAATGAAAGAATAGAGAAAACTATACTGTAGTAGTCAGATGTGTTGAAACCAAATTGCAGTTTTCTAATTGAGAATGTCTTCTTAGTCTGGAGGAACAGAGTTCTGGAGTAAAGTAGCAGGTTCCCTTTTTAGTAGGTAACTCCTGCCTGCTGCTGGAACACATCAATTGTATCTTCATCCTCCATTTCCAACTGTGCAGGTGTGTCTGTTTCAATGATTGGCTGCCGCCCGTCAAATCGGAATCTGATCTGCCTCATTGACAAACCCTGTCGTTCACAATAGGCTTTCATTAGTTTACTGAGCGGCGTGTGCCTCTTAATCTTAAACTGCACCACAGAACCGTCCTGCCCCGTCACCTTCAAATTAATATGATGGTTGTTCTCAGTCTTGACTCCTTCCTTGGGCTTTTCGTCGGCTATGGCGAGCGCCCGAGTCTCCTCAGCTGCCTCTTCACAAAAGAGGCACCGGGCCCGCCCCAGACCAGCACACAGGCAGCACCAGGAGTGGCAGAAGAGTAGTTGATACTTGATGGAATAAGTAAGATGAAGCCAGGAAAAAAACATTTGAGAAATAGGGGTAGGTCTTGATTAAATAAGTATCAAAGGTTGAGATACTTTCTTCTTTGGGAAGTTCAACACCCCAATGTGAAGATATTTGAGTTTAAAGAATGTGGAAAAGGGGGAACATGCAGACCCTTATATACCTACTTGTCTCTTCCCTCCTTTCTCCTCAGAATACCTGAAGGCTCCACGGAGCACAGCTGCAAAACACTATCTCACTAGATTTCCTTCATCCAGCTGAAGTTTGAATTGCAATGGTAGCAATGAGAATGCACACAACAACATCCTCAGAGCTTATGGAATTTTCTTCACTATCTCTGGTGATGTCCACACCAAAACTCCAGAAAACTACCTTTCCTATTCCATCAAAAGCCAACAGTCAATTAGGAAGCTTTGGTTTGATTGGAGGGAGAGAGGTGACTGAGAAACTATAGGCAGAGATGTAGCTTGGTTGCGATGGGAGGACTGAAGACCAAATTAAAACTAGTGGCTTTAACTTCCATTTTAGCAATGATTGGGAGTTCTATTGGTGAATCAGAAGAAATGACACATTGATCAGAGCTGTTTTTTTCTTAATTTCTCCGAACTTGGCATGGGCTAAACCCATTTTCCAGTCATAACTCTAATATGAATGACATTTAACAAAGTCTCCTTACTCTTTAGTTCCTCATATGAGGCTACTTCCAATGCACACTGCTGGGCCCTTCAAATCATCTTCACATACGTACCTATGCATTTCAGGTAGAGGAAGGCAAAAAAAAATCTGAGCAGGATGCAGACTCGGATGGATAATCTTCAGCTAAAAGTGCAAAGTTACAAGCAGCAAATTGAGGCAGTGGTAAGTGCCTGGGGCAGTTGCAGCCTCATGGATTTCCCAGCAGTTGTTTTTGATTAATGGAGATGTGGGGCCCTGAGCTAGGTGAGCAGCTTGTCAGAGAAAAGCAGCTCAGCTTAAAGCCTGCTCATTCTCTGTTTTTTCTCAAGCTAGAATTATCACCCCTGGTAAAATTTTATGCTACTTTTCCCTCTGGGGAGCCAGAGCTTTCTCCCTCAATTTTGTGATTACACCTAAACATGTACAGTGCAAGAAATAAGCCAAGTAAGAGCATGGTATTAAGTAGGGATGGCACATTTTTGGCTGGGTAATCACCCTAGGGCTTTCCTCACCCTAAAACCTTGAGTAAGCATAAATGCAATTCACAGTCATTTTTTTGATGAGCCTGGACATGACTGTGCACAAAACTATTATCACTTGAAATGTATCTGCCAACTTTGGTTTAGTATCCATAGCTACATGGAATGTAAGAGATAAGTGCCATATATATTGGATTATACCTAATAATATCTCCTTAAGGCTTTCAAGTTGATTATTTAAATGATTTGGCTAAAACATTGTTAATAGCTGTTACCCATTGACCAATATAATTGTAAAGGCCCACTCCCATCTACCCAGAGGTAGAATACGACGTTGATTGAACTGATAAGAAAACAAGCAACCCTGGTCATTCTATCACATACCAAATCTGTGCATGCTAGTGGACTACATCCAGTTGGTGGAAAGTGCCAACCATGTTCTAAACTTACAGGGAAAAACAGTTATAAAAATAGATCTCATGCCTGCTGGAAAGTCTGAATCCTATATGTCATACAGAAATATGATATTCTATTCAATACACAGAAGTTTAGATTCCCTTCACACATTTTTCAACTTTCTCATGTCAGAGCAGAAAAAATATGAGTATGTAGGCACAGAGATTTCTTTTTCTCTCCATTTTTTATTTTTATAGGAAGCACAAGCCAATCAATATCTTTCCAAGTATAAGAAGCAGCAACGTGAGTTGAACGAAGCTAAGGAAAGGGCAGAGATAGCAGAATCTCAAGTCAATAAACTCAAGATTAAAATGAAAGAGTTTGGAAAAAAAGGTATGTCACATGTTCAACTCTGTTTTTTTTTTTTTAAGTTATCTTTATTGTTGAAAGTATTACAGACATCCTTTTTCCCCCTGTTCTAACTCTTAAGACATTTCTTGTTTTTCTCTTTAAATGCTTCTAAAAATCAGTAATATAAAAAAACACACATTCTAATAAAATCTTCCCATATTTACTAAATTCTACTGGTCCAGGCAGTAGAAAGTGCTAAGCATCTGAGTGGTATGCACACTGTGTTTATACTTCTCAAATGCTTAATTCTCTAGTTTAACTTGCAGGTACTGAGAGCCAGGGCCTAAATTCATTTGTATAAAATAGTCAGAAGCCCAGGGATAAAAAGATGACTTAAAAGGCACAGATAGTTCTGCTCTGTGCTGTATGTATATGGAGACCTGAGGGCTCAGGTTTAAAATTGAGGCAGTGGAGAACAAATGTAAGAGTCCTACTTTCTAGCTTTCTGCCTAAATCACAGAGAAGAAAACTTTCTACATCTCTGTGAGCCATAAACTTCTGTTCTGCTCCCATCGTGGAGGCCACTCCCCCAATGGGGGGAGTCACAAGGGGTAGAGTGACAAGGAACAGTAAACTGTAGGCTTGATGGGGTCAGTGTCACCGTCTGTTCAGGTTACTATAACAGAACTCCAGAGCTGGGCTTCTCATATTTCTCACAGTTCTGGAGTCTGGAAAGCCCAGGACCATGGTGCTGGTAAATTAGGAACCCAGTGAGGGCTGTTTCTCAAATGGCCTCTTTTCACTGTAAGCTCACATGGAGAAAAATGGGGAAGAAGCTTTCTGGGGTATTTTTTTTTAATAAAGGCACCAATACCATTAAGGCACTAATACCTCTTAAGGACTCCTACCTTATGACTTAATCACCTCCCTAAAACCTCACTTAATACCATCCATACGAGTGTTGGGATTCAACATGTGGATCTGTGGGGGACACAAACATTCAGACTACAGCCTTCAGGGCCTCATAGTCCTCATATATTTTCCAAGGTATATACACTTTTTAAAAAGTGAGATCTGGCTTCAGGAGAAACAGGAGATTGGCTATCCTTCATAGAAGGCCTATAAGGCACTTAGCACAATGCCTAGCACAGACAGGCACCATCATTTCAGTAAAAAATTTTTGTATATGTCTGGTCTTCATTCTTATTTATTATAAAGAATTACTCATAACCCTGGAAAATAAATATATAGGGTTGCCAACAGTAAATACTATCTTTAAGCAAGGTCAAAAGGACCTCTTTTGAAGCAGAAACTAAAAGTTGGTATGGTGCCTGTGTTTAGATTGAAATATAAGAAGTATGAGTCACTGGCAGACTCCAGAGATTTCTTACTGGTGCCTGCATAGCTGTCTCAGGGAGAAAGCCTCGGTGGAGAGGTCCAGTGAAATGCCGTGAACTCTGGCCTCAATTTGAGAAGGTTATGGCATTGTATTTAGGGTCTTCTGTGCAGAGCCTCTCCATATTAGCCTCATATCATGGATTGTTTAGGGAAATGCTTCCCATGTGCTGCAATTGCACTCAGCTGCAGAAGGTTGAAAGGGCTCCAAAGCAGATGTAAAGTATTAGACTTTGTCACAGTTATTTCCAACAAAGATTAAATGAGCAAAGCAGAAATTGCTTCTTCTGTGAGACCAGAGATGAATAGGAAAAGCGTCCTCGGCAGTGACTAATTGTTTCCCATTCACAGACGGAAAGCCTGGAAATCGCTCAACTGTCTTAAAGCAGAAGAAAATGTTTTCTGATAGAATTGCATGTCGGGCTATGGAGCATATTGGTGATGTGGCTACAGAGACTTTCCCTCAGGGGGTCTTCTGTAGAAGACTCTTCCTTCTCTGGCAAGGCAGGATGGGAAATTGAGTGACCAAGCGCACCCTTGGGGTGAATTACTGGCGGGTGTCTGCTTTCTATAATGCAGATAATTGCCCCAATTCTCTGTCTCCCTTTGAAGTTAATGAAGAGTTGGCTGAGACCTGCTCACCTCTGGAAAGGACTGGACTAGGTCCTTGGGTGTGTGTTCCACTGATGAAAGTCACAGGAATCTCACAGAACACACTGATACTATTTTTCAGGTTCATGGAAAATAAGCAGTTCTTGCTTATGGAGGACAGTAGTTGGGAAAGTACGAAGAGAGTTTCATTTTATGGCTGAAAAGTTGAGTTGTGTTTGAAACAAACATTAAACAAAGTGATTAGGAAAATGTAATAATTAAAGGGAATATCCTTGCTTCCAAGGTTAATGGGAATTTTTTTGACCCTCAAAAGACAAGTAAACATTTCACATGAAAGATTAAATAGATGCAGTGACCTTTTTAAATTCTGAAGTTAACAAATGAATGAATATTTGTTCTTTGTCCATATTGCCTCTTAATGAGTAATATTCATTGAATAAATCCTTAGACCAGTAATAGTCCATGAAGACTAGAGCATGTTAGCAAATGGTTATTACTGAAGTTAATGAACTTTGACACATCCTGAATCCATAAGTCTATATTTTTAGGCACTAATGGTGGAAATTGGTAAACTTTTTGCTAGAACTGTAATCTATATATAGTCACAGTTAGGCACATTGCACTTGTAGGTGAAACCTTTCTAATTGATTCACATGAAAGCTACATGCTGGTGTAGACTTTAAACACTGAAGCCACTTCTTACACAAGACACTCAGTAATAGGTGGTACAGTAGTTTTGGATTGTGTCAGTTTCTCTAGGTTAGCGGTACATTTCCCAGAATTCCTTTGTGTGGTTCTTGCTTGAACTTAGGCATAAGAGGAATTTGCACCAGATTTGAGAAGAAGCAGTGAAGGAGTATCTGTTTATTCGATGCTCATATGGTCAGTGTCGGTCCCAGACATTGGTAGCCGGCAAATACTAGACCAGGCTCCAAATGGGGAGCTACCTGAGATCCGCAACAACTCTGGATCCACAGCTCTTTCAGTTCCTGTTAGTTTCCCTCTTCAGCCTCAGAGTCTTGGCCAGGAATGTGTGGGGCTCCATGGCAACAGGCCTCAACTTCTCTAGTAGAGCCCCCATGGCAGCACTTTGGAGGCCCTCAATAGGCATGGATTCCCATTTGTCATCACCCTCCTCATTCCATGTCCAACTCTCCTTCCTGAGCACTTGCCCAGCACCAGGGACAAAGAGGGCAGCCTGGCCTAGATTTCTTCACCAATGCCCACAATCGTGAAAGGCTGAATCCTTATAATAAATCCTTATTTCTTATCTTTCTCATCAGTCTGCCTCTCTGATCCGACACTGACTGCTACAGGTGCCTCTAAGATTGATTCAGGTATTTAACAATGGTGAAGGACTCAAATTCTCTCTTGTCTGCCATCCTCAGTGTGTTGACTTAAGTCTTTACATTTGTCCTCATCATCACTGGAGGAGGACCACGGCAGTTCTGAGGATTTCCTCCTCACAAAGTGTCCTGTGTTTCTTTATAAAGGTTTCCTGTACAATGGTATCCTTATACCTGTCATAATGTTGAAACAAATAAGATTAAAAAAATGATGCACAAGGTATGGTATCGTGAAGTTAAGGCCAGCTGATAAAGAAAATTGGACCAGTAGTATTAACACATAAGTAAGAGTTGGTTTTCTCCTGTAAACTATAGGGTTAACATTTGACTAAGTCACAAAAATCTTGGTTAGGCTTTTTTTTCCTTATAATTGATTAAAATTAAGGGGAATAGATCATCAAGTCAGCTGGGCTATTCATTCTCTCCTTACATAAAAATTTATATGGAAACCTAAATTATTAAAAAAAACTGATGAGCAAGCAATATGATTGCACCAGACAATTGAGTCAAATTATCTTCAAAGCTGGCATCACTCAGCTATGCAAACCTGGTGTTGGAAGCTATGAGGTGGCAGTTATTGGGTTGATAGGGCAGTCTTAGAGATACTAAGATACTTATTCGTTGGGTTCTAAGACTCAGCAAACTAAATCTAGTTGTTTAAACAGACACAACCATATAAATTATAATCATAGAGTCTAATACCTTAGCTGATCAATTGCTTTGGTTTGCAGATTCTGTTTTTCACCTTTCATTTAAGGTGACTTCTGCTCCTACCCACTCTCTCACCCATCATTAGTTGATTAGATTTTTGAATCAGTTCTTAGTGATACATTTATTCCACATTCTTGGTGGGATCCTCACTGTACCCTCCTTGGATGATTACAGCAATAATGAACATGAATGAGACAATTGTTTTCTAAATTGAATTGGCATCCAGGCATTTATAATCTTGATGCAGATAGGTGGTCAGTGAATGGTACTTAGGTGCTGGAGAGTGAATGTGATACTAGGAAAGAGAACATTTACAAGTCTTTGCAATAGTAAAACCATCTGGTCATGGCAGGCCACTGCTGGAATCCCAGGGAAGAAAGGGAGATGAAGTCACTGGATATTGAGGATGCCTGTGATGTGTTGTCACACTCCTGTTTTCACTTCACTTCCTGTACTGGCTAACTGTTCTGAACGAGCCTAGACCCAAGATAAATGGACTTTGTGTCAAAATAATCATTTTTATCTTAAGTATTTAATTATGGTAGTGTTTTGTTTTGGTTTTTGGGAGGGGGGGCTTTAAGCTATTGTTTGAATTGCTAGTCAGAGACCCATGATATAGTTATTAATTAAATAGTGAGGAAGTCTGGATTTTTATCAGTCAATTTTCATCTCCCTGCTAGATGTTCCTAAGTTTTTTTTCCCCATTGACCTTCCCCCAGCCTCCTCTACCCCCTGTTGCATGCCCTCATCCCACCCACCCCCAGTGTCTTGTGTCCATTTATGTGCTTATATGCATGCATTCAAGTCCTTGGGTTGATCTATTTCTCCCCATTCCAAACACTCCCCAGCCTTCCTGCTGTAATTTGACAAACTGTTCAGTGCTTTACTGCCTCTGTATCTTTTCATTCAAATGAAGAACATTATAACCTGATGAATAAAAAGATAGATACAGAGGCAGTAAAGAAACAAACAGACTGTTCCTGAGTTTTTAACAAGTTTATGACTCTTGGTTCTAATCAATGATTAATAGAACTAAAAAATAAAAGGTTTGCAACAAAAATGGAGTGAACAATCAAACTGTGAGTCATAAGTGAACTATCAGTCCCCAAGGAGCCTAGAAGTGGCTGAAAAACTCATCTGATTCTGGGCAGAAACTGTAGTGTGCTTTTCTTTACTTCATCTTTCTGTATCTCTCTTCATTTCTATAAAATCCCATGTTCCCATCAAAAAGATAAGCACATGGGCCCACTCATATGCCTAGTGTAATTCTCTACAAATAACAATAGGAGATGAGAAGTACAACCACTTACTTAAGCAAGTAGAGGCTGTTTAATTATAGACATTGGGAAAAGCTTAATTGGATTTTTTTTCTGTTATATTATCCAGAAATACCTCCTGCCTTGTTTTACTCTACAAAAGTCTCTTAAATAATAATATGTGAATCAGTTAAAACATAAGTTACCTTTTTATAGTAGTGGCCTGGTGCATGAAATTCATCCACATTAAAAGGGGATTGATTAGAGGAAATATTTTAATATTGCTATTTGCCTGTTCCCTATAATAGAAGTGTCAGATATGAAAGAAAATTAGTAAAATGCATATGAAAATCTCCCTCTTGTCAGAGTCTGGGGCACACCATGGGATCCAGAGTCAAGTCCCCGCCCACCACCCAGACCCAGCAGGTCCCCCCCCCACATCAAGCTCCTCCAGGCAGGGGGCGCAGTCTCAGGTCCCCCAGCCCTGATACCAGAGAAGGGGTCATGGCCTGAGGTCCACTGTCAATCCCCACTGGGCAGAGGTTGCACTATGATGTCCTTCGCCCTGGCCGGGCACTATGCAGCCTCAGGTCCCTGCTATTTGGTCATGACATTATAGCATCCTGGCTAATTTGCATATCCCTTTATTTTATATATATATACTAGAGGCCCAGTGCATGAAATTCATTCACAAAAAGATGGTCACCTCAGCTTGGCCTGCACTCTCTCCAATCTGGGTCCTCTGGCTTCTAACCACTCACCTGCCTGCCAGACTGATCCCTCTAACTGCTCTCCCTTGACAGCCTATTTGCCCTAACTGCTCTCCCCTGCGGGCCTGGTCCCCCTAACTGCTCTCCCCTGCCTGCCTGATTGCCTCTAACTTCCTCTGCCTTGGCCCCACCAACATGGCTTTGTTGGGAAGGATGTCTGGGAGGACATCCAGAAAGTCGTCCAGAAGATGTTCAGTCTAATTAGCATATTACCCTTTTATTAGTATAGATGCCACCTTATCCTAAAAATGCAGGTTGTTCCCAGGTTTTCCTATCGTGGAAGGGGAGCCCGCAGTAGCATCCTGGGTTCTGACCAGGTCTTCTGCATTTGTGCTTTATCTGAGCAGATGTGATTCCTAGAAGAAGACTCTTGGATGTACCTTGAACATCTCTATTGAATTTGCCAAATCATCCTTCAAAAATGTTGAACCACTTTAAACTCCCACCAGCAACCATGTATGTGCCCTCCATCTCACTTTGATGCCAATATCATTGATTTCTCCCTAGAAGCTTCCATCCCATCAGCCAGGACTTCTTGGACCAACCTCGTTGTTCAGCTGGGGACTTGATTTCCCCAGATAGAATTATGGAGGAGGAAAAATAGTCTTCCTCTACCTTTCTGAGTTCTTAGTGGAGGCCCTTGTAATGAAAGACAGATCACCAAGAGAAAAACAAAAGTTCAGTAACATGTGTACATTGTGTATATGTGGGAGATCCCAGGGAAAAATGAGTAACTTCCCAAAATGGCTTAGAATGCAGATTTAAATTCCTTCTTCCTAGGGAAAGAGGATAGGAGATATAGGCCTCATAGAAGAGAGTAAATGATATTTAGGAAAGATGAATGGGGTGGGGGGAAATAGTTTATAATAAAGTTTGAGTGTGATGTCAACTTCTACTCTTCTGTCCTGTGACAGAAGTCAGTCTTCTCTGCCTGATGACATTTCTCCCATTAAGGGGACCTATGACATTTAAGCTCATTTAGGGGGGTCTGATTTTAGGGAAATCAGAAGACGTCAGTGAAATTCTCTGCATGCATTTGCTGTTTTTCAAGTATCTGCTGTTTAAGATCATCAATATAACAACAGCATATGTTGGGGTGGCATGTTCTCTAACCTTCAGAATAAACCCAACAAAAGCTTGTTTTCTCTCTTAGATGATTTGCCACAGTAGCATTATTCCCTGGAGACAGTATTCTGACCAGACCTTCCTGGGAGTGATTGTAACATTATCCTGTGTTTGTAGAAAGGTGTTGGCCACAGCACTAAATAATCCAGAGGCAGTTTTCTCATCTTGTGGAAAGGGAAATAAAGTTATGATAGTCTATCTCCCTTTCCACAGGTTTCTTGTGGGTTTGTGTCTCTAATCCAGCCCCTAGCCCCCCAGCCCCAGGTTTGCCATGACTGGGGGACCAGCCTTCCTGCTGGGTTTGGGGCTGCTATCTGGACCCTACCACCCCAGTGCCACCATGGCTGAGCTTGGGGCAGCAGGGTCTGGATCCAGTCTCCCCTGCTGGGTTTGTGGCTGCGATTGGGACCCCAGCTGCCCCAATGCTGCCATGACTGGGCTTGGGACAGAAGGGGCCTGCCTGTCACTTTGGTTGAGTTAATTTGCATACTCACTCCTATTGACTGGTAGCGTAGCAAAAGTACGGTCAATTTGCATGTTACTCTTTTATTAGATAAGATCTATCTAATAACATGCAAATTGATCATACCTTCGCTAAGTCCACAAGTCATGCCCATAAGCCAATCAACATGAGTATGCAAATTAACCCAGACAAGATGGCAGTTAATTTTCATATCCGAATGCAGAAGATGGAGTAGAAGGAAGCAAAGCACTGCAGAAGGTAGCAAAACTGTAGAGAAGTAAGCCAGTGGGGTGGGGGAGAAAGGAGGGAACTAGGCAGCGGAGACAGGAGCAAGGCAGCGGAGACAGGAGCAAGGCAGCGGAGACGGGAGTGAGGCAGTGGAGATGGGAGAGAGAGAGGTAGTAGAGAAGGGAGCAAGGCAGCAGAGAAAGGAGGGAGTTTTGCTCAGGCCACAGGAAGCTCTATTCTTGCAGGAATCTTCCTGCAATGGGTCTCCAGTGTGTGTGTGTGTGTGTGTGTGTGTGTGTGTATACTATAAATGGTTTGACAAAAGAAATCTCTTCATTATTGGCATTGCTAACTCATTAGTAGATACAGAACTTCTTTCTGTAGAAAAAGAAAGGAAAAGCTTTAAAATCTTGGCAAACATTCATTCTCCCTTATTCCTAAATCAGTATATAGGCACAACTTGGAGATACTGCAGGTTCTCTTCCAGACCACATCAATGAAGCAAATATCGCAATAAATTGAGTCACACAAACTTTTGGGTTTCCCTGGGTAGATAAAAGTTATGTTTACTATGTTTGAAATAGTGGAAGAATTACCAACATGTGACACAGACATGAAATGAGCAAATGGGAAAATGGCACCAATAGACTTGTTTGACACAGGGTTGCCACAAACCCTCAATTTGCAAAAAGCACAATCTCTGTGAAGCACAATAAAATGAGGTATGTCTGTAATTAGGTTATTAGAGTTACTTCAGTTACTTCCCCTTTCATATCTCTTTCAACAAACAATATTTAAAATGCATTCAGTGCAGAAATACCTCATCAGAAACAAACAGCAGTAAATTCTATGGCTCATTAAGGTGCTCCAAAATGGTGATAAAGCCAATTCAACCAGGTCAGGAATTCCCGGCTCTTTAGGATTGTTGGCCTGATTCCTACCAACTGTTTAATGGAAAATAGCCAAAGAGGGGAAGGCTAAAGCTGAGAGTGATGGTTAAAAAAAAGAAGAGCACAGTGGCATTTAGCAAGAAAGGCCTTTCCTCTAGGCCTATCTAAAATGTGGAATGATTTATGCTTAACCTACATTAAGGGTATTTTAAACAGAATAATTGAAAAAGAAATTAAAAAGGAAAACATTTGAATCATAGTCATATAAAACAATAACCAGCGACCTGGAGGTAGGTTTGTGGCTTTTAGTATAACAGCTTGAAATGTATTCTCAGCCCATCTAACTACAGAACTATAGAACATTATTATTATTATTATTATTATTATTATTATTATTATTATTACTAGAGGCCCGGTGCAAGAAATTCATGCACGGGGGGCAGGGGATGTCCCTTAGCCCAGCCTGCACCCTCTCCAATATGAGACCCCTTGAGAGATGTCCGACTGCCATCTCATCCATCTCACAATCCAGGACTGCTGATTGGCTGGTGGGTGTGGCTTGTGGGTGTAGCGAAGGTATGGTCAAGTTTGCATATTGCTTTTTCATTGGATAGGATTATTATGTGGCCAATACCCCGACATTGTTTTTGCTGATCTCTCCTGACCTCTCCTCCAGAATCAGTATCCATCTTGCTCTCTGCCATGGGAAGCTCACCTGGATTGGTTCTATCTATAGGACCTCTCTTCCCTCTGGCTTCCAGTTGGGGTGGAGATCATAGAAGGAAAGAGTAAAATCAGGTGTTTATTCTCCCAGCTCCCTCCCTATGGGTCATCTTGGTCTGGCTGTGCTCTTCAAGTGAAGGTCACCCTCCTAACATGACAGCAGCTTTTATGTGACTCTCCAGGTTTTGGGAACTAATTGCTCTTTTTCCTTATCCCTTCAAGTTTAGTTTTGCTAGTGAGTCAGAGGCTTCCATCTCTGGGGGAATGCACTATCTTCTGTGCTCCCCTTTGTGCAGTTCTGAATGAGCCAGGTGTTTGCCGTTAGGACCTGACCTATGCCCACATCCAATATTTCCAGCCAGCTAAGGAATAGGAGTAACAAGTAAGGGGACTACCCTGTGTATTAGTACAATCACAGGGCTAAAGTTGATGAAACTCCTGCTCACTGTCACTCTTATATCTTACCTTCAGTAGTGGTTTTGTCTTTGACCAAATCCTCTAACTTCCACAGAAATGATAGGCAGATAACCAGGGGAAGAGACATGGGATCTAGTGCAACCTCTCAGACACTCAGAGCCTGCTCAGGGGAATTATGAAATAAGGGAGAGTTTCTTGGAGCCTAGATCTGTCTTGGCTGCTACTTAGCTGGGTCATATTAGGTGAACATAAAGCTATTTCACCTGCCTCCTTAGCATTTGAGCTAACACTTTACATTCCAGTTTCCTCATCTGCAAGATATGGAAATAAATTTTTTTCCAGATCTAATTTCACTAGTAAAAATGAAGTTTTTTAAGAAGTCATGTGACAATGGCATCTTAATATATCATTGAAATTGCTCTAGGTAACAGTATTGTTGGAGAAAATTTACAAAACATTTTAAAAAATTTTTAAAGGATTAAAATAAATGGCACATAAAGGACAATGCTATTTTCAGAAGTGGTTACTGTATTCAAAGCTCAAAGAAAAAGAAAACAGAGCCCAGGAACTTGAGGAAGTCCATAAAGTACCTGGGCAGGTGAGTGATGGAGAGGGACAAACTTTCTCCAAAAGCAACCATTTTTTTTTCTGATTTTATTTTTAATATTAATATTCTCACACAAAAATCACCGAAAATAGGGGTAGGATTGGGAAGACCCCTCTGCCCCTGGGGCAGAGAGATAGTGCAGTGCGAGGGGGCGGGACTGTAAACCCCCCACCCCTCCGCAGCCCCAGCATGGAGGAGAAAAAACTGACAACACGAAAATAAAGCCCCAGAGAAATTCTTCCAGGGGTGTCCCTGCCCCAGGGAGGTCCTGGCCCTGGGCTGTTTCACACTTAAAAAGAAAAGGGTGGGGGCGTAAGGGAAAGGTCTGTGTTTTTAAAATTGGCCGGGGCTGGAAAGGATGGGGTTCCTTTTCCTCATAGTTCTTTCTTTAAAACTTTTAAATTTTTTTATTTTATTTTTTTTACAAAATACCATTTCAGTTCCCACTTCTTCACCTACAGTACAGGAGTCGCTCACCCTCAGGCAGGGTTGGGGTCGGGTCGGATGGGGCGAGGAGAGTCTGGTCCAAGAAAGTGCAGGACATAGGGGAGGGGAGCGGATTTGAGCACCATGAGAGCCCGGCTGGAGCCAAAAGCAACCATTTTTAAAGCGTTGGATTATTTTTTTCCAGATATTCCTCAATGCAAGGTAATTGGTACCACCTTGGGCATTATTTTACTGCCAGATTTGCTTTTTAATCTTTTAAAAAGTAAAAACAAACAACAACAACAACAGCAAAAATCCCTTAACTAACATCTGATGCCAAATTAATTTACCCAATCCTCTATTATTTATTGAAATAGTAGAAAAACTGGAATTAATGGTAGTATGCTGTAGCGAATGTGCTTATATATAGTATGATGTGTCTCAGATCATTAAACTCAAGAATAAATTCCCCAAATTATAATAAATAGGTGGAAATGTATGAGCATTTAAAAATATTGCTTATAAATTTTACAAATGACTATCCAGAAAATTCAGATCTGTTTACATGCCCAGAAGATGCAGGTATATGTCATTCAAGCTGAATACCCAGAGACAGAACCCAAATCTTCCATGAGGCATCACCTTCGATGAAACAGATGCATCTTCTTGACTTCAGGATGTCAAGTACCACCTAAATCTCCTAAAGAATTGAAAACAGGATGATTATCCAGAAGGCTATTCTTTGACTCAGTTCTAAATAAAACAAACAAAAAAAGTTTCTAAGCTAGGAGAAGCATTCCCAAAAGATAAAGAGAATGTGTGGGTGGGTGGGTAGAGTATGCTTACTATTTTGAAAACCAGTAATTTCTGCCTTGCGGGTGGCAGGCAAATTTCATATTAGTGAAAACACATTTCATAGTGAAAAGACAAGGCCTGTCTGGACCAGAGAGTTGTGCTTTTTGTTTTTTGTTTTGTCTTATGAACATAAATAATACTTCCCAGTCTCAATGTCTCTATTGTGGGAAACCTGCAAAAGCTGTCATTTGAATGAATTTGGGGCTTAATGGGAGTCAGGAGAAAAAGTCTCAAAACTTGAGAGGCAATGAGTCTATTATGCATTTAAGTTTCTGTTGTTTTGTATTGTGATAAGAGAATTAATGCACTTTTTACAAAGGAACAAACTAGCCTCAGCCCAGTGTTCTTGGGGGATAAAGAGAGGGTACAGTTTACCCTTGGCTTGGAGAAGACAGATTCCTAGAGAAATAGTGATAAGGAGCATGGAGGTGATGGGAAGATTTAAATAATTACCATGGTATTGAGTGAGAGGTTACAGGTGACCACCGGGACAATAGATAGTACTTGAGGCTCCTTGGGAATAACTGGAGAAGCCTGAACTTTTCCCAGAATCCCCTTTAGTACCAGAATTGTAATTAGTATTAAAGGAAGTGGGGATCCTGGAAAGCAGAAGCTTGAAGCACTAATGTTATCAAAGTCAGAATCTACTAATCTTGTGATCTAAAGTCTACCCAAGAGTAGTGAGCAAGCATGAGAGCACAAAGCCTAATTCAGGGGGATAAATGTTCATGGCTATTTTTAAAGATGAACAGTTTTACCTAATCTCATTTTTAATGTTTTAAAATAAAAAAATTAATCTCTCCATGTATTTGTGTCAATGTGAAATTCAATACCCATGTAAAGAAGGAGTAATTAGGTAAAAATGTTAACTTTCCAACATGTTTTTATATGCATATTTTTTCTCCTGAAGGATATCCTGCAAGGTTAGCTTCTCACTTTATCTGTGATCTTCAGTTCCCCCATCTGTAGAGAGATTTGCCCAAGGTCACATATTGATTCAGCAGCAAAATTTAGCAAGAATTATTTAATTCCATTCAATTCAGTGTAAACTTTTATCTAGCAGATCTCGACTCTACGAATAACAAGCAGCCCTATCTGGGCGTCCTTTTCAAATGTCGCAGCATGTTCTAGAAAAGGCAGCAAGTAGAAAATTGCCATTCAGAATAGAAAACCAAGTTTCCTTGAAAGAGTGAAGTATAAGGTACTGGTACTATTTGCCCTGTTCTCTTGCCTTCTGGGGTAGTTTCTGCTACAGACCTCTGCCAAGGGTGGATTAGGGGAGTAGGGAGCAGTTTGAGCAGACCCTCCTCTCTTCTCAACTAGCCAAGGTTTACTTGGGAAAGATTCAGAAAAGCTGGACTGGTCTAAGGCTCCACTTTGTGTAAACTGAAACTTAGACCTCTGGTGAGAAAGATGGGCCATGTGTGATATACAGACAATTTCTTCCAGCTAATTTTTTTACACTCCAAAATGAATCCAATATGAGGCAGCGTTTTAAAAATAGGATGCAAGCTTAACTGTATTTTATATAAAATGGCCACTTCTGTTTTGGAGAAAAACAGCTTCACATCCAGGTTTCAGGATTCTCAAAGTGGCAGCTCTACAAAGGAAGTGTTATTACTTAGTGTCAAGAAGCTTTTGTCTATTTTGAAGAACACTTAACCTAAAGACAGCTCTCGGTTCTTAAGCTCAAAATCTTATTACATAGAATAACCAAACCTCCAAATATGTTATTCCTACTAATTTTCACAAGTAGGATGATGTGATATAAATATTTCTAAACCATATTCCATTGACTCAAATATCTTCATTAAATAATAAGAAGAGAGGTGCCATGGTCTTCCATGATATCAAGTTGATAGTTTAAAAGTAAGAGGATCAAACAACCCACTTAGAAAGTCATCTTCATGAGTACACATTCCACTATGAATAGTGAACTAGAAATATTTTAAATAATTAGTTTTGGCATTTAGCTATCAATAGAGGAAGGAAAAAGAAAAGACTGAATTAGGCATCCACTTAGTGTTTCAAATGTCCTTTGATGACTTCTTCCTCCCAGGTTCACAGACTGTACTTCCCCAGCATCCAGCACAGCCCAAATTTGAAATTCTTACTGCGCCTACAGTCTCAACTCCCCCAGTTCTGGACTCTAAGGAACATATTAGGCATAGTTATAAAAGGAATTAAAGATGCTCAGCCTGCAGAGTCCTAAAACATATATGTTCCCTTTAATTTCTAAAGCCTAGAAGCCAGCTAGGGAGGTGACACCACCTGGATTTAACTCCTACAACCTGACAGTGAGCACTCAGGCATGGGCACCCAATATTAACATTGCTACCAGTTACCAACATTTTAAACTCACTGGTCTGCTTCTGTCGGCCTCTCAGATTCTGGTGTTTCCCAGGACTCCCCTCTTGTCACTCTGTCTACTACCTAGTTATATTACTTCTATGGTCTCATTCATTTCTTACTCTCTCTTTCTAGACAAAGTTATTTTCTTGTACATAAGCAGTACATTTCCAAGTGTGTGTTAATCCCCCGTGGCCTGAACTCTTTTGGAACAGGGACTGTGCTGAGTGTTCTGGCTTGCCCTGATTGAACCCCATTCTGTCCTTCTGTAGTTCTGTGGACTGCTCTGGATTATTTTTGGGGGTTCTAGATTCACCTACTGTTTAATCTACCTGCAAGAGAATATGCTCCTCAAGTCATCTAAAATTCAAGTCCAGGATCTTTATGATCCTTCTTTGGTTGCTCTTTACCTCCAGGACCCTAGTCAAACTTCTTCCCAAGGTATAGAAGGCATTTCCTCTGGATTTCCTGTACTCTTCAGGATCATCTCTTGCTGTCAACACTCAAACTTTCATAAAGCCAGGAATATTTAATCCCCTGTGCTTTTGCGCATAACACATCTTTTTTTTTTGCAACTTGGAATGCCTATGTTCTCCTGAAATTTCCTACAACTTGTTTAAAATTCTGTTCTTATTCAAGCATATATTCTTTACTCCATGCATACCCAACCATGGTGAATAGAATTAATTGCTCCTTTTGTATGCACCCTTCCTGGTTGAATTTTATTTTTACATGGTTTATACTAGATGCTATAGATGCAGAAATAAGAGCCCTTGTTCTTAAGTTCACAGTCTGAAAACAATCCTTACATAGCACATAATAAATCATCAACAAGACAAACAGCATGGAGCCTAAGGACCTTTGGTGCTGTAGGACACTCAATTCTGAATAAACATGAAAAAATACAATTTCCCATAGAAAATATTTACAGTTTAATATGAACATTTGCATTGTTCACCATGTGTCCATTGCTGCCTGGCTGATGAAAAATGGACATTGGGTGATCATGCCTTTAGCACTCAAATCATGTAAAGGTATAAAGGACTTATAATTTTAGTATCTTCTCAGTGAGCATCTTGAGAATATGAAACACAGAAAAAGAGATTTACAGAAAATATTGTATAATGGAGATTTCCCTGTATAGTGGAGATTTACAGAAAAATCTTGCTTTGCTTCCAAGAAATATAAAACAATATTTTCCTTAGAATTGGATAAGCAATATCAAATAAATTTTTCTTGTCATTATTTTTTTATAAATTGTAAGTTATAAATACAGAGACTGATCAGAGTTTGGATTTGTTAAAATAAATGAGAGAAAGGAGTGTTAAAAACTGCTCATGATGAAGGTATTGATAAAGATTAATGAGCTAATACTACATAAAGAGGCCAAAGAGATCAATTAATGCTCAATTAATATTTGACATTGGAGGCAAGAGCATACAATGGAGTAAAGACAGTCTCTTCAATAAATGGTGTTGGGAAAATTGGACAGCTACATGCAGAAAAAATGAAACTAAACAATTAACTTACATCATAAACAAGAATAAATTCAAAATGGATTAAAGACTTAAATGAAAGTCATGAAACAATAAAAATCCCAAGATAAAAGGTAGGCAGCAAAATATCAGACATCCCACATAGCAGAATTTTCACAAATACATGGCCTAGGGCAAGAGAAACAAAGGAAAAAATAAACAAATGGTACTCTCCTATCCAATAAAAAAGTAACATGCAAATTGACCATACCTTCGCCACGCCTACCAGCCAATCAGGAGTGATATGCAAATTAACGCCCAACCAAGATGACTGCTGCCCAAAAAGCCTTGTGAGCCAGCCAGTGATTGGCCCCATTGCAGGGTGATCGTTGGGTGCCCAAGGCAGAAAAGCCTCAGCCAAAGGCTTTTTCCAGCCTTGGGCAGGGCAGGGGTGAGCCATCCCCTGAGGGCTCCCATTATGTGAGAGGGGGCAGGTTGGGCTGAGGGACCACTCTCCCTCAGTGCATGAATTTTGTGCACTGGGCCCCTAGTATAAAAATAAAAAGCTTCTGCATATTAAAGGAAACTGTCATCAAAATGAAAAGGGAGACCTCTATATGGGAAAACATATTTGTCAATGATACATCTTATAAGAGGTTAATTTCAAAGATATATGAAATATTCATACAATTCAACAAAAGGAAGAAAAACAATCTAATTTAAAAATGGACAGAAGACATGAAGAGACAATTCTCCAAAGTGGGCATACAGAAGGCCAAGAGACATATGAAAAAATGCTCAAAGTCACTAATCATCAGAGAGATGCAAATTAAAATGACAAGGAGGTACCATCTCACATCTGCTAGAATGGCTACCATCGACAAATCAATAAACAACAAATACTGGTGAGGATGTGGAATAAAAGGAACCCTAGTGCACTATTGGTGGGAATGCAGATTGGTAAAACCACTATGGAAAACATTGTGGAATTTCCTCAAAAAAAAAAATAAAACAGTGGAGCTACCATTTGACCAGGTGATCCCACTTCTAAGAATATATCCTAAGAAGCCTAAAACAGAAATCAGAATATATGCACCCCTATGTTCATAATACCATTATTAACAACTAGAGGCCTAGTGCACAAAATTTGTGCACAGTGTGTGTGTGTGTGTGTGTGTGTGTGTGTGTGTGTGTGTGTGTGTATGTATGTGGGGAGTATCCGTCAGCCCAGCCTGCACCTTCTCCAATCTGAGACCCCTTGAAGGATGTCTGACTGCCATTGGACATCCCTTTCACAATCCAGAACTGCTGGCTCCCAATGGCTTGCCTTCCTAATTGCCCCTAACTGCTTCTTCCTGCCAGCCTATCACCCCGTAACCATTCCCCTGCCAGCCTGATTGATGTCTAACTGCTCCCCTGCCAGCCTTTTTGCCCCAACTGCCCTCCCCTGCATTCCTGAGTCCCCTCCCCAAACTGCCCTTCCCTGCAGGCCCAGTCACCCCCAACTTCCCTCCTCTGCCATCCTGCCCCCCCCAACAGCCCTCCCCTGCTGGCCATCTTGTGGTGGCCATCTTGTGTCCACATGGAGGCAGGATCTTTGACCACATGGGGGCAGCCGTCTTGTGTGTTGAAGTGATAGTCAGTTTGCATATTACTATTTTATTAGATAGGATAGCTAAGATCTGGAAACAGCCCAAGAGCCCATCAGTAGATGAATGGATAAAAAGGCTGAGGATATTTACATAGTGGAATACTATGCAGCTGTTAAAAAGGATCTCTTACCTTTTGAAACAGTATGGAGTGAGCTAGAAAGTATAATGCTAAGTGAAATAAGTCAGTCAGAGAAAAAAAAGTATCACATGATCTCAATTACATGTAGAATCTCATCAACAAAATAAACTGATGAACAAAATAACCCAGAGACATAGAGCATGCAACAGACTGATGTATTTCAGTGGGAAGCAAGGAGCAGGAAGAAATTAACCAAATAACTTACATGCATATATGTATTAACTATGGACACAGACAATAATTCAGTGAAGGACTGGAGAGGGGGCAAGAGTGGCATAGAGGTGGGGGAGGGAGGGACATCTGTAATACTTTCAACAATAAAGAAAATTGTCTTTATCCCCTCATTGCCCCTACATCCCTATTCATTCCCTCACCCCCCTGTTGTCTGTGTCCATTGATTAGGCTTATATGCATGCATACAAGTCCTTTGGTTGATCTCTCCCCCTTCCTCCCACCCTCTGCTACCTTTCCTGTGAGGTTTGATGGTCTGATCAATGCTTCTATCTCTGGATCTGTTTTTGTTCATTAGTTTATGTTGTTTATTATATTCCATAATTGAGTGAGATCATGTGATATTTATCTTTCTCTGTCTGGCTTATTTCACTTAGCATAATGCTCTTCAGTTCCATCCATGCTGTTGCAAATGGTAAGAATTCCTTCTTTTTTCCTGCAGCATAGTATATCATTGTGTAGATTACCACAGTTTTTTAATCCACTCATCTGCTGATGGGCATTTAGGCTGTCCTCAAATTTTAGCTATGGTGATTTGTGCTGCTATGAACATAGGGGTGCATATATCCTTTCTGATTAGTGTTTCTAGTTTCTTGGGATATATTCCTAGAAGTGGGATCACTGGGTCAAATGGGAGTTCCATTTTTAGTTTGTTTAGAAAGCTCCATACTATTCTCCACAGTGGCTGCTCCGGTCTGCATTCACATCAACAGTGCATGAAGGTTCCCTTTTCTCTGCATACTTGCCAGCACTTGTCGTTTGTTGATTTTTTTATTCCTTGACTCTTTTTTTTTGCAGTATACTTATATTTAATAGTAGTACATATGTTTTCCATCCTCCCCATTGTCCTCCCCCCAGCATCCCCTACACCCCAGCACATGTTCCCACCTGCCCCATCCCCACCCCAGTGTCTTGCCTCGATTGGTTATGCTCATATGCATGGATACAGGTCCTTTGGTTGATCTCCCACAGCACCTGCCCCCCACCCTCCCCAGCCTTCCCCCTGTAGCTTGACAGTCTGTTCAATGCCTCTCTGCCTCTATATCAATTACTCTCCCCTGTTTCTTTTCTTCAAAAATATCTTGCATCTGCATACTGGAAATAAATGTATAAGAACAAAAAATGTTAGAGTCTCAGTTTCAATGTCCATCTGTTCTGAGTCCCAGTTCCTTTTTTTTTCTTTTTTTATTTTATTTACAAGATAATTTATATTTAATAGTAGTACATATGTTTTCCTCCCCCCCCATATCCTCCCCCCAGCCTCCCTTACCCCCCAGCACATGTCCCCACCTGCCCCCTCCCCGCCCCAGTGTCTTTCATTCATTGGTTATGCTCATATGCATGCATACAAGTCCTTCGATTGATCTCCCCCAGCATCCACCTCCCATCCACTCCAGCCTTCCCCCTGTAGCTTGACAGCCTGTTCAAGGCCACCCTGCCTCTATATCAATCACTCCCCCCTGTTTCTTTTCTTCAAAAATATCTTGCCTCTGCATACTAGAAACAAACGTATAAGAGCAAAAATATGTTTGAGTGTCAGTTTTAATGTCCAACTGTTCTGAGTCCCAGTTTCAATGTCAAATAGTTCTTCATGTGTACATGTCAGCAATGGTCTCCAGATGGTGAACACATTGTGGCAATGCAAGATCCATCCTCTCTGGTATGGTCCTGGGCCGCCTGCAACCATGCACAGCTGCCAACTGCTAGCATGGGAAGGTGTCGTCAGTGTCCCCCATCTCTGGACCGTCCTCGTAACTGGAACAGACCCATCAGTTCCTCACTGTCTCAGGAACCCACATGGTCTTGGAGTTGTTCTCTGCAAACACACAAACACATTCTCGACCAAAAGTTAACAGAGGGATCCTCTCTGCAAAATAGACTTGGGATTCTTTTTATTTTTGCCTAAATGATTTTCTTTTGGCTTATTTTGACACCATGTGTGTTTTTTCATGGATGTTCTGAAGTTGGTTTTACAAATGGAATTTACTTTTCTGGAGTAAGAATTTTCTGCATGTATTTTACTTATAGGATATTTTTCCTTACATGATATTACCCAACTGTCCCCTCCCCCTTTTTTTGGTTAATGGGGGCTTTTGGAAATTTTATCTTGCAGTCTTGGTAATTTTAAATTTTAATTTTTGCATAAAAATATGACTGCTTTAGATTCTTTGGATGTTAGGCAGTTTTACAGTGAGATGAACTACTAATAGATATTTTAGTGAATGTTTTAGGAAAAGCTTTTTGTCCAGTACACTAAAATTTTCTTGAGTATTCACTTATTTCCCTTGGCCAATTTAAATTAATCTGAAAACTTCATTACTGTTTTCCTGTGAATTTTAATACTCAAGCAGAAATCTTAGTTTACCTTGTAAATACTTGTGGAAAGGAATATTTGCGTTTTTGAGTAGGTCCTCAGCATTCCTGGTAATAAACTGAATTTAGATATAGGGCAGCTATTGCTGGCCGAGTCTCTGTCTGCCACCTGGGTTCCGGTGTGAATTGTGCGTGGGAGGCGAAGCAGCCATGGGGGTAGGAGACCTTCCTCAGGAGGGGTGAGAATTCAAGCCCCTGCAAGGTTTGTGGATGTGGGTCTGTACCCCACCTCTGTTGACCTTTTAGTTCTCTCCTGTTGGCCTCTCTGCGACTGTGCCTGTCTTAGGTTGTTCCTATCTTACCCGTCTCTGGCTAACCAGCCATCCTCTGGGGCCAAACAAGGTGATGTGAGGTTCAGTCCTGTCTCCTTTGTAGTCTATGCCCCCATGGCCTCCACGTCCAGCACCTGCCTTGGGCTGAGTCCCAGTTTCAATGTCAAATAGTTCCTTATGTGTAAATGTCACAATGGTATCTGGATGGTGGACACATGGCAGCAATGCAGGTTCCATCCTCTCTGGTTTGGTCCTGGGCCGTCTGTAGCAATGCACAGCTGCCAACTGCTAGCATGGCAAGGTTTTGTCAGTGTTCCCCATCTCTGGACTGTCCTTGTGGCTGGAACAGATCCATCAGTTCCTCACTGTCGCAGGATCCCACGTGGTCTTGAAGTTGTTCTCTGAAAACACACAAACACATTCTCGACCAAAAGTTAACAAAGGGATCCTCTTTGCAAATTAGACTTGGGATTCTTTTTATTTTTGCCCAAATGATTTTCCTTTGGCTTATTTTGACACCATATGTGTTTTTCATGGGTGTCTTACTGTTGGCATTACAAATGGAATTTACTTTACTGGAGTAAGAATTTTCTAGATGTATTTTACTTATAGGATATTTCTTAATAGTAACCATCCTGACATGTATGAGATGGTATTGCATAGTCATTTTAATTTGCATCTCTCAGATAATTAGTGACCTTGAGTATGTTTTCATATGTCTCTTGGCTCTCCTTTTGTCTTTTTTCAAAAAGCATCTATTTATGTCCACTGCCCATTTTTTTATTGTATTGTTTATCTTCCTTTTGATAAGTTGTATGAGTTCCCTGTAAATGTTGGAGATTGAAACCTTATTGGTGATGACATTGGCAAATATGTTCTCCCATGCAGTAGACTTTCTTGTTGTTTTGTTAATGGTTTCTTTTGCTGTGCAAAAGGTTTTTATTTTGATGTAATCCCATTTGTTTATTTTCTCTTTGGTTTCCACTGCCCTTGGAGTGGTATTGGTGAAGAAATTGCTTTGGCATATGTCTGAGATTTTGCTGCCTGTGGAAGCTTTTTGATGACTATTTCAATTTCTTCCATAGTTATTGGCCTATTGAGATTTTTAGATTCTTCCTGATTGAGTTTTGTAAGGTTGTATTTTTCTAGGAATATATCCATTTTCTCCATGTTGTCTAGTTTGTTGGAATAGAGTTGTTCATAGTAATTTTTAACAATCCTTTGGATTTCTGCGGGGTCTGTTGTTATTTAGTCACTTTCATTTCTGTTTTTGTTTATTTTTGTCCTCTCTTTTTGCTTCTTGATGAGCCTGGCTAGAGGTTCATCAATATTGTTTATCCTTTCTAAGAACCAGCTCTTGCTTTCATTGATCTCCTGTATTACTTTTTTTGGTCTCTATGTAATTTATTTCTGCTCTGATTTTTATTATCTCCTTCCTTCTGCTCACTCTGGGCTTTTCTTGTTGCTCTCTTTCTAATTCTTTAAGGTTTAGAGTTAGATGACTTACAACCATTTTTTCTTGTTTTTTTGAGGTAGGCCTGTAGAGCTATAGACTTCCCTTTTAGGACTGCTTTCATTGTGTCCCATAGATTTTGGATTGTTGTTTTTTTATTGTCATTAGTTTCCAGGATGTTTTTAATTTTTTGTTTGATGTCTTTGGTAACCCAATCATTATTTAATAGCATGCTATTCAGCTTCCAAGTGTTTGAATTTTTTTTATTATTGTTTATTTCTAATATTATGCCATTGTGGTCTGAGAAAATGCTTGATCTGATTTCAATCTTTTTTGAATTTGGGGAGACTTTACCTGTTATCCAATATGTTGTTTAATTTTGAAAATGTCTCATGTGCACTTGAGAAGAACGTTTATTCCGTGGCTTTGGGGTGAAATGTTCTGAAGATGTCAATTAAATCTTTCTGCTCTTGTGAATCATTTAAAATTGCTGTTTCTGCCGAGACCGGTTTGGCTCAGTGGATAGAGCATTGGACTGCGGACTGAAGGGTCCCGGGTTCGATTCCGGCAAGGGCATGTACCTTGGCTGCGGGCACATCCCCAGTAGGGGGCATGCAAGAGGCAGCTGATCGATGTCTCTCTCTCATTGATGTTTCTGACTTTGTATCCCTCTCCCTTCTGCTCTGTAAAAAATCAATAAAAATATATTTAAAAAAAAATAAAATTGCTGTTTCTTTGCTGATTTTTTTCTTCTGGAGTAGTGGCTGGCAAACTCATTAGTCAACAGAGCCAAATATCAGCAGTACAACGACTGAAATTTCTTTTGAGAGTCAAATTTTTTTTTTTATATTTTATTGATTTTTTTCATAGTGGAAGGAAGAGGGATAGAAAGTCAGAAACATCCATGAGAGAGAGACATTGATCAGCTGCCTCTTGCATGCCCCCTACTGGGGATGTGCCCGCAGCCAAGGTACATGCCCTTGCCAGAATCGAACCTGGGACCCTTCAGTCCGCAGTCCGACATTCTATCCATTGAGCCAAACAGGTCTCGGCGAGAGCCAAATTTTTTCAACTTAAACTTATTCTAATGCCACTTCTTCAAAATAGACTTACCTAGGCCATAGTATTTTGTGGAAGAGCCACACTCAAGGGGCCAAAGAGCCGCATGTGGCTTGCAAGCTGCAGTTTGCTGACCATGGGTCTAGAGGATTTATCCAGTGATGTCAGTTATATTAAAGTCCCCTACTATGATTGTATTATTGTCAATCTCTCCTTTGATATCTTCCAGGGAGTTTTTTTTTTAAATGTATTTGAGTGCTCCTGCATTGGGTACACATATGTTTATCAGGGGTATATCTTCTTGTTGTATTGATCCCTTTAGTATTATGAAGTGGCCTTTTTTAAAATCTCTTGTTATGGCCTTCACTTTGAGGATTATTTTGTCAGATATAACTATTGCTACCCCAGATTTTTTTTTCCATTTCCACTTGTCTGGAAGATATTTTTCCATCCCTTCACTTTCAATCTATGTGAGTCCCTTGTTCTGAGGTGGGTCTCTTTTAGACAGCATATATATGGGTCATGTTTTTTTTTTTTTTATCCATTTACCTCTTGTTATCTTTTGATTGGAGCATTTAGTCTATTTACATTTAAAGTTATAATTGATAAGTACTTGTTTGTAGCCATTTTTATTTTTTTGTGTCTGTGTTCCTTCTTCCCTTTTTATTTCTTCTTTTTACACCAGTCCCTTTAGCATTTCTTGCATTGCTGGCTTGGTAGTGATAAAATTTCTTAGCATTTTTTTCTTTTGGCTGTCAAGTTCCTTATTTCCCCTTCAATTTTGAATGATAGCCTTGCTGGATAGCATGTTCTTGGATTCAGTCCCTTGCTTTGCATCACTTTGTAAATTTCCTCCTATTCTTTTCTGGTCTGATGTGTTTCTGTTGAGAAATCACTTCATAATCTAATGGGAGATCCTTTGTATGTAACATTCTGTCTCTCTTTGCAGCCTTTAAGATTCTCTCTTTGTCCTGAATATTTGCCATAGTAATTATGATGTGTCTTGGTGTGGGCTTTTTCAAGTTCATTTTGCTTGGGACTCTCCTTATGTGACTTCTCCCCCGCCCCCCCCCCTCCCCACCGCCCCCAATCAGGAAAGTTTTCTGATATTGTTTCTTCAAATAGGGTTTCTAACCCATGTTCCTCTTCCTGTCATTCTGGTGCCCCTGTTATTTGTATGCTGCTTCATTTCATGGTGTACCAAAGCTCCCTTAGGCTCTCCTCCTGTCTTTTCATTTTTTCTCCAATTATAGCTCAATTTGGATGCGTTTTGCTTCCTTGTCTTCTAATTGGCTAATTCGGTCCTCTGTTTCTTCTAGTCTACTATTGAAAGTTTCCATGGTGCTTTTTATTACAATTATATCATTCTTCATTTTTTCTTGATTCTTACATAAATTGTTGATTTTTTTCATCATCTGGTTTATGAACTGTATGACACTTTATTTGAATTCTTCTTCTGTCATATTGCTTATTTCTGTTTCATTTAGCTGCTTTCCTGGTGATTCCTCCTTTTCCTTCCTTTGGGGGTTTCTTTGTCTACCCATTTTTTAAAATATATATTTTATTGATTTTTTTAAAGAGAGTAAGGGAGAGGGATGGAGAGTTAGAAACATTGATGAGAGAGAAGCATTGATCAGCTGCCTCCTGCACACCCCCTACTGGGAATGTGCCCACAACCAAGGTACATGTCCTTGACCCCAATCAAACCTGGGACCCTTCAGTTCACAGGCTGTTGCTCTATCTACTGAGCCAGACTGGTTAGGGCAGTCTAGCCGTTTTTCATCTCACTGATGCATCTAGATGTCGAGTTGTGCAGAGGCTACTCTTTGGGTGACAGTGGCTCCTCGGGATGCAGCTGCTCCTCATGTGGTCATGGCAGTAACTGCTCCTTAATTGTCAGTGGTTCCTCTGGTGGGTGCTGTTCGCAGCAGTGGTGGCACCTCTGGCTGTTCACACAGCTGCTGTTCCTCCGACTGGGGTGGAATGATCATGAGGCTGCTGTTCCTTGGATGGGGCAGGCTGTGTGTGGCCACTTCTCCTCAGACAGGTGCGGGTTGCTTGTGCGGCTGCTGCTTCTCAGACGGGAGTGAGCTGCATGTGCAGCTGCTACTCCTTGGATGGAGATGGGCCACTCACCTGGCTACTGTTTGTTAGAAGAGTGTGAGCTGTGTAGGGCCACCACTCTTCCGATGTGGGCAGTCTGTTCATGTGGCTGCTGCTCTTTGGACTAGGCTGGGCTGCTTGGGCAGTTGCTGCTCCTCAGATGGGGGTAGGCTTCCCATGTGGTTGCTGCTCCTCGGACAGGGGAAGTTGGTCACGTAGTTGCTGCTCCTTGAATGGGTGCAGGGTGTGGGCTGCACAGTTGCTGCTTCCTGGATTGGGGCAGCTGCTCTCATGGTTGCTGTTCCTCAGACAGGGGAGTGGGCTACTTACACAGCTGCTACTCCTTGGACAGGGGCAGGCCACATGAGGCTGCTGCTCTTTGGCCTGGGTCAGTCTGCTTATGGGGCTGCTGCTCCTTGGACAGGAGCAGATTGCTCATGTGTCTGCTGCTTGCGTGGTTGCAGTGCTCTGGACTTTCTCCAGGGATCCTCTGCCCTTCTCAGCTGCAAATTGCTCACTAGCTGAGTCTCCTTCGCCAATTTGGGGTGGATGTTATTCGTTTCATCTGCTCATTGTATCTGCTTCAGGACAAGGCTCAGGACACATCTGTCTATTCTGCCTCCATTTTTTCCTCCAATAAAGATAATTTTAAAAAAAGAGAGAAACTAAAGAGAAACCATAATACTAATTAGTTAACTTTTGTTTAGTTGAAAGATCAGCAAGAATTAGAGGTTGGGACCTGGTAATAGATAAGCAAACCTTTCCTTCTTCCTCTGACCTTTTAAAGTACAATGCAGGTAGAAAATTCTCTTTAGAGAATAAACCATAGAGAAATACATTGGTATTTATGAATAAATATACTACTTTACATTTTACAAAGGTTTTCCTTCAACTCATAAACACCTAGCAAGATAAGAATTACTTCAATTTAATCATCGAGGAACTACTTTTTAGAAATAAAAATAATTGCTTAAAGTAAACTAGTCAGTAAATATTATACCTGGGACTTCAGTCCCAGTCTTGTAACAGTCACAGATGTATTTTCTTTTCTTTGTGTTCCGTTCTATTCCTGTAAATTATTCCTCACTCCCCCAATTCTCAGACATAGCACATGTACACAGAAAGCCCCATGAAGCCTACCTTCCATTGTCCATCTTCCTTTCTATATTTGTTTCAGCAATAGATTTTCAATAGTAAATTCATACAATAAATTTGATCCTATGATATTTACTCTACCCTTATTATAAAAGGGATCAAAAGATCAAATTTCTTCCATATTGCCTTCAGGGATAGGTGTATTGTCCACTTGCCATGTATGAACTGGATGAGGATAAACACTTAACATGCCACATATGATGGAGCTGTTTGTGTTCTTCTTTTCATATTTTATCGCCAGTGTGACAAAAGCTAGGGGGGGAAAGGAAGGGCTCTTGGGGAACTGTCATCATTAGCTTCTTGTTAGGCCATCTTTGCAGATCATTTATTATTTTAATATCCATGCAATGAAAAGATAAGCTTTATGAACAAAAGTTGGCTGTCACTGAAAGGAAAAACAAAATAAAAATGTAGAACTATGAGATCCTGTATGGTTATCTACAAGTGAAAAAAGGGGCATTCATGGATACATAGCAACTAGTGATCTCAATTCTCTAGAAAGAACAATAGAATGAAATCTAATAGCCTCGCTGAGCAATCAAAATTGGGTGTTTAACTAGCGCTCATGCAATGCTCTGCACTCCTCAGATACTGACTCAGTTTTGACATTGTTTACACATTATTCTTAGATTTCTGAGTCAAGGTCTGATGCAGCTAAATAGGACAGAGGGAGAAGGAACAGTGCTAGGTAAAAACAATGCATTAGAAAATGCCCCTTCTGCAATAAATAAATGAATAGCTAAATACAATTAATATGGGCAAGAGGTAAGAACAGTTGACTCTTGAACACAGTGCTTGTAAACTGCATGGGTCTACTCACCTGCAGATATTTTTCTTTAATTATTATTATTTTTATTGTTTAAAATATTACAAATAGTAGCCCTGCAGGATTCAAACCCGCATTCTTCAAGGGTCAACTGGCCATTGAGAATACATGTATGCGAAGGGCTGGCTTAAGTTTTAGGCAGATTTTCAAATGCATAGGTGGTTGGCTCATCTAATCCCTGTGTTCCCCAAGGGTTAACTGAATAAAATATTAAAATTAACTGTACAATTTCATATGAGCATTTTTATTGTTTTCCAGTGTCTATTGCTGCCATTCTGTTTTCATTCAGAAACAAACAAACAAACAAAACATTATTAAGTCAATAATTCAATATGCTTAAGATATCATATTGGCATAAATTTTTATGATTGATGGTAGTAGGTACTGATAAGACTAAGGGGAAAGTAGATGCTCTTATAATGCTGGTGGAAGTAATGCATTAAAATCTTATATCTGATTTTTTTTCCCTTCAGGTCATTTCTTTGTGTTTAGTATAAGGATGTTAATCTCATTAAATTTTTCTTGCAATGTAAAACACTGGAAATGCTTGCATATCTACCAATGGGAGAATTGGGTTGTCAATTATGGCATGTCTATACTATGGTATACTATTCATTAAAAGTGAGGTTGATTTGTATGCCTTGACTTAGGAAGCCCCTAGCATATCAAATTAAGAAAATGACACTTCAGGAAAACATGGAATTATAACATTGTCATGTTTTGTAAAACCTTACATGCATACTTACCTCCCACCTCTAGGACCACTTTGTGATTTTTCTAGCTGTTGTTTCCACATAGCACATGTAAATTCCTTCATCCAAATGGCTTAATCTTCCGAAAGATAGGGAAGCATTCCTGTTGTGAATTTCACTGAGGAAGAGGGTGTCCTGTTTTTGTATCTGGGATTTTGCTTCCTCAAATGGTCTCTGTCTTTGTAGTATGTATAAACATCATGTGATTCCACCAGTGAATTATGACTTTTTCACCCACTCTCAAATGATCCAGGGAGAATTACATCTTCCTCAAGTCTTCCAATGACTATTTGTTTACTTATAGTACTAAAATGATTGAAGAAAGCTGGAAAGACTATGTATAAAATAAAGAGTACTTATGAAGAGAATTAGTGATGGGTGCTTATCAAGGGTTATGTTAGGACTACCTAGAAGAACTATTTTAGGTCAGCAGGCTGATCATTAACAGACACAACATCAAGAACTCCTGCTAGTCTAATTACTAGAAACAAGCTATAAAGCTCTGTTTTTGAGTTACTGCAATTTTAATAGACTACCTGTTTGATTCATTGTAGCTATGAGAATTGTCAACAGCCTAAAGCATGGAAACATTAGTTTGCTCCCACTTTGATCAATAGTCTCATCTCTCCTCTGATCCTGGCCTGCTATAGTTACTAAAAATTATGTATATCATGTAATAAAAGACTCTTATTGATTTTTATTCCCTGAACACATTTACTTTTAACACCTACTATAACAATAACAAATTAGTTTATCCAGCTAGCTAGAGACAGCAGGCCCTAAAAGATTAGAACATGCTTAACTTGGTTGAGTTAGGAAATATTTGAGTGCATAGAAGATGATGTTAGGTTCAGAAATCTGTTAGGAATATGCAGACATTAGTTGCACAGATAGGAGGAGTCCAAAATGGGCAATGAAGTAACTCATTTATTTTGGCTTTGGGAAAACTCTCAGGCTATCCCATGAATTAATAAAAACTATTAAATAAATGTTATTCTGAATATAAATGTGGAAGTCCAATTCTCCACTTTAGAAGTTGATTTTAAAAATCAAACAGATTTATCAAAATCAAGGATTTATGCAAAGAAGATATACTTAGTTATTTCATAATTATTGAAGCCAGAATCCAGGTTCTTTGATCAATAGGTTGAATGCCCTAAACCAGTATATAAATTCTATGATATTAGGACTGAAAAGCTTAACTTAGCTTATGGACAATGTAGTAAACTCCTTTGGACTCTGGACGAGGCCACTGAAGATTGGGGAATTGGGTGCTCATGTGGCCCTGTCACACCTTTTTCATCTGGCACTATTTCCACTCTGCCATGTCCTACTTCTCTTCCTCAGAGAGATTATTTATTTCTATACAAAGTATTAGAGGGATGTGGCATTATGCTGAGAGAAAGACATGGAAAGATGGGATACAAAAGGAGTGGTTTTGTTGACCTCCCTAATTGTTCTACTAAATACCTCTAATATTTTATCAGTTAACTAAAAATGCCTGTAACAGTACCTAACAAGGCTGATAACAACTTCTATCAAGTGTTGAGTAGGTACTAAGCCTTCACTTTAAAAAGAAATCAATCAACCAATCAATCAAATTTGTCTTTCTAGTGATTTTATTTCTGGAGGCAAATAACAGATTAGAAGAGTAGGCAGGAGAAAATACAATTTTAATCTTCATGTAGACTTTTCATTAATTATCTTTTAGAAAAGTTCACAATGCTATGGCTAGAGAGGAAATAGCCACCTTGTGCTATGTATTCATGTTCTTCTTGAATATACAAATAAATAACAGTTGGGTATATTATGAAGGAACTTACTTTGAGATCCGCTTAGAGATATAAGAATGAGGAAGAAAGACAGCACTGCCCATATCTTGTGGAGCTCGTGTTAGTTATCTTATTAAAAAGAAGCAAAACATGCATTCTATGGATTTTAAGAGCAAACAGGAATTAGTAAAGAAAGTGAGTATATGTAGATTAGTAAAATAAAATATGGTTCATCCACACAGATAATTCTTCTGCAACCATTAAAGCTGATCTTAAAAGATGGCTCGGTAGCATGGAAGGGAGTTCTTAAAGGAGAAAATTAGATTACAATGCAACTTTTAAGTAGCACAGTCCCTTTCTAAAAGTACATGAATTTCTGCACTTTGGAGACTGACATGACATATGACTAAATGTGCACTGGAATGTTAACTCTGGAGAGCAGGTGTCATATCTAAAGCAGCATGTTTATAACCTGACTGCATATTCTTATTACATATATCTACATAAAAATTGAAAAAGCAGCACAAACATATTAAAATACAATTAGAGAAAACATTTGCAATATGACACAGTTATCACTCCAATAGCTTCCATCTTTCTCAGAATAGCAGGTACTGAAAAATGGCTGTTGAATGAAAAAAGATTTGGAATACATCCAAGGTAGTTCTCTGGATAATAATATTTTTGTCTGTTATATATTTAAAAATATTTTTATTGACTTCAGAGAGTAAGGGAGAGGGAAAGAGACATAGAAATATTAATGATGAGAGAGCATAATTGGTTGGCTGCCTTCTGCGTGCCCCCCATTGGGGCATGTGCCCGAATGGGATTTGAATAGTGACCTCCTGGTCCATAGGTTTATGCTGAACCACTGAGCAACACCTGCCAGGCTTTGTCTATTATTTTTAAAGCTTTTACAATGGACATGTATTGTTTTTACAGTAAATATACTAAAACAAAATTCAATTTAAATATTAAATGCCAATGATATTAACTATGGTGTTACTTATAATGACACATGAGAAAAAAACAGCTGGAAACATATGCTTAAGTGTCCAATAATATTTCAGATCAGAAGGCAGCCATTAAAATCATGGTTTACAAAGAGTGTTTAAACAGCTTTAAAAAGTGAGGAAATATAGATGGCAAAATGTTTATACACAATGTGATTTCAAGTAAAGTACAACGTATTTTCTCTGATGATGGGATGATAGATAATTCTTACTCTTTAAAAAATATCCTGTTTAAAGAACAATATGTAGTAATTTATTTTAAAAACCTCTGAAAGAAAATTTTAAGTAAATAATTTTGGAGCTCCAACATTATAAGGTTGTGTTTTTTATTGATTTTAGGGAGGGAAGAGAAGAAAGAGAGAGGGAGTGAAGAAGGGAGAGAGAGAGAGAGAGAGAGAGAGAGAGAGAGAGAGAGATCAATTTGTTGTTCCACTTATTTATGCATTCATTGGTTGCTTCTTGTAAGTGCTCTGACCAGGAATCAAACCCACAATCTTGGCATGTTGGGATGCTGCTCTAACCAACTGAGCTATTTGACTAGGGTGCAAGTCTGTGTTTTAAATTTGTTACAGGGTATTAAATTTAAGAATAATTAAAACTATTCTAAAAATAAAATTAGGTTCCTTCATTGCGCTTAATCAAATTAAAAGCTGGTAGATTAATAATTTATACATTCATTTTTACACTTTAAGTAATAGAAAAAATAATTGCTACATATCCTTGGAAGAGTGCCTTTATAATATGATTGTATATTTCCAATTATAGATAGATCTACATAAAAATTGAAAAAGCAGCACAAACATATTAAAATACAATTAGAGTAAACATTTGCAATATGACACAGTTATCACTCCAATAGTTTCTGTCTTTCTCAGAACAACACCTAAAATGCTAGGCAAAATAAGAACTTATAAAATAGTATTAGTTATGAAAATAAGACCTTTATATTTCTTCCTGTAGATGTATTTGCATTTATAATATATGAAAAGATGTATTATAATGATTATCACTGAATAGTAAGATTACCAGTAATCATTAAACTAATTTCCTACTGTGAACATATGTTAATATGTAATAACTTTTTACCTTTATAGGCTATTAAAAAAACAACTTAAGATTTAATCAGTCTCTTTCCAAGCAAAAATCACCAGGTCCTTCTTGTTTAAAGTACGTTTAGGGCATTTCATGTTCATTGTCTAGTATAGCGTCACCTTCCCATTCTCTAAAATAACTCCATAGTTGCTACCTTTTCATGAAATTTACAATACCCTTTTTCCCATCTCCATTTCAGTTGGTGGTCTTGCTTCATTAATTACTCCATCATCCGCTTACCTCCAATTTAACCTCCTCTTTTCCAAGTCAAACCATTCACTTTTGCTCTCATCCCACATATTTTTTTTTGCATCCAGCAATTTATCCCTGCAATTATATCTCCTTTCTACTGTATTACCATGTTCTTTCTCCCTACCAGTTCAATCCCATGAGCATAAACACTCTAATACATCCCATTTTAAGAACAGGAAAAACAATATTCTCTTCCAACTTTTGATTAGCTACCCATCTATTTCTAAGCTCTATTAACTTCTAAAAATAATTGTTTAAATAGCCATCCTCAGTTCTCCTTTACAATCTCGCCTCCATCCACTCTGGGCCCACCTGCATGACGTCATATCTGCTACTGTCAGTTGACCAAGAACTTCCCTATTGCCCAAAACAGTAGATACAATTTGTTCTTTTCTTATCTGTCTCACAGCAGCATTCAACATAACCAGCTGTTACCTTCCACATGAAAGATTCTTCTCTTCGTTTCTGGACCACTGCATTCTTCCAGTTTTTCCTTCCTCATTGTTGAACCTGCTTAGTCCTCTCCTGGGCCTCCTCCCCAGCTTGTCTTATGTATGTGGAAATATGTATGTTCTCAGGCCTTATATTTTCTCTATATTCTCTCCCTAGGTGAGTTCCTCTATTCCATTACTCTGAATGCCATCTGTATGCCAAAGATTCTCAAACTTATCAGATATCCAACTACCCATTTGAACTGTTTATTTCGATCCCTTATAGGTATCACAGAATTACCAAAAGCCCTCGTTTTCACTTCATTCCCTTTACTGTTGCTCCTTGTCCTTCCCTAAACATGACAACAAAAATTACCCTGGTCCTTCTCCAGTCTTAATCTCAATAACTGATACCAAATCCTTCCAGTTGTTTAGGCCAGGATCTTAGAAATCAACCTTGACTCTCCCTATCCCTCATGACTCATATATGTATAATACATTAACCAATCTTTTTGTTGTTGTTGTTGTTTATTTTCCATTTTTTGTGCACTTGTCTCCAACTCCATCATTACCATCCTACTCCAAAACATTATCATCTCTTATTTAAATATCTGAAATAGATATCTAGCTGGTTACCCTTTTCTATTCTTGCTTCCTTACAGCCCATTGTCAATATAGCAGCCAAGAGTCATATTTTTAGCTATAAATCTTTCTATGACATCTTCCTCATTAAATCCCTCTAGCGGCTTCCCACCACCCTCAGATTCACATTCTCTTTTTTTGTTGTTGTTAATCCTCACTTGGGGATATTTTTTACATTGATTTTTTAGAGAGTGAAAGGGAGAGAGGGTGGGAGGAGGGAAGAGAGAAAGAGAGTGAGACAACCATGTGAGAGAGGCACATTGATTGATTGCCTCCTACAGGTGCCCTGACCAGGGCAGGAGATTCAACCTGCAACTCAGTTATGTGTCCTTGACTGGGTATTGAACCAAGACCTAACAATGCACAGACCGATGCTCTAACCATTGAGAAACACCAGCCAGGGCCAAATCCACATTCTTAACCCTAGCCTACCAAGCCTTTGTGCTCTGGCTTCTGGTCCTGCCTGTCTCTCCTTCCTGTCTCTCCAGACTGTTTTATGACAACCCACAACATACATTCCAAAAGACTAGTGAATATAAGTGCTCCAGTTCAGGGGTGGGCATATTATAAGTCAAAAATTAAACATTTAAGAACTACATAATTTATGTCTTTTGAAAAAAATGACCAATTAATAGCCAGTTTGTCATCTGAGATTAACTGTTCTAGAATTAAAAAAAAAATGCTCAACCTCTTCTACACAAATGCTTGATTTAGTGCTGCTGAAATAATCTCAGCATTCAGCTAAGTGAGGCAGTGAATGAGTATTTGGCCCTATTTTATGCCTAAGTTTTATTTTTAGACATCGATTTTCTTCCCCAAAAGCAGCAGAAATCTTCTACCTTGGATTAAACTGAAGTTACCCAAGTTGCAATCAGCACCCTTACAAAGGCTTCAGATGTTAGAAGCATCTTGTTCTGGTGCATTTGGCTGGATTCCAGATGCGGGACGGGGGGAAACAAAGAGAGGCGGCCTCTGTAATAAAAGACAGCAAAAAGAAAACCAGATGCTAAGGCCAATCAAACAGAAAAGAAAATTGAGGTCACTCCACAAGCATATAAATAAAGAGAACAGAACAGCTATCCTGTACCCATCTTAAGAGCTCCAGACCAAATTGACTGCAGCCATCAGCACTAATTGTAACAATGATGACAACTTCACTGTGTTCTGGGCAGGTTCTCTAGCCTACACTTCAGTAACGCTCAAAACTAGTTCTGGTCTCATAACTGCTGGCCTAGATGTGACCAGAGCCACAGTGCAAGTCAGTTCTCTTTTTGAAATACCAGAGTGTTTCCTATCACTTGCATCATGCCGGTTCCCATTATGAATTCCTTCAGGAAGAGCAGCTTCTAGGGAACTACATTTTCTGCATCGCTTTTAAATTCACTGCCTTTCCACAGTGCTCATGGCACAAAGCCCATTTAAGAAAGAAATCATAACAAAAAGGAAAACTCTTAGTAGCATCTGGGGGATGTCTCCTTGGCATCCGCTTAGGTTTTAATATAATTAACTTGTATAGATAGAAAAAAGAACAATTTTAGGATCATTTTTGTTTTACTCAAAAAAAGTCCCCTGATGTTTTACAGTGAAAACCTGCCACTTAAGGATTTATATATTGGGTTGAAACTTTGAAATTCTAGGAGTGCTGTGTTTGCTCCAGGCTGTGTTTTTTGCGGGGGAGGGGGGGGTCGGGGGGAGTTGCTCTTTGTTTGTTTGGAACTGGGTTACAGGTATGTGCTGGTACATTTTGAGTGTGGTATAGAGGTACAGCGGCAGGGCAGCAGGAATGAAGGAAAAGGGAAGAGAAACTGAGGACAAAGGAAAGGCAATTGGAGGTGGTTGTGCTTTGTTGGCTAAAGTTTTAGTACAGAAAACGGCCACTTGCTGAGGGTTGGAAATGAGGCAATTGCCCTGGGGCAGGGCCTCTCTATTCAACCAGTTGAAGGGCCAGGAAACAGGTAAGCCAAGAAAATCTAGGGAGGCTTATACATTGGGTCCAATGAAATCAGCTATTTCAAAAATGACACACATTTAATATTTGATATTATGTATATTAGCAGGCCATTAATCACCTATTCAGACCCTGGTGGTCTCTTTTATCAGTTAAGTTTTCCTGCATATATTGCTCAGCTACTGCTGCCTGCTCATGTACTGGAACCTTCCTCAGCAGATTGCTCTTAGGTGATGGAAGCTGTGGTTCTGGAAGTTACACCCCTTCCCCACTGCCTGCCCCAATGATGGCTTCAAGGCAAGAGACAACCCATGGTCCAGACTCCCCCTAGGGATGAGGCTGAGACTTCACTAAGAGCCATATCCTCCCTTAGCTTCGATTTCTGCCTCATCTGTCTTCCCACACTTCCGTACAGGTTTCTCCTGAAAACATTCCCTTATCACTTATCCACAAACCCTCATCTCTGGTGTGCTGGGTCTTAGAAGCAGAGCCCCAAACAAAGCACACCGATAGGAAACCACAGTATATAGGAGGGACCAGGGCACTACTGTGCCTCCTTGGGCCATTTTCCAGTTCAGACTCTGATCACGAAATGCTTCTTCTTGCCAGAAGGATAGGTTATGTAATCCTCCTCCACAGTGCTCTACACAAGAAAGAATATAGCTGAACAGAAAGGGCTTTTTGCTTTTTGCTTGTTTTTTTAATTTTTTTAATTTTTATCAAGAACGTGTAAAGCCAACACAACAGGCAAGAGAAAACACCAGGATTAACAAGGCAGATGGCCTGCAATAAAGGCAGGAAGCAATTGAACAAGACTATTAAGTGAAGTGAATTTTGAGCATGTGTAGATATAAGGCCAAGGCTTTCTGGAATTAGTGGCCTCTCCCTCTTTAAAACACACCAAGACATAACCGGTTTGGCTCAGTGGATAGAGTGTCGGTCAGCAGACTGAAGGGTCCCAGGTTTGATTCCGGTCAAGGGTATGTACCTTGGTTGCAGGCACATCCTCAGTAGGGGGTGTGCAGGAGCCAGCTGATTGATGTTTCTCACTCATCAATGTTCCTAACTCTCTATCTCTCTCTCCCTTCCTTTCTAAAAAAAAATAAATAAATAAAATGTATTTAAAAAAACACACATCAAGAGCGGCTCAAAGCATGACAGATGCCTCTGGGAAGTTTATTTGCTATGTCTGTGCACTTCTATATTCACCCATTTGGTGTGTTATCATCATTAAATAATTTTAACTATTATGCTAGTTGATTAAATCAGAGGGTCAGTCTAACTTGGTGTTTCTGCAACAACTAAAACGAATAAGATGAATGCTTTGGGAAGGCTAAATAAAAGCAAGGCACAAAGAGGGAGGGTATTGGATTCTGGTATTGGATTAGGTGTGGGAGGGACAATAGCAAAAGACTGAAAGCAAATTGCAAAGGTCTAGAGGGATTTGGAGTCTTTTGTATCAATCTGAAAGCAAAGGTCTCTGGGTACTTTCAAGAAACAAAAACTGGAAATGCTGGATGGTGCATTATTGTGTAGTCTGTGCAAGAAAGATAATTCAGAAAATCAAACAGCGGGCCCCCTACTCAGAACAAAGTCTTGATGCCCTGTACTCATAAAATGAGAAAATAAAGGATATTTTCATATTTTAATGTTAAAAACATTCAAAATATATAATTTGGGTAACTTAAAAAAAAAAACATACCAGCAACTGAGCCTAAGTGAGTCAGCTGTAAGGATTTTGACTAAAGTAATAAAAGCTCTGAAATATGATGAGTTTTCACCACAGATAATGGGAAACAAAGTCTCTCTAACACAGAGGAGGAGCCACAGTACATGAAGGTTATAGAATCTGGGCTCCACTACAGTAGACTCTCCCTCATGTTGGTTTCAGTGCATCACCAACTTCTGATATCAGAATCCCATGTTATGAGGGGCACAGTTGTTATATTTAAGTAGCATATGGCATAGTAAGTGATATATTCAGTGTTCCTCCTTCCCCAGTATGAGATTTACCATCCCGACTCAGTCCCTAGGTCATCCTTTCTAATCCAGAAGTAAAGACCCCCCCCCTGCCATCCTTGCATCTACATGTCAGGAGAGTAGGGTAGAATGACCTACAATGGATGATAAGAATCAAGGATTCTGTGTGAAGAAAACCCAATTTCAACATAACTTATTCCTGGCAGCACACCACTCCCAGCTTTTATTATGTGATGCTTTCTGATGGACTACTTTCTGGAATGTGCTTGTGCCTATGTACACCTGAATCAGTCCTTAGAATTGAAAGCTGTAGCTCACCTGACCAGCTGGTACACAAGAAAAAAAGACTGCTGGCGAGTCCCGTGCACATGGCTCAGTGGGTCATTTTAAAGCAGAGCAGTGATCAGCCTGGCCTTGTCCCAGTGAGTTATCTGTACGGCTGAGTCTGTTCTGCCAAATAACTTTTGTTTGTAAGCACCATTGCCTCATCCCTGCCTCCTACTCACAATCCATTCCTAAATTAGAGTCAGAAAATGTTGAAGTTCTGAGACACAAGGAAATGGAATATTTCACATCTACCCTGCCCTCCTTGGAAATAGGGCCAGAGCTTTTCTATGGAAAACCCATTCTGACCCAGCAAGCCTACCATCTTTTCTGCCATTAAAAATATACAATTTGGCCTTAACCAGTTTGGCTCATTGGATAGAGCATTGACCCGTGGACTGAAAGGTCCCAGGTTCAATTCCAGTTAAGGGCATGTACCTTGGATGCGGGCACATCCTCAGTAGGAGGTGTGCAGGAGGCAGCTGATCGATGTTTCTCTCTCATCGATGTTTCTAACTCTCTATCCCTCTCCTTTCCTTTCTGTAAAAAAATCCACAAAATATATTTTTTAAAAAATACACACACACACCCACACACACCCACACACACACACACACACACACACACACACACACACACAATTTGAAGCTCTCCTATGGTTCACAAACTATACAGATATGAGCCAGTCTCTAATCTCAAAATCTTAGTCTGGTACCAAAAAAATAGATGGGTTATATAAACAAATAAGTTATAGCACAGAGATATCAGCAGCTATAAGAATCCCTACCAGGCATTACCCAAAGACAGAAGAAAAATACTTGAGCTTAGAGGGGCAGGGTAGTAAGGGAAACTTCTTGAAGCCCCAGTTGTGTTTTTTTTTTAATATATTTTATTGATTTTTTACAGAGCAGAAGGGAGAGGGATAGAAAGTCAGAAACATCGATGAGAGAGAAACATGGATCAGCTGCCTCTTGCACGCCCCCTACTGGGGATAACCTGGGACCCTTCAGTCTGCAGTCTGACGCTCTGTCCACTGAGCCAAACCGGTCTCGGCTTGAAGCCCCAGTTTTTAAAGGCCAAGACAAACTGGCCTATTAGGAAGAGTAGAGGGAAGTGAAGGGAGGGAAGATATTCTACACAGACAACAGGTCAGAGTTATACAGCTGCAAGAGAGAAAATAAATATCAAGCAAGCCATGTGGAATAGAAAATGATGGGCAAGGGCTAGATAATGACCTTTCTTGTAAGCTACATTAAGGAAATAGGAAGCTACTGATGAAGTCAGTTTGTATTTTAGGAAGATCACACCATGAGATTGTAGCAGATAAATAAATGGAGCCAGCCTGTGAGCATCAACTCAGTAAATATGACAGGAGACCATTTAAAAGTAAAATTTATAGTGTGAAATAGATAAGACGTGAAAGGACAATGACAGATACCAACACCATTTTCCTCTTTCCTCACTAACACAGTTCCTTTTCTGCCAAGTGCTATGCAGGACACGACCATCTCTTGCTGAAAGGAGAACTTGGCAAGTCTCCAGAAAAGGGAAAATGAGATGACCACAACTGGCTCAGAATGGGAATAGGTATCCTCTGTATTTGGGGAAAAGGTGCTGGGTAGTGACCATTGTGAAGAGTTGGGTTTAGGCAAACCAGTCACAACTCCCCAAATTTCTTGGAAATTGAGTCTAACAACTAATCATGTTTATAGGATTCTTAAGTATTGAACCCTAATTAAAAGATATCTGCCTTTTTCTCCTTTCTAACTTAGAGTCCAAAGGAAGCAGGAGAGTATGGCCACCATCTTGCATTGCTTTGTATCAAAAATAAATTATAGGCATACCTCATATTATTGTTCACTTTTTTGCACCTCACAGATATTGCCTTTTGTTGTTGTTTGTTGTATGTGTGGTTTTTGTTTGTTTGTTTGTTTACAAATTGAAGGCAAAATCCTTCACCAGCAAAAAAAGAAAATTAAGACTAATATATCTAAATTCAGTTTAGTACCAGGAATTCTCGGGACCTACTCAAGAATGCAAATAATCCTTTCCACTAATATTTACAGGGTAAACTAAGATTTTTGCTTGAGTATTAAAATTGACAGTAAAATAGTAATCAAGTTTTCAGAATAATTTAAATTGGCCAAGAGAAATAAGTGAACACTCAAGAAAATTTAAGTGTACTGGATAAAAGCTGTTCCTAAAACAATAACTAATATATCTATTAGTAGTTCATCTTACTTTAAAATTGTCTAACATCCAAAGAACCTAAAGCAGTCATATTTGTGTGCAAAGATTAAAATTTAAAATTACCAAGATTGCAATCTAAAATTTCCAATAGCCCCCATTAATTAAAAAAAGGGGGGGATAGTGGGATAATATTATGGAAGGAAAAATATCCTGTAAGTAAAATACATCTAGAAAATTCTTACTCCAGAAAAGTAACTTCCATTTGTAATACCAACAGCAGGACACCCATGAAAAGCCACATGGTGTCAAAATAAGCCAAAGAAAAATTATTTAGGCAAAAATAAAAAGAATCCCAAGTCTAATTTGCAGAGAGGATCCCTTTGTTAACTTTTGGTCGAGAATGTATTTGTGTGTTTTCAGAGAACAACTTCAAGACCATGTGGGTTCCTGTGACAGTGAGGAACTGATGGGTCTGTTCCAGTCACGAGGATGGTCCAGAGATGGGGGACACTGATGACATCTTGCCATGCTAACAGTTAGCGGCTGTGTGTGGCTGCAGGTGGCCCAGGACCAAACCAGAGAGGATGGAACTTGCATTGCCATGATGTGTTCACCATCTGGATACCACTGCTGACATGTACACATAAAGAATTATTTGACATTGAAACTGGGACTCAGAACAGTTGGACATTGAAACTGAGACTCAAACATTTTTTTGTTTTTGTACGTTTATTTCTAGTATTCAGAGGCAAGATATTTTTTGAAGAAAAGAAACAGGGGAGAGTGATTGATATAGAGGCAGGGAGGCATTGAACAGGCTGTCAAGATACAGGGGTAAAGCTGGGGAGGGTGGGGGGCAGGTGCTGTGGGAGATCAAACGAAGGACTTGTATGCATGCATATGAGCATAACCAATGAATGAAAGACACTGGGGTGGGGGGTGCTGGTGGGGACATGTGCTGGAGGGTAGGTGAGGCTGGGGGGGATAATGGGGGGGGGAGGGAAAACATATGTACTACTATTAAATCTAAGTTATACTGCAAAAAATATTTTTAAAAAAGACTTGCTTTACTGAGATTTTCACTTTATTATGGTAGTCTGGAATTGAACACTTAATACCTCTGACATATGCCTGTACTAAAATCAAATTTAAAAAGAACATTTTGAGATTGTTTTGGACAATGGGTCATAAGCAAAGGTCTTTTGGAAGCATTTCTATGTAAACCTTTGTATCATAAAAGAAATAGATTCCAAAGCAGCACTTGATGGCAAACCCCTTTGCTCTCCTTTCTGAGTATTGATTTGATGGCTGGAACTGCAGCAGCCATCCTACTGATGTGAGTAAATAAGTAGGAGGATTGAAAATTTCACATAATAAGGATGATAGTGCAAGAGGATAAAAAGAACCTGGGTTTGTAATGATATTTTTGAGTCCCTATAGCTGTATGTTCTGGATCTTTTACTTTTAGACCTCCTATTAATTTACATTGCTGTGAGTTGGACCATCAAGTGTGTCTAAACATTCCAAAGTAACACAAAGTTTAAAAAAAATTTACTTGATGAAGAGCTACTGACATAGGAAGTAGGTCCCATTTTTGCCTTCAAAAATAAATCCATGAAAAAATAAATCTCTCCTTCTACCACAAAAGAAATATATTGAAAAGCATTGTATTATCTTTCAACAGAGCAAAATTAGAGACATTCATTTGCTTGTTAATGTTAACAAAACAACTTGTAGTCGTGAAGCTAAAACAAACATTAGTTATGTGCCATTGGAAGTTTGTTCCAAGTTTAATGTGCCTTATGCTTCCTATAGGAAGATTTCTAACAGCAGAACCACATTAACCTTAAATTTCCTATTTCTTTTCAGTGTCCACATTAAAAGGAAAATACTGATTCTCTACTGAAGCATAACCTTGCAGATACGGGAGTTTCTTTTATAAAACTAGAAAAGAGCTTGGCTAGCTATTTGACTCTTCAGAGGCCCTATTCTTCCTTATTACTTTCAAAGAGAAAAGAATAAATACTTGTTTTCAAGGGGCCTTTAAAAATAAGTCTATAAAGTAGTAAAGTAACTTTACAATATACAACTAAGACTTGTGTATTTATAGAAATAAGAAGGTCAATGTCGCAACATAATTATGTGCATTTCAATGTTATAAGGTTAGTATGAAATTATAAAGTGAAAACTAAACAAGGGACAACAGAAAAGCTTTTAGTTGGTCTGTAGACTATTCAAATGCAGAGTATATATGTTTGACTCATTCAGACACATGAGATCATTAGTTCACTAATAGATGGAGCTGCTGAGATGTGCCTGATAGGTCAGCCTCTGCTCAGTTCTGTTTGTTTCTATCGCTAGCAATTCTCCAGGAGTGGGGGGTGTGGGTTCAGTAAAGACACTTGCAAATTTAGGCAAACAGAGACACCAGCCAATGCTGAGAGGAGGATTGTTAAAAGTGCAGCATCTTTGCCAGTGTGTCCATCTATTCAGGCAGTGAGATCCAGGCCCAGCGTAATTCACAGTGCAATGATGATTCTGCTTTTCCTTGCACTGGCTTTTAATTCTTACTCTCTAAAGATTAGTTACCACCTTATTTTAGAAATAGGAAATAACTCATCTCCACTCCACTCTACCAAACCCATCTTCTGGCAGTTCTCCCCTGTCTCAATCTGTCCCCTTTAATCTTTCCCTAGACCTCAGCCTTTCTAACTCTCCCACTCCATTCCCTCCCCCCACTTTCCCCACGCATACAAACACACTGAATAGCATACCTAGACCCTGTTGTTTTCTCTGTTTCTGACTCTAATTCCCACTTACCGTCATTATCTTCTGAGTTGTATCTGGGGCTATATCTATTGCCACTCTTCATTAGATACTGGCTAGAGTCCTGTGAATGAGACTCTTCCCTCTACCAATCCTGAAATAATTTCTGAAAGACTCCAGGAACACCAGTGACAACCCAGAGATGTTCTTAAACCATTAAAGACACTCAGCTACTCCATTCTTGCCACAAAAATAGGGCGTTTCTGTATTTGTGGGGGAGGAATTGGCACGTCAGAAGAGCACATTAGGTGAGTAAATAAAGATGAATGAAAGGACTGTTATCTGCTAAAAAGGTAAACTAACAAACAAAACAAAACTATAATTTTTCTCTCCTGCATTTCATTACCCCTTTTGGTAGTATTGGCAGCAAGCATTTCAGTGCTACTAAGCATATAGTAATGTTATATACATGGTAAGTCTAAACACCATCATGTGAAATATTATAATTTCCATTTTAGAGATGGAGACACTGAGGTTTAGAGAGGTTAAGTAACTTACTCAGGGTCATAGTTGGCATATGACAAAGTCAAGACTTTAAATTACATCAGGCTCAGGATTTCAAGACCTGCTATGAACCACATTGCTATGAAACCTTACAAGTCACATGAGTTATTCATCACCCCAAGGTTATTCTCCTGAGAACCAACTATCAAGGAGCAAATGGTTCCTTCCAGTGTAGACTTAACCTTTTGTAAGTCTTGCCTTTTCCTGAGCTTTGGCCCTGGTTCCAAAAAGTTATTTCCCTCAGCAAGTGGTGGATGATGGTTTTAAAACCATATAAACTACTATTGGACCTTTACCATACCAAAAAAAGAGATTAGTGTAATAATTCCCAAATACCCTCTCTGCTTCTACTTAGCTCTCCAAATCGGGTAAATGGTCATTCCATTATTAGTAGTCTCTTTCACTTTCGAAAGTGTCCCAATTTGGATGATAAATTATATGGTCACCCCACCCACGTACCATTGCCATCTTAGTTTTCTTCAAATATCGACTTCAACATGTAATCAATCTGCTAAAAAAATGAAGAACTCCTGCTAGATGTATAGGGAACATTTCTGACTGCCCAGCAACCTACCCTTCAGGTAACGTCCTTCCACATTTCATTTCATTCTGGGGAAACTGTTAATCACTATTGGTCACACTGTCCTACCGTAACATCCCAACCAAGGATAGTCTAATAATCCAGGTATAGTGAATCATTGCAACCCATTCCAAGTGTGGGCAAGTGATCCAAGAAAGGCCAAAGCACTACTGGGCATTAAGTGAGAAGATATTTTCTGGTAAGGTTTGTAGGCTAGGATATTGTATTTGGAACTACTGGCAGCAATAATTCCTGCCACATGGAGAGCACTGTCAATCAGTGATGAGGAGTATACAGAGAGGCTGAGGGTGTATTGTGATGGCAAAAAGGTGAGTGCGCCAAAGCATACATTAAGTACCCTCAATGAGCATGGCCTCATATCTTTGATCCCCACTTTTTAATTCTATAAATTACTCCTGTATCTTTCCATTTTATGTGCACCAACAAACTCTCTTTTTCTGCTCAAGGTAATTGAAATTTGGTTACTTTAATTTACATATAAAAGTGCCCTGACATATAATATCCCCTCAAATTCACCTTCAATAATATTCAAAGATATGAAAAGAATTCTAAATAAGACCCCATTTCCAACTGAGCAGAATGGCATATATAAGCTACACAGTCAGCTCATTGGAATATTTCCATGCACCTTTGGCTGCCCGTCCCCCTTCCCTGCCCTCTCCACACACATATTCCTGAATAGGCAAAGATGCAACCACCACCTAAATACTCTATGAACAATGACAAGTTCACTTGCCTCCTTCACAATGGGAAGTGGTCTGAGGTTACACACAGCTGCTATATCCAAGAGTAATAATAGATTTCACAAAGCCTCAACTCATCAAGCCCAGTGTTTTTCAATAATTTGTAGTAAATGAATAGAAAATTTTTGTTTCTAATCTGACATAAACAAATTCATTGGGAAAATGCAATAAAAATGAATTGCTATAAAAATGAAAATTAAAAACATGAAATGAACGCCTTGATTTTTTTTTACTATTACATAAAATAAGCATAGAAATTTTGATAGCAATTTGATAGAATAATTTTAAATATTTACTCTCTATTCCTGTACTTTTGCAACATGAACCAGTAGTAAACAGCTTACAGACTGGCACCAGCCTACAGATGCCACAATCTGGGAGCTTTTATTGCAATCTCCCATTAGGAATAGCCACAGGCACCATTCAGTATCCAGATCTGCCTCAGTTACTGCATTAATTTGTTCCAATGAGGAGACAACATATGGATAGCAGTTGTAATAAGAATCACCACCTGATTAAAGAATAATATGCTGGGCAGCTTTGCTGGCACCAGCTCCAACTATTTTTTCCATGGCTTAAGCTCCCATCAGGCACATGTGCCAGGGTTCCAGCTTCCAGAAGGTGACCTCATTGCTGGGATCCCAGAGCACTAAATTCTTTCTTTTTTTCAGTTTATTTTTTATTTATCTTTTATTGTTTAAAGTATTACAAATAGTAGTACATATGTCTCCTTTTTCTCCCCATTGACCTCCCCCCAACCTCCTCTACCCCTCAGTACATGCCCTCAATTGCCCCCTCCCCCCAGTGTCTTGTATCCATTGGTTATGTTTATATGCATAAGTACAAGTCCTGCATTCCAACCATATGTCCAACATCCAAATATCATTGCTGACATGTACACATAAGGAACTGTTTGACATTGAAACTGGGACTCAGAACTGTTGGACATTGAAATTGGGACTCAAACACTTTTTAAAAAAATTTTTTTTTAATATATTTTCTTTTATTGATTTTTTACAGAGCAGAAGGGAGAGGGATAGAAAGTCAGAAACATCGATGAGAGAGAGACATCGACCAGCTGCCTCTTGCATGCCCCCTACTGGGGATGTACCCGCAGCCAAGGTACATGCCCTTGCCGGAATCGAACCCGGGACTCTTCAGTCCGCAGTCCAACGCTCTATCCACTGAGCCAAACCGGTCTCAGCTAGGACTCAAACACTTTTTGTTATTTTATGTTTATTTCTAGTCTGCAGAGGCATGGTTTTTTAAAGAAAAGAAATGGGAAAATATAGATACAGAGGCTAAAAAGCATTGATCAGACTGTCAAACTACAGCTGAAAGGCAGAGGAGTTTGAGTGTGGGCATGGGGGGGGGGCTGTAAGAGATCAACCAGAGCACTAAATTGTTTTATTTTTTATTTTAATTCATTTTAGAGAGGAAGGGAGGGAGAGAACAAGCTAGAAACATCAATGAGAGAGAATCATTGATCAGCTGCCTCCTGTATGTCCCCCACCGATGATTGAGGCAAAAACCCAGGTATGTGTCCTGGACTAGAATTGAACTCAGGACCTTTCAGTCCGCAGGCCAACACTTTATCCACTGAGCTAAGCCAGGCAGGCCAGAGCACTAAATTTTTATACCATAGAAGTGACTTCCTACTGTTTACTGAGCTCCTCATTGTCTTCTGATTTTCTAACTTCTCAGTCACCTGGTTTCCTGCATTGTAAATACTTGAAGTGGATGCTATTTTCCCAGAAAAGCTACCTGTTTGTCAACTAAGACTGAACACACTAGTCCCTGTGGGACTATATTTAACACACTTCGTTCTCAGTATATAATAGGAATGCTTATCCTTGGCAACTTTTAGCATCCCCAAATTAACTCTCTCATCTCTTTTGTAAAGTCTGTTTAGAATAGGAGAGCCAAATGACAGCTTTTTGCATAGCCCATACCTTCAAAATAACTTATCAAAAGCAATACCACATCTTAGGATATATCCAAAAGCTTGAAATATGTACATGAGGATATTCATAGCTTATTTTCATCCAGTTCCTTGGGTTAGCCATTTCAAACACTAATAACAATAGAAAGAAAGGCTTGTGGTATGTGTTTTATATGTATCAAAAAAGTAAAACAAACAAACAAACACAACAACCAACAAACAAAAAATAGACTTGAAAGGCTGGCTCATCAATATAATTTCTGAAGATTCCATGTTTAATTTGAGCCAAAGATTTCTGCGTGTCTATTTTCTGTACCCTGATTACTGCACTGCCTTCATTCAGATCTCTGACCACACCCATTGCTGTCTGCAATCACTTGCCTTAAGTATGATTCCTAACTCTGCTGAGTTTAGGGATCTCATTTTCATTGCATCTCTCTTCTCTGTAGTCCTGGCCCATGAATACAGCAATGTGCATGTTTAAGGGATTCTGCAGTCTGGCTAAGCAATCTGCTTCTTGTGGGAAAGAAGGCTCTTCTGAGCTCCAGGAGACCAGAATGAGAGGGCATGCACATACACATATGTCCAAACTAATGCATGAGAGGGAGGTTTTCCATGCACATACACATATGTCCAAACTAATGCACAAGAGGGAGGTATTCCATGCACATACACATATGTCCAAACTAATGCACAAAAGGAAGGTATGCCATGCACATACACATATGTCCAAACTAGTGTTTTTAGTTCTTGCAGGCCTTGAGAGCAAGCATAGCCCAAGAATGATAGAGGAGAAGGAATTCAATTAGCGCAGTATTCAGTAATAGTCTGCACTCACCAGGCCATCAAACTTTTAATTAAAGCTGGCTGCTTAGACTAGCTCACTGAATATAGGTGAGCACTATAGCAACACTTTCAGTGCATCTCAATTTCTGAAATTTCCTTTGAAAATGTTTTCTTCACTGTACCCTCAAAGGCATGTATGTGCTAAATTTTAATTAACCTTTGTTATAGAGAGAGGAATAATGGAAAAGAGAGATAAGGGATTGGGCCATGTATAGTTGGTTGCCAGACAAAATATAAAACACCCAGTTAAATTTGAATTCAGATAATATTTTAATACAAGTATGTCCTAGACACATTTGGGACATACATATACTAAATCAAATCCGTCATTGGTTATCTGGAAGGAAATTTAACTGGGAGTTCTGTGTTTTTATTTGCTATTTCTGGCAACTCTATAAGTGAGGGCAATTGGCATTAGATTCTTGTTATATACAAAAGGCTTAACTACACTGGGAAGGGGAGTATAAACAAATGGCTAAGAACCAAGGCTATGGAGTAAGGTTGCCTAGGCTTGAATCATATCACCTCCACTTAATGATTGTGATCTTCACCAGGATCAGCTTCATAGTTTATGGGGCCAGGATCTCTCATCAGATTCATTCTCTTCATTTGGCAACTGCTCACAGATACCCAGATCTTCACCCTGATGAGATGCCCATTGCCTGAGGGTGGGAGATGGATGAGCTTTCTGGCTACCACTAACCATGAGCTTTCAGATTTCTGTCCCAGAACATAGAAGAGAGCCACACTGCCTTTCACTCTGCACAGTCCAATGTACTATTTTTTCCAAGTACTATTTTTCTCTAGGTATCTGTTGTCTGCAGCTACCATCAGTATTAGTTGGGGGTTTCTTTTTTGGTAGCAACAGAAAGAAATCCAATATAACAAGAAAAACATGGATTTGGGGGGAAGGCATCTAAGGTTATTCACATGACTCAAGCAGGGGCTGCACAGATAGCTTCAGAAAGGGCAGGAGGAGGAGCAGTGCAATGTCAGAACCCAGCTGCAAACCCATCTTTTCTGCCTTTGTCTGTCAGGTCTCCATATCTTTCGGGGGCTGCCAGCTTGAATTCAGGTGCTCTCTTCCTGAGAATGATGGCACAGCCCATGCCTTTGAGGGAATCAATGCTTCCCAGTTGAAGTCTATTGTGAGCTTTGCTCCAGTAACCCTGTTAGGACTCTATTATAGAAAAAAATAATCAGAGATGTAAAATACGGATAAACAAAGCTTTATATTACAGTGAAAAATGGCAAGCAAGTTAAATGTCCAACAGTAGGGGAAAGATTAAAATAACAAAATGGGGAAATAAAATGTGGGATATTACTGTAATTATTTATGAAGTGAATGCTGGATTGGTATTTAATGTATTGGGAAGTCCTCATATAAAATTTATAATTCATGTCAGACCTTTATAATGATTCCGTTTTGCAAAAGACTGGCAGGAAATATAAGAAAAATTAAAACTCACCAATCTCACCGCCCAGATATAATTTCACTGTTCACAGCTAGATTGCCTCCATTTTTCTAAGGAGTCTGGAAATTATTTTTTAATTAAGATTTCTGATTGCTCATGAATCTGGCTGCAACATGCCTTTGAAATGGATTTTTTGTTTGTTTGTTTCTTGAACTAGACCCTCAAGAAAAACCAACTAACGTCGTTTTCCAAATGCCTCGTGCTTATCCCACAAGTTGTTTGCCTTATAGTCAGCATTTGTGATTCAGGATCCACAGAAGTCCAAGTCTTTCTTGAAACCTCCGCCAGCTCCTGGGGTTGTCATCTGCCACCACACTCCCCTACATTTTGCTGTATCACTCATACCAGAAAACTTACGAGTGTTCTGTAGTTAGTTTCAAAAGCATGGAAAATTTTTTAAATTTCACATTGTTGTTGCCAGGTAGAAGGAGGGAAGAGAGGCAAGGGGGAAGGGAGCAGAAAGAGAGAATAGAAAAAAACACATAGATTATTTCACTTTAGAGATGTTAGAGAGTAAAGAAAACATTGACAACCAAAATGCAATGTGATCCTTGATTAGGTCTTCAATCAAACAACTGCTACAGGCATCTCAAACTCGTGTGTATGAATCACTGGATTCCTGTCAAAATACAGAGATGCCTAAGCTGCTGGTTTATGGATCAAGCTTTAAGAAGCAAAAATCTGAAGGTCATTTTAAGAACTACAAGAAAAAAATGACTATATATTGGGTGATACATCAATGTTTCAGTTCTTCAGTGTGTTAAGGGTACGTGATTATATGAGATAATGTCATCTGTGGGAGATAGGTATGAAAGTGATTAGGGGTAAAGTGTCATGATCATTTGTAACTTTCAAATGGCTTAGCAGTAAAATCATGTATGTAATTATGTATATGAAAAGTAAAATATTGAGTCAAATATTAACAATTGCTGAATTTTAGTGAAAGGTATATGTGTTCACTCTACTTCATTTTAGCTTTTTTCTTTGTTTCTCTGTGTTTTTAACATTTTTTAAAATTTTATTGGAGTTACATTGGTTAGTTAATAAAATTATATAGGATTCCAGTGTGCAATTCTATAATTCGTCTTTCTATTGTATTTTGTGTTTACCACTTGAAGTCTAATCTTCTTCTCTCACCATTTGTACCTCCTATAAAATTTTCTACCTGCCTATTATAGTACCTGCAGCAGCCAGACTTCAGGATGGCCCTCAGTGACCACTCTACTTCCTGGCTTTCAGATCCTTGTATAGTCCTCTCCCACACTACTAGTACACCAGGTTTGGTCTGTAGAACCAATAGAATATAGCAGAAATAATACTTTACTTATGAGATTAGGTTTCAAAAGGAACTGCACTTCTGTTTTGGTTTCTCTTCCTCTCTGATCACTCACTCTGGGGGAAACCAGCTTCATGTTGTGTGAGCAGCCGCGGTGGGAAGGTGAGCTACAAGGAAAGGAACTGAAGCCAAGGCTGGACAGTGTGGCTCAGTTGTTGAACATCCACCTATGAACCAGAAGGTCACAGTTTGATTTTGATTTCTGGTCAGGGCACATGCCCAGTTGCAGGCTGGATCCCCAGTAGGGGGCGTGCAAGGGGCAGCTGATCAATGATTCTGTCTCATCATTTATGTTCCTATTTTTCCCTTTCTCTCTGAAATCAATAAAAATACATAAAAAAAAAAAAAAAGGAACTGAGGCCTTCCAACCAACAACCACGTGAATGAGCTTGGAAGCAGTTCCTCCAGCACCTTTAGATGACGATGGCTCTGGCCAACACCTTAGCTGCAATCCCATGAGAGATCCTGAGCCATACCATCCAACTAAATGTCTTCCAGATGCCTAACACATAGAAGCCGAGATGATGTTTGTTTTTAAACTGCTGAGTTTTGGGATGATTTGTCATGTAGCAGACCTGACTAAAGGAGGAAGAGTGAAAGATACCTACTTCCTTCTCTGCTAAGGCCACAGGAAAAGCACACATGTGGTAGGAGTTAATAAGTCCACAAAGAGAGCAGAGGGCAGAGGCAGGTTGTATGGTGCAAGGGCAATAGTGGTATTTTTTTAGCCTCTGGACCCAGTCAAATGTCATGCCCGAGTGTCATGCCTATTGTCTTCAACATCATGAGCCAATAACCCATTCCCCACCCCTGCTCCCCTTTTAAAAATTCAGAACCTTCCAAAGTAAATTTAGGCCTGCTGAAACATTTTGGAACTCTCTCCAGCCAACAAATTTAAATTGATACTGATGTGAAGTCAGCCCAAGATAGTCATTTGTCCCCGTTCCCCATCTCTTGATGGCTGTGATGAGACTGATTTGAATTTGGTTTCTATCACTTGCAACCAGGAGTCATGACTCATAAAAGCCCTCTATAGGACTAGTTTCTTGCCTTACTGTGATCATTTTCTTTTTATTGCATCTTTCCCGCCAAGGTCATGGTGGCTGGTCCCAAATCATAAGTTAGGCCGTGCTTTTCAGGTTTCCTGAAAAATAAGTTCTGTTTACTTATGTTTCTAAGAAAGCTCATAAGGCATTTTTCCCAAGGAAGCCTTAACATGTTGAGAATATAGCAATTTGACTAAGTGATCTACATTTATCCATGGTAAATTTCCACTATAGTATATGATATTTTGCTTCCTAAGTTAGCAAATCAAACACTCTTTGGGTAACGAGCCAACTGTTTAAGTTGAAGCAGGCTGAGCAGTCATTGTGAAAAGAACCACAATAAACAAATCTCACACATGAATCAGCTAAGATTCTGAGTTCCAAGATGCAGTTTCTCCATACTTGCTGCTCTCAGTACTAAGTAGTCTGTAGAGGTCATACAATTAACCCACAATTTTGCTTCCTCCCAATTCGGAACTACAGCAGTGAGTTTACAAAATTGGGGTCTTGTTGTCACCCAGCACCACTGCAAAAATGACAAATAGATAATTCATTCTTAAAGTTATAATTAGACAAAGTCAAATGTATTGGTACCACTCCTAACTGCTCTTCCCCACATAATTCCAAAATTTGCCATTTCTCAGAATAACATTGTACTCAAAGTCGAAATTTGTCTCAACAGCATCATCTTTTACCAATTTCATTTATTTAGCCTGGTGACAATTCACAAAACTTGCCTCTGGGAAAAACTAAATTTAAATAATACTGTTAAGGGTGTTTGCCCCTTAGTTCAATACATTTAGCAGCCGGATACTGAGCTAAGGGAGCTCAGAGGCATTAGCATAAACAATAACCATCATTTTCCCCCTAAAACATATTCTCACTTTACCATGACAGCATCAGAGACTCTGGAACCAGATTATTTGGATTCAAAGCTCAGATGTTCCATTTAAAACCACATAACCAACTCCTCTCTGCTTCAGTTTTACATCTGTAACACAGGGACAATAATGATATCCATCTTATAATTGTTGCTGTAAAAGTTATGTTATTTGGAAAACACTTAAAATACTACCTGGTACAAATATTAAATAAAGTACCAGCACAGAACATCTTGAAATATGATTGTATATATCTCTATATACCCTAGGAAGTACTTTAGCATCTTCCAATAGAGGCATTACCATTGCATCCTGTGTAGCATTAGTTCTCTTCTACATCCTGTGGAAGAAATTAGATTAAGGTGATCACAGAGTATTGGTACCACAGATGCAACTGCCCACTCCCCTCCGCCAAATAACACACATACATGAGTCCTCTATGTGAGTAGGTGTTATTTCAAGCTAAAAATTATTTCTGCAACATCTTTGAAAATACAATGTCTGGCACACAGTAAACAATAACTAAGAACTCAGAGACAAAGCAACAAACAAACAGAAATAACTGAAAATAAAATTCACAAGCACTTCTGATGTTGAAGTTTTTAGACAAAGACTTTAAAGTAATCATACTTAGAGAGAAACCAAGATGGTGGCATAGGTAAACACCTAAGCTGCAGCCTCGCACAACAAATTCAAAACTACAACTAAAATACAAAGTGGACATCATCCAGAACCACAGGAAGGCTGGCTGATTAGAAATCCTACAACTAGAAGGAAAGAGAAAAGCACACTGAGACTCAGAGGAGCTGCAGGAGGCAGAGGTACTGAGACGTGAGCATGCAGAGAGGACTGGAAACTGAGTATGCGGCTGACTTTCTCAAGTGGGAGAGAGAAAAAAAGCTCCCGACTGCACTGAACTCCAGTTCTGGGTGAGACTCTGGGAACCCAGAATAATTTGGGGAGAAATTGGACTGCCTGGCAGTGGGTGGAACTCAAAAGCAGCTTTCTCTCAGAGGTACTTGCAGCAATTACCAGGGGACACTGAGACACAGGGGCATTTTAGGACAGGGCTGAAGGGAAACCAATGCTGTCTGCTCTGTCCTGAGACTCCGTCCCATTCAAGCTGAGCACAGAGGCTTTTGCAAGTCTTCTCCCATAAGGGTGTTTCCAGCATAGAAGTTCTCCCAGTGTAGACACAGCTGATCCTCACAGCCAATTGGCCTGAAGGTCAATTCCTCCCAGTGATACCAACAACAATCAAGGCTTAACTACAACAAGACTGTGCACACAGCCCACAGAGGGGTGAACCAAGAGTGTCCACCTCAGGTAACTGGGGAGGCTAAGCCACTGGGCTCTATAGGACACCTAGCACACAAAGCCACTCTATCAACTCAGGAAAGCAGCCAAAATGCAGAGACAAAGAAACATCACAGATGAAAGAAATGGAGGAAAGCAAATGACTGGATATAGAGTTCAAAACCATAGTTATAAGGTTTTTCAAGAATTTCCTAGAAAAGGCCGATAAATTTAGTGAGACCCTCAAGGATATGAAAAAGGAACAACTAGAAATTAAGCATATACTGACTGAAATAAAAATATTATACAGAGATCTAACAGCAGACTAGAGGATTGTAAGAATCAAGTAAAATACGTGAAATACAAAAAGCAAAAAACACTCAGCCAGAAAAGCGAAAAGAAAAAAGAATCCAAAAAGATGAAGATAGTGTAAGGAGCCTCTGGGACAACTTCAAGCGTACCAACATCTGAATTATTGGGGTGCCAGAAGAAGAGAGAGAGCAAGATACTGAAAACCTATTTGAAGAAATAATGACTGAAAACTTCCCCCACCTGGTGAAAGAAATAGACTTACAAGTCCAGGAAGTGCATAGAATCCCAAACAAAAGGAATACAAAGAGGACCACACAAAGACACATCATAATTAAAATGCCAAGAGCAAAAGACAAAGAGAATATTAAAAGCAGCAATAGAAAAAGAGTTAGTTATCTACAAGGGAACATCCATATGACTGTCAGAGGATTTCCCAACAAAAACTATGCAACCCAGATGGGAGTGGCAAGAAATATTCAAAGTGATGAACAGCAAGAACCTACAACCAAGATTACTCTACTCAGCAAAGCTATCATTCAGAATTGAAGGGAACATAAAGAGCTTCAAAGAAAAAACTAAAGGAGTTTATCACCACCAAACCAGTATTATATAAAATGCTGAAAGGTATTCTTTAAGGAGGAGAAAAAGAAGAAAAAGGTAAAGATAAAAATTATGAACAACAAATACATATCTAACAACAAGTGAATCTAAAAATCAAGTGAATAAAAAAAATCTGATGAACAGAATAAACTGGTGAATATAATAGAATCAGGGGCATAGAAAGGGAGTGGACTGACAATTTTCAGGGGGAAAGGGGTGTGGGGGTGCAGGAAGAAACTGGACAAAAATTGTACACCTATGGATGAGGACATTGGGGGAGGGGGATAAGGCAGAGGGTGGGATAGGAATCAGGTGGAGAGGAGCTATGGGGGGAAAATAGGAACAATTATAATAATCTGAACAATAAAGATTTATTAAATTAAAAAATCATACTTATTTTGTTCAGGGAGACAAAAAGTGATTGAGAATTTTGGAAGAAAATTGAAAACCATAGTAAAATACCAAACAGAAACTATAAGTCAAATAAGTAACAATTTAATAGATTGACTTAACAGCTGTTTAGGTAGCTAAACAATCAGTAGCCTGGAATATTGATTGGTCAGAAGGAACTATCCAGAATGAAGCAAAGAGAAGAAAGAAAGGAAACATTAGAAAGGAGGGTAAGAAACGGAAGCTACATATAAAGAGAAAACAACCAAGTACATCATACTAAAATGTTAAAAACCAGAAAAGAGAGAAAATCTTAAAGAGGTCAGAAGTAACATAAAAGGCATATTGCTTTCAAAAGAGCAGCAATTAGGCAGACAGCTAACTTTTTCAATAGTTAATAGAAGCCAGAAAACAAGAAAAAAATATCTTCAAAGTGCTGACAGGAAATAACACTCAACCTAGAATTATAAAGCTAGCAAAAATATATTTTAAGAATAAAGTGAAATAAACAATTTGAAGGCACTTCAGAATTTATATTCAGTAGATAAGCACTAAACACTAAAGGCATGTTTTGCAGGCAGAAGGAAAATTACACCACGTGAAAGTTGAGATTCAGAAAGAAATCAAGAGTAATTAAAAGGTGACTATGAAGCAAATTTAAATACTAACAATGATGATGATTACTATGATAATGTTTAAAATACAGGCAGAATTAAAGGACATACAATGATGGTTTAAAAGTTTAGAGGAGAACTAAAAGGAATTGAGGTACTTAAAAGAGTCTAAGGTCCTAGCCTTTTCCATGAAGACGGTAAAATATCAATTAATAAAGGGCTTTAAGAACCAAAAAATATGTTGTAATCTTCTGATTAATCTGCAAAAGAAGGTGTAAATTCCAAGTTAGTAGAGGAAGAAAATAGAACAATGATTTTCAGTAAAGACCAGAAAGGAGAAAATTTTGGAAGAAAAAAAAAATAAGATAGGTGGGATGAAGAGTAGAAAGCATTGAGTAAACCAGACATGAAACAATTTATACTGAATGATTCCAATCACCTGAAATTCCAAACAAAACTAAACTATAGGGCTTAAGGATCCATACCTAGTTAGCAAAACTAAAGAAAAGTGGGAAAATGGTAACCATAAACATTCAGAGAAGTTGCTTTTGAGAAAGAGATTGTGGTAATTTTGGAGGGAACATGAATGGTTAAGGAGGTTCTACTACTTGGATCACCAGGTGGTTACCTGATGGACTTTTGTGCCAATTAACTTATATATAGGTACTAGAGGCCTGATGCATGAAATTCGTGCATGGGAGTGGTTCATAGGGCTGGCCATCGATTGAAGCGTGAGTGTCTGGTGTGGAAGAGCAGGTCCTCTGGGCAGCTGACCTTTGGGCAGCACCTGGGTTCCCATGTGCCCCCTTCTTCCTGAGTCATCAGGCCCCCACTGGGCTCCCTCAGCACCTGGGAGCCAGGCAGTGACCTTTCCCCACCACTGCTGCTGCTGGTTGCCATCTGTGTGATGATTGGGTCCCGCTTACACCCGACTTGGCCTGCTGCCGCCTGCTCACCTGCTCCATCATCCCACCATGGTCCTGCTCTCATGGGGACCCACTGGGGCCAGCAGTGCCTCTACTGCCACCCAAGCCAGCACCATGTTGCCAACACCCACCATGTTCTGTGCTGCCCCCTGTTGGTCAGCGCACATCATAGTGAGTGGTATAACTCGTGGTCAAGGGGACAATTTGAATTAATAGGATTTATTATATAGGAATTTATGCAAATCAACCAAACAGTGGAATGGTTGGTCACTATGATGCCCACTAACCACCACAAGGCAGATGTTCTATGTAGGAACTGCCCATTGGTGGTCAGTGTGTTCCCACAGTGGGAGAGCTGCTCATCCAGAAGCTGGACTCATAGCTAGTGAGCACAGCAGTGGTGACGGGAGACTCTCCTGCCTCTGTAGCAGTGCTAAGGATGTCCTGCTGACAGCTTAGGCCTGCTCCCCATGGGAAGCGGGCCTAAACTGTCAGTCAGACATCCCCCAAGGCTTCTCAGACTGTGAGAGGGCACAGACCTAGCTGAGGGACTACCCCCTCACTGAGTGCATGAATTTAATGCACCAGGCCTCTAGTATGATATAATCTTAGAAATATATAGTATAGACATATAAAATAAGATACTAAACCACAGCAATAGTATGCACTTGTTAGCGTTGTGAATGACAGACAGCCTTGCTGGATATAGTAATATTGGTCTCATCTCCTTGCTTTCCATCACCTTGAGTACTTCAGGCCATTCCCTTCTGGCCTGTAGAGTTTCTGATGAGAAATCAGGGTTAAGCTTTATGGGAACTCCTTTGCAGGTAACAGTTTTCTTTTCACTTGCTGCCTTTAAGATTGTCTCTTTGTCTTTAATTTTTGACATTTTAATTATGATGTGTCTGGACATGGGCCTATTTGGATTCTGATTGTTTGGGGTTCTCTGTGCCTCCTGAACTTGTGTGACTTTTTCCTTTTAGGGAAGCTTCTGCCATTATTTCTTCAAACATCTTCTCTATGCCTTTCTCCCTTTCTGCCTCTTCTGGCACACTTGCTATTCTAATATTGTTATGTTTCATGTTGTCCCACAGCTCCCTTAAGCTGTCCTTCTGCTTTTTAATTATTTTTCTTTCTGTTTTTCTGATTGAGTGATATTTTCAATTCTGTCTTCTAATTCACTGATTCAGTCCTCAGCTTCCCTTAATTTGTTTATTCCTTTCAATATGTTGTCATTCTTTACCTCAGACTGTTCTTTTTTCATAGTTACTATATATTTTTTCATGCTGTTGAACATCTTTACCATCATTACTTTGAACTCCGATTCAGATAAATTTCTTATCTCTGCCTCATTTTTCTCTTCTTCTGGAGAATTCTCTAGTTCTTTCATTTGGGGGCTGTCTCCTCATTTTGGCTTTCTACTTGGGTTTGTTACTATGATTAGGTAGATCCTCTATACCTCTCAATATCTAGGGCAGGACAGTTTTTTAAAAAAATATATTTTATTGATTTTTTACAGAGAGGAAGGGAGAGGGATAGAAAGTCAGAAACATCAATGAGAGAGAAACATCAATCAGCTGGCACACCCCAGTAAGGTACATGCTTTTGAGCAGAATCGAACCTGGGACCTTTCAGTCCACAGGCCGATGCTCTATCTATTGAGTCAAACTGGTTTTGGCTAGGGCAGGACAGTTTTAAAGGCTGTTTCTGACTAGTTAGATCAGGCAAAGACTCAAGCCTCCAGAGACCACCTTTGCCTATAGATTGACAGAATTCTGACTTGAATTGCCCCCAGGCAATTATCCTCAGGTGTGGTATGAGTTTTTTTCCACAGCTTGGGGCAGTTGCTAATGCCTGGAGGCTAATTATTATTTTAATCTTTTAAGTGGCCTCACGGCAAGGTATTTTCCATTAGGGTGTGTCAACTGTCTTCCCCCCAGGCAAGGCAGATGTCTATGTGGGAAAGATGTCCTCCACTATGTGAGGGAACGACTCAGCCCAAGAAACTTGGGGTGTCTGCATTCTGAGCTTTGTCCCCAGAGTCCCCAGTCCTGGTTTCTGCACTCACAGCTCCAGTCCATCTCACCCTCCCTCTGCCAGAGGACAAGGTGGATGGCTTCTCAGGGAATTTTGTTCATTGGCCCCTTAAGAGGGTGCCTGAATTTTCAGCTGTTACTCCCTGGCAGACAGCACACCACTGCTTTTCACAGCCAGATGTTATGTGGGTACCCTCCTCAGTTTTGGTGCTCTCTGCTGGGGGGTGCAGCTTGGGGATTAGATCCCAGAGTTCTCCGTGGCCACCCCTCATAGCTGAGATATCTCTCTGGAATTTCAGTTGCTGCCTGTGGGCACTGGCCCTCCCTTTCACACCTCTGCTCCTCTAGGTTCAATAGTCTCTATGTAGTGTCCACTTTTGGTCCTTGGGTGTCAGGTTTCTTTCCTGATTTTCTCATTGATTATTCATGAAGTTTTTCTGTATTTTAGTTGTAATACCATTTTGTTTCTGGACACATGTCCATACAGCATCCACTTGCTCTGCCACCATTTTTAATATCTTCTGTGAATTTAAATTGGCATTTCCTTAGCTTTATTGTTTAAATCTTGATCCAGTATACCCTGCAATGGAGGTACATGTCCTTGACCAAATTGAACCTGGGACTCTTCAGTCCACGGGCCAATGCTCTATCCACAGCTAAATTGGCCAAGGGTCTTCTTCCCAGCTCACCAACCATCCTGTTGTCTTCAAAACTTTTCCCTTCTCCCAAGTTCCCTTTTTCTCTGCTCTTGTTAGTATTAAAAAGCTCACACACTTGCATATATTCATGCAAACCATTTTTAAGACATACATAAAAATTTTAACTTGGCCCTTTGCCTCTAAAAGTGAAGACAAAGACTCTGGTATTTATGAAAGGCAGGGGCTAATTTTCACCTATATGGTTTTATTTTGAAAATGCCTTGGAATTATATATGATTTTTTTTTAAATCACTAACCTATAAATCAACTTGGGAAACAAAATAGGGATACCATTTGATGAAATCATTATTTTCAAATTAACAACTGCATTTTGAAATCTTCATTTATATCTGGCAGTAATAGCCAAGAATTTTAAATCATTGTTAAATTTGTTCAAAAGTTAGTTCAAATTTTCATAACCAAGAAGAGAAGTAGCTCTTATTTAAAAAAGACACCCATGAATCTATTGTCTTTTTGAAAGGGGTTTTTAGGGGTGAAATAGGCAGGTTTAGGAAATCTGAGAAATTAAGGGTTCACATGGAAAAGCACAAGGCTACAGAGCAGCAGAAGATACATTTCCATTGAATAACGGAGCTGGGAACTGTAGAAGGCATACATTTACAGAATAAAGGGAAGGAATTCAGAGAGGGAAGAAGGAAGCCCAAAGGGAACAGAAAAATAGTAAGGGAGAAGAAAGAGGAACTTCGCTTACTTCACCTGAGGTTTCAGCTCTGAAGTTGCTATAGTGACCAAATCAGAGGGGATAGTGACCAGAGGGGATGTCAAGGCACAAAGAACTGCAGCCTTTATAAATCATGGAAAAAGGGGACTTGGTAGGACCCCCTCCCCATGTGGGAGTCTGTGCTTGTTTCTCAATAAATTTACACCTTTTACTATACCACCTTTTGTTCATGGTTTCATTATTCATCTCCACCTGGACAAGTACCGGGGAACCATCTTGCCCAGAGGAACACCACAGGTTCCAGTTCAATTTTCCCATTTTATTTTCATTTGCCTCACACAGATAGAGTAGAGATAGGTATAGATAATTCATTTTCATTTTAACTTGTTTTTGGAATATTGGTAGAAGCCTTCCATCTGTATTAACAATAGAATTCTACTATAAATAGAAAGCAATTTTAGCATAAACCGAATGGCTGAATTTAGGAATATGCCACAAATTATGAAACTGTATTTTAGGCTTCTAGTCATAGGTACAGTAGACCAGTTCAGAATCTAATAACATGTATAATCTGAGTTGTCAGAGCAATTAGAACTACATGCAGTATATATTTTAGAAATTAAGCAATAAATAAAAAGGAAACACCCATTATTGACAAGGTATAATATTAGCCACCCAGGACTTCTGGATTAAGAAATTAGATTGAGCCCTAGCTGGTTTGACTCCATGGATAGAGCATCAGCCTGCAGACTGATGGGTCCAGGTTCAATTTCATTCAAGGGCACATGCCCCGGTTGCGAGCTTATCCCCAGGAGGGGGCATGCAGGAGGCAGCTGATAAATGATTGTCTCTCATTGTTGATGTTTCTATCTCTCCCTCTCGCTTCCTCTCTGAAATCAAAGAGTATATATATGAAAGTAGATTGAAGGCATGCTTCTAATTTTGCAGCTTACCTTGTCAATACAAATTTAGAGAAGAAATTAAAAATTAAAAATAGAAATAAAAAAATAGGAAAGGAAAAATCAGCAAAATTTTGGGAACTAGAGAAAGATGGGTAAATACTAACTGATTTAGTATACTTAAGAAAACTATTCTCTAGCTAGTACTGAAGAAAATATGAGAGCCAACCAATTTATACCACAGTGTTCAAAAGACAAAGGAACTGCCTTTGAAACAGGTGGTGCAAGGAAGACTAAGTTTAAAAATCTTCTGTGAAAATAATTTTTTATATATCCAATGCCGATGGTATGTACCTGCCTTGCTGTAGACTACATGTTTATGCACCCCACCCCCATTCATATGCTGAAACCCTAATACACAGTGTAATGGTATTGGGAAATGGGGCCTCATAATAGGATTAGGGCCCTTAGAAGAAGAGAGCATGCTGTCATGTGAGGATACAATGAAAAGAAGGCCGTCTGCAAAACAGGAAGATGAACCAAAACTGGGTTCATCTTGGACTTCCCAACCTACAGGACTATGAAAAATAGTCCTGGCCAGTATTCAATAAATCCTTGCCTGCTTATTACCAACTTAATCCCTCTGTGGTCATTTGCAACTGGTCGTGGAAGTCACCCCACAACAACTCTAGTTTTCATCATGATAGGGAGGGGATGAAATCTTAGAAGAATTCATTCCTGGAAGGATTTGAACTTTCCTCTGAGCCAAAGGAGAAGTGCCCTGGCTTCTTCTTCTTCTTCTTCTTCTTCTTTTTTTTTTTTTTATCAACTTACTCAAATAGGGGGCAGAGAGGAAAAGAATAAACTGGGTCTTGGAAGCTCTCAGCAGTCAAAGATCTAAAACAATATAGTCAGGCTCCACTTTATTTATTAAGAAGCTAAACTTCCAGATTTCCTCCTCTACTCAACTTTGCTAGGCAATTCACCTTTCCACCTCTGAGAAAAATCTGGAAGCTTGTTCTTTGAAGAAACTGAAAATAAGGTATTCAGACTGATGATCCCAACAAATATTAGAGTTGAAGTAAGATTTAGAATTAAGTTAGAATCAACTGCATATCTGGTGCTTAGTACAGGTAGCCTCCCTTACCCCCAATCTAGATCACCCTCTTGTGATATGAACTCAGTTGATAAACATGGCACACAGTTAAAGCTCTTAGAGCTTCTGATGAGCTTTGTAGATCCCCCTAATTCTCAATATTAAACAGCTATTCAGGTATTACCAGATAGATTAAGAAAGCTCCTATCATGAATGGTAGGAATTAAAACAAAACTGATCTTTCTCACAAACAAAAGCACCTTGGAGTAAATAATGCAGGTGTCAGGCAGTAGGGGATAAGAAAGATCAATTAAGACTCAGTGAAAAATGAGTATTATTATCTTCAGAGAAATAAAAATATTCTGCATCCATAAAATAATAACAGGATGCTATACAAAATTAAGAGAACAGAAAAGAAGTCTTATAATTGAGAACAGTAGAAGTGAAGTCATTAGAGGGTTACAAGATAGAGGACATCTTTTAGAAAGTAGAGCATAAGGAAAAGAGGCAGAAAATAAGACAAAAAAGATATAAGAAAACTGGATAACAACTCCAGAAAACCTAAGGGGAAATAAGAGAAAACAGAAACAAAACAAAATTATTCAAAAAATGTCCCAGAATGACAGGAAGCTATTATGTAAAAGCTTAATGAACAGGAAGAAGTAGGTGGGAATATCTACACAGACACCACACTTTCATGAGCAAAAAGATTTTAGCAAGTTCCAGGAGGAAAAGGCAGGTCAAGAAGGATCGGGAATCACCAAGTATTTAGATTATGCAACAAAATCACTGTAGCAAGAAGAAAATGGAGTAATGTCCAGAAATCTAAAGAAAAAAGTAGCTTGTAACTTAAAATTGTAGTCAATTTCTCAAACTTTGTGAGGATAGAATGATATTTCAGATGTTCATAGTCTCAAATTTTTTTTACTACCCACACTCTCTTTTTTAAGAATCTACTTGAAATGTTCTTCACCAAAATAAAAGCACAAACCAAGAAAAATACATCAAACAGCATACCCTTTCCCCAAAAAAATAAGAGAGTGTCTTATATTATTTTTTGCTCCCAAAGATGTGCTAGGTCTTATTTTCAGGGGATGTCTTATTTTTCCATGAAGAAGAATACGGTACACATTTATTGTTGAACAACAAAAAAAGGAAGTTTATTACCTGTATACAGTATGGTAGTAGTTGTCATCACAAACCAGCATAACCAGACAAACTGTGAATCCTGCAGTATCAAGAATTTCTTGTTATTAACATTATTTCCATGTATAACAATCTATGGTACATTTACTGATACTGATATTTACCTGTATGAACACAAAGTAAGATTTATTCAATGACAGTCATGTCATCATCTTCTGAGACATCATCATAACAATCCAAACCCTGAATTTCCTGGTGAATTTCTTGTGACTCCATTTCTTTCAGAATCAGTGGACCAAATCTCTTATGTTTAGCAATAGCACTGTCCTTAGATGAGTACTTCTTGTCAAGGTTGCCTGCTTGTAGTGCATTTGCAATGCAACTGTCAGTGATTTTCTCCCATGAATTCTTCACCCAAGTAACAACCTCTTGCAGTTTAAGTTTCACAAAGTTTCCATGCTGATTTCTCTCCATTCTATTTTCAATGTAGTCATTAATTTCCATGTGTAAATTGTCCTTGAATGGCTTGTTTATTGCAATACCAAGAGTCTGGAGATAGGCTGTCATTCCTGTGGGAATCATTATTTGATTTATTTTTCTTTTGTGAAGAAATTTCTTCATGTCTTTAGCGGGGTGAGTGCTGGCTGCATCCCATACTAGCAGACCTCTTTGGCTCCCTGGCATAACAAGAGGCAGCATTAAATCAACCCACATCCTTATAACTGCTTGTGTGGCCCAGGCTTTTTCAGTTTCAAGAATAAAAATATTATCGGGAGGTCTTATTTTCAGGGGGATGCCTTATATTACTGTGGGTGTTTTTCTCTCTTTTCAACATCCAGTGTGGATAGAGAGAGATTGGGTCCAGTTTCTGAATAGAGGAGCTGGGGATTAAGAAATAAAAGTACAGAAGACAAAGACGCAGTAATAGAAAAAATAGCTGGGGCCGGGTGGGATGTCTATTCTCTCTGATGAAGAGACAGCATCTGACACCCAAACAGCAGCAGTTTATTTATAATCCAAAAATACAAAAGTGCCAGAATCCAATACTCATTTCACCAATAGAAAGATGTAGAAGCCAGGAAGGTTCATAAACAACCTTAATTGGCTCTGAAAGGTCAGAGCTAAAACATTGTTAATTAAAGCAGCTTCCCCATCAACAATCATGTAAATCCTTACTGATAAGATAATCTGTCTGTTACTGGAATTGCCTGCCTAAGGGCAAAGGGTGTATCCCAAACCTAAACAAAAATGATAGCCAGACACCTTGGATTTAGCCCACAGACAGTTAAGGAATGCTCAAGGTGTCTTGCCTGGGGCACCCCCACAATATTACAGTGAGAGGCAAAACTGAAAGTAGGTCTTATTTTCGGGGGATGTTTTACTTTTGGGGAAACAGGGTAGGAAACCATCAGTAAAACATAATGGAAGCCTATTAAATGGGAGAAGTTATTTGCAAATAGTACATCTAATAAGGGATTAATATGCAAAATATATAAGGAACTCATGCAACTCAACAAAAGCAAACAACACAATTGAAAAATGGGCATTGGACATGAATAGAATTGTTCTAAATAAGACATTCAAATGGCCAACAGACACATGAAAAAATGTTTACCATCAATAATCAGGAAAATGTAAACCAAAATCACAATGAGATATACCTCACACCTGTCCCAGTGGCAATGATAAAAAAAAAAAAGACAACAAAGAGAAATGAACTGAGGCACATGGCCAAGGCTATTGCAGCATATTTTACAATGGCCAAAATATGGAAGTAACCTAGTTGCCCCCAAATAGATAAATGGATAAAGAAGCCAAAGAAATATTAGTCATAACAAAAGAATGAAATCTTGCCATTTGTGACAACATGGATGTATGTAGAGTATCATTCTAAGGGAATTGAATCAGATTGAGAAAGACACACACCATATAATTTCACTTATATGTTGAATCTAAAAAGCAAAACAAAGGAATAAAAAAACAATAACACAGAAATAGACTCATATACAGAGAACCCACAGATGTTTGCCAGTGGGGAGTGAGTGGGAAGACAGGTGAAAAAGATGAAGGGATTAAGAGGTAAAAAAATTCTAGTTATAAAATAAATCACAGAGGTGTAAATACAGCATAGAGAATATAGTCAATATCTATATATATAAAAGCGACCATTACAATGGGTCACTATGATATGCACCGACCACCGGGGGGCAGATATTCAACACAGGAGCTGCCCCCTGGTGGTCAGTGGGCTCCAACAACCAACCTCCTATGGCCGGCCAGCCTCCCACAGACTCTCCTCCCAGCCAGGCAGCCCTGATTGGCCCACATCACTGGCTGGGCCTAGGGACCCCACCTGTGCACGAATTCGTGCACTGGGCCCCTAGTATCCTATATAATAAAAGAGAAACATGCAAATTTGATCGTACCTTCGCTCCTGATTGGCTATGCTACCAGCCAATCAGGAGTGGGGATGGGGCCAAGTGGCGCAAGCACTGGGCCCCAGGGGTGGAGATGAAACAGTGGTGGCGGCGAGCGCCCAGCCCCCAGGTGCCGTGAGGGGAAGTGGTGGCGAGCGCCCAGTCCCTGGAGCCGGGTGGTCACAGGCAGCTGGGGCTGAGCTGAGCAAAGTGATGGCTGGGTGCCCAAGGCCTAAAGCCTCATCAGAGGCTTTAGGCCTTGGGAAGGCTGGGGGTCAGCCATCAGTTGGACATCCCCTGAGGGCTCCCAGTATGTGAGAGGGGGCAGGTTGGGTTGAGGGACCATCCACACCCAGTGCACAAATTTCGTGCACTGGGCCCCTAGAATATATATATAAAACCCTAATATGCAAATAGATCGAATGGCAGAACAACTGAACACCTGGTCACTATGATGTGCACTGACCACCAGGAGGTGTGCGTGAAACATGGAGGGTGTCGGCTGTGGTTGGATGGTGGAGCAGGTGAGTGGGGGCACCAGACCATGGCAGAGTGCCAGTCATTGTCATAGGGGTGAGCTTATGATGATTATTGAAAATTCTTTGCTCCTGCATGCCGCAGTCCCGCTGGATGACCACACCTACTGCTGGTGCTGGCCCTACTTGCACCCACTGCCGACACCCAGTGCCAGTCCTGATTGCTTAGCGCCATCAGTGGGTGTGAGTGGTGGCTGCCAGCCCTGACTGCCCCTGATGAGGGCTTCTCCACCTCCCCTTGCTCCTGAGGGGTGATTGGGGCAGTAGCCGCCATTTGCACCTGCTGAGAACTCCAGCCCTGCTCACACCCGCTGCTGGCATTGGCCCTAATCATTCCCTACCATCAGTGGGATCAGTGGCAGAGGGAGCATGGCTGCCAGCAGAACAGGGGGCTAGAGTTGGGGCATGGAGGATGGACTGAGACCTGCCCCTGTGCCCACTGCAACCTCATGGCCACAGTTCCTTTCAAGGTGCACAAGTTCATGCATTCAAACTTATGTGACAGATTGTTACTAGACTTGTCATGATGGTCACTTCATAAGTTAAATTAATGTAGAATCACTCTTATGCACCTGAAGCTAGTATAATATTGTATGTCAACTATAACTTAAAAATAAATTAATTTTTAAAAAGACATGGCACAGGAACATATGGAGGATTGTGAACAGATTATGAGATGCTACTTGCTAGTCGGAAACTAGTCCAGATTGATGCAGTATGAGTCTACACGGATATGCTGCAGGACATATGACTGGTTTAGTTTTTGCTGTTGTTGTTGTTGTTAATCTTCACCCAATGATGTTTTCCATTGATTTTCTTAGAGAGATTAAAAGGGAGGAGGAAAGACACAGAGAGAGAAACATCAATGTGAAAGAGACACATAGATTGGTTGCCTCCTTCACAGTCTGACCAGGGCAGAGATCAAGTCAGCAACCAAGGTACATGCCCTTGACCAGAATCAAATCGATGACCCTTCAGTCCATGGGTCAATGCTCTATGCACTGAGCCAAACCAGCTAAGGTGGCATAGTTTTGTTTTGTTTTTGTTTTTCTAACACAAGAATGAATGCCCTGGGAGTCCTGCCCAGAAAGAAGTGGGGTGATCTTGACAACTTGCTGATAAATTACCTGCTCTTTCCTCCAGGTCTTGCTGCCTGAATTGGCTATGGACATTTATTTTATCCCACCAATTTTTTTTTTTGCCTTTATTTAGTTCTGCGAGCTGGAATAAATCTGTAATGAGCTTAGAGGCAAGAAACCTAACACAATTCACTTCCCTCCCACTCTTCACAAGTTTAGTACCAGTTTTCCACTACAACCTCCCAGGCTCATCCACTTTGTGAGCCTCCAATTTCCTAGAATGCATGCATGGCCTCACCCACTGAACACCCCAGAACGTCCTCTTGGAAACCCCCAGGAAGCAGAGCCTAAAACCCAGAGACTTGGAGTTTTGTTTTTCTTTCCTGGAATCCCTCACAGAATTGGTTTTGTTTTTTCCACCCTGTGAGAGGGGAGGAAGGCATGGAGAGGAAAGTTAAGAAGCAGCAAATACAGAAAGGTTTTAAGTTCTACCTCATAACCTGGATGAAGGACTCAAAGGTGTGTTTTTTAAAATTGTTTTTGGATTAAATGTTTATATTTTACACGTAATTTCACAATGCAAAAAACAAATGAGAAAGAAATAAGCCTACTCATATAATAATGGTTGGACTAGAAACTGGAACAAACTTCCTAAATGACTTTTTGGTAATGAGTATAAAAAAAACCTTTAAAACTGGGCATTTATTTTGACCCAGTAATTCTACTTTAAAAAATATTCTATAAAAAGTTGGATCATGCCCAAAGTATACAAAAAGACTTTGCTAAATCTAAAACTAATGGTTAAAAGTTAGGAAGCAAAAACACTTGCAGAATTGATACCAATAAGTGGGGTATTCATGTGATTGACCATTATGCAATTATTCAATATGATACATTTACCGATGTCAGTAAAGTTGCATTCCACTGTAATTTACATTAAGAACACTTAAGCATAGGCCATATGATCTGTATTTGCACTGATTTTAATTTACTTCCCAGGGGTGGTTAGTTAATATTTGAAGAACCCTGTTCAGTGCATGCTCTCCAGACGTCTGTGCTATAGAAGCAGCAACTGCCAAGTGCTTCAATAATAGCTAATTCCATCAGCATTGAATGATTTTCTAACTAGCATAGGAGATGCTCAAAATATGTATTCCTTGGTGAAAAACTAGCACATCTGCTCTTGTATGAATAGGAGCGTAATAGAAGCCCATACCCACAAAAGTGGTTAGGCTAGAATATTTCAGTGTCTGCCTCTAGTAAGCCTGCCATGCAAGGAACTTCAAGTACCTAAGGGACAGGAGCTCTTGCACCAAGCTTACATGAACAGGTTTTATCACTCTTTATGGTCACTTGCTAAATGTGTGAATTATTTTGTGTACTTCTGAGAAGCAGATGGCAAAAGAGGATTATTGCAGATTTATTGTGGGACATGGTTATGAAAGAAAAGAGGAGAAAGCTGAAGAAGGCAAGGAAGACCTTCAGACTTTGATGAAGGTCTGATATGTAAAGGTGACAGGGGAGAAAGGAGAATGTGGTGGGAAGAGCTTCAATCTGGTGAGGGTCTAGGAAAGTTTTAGCCAATCTGATAACAAGTCCTTATGCCAATGTCACCCACCATAGTAGTCACTTCTCTTGCAGCAAAGGTCCTGCATTAATACCCCAACTGTGCTCAGCTATGGGAAGCATGACATCACTGCGCATGAATTAGCAGGTCCAGATGAGCAGAAGCTGGCACTGCCAGTCACTTATGCTCCCTACAGCAGGATACCCGAGTACTTTCACAGTTACCATACTATGTGCAGTAGAATACTATGCTTAGTTTATACTGAGATAAATAACCTAGTAGAGAGACTTTGAGTGCCCTTGTCAATAGTTTAACTATTAGAAACTACAGGAGGAAAGAATTTGATGGTTGTCCAATAGCCAAATTAGTCAGAATCTATTCTCAGCAATATAGTTGTGTGCATGTGAGTTTCAATGTGAAATTACATGTTCTCATTTTTTAAGTCGATTGCTTTATATTTATTTTTAATTAAATTTACTTTATTAAATAAAATGCATAGAATTTTTAAACCTATTTTGCTAGCTACCAGTAGAATTTCTTTTAGGGCTTTTGTCTCCTTCACCACAGGCCCTCAGGTCTGAAATCCCCCATGCAATCCTCCTATCAAGACCTTTTCCTAAGGCACTGTAAATAAGAAATAAACAAAAATTTGGGATGTGAGGAGACATGAAAAAAAAGCAAAGGAACAGAGAAAGAGTAAAGCAATAAGGTATTTAGAGGCCAAAGGACTTCATGCTGCCTTGTGAGTGACACTGTTATGTTTTGGAAAGGATGAGGAAAAGGAGCTTTATGCCAACTGATAAGGAAACAACTACACCACCCTAATAAAAGAGCAATAAGCAAATCAACCATTACTCAGCCATGTCCATAAGCCACACCCATAAGCCAATTAGGAGTGAGTATGCAAATTAACCCAACCAAGATGGCTACAGCCACGGTACAAGAAGGAGGCTTGGGTTTTCCTGGTAATGGAGGAAGCCAAGCTTTCAGCACACCCTGACTGGCCTAGGCCTGCACTCAAGTCTACAAAGTTTCAATTACAGAAGATAAATAAAACCCAACAAAAATGGCTGCAACCACCAAGCAAGCAGGAGGCTTAGGTCCATTCAAGGCTACAAAGTTTCAATTATAGAAGATAAATAAATCCCAGACACCAGGGCCTCCACTTAGGTCACTGGGGGGGCATGGCCAGACTGCAAAGCACTAAAGGCCCCTCGCCCAGGCCATCCCATGCCCCAAAGGAACCCCCACCCAAATCCGGGACAGCCTTCAGGGCAAACCCGGCCCTGAAGCACCAGGCCTTTCTGCTATATAATTCTATCTAATAAAAGAATAATATGCAAATTGACCATCACTCCAACACACAAGATGGCGTCCCTCATGTGATCAAAGATGGCTGCCCCCATGTGGACACAAGATGGCTGCCACAAGATGACCAGCAGGGGAGAGCAGTTTGGAGGGTCCGAGGCATGCAGGGGAGAGCAGTTGGGGGGGACCAGGCCTGCAGGGGAGGGCAATTGTGGGTGACCAGGCTTGCAGAGGAGGGCAGTTAGAGGCAAACAAGCTGCAAATGGAGCAGTTAGGTATCAATCAGGCTGGCAGGGGAGAGGTGAGGGTGTGTTCAGGCTGGCAGGAAGAAGCAGTTAGGGGCAATCAGGAAGGCACGCAGGTGATCAGTGTAGAGCCAGCAGTCCTGGATTGTGAGAGGAATGTCCAACTGCCCTTTAAGGTCCAATTCCGGTGGTGGTGGGATCAGGCCTAAATGGCCAGTCAGATATCCCTCTCACAATCCAGGACTGCTGGCTCCCAATTGCTTGCCTGCCTGCCTTCCTAATTGCCCCTAACCACTTCTGCCTGAATAAGGCCTAAATGGACAGTCGAATATCCCGCTAGGTGTCCCAGATTGGAGAGGGTGCAGGCTGGGCTGAGGGACACCTCCCCATCCTGTGCACTAATTTCATGCACTGGGCCTCTAGTGAAGTAATAAATGATAACTAAGGCTTGCAAAGCTCCTGAACAATTTCAGAAATTTTAGGGCATGCACTAAACTTCCCATATGACCTGGGCTTGGGAGGCCTAGGGAAAGTGGGAAGTACAAGCTGATCTGAGGTAGCTCATTATTACCAGGGTGACCACAATTGACATCTTAGTTAAAATATACATAGCCAGTTAGCCAGACTTGGCTCAGTAGTTGAGTGTCGACCTATGAATCATGAGGTCATGGTGTGATTCCCATTCAGGGTATATGCCCAGATTGTCGGCTTGATCCCCAGTGTGTGGTGTGCAGAAGGCAGTTGATCAATGATTCCTCTCATCATTGATGTTTCTATCTCTCTCTCCCTCTCCCTTTCTCTCTGAAAATCAATAAAAATATTTTTAAGATATATATAAAACTAATGGACTAATAAAAGAGTAACATGCAAATTGACTGTACCTCCACTATGCTAGCAACCAATCAGAGGCAGGGGGCATGGCCAGCAGACAGGGGGCATGTACAGTGGGCATGGCCAGCAGACTGGGGGCATGGTTGGCAAAGCCGGCGGGGGCGTGGCCACAGTGCCAGGGAAGCAAGCACCACACTATAAGCTCTGCCCACATGGTACTTAAGGGCCAACGAGATCCCTCCTTACAGTTATTCTGACTGAGTTGCATCTTTTCGTGGTGACCTCAGGATGATTAGATGGGATCTCCTCACAAGGCTCTGATAGTTAGGCTGTGAATGAGCTGTGGGGTTTACCTGTCCTGTGGGACATGCAAATAAGTGCCCGCGGCACCTTGGGTAATAAGCAACAGGCGTGAGGCAGGGCTGTGATTCGTCAGGCGCAGAGGCTGGGTCGTGAGCTCTGAATCCAAGTGGCATTTTGAGTCGTCACCCCCAGCCCAGCGAGTGAGGCGGGGGTGTGTGGCCAAGTTGCACACACCGAGGTGGGGAAGCGGGGCCAGGGACATGCAAGGGAGGGGAGCGGGCCGAGGCGTGGGCGAGGCGGAGGGGCATGGCCGAGTCGCGCGCATAAGGTGGGGGAGAGGGGCTAGTCCCATGCAAGGCAGGGGAGTGGGGGCCGAGTCACACGCAAGGCGGAGGGTACAAGCCTGCACCCTCTCCATCTGAGACCCCTCAAGGGATGTCCGACTGCCCATTTAGGCCTGATCCTACCGAATCTAAACGGACAGTTGTACATCCTTCTCACAATCCAGGACTGCTGGCTCCAAACTGCTTACCTGCCTGCCTCCCTGACTGCCCCTAACTGCTTCTGCCTGCCAGCCTGATCACCCCCTAACCACTACCCTGCCAGCCTAATTGATGTCTAACTGCTCCCCTGCCAGCCTGTTTGCCCCCAACTTCCCTCCTTTGCTGGCCTAGTCACCCCTATCTGCCCTTCCCTGCAGGCCTGGTCTCTCCCAACTGCCCTCCCATGCTGGCCTGGTCGCCCACAACTGCCCTCCCTTGCAGGGCCTAGAACCTTCAAACAGCCCTCCCCTGCTGGACTTCTTGTGGTTGCCATTTGTGTCCACATGGGGGCAGGATCTTTGACCACATGGGGGCAGCTTTCTTGTGTGTTGGAGTGATGGTCAATCTGCATATTACTCTTTTATTAGATAGGATAGTGAAGTATCTGCCTCATGCCTGGGACATGCAGATACCTCTTTCTTTCTTACTGCTACTTACATTTCCACTTGGCAGCTTAATTTCTAAACATACAGATCCATCATCAATTAACAGCAGCTATTGCTTTAGTGATTCTCAACCTTTTTAATTCCACAACCCTTTAATACAGTTTTTCATGTTGTAGCGACCCCCAATCATAAAATTATTTTTGTTGCTGTTTCATAACTGTAATTTTGCTACTGTTAATGAAATGTAATGTAAATATCTGTGTTTTTCTATGGTTTTAGGCTCTACAGCAGCGGTTCTCATGACCCACAGGTTGAGAACCACTGGCAGGGTTGCCTAACATCATAGGAACAATACTCATACCTACAGTTTGCCTTTAGCACCCGACATAGATCTGGCTACATAATAGATGCTTAAATATTTGTTGAATGAATTAAACCAACATCCCATCTATAATGTGCTATATGAGAGATCTGGGTTTTAAACCAGAAGTTTAAAGTCATGCCATGTGATTATAGAACTGATTACTAAGTGAGATTCGATATTATCCCAGTGCTAACCATTTGCTGAACATTATTACAAGTGACTTCCAGATTTAAATATGCTTCCTTCTTTGAAGGTTAAAGATAGTATATTTGTTTCTTTCCTTACCACATGTCCAAGAATCTTAAAGGTTTATAGTCCATCATAGCCAGGATGTTGATTCTTGTGGTTGAAATGTTGACTCTGTTTCTACTTTCATATTTTTTCTTATTATATTACTCTTTATTATAAGCTGTTTCAGATTCTTCTTCAGAAAGATGCAGGGTGTAAATAAATAAATAAAAGCCTTATAGTGCAATTGCTCACCTGTTCCTGAAATAAAATGCTGACATTTCAAATGTTCCTTACTGTAAAGGTTAGATGATTAAATATATTCCTCTTCTGCTATCTCAGATTATCCAAATAAACATCAACCACAAGCAAACCACACAAATAGATCAAGCTTTTGAATGGAGGTAGTTTTAAGGGACAGATGCTTGATGATCAAGAGAAAAGAAAATGCAAAGTATAGCATTCTAGTTTAAAAACAAACAACAAACTTTAAGAAAACTACCACATTTAAACTTATTATATGCCCTTTTAAAATATCAAGAAAAGCCAACAGCCAGCTGATGTATTTTCCAAAGGTTTCGAGCAAGCATCAAGATTCTTTTCTTCCTTGAAAACAAGCTTATTGAAGGTCTGCTCTTAACATTCAAAGCAATCTGACTAGCTATCTGGTTTGGTAAATTGTACTTAAAATAAGGCCAAATATCAATTAAATGTCTAATTCTATATTATATCTAATAAAAAAGATTTGATATAACATATACATAGGCTAATAATCCCTAATTGTTTTAACTACTCATCTGATTTATACTGTACATCTCCTGTGGTCTCTAGCAGGGCTTCATTATCTCAGAGGAAAGCTCCCTGCTTTCTAGGAAAGTTACTGCCATAAGTAAATCACCTTAGTTTATCTAATACCTCACCTATAGTTTATCTAATTGCTTGTTTATCCAAACAGATTGGAATTCTCGAGGTAGAAAGCCTCTTGGAATGCTAGCCAGCCTTATCCTCTCATGTGACAGATAAGCTAAAGCAGAGGTCAACAGACTGGCCAAAGACCACACAGAGAGTGAGCAGCAGTTAGGACTAAATGCTTCCTCCTCACCTGCAGCCTCTGCAGGGAATACTGACTGCCTGGGAAGATCAACTGAAGCAGCCAAGTGGCAAAGGAGAGATGAACAGCTCTAAGAAAGTGCACTAATATGTACCTTGGGCACACACTTAAGCTCCAAGAGACTATAACCCCCACTCAATATAATAGGAGGCCATGTACTCGCTCTCATAGTTGAGGATTTTTCAAGTGCCAATGTTCTTGTCTCCAGAGCCACAGAATACACTCAGTCAGTGTGCACTGCACTTTTATGGAACACTGAGGACTCAGTTCCAAACTCACGGCTCTTCTAAGGGCAGAGGGGTGAGAGAATGTGTTCCTGGCATACACTTGATGAGCCACCTTTAATCTAATTTCAAAAGCGAGCACCTCAGATGAAAGACTTAACGGGAGTACAAAGCACCATTTTCAAGCCGTCTGGGAGAATTAGAGCATTTGTTCTTCTGAAGAGCTGGAAAAAAGTTTTGGCACAGAGCCTGGCATCTTTCTCGGTAGGCATAGCAACCTTTGTATTCAGATGAGAAGGGGAGAAAGTCCCAACTGGAAGAGTAGCCTCCTTTTATAGTGGGGTCACCTGAGTCTCGTCAAGACTGTTGTTAGGTGTTTTAGGAGCGGGCAGGCAGGATTCAGGTGGGGATTTTACTTTCAGCTCTAAAATTTACTACTTTGATAATAGAGTAGCCTTTAAGCTGTTTCTGTACCTGTAAAATGGAGATTGGAAGTAGCAGTGGATACAGTCTCTTTAATCCTCATAGCAACTTGATGAAGTAAAATACCTATCTTGTGGCATGGCAAGTCCTGCCCCCTCTGGACTCCACCTGGTGTGGCTGCCCACACCAGGCTCCTCCTCCCTTGGCCTGCTGCCACATGGCCCTTCATTCCCCTGGGGGCCGCCATCTTGGCATGACAAGTCCCGCCCACTCTGGACCCCACCTGGTGTGGCTGCCCACACAATGCTCCTCCCTTGGCCTGCCTCCTGCTCCACCCTGCCACCCCTCCCTCTCTCCTTATGCCTCAAACCCAGGTCAGAGATCCGAACATGGCATTTAACTCTTAATTCCCCTTGGGAAGCAGGCAGAATAGGCCCGCCTTAGAAGGTGACCCTGCAAACCCAAGCCTTGAAGCAGATCTGAGGCCCACGAACTGTGCCTGGTGGGGGTGCAACGAGAGGACAAGCATCACCTGGAGAATGCTTCACATGCGGAAACAAGGCCACCGACTTGGAAAAAGCCATGCCTCCGGCCTCGGCCTCCAACCAAGCCCTTGCGGTCAAAATGGCCCCTGGGAAAGTGTCTCAGCACAGAGGGACCATCCTTCCAGGTCCTGACCAGCCGATGGCCATGCTGGAAATGGCTGAAGACTGCAGATGCCCAGACTTGACAACCCCCATCACCCATGCCGAGCCCAGGTTAATGCTCCAGGTATCGGGTGAGCAGGTCTCCTTTCTGGTCGACATGGGTGCTACCTTCTCTGTCCTGCCTTCCTTTGCTGGGCCACTTTTCCTTCGCAATCTCGGTCCTGGGTACTGATGGCAAATCACCCTTCAGCTCTGAAAACTGCTCTGGCTTCAGCGCCTCCTCACCCTGCCCTCTCCCATGCTCCACCCTTCCTAGGGAACAACTTTCTTGCTGGCACAAGCTTATCAATTATTTAATAGATACACAAATATTGTTTCACATTCTATCAACTTCTCCTTACTTGCTACTGTCTTCCCTGCTTTTCTTCTGAGAGGAGACATAGAGAAGGAGCTGTGGGTACAGCCAGGCCCATCTCTAAGGCAACTGAAGCTGGGCAAGGTCATCTTCTTCTGCCAACCTTCCTCACCCCCAATATCATTCTTTTCTATTTAAAATTTAGAAGCAATTAATATCAATAAATATTCAAAGGGAAAAGAATCCTCAGAATGGCAAAAAGCAAACCTAAGGATTTGGAAATAGAGAAATCATGTTTTTTTCCCCACCCAGGAGGCAGACAAGGCCATGGATTTGCCTTGCTCGGAATACCAAAGAGTAGGTGCTCACAAGAATGTGGAGTGTATGTTTATGGCTGCCCATCCCAACTTTTCCTCCTCTCTTCATCTTTTTCTCTGTATCGTGCATTTTCATAGGCACTCGCTAGTTCAACAGTTTGATTGCCAACCTGATAAGTGTTTTTGGGGAAAAGATAATGTGTCCCATGCATTTTTATTCAGCAGAAATAAAAGGATATATGACTTAATACATTAAACAAGGGACATGCTAGACTTCTGATAGGAATGATGGACACTTGAAGAAAGTGGTACCTGCTCTGTGAAGCCATCCACAGTCCTTCAAACATTTGAGTTGTGCCTTGTAAATTAAGTAGAATTTTGTTGGGGCAAGAGAATAAAAGGGAATGGCTCATAAAAAGCCATTTTAACCCATCAAAAGTGTATATTGGGAGTCAGTTCCTACCTAGAGCCAATTCCAGCAGGTAATAATTACAAGAGTTTTACCAACAGTTTGGTGAAGCTTAGGGAGCTCAACAGGGTTGAGTCACTTGTTGTTTACCTGTTGAAAAGGCTAAAAGGCACTCCCCACAAACCTGAATGGGATGGTTAACTGTCGGTCATCTCAAGACATTTTACTGCCTTCTGTTGGCCAAACACAGCTGTAGGCTATTTCCCAAACTGACAATGTTTCTGTATACCCTTTGATACTGTACCCTTTGAAGTGTATATTTCTACCTTGCCTTGGGACAAATTGTACTAATAAAAGCAGGTTCCTTGGCCAAGGAGGAGAGCCTTCTAGTTCCTTCAACTGGAAGCTCCTCTGACCCCCAATGCCTTTCAAAAATATCTTTAGTCCACAGACTCCTTCTTAATCATCTGCGCGCAGCCCTTTCTCCAGAATGCTGAACCCTTTGCCAGGCTGGGAAAAAGAACCCTGGCAAGTTACTAAACACCCTGAGCTTCCGTTTTCATAGTAGTAAATTAGCGCTGACCTGCCCAAGGCCACAGAGATTAATTTCAGTGTGGCCAAGAGCCAGACCTTACTGGAGATTAAGTTTTTCACCACTCTTTGGCTATCCCTAACCTTACACACATTAGCCTGTGGTACCCCTTGGGCACAACCTTAATTCACTTTGTAATCCTCTTGTTCTGGCCCTCCTCCAGCAACCAGCTCTGCAAAGGCTTCAAGCAGCTAACTGCAGTAAGACTGGGGCACCTTGCCTTGAGACTATACACGTCACCTGGAGGTTCTGAAGTAGGAAGTGAAATACCCACAGGAATTCTATTTCTACAAGCACACACACAATCCAGAAATATAAGGGAAGTAACATCCATAGGAGGTCTGGAGAGGCTGGATAAATTCTAATGGTTCTGAAATACATTTTTTGTTCCTCAGAAGGTCCCAAAGAATCAAACATTCACTGAAAGCGATGATCTAATCAACAATGCATCTCTGGGTTGACTTGGTTTTGTCCCTTGTTTTATTCCTCCTGAACCTCAGTCCTGCTCCCTGCACCAGCCTGTGTTTCCCTGAAAGCAGGGCCTGTGACAGCCACTCTCAAGGTTTCACCCTTCTACCTTCTTTTGCCTATACCACACTCCCACCTGGTATAAGGATGTATGCTTCATAATCTAAACGTCATTTAGGAACTTTATTTTCACTATTGTAATAAAAGGACCCATATTCTGGATATCATGGTTGACCATTTTTAAGAGCTGCTACACAATTTCAGTGTCAATGTTGCCTTTGTTTGATATCAAATTGGACAATTTTGTTTCATGTTAATAAGGAAAGGGGCAGGCTTACGTAAGTGACATGCTTTTATCAACTGAAGACCAAATGGCATACTACCTGGAAGGTAACACCAGTGACTCAAAAAAAGTAATTTTGTACTAAAAAATTATTTACATCAATACTTTGGATACAAAAAGATGTTTTTTCTGAAAAATAAGAATTATATTTTATTCAAGTCTGAGAAAAACTGCTTTCATATAATTGCCTAATTAGTTTATTATTTTAGTCTTGGATCAGACTTACATTTCTAGTCACTCCCAGGTATTTTTATTCTTGAAAACTTTTGGTGCTTCTAGTAAACTAGTCCACTAGTAAAAAAGCACAATATCATCTATTTCCTATGACATCTAGTCTTTCTAAATCTTCTTACTTTTATAAGGTGCTGTTTTTCTAGTATTAAAACAATCAGTTCCCCAACAAGTGTAGATTTCTCAAAGACTTTCAGCTATTGCTTTTGTTTTCATTCTTACCATCACCAAATAGAACTGTAACTAAAGCTCTCTTCGCAATTTCTCTTTAACCATCTCACCAGAATAACACATTTTCTTCATTTCTTCTGTAAAATATACTTTCATAGGTCAAGTTCCCTCAAGCAAAGCCAGGGATGTGGATTTTAGGGGAGCCATAAAAAAGTGAGGGAAGTAGGATGGAGAAGGGGAAAGGAGTCAAGCAAACAAGAGCTTGATTGAAGTCTGTACAACTAAGGGCACAGGGAACTCTGGAGCATGAAAACGGCACTGCACACTTGCTCATCCTTGAGGTTAAGGGGTGAAGTTTTCTATCCTCAAATTAGTCAGTCATTAAACATGAGCCAGTCCAGATAGGACACACAACCTCCCAGGCATCTCCAGGCAAGGACAGTTCTCTGAAGAGATCATCCGTGAACCATTATCAACCAGCAGTCACAGCAGCTGGAAGTTAGGTGCACCCTGTACAGCAAAATAGGTCTGGGAAGAACATTAAGAGGGGATACAGCTCATACTGACATCTGTCTAGTCACATAGCTAGTAGTCTATAAAATCCATCCATGAAATAGCAACAACCATAAGTATTTTTTTATTGATTTTTTTGCAGTATAATAGTAGTACATGTTTTCCTTTCCCCCTCCCCCTTATCCTCCCCCCAGCCTCCCCCACCCTCCAGCACATATCCCCAGCTTCCCCCCTTCCCCGCCCCAGTGTCTTTCATTCATTGGTTATGTTCATATGCATGCATACAAGTCCTTCAGTTGATCTCCCCCTGCATCTGCCTCCCATCCACCCAAGCCTTCCCCTGTAGCTTGACAGCCTGTTCAAGGCCATCCTGCCTCTATATCAATCACTCTCCTCTGTTTCTTTTCTTCAAAAATATCTTGCCTCTGCATACTAGAAATAAATGTATAAGAACAAAAAATGTTTCAGTCTCAGTTTCAATGTCCAACTGTTCTGAGTCCCAGTTTCAGTGTCAAATAATTCTTTATGTGTATAAGTCAGCAATGGTATTCAGATGGGGGACAAATCGTGGCAATGCAAGATCCATCCTCTCTGGTTTGGTCCTGGGCTGCCTGCAGACATGCACAGCTGCCGACTGCTAGCATGGCAAGGTGTCGTCAGTGTCCCCCATCTCTGGACCATCCTCGTGACTGGAACAGATCCATCAGTTCCTCACAGTCGCAGGAACCCACATGGTCTTGGAGTTGTTCTCTGAAAACACACAAACACATTCTTGACCAAAAGTTAACAAAGGGATCCTCTATACAAAATAGACTTGGGATTCTTTTTAATTTTTGCCTAAATGATTTTCCTTTGGCTTATTTTGACACCATGTGTGTTTTTTCATGGGTGTCCTGCAATTGTTTTTACAAATGGAATTTACTTTACTGGAGTAAGAATTTTCTAGATGTATTTTACTTACTCGGTATTTTTTTTTCCCTTACATGATATTACCCCGCTGTCCCCTCCCCTTTTTTGATTAATGGGGACTCTTTTGGAAATTTTATATTGCAGTCTTGGTAATTTTAAATTTTAATTTTTGCACACAAATATGACTGCTTTAGGTTCTTTGGATATTAGGCAATTTTACAGTGAGATGAACTACTAATAGATTTTTTAGTTAATGTTTTAGGAAAAGCTTTTTGTCCAGTACACTATAATTTTCTTGAGTATTCACATATTTCACTTGGCCAATTTAAATTAATCTGAAAACTTGATTACTATTTTCCTGTCAATTTTAATACTCAAGCAGAAATCTTAGTTTACCCTGTAAATACTAGTGGAAAGGAATATTTGCAATTTTGAGTAGGTCCTGAGCATTCCTGGTAATAGACTGAATTTAGATATAGAGCAGCTATTGCTGGCCAAGTCTCTGTCTGCCACCTGGGTCCCCGTATGAGTTGTGTGTGGGAGGCGAAGCAGCCGTGGGGGTAGGAGACCTCCCTCAGGAGGGGTGAGAATTCAAACCCCTGCAAGGTTTGTGGATGAGGGTCTGTGCCCCACCTCTGTTGACCTTTTAGTTCTCTCCTGTTGGCCCCTCTGCAACTGTGCCTGTCTTAGGTTGTTCCTTCCCTAAGGAATCTTACCCGTCTCTGGCTAACCAGCCATCCTCCAGGGCCAAACAGGGTGATGTGAGGTTCAGTTCTGTCTCCTTTGTAGTCTATGCCCCCCTGGCCTCCACGTCCAGCACCTGCCTTGGGGTCCCCTCGCCTGCTGGCGGGGTCCCGGTACTGATCACATATCTCGGGGGACCCAGGTTTCTTCTCCAGAGATTGCCCAGCTCACACCATTGGTCGAGATACAGATCCATGGTGCCAGCTGCCCAGAGGCTTCAGCCACAGCTGGAACTGAAAACTCAGGCATCAGCTATGTGTATTTGGATAGTAACAAGAAGGTCCCTCTTGGCAGAAACCACCATAAGTATTTTGTAAAGAAGAAATTACAGGAAATTGGTCATGGATGATGGGAAGAAAAAGGGTGAGTAAATCAATCCAGTGATTAACATTTAACAAGATGGGACTATAACCCTTAGGGATAAAAGTAAGGAAAAAGGTGGTATTATAGGTCAAGGCTGTATGGAAGGAGGTAGAACCCCTGAGGGATGCAGATGGGATGCCTCGGGAAGTAAGAAAGGGAAAGTTACCTGGTTTCTCCCTTCCTGCTTTCCAGTTTTCTGTAGATGCTTCCTATTGGCTAACCCTACATAGAAACCAGAGGGATGGGGGTCAGGGAGATGTAGCTTTTTGTGATGCTCAGCAGAGTAGGGGAAAGGCAGAATGAGAACAAGAGCCTCTAGGCAGGTGACTGACACAGGCATGATAGCACACATCTATACTCTTCTGTTCATACCAGTGACATATACACTTACCAAAACAGCAGTGTGTCATCATTTTTTCTATTATATAAGAATGAGCTAGTTTAGGGACAGAGACATACATCTCTTTAGATTAAAACAGAAGTTATCAAATTTATGCCAGTGATTAGTTAATCCTATATCAAATTATGTATTGTTTTTCTACTCAGCCCTTAGTTCTCAAACTGTGGAAGAGATCAACAATGAAAGATACACTCCTCCTGGTACCCATTTCCAAACAAAATTAAATCTAGGCAAAGAGATAAGATAAAGTGGAGATTTTTTTAAGGTAACATTAAGGACTGAGTTCCATTCTATTAATAATTTTGGCAAAGGCTGATCTGGCAAGACCTTTTCTATGCTTGAATTTTCATTTTCTCCTTCAGATATGAGTAAATAATGCTCAATATTTGATATTACTTGATATTTGCAAAATGTTAGTCATCACTGCAATGTTTGCGATTCACTAAATAATAATTAAGTATTAACCACAGACCCAAATTTAGTGGGCACATTTGCATGTGTCTTTAATTATTTGTTGATTTGTGTCAGTACTTGGGACTACTCAAGAGACAGTTTATACAATGGCTGCCTCAAGGGACTTACAAGTGATTACAGGCTTATTAGAAAACACAGAGAGGCAAGCCTCCCAGGTGTTGTTCTCCACCACTTGCAAATCAAATAGCTGAAAAAAAATTCCTCTTTGCTATAAGTGGAACCTTTTTCAAGTATATAGACTATCCGCAGAAACTCGTACTGGTCCCACTTAGTAAACAGAGGAAAATAAACATTAGAATTCTGTAAGTGTTCTCAACTCCATGTTTCTTTAAAACAACTTAGAAGATCTGTAAGCTATAACCTCCTACCAAATCCGTAGTGGATTTTGGTGAATGGCAAACTCTAATGCAAGAAATACTCTTTATGTGAGGACATATTAACACACAGTTTCCAAAATTTCACTTTGTTAAAAAGATATAACTGAATATGCATGTTAAATGTTGCATTTTAAAAAGTTTCTGTCCTCAAGCAACTTATATATGGGGGCAAATAACATAGAGTCAAATAATTATAATATACCAAAAATTCACATCTTTCCCAAATACAAAGTTTTACTGGTCTCTCAAGCTTTCTAATCAGTCTTGAGATGCTCCAGAATGGCATCCAATTCTATATCTGCTGAGATGAGAAATCAAATTCACAATCATAAGACACAGCAAATTCACTCTCACTGCCAATATGGATGTGGGATGCAGTTAATTATTAGTGATTAACAACTTTTGAGAATCAAGATTCAGACCATTATACAGTAAAGTTTCTCTTGATAATCCAAATGAATTACATTGACTTGCCAAGAAATTTCAAAAAAATTAATTAAGACCGCTGATTTTCCCCCAACGATTAAGAAGAAAACAATATGCTATTAACTCCAAAAGAATATGATTGATGAAAATAACACAGCATATTAACTGATACTTCTGAGGAATTTTATATTTTTCAGATACTTTTCTCCTAAAAGCAATTTATAAAATATGTAACTGCTCTATGTCTATGTAAGACCCACTTTTCCTATAAGTATAAAAACTGCAGATAAAATAATATTTAAAATTTATTTTAGCCTAGAATTTCTCTAGAAATATATATTTGCTCTAGTATAATTAAATATGAATTGGTATGGGAGTACAAACTTGGGGGTGATAAAAGGGAGAAAGAAAGAGATAATTAGAATTAAAAAGTAGGGGAATGTCAACAGTACACAGGCATCAATGTCAAAGAGGCTCTAAAGGCCAAAGCTGGAAATGTTAAGCTGCAAAAATAATTATACTATCAGATAATAGCCCAAAGAATTTTTAAAACTCTATGAGTCTATACTCATATAAATGTTTAAATAAATAGCCCTGGCTAGGTGGCTTGGGTGGTTGGAGTATCATCCCATAATCAAAAAGGTTGTGAATTTGATTCCTAGTCAGGACATATACCTAGACTGTAGGTGATTGTGAGTTCCATCTCCAGTTGGGGCTCATATGGAAGGCAACTTATTGATGTTTCTCTCTCACACTGATGTTTCTCTCTCTCTCTCTCTCCTCTCTCACTTTCTAAAAATCAATAAACATATCCTCAGTGAGTATTAAAAAGTGTTAAATATTTTTCCTTACCAAAGAATATGTGAATATATGTACATAAAATATATACTAGCCCACTTTAGGAGGTAGAACTTAATTCCCCTCTCCATGGGGTGTGAACTGAAATTAGTCACTCACTTTCAACAAATGGAGTATGAAAAGGGGGAAATAGTAACCTTATGTTGGAAAAACAGGCAGATTTCATCTTAACCAAGTGATCAAGGTTTACATTATGTGTTGCTGTCAGGTACCCCAATGTGATGAGGCACTTCACTTGTGTGGAGTTCTTCCACAAAACCCACCACTCAAATCTAATCAAGAGACAAACAACAGAGAAACCCAACTTGAAAGAGTCTGAAAAGTATCTGACCAATACACCTCAAAACTGTCAAGATTACCAAAACTAAGGGAAGACTGAGAAGTTGTTATGGATTAGTGGAAACTAGAGAGACAAGTACTAAATGCAATGTGTGGTATTCTGGCTTGGGTGAAAAAGAAAAATAGAAATCAGTAGAAAAACTAGTAAAATACAAATAAATTTTATAGTTTAGTTAGCAGGATTTTACCATTGCTGATTTTTCAGTTTTGACAAATGAACCACGTTTATGTAAGACATTAACATAAAAAAAAGCTGGGTAAAAGTAAACAGCAACTGTTTTTACAATTTTTCTGAAATTCTAAAATTATTCCCTAATAAAAAGTTTTAAATTACAACCAAATGAAAAATACAACATATGCCAACAAAATAAATGGAAGAATAAGATGAAAATGAGATTACAGATCTAAGGAAATGAAAGAGGCGTTAAGATTTCTAAAGAGAACTAATAACAATATAGAGCTTGCTAAGTACCAGCAGTGATACTGCTGAAAGCCAATCACCACATATATTTTTTAAAACCTACAGCTCTCCTTCTGTGTGTCTTCTTTACTACTAACACATGAGCACGTCACTTCTGACACTTCAGGTTACCAAATGTGAATGCATTGAAATAATTGAGGGCGGGGGAGAGACATAGAGCTGACTTCAGGTTGTGGTGGGATAAAACTATGGGGAAAGAATTATGAGTTGAATAGAAAGTACCTTAAAGAAGAAAAAAAAAGGACTGTAAGAAGATAACTGTAGGAGAAAGCAAACGCCTCAGAAAACAACAGATGTGTTGGAATCGTCAGAAAAGGAAATGAATAAAAGTGAGGAAACAGAGCAACTGTAGACTTGGAATTTAATCACCTAGTTCTGTCACATTTCTGGAATTCACAAGCTAGACAAAAGGTTGGTAAACAGCCCCTCAGAGACAACTTGCAGAACTATGTCAGAGCATGCATCTCTAAAAGCACAAGAATGCACAAGAATTAGAAATGCAATCTAAAAAGCACACTTAGAATGTAAACTTGTTTTGCATATAAAATAATAAGCTAGCCCTAGCTGGTTTGGCTCAGTGGATAGAGCATTGGCCTGCCGACAAGAGGGTCCCAGATTCAATTCCAGTCAAGGGCACATATCTTGGTTGCAGGCTCCGTCCTGGCCCAGGCTGTGATCGGGCTCATAACAGGAGGCATCCAATTGATGTGTTTCTTTCACATCGATATTTCTTTCTGTCTTTCCCTTTCTTTTCCATTCTCTAGAAATCAGTAGAAAAATATCCTCCTGTGAGGATTAAAAAAATAAAATAAAATGAAAAGCTAAATTCAATGAGGAAAATTTGGAGGCCCTAAGTCTCTTCACTTTGAAATTTTAAAGACTTACTCCAAGATCAGAAGACATAAATTAGAAGAGATATTTATAAATGAATAATCTCCTTTCCTTCTCAATGGGATAATATATAAAAAATTTCAGATGTGTTAAAAGATAAACCTAAATATTTGTGTCATCACTCATTTTTTTTTGCTCTCAAACACAAAATTAAAGCACATTTAGATAAATACACAAGATTCTTAAAATGTTTGATAATTTACAATTCCCTTGCAAGCAACACAACAAAATCCTATGACCAACTGGCTTAAACAACAAAGGAAGTTTTCTAAGAAAAATACCTGAAAAGACTCTGGGAGCTTCAGGTCCGTTTGATCCAAGACTCACCTCACCAGGTCTCATGTCTCAGCTTTGCCTTCCCTGGGTTGCTTGACATACAGTCTGGCTTCACACTCTTTTTTATGAGAAGTTTGTATCACAGAACCCAAGCAAACAACTGTTTGCTTGTTATTGGCTCAGCTGAGTGATGTTCCCATCCACTCATTACACTGGCATCCCCCACTTCCTAACTGGTTTCTCCTGGGAGCACGACTTTAATAAGTAATTTGCACATACATCTTTGGCTAAGCAGCTGCTTATAGTAGACTCTTCTTTAAGACACAAACAAATACAACCAAACCTCCTGGCAGGTTATCCTTGAAAGCCTTGAGCTGTTCCTTCCCACTTTCACATCTTTGCAAATGGTGGCATTTCACACTTTGACCAAGACACTTACCTTTTCTTATATACCCTTTCCCAGGTCTGTGCTGCTTCTTTTCAAACAAGCCTCCTACTTCCTCGGCAACTCTCAAATCTCATTCATGTGCTCCCTGAAAACATCATTCGACAATAAACTGCTCCTTACCCATAACCTGCTTAGATTACTGCCACTTGTCAGCCTCAAATGAAGCATGATTCAGCCCCATGCATCATTTCCCCTTCTCCCTTTTCCTAAGAAAGGATGATTCATTTTTCCTATATCCTCTCACACTGGAATCTGGAAATAAAGTTGGCAATGTCCTTTTACATCATTTCTTTATTGCTGGGGCTTCTAGATCTCACTATGAGAACCTGAATTCCTTCTGAAGTGCCTTGTCTCTTACACATGAGGCAATGTCAGCTGTATTTAAGATAGATGGTTTGGATATAGTATTATTTACATCTTTATTAGGTATAAAATGTTTTTTAATGAGTGCCTTGTGGCTTGGGTTATCTGTCTTGTCTTTTCTATGCCTCTCATTCAGTTATCTACCAAATTCTAACCATATCCCTGATTGGAAAAGGTGCAGGACTAAAAGGAACCACCCTTCCAACCCCCCCTCCCCCGCGCTCACCCCATTCCTTATGCATGAATTTCATCCACCAGGCCACTTAGTAATTCTATAAATATGTACTAATGTCCATTTTAAATATCAGTAGTGAGGAGCAAGGAATTGAATAATTTATTTATTTTTTTTCAAATTCATAGCAAGGGACAATGCCTAAGTATAGTGGTAAAGCACCTGCTTTTAACCTCATACCACTTGTCATGGAAGATAGATAATATGGCTCAGGTATACTCTTTGACCAGTTTATTCTCCTCCTCAAATAGCAAATAAATTCATGTTACCAGCAGAATTTTTTTTTTCTTCAAAATAAAATTTAAGATCTCAAAATCTGGTTCCAGGCTATCTTTTCAAAAATGTCTGTCCTTTAGCACTAGTCTTCATACACTCCAGGATTCTGGTCATAATCACTTGCCTGTCTCTTGACAGTGTCCTGTGCTCAGCCCATGCTGTTTCCTTCACCTGGAATGTGCCTGATGTCAACATCACCTGTCAAAGCCCTTTCCATCTTTCAAAGTCACACATAAACCCAAAGTCTTCCATAAAACTTCCTGAGATTCTCCTCCAAACTACTTTCCTTTACACTTCCATAGCAATGTCATGTCTCCTAGTGTGGCATCTATCGTTGTTGGCCTCTTACAAGTTAGTAGAGTAGAGTAAGTCCATGGCTGACTGAGACCACTCCCCCCCCCAGCCCTGTTTTTTACACAGGAACTTATATGTGGCAAAAGGTCTCCATCTGGTAGGGGTCAGTGGCAACCTGTAAGATGGCCCCAGTGATCTGCCTCCTAAAACTGACACCCTTATATAATTCTATCCTCCTTGAATCTGAGCAACATCTAGTGACTCACTTCTTTTCTTAACTTTCTTTGTAATTGACAAGACAGAGAGCTGGAGGAGAATGAGAAACAGATTGGTTGCCTCCCACATGCACCTTGACTGGGCATCAAACCTGCTATCTTTGGTGCATGGGACAATGCTCCAACCAACTGAACCACACTGGTCAGGACTAGTGACTCATCCTAACAAATACAGACTAAAGCAGAAGTGATGAGATACCACTTCCAGGATTCTGATATATGTAAAGAGCTAGCTGGCATCATGACCAAAGGGGTGACTGGTCACCATGAAGTACAGGGAGCACGTCTCGGTCCCCCCTCTTCCCCATCCCCCGAGCTGCTCACCATGACTGGGGAAGGGGGCCTGACGGTGGGGTGGGACTGGGGACTGTTGAGTGGTGGTGGCAGGCTGCTTCTCGGGGTGGCCATGAGATTAGCGGAGCAGTCACCCAGGCGGCAGCAAGTCTCACGAAGCAGTCGCGGGATGGGGGTTTTGTGGAGCAGTTGCGGGTTCAGGGAACCTCGCAGAGCAGTGGTGGGGCAGGGAGAATTTCATGGAGCATCCAAGCTTCGCTGAACAGTCTATGTGCGAGGGGAGCCTTGCAGAGCAGTCGAGGGGCTGCGAGCATCGGGGAGTGTCCCAGGGCGGGGAGCTTCACAGTGTCACAGGGCGGCAGAGGCCATGCAACGGAGGCCAGGCTAGGCCGAGGACTTTAATTGTGCACGATTTCATGCATGCTGGGCCTCTAGTAGATTATAAAAACACTACTTCCATAGTTGGGGTTCATTTGCTCTCTTGTGCTGAGGGAACCAGATGCCATGCTGTGAGATGGCCGATGCAGAGGTCCACATAGCACAGAATAGAAGGGGACTTTTTCTCTTTAACTAGCAATGAGCTAAAGTTCTGAAGAACAACAGCCCACAAGGGACTTTATCCTTTTAACAACCATGCATGTGAATTTGAAGTGAATCTTCTGTCAAGCCTTCAGATGAGACCATAGCCCTTGCTGACAGCCCTTGAGAGCCCTTGAGCCACGGAAACCCAACTGAGCTATATGCATATTCCTTACCTACAGAAATCATGCTAAGCTTTGTTATTTTAAAGTACTGCATTGTGGGTTAATTACAAATTAGATAACTAATACAGTAAGAGAACAATGTGTGCATTATATTTCAGAATACTGTAATGAAAGGAATTCTATATAATAAAAAAGGAACATGCAAATGTGACCTACCTTTGCTACACTACCAGCCAATCAGGAGTAGGGGGCCTGGCCACAGCACTCCATGGGACTCCGGTATTGGAACACCTCTGTGTTGTTCCAGTTTTAGTGTATGTGCTGCCAAAGAGAGTATTTTTTGAACTCTGCTCGCACAGTATTTAAGGGCCAGTGAGATCCCTCCTTTTCAGTTACAGTGACTGAATCACGACCTATAGCAGTGACCTCAGGATGGTTAGGGGAATTTGATGCCACGGTATCCCCTCACAAGGCTCACATGTTGGTTGCTCTGATAGTTAGGCTGTGACTGAGCTGCAGAGTTTACCTGTTGTGTGGGACATGCAAATGAGCACCCAGGGCACCTTGGGTAATGAGTACGAGGTGGGGCTGTGAGTCATCAGGCCCAGGCGCTGGGTTTCAAGCTCTGAAGCCAAGTGGCAGTTTGGGTCCTCGCCCCCAACCCAGCGCCAATGACTGAGTTGGCTGCTGGCCTCTGGAGCATGTGGAGACCCTGGTGTATGCTGCCATGTGCAGCCCAAGGGTCTCTACATGCCCCCTAGCCTGGTGCCCATGACAGGGCTGACTGCTGCCCTGACGGTCTCAGCAGGCCCATGGCGCCCATTCCCCAGGCCGCCACTGCACTTCGCCTGGGCAAAGGAGTCCCAGATCGCAAAGGGCGTGCACTTGAGGGTTCCAGATCTCTGGTGCATACGAAGGGTGGGGCAGCAGGAGGCCAGTGGAGGGAGGGAGAGACTGGTCACCACTGCGCTTCAGCATGCCTGCCATGGGTCCCAGATCACCATGGTGGTGGGGCCAAGGCAGAGGCCATTAGGGGTGATCAGGCCAAGAGGAGAAGGCAGTTGGGGGTGATCAGGCCAGAAGGGGAGGGCAATTGAGGGTGATCAGGCTGGTGGTGGGGGCAGTTGGGGCTGAGCAGGCCGGCAGAGGGGACCAGTTGGGGCAATCAGGCCAGCAGGCAGAGTGGTTAGGGGTGATCAAGCAGTCAGGCAGGTGAGCAGTTAGGAGCAGATTGAGAGGGGGTTGTCCAAGTGCCAGGTTAGGCCCAATCCCACAGGGATCTCAGATTAGAGAGGATGCAGCCCAGACTGAGAGACAACCTCCCCCCAACCCCCTCTGCACAAATTGTGTGCACCTGGCCACTAGTATATATATATTACCCCAAAATATAAAATCTTTACTTGTGTCAAATCTATAAAGAAAAAGCTATGAACACTTTAGTTTATAATTCAAAAGAGTTGTACCAGGAATTTGTAACCAGGCACAGTTTTAGAAAAGACTTATTCCTGAATGTTCTCTATCAAAAGGGAGCTAGCTATTCATTCCAGGTACCTAACACTAGATAAATGAAGAGGGTGTGGATGGAAACAATAAAAGGCCCCACTCTACAAAAGCTCTACAAGTTCATTAATTACAATTCTTGCATGACAAGGCATAAGACTAATGTTCAAGGAACTGCTTCTCACAGTACACATGCCACCTGTCTTTAAATTAACCACAGTACAAAATGCCCTCTTAGTGTGGTAGGCAGGCAGTGCATTTGTCTCATAAATTAAGCACAGTACAATGCCACTCTCCTGAAAAGAACAAAATTGGCTGTTTATTGGGCTTATAAAAAGATATCATGTTATTTGCAAAACAACCCATTGAGCACAAGAGACATTGCTATAGACTTTAGAAAAAAAATTAACTTCTAAACTTTCCCAAGGATTTAGCTATGATTTCACGGTAAAACTTCCTAAAATGAAAAGTGACATAATGGATGGAATCTCTCAATTGCAACACAGACAATAGTATTGCAAATAATCCTCTCTATATCCCCCCTCCCAAAAAGGATAACAAAGACAAAGAAAGCTTTATGACTAAAAAGTTTCTCTAAAAAAAACTAACCAAAGTTAAAAAGTATTATCAAGGATTAATTCAAAATTAGGATAGTCACAGGTTTAATTAAAATGTCAGTAAACCCTATCTAGTTTGAGGCAAGCTAATGAGAAGAGTTGATCATGAGAGAGGCTTTGCAAAGCCACATTTGGAGCTTGTACTGAAGAAGGATGGGCTCCACTGCTTAGCATGTGTTTATCACCTAACAGAAAGTAGAATTCTAACTTTGTTTGCATCTTCTTATTTTTTTAAATGGTTCTTAAAGCTGAAATTAATAGAACAAAAAATAATGTCTAAGGAGAACTGAAAGCCCAGGTAGAGTGAGGCTCCCTAATTCCTGGACGCACATTAAACAATGTGTGATGTAAAAAGAACTTGCTTTGCAATTATAATTATGGTTTTTCTGGCAAATTCCTTAAAGTTGTTTCCATAGACAATCTTTAAACATGATGTACATAGCTAGTGACAAAATTAGCTGCTAGTTTTCTTGAATCACATAGATATCCCTGGACAAGTTAGTTATGGAGTGAATTGATATTTAGTTACTTTATATCCATTTGATCTTACTAGGTTTTTAACATTGGGTGCATTTGATTGGGTGGTGCCTCCACTGACTGGTTAGTGCCCAGCCTTAAAGATTGTTAAGTATTTTTAATATACTGTCATTCATGACAAATATTAAATCTATAACTATATAGATGAAAGCTAATCTTAGCTAACTCTCTAGAAATAATTATAGCAATTGAGAGAGTATAGTACAGACCATCATTATCTATATCTGGTAATATCTAGGCAGAGGGCTATACATATATCACAATTGATCTTGTTGAGAAAACCAGCAATGAATAAAATTCTTGGCATACAGGTCCTAGCTGTTAGGTCTGTGGCACTGGACAGAAATGGGGATAAAACCTTTGAAGGGTTTAGAGAATTCAATAAATTAATGTATATAAAAGTATTTAGAACAATTTTTATATACATACATGTACAATAAATTTTCATGAGTATTAGAGCCTTGGAATTCAGAAATGAGGCCCTCTTACTAATAATTACCAGATGGATTTTTAGAAATTGCCAAAAGCTTTTTGCCATGTAATGAAAAGGAATAAAAAACTTAGGAATATGAAATATTCATATTTTTATTGTCTACAGGTCCCATAGGCAACTGATATATTTTGGAGGAAAAAAGTTAACAGTCAATAATATCTTAGCCCTTAGAATGTTATTCCATTACACCCACAAGGAGATGGTCTTTCCAATAACCTATTAAGACTGAAAATAGGGTACTTTTTATACTGTATCTTAGCATTTTATGAATTTGAAATTGACTCTAGAATTATACATGATCTATATTTCCTGAGCTATTGCTTTCAAAAAGGGTTTTGTAATATAAATAGCTACTAGCCATGTTTGGAAATGGCTGCCACTCCTCATGATCACCTAGATCTTTAAGATATTTTGCTAATTAAAGGGGGACATCTTTGTCATGTATTAATTTGTATTTATAATTTTTAAATTAATGAAACAGCTTTCCTGACTACTTTAACTTGTTGCCTACATTACTTAGGAAAGTATATTGAGGATTTTTAAAATAATTATATCAAAAGTTTTATTCCCAGGTTGTGGGCTTGATCCCTAGTTGGGGTGTGTGCAGGAGACAGTTGATCCATGTTTCTCTCTCACATCAATGTTTCTCTCCCTCTCCCTTCCCTCTTTTCTAAAATCAATAAAAACATATTTTCAAACAAAAAGTTGTGGTAAAAATTGCTTACATAATTTTAGGTAAATGATTATGAAATGTTGTGGTTTTTAAAAAAGATAACATGGTTATTAAAAGGTATACTAAATTCTTTAGAGATAAGATGGTTAAATGAAATGGTTCAAAGAATACATGAATTAAGAAAGTCTATTTAAATATGGAAAATGTTTTAAAAAATACTTTAAGTGCAGACTGAAATAAGGATTGGTCTGGGACAGCATGAAGGGAAAGACCCAGTTTAACCATAATAGGTTTAAAAGAAAAAAAATATGGATAAGAGAGAGAACCAAGATGGCGGCATAGGTAAAACACCTATCTTGCCGTCATACTCAGCAATTTTAATACTACAACTCAACGAAAGAACAAACACCTTCCAGAATCACCAGAAAGCTGGCCAAGTGAAAATTACACAAATAAAAGTGAAAATAAGACACTGTGACTCGGAGAAGCGGTGGCGGACAGCATTGAAAGATTCGCGCGAAGAGAGGTTTGGAGCGCGCTCCAGTGGAGAGGGCGGGCGGCTGAAAACCGGCCAGTTTTCTCGATCAGGGAGACAAAGACGTCCCACTGGACTGATTCTCCAGCTTTGGGTGAAGTCCAGAGAACCTACTATCATACGGGGTGAAATCTGGACAGTGGGAGGGCACGCCGAAGCTTGGGTGCTGCAGGGATCTCCCGGCTTGTGGAGAAGGCAGCTTGCACGCAAACAGCTCAGCTGTGTGACCGCGTAGAGAGCGCTCTGCGACTTGTCTCTCATTCAGAAAACCATCAGTCTGCTTTGTTTTACGACCCTGGGTGAGTCATTGGGTGTGCAGAGTTATTTGGGGAGAGTCTGAATTCCCCAGCAGCTGGTGGAGCATGGTAGCGGCTCTCTCTCAGAGGTGCTGGCAGCCATTGCCCCTGGCACAGAGTCCCTGGGGCCGCATAGGGCGGAGCTAACGATGTCTGCTTGGCCCGGAGACTCCGCCCATCCAACCTGAGCACAGCTGAGCTTCACAGACAATTGGTCTGGAGGTCAACCTGTCCAAGTGCTAACAACGATTAACCTGAGCTTAACTTCAGCAAGACTGTGCAACCCATATCCACCTCAGGTAACTGGGGAAGCTGAGCCACTGTCCCTAGTAGGAAGTCTACCACACAAAGCTAATTGACCAACTCAGGGAAGCAGCCACCATGCAGAGACATGGAAAGAAATCAGATGTGAAAGAAATGGAGGGAAAAAAACGACTGGACTTGGAATTCAAAACCACGGTTATAGGGTTTTTCAAGAGGCTCCAACAAAAGGTCGAGGCCTATAAGGAAATAAGCAAGACTGCAAAGGAAATGAATGAGTCCTAAAAGGAAATGGAGGAGACCCTCAAGGATATAAAGGAGACTCTCAAGGATATGAAAAAAAAAATTATACAAAGACCTAAAAGTGCTCTGGAGCACCCCAAGAACCAAGTTAAAGATGTGAAATACAAAGAGGTAAAATCCACACAGCTGATAAAGCAAGAAACCAAAAGAATCCAAAAAATTGAAGGTAGTGTAAGGGGCCTCTGGGACAACCTCAAGCATACCAACATCCGAATTATAGGGGTGCCAGAAAAAGAGAGAGACCAAGACAATGAAAACCTATTTGAAGAAATAGTGACCAAAAACTTCCCATACCTGCTGAAAGAAATTGACTTAGGAGTCCAAGAAGCACACCGAACCTCAATATATCGGAACCCTAAGAGGACCACACCAAGGCACATCATAATTAAAATGCCAAGAGCGAAAGACAAAGAGAGAATATTAAAAGCAGCAAGAGAAAAACAGATGGTTACCTATAAGGGAGCACCCATACGACTGTCAGCGGATTTCTCAACAGAAATGATGCAGGCCAGACAGGAGTGGCAAGAAATATTCAAGGTGATGAACAGCAAGAATCTACAACCAAGATTACTCTATCCAGCAAAGCTATCATGCAGAATTGAAGGTCAGATGAGGTGCTTCGCAGATGGGAAAGAGCTAAAGGAGTTCATCACTACCAAACCAATATTATATGAAATGCTGAAAGATATTCTTTAAGAAGAGGAAGAAGAAAAAGATAAAAGTGTAAATTAAGAAAAACAAATACACATCTATCAACAAATGAAGCTAGGAGGAACACCAAGATGGTGGCATAGGTAAACACCTATTGTTTTGCCCCTCGCAGCGATTTAAGAACTACAACATAACAGCAGAACAGACAGCACCCAGAATCGCCAGAAAGCTGGCTGAATGAAAACTCCACTAATAAGAGTAAAGGTGGGATGCTGAGACTCAGGAGCGGCAGGAGGGCAGCTTTTCAGAAGGAAACAGGTTAGGAGCCGTCCTGGTCGCACGGGCGGGCTGGGGCTAGAGCAGCAACCATGGCCGGATTTCACCAAACAAGGAGGGTGGAGATGTCCCACTACACGGACTCCCCAGCTCCAGGTGAGGTTCGAGATCCGGGGTACGTGGAGACGTCCCCCTGCACAGATTCCCCAGAGCCAGGCAAGGTCCGAGGTCCGGGGGACGCACCCTGGAAGTGGGGCACGGCAGAGGCTCCTAGTTGCAAGGGTTGCGCAAACCCTTGACTTGCCCCCTGGAAATTTGTCTCCTGGTTCCGGAAACCATCTATTTTACAACCTTGGGCTAGACTTTTGGTGTGCAGGTACATTTGGAGAAAGGCAGAGTTGTCTGGCAAGGGGAAGAGACTAGCGGCTTTCTCTTGGAGGTGTCTGCAGCCATCCCCATCCAACAGAGACCTGTGCGCACACGAGCGCTGCATAGGACGCAGCTGACGCTGACACTGCCTGCGCAGCTCAGAGACTCCGCCCATCCAACCTGAACACAGTCTCCCTTCACAGCCAATTGGCCTGGAGGTCAAACCCTCCTAGGGCTAACAACAACAAGCTGGGTTTAAATTCAAAAATACTGAATACCACCCATAAAGGATTGCAGTAAGAGCACCCTCCTCAGGTAACTGGAGAGGCTGAGCCACTGTCCCTTTGAGGATATCTACCACATAAAGCAGCCACCATGCAGAGATATGGAAAGAAATCAGGTGTGAAAGACATGGAGGAGAAAAGACGACTAGACATAGAGTTCAAAACCACGGTTATAAGGCTTTTCAAGAGGCTCCTACAAAAGGCCGATCAACTTAATGAGAATTACCAGGAAATAAACAAGACCAACCAGGAAATGAATGAGAATTACAAGGAAATGAATGAGAACCGCAAGGAAATGAATGAGACCCTCAAAGAAATGAACAAGACCTCTGAGGATACGAACCAGACCTTCACGGATAAAAAAAAGGACCAACTAGAAATCAAGCATAAACAGACTGAAATAAAAAATATTACACAAAGTCCTAATAGCAGTCCAGAGGGCCATAAGAACCAAGTCAAAGATTTGAAATACAAAGAAGCAAAATCCACTCAGCTGGAAAAGCAAGAAACAAAAAGAATTCAGATAATTGAAGATAGCGTAAGGGGCCTCTGGGACAACCTCAAGCAAGCCAACATCCGAATTATTGGGGTGCCAAAAAAAGAGAGAGAGCAAGTTAATGAAAACCTACTTGAAGAAATAGTGACTGAAAACTTCCCACACCTGGTGAAAGAAACTGACTTAAAAGCCCAAGAAGTACACAGAACCCCAAAATATAGGAATCTAAAGAGGACCACACCAAGACATATCATAATTAAAATGCCAAGAGCAAAAGATAAAGAGAGAATATAAAAAGCAGCAAGAGAAAAACAGTTGGTTACCTACAGGGGAGCACCCATACGATTGTCAGCGGATTTCTCAAAGGAAATGATGCAGGCCAGACGCGAGTGGCAAGAAATATTCAAAATAATGAATAGCAAGAATCTACAACTAAGATTACTCTATCCAGCAAAGCTATCATTCAGAATTGAGGATCAGATAAAGTGCTTCGCAGATAAGAAAAAGCTAAAGGAGTTCATAACCACCAAACCAGTATTATATGAAATGCTAAAAGATATTCTTTAAGAAGAGGAAGAAGAAAAAGGTAAAAATATAAATTATGAACAACAAATACACATCTATCAACAAATGAACATAAAAATCAAATGAATTGATAGGCTGATGAACAAGATAAACTGGTGAATATAACAGAAACATGGACATAGAGAGGATATGGACTGACAACTCTTGGGGAGAAAAGGGTTGTGGGAAGTACAGCAAGAGATTGGACAAAAATCTTGCAACAATGGGAGAGGACATTGGGGAGGGGGAGGTGAGGGTGGAGGGTGAGATAGGTACAGGGTGGAGGGGAGATATAGGGGGATAAAAAAGGGGAAACAATGTAATTAATAAACTGAACAATAAAGAAAAAAACACACAAATGAATCTAAAAATCAAGTGAATTAATAAGCTGATGAACAGGATAAACTGGTGAATATAACAGAATCACGGACATAGAGAGGGAATGGACTGACAACTCTTGGGGAGAAAGGGGGTGTGGGAAGTGCAGCAAGAGTCTGGACAAAAATCATGCAACTATGGGAGAGGACAGTGGAGGGGGGTGAGGGCGGAGGGTGGGATGGGTACCAGGTGGAGGGGAACTATAAGGTGAAAAAAAAAGGGAACAATGTAATTAATAAACTGAACAATAAAGATTAAAAAAGATACAGATAAGATAGTCTCAAAACAATAAGTAAATATTAAATATATAATGGGGAATAGAATATTCAATAAAGTACTGGATTTTTTATAAGATTGTGATATTTTCCAAGAAAAGAAATAATTTCCTTTTGGGTGTTGGGCACACAGTGAAATATACAGATCTTGTAACATAGAGATCAACACATGAAACCTAAAAAAGAAAGAAAGGAAGAAAGGAAGAAAGGAAGAAAGGAAGAAAGAAAGAAAGAAAGGAAGGAAGGAAGGAAGGAAGGAAGGAAGGAAGGAAGGAAGGAAGGAAGGAAGCCAGACTTCCTAATGATGCAGGATAGTAAGAAACTAGGGAAATTCCTTGACAAATGGAATAAGGGGAACTGAGACAAAATAATTAAACAAGACCAAATAATTTGAGCAATTTACAGCCAGATAATGAATCACAAATCTTCCCTAAACAAGGACACTTAGGAGCAAATGGTTTATACCAGCAACATTCCAGATGTACCCTCATAAGCACATTCTGATGAATCAACACATGGAAGGAAGGACACACCTGGAAAGCTGCTGAATATTCTGTTAAGACTCTCCTGGGAGACTTCCCCTATAGATGGAAATATTACCAAAATCAGTTTTAGTGATGTTGATTTTATATAATTGACAGGGCATTCTAGTAATTACAGCTAAGGGATCTAGAGGACAAAACAGAAGGAGAAAGCAAGAAGGTTTTTCTCTTCCAAAGGTATTTTCTGTAATGCCTCTAATTTAGGTTAATTCAGATGAAAATAACCCCATTTGTCAAATATGGTGTGTAGGACAGAACGTTGGTGGTCATGGAGAAGTAAAAAATTCATAAGCATGCATTTTCATATCTCCAGTTTTTATCTTAATATCTTCTTGGTTGGGGATTACTAGTTTAAATGGCTGATAAGAAATGATGTACAATTAAAGACTACAAGATTCTAAAATCAAGAGCAAAGAAAGAGCATCTCCTGTAACCCAGAATTTAAAAATAAGTGTTTTACAGAGAAAAATCCTGAAACTAAAGACATGATCAGAATCTACCTGCTGGCCACACTTTATTCTTCAGCAACGAGGGATTCGGTAGAGTGAGTGAGCTACCACAGAGACCTGCTAGAAACAAAGGCTCAGAGTGAAGAAAGTCTTCAAGGGCAGGGTCTCTCTCCAAACAAAGAAATCTACATGATTTTAAAGATCATGGAGTCAACGAGGACCTAAAATTTGGGCTAAATCACAGGGATTTTTAATTCATAAATACCACAACTGAATACCAATGAAAGGTGTGCATGTGTCAGAAAGATAGTATTGTATGGAAAAGGAGGATCCAAAATAAATAAAAAAAAGCAGAAACACCACAAAACACAATAGCAGGGTTTTTAGAATGACTTACAATTAAGTAGAATAAAGTTGGAACCTAGTTTTCTCTAAAAGTATGGTCAGAAACCTAGAAAGTGTACCTCAAGGGCCAGTCTCACCTGTAAAAAAGACTGGATGTTTTCCTGGCTAGGCAATTTGGTCTTCTCAGAGTTTAAAATAAGTCAGGACTCTTTGGTAGCTCCTGGGCAACTACTGAAGAGCCTCTTAGAGAAGATATATTTATTTCCAATAGATGGAAGGGAAATGTTTGCATGTCTAGAGCTGGAAGTCAGAGAGATCCATTCAAAGCCTTAAAGATGAAAGTGCTGTTCTAGAACTCGTTACAAAGTTTCCACGTTCTCAATGTTTAGTTGGTTGACACCCTTAGGAGGAAAAACACCTTTAGTGCCAACAACTAACATTGTGCCTATTACATACCAGGTAGTTAATATTTGCTTGTTGTACATATGGGAACAAAAGTTAAACCAAAGATACTTCATGCCTTAACTGGTCTGGCTCAGTGGATAGAGCATCATCCTGCAGACTGAAAGGTCCCAGGTTCGGTTCTGGTCAAGGGCATGTACCTTGGTTGCAGGTACATCCCCAGTAGGAGGTGTGCAGGAGGCAGCTGATCAGTGTTTCTCTCTCATCAATATTTCTAACTCTCCATTCCTCACCCTTCCTCTCTGTAAAAAAAAATCAATAAAATATGTTTTTAAAAAAAGACACTTCATGAAGTTGATGGACTCCTCAACAGGACTTTAATAGGCTGTTTGGTCTGGATCAAAGAATGCCATCCACACTTTAACAGGGCACACAAAGCTCTTGATTGTGGCCCTGCCTAGCTTTCTAGTCCTCATGCATTACTGAATTCTCCTGCTACATGGAAACACTTGGAGGAGAGGGCAGGGTACACTGGGGAACTTCTTTCCCACTTTTCTTTTGCCCTCCTTTTTCCACTCAGGAGTCATACTACCCATTGGAATTCTTGCCCTCCTTGCAGGACTCCACCATGCCAACTTTTATTATTATTGAACAAGATGCATTATGAAATAGGATCAAACTGGGACTTCCTTTAAAGATGCAAGCAATCCCAGCTTTCACCTCTGAATTCCTAGGGCCACACAATTTCTGGTACATCACAGACATTCTAATGTTTGTTTAAGGAAATAGCTAAGGCCCAAAAACATTCCCACAGGGAGAAAAGACTTTCACAGAATCCCAGAACAGAAGAACTAGATAGTCTTTGAACATTTTTGAAGTTTTGGGATGAAATACCATATACACACTAAGATATTTATTATGCATAAATTGTGCAAGTTAAAGTAAAAAGAGAATTAAGGCTGGGGGATAAGGGATGCTCTGAAGTTTATGTCACAGAAAAAGTTACAACATGTATACCACTGGGGAAGACTAGAGAAAGTTTTAGGTTATGGACCTTTCCCTTGTAATGTTGTCACTATCACTCCAAGTACACTTTCAGGGTACCTGAAAAGAAGTAGGATGAGTCATTATGACCCTAGAATAGGGAAGTCCATGGGGCTACTGCCTACCAATGTTCCGCTGTTGGCTTTGAGATCTGTTATCACTTCAAGTACCAGTTTCAGCTCTCCTCTACAAAGTTCCTTCACAATGTCTTCAAGTTGCTGAGAGGAGAGAGCATATGTAATACTAGAGGCCCAGTGCACGAAATTTGTGCATGGGGAAGGAAGGTGGTGTCTCTCTACCCAGCCTGCACCCTTTCCAATCTAGGACTCCTCGAGGGATCTGACTGCCCGTTTAGGCCCGATCCCAATAGGATCGGGCCTAAACGAGCAGTCAGACATCCCTCTCACAGTTCAGGACTTCTGGTTCCCAACTGCTTGCCTGCCTGCCCTTCTGATTGCCCCTAACTGCTTCTGCCTGCCAGCCTGATCAGCCCCTAACCACTCCCATGCCAGCCTTATTGATGCCTAATTGCTCCCCTGCCAGCCTGTTTGCTCCTAACTGCCTTCTCCTGCAGGCCTGGTCAGCTCTAACTGCCTTCCCTTGCAGGCTTGGTCAGCCCTAACTGCCCTCCCCTGCAGGCTTGATTGCCCCCAACTGCCTCCCTTGCAGGCCTGGTCCCTCCCTACTGCCCTCCCCTACTGTCCATCTTGTGGTGGTCAACTTTGACCACATGGGGGAAAGATCTTTGACTACATGGGGGCAGCCATCTTGTGTGTTGGAGTGATGGTCAATCTGCATGTTACTCTTTTATTCGATAGGATAGAGCCCTGGTACATGGGTGGGGGCCAGCTGGTTTGCCCTGAAGGGTGGCCCAGATTAGGGTGGGGATTCTCTTGGGGTGTGGAGTGGCCTGGGCTATGGACCTGTGGTTGTGTGCAGGCTGGTCATTCCCTCCAGCAACCCAAGTGGAGGCCCTGGTATCTGGGTTTTATTTATGTTCTACAATTGAAACTTTGTAGCTTGAAGTAGAGCCAAGACTCCTGATCATTCTTGGCCACAGCCATTTCTCTTGGGATATTTACCTTCTATAATTGAAACTTTGTAGCCTTAAGCAGAGGCCAAGGCAGGTCAGGGCTACAGAAAGCTTGGCTTCCTCCATTGCCAGGGGCAACCCTAGTCTCTGCTCTCTCCAGCTCCGTGGCTGCTGCCATTTCTGTTGGGATATATCTTCTATAATTGAAACTTTGTAGCATTGAATGGAGACCTAGTCTAGCAAGGGCAGGCAGAAAGCTTGGCTTCCTCCATTGCCGGGGAAACCCAAGCCTCCCTCCTGCTCTCTGTGGCCAGCAGCCATCTTGGTTGGGGGTTAATTTGCAAATATCTCCTGATTGGCTGGTGGGTGTGGTTGGTGGGCATGGCTTGTGAGTGTAGCAGAGGTATGATCAATTTGCATATTACTTTTATTAGCTAGGATTGTTAACCTTGCATGAACATAAGGTTCAGAAGAAAATTCAAAGTAACCTTGGCATTTAACACTTACTAAATTGCAGAGTTTTGAAGAAATAATAGTATCACTGTTATACAACTTGAGGACGGGAGAGTAGCTACTGGCTGAATCCCCAGATATCAAATAAGGTTAAAATTAATAATCCAATTAGAGTATTTCAATTGTAAAAACATTGCCAAAGACAGTGAATTTGAGCTCTAAAGCTGAGGGGTAGATGTACAAGACTAAAAGGTAGAAGATCTTCCCTGGTCAGATAGCTCAGTTGGTTAGAGCCTCATCCCTAGGTTACAGGTTCGATCCTGGTAGCACTTATACAAAAGGCAACTAATGAATGCATAAACAAGAAGAACAACAAATCAATGTTTCTCTCTCTCAAAATCAATAAAAAATACAATAAAATGTAAAATATCTTACATTGGTCTGGGAGGCGGAGTAGGCATAATGGTCTTTATATAATAGACATTTGCTAAATCAGTTTAATAAATGTTTATTTTTAAAAAGAAACAATCTTCTAATATCCCAGACAGTAAATAATTTGATTGTTAAAGTAACACATTTTCCAAGATGCTAGATATGTAATTTGTCTTCAGTTGTGCTTGTCTTCCTTTCTGATTGCTTCAGAGCTGTCACATAACATATAGGTGCTTATTATGGTCCTCTAGGTCCTTAAAGTGACCTCATGGTTCTCTGCTTTCCCTGTATTTCTAGAACATCCTCAACAACTTCCAGTTTTGTAGTCCTTTAACTTGCTTCCAAGTTCTTTCACAAATCTTTGACGACCACTCCAGGAAACAGGCAGGGTAGATTAGCCCCTGCCTTATTTAAGATGAGAAAACAGGTGCTAAGCATGAAAAGTGATGCACCTAAGGAATAATTGTCAAGATAGGCATCATATTAGATATCTGCCATTCCACTCTTATATCCCATTAGCCCATATTTTAGCTCTGGCCAATACTGAGTCAACTGTAAGCTATACACAGGTGTTCTTGATGGCGCCTCATCTCAGCTATACTGTGAGTCTGTCTTGCTTGTATTCTCTGCTTTCTAGTAAGAATCCTGAAGAAGAAAACATTAATACCTTCCAGAGTTAATTTTAGCCTGTATTATTCATGTTGCTCCTCTTTTCTGTGCCTCTGTTTAACAATTCTGAGGGGCTTTCTACATGGTTTTTTAAAGCATCGCCATGAGGACAAGCTCCAGTTGCACAAAAGGACAGCCAGTCAACAACACAACCTTGCATTCACTCTCTCTCCTCCCACGTCTTACCTTTTCCATATTTTCTGTGTTTACTTCCCCAAATCAACTACTTGTATGAAATATTTATTGCAGGCTCTGCTTCTTAGAGGAGCCTAAGTTACAACAGGCTACAAACACACTCTTTCGATTTTCTGATTTATTCTTCTTAATATCCTATTAATCACCAGGTCTGAAATTCAATACTAATCTTTTTTTTTCCATTTACAATCACAGACAAACAATAGCTATAAGAATTAATATTTGATACCAACCTCTTTAAGCTGACTTTAGAGAGCTAGAAGTGGCTATCTTTACTCAGTGGCATTTTTAGGGTTGGTCTGTAAAGTTTTGATGTCTATAAACCTTCCTGGTTGGCTTCCTTTAATCCTAAATTTTCTAGCAAAAAAGTAAAATTTTTATTTGTATGGCTTCTTATTTTGGATATACTGTAGTGATGGCTTATTTTATCATTATGTTTTTAATCCTCACCCAAGCATATGATTTTCCACTGATTTTAGAGAGGAAAGGAGAGAGAGAGAGAGAGAGAGAGGGAAACAGCCACATGAAAGAGAAACAGCAATCAGCTCCCTCCTGATGTACCTTGATTGGGGATCAAACTAGCAACCTTTTGGTGTATGGAATGACACTCAACCAACTAAGCCACCTGACCAGGGCTTGATGGCTTACTTTAAACATTCTCACTGGACAAAGAAAACAGATGCTATCTTTATAGCTTTGAGGTTTATAATAGCAGCAATATCAATATTTACCAGTTGAGATGATACATACATATATATATTAATGAGGGTTTAACTTTCACAAATCTTAGATAGATGGAACAGAGTCATTCATATTTGTTTGTGATACAAAAAATGAATTAAATCTCTTAAATGGAGAACAATATTTTTAGCAACATCACATACTAGCACAGGATTAAGAAAACCAACTGCTAAATAGCAAACTATTCTTGACTTGGAAAGGACAAATATAAGTATAAATAATAGTGCAAAAGGGACAATTTTACTCAGCTTGTACGGACTATCAGATCATTTGCCCACACTGCTTCTGATTTAAGAGCCAACAAAGGTATGTTTTAAATATTTGATAGGCACCAGAAATCAAGCAGTCTGAATATAAATACTGCTGTAATTTCTTGTCACTGAAGACTGAGTGTGTTAAGTTATAAATATGAAGAAAGGACCCAGCTTCTAAATCTTAGGTATATTGGTTGAAACATCCATCATTGTGGAATGACTGAATTTTTCCGTGCCTTTCCTAAAGAACATATATACTGCCTATATAGAGCAGCCCTCAAAAATTGATTTCTCTCAAAGCATAAACCAGAGATACCTATAAAAAAGCTTTCATTTACTATTTTATGGACTGAACACCAAAATCCATATGATTAACAGCTTAATAAAATTACTAAAGAATATTTAAATTGCAGTTTGAATATAAAAATACTAATAGGTCATTTCAATTAAAAAACACAATAAAATGAAATATATTTCCCTAATTGCTCTTAATTCCTCCGAGAAAAAAATACACCTACTTGATTTCAAAAAATTCTTCTTGAAACTCTGTGCAATTTACTCTTTAGTCAGAAAATAAAATACCTTTGTTTCAATAAGCCTATTTTTTTTACTTCATATTTCACTATGCTAAGTTCTCATGGGTATATTATTATGGCTTTCCCTGTTCCTCAATATTATCATCAAAATTAGATTCATATTTACATGACTATTTGGTAAAAACAAAGTTATGAAAGTATTCTAATTAATTGTGCTTAAAATCCTGTGTTGACATGGTTATAAATACTAGTAGCAAATATTCAGAAAGGAGCAGGAATTCATTAAAGAACAACAATGACTGAAGAACTATACATTAGAAATGGCCAGGATGGATGGTCAGTCACTTTTTAATGATGCAGTTGGCCAACAAGATTAAACAGGACCAATAACACAAAAGTCTTTTTCAAATCCTTGGTAAGACTTAGGCATCAACTAGTGGCAGACAGGATGGACTTTACTGGATATGCATTATAAAGTCTTCACACTGTAGGAAATTATATACTTGCTCTGGAAATGGGGCAATTATGCAAAATGTTAATGAATACTTTCAGACAAAAGAAGTGTCAAAATAGCAAAGAAGGATTGGATTTTATGAGGAGGTTAATTTCTAGAGTCAGCATATAAAGCAAAACACAAAGTCAAAATTACCTCTGAAAATTCCTTATGAAAATCTCTTAACACATGAGAAACAGACAGAAGCATCCTGAGTTCATCAGCGAGTTTGTCTTGTGGGGTTTTATTTTTTAAGCATGCAAACAGATTTAGATTTCTTTAGTTTAGATTACTACTTTTCAATTGAGAGCCCAACATAACTGGCTTGCATTGAGGGGATATATAGAACTAAAAAAAATACATTTAAAAGCAAGATGTCCTTAATCACTATGAAATAGTTGCCCTCAAATATTTGCAGCATGATTTTTGGAAAGTCACAATGTGTGGTTTCAATTACCTGTAAAACTGAAACAACACTTGAGGTCACTCCCTACTACAGGCTCTAGTCTGTGAGACAGGGCCGCCATTTCTATGTGGAAGAAAGCAGTCAAGAAGTATTGATCAAAATAAAGAAATTCAGAAAACCCCATGGCAAAAGGCTACATTTTGATCTATCACTACTAAGACACTAGGTCTGAATTCATAGTTTGAATTTTTGACTGAACCTCAGAACTGAACATCTTCTAACACAGGATTGTCAATGGTTTGGGTCAGTTTTGAGTATAAGCTTTAGCAAACGAGAGACCTTCATTTGAACCTCAGAATCACTTTTTAAAAGAACTGTTTATTTTGAGATAATTGTAGATTCACAAGCAATTGTATGAAATGACACAAGGAGATCCCATGTACCCTTTATTCCAGTTTCCCAGAAAGGTAACATATCTTGCAAAATTGTAGGTAATATTATAACTAGTACATTAATTTGCTATGGCTGCCATGACCACTATTGGTGGGTGGCTTGAACACATCAATTTATTTCCTTATAATTCTGGAGGCTGGAAGTCCAATATCAAGGAGTCATCAGTGTTGTTTTCTTATGAGGCCTTCAGGCTTCAGAAGCAAAATTCAAAGGAGCTCAACACCTCAAGGCCTTGCCCGGCTTGATTTCTCTTGATTTGTAGATCACTAACTGTCTTCTCTCCATAACTTCCCACTATCTTCCTTCCATATGTGTCTGTGTCCAAATTTTATCTTCTTATAAGGAAACCAATCATATTGGATTGAGGTTCACCCTAATGATCTTATTTTAATTACCTCTTTAAAGACTCTATCTCCACATATAGTCACATTCTGAGGCTTTGGAGGTTAGGACTTCAATGTATTAAAGGGGGGAGTGGACATAATTCAGTCCATAACAAGTAGATATTGGTATTTATACAGTATATATAGAACATTTCCATCATTACAAGGATCCTTCACAGTGACCTCATACAGATAGACATCCTCTCATTCCATTAACCCTGGGTTTTACTAATCTTTTCTCCCCATCTGTATAATTTTATCATTTTAAGAATGCCTTACAAATGGTATCAGACAGTATTTAACCTTTGGGATTGACTTTTTAAAACTCAATATAATTCTCTAGAGGTTCATTCAGGTTTTTGCATATATCTATAGTTCTTTCCTTTTGATTGCTGAATATTGGTATATTATAATTTGTTTAATCATCTAGTAGTTGAAGGACATCAGAGCTATCTTTGTTTTAGGACTGTTACAAATTGAGCTGCTATACATATCCATGCACAGGTTTCTAAGTGAACACATGTCTTCATTTCTCTGGAATAATTACCCAGGAATGCAATTGCTGAGATATTTAGTTTTTAAAGAAACTGCCTTACTATTTCCCGGAATGGCGGTACCATTTCTATTCCCTCCAGCAATAAAGTGATTCACTAGCAGTATGAGTGATCCAGTTTTTCTAATTCTTCACCAGTATTTGGTTCTATCTCTATTTAGCCATTCAGATACCTGTAAAGTTGTGGTTTTAATTGCATTTTCCTGATGTCTAGTAATATTGACCACCTTTTCTTGTGTTATTTACCATCTGTATATAACCTTGGGTGAAATTTATGTTCATGTTTTTGTCCATTTTCTATTGGGATTGCCATTTTGCTGTTGAGTTTGGAGAGTATTTTATATATTCTAGATACTAGTCCTTTGTTAGATCTGTGGTTTGCAAATATTTACTCTCAGTCTGTGGCTTGTCTTTTCATCCTCTTAACAGAGATTTTTGCAGAGAAAAAGATTTTATTTAAGACTCTGGATCTTATTTCTTTATAATATTTTAGTGATTTTTCCTGCCACAGCTCCAGCAGAGAAGGCAGAGATGTCATTTCATCACTACTGACTGGGGGTGAAAGGAAGTTCACACTCCCCAGATAGTCTCCACTGATGCTTGGGGTGGCAAGATTTGCCTTACTGCCTAAGAGGGATGAAAGTCCCAGTTTCCAATGTAGCTTTCTATGACACCATCCAGTGGAAGGGTGTGGTATTCCTTACAGTTTCTGGAAGATCAAAGTCTAAACTCACCACCATAGCTTTTCTGTAATGTTTGGTACGAATAGAGAAGTTATTGTCCAAAAGTTTTCTGTCTCTTCCTGACTGGTGTGGCACAATTGGCTGGGCATTGTCCCATGCACCGAAAGGTTGCTGGTTCAATTCCTGGTCAGGTCGTGTACCTGGGTTTGGGGCTCCATCCCTAATAGGAGGCAACCAATTCATGTTTCTCTATCTGGCTCTCTTCCCATTGCTCTTCCTCTTTCTTGAAAAATCAATTTTAAAAAAAATCTATAGGTTTTCTGTCTTGCTAAGTTCTCCTCTTCCTGATGGAGAGAGATAACTTTTGTTTGGGCCTTTTTGGTCTAAGGCTGTTGGAATTTCCTGTTTGCCAGCCCCTTCAAGCTCCAAGTCTGGGATATGTGAGGCTAAATGAAACCAGGGATCTCCTCAGTGTTCTCCTCAGGACCCAGGCTTCCTAGCCTGTTGGTTTTCTTCTGTCTACTTTTCAGAGCCTTATGTTTATTTTACATACAATGTCTGGAATTTTCACTGTACTTAGTGGGAGGAAAAGAGACAAGCACTTCTACTTGGTATTCCTGGAAGAAATTGAGACTAGCTACTTGACCTTTATACTGAAGTTTCTTCATCTGTGAAGTATGGAAAACATCTACCTCATAGGGTGGTGCAGAAGATTAAGCAAAAACATATGTAAGGAATTTGACTCATTTTAAACATTGAAATATTGGCTTGCTTCTGTTTGCAATGAAATTATTAATCACCTGATTGTTTAAGTGCTTATTATAAGACTTCCTCTGACTCATTTAGTTCCAAGGAGATTCAATATCTGCCAGACCCTTCATATCCTCTCAATACCATTAGGAACATTCCTGACTTCCCCTTGGAGTTGGCTATTTTTCTCTGTACAGGAATGTGATTGCATTAGCAAAGCCTCTAGCACATATTAGACTTCCATTCAAATGCAAGTTCCTCCTAAGCTGTTGTGATATTATAGTGTGCTTTGGGCCAAACCTCAGCAATATGGCCAATTTCTCAGTAACTGAATAGGATAACACCCAAATAACTATGTATCTTATAGGAACAAAATGGTTTACATATGCAAATACTCTCTTATGAATAATACCCTCAACTTTAACCAAAAAGGGGAGAGGGGCTATTATCTCAATGATGCAACAACATCCCACCACTATCACCAGTCTTGCCCTGGCTTTATTCTATTCCCAGTATCCCATTGTTTTACAGCAGAGTGAGAGAGAATTATAGTGAGGCCAGCAGAACAACAGGTGGAAACAGTTATCAACAGAGAAAATGACCCTTGTGTTAAGGGAATTATAGCCACCACAGGGGAAACTCAGGCCTCCATTCTAGCAGTCACAAATCTGGCTTTCCTTTACTGTAAAACAGCAATATAGATACATAGCTAATGCAAAGATACAGAGTCTTATTTCTCCTATGTTAAATTCTTGGATGAGCGCTGCACATAAGCAAATCTAAATAGTAACATTTCAAAAGCATATAAATTATTTGGTGAATAACACTAACTTTTAATCAATTTTAGACCTCTATAACAATTGAGTACATAATGATAGATTCTTTAAATTATTAAATGATTCAATGTTTTGGAGCTGGAGACAAGTGAAATGTATATAATCACAACCCTGGAGTTAACTGGTTCAGCTTCTATATACTAACAAGTCAAAATAATCTGAAGGTAAAGATTATTGTATGCATTTGGGGGAACCTTCCACTGGTCTATTTAAAATATTTAGATTTCCTTAAACATAGTAAATAAACCCATCTAACTTTAACACATCCAGTTTTCTTTATTTTTCTGTAACTGTAAATTTTCTGGAGTCTCCTTCCCTACTTTGGAAGGGAATCACAGGATAAGATTCCTTAATAACAGCCTATTTTTTGTGAAGACCAGATGTCTTCCTCTGTGGGAATGTATTTTGTCTCTGCTTATTGCAGAAGGCACTCCCAAACCCAGAAACATATGTTTACAACCTCTACATGAGTCAGATGTACCCTCATATTTTCTCCTATTCATCTGTAGAGGACAAGTTTACCAAAACTTAGGTTATCCTATCTAATAAAAGAGTAACATAGGGAGGAGGAACCAAGATGGCGGCATAGGTAAATACTTACCTTGCTACCCCACACAGCAATTTCAAAACTACAACTTAACAACAGAACAAATATCATCCAGAATCACTGGAAACCTGGCTGAGTGAAAATTCCACAAATAAAATTAAATATAGTACACTGTGACTCAGAGGACCAGCAGAGGGCAGCGTTAAAGATATGCATGGAGTCAGAGGTGCGTGAGCGGAAAGGGAGGGTGGCTGCAAACTTGGCTGGCTTTCTCGAACAAGGAGGGAGAAAAATGCATCCCACTGCAATGATTCCGCAGTTCCAGGCAAAGTCTGGGGAACCCACACTCATATGGACAGTAGGGAAGCACAATGAAACTTGGGCACTGCAAAAGTCTGCAAGCTTGTGGAGAGGGTGAGCTTGTAGAGAGGGCACATAAACTTGGGAATAGCAGAGGTGCGCAAAAACGCAGAGAGGACTCATGACTTGCTCTCTCGTTGGGGAAACCACAGGACTGCATTGTTTTACAACCCTGGGAGAGACGTTGGGTGTGCAGACTCATTTGGGGAGAGACTGAATTGTCCAGCAGCGGGTAGAGCTCAGAGGCAGCTTTCTCTTGCAGCTTGCAGCCATTACCACCCAGCACAGAGACCCAGGTGCTGCATAGGGTGCAGCTGATGCTGCCTGCTCAGCCTGGAGACTCCGCCCATCCAATCTGAGCACAGTTGAGCCTCACAGCCAATTGGCCTGGAGGTCAAACCCTCCTAGTGCTAACAACAATAATCTAGGCTTAACTTCAACAAGACTGTGGAACCCATAAAGGGCTGCAGCAAGAGTATCCACCTCAGGTAACTGGGGAGGCTGAGCCTCTGTCCCTTAGAGGACATCTACCACACAAAGTAAATCAACCAACTCAGGAAAGCAGCCACCATGCAAAGACATGGAAAGAAATCAGATGTGAAAGAAATAAAGGGAAAAAAACACCACTGGATATAGAGTTCAAAACCACAGTTATAAGGTTTTTCCAGAGGCTCCTAGAAAAGGCCAATGACCTTAACGAGACCTACAAGGAAATGAACAAGACCTATGAGGAAATGGACGAGACCTACGAGAAAATGAATGACACCTACGAGGAAATGTACAAGACCTACAAGGATATGAATGAGACCCTCAAGGATATGAAAAAGGACCAACTAGAAATTAAGCATAAACTGACTGAAATAAAAAATATTATACAAAGACCTAAAAGCAGTCTAGAGGACCGCAAGAACCAAGTCAAATATTTGAAATACAAAGAGGTAAAATCCACTCAGCCAGAAAAGCAAGAAGCCAAAAGAATCCAAAAAATTAAAGATGGTGTAAGGGGCCTCTGGGACAATCACAAGCATACTAACATCCAAATTATATGAGTGCCAGAAAAAGAGAGAGAGCAGAATAATGAAAACCTACTTGAAGAAATAGTGACTGAAAACTTCCCATACCTTGTGAAAGAGATTGACTTAGGAGTCCAAGAAGCACACAGAACCCCAAACTATAGGAATCCAAAGAGGACCACACCAAGATACATCATAATTAAAATGCCAAGAGCAAAAGACAAAGAGAGAATATTAAAAGCAGCAAGAGAAAAAAGTTAGTTACCTACAAGGGAGCACCCATATGATTGTCAGCGGATTTCTCAATAGAAAATATGCAGGCCAGATGGGAGTGGCAAGAAATATTCAAAGTGATGAATAGCAAGAATCTACAACCAAGATTACTCTACCCAGCAAAGCTGTCATTCAGAATTGAAGGTCAGATAAAGTGCTTCGCAGATAAGAAAAAGCTAAAGAAGTTCATCACCACCAAACCAATATTATATGAAATGCTGAAAGATATTCTTTAAGAAGAGGAAGAAGAAAAAGATAAAAGTTTAAATTATGAACACCAAATACACATCTATCAACAAATGAATATGAAAATCAAGTGAATTAAAAACCTGATGAACAGGATAAACTGGTGAATATAACAAAATCATGGGCATAGAGAAGGAATGGACTGACAATTCTTGGGGAGAAAAGGGGTGTGGGAGGTGCAGCAAGAGACTGGACAGAAATCATGCACCTATGGGAGAGGACAGTGGGGGGAAGGTGAGGGCTGAGGGTGGGATGGTACTGGATGGAGGGGAGCTATAGGGGGGAAAGGGGGTAACAATGTAATTAATAAACTGAACAATAAAGATTAAAATATTTTTAAAAAGAGTAACATGCAAATTGACTGTACCTCTGTTACACTACCAGCCAGTCAGGAGCAGGGGATGTGGTCAGCAGCAGGCAGTGTTGCCAGCAGATAGGGGGCATGGCCAGCAGGCGTGGCCAGCAGACAGGGGCAGGCCAGTGGTGGTGTGGTCACAGATCTGTGTAAGCAAGTACTACGCTATAAACTCTGCCCACACGGTACTTGAGGGCCAGAGAGATTCTCCTTAAATTTACAGTGCAACTTAACATGCAAATGAGCACCCAGGGCACCTTGGTTAATGAGCTCCAGGTGTGAGGCAGGGCTGTGAGCCAAGAGGCAATTTGGGTCCATGCCCCCCAGCCCAGTGAGCGAGGCATGGGGGTGTGGTTGAGTCGCGGGAGGTGGGGGAGAAGAGCCAGTTGCATGTGAGGCGGGGGAGCGGGGCCCAGTCACTCGCAAATTGGGGGGACATGGTGAAGTTGTGCTTGAGGCGGGGGGGGGGGGGGGGGGGGGGTCGAATTGTGTGTGTAGAGTGAGGGAATAGGGCTGAGTAGTGCGCCAGGTGGGATGCATGGCCTAGTTGCACACGAGGTGGGGGAGGAGGGCCAGTTGCACACGAGGGAGGGGAGTGGGGTTGAGTTGCACACACGATGAGGGGGTGCTCAGACCTGAGCAACATACACTCACACACCAGCAGTCAAACAGAGTCCTCAGCTTGCCACCCATGCCTCCCTGGATCTCACCCTCCAGCCTGGATCCTCCAGGTCCCAAGCCCTGGGGTTGCTCAAATTCAGCAAGAGTTTGCAATTTGCCCAAGGCATGTTGAATAGTTTTCTCCTAACCCATTTGTGGGAGTGTAATCTGACTTAAAACTAATGGACTAAACTAGAAAGTCAATTTGGAAATGTGGATCAAAATTCAAGCAATTAGCTTTGGGTCAGGAATTCCATGTCTGTGAATGTTAAACAGTCAGGGATAACACTGTAGCCATTAAAAATTATGTCTGTACATTGAATTCATTGACATGAAAAGAAGACCATCCTATTTAATAAAAGAGTAATACGCAAATTGAACATCACTACAACACACAAGAAGGTCCCCATGTGGTCAAAGATTCTGTCCCCATGTGGACACAATTTGACCATCACAAGATGGCCAGCAAGGGAGGGCAGTTGGGAGGTTCCAGGCCTGCATGGGAGGGAAGTTGTGGGTGATCAGGCCAGCAGGGGATGGCAGTTGGGAGGGAGCAGGCCTGCAAAAGAGGGCAGTTGGGGACTATCAAGCCTGCAGGGGAAGGCAGTTAAGGGTGACCAGGCCAGCAGAGGAGGAAAGTTGGGGGCAAGCAGGCTGGCAGAGGAGCAGTTAGACATCAATTAGGCTGGCAGGGGAGTGGTTCGGGGGTGATCAGGCTGGCAGGCAGAAGCAGTTAGGGGCAATAAGGGAGGCAGGCAGGTGAGCAGTTTGGAGCCAGCAGTCCTGGATTGTGAGAAGGATGTCCGACTGCCCCTTTAGGCCTGATCCTACTGGAATCGGGCCTAAACGGATAGGCAGACATCCCTCAAGGGGTCTCAATATATTGGAGAGGGTGCAAGGTGGGCTGAGGGATATCCCCTGCCGTCTCCCCGCCTGGTGCATGAAATTCATGCACCGGGCCACTAGTGTATATATATTTCCTCAGTTACCAAGGGATGCAAAGAATGTCTCAAATCACACGAGAACCATTTACTTCTCTAAAGGCTCCATGAAGACAGGGGTCATACTTATTTACCTTTGTCACTCTAGGACCCAGGCTTCTCATTGCCTAGCAACTATTAAACAGTAATTGATTGAAAAGGGTGTGAAAGTAGAAAACAACAACGTACAAACAAAAGGAGTTAGCTCAAACATTTATTTAAAGGTTGTAAATAAATGAGTGTTCTAGTTGAATGTTCCAGGGGCAACAAGACACTTAAAGATTTTACAGGCTATATTAAGAAAGATCGGATTTCCTTGTTCTAATTCTTGAAAGGTATGAGGAAACAAACAGATGTTGTGTTAATCATAGGGCAAGAGCCAGGGACAACTAGATTAGGGCCATGATTTAGCGGCCATTGGTGGGACCACTGGGTTTCTTGAGGGAGGTGATTAGTTGGGGTCAACGTCTTGCAGGAGGCCAGTGGAAAATTTTTACTCTTTCAGCATCTTTCACAGGATTAATGTAAGTGGGATCCTTAGAATGGATGTTTTTACTTTCCAATGGATTGAATGCTGCTCAAACACAAGTGTATTAACAACAGAACATGGAATTTTGACTATAGAGAAAAGAGAAAAGAGTAGGTCAGAGAAGATGCTCTAGAAGTAGAGCAGAGTAAACTAGAAGAGGGTAAAATTTTGTTAACTTCAAAATTGTATTAGATAACAAAGGCAAGCAGCAAGTTAGCTTTAAAACAAAAACCCTAAAATTAGTTTTATTTAAAGTATCCAGTTACCAAAATATACAATTTTATTTCACAGGGAGAAACAACTGAAAAAAGTTTTAGGATTTTATTAAAACCATGACATATAAAGAGCTATGAATATTCATATTTTTCAAAGTATGATAGATTAAATATCCAAAACAACTTCCCCCAACTGAATCAAAGAGAACAAATCCTAAATAGTGAAGAGGTGATATGTAAATTGACTGTCATGCCCTTGCACAAGATGGCTACCCCTATGTGGTCACAAGATGGCCACCACAAGCTGGCTGGCAGGGAAGGGCAGTTGTGGGCAATCAGGCCAGCAGGAGAGGACAGTTAGGGGAAACCAGGCTACCAGGGGAGAAAAGTTGTGGGGGGGGGGGGGCAGGCCTGCAGGGGAGGGCAGTTTGAAGTGACCAGGCCTGTAGGAAAGGGCAGTTGGGAGAGAACAGGCTGGCAGGGGAGGGTAATTAGGGGCAACCAGGCCATCAGGGGCGGGCAGTTAGAGGTGACCAGGCCAGCAGGGGAAGGCATTTGGTGGCAACCAGGCTGGCATGGGAGGCAGTTGGGGGCAACTGGGCGAGCAGGGGAGAGCAGTTGGGGGCAACCAGGCTGGCAGGGGAGCAGTTAGGTGTTGATTAGGCTGGCAGGGGAGTGGTTAGGGGATGATCAGGGTGCCAGGCAGAAGCAGTTAGGGGCAATCAGGCAGGTAGGCAGGCAAGTGATTGGGAGCCAGAAGCCCCAGATTATGAAAGGGATGTCTGACTGTCAGCAATACCACTGGCAGTCGAACATATCCCGAGGGGTCTCAGATTGAAGAGAGTGTAGGCTGGGCTGAGGGACACCCTCTCCCCTTGTGCATGGATTTCGTGCACAAGGTCTCTGGTAGAAATATTTTAAAAAATCTATAATAATAAAAGTGTACTATATTAATTAGACTGGACTTCTTTCCAGACGAACTTCTGGATGAAGCCAGGGCTGCAAGGGAACCCTGGGACCCAGGTGCCAGAGGGAAGCTGGTGCTGGTAGCCAGGGAAAGGAAGGCCTACTCTTGCATGGATTTTGTTCATTGGGCCTCTAGTATTTTATAAAGTGTCAATAAACTGGTACAAAATTAAGGAATATGAAAGATTCCCCAAATATTTTAAAGCCAAGAAATTTAATGACAAGGCTGATACCAAACCAGTCTCTGACCTCTGAGTTTCTGGTGAACCCTGGAGATTCCTGAGCTTCTTCTCTGTGAACAAATATGAGAAAAATAATGAAATATCATGACGCACCCATTAGGGTACCTTGCGTAAGATTTTGACTCCTTCGGAATATAAGGGGAAAAAAAGAACATTGCCAAAAAAATAAAGCAAGATGCTTAGTGAAGGAAAAAGAAAACAAATTCTTCCCTGAAAACACATAAGCACAAACTGGTATTCAACTTTACTGTCTACATTTAAGTTACCTTTGTGGTGCAAAAAAACTCCAAACACAGAATTTAATGTGCATTTGTTCTGGATTAGGCATACCTCCAGGATACTGAGAAAAGAAAATACCAATCCTCTCTGAGAAACTTAACAAAAATCCAGAACTTTAATAATTTCCACAAATAAAACTCTAAGGAAACTGAGCAACTCCATACATACAACAAAATATAAGTCACAAACTAATAATGAAAACATAATACAAGTAAAAACCAGCAGAAGTAGATTAACAAACATTCCAGATATCAAAATGATCAATCAAAATAAAACAAAAATATGTTTTAAAAAATGAGATCCTTGAGGATGACCTCAAGGAAGAAGAGATTTTTAGAAAAAGAACCAACATAATTAAAACATAATCAAATAGCCCAGTCAGCCTGGCTCAGTAATTGAGCGTCAACCTATGAACCAGTAAGTCATGGTTTGATTCCCAGTCAGGACACATGCTCAGGTTGCAGGCTCAATCCCCAGTGTGGGGTGTGCAGGAGGCAGCCAATCATTGATTCTCTTTCATCATTGGTGTGTATATATATATACCTTTTCTCTCTGAAATCAATAAAAATATATTAAAAAATAAAATAAAAGGTAACCAAATACAATATGTGAAAAGAAGAATACAGTACATGAAATGTAAAATTTAGAGTATAAATTTTAAAAATTATTAATTTTATTTGCATTTGTCTACACTGGAAGTATAAATAGAAGAAAATTTGTGCAATGCATACTAGAAGAATCATGTATAAATATAAAAGAGAAGGCAAGAGACCTGGAGAATAAAATGAAGTCTGTTGCCTACTCCATCCTCCACAATACAGGAGCATTGTTCATTTCTCTACCTCCTTAAAATATATACTCCAATACATTAATATCTAAAATTATTCAAGAATCCCTTGAAAGGACAAACCCAAAAGGCTGCAGCCTTCAATGCTGCAAAGCAATTCCTTGAAAATGTCTGACTTTGCAAGTATCTATACTAATAAAAGAGAAACATACAAATTAACCATCTCTCTGGTACACCAACCAGCCAATCAAGAGCGAGTATGCAAATTAACCTAACAAAGATGGGGGTGGCCATGGAGCTGGAGTGAGCAAGTGGGTTGGGTTGCCCTGGTGATAGAGGAAGTGAAGCTTCCCACCCTGGCCAGCCTTGGCCTCTGCTCAAGGCTACAAAGTTTCAATTGTAGAAGACAAAAAAATCCCAGATACCTGCTTCCAGCTGGCCCCGGCCTCCACTCAAGGAGGCGCTGGAAAAAAAGAAAAAGAAAAACAGCCTCTTGCTTATGTTGGCCACACCCCCATGGGGTGAGGGTCCCTGCTGGGGGGCTTGGCCAGCCTGAAAACAGCCATCAGCCCCTAACCCAGGCTGGCCAGGCACCCCAGCAGGACCTTCCACCCTGCAGGGTCTGTGGCCAGCTTGAAAATAGCCCTCAGCCCCTCAACCAAGCTGGCCACACACACCCCCAGCAGGGATCCTCACCCCATGGGGGTGTGGCCAGCCTACAAACTACCACAGGCTTCTTGACCAGGCCACCCCACAGCCCAAATGAACCCTCACCCTGATCCGGGACACCCTTCAGGGCAAACCAGCTGGCCCCAGGCCTTTATCTATACCAATAAAAAGGTAATATATTAATTAGACTGGGAGACCTTCCAGGAGACCTTCCACATGTTCTTCTGGACAAAGCCATATTGGTGGGGCCAAGGTAGACGTGGTTAGAGGCCAATAGCGGAGAGTAGTTGTGGGTGATCAGGCTGGTGGCGGGGGCTGTTGGGGGTGATCAGGCTGGCAGGGGGAGGGGCAGTTGAGGGTGAGCAGACCAGCAGGGGGGCCGATTGGGGAGGAGCAGGCCATCAGTGGGGATCAGTTGGAGGTGTTCAGGATAGCTGGAGGAGGGGCCATTTGGAGTGAGCAGGCCAGTAGGGGAGGCAGTTAGGGGTAAGCACACTGGCACGGGGGGCAGTTAGGGGTGATCAGCCTGGTAGGGGGCAGTTGGGGTGAGCAGGCCAGTGGCAGGGGGCAGTTAGAGGCAAGCAAGCTGGTAGGCAGAGTGGTTAGGAGAAATCAGGCAGGCAGGCAGGCAAGTGAGCAGTTAGGAGCCAGCTGTCCCAGCTATGAGAGGGATGTTCAACTGCCAGTTTAGGTCGATCCCTAAAAACCATTAGTAGGATATCCTTCAAGGGGTCCTAGATTAGAGAGGGTGCAGACCGAGATGAGGGACAGTCCTTGGCCCCCCCTCCAATGCACAAATTTCATGCACCAGGCCTCTAGTCTATACTAATAAAAGGGTAATATGCTAATTAGACTGAGAGACCAGACATCTTCCTAACATCTTATTTCCTTCCAGAGAAAGCCATGTTGGTGGGGGCTGAGGGGGAGAAAGTTAGGGATGATCAGGCTGGCAGGGGAGAGCAGCTGGGGGCCATGAGCCTTGCAGGGGAGGGCAGTAAGGGGACATCAGGCTGCAGAAGAAGGCAGTTGGGGACCATGAGGCCAGCAGAGGAGGGCAATTAGGGGCCATCAGGCCAGAACGGAAGCAGTTAGGTGGCAATCAAGCTAGTAGGCGGGCAAGTGGTTAGGAGCCAGTGGTCCTGGATTGGAGAGGGTAAAGGCCAGGCTGAGGGACACCCCCTCGTGCACAAATTTCATGCACTGGGCCTCTAGTCTTATATACTAAAATACTAATATGCTAAGTGTCTGGTTATCCAGTCATCTGTTCAACCAATCAAAGCATAATCCTATCTAATAAAAGAGTAATATGCAAATTAACCACCACTCTGCTACACCCACAAGCCACTACCACTGGCCAATCAGGAGCAAGTATGCAAATTAGCCCCAAGCAAGATGGCTGCAGCCATAAAGAGAGCAGGACAGAGGCTTGGGTTTCTCCAGCAATGGAGGAAGCCAAGCTTTCCACATACCCTAGCCAGCCCAGGCCTCTACTTAAGGCTACACGTTGCAATGGTAGAAGATAAATTAATCCCAACAAAAATGCTGGCAGCCACAGAGCTGGAGAGAGCAGAAGGCTAGGGTTTCCCCCCACGATGGAGGAGGCCAAGCTTTCCATACATTCTGGCCAGACTAGGCCTCCGCTTAAGGCTACAAAGTTTCAATTATAGAAGATAAATAAATCCCAGATACCAGGACCTCCACTTGGAGTACTAGGGGGCGCTGCCAGCCTGAAAACCACTACAGGCCTCTCGCCCAGGCTGTCCCATGCCCCAAGGAAACCCTCACCCTGATCCGGGAGACTCATCAGGGCAAACCAGCTGGCCCCCACCCATGCACCAGGCTTCTATCATATCTAATAAATTACTAATATGCAGATTGAACATAACTCCAACACACAAAATGAATGCCCTCATGTGGTCAAAGATCCTGTCCCCATGTGGACACAAGATGGCCAGCAGGGGAGGGTAGTTGGGAGGGATAAGGCCTTCAAGGAAGGGCAGTTGGGAGGGACCAAACATATAAGGGAGGGTAGTTGGGGGTGATCAAGCCTGTAGGGGAAGGCAGTTAGGGGTGACAAGGCTGGCAGAGGAGGGAAGTTGGGGGCAAACAGGCTGGCAGGGGAGCAGTTAGACATCCATCAGGTTGGCAGGGGAGTGGTTAGAAGGTGATCAGGCTGGCAGACAGGAGCAGTTAGGGGAAATCAGGAAGACAGGCAGGCAAGCAGTTGGGAGCCAGCAGTCCTAGATTGTGACAGGATGTCCAACTGCCCGTTTAGGCCTGAACCTGGTGGGGATCAGACATCCCTTGAGGGGTCCCATATTGGAGAGGGTACAGACTGGGACACCTACCCACCCCATGCACTAATTTCATGCACTGGGCCTCTAGTAGGTTAATGATATGCTGATGCCACTCAACAGCTCACTATGACATGCACTGACCACCTGGGGGCTGATGCTCCAACTGATAGGTTAGCTAGCTGCTGGGGTTCAGCCAATTGGCACTGGGCAAGATGGGCTGGACATGCCCTGGAGCCTTCCTTCAGTCCCTCCCAGCTGACCAAATTCCTGCATCCCTTCCCAGCCTTGATTGTGTATCAATTTGGTCCCTTGGCCTGCCTTGCACCCTCTTGCAATCTGGAACTCCTTGGGCCAGTTTTGCAGAACCAGGCCATGCCAAGCGACCCACTGGTGCATGAATTCACGCACTGGGCCTCTAGTATTTTGATAAAAGATGGGTTTGCCTACTTATAAACGCTTTACACCAGTGTGAAAGGGTTCAGTAACAAAGCAAACTATATCAAGTTTATCCTCAAGATTGCTACAATTGTAGCAAAGGAGAAGAAAGATACTCAACATTTTAGTTCTAGATTTTTGTATTCACTTAATGGTACTTTATCATGCTATATTTGATAAGTGACTTAGAAATATTGGATCTTAAGATAAATTGGACCAATTTATTGTCTTCTTGTAACTCAGTAACACAGGGGAATATAGTGTAGTAAGCAGGAGGAGCTCCCAGTTACTAGTTATATTAATTACTCCTCTTGGAGACAAGAATACCTGGATCATTACACAAATAAGTACTTAGAAAAGGAGGTATTGCCATAGCAAAAATCTCAGGTTACCTGGTTAGGAGTTAGAAAGCCAGAAAATAAATTTGGCAGGATGGAAGAATAGAATGAAAGGGAAGGGAAAAGATTCAGAAAGTCTAAGACTTGCAAGGTTGGGAGAGATACTGTATCTTATCCCCAGTTGATAAAAGGTAAAAATAAATAGGCATTTTAGAAAAAAAAACTTATTAGAATTCAGCCTTACAGCAAGAAACAAATTGAAGGCATGGCTTTAGCTTAAAACTTCTGAATGTTTTGGTTATTTCACAGCACAGATCTAGTTAAGTTTGCAGTACCTACTACATCACTTTAAGAGGACAAAGTGGCTCAGTTTTAAAAAGAGACAAAGGCTATAATTTTACTACTAAATCCTTGTAGGTTTAATCTGGGCACTTAATTAAATGTAGCCCATTCTTTAAAATAACATGGATGTGTCTTTTGGCATAAGCTACTGAGTAGAATCAAACAGATGAGAGCCCAACTTGTAGTTGTAGTCCAAACAGCAAGACAAGACCAAAATTTGATAACTTTTTGAAACTTAAAATGACTTGTGGGCCCTAAAGAACAAGCTGAGAAAATTTCTCAAGCTCTAAGGAGGGAATATTCTCCAAAGCATTCCTCAAATGTAATCAAGGAAGATAATGGAGAAAGAAACACACCAGGTCTAATGTCAAAGACCTTGGAAAATGACAGACTAGGAAGTCCAAGTCCCTCCCAGGAAGTAGAATTAAGTCCTACTTAGAAACATCCTTTATTCACAGCATAAAGGAGTCTCACAACACATTCTCAGAGTGATTTTAAACATGCCATTGATTCCCAATGTCCCTCTCTTTTCAAATCAGAATGACATTGTTGTCTCAGTTTTTTTTATTATTATTATTCTACCAAAGTATATTGGGTGGGTGTGAAACAAATACCTTGTCATCTTAAGTCTTAGGTTTCCATATAATTAAGAACCAAACCTGAATCTGATATAAAAAATTTTATCCCTCTGAGATACTGGGCTTTTAGTTTGATGTACTGACTGGAATTGATTTTTGGATTGTATCTCTAAAGAAAGGTCAAAGCGTTTGGGATGCAGGAAAAAAAGTGATAACCTGCATATTTGGTGTCTAGGAGGGCAGATGTTGTGATTTTTGCTAATTGCATCTCTCTTGTGCAAAGGCAGGATTATACTTCCTGGCACCCTTGAAAATGAGTAAGGCCTCACGATTACTCCAGAACAATGAGTTGTGGACAACAGGGGTCACTCCCAGGCCAAGTACTTAACTGCCAGTGCTAGACCCTCCAGAATTCTATCTTTCCCTTTGACTTAGCAACCAGTACAGCAACATGTGGTGGCTGACACATCAGTCTCTGAGCAGCTGTGACAAGCAGAACTCCTCTGCTGATCCACAGTTGACATGTTCATTTCTCACTCAGGCATGCTGCTTGTTTTTAAGCCACAAAGTTATGGGGATGTTTAGCATTGCAACCTAATCTAATCCATCTTGACTGACAAAAGAACCAATAAGGAGGAAGGAGGGCAAAGTAATGGGCATTGTTTACTTCTTGGGATACTATCAGCAAAAGATATGAAATTATCGGCTTCTAATTTTAGGGCCTGAATATTAAAGGTACATTTGTTTCTCCAGATAAATTTTCAGCATATGAAATTAATCAAAAAAACATATAGAGTGTATTATGCAGAAAGAGGAACTCTACAGGAGAAAAATATATTTGTGAAGTATGTATTTACAGGCTACTTATGGGAAAGAAAACCACAAGCTAGCAAGTTTATAACAAAATGCTCAAACTCATTTGTAATCAAAGAAATGTAGATTAAGAAAACAGATGATTTAATACCTGGAAATAGAAAGGTAGGTAATTTTCAAGTATTGGCACGAATGTGGAAATACAAGAATGCTCAAAAACTGTTGATGGGAAAGTGACACACAGTGAAGTCTTTCCAGTGGAGAACTAGGTACAACATAGTCAAATTAAGAATCCACAAAGCTAGTTCTGGGTGTAAAAGGTATAAAATAGAATAAAATATCCAGAGTGAAACAAAATAATTTCTGTAATAAGAGAGGAATATGCTAATTATTCATGATGCTGTGAGGCCTAATGACCAACCATGCAACGACTGGATCATGGATCTGCAGGAGGAGGGGGCAGCAAGCTATAAGCAGGCAGCAGAGAGCTACAGGAGGGGGCAGGGCAGCACTCTATGAGGTTGGGGTGCAGGGAATTACAGGAGGGCAGAGCAGCAAGTGGAGAGTTACAGAGGGCAGCAGCGAACTACTGGCACATGGATTCATGCACAGAGCTACTAGAGTGTATTCACACACACACACACACTAGAGGCCCGGTGCACAAAATTCGTACACAGGGTGGGTGAGGGGGGTGTCTCTCAGCCCAGCCTGCACCCTCTCCAATCTGGGACCCCTCGAGGGATGTCTGACTGTCCGTTTAGGCCTGATCCCAGTAGAATCGGGCCTAAATGAACAGTCAGACATCCTTCTCACAATCCAGGACTGTTGGCTCCAAACTGCTCACCTGCCTGCCTCCCTGATTGCCCCTAACTGCTTCTGCCTGCCAGCCTGATCACCCCCTAACCACTACCCTGCCAACCTAAAAGATGTCTAACTGCTCCCCTGCCTGCCTGTTTGCCCCCAAATTCCCACCTCTGCTGGCCTTGTCACTCCTAACTGCCCTCCCCTACAGGCTTGATTACCCCCAACTGCCCTCCCTTGCAGGCCTGGTTCCTCCCAACTGCCCTCCCCTGCTGGCCTGATTGCCCACAGCTGTCCTCCCTTGCAGGCCTGGAATCTCCCATTGTCCTCCCCTGCTGGCCATCTTGTGGTGGCCATCTTGTTTCCACATGGAGGTAGGATCTTTGACCACATGGGGGCAGCCATCTTGTGTGTTGGAGTGATGGTCAATCTGCATATTACTCTTTTATTAGATAGGATAGTGTGGTGCATGGGTGGGGGCCAGCTGGTTTGGCCTGAAAAGTGTCCCAGATAAGGGTGGGGGTGGGGCAGCCTGGGTGAGGGGCCTGTGGAGGTTTACAGGCTGGCCACATCCCCCAGTGACCCAAGAAGAGGCCCTGTGATCTGGGATTAATTTATGTTCTACAATTGAAACTTTGTAGCCTGGAGCAGAGCCAAGCATTCTGCTCGCTCTGTCGTGACAGCCATTTCTGTTTGAAACTTTGTAGCCTAAAGTGGAGGCCTTGTCTAGGGCTGCAGAAGCTTGGCTTCCTTCATTGCTGGGACAACCCTAGCCTCTTCTCTCTCCAGCTCCGTGGCTGCTGCCATTTCTGTTGGGATTATGTATCTTCTATAATTGAAACTTTGTAGCATTGAGTGGAGGCCTAAGCCGGCAAGGGCAGGCAGAAAGCTTGGCTTCCTCCATTGCCAGGGAAACCCAAGCCGCCCTCTTGCACTTAGTGGTGGCAGCCATCTTGATTGGGTTTATTTGCATAATTTGCTCCTGATTGGCTGGTGGGCATGGCTTGAATGGAAGTATGATCAATTTGCATATTAATCTTTTATTAGATAGGATGTGTACCACCACAAGCTACACCACAAGCCATGCCCACCAACTACCCCCACCAACCAATCAGGAGTGAGTATGCAAATTAACCCCAATAAAGATGGCTGCAGTCATGGAGAGAGCAGGAAGGAGGCTTTGGTTTCTCTGGTGATGGAGGAAGCCAAGGTTTCCGCTCACCCTTGTGGGCCCAGGCCTCCACTCAATGCTACAAAGTTTCAATTATAGAAGATACATAAATTTCAAGAAAAATGGTGTCAGCCATGCAGCTGGAGAGAGCAGGAGGCTAGGGTTGCCTCTGGCAATGGCAGAAGCCAATCTTTCCCCAGTCCTGGCCTGCCTTGGCCTCTACTTAAGGCTACAAAGTTTCAATTATTGAAGATAAATAAATCCCAACAGAAATGGCTATGGTCACAGAGTGAGAAGGAGGCTTGGTTCTGCTCCAGGCTACAAAGTTTCAATTGTAGAACATAAATTAATCACAGATCCTAGGGTCTCCACTTGGGTCGCTGGAGGGTGTGGCTGGTCTGCAAACCACCACAGGCCCCTCAACCAGGCCACCCCGGGCCCCAAGGAAACTCCCACCCTGATCCATGACACCCTTTAGAGCAAACCAATTGGCCCCTATCCATGCACCAGGCCTCTATCCTATCTAATAAAAAAGTAATATGCAGATTGACCATCATTCCAACATACAAGATGACTGCCCTCATGTGGTAAAAGATCCTGCTCCCATGAAAACACAAGATGGCCACCACAAGATAGCCAGCAATGGAGGGTTGGGAGGGACCATGCATGCAAGGGAGGGCAGTGGGTATGATCACACCTACAGGGGAGGGCAATTAGGGGTGACCAGGTTGGCAGAGGAGAGAAGATGGGGGCAACCAGGCCTGCAGATAAGGGCAGTTGTAAGGGTCCAGGCCTACAGGGGAGAGCAGTTCGGGGGACCAAGTCTGCAGGAGAGGGTAGTTAGGGGTGACCATGCCTTCAGGGGAGTGCAGTTAGGTCCAAACATGCTGGCAGGGGAGAAATCAGACATCCATCAGGCTGGCAGGGGAGTGGTTAGGGGTGATAAGGCTGGCAAGCAGTCGTGGTTAGGGTCAATGAGGAAGGCAGGCAGGTGAGCAGTTGGGAACCAGCAGTCCTGGATTGTGAAAGGGATGTCCAACTGCCTGTTTAGGCTCAATCCTACCAGGAACGGGCAGTAAGACATCCCTAGAGGGGTTTCTGATTGGAAGGGGTATAGGCTGGGCTGAGGGACACTCCCACCCTTGTGCATGAATTTTGTGCACCAGGCTTCTAGAGTGTGTGTGTGTGTGTGTGTGTACGTGTGTGTGTGTGTGCATGTGTGTGTGTGTGTGTGTGTGTGTGTGTATTAGAGGCCCAGTGCATGAAAATTCATGCACTGAAGGGGGTGTCCCTCAGCTCGGCCCGGCCCCTCTCACAGTCTGGGAGCACTCAGGGGTAGGAGGTGACCCAGCAATCAGGAAAAGGTGATACCCCGTCACACTTTTGTTGCTGCCACTGCTGGCAGTGCAAGCCTTAGCCAGCCCTGGTTGGTTTGGCAGCTGCTATCCGAGGCTTGCCTGTGCCTCGGGCTGGCCCTGGGTGACTGGAGGGGCTGAGGAGACTGGGAGACTGGCAGGTGCATGGCAGGGCTGAGGGGACTAGGTACTGCCATCTTGTGCTCTGGGTGCCACCATCTTTGAGGGTGGGTCAGCCAATTAGCATATTTCCTCCTTATTGGCTGTGAGTGCCTCCATATTTGCAATGGCTTGAGGGTCAATTAGCATATTCCCTCTTTATTAGATAGGGTTTTTATATATATGCAGGGTTTTTATATATATGCAAAATGTTTATAATTATGTCTAGGTTCTTTCAAAGAACCTAGACATAATTATAAACATTTTGTCAATTAAAATGTTTGCCATATCAGCAGAGGGCAATGGGAGTAAAGAAAAGAGGGTAAATGGAAATAGCAAAAGCCTTAATGATAATGATCCACAAACTGATTTACATCACCATCTGCACTAGAAATCTTTCCCCAAATAAGTAACTTTGTTACTTGCCTCATCCCAACTGAAAGTGGGTTATGGCAAAGGAGCAAATAAATTTTTCAGTAGTTGCCAAATGGCCAAAGATGTTAAGCCCCAGAAAGATACCCTGAGACATTTAAGATCTTTTGAGCATCAGTGTTAATGGTCAGGATGGAACCATTTTATAACTTTTAGTGCAAATAAATGTTTAACTGGTTCTCAGATGGGGGAGCAGAGTCGCAAATGTCCCCACCATAGCTGATTTCAAAGTATCAACGATTGAAAAAACACATGACAAAATTTCTAAAAATTTAACAATTGGCCCTAATGAGGGCAGGAGCTTGTTCCAGAGCACTGCCTCTGAAATACCAGAATTATAGCAATGAACCACTGATTTAAAGACAGATCTTGCCAAGAGTGGTACATAAAGTAAACACTTAAAAGTTTTCTGTCCATAATCTCTCAAAAAGTAACTTTTTTTATTGAATCTTTAATCTGAGCTAAGAGAAACTTCTCCCATCTTTTTTGAAATTTTTATCACAAAAAACAGACCCCATTATTTAATGGGGGAGCGGGGGTCTAGCCAGAGCTAGACCTGAATCAAAAGGCTAAACCTTTGGTGGTATATTCTGTTCCTGCTTAGGGGATATTCTTACCACTTGGACAAAAGACCTTAGATCAGGTTACATGATACACAGTTTATGGACCTACCATTTCACAAAGGCTTTATATTTTCCCCAAACACTAATATTTTTCACCTAATGAACCTGCTTGCCTATTCAACAGCATGAGTATTCAAATCTATTCTATTTCCAACATCCAATTTTATCCTTGTTTCTCTTTGAAGCAGATACTCTGTTTCAACAGAGGTAGGAAACGTTACATAATTTCTTAGGATCCAAGTTTCCTATACTACTAAGTGAGAATAGTGAAAGCTGCTCAGAACTTTTATGAAGATTTGACTTGGAAGTATTAATAGAGCACTTGGGACATGGTACTTGCTTGCATTTCAGTTTCCTTTTCTTCTTGCTTCTCGTGTCCTAACCCAGTTTTGTGGACTAATAAACAGCAACAAATTGGGGAAAATAGTTTCTAACCTAACTTTCTTCTTTGCTAATAATCAAATTTAATCCTGTAGGTCATTTTTTGCACCCACCTTTGCAATATATGACATTTAAACTAAGCTTTTAAACTCCCATGTCATGAAACATATGATGGTCTTGCCACTAACCAGGAAATCATTATAGAATCCATTTGTCCAGACTTCAGTCTATAGACTCAAATAGCTGAAACTTATAATATTCCTCATTAATGGAAAGAAACCATCAATTTAGTTGAGATTCTCAACAAGGCAGGTACCCTAGCCTAGGGTACTCTTTGGAAACATTTAAAAAAAATATGTTGTTAATGATTTTGGAGTGAGGAAAAGAGAAGAACAGATAGAAACAGAGATTCTATAGAATCATCAATTGGCTGCCTTCTGCATCCCCCCTTTTTGGGGATTGAGATAGGGTACATGTCCTGACAGGAACTCAAACTGGAGAATTCCTGGTGCATGGGACAATGCTCAACCAACTGAGCCATACCAGCTGGGCCATGGGAACATTTTTGCTTGTCTGATGATTGGGGATAGTGACATGAAGTCTTAGGGTCCAGGGATGTTACGTATTCTAAAAAACACAGGAGAATCTTATAAAGAAAGCATCTTCCTGAACAAATTTTTTAAAAAAATTATAACTGATTTTATATTTTTCCAGTATCACTATGTTCTGTTAAAAGCAAAGAAACAACAATTGGAAGAGGATAAACAGCTTCATTCCATGATCCCTGAGGGAGACAATGATCAAGGAGCCCAAATGGCCACTGTCAGGGAAGATGTAAATTACTGATGAGGCTGTTGAATAAATGCTTATATCCATGGTGCCAATCTCACTACAAGTATCCTATATAATAAATACCTAATGTGCAAATTGACCATCACACCCTCGAACATGATTGCCACCCCCATATGGTTACAAAATGGCCACCACAAGATGGCTGGCAGGGGAGGGAAGTTGTGGGCGATCAGGCTGGCAGGGGAGGGCAGTTAGGGGCTACTGGGCTGGCAGGGGAGGGCAGTTGAGGGCAATCAGGTCAGCAGGGGAAGAAAGTTGGGAGTGATCAGGCTGGCAAGCAAGCCATTGGGCATTGATCAGGTTGGCAGGGGAGTGGTTAAGGGCAATCAGGCAGGCAGGCAGGTGAGCAGTTGGGAGCCAGCAGTCCTGGATTGTGAGAGGAATGTCCAACTGCCGGTTTAGGCCCAATCCTCCAGATTAGAGAGGTGCAGGCTGGGCTGAGGGATATTCACCGCCCCCCCCCCCCAGTGCCCAAATTTCATGCACTGGGCCTCTAATCCTATGTAATAAAGAGCTAATATGCAAATTGTTGTCTTGCCCTCACACTTTCATGCCTTAACAGCTCAGACACTCAATACTGTGGGGAGAGGAATGGGGACCAGCCAGGCTGCAACCTGGGAGAGGGACAAGCCACCCACCCCATGGTCACAAGTGTCAGTGCCTGTGGCTGCAGCCATGCAAAACCAGCCTGGGTACTAGGTGCCTGCAGCTAGCCAGAGGGAGTGAAGCTCTGGTCCCAGTTGCCTGCAACTGACCAGAGGAACTGGGTCCTGGGTGCGGGGCAAGCCAGAAGCAATTGGGGTGGTTGGGCCAGCAGGAGAACAGTTAGAGGTGATCAGGCCAGTGGGGGAGCAGTTAGGGGCAATCAAGCAGGCAGGCAAAGGTGGTTAGAGGCAATCAGTCAGGGAGAGGGATTAGGCATGATCAGGCAGGCAGACAGGAGAGTGGTTAGGAGCCAGCGGTCCAGGATTGAGAGGCAGTCAGACATCCCCTGAAGGGTCCCAGGCCGAAGAACATCCCACCCATGCATGAATTTCATGCATTGGGCCTCTAGTAAAGTAATAATACTTTAGTAGATGGAAATATTTTACATATATTTATACAAAAAGTCAAAACAATTGAAGAGAAGCATGTTATAGGAAGAAAAACTTAGGTGGGATAAAGACTATTCTAAAACTATTGAATAATTTACTTTCTCCACTAAATGCTGCATAGCATTTCAAGTGCATATTAGTCAAAATGGATTAAAATCTTAAATGTTAGACTCAAAACAAAACAAAACAAAACAAAATCCAAGTAGAAAACTTAGGCAGTAAAATCTCAGATATTTTTCATAGCAATATTTTTTTCTGATATATCTCCTCAGGCAAGGGAAACAAAAGAAAAAAATAACAAATGGACCTATATCAAACTAAAAAGTTTTTGCACTGCAAAGGAAACCACCAACAAAATAAAAAGACAACCCAATGTATAGGAGAACATACTCACTGATACATTTGATAAGGGGTTAATATCCAAAATCTATAAAAAACTTATAAAACTCAATACTAGTAAACAATCCAACTAAAAAAATGGGCAAAGAACCTAAATAGACACTTATCCAAAGAGGACATATAGAAGGTCAATAGATATAAGATGCTCAATGTTATTAATCATCAAATAAGTGCAAATTAAAACCACAATGAGATATCACCTCACACCTGTTAGAATTGCTATCATCAGTAAATCAACAAACAACAGTGTTGGTGAGGATGTGAAGAAAAGAGAACCCTCATGCACTGTTGGTTGGAATGAAGATTGGTACAGCCATGGTGGAAAGAAGTATGGAGTTTCCTCAAAAAATAAAAAAACAGAACTGCCTTATGAACCAATGATTCCACTTCTGGAAATTTCTCTGAAAAAACCTAAAACACTAATTGGAATGAATATATGCACCCCTATTTCCATTGCAGCATTATTTACAATAGTATATATACTAGAAGCCCGGTGCACAAAATTCATGCATGGGGGTGGGAGGTGGGTCCCTCAGCCTGGTCTGCACCCTCTCCAATCCAGGACTACTGGCTTCTAACCACTTGCCTGCCTTTGGGCTTGATCACTGCCTAACCACTCCCCTGCCAATCTGATGACCCTAACTGCCCACTCCAGCTGGCCTCATGGCCCCCAGCTGCCCTCCCCTGCTGGCCTGGTTGCCCCTAACCACCTCTGCCTCGGCCCCCACCACCGTGGCTTTGTCCAGAAGGAAGTCAGATGGCAGGAAGATGTCTAATTTCCCAGTCTAAATAGCATATTAGCCTTTTATTAGTATAGATATTTTTTATTGGAGAGAGAAACATCAATGATGAGGGAAAATCATTGATCGGCTCCCTCCTGCACACCCCTCACTGGGGATAGAGCCCACAAGCCGAGCATGTGCCCTTGACCAGAATCAAATCCGGGACCTTTCAGTCCACAGGCTGACACTCTATCCACTAGGCAAACCAGCAATATCCTCACCCAGGGATATTTTTTCCAGAATTTTATTTATTTATTTATTTATTTATTTATTTATTTACTTACTTACTTACTTACTTACTTACTATTTTTCTTTTAGATAAAGTGGAATAGGGGGAAGACATTGAGAGAAACATCGACACTTCCATGTGAGAGAGAGACATCGATTTGTTGCCTCCCACACACAGTCTGACTAGGGCTGGTTATTGAGCCTGCAACTGAGGTACCTACGCTTGGCCAGAATTGAACCAAGGACCCTTCAGTCTGTGGGCTGATGCTCCATCCACTAAGCCAAAGTAGCTATGGCAATAGCCAATATTTGGAAGCAGCCCAATTATCTACCAGTAGATGAGTGGATAAAAAGGAGTGGTACATTTATATAATGGAATACTACTTGGCTATAAAAAAGAAGGAAATTTGACCGTTTATAACAGTAGGGATGGACCTGGATAGCATTATGCTAAATGAAATAAGTCAGTCAAACAAGGACAAGTACCATATGAATTCACTCATATGTGGAATCTAATGAACAAAATGAACTAACAAGCAAAATAGAGACAAACTATGAGTCTGTGTGACAGTTGTTGGTGGGGTCGTGGAAGGAGAGAGAGGAGGGGTGGGTGTTGGTGGAAGGAGAGAGAGGGGGGGAGAGGGAGAGGGAGAGGGAGAGGGAGAAAGAGAGAGAGGACACTTCTGGATACAGACAACAGTGTGGTGCTTGCCAGAGTGATAGGCAGTGGGGGGAGGTGGGGGGATGTGGAGGAGTGTATAGGGAAATAAAGTGATGGATAGAGACTTGACTGGGCATGGTGAGCACACAGTACAGTGTACAGATGATATATTGTAGAATTGTGCGCCCAAAACCTGTAGAATTTTGCTAACCAGTGTCACCCTAGTAAATTCAATAAAAAGAAAAAAAGAAGGGTTTCAGTGCAGAAGTGCAATTACAGTACTGCAGAAATGAAGAGACAGACTGCAACTGTGTAATAGCTTTGAGACTCCTTTTAAGATATTGATGCCAAATATTACTAAATTAGCAGAACATATGGGGACCTCACTACATTTCATTATAAAAATGTTTTTTTAAATTTCACATTCTTACCATCTTATATTATGTTTATAGTACAAGGACAAAAACTTATGTTGTGAAAATAGCATTGTAATTATTGTGGGTTTGCCTGTTCTCAGCTCTTACCACAATATTGTCCCTAATGGTTCATTACACAATGTCTCTATAGTCTCTTGTTTTATAGTTTATTTCCAATTTTTCCTATGGTCCCTATTGCTTATTGAGGAATATAGCCTCCCAGGCCATTTTCATTGAGACTGAATATGTACCCTAACAGGTAATGGAATTTCCAAATAGGATGAAATGTGACACTTTGTCACTATATATTCTATTTCATAAGATAGGAAACTTTAACCGCATACTTGTAATGTTGGGTTCCTTTGCAAGAATCACATATCCCCCACTGTTTTCACTTCAATGATCTGTAATTTATTTGAGTACTAGAGGCTCAGTACACGAAATTCATGCATGAGGGGGAGTGGTCCCTCAACTCGGCCTGCACACTCTCACAATCTCGAACCATTGGCTCCTAGCCACTCACCTGGTGATTGCCTGCCTGCCTGATCATCCCTAACCACTCTGCCTGCCTGCCTGCCTGCCTGCCTGATTGCCCCTAACCATCTCTGCCTCGGCTCCTATTGCCGCAGCTTCATCTGGAATGATGTCTGGAAGGTCATTCAGCTATCCAGTCTAATTAGCATATTATACTTTTATCATTATAGATGTTATTCCTGTTTCAACTGGGGCTGTGTTCTCCTGTTATATACAAATAAGTTCTCTTTCTCTTATACACAAGAGTAACACTAGATTTTATTCTAGTGTCCACTAGTATAACTGCTTCAGTTTCCCTATATGTCTTACGTGGAATGAGTCTGATCTTCTCACTCACCTATTCAAGAAGGTTCTAATACTTAACTACTTCATTGTTTGTTAATGCAGTTATGACTTAACATTTTACGTGCTGGAATATATAATTTATTTTAAATTTTAATAAGTTCTCCCTTATATTAAATTAAAAAGTGATAGCCAGAGGCAAAAAGGGGGTGGGGAGTTGGACAAAGCAGTGGGAAATGAGATCAGAAAAGACTTTGCTTGGAGCAATGGGTGCATGATATAGTGAGTTGTACACTTGAAACTTTATGGGTTTGTGAACCAATGTCATCCCAACAAATTCAATAAAAAACTAGTTAGTTAGGTTATATTACTGATTAATTTCATTTTAGCATAGAAAAGAGGCATTGCAAATATTTGTTGTAAGGTTAGGTTGGACGTGATAGGGTTAAGAGCTATGAATTTAAGGGAGTGTTTACAAACATGGGCTCTTCTGGATTTTGAAGCAAATTTCTTAGCAGTGAGTCCCCTCTTCAATTCTGTGAGGAGGCAAAGCCAATAATTTTTAGTGCCTTTAATTCTCCTGCACTGCAAAATAACCTCTCTTCCAATATATTTTTAAAATAAAAATATACACATCTGATAACATCTGTTTAATGATAATTTAAAAAAAAAAAACAACTGACAATACTAATTGCTTGTGAGGATACAGAGCAACAAGAACACGCGATCATTGCTGAAGGCAATGCAACAAGATACAGCCAACTTAGAAGACAGTTTGGAAGTTCCTTACCATATAATACAATAAGCAAACTCCAAGATATTTACTCAACTGATCTGAAAATGTATGCCCATCCAAAAATTTACTCATGAATGCATATTGCACCTTTATTGACAGTCACACACAAAAATTGAAAACAACCAAGGTGTCCCTAAATAAGTGAATGGAAAAACAAGATGTGTATATCCATAGAGAGGAATATTAGGCAGCTATACAAAAGGAAAGGAACTATCAAACCAATAAAAGACATAGGTTAACTTTAAATGCATATTACAAAATGAAAGAAGTCAGTCTGGAAAGGCTACATATTGTATGATTCCAATTATATGAGATTATGGAAAAACACAACTATATAGTTCATACAGGGAGGAGGAAAAGAGGGAAGGTTGAACAGGCAAAGTACATGCATTCTATATTATAAGGTAATGGTGGATACATGAAATTATGTATTTGTTGAAACCCATAGAAGTCTATAGCATAAAGAAGAAACTTAATCTGTGCAAATTTTTTTAAAAATCACTTGGAAGTGCAGGGATTCCAGGATGGAATGCACACTGTGACAAAACAATCTGATTATACTATAAATGCATGAAACAACTTCCCTGATGGGTGTGGATGGAAAGGTGCTAACTTAAATAACTCTGAAAATGAGTAGAGAATATCCAACACTAAAGCTAAAAAAATCATATATTAGAATTATACTATAATTGGTAAATTGTTTCACATTGGGGTACAGATGAACAATTCTGATACCACTATGCATGTATACTAGAACTGAACAAATAAGTAAATAGATGACTGATGATGAATGTCCTTTTCCCTGTTGTTGGAAATTTAGAGATAAGCTAGAATAACCCATATGTTAATAGATTAAAGTTAGAAATATCACTATAAACTTGGGTTTAGCTGAATATAGCTATAGGTGGTTACATATAAAAATATTTATAGACTAGCAGCCTGGTGCATGAAAATTAGTGCACTGGAGGGGCTCTCTCAGCCCTGCCTGCCTCCTCTCACAGTTCTAGAGCCTTAGGGGATGTCCTACTGATGGTTTAGGCCTGATCCACCACTGGAGCCACAGGCTGACCTCCCTCTGTGGGAGGCAACCAGGCTGATCACAGGAAGGTGCCGCCCGCATCACTCTTCTGCTGCTGCCACTGCTGGCCACAGCAGTTGCAAGACCTGAGCCCCCAGCTTTGAATCTGCTGGGGCTCACTGCTGCCTGAGTCCCCGGCCTTGCAGCTACTGTGGCTTTGTCCAGATGGATGTCTGCCCTAATTAGCATATTCTCCTTTTATTAGTATAGATATGTATAGGAAAATTTTAGTACATGTTTTAGTGTAACATGTATTTCCTTGCTCTGTAGGTTAAGAGACCTAAAATCAATGACACTCCAGTAACCAGTACACCTAGTACGTAGGTCCTTGGTTTCTAATACAATTCTCCAATTAAAAAACAAAACAACTCATGAACAGAGCTCCTAAGACAGAGGCAGGAAATATCCTAGAGTGCTTGATTTTAGTAATGAAGCAGAAAATGAACCTGGACTTATATATAAGTTGTAAACTTGTAAAACTTTCAGAAAAACATATAAGAGAAAATTTTCAGGAATTAGAGCTAGGGAAAAGTTCTTAGATTTGACACTAGAAGTATTCTTCATAAAAGAAAAATTTATAAACTTGACTTCATCAAAATTTTTAAATTTTTGCTTAGCAAAGACCCCTTTAAGAGGATGAAAAGACAAGCTATAGACTGAGAGAAAATATCACTAATGCAATCTCTGTAACCAGACCAGTGATAAAAAAAAAAGTCACACATCTAACAAAGAAGTTGTATCTAGAACACAGAAAGCACTTTTAAAGCTCAACAGTAAAAAAACAACAACAAGGAATCCATAAGAAAAATAGACAAAGGACATTAGAGATATTGCATGCAAAAAGATACATAGAAAGCAAATAAGCACCTGAAGAGATGCTCATCATTAAACATGAGGGAAATGCAAATTAAAACTACAACAATATAATCACTACACATCTATCAGAAAAAAAACACAAAGAAAATTAAAAGAAAATAAATAAAAATTTAAAAATAGGGACCACTAAAATTTAAAAATATAATGACAATACAAAACACTGTTGAGGATAGGAAGAACTGAATCACTCATACATTGCTGATGGGGACATTAAATGGTAGAACTAGTTCAGATAACAGTTTAGCTGATATTGTAAAAATTAAACATGCAACTATAATATGGCTCAACAATTGCATCCCTGTGAATTTATCCCAGAGAATGAAAACTTATGTTTACACAAAAACCTCAAGAGTAATGTTCATAGCTATTTTACTTGTAACAGTCAAAAAAAGGAAATAACCCAGATGTTCTTTAGTGGGTGAATAGTTACACTGTGGAATATCTATAGCATTGAATACTCCTCAGTAGTAAAAAGGAATTAATCATACATACAACAACCTCAGAATTATTCTCAATTTAAAATGCCAATCCTATTTATATAACATTCTTGAGATGACAAGTTATATAAAGAGAGAACCGTTTCATAGTTTTCAGGAGTTACATGGGTAGGGAGTGAGGTGGATGTGACTACAAAAGATCAACATGAGGGATTTTTGTGTTGATGTATCTTGACTGTATCAATGACAATACCCTGATTACCACATCCTATATAATAAAAGGCTAATTTGCAAAATAGACTGAACATCGAAATAACCAAACAACCAGTTGCTATTATGTGCACTGACCACCAGGGGGTGCGTTTGGAACATGGCGGTTGTTGGCCACAGTGGGATGGTCAAGCAGGTGAGCAGGGCACCAGACCAAGGTGGGGCACTGGTATTGTAATTAGGGAGAGCCTCTGGTGGTTACTGAAAATTCTTTGCTCCCATATGCCATGGTGGTCCCACCCAGCACTCTCACCTACTGCCAGTGCAGCCCCTGCTCACACCCACAGCTGGCATCAGAGCTGCCAGTTCCTGGCGCCAATCCAGATCACCCCTGAGGGCTTCTCCACTTCCCCCTGCTCCTGAGAGGCGATCAAGGCAGCAGGCACTGCTCGTAACCGCTGACAGCTTTGGCCCCAATTGCTCTGTGCAGTCAGCACCTCATGGGAGCAACAGTAGTGGGAGTGGGGCTGCCGGCAGACAGGGGACCGGGGGCCATGGTGGGAGGTACTGGGTGGGGGGTGCAGAGTATGGGCCAAGACCCGCCACTGTGCCCATCACAGCCTCATGGCCCACAGTTCATTTCAAGGTGCATGAATTCATGCACTGAGCTTCTAGTTGTTATACTTTTTCAAATGTTACCATTGGAGTATACTAGGTAAATGGTACATAGATCTCTGCAACATTTCTTACAACTAACTGTGTGTGAATCTACAATTACCTCAAAACAAAAATTTTAATTTAATTTGAAAAATCTAATTGAATGCTGGATAATGAAGAAATTTTATTATAGACACAAATAATCCTGTTAGGGGCTCCTATATTATCCAAATGTTGTAGGACAAGCATGGTAATGTTCATTTTGTAATGGAAAATAAAGATTATGAGCTCTGGTTAAATACAACTCACCTTTGTATCAGTTGTATGACCTGGGACAGTTTCAGCATTTGTGTCCTCATATATAAAATACCAGATTTCTTTTAAGGCTTAAGGAAGTAGTGCCTAAATTAGGTGCATAAAATGCTGTGTGCTTCATACCTTTGACACTGAGCCTAGCACATGGTAAGTACAAATGCTAGCTATCATGAAGGAGAAAGAATCAAAACTTTATTTAGCAAGCAACTGTTTCCTCTGTCCCAGTATTATACCTGATAAGTGATCATCAAAAAGATTCTAAAACAAGATGTGAAAGTGATAGAGAACCCCAACAAAGCAGTCATCCACTAAAGAAGTAGATGTATGATGTAAAAAAAAAAAAGTTTAATAACAACTTTTTCTTATTTTTAAAATAGTATATGATTATACTTTGGAAAATTTAAAAAAAAGAACCGATAATGCAATCATTGCAGAGTAACTTTTATTAAAATGATAATATTATTTTATATGCATATCTATACTAATAAAAGGATAATATGCTAATTAGACTGAACATCTTCTAGATAACCTTTGGATGTCCTTCCAGACATCCTTCCCAACAAAGCCATGTTAGCAGGGGCAAGGCAGAGGAGGTTAGAGGCAATCAAGCAAGCAAGGGAGAGCAGTTAGGGGGACCAGGCCAGCAGGGGAGAGCAGTTAGGAGGATCAGGCTGGCAGGCAGGTGAGTGGTTAGAAGCCAGAGGCCCCAGATTAGAGAGAGTGCAGGCCAAACTGAGGCAACTCCCTTCCCGTGCATGAATTTCATGCTCCAGGCCTCTAGTATTTTTAGAATATATTATGTTCTTTGTACACAGTTTCCCAAACCTACTTTTTGACTGCATGAGTATTTTCTCATGCCATTAAATATCTTAAACCATCTTTGTTTGAGGTTGCCTAAATTAGAGCCCAATATACAATGGAATATTAATTATATTAATAATGGACTTCTCATGGTGGCAAGATGGGCAAGAGCAGTTCTAGGCCCAAATGCTCACAGGGAAGTCTTAAGAACACAACCTGTCATGGCCATGGGCTCTAACGAGCTCACATGACCATTCTTGAGACAATCACTATGTCTCAGGGAATATAATGCTTGGAATGCCCAGGCATGATCATATGGTCACGCCAAAACTTTAGATAGGTAGAAATGGAACAGAGACAATAAATGGTGATGAGGAAAAATAATCTCTACAAAGACTCCCTCCAGCTTTGATGGAGTGGACCATGGCAGATACTAATTCCTGCATTGCAAGGTCAAAAAGTACTGGTCCATGAATTTCTGTTTTTCTTTTTAAAAGGCTACTAAAATTATATCTCATTCACCTGTTTGAACACTGCAGTCTACAGGATACCTCAAATTATACTTACTCAGAACTTGGCTTTTGCCTTGCTTGACAGTTTTACATTAAATGTCTTATCATTGAATCTGTATTTACCTTGCTGAAAGAGATCAGAAAATGTTCTATTTGGTTCATATTATTTCTTAAGTAACTATTCATACCATTTTCATAAATGGATATCATTAACTAATAGACTGGTAGCTTTTATTGAATGTCTCTCTCTCTTCTCCTTTCTGAACTTATTCTAATCTCTGATGGGAACTTGTAAATATCTGTCTAGAATTGATGAAATGACCCTGTTTGGATCCCAATCAGCTCAGCAACAGAGACTGTCATGCTTAGGAACTGAGTATCAGTTACAAGGTACAAGTAACAAATTAAAGTGTTGTAGAGGGAAAAGCTCACAGGCTAATCACTCTAAAGATTCCCTTTACACAGAGCTAAGACTTTAGGAGAGAAGTGTTGAAGGAAAAGAATTACCAGAATAACATGTACATGTAACACTCGATGAACTGAAAGAGCTATGTTTTTTCGAAGATTAATTTGATATACCAGGAACTAACTCTAAGTATCCTCAAGCCTGTCTGCTCCCTCTCTGCTTCCAGAAACAGAATTTGCCCCAACATGTTACCTCACCCTTTGTACCCTGCAGAAATTCTTTCATCCAGAGATTTCAGTGTGTTTGCAAATGTAAATTACCAAGCCTCATCATCATTTCTCTCCTCAGAAATGGCTCATTTAAGTAACACAGGAATTTACCCAAGTGGCCGGCTCGAAGTCATCTGAGAAGTCCTCTGTGTAATCTATAAATAGATATTCAAAGTGTAAAAATATGTTGCAGCCTAATTACAGATCCAAATTCATCTCATCCTTTGGCAAGTACTACTGGAGGGATGACGCCTTTTCTTTAATCTTTACAGCAAGGCTTCTACTAGTTGGAATTTCCTCAGCCTCAGGGGATTCACATCAGAGGGTACCCAGCAGCTCAGAGGTCTTCATAGGCATCTTATCCAAAATACCTGAAGAACTTGGAAGACTGCTTGGCACCCCTGGAGGTCAAGAGGAAGTGCCCTCCCTGTGGGTCCACCTCTTAGCCCCCACTTGAATGAACTTCAGAGGCTGGAGTTTTTCCTGCCCCCTTTCCTCCCCTTCTCCTTTGCTCCCATGTTTGTGGGGCTTCTTATTAAAAAAGTATTTGGTTCTCTCAAATTTTGTAATAAACTTGATTCTCCAGAAAGAAAAAAATAATAATTGACTTGTTAGTTCATTCCATTTTTTTCTATTGTAGAAATGAACAGAAATATTCTATATAAAAAAGTTATAAAAAATTGGCAGCTAGTTTGAAATTGAATTGACATGGCCTAGAGCATGTCATATCCTATGGACAGCAGTCCTTAGGGTAGGCCCCCCAACCCCTTGTGACACCATAATATACTTACATGATATTATTCTACAATGTCATTATAATCCTATATAATAAGAATAATATGCAAATTTGACCATACCTTCGCCACACCCACAGGCCACACCCAGAGCCACGCCCATCAACTAATCAGGAGCAGATTATGCAAATAAACCCTAACCAAGATGGCTGCCGCCACTGAGAGCAGGAGGAAGGCTTGGGTTTCCCCGCAGAGAGGAAGCCAAGCTTTTAGCCTGCCATTGCCAGCCTAGGCCTCCACTCTAGGCTACAAAGTTTCAAACAGAAATGAATGCTGTCCCAGAGCAAGCAGAAGGCTTGGCTCTGCTCCAGGCTTCAAAGTTTCAATTGTAGACATAGATTAATCCCAGATACCAGGGTCTCCGCTTGGGTTGCTGGGGGACGTGGCCAGCCTGCAAACCACAACAGTCCACTTGCCCAGGCTGCTCCTCACCCCAAGGGAACCCCCACCCTGATCTGGGACACTCTTCAGGGCAAACCAGCTGGCCCCACCCATGCACCAGGCCTCTATCCTATCTAATAAAAGAGTAATTTGCAGATTGACCATCACTCCAACACACAAGAGGGCTGCCCCCATGTGGTCAAAGATCTTGCCCTCATGTGGACACAAGATGGCCACCACAAGATGGCCAGCAGGGGAGGGCCGTTGGGAGGATCCAGGCCCTGCAAGGGAGGGCAGTTGTGGGCCATCAGGCCAGCAGAGGAGGGCAGTTGGGAGGGACCAGGCCTGCAAGGGAGGGCAGTTCAGGTCGATCAAGCCTGCAGGGGAGGGCAGTTAGGGGTGACCAGGCCAGCAGAGGAGGGAAGTTGGGGGCAAATAGGCTGGCAGGGGAGCAGTTAGACATCAATTAGGCTGGCAGGGTAGTGGTTAGTGGGTCATCAGGTTGGCAGGCAGAAGCTGTTAGGGCTAATCAGGGAGGCAGGCAGGTAAGCAGTTTGGAGCCAACAGTCCTGGATTGTGAGAAGGATGTCCGACTGCCCGTTTAGGCCCGATCCTACCCGGAATTTGGCCTAAAGGGGCAATTGGACATCCCTTGAGGGGTCCCAGATTGGAGAGGGTGCAGGCTGAGCTAAGAGACATACCTTACCCCCTGTGCACGAATTTTGTGTACCTGGCATCTAGTTTTTGATATTTGACAACAGCATATTGTACAATTATCCCAAAGAAACTTACTAATTCTTTGAATCTTTAGCAACAATTTTTAAAAGGACAGGAAAGGAATTAATCCCTTTCAAAAAGAATTAAGGCACTGGAAAAGCGCTTGAGCATTCTATATTGGCCCCTCTTGCCCTTTTTGCCAAGAGGGACCCTCTTCTCACACTCCAAGTACACACAGCTATTACCTGAGCTTTCAGTTCAAGCTGAGGTTGAAACCTCTGGATGGCTGGCACCATGGACCTGTCTCTCACCCAATGTGGTGAGTTGCGTTCTCCCAGGAGAGGAAACCTGAGTCCCCTGAGATATGCGATCAGTAACAAGACCCCACCAGCAGGCAAGGGGATCCCAAGGCAGATCCTGGGTGTGGAGGCCATGGGGGCATAGACTACCAAGGAGATAGAACTGAACTTCACATTACCCTTCATGTCCCCAGAGGATGGCTGGTTAGCTAGAGATGGGTAAGATTCCTCAGGGGAAGTAGAACTTAAGACAGACACAGTCACAGAGGGGCCATCAGGAGAGAACTTGAAGGTAAAGAGAGGTGGGGCACAGACCCTCACCACCCTAACCTTGCAGGGAACTGAACTCTCACCCCTTCTGAGGGAGGTCTCCTGCCCCCATGGCTGCTTCACCTTCCATGCACACCTTGGATTGGGACCCTGGTAACAGACAGAGACTTGGCAAGCAACAGCTGCCCTATATCTAAATCCACTCTAGCACCAAGAACACTCAGGGCCTACTCAAGAATGCAAATAATCCTTTCCACTAATATTTACAGGGTAAACTAAGATTATTGTTTGAGTATTAAATTTGACAGTAAAATAGTAATCAAGTTTTCAGATTAATTTTAATTGGCCAGGTGAAATAAGTGAATACTCAAGAAAATTTAAGTGTACTGGACAAAAAGCTGTTCCTAAAATTTTAACTAAAATTTCTATTAGTAGTTCATCTCATTGTAAAATTGCCTAACATGCAAAGAACCTAAATCAGTCATATTTTTGCGCAAAAATTAAAATTGAAAGTTACCAAGACTATAATATATAAAATTTTCAAAAGCCCCCATTAATATAAAAAAAAAAAAAGTGGGCATAGTGGGGCAATATCATGTAAGGAAAAATATGCGATAAGTAAATTACATCTAGAAAATTCTTACTTCAGAAAATTAATTTCCATTTGTAATGCTAACAGCAGGACACCTATGAAAAACACCCATGGTGTCAAAATAAGCCAAAGGAAAATCATTTGGGCAAAAATAAAAAGAATCTCAAGTCTAATTTACAGAAAAGTTTCCTTTATTAACTTTTGGTCAAGAATATGTTTGTATATTTTCAGGAAACAACTCCAAGACCATATGGATTCCTGCAACAAGAGGAACTGACAGGTCAGTTCTAACCACAAAGACAGTCCAGAGATGGAAGATGCTGACGGCACCTTGCCATGCTAACAGTCAGCAGTGGTGCATCACTGTACATTGCCCAGGACCAAACCAGAGAGGGTGGAACCTGCATTGCCACCATTTGTCCACCATCCAGATATTGCTGACATGTACACATAAGGATCTATTTGACATTGAAACTGGGACTCAGAACTGCTGGACATTGAAACTGAGACTCAAACATTTTTTGTTCTTATATGTTTATTTCTAGTATGCAGATACAGTATATTTTTAAAGAAAATAAAGGGGGGAAAATAGATACAGAGGCAAAGAAGCATTGAACAGACTGTCAAACTACAGTGGGAAAGCAGGGGAGGGTGGGGGCAGGGGCTTAAGAGATAAACCAAAAGACTTGTATGCATGTATAAAAGCATAACCAATGGATACAAGACACTGGGAGAGGGAGGAAGGCATGTGAGGGCATGTTCTGAGGGCTAGGGGAGACGGGGGGAGGTCAATTTGGGGGGAAGGAAACATATGTACTACTATTTGTAATACTTTAAACAATAAAATAAAAAAGTAAATAAAAAATAAATTAAGGAATAAAAAAATATTCTATTTACATAAAACTTTAGTTAACTATTGGTGTAGGCATGGTTCATAACCGAGGGGATACTGAGAAAAATTTACTCTAAAATGCCTGACAAATACTCCTGAAATGAAAAAGCAGGATTTTTAAAAAGCAACTTTTTTGGAAGAAAGTATTTGCTTCCCTTGAATTAATTTCACTCTGACCAACATAAATTAATGGTTTTTTGAAGTAGAAGTAGAAACTTCAGGAGAAAGTGAAAACACTTCAGAATCTATTCCAACCAAGGAAAAGAGCATCAAATACATTGTGAAATGTATGCCAGATATTAGGAAGGTTTATTTCAAAGCATTCAGAGCATTCACATACCAGACAATCCATTATTATGAAAGACAGTTTGGGCCTGATGGGAGGCTCAAACTAAACTCTGCATCATTTAGGAGGCCACAGAGGTAAGAAAAAGTGAAATATACATAAATTCAACAACTCAGATTATACTTTCAGGGGACAGGCACATAATAAAAAACAGTAAAAGATTGCATCAGGAAGTCGAAATTCAATTGGCAAAAAGAAGTAATAAAGGCAGGCTAGACTCCACTGCTTGAAGAATATAATTTTTTAAAGCAATTATTCAGTTGAAGGCAGAACTACTTAATTTTGGTTTATTTCTTCTTCATAAAGGAGAAAAATCTTTATTTTAGTAGAACAGTCTTAATAAGAAGTTGAAGTCCAAGATAGATGGAGAGAAGGGATAACTAAGGGAGGAAAATTCACATTCCAAAATGTCACAGAGCAGTGTGGTTAATCCGACAAGCAATATTTTGTGAAAAATAAAGAAGGTAGTTCTGAATTTTTATATCTATAGAAACCTGATTGAAGATGGAAGCACTAACTTTCCTGAGAGGATGATGTAACTATTAGTTGCATTTCAGGCTCAAATGTGGAGATTTTATTGATTTATTATTATTTTTTAAAATATATTTTTCTTAATTTCATAGAGGAAGGGAGAGGAAGAAACATGATATAGAAGCATCAGTGATGAGAGAAAATCATTGATTGGTTGCCTCCTGTATGCTCCACACAAGGGATCAAGTCCATACCCTGGGCATGTACCCTGACTGGGAATCAAACCATGATCTCCTGAGGGACCAAGATGGAGGCATAGGTAAACACCTGTTGTGCTGCCCCGTGCAACAATTCTAAAACTATAATATCACAACAAAACAAACATCATCCAGAATCACCAGAAAGCTGGCTGAGTGAAAATTCCACAATTAAAAGTAAAGGTAGGACACTGAGACTCAGAAGAGTGGTGGAGCGCAGCCTTGAAGATACGCCCAGGGAGAGGTTCTGAGCTGTGAGCGCATTGGCTGTAGGGTTGGCAGCAGCAATCCCGGCTGGATTTCTCCAATGGGTAGGGTGGAGATATCCCACTGCACAGATTCCCCAGTGCCAGGCGAGGTCCGAGGTCCGGGTACACACACTAAAAGCCGGGCACGGCAGAGGTCTCCAAGTTTGAGGAGAGTGCGCATAGCTTGGAACAGCAGTTTGCCCATGTAAAGTGCTTGACAGCACAGAGAAGACATGTGACTTGCTCCCTCGTTCAGGAGACCACCAGAATGCTTTGTTTTACAACCCTGGGTGAGACTTTGGGTGTGCAGACTCATTTGGGAAGAGGCAGAGTTGTCTGGCAATGGGTGGAGACCAGTGGCGGCTTTCTTTTGGAGGTGCCTGCAGCCATTAACACCCAACACAGAGAACCGCGCGCCCCATAGGGTGTAGCTGACGCTATGTGCCCAGCATGGAGAATCCGCCCATCCAACCTGAACACAGCTCACCTTCATACCCAATTGGCCTGGAGGTCAAACCCTCCTATTGCTAACAACCATTAGCTTGGCTTAACTCCAACAATACTGTACAACCCATAAAGGATTGCAGTAAGAGTATCCACCTCAGGTAACTGGGGAGGCTTAGCCACTATCCCTTAGAGGACATCTACCACACAAAGCTAACTGACCAACTCAGGAAAGCAGCCACAATGCAGAGAAATGGAAAGAAATCAGGTGTGAAAGAAATGGAGGAAAAAAGATGACTAGACATAGAGTTCAAAACCACAGTAATTAGGATTTTCAAGAGGCTCCTAGAAAAGGTCGATGAACTTAATGAGAACTACGAGGAAATGAACAATACCTATGAGGAAATGAACAAGACCAACGAGGAAATGAATAAGACCTACGAGGAAATGAATGAGACCTACAAGGAAATGAAAAAGACCTACAAGGATATGAACGAGACCCTCAAGGATATGAAAAAGGACGAACTAGAAATTAAGCATACACTGATTGAAATAAAAAATATTACACAAAGTCCTAAAAGCAGTCCAGAGGGCCGCAAGAACCAAGTCAAAGATTTGAAATACAAAGAAGCAAAATCCATTCGGCTGGAAAAGCAAGAAACAAAAAGAATCCAAAAAATTGAAGATAGTGTAAGGGGCCTCTGGGACAACCTCAAGCATGCCAACATCCGAATTATGGGGGTGCCAGAAAAAGAGAGAGAGCAACGTATTGAAAACCTACTTGAAGAAATAGTGACTGAAAACTTTCCCAACCTGGTGAAAGAAATAAACTTAAAAGCCCAAGAAGTACACAGAACCCCAAAATATAGGAATCTAAAGAGGACCATACCAAGACACATCATAATTAAAATGCCAAGAGCAAAAGACAAAGAGAGAATATTAAAACCAGCAAGAGAAAAATAGTTAGTTACCTATAAGGGAGCACCAATACGATTGTCAGCGGATTTCTCAACAGAAACGATGCAGGCCAGATGGGAGTGGCAAGAAATATTCAAAGTGATGGATAGCAATACTCTACAAGCAAGATTACTCTATCCAGCAAAGCTATCATTCAGAATTGAAGGCCAGATAAAGTGCTTCGCAGATAAGAAAAAGCTAAAGGAGTTCATCACCACCAAACCAATATTATATGAAATGCTCAAGGATATTCTTTAAGAAGAAGAAGAAGAAGAAGAAGAAGAAGAAGAAGAAGAAGAAGAAGAAGAAGGAGAAGAAGAAGAAGAAGAAGAAGGTAAAAATATAAATTATGAACAACAAATAAACATCTATCAACAAATGAATGTAAAAATCAAGTGAATCAATAATCTGATGAACAGGATAAACTGGTGAATATAACAGAATCATGGACATAGAGAGGGAATGGACTGACAATTCTTGGGGATAAAAGGGGTGTGGGAGGTGCAGCAAGAGACTGGACAAAAATCTTGCAACAATGGGAGAGGACAGTTGGGGTGGGGGAAGTGAGGGCAGAGTGTGGGATGGGTACAGGGTGTAGGGGAGCTATAGGGGGATAAAAAAGAAGAACAATGTAATTAATAAACTGAACAATAAAGATAAAACAAACAAACAAACAAAAGAAAACCATGACCTTCTGGTTCACAGGTTAACACTCATCCACTGAACCACACTGGCTGAACTGTGGAGATTTTAGACACCTAAATGTATAGGTTTCATCAAAATGCAGTAAATCAGAACATTCTTATTGGTGGGGGATGAGCTCCTATAAAACAGTATAATTGTTGTTCCATAAACTAATTTTTAATATAAGAGGATCATGTACACCACATTGCCATTGCTAGTTTTGGCAATTCTAGACAGATGTTTACAAGTTCTTGTCATTGTTAGTCTTGATTGTAAAAGGATCAATCTTCAGTTAATTACCTTGACTTTATAGCCAGAAATTACCAATGACATATAGATATCACAAAAATATATATTATTTATGTATATTGAATGATTATGCTCTTTTAAGAATCCTGTAAGTTCAATTAACCTCTCAAACTAAAAGAATCTTCTCTTGCCCTGGCCAGGTAGCTCAGTTGGTTGAAGTGTGTTCCATACACCCAACGGTTGCAGGTTCAATCCAAGTCAGCTAGGCAATCAATCCATGCTTCTCTCTGACATTGATATTTCTCTCTCTTTCTCCCTTACTCTCTCTCTATAAATCAATAAAAACATATCCTCAGATGAAGATTTAAAAAAATCTTCTATTTAGTTGTTTAGTCTGATTTGAGATCAGATATCCCTCACTTCCCCTTTCTCCATAATTCTTAGAATTGGTCTCTAATTAGGTTATAGGTATCCAATTAGATCTTTCTGGATTCATGCTACTCTTCACTATTATTTTCAGCTTTTAATTCAGTATATTTTATGCTCAAACAAAATTAAAGAGCTACCTTCCATCTCCATATGCATAGTCTCCCTGTGGCCAGGCCTGCCAGAAGTGAGACAGGCAGAGCAGGGAGGTAGCAGCCCACTTTGCTCTACAAAAACCAAAGGGAATACAAAAAAAGAGAAAGGTATAATCACACCAATCTTCAAGGAAGACAGTCCCAACTTCAGTAATTAGATTCTATACAATTCAAAGTAAACCTATTGCTTTACCAAATCAATGAGGAAAAAGCATGGATTGTCAGGAAAGCTGTTCCTAATGTCAATGGATATTTGTTCTCTTTAAAATTCTGTAATTTTTATAAGTTACTAAGATATGTAGATTGTTACAGGCCAAATAAAAGTAATGGATATCTATTGCTGCACAAGAATGAAATAAGAATTTTATCTTCACTGTTAAGTCAAAACCAGGTTTCCAATAAGGATTTCATTCATAATATAACTTTGTATTAAGTTTTAGCTGGTCTCTGAGCCAATTTATTTGAAATGGTGGATTTTCTTATCTTTCCAATTCATTTAGTTTGGAAAAACTGCCTTCACTCTGACACCTCTGAATTCTCCAAACAATACCACAAATTAGCTGGCTCTTCATGTATAAATCACATGGAGATTAAACAACTCAAGAGTACTTTGACACAGCCATAGCTGTAGTTTGGTTTGGTCTTGTTTATTTCCCTCTTGCTTCTTCTATTATTTTGCACTGAAATGTTATTCAGATAGAGTTGAAATAATTGAATTCATTTTATTATCTAATATTTTCTAAGGAAGATATGAGTAAAGAATTGTTCTGAATGTCCTTCTTCCTAATTCTCTTACAGATTTCCTAATTCTTTTCCTAAGAATGTTGTCCTTCCTAATTCTCTTACAGTTTTCTTACAGATGTAAACACATTCACTTGAATGGACAAAGGACATCTTTAAGTCAATAATTACTTATTAAGGCCATTTGATTGCCTTTAGATAAGAAGTCAGCTCCCTAATTCCCAGTTAAAAAGGCCATTTCAGGAGGCAAGTTAGGATTTTATTATTTTGGAATTACAGATCAGACTGTATTTGGAAGAATCCTGAAATAGCTCTCTATCATTTGTTATCTGGATAATTCCTGGTGTTCATTAACCTGAATTTGAGTAGGAGGAAGGATAAAAGAAGACTTAACTCTTAGAGTACAACTTGAACCTCATAAACTTTATTGTAATTTTATTATCCTACATTGTTACTAGTTTTATGTTAGTTTTGCTCCCAAAGTAGGTTCCACAAAAAAAACAGTTAATTGAATGTCTATTAAGCACCTGTGTGCTGGGTGCAGGAGACCAGGAAGACTGAAATAGAAGTAGACAGGCAATTAAAACTTGAAGAGCATTATGATGAGTATAAATCCAGAAAGCTAGCAATGGCAATACATTAAGCTGCCGATTTTCTACAGCCTCCTTTACAGAAACCAACTAACCAGTTTGGTTTAAAAAAAAAAAAAGGCCAAAAAATGATGTTACTCCTTCCATCAAAAGGGGGGGGGGCCGAGTACGGGGAATGGATGGGCTCATGACTGCTTTGACCAATATAGTACAGTAGAGGATGGATCATAAAAGGGATTCCTTGTTCACTAGAATGTTTACCCTTGGAGACCCAAGCCACCTTGTAAGAAGTCTGACTACCCTGAGATAGTCCTGTTGTGAGAGAGCCAGGTCAAATGCAGAGGCCATGTGTAGGCGTTTATCCCACCCTAATCCTCTCACCATCCCAATCCAGGTGCCTGTTATGAAAGAATAACCCTTCAGAGGAATCCAGCCCCAAACCATGGAGTCACCCCAGCCTTCATGTGTTCTTTAGTTGAGGCCTGAAACATTACAGGGCAAAGACAAGCCATGCTTGATATGCTCTATTTGAGTTCTGGACCCACAGAATCTACTGCCCAAAGAAAATCCAGAGAGCATGGAGAACCAAGATGGCGGCATAGGTAAAACACCTATCTTGCCGTCATGCTCAGCAATTTTAATACTACAACTTAACGAAAGAACAAACACCTTCCAGAATCACCAGAAAGCTGGCTAAGTGAAAATTCCACAAATAAAAGTGAAGATAAGACACTGTGACTCTGAGGAGCGGCGGCGGACAGTGTTGAAAGATTCGCGCGGAGAGAGGTTTGGAGCGCGCACCAGCGGAGAGGGCGGGTGGCTGAAAACCGGCAAGTTTTCTCAAACAGGAGACAAAGACATCCCACTGGGCTGATTCTCCAGCTTTGGGCGAAGTCCAGAGAACCCACTATCATATGGGGTGAAAACTGGACAGTGGGAGGGCACGCCAAAGCTCAGGTGCTGCAGGGGTCTCCCAGCTTGTGGAGAAGGCAGCTTGCGCGAATAGCTCAGCTGTGTGACCGCGCAGAGAGAGCTCTGCGACTTGCCCTCTCATTCGGAAAACCATCAGACTGCTTTGTTTTACAACCCTGGGTGAGACATTGGGTGTGCAGACTCATTTGGAGAGAGTCTGAATTCCCCGGCAGCTGGAGGAGCTTGGCAGCAGCTCTCTCTCAGAGGTGCTGGCGGCCATTGCCCCCGGCACAGAGTCCCTGGGGCCACATAGGGAGGAGCTAACGCTGTCTGCTTGGCCCGGAGTCTCCGCCCATCCAACCTGAGCACAGCTGAGCTTCACAGACAATTGGCCTGGAGGTCAACCCCTCCAAGTGCTAACAACGATTAACCTGAGCTTAACTTCAGCAAGACTGTGCAGCCCATATTCACCTCAGGTAACTGGGAAGGCTGAGCCACTGTCCCTTGTAGGACATCTACCACAAAAAGCTAATTGACCAACTCAGGAAAGCAGCCACCATGCAGAGACATGGAAAGAAATCAGATGTGAAAGAAATGGAGGGAAAAAAAACGACTGGACATGAAATTCAAAACCACGGTTATAGGGCTTCCCAAGAGGCTCCAACAAAAGGTCGAGGCCTATAAGGAAATAAGTGAGACCGCAAAGGAAAAGATCAAGACCAAGGTGGAAATGAATGAGTCCTACAAGGATATGAACGAGACCTACAAGGATATGAACGAGACTCTCAAGGATATGAAAAAGGACCAACCAGAAATTAAGCATACACTGACTGAAATAAAAAATACTACACAAAGACCTAAAAGTACTCTAGAGCACCCCAAGAACCAAGTTAAAGATTTGAAATACAAAGAGGGAAAATCCACTCAGCTGAAAAAGCAAGAAACCAAAAGAATCCAAAAAATTGTAGATAGTGTAAGGGGCCTCTGGGACAACCTCAAGCATACCAACATCCGAATTATAGGGGTGCCAGAAAAAGAGAGAGACCAAGACAATGAAAACCTATTTGAAGAAATAGTGACCGAAATCTTCCAATACCTGGTGACAGAAATTGACTTAGGAGTCCAAGAAGCGCACCAAACCCCAATATATAGGAACCCTAAGAGGACCACACCAAGGCACATCATAATTAAAATGCCAAGAGCAAAAGACAAAGAGAGAATATTAAAAGCAGCAAGAGAGAAACAGTTGGTTACCTATAAGGGAGCACCCATACGATTGTCATCAGATTTCTCAACAGAAATGATGCAGGCCAGACGGGAGTGGCAAGAAATATTCAAAGTGATGAACAGCAAGAATCTACAACCAAGATTACTCTATCCAGCAAAGCTATCATTCAGAATTGAAGGCCAGATAAAGTGCTTCGCAGATAAGAAAAAGCTAAAGGAGTTCATCACCACCAAACCATTATTATATGAAATGCTGAAAGATATTCTTTAAGAAGAGGAAGAAGAAAAAGATGAAAGTGTAAATTAGGAACAACAAATACACATCTATCAACAAATGAATCTAAAATTCAAGTGAATTAATAAGCTGATGAACAGGAAAACTGGTGAATGTAACAGAATCACGGACATAGAGAGGGAATGGACTGACAAGTCTTGGGGAGAAAGGGGGTGTGGGAAGTGCAGCAAGAGACTGGACAAAAATCATGCAACTATGGGAGAGGACAGTGGAGGGGGGTGAGTGCGGAGGGTGGGTTGGGTACCAGGTGGAGGGGAACTATAGGGGAGAAAAAAAAGGGAACAATCTAATTAATAAACTGAACAATAAAGATGAAAAAAACAGAAAATCCAGAATATTTTGTTGCAAAAAGAAACAAAACAAACTATTTGCAAACAGAGTGTCAAACCAAAATTGGTTTGAAGCTCTGGTCTCAGCAGTTACAGCTCAGTTTACAAGTAATGGATGAGAAAGTACAGTTTTCTATTGCAATTGGTTACCAGAAAATTAGATTCCTTTCAGGGTGTAACACTGTATATGTTTATTTGTAGCTGATTGGCTAGGAAGCTATAAGGCCACTCTGAGATAAAGCTTATGTTTTGTTTAAGGTCAGGATCAGCATTTTAAGGAAATCAGCACAGTTCACATTTTGGTTACATGTCCATGAGTTTTGGTCTAGAGATATATTCAAGTTGTGGTCTCCAACTTGGAGTATAAGCATAATGGAATGGTGCCAAGCTGCTAAGCTTTGGTGTATGTTGTTATGCATAAATAGTAACTAAAACACATTAAGCCATGGTGGCCATGAGAATGAGCCGATTTGACCAAAGGCTACTGCCCTCTCAAAATCCACTGCCTGGTTTGTGCTTCAGAAGGGCTGCTTCCAGGGAATGGCAGAGTGACCTGGGAGACATGGGACTCAAGGTCATTTGGTCTTGGTTTGAGGACTTCTTGATGGCCTCGCTGAGTCTTCCTCAAATAGGAACCACATGTTCCACTCAAACTTCCTCCTACCTCTTCCTCACTCAGGTCAGACTTGCCCATGTGTCAGCTCTTCTAGTCTTTTCCATCCTCTTCATCCTTTTTTTTTCTCACACAGGCATTTTATCTAATAAAATCCTTTTATATTTAATCCAGTCTTAGTCTCAGAGGGCTCAAACGAACACCAGTGGTACCAGAAGTGGTCCAAAAACAGGCAGCAAGATGGGGGTTTGGTAATGACTTACTGCCTACTGTGCAGTGAGAAAATTGCTAGACTTCAGCGACCTCTCCCCGATGTGTTCCTGAGGGCCTTGGTGCATGGTGTGCTCTTTGGAAAACATTCCAGTGAAGGTGAATACTGTGACATGAGGGGATGACAATGGCATCTGAAAAATATGACAGGAACAATCCTTACAAAGAGAGGGAAGTTGGCTGGTTAGTTCTAAGTGGTATTGACACCCTGCAGAAGGACAGTAGATGAGGGCTATAAGCAAGCAGTTAGGAACTAAATAAGATAGCCAGAGAGCCCAGGTAGTAGCTTACAAAGAGGCCCATTCCCTGCTGGGAGGCCAAATTTGTGCAGAGAAACCAGACATTTTAATTCTCAGATAAGGAAGGTCAGCTGTGTGATGGTCAGGGATGCACTGGTGAGGGGGCACCAGCACCACTAAGAAATTCTGTGGTACCTTTCCTCTATCAGCCAGTGATGTTAAAACTGGAAGCAGTAACATAGCTGGACTGGTTACTATCCTTGGAGATAACGGGGCATTGGAGTAATAGAGGCCAGGTGGAGGTGCTTATTTGTCAGGAGCCAGGAGGCTATAATTACCGTGATAACTGGCAAGGCCAGAGGGCAGCCAAGGTTGCTTGACCCATAGGGGGTTGTGAAGATAGAGCATAGTGTTTCTAAGGGCACAACCAAAGAAAGACAAGAATGAAGGATGCTGAGAGTGGTTGTCCAATCACTTGCTCATTTCCAAGACCAGGAAAAATGTTTACATCTGTTATCCATTAACTAAAGAAGAAATTGGAGATCTGAAAGAAAGGATGCTATCACAATACTGTGTCTGTATGCATGATTCCAATTGTACACTTGGTATCTGGAGCAATCCCCACATTAAGTCCCTGGTCTCTGGAATAAGAGTCAATATAACAGGAACAGTCAAATGAAAACCCTTGAAATTGCCTCCACCAAGATAGAAAATCAAGAACATTATCATGTCCTATGGCAAATACAAATACCAACATTAAATATCTCAAGGATGCAGCAATGGTGGCTCCTATCATATCTCCATTAGACTTGATTCTCTGGCCTCTTCAAAAGCCAGATGGATCCTGGAGAATTACCATAGACTATCACAATGTCAGCCAAGATGTATCTTAATTATAGCTATTATACCAGGCATAGTATGGTTGATAGAGCAAATTAATATAGCATCAGATACACAATATATAGCGTTTACCTAGTGAACATATTCTATTCAATCCCTATTAGGAAAGAGGATCAGAAAGAGTCTGCACTCACATGGATGGACAACAACATCCATTTAAAAATTCCCTCAGGGCTATGTTAACTCTTCTGCCCTTAGTTTTAGCCTTAAAGGACATCTCACAGAACATCACACCTATCCATCACATCCATGATATAATGGTGACTGCCTGGTAGTATAGGGTGAACTCTTCCATTCCTTTATTCTTCACTTGGGGTCAGTCTTGCACCTCAGGCTTTACAAGCTCCCTTCCCATTTTCCATCCCTGGCAGAGCCTAATAAAATTCTTGCATGTCTAATCCCATTTCAGCCTCTTATCCTTAGATGATTTGGACTAACACAAGTGCTTTAGAGAAAAGTCACCTAAAGAATAAAGAAATATTACCATCTTTAAAAAGTAACTCTAGATGAAATAAAAGGGAGAAAGCAGATTTACAGAGCTATGGTCTTAATATTCTTCTACTGTGGTGACTAGAAAAAAAGCTCAACATCACTAGCTCAGGTTAAGGAGAACCATCCTGGTCGTAGGTAGCCACCAATAAAATCAGAATCTCTACGCTAACAGTGATACAGAGTATGACACATGAAAATATGCTACATTGGCATAAGAATTATTTTAAGTTGAAGAATCAATAATAGCAAATACCTCCCCCTCGAAAAAAAATCTCTGCCCTCCCCCACATTTGTTTAAAAATCAACCTTAGACTCTTAATCAGCAGAGACTCCAGCCCAGAGACAGTACTGGGAGAAATCTATCTAATAGGCCTTACCAAAACAATTCTTATTTTCCATTAGTTTTTCCTATATAGTTTTCTTGGAAGCCTAAAACCCTTTTTCTTTGCCTTGCCACTTTTCTACACATTTATTGTTCTTGATTAAGTTGCTATCCTTCTTATATAATAAAGAGGTAAAATGCAAATTAACCCTCACACCCTCACAAGATGGCTGCCTATGACCAGGCTAGCAGAGGGATTAGTGAGGGACGACCAAATGACTGAACAAGCAGGCTGTGTGTGGGACAACCAGGCCAACAGGGGGGTACTAGGGGGTGACCAGGCTGGCAGGGGGAGGGCAGTTAGGAGCGACCAGGCTGGCATGGAGGGGGCAGGTAGGGGCGACTTGGCCAGCAGTGGGGGGCAATTAGGGGCAACCAGGCAGTCAGGCAGGTAAGCAATTAGGAGCTAGCAGTCCAGGATTGTGAGAGAGGTGTCCAACTGCCAGTTTAGGCCTGATCAGGCCTAAACTGGTAGTTGGCTACAAAGTTTCAATTATAGAAGATATATCCCAACAGAAATGGCAGCAGCCACAGAGCTGGAGAGAGCAGAGGCTAGGGTTGCCCAGGCAATAGAGCTTCTGCAGCCTAGCACCTAGGCCTCTACTCTAGGCTACAAAGTTTCAATTATAGAATTTAAATAAACCCAAACAGAAATGGCTGTCTCCACAGAGTGAGCAGGAGGCTTGGCTACAAAGTTTCAATTGTTGAACATAAATTAATCCCAGATCCCAGGGCCTCCACTTGGGTCGCTGGGGGGCATGGCAAGCCTGCAAACCACAACAGGCCACTTGCCCAGGCTGCCCCATGCCTCAAGGGAACCTTCACCCTGATCCAGGACACCCTTCAGGGCAAACCAGCTGGCCCCCATCCATGTACCAGGTCTCTATCCTATCTAATAAAAGAGTAATTTGCAGATTGACCATCACTCCAATACACAAGAGGGCTGCCACCATGTGGTCAAAGATCCTGCCCCCATGTGGATACAAGATGGCCACCACAAGATGGTCAGCAGGGGAGGACCATTGGGAGGTTCCAGGTCTGCAAGGTAGGACAGCTGTGGGCAATCAGGCCAGCAGGGGAGGGCACTTGGGAGGGAACAGGCCTTCAAGGGAGGGCAGTTGGGGGCAATCAAGCCTGCAGGGGAGGGCAGTTAGGGGTGACCAAGCCAGCAGAGGCAGGAAGTTGGGGGCAAACTGGCTGGCAGGAAAGCAGTTAGACATCAATTAGGCTGGCAGGGTAGGTTAGGGGGTGATCAGGCTGGCAGGCAGAAGCGGTTAGGGGCAATTAGAGAGGCAGGCAGGCGAGCAGTTTGGAGACAGCTATCATGGATTGTGCGAAGGATGTCCGACTGCCCATTTAGGGCCGATCCTACCAGGATCAGGTCTAAATGGGCAGTTGAACATCCTTTGAGTGGTCCCAGATTGGAAAGGGTACAAGCTGGGCTGAGGGACACCCTCCCACCTGCTGTGCATGAATTTTGTGCACCGGGCCTCTAGTTATATGATAACCAAGAAGATTGAGAGGATTAGAGAAGTGGCTTGTTCTACCAGAGTAAATCTCATTTTAAAGCCACACAAACAACAACAATTTAACAGGCATGAGATTAAGGAAAGAGATGACTGTTCAAAGTTTAAAGTCTGGAAATGAACAAAATAAGTCTAAGCATTTCACATCAATAGGAAAAGAATGGGCTGGTAGATGGTTAGTCATTTTTTCACAGCATTATGGGGTGAAAGGAAAATCATTAATACCTAGTCTCTGAGGTAACGGTGAGGAAGATCTTTCCTTCTTCCTCAGGGCTTAGACCACCACACAACCTATGTTCCAACAATTGTCTACTCTTCCTCATAAAGTAACTATGACAAATTCACACTATGCCTTGGGGTACTGGAGAGAAGGAAGAAAAGTTTTACACAGAGTTTATGAGTCTTCCTTTGAACTCTAAAGCTAACATTTAAAAAAAATGTATATGAGGCATATAGATCAAACACAAAGACTTACTGAAAATGATAAGTTGTTAAAAGGTAATAAAAATAATGTTTAGGCTATGCTCTTGATTTAGAGCTATTTTAGGGTGAGTTCTTTGTAATGAACTTAAACACATTCCAATTTGAATTCTTACCAGATGGGCCCCAGATGCATATTCTTCTTCAGATTCTGGAAATATCTGACTATATATGCAGACCCCTTGATCCTAGGCAGAAAGTTAGCTTAGGCTCCTGCACACTAAAAAAGCTAAAGGACTTCAGCCCCCACATTAGATACAAAGGAGAGGAGCCATCATCTTCACTCTGAAGCTTGGCTCTTCAGGTAAGAGATCTACCTTAATGTTGGTGCCCCTTACTAATTCTTCCTACCCCTTCAGAGCCCAGGAGAATGTGTAATAGACTATGGGGATACAGAAGAGGCCCAACCAACTGGGAAAGTGTAGGAAGAAAAGTCTGGAGAGCCTTCCTCCAAAACACATGTATACCCTGCACTGAAAATGAGGTATTTAAGCACAGACACCAGGCTCACAAGTCTTTGTAGCACCAGGCCGAGAATAGTGCCGAACCTATTATGTGGACTCAAATATTTGCTGTGCAAAAACTAGAAAATACTCTCTGTGGTTGTCAAAAGTAAAACACCAATCTCTGGATCTAAAAGTTTGGGCTTTTACATTCACACTTTCAGAAAGAAAATAGTTTTCTCATTGTCAAAATCTTATTAGATGCAAACAAAGGCAGAATGGGTTCCTTGTTCTATTTATGAAGCAAAATATGTAGGTATGGAGTATGAAAGCATCTCTATTAAATAGTGGGAATAAAAATAAGGCATTTGGATTTAATGTTTTATTACCAAGTAATAGTCTGGGCATCAAGTTCCAAAGCCTCATGACAAGGTTCCAATAAACATTTGGGAAACAGGCCATCAGAAAGCCTGGTGTACTGTGCACTGAGATGCAGAGTTATGTCATAAAAGTGGTGTAGCTAGCAGATTTGGATTTTATTAGGCTCAAGCCCCATTAAAAAATCTTTTTTTTATAACATTTATTGTTCAGTTTCTATCTTGAATCTAATTTTTCCTTCAGGGAAAAAAATGCCATCCCATATTGTAAAATAAATTGAATTTTTGTAATCTAGCCCTTAAAGAATAAACCCATTTCTATTTAATCGTCAAAATTCTGACAAATAAGATAAATTCTTTTTGTTAGTACCAAATATGTACCAAACCAAAGTGTTACTAACATATATGATGGAATAGAAGTCTTATCAAGAAACTAGATCAGATCTTTCAATGTTTGTAGTTACTTATCTGCTTTTTCCCCATATGACACTGTACTGTAACTGATCAATGGTGTATACTTTTACCTAGCTTCTTTTCTTTTCTTTTCCTTTTCTTTTCCTTTTCTTTTCTTTTTTTTCTTTTCTTTTCTTTTCTTCTCTTTTCTTTTTTTCTTTTCTTCTTCTCCTCCTCCCCCTCCTCCTCCTCCCCCTCCTCCTCCTCCTCCCTCCTCCTCCTCCTCCCCTCCCTCCCCTCCTCCTCCCTCCTCCTCCTGCCACCTTCGCCTCCTCCCTCCTCCTCCTCCTCTTCCTCCCCCTCCTCCTCCTCCTCCTCCTCCTCCTTCTTCGCCGCCTTCTTCTTCTTCTTCTTCTTCTTCTTCTTCTTCTTCTTCTTCTTCTTCTTCTTCTTCTTCTTCTTCTTCTTCTTCTTCTTCTTTTAGCTTAGTATATAGCCATTATCTTTACTTTAGTACACATCCCACATAGTGAAACTCAGAAGTGTGGCAGTTTAATGTCAACTATTGTAGCAAAAGTTGCTGGTGTCTATCTAGATCCCCTTTTTACCAGACTGATGTACAAGTTCTCCAGTTGCTATAAGTACTGGCTGCTCAGTATTCACAGCTGTATCCCTCTCCAAAAAATTACCTGGGGTCAACAGAAGCAACCTCACCCAGAAGTACCTGACGCGGCCCAGAGCCAATGACTGAGTGGGATGGGACATCGATGCCCCAGAGAACATCTCATGATGCCCATTACTAAGATCTGTTGAATTCCCTTCCTAATAGTTACCATTTGTTTTTTTCACCATTCTAATTGCTCCCTCCTAGTTAAGGAACTATCACCTAACTCTTCAAATTGCCTTATGGATCAATTTTCACCTTATTATTTCTCTACAATACTGCCAGAACATGCTAAGATGCAAATTTAATAATCTTCGACCCCCATACCCTACACATACACACACCACACAACACACATACTTGAAACCTTTCAATAACCATCCTGAATCACTTGGCAGTAAGCTAAACTCAGTTCACACATGCACTTTGCTTCTATACTCTCCCCTCGAAAATGAGGCCATGAAGCAAAGCAAAGCCTTGAAATATGTACAATATAATTAAATGGCATTCATTTCCCATGAGAGCCACTTAGCTGAAGCAGTTAACTATGATTTGAGTGGAGTTAGAAGACTTTGATTAGTAGAGAAGAACTACCAAAAAAAAAAAAAAAGTAAACCCAGGAGAATGGGTTACAAAACCACATCTCTTTCTAATTTAGGGGGTTTGTTACAGCAAATTAGGGCTTAGCGTGTCCCTTTGATATTTCTGGCAAAAATCTCTTCTACCTCTGGCCCAGGAATCTCTTGGTATATTGAATGGCAAACTTCACAGGTTCAGGTTGGAATGGTGAGTAGTTCCAGGTGAGTGACTACATTTTAATCCTAGAAAATTGCAACACTAAGTACAGTAATGATAAAGTCAAACCCATGGTAGTAGTAATTATGTTAAATAATAATTTGTGCATATTTAATACTTAAGTATCTAATATTTGAAAATTTGGCCTATCAGACTAACTTATGATTCTAATTTATAATACATAACTGAATAACTAATTTAGACAGATCTGGTTTTACATTGATATCTATGTTTACAAACAGCATTTGAATACTTAATAGATCTTATTTCTTTCTCCTCCTACTTAAAAAAAACAAACACCTTTAGCTTCAGGAGATTTAACTATCTGGAATGGTTTGTCAACAATATTAAAAGAAATATAGTAAGTTTACGAACAGTTTTAAACCTCTACAGGAATTTAACTTGTACATTCCCAAAGTCCCCTAAAACTTGACTTGAACAAACTTACATTTACAAATCGAATATGATCCTAATAAAAGAGTAATATGCAAATTGACCACACCTTTGCTACACACACAAGCCACGCCCACAAGCCACGCTCACAAGCCACGCTCACAAAGCCAATCAGAGTGAGAATGCAAATTAACCCAACCAAGATGGCAGTTAATTTGCATATCCACATGCAGAAGATGGTGTTGAAAGAAGCCAAGCACTCCCAGAAGGGAGCAAGCTGTGGAGAAGTAAGCAAGTGGGGTGGGGTGGGGGAAAGGGAAGGAGCAAGGCAGAGGAGATGGGAGTGAGGCAGAGGAGACAGGAGCAAGGCAGCGGAGATGGGAGAGAGTGAGGTAGTAGAGAAGGGAGTGAGGCAGCAGAGAAGGGAGGAAATTTTGCTCAGGCCGCAGGAAGCTCTATTCTTGCAGGAATCTTCCTGCAACAGGTCTCTAGTTTTAATATAAAAAGAAAAGTAAAGAACAAGCCTTTTAAACTTCAGTGTATTAATAAATCAAATATCTTTAACTTCAGTGTATTAATAAATCAAATATCTTTAACAACTAAAGTAGCCTCTGAAATAATATTTTCTGTGTAGAAAGGTCACTCTCAATAATATCAGCCTTCTTATACTGACATGCAAATCAAGGTTCAGATCCTTATAAAATCATAACATATGACAACATTGGCCAAATTCTTGCATGACAGAAATGTCCCCTCCTTGAAATGGTGCATTAATTTGCTAGTCACCATACTCATTATGTAAAGCTTGTCCAGCCTTGCAGAACGTGTTTGCCAGAATACTCCCATTTTACAGAGGCCATAAACCATGAACCATACACAACCCCCAGAGGGGGTTGGAAGCACTGATACCACCTAGGCCAGGACTTTGGGTGTAATCTCACTTCTCCCATCCCAACCCAGGGGGGCTGCAAAGCCCATGAAAAGTTTGGAAGCCTGGTTCATATTTGGGGGACAAAGAAACTAAGGAGATAAAAGGAAAGCTTCCTGCATATTCATTATTCAGGCTTTGGAGAATGACTCCCTAGTGCTTCTGCAAATAAAGAGCTTTTCCTGAATCTCCCGGGGGTACCCTTTGAGTTTTTTTTCTAGTCGCCTGGTAATTTCTGCAACATTTATAGAGTCCTCTTTTGTTATCTAAGTTCTTACATTTTGATGAGTTTCTCTTTTCTTTAAAATTTGTTCCTTTCCTTCAAGAAATCCTTCTATACATTGAGGTTTAAGATAGTCTACTTTGTTTTCATCTACATCCTACCAGTATTTCACATTTATGTCTTTATTCCATCTGGAATTTATGTGCTGGCATTTAGAGATATAATTTGGTTTCCACATGAATAGCTCATAGCTTCAATAGTATTTATTGAGTAGTTCATCTTTCTCTATTAATTGATAACACCAACTTTGTTGTATACTGAATTTTAAAATAAACTTTCACGTATTTCCAGGCTATTTTCTACTTATTCCTATGATGTCATTTTAAATTAAACTTTTATTAGGAAACTTATTAATATCATAATTCCTTCCTCAAGCTTCTTTAAATTTACTTTTATGTACAAATTTCAGTATCAGCCCTCTTGGAATTTTAGTTGAAATTGTACTGAATTGATAGATTGGATAAATATAACTGATTTTTTTCATTCATGAACATTGTATCCCTATTTGGATTTTTTCATGACTTTCAGGAAAGTTTAACAATCTCTCCCTAATGATGATAGACTTATTGCTAGGTGATATATTTGGTTTGCTTTTATTTTTCTAGTGACTTTTCTTTAATTTGGATCTGATATATGGCATACTTGCTGAGTTATCTTAAGAGCTTGTCTATAGATTCTCTTGGATTTTTACTTAATCTTATTGTGAAGTTCTTGGGGCAGGGAACAAAGACAGAGAGTCCAGGCCAGTCAAAAGAAGTTTAATCTTTCACTCCCGGGCCAGGTTTACCGGTCCTGAGGGTAGGGCCGGAGAAGTCGAGCTGGGCAGGAGCTGAGACACTTTTTTAATACAGGTGTTCAGGTGTTCAGTGAGAGCGGAGGACCATGAGCTGAGGGTGGCTGGAATTTCTGCCAGCCAGGGGTTCCAGGAATGGAGCCAATACCTGTGCCACCATTTGCCTGGAGCACTGGTCTGTCCATCACAGGTTCCAGGAAGGGACCAGCATTTGTGTCGACATCTGTCTGGTGCACTGGTCTGTTATCTGTGTCACCATCGGTTGCATGCATGCATCGGCTTCTGGCATTCCTCTGACCTAACACTTATCACCTATGATAGTTGCTTGTGCAATACTTACTACTAATTTTTGTCTCAGTTTACTGGCTCTGATGTCTAGTTCCGTTTCAAAGAATGCATGTCTTTGCCTTATTTGTGGCTTTACAAGGCACTGCTTCTATGCTTCACATTTAAATATGGCTTCTTTTCTTTCTATATTTTTGGCAAATACTTTTTATTAAGTTCAGGAAGTTTTATTCAATTAGGGGTTTTCTAAGTTTTTAACATACCAACTGAATGGTACTAAGTCATTTGTAACAAAAAGCAGCTTTGTTTGTTAAGCCTGCCCAGTCTTCTCAGAGGACTTGTTCTTATATTTGGAAATAAACTGGAAAGCCTTCCTCTATCATTGAACCTGCTTCCTGTTCCTCCTCAGCCTTGCGCGGTATCTCTTAGGAAAAGCCCTTTAACTTAAATCACCTTTGATTGGGATGCTGTTCAGTTTTCAGAGATTAGCCCAATCACAGAAAGATCTTAAGGGCCTTAAAAATTACCTCCAATTATTTCACAGACAGTTTTCAAGAGATAAAAATCAACATCAGAAGCCAGGCTATAATTATGGTCAACACACAGAGCAAGGGATAGAGCTCTCTCAAGATTCTTAAAAAGAAGGGTGAACATGTCTCAACATTCCATTCTCTTCAAGCTCTTTTATCTATCTCCCTAATCAACAAATGAGCTCATCCTGCAAAAATACTAACAAAATGTACCCCCAAGGCTTCCAAGTGGCTGAGACAGGCTGAAGAGAATGTGTGTGTGCATTCTTACTCTTGTGAAGAAAACGATTTCCATCAGAGAAAAGGCCTTTTAAAGTGTTAACTATTGTGGACTTATGAACAAATATTCAGCAAAAGTGATTCCTGGGGCCTTATAAAAATGAAATGACATTTCAGTATTCTTTCTATGGGAAACACAGTGTTGAACAGCTGGCTTTTCCTTCATTATTTCTGCGCCACAGCGACTGGGAGGGGGCACTTTATATCTTAGTTTTTTTCTTCTTCTTTACAGCAATTAAGGGGGGGAAATAGTTCTTCATACTGCTTTCAAGACATGTTACATCACTAGTGTACCTGGGAAAGAAACAGCTAGGTTGTGGGAGCGTTGTCCCTTTCCCCCACCGCCCAAGACAAAGTACATATGGAGGATTTCTCTCAGCCAAAAAACAATGCTTGACTATTTCATCCTGAGTGCTTTATATAATTTCTGAAATGTCAGGATGTCTTATGTAGGCAGCATCTCTCTGTGTGTAACCAATTAACCTGTCAAGTCCAACGCCTTTTTGAGAGTCATTTTAAAGCATGATTTAGATCTTTAATCTTTTTCAATCCTAAAAAGTTATACATCTTGTACTCTGAAAGTTATACAGGCATGCCACAATGTGGGGGTTGGAGTGGGGATGTATGGGGAAGAAACACTGCTCTAAGGAGGCAAAGAAAAAGACCAATTCGGCAACAGGGTAGAGTCAAATCTAATTTTCCCACTCATCTTTATTAAAAGCAGCTGGTTAATGACTTGTAGTAGGCAAACAATGCCATTTATTTAAAAAATAATTCTCAATGGCCTTCCCTTTTTGGTTGTTTTCTACACAAATTAGTTATTTTATGTATTTACTTTCTTTCATAAATAGAAAGATATTTGCCTTTCTGATTTTTCACTTCGATACCTTTATTAGTATCAGAAACAAGGTAGATCTAGAGGGATACTAAAAAGTGCTCATCTGTCCATTTTTCTAAAACCCAACAGATAATACAGATAAATTTCAAACTTAGGTTACGTCCAAAACTGTGACTGTTCTATATTCCCTAGTAGCAGATATAAGAGAGCAGAGATTCCCTCAAAAACCACATTATAAAAACAAACACATGCTCAACTTCTTGCCATTAAGTTTTCTTCTCCCGGGAAACCTACAAGTATCTACTACTTACCTCACTTTTTATGTAGCTATTAGGAAAACTTCTTCATACACAGGATTTCTTTGAGAACTATAAAGCTGTGGTTAGAATTGTCCCCTATCTTGTATTTTCTAGGTAAATAGCTGCAAAGTACAGTAATAATACTGTCTTTAGCCACATTTAGATCTAAAGCGCAGGGAAATACATTCAAGATTATCTCCTGTATTTTAACAAGGGACACCAAAACGTTATACTGCATTGTAGGAGCAGAAGGATGTGAGTTTAGAATTCCTGTTTCTGAGATAGAACAAATCCTTCCCAATGGCTCCTTTTTTCGCTCATCCTCTGCCATTCTTTCCCCGCACTGCCTCCCAACCAACAACCCCTTTCCTAGCCCTGGAGTAATACTAGCAGGGGATGATAATACTGCCAGTCCCGTAATACACTGTTAAATCAAGCACAGCATTCCCTAGTAAAAGACTAAGTTTAAGGGGAAAAAAGAAAGTCCCTCCCTTGGAAAGTTGCTGTGTGGTGATGGGAAGCATCAGGATATCCACTATCTTTACAACTGTGAAAACTTTCAACTTTGAGAAGAAAAAGAAAAACAGTGGGCTGGAACAGCCTTCAATACTGCTAGTTTTCCTTGTTCTTTAATCTTTTAAGCTGCTACTGGTTGACTCAGATGCCCGCTCAGCTGCCCTTGGTCACCACTAGGTCTAACCCGCCTCAAGCCAACTAAGGGCCAGCGGAGAAGCCCAGCAGACGCACCAGCGGACCCTCCTCCACTTTCCAGCAGCAGCGGGAGGAGTGAGGCGCAACGTGGGCTGCTGGACGCCACGCCCCCACGAGGGGCGGGGCTGCCTCCGAGCCTCTTCCTCTGCAGAGGCAGGGGAAGGGGCGGGCCTTACGTGACGTAATCCAGAAATCCCGCTCTGGTTGGAGAAAATTTAGAAGCGATCTGGGGGGAAGGAGGCGGAGTCTAGTTTCCCTGGGGACGGGTTGCTTGGCGGTCGCCTAGTAACCGGTCGCGGCAGGCCTGGCTGCTGCCGCTCAGGCCGCGGAAATCTGTGTGCTAGGGCACACGCTGGGCTCTTTCTGTCTGCGGTGCGATGGCGGCCGCCGCGGCGGTGGTCACGCCGTCGGGCGTAGAGGATGCGGTGTCTCGGTCCCATGGCGAAGGGACTGGGGAGGCGGTCGTGGAGCGGGGGCCCGGCGCGGCCTACCACATGTTCGTGGTGATGGAGGACCTTGTGGAGAAGCTGAAGTTGCTCCGCTATGAGGAGGAGCTCCTCCGGAAGAACAACCTGAAGCCCCCATCCAGGTGGGTGCCCTCGTCCCTGGCACCTGGGTGCCGCCTGGGAAGACGCCTCCCTCCGGCCTTTCGGGGAACGCCTAGGGCGGGTTAGCAAGCACTTGCCACTATCTTCCTATCCTGGAAGGGGCACTTCACCCCAAACTTGGCGACAGAGGCTCCACCGTGGAGCTCAAGGAGTATTAACTTGCTTTTTAGTAGAAAGAATAAAGTTTTGAAACAGCAGAAAGGATTGGGAGACAGCTTGCCTGGTCTTTAAAGCACAAACGAACCTCCACAAAATACCAAACTTTTGTTTTCTGGTTATAAAAGTAATAAAATACATTGTAGGGAACTCCGAAAAACACAAGAAAATTTGTAGAAAAATGCCAAAATCACTCCTCATTCCCAATGATGATTGCCGTTACGGTTTTAGGTCTCTCTAGTTTTTGTTTTCCTCTGGAAGAACCTGCCCCTACAGCTGGTAACCATGGGTACCCAGGACCTTGCTGAGCACTTTCTATGCAGTTTAGTAAACTTGTTGACTAATTGTTGTGGTCTAAAGGACTGCTGCCTTTGCAATAACAGTGCTCTCAGAAACTGGGAATTGGAAAGACAAATGAAATGGCAACGGCTGGAATTGTCTCTTTATCATAGAACCCAAAGTTATGTCGTTCTGGTGGGGAAAAGTGCATCAGATCCTGAAGCCACTGCCCGTGGTTGCTGAGGGTAATGGGCAGCTAGCACTTTCTCCTCCCATCAGTGTAGCTTAGCGATTGACAGATAAATCAGTTTTATAGCTTTTCCTTCACAGTAATACATACTTACATTTGTTTGTATAATAGACAATTTAGGTTAAAATCTGCAGTGCTTTCTCTTAAAGGCCATAGAGAGGGTCAAATAGTTTCTAACAGTTTTGATCTCCTTCCCTGCTCTCTTTCAGTATCCTGAATTATAAGATGTGCAGGCTTTAGGTAACTGTCCATATTGCTAAGTCTGTCCACAATAGGAGAAAAGTTACAGGGGGAGGTAGTATTGTTTGTTTGATCCATGATAGAAATAGTAGAATTGGGAGTTATTACTTGAATGAATTGATCAGGATAATAGAAACAATCAACATTTTATGTTAAATATGTATATTTTCTCGAGTATATTTTTTAAACTAAAAGAAATGGCCTTAAGTTTCTATTGATATAACCTCTGTGCTATTTCCTCAGGAGTGCCCTGTGATACTTTGAATCATGGATTTGCATGGAGATATCTTAGTTTAATGATTCTCAACATGTGGTCTTCAGGGCAGCAGCAGCAGCATCACCTGGGAATTTATTAGAAATGCAATCCCATAGGCCTCTTCTGGGGTCTCCTGTATTAGAAATTCTAGGGGTGGCACCTGTAAGTCTGTGTTTTGACAAATATGCCAAGTGATTCTGAGCGTGCTAAAATTTAAGAACCACTGCCATAGGTCTATAGAATGTGTCAGAATCCATTTCTCTTTTCTAGAATTATCAGTCAATAAGAAAAAAATGAGTTGTTACCAGTAGGTGCTTCAGAAGGATTGTAAACATATACCTGCCAAGACTTCCTGGGGTTACCTGCACAGATTTTGACCTTTTTTTCTTCACAACTTTCTCTTATCTTTCAGGACATTTATATTTATCCTGCAGGAAAAAAATTGGGAAACATGAAGTAGACTTCTGATTCTTATGAACAATAGCTATAAATACAATTAGAAACATAATAGTAATAGCTACACATACAAAAGCAAAATAAGGTCTTTAAACTGAATTGAATAGTGTTGCTAGCAAATTTTATTGCTAATATGTTTAGATATAAATCATATTGATCCTCATAATACTGTTTTTAGTTGGCTAGATGATGTGGCAAAAGCTAACAAATATTCTTAGATTGGGGATGTGATATTCAATGGTCCTTCATCCTGGCTATATCTTAGATCTATCTAGGAAGGTTTTGAAGAATACAAATACTGGGGCTTCACTCCAAGAAGTCCTGATTTAATTCATGAGAAATAACTGTTTGGTTAGGTAGCAATAGTTTGAGGAGTTTCTTGGATGATTCAAATATACAACCAAGATGAGAACAACTTTTGAATGGAGCTGATAGAGTAGAAACAAGTTACCGGTGACATTGTAAAAAATGTAAAAATGCATAGTGAATAATCATTAAGGTCTTGTTTTAAAATTCTGAGATTCTCTTAGTTTCAAATGACCATTTTCAGTAAGTACTCATTAATTATTCCTGACATAAATTATTTTGGCAAACATTCTATATGCTATGTTTTATAACATGCCCTGTATTTTCTGGTGTAAGGTATTTGATCTTATATTTTTTTGTACAGTAGTTATTGCCCTAATCCTGTTGATTAAAAACTTGATTAAAATCAGTACTGTGGATTCCCAGAAACTTCAGAGTATCGTTTGATTTTAAAGTCATTAAAAAAAAAAGTCTTTTGGCAATTTTGGATCCTACTTTTTTAGTTATTATAGATTTTGCAACATTTCATATTCTACCCTCCTCTTGATTTGAACAGACACTATTTTGCACTGCCTACCAACCCCGGTGAACAGTTCTACATGTTTTGCACTCTTGCTGCTTGGTTGATTAACAAAGCAGGACGCCACTTTGAGCAGCCTCAGGAATATGATGACCCTAATGCAACAATATCTAACATATTATCTGAGCTCCGATCATTTGTAAGTGTAAAACAACTTTCTTCATTCTGCATGCTCTCAAGTTATGAATTTTAATATTGATAATTCAAGAACATAAATGCTAGCCTTTTAGATGAACTCTGTGAAAAACTATACACACACATTTTTATGCATACATAAATCCATACATATAACATTACATCTGGATTTATTTTCTAGTAAAACCTAAGAATAGTTGATATTATCACATTAATGCCATTTCTAAAAATGTTCAGCATATACACTTTATAGCCCAAAGTAATAATTTTTTATTAATCTTGATAAGTGTCAGAGATAAAAATTTGTGGATACTTAATTTAAAAATGATTTAAAAATCCACAACTAGGAAGCTGAAACACTATTTTGAAAGAACTTTGATTTAATAGACCATGATATCAGTTGTGCTTTCCATTTCTGACTTTTCCTTGGTACTCTTCATTTCTATTTTTTTCTGGGGATGGGCAATAAGAATTTTTGTCAAACATGTTATGTGTTTTTGACAAGTGAATCACTCTGTCCTTCATATGGTTGTTTGATGATAGGATACCAAGCTAGTAGTTTTACTGGTTTTTATCCTAACAGTATCAATGATTTGTTCTGTCGTCATGAGGTCTTACTGCCTTTTAACTTTATACTTTTGACAATAAAAAGTCTTCATTTTTCTTTAGTGTTTTATGCATCAATGGTTATATGGATTTTTAAGAAACAATGTAATTACAGTTATTTTAATCATATTTGTAAAATAGAGAAATGATTAATTTATTCAGCAGTACTTTTTCTTAAAATATTTTGACATTTGGAATATAAATAACAAGTAATGTCCCGTTTTTCTTTTGTATTTCAGGGGAGATCTGCAGATTTTCCTCCTTCAAAATTAAAGTCTGGTTATGGAGAGCATGTATGCTATGTTCTTGACTGTTTAGCTGAAGAAGCATTAAAATATATTGGTTTCACCTGGAAAAGGTAACAATTAACCAACCTGGCAATCATAGTTTTATGTGTATAGCTTTCTCCTATAGGGTACATAGTTATTTAATAGAACAGATAAGAAGTATTTACTCTTAATATTTCTAAACTGAAAATGTCATGGGTGATTAGAAAAATCAGTATAGACAAAAATTGGAATATTTGGTGTTTTCAAAGCCAATTCTGATATTATTGCATTCCTCCCCTGTTCAAATACACAGTATAATTATTAAAGGTTTAACTATTAACTGTTTATATCTTTGTCAATTTAGGAGGTTTTTTTTTTAATCCTCACCCACAGATATATTTTTTATTGATTTGAGAGAGAGAGGGAGAGAGTGAGAAAAACAACAATGTGAGAGGGGAACATCAATAGGTTGCCTCCCATACTATCCCTGTCTAGGGATCGAACCTCCACCCTAAGTTTGTGTCTTGACCAGGAATCAAACCTGCAACCTTCTGGTGTATGGCATGATACTTGAACCAGTTGAACCACCCACTTAGGACAATTTAGGAAATTTCTAGAAGTCATTTGCATATATTTATTTCTATAACCAAACATGGTATATGCATGCAGATAACTGATAGCTGCAGATTTAAGAAAAAAAAAAGGAAATCAATATCCTATCTAATAAAAGAGTAACATGCAAATGTGACCGTACCTTGGCTCCTGATTGGCTATGCTACCAGCCAATCGGAGCAAGGGGCGGAGTCGAGAGGCATGGGTGCCAGGCCCCAGGAGCGGAGACGAAGTGATGAAGGCATCAAGTGCCCGGCACCAGGCGTGGAGACCAAGCAATGGCAGTGCCAGCGAACCACAGCTGTATCTAACTGAGGCCCCCGGGCACAGAGAACGCTGTGGTGGTGGTGGTGGTGGCGGCAAGAACTCACCGCAGCTGCGTCTAACTGAGGCACCCCGGGCACAGAGAACGAGGAGGCGGCGGCAGCAGTGAGAACTCGCCACAGCTGCATCTAACTGAAGCCCCTGCATTGCTGATGTTTTAAGTGTAGCTTCAGCTGTATGCCAGCAAAAACGGGAGGCAACCACTAGAGGGAAGGCTCCTGAGTCTGAGCATCAGCATCCCAGCTGTGGAAACTGACAACAGGTAAGAAGTTCCACCCCCACAGAATCTGTCCAAATCAGCGTTGGTCACACTGCTGCAAGGCAACTGTCAAGACTGTCTGTCATTCTCCTCTATCTCAGAACGTGGCAATAGAGAGGTGGGACTATGCCCAAAGAAAAACTGTTGATACAACAGAGCTGTATAGCAGAAAGGTGTCGATGTTATCAACAGAACATGTATGAAGAGCGACGTGCATCTGATCTTGAAAGAAGGCGGCGACAGAATGTATCTGAAGAGCGGCTATTGGAAAAACGTTGCTCCGAAGCTGAAAAACACCAGCATCTTCGACAGGAAATGTCTAAAGAACAACATGCCTTTGAAGTTGAAAGAAGGCGGTGGCGAAGACAGAATATGTCTAAAGAACAGTCATCAGCAAGTACTAGCAATAGTGTTAGGAACTGCCTTCTCAGTGGAAATGGAGTACGTGAGGATGCAATTCTCGAACATAGTTGTGGTGAAATGACTTTAAATGTGAATGTTGCCTATCACTGAATTTCTCTGATGAAAATCCATCTGATGGGAAATTTACTCAATGTTGTAGCAAAGGGAAAGTCTGTCCAAATGATATACATTTTCCAGATTACCCGTCACATTTAAAAAGATTAATACCAAATGAAGATTCTGACAGTAAAAATTTCATGGGAAACATTCGATCTATAAATAGTTCTTTTGCTTTTGTTTCCTTGGGTGCAAATGTTGCATCGCCATCAGGGTATGGGCCATACTGTTTTAGAATACATGGAGAAGTTTAGCATCGTACTGGAACTTTACATCCTTCTGATGGTGTTTCTTGGAAGTTTGCTCATCTCTATTTTGGATATAGCCGAAGCTACACGTAAAAGGTTAGCAATCCCAGCAAACCAGGCCTGCTCAGAAAGACTCATGATCAACATCAACAACCTCATGCATGAAATAAATGAATTAACAAAATTTTACAAGATGCTACATGAGGTAGAAAAGGAAGCCCAATCTGAAGCAGCACCAAAAGGTATAGCTTCCACGGAAGTAACTATTGCAATTAAATATGATCCTAAGAGTGACCCAGGAAGATAAAATTCTCTCCGTGTAACGAGGTTGCTGTCATATTCAGAAACGAAGATGGAGAACCTCCTTTTCAAAGGGACTTGCTCATTCATTGTAAACCAGATCCCAATAATACAAATGCCACTAAAGTGAAACGAATCAGTATCCTGTTTCGTACCCTAGATGCAATGACATATCCTATTCTTTTTCCACCTAGTGAAAAAGGTTGGGGAACAGACATTGCATTAAGACTCAGAGACAACAGTGTACTCAACAATAATACTAGACAAAATGTAAGAACAGGAGTTACCCAAATGCAGTATTATGGATTTCATCTCTCTGTGAGGGACACCTTCAATCCTATTTTAAATGCAAGAAAATTAACTCAACAGTTTATTGTGGATTCGTATTGTTATATCATTTTGTTATTATTTATTTATCAATGAAATTATGTATTATTTTCATATACATTGTACTCATTACACTTTTATTGTAGAGAAAGGGCAAATAGCACTATTAAAATATTTCCTCTAATTAGTATCCTTTTAATGTGCACGAATTTCGTGCACCGGGCCACTAGTAGTACTTTAAATGGGATTTTTTTTTTTTTTTACCTTTGCTTAAAGTCACTAGGCAAGAATAATGCTGAAAAAGCCAACTGATACTCTTCTTAGACATTGTTCATTGCTTCTTTCTCTGACCTGACAGTATTTTGTTTATATATGTATTATTGTAGTTATCAGATAGTATTAAAGTTAATTGTTTATAGGTTTGGCTTTATTGCTAGAAATTATTATATATTCATGTGTACTCTATGGCTGGTAGCATATCACTTGGTATATTATAGATGCTCAATAAATGGATGAAAAATAAAATATTGTGAAACTGTCAATTTATATAGTTATAACTAGTAAATATAAATTTGTTCTGATGAAGATTGAGATTATTGATAGGTAGAGATTGTAGAAGGCGTTACTCAGGTAAAACATGAGCAAGCAGTGATTTTGATTAGAATTAACTTCTCCAGAAAGATGTATATTTTGTTTACTGTTAATAGTTTAATGTGTTTTCAATTACATTCTTTCGGGTAGATAATCTTTCCCATTAATAGATACTTTTAAAAACTTACTCAACTTGGGTTATCATCTGGTTAAAGCATATGAAATTACTGATATTCATTTATTTTTGAACTAAAAAATGGCTGTTTTAATTCTCAACCCAAACATTATTACATAGTACAACATAAAGAATGACTACATGATCCACATTACTTTTTTTTTGCATTCTCAACCAAGGATATGTTTCCATTGATTTTTCGAAAGAGAGAGGAAGGGAGGGAAAGAAAGAGAAAAACATTGATATGAAAGAAAACATCAATTGGTTACTTCTTTTATGTGCCTAAACTAGGGATCGAACCTACAACCTAGGTATATGCCCTGATTGGAAATCAAACCTGTATCCTTTTGGTGTATAGGATGATGCTCCAACCAACTGAGCACCTAGCCAGGGCCACATTATTTCTTTATTAGAATCGAAAAAGTTGTAAATTGTCCTGCTCCATTTAACTTTTAAAAATATTATTAAGCTGAAACCGGTTTGGCTCAGTGGATAGAGCATCGGCCTAAGCTCTGAAAGGTCCCAGGTTCGATTCCGGTCAAGGGCATGTACCTTAGTTGCGGGCACATCCTCAGTGGGGCAGGGGGGTTGCAAGAGGCATCTGATCGATGTTTCTCATCGATGTTTCTGACTTTCTATCCCTCTCCCTTCCTCTCTGTAAAAAATCAATAAAACACAAATAAAACATACTTAAAAATAAATGAGTGAATGAATAAATGAAGGAAGGGATAATTAACTAAATAAATCTATTGCCCAGTGTATTCTAAATTCAACAGAAGCTATTGATTTCTCATCCACAATTCAATTTTGTACTTTTTTTGCTTTTGGGCTTATCTTATTCATGGCCATGTATTGTGATTTGGAATATATACACACACACACACACACACACATATATATACATATACATATATATATATATATATATATATATATATATATATATAAAAGGGGAAATATTAAAGATAGGAAGTAGAGAATGTATGAGCTATGTAATATATAAATTGCATGGAATTTACATATTTATCAATGATTATTTTATATATCTAAATATACTAATATGAATCCTACAAGAATATTGCTTATGAGATTTCTATAAGAAATAGGAAATATATTTTTTAGAAGATTGATTTGGTTTTTAGTAGTTTCCTTTCTTAATATTAAATGTTGATTTTTATATTTTGTAACCTGTTCAGGTATGAACTTTTTTAAAAATAAGTTTCAGTATTTTTAATATGGGAAATACATGTTACTAATCTTGATGGAGAAATAATTTTCCAATACTTAGTGTTAGGAGCACTGATTAGATTTTGGAAATAAGAATAAAGGTGGAGCCCTAGCTGGTTGCCTCAGTGGATAGAGTGTTGCCTATGGACTGAAGGGTCCCAGGTTTGATTCCAGTCAAGGGCACATCCCAGGTTGTGGGCCAGTCCCCAGTACGGGGCTAGCAGGAGGCAGCTGATCAATTATTCTCTCTCATCATTGATATTTTTTACTCTTCCCTCTCCTTTCCTCTCTGAAATCAATAAAAAATATATTTAAAAAAAGAATAAAGGTGGAGCTCTTCTTGTTCTACAGAAATAAATTTCAGATTGATCAAATACGTAAATATGAAAAATGAAACTATAAATGGTAGTACTGAAAGACCAAAGGGTTGTGGCATGTGTTGTGTGATTTTAAAGCTAGGATCCATGCACAAAAAGGTTGCAAAGTCAATGTAATAAGAATTGTAACAGTTGTAAATAGCCAAGATTATCCTATACTGGAGGCCCGGTGCATGAAAATCATGCACTGAATGGGGGAGGGGACTCCCTCAGCTTGGCCTGTCCCCTCTCACAGTCCGGGAGCCCTCAGGGGTGGGAGGTGACTCAGCGGTCGGGGGAAGGCAACACCCTCATCATACCTCTCCTGCTGCCATTGCAGGCAGCGCAAGCCTTGGCTGGCCCTGGTTATCTGAGCCTCAGGTGGCCCTGGGTGGCTGGGTAGCCAACATCGAGGCTTGCCTGCGCCTTGGGTTGGCCCTAGGTGGGTGGGCAACAGGTATCTGAGGCTTGCCTGCGCCTCAGGTATTGGCTGGGCAGCTGGCATCTGAGGCTGGCAGGCACTAGGTCACTGGGGGGCTGAGGGTGGGTCTGGCCACACTGCACACCTGCCACCCCCCTTTGGCGGGGCTAAAAGGACTGGGGGGCTCCAGCAGGGCTGAGGGCACTGGGCACTGCCATCTTGTGGCTATGGGTGCCACTATCTTTGTGGTGGTGTGATTGTCAATTTGCATATTCCCTCTATTAGATAGGATACTAAAAATTAATAAGCAAAGTGACCCTAATGTAGGAATGATACAGAACAGCCAGTCACTATGTAGTTTACTGACCACCAGAGGCCGGACTCTCAACGCAGGAGCTGCCCCCTGATGGTCAGTGTGCTCCCACAGGGGGAGCACCACTCAGCCATAAGCTAGGTTCTCGGCTGCAAGCACAGTGGTGGTGGTGGAGTCTCTCCTGCCTCCTCTGCACTGCTAAGGATGTCTGACTGTGATTTAGGCCCACTCCCCTCAGGCCTAAACTGCAGTATGACATTCCCTGAGGGCTCCCAGGCTGCCAGAGGGCTGTCTGACTGCCAGGCTAGGCCCGATCTCCTGGGGAGTGGGCTTAAGCCAGAAGGTGGACATCCCCCAAGGGGTCCTGGACTGTGAAACGCAGGCCGGGCTGAAGGAACCCCCCGAGTGCACACATTTTCGTGCACAGGGCCTCTATTATATAATAAACTAGGAAAGCATTTTTAATACAAGTTAGGCTATACATTAATTTTCTTCATATATAAAAGGTCAAAGGACATAAATAGGCTTTTCCCTGAAAAAGAAACACATATAATCAATTAAATCATTAAAAGGTATTCAACTACTTCAATGTAAAAAAAAATACAATTAAAATATGAATGAGATATTTCACTTAAATGATTGGCAAATATTAAAGTTTGTTTACCATATTGGTGAACATATGGAAATGGAGTCACTGTTTTTGGAAGTGCAACATTATAGCAATAGATTTTGGCAATATTTAACAAAACAATAAAATGTACAAAGTTGTTGATCCAGCCATTCTACATGTACAATTTATTCTAATGAAATACACAATGAAAAATATACAGTGATCTTTGCAATATTGTCTAGTTAAGAAACTGGAAACAAAATCAATGGTCAGCCGTAGGTTGTTAGTTAAATTAATATTATGGTACTGCTGTTAAGTGTAATACATGCAGAGGGAGGGAGATATATATATATATATAGATACTCACATGTGGTATATTAGTAAATGAAGAAAGTACATTGGGTAACAGTATGCATGGTATTAACCTTTTTGTGTAAATTTATTCTTTAAATTTGAAGATAAGTATTTTGCTTCTTTACATAGAATGTTTCACGAAGAATACATGACTCATTTAACAGTGATTATGTAAGTGGACAAAATCTGTTGTAGAGGAGATCCTTAATATTCATATTGTATATACCTTTTTGTCCTGCTAGAGTGTTTGTTTTCAATTCTCAACTCATATTAGCTTTATTATTTTAGACCAACATACCCAGTGGAAGAATTAGAAGAAGAAACTGTTCCAGAAGATGATGCAGAATTAACATTAAATAAAATGGATGAAGAATTTGTGGTATGAGTGTTACTGAACTTATTGTTCATTTTTAATTCTCCCAGGTTTCCATTTTCTGACATATATTTTATTTCATTTTTTCTAGAGACGAGAAGCTTATACAGTTCCATGTTTAGTTGTTTAGATGTTTGCTTAAGTTAATGCTCAGGTTCTCTAGTGACTAAGATCTGCATTTTAACATAGGTTCTTAAATTATAGATAGGAAATAGTAGACCTCTAGTTATATGAGCAAACACTTTATTAACAAGTGTTCATGATCTCTAATAGGTCATAAATAATAAACAATTTAAAACAGAACAATAGAATTTAAGATTAACATATTCTTCTTAATAAGAACACCATTCATTTTTCAGAAACTCCATTGTGCTTTTAAAATAAGGATAAATACTAATATTAGAATTTTAAAAGTTTAAATGCAGAAACTTTCAAAAATACTCATAAATATCAACATTGTTTAAATTGTTGGCCAGCCTCAGCCCCTCCCCCTGGCCGGTCCTGTCCCTGATTGGCCCCCAAAACCCTGATTGGGGGCAGGGCTGGCTGGCCAACCACCCACTGCTCCTCCCCTCTGCTGGCCTGGCCTGATGGGCCCCCATTGGGACAAGCCAGCTGGATCTCACCCATGCACGAATTTGTGCACTGGGCCTTTAGTATCAACTGTAAACCTACTAGATACATATAGTCAAATTGCTGGGTTTAAAAGTCATGTGAAATGAAATACTTCACTGTGTGGCTATTTCACAAGCTGAATATACATATCTAATAAAAGAGTAATATGCAAATTGACCATACCTCTGCTACATCCACCAGCCACACCTACCAGCCATGCCCACCAGCCAATCAGGAGCAATATGCAAATTAACCCTAACGCAGATGGCTGCTGCCCAAGGCCAGAAAGCCTCAGCCAGAGGCTTTCTGGCCTTGGGCTGAGCCAGTCATTGGCCCAATCGCAGGGCGATCGCTGGGGGTCCCCTGGCCGAGGTCCCCTGCCCAAGGCCGGAAAGCCTGAGCCAGGGCAGGCCGGGGCTGGCCAGGGCAGGGGCGGAGCCAGCCAGCAATCGGCCCCATCGTAGGATGATTGCTGGGTGCCCAAGGCCAGAAAGCCAGTATGTGAGAGGGGGCAGGTTGGGCTGAGGGACCACCCACCCCCAGTGCACGAATTTTGTGCACTGAGCCCCCAGTTTTAAAATAAATAAATACTATTAAACTGACAGAAATTGGTTTAAAAAGAATTGTTACTTACATGGGCATGATATTACAATATACATAAACTCAACTATGAAAAATGTGCAAATAAAGAAAAATAATATCAATAGGTTAACATTAATTATGTATCAGTAGCAGTATTATGAGTAATAATTTTATTTTCTATGTTTTGTATTTTCAGAATATTTAATATGTTTTATAGAAGGAAAAAAAACATTGTAAAACCAATTTAAAAGATTATTTTTTCATAAGAATTCTTATATTTTAAAAGTTAAAAATGTATTCATTCATTCTACATGTGTTTATTGGCAGGCACTGGGTGAGACCCTAGTTTTTCTGCTCTGAGGCAGGAAGGAATTTAGTCTGATCAAGGAACTAAGAGAAAACTTGTGGTCAGATCTCCTGAATGAGGAGGGGGAGAAGGGTGGCTTAAGATGAACTGGGGAGATAGGCCAAGTCCTTATCATTTGAGGCATTTTTATGAGTTTAGACTTTATTCTTTCTGTAAAAGATCATTTCACTCAGATTTAGAAAAGTTTTAAGACTTCGTATATTCCCAGTTATTCACTTCACTTATTTTACTCAGGTATATTTTTCATCTTGTTTCTTTTCTTTTTAATCTTTATTTTTGAAAGTATTACACATGTCCTTCTTTTTCCCCATTGAGCTCTTCTAGCTCATCCTGACCCTCATCATCTTGTCTTCTTAATAATTGTGTATTAGTTCCTAGCTTATTGACAGTTACCTGGTCCTAGTGCATCAACATTTAGCTTTAAAGTTATATAACTTGTAACTGTTATAAATGTTCAGTAAAAAAGTACAAAAACATACTCATCAGTCCTAGCCAGGTGGCTAACTTGGTTGGACCATCATCCATATACCAGGAGGTTGCAGGTTTGATGTGCCAGTCAAGGCACATACTTTGGTTTTTGTTTGATCCCTGGTTAGGATGCATGCAGGAGGCAACCAATCAGTGTGAGTGTTTCTCTCTCACATTGATGTTTTTGTCTTTTGTTCTCCCCCTTCTCTCTAAAATCAATAATCATGATTTAAAAAAAAATCCTTGGGTAAGGATTAAAACAAACTAACAAAATGTACTCATCCAAAAGATAACCTTCTGATGGCAGAAACAATTTTGTGTCGTTTTTTTGTTTCATCTCTAATTTACTGTGGAGTATCTGATACATAGTAGGTGTTCATTTAATATTTGACCACAAAATCATCTGTCAGCACATTGCTGTGTAACTTTAAAAAAATGATAGGTAATTTTTTTCTGAGAACCCTTGAAAGTTCAAAGCAGTATTATTAGGCATGTAAATTAGAGAAACAAACTAGAAAGCAGCCCATCATGTATTTCTTCCCAACTGTGAAGTAAAGAACTTATATAGTGGTAAGTCCAAACTCAAGGATTTCCTCAAAGGGTTGCCTCTGAAGCTATTAGTTCTCTTAGTCATGAAGCTATTTTTCTTTCCTTCCTTCCTTACTGTCATTATATTATTTTAAAGGGTCCTCTTACCTCTCACATTCTTCTGGCTAAGGATAACTACATCATCACTAAAAAGCATGTAGGCCCTGGCTGATGTGGTTCAGTTGTCCCGTGCTCCCAAGGGTCTTGGATTTGATTCTCAGTAAGGACACATACCCAGGTTGTGAATTCAGTCCCAGGTCGGGGTGTATATGGGAGGCAACCAATCAATGTTTATCTTTCTTCCTTCCTTCCTCTCTAAAATTAATGAAAAATATATTCTCATGTGAGAATAAAAAAAAAAAAAGGCCTTTGGGTGATTAGATGTTACTTCATTTTGTTTTCAGAGATTGCGGGGTGGCTCAAGGATGGATGATAAAGATAATTTGTGACAGGATAAAGTCCTGCTATAATCATCTACTAGTAGAAACTAGAAACCTTTAGTTTTATCCTGTCCAAATCATGATAGGACAAATTGATAACTGTTAAGGGAAAAGTAAGTATTGGTCACAACAGAATATTCTCACTTGCTGTGTAAAATCATATCCTTACTAACTGGCAATAAGAGAATTAGAATGGTGCATATTAGGCAAAGAAATGATAGGAAATGGTGAGTGTTTTCTAAATTACTGAGATTAGAATCCTCAGTTTATTTTAAAGCTATGTTTTCTATTTATATTCGAACTATAGGCCTAGTGCATGAAATTCATGCATGGGAGGGGGTTTCCCTCAGCCTGACCTGCACTGTCTCTAATCCAGGACCCCTTGGGGGATGTCCCACTGCCAGTTTAGAGGAGAATCAATTCCTGTGGGATCTGGCCTAAACTGGCAGTCAGACATCCTCTTGCAATCCAGGACCACTGGCTCCTAACTGCTCACCTGCCTGCCAGCCTGATCTCCCTAGCTGCTCTCCCCTGCTGACCTGATCCCCCTAACTGCTCTCTCCTGCTGGCCTGATCACCCCTAATTGCCTCTGCCTTGGCCCTGCCACCATGGCTTTGTCTGGAAGGACATCTGGTTTAATTAGCATATTACCCTTTTGTTAGTATAGATTCCTTTTAAATGCTTCCTTAATAATGTTTAGTAACTTGAGTCCTTTCCTTAGTACCTACTATTAAAGTTTTTTACCTATTTAGTGCTCAATCCCGTAAAGTTCAACAAGTATTTATTGATTGCCTATGTAAACTGTACTGATTAGATTATTGCAAAAACATAAACTTGTCTCTTCTCCCATGGGCGTTGCGTCATTGGCATTTCAATCATTTACTCTCCTTGTTAAAAAGACAATCTTTAGTGCAAACACAGAATAGACTGAGCTACTTTTCAAAAGTGTGCATATGCATATATGCTGAGGATTTAAGATGTGGACAGATCTGTGTTATCTACACCTCCATGCCCCACTGCCCCCTCCCTAAAAAAGTAAATGTCACTTGAGTGTGTGGAAACTTTATTTACATTGTTTTATATTTTACTAAAAGCGTTCCAGTTCCCCAAAGATTAGCATAGTTTTCACATCTAACTTTAGTGGCCTTGCCCCCACGGATTTTTAGCAGATCGAGTGTGGAGCCTTAGATTTTGCATTCTTACAAGACCAGCATGACATAAGCCGACACTGCTGACTCAGAACCACCTTTTGAGAACCACTGTCTTACATACTTTTAAATTCTTGCAGATATGGATTATCTTTGAAATCTTCCACTGCTGATTTTGTATAACTGCATGTGGAAGTGCCCAGACCAACACGCACTTTCTTTTTTTTTCTTTATAAGACTTGAGGACAAAGCTTCATTGGCTTTATTACCATACTAGAGGCCCATTGCATGAAGAGATTTGAGCAATGGGCCTTTCTTCCCTTGACTTCCAGCACAGGCACCTGGGACCCAGGCCTTTGTTCCAGCTGGAATCTGCTGCCTTTGTCTTCGCTGCAGACTCCAGCTAGAGTCTGCCATCTTCGCTGCAGACTCTGGCTGGAGTCTGCCATCTTTGTCTTTGTTGCAGGCTCCAGAGTCTGCAGTCTTCATCTTTCCTGCGGCCTCTGCCTTCCCTCTCATTGCAGGCATTCTGCCCTGCCTTGCCACTCCACATCTGGAGCAACTGGGCATCTGCCATCTTTGTTCTTCTAATTTGCATATTCCCCCCTGATTGGCTGGTGGGCATAGCGGAGGTATGGTCAGTTCACATGTTTTTCTATTATTAGGTAAGATTCTTAAGTTTGGGACATTCTTGTTAAATTTGTTTTACCCAGTATGTCACTTTTCACCACAAAGTCATTTGGAGAGAAAAGGGAGTTAATGTTTTGTCCTAATACATTAACTTGCTCAGATTCTGTATTTACTGTATATTGGGGAAAGGATTACCACTCAAAGGGTCACCTCTGATCCCACGTTCCATAGAAATGGGCCCAGAGATCAGGACCAGCTTGGAATCTACCTGAACTATCTTTTTAGATCAGAGTGGGGAACCTTTTTTCTGCCAAGGGCTATTTGGATATTTATAACATCATTCATGGGCCATAATCTTTATTGTTCAGTTTATTAATTACATTGTTCCCTCTTTTTTCCCCCTATAGCTCCCCTCTACCTGGTACCCATTCCACCCTCTGCCCTCACCCCCCTCCACTGTCCTCTCCCATAGTTGCATGATTCTTGTCCAGTCTTTTGCTGCACTTCCCACACCCCCTTTCTCCCCAAGACTTGTCAGTCCATTCCCTCTCTATGTCCGTGATTCTGTTACAGTCACCAGTTTATCCTGTTCATCAGCTTATTAATTCACTTCATTTTTAGATTCATTTGATGATAGATGTGTATTTGTTGTTCCTAATTTACACTTTTATCTTTTTCTTCTTCCTCTTCTTAAAGAATATCTTTCAGCATTTCATATAATATTGCTTTGGTGGTGATGAACTCCTTTAGCTTTTTCTTATCTGCAAAGCACTTTATTTGACCTTCAATTCTGAATGATAGCTTTGCTGGATAGAGTAATCTTGGTTGAAGATTCTTGCTGTTCATCACTTTGAATATTTCTTGCCACTCCCGTCTGGTCTGAATCATTTCTGTTGAGAAATCCGCTGACAATCGTATGGGTGCTCCCTTATAGGTAACTAACTGTTTTTCTCTTGCTGCTTTTAATATTCTCTCTTTGTCTTTTGCTCTTGGCATTTTAATTATGATGTGCCTTGGTGTGGTCCTCTTAGGGTTCCTATATATTGGGGTTCGGTGCGCTTCTTGGACTCCTAAGTCAATTTCTTTCATCAGGTATGGGAAGTTTTCGGTCACTATTTCTTCAAATAGGTTTTCATTGTCTTGGTCTCTCTCTTTTTCTGGCACCCCTATAATTCGGATGTTGGTATGCTTGAGGTTGTCCCAGAGGCCCCTTACACTGTCTTCAATTTTTTGGATTCTTTTGGTTTCTTGCTTTTTCAGCTGAGTGGATTTTCCCTCTTTGTATTTCAAATCTTTAACTTGGTTCTTGGGGTGCTCTGGAGTACTTTTAGGTCTTTGTATAATATTTTTTATTTCAGTCAGTGTATGCTTAATTTCTGGTTGGTCCTTTTTCATATCCTTGAGAGTCTCGTTCATATCCTTGTAGGTCTCATTCATTTCCTTGTAGGACTCATTCATTTCCACGTTGGTCTTGATCATTTCCTTGCATGTCTCATTCATATCCTTGAGGGTCTCATTCATTTCCTTGTAGGTCTTGCTTATTTCCTTATAGGTCTCAACTTTTTCTAGGAGCCTCTTGGGTAGCCCTATAACCGTGGTTTTGAATTCCATGTCCAGTCGTTTTTTTTCCTCCATTTCTTTCACATCTGATTTCTTTCTATGTCTCTGCATGGTGGCTGCTTCCCTGAGTTGGTCAATTAGCTTTTTGTGGTAGATGTCCTACAAGGGACAGTGGCTCAGCCTCCCCAGTTACCTGAGGTGGATATGGGTTGCAGTCTTGCTGAAGTTAAGCTCAGGTTAATCATTGTTAGCACTTGGAGGGCTTGACCTCCAGGCCAATTGTCTGTGAAGTTCAGCTGTGCTGAGGTTGGATGGGCCGAGTCTCCGGGCCAAGCAGACAGCGTTAGCTCCGCCCTATGCGGCCCCAGGGACTCTGTGCCGGGGGCAATGGCCGCTAGCACCTCTGAGAGAGAGGCGCTGCGAAGCTCCACTGGCTGCCGGAGAATTTACACTTTCCCCAAATGAGTCTGCACACCCAACGTCTCACCCAGGGTCGTAAAACAAAGCAGTCTGATGGTTTCCCGAATGAAAGAGCAAGTCACGAGTGCTCTCTGCGTGGTCAGGCAGCTGCGCTGTTCCCAAGCTCACACGCACTCCGCACAAGCTCGCCTTCTCCACAAGCCCGCACACCCCCGCAGCACCCGAGCTTCGGCGTGCCCTCTCACTGTCCAGTTTTTACTCTGTATGATAGTGGGTTCCCTGGACTTTGCCCAGAGCTGGAGAATCAGTCCAGTGGGATGTCTTTGTCTACCCCGTTCGAGAAAACTGGCCGGTTTTCAGCCTTCCCGCCCTATCCGCTGGCGTGCGCTCCAAACCTCTCTCCGCGCAAATCTTCAACGCTGTCCGCCGCCGCTCCTCTGAGTCACAGTGTCTTATCTTCACTTTTATTTGTGGAATTTTCACTCAGCCAGCTTTCCGGTGATTCTGGATGGTCTTTGTTCTTTCGTTAAGTTGTAGTTTTAAAATTGCTGTGTATGACGGCAACATAGGTGTTTTACCTATGCCGCCATCTTGGTTCTCTCCCCATCCCTGTTTTAGATAGTGAATATCTAAGACACAAAGTATCTTAAATAAATGTATATTTCATTATCATTAAATAGATTTAATATTTAATATATTTAAATAGGTTTAGGGGCCATGGGCCAGGCAGTACAATACTGGTGACTTAACTAATAAACCTGAGCATGTGAGAGATATCAGAAACATTCATTAATGTGATTGGTCCCTGGAGTAGATACGAATATTTTGTCTGTAAACCTGTCATTTTTGTCTATTTTAGTCATGTTACTCAAAATTTCTATTAACTTTTTCCACTCTCTGTTTCAGATATGCTATTTGGGACTTTTTCTTGTTCTGTCTTATGCAAATTTTTTTCTAGTTCTATGGTAATGGTACCCTTCCTATTTTTTTCTTTATTCAATGACTAAAAAAAGGCCCATTTTATTTATTTTTAAAATTTTTTTCTTTATTGTTGAAATTATTACAGATGTTTTCCCTTCCTCCCCCCACTCCAATCCCTCTCTAGGCCTTCACTGCACTATTTTTTGCCCATTTTAAATGGCATCATCAAAACCTCAAAAAACAGATGAGCTGCTAATAACTTTACACACATTACTAGGCTTTTAAATACCCTTTTCTGAATTAGTCTATATATAGGGTTTAATATGTATGTGAAAGTTGGAAATACTTTTTAAAATGGTAACTTTATAATTATTAACTTTTAAAACTCTTTTTGTTTTCCTAAGGAAGAAGAGACAGATAATGAAGAAAACTTTATTGATCTCAATGTTTTAAAAGCTCAGACCTATCGCTTGGTAAGTTGCATGGTATATACACAGGACCAACAAGCAATGTGAATACTTTTTCTGCTGGGAATTGAAACAAATAGAAACCATTGTTGGCCATTATTTAGTTCAGGAGTTTGGAATCTTTTTTCTGCTAAGGGCTATTTGGACGTTTATAAAATAATTTGAGGGTCATACAAAATTTTCAACTTAAAAATTAGCCTGCTATATTTGATCAAACATTTAATTAGTTCACCACTCATGATTTGGCAGCGCCAGACCTTATATAACCCTCGGGCCGGCTTTCCTCACCCCTTCTTTAGTGTGTCATTTGAAAAGTAGATCTGAAAATTGTTATTCTATATATAAAATGCAGTAGCAAATATAAAAACCCAGCGGTGCAAGTAGGGCCAGAAACTTGCTGTCTATCCTATGGAAAAGCAACACAGCGCTTCTCTCTACACTGAAAATAATTTGTTTGCCTTCTGTCATTTTTTATTATGGAAACATATTATTTGATTTCAAGTTCTTTTTCTTAGTAATGGACCTGTGTTGAAGTGTTGAATTGGTTTGATAATAGGAAAATGGCAATTAAATGGTAATTCTTTGAAATGAAATGGATTATATTAAGATTGGTATATAGATACATAGACATTTCTGTAAGTCAGTTTTTGCTCTATTTCAATTAGGAAGTAAATCCAGTGTATAAAAGAGAACCTACTGAATGAGATATTTCACAAGTTAATATGGGATTTTTGTATTTTCCGATATGTATATTATATTTAAACTAGTGCCCTGGTGCATGGATTTGTGCACATTGAAAGGATGTTACTAGTAATCAGAAGGTGGGTGATGGGGTGGGACTGGGTGAGATAGGCTGGACATGCCGTGGAGCCAACCTCCTGCCATCCTTCCGTGGCCAGCTGCACCTGGGGCAGTGCTGCGGCTGGAAGGAGTCTGTGGAGTGAGCAGGGGTCCCTTGGCCTGGCCTGTGGGGTTCAGGTTGAAACCATCACTCTGACGTCTCCCAAGGAGTCCTGGATTGTGAGAGGGTGGTTCTCCGGTTCTGCACCCCCCAGAATTGAGCTGCTTCTTCACTGGTTCTGGTGCGCATCACCCAAGAACTGCAGCTGCTAAATCACTTCAGCTCAGCAGCTCCTGTGTGGATCCTTTGCCCCTTAGTGGTCATTGCATGTCATTGCTACTGGTCAGACAGCCACAGAGCCTTTGGTATATATAGACTAGTGGCCTGGTGCATGAAATTTCCTCAGCCCAGCCTGCACCCTCTCCAATCTGCGACCTTCTCGAAAGGATGTCCTACTGCCAGTTTACAGGGATTGGGCCTAAACAGGCAGTTGGACATCCCTCTTGCAATTTGGGACTGCTGGCTTCTAACTGCTCACCTGCCTGCCTGCCTCCCTAATCACTTTACCTGCAGTCCTGCTTGTCCCCAACTGCCCCCTGCTTCTGGTCTGCTCACGCTCAAACATCCCCCCCCCCCCCCCGCCAGCCTGCTCTCCCCCACCTGCCCCCTGTGCCAGCATACTTGCTTGCACCCAACTGCCCCCCTGTTGGCCTGCTCGCCCTCACCTACCCTCCCCACTGGCCTCCTTGCCCCCAGTTGTCCTCCTGCTGGCCTGTTCCTTCCAAACTGCTCCCCCCTGCTGTCCTGATCACCCCCAACTGACGCCCACTGATAGCCTGCTCCCCCCAGCTGGCCCCCTCCTGGTCTATTCACCCAATGTCCTCCCCCACACTGGTCTGATCACCCACAACCGCCATCCCATCATGGCCTGATCACCCACAACTGCCCTCCCCACTTGGCCTCTAACCACCTCTACTTCAGCCCTGCCACCATGGCTTTGTCCAGAAGAATGTCTGGAAGGTCTCCTGGAAGGTTTCCCAGTCTAATTAGCATATTACCCTTTTATTAGTATAGATAGAGGCCTGGTGCACATGTGGGGGCCAGTTAGTTTGCCCTAAAGGGTGTCCCAGATCAGGGTGGGGAGTTCTCTTGGGGTGTGGGGCAGCCTGGACAAGGGGTCTATGGTGGTTTGCAGTCCGACCATGCTCCCATGGGGTGAGGGTCCCTGCTGGGGCAGCATGGCCAGGCTGGATGAGGGGCTGAGGGTTGTTATCAAGCTGGTCATATTCCCCAGTGGGGACTCTTACTCCATGAGGGTGTGGCCAGCCTGGGTGAGGGGCTGAGGACCGTTTTCAGACTGGCCAAGCCCCTCAGTGGGGACCCTCACCCCATGGGGGTGTGGCCAGCCTAGGTAAGGGGCTGAGGGCCTCCTTCAGCTGGAAGCTTGGCTTCTTCTGTTGCCGGGGGCAACCCAAGCCTCCTGCTCGCTCATTCCAGCTCCATGGCTGCCACCATCTTTCTTGGGTTAATTTGTATACTCACTCCTGATTGGCTGGTGGGTGTAGCAGAGGGATGGTCAATTTGCATGTTTGTCTTTTATTACTGTAGATGTAGATGATGTGTGTGTGTTCTGCTCAACTTATATATAACAGCATCCCATCTCATAAAAGAATAATATGCAAATTAACCATCTCTCTGCTATACCAATAGGCCACACCCACAAGCGATGCCCACTAGCCAATTAGGAGTGAGTATGCAAATTAACCCCAACCAATATGGCTGTGGCCACAGAGAGTAGGAGGGAAGCTTGGGTTTCCCCAGGAATGGAGGAAGCCAAGCTTTCTGCACACCCTGGCCAGCCTAGGCTTCTGCTTAAGGTTACAAAGTTTCATTTATAGAAGATAAATAAATCCCAACAGAAATGGCTGCCGCAATGGAGGGAGCAGAAGGCTTGCCTCCACTCCAGGCTACAAAGTTTCAATTGTAGAAGATAAATAAATCCCAGATACCAGGACCTCTGCTTGGGTCACTGGGGTGCATGGTTGGCCTGCAGACCACCACAGGCCCCTCACCCAGGCAGCCCCATGTTCCAAGGGAACCCCCATCCTGATCCAGGACACCCTTCAGGGCAAACCAGTTGGTCCCCACCCATGCATCAGGCCTCTATCCTATCTAACTAAAGTGTAATATGGAGATTGACCATCACTCCAACACACAATATGGCTGCCTCCAGGTGGTCAAAGATCCTGCCCTCATGTGGACACAAGATGGCCACCACAAGATGGCCAGCAGGGGAGGGCATTTGGAGGCAGTCAAGCCTTCAGGGGAGGGTAGTTGAGAAGAACCAGGCCATTAGGGGAAGGGAGTTGGGAGGGACCAGGCCTGCAAAAGAAGGCAGGTGGGGGTGATCAAGCCTGTAGGGGAGGGCAGTTAGGGGTGACCATGCTGGCAGAGGAGGGAAATTGGGGGTAAACATGCTGACAGGGGAGCAGTTAGACATCAATTAGGCTGGTAGGGTAGTGGTTAGGGAGTGATCAGGCTGGCAGGCAGAAGTGGTTAGGGGCAATCAGGGAGGCAGGCAGGTGAGCAGTTTGGAGCTAGCAGTCCTGGATTGTGAGAAGGATGTCTGACTGTCCGTTTAGGCCCGATCCAGGTATGGCAGTTGGACAACCCTCGAGGGATCCCAGATTGGAGAGGGTGCAGGCTGGGCTAAGGGACACTCCCACCCTATCCCCTTTGCATGAATTGCAGGCACTGGGCCTCTAGTAAGGGTATAACTAACTTGCATCTGCCTGTGAGTTGAGTGCAATACTTTTAATACTTACTAGGTGTCTGACCTTGGGTAGGTTTCCAAACTGATTGTGCCTATCTTTCTCATCTATAAAATGAGGATTAAAATATTACTTTTTTTATAGGGATTTTAAAGATTAAAAGAATTACTTTGTGTAAAGTATTTATTATGATGTCTGGTACATAGAAAATGCTGAATAAGTGTTGGCAAAAACCAAAATCACATCTTCTCCTCCTCCTCTCTGGAAACAGGGATAGCTCTCATTTTTATATTTTCTACTGGAGGCCCTGTGCATGACACAGAGTGGTGTGTGTCCCCCAGTCCAGCCTGCACCCTCTCCAATCTGGGACATCCCTCTCGCAATCCAGGACTGCTGGCTCCCAGTTGTTCGCCTGCCTGCCTTCCTGATTGCCCCTAACCACTTCTGCCTGCCAGCCTGATCACCCCCTAAGCACTCCCCTGCCAGTCTGATTTATGCCTAATTGCTCCACTGCCAGCCTGATTGCCCCTAACTGCCCTCCCCTTCTGGCCTGGTCACCCCTAACTATACTTTCCTGAAGGCACTATTGCTCCCAACTTCCCTCCTCTGCTGGCCTAGTCACCCCTAAATTCCCTCTCCTGCAGGCTTGATCGTCCATAACTGCCCTCCCTTGCAGACCTGGTCTCTCCCCTGCTGGCCATCTTGTGTCTGCATGCGGGCAGCCATTTTGTATGTGGGTGTGATGGTCAATTTGCATATTACTCTTGTTATATAGGATAGAGGCCTGGTGCACAGGTGGGGCCTGCTGGTTTACCCTGAAGGATATCTGTATCAGAGTGGGGGTTCCCTTGGCGCATGGGCAGCAGGGGTGAGGGGCCTGTGTGGTTTGCAGGCCAGCCATGTTCCCTGGTGACCCAAGTGGCAGACCTGGTATCTGGGATTTATTTATCTTTTATAATTGAAACTTTGTAGCCTTGAGCGGATGCTATGGCAGGCCAGGGCAGGCAGAAAGCTTGGCTTCCTCCATTGCGGGGGAAACTAAAGCCTCCTGCTCACTCAGTGCCTGCAACCATTTTTGTTGGGATTTATTTGTCTTCTATAATTGAAACTTTGTAGCATTGAGTATAGTCCTGGGCCAGCCAGGAAGTTTGCCTTCCTCCATCGCCAGGGAAACCCAAGCCTCCTGCTCTCTCCAGCTTCATGGCTGCCACCATTTTTGTTTGGATTTATTTATCTTCTATAATTGAATATTTGTAGCCTTGAGTGGAGTCAATGGTTGGCCAGGGTGTGTGGGAAGCTTGGCTTCCTTCATTGCTGGGGAAACCCAAGCCTACTGCTTGCTCTGTGGCCACATCCATCTTGGTTGGGTTAATTTGCATACTCGCTCCTGATTGGTGGTCATGGGTTGTGGGTGTAGCAGAGGTAAGATCAATTTGCATATTACTCTTTTATTAGATAGGCTAGTGTAACACAGAAGATATTGAATAAATAATTCTTAAATGAATGAATATATTTTTATTACTCGATTCAAAATTATATAAAAAATATGTTAACATTGAGATCTAAACAAATAAACTCCAGTTGTAACAATACATTTGCAGATCATTTTATAGTTTTAAAATTACTTCAAAACACATACTTTTACTGACCTTGTGAAGTAATTGTGGTGGTGTTTCCATTTAACAGATACAAAAATTGAAATTTATAACCTTAAGACAATTTATCTTTTAAAAAGATAAAAAATTACAAAAGCTAAGTTTGAACTAATTTTCTTCAAACTCTCAAATCTAGTTTTTTTTCCCCTTTGCTTCTTAGCAAGAGTTCAACAGGGTAGGTATGATTTGATTTCTGTCTTAAGCAAGGACACAGTGGTGCTTGATGTTCCTGTGTGTGTTGAATATGATGATGACAAAGTTCTCTTCAAGTATGAGGAAGAAAACAAGAATAGAGATGCAAACACAGCTATTCTCAAAAAAGGAACTGTCATTTGTGTTATTCATTTATATTGATGATGTAATTGGAGGCCTGTAAAGGCTATCCTGGGGTTCCCTCTGGACCAAGTGGTTTTGAGTATTGGGAGCACAGTAATTTAATTTGCTTCTACCACTACTCAAAGTCACTAGTGGTCCTGATTTCAAATTTTCACCTCAATTAAACTGTATAAGGAAGGGTTTTCCCCCTGCCTATATCTTTTCAAATTATCAAAGTATTAGGTCCTTTGTATAAAGATTATGTAATAAAGATTTATTGTGTGTTGTTGTTTTTTTTAGAGAGAGAGGGAAAGAGATAGAAACATTAATTGGCTGCCTCTTGCATGCCCTCTACTATGGTAGAGCCCACAATCCGGGCATGTGCTCTGACCTGGATCGAACTTGTGACTCTTGGTTCATGGATCAATACTCAACCACTGTGTAACACTTGTCAGACTAATGTATAACCTTTTATATTAAGACTGTGTACAGTTGCATTTTCATAAGAGGAAGAAGTTTGACCAGGTGTTTGTGAATGGTCAGCCATGAAGTACTAATGAGGCAGAACACCCTTCATATTTTAAAAAATCTGGCAAGCTTATGATGTTGCCCATAATGCCATCTGCCTGAGACACCTGTGTCTGACCACAGCTTATGATGTCTCAGGCTGTTCTTTCTCTGAGACAGATCTGCTGGACAGGTTAGTAACATAGAGCTGATTTTATGTTTCATGCAGCAGGTGGACGTACAATGCAGAAATGTTACTTTAGTAAAGCTGAATGTGATGAATTCTTCACCAGAACCGGAATGATGTATACTCTCTAGGAAACTGATGTAGTAAGTGTATATGTGACTGTGCCAGCCCAGCCATGTGTGAATTACTGCAATCCCTCTCTACCTGTGGTTATGAAACAATAAATGCGTCTGCAGTCATTCTCTATCCCCTCACCCTGCTTTATTTTTCTACACAGACCCTGGCATTGTATTACTTTCTGATTTGTTTATTGTCTATTTAAACCACTAGAATGCAAACTCCTCTAGAGTGGCAGCCTTTTTTCACCTGTGCCTGGTGTGTGGAAAGTGCTCAGTATTGAAAAATATTGAATGAATACATACATACACAAATGCTATTTTATATTTAGAATTTTACAGGCAAGATATAATTTGATCTTCATGGAGAAAAGAACTTAACACTAATTGCTTCTCCTATGCACCATGTAGGATAATGCAGGAGGAATTTAGTTGTATTCTTTACTTTTTTTTCCCCTTTCTTTCATTAAAATTTAGAACCTGAAAAGTATGTCCTTACGTATCATGATAATTCCAGAAAATGGGTATACACAGGCATTTTCCTGAGATTTGTGGATCAAGAGAGAATGTAATGAAAAAGATATATGTTGCACATTGTGGCCTCTGGAATTGGACATTGAGACAGAGTTTGGGGTGTGTGATGATTACTGTAAAAGGAAGCGGGAAGAAAGCAGGGTTGGGCCAAGGGAGAAGTGTAGTTGATTTAGGCCTGATATAGGCTTGACCAGTGTAGTGAGGAGCACTGGAGAAAGTGTTGCCTACTTAGCTCAGTGGCTGGAGGCAGGCTGCCCAGGGGAGGACATAGCTCCAGGTAAGGTGGCTCTCTGCAGGTAAGGCAGCTTTCTGCATGTAAGGCGGCTCCCTGCAGGTAAGGCAGAGCCTGAGGAGCTGACAGTGGGAAGCTCTTTGCTGGCCACCTTCCCTGCAGTTGAGTAGCAAGTTCTTCCTTGAAAGGTGACCTGGTGATCCATCTTCCTGACTTCTGAAACAAATTTGAAGCCTGTAACTGCTAATGTGGGAATTTGTAAAGAGACTGTGTGGCCATTGACTAAACTTTGAAATGTCTTCCTAACTGGATCTGGACACAGCAGTAGTGGTTCATGAACATTGAAACTGTGCTAAGAAAATAGTTCCTTCTATGAAAGTGAATGCTTACAGTGATTAAATTGGTTTGTTTTGAAAGCAGGTGGTTTTCAGAACGTTTATTTATTTTAAAAGTTAAAAAAAATACAGGGTGGGGCAAAAATAAGTTTATAGTTGTTTTATGGAAAATAATACAATAATCAATAAATAATAATAAAAGAATAAACTGTGTTTTGTGTTCTCACAATTGTAAACCTACTTTTGCCCCACCCTATATATTTAAAACCATTCTTGGGTGGTTTTCCCCTCTCTCTTATCCCAATTATGGTTTTGCCAAATATAATTATCAAGAAGATAACTCCTACAATTAGTGAGGGACTGTTTTATCTTCCAAAATTTCATTTGCAGGTTATTTTAATTTTGATATAGCTTTTCTTAGAAGGAAAAAATATTATGGATGGATATTAGGCTTTAAGACTAGCCCAGAAAGTTTTATATTTGCTCTTTCCCTCTGATTGCTGGATGTTTTTGAAATCTGCATTTAGCCAAAGCCTCCCTCAGTAATCATAGGGAGGACAATGGCTCGGCATTGAAGCTCTGACAGTTGGGCAGGGCAGGGCCTGTGATGATTAGGAGTGCGGTAGAATGTTCAGAGATGTGAAGGGTGGGGACAGGGAAGGGAGGTTCTGGTGTTAGGGGGTGTCCTGGTCATTTCTGTTTCTAACTTGAGTATGTTTACTGGAAATTGCCTGCATGTTTGGCAATGGTGATGTAATTATGAGTGGCCTTTGTAGCTCCCCTCCATTCTGAAGCTCAATAGAATCATAGCAACAGTCTTCTGGCAGCTTCACACAGATGTGTCATTCTCCTCCCCCAGTGAAGGATGGGAGGAAAGCTGCACGCTCTCTGAATTCTATTTTTAAATGCCCGTCACTTCATTTCAAAACATTTTTTTAAACATGCCATAGATACCATTCTTCCTTGAGATGCTAAATTTGAGGTTTTAGAAACCAACTCCTGAGTTAGACAGCATAAAACCAACTATCTGAAAAGGTTTAAGCACAATTGGTTTTTAATTACTTAGCAAAAAATGCGTTGTACCGAGAATGAGAGAATATTTAGCTTAAAAAGCAAATCTGTAAGGAAGTGAAAATCTAGGCTTAGAACAAAAAGTGTCATCGTAGCAAGTCTGCAACATTGTAATAAAAAAAAGGAAGAAAATGGATCCACTTTGCTTAATATCTTAAATACTTTACATTTTCTTCATTTTACATATTATTTACAATTCTCAACAAAGTGTCCTTTCTGAGTAATATAGGGTAAAAATACTGTTCTACAATATAACTTGCCCCATAAGTTAGTGCTGGTTCAGGTTCCTGTTTGAGGGAAATGTTTTTTTCTTCTTTCCTAAAGCAGTTGAATGTTAGGCCTACTGTGAGAAATCTATTATTTCCCAGGGGAAACAATGAAAACATGACATGTTTAAGTGTGATGGAACACAGTATGACTGAGTAGGTGCTTTTATTTCTCTGGTAACTAACCTGCACCAACCCATCAGTTGTACATCTGGAGGTGAATAGGAAATGTAGGTTAGAGGGAAAAACCTGTACTCACTGCTCAGAAGGAGGTTCAAACAGCAGCTCTTGCTGAGTGTAAAAGAGAGTTTTGCTTGATCTTTGGTATAATTTTTAAACCTACACTTGAAATAAGAAAGATCCTTATTTTTATCCTGGTTTTATTGTGAGTCTATCCAGAAGTAGGGCAAGGACTTTTCAAGGTTCCTTCCAAATAAGTGTCCATAACTTCAAGTTTTGTAGATTCTGTGGCTGAAATAGTAGTCACAAATGAAATTCTAACTGCATAACTCTAGCCACATGACTAGAGTAAATTAACCTCTTGTGATTATGCTTTCTTATCTTTAAAAAATGGGGACAGGATTCTTCCAAGGGTTGTTTAGAGATTACCATAATAACTTGTGGACAGCACCTACTATGAGGCTGGCATAGATTTTGCCCTTGCTGCATTTCTTATTTTGTGTAACTTTCTCCTTTCCTGGAGATTAGGATTAGTTACTGACATTCTAATTCCTATAGAACAATATAAAGAGCCCTATTCTGTCAATATTAATCAGTTTCTAGATTGCCATTAGTATTTTTATGTTAGAAGCTTACATAAGATGTAAGTTTACCAAGGAATTTGATTCTGATATAAATTAGGAAGCCCTGGTGATATCATGATTTTATTTTCATAATCTGTGACGTGGATTATTATTGAAGGCCTACTAGACTAAATCTGCTGTCACATAAGGTCTCCCCTATAGAAATAAAGGGAATTTGAAGAAAAGTGATATAATGATTTTCCCAGAAATTATTTGAGAGTTGTCATTTTATAAATAAACTGGTGGCCCGGTGCATGAAATTTGTGCATGGGGGTGTGTGTCCCTCAGCCCAGCCTGCACCCTCTCCAATCTGACATCCCTCTCACAGTCCAGGACTGCTGGCTCCCAACTGCTCATCTGCCTGCCTTCCTGATTTGCCCCTAACTGCTTCTGCTTGCCAGCCTGATCACTCCTTAACCATTCCCCTGCCAGCCTAATGGATGCTTAACTGCTCCCCTTCCAGCCTGGTCACCCCTAACTGCCCTCCCTTGCAGGCCTGGGTCCCCACCAACTGCCCTTCCCTGCAGGCCCAGTTGCCCCCAACTTCCCTCCTCTGCTGGCCTGGTCACCCCTAACTGCTCTCCCCTGCAGGCTTGATCTCCCCTAACTGCCCTCCCTTGCAGGCTTGGTCCCTTCCAACTGCCTTTCCCTGCTGGCCATCTTGTGGCAGCCATCATGTGCTCACATGGAGGCAGCCATCTTGTGTGTTGGAGTGACAGTCAATTTGCATATTCATTTTATTAAATAGGATAGAGGCCTGGTGCATGGGTGGGAGCCGGCTGGTTTACCCTGAAGGGTGTCCCAGATCAAGGTGGGGGTTTCCTTGGGATGTGGGGCGGCCTGGACAAGGGGCCTGTGGTGGTTTGCAGGCTAGCCATGCCCCCCGGTGACCCAAGTAGAGGCCCTGGTATCTGGGATTTATTTATCATATATAATTGAAACTTTGTAGCTTTGAGTAGAGCCCAGGGCTGAACAGAGACTTGGCTTCCTCCATTGCCAGGAACAACCCAAGCCTCCTGCTCTCTCCAGCTCCATGACTGCTGCCATGTTTGTTGTGATTTATTTATCTTCTGTAATTGAAACTTTATAGCCTTGCGTGGAGGTCAGGCCTAGCCAGAGCAGGCAGGAAGCTTGGCTTCCTCAATTGCTGGGGAAATCCAAGCCTCCTGCTCGCTCCGTGGCCGCAGCTATCTTTGTTGGGTTAATTGCATACTCACTTCTGATTGGCTAGTGAGCGTGGCTTGTGGGCATAGCAGAGGGACAGTCAGTTTGCATGTTTTTCTTTTATTAGTGTAGAAAGGTTATATTTTCCAAATCAAAACTGATAGCAGATATTTATTATGTAACTCAATATTTTATATGGGCACCTAGAGTATGGTTGTTGGTTTTTTTTCAGTCCTCTAAAAACCTATAATCTTTAAACCCACACACACCCATCACCACTCATCCCTACCTATGTTAGAGCTCTGAATGTGTGACTCCTGATTTATTTTCATCCAGGAGTTGTAGCCACTAAGATCTATGATGCTGCCTTTGAAATATCTCTCATATCCATCCCTTTAGCTGTCTTTCAAAGTCAGGTATTCTTTCTCTGAATTATGTAACAGTAATGTCCTAAATGGTCTTTAGTCTTTATGCTTTAATCTAATGTTCCCACCCCACCCCCTTTATTGAAAATATATTTTACCATACTCCTCTGTCTTACCAAAATGTGACTTTTACCAGGGTATTCTGACTTCAGTAATTCTGATAGTTTTCAATGCCTATAGATTTTAAAACAATAAATTTGGGGTCTGGCTTTTAAGATCCTTTGCAATTGAATAACTGTCCACATAGTCAACCTTATTTTTTCCACTGGAATAATTGTATTACAGGTAAACAGATCCTCTCATAGGTTTCCAAACACTTCATGAACACATCTGTTCCCATCCATCCCATCCTATCCTTCCTCTTTTGTCTCTTACATAAAACTACAGACCCAGTGCACAAAATTCATGCACTGGGTGGGAGGGTGGGTTCCCCTCAGCCCAGCCTGCACCCTTTCCAATCTGGGACCCCTTGGGGGATGTCCGACTGCCAGTTTATTGGGCCTAAACTAGCATTTGACATCCCTCTCACAATCTGGGACTGCTGGTTCCCAACTACTTACCTGCCTGCCTGACCGATGCCTAACTGCTCCCCTGCAGGCCCGATGGCCCCCAACTGCTCTCCCTTGCCAGCCTGGTTCCCCGTAACTGCCCTCCTCTGCCAGCCTTGTCCCCCTCAACTGCCTTCCTCTGCAGGCCTGGTCACCCCCAACTGCCCTCCCCTGCTGGCCATCTTGTGGTGGCCATCTTGTGACCACATGGGGGTGGCCACCTTGTGACCACATGGGGACGACCATCTTGTATGAGGGCATGGTGGTCAATTTGCATATTATGTCTTTTTTATATAGGATGTCTTGACATTATCTCTGTACCTGACTCATACTAGTAAATGTTCAAGGTTTAGTTCAAATTCTGCTTCTTATATGACATCTTACTTTATCATCCCAATCCCATTTAATTCTATGACCCATAAATCTTCATAGGACATCACTAGAATGTTTTTATGAGAATTTTTATCATTTTATTTTTTGTCCTTAGAAGAGAACAGTACTTGGGTTGTAGTAGGGACTAAACAAAGATCTCTTGCATAAAAAAAAAGGTATTGCACCTTCCTTATGAGTCTTTGCCTCCTCCCCTCTGGCTTAGAGGACAATGTTCACATTCCTGAGCCTTGCTTCTAAGATTTTTTATATGGTATTCAACTTTTTTTGTTCTGCAATATTTACCTTGCTAAGCCCCTAGTCTATCTCCTCATTGTGATCTTCACAAGCCATGTTTATACCTATTTTGTCTTATGATGCTTTCTTGTTTATAATACTTGGCTTGTCTCTTTTCTACCTATTGACGATACATCTTTGTGAGGTTACACTGAAATCTCGTGTTGCCATTACAATATACTTATGTGTTTTACTCAAATACCTAAAGCATTCACCACATGTGGCCTCTAATTTTTGGAAGTTAATCAAACTTATAATTTTACCTGCTCTTATTGAAAAAAAGTACAAAGAAAAATGTAAAAATTTTCACAAATCTTAGCATCCAGATATGAACATTATATTCTTTTATGCATAATTGCTCTGAGATTATGTAAGATGCTATTATTTGGTGAATCTGATGAAGGATATATGGGAATTTTTTGTTCTATTAGTATTAATTTTTTTCTAAGTCTGAAAAAACATACACATAAATAGATGAATGAAATAGTGCAGAGTTCATAAAATAATCCAAAAGTACAGTGATATCAATACATGAACAATGCAAATCATTGTGGAAAACAATTATTTCATTAAATGGTTATAGGATAATAAGCTATCAATTTAGGAAAAAAAGGTGGACTCTTCCCTCATATCTTACATACAAATAAACCCCCATAGATCAACAAATTAAAAAATGATGAACAAAAACATGAGTGACAAGTCTTATATTCATGAGTTGAAATGGGCATGATTAAGCATTGCAAGAAAACTAAAAACCATGAAAGAAAACTACTGGTAAATCTGAGTTACATAAAAATTAAAACCTTATATATAGAGGGGTGTGTTTGAGTGGGGAACACCATAAAGTAAATGACAAGAGATAAACCAGAGGAATATAGTTGTAACCTACATGGCAAAGGATTGATAGGCATATAGAAGATCTTTCAGCATCTGTGTTCTAGAGTAACATAGCCTACGCCCTGACAGTAATGATGTGACTTTGGGAAAATTCCCTAACTGCTCTTTTCCTCACTTTACTCATTTGCAAAAATGGGAATAAGACTCCCTTGATTCATGGTGTTATTATTGGGCACCTAACCCATATGTGAAACAAAGTACAATGCTTGGCATGTAAAAAGAATAACTGCTTTTGCCGAGACCGGTTTGGCTCAGTGGATAGAGCGTCGGACTGCGGACTGAAGGGTCCCGGGTTCGATTCCGGTCAAGGGCATGTACCTTGGCTGCGGGCACATCCCCAGTAGGGGGCGTGCAAGAGGCAGCTGATCGATGTCTCTCTCTCATTGATGTTTCTGACTTTCAATAAAATATATTTAAAAAAAAAAAGAACTGCTTTAATATATTGTGGGTGTGCTATGTATTAGGTACTGTGCAAGCTTTTTACATGCTTCATCTACCTTAACCCACACATCAACCCTTCTAGTGAGGACGATACTAGTATCATCCCCATTTTACAAAAAAGAACCCTGAGATTTAGAAAGGTTAAGTAACTTGACCAATAGCAAATAAGTGATGGAGGTGGGATTTGAGCAGAGATGGAACCTATCCTTCTACCATTTACACCATCCTGTGGTGATTCTTGGTTCAACTTAATTCCCTCTTCCTTGAGTCTTGGGACTACATATTTAATCTTGACAGTTAGTTGGACTTTCATGTCCCTTTCAAAGTTATATTAATTGAGCTCTTCAAAGGTATTTGGGCATTGGCATATCCATGAAGTTGCCATTTCAAAGAAAACAAATTTTATAGAATTAAGGCCATAAATAAACTTATTTTGCTTAATCTACAACACCAAGATAATGTCTCTATAGTAGTTTCTCCATACATACTTCTTAGGGTAGTTTATATTGGTTTTATTTTGAGAAAAGTAAAAATTCAGAGAGGATTTCACCTTAGCACTGAGTGTACATTAAAGTAGCTAAAATAGTAACAAAGGTAGGTGTTTGATAAGTTAAAGAGAAATAATATTGGGAGTTAAATTCTCATTCAAAAGTAATTTCAGATTTCTTATTGGAAAATTAAATTGATTTTGTTTGAATTTGGGGAGATTTCTTTTTATTTTATTTATAGGAGCATAATTTATTTAAATTTATTCACATTATAAGTCAGAATACGTTTTTTTATAGCCTTAAAATTGAACTTAAAAGACCTTTATGAACTTAATATATTCACAGACAGAAGCTATCATCTGTTACTTTTGATAGATAATAGCCAGGATTTAACTTAGTTATTCAGAACAAATGTGAAAATACTTTTTGTATGGTATTAAACATTTTTCTTCATAGTAATGTTATTAAATCATATAAAACCTAATTTGGAAAGATAATAATGAATCACACTCATGAGTTATGCTGCTTTAATCATGAAGAATAATTAACTTGTAGGGATGTGAAAGGAGTTCACTCTCTGCCTTAACTATGATTTGCTAAAATCATTGGATTTTGAGGGAACATTGTTCTTGATTGAAAGAACTGTAGTTTATCCCTCTATCTAGCTTTTCTAGATTGTCTTTTATTGATAGATGCTAAAGAAAGAGGGACATTAGATACCCTTAGGAGAAATCCTGTTTAATTTATGGTAATACCATATATACTATATTTACTTCTTAGCTTCTTGGCCACCTATCCTATCTTTAACAAAACATGAAGTTAGGAAAAACAAACAAACAAACAAAAAGCCTCTGAGCAACCAAAATAAGTATATATAACCACTTCCATTTTTTAAAATTTCTATGAAGAGTCCCAACTTGCTCAAGCTCTCACTTTCCGCTCTCTCCCCCTGTATTCTTTCTTTACCTAAATTCTAACAATCCTGGATATTAGGTTTCCAAACCCACATCTGTTTAGAAGGAATAGCTACTCCAGGCAATCAAGGAAATATGCAAAGGTGATCCCTTGGCATCTTGATAACAAGAAAAACTATTGGAATGCTTTAAAAATAGACAAGAATGCAAAAAGTTGTGGCTGTTTGTTATCATTTAGCCTAGGATCAGTTATGTCCAGTATCCAATCTGACAGTGCTGCCTCATCCTAGATAGGGATGGGCTTAGTAATTGAAAACTCAAGCATCTCCACTTGCTCTTGCTTCATTACTAGTTTAGTGCTAGGATCTTCTGGCCCTCCCTTCGTCTCCCATTTTCACCTGAAAGTCTGTGAATTCTATTTCTGTTCTCCCCCTTCTAATCCAAGTTTTACTGGCCCCACTTGAACTTGTGATTTCTCTGTAACTTCCAACTTGGAATCTTCATTTCTAAGGAAATGTCTTCTCAAGGATGAGCTTCACTCTTGGTTTCACCCATGCAGCCATATACACTGAGTGACCAGATTATTATGATCTCTGAATGCATAATAATCTGGCCACTCAGTGTATATCCTATATAGTAAAAGGCTAATATGCACATTGTCCCCTTAACCAGGAATTCGGCCAGCAGGCAGGCCAGTCAACTGCCCATGCTCCCATGTCCCCTTCCCCTGGCCAGGCTGCATGAATTCATACACCGGGCCTATATATATATATATATATATATATATATATATATATATATATATTCAGAAATCATAATAATCTGGCCACTTAGTGTATATTCCCTTTACTAACAGGTTGTTTCTCAATCAGTGATCAAGGAAAGTGTTATAGGGTATTCATAATTAGATAAGTTTTGGAAATACTTTAATTATATATGCATACACACACAGAGAACACAGTATTTCTTTAGATGCTTAATCATCCCATTAGTATTACCTGGGAGAAGAGATTACTGGAAAGGATTCTGAGCAGGCCAGTAACATTGCATGCTTGATGCTGGAACATGCCCCACTATTGCAGTCCAAGGTTGTTATGGGATGGTTTACACTGTTGTCTTTAATTCTTCCTTTGGCAGTATTAGAGTCAGTTCTCATCAGTTTCTTTTTCTTAGGACCAATTTTTACCCCCATTAACTAGCCTCAGACTCTTCCTAATAGGCTGTAAACTCTATGCAGGCCTGGATTAAATCCTTTTATCTTTCCACACTGAGCACAGTGCCTGAATTCTCACCTTGCATGTTATGGGAGCTTAACAAATGGCTTATTGGTAAATTAATTAATTATAAATGAGACTTCTGGATAGCCTATGTATTATTGAGCTTCTAATTGTTTCTTCAGCAGCATTAACTGGAAAACGCAACTTCCCCAGAGCTATTCTTTATCTTAGTTAATGTTATTTTAGAGAGGGACTGTGTCATGATGATATAAAATTTTGATTAAATGGAAACAGCAGTTTATTTCTCTTTTACTAATAGCTTCACATAAAATACCATTTGTTAAATGGAGAAACAATTGGAAAGGAAAGGTTTCTCCAAAGTATGTATTATAACTAAGGCATGTTATATAGCTTTAAAATGATTTATACTTTGTGTGTAGGGCTTGCTCATTTAATGTATCCACTTATCAGGCACTAGGAAATTTTGAGTGAGGAATGAGGTTATGAAATAGATGTGTAACATGGAAGTAGAAAGAGGCTATATAGTTTGAATCAGTTAATGCTGCTCCATCAAGCTTAATGTTCTGTTTTTGACTTTTCTTCACTTAGTAACTGGGCTATTTACACCAGTGTGTTAACTGTGGCCTAGGAGTGAAGAAAACTGCTACATCAAAAACGTTTTAGAACATTGGGAATAGGAGATAGCAAATTATTGCTTAAGCGACCAGATAATAAGCTAAAAAGTGTAAATGCAACTTACTAAAGGGCCACATATAAAAACAAAGAACTTATACACAGGGATATCTTAATGGAGTGTTTGATCTCCATGTACCCTACTCTTAGATTATGAGTCAGATTCATACAGGGTCACTAACCCATTTGCATTTGTGAAAATTAGGGAAATGTGCCCTTCCTTGAGTAAAATTTTTGAGTATGTTATGTCAACTTGAGCAATTCTTTGTTCAAGCCTGAAGAAAGTGAGAATGTGGATGGATACCCTCTCTGGCCTAGTTTGGGGATACTGGACTCTACCTTCCTGTAAGGAAATGAAAGTAGGAGGGGTGGGAATGAGGGCATGGGGTTGGAAGCATTGGCTCAGGGATTTAATCAGTAATAAACAACTTTAGTTCACCGAAAGAAAGCGTGGCTCCATAAATCAAATCTATTTTTTTTCTTTTTTTTTTTTAAGACCTGCAGTCAATTTTTAGAAAAGGGTGAGGGAGAGAGAGAAACATCACTGTGAGAGCCGAACATACTGTTGGGCTGCCTCCTGCACACCCCTTACTGGGAATCAAGCCTAAAACCTGGGCATGTGCCCAGACTGGGAATTGAACCAACAACCTTTCAGTGCATGGGACAATGCCCAACCAACTGAACCACACCAGCCAGGGCAAATAAAACTTATTTTTAAATCAGTGCCTAGAATATCTCATTCTGTTAAGAATCATACAAACTGCTGCTCAGAGGATATGCCCCTTTGCTTAGCCTGGCTCTGTTGGATTGAGACATGGGGGTCCATAATCCTGGCAGGAGCAAAGCTGTATACCACACACCTCATCAAATGTCAGGCTCCATATCACTAGCAGTGCATACATCCTCCCACCCCCACTCCCACCTTCACAAATCTACCCTGTTTGCTATCGAAAATGAGCCAGTAAAAATTCAGCTTCCTAGAGCTGAGAACACGTAATGGGATGTGCCATAATGTAATTACCTGGCTCCTCAACGTATATGTACGCTCAAGAGTGTCAATGTGGAGTTACGTGACTAACACCTTTCGCCATGGCTCTACGTTTCAACTGGGAAACCCAGCATCTCTTCTTCTGCCATCACATATATTTTCAAATGACATCACACATGTCTACTTAGTGAACACTGTCGCCCCTACACAGCTGTGGTGCTCTTATACTACTCTGGCTTCAATTTATATATAGGTGCACATAGCATTCTATTAAGTAATCAAAATAATACAGTGTTCCTGTATTTAAAGGAGCACTGAAATGTTTACAGTAGAATATTGAACATTTTTTATTCAGAGTTTCCACATTCTACTTTTCTTAAATTAATCTATTTTTTATTATTCTGGTTGTTTAAATAGAATAACAATAAATTCAGACCACCTATTGTAAAATGTAAAAGCATATATTAGTTATCCATCTTTTTAATTGTGTGGTTAGACTATATAGCTCCCCGAATTTCTGAACTAAAAGTAATATAAGTCCCTTTGAAGGCTCTGAGTCTATTTAGAACCTGCTAATCTGAGTTAGGAGGTAGAAGAGAGAGGCTTTCTTGTGTCAGCAGTGCCCCGGAGACTCAATTGGGAATGAGTTCAAAGCCCCTGAAGACCTCAGGCTCCCACTAAAATATAAATTCTAATATAAGGTTATTCTTAGTTTTAGGCTAGATTAGAAAGATTTGTCTAATGAGCTTTCATTTGAGAAGTGTGTTAGTGACATAAATTAACATTGAGAATGTAATTTCACCATAAGATTGTTGATATAGTATATATATCTTATTTTTAAATTTTGTATTATGGTATATTACATATACCAAGTTAGAATATGATAATGAACTCCTATGCAACATTATCCAAAATGGCTAACATTTTGTCAATTGTGCTTTCTTTAAAGCACCCCCTCCTTTATTTGCCCTATAATTTTAAAGTTAAATTTCACCTCCTTGTTATCTGTGTCCATTGATGAGGCTCATATGCATGCACACAAGTCCCTTGGTTGATCTCTCCAACTTACCCCTACCCTCCCCCACCTTCCCTGAGGATTGACATTCTGATAGACATTTCTCAGTCTTTGGATCTGTTTTTGTTCATCAGTCTATCCCGTTCATTATATTCCACAAATGAGTGAGACCATGTGATATTTGTCTTTCTCTGCCTGGCTTATTTCACTTAGCATAATGCTCTCCATCTCCATCCATGTTGTTGCAAATGGAAGAAACTCCTTTTTTTTTTTTACCACAGCGTAGTATTCAGCTGTGTAGATGTACCACAGTTTTTTAAATCCACTCATCTGCTATGGGCTCTTAGGCTGTTACCAAATCTTAGCTATGGTGAATTGTGCTGCTATGAACATAGGGGTGAATATATCCTTTCTGATTGGTGTTTCTAGTTTCTTGGGATATATTCCTAGAAGTGGGATCACTGGGTCAAATGGGAGTTCCATTTTTAGTTTTTTTGAGAAAACTCCATACTGTTCTCCACAGTGCTTGCACCAGTCTGCATTCCCACCAGCAGTGCAAAAGAGTTCCTTTTTCTTGGCATCCTTGCCACACTTGTCCTTTGTTGATTTGTTGATGATAGCCATTCTGGCAGGTGTGAGATGGTACCTCATTGTTGTTTTGATTTTCGTCTCTGATGATTATTGACTCTGAGTAGGTTTTGATATGTCTATTGGCTTTCCTTCTGTCTTCTTTCGAAAAGTGATTAAATCAGTTGCCCATTTTTTAATTGGGTCATTTATCTTTTTGTTAAGTTGTATGAGTCCTCTGTATATGTTGGAGATTAAATCCTTATTGTTGATATCATTAGCAAATATGTTCCCCCATGCAATAGGCTTTCTTGTTGTTTTATTGATGGTTTCCTTAGCTGTGCAAAAACTTTTTATTTTGATGTAATCCCATTTGTTTATTTTTTCTTTAGTTTCCATTGCCCTGGAAGCAGTATCAGTGAAGAAGTTCCTTCGGCATATGTCTGAGATTTTGCTGCCTGTGGATTTTTCTAGTTTTTTTATGGTTTCCCGTCTTATGTTTAAATCCTTTATCCATTTTGAATTTTTTTTTGTGTATGGTATAAGTTGGTGGTCTAGTTTCATTTTTTTTTGCATGTATCTGTCCAATTTTCCCAACAACATTTGTTGAAGAGACTGTCTTGACTCCATTGTATGTTCATGCCTCCTTTGTCAAATATTAATTGAGCGTAATGATTTGGGTCAATTTCTGGGTTCTATATTCTCTTCCATTGATCTATATTTCTGTTCTTGTGCCAGTACCAGGCTGTTTTAAGAACAGTGACTTTGTAATACAGCTTGATATCTGATATAGAGATCCCACCTACTTTATTCTTCTTTCTCAGGATTGCTGTGGCTATTTGGGGTCTTTTTTTTTTTTTATTCTAGATGAATTTTTGGAAAGTTCTTTCTAGGTCTGTGAAATATGTCATTGGTATTTTAATGAGAAGTGCATTTAATCTATAGATTGCTTTGGGTAGTATGGACATTTTGATGATGTTGATTCTACCAATCCATGAACATGATATGTTCTTTCACCTGTTTATGTCTTCCTCTATCGCGTCGTGTAGTTTTCCACATATAGGTCCTTTACCTCCTTAGTTAAGTTTATTCCTACGTATCTTAATTTTTTTGGTGCGATGGTAAATGGGATCGCTTTTTCAGTCTCTCTTTCTGTAAGTTCATTATTGGTGTATAGAAATGCCATAGATTTCTTGGCATTAATTTTATATCCTGCTACATTGCAGGATATATTTATTAAGTCTAATAATTTTTTGATGGAGACTTTAGGGTTTTCTATGTACAGTATCATGTCATCTGCGAATAAGGACATTTTTACTTCTTCTTTTCCAATTTGGATGCCTTTTATTTCTTGTTGTCTTATTGCAATGGCTAGTACTTCCAGCACTATGTTGAACAGGAGTGGTGAGAGTGAGCATCCCTGTCTTGTTCCTGTTCTTAGGGGAAATGGTTTTAGTTTTTGCTTATTGAGTATGATGTTGGCTGTGGGTTTGTCATATATGGCTTTTATGTAGAGGTATGATCCTTCTATTCCCACCTTGCTGAGAGTTTTTATCAAGAAGTGGTGTTGGATTTTGTCAAATGCCTTTTCTGCATCAATTGATATTACTATGTGATTTTTATCTTTCAATTTGTTTATGTGATATATCATGTTTATTGACTTGCAAATATTGTACCATCCTTGCATGGGATCTTATCTTTTTTGTTTTTCTGATTTGGTATTGTATTGTCAGTAAGACAATGTTTTCTTACCAAAAATGTGTTTGTATCTCCTCTGCTGTTACCAATTAACATATCTGCATGGCTTGTCCACTTGAAATTACTTCTCATTGAGCTCACTCTGATATCTCAAAAACATTGTCCTTTGTAAAAATAATTGAATCATGTATTTGCATATTTAAAAAAAATATTTATTTTGCTGTTCTACAAGTTGGTGCATTATTTTCTTTGAATATGTATTAGGACAGAAAAGAATTTCTTCTGTCACTATAATTTTAACACTACCATGCTTGATATAAATTGTGTAGTCCTGCTAAAATGTCTCAAAATTTTACCACTTCTTTTTATAAACTCTCAATCTTGTGATATCTTTCTTTTCTTAGGATTTGAACGAGTCTGCCAAACAAGAAGATATTTTAGAATCCACAACAGATGCTGCAGAATGGAGTCTAGAAGTTGAACGTGTACTACCACAACTGAAAGTCACGATTAGGACTGACAATAAGGTATAGAAGAGAGAACACATTTTGTTCAAATAGAATTTTATAAGCCAATTTCAGGATCAGGTGTACTCCCATGATAACAGAGATTTAAGAAGGATGTTAGGGTTCAGTTTCCAATGTTTTGTCTTACTAAAGATTTAATAAATTGTTGTTGAATGAATAAAAAATAATGTAATAAGTCTTTAAAATGATTTGGAAAGCATCATGTTTCCCTGGGATTGAAAGTTATTTTCTGAATATATTTTGATATGTTTTTCTGCTATCTTATTTTATTTATGTAGATGAAATTGAAACTCCATGACTGTATACCAACTGAATAGAGTTAGAAGATGATTAAGAACTCTGTTGAAAGACAAAATAGAAGGCATCCTAGAAGCTATCTTACATTTTCTGTTAACTACTTATAATTATAAGTTAAATGTTAAAATAATAAAAAAATCATATGCTGTACTAGTAAGATGTGGGAATTAAGTCAGATGAACTGGACCATTTAATGAAGTTTTTGCTTCCTTTTTTCAGTTTACAAGAAAGAACTTCAGAACAAGCTAATACTATTCTCATTTGTACTCTAGTACAGTAATCTTTACAAAAGGGGCTAGGAAGACATCTAGATAAAGAAATGAAAGAATGTTCATCCTTGGAGGCTGGACATGAGTCCCAGCATTATGCAGTAAGACTCTAGGGAAGGGTGTCACTCTGAAAATGAGGTCCTGTGTCTGTCCCCAAAGTAGAAACCTACAAATATTGCAATTTTCAGGGTGACCTGGAAGCTAATTCATTCTTAGACTGACTGGGTTTGGCTTGTAGAACTGTATCTTAGAGAAAGTAAGAATAGACTGGACTACTAGGGCAGTCTTAGAACAGGTAAGGATGGATAGCAGAGGTATAACTAGATTGTGAACAGCTGTGAAACAAACTATTTTTAAAAAGTGGACAAGTCTCATAGCCTTTTTGCTGTATATTTATTCAGTCATTACAGAGGACAGCTATTATTTTACTGCATTTTTTACATGTCTCTTACCTATAAATACACATTAATAAGAATTTCTTCACTGATTAGATCTCTGCTTAAAGTTATAATTTGCAAAAAAATGTATTTTTTACCTAAAAATCCAATTTTTGATTCTCTCATTTTTGTCAGGACAAAGTCTCTTCATAAAATTAAAAACCATTGTTATTGTGAATCTAGTTAGAATGACATGTTAAAAATAATTGTGTGGTTGGGAACTCTCAAGTACACCTTAATCCCACAAGGAACAAGTTTAATTTGTTTACTTTCAAGCTAAGTAAACTCTTGAAATCAAACATCTCATTTAAAACCTAATAGGTTTTTTAAGTGAACACCGTTATTGATTTCTACATAATAAAAGTAACTGAATAAAGAAAGAGCGTAAGTGTAATTGCCAGCATGCACATTTTTAAAAAACTAAGTGTAGGTCAGATTCTGTTACAAACCAATATATACTATAGTAATCAAAATCATGGCTTATTAGAGAATCAATGTTCTGTTTTGAGGAAGAATTAACCAATTGAAAGTTGGACTCTTAGTCTCATGCCACACGTTATCAGCCTTAATCTTATGAGGACATATGGTGCCAAATTAATTATACAATCAGACTTTATAGGCAACATTCCAAAATGTAAGATGAAGTTTTGGTTATTTTTAAAATATATGAATATCACTTTGAATTTTTGTGGTAAAACATACTGATCTAAAGTTTTATAGTATTGCTTTTTGAGAATTCTTTAGATCATTTGATCTTTGTGTCCAGTATTAAACAAACTTAATTTTGCTAAGTATTTCAGATGTAGCAAATGAGAAATACAGTTTTACAGTCAATTCTTTATTCAGCTTAAGAAAAATAAAATTATACATTGAATTGAGAAAATAAGATACTAATGAATAGAGAAATATTTTTTATGTCTTAGAAATAAAAATAATCTGCTTACATGATTCTTCAGAGATTGACCCCAGTATCATGGTATATCCCATTCTTCCTCAACTCATCACTCTACTAAACCAAACTCTCTCCTTTATTTTGGTCAAAACAATACTTTTCACTCAAAACAGGTTGTTTTGGGACATACGGAGATTTCAATTTTGTGTTTGAGGGGGAAAAATTATTTTCAGATCAATATGTTTTACTAATCACTGTTAGATTCATTTTGAAGGAGCATAGATATGTCAGAGATAAATAATAAAGGGCCTTCATTATTTAAATCCATTATAAATTTCTTTTAAATGATCTCATGTTAGTAGTAAATAAGGCCCATGTTTATTTGGCACTAAATCAAATGTTTGTTTTGCTTTTTTCTCTCTCAAGTTCAGTTTATTCCTTATATGTTTCCTAGCAGTGAATTGCAGAAAAGCAAATCTCCTTTTCTGTAGGTGTGTGTGTGTGTGTGTGTGTGTGTGTGTGTGTGTGTATGTGTGTGTGTGTGTGTGTGTGTGTGTTTTGCATAATATACTATGTATGATTTAATGAGATCCTATGATATACCATTATTTTATTTTGTATATCTCCATGAGGTTGCAATAAGGTTTTTATTGTGGGCCAGATTGTCCCTGTTTCTGGCACCACTTATTACTGTTTCCAGTTCTCAAAGAATATAAACAAATTTTAATATTAGCTTAAACAAATTGCAATTAGGAAAATAAATATGCTGCCAAAAATACAAATAGCATGTTCCGAAATGGAGATAAAAGATTTTTGTCATATGCTAGCTTCAATGGACTATCTTAGTAGTTCCTTTTTTAGAGTTGCTTATAGGGAATACTCCTGGTGATTACTTCTAGAGCAATTATACACTCAGGGACCAACTCAGATCTACCCCAACTAGGAATAATGTGGCTAAAGCTACAGTAAGAAGTTTTCGTGAGAGTCAATAAATTTATCCAAATCCTACTCATTCCATTCTTGTTAGTGCCTCAGTTATCGCCAGGTGAGTAAGGCTCAAGAATTAATGCCTTAGAAATGCAGTCTGAGGACAACTAGAGTAGATGTTGGTACCACCTAATAAAAATCATCTATAAGAATTGTTGCTACACTGTGATCCTGTATTGTGTACTTTTTTCTTTCCTTCCTTATTTTTTTCTGTTTATTTCTCTTACCCTTTTCTACTATGTGTGTGTGGTTTTTTTTTTAATCTTTTGTATTGTTCTTTGCTAAACCAAATAGTGCTCACAAGTGTTACATAACTACTCTGGTGAAATATGAAACTAAGATCAAACATCTGTGATTATTATCAGATTTAAATCTGTAACTAGTCAAGAATTATTTTAATCTCTGAGTCTTTTTAAAATACATTTTTATGCCCAGATATTGTGATCAGGTTCCTAGTCAGGGCACATGCCTGAGTTGCAGACTTAATTCCCAGTATGGGGTGTGCAGGAAGTAGTGAATCAATGATTCTATCTCATCATTGATGTTTCTGTTAGTCTCTCCTTCCCCCATCCTCTCTCTGAAATCACCAAAAGCATATTAAAATTATTTTAAATTATAAAAATAACTAGAGTTTGTGCACGACAGGGATGTGTCCCCTCAGCCCACCCTGCACCCTCTCCAATCTGGGACCCCTCGAGGGATGTCCCAACTGCCTGTTTAGGCCCGATCCCACTGAAATTGGGCCTAAATGGTCAGTAGGATATCCCTCACAATCCAGGACTGCTGGCTCCCAACCACTCACCTGCCTGCCTGCCTGATTGCCCCTAACCATTTCTGCCTGTGAGCCTGATCACCCCCTAGGCACTCCCCTGCCAGCCTGATTGACACTTAACTGTTCCCCTGCTGGCCCGATTGCCCCTAACTGCCCTTTCCTGCTGGCCTGGTCATCCCTAACTGCCCTCCCCTGCTGGGTTGCTCCCCCCTAATTGCCCCCCCTGGTTGCCCACAACTGCCCTCCCCTGCATGCCTGTTCCCCCCAATTATCCTCCCCTGCTGGCCTGATCACCTACAACTGCCCTCCCCTGCCAGCCATCTTGTGGTGGCCATCTCGTGTCTGCATGGGATCAGCCATCTTGTGTGTTGGAGTGATAGTCTATGTGCATATTATCTCTTTATTATATAGTATATGAAAGCATTATTTCAAAGGAAGAGGAGCCAGTCAATATGCTGTGAATTAGAAGGTAGCAATCACACATTTAGTTCAACTCTCAATTTCTAATTTATTCAGCCAAAGTTTTAGAAACTTAGTGGAAATATGGTAGCCATAAAGACCCAGAAAAGAATCAACATATCTCACACACTTTCCCTTAGCACCCAGAATTTATATTTACACCACTTACTAGTTGTATGACCCAGGGAAAGCTATCATACCTCTCTGTTCTCCTTTCCCCATCTATAAAATGGGACTCTTTATATTACTTACCTCACAGAATTGTTGTGAATTACCAAAAACAATGTCTGACAAATAGTTAATACCTAATGTTAATTATTGTTATGTTACAATATTGTTACGATAATATTGCTTTCCATCATTGCCCTCTTATATTCAGTGCCTATATCAGTATTCAGGAACAATTCACAAAATTTTTTCCTGAAATTTTGCTTCCATCCCTTAAGGGAATATTTATAAATATCAGCCTTATATTCTTACATGTAGATATAATCAGATTCATGTTATATCACTTTGCTCAATCTTCCTAGTTCTTTCTAGGACTAAAATACATATAATATGATGATAATAACAGTAATAACTGACATTTACTGAGTGGTCATTTTGTGCCAAGTGCTCTTCTTAGCACTTCACATACATTAACTCATTTGATCATTTCCACTGCCCTTTGAGATGCAGACACCTTCTACTACAGATAAAAAAACTGAAACACAGGGAAGTAATGTGCTTTTGGTATTTGAACCTACAACCCAGGCTCTTCCCTATTTGGTTAGTAATAATATAGCATACTGGTTAAAAGCACAAATTCTGAGTTCGGTTTGCTTCAGTACAAATTCTGGCTCTAAATCTTATTAACTATTGGACTCAACCACTCTGTGCCTCAGTTTCCTAATCCATAAAGTGGAGTTCAATATAAAACCTATCTCAGTTAACATATGTAAAGGACTTAGAATGATGTCAGAAGACTTAAAATATTTTAACCATTATTCATATGTGCTTTTATCTATGTAGTTGAAATTATGCCTCGTTTTTGTGACATGATGTAACATCAAAGGCATTTCCACACATCCTTAAAAATTATAAACCATAGTTTTAGACGCTGTCTGTAGTGCTGAAAGGTTACTATTAATCTCCAGAGTACCAGGTGGCAGAGATGGCTTGGCCAACCTCAGCAGGTTGGCATCAGAACAGGAAGTCCAGGGTCTGGGTACAGGAATGACAGGTGAGTCATGGTTAGAATATGGGCAAGCATAAGGACCATAAGATCTGAGAACACATACCAAAGGCAAGAAATGGAATCTGCTGATGTGTCTTTTTAGAGAAACAAGTGGTTGTTGAAGGTAGAAGTCCATTTGAAAGGCAAAACATGAGAGCAGGAAGCAGAAATGAAGATTAAAATAAAATTAGATTTAAAAATCTCGTGTAATTACTCATCGCTGCAAGAATTTACAGTCGGATCTGCCTGTAGGTTGTAGCTCCTGTTACCTTTCAACCATATGAAATACTCTTCTTCAGGGTATTTTATGACAGTTATTGAAGGGTAATATTTTCATACATGATTGAAATATTCTTAACTCTATAATAGTATTATTTTTTTAAACTCTTAAGTGAATCATTGACAGTTGCGAAGTTGAATTATAATGCTAGTTGAAACTGAGCTGCCAAAGAATTCTACATGTCCTCTATTTCTGGGGCAATAGAAAATGTGGCTATATATATATATATATATATATATATATATATATGTGGATATATATATGGATATATATATGTGGATATATATATGGATATATATATGTGGATATATATATACACACACATATATACATATATATATATTCACTTTTTGTATTTGATTAATTTTGAATCACTAAATATTTAATGATGTTTCTTGAGGAAAATTATTCTATCTCTGAGTTTTCTTTTTACTATGAGAAAAGCCTTTATATGACTGTGTGGAAATAAACAGAGACCACCTAAATGAGAGCGAGCAAAAGCTGTTTATTCAGAACTTGCTATAACAAGGGAGTCAGCCACTCTCACTTGCATTTGGCAGAGACTCAAAGGCAGACAGAAAAACTTATAGGGCAGGGGAGAGGGAAGGGAGGAGGGAAGAGGAAGCTTTAGATATGTTCAGATGGCTGGAAATTTGGAAGCAAGCTATCTAGAGACAGGACCTCCAATGTGATTGGTTAGGGGAGGATATTTGGCTTTTTCTGATTGGTTTTATACTGGAAGTGGGGGTAGGGCAGTGGTTGGCAAATTGCGGCTTTCGAGCCGCGGTTTGCCGCTTTGTTGACTAATGAGTTTGCCAACCACTGGTAGGGGAAAGCTGGCAGCTATTAAGTGTTGACCATTTTGGGCTGATTGCTACAGACTTTGGCTTCCAGGATTAGTTGTTGCAGATTGTGGGTCAGGATTCTGTTTTGAATAATGGTCTGGCTGTTGTGTGTTGTCCATTTGTATACAGTCATGTGCCTCATAAAGATGTGTTAGTAAATGACAAACTTCATATAAGATGGTGATCCCATAAAATTACAATGGAGCTAAAAAACTTCTATCGCCCAGTGACTTTGAGCTGACATTAATAGAGAGTAATGTTCATGATGCATTACTTGCTTATAAGCAAATATATGATGAAAAGAAAAAACAAAGCAAATCACCATGGACAAATTTCTGAAAAGAGTGACACCTCCTTAAAGAAGAGCCTCAGGCATGTCCTTCACGAGGTTTTCCAGAAAAGCACTGTTATCATAAGAGATGATACTCCATCTGTGTTACTGTACCTGAAGACCTTACAGTGGGATAAGATGGGAAGGTGGGAGACATTGATACTGATGGTCCTGATATTTTTGTGGAGGCCTAGGCTAATGTGTGTGCTTTAGTTTTTAGCAAAAAAGTAAAAAAAAGAAAAAACATATAGAATAAGAATTTTTATCTAAAAATTTTGTATAGCTATACTGTGTTGTTTGTTTTAAGCTGTATTATTTTAAGAGTTGGAAAGTTAAAAAATTTTAAAATTTATAAAGTAAAAAGTTATAGTAAGCTAAGGTTAATTTATTTTAAAGGAAACTATTGTTTTTTATCTTTATTGTTCAAAATATTATAGATGTCTCCTTTGTGTTTTTCCCCATTGTCCCCCTCCAGCCCACACCTGCTCCTCCCAGACCTTTACCACATTATTGTCTGTAGCGTAGCCTAATTATACAGTATTTATAAAATTTGCTGTAAAACAGTATGTTACGCTACATCAGCAGCAGCCTTATACATGTTGCTCTTGATTTAATCTCATGTTGTCTTGTAAATTTAGTGTAACCTAAGCTTACAGTATTCATAAAGTCTACAGGAGTAGTATAATGTCATAGGCTAGAGGTTGGCAAGCTCATTAGTCAACAGAGCCAAATATCAACAGTACAATGATTGAAATTTCTTTTGAGAGCCAAATTTTTAAACTTAAACTTCTTCTAATGCCACTTCTTCAAAATAGAATAGCCCAGGCTGTGGTATTTTGTGGAAGAGCCACACTCAAGGGGCCAAAGAGCCGCATGTGGCTCGCGACCCGCAGTTTGCGACCACGGTCCTAGGCCTTCTCACTCACCGCTCACTTCAGTCCTGCAAGCTCCATTTATAAGTGCCCTGTAGAGATATATATATATATATTATTTTTTTACCATATTTTTACTGTACCTTTTCTATGTTTAGATATACAAATACCATTGTGATGCAATTGCCTACAGTATTCAGTACAGTAATATCCTGTGTAGGCTTATAGCCTAGGAGCAATAGGTCTATACTGGATAGCCTAGGCATGTAGTAGGCTATACCATCTAGGCTTGTGTAAGTGTACTCTATGATGTTCACACAATGTTGAAATCCCTTAACAACACATTTCTCAGAATGTATCTCTGGCATTAAGCATATCAAGACTATATATTCAGTCTCTCAACTTTATGCATTGAACCAAGGGAAAGTGACTGCTTAAAATAATCAATCTTATTAGTCTTTATCAGGAGAATGAATTTTTTTCAAGTTCAGGGTTTTTACCATAATATAAATCAAGTAAAGATTAATATACAGTATATTTCTCTTCCCCATAAATAAGAGCAGAAAGTGTGAAATCAATTTTCAACTAAACCTTACATAGGTCTCTTTCTTCAATTATACAGTATTTAGTCTTAAAGATTGTATAATGATTTAATATTAGGTATTTAATGGAATGAACAAATGTTCTATCATACTTTAATGCCCTATGAATATTGCAATTAAAATTTTGATTAATGACTTAGATTTTTTTCAAATTATAATGAAATGTTTCCTGCTCTGTTGTTTTAAAAGACAGTTGGCTAGGTACCTCCTTCATTTCATCAAAAAGTCTCTAGTCATTATGTAAATCTTTAGCTACATTACAGGGGATTTAAATTGAGATTTTTTTTAAGGTTTAGAAGTATCAAAGCATGTGTTTGTAATTATTTTAAGCCTTTGATTCACCAAACAGCTTTTTTTTTCTTTTCATCCTTACCTGTTCTTCAGTGTCTGACTTTTTCAGGGTGCAGTTGTAAAAAGAACCTTAAACTTTAAATTTCAACTCTAAGCAATTGGATTTTGTTTTAACATAAATAAACTGTACAGGTAGTGCCTTGGGTGATTCACAGCAGGAAACCTTTTGGGAAGAGTCATTGTGCTAAGGAAGAAATCATTGCAATAGTCTTGAGCCTTTGGGCTCTCTAGTTACTTTGAGAGCGAAAACCTAGGAGGGAGGAGTGAGGCCTTTTTTAATCAGCAGATGGAATTCCATTTGAATGAACCTGGAGGGACCACAGAATTGCTGTATTAGATCTAAGTCTCTTCAAATTAGAAGCCAAATCCTGCAGAAATGTACAATGGTAGGCTTTCTCTTTTTAATATTGTAGACAAATCTGTATCTGGAAGAAGTAGAAGATATTTTTCTTATTCCAAAACACTGAAGAGAGTAACTTGCTTTGACCTTCTCCCATTACTGCGTTTGGATGCAGTGTAAGAAGAGTGATAATAAAATTTAGCTTTCTTAATATTTATGGCCTGAAATGATTTATAAATTGTTACAGTTTGAGCATAAACAGTATTTCTTAAGGTTTGTGCTCTGGTTGTTGAGTAGGCTCTATTGATAGGATTCTTGTGTCCATGAGCAAAAGATATATTGTGTGGGCTAGGATACAGGAACCATATATATATATGTCATTACAATGAGATTCCATTATATGAATGATGGAGAAACTACATTTATCATTCTTATAGATTTTCTAATAGACCTTTCATTGAAAAATATGACATACTTTTTAAAGTAAGTCACCACATTAAAAAAACAACAACAGCTTTTACTATTACCAGTAACAAATGTAAATACAGGTGGCAATACGCTGGACTCCATGAGGCTGTATGCAAGAGTAATAGCTCCAATTACTGTCATAAATGTTTGTAATTATATCTATTGCTGCCTGGCAATAAATGCTTTTTAATATAGTAAGGCCATAAATGTACCTGCTGCTGTTGTTTAAACAAAATACAATTTTCAGCAAATTTATCCTTGAAACACCTGCTATAATCAAAAAGAGGTGAATGCTATCAAAATAAACTAGACACACATACATTTTTAGAGCAGCCTGCATGATTACTCAACTGCTACATCATCTCAGAGAATGAGGGGAAATAGTCACTGATGGACTTATGCAATACAAGCAACTTTCTTTAAAGGAGACTATACAAAACAAAATACTGGATTTTTTGTATTTTTAAAATATAGTGTCATTTTATTGACTTCAAGTTGTATTCACAAGTTCAGCTGTTGTTTTTCTCTTTCCTTTGTAGCATGTGGGTCAAGGACAAATATCAGAGTTGTAGGGGAAAATACTGTGCTTAAAAATTATACACATAAAAATATTGCAAATGGGTGCAGAAAAGCCCAGCCATCCTTAAGTAATTGGAAAGGATTTTTAGCTGCTGCAGTCACAGTCTTGTTGAACATTCAGGATATTCTGTGTTTAAAGGTAGTTGATGATGCCTTTCTTGTTATTTACTCTCCTGTGATAAATGTTGCAACTGGATCAGGGAAACGTTTCATTTATCACAGTGGAAATAGAACAAGTGTTTGTACTTCAGAGATTACTATTAGCTCTAACTGAAAGAACATCAGTGGTAGCAGATTTTAAGAAAAAAACCAATAAAGACTGCATGCTACATAAATACTGCAGAGAGAAGTTTCTAATGTCTCATAGTAGATATACCTCAAATAGACATTTGTGATTAAGAGCAGTGAATTAATACATATTGATTATAATTAAAATTTCTACACTGCCTAAATATTTCATTATTGCAAAGTATAATTTAATGTTTCCTTTAAATTACTTAGTATAAAATATGAATTGAACCAGAAACCATTTATCATTGGGCTGCCCTATAAAATGTACTTTTAATTGACTTGATTCGTTTTCTTAATCAACAATACTAGAGTAGTTCTCACTATCAATGTGTTTTATTACAAATTTCTTACAGGGTGTCCCAAAATAATTATACACGCTTTGAATAATTATGAATTCCAGTGGGTTAAATCTGAGCTATCAAAAATGTATGTGTATACATATATATTTGAACACCCTATATTTTGTCAAATTTTGCTCCCATAGTTTTTATCCCATTATATTTGTTAACTTATGCCAAGGTAAAACTAATGTTTCTTGGTTCTTCATATATACAGATGACTTTTATATTTTAAGTCTTTTGTTTGTTTTTTGAGTATAGTATGAAATCAAAGTTTTAATTAGTAGATTCTTGAAATTGAGAGGAACTGTCAAGGTTGTTCCTTCTGTAACTGGGCTGCCTATCACTACCTGAGCCAATTAAGCAGAGACAGAATTGAATCATAAATGAGCAGGCAGTATGGGAGAGCAGCAGGTCATCCACAAAAATCTGCTCTGACCCCCCTTATCAGTTGGCTGGTTTTATACAAAGGAGAAGATAGTTACATGCAGCTGCAAACTGCAAGTGTAACATGGAAAGCGAGGGTAGAGTCTGCAGTCTGGCCTTCAGGAGCTCAAAGCCTGATATCAAGGTGGCTAATATTCTATGATGTCACAAACAGCTCAGCCCATTCCTGGGATCGAAGAATGGTCAGCATTTTTGAAAACCAAAAACCAAAAACCAAAAAACAAAAAACATACCAAAAAACCTCCCAGAGGGGTCAGGGTCTTGGCACAGAATCCAAATCAAAGAATATCCTGTCCTTGGTCTATTCTCAAAATATATTTCTTTTCTATGGAATGGACCCATCAAGGCATCTTATCATTTTACATCCTGTTTCATCTTCCTGTTTCCCAGGGTCTGTAAGAAAATTTATTATTTATAGTTAGTAAAGTGAATAATTATTAGACAACTGTGACTCTATTCTCATTACATGTCCTGCCCTTCCCCAATATCACTTCCAACTGTCTGTCATGGTTACTCACCATCCTGCGAAATAGTTATATTCTGACTTGTGCCTGCATTCTCAGAAAGAAGGCCTCATTCACTCCCTGTGTGCCTTGCCAGATCTCTTCTCTAGGCATGTGACTCCTAAAGTCTGAAAAGCCTCACTTAGAAGATTTGTGGTCATATAAAAAGGGTGTGTATGGAATAAACATGAATAATAAGTTTGAGTCTACATATGAAAACGCTTTAGTAACAGATGGCAAGTTAGAAATGTATTTAACAGGGTACTTTACTTAGAGATTATGGATCTCCAGTTTCAGGTCAATTACAGGCAGGTGTGAGAATATCAGTGATTGTTATGATAGCCTTTGCTTGTAACTCTGTGCACACTGTCTTATTTTCCTCTACAACCAGAGGAATATCTGGAAAGCAGGAACTTTCCTGAGGAAACGTGTATTTGCAGCAATCATGATTCCTACCCCTCTCCCACCACAACAAATACACACATACAACATACACCACACAGACACACTCAACTCTTCTTAAGTCCTATGTTTAGCTCTTTGAACATTATAAAGAAAAATCATGCTTTCACATCACAAGTGTAGCCACAGAAGTATTTAAGCTTCTGGCAATGCAAGAAAAATGTCTCATTTAAAAATTCAGAAAGCCACAATCTGTAATTATCCCACAACCTGATGGGCATTTTTCATTAAGAAAGTAATTCAATCTCATGAAAAAGTTATTTAATTTAATGGACAATCTCTTTTTCTCTTTCCCTCTCACACACACATACAAATGTAGAAATGTGAGCAGTGATGAAGCTGAAAATTAATAGAACAAGAAAAGACTGCAAAACTGTACAAAGTGGCAAAAAGGTAGTATAGATAATGTTCTGTTACTAGGAAAGGGAGTGTTCTCCATGGAGAAGGGAAATATATACACTACTTATATCTTTGCAGAAAGCAGGACCTGTCTCAGAAATATTTGCTATGATGAACTTAGACACACAATACTTTTTCTATCAAGCTATCTTCTCTCTCTTTCACTTAAACTGATTTCCTGCCATCATATTTCTGAAGAATTTTATCATTGACCATGTCTGGGGTATTAAACATGTCACAGGAACAACAATCTTCCACATTGAAATTTTGAGAGTGATCACTTCTGGACTGCAGCATACACTTGGCCTTACCTCTCTATCACTGCAGCTACAGTCATAATTTTAACCACTGGTTGAAACATGTGAGCTGTCCAGATACCCTTATAAACAAGTACTTGTTGCCCAGCTGTAGAGAGTATAGTTAGTAGACCGTCTTCAGCTGTCTGTGCCTACAGTGGCAGAGAGTTGCCTAACCCAAGGTCATGCACTTTCAGAGTACCCTGCATCTGGACTTACATGATCTAAAGTTTGGGACTTATTATAAACTAGAGGCCTGGTGCACAATTTTGTGCACCATTGTGGTCCCTTGGCCTGGCCTGTGGGATTGGGCCGAAACCGGCTCTCCAATATTGCCATTGGGGTCCCAGATTGTGAGAGGTCACAGGCCAAGCCGAGGAAGCCCACTGGTGCACAATTGGGGCCGGGGAGGGATGTGGGAAGTTGGCCAGCCAGGGAGGGACCATGGGAGGGCATGTCCAGCCCATCTTGCTCAGTCCTGATTAGCTGGACCCTAGCAGCAAGCTCACCTACCAGTCAGAGCATCTTCTCCCTGGTGATCAGTGCACATCTAGCAAGTGGTTGAGTGGTCTTAGCATATCATTAGCATATTATACTTTGATTGGTTGACCGGACAACTGGATGCTTAGCATATTAGCCTTTTATTATATAAGAGGCCTGGTGCACAAATTTGTGCATGGGTGGGGTCCCTCGATCTGGCTGGTGATTGGGGCTGGCCACCAGGAATGGGAGAGGAGCCACAGAAGGTTCTGATGGGGGTGATTGGGGTTGGCTAGCTGGAGGGTAGCAGGGGCCATGGAGGTTGGCTGGCAGCCTGGGGGAGGGGCTGCAGGAGGTTGGCTGGCCAGGGGGAAGGGCTGTGAGAGGTTGGCTGTGGGAGCACACTACCAGGGGCAGCTCCTACATTGATCATCTGCCCTCTGGTGGTCAGTGCGTGTCATAGTGACTGGTTGACTGGTCATTCTGGTCATTCAGTCATAACGGTCAATTAGGCTTTTATATATACAGATACTGCTTTGAAAATTCTTGGACATATCTCTTGGTAAACATGTATACTACATTTCTACTAAAATTTCTACCAGAAGTTGTATTGCTAAGTCATAGTGTATGTGTATATTCAGCTTCAGCAGACTCTGCCAAATAGTTTTTGCAAGTGGGTATACAAATTTATTCTTCCAGCAGTGTATGAAAGTTTCATTTATTCCACATCTTTATCAACAGTCAGCATTGTCTTGGTCTTTTTAAATTTTGTCATCACAGTAGATACGTTGTGATGTCTCCTTGCCATTTTAATTTACATTTCCTGATGTTCCTGTCCCATATGCTTATTTGTCATTTGGATATCCTCTGTGGTCTTTTGTTATTGGATTGTCTGCTTTTTCTTTTGACTTATAGAAGTTCTTTATGTATTCCGGGTATGAGTCCTTTGTCTGATATATGTATTGCAATATCTACTCTTTAGCTTCCCTTTTTACTTTTATTGGTGTATTGTGATAAACAGTGGCTAAACTTTAATATTATACTCAAAATGATCATTTTCAGGGAGGGGTTTATAGCTTATTTTTATGATTTATTTAAGAACCCTTACTCCAGGGCTAGGAAGATATCCTCCTATTTTTTTTAAAAATACATTTTTATTTATTTCAGAGAGGAGGGGAGATAGGGAGAGAGATAGAAACATCAGTGATGACAGAGAACCATTGATCGGCTGCCTCCTGCCCACTCCACACTGGGGAAGGAGCCCACAAACTGTGACCTCCTGGTTTACAGGTTGACACTCAACTACTGAGCCATGCTGGCTGGGCCTGTGTTTTCTGTTTGAATCTTTAATGTTTTACTTTTTGCATTGATTTCTGCATCTAGCACTGATTCTTGTGTATGGTGTGAGGTAGAACTTAAGATTTATTTGATTTTCATATGTATATGCAGTTTACCCAGTTTATAGAAAAGTGAAATGTACTACTTTGTCATAAAAAAGAAGCATGTATGTGGGGATGGATCTATATCTGGACACTGTTTTATTACTTTGGTATCTTTGTTGTTTATTATTTTGGTCTACTTGATGCTATTAAATATGATATCTTTTTAGATTTTATTTCTATTTGTGGCTGGTAGATAAAAGTGCAGTTCTCTGTGCATGTGTGTGTATACATATACATCTCCAGCAAACTTGCTAAATTAATTTATTCATTCTACAATAAATAGGCTTATAGGTTCTTTTGCATTTATGCATGTATAATTATACTAGGGGCCTGGTGCATGAATTCATGCACCTAGAAAGGAACTCTGGGCTGGGAGGTTGTTGTGGGCACAGGGGCAGCCCTACTGATAGAGAGGAGTGATTGGGGCAGGTACCAGCAGCGGGTGCGAGTGGCAGCTCTGGTGCCTGCTGCAGGTGCAAGTAGGACCATTGCCAGCAGTGGGTGCAAGAGGCTGCTGCCAGCCCCAATCGCCCCTCAGGAGCAGGGGGAAGTGGGGAAACCCTGAGGGGCAATTGGGGCCACTCATACCCACTGACAGTGCCTAGTGATCAGGACCAGAGTTGGGTGTCAGCAGCAAGTGCGAGTGCCAGGTGGGACTGTGGCATGTGGAGCAAAGAATTTTCAGTAACCACCAGAAGCTTGCCCCAATGACAGTGACCAGTGACCCGCCTTAGTCTGGTGCCCCACTACTGGCTTCACCATCTTCCTCGGCCTGTGCCCGCCATGTTCCATGCTCTGCTGCTTGCTGCCAACACCAGCCATGTTCTATATGCACCCCCTAGTGGTCAGTGCACATCATAGTGACCAGTTGTTCGATTATTCTGCCTTTTGGTCTATTTGCATTTTAGCCTTTCATTATATAGCCTCATCTGCAGATAAATCATGTCAATTTTATTTGTTTATTTACAAGCTTTTCTCTCTCTCTTATTTATTTTATCTTATCTGATAGAATGGCTAAGAATTCTATATTAGAAATAAGTGGTATTAGCAGGGGAAGAGCTTTCAAAATTACAAGTTTATTATTATAATGTTGTTAAGTTTGTGACTTTTCTAAATGTCCTTTAATAGACTACAGAACTTAATGTTTTGTTTCTAGTTTGCTAAGAGTTATTATGAATGGATATTAAGTTTTTCAAATGACTTTTTCTTAAACTATTGAGATGATCATGAGATTTATCTTCTTTTTTCTCTCTTGTTATGGTGAATTATGTTGATTGATTTTTGAGTAACCTAGCATTTTGAATAAATGCACCTTAATAATGATATAGTCTCATTTTGATATATTACTGGATTTGATTTGGTGGTATTTTGTTGAGGATTTTTATGCTTATAGAAGATATTGGTCTATAATTTTTTTTCATTTTTTTTTAAGTGTCTGTGTCAGGTTTCAGTGTAATGCTATGGAAGCCTCATAAAACAAGTTGGCAATTGCTTTCCCTCCCCCCTTTTTTTCTGATAGAGTTTGTATAGTTTGTTATTTCTTTCTTAAATATTTAGGAAAATGCACTGATGAAGTCATCTGAGTCTAGATATTTCTTTGTGAGAAAATTTTTTAATTACACATTTATCCTAAAAGTGCCTTAAATTCATTGTTTCATTATAGAGCTTATACTTAAATATATTATTATAAAAATTCAAACATTACAGGTTAAACTAAAGTCTCTTTTAACCATTACCTCTTTCAAATTTTTAGGTATGCTTTACTACATTCATCAGTTATGATATAGTAGACTTGGGCTCTACCACACATTTGCCTATTTGAGCCTGGGCAATCTACTGAAAAGTAACCATGCCTCAATTTTCTCATCTTTGTAGAGTTTTTAAGAGAATTATATGTGATGGTGTATGAATAGTGGTTCTTAGCATAGTGCCTGAGACACACTAAGCATTCCTTGAACATTAACATTGAAGTTGTTATTCGACTTTAAAAGGTCTCAGAGTAGATGTGTCTATTGGGGGACTACTCTGTACCTAAGCCAGTGGAAACAGACAACTAAGGGTTCTAGGCTGCTTGTCACTACTTGAGCCAATTAAGCAGAGGCAGGGTTGAATCATACATGAGTGTTTATAATGCCGCAGTGTAGGGCGAACAGTTGGTTACCCACAAAAATCTGCACTCACCCCCCTCACCAGTTGGAGAAGATAACTAAATGCAACTGGGAGCTGCAAGTGTAACATAGAAAGGGAGGATAGAATCTGCAGTCTGGCCTTCAGGAGCTCAGAGTCCGATAACCAGGTGGCTAATCTTCTATGATGTTACAAACTGCTGAGCCCAATCCTGGGACTGGAGAATGGTTAGTTTCTTGAGAAAAATTCCCAGAGTGGGTCAGGGTCTTGGCACAGCAGTCAAATCAAAGCGTGTCTTGTCCTTGGTCTCTTCACAAAATGTATTTCTTTTCTGAGTAATGGGCCTCTCAAGGCATCTTATCTTTTTATAGTCTTGTTTCATCCTCCAGTTTCCCAGGATCTGTAAGAAAACTTCTTATCTATAGTTAGTAAGGTGAATAATTATTAGACAACTGTGACTCTATTCTCATTACATGCCCTGCCTTTCCCCACTGTCACTAGGAGCTAAAAAAAAGTTTCTGATAGCCAAAATAGATATTACAAAAACCAGTGTAGTAAAGCGCATGCATTTTATTTATAGGAGAGCATCCCCCTGTAAATCCTTCACTGGAGCTTGCAAGTACTTGTTTTAGAGATTACTCTAACGATGTAGCTACCCAGATTCGTCGTCCACGGAAGATTAGAAGCAAACAGATCTATCCTTATAGCATCTAGGCTTTAGCAAAACAGCCACGCTAAGAAACATTTATTTAATGTGCAAACTTGAATTGGGAGTTGTCAGAGTTTCTTGTGTCTCTCACTGAAATTGGGTGGCAAAGGAAGGAAAGAAAAGTGGCAGTTGTGTAATGGAAAAATCTGTAAGTGAGAGAAAGGATGTCTGGTTTCCTATTTATTTTGTGACTGACACTATAAAAATCACACAGTCTCAGTTTGCTACCCAATCTGTGAAATGGAGGTGCAGGGTTTTCTCCCCAGAGTGATCTTGAGAATCCCTGGGGAAAGTGAATTCAGAGTTGAAACAAAGGCCTAACGACAAAAATGGGGTTAAGTTTTTTAAATGGAGGAAGCCCATCAAAGCCTTTGTATATATTTCATATTCACTAAAATAAAACTATAAAAATGGAACATTGAATTAAGATTATATTAGTAATTATAACAGAATTGAGAAAGAAGCAGCAAGAATAGAGTAAAAAGGTAGAGTAGATGGTGGAAGTAACATTTCTGTGACGTAAGCAATCAGAGCCCTGGGACCCTGCTCTTGGGAGCTGGAGCAGAAGGGGCCAGTAGCCTGGAACTGCTAGAGTCAGTGTGCTGTGGCATGGACTGCTCCCAGGCCAGGAAGAAGCTCCAGTACACACGGAGGTGCCTTTTTTCTACCAAGAGTCCTTTCGAACTCTGCCTCTCCACCCATAAAGAGGCTCAAACTGGGGTGAAAAATACTGACAGCTTGACATTTTAAAAGTTGTAAATTAGTGAAACTTCTACAGAGAATAAGTTCCATTTGCCATTCCTAGCTCATGTTTCAGTCTCTCTTTTCCTTGCAGAGTCAGAGGAGCTTTGAGTCTTGAGTTGGTGCTTTAAACAAAGAAGCAAAATGTCTGCATATGCAAAGGAAATTACTCAGGTGTTATTCTGTTAAAGTAAAATTCAGAGACCATATAGTCCTGCCAGTCACCTTAACAACTGCAAGTAGATTTCATACATATTGATTTTATGGTATGCTGTGCATCATCATCTGCAGATAGATCATCATAATTCTCCCATTTCTGAAAAAGAGATTTATAATTTGGTGCTAAAGAATTTGGAGTGGGGAAGGCCTTATGGTGGGTGATGTTGCCTTTGCTACCTACCTCCCATGTGACAGAGAGAATTATACATGAGATTTTGCATGAAAGGATTTTGAAAAATAGAAAGTCTGAAGAAAGAATAGTCTGTGTTATTATTAGTCTTCTCATTTCCGTAGAGAGGTGAAAAACTCAATTTCAGTAGAAAGGAGAAATGATGCTTAATGAACACACTTAGAGCACTTTGGAATAGGTGACCAGTAAGCTCCAGTGACCAGTGGGGTCTCACTTGATATATAACAAAAAAGAATTTTTGGGTTACCTTAGATACTGTTTGATAATTCATTTTCATACAAAGAACAACAGCCTGTAATACATGGAAAATTCATTGGTTTGGTAGTGCTTTCCATTTCTCAGACATGAAACTTCGGAAAGGTCACTAACCTATCTGATTCTTGGCTTTCCTACTATAAAACTTGTGTACATGTTCAGTTTTTTGTATCACAAACAAACTCAAAATTGTAGTGGTTTATTTTTATTTTTTAAATATATTTTTATTGATCTCAGAGCAGAAGAGAGAAGGATAGAGAGAAAGAGAACATAATAATGAGAGAGAATCATTGATCCGGTTGCACACCCCACACTGGGGCTCGAGCCCACAACCTGGAAATATGCGCTGACTGGGAATCAAACTGTGACCTCCTAGTTCATAGGTCAGTGCTCAATCACTGACCCATGATGGCTGGGCCATTATTTTTACTTAAGATACATGTCTGTTGATGTGTGGCTCAGCTGCAGTTCTACTCCCGCTGTGTTCCCTATTTCTTATTCTCAGATCCATACTGAAAGGATAGCCCTTGTATGGGACATGCCTGGTATCATGGCTGAAAGAAAGGGCAGGAGAGCTGGTGGATGCCTTTTACAGCTTTTGCATAGTCCTGGCATAGGCCATGTCCTATGCCACCATCATTCCATGACCAAGGAGAATCACATGGCTAAAGATAGCATTAGTGGAGCAGGGAAAAGCACTCCTCCCACAACCAGCCAACAAATCACATAATCCTTTTAAAGAGGAGAGTAGAGGTGAAAAAGAAGGTTGGTATTAACAGTACAGACCCACAGACCAATGGAACAGGAGTGAAAGCCCAGAAATAAACCCACATATAATAAGGCAAATAATTTTTGACAAGTGCCAAAAACATACAGTGGAGGAAAGAAAGCCTCTTCAATAAATGGTGCTGGGAAAATTTGAAGGCCACATGGAAAAGAATGAAACTAGATTGCTATTTGCACCATACAAAAAATTAACTCAAAATGGATGAAAGGCCTAAAGGTAAACCCTGAAACAATAAAATACATAGAAGAAATAATGGTTACCAAAATTGGACCTTAGTCTTCGAATTTTATGAATTTGACCTCAAAGGTGAAGGGAGAAAAAGCAAAAATTAATGAATGGGACTATATCAAACTTAAAAGCTTCTGGACTGCAGCCGAGACCAGTTTGGCTCAGTGGATAGAGCATCGGACTGCGGACTGAAGGGTCCCAGGTTTGATTCTGGCCAAGGGCATGTACCTTGGCTGCGGGCACATCCCCAGTAGGGGGCGCGCAAGAGGCAGCTGATCGATGTTTCTCATCCATGTTTCTGACTTTCTGTCCTTCTCCCTTCCTCTCTTTAAAAAAAATCAATAAAAAATATATTAAAAAAAAAAAGCTTCTGGACTGCAAAAGAGACTATCATCAAACCAAAAGACAACCAATAGAATGGGAGAAGATATTTGCAAACAACACCTTTGAAGTGTCCAGAATATATAAAGAGCTCAAACAATTCAACAGCAAACACAAATAATCTAATTAAAATGGACAGAGGACCTGTACAGATAAACATATATATAATGGAATAATACTGCCATTTGCAACAGCATGGGTGGAACTTGAAAATATCATGCTAAATGAAATAAGTCAGACAAAAAAAGTTCAGAATCATGTGATTTTACTCGTCCTGATATATAAAAACCCTGGGTCCGTCACATCCACAATGACTAGGAGGCTCGACTAACTGAAAGTCAGTCCTGCAGTCAGCACAGGGTTGCTGTGGTGACCCAGCACTGACTGCTGAGGAGGCTGTAAATCAGGCCTGGAGAGAGGCCTGAAGAGAGAAGCAGGGTCTGTTTTATAGCCTCTGTGCCACTGTTGATCAGCACTTGCCTCTCTTTAACTTCAGGCCTGATCAGCAGCCACACCTCCATTTCTCTCCAGGCCTCCATGGGGCTGCTACTCAGCCCCCCTTTCTGATCAGGCCCCGTTGATAGTCCCAGAGATGCTGACTGGTATCGAACCAATCAGAACCAAATTGGCTGGCAGAGGAGGGCAGTTGGGGGTGAGATCAGGCCAGCAGGGGAGAGCAGTTGGGGGTGATATGAGGCCAACAGAGAAGGGCCACTGAGGGCAAGATCAGGTTGGCAAGGGAGGGCAGTTGGGGGACCAGGCCTGCAGGGGAGGGCAGTTGGGGAGCTTCAGTCCAGCAGAGGAGGGCAGTTGGGGGTGAGATCAGGCCAGCAGAAGAAGGCAGTTCGGGGCAAGATCAGGCCGGCAGGGAAGAACAGTTGGGGGTGACCAGGTCATCAAGGGAGAGCAGTTGTGGGGATCGGGCCAGCAGGGGAGCAGTTAGGTGTTAATCAGGCCAGCAGGGGAGCAGTTAAGAGGTGATCAGGCTGGCAGGCAGAATTGGTTAGGGCCAGGCAGGCAGGCAGGCAGGTGAGTGGTTAGTAGCAGATTGTGAAAGGGATGTTTGACTGCCAGTTTAGATCAGATCCCTATAAGATCAGCCCTAAACTGGCAGTCCCCTGAGCAGTCCCAGACTGGGCTGAGGGACACCACCCCCAGTGCATGAATTTCAGGCAGTGGGCCTCTAGTGTGGTGTATAAAACTGAAAGTAACAAACAGTACAAACAAACAAAAACTTATAAGTACAGCATTATGGTGGTTACCAATGGGAAAGGGGAGTGAGGGAGTGGTGTAAAAGATTAAAGAGTCAAATGTATAATGACAGGAGACTTGACTTTGGGTGGTAAACACACAATGCAATATACAGATGATCTATCATAGAATTGTACATTTGAAACTTATGTAATTTTATTAACCATTGTCATCCCAATAAATTTTAGAAAGAAAAGCAAAAAAATAAATAAATAAATAAATGAAGGGATGCATACACCTACTTAGTTATTCAAACCTTTGTGGTTATCAAATAAAGAAATATTTATGAAAGTGTGTTGTAACCTAGTGGATTCTCTACTAATGTAAGATTATCATTGTTGAACAGTTTCATTTTACTATTACTTATTTGGTGGATCAAGACCTTATATATCTTTCAAACCCATCCCTTCTTCATTCTTACCACAAACCTTTATAAAGTTTTTAGCCATTTAAGTTGTTGTTGTTTTTTAAAGCTGTGTATTTTGCCTTTTTACATTCATGTTTCTAAAATGTTACAAATGTTACAAATATCCATATTTTTAAAATGTTACAAATATAAGTATTTATATTTTCCACTATAACTATATTAAGCCTCTTTCAAGAACTTCTTGGGTATTCAGAATGTTACTGATTTTTTCCCCTTCTGATTAAAATTATAAAGTTCTCGTGTAGGAAATGTGGAAAATTTTGGAAAAATAAAGAAGAAATTTAAAACAACAATATTCAACTATCTATCTTAATACCCACATTTGTATAGACATTTGGGACTGTTTTTCCACTTTACTATATACTGGTAGCATGTGTTTTTGTAGATTATTAAATATAGTTTTTACAACATGAATTTTACATTTTATTAAAATTAATAATATGCAATATATACATAATTATGAAGTCCAACACTAAAGCAAGCGTTCATACATGCACTATGCTACCCAACCTGAGAATTAGACAATTGCAACACCCTGGAAGTCACCTGTGTGCTTCTCTGCTGCTGCCGCTTCCCACCCCATGAGGACCCCTGGCCTCAAGGTTGTGTATTGTTAGTTGCTTTTGTGTGTGTGCGTGTTCACATATATATATCTCCAAACAGTATCTTGCTATAGCTTGGTTTAAAGGTTTATACAAATGGTATTATACTGCATTGTACTTAGCAGTGAAATGAGTATTACAAAATAGTTTAAACTGTCCTTTACTGTTAGGTATTTAGAGATTTTTTTGATTTTTTAATCTTTAAAAAGAAGTTCATTAATCTGCGTATGCATACCCAATTATTTTCTTAGAAATAATTTCTAGAAATAAAATTGCCCGGTTAAAGTGTCAATACTTTTAAGGATTTTTTATAACCATACATCAGGAAATATGTCCATGTTGAAGATTTTAATAAAACAATTCAAACTTTTAATAAAACAACTCAGATAATTATAACAGTACATCCTAAACAACTTTCCATTTTAAATGGCAATAAGAAACACAAATGTCCCAGTGGCTTATCAAGTTAAATATCCAAAACGAACTTCCTCAATATGTCTGACTCCCTAAATATTTTCTGTTCTGTCACAGTGCGATATTACTATCGTCTTAATTCCTAGGGCTAGAAACCTTAAAGACACCTTCTCTCTACTTCCCACCTCCACTGCAACCATCCCATACTTCCCCCCAGTCAGTCCTCAAGTCCTGCTAGTTCTGTCTCTACACTGTTCCTCAAATCCATTCCTTCCTTTCCATTCTCACAAGCATTGCTCTGATTCAAACCCTGCTAATCATGTGGACCATTATGCAGCCTCTTAACTGATCTCCCATCTATCTTTAGTCTCATGCCTCTCTAATATGTCCTTCATGCTGATATTTTCTTAAAATATAGACTTGTCTTTAAAACTGATACCCAAAATCTCTGATAGCTATCCATTATCCTATCTAATAAAAGAGTAATATGCAAATTTGACCATACCTTCACTACACCCACAAGCCATGCCCACAGCCACACCCGCCATCCATTCAGGAGCGGATTATGCAAATAAACCCCAACCAAAATGGCTGCTGCTACTGAGAGCAGAAGGAAGGCTTGGGTTTCCCCAGCAACAGAGGAAGCCAAGCTTTCTGCCTGCCGTTGCTGGCCTGGGCCTCCACTCAATGCTACAAAGTTTCAATTACAAAAGATACAGAAATGGCAGCAGCCACTGAGCTGGAGAGAACAGAGATTTGGGTTTCCCTGGCAACAGAGGAAGCCAAGATTTCTGCCTGCCATTGCTGGCCTAGGCCTCCACTCAGGCTACAAAGTTTCAAACAGAAATGGATGCCACATGGAGCAAGCAGAAGGTTTGGCTCCCTTCCAGGCTACAGTTTCAATTGTAGATATAAGTTAACCCAGATCCCAGTGCCTCCACTTGGGTCGTTGGAGGGTGTGGCCGGCCTGCAAACCTCCACAGGCCCCTCGCCCAAGCAGCCTTTCGCCCCAGAGGAACCCCTAACTCTGATCTGGGACACTCTTCAGGGCAAATCAGCTGGTCCCCAACCATGCACCAGGCCTCTATCCTATCTAATAAAAGAGTAATCTACAGATTGACCATTACTCCAACACACAAGAGAGCTGGCCCCATATGGTCAAAGATCCTGCCCCCATGTGGACACAAGATGGCCACCACAAGATGGCCAGCAGGGGATGGCCATTGGAAGGTTTCAGGCCCTAGAAGGGAGGGCAGTTGTGGGTGATCAGGCCAGCAGGGGAGGGCACTTAGGGGTGACCAGGCCAGCAGAGGAGGGAAGTTGGGGGCAAACAGGCAGGCAGGGGAGCAGTTATACATCAATTAGGCTGGCAGGTAGTGGTTAGCGGGTGATCATGCTGGCAGGCAGAAGCGGTTAGGGGCAATCAGGGAGGCAGGCAGGTGAGCAGTTTGGAGCCAGCAGTCCTGGATTGTGAGAAGGATGTCTGATTGCCTGTTTAGGCCCTGATCCTACTGGAATTGGGGCCTAATTGGGCAATCAGACGTACCTTCAAGGGGTCCCACATTGGAGAGGGTGCAGGCTGGGCTAAGGGACATCCCCTGCCCCCCATGCACGAATTTCGTACACTGGGCCTCTAGTCCATATGATAAAATCCATACTCCTTAGTTAAAGCCCTTGATCTAATTTAACTTTTCTCCAGCTTTGTGTCCTTGAGATTCACCCTCCCCACCAGAGCCATCCCACGAACTTTGTGTTTTATATTCTAGCCAGCCAGGTCTATTTGCTCCCTGTATATTTTCCTATTTTCTCCTTGTACTTGTTTCTTCCTCAACCTCTACAATACTCCTCCTCTTCTATCCTCCCTGTTGAAATGCTACTCATGCTTCAAGGTTCCACTGAAATGCCAGCTTCTCCATGAAGTTTAAGATCAATGTAAGTTATCATAGTTATACATAGATGAGACAGGCATGCTTGTGTCTCTTGAAGTATTTTGAATGTCAAATTGTGAAAACAATATATTATTTGCTGGATAGAAAATGCTGGGTAGAAAAAGCAGAGCACCAACTATTTTAAACACATCACTTACAATAAATAAAAGAACTAAAATGTGTGTGTGTGTGTGCGCGCACGCGTGCATGTGGACAGGTACAGAGACTGGTAGGAATACTTGAGCTACAATTCTTTTTGGAATCAGGCAGGATGAGTACTTTAAAAATTAATTATATAATTAAACTCATCAGGTTTATTTTATCTGTGAAGATGCTTGCTTGGATTTTAACAGATGTCCGTTTTGAGACTTAACCCCCATTTGGTCCAGCTGCAGCCTCTTCTTTGTTCCAGTTTTGACTGCTGAGTTGGAGGGGCCTGTTCCTTGCAAGAACTATCTAGTCAGGGTGACAGGCGGTGGACAGTGCCTTGAACTGTAAAAGGAAAATACTGCACTAGTTGACTATTAAATGGATGCTAGATAATCTTGAATGTCCTTTCCAGCTCTCATATTCTGAGATACCTTTTGATCATGAGATAGAAAAATGCTTAAGAACAAAGGAAAGTACTGATTTGTTCTCTGTTCTAGCACCTTCACTGATGTCAAGTAGCCAATCGTTCCTTTTATTAACTCTAAACTGCCAAAATGTACTGTGTGGGGATTTAGTACGTTTGGCTGGGGACCCAAGTGTACCACTATCTTTGTGGCCTGGGCGGGCCGCTTTCTGTCATCAGGCCTCTATTTGCTTATCTGAGAAGTGATAAAGGTGAGACTAGATACTCTGTGAGATTCCTTGTAGCTTTCCTATAATTCTGTAACTGGTATGTATAATGTGCCCAAGGATTTTTTACCCTATGATCACTTTCCCATACTTCAAAGTTAAGATATCAGTAGAATGGAACTAGTCACAAAATATTTTTCTCTTTAAAGAATATTATAGATAGCAAAGTAGAGTAAGTATGGGTGATAGAAGAGTATCTTGGTTCCATCACTTCTACTTACCATAATATTTGTTCTCTTATAGTGGGTATTTCTCAAGTCTTAAAATTATTACTAGTGGTAAGGTAAATAAAAAATTTTGAAGATACCATGTAGGAAATTAAGATTTTGGAATAGGTTTCAAATATACACACTAATTCAGATCAGTCTAGTAGTAGTACAAAATATCTCCAAATATATGAACTATAAAACTTACTATAGACTTCCTTTCTTAATACAGACTCCAAAGTCTTACTGAAGAAGAGGGCCCCATTTTATTTCCAAGGGACAAGCTAATATTTGATATATGAGACTTGATTCCAGCATTACTTCTAGCAAACATAATTGTTGCTGCTTAAACAAGTATTTCTTTTCTAGTAATTGAATTTCTTTTTCATTTTGATGGATAGTCATAAATATTAACCACCAACAGTGCAGGAATAATTTATATTCAAATTGTCAGACATCACTCTGTGAACACATAAAATAATTTACATTTATTTAGAACCTTTTATCCTAAAGTGCTTTACACATATTTTTTTTAATAATCTGATTGCAATTTATATATAGGACTCCCACCTGAAATAAGGCAGCAACCAAAGTAACTAAAATAAATTATGCAACTTTAAAAAAAAGTAGACAAAAGAAAGAAATGTTTTTCATTTGTTTTTATATGCTCTATGCCTATAGGATTGGAGAATCCATGTTGACCAAATGCACCAGCACAAAAGTGGAATTGAATCTTCTCTAAAGGAGACCAAGGTATGTGAATATACATTGACTCTTCTATGGAACACCTATTAAGGGAGAACATGGAAGAAAAAAGACACAAATCTTGCCCTTGAGGAGCTTACTTATTTGAATGTATCATATTATATTTCCCCAGCCCTAAACACTTAAACCAACTGAAGAAAGGTAATTTTATATAAAAGTGGTATAATATATATTACATTACAGATGATATTAGATATGTAGTTAATATATATCTATACTAATGAAAGAGTAATATGCTAATTAGACCGGGAGACCGTCCGTACATATTTCCAGACAAAGCCATGGTGGTGCAGCCAAGGCAGAGGTGGTTAAGGGTGATCAGGCTGGCAGGGGGTGGCATTTGGGGGTGACCAGGCCTGCAGGGGAAGGAAGGGCAGTTGGGGGCAACCCAGTCAGCAGGGGAGGGCAGTTAGGGGCAACCAGGCCTGTAGGGGAGGGCAGTTGGGGGGGATCGGGCCAGAAGGAGAGGGCAGTTGGGGGCATCTGGGCCTTCAGGGGAGGGAAGTTGGAGGCAATTGGGCCGGCAGGGTAGGGCAGTTATGGGCATCCGGGCCAGCAGGGGAGCAGTTTGGCATCAATCAGGCTGGCAGGGAGTGGTTAGAGTGTCATCAGGCTGCCAAGCAGAAGCAATTAGGGGCAATCAGGCAGGCAGGAAGGCGAGGGGTTAGAAGCCAACAGTCCTGGATTGTGAGAGGGATGTCTGATTGCCAGGTTCCGATCCTTGTGAGATTGGGCCTAAATTGGCAGTCGGACATCCCCCAAGGGGTCCAGATTGGAGAGGGTGCAGGCTGGGCTGTGGGACACCCCCCCCCAGTCTGCAAATTTGATGCACCAGGCCTCTAGTATGTATTTGTATATATAAAAGACTAATATGTGAAGTGTCCCTGTAGGAGTTCCAATGGGAGACCAGGTGTTCTATCACTCGCTATGATGTGTGATGACCACCAGGGGGCAGTGTGGAAGGAACAACCCAGCCAGCAGCCAGGGAAGGGAGGACCCAGCCAGTAGCCTGCATCTAGGGAATGGAGGCCCTGCCTGGTACCCGGCAGCTGGGGAAGGGCGGCCCTGGCTAGCAGCCAGAAGGAAGGCCCCCAGCCAGCAGCTGGGAAGCCCTAATCAGAGCTGATTGCCAGCCAGGCCTAGGGATCTGCCCATGCACCAATTTCGTGTACTGGGCCTCTAATATAATAATAAAATGTAATATGCTAATTAGATTGGACATCCTTCCTTCTGGACAAATCCACGGCAGACGGGCTGAGGCAGAGGCTGCAGAGGTCCCTGGCCACAGCAGCAGGTGGCAGACATGGGCCGAGGCTTACGCCGTCAGTTGGACATCCTCTGAGGGCTCCCGGACTATGAGAGGGCACAGGCTAGGCTGAAGGATCCCCAGCCGAGTGCACAAATTTCATGCACTGGGCCTATACACACACATACACACACACACACACACACACACACACTAATAAAAGGAAAGATGCAAGTTGACCGTACCTTTGTGGCACCCACCAGCCAATCAAAAGTGAGTGTGCAAATTAACCCAACAAAGATGGTGGGTTAATTTGCATACACAGTTGCTGAGCAGTTATGGGCAGGTGTTCTGCACTGCCCTAGCCATTCCAGGCCTCTGGGCAGTGTGGGAAGACAAAAAGGCAGCTCCGGGCCGGAGCAAAGGCAGAAAAGCGGCTCCAGGCCAGAGCGAAGGCGGTGCTGGCAGCCAGGGGAAGGAAGGCCCATTCTTGCATGAATCTTCATGCATCGGGCCTCTAAATATATATATATGTATATTTATATTCATAGAGAAACATTTCATCATTCTTTCTTCTCTGAATCCCAAGGAATAACAGAGTGCCAGGCCAGTCAGGCCTAGAATCCAAAGCTTTCCCAGGCTTGCTGCCCTTCCAGAAATAAGATCTTTTAGAGTATACCACAAAGAAGCAAAATTTGAGTGAGAATTTGTGGATCTTAGACTAGAGCTATGTTTAATGATCTACTTCCAACTGGACTCTTCCAGCCTTGTTTGAATTGAGCCAGAAGAAAGTCATGTTATTCCTTTACATACTTGTATTATGAACTTCACATAAAGCAAATTTCACTCACATCTATTTTGGATATGCATAGAAATGAATGAATTGACTAACACTGCCAGGTGCCATTTTATTTTAATATTCTGAAAATTGACTATATTTCTCACTGCAGACTTGGTTATTAAAAAATTCAAACTGTCTTCTTTATCACAAGTGGTTGAGGATTTGTGGGATGGATTGAGGGAAATTTAATCCGTTTTAAACTTTTTTATTTTTGAAAAATATGTGAATTTTTTTATCTACTAAAGTCACATGAAATTTCTAGGGATTTTTGGACAAACTCCATAATGAAATTGGAAGGACTCTGGAGAAGATCGGCAGCCGGGAAAAGTACATCAATAGTCAGCTTGAGCACTTGGTTCAAGAATATCGTGCAGTTCAAGCTCAGCTGAGTGAGGTAATTTAAGAATGCTATCCAGGGATTTATTACAATTAATAACCCTAATCCTTAAGCTTGACACAGCACTTTTTGTTGGAAAATTGTGAAATGTATTTCACAAACATCAATGCAGTATCTTCATATTTAACATTGTTGACAGCTTCTTGGAAACTGCAATTTTAGCAAAATGATGTGTAAACAAAACCAGTTTTTTTTACCATAGGCTAATTGATGTACAGAACTGTGCTGTAGAACTTAACTCTTATGTCTATCAATTAGCCTAGCGTAAAATTGGTTAAGACCATAGTTTCTAAGAACCTATCGATGGACAACATTAAGTGAGGACTTACTGTATACTGATTCTCTGCACACTTTAGGAAGCAAGTGAGGCAATAAAACTTGTCATTTCCATATTACTTGTGATAGAAATGATCTCTTAGAAGTCTTTAAATGAATTTCTTCATTTGATTTAAATAAATGAAGGCATATATTTTGGGGAATATGACTTAGAACAGGAACAGGCTATCAGGACACCTAGTTTTGTTTCTATCTGCTGTTAATTTACCATATGCGTGGGAGGATGAAGAATAATATGCATTTACATATGTCAGAGGGAAAAGACATTCTTGCCATTATGACTTACAACCATGTAATAAGCAATATGAAAGCAAGACATGTTCAAAGACAAGCAGTTTAATTAATGAAATGAGCAAATTTGTTAATCCTTTCAAAGTTTTAGAATTTCAACCAAAAAAATAAAGCCTTCAGCCTTTGAAAGCAGTAGTTATTGTCCCAGAAGTGGGTGTCTAAAGGCTTTCCTTTGAGATTTATGCCCCCTCCTTCCTGATGTTGAAGAATAGTAAGAATACTTGCAAATGTTGGTTGAAGGCATATTTTTTTTTCTTTCAGCAGACAAGGTTAAGGGAGAAAAATATGGAAATAAATTTAACATACTTCTGTACTTTCAGAAGTTCTCAAAGACCAAGCAGAAAGTAATCTTTACCTTTTTATTGTTAATTGTTTAATTATTTCTTCATATATACATCTATTCATGGATACTTTTACTTTTAAAATGCTGTAAAAGCCTAACTAAAGCCACTATGTATCTCTCAAACTTTGCTATTAAATAATTGATTGTTAAATTAGCTCCCCCAAACATATTGCATACTGTCATACTGTTAGTTAATCCTTATTAATTGCTGATTCTGATGCTCTATTATGATTGATTTTTTAAAACTGGTTTTCTCTACATAGCACACAAATTAAATCGACCAAGAGCCTCTCTCCTAAACTGTAAAATAATGGCTGAGGACAGTTTTTATTGTGAACCATGCCTGTACCAGTTACACAGACAATATGTGAAGGTTAAAGTAGTTTATCATTTTACAGTGCTTTATTTAAATACATGGTGCCTATTAAGGACATAAAATAACTACAGTTAAATGTCACTTCCACAAATGTGTTCACAAATGAGGGGAGGGCTGTCACAAAATGATATGCAGAAATAGCAAACACCAGGAGGTCATATTTAAGTAATCTGTTTCTGTGGTGAATTTGTCATTAAACAAAATGTTTTCTCTCTCAGGCAAGAGAGCGATACCAGCAAGGAAATGGCGGGGTGACTGAGAGGACCAGACTGTTGTCTGAGGTACATGCTGTGTGCTCTTGCAGACTCCTCACCTATCACCCGAGCCAGCTGTTCAGAGCCCTGATGATTTAATACTGCTACACCTTGCATTGTTTCAATAATTATTCTGTGGCTTTGAATTTTTTCTTTAGGAGAAAATTTCTAATTTTTTAAATCAATGAATCTATTATGTATGTATTTCTACTTGTTTCCATAAACTGTCTGAAGTTTTATTAAATTGAACATAAAACCTGATGTTAATATTAGCAAATTTATTAACTTCCTTAAACATAATGATTATACTAGATATGTAGAAGAGTAGGTAGAGCATTGGTTTGAATATCTATAACAGCTTTTAATGTTAGTCTGCGAGACTGAGGATTTGTTTTAGTGATCATTGATAATGTGTATGTGATACTGAGTATTTCTCTCTTTACAAATTGGGAGTAGCCTGGAACCCTTGCCTTCTGAGAACTCTTGGGGAAAAAATAGTATATGTATTTTCATCATTTTGAAAGATAACTAAAGCTTAATATTCCCGTTTTTTCACTGAAGAGCTGAGAGAAAAAAATGCCTTTAATAAGGTCAGTAGCCAATGTGGGACTAAAATCCAGGATTATCTTTTATTACAATCCAGTATAATTGTCACAAACTTTTCTATATAATACAATTAAGCTTCTTCTGTAGACATTATTTGAAAAGTAAATGGTTATTTTAAAATATAAAACATATCACTTTGAAAATATTTATACTTTAACCCTATGGAGCTTGTAGGCAAATTAAATATTATATAGAAATGAAGTGCTCACTGAGGTTGAGTAAATTAACACTTGAAGAGAGTCCAGGGAGTCATTCAATTCTTTCAGAATGGATAGTTATCCTCAGTTGTAGCATTTCAGGTGCTGGAAAAAATTAATTTGCTTTACTTGGATGATTACCTTCTTCCCAAGGAAGTTTTTACTCACTAGTATGATAAAAAATAAAGCCCACTAAGTTACAATAATTATGCTTAGTTCTAGATTACATAAAAATTTTTCATTTTTTTCAAGATGGTATTTCCTACTATATCAATGCTATTTTGGATGTTTGTTAATAATAGTAGTATAATTTTGAGGATGTAGTTGTATAATTTTGAGTATTATATGGAGTACAGATAAGAACCAATATGATAGCAGAATATGTCTCGTAGAGTTCATGGTTTGGATAGAGCAGATAGGATATTTTTATACATAGCCATATGGTATACACATTATTTTTAGTGTGCTATAAAGATGGCATATTCTCTTATAAAACTGTAATGTTAAGATATCTTGTAAACCTTTAGAAATCCAAAATTTTTAGGCTATTTATGCTATTTTAATTAATAACTGATTATTAGAGAATGGCAGGGTAGATGCTATGAGATAACTACACTGAGTGGCCAGATTATTATGATCTCTGAATGCATGATAATCTGGCCACTCAGGGTGTGTGTATGTGTATATCCTATGTAATAAAAGAGTATTATGCAAATTGACCATGCCTTTGATCAAGCCACACCCACAAGCCATACCCATCAACCAATCAGGAACAAATAAACCCCATCCTAGATAACTAAGGCCACTGAGAGGAGGAGGGAGGCTTGGGTTTCCCTGGAAATGGAGGAAGCCAAGTTTTCTGCCTGCCTTTCCCAGCCTAGGCCTCCACTCAATGCTACAAAGTTTCTACTATAGAATATACATAAACACAACAGAAATGGTGGCAGCCATGGAGATGGAGAGAGCAGAGGCTAGAGTTGCCCGGACGATGGAGGAAGCCAAGCTTCTGCAGCCCTAGTGCCTAGGCCTCCACTCTAGGCTACAAAGTTTCAATTATAGAATTTAAATAAACCCAAACAGAAATGGCTTCTCCAAGCAGAAGGCTTGACTCTGCTCCAGGCTACAAAGTTTCAATTGTAGAACATAAATTAATCCCAGATCCCAGGGCCTCCACTTGGGTCACTGAGGGGCGTGGCCTGCCTGCAAACGACCACAGGCCCCTCTCCCAGGCCACCCACACTTCAAAGCAACCCCCACCCTGACCCAGGACATCCTTCAGGGCAAACCAGCTGGCCCCCACCCACACACCAGGCCTCTATCCTATCTAATAAAAGAGTAATACGCAGATTGACCATCACTCCAACACACAAGAGGGCTGCCCCCCTGTGGTCAAAGATCCTGCCTTTATGTGGACACAAGATGGCCACCACAAGATGGCCAGCAAGGGAGGGCCGTTGGGAGGTTCCAAGCCTGCAAGGGAGGGCAGTTGTGGGCGATCAGGCCAGCAGGGGAGGGCAGTTGGGAGGTAGCAGGCCTGCAGGGAAGGGCAGTTGGGGATTATCAAGCCTGCAGGGGAGGGCAGTTAGGGGTGACCAGGCCAACAGAGGAGGGAAGTTGGGGGCAAACAGGCTGGCAGGGGAGCAGTTAGACATCATTTAGGCTGGCAGGGGAGTGGTTCAGGGGTGATCAGGCTGGCAGGCAGAAGCGGTTAGGGGCAATCAGGGAGGCAGGCAGGTGAGCAGTTTGGAGCCAGCAGTCCTGGATTGTGAGAAGGATGTCCAACTGCCCATTTAGGCCCGATCCTGGTAGGATCGGGCCTAAATGGGCAGTCGGACGTCCCTTGAGGAGTTCCAGATTGGAGAGGGTACAGGCTGGGCTGAGGGACACCCCTCGGGCCCCCCCCCCCCCCAGTACAGGAATTTTGTGCACTGGGCCTCTAGTATACACACACACACACACACACACACACACACATATGAGGCCTGGTGGATGAATTCATGCATGGGTGGGGTCCGGCCAACCTTGTCAAGGGGAGGGGACATGGGAGGTTAGCCAGCCTGCCTGCTGGTTGAACTCCTGGTCCAGTCGCCTGAACTCCTGGTCCAGTGGTCCACATGGTGACTCTCGAGCCACAGTTTGGCGCTCTGTTGACTAATGAGTTTGCTGACCACTGACCTAGACTCTCAATTCCAGTAATTACAGGCTGTTGTTGTTCCTTGTGATTAACCCTCTATCCCAATGGTCAGCAAACTCATTAGTCAACAGAGCAGCGAACTGTGGTTTGAGAGCTGCAGTTTGCCAACCACTGTCCTGGTCGATGGGACAATTTGCATATTAACCTTTTATTATATAGGATATACCTTGAGTGGCCAGATTTTTATGCATTCAGAGATCTTAATAATCTGACCACTCAAGTATATAAAGTTTGAGACATCAGTTTAGTTTTTATTATTCTACTAGAGGCCCAATTCATGCACTGGAAGGAGGGCTCTCAGCCCAGCCTGCCCCCTCTCACAGTCTGGGACCCCTCAGGGACAGGAGGTGACACGGCAATTAAGGGAAGGCAATGTTTCCATCACATCTCTGCTGTTGACACTGCTGGCAGCGCAAGCCTTGGCCTGACCTGGTTACCTGAGCCACAGGCGGCCCTGGGTGGTGGGGCAGCTTCCATCTGAGGCTTTTCTGTGCCTCGGACTGGCCCTGGGCAGCTGGGAAGCCTCCATCCAAGGTATGCCTGTGCCTTGGGTGTTGGCTGGGCAGCCACCATCCAAGGCTTGCCTGCGCCTCTGGCCAGCCTAGGTGGCTGAGGGCCTGAGGAGACTGGGGGACTCTGGAGGCGGGAGTGCAGAGCAGCTGGGCTCACCTGAGACAGGCCCAGCCTGACGTGCACCTCCCACCCCGGCAGGGCTGAGGCTACTGGGCACCACCATCTTGTGGCTGTGGGCACCGGCATCTTTGAGAGTGTGACAGTCAATTAGCATATTCCCTCCTTATTGGCTGTGGGCACCACCATATTTGCGATGGCCTGAGAGTCAATTAGCATATTCCCTCTTTACTAGATAGGATCATGTTACCACCTGTGAAAGTTACTGAGGAAGTAATTTTGTGTACTTAACATTAGGAGCACTCTCAGAAGATAAAAAGCCTTATATGGCTGCATACTTTATCTTATTCAAATTATATCCAGTATACGCCTAATATCTGTATAGTCTTTGTGTGTATATTATTTCTAACTTTTTAATGCAGCCTTTAAAAAATGTGAAAGTTTACTAAAATTCATTGCTCATAATTTTTTTTTCAATGAAAGGTTACTGAAGAACTAGAAAAGGTAAAGCAAGAAATGGAAGAAAAAGGTAGCAGTATGACTGATGGTGGTAAGTACACACTCATTTTAAGAAGAAAATGAGCAAGAGAAGGGAGTAATAATAAGTAGGGCGTCTGCTTTTTAAAATGAATGTGTTAGGGAAAGGGACATGGTGCCAAAATTATGTCTAATAGTATACTGTTTTCCTTATAAATCAGCTGAGAAGAGCCATTTTAACTATATGTAAGGTTTTTTCTATTCAAATGAAGTGGGAAATATTTATGCACTTTGTTGTGTCAATTTAAAAAATATTTGGTCTGTTTTGGTCAAATGAGCTTCATTATCCCATTTTTTGAGCAAAAGAACACTAAGTATATGCCCAAATGACACACAGGCAGTGATCTGATGACCTCTGTTTTTTTCTCCTCTTCCCCAGTAAACCTGACTGGGCAGAGGTCAAATAGAGAAGAATTAATAATCCTTCAGTAATCGTCCTCCATCATGAGCTAGTTATTTTGACCTTGCCCAGTACTGATTGCCTAAGGCCTTCCATGCTCTAGAAAGATTTTCGAGTGATACTAGAAATTTATGCAAGAGGCTCAGCCCTCACAGCCCCGGCTTCGTCCGGAAGATGGTCCGGGATGGTAGTGCTGCTGTTCAATCTAATTAACAGATTAGCTCTTTATTATATAGGATATACTAAGCCATCTTTCAAAAGGGTATATATAGGGATTTTGCAGTATGGTTGAATGAACCCATTATATCTCAAAGATAATTCTTTTCTTTTTCTATCACTGTATCCCTTTCCCTTCAGACATATGTACCAATCCATAAAAAAATTGAAGACATCCCTAAACCACCTGTTTAGCAACTCTTTCCATAGAAAAGACAGGAAGTTCTGACTCAGTACTTCAAATCCTGTATCATTTCCCATCCTATAAATCTCAGGTGGTTAAAATGCCACAGCAAAATGGTGTGAATGTCAGTAAGTTGTTGGCTATTTTTAACCCTATTTTTGGCTCAAGACAAAGTGGGGGAATTGTTATACAGCTCTAATATAATGCTACTCCAAATAAATATTTTTATTCCATGTTATTTTCATTCTGCAGCTCCTCTGGTAAAGATTAAACAGAGCTTAACAAAGCTGAAGCAGGAAACTGTTCAGATGGACATTCGAATCGGTGTTGTGGAACACACATTACTCCAATCACACCTGAAGGAGAAATCGAACATGACTAGGGACATGCATGCAACAATCATTCCAGAATCTGCAATGGGTTCTTATTAAAACATATTAGTGTGGTGTTTTTTGTGTGCTTCTGATTAGTTGATTTTTTATATCAAATCATATTACATGTTGCATATTTCAAAACACAATTATAAATTTTAAAGCATGTTCAATGGGTATTTTTATATACATACACATATTATTTCATGGTGATTATGGATGGTTAAAACCTTTACAATGAATATAGTATTTAATAAAGTAATGAAAAATTATCACTTTCAAAGCAGCTTTAATTAATCATTAAATATGTTAAAGTCCCACTCGGTTCGTTTTTTTTTTGTTTTTTTTTTGTTCCTGTGTAAGCTGGTGTATGTGACCCATGCTTTCTGTAGTTCTGTTGCTCTCACTACATGGACTTTTGACACAGCCTGACCAGCTCTAGGTTAGTCACCTCTGCGGAGATCACAAATGCGTCTGCACCTAGAGGCAGCTAACAGCCCAGACTTCCATTGCATCAGCTTTATGGTTACTTGAAATACTTAAGAAAAGACTTCAACGTCCTTATTTAACATTTGAAGTTTGTTACTTATCATGAGTGTTTCATGACTAAAGGATTTTATATTTTCTATATTTTAAGGCCACCTACTAAGTGCATATTTCAGTTATGTTGACTCTTTTTTTATAGTGAAGTTCTGTGGTATTGGAATAATTTTATAGTTGAAGAAGACAGCAAGTTACATACAGATCAGCATCCTAGTCCTGGTGATGGTTACACACCCTACTGAGCCCTCTCTGTAGACCAGGACTTCTAAATGGCAAAATAAGCAACATTAGAGTGAGCAGATTTACAGCAAAGGGAAACTGGAAGAGAAGCACAACCAGGAGATAGCCCATATTTATTTATTTAGAAAGCTCTGGTGGCAAATTTCGGCAAGAATACTATGTATAGAACAACAAAAATAAATCCCTTTCTCATTCTTTATCCTAGTGTTTTCTGCCTCAAATTTTTTTTAGTCTTTGCTTTCTAGACATATACTCTAAAACTCTTTTTCTTTCCTTCAAACTTTAAATTTGATAAAAGAAAACTTATATGTATAAGTTATGTTAGTCAAGAGAGTGGCATTCAAAACAAGGGCAAATAATATGGTTTATTTAATGTATAAAGAAGAGAGGGAATCCATCATGTGATAATGGGCAGTTTGAGAGAGTCCAAACTTTTCCCCCTTTTTTTGTGGTTTTGGGAGGGGCATAGTAAAATGGAACTTAACTTTGGTCCCACAAGCAAACATTGATTCCCCTAGAGTTGATTTGCATAGATATTGTCATAGCTAAGCAGTTTTTTGATGAATTCAATCTATGTAGAGGACCCTTCTAGATAATCAGAGCTCTCCATAAAATGTATGTTTGCTCAGAAGCAAATTGTATTCTTCATTTAATGCAAACACACAGTAATCTAAGCACTTTTCCAGTGAGTAGTGTGAGCAGCCCATTTTTACTTGCTTCTCTGAAACAACCCAGTTTGGTCTGGGGGCCCCCTCTCTGTTCCCATAGAACACTGAATACCTCTAATGTAGAACTTACTATACTGCATTAGAATTATTCTGCCCTCTCCTGGATTAATCTGCTTGAGTATTGGGAGGAAGTCTTTTTCACACCCATATTTGTAGCCATGTACCTAGCAGATAGAGTGTGAGTTGGTAAGTGGATGGGCTATGCCATTCCAGAGTATCTCATAGCTCCTATTCTACAGCCTGGCAAGTGTAATGACCATGAGCTTGAAACAGTTTCAAGATAGTAATTATAAATTATAGTTTTTTTCCTGTGGTGGTAGATTGGAATTGGAAACCTTAATATGAACTCATGTTTTTTCATACATACAGGTTAATAGAAATAACTAGAAATTCATGTACACATATATACATATATTTACTTTTGTCCTCTGAGGGCCTAAAAACAGTGACAGCCCAGGAACAATGAGAATACCTAGCATTCAGATCTTGTTTTCTAAATTTTCTACTTAAAAGAGGAAGGGTGCTTCTTAGAAAAATTACTGATTCTGAGCCTGGGGCAGAGAAAGAACAAAATGAGCCTCAAATAACTTTCTCTGTTAAAAATTAAGGCAATGCTCAAAGAATGATGGGAAAATGACTAAAAAAAATAAGACTGAGGTATATTCCACCATCCAATCTGGGATAATTAAGCATGAAAGTAAAGGATTACAGTAATGAATTCCAACCCACAGAATAAAACAAGAAACTATGCATCTGTACAGATAGAAATAAATGAATCAGTGGGAGAAGAGAAGAATCTTACAATAAAAAAACAGCTAATGTAAGAGGGAAACTATATTTAGAAATCATCTGGCAACTACTATAGTGGTAATCGTTTTGAGCAAGAATCATCAATGGATACTAAAACTAGTAGATAAAAGTTTAATGGAAAGCTAAATATCTACATTGTCTCAGGTAAATTGTGCACTTCAAAGTAGAAAATCCTGGCAGACACAACTTTAACTTAGTGATCAAAAGTTAACATCACTAGTAGTGAACAAATAGGCATCACGTGTCTTGTGAAAAGAGTACACACTTGTGTAGTTACTGCTGAAAGTGCATAAACTGAATCTCATCATGGGGAAGCATCAGATGAATCCAATGGAGAGACACAGTAGAAAATGGCCTATATTCTTAGAAAATGATAATAAGGTCATAAAAAAAGAAACTCAAAGGAGAAGAGACTAAAGAGAGATTATTAAATGTCCTGTGTGAGGAACAAAATATTTTTTGCTGTTATAAAGGACATTCTTGGGACAATAGGTAAAACTTGAATAAGGTCTATAGATTAATTGATTTAATAGGTGAGATCAGTGTTAATTTTTTATACTTGTACTGTGTTCATGTAAGAAAATATTTGAAAACAAAGTAGAATCATGTCAAGTTTATTCCCAAATGGCTTAGGGAAAAATACGTGTGTGTGTGTGTGTGTGTATGTGTGTTTAACACATGTATATAGAGAAAATGAGAATGATAAAATGTGAATTGTTAACGTTTTGGGAATCTGGGGGAAGAATATATAGAAATCCATTGCACATGCAAATAATTTTAAAAAAATATATGTACTTGTTGATTTCAGAGAGGAAGGGATAGGGTGAAAGAGAAACATCAATGATGAGAGAATAATTGATCAGCTGCCTCCTGCATGCCCTCAACCAGGGAGCTAGCCCACAACCTGGACATGTGCCCTGCCCGAAAAATGAACTGTGACCTCCTAGTTCATGGGTTGATTCTCAACCACTGAGCAACGCTGGCTAGGTTCCATTGCACTTTTAAAAATAATTTTTGTAAGTCTGAAATTATTTTAAAATGTAAGTCTTAAAAAATAACGGTTCTTAGAAAGTATATACTCTATATAGAAGTTGGTCTCTCTTTGATTCAAATAATCAACTTGTTGAAATATGACTTTTTGAATAAAATTATATAGTCCATTGAATACATCTTAAATGTACAATTTTATAATCAGACTAGGGGCCCAATGCATGAAATTCATGATCTGGGGGTGGGTGATCCCTCAGCCCAACCTGCCCCCTCACACATACTGGGAGCCCTCAGGGAATGTCCTCAGGGGATGTCCTACTGACCACTCACTCCTGCCCAAGGCCTAAAGCCTCTGGCATCAGCACCCAGCCATCGCCCTGCAATGGGGCCCATAGCTGGCTCATTCCCAGCTCTGCCCCCCCCCCCTCCAACCAGCCCAGACCTTCGCCCCAGCCAGCTCACTCCTAGCTAGCATGGGCCTCAGCCCCAACCCCCCAGCCCAGGCCTTCTCTCTGGCCAATGCACACTGGCTGCCTCAACCCCACCCCCGGGGGTCAAGGCCGACTTGGCCCCCGCCCCCTTGGTCCCATCTCCGCAGCCCGGGCTGTCTCAACCCCGCCCTCCCGCAGCACGGGGGGGGGGGGGGGGGGCACATCCACCCTGCCCCCTGTGGCCTCAGCCCCGCCCCCTGGCCCAGGCCAAGTGCTTGCTCACTGGCTCTGTCCTAGCTCCTGATTGGCTGGTGGGCATGGCTTGCAGGTGTAGCAAAGGTATGGTTAATTTGCTTATTACTCTTTTATTAGGTAGGATTCATTGATTATAAAACCAAGTAGAAACAAGTTTTTGACAATTCTAAGGATTTTTTTTTCTACTGCCCTTTATCTATGTCAGCATTTACCATTACTTTTACACAAAAGCAAAAGTTTCTGTAACCAGCAAGTTTTAGAAATGCTGTACAAGTTTCATTTTCTTCATGTCTTCCCGCCTACATTGTGAATCTGCAAGCAGCAAAGGAGTTCCATTATTTTTTTACAAATAGGTAACCACAGACTCTTAACAGTAGGGAATGCAGATTGAGAGAAATAAGCCTGTAAAATCAGTATACAAATCTGAGATTATTTTCCAACCTTTTATTAGAACCAGTGGAGGAAGATAAGAGACTCATGTCACACTGATTCATAAGCCCTCTTTCTTAACAAGCAGGCAGTGATCCTTGAATGGTTGGAAAACTTTGTACGGACCTAGGATTTCATGGCCAAATGTTTTTCTTCTTATGCCAGCTGAAAAAAAATTTTTTTTAAGGTAGTCTTTATTATAACAATGCAGTTAAATGCAGTTAGAATGCACTGCCTTATTTTGAAGTCAACTAGTATTGTCATCTTCTTACATGTAAAATGATCATACCTCCGCCATGCCCAGGAGCCAAAGATGGCGGGTAAATTTGCATAACCAGGGCTAACTGGCCGGGTGTGGGGCGGGATGCCTGGCTTCGTGGCCAAGTGCCTAACCTGGAGGGCTGGGCCGGGGCATGCCACCAGTCCAGCAGACACAAGATGGGGCTGCCCATCTGGGGGTGTGCCCCCAGCAGTGGCCATGGGGCCCTGGTTCATGCCCTCAGCCCTGGAAGATCCCTCCCTCCCTGCCACATCCCCCGTTCTAGGGCCACGCCTCAAACCTGAATGAAACCTGCAGCCTCACATCCCATTGTGTCTTCCAAGCATCCCCTCCACCTGTTTCCAAGTGCCGCATCCACCCCTCCAAGTGCACCAAGCCTCTCAGTCCTGTAGAGACATTGTCCTTTACTTCCACTCTCCACCAGTGCCCTGAGCATCAGAGCTGGCCGCGGAGACCTTCCCTCCTCCCACACCCCAGACTGAGGCCCCAGGAGTCTGAGCTGTGGGTCCCTGCCCTGCGTCTTTGTGTGACTGCTCAGAGGCCTCTAACTCGCTCCCAGGGACCCGGCTCTCAGGGCTTCCTGCGTGTCCCAAGTCAGGTCTGTGGCCTAAACTTTGTGGTCGGCAAACTGCAGCTCTCGAGCCACATGCGGCTCTTTGGCCTCTTGAATGTGGCTCTTCTACAAAATACCACAGCCTGGGCGAGTCTATTTTGAAGAAGTTTAACTTTAAAAAATTTGGCTCTCAAAAGAAATTTCAATCGTTGTACTGTTGTTGCTATTTGGCTCTATTGATTAATGAGTTTGCCAACCACTAAAGGGTTCTGATATGCAAAGCCGGGTGGTGAGTGGCCCCCACTGTGCCCGTCCCTGGGATTTGAAAAGTGGGCCACAGGTGGTTCAGGAGCTTTGGAGTTCGGCTCTAGACCTGAGAGGATTTTCTCTCCACGTCCAGCACGCTGCCCAGGGCCCTGATGCATTTTATTGGAAAGGGAAAGCCCACCAAGTGGGTGTCCATGTTCACTAAGGGAGATGTGAGCCTCTAAGTGTGACCACCTTATATTTGTAGACTTTGTGTGTAAACACACTAGCAAATCCAGCAGCCACCAGGGGCTGATTTTCACTGTAAAAACAGAGACCCCATAATAAAATTTATTTCTAAAAATGGGCCATGCCAGGCACATAGCTGACGCTATCAGAGTGCATCTGTGTACATGTAACTCTCATACCATGTGCATTTGTAACCTTCAAGATTTATGAACTTTTGAAACTATGAAGATTCAAATATAAATCGGCCAGTGGTTCACTGGATCCCGAGGACTAGAACCCTTGAAGGCTGGCAGGGAGAGTACCGAGCCCATGTCTCCTGCCTGAGGCCAAAGGCCCGAGTGCACCTGCAGGAAGCTGGCTGGGCTGCGATGGGGTAATGGGCAGCCTAGGGTGCAGGCGGGCTGCTGCGGGGCGTCTGCCCTGGGAAGCAGGGCCTGGCTCTGTGGGTACCTGTGGGTGTTGCGCAGGAAGAAGAAAGAGACCTTTAAGGAAGGTGTCGGTGTGACCCCACTGGCACAGCCACAGGGAGGAGAGGACACACTGGACTCATCAAAACGAAAACCGTCTGTGCATCAGAGGACACTGTCCATGGGTGAAAATGCCCCGTAAGCGCCTGCAGGTCCCCTGTCTGTGAAGGGGCTGACACCTGGAACCTGGGAGCGTTCCCTTCACTCAGCCCCAGCACCAACCTGACAGAATGTGAGCAAGAGCCTCAGATGGACATTTCTCTAAAGAAAAGATGCAAATGGCCTATGAACAGCTGAACAGACGCTCAACGTTCACCCGCAGGGAAACGCAGTCAAACCAGAGATGGGGTGCCACTCGCACCCACTCCCTGGCTGTGCTGAAGCCCCTCCCCTGAAACAACAGTGCTGGTGGGATGCAGAGAGACCTGTGTCTGCACCAGGGTGGGAAGATAAAGTGAGGCAGCCACTGTGCAAACAGCCTGGTGATTCCTTAAAAGTAAAACATAGCCCATCTGGTGTGCTCAGTGGTTATCATCCTGTGAACCAGGAGGTCACGGTTTTATGCCCTGGGGTGCAGGCTTGATCCTCAGTGGTGGAAGTGCAGGAGGCAGCTTATCAATGATGTTTCTATATCTCACTATTGATGTTTCTATCTCTCTATCTCCCTCTCTGAAATCAAGAAAAAAAATCCTATCAAATCCTTCCCCTGGTCACCAGATTGCCTCCGCCCCTGAGGGCTCCTGGGCTGTGAGAGGAGGCAGCCTGGGCTGAGGGATGCCCTCCAGTGCATGAATTTTCATGCACTGGGCCACTAGTAGCTATATCTTTTTTGAAAAGTTAATGGGACCAACAACCAAGTCACAAATCCTTAATTTTTATATTTAAAAAGAAGGAATGGCATTTTAAAGAGTAAAAACCACTAGATCAGTGGTCGGCAAACTGCAGCTCTTAGGCTGCGGTTTACCATTCTGTTGACTAATGAGTTTGCTGACCACTGACCCGGGGGCTTAATCACAAGGAACAACAGCAGCCTGTAATTATTGGAATGGAGAATCTAGGTCAGTGGTCGGCAAAATCATTAGTCAACAGGGTGGCAAACTGAGGCTCTCAAGCCACATGTGGCTTGTAAGCCTCAGTTTGCTGACCACTGCACTAGATTATTGGTGTTTTTTTACAAGCTTTTTTTACAGGAGAGAGGAGAACAAGAACCATGCTCATCTTAGTGTCTTCTAAATTACATATGTCAAGCATCAGCTTTCTATAATATGTGCTTTTAATACAGCTTTGGAGAGTTCAAATCTGTGATTCACTGACTCCCCATCAGTGCCTTATTTCAAGGTCCCCTTAGGCCCTTCCATGTCTTGCTCTTACACTACTAAGTAGTACTACAAGGACACCTCCAGGTTACAATCAGATCATACCCTATAGCCCACCACCTGCTCCTTCCCATCCTCAACTTGATAAATTGTCCCACAGGCTTAAAGATCCATACATACCCCTTTCTCTATGGGTCAGTATAGTTAACAACTAGTTCGTGGAAAGCATTCTCTAGGGTAGCAACTTCTGAAGTTCCTAACTCTGTTTGGGCATCAAAATCAAGTAGCAAAATTTTTTTAACCACACCCAATTTCCCATCACTCTTTCCCCTCATTTTTTATTAAAGAGATTCTGAATGGAACTAGGGGGTGGTGTCAGAAATTTAAAAAAGCCCCTCTGGTGATTGCTCCAGCTAATCTAAGAATTCCTTTGAGGACCTACCCCTCTAGAAATTTTCCCTGGTTATAAGTACACAGACATAACATCTTAGATCTGAAAAGTTCTTTAAAGAGGATCTAAACTAGTGTTACTTAAAGTGTGGCCTATAGACTGTCTTAACAGCCCCACCTGGGGCAATTTTTAATAAATGCCCTAGATTACTTAATACATGCTAGCATTTGAGACATGCTAATATTAAAAACTGATACACACACAAAATCAATAGAAAGTGTCCCCAAAGTTTAGCTGGCCTGCTTACATTCAAACCAAAGTTACAAACTGCATGGTTCTCTGTAGTTCTCAGTGACGTTTATAAGCAGTTCTGTGGAAATTTCATGTCCATAACACCTGTTACCCATTTTGTCCCATCTGCATCCCAAAGCAGTATGGCACAGTCATGTTTCCAGTCAGGTCCAATATCTATTTTTCTCCATCCCCTGTTAAAGTCTTTTTCATAGAATAGTACATGGGGAGTCGAGACACCTTGATTCCTCCCAAATCTGCTATCAACTTCCTGCATGACTTTTAGGACAGCACTTATCCTCGGTACCATGATTTTTCTCCTGCAAAGTTAGGAGAAGAATAAAATATTTTGAATGCTTCCAGTCCCAAAATTGTGTGATTTAAATTTTTAGCAGGCTCTCCTCCACTGTTTGTAATAACTTGCAATGGAGTACCAGTTCCTAATTGCTGATTGTCAGAGACTCAGAAACTTTGAGAGTAATTAAACTGTTAGTAACTTAAAACCAGCCCACAATGGGAATATCTACACCGTGAAAATAGTAAACAACTAAGAATTAGGGTTTGAAATAAAAGCAAAAACAAAAAAGAGAGCTGGTTTACCTGCATATATATTATATTGTAACAGATTTCAGAAACAAATGTATTAAATATATAACGGAATGTTGCACCATTATTATGGTACTAACTGAATTACGTCAGATTTCCAAATTGTTCTCAAAATCGTTAAGTCTCCATTAAGCTACTCAATGTGTCACATGTGTGTCCCCTGCACCATTTTATTGATGTTACTTGACTGTCCTCCTAACTAAACCCAGGTCCTTTTAGTGCTTCTCAAATCAATAGACTAAAGCAGCGCGAGCATCTTCCTACATGATAGATTCAAAGGTCATGCTTGTACGACTGAAAAAATGTGGAATGCACAGCTAGTTCAATTACTTGACTATAAAAAAACAACTAATTCAGTTCACTGCATCACTGATCCATTTAATTGTATAGCAGCTTCCAATTGATAATAGGAAATGTCCCTGAGCCAGCCATGCTGAAACAGAAACTGACCAGTTTTCTAAAGCCATAAATTTCAATAAGGGTTCTACATAATACACAGGGACTAAAAATCACAGCCAGAGTGTATTTGATTTTTTAAAAATTTCACTGACCTATTTCCCCTGCATGTGACCCAATTTTTCTTATGCTTCCTGGACTTTGTTGTTAAATGTTAGCCTATACTTATGTTCATGCCTGGATGTTTTATTTCACGTAGAGATTGTGATAAATTTTAAACCATCTATTCATTTGGTTTTTGGGAACCACCCAGCAACCCATGAGCTTTGCAAAAGGTGCTGCTGACCCAGAAGTGATACCTTTAGTAATTTTTCTGACCTCTGGGTTTAGGAAGGTGCTATGAATTAGTACATCTTTGTAGGACAAATACAAAAGTTTGACCAGTAACTACTATATTTTGAGCACAGTATTAAGTGCTGAGGGAAACAAATATGAATAAGATATAATAACCCTTCCCTCTAGGAGCTCACAGTCTAATGGGAAAGATCTGTGATATAAATAAAAGGTTATAATGGTAAGCTTCATAATAGAGAACAAGCAGTGTTTTTGAAGCTTGGTGAAGGAATAATTCTGACTTGGATAAAACAGAAGAATTTATACATGGAATCCCAGAGCAAAAATAAAAACAAAAGTAAATGGGAAAGGCCATTTCAGACAGAGGAAAAGGAAACAGGACACAAACCCAGTCAGGGGGAAGGGTATGCAGGTGTCCGGTGGTCAAGAGAAAGTGTTATGGAGTGTAGTTGTTTTTATGGCAACATTTATATTTATTTTTGCAATGCCTTGGGTAAACCAAACAATGTTGGGTAAAGTGTTATTTCCATAAAAGCGCCCTCTTTCAAAACAAAGGTATTTCCTTTTCCCATAAGAGTTTAAATTATAGCCGAGACCAGTTTGGCTCAGTGGATAGAGCGTCGGACTGCGGACTGAAGGGTCCCGGGTTCGATTCCCGCAAGGGCATGTACCTTGGCTGCGGGCACATCCCCAGTAGGGGGTGTGCAAGAGGCAGCTGATCGATGTCTCTCTCTCATCGATGATGTTTCTGACTTTCTATCCCTCTCCCTTCCTTTCTGTAAAAAATCAAATATATATATGAGTTTAAATTATATGCTAATACACAGTTAATCACTAAGACAACATGAAACAATATCAGGAGACTTATAGAGCAAGACCAGACAATAAACTATATCATTCAACTAAACAACTGACTAGAACTAGAAACTGACTCATTAGTAAAATATAAAAATCTACAACTTTTAAATTAAAGTTGGTTCATGGAGACATGATAGCAGTATTTACAGCAAATATCAGGTTATTTCCTACTTTAGGTGAATGCTGCAATTGTAAAATACTGGATACCACAGGGAACAGCATTTTATTTACATTCTCCTGTATTAAAAGTTATGTTTATAGCAAACCTTGTGATTGCTGCAAGCACAGCTGAAAATTTGACACTAAAAACAAATTTGTTTTCTGTTCTTGGGAATTCCTAATCCGTATAGATTACAAATTTCTATTAAAATCATTATAAAAATACCCCTCATAATCTCATTCTTAGAAATACTATAAATTCAACCATTTTGGTTTAAAAGCAATAAGTGAATTACAATAAGTAAATTACAATAAGTTTTGCAAAAAGCACATATTGTTAATGATATGAGTTTGGCAGCAGAATCCCATGTCTTGAAAGTTACTCTCAGGTGGTGGTGAGATGAGGGGAAACAACACATAAAATACTGAACTGGTTTTCCAGTCTAATCTTGGAAAGAGGAAGCAAGGCTCAGATATGGCCTTCCCTCTCTCTGTTAAACTGAAGACTAAGCTCTTTGCTATGCTTCCATCTGGCCATGCTGAGCCATTACCATCCAGAAGGTGGGTGGGTTCTCTTCCAGCCTGGTGCACTCAAGGCCATAGAGAAGCTGATGCTGCTCAATGTCAGCAAAGACTCCTGGCCTCATCCAGTTAATCATCTTGCTACCTGGTAAACATCCATGGAATTTTCTTTTACTAGTTGGTGCATATGGGTTGTCAGAGCAAAGAAACTTCCTGCTGTCACTCCTCCGGGGTCATTGTGAGCGAGCATGGGCCCGTCCCTGCCGCAGCTTCTTCTTTGGTAATACTTAGAAGTTCAGAAGTTTTACCTAATGAGGCTATCTGGGTTTGGACATTTGAGACACTGAAAATGCCTCACTTCAAGAACATAATTATCTATGATATAGGAGGCATTGATGTGGTCATGCCCAGCTAAGAATGAAATGTTCACCCTTGCTCTTTCCACAGGGATGATGGAAGAGGTCCTGTCACTGCTTTTTTTCTTTTAAGTATATTTATTTATTTCAGAGAGGAAAGAAGAGGTAGAGGGAGAAAGAAACATCAATAATGAGAGAGAATCATTAGTTGGCTGTCTCCTGCATGCTCCCCACTGGGGATTGAGCTCACAGCCCAGGCATGTGCATTGCCCAGAATTGAACCCACGATCCTTCAGTCTGTAGGCTGATGCTCTATTCATTGAGCCAAACTGGCTAGGGCTCAACATGATTTCATTGCTGTAATCAGTCAGTTGCTATCATTTTTAGCAAGTTGTGCAAACTTAACCTTACTATGATCATCTGGTAAAACTCTTTCAGTGTCCCAAATTCTTGATGTAAGTCGCTACTTGCATGTAAGTCTACAACATGCTTTAGAAAGTGCTTTATTAATTTGTTCCAATATAATCTGAAATTGGAAAGGTAAGTGTGGAGGTATGGATATTACTCAAAGAGAAGTACTGTCCTCTAAATAAAAGTATGCAGCCTGGGAGTTCATCCTTAGCTCACCTGGAGGGAGGACAGAGTGAACTAGAGACACATGAGAAGAATTTGGGGTTGGTGGCTCTGAGGAGTGAGCTGAAGGGACAGTTGCCAGAATCCCTGTGCTGAGTCACTTTCCCATCCTGCAGATGTCATCATTATCAGGTCAACAAATGGAGTATTTTGAATGCAAGACTAGAGTCAAACAGGAAGAGGAGTAATTCAAATATGCACAAAAAATGAAATATAATAATAGGCCTGAATGCGGTAGAACACAGTTAAGGAAACATGAATTCACTGAGAGAAAAGAATATTTCAACTAGCTCTTCTAGAACTTTGCAAAATGGAAAAGAGGACAAACAACAATTTAAGAAGAGGGACTAACATGAGCAAACGCATAAAAACCATGGTAATGATCATTATCACTGTGTGTGCCAGGCATTGTGCTAAGCATTCTTTCTATATCATCACAGTTTATTTTGCAAAGAGTGCAAAGATATCATTTCCATTTTACAAATATGAAACTGAGATCCAGAAGAGCTAAGTAACATGCCCAAGGCCATATAACTCATTTTACCAAAAACCTTCAATATGAGAAAAGTAAAGATATATGATGTAATAACACAACAGTAAATTAAGTTATAGTGTAATGTATACATAATCATTTAAAAATTGTAAAATCCCTTTATTGAGTAGTTACTATCTTGCAAGAAAGTTAATGTATGTATTAAATCATCACAATGGCTTGAAGAAAAAAATTGACCAAGGCCATCATTTAGTGGCAAAGCTAGAAATTCTTGTCACCCAGAAAAGACAGAGGGAGCTGGAGAGGGGAGGAAGAGAGAATGAAAGTCATGACTTTCAAGTGACATATCAGTGAAAAGAAGCAAGGAAGTTTTGGTAACTATGAATGACATCTACATGATTCTAAGCCTGCTGCCATCCACCCTTCTTACTTAATTCGTATAGAAAAGGAATGAGATTCAAGGTATAAAGAAAGACTATATTTGATTTAAATTGCTGAACTGGAAACATATTCAAAACACCCATGTGGATACACTCAAATAGGCACAGATACTGGTAGTCAAGATTTGGTATGGGATATTTTGTAATGAAGATAGTGGAGGAATCTGACTAGAAACTAAAATAGAATATAAGGAAATGGACCAAGCTTCTATTTCCTTATTTAATGAAGCAAAAATGACAAGAGCACAGTCTGCCCAGGGTTGTCATGATTTAGTCCAACTTGGAATCAGGACGTAGCAATCCTAGAGTTTCAGTCCAGAGGCTGCTGGCCAGAGATCAGAGCAGAGTTGATATGATACCACGTGCTAGGCTAGGTAATGATGCCAAGTCTTGCAGAATGGCAGTAACATCTGGTCTTCCCAGGAAATAGGATGTAGGTAGAGATACTGAATGGGATACCACCTGCAGTGACCATACCTTAGAGGGGATCCAAAATCCAGGGCACAAGAAAACTACATGGTCCTTAGAAACCATTCAGCGCCCCTCTCCCCTTTTGGTCAGATTTCTGATCTCTGGGGTTAGGCAAATGTTACTTAGTCCCAATTTCACTGGAATTCTGAAATGGACTGGAATGATCCTGGCCCAACACATAGCCATTGGTCATAATCAGTGCTGCTCCATTCATTTATATGTACAGGTGGCAAGCTGGAAGCCGGCCAGGCTGGCATCATTCTGGAATGTAGAACAGAACTGGACTAGAGATAGGAGCCATCTACCAGTAGGTTGTACCTCAATCCTGCAGTTGGTAAGAGCATTCAGAAACAGAGACTGGTAAAGGACCAATGATTGGAAATGCTTACCCTAAAAGACCAGGCAGAGAAAGGAAAGAAAGAAGGATTAATCAGACAAGTTAAAGGCAAGTGAGAAGAATGTAGTTTCCAAGCTTCCTTTCTTTTCATTTTCCCTTCATTTCCCATGTAAAACCTTTATTTTCTATTTGATCTGTAATTGGAAAACACCTTCAAAAAGAAAACTCACTGCATTGTAACAGGGTGTTAATGGTTCCTCCCTCTGAGGCTGTTATGTGTTAAATGGGATAATGTATGGCTGCATCCACTGGGTGCACCACGTATGTTGATACTCAACACCACTGGCTGCTGGCCACCCTTCTCTCCTGGCCCCTAAGTCCTTTTATTTCACCATCAAAATAGAAACTGCTGTGATTAAATTAGGTATGGCCAATTTTTACAGACAAGCTTCACAGTGAGAAAAAAAGAAAGAACCAAGCTTTCAGTTTTCAACGTGTATTGAAAAGGTGTTCTTTGGCTACCTCTTGTCATGGATGAGAAAATTGAAATAATCAACTGAAGAAAAGTACCTGCTCTGAAGTCACAGTTGTAGTCTGTATCCTGGCAGACTGTTTCTTGCCAGTTGCTTAACATTTGGACAATTTTAGGAATTTGAAAGAAGCAAGACAATGAATCACGTGGTAGTGCTTATCCTTCCAATGCTGGAGCAAACCAGTTCCTCAGAATCACCATATTGGTGGTCTATAACTTAGCTATTATATTTCGGCACTGCCATTATACACATGCAAAAATAATGTATGGTGGGTGGGCTCTTACCTTTTTCCTTATTAGAAAGAAATAGATGGGTACAATGTGATCAAATGAGACTTACTCCAGGGATATAAGTTTGGTACAATATCCACAAATCAATAAACACGAAACACCATATATAAAAAATGAAGGATAAAAACCATATTATCATATAAATAAATGTAGAAAAAACATCTGATACAACCAAGAACCCATTTGTTATAAAACTCTCGACACAGTGTGAATAGAGGGCACACACCTCAGTGTAATAAAGGCCATATATGACAAACCAACAGCCAATATCATACTCAATGAGCAAAAACCAAAAGTGTTTCCCTTAAGATAGGAACAAGACAGAGATGTCTGCTTTCACCACTCTTATTAAACATACTATAGGAAGTCCTAGCCCCAACAATCAGACAAGAAGAAATAAAATGTATCCAAATTAGAAAGGAAGATGTAAAACTGTCATTTGCAGATGACAATATTATATATAAAAAAACATAAAAATTACTAAAACTGATAAATAGTTCCAGTAAAGGAGCAGGATGCAAAATAAATATTCAGAAATCAGTTACATTTCTATATACCAATAAAGAACTACCGAAAAGGGAAACTTAAAAAAATCACAATCACAAGTGCTTCAAAAAAAATTAAATACTTAGGAATACATTTAACCAGGCATATTAAAGACTAACTCAGAAAAGTATAAGACACTGAAGAATGACATGAAGATACAAGTAAGTGGAAGCATATACCTTGTTCATGTGTAGGAAGAATTAATATCATTAAAATGTGTATCCTACCCAAAGCAATCCACAGGTTAAACACAATTCCTATCAAGATGCCAATCATATTTTTCACAGAAATAGAACAAATATTCCAAAAATGTGTATGTCACCACAAAAGACCCAAATAGCAACAGTGCTCTTGAGAAAGAAGAGCAAAGTTAGAAGAATCATGCTACATATGAGATCATAGTAATCAAACAGAATGGTTCTGGCATAAAAGCAGACATATAGATCAATGAAATAGAATACAGATACCAGAAATAAATCCACAAATTTATAACCAATTAATATTTGACAAAGGAGATAAGACCATAGAATAGGTTAAAGACAGTCTATTCAATAAATGGTGTTGGGAATATTGGTTAGGTACATACAAAAACAATGAAACTAGTCCATCTTCTTATACCTTCTTTACATAAGATTATGCTCAAAATGGAATAAAGACTTAAATGTTATACTTAATATCATAAAAATCCTGGAAGAAAACATAGATAGTAAAATCTTGGACATTTCTTGTAGAAAATTTTTTATATAGTTCCAAGGGAAACAAAAGAAAAATAAACAAATAGGACTGCATCAAACTAAAAAGTTATTTCACAGCAAAGGAAACAACCAGCATAATCAAAAGCCCATTTAATGGGAGAATATATTTGCCAATGATACCTCTAATAAGGGATTAATAAACAATATTTATAAAAACCTTATAAAACTCAACACTAAAAAAGCATACAATCCAATTAAAAAATGGGCAAAGAACCTGAATAACACTTTTCCAAAGATTCTCAGCATCACTAGTCATCAGAGAAATGCAAATTAAAAATACAATAAGATATCACATCAAACTTGTCAGAATGGCTATCATTAATCAACAAACAAGCATTGGTGAGGATGTGGAGAAAAGTATTGTGCACTGTTGATGGGAATGCATATTGGTGCATCTACTGTGGAAAACAGTATAAAGTTTCCTCAAAAAATTGGAAAAAGAAACCAAGATGGCAGCATAGGTAAATAAATACCTGAACTGCTGCCTTTGGTGTTTCAAAACTACAACTAAAAGACAAAACAGATTTCATTCAGAACCACAGGAAGGCTGGCTGAGTGGAAATTCTACAACTAGAAGGAAAGAGAAAAGCACACTGAGACTTAGAGGAGGTGTGGAAGTAAAGACAGAGGTACCCAGGAGTGTGCGCCGAAAAGGCTGGCAACTGAGTGCGCGGCTGTCTTTTTCAGGCGGGAGGAAGACAAAAGCTCCTGAATGCTCTGAACTCCAGATTTATATGGGGAGAAATTGGACTGTCTGGCTCAGGCAGAACACAAGGGTGGCTTTCTCTTAGGGGTGCTTTCAGTGATTGCCAAGGGACACTGAGACCTGGGGGCCTCTTAGCACAGGGCTGAGGGGAAGCCATTGCTGTTTGCTCTGCCCTGAGACTCCACCCTACCCTAGCTGTGCACAGAGACTTTTATATATGAATGACCTGGTCCTTTGAAATCTAAACTTACCTAACAAACCGTAACTGTGTCAGCAAGACCCAGAACATCCAAAAGAAGGCCCAAGGCCCCACTGCAGCTTGCATTACATCAAAGTTGGACCTCATCTGGGCACCTCTAAAACCCAAACAAAGAAGAGGAATCTGCAAATCTCTCTGTATCTCCTGCTGGGTGGCCTCAGGCAGAGGCTAAATTAGCACCTTCTTGGGGATCCAAGAGCCAGTGTACCCAGGGGTTAGAGTGGGACCATCCAGATTACAACTTCTCAGATTCATAAGGGACACACTCAGAGGGCAGAAAAAGTGAGCACCAACGCCCCACTGAAGCAAGTCTTGCCTCATAAGGGTGTCTCCAGCACAGAAGTTCTCCCGTCATAGGCACAGCTGATCCTCAAAGCCAATTGACCTTGAGATCAATTCCTCTCAGTGATACCAACAACAATCAAAACTATTCCCATAGCCCACAAAGGGGTGCACCAAGAGTATCAACTTCAGATAACTGGGAAGGCTGAGCCATTGGGCCCTATATAACACCTAGCACACAAAGCTAGCCAAAATGTGGAGACAAATAAATAGGTTACAAATGAAAGAAATGAAGGAAAGCAAACTACTGGATATAGAGTTCAAAACCATGGTTATAAGGTTTTTCAAGAATTTTCTAGAAACTGCTGAGAAATTTAGTCAGACCCTTGAGGTTATAAAAAAGAACCACTAGAAATTAAGCATACACTGACTGAAATAAAAAATAATATATAGAGATCCAACAGAAGACTAGAGGATCACAAGAATCAAATCAAAGATTTGAAATACAAAGAAGCAAAAAACACCCAACCGGAAAAGCAAAAAGAAAAAAGAATCCAAAAGTATGAAGATAGTGTAAGGAGCCTCTGGGACAACTTCAAGCATACCAACATCCGAATTATGAGGGTGTTGATAGAGAGCAAAATACTGAAAACCTATTTGAAGAAATAATGACTAAAAACTTCCCCCACTTGGTGAAAGAAATAGATTTACAAGTACAGGAAGTGCACAGAACCCCAAAGAAAAGGAATACAAAGAGGATCACACCAATATACATCATAATTAAAATGCCAAGAGCAAAAGACAAAGAGAGAATCTTAAATTCAGCAAGAGAAAAGCAGTTAGTTACCTACAAGGGAACACTCATACGATTGTCAGCGGATTTCTCAACAGAAACTATGCAGGCCAGACGGGAGTGGCAAGAAATATTCAAAGTGATGAATAGCAATAATTTACAACCAAGATTACTCTAGCCAGCAAAGACATCATTCAGAATTGAAGGTTAGATAAAAAGCTTCTCAGAAAAAGCTAAAGGAGTTCATCACTGCCAAACCAGTATTATATAAAATGTTGAAAGGTATTCTTTAAGAAGAGGAAGAAGAAGAAAAATGTAAAGTTAAAAATTATGAACAACAAATACATATCTATTTACAAGTGAATCTAAAAATCAAGTGAATAAAAAATCTGATGAACAGAATAAACTGGTGAATATAACAGAATGAGGGGGAAAGAAAGGGAGTGGACTGAAAATTCTTGGGGGGAAAGGGGTGAGGGGTGCAGGAAGAGACTGGACAAAAATTGTACACCTATGCATGGGGACAGTGGGTGGGGGGTAAGGGCAGAGGGTGGGGTCAGAACCAGGTGGAAGGTAGCTATGGGGGTAAAAAGAGGAATGATCATAATAATCTGAACAATAAAGATTTATTACAAAATTAAAAATGGAACTGCTTTATTACCCGGTGATTACAATTTGGAAATATATTCATAGAAAACCAAAACACTAATTCAAAAGAATATATGCACCCCTATGTTCATTGCAATGTTACTTATAATTACCAAGATCTGGAAGCAGTCCAAATGCCCATCAGTAGATGAGTAGAGAAAAAGGCAGTGATATATTTATACAATGGAATAGTAATTATCCATAAAAAGAAGGAAATCTCACCATTTGCTACAGCATGGATGAACCTAGAGAGCATTATGCTAAGTGAAATGCTGTAAACCATTCAAAGAACAAATACCATGTAATTTCACTCATATGTGGATTTAATGAACAAAATGAACTAACAGGCAAACTAGAGACAGACTCATAGAGAGTAGGCTGACAGCTGTCAGGGAGAGGATTTGTGTGTGGGGGTGGGGAGGAGATTGAGCAAAAAAGAGAGAAAATCATGGACAGAGACAACAGTATGGTTGCGGGGAGGCAGCAGGGATGGTAGGAGATAGAGGAGGCTAGAGGAATGATAAATAGTGTTGGATGAAAACTTAATTTGGGATGGTAAACACATAATACAGTGTACAGATACATTGCAGAATTTTGCACCTGAAACTTATATAAATTTCTTAACCAGTGTCACCCTAATAAATTCAATAAAAAGGAAAAAAAGAGGGACAAAGAGACCCAAAAGAGCTGCCTTATCCTTTTCAGTAAGTGAGGATATAATAAAAAATCTGCTACTTGAAAGAGAACTCTCATCTGACCTTGTTGGCACTTTCATCTTGGAATTTCAGATTCCAGAACTGTGAGAAATACAATTATCTTGTTTATAAGCTAAAAAGAAAAGAAAGAAAGAAAGAAAGAAAGAAAGAAAGGAAGGAAGGAAGGAAGGAAGGAAGGAAGGAAGGAAGGAAGGAAGGAAGGAAAGAAGGAAGGAAGGAAGGAAAAAAGAGAGAGAAAACCCCATATTTATTATTATGACTCATAAGTTTATCTTAGAACTCACACAGATTTCAAAGTCCAGTTCCATTGCCTCTGTGTTAACTCCTTTATGAAGGGGGGGGGGGGCACGTGATCTTTAATAAACAAAATGGGGAATCTAAAACAAACAGTTTCAAAGTAGTCTTCCTGAACTTCCATCCCTAGGAAATTGATAGATGTTTAGGTCATGGCCCAGAAGCCTCTCTGCCCCAACTTTGGAGGTTTGGCTGAGCACCAAAAGGAGATATTGTAATAATGTTGCCACTGTGCTATGTTATAATTCTCTCCTGCTCCTACCTGATGCCAACCTTTCCTCTCAATCTGATGTCCAAGGACCCCCAGGGAGAATTTGTCGCACATAATGACATATATGTGTGAGTGTGTGTATAGACACATCAACACTCAAAAATGAGAGGAATTCTATATAATAAAAGCTTAAGTGGCATCACACCTTCATGTGACAACATCAGAAGATGGACACCACAAGATGGCTGGCCACAAAGATGGACAGCTCAAGATGGTTGCATGCACAGTGGAGGAGAGATCCAGTAGCCGCTCTATGCAGTGAGGCCTGGGGGTCCCATGGTTCCACGTGGCTCAGAAGAGGCAGGTTTTGGCAGAGGAGGCAAGTCGCAGCAGGGGAGGGGAGTTGGGGACGATCAGGCCAGTCTGGGAGTAGTTAGGTGTCAATCAGGCCAGCAGGGAAGTGGTTAGGGGATGATCAGGCTGGCAGGCAGAAATGGTTAGGGGCAATAAGGCAGGCAGGCAGGCAAGTGAGCGGTTAGGAGCCAGTGGTCCAGGATTGTGAGGGGGATGTCTGATTGCTGGTTGATTGGGCCTAAACCAGTCGGACCTACCCCAAGGGTCCCAGATTGTAGAGGGTAAAGACCAGGTTGAAGGACAACCCCTGTCCTGCGCACAAATTTCATGCACCAGGCCTCTAGTTTTACATAAAATGAAAATTTAGACTCAACTTAAAATCAAAGAATGCCACCACACAAAGCCTAATCTCCCATCTTGGTAGTCAGATCCAGTGGAGTATGATCTCCCTTGTGCTTCAGTCCCCCCACTCCTGGTTGTATTCCTGAAATAAGACCATCAATAGCTGCTCTAAATGCTAATTATGGTGACACTGGAGTATAAAAATACTTATCTTGGCTGCTTCACTCTTTTGCATTACCTGCTTGGCCCAGTAGATATTTAAGAAGAGACTGGTGAATACTTGCTGCCTGCCAGACTCTAATCACTATCACAAGTATCAGCATCTCCAGTACCCATTGGCTGTCCACTTTTAGGAGGAAAAATCAACAGGTTTATTTCCTCTTTATGAGTGTTCAGAGCTCTTGAATTGGATCTGTTCCAGATGCCTAATGCCACTGAAAGGCCATGGAGCAGTTCCCAGGTCTAGAACACAAGCTGGCAGGATGATGAGTTTGGCATTGGGTCCCTTTGACACATCCTGGATCTTCCAACTCTCCTGTAGGACAATTCAACATGATCCTACTATAAAGAAGATTTTTTGTTGGTTTTTTTTATTAAAATACTAACGGTCTGGTGCAGCAATTCGTGCATGGGTAGGGTCCCTCAGGATGGCCAGCAATTGGGCCAATATGGACCAATCAGGGAAGATCAAGGTTGATTTGGTCTGGCTAGCCAGGGGAAGGACTGTGGGAGGTTGGCTGGCCACAGGAGGATGGCTGTGAGAGTGCACTGACCCCAGAAAGCAGCTCCTGTGTTGAGCATCTGACCCCTGGTGGTCAGTGCATCATCACAGCAACTGGTTGACCAGTCGTAATCATCACTTAATCTTTTATATATACAGATTGATGTCTATATCTTACATTCATATATGCATATTGTAATATATCCATAAGTATATATGACACATGTATAGGGCTATATGATTTTGAAATATCACAGTGGGAAATTTAGATCTGCTATTAATCTACTAGGGGCTCAGCATGCAAAATCACAGGAGACCTAGACCCAGTGTGCTACAGGACCCAGCATCAAGTCCCCCCCGGCACTATGGGATGTAGTGTCAAGTCATCTTCTGGTGACTGGTCTTTGGTCATTATGACATCACAGCCACTGGATTTTTATTATATAAACTAGAGGCCCAGTGCACAAAATTAATGAACAGAGGGGTGGGGGTTTCTCACTGCCATTCCCTGTCAGCCTGATCTCACCCCAAAATGCCCTCTCCTGCTGGCCTGATCATCCCTAACTAACTCTGCTTTGGCCTCCACCACCATAGCTTTGTCTGGAAGAAAGTCAGATATCTGGAAGATGCCTGGTTGACCCAGTCTAATTGGCATATTACCTTTATATTAGTGTAGATCGATCATATAGGACTAGAGGCATGGTGCATAAAATTTGTGCTTGGGGGTGTATGTCCCTCAGCCCAGCCTGCACCTTCTCCAACCTGGGACCCTTCGAGCCTACTTGGATTGGGCCTAAACGGGCAGTCGGACATCCCTCTCATAATCGAGGAATGCTGGCTCCCAATTTCTCGCTTGCCTGTCTCCCTGATTGCCCCTAACCGCTTCTGCCTGCCAGCCTGCTCAACCCCTAATCACTACCCTGTCAGTTTGATTGACACCTAACTGCTTCCCTGCTAGGCTGTTTGCCCCTAAGTGCCCTCCCCTGCAGGCCTGGTATCCCCCAACTGCTTTCCCCTGCAGACCTGGGTCCCCCCAACTGCCCTTCCCTGCAGGCCTAGTTGTCCCCAACTTCTGTCCTCTGCAGACCTGATCCCTCCCAATTGTCCTCCCCTACTGGCCATTTTGTGGTGGCCATCTTGTGTCCACATGGGGGCAGTCATCTTTGACTACATGGGGCAGTCATCTAGTGTGTTGGAGTGACAGTCAATTTGCATGTTATTCTTTGATTGAATAGAATTAGATAGGATAGAAACCTGGTGCACAGTGGGGGCCAGCTGGTTTGCCCTGAAGGGTGTCCCAGATCAGGTTGGGGGCTCTCTTGGGGTGTGGGTTGGTCTAGGTGAGGGGCCTGAGGTGGTTTGCAGGCTGACCACACCCCTTGGCAATCCAAGCTGAGGCCCTGGTATCTGGGATTTATTTATATTCTATAATTGAAACTTTGTAGCCTTGAGCGGAAGTCAAGGCAGGCCAGGGCTGTGGATGTTGCCTTCCTCCATTGCCAGGGAAACCCAAGTCTCCTACTCTCTCCAGCTCTGTGGCTGCTGCCATTTTTGTTGGGATTTATTTATCTTCTATAATTGAAACTTTGTAGCCTTGAGTGGAGGGCTGGGTCTGCCAGGGCAGGCATAAAGCTTGGCTTCCTCCATTGTCAGGGAAACCCAAGACTCCTGTTCTGTCCATGACCACAGCCATCTTGGTTGTATTAATTTGCATACTCGCTCCTAATAGGCTGATGGGAGTGGCTGTGGGTATAGTGGAGGCATAGTCATTTTGTATATTTCTCTTTTATTATATAAGACAGGATTGCTTAAATGAGGGAGAAAAGCCTTTTTTAGCAGGAGGAGATGATCTTGGTGGACAAAAACACATAATCCCTATTTCTGGACTGATAGCCATATGCATTATACTGCCAAACCAGTCATTAAAAAATTGAATCACCTTCTTACACCTTACACACAAACAGTTGTTATCCTTAAAACCCCTCCTCAGCCCCCCACCTTCGGTTCTTCCTTCACAGTTCACCCAGATTTGGTTCTGAATGGTCAGTTTCTATGCAGTCAACATCTCTGGGCCTATCTACAGGCCTGATCACAGAGGCAGGGCTGATCATCATCTGCTCCAGGTTGCTGGTGAGTGGCTAAGCTGCTGACCTCTGGGAGAGATGGAGGTTTGGCTGTGGCGATGCCAGGAGAGAGAAGTAGGATCACCATGCTGCTCTCTCTGGGCCTCATCAGCAACTGCTGTGATTCTGATCAGCCCTACCTCTCTCTCTCTTTGAGAGGTCAGCAGTTCAGTTCACTTGCCTGTTGCACAGGCATCCTGGTGATCAGTCAAGCATCTGGTCATTGTGGATAGTATGACCCTGGCTCTATATATAGAGACTAGAGGCATGTTGCATAAAATTTGTGCATGTGGGCTGTGTGTGTGTCCCTCAGCTCAGCCTGTACCCTCTCTAATCTGGGAATCCTCAAGGAATGTTTGACTGCCATTTAAGCCCAATCAGACATCCCTCTCACAATCTAGGACTGCTAGTTTCCAACCACTTGCCTGCCTGCCTGACTGATTGTCCCTAACTACTTCTGCCTGACAGCCTGATCATCTCCTAACCACTCCCCTGCCAGGCTGATCAATGCCAAACTTCTCCCCTGCCAGCCCAATTGCCCCAACTGCCCTCCCCTGCCAGCCTGGTCACTCCTAACTGCCCTCCCCTGCTGATCCGGTTGTCCCTAACTGTCCTCCCATCCAGGTCTGATCACCCCCAACTGCCCTCCCTTGAAGGCCTGGAAACCCCTAACTGCCTTCCCTTGCCAGCCTGGTCACACTCAACTGCCCTCCCCTGATGGCTTGGTCACTCCTTACTGCCCTCTCTTGCCAGCCTGGTTGCCCCTAACTGACCTCCCCTGCTGGCCTGGTCATCAACAACAACTCTCCCCTGCAGACCTGGTCCCATCCCCCCCCCCCCCAACCTGCCTCCTCTGGAGGCCTGGTCATCCCCAACTACCCTCCTCTGCTGGCCTGATTGCCCACAACTGTCCTCCCCTGCTGGCCATCTTGTGTTTACATGGGGGTGGCCATCTTTGACCACTCATGGATGGCTATCTTGTATGCTGGAGTCATGTTCAATTTGCATATTACTCTTTTATTAGATAGGATAGTTCAGCTGAGACAGGGAAGTCCTGGCCTAGGGGATATGGAACTGTTTCCTGATATCTCCATTTTTTTTCCAACTTGAGAAAATACCCTGTATTGACGTTAATGATCATATTAATCTTTAATGGGCCTTATTCTACTGAACCTGCTTGTACATGCATTCTCACTGCACTTTCCTATTCATCCAGAAAGGTGACAGGGTAGAAATCATTACTCTGAAAGTGAAGCTGGGGCTCAGAAGAAGTGAGATGCTAGAGGGCATCAGGTGGGGGGCGGGTTTGAGTCAGAAAAACCCACCTCTTGGCTGGCAGCCCAGGGCCCTTTTTGAGGCTGACACCTCCATCAGAATTCAGTTAACATTTAACGCATATCTGTGACTGAATAGACTATCCACGGTTCTAGGCATTTAGTGCATAGAAAGATAAAGCAGAATATTAAACAGACATGCACTATACTGGAAGTTCCCAGGCATTGTATTGGAGTAAGAGGCTTAGAGGAGTTGTCAAGGTACTCTATATTGAAAAATGGTCATGGTTGGATTGTGCTCCTATATCTCACTAATTCTATAACTCCATTTTTATCAAGAACCTCAGACCTGAAGAGCTCAAACTGAATTTTGAAGCATATCTCATTAAAATGCACCACCACACCCTCAAATGGTGTAGGGCATGTATCATTATCTGCAGGTTTCAGATGGAGATATGGCAGTGGGAGGAAGCCTGGCCATGTATATCTTGGGTTAAAGATTCAGAGCCTGTTTCCTTTGAGCACCAACATCCATGTCTGATTCCACTTTGCCTGTAAGAAATAATAGTGAGATAAACCAACTGAGATGCTGTCATTTCAGCCTGATGTCCCCCGTGTCCCCGTCTGACCAAAATAATAAGATCAAAGCCCTAAGGCTATGATGAAAATGAAAAGCTATGATGATAGGGGAAGAAGCCATTATGAATTGGCCTGAGCACTCAAATGTCCTTAGAAAAATATGAAAAAAACACAAATGTGAATATTAAACAGTAATGATTAAAATCAGCTTAGATCCAAGCAGTGGTCACACAAGAACTAGAATTTTAAATTTGATTCCAGTGTGATCTTTTAGCATGACCTTGGGCATCCATGTGTCAATTTTATGGCTTCCAACACGGCTTAATATTTCTCATTCTGGAAATCTGTCTGCATTTTTTTAAAAGCAGGCCAAAGACACCTGTCATTAGTAACCCTAGTGACCACTAAAACGAACATGAGCCCTGGCCAAGTGGCTTGCTTGGTTGGAGTGTTGTCCCTTACACAAAAGAGTTTCAAGTTTGATTCCCAGTCTGGACACATATCCAGGTTGCAGGTTAGATCCCTGGTCTGGGCAAACATGGGAAATAACCAATCTCTCTCTCTCTCTCTCTCTCTCTCTCTCTCTCTCTCTCTCTCTCTCTCTCTCTTCCTCTCCCTCTCTCTCTCTCTCCTACATCAATGAAAACATATTCTTTGGTGAGGATAATTAAAAGAAAGAACATGAGTAACATCATCATGGACACAGACAATAGAGTGGTGAAGGCCTGGGAGGGGCAGGTGCTGAGTGGAGGGGTCAATGGGAAATAAGAAGAGACATCTGTAATACTTTCAATAATGAAATTAAAAAAAGAGAAATGTTATGCTGAGAAATCTAATCAAGAATTCTGTCATCTAATCAAGAATTCTGTCATAATCAGAGACATGTGGGAGAAGACATGGCTTCTTAAAAACTGGTATTGCACTTCTGAGAATTTACCCTATAGATACAAAAATCTCACAAGGTTATTCACTGCAGTAATGTTAGAATAGCAGACATTTGGAAACAAGATAAGTGGCCATTAATAAGAGATTGGTTGAATAAATTATGGTACATTCATACAATGGAGTAGAAATCAAATTGGAAAAATAAAGGTGAAGGGCTTTAGGTATCAATAAAGTTTCAAGGGAACTGTGAAATACATAAAGTGAGATGCATTTAAAAGAGTGTGTATGGAATGCTACTATTTGTTTTACAGTTGTGGGGGTGAATATATTCAATTACTTAATATATAGGGTGTCCCAAAAACATGTATACACACTTTAACAGCTAATATCCCAATTGATATTTTTATTTTCAACAAAACTAAGCTTTTAACAAAGGAAATCCATCCTAAAATTATATGGGAAGTTTGAAAACACAGTTGAAGTACAAACACTGCCTTTATACTTATTCAAAGTGTGCATACATTTTTGTCCCCCTAAAATGTATACATCGTTTAACAGCTGATAACTCAATTTTTACTGCTTTTCAGGTTTAACTCCTTTGAAATAATGGGTGAAGTCAGACTAAGTTTTGAACACCAACAACAAAAATCTATCCAGTAGATTTTTTTTAGGCAATACATACACGATAAAGTTTACAGTTCAAAACTGGCAAGTTGATGAACTAGGACACGTAAATATAGAACAAAATAATTCTTGATATTTGTGATTCCTTTGCTTCAAATTATCAGCAGGGCCCAGACCAGAACAGTCATCAGTTTGAAACAGGCATTGACAAAACAATGATTAATTTCTATAGATTCTTTAAAATTTTGAAAATCATCTGTATGTTAATAAACACTACTTTATTATCAAAGTGCTTATATATATATTTATTGAACACTTTCTATGCCTGAGGCACTTTTTCAGGTGCTGAGAATATGGTAGCTAACTAAACTCCCTGCCTTCAAGAAATGCATTCCTACTTGCTTGAATAGGCATTTTTAAAAATACTGGAGAAAGAGACACAGGAAATCCACAACAGTGATTACCTTTTTGGAGAGGTAAAGACTGGGCAGACATGGGACAGATGCAAGAGAGCAAATTTTCACTGTGTGGCCTTTCATATTTTTTAAATATTTATATAAAATAAAACATAAATTTAAAAAGAACAGGAAAATCTTAAATGCCTTTCCTTATTAGTCTGATATATTTTTGCTTACTAATTTATCCAAACCTGTCTTCAACTTCTTTAGCTACTTAGCCAAAGGATTATACTCTATAAAATAACCTCTTCATACTTACTTACTTGTAAAATGTAAATGAAATACCACCCTTTTTGTTTATCCTATAGGTATTTCACTCTTGGTTCCAAAACTCCATTTTCATCTAATATTCTGATATTAAATGAATATATATTTATTGTCCCCAAACCATTCATCCTATCTAATAAAAGAGTAATATGCAAATTTGACCGTATCTTTACTATGCCCACAAGCCACCAGACAATTAGGAGCGGGGGTGGGGAGGCATGGCCGAGGCAGCCGGGGCCTGGGGCGGGGGCGGGGGGGCCTGAGGAGGCATAGCTAAGGCTGCTGGGGTCCAGGGGGCATGGCCAAGGTGGCCCAGGCCACGGGGGGCATGGCTGAGTGGGACGGGGCCGTGGAGGAATGTGTCCAAGGCGACCAGGACTGCAGGGGTGTGTGGCCAAGATGGCCCGGGCCTCGGAGGGCCTAGGGGGGCCTGGAGGGGCATGTCTGAGGTGGCCAGGGTTGCAGGGGAGCCACAGGTGGGGTGTATGAGGCGGCCTGTGCTGCAGGGGGGTATGGCTGAGGGGCCTCGGGCCTAGGGAGGGCCTGGGGGGGTGTGTCCAAGGTGGCCTGGGCCTGGGCAGGCGGGGCCGAGGCCTGTTCTAGCTGGGGGTGAGCTGGCTGGGGCTAAGGCCCTGGTTGGAGGGGTGGGGGTCTGGGCTGGGATGGAGCCAGCCATCTGTCCCATTGCAGGGTATTGGCTGGGTGCCCAAGGCCTAAAGCCTAGGCCAGATGGCTCCCAGTATGTGTGAGGGGGCAGGTTGGGCTGAGGGATCACCCACCCCCAGTGCACGAATTTTGTGCACAAGGCCCCTAGTTAATCTATAAGCATTAATGAAGTCTTCCAATTATCTTTGCCTTTCCTCACTGAAGTTCTAATTTTTGCTAATAAATTTCTTTTTTCATTCTGTTACTGGCATAAACCAGCTTCTTTGCGTGTAATTAAGGTAATTAAGACTCTAGTTCTTTCCCTACTAGAATCACCAGCCACCAGCCTCTCCACTCCCATGACTAGTTTTCACCTTCATTTTTATCCCTGAAATTCTTTCCCTTCAGGAAACATAAAAAAATGATCATTTTGGAACACTTCCTTTTTCCAAAATTTCTGCCTGCCAGTAAATTAATCTTGTCTTGTCCCTCTTCCTCTAATTCCCAGTCTTCCATGGATGACTGTGCTGTGCACTCATTGTTGAGTTCTGGGGACCATCCCAGCTCCTAGTCCTATCAATCAATGTATTTTCTGTCCCTTTTCTCTCATCTGTGGCTCTAACTATTAAGATGCTTCTTCTCTTTGATCATCCTCAGCCCTTCTGCAGTATTTGAAACAGTTTTAAAACATTCATAACTGTCACAGGTCATAGGCTCTTACATTAAAGATGTCATTGTCTGCTTGTTGAACTCCAGCATCCTTGGCCTCTTACAGAGACACCTCAGGAGGGTCCCATGGACCCCACTCTCTCCAGATTGGGGATAGTACTGCATCTCCTGCAGCAGATGTTGTCATGCTCTGCCCATGTCCCCTGGGATCCCTTTCTAGGGTGACCAACTCTTCCGTTTGTCCTAAGATTGAAGGGCTTCTCAGGATATAGAATTTTCCACTTTAAACATGAATAGTCTCTGGCAAATTGGAATCAGTTACCCTAAATTTACTATTTCACCTGTACTGCTTCTCTATGTACCCTCACTCCCAAATTTCAGCACTTGTGTCTCCTCTTGGAGGGCTGCTGCTAACATCTGCTGCATCTGCTTCTCCAGAGAGCCAGAGGTGACTGGGAGTTGACAGCTCCCTTGGAAGTTCTTAACCAGTGACTGAAGGATAAGGGAGTATAGGCTCCATCCTGTCTACGATCCTGATGGGGACAATGCTGAATTATGACTTGTACTGTATCCAAATCTCCTTTCAGGGTTAGGTCACACTTACCCTCCAGGGGACTTTGCTTGGAGCCTCATCCTTACTTGGTTATCTTGCCTTTGCAGTCTCAATTCTCCATGCCACTTGTTTTTCTTGGGAACATAATCTAATAAATCACGTTCTAATCTCCAAGTCTGCTTGTGGGGATCATAAATGTTCTAGTTACCATTGTGGTGCAGAAAACAACCCTCCAACATAGTAGTTAAAACAACCATTTTATTATTTCTCATAATCTGGTGGGTTTGCTGGGCTCAGTTAGGTGGGTGTTTCTTCTATTCCTTGTGATTACAACTAGAACTGTGGTAATCTGGGGGATTTGATGGACTGTGAATGCTGGCCCTTCCTTAGGTTGCAGCTGCATCACTGAACTCTCTGCTTGCCCCTGTCACCACAGGGCCTTCTGTGTGCTGCTGTTTTTTTCACATGGTCTTCTCTAAGGACACCAGTTATTGGCTTTAGGCTCCACTAATCTAGCATGACCTCAGTTTAACTTGATTACATCTGCAAAGAGCCTGTTTCCAAATAAGATCTCATTTGCAGGTTCCTGTTGGACACAGGGTCCCTCCATCAGAGTAGTAGGGCTTCTTGCAGGCAGTTCAAAGTTGCCAGAAACCCCAAAATAGAAGCTTCCAGGCCTTCTTAAGACTTACCAAGTACTCACAATAAGTCTAGAACTGTTTTAAATACTAAGTGTATAGCAGAGAACAAGACAGATACCTGTGACATACAACTTCCATTACAGTAGAGAGGATATCACTGATCATTTCCCTTGCCTAGAACTCTGAGTCAACACACTGTGGTAGTGTGGGAAGAATATTGAATTCCATCTGACACCTGGACTCCAGCTGGGCTTTGGGTTCCTGACAGAAAAGACCATATTATAGCCTATCTCCTGGCTTCATCACATAATGTCCCTGGGCTACCATTTCCTCATCTACATAATAGATATGAATCAGAGGATCTCAGGGCCTTCCAACTGAGGCCTCCACCATTTACACAACTGCTTTCCTTTATTTGAACAACTTTCATCTCCTTCATAAGGTTTTTAGAAATAGTGAATGCTTTGGGGATGAGCAAGAAGGGGATGAGATCTTATAGAGGGGAAGAAAGATACTGAGATTCCTGGATAGTTGAAAACTGCCTCTCCTGCCCCACAAAATGTTTTCCATATCTTTCTTTTAAATTGTGACACTTCACTAAATTATTAATACACATCTGCTCAAATTCTGGCTACCATCTCAACTGATCCATTTGGCAAGAAGGATCTGGGCTAATGCCATGTGATTTTTCACCATTGCTATCTCCAGCATGCACCTGTTATAGAGAACTCCAGGTGGTAGGCAACAGATGTTCCTGAGATTTACAAAAAAAACAGGTAACTACTTTTCTAGGCTTCTTAGCATAAAAGCACAATGATACCCATTAGTATACTTTAATGAAAGAGGCCAGAGGGTCAGCCCATGCAGTGGCATTTGTGGATCTTGTTCAAAGCAAGTCAACAGAGCTGAGAATAGGTGTGTGTGTGTGTGTGTGTGTGTGTGTGTGTGTGTGTGTGCACACGAGCGCTTAGAATAAGTGTTAACACTGCTCTGAATAAAAGGTGTCTCTATTCCAGTGTGTGTTTTTTTCAAAGTGTAACACAAGAACTACTAGTACATGCTTCAAAATGACTTGGCTGTATATTAAAAAGCATATTTCTGCTCCCATTTTGGAGATTCAGAATTAATAGTCCTGGGACTTAATCATTTCCCCAAAACAATAGAAAATAATGAATTCTACTGGCATCTCATCAAGCATCTCCCAGCTCTTTCTTCTAGGAAGTTCAGACTCCAGATCAGATATTTGCAAATTCCCCTCCTGGCAGTGACCATAAATTAGACTAGCCATCCGCATACCACCACTACCCCCTCACATCCATCTACTACCATGCTCAGCACCGGCTCCTACTAAAGCTGTCAGGACACAAAACCCAATGGTGAAATAAAAAATAGAGCCTAAAGGGTCACCCCAACCAAGAACCAGCAGGAGGCTCCAACTTGAAGGCAAGGTAGCTGGGAAGTCCAGAAGGTCGGAGATGCATGGAGTGTGGTGGAAAGGGGGACAGCCAGGTGAATATGTCACAGCAGCATGTTCTGGCTGCCACACACCACAATGGGGTCAAGTTTCAAGACCCAGGAATGGGTTTTAAGATCAGATTATATTCTTTTGTTACATGCCACTGAAGAAAATTAAAATTATTATATATTGATATATTCACTTAGCAGACACTTAGTTTCTACCATTTAATCTGTTACATATAAAATTAATTCTGTTGTGTTTTTAGAGTCATTCATCTTAATCATTCAATGGGGAAATTTTATGAGGAAATTACTCAAATATTCTAAAAAAATTTTACTACCTATAAAATGCCGTAGGAGATACAACATTCAGCAAAAACTGACTTGGTCCCTGCCCTTATTGAGATTTTGTTCCACTGAGCAAGAGAGTCATTGAATAAGTAATCACATAAATAAAAGCATAATTACAAACTGACCTGAGTGTTATGACAATGAAGTTCACAGTTTCATAAGGTTAGTATATTATAGGAGAACCTGTCAGTCTTGGGGTGAGAGGTAGGAAAGTGTCTCTGAAGACTTGATGTGTGATCTGAGAACTAGAGAATGAGTAAAATTAATCTAGACTTGGGTAGGGGGTGAGGGGGGTGGTCAGGGAAGAGAGAGAATTTCAGACTGAAGGACTAGCATGTGCAAAGGCTCTGCATTAGGCTGAAGTTGCCCACATGAAAGAAGGCAAGTGTCCTGAGTACAGAGAGCAAGGAGACAGGATCCATATTGGGCTGGAGTTTCAGGCAGAGGCCAGCCTTTGCAGACCCTTGCTGGCCATGCTAAGTAAATAACTCTTTGGCAACAAATTAGGCAGGAGATGATATGGTCATATTTGCATTTTAAAAAGACCACTTTGATAGCATTGTTGAGAGCAGATGAAAAGGGCCAAGACTAGATGTGAGGGGCCTAAGACACTAGATCAGATGAACTAGAGCAGGGGCTTGGGTGAAGGTGAAGCTCTGGATGTGGAGGTAAAATGATTGCTTTGAAACATTTCAGAGGCCACAGTGGCAGTATTTAACAATGGATTATATCCAGGATTGAAGAAGAGAGGGATGAGTCAAGGATGATTCCCAGGTGTTGGGGTTGTATTGATAAACAGAGGATTGTGGGAAAGTGATGGGGGGAACACTTCAGAGGACTGTCGTTGGAGGGGGGAATTATTGAGTTAATCTTTGAATGTGTTAGATTGAAGTTGTGTATTTTTTGAGACATTTAAATAAAGACCCTGAGTAGGCAACTGAAGTTTGGGAGTCATCAATGTTGTGATGGCAATTGAACTCACACATGTGAATGTGATCACTTAGACTAGTGGTTGGCAAACTCATTAGTCAACAGAGCCAAATATCAACAGTACAACGATTGAAATTTCTTCTGAGAGCCAAATTTTTTAAAGTTAATCTTCTTCTAATGCCACTTCTTCAAAATAGACTCATCCAGGCCATGGTATTTTGTGGAAGAGCCACACTCAAGGGGCCAAAGAGCCACATGTGGCTCACAAGCCAAGTTTGCCGACCACTGACCTAGACTCTAGAGATTCCATGTAAACCAATGGCCATTTAGAGCAATGGTTGCAAACAGGGATCCTGGAGTAAAGCTACCTATAGTTCAGCCCAGCTTTGTTATTTCCTAACTGTGCAATCATGAGGAAATTATTCAAATACTCTAAACAAAATTTTACTACCTATAAAATAGAGGCAACTATATTCCCCGCCTTATAATACTGCTGGGAATAGGAAATGGCATGATGCATTAGGACCCAGGGCTAAGCCTTGAGGAAATCCAACACTTAATGACTGGATAAAGAAGGATGAGGGAACTGGCAAGCTATGGTCTGAAACTGTTTTGTCCAAATCCACTCACCAGGTCAGCATTTGTATCTGGAGCCTGCTAAGGTAGGCTCCAGATGCAAAGCAAGCCCAGAGTCCTTGAAGGGAGCCCAAAGTCAAAAGCTGGTCCAAGGCTAAAAAGGGAGATAGAGAGGAGGGGACAATGAAGCAGAGTCAGGAACCAGCTGGAAATAGGCTAAAAACAGGGGAGAAACCAGGAATCTAGGGGCTGGTATATAGTTGTTAATTGCAGATTGCCCAGAGCTTCCTAATAAAGGTAGGGGAACAGGATGGAAGAAGGCACAGAATTTCATAATATTCTTGAATGATGCCTGCTGCTCAGAATCAACTACCCTAGAAATATTTAAAATTGTTCTCTATATAAACAATGAAAGAATAAAACTTGATAGTCCTTGTAGTTAAAGAGTTTAACAGTATCTTGTTATATACATTTAGTAATGACACAATAAAATTTTCATACTTGCACATTATCTTAATGTATTACTTTTAAATATATATTTTTTCTAGTATTCTTTGCAGATATAACATATCAGACAAGAAATATTTACTTTATCCAAAACACAGTTGATAGCAAAATGTTCACTGATATGATGATAATTGTGGTGCCATCAATGTTATTATCAATGTTTCCAGTGACAATAGGATCTGGTCAAATGTGATATGTGTGTTATGAAAAAAGCACAGGCATCACATGTGTGAAGAGAAAGAGAACAGCATGCAAAGGCAAGAAACTTAATTAAGAGCAAATTTGGACTGAGACCAAATAAATAGCAATAGATTTTGCATTATTAAAGTATTGATATTGGCTCACAGTCCTAGAACCCTGTTCTCATTATTACTATGGCTTCTATTTCTCCCATTAGATTGATGAATTGCTGAAGGAAGCAAAAAGTGAATTTGTCTCAGTAAATGAAAATCATTCAATTGAGCATGACTTTCTTTGGGTCCAGCCCCAGTACTAAAATAGTCACAGGTTGAATATTAAATGGTCTTTAGCCCAGACTATTCTCAGTCAAAGGCAAACATACACTGCTTGTTCAAAGAAAGGAACATTACTACCTGAAATTTAACAAAGATCTTGGGAAATATTTAAATAGACTAAATCTACCTTTAATTTTTTCCCTGAGTAGAAATGTTGTTCTGAAAGGTCTTCAGGCTGACATGCTCTGTTTACTTATTGATTGCATGTTCCAACAGTGCCAACTGCATTATAGTCACTGGGATCATTTTTGAATCTCACCTTTTAGTTTCTGTGTGTTTTTTTAATTAGGGCATTGTAATGTATTAAAGGCAGTCAGGAAGTGAAAAGTACCTGTCTCTCCACACACACCCATAGAAACAATCAACTCTCATTCCAGGCCTCCACCCCCCAGGTCTTCCTTTTGTTGCCCTTGCTTTCTATTGGAATTTGGGGGCAGGGTAACAATCACTAACCCAATCATCACTTTCCAATTCCACACAGTTAAGAACTTGGCAAAAGGAGCAAGCAGAGAGAGGATCAAAGCACAGCACTGGCTTTACCATCAGTCAAGCTGGATTGGATAACACTGTGCGATCCAAGCACAGCATCAACTTCATATCATGGGCCAGATAACACAAGGCGCTGTGTTTAATTGTGTGGGAGAAGCTGACCTACTACTTCTGTACTCCATGTCTGCATCTGGACACTCACTGAACCATGACAGACTACCCAGTTCCAAGTGCAGAAGCAAGAGCAAGAGACCTCACTGGGCCCATTGGTGACAAGTAACCACTTGGAGAGTTGAGATGGGCATGTATATGCAGCTCCTAGGTGTACTGTGTCTATGAGCAAAAGAGCAATGGCGTATCAATACTTAACTTAAGTAAAGGACTGTGACCAAGTAGTGGCATGCTTCCCCCAGTCTCTCCAGTCAGGAAAATCATCTTTCTCTCAAGGTTAGGTGAGAAATGGCAGGGCTATAGCACTTTTCCCAAGGGGCCACTGACCATTCTAGGTGCATATGGGGAGACTATTACATTTCATTATTTCTCCAGTGGAAATAATACAGTAAGTTTTCCTTTTTGTATCAAGTATTGGTTAGGGATGACCCAGAAATCCAAGAATGGAAAGGACTTTATTGTGGTAAAGTTTATTCATGTTCACCATTTTGATGATTACTAACCTTCTTTTTCAACTAAGAAGTGGATATAGTTTGTTGTAAAAGTGTTCTGCTCCATAGACAATAGTGCTGTGATAGAATAGTTAGTCCATGAGTCTGAATACATGAATAAATCACACACCTGTTAAATTGTGTGCTGCTCATAATGAAGGGCTTGGGTGTGTGTGTGTGTGTGTGTGTGTGTGTGTGTGTGTGTGTGTGTTTAAAGCAAAATGTGGCTTCTCTTTACTTGCTTCTCTTAACCAATTTCTAATGTAATGTCTTTGTATCTCACCTTTTAATGAATTTCAGAGTACTTCATGGTGCTTGTCCATATGAATTCTAACTCTATTTATTCTCCTTATCAAGTCTCAGAATTGCAAATAAACACTGTGATTTGGCATATGAGAAAATTAAAATAGGCCAATATCCTGTATCAGTTTATATTATAAATCAAATGTGGGAGAGTAGGAACAACAGAGTCTGAAGTAGTGCCATGGGCCTGCCACTTACCTGGGTAGGTCCCCTGTGGAAGGGCATAGGGGTACAGGATACTGGAGGAAACCACCAAAGCCTTGAAGCCCCAGGTGCTCTCCAGGCTAGTAATATGGCCATTGTTTCCACCAGCCCAGGCCAAGGGAGAGAGAAAACCATGAAGCTGCTGGGCTTAAAACTTGTGCATGGAGAGCTTCTGAGTCTTTAATTGTATCTGGTAGCTTTGAAACACCTCTTCTAGAGCAGGAAAATGTACTCCATTATAAATAAGGATATGACATCTTTATCTAAGCTAAACCATAATTACAACATTGATTTTTATCCTACTTTGTAATTATTACCTCCCAAGATAGGCAAGGAAAAAAGTATAAGTCTTGGAGTCAGATCATTTAGCTTTAAATTCATGATCAACATTCTATTTGTTATTGGCCAACCTATTCACCTTACCTAAGTTTGTTTACTCAGCCAAAAAATGGGCATATAATTATCAGAGTTTAGAGCTGTTGAGGGAATTAAATGAGATTGTGTGTACGTGTGTGTGTGTGTGTGTGTGTGTGTGTGTGTGTGTGTGGTGTAAACATGAAACACATTCAAATTAAAATAGACCTGTAGAAGTTACATACTTTTATTGGATTTGACCACTTTTTGACTTGCTTACTTATTTATTGGTGCTTCTGGTCAACATATATTTTGTTGTAACAACATTAAAAGAGGTTCTTTAACTTGAAATATCATAAAAACAAAGAAAGATCGAGAAAGAGAGGAAAAATCAAAAAAGAAAGGGAATTGAAAAGGGTGGAAGGCCATATTACTAAGAACTACATAGAATTGATTCAGCCACAGTTGCATTGATAAACTGCATGTTATCAATGCAGTTCTGATATAACTTACATTCTGCCTCACTAAGAACTTAAGAAGAGACCCACAGGATTTCCTTTCCTCCTTGTATGAACTAAGCTGAGCTGTGCTGCACACACCCAGAAGCTGTGTTCTCTAGTCAGCCCCTGTTCTCAGTGTTTTCTCATTCACTGGCTCCAACTTCACTTTCCTCTGAGTAGAGCTCTCATCACTGCATTGCTAAGGAGGGTTTTTTACTCTAGTAACTGAGTCAAAATGCTGACCACTATTTATTTGGAAGACCATTGAAATACTTCTTTTTTTAATTTTTCTTTCCCTGAAGCTACGTTTCTCTTTTTTATCTGAACATTCTATGTCCTACTGTAGAGCTGAGGAGATTTTACGTTAGTTAATCTTTTCATTCTTTGCTCCTGTTGGTAGAAGAAGTAATTTCCACATTGGTTTTAACTTGAACAATGGATTCCCTCACTGAATGAAACATGAATACCATGGCATTTTCCGTATAATTTTTATAAAGGTTCATGTGGCTGTAGTATGTCATGGCCATAATCCTTAACTATTTGTATCCATGTTGAGCAGGTTTCTAAAGCGTTTGAAGTTATGTTTCAATCTGTATCTGTTAACTTCAAGTGGCATTATCAAATTTATAAGGGCTTTCTAGCCTAATAAAATAATTAAATAAGAGGCATTAATGAAAGCCATCTGACCTCCAAAATACTGCTTTTTCTCCCTCACCCCAGAACTTTTCTATAGCTCCTGAAATGATCAGAATTGCTTATTTATTCTTCAATCCACAAGTATTTATTGAGGTCCTTTAAGTATTGAATCACAGAACATGAATCCCTGCACATGAATCTGTGTGCAAGTAGTTCTCTGTGGGGCATGGCTGCTCTGTGCCCACTGCTCAGAGGCTCTTCGTGGCCCAGAGGCTCATCTGTGGCTGGGCTCAGAATGCTTGCCTCATTGCCAGGGCAATGGCACAAACCTTCTGTGCCCAGCCTGGCCAGAGACCCATCTGCAGCTGGGTGTGGAATTTCCAACCTCCCAGCCTCTCCGTGCCCACTGCCTAGAGGCCCTCCATGGCCAGGGTAGAAAACTTGCCTCATTGCTGAGGCGACAAAGCAAGCATTCCACCAGGCCACTCATGCTGCCCACTCTCAGCGATCACCCCCTTGGAACTGGAGGACTCTAGTGGGGCTGAGAGGACTGGGCACCACAATCTTATGGCTATGGGTTCTGCCATCTTTGTGATAGAGTGATAGTTAATTTGCATATTACCGTTTTATTAGATAGGATATATATTCTATCTAATAAAAGGATAATATGCAAATTTGACCATACCTTTGCTACACCACAAACCATGCCCACAGTCATGCCCACCAGCCAATCAGGAGCAGATTATGCAAATAAACCCCAACCAAGATGGCTGCCACCACTGAGAGCAAGAGGAAGGCTTGGGTTTCCCTGGCAACAGAAGAAGCCAAACTTTCTGACTGCCATTGCCACCCTAGGCCTCCACTCAATGCTACAAAGTTTCAATTATAAAAGATACAGAAATGGCTGCAGCCACTGAGCTGGAGAGAACAGAGGCTTGGGTTTCCCTGGCAATGGAGGAAGCCAAGCCTCCACTCAGGCTACAAAGTTTCAAACAGAAATGGCTGCCACCACCGAACCAAGCAGAATGCTTGGCTCTGCTCCAGGCTACAAAGTTTCAATTGTAGACATAAATTAATCCCAGATCCCAGGGGCTCTGAGGGGTGTGGCTCACCTGCAAACCTCCTCAGGCCCCTCGCCCAGGCTGCCCCTTTTCCCAAGGGAACCCCCACCCTGATCCAGGACACTCTTCAGGGCAAATCAGCTGGCCCCCACCTATGCACCAGGCCTCTATCCTGCCTAATAAAAGAGTAATTTGCAGATTGACAATCACTCCAACCACAAGAGGGCTGCCTCCATGTGGTCAAAGATCCTGCCTCCATGTGGACACAAGATGGCCACCACAAGATGGCCAGCAGGAGAGGGCCATTGAGAGGTTCCAGGCCCTGCAAGGTAGGGCAGCTATGAGCAATCAGGCCAGCAGGGGAGGGTAGTTGGGAGGGACCAGGCATACAAAGGAGGGCAGTTAGGGGTGATCAAGCCTGCAGGGGAGGGCAGTTAGGGGTGACCAGGATGGCGGAGGCGAATAGTTGGGGGCAAATAGGCTGGCAGGGGAGCAGTTAGACATCAATTAGGCTGGCAGAGTAGTGGTTAGCGGGTGATCAGGCTGGCAGGCAGAAGTGGTTGGGGCAATCAGGGAGGCAGGCAGATAAGCAGTTTGGAGCCAGCAGTCCTGGATTTTGAGAATGATGTCTGACTGCCCGTTTAGGCCAGATTCTACTGGGATCGGGCCTAAATGGGCAGTCGGACATTCCTTGAGGGATCCCAGATTGGAGAAGGTGCGGGCTGGGCTAAGGGACATCCCCTACCTCCCATGCATGAATTTCATGCAGCGGGCCTCTAGTATATACATATATATACATATATACATACCTGAGCCCCAGTGCCCCTTGAAAAGAACTGTGGGCCATTAGGCTGTGGTGGGCACAGGGGCAGGTCTTGGCCCGTCCTCCACACCCCCACCTGGCCCCTTCCACCATGGCCCTGGTCCCCTCTTTGCTGGCACCTAGCTACTGCAGCTCCCACACTCTTATGGCACTGGCCCTACTCATACCTGCTGACAGGGCAGAATGATTGGGACTGGCACCAGCAGCAGGTGCAAGCAGTGGCTGCTGCCCCAATCACTCCTCGGGGGGGGGGGGGGGGTTGGAGAAGCCCTCAGGGGTGATCGGGGCCAGCCGCTGCTGCTTGCACACACTAACAGTGCCAGTGCCATGTAATTGGGACCAGCACCAGGGGCCAGCAGTGGCTGTGAGCAGCAGCTCTGGTGTGTGTAGGGCCATCACCAGCAGTAGGTCTGAGAGGTGGCTGTTGGCCCTGCTGGTCCTTTAGGAGTAGGGGAAGATGGAGAACTCCTGAGGGACGATTGAGGCCAGTAGCCACAGCTCACACCCGCTAATGATGTCGAGCGATTGGGGCCAGCACTGGGGGCCAGCAGCGGTTGCAAGTGGGGCTTGTACCAGCAGCAGGTGTGTGTGCCTGGCAGGACCATGATGCAAGGAGCAAAGAATTTCCAGTAATCACCAGAGGCCTGCCCTGATGACAGCAACTGTCTGGTGCCCTTGCTCATCTGTTCCACCTTCCTGCCATAGCCAATGACCTCCTTGTTCCATGCTTTGCCTCCTGCTGCAGATGCCCACCATGTTCTGCGTGTGCCCCTTTGGTGGTCAGTTGTTGGCAACCAGTTGTTGGCTAGTTTTGCTGTTTGGTCTATTTGCATTTTAGACTTTTATTATATAGGATATATGTTATACACATGCAGAGCTCACAGTCCAACTGGAAGGGGGCATAGATTTGCAACCTCGGGAACTTCCTGGGAGAAATTTAAAATTGGCTCCATGCATGGAGGGCAAGTAGAGACCAGAGAAAGAGGCAGACCACTTTAGATTGTTGGGTGGCAGTTTTAAAAAGCAAGAGAACTTACATATGAGACTTGTCCTGGGAGGCTACAAGACAAATAGATTGCAACCATCTACTAGAATCTTATTATTTTATATAGAGATCCTAAAGGTATTCAGTCACATATTTCAGTATTTGATCCACATGGTCCCAACAACACATTGCTCTCTCAGGGCTGTGTCCTTTATGAGGTTTCTTATGCCAGAAAAATGGACAGAATGTACATTCCCAAGATGAGGGGTGAGGAGTGAGCATGATTGTCCAAGTCCAGCTAGCGGTCAATCAAGGGTCACATTCTGTTGTTGGCCTCTTCCAACCAAGTACAATTAAACAGGTGATCACAATAACAATGCTGCATGCCACAACAGGAAAACTTTCCTGGGAGCCTTGCTGGAACTTCTAACTTGTGGGGCAGAGTGAGGCTGGAGGAAGTGGGCATTTAACAACCTCTTGGTGCCATTCTTTTGAACTAAGGCATCTATTTTCCCCTGTTAAAATGCAAACCACTTATTTAGAAGAATAACACTTTCAGATCATAAGAACTGTGATATTAGCACAGATAAATGCTCCCTTCTCCCCCCGCCCCCCTAAACTGGGGCCATTAGGAAATAAATATTAGAATTGCTAAATTTTAGATGGATTGCAAAAGGAAAATGAAGCCCTGGCACTGTTTAAAGAACAGAGAGACACTTCTGTGGGCGATTTTGTACTTGCAGAGATTTTGTGCCCAGCGGTGAGATTAGGGTTTATACTAAAGACTTTGAAACAAAATGCAGCTACAGCAATAATTTACCCCTACATTACCGTTTTTCCTAAAACCTACACTACTCTGGAACTAGTCCTTACAAGTCCCACTCACCAAAGAAAATGTCTCAGCTCGGCTTCTAGATAGCCAAAGGAAAGTGTGAGAGGAAAATTATCTTTATAAAATCTGACATGTCTAAGGTTGTTGTGCACCAACTTACGTTTGGCTGAAAAAATCTATATTGTCTTCCTTACAGGTCATATCTATGACCCTCCTTCTATGTGAATTATTTATGACTGTGTGCTTCTACCCCCAACATAAACATTGGCCGTTTATTATTTCATCACATTATGTAAACTTGTGCTGGCACCTACACTTCCTCATTCTTACAGCATTTCAGAAGTCCCAGTAGATGAGTTTCCTGTTTATTATCTAGAAAAACTCAACTGAACATAACATGGCCGCAACATGATTTATATAGGCTCTCCAGATGTAATAAAAATCTCTAACGCTGATCCCAATCTGTCTGTGTTCTTTTTTAAAGATTTATCAAGTGACTTCCTTCCTTCTATTAAGCAAATAATAACTGTTTCATTGTGAAAATGAAGAGAGTTCAGGAGTAACCAGCAACTGAGAGTCTTGTTTAGATGCCCCTCCCTGCTGTGAACTCTGAGAACCAGGATCCCTACCTCTCCTCCTCCTCCTGGCTGTGTTGCCTGTGTGTGTGTGTGTGTGTGTGTGTGTGTGTGTGTGTGTGTGTGCTCGTGTGCGGCGTGTGCGCCCATGCAAATGTCTGGAACAAGAAGGAAGTAACCTTAGAATTCCCACCCTTCTCCCTCGAAGATCTGTCCCTGGTGTTTCAACACAGAAGTGGGAAAATGGTAACAAATTTGAATACCATTTTACAGTTTCACTTTCACTTTTCCCCAACAACACAGAAGAAGGTGGATTAGTTAGTCACTTCTGTTTATGGACTTTCAACCTATGGGTGTTCACAGAGGAAAACAGACTGCCCCATGAGAACACTCTACATGGTTCAGCAGATGATGATGGAACATATGCTTCTGACGTTTGTACTTTAAAACTGTGCTGTTTATCATCAGTGCAGTTTGCTTTGCGCTTATTTTAAAGATGATTTTTAAGTATTATTAACCACACTGGGTCCAATAAATGCCAAAGCAATGAGAGTGTTAAAAGTCCTTGTCAACATATACAATTACCATGGAAACAGAATATACTTTTAAAATTTTAAAGTGGTGATAAAAAGAGGACTGTTTCATGGAATATAGAGTTAATATTTTCAAGAGTAGAAATAATTTTTAAAAACAAAAAGCAAATCATGTACCATACAAAAGGTTGTGCCTGCACCAGCAACAGAAAGGAAGAGACGCACAATAGAACAATTTTTAAGTGTGCAGCTGGAACATGGTAGGTAGGAGCCTCATGTTAATTCTAGGCATTGGAAATGTTTAAGGATTAGCAAAGGGGCCCTGCTTCTGAAACTCAGAAAGCCTCTTCCAATATGGCGTTCATCCACACAGAGGTGGGGTGCTGAAAATGGAGGCGATTTGCTAAGGAACAGCCCAGGACATCCCCAAGAAGGGCAATTATCTGCCTCCTCAGGCTTCGAGTAGAAACAAATAAGGGTGATTTGGGGACAAGAGATCACTCATTTATTTAAATATATATATTCAATGCTTCCTAGGTGCCCAATATTATTCTCTCAGCTAGGCATGCCTGGTGTTGGACATGTATGAGCAAGAACACCAGTCTTAGTAAAAAGATTAAAAAGCTGATTCATGCTCCTATTCCTGGAAAAGCATTTGGGACTGCAAGCTTAGTCACTTTGGACTTTCCAACAAATAGATTCACTCACAACTTGACTGTAAGTAGAGTTTTTTTTTTTTTTACTACTATTTTTAGTCTACTGATGAAAGTAAGCTCTGGAGAGGTTAAGAGGTATGCCCCAAGTAGTCAGAGGTAGAATCTAACTATTGACTTCAAATCAGTGCTCTCTTCTATTACATCACAATTCTTTAACATGTGGTCTAACTTATCCAAAAATTGACCAAAAACAGATCCCTCATATTTCCCCCTTCAGTTCTTTAAAGCAAATGACATTTGATGTCTTAGATTTTCTTTTTTACACATGATGAAGGTTATTTCCTAGTAGTCTACACAGTATTGTACTAAGTATTACTAAACATGGTATTATCATCTAAAATTAACACTTAATTAGAGTTCATCAAGGATCTAATTCTATATTCTGCTAAGAAGATGGAAAAATACCAAAAGATGGTCAACTTTGGCATGTGACCTACTTAAAGACATGCAGACAATTTGGAACTTGTGTAATTTTTAGTAAATAGACTGTACAATTTGATCATTATCATGAGTGGGCTGGAGATTTCAACTTATGCCACTCTTTAACTATATCTCATTTTTAATTTAATTTTTAATTTTCACTTTAGTATGTAGTGAGTTATTGGGTTAATTCTATAGTGAATAGTAATGTATCAATAGTATTTTGGTTCAAAATTATCTGAAGACTATATTTTAAAACATAGGGTCTTTAAAGCTTACATTAAGCTTTTTTTTTTTTTTCTGAAGCACATACATGGAGAATCCACCTTCACCAGCAAAGGTACTTACACAGAGACACTTGTTTGTTTGTTTTTTTAATTGATTTTAGAGAGGGAGGAAGGAAGAGAGAGAGAAAGAGAAAGCAAGAGAGAGAAACAACAATATGAGAGAAAAACCTAAATTGGTTGTCTCCATACCCACCCTGAGAGGAAATTGAACCTGCGATTTTTAGGTGCATCAGATGCTGCTGCAACCAACTGAGCCACACTGGCCAAGGCGAGACACTTAAAAAAAATCAAATAACTTTTTAATTGGAAAGTGAGAATGAGAAGAGTGATCAAAGTATTTTCCACCTCTGCTCAAAAACATCTGGGCGTCACCTAACCTCTAGAATATGATGACTACCCTCCTTTATGTGTAAGTGCCATTCACAAATGGATAGCTAAGAGCTGATCCCAGTCCGTTCTCCCTTGGAGCCTCCCACTGTCGAGGCTGGAAGCAAAATACCCGTTTTCCCATTTTTCTTGAAGTTAGAGACAAATATGATCCTGTCGGGACTGTGAGAAGTAAAGGGAAGTCTTCTGGGGGAGATTACTTAAAGAGCTTGTTCTTTTTGCATAAATATGGACACTCCCACTTCAAAATTCTTCTGGCATTGAAGGCAATGCCTGGAACAACAGCCATTCTATAACTGTGAAGAAAGCAGCAACAGGATCTCGGGATGCAATGTTAAAACCCTGAACCTCTGCTGACAGTTGCCTATCTACAAATTTCTTATTACAAGAGAAAAAATAAACCTCTCATTTGGTGAGGTCAGTGAGAATTGAGTTTTTGTTAGGATCCAAAAGCATTTTCACTTGGGGTGGTTAACACACAATACGATGTATTATAGAACTGTATACCTGGTTAATATAATTGTATTAACCAATGTCACCCCAATAAATGCAATAAAATTACAAAAAAAATAATTTTTAAAAAACACGTTTTCAGCCTGGACAGTATGGTTCAGTTGGCTGGGCATTGTGCCATGCACTGAAAGGTTGCCAGTTGAATTCCTAGTCAGGGCACATGCCCAGGTTGTGGGCTCAGGCCCCAGTAGGTGGTGTGCAGGAGGCAACCTATCAATGTTTAACTCTCACATCAATGTTTCTCTCTCTCCCTCATCTTCCCCTTCTCTCTCTAAAAATCAATAAAAGAGAATATAAAAAAATAAAGAAATAAGAAAGCATATTCACTAATACTAATGAATGGGAAAGTAAGGATTTAGGCAGTGACTTTTACGTGTAGTTCTTTTTTATAACTAGTAGCCCTGCACACAAATCCGTGCTCCAGTAGCTCTCTGCGGGGCCTGGCCGCCCTGCACCCACTGCCCAGAGGCTCTCCATGGCCCAGAGGCCCATCCACAGCCGGGCACGAAACACTTGCCTCATCACCGGGGCGACAACCAAGTGTTCCGTGCCCCAGCCTGGCCAGAGGCTCATCCACAGCTGGGAAATGCAAACAACTTCTGTCCCTGTTCTCAGGAATTCCGATAAAGGGCTTCCTTCCTCTCTCTTGGCTGGCTTTCACCCCTGTGCTGCCCCCACCAGGCCCTCCTGTCACACCATCCTCCACATCCTTTGCCCTCTGGCTGCCTGGACTTGACCTTGCCTGTGTACCAGCCTGGCCAGAGGCTTATCCACAGTTGGGTACAGAATATGTGCTTCATCGCCTTGGTGATGAAGCAAGCATTCTGCCTGCCAGGCCACTCATGCTGCCCGCTCTCAGCAGCCCCTCCCCCCCCCCCCCGGGACTGGGGGACTCTGGTGGGGCTAAGAGTGGGAACCCATCTTGTGGCTATGGGTGTCACCATCTTTGTGATGGAGTGATGGTTAATTTGCATATTACCCTTTATTAGATAGGATATTGTGTGTGTGTGGGAGGAGTGTTCCAGATTCAAACAGACTTATAAAATTAAAAAAAATTGAAATATAACTCCTTAAGTGCTAAACAAGTTCAAGTGTTCATTTTTATTAGATCTCTCTCAACTCCATGCTTTTGCTAGCACTACAGGCACATTTGTGCACACACCTGCTCAGAGACCTATATTTGCCCCTATTACCTAGTGCTGGCATGATAAATTGGTTTCATCTCAGGCACCAACATTGACAGATTGGCAGTGGCCTTCTGGATCGCCATGCTGAGAATAGTTTTGAGGAAGGCAACACAACTGGTGAGGAAGAGTGTTGTGATCAATCGGTCATGTTCGCCCTGAATGTGAAAAACGGGAGTGGCAGCACCTGTGTTTTTGTGAGCTTTTCCAGTGTATCAGATTTTAATTACTCAACTGACTGCCATCTCTTCTCTCCTCTCCACCATGTTAGTAGGAATTTTGTATTTTCAGATTGGGATATTTACTCTTTTTACTGGCTAGAGGATATGAACTAGAAAGTCAGGGTATGCTAAATTAAACAACATCCAGCTAGGGTATTTAGGTTGGAATTGTAGAGAAAACAGTATGTGTGAGAAAAATTTAATCTATGCTGCGCTAGCCATGGGGTGCACCACTTGCTTCCCGCTTCAGGAAAGTTTGCCATTCAGCTGCAAGAAAAGCAGTTAACTGACAGCGTCCAGCTGCTGTGCCTGCAGAACTCAACTCTCAAGCCCAAGACAGGTGCTCAGACCCTGACTGAGCGTGGTGGGGAGTCACAACCTGGCCACTTCCATCCAGTGCAGGGCTCCGCTGTAGGTGATCTTTGCTCTGGGACTGCTATTGCTGCATTGGTTACAGCCTCATCAGATCCGCATCATGGTCTGAGATACTCCCAGCTGGATTCTGCTTTTCTACCTTTTACAAATGCCAGATCAGCATCTCTGCCCCAACCTGCTCCTTCTCCCTTAATGTTTCACAGGTGGTAGTTCTTCTCTTCATATCCTCCTCACTCCATTAGAGTGTCCGCTTCCTGTGGGACCCAAACTGCTACCCATAACGATACGATACAAGGATAGAATAAAAATGTTACTTTTATTTCCTTTCTTCTCTTTCCTTTTCTTTCCCTCCCTTTTACTAACAGAATGTGTAAGTATTTGATTCATCACTGTATATGTTTAACCTTATATTCTGGCTAAGATTTTGTAGCAGTTCCCTGTTGACCAGACAAAGACAAAGAGACTTTTAACCCAGCCTGAACTTACAGCCTGACCACCAGAAATGTGGAGGCTGATCGATTCAGTCTCAGAAGCCACTGGATGACACACAGCAGATCACTACTTGACAGGTTTCAGAACACTGACCAAACTGTTCCTGGCACCAGTACTGAAGACATTCATCAAGACCCAAGACCTCACAGGGACTCAAATTCTAGGAAAAACTGCAAATTAGCTGAATCCCCCTTTTGTACTTCCTACCCACATTCCTTTTCCCTGATTCTCCTAAATAAACTTTGTTCTAACAAGCTTAAGAGGAAGGTGGATGTTAGGATTTTTACCATCACCTGCCCAGATTTCTAGCATCTGATGTTAAACCCACACTTATAATCCTATCTCTGTTTCTGCTTTTAATCTGGGTAGCACAAGCACCGGACTTATTTTGACCTCCTGTTTCAGATATGGCTGCCTATATTTACAAAGCATTCATATTACATGTACAACATTTCAAAGGAGGCAAAGTGCCATATTGGCTTGGGCATCAGAGAATCTGGATTAAAATCCCAGGCACTTATCATGGAGTGCCATTGAACTAGTGCCCTCATGTTTAAAGAAGATGCTAATGGTGATACTTGATAGGATAGTGTGTGGATTAAATGAGATAATAGCCATGAAATCGATTTCTAAACTATTAAGCACTACATAATTTTTAAGTTTCACTATTATTATTCCAAGTAATATTAAATACCAAGTACCTACTGATCAATTAACATTCTTTTATAAATCTCCATTACCCTCGTACCAGGATGCAGGTGCTGACCTAAGAAATGAGGTGGGCAAAGACCCTGCTCTAGTGAAGCTTACAGTTTTTAAATTAACTAAGTAAATGAGCTTCACTTTTTAAACATTCAGTTAGCAGCATTTTGCTCACAGGGAAGGCCATCTCTCTGGCTCCTTTCAACTCTAATAGCAGTTTGGTCTTGTCCCAGGGTTTGCCTTTTGTTGATCTTTCCTGCTGAACTGACTTTCTTTTCGTTTCACCATCATGATGCTGTGAATCCGGCAGGAGACTAACAGACTAGAGTGATAGCTTTCCCTTCACCCACAGATCAGCTGGCCCAGCCACTTGCTTTATACACTTGCTATTTTTCTCTCCTTTCTGAACTTACCCCCTTTTCCTAAACATCTACCTCTCAACCTCTCTGCTCCATTTCTCTTTTTGTCATTTTGTGCTTCCCCTTTTGCTGTCACCCTGAGTGGGGGAGGCTCTCTCTGTTTCTTCCCATAATCTTGCTGTCTTGCAGAAAAGAACACACTTCCTGGCAGAGATAACAGGAAAACACACCTCTCAGGAAACAAAACCATGGCTTCTCACACTTTCTGGGGCCTTGTGGTCATAGGCATCAGCATGTGTTTCTCAGAGGTTTCTTCACTTTAAATTGACTCAGGCCTCTACCAGGCAGAGAGGGATGCAGCCATCACTACTGCTGTGGTCAGGGCCAGCTGGTCAGCATGCTTTGAGAGGCTGGCTGGAATTGGCTCTGTGAAGTGCCCAATGGCATAAAAGCAGATTCCTCTGGTCCAGTACAAAAGAGAAATATTTCACAATATTCTACAGCCATAATTTTTAATGGATTTTCTTACTTATTACCCTAATGTCTAGAAGACTAGCAAGAGATCTACTATTAGAAATTACTGTTAGAAATAAATATGTGCGTGTATAAATATTCTATCTATCTATATAAAATCTATGAACATATAATAATCTGGACACTCAGTGTATGTGTGTGTATATATGTATATATATATATATATATATATATATATATATATATATTACACTAGAGGCCTGGTGCATAAAATTCATGCACAGGTGTGTGTGTGTGTGTGTGTGTGTGTGTGTGTGTTTGTGTGTGTGTGTGTGTGTGTGTCCCTCAGATCAGCCTGCACCCTCTCCAACCTGGGACCCTTTGAAAAATGTCCCACTGTCCGTTTAGACCTGATCCCGGGCAGTCAGACATCCCTCTCACAAACCAGGACTGCCGGCTCCCAACCACTCACTTGCCTGAGTGCCTGATTGCCCCTAACTGCCCTCCCCTGCAAGCCTGGTCTCCCCCAACTGCCCTCCCCTGTAGGCCTGGTCCCTCACAACTGCCCTCCCATGCAGGCCTGGTTGCCCCAAACTGCCCTTCCTTGTAGGACTGGTCCCCCCTCCCCCAAAAAAAACAACTGCTCTCCCCTGCCAGCCATGTTGTGGCAACCATCTTGTGTCCACATAGAAGCAGCCATCTTTGACCACATGGGGGCAGCCATCTTGTGTGTTGGAGTGACAGTCAATTTGCAAAATAACAGTGGAGGCTAGTGTTGAAACAGCCCAGAACCCTGGGGTGGTGTGTGAAAGAAGAAGAAGAGCCTGCATTCACTTTCTTGTTCTGTCAAATTTCTGACATTAGATAGGATTAGAGGCCTGGTGCATGAATTCATGCATGGGTGGGGTCCAGCTAGCTTGGTCAGAGGGTGAGGACATGGGCAGTTGGCCAGCCAGCTTGATAGTTGAACTCTTGGTCAAGGGGACAATTTGTATAATAGCCATTTATTATATAGGATATACACTGAGTGGCCAGATTATTATGCATTCAGAAATCATAATAATCTGGCCACTCAGTGTATATAGTAGAGGCCCAGTGCACAAAATTCATGCATGGGAAGGTGGGGGAGGGTATCCCTCAGCCCAGCCTGAACCCTCTCCAATTTGAGACACCTCAAGGGATGTCTGACTGCCCGTTTAGGACCAATCTGAGTAGGATTGGGCCTAAACGGGCAGTCAGACATCCCTCTCACAATCCAGGACTGCTAGCTCCAAACTGCTCACCTGCCTGCCTCCCTGATTGCCCCTAACCACTTCTGCCTGCCAGCCTGATCACCCCCTAACCACTAACTTGCCAGCCTAATTGATGTCTAACTGCTTTCCTGCCAGCCTGTTTGGCCCCAACTTCCCTCCTCTGCCAGCCTGGTCACCCCTAACTACCTCCCCGTGCAGGCTTGTTCATTCCCAACTGCACTCCCTTGCAGGGCTGGAACTTCCCACTGTCCTCCCCTGCTGGCCATCTTGTGGTGGTCATCTTGTGTCCACATGGAGGCAGAATCTTTGGCCACATGGGGGCAGCCCTCTTGTGTGTTGGAGTGATGGTCAACCTGGGTGTTACTCTTTTATTAGATAGGATAGAGGCCTGGTGCATGGGTGGAAGCCAGCCGGTTTGCCCTGAAGGGTGTCCTGGATCAGGGTGGGGGTTCCCTTGGGTTGTGGAGTAGCCTGGGAGAGGGGCCTATGGTGCTTTTCAGGCCAGCCACACCCCCCAGTGACCCAAGCAGAGGCCCTGGGATCTGGGATTAATTTATGTTCTATAATTGAAACTTTGTAGCCTGGAGCGGAGCCAAGCCTTCTGCTCCCTCTGTGGCAACAGCCATTTCTGTGTGAAACTTTGTAGCCTAGACTGGAGGCCTAGTCTAGGGCTGCAGAAGTTTGGCTTCCTTCATCGCCCTGGCAACCCTAGCCTCTTCTCTGTCCAGCTCCGTGGCTGCCGCCATTTGTTGCTATTATGTATCTTCTATAATTGAAACTTTGTAGCATTGAGTGGAGGCCTAGGCCAGCAATAGCAGGCAGAAAGCTTGGCTTCCTTTGTTGCCGGGAAAACCCAAGCCTCCCTCCTGCTCTCAGTGGCGGCAGCCATCTTGGTTGGGGTTTACTTGCATAATTTTCTCCTGATTCGCTGGTGGGCTTGACTGTGAGCATGGCTTGATCAAAGGTATGGTCAATTTGCATATTACTCTTTTATTAGATAGGATATACTAGAGACCTGGTGCATAAAATTTATGCATGGGTGTGGTCCCTAGGCCTGGCCTGCAATCGAAGCACAGGTCCCAGCTGACCTCTGGGTCCTGGGCAGCACCTGGGCCCCCAGGGACCCATGTGCTCCTCTCCACCTGAGTCACAGTGCCTGAGGCCCCACCCAGAGATGCGGTGAGTTCTGCCAGATGTCGTGGGCCAGGACGCAGCCTGGGCCTCTGGGCCGCACAGAAGCCGGGCAGGCAGCATGCTCTCTCCAGGCCAGCCTTGCAGACTGGCTGTGGCGGGAACCCGCAGGGAGCCCAATAGGCCCTGTGGTCCCGCTGGCTATGGCCTGGCTAACCTGGAAAAGCCAGGTGGATGTGGGGCAGGCTCCTCTTAGGGTGCCCAGCCCCAGCCCCCAGGTAGCCAGCAAGAGGTCACGCATCACCAATGCTGTGTTCTGTGCCACCCCCTGGTGGTCAGCACACATCATAGCGAGTGGTTGAACTCCTATTGGTCGAGGGGACAATTTGCATATTAGGCTTTTATTATATAGGATATATATGTACCTGCACACACCTAGTTGTATGTCTGACACAAGGTTCACAAAATACATGTGGTGCTCAATTTTTTAATATTTCTTTTTAATCTTATCTATAATAAGTTTTCTTAAATGCTGGTGATGACCTGGAGCTTGTTATCCTAGGTCATGACCAACATTAACATTGTGTATGTATGTGCCATTTCTATTCAATGCAGTATATCTTATGAATCCTCTCTTGGTGTGATTTTTTAAATGCATAAAACAAAATTAAAAAAATCCCACAAAAATTCATAGGATTACAGTTCTATGTTTTTAAATGCATAAAACAAAATGCATAAGATTAAATTGAAATACAGTCCTATTTCTGGGCCTCTGAGGGTAGGGGAGGCGTATACAAGGACGCCAGGTTAAGAACCCTGCATTACCACATTGATTTCACAGCCAACTGCTGAGCCACAACCTACAGTTTGAAAAATGTGTCCATAGACAAAGCCTCAGCATATTTTGTAAAAATTAAATATTTCAGATGCTTATTATCCTGTTATGGTTTATTGCTCTCTTTCACCTCCCTTTCTCTGTGCTTTCCCTTCCAGTCATACCCACCCAGCCACTCCACCCTCCCATCTCATCCTCCCACACACATGCAGATCTTAGGTCAGATATTTGAAATGAGAGGGGGCACCAGACCACTGGGTCCAGCCTCTCCTATCCCCCGAGTGCCCTGACTATTGCTGCCTCCTAGCCCCTCTGGCTTCTGCCTCAGAATGATCTCAGTGGCTCTTTATCTCAGTAGACCAGGGTTCACAGTTGTAGCTTTCTTGGTTTGCTTCCTGGCATTGTCATCCAAAAGCCCTAGAATAACAGTGGAGGCTGATGGTGAAACAGCCCAGAGTCCTCAACCTTCATTTTCCTGCTTCAGCGAAACTTCTCTGACAACGGTCTCCTTTTGATAGGCAGAGGCTCACATCTCAGCACAAGCCAGTTGCTCTTTGCCACTCCCAGCCTGCAGCTGAAGTCCCAACTTGGCTCAGGGTGACCGTGCCCTAATACATTGTGTCCCTAACACACTGAGTCCCCAAAACAGAGCAGCACAAGGAAGGGGTTCTGGGGAAAAAATATAGTTACTGCCACACTGAATTATGCAGGTGCTTTTTCCACTGGCTTGCTACTGTGGTTTTTCATAGAAACTTGCACACACCCATGAACAGAAACAAAATAGGAAATGAAGGAGGAAGAAGAGCCTGCATTCACTTCTTTGTTCTGACATGAGGACAAGTCAGAATGATTCTAATGAACATCTTCACTAAACCCAACACTCATAATTTCAAAAGTAGATTTCCTGGGTTTTACACTAATGTCTAGTAGCCAAAAGATTTTTTTTTTACCATGCTCTACAATTAGAAATACAAACATATAGAATAGGGCAGCACCCTGCAGGAAGGAGCCGAGTGGGCCTAATTTTACCCTCTCGCTCCTGGTGCATCCTGCTAAGAAGGTTTCCACTATAAAGTCCACACCATGAAAATTATTTTTTTTACTCATGCTTTGCCACCCTTTCCCCAAACAAGCATTTAGAAGTTGAAAGTTCACAAAGGCATCATAAAATTACCTAGAAGAATTAAAAAAGGATTTGTGACAGTTTTTCACAACCTCTGTTTTTCATGAAGATAACTTTTATTCTTCAGATAAAATTAATTTTTCTCCTACCAGCCCCCATGTTCTTTGAATTATGTCTGGGCCTACCTTTTTAAAATAATTTGAAATAGTTCTTTCTTTCTGTACATTAATTACCTTACAGTACTCCCTTTTTTAGCAAATAAAAGTCCAAAACTGTTTTTAATTTCCATTTTAAAACTCTTAGTTCTGCCTTGGCTAGGTTAGCTCAGTGGTGAGAGCATCGTCCCATAGACTGAAGGGTTCAGGGTTCAATTCCAGATAAGGGCCCATACCTCAGTTGCAGGCTCTATCCCTGGGCATGTGAGGGAGGCAACCAATCAATGTTTCTCTTTATCTGTCTCTTTCCCTCCCTTCCATTCTGTAAATAAATAAGAAAAATAAATAAATAAATCCTCCGGTGAGGATTAAAACACACACACACACACACACACACACACACACACACAAAACTTCACAAATAAGTTCTTCTCCCTTACCATATTCACTTTTATCCTGTTTAATAATTTTACCATTAATTATTTTCTCCACTTCCAAATGGTTTGCTATTGTGCACGTCATAGTTTTCTTCTGGATGAAAAAACTCTTCTTTCACACAATAGTGCCATTGCTTTTATTATTCTTCCTGTCACTGAGGGGGGAAAAGATCAGGAACTAGACAATAAGACTTTTATTTGCAGTCACTACAGAGCAGTCCTGAAGGTCACCACAAGCCTCTGCCATTGTGTACGTTCATCTTAGACACGTCATCTGAGATGCAGAGGCTGGCAGCTATCTTCAAAAGCACAGTGTCTAATCCCTTCAGGTCACAGAAGAAGAAACTGAGGCAGCCTCAGCCCCAGGGCTAGTTAGTGGCAGGTCCAGAACCCAGCCTCAGGCCTCTGGCTCCTAGCACACTTGCTGTCTTTTCCACTACCTGGTATGTGGCAGGAACTCCTCCTGAATTACATGAGGATTGCCGTCCATCTGTGTTAATCACTGCAGTATGGAGGAAAGGGAATGTAGCGACTTCTTGCTCAACAACATGAATTTGTATAATAATTTGCCTCGTCCAACCAGTGTGGCTTAGTGGATGAGCATCTATCAATGAACCAAAAGGTCACTGGTTTGATTCTGGTCAGGGCACATGCCCTGGTTGCAAGCTTGATCCCCAGTAGGGGGTGGGCAGGCGGTGGCTGATTGATGTTTCTATCTCTCTATCCCTCTCCCTTCCTCTTTCTCTAAAATCAATGAAAACATATTTTAAAATAATAATAATTTTCTAATCTTGTTGATTAGTTTCAAGTTGCTCCAACTCCAACTTCCAGTCTATTTTCAGAAGTCCTTTCATGTATCATAATTCAAAATTAGTCTGTACATGGCCTTGCATTGGCCAGAAGATGGGCTTTAGCTTCAAACCTGGACAAGTTATTTCCCAAACTCTGCCTTAGTTCCCTCATATGTAAAATAAGGACACTGATAGCAACTGCTCATGCTGTTATTGTTAAGGATTAAATGAGGTGATGTATGGAAAGGGCTTGACAGTTGTAATAACTCAAGAAATATTAAAGACTAGAGGCCCAGTGCACAAAATTTGTGCATGGGTGTGGTCCTTAGGCCTGGCCAGCGATTGAAACACAAGAATCTGGCATGGAAGAGCAGGTCACAGCTGGCTTCTGGGCCCTGGGCAGCACCTGGGCCCTCAGGCCCCCGAGCATCTTCCTCTGCCTGAGAAACAGCACCCCAGTCCCCATGGGGAGATGTGGTGAGCATGACTAGATGCTGCAAGCCGGGCTGCAGGGTGGGCCTCTGTGCTGCCCAGAGGCTCCACATGGAAGCCTGGAAGGCAGCATGTTCTTTCCCATCCAGCCTCAAAGACCAGCTTCTGTGGGAACTCACAGGGAGCCCAACCAGCCCCTGTGGTCCTGGTGGTTGTGACCCAGATCACCCAGAAGAGGACATGCAGGTGGAGAGTGGGCTCCTCATGGGTGTCCAGAACCTGAACATGGGGCTACCCCAGCACATGAGCCCTTGCGTCCTGGCAAAGGGTAGCAGGCAGAGTGAGAGTGAGCTCAGCAGACACCTTACATTCTCACCATACCTCCATCCCCATCATCTGTACCTCCAGATAGCTGACAAGAGGTTGCAGTATGTCACCAATGCAAGATTGGGCCTAAACTGGCAGTCAGACATCACTCTCACAATCCGGGACTGCTGGCTCCTAACCACTTGCCTCTCTGCCAGCCTGATCACCCCCTAACCCAGTGGTTGGCAAACTCATTAGTTGACAGAGCCAACCATCAACAGTACAACGATCGAAATTTCTTTTGAGAGCCAAATTTTTAAAACTTAAACTTCTTCTAACTTCTTCAAAAACAGACTCCCCCAGGCAGTGGTATTTTGTGGAAGAGCCACACTCAAGGGGCCACAGAGCCGCATGTGGCTCCCGAGCCATGGTTTGCCGACCACTGCCCTAACTATTCCCTTGCTGGCCTGATTGACGCCTAACTGCTCCCCTGCCAACCCAATTGCCCTCAACTGCCATCCCCTGATTGCCTTATTGCCCCCAACTGCCCTCCCGTGCTAGCTTGATCACCCCTAACTGCCCTCCCTTGTGGGCCTGGTACCCCAACGTCCCTCTTTTGAAGGCCTGGTCACCCCCAGTTGCCCTCCTCTGCTGGCCATCTTGTGGTGAGCATCTTGTGATGATGCGAAGGTGAGATGCCATCTAGGCTTTTATTAGTATAGATATGTAAAGCCCATGGACATGGACAATAAGATAGTGAAGACCTGGAGGCTGGGAAGAGGGGTGAAAGAAAGTGGTATGAGAAATATCTCTACTACTATCAATAATACAAATATATTTTTAAAAATCTATAAAAAAAATGTAAGGGAAATTGGTGCAAATGCAGCCATTGCCATGCAGTGCAGTAGAAATCATCTGCTGTGATTTGGGAAAAAGACTACCTGATCCAGCTCTGCCACTAATGAGCTCTGCGGCCAGCAGGAAGCAGAAGCACCTCTCTGGGTCCCAATTTTTTAGTCAGCAATCTAATTCTCGTCCCTGAATGGGAGAGAGTGACTTTTGAGGAATACAACTTAAGGGACCCAAAACCAGTCCAAGAAACCCCACCTCAAGCCAGGAGAAGGTGAACATCTGCCAAGAGTTACTGTCATCTCTGGAGTGAGGAAGCTGGTTCCCTGGCCCAGTTCCACAAGAGAAACAATTGCTGGCCATCACTCTGAAACACCCTGTCCCCACAGCAACCCAGGAACAATTCCATCCTTTCCTTCACAGGAGCCACTTGCCTTTGCTCCAGCCAGAGAAGAGAGCAAATGAACAATGAATGTCATAGCAATTAGTTTTGGCAATTAGGCAGGCAATTAGGTCTGCAGCATGTGGAATGGGAGAAGAAACTAAATCAGTGCTGAGAGGTGACAGAGAAATATGATTAGGACATCAGGTTTCAGTGACATCCGGGTGGCAAGGCCGGTATCAGGGTCCCAGCCCCTCCTTTCCCATCACTTCCTTAACCAAGGCGGCCTTTGACAACAGCTTGTTTAAGGGAAGGGGCTTTCAGCCCACTTTGCCAATTTCTTTCTCAGGGTCACCTCACACCTTCAGGGCACACTCAAGGCTAAATTCTCACCAGAAGTTCTGCTTATGATGTTGAACAAATGGACCAGAAGTTTCCTGGTTGAGCGTCTACCAAGGAACCATTTTCTCTTAGCTGAGAGTATGTTCGGGTTATTTTATCTATTTGTGTTTTTGTTTGTTTTATAACATTGGTAATTTGTCTCTAGGGACAAATGAGCTTCACGTTTGGCTTGGTCTAGAAGGAGATATTATAGAGTTGCATTACATGGTGAAGGAGCAGACTGAATTTTAAACCACAGACCTGGGCTTGGATTCCAGCGCTGCTCCTCGCCAGGCTCTGAGTGTTGGCTCCCTCAGCGCCCAGATGGCATAATCCTGGGCTGCCCGGGAGCAGCTCTTCTCCAGAGACAGGGTAACTCACATTTGGGGACAGGGGACACATTTATATGAACATTCCTTGTTTTATGTAAAAATTTAAATTTAACTGGGCATTCTCTAGTTTATTTGCTGTATCTGGTGACGCTAGATAATGATAATAGCATCTACCTCAGAGATTTTTCTGTGAGATTAAATTAAACACTGGATTAAAATCTCTCAGCGTCCCCAGTAAGCAAGTGGAAGCAGAGCTCAGGTTCCTTTTCACCTGCCTCTGCAGCTATCATATGAAAGGTTAGGCTTGTACTGAGCCATTAGCACAGAGCAAGCCAATAGGCAAGCCAATAGTGGCAGGTTTTTGTTGTGTGTTTTTTTTTAAAATAGATTTTATTGATTTTTTTTTTTTTTTTTTTTACAGAGCAGAAAGGAGAGGGATAAAAAGTCAGAAACATCGATGAGAGAGAAACATTGATCAGCTGCCTCTTGCACGCCCCTACTGGGGATGTATCCGCAGCCAAGGTACATGCCCTTGCCGGGACTGAACCCGGGACCCTTCAGTCCGCAGTCTACCACTCTATCCACTGAGCCAAACCAGTCTCGGCCATAGTGGCAGGTTTTTATTCCACACAAGGGAAGTCCTATGTGGCCGCAGGCAACAACTGGAGCCCAGGCCCAGATGCCTTGAAGAGGAGAGCCAAGCAGAAGAGGAGTAGCTGGCCACGACCCTGGCCTAGGTAGGTCTCTGACAACCTTAGCTTCTGAACTGGTATTTCCAGCTGCTTTTCTCGTGATTAAGAACTGAGAACAGCCCTCACTGGTTTGGCTGAGAGTGGATAGAGCGTAGGCCTGCAGACTCACGGATCTCCACAGCCCATTCAGTTCAAGTCCAGTCAAGGGCATGTACCTTGATTGCAGGCATATACCCAGTAGAGGGTGTGCAGGAGGCAGCTGATTGATGTTTCTAACTCTCTCTCCCTCTCCCTTCCTCTCTGTAATATATATATATATATATATATATATATATATATATATATATATATATATATATATATATATTTGTTGTTGTTGTTGTTGTTGTTGTTAAAGAACTGAGAACAGCTTATTAGGAGACAGAGGTGAAACCAGAAGTGAATAAACCTCCAGAACAACAGCAGTTTGTATAACACGCAATGGTTCCTGGAAAAATCAGGGATGGGATTCAGTGGTAGGTTACACTCTTCACATTACTCAGTTGGTGTTCTGTGACCCACCGCATCAACGGCATCTTCAGACTTCAGGACGTATGAAGCTTACACAATTATGGGAGTTGTTTTTAAGAAAAAGAATGAAGATTTGCAAACACAAAACTAGGCATGATGGTGAATATTTATTTAGAATGAGAAAATAGATCATGACAAGTTAGAGGAGTGCTGGAGAATTAGAGATTGCTTCAAGTGATTTACTAGAAATGCTGACATAGGAATGTTTCCGATTATAACTGGGCTCCTCTCTCCACCTGGAATGAGCTACAACTCTGAGCTATCAGGCACGCACAGGTCCGGTGCAAGGGAGGGACCTGCAGCTCACCCGTTAGTACTTCCATGGGGTATCTTCTCCTGATCCTAATTACATACTTTACAACTATGCTTATTACACAACAATATCCTAAGAGTGTTCATGGAAAACTGAAAAAAAAATGGGGAGGATTCTCATTATCCCACCATTTTAACCATGTTTCCATTTTCCATATTCCATTTCTGATCTGTCCTCATACTAGTATATGCATAATTTATGTATTAAAACCATGGTATAGATGTAACTTGATATTCTTTTTCACTTAACATGCCACTACTTCCCTAGTGTGCTTTGTTGTCTTAACATGATATTTTAGGACTGCAGAGTAATCCATTATCCCAACATTGTTAAAATTTGTGTTATACAAATGAGAATTTTGAAGGTGGGAACAGAATTTTAGCCTCACTATGGAAAATTCTAACTTCCAATTTTTGTTTTTAAGGAATAGAGACCTTAGCATTGCAATTCACAGAAGCATAAATGATCTGTCAATCTAAATCAGAAAATCATTAAAATCATTCATTAGTTATGGATAGCTAAAGAAACTGTCAGTAGGTTGGTTTTTCACTTTTCAACTTATTTCTTCAGTGAAGCAATAGAGATTCCAGGGTAAATGACCCTCCTCAGGAGGTCACTGACTAGATTAAACAGAGATTACCACATGCCTGCGTGCTACAGGGGACTTTTTTTTTCTCCCTAAAGAGTATTTCCTGATGGAGAATATTCCTACTGGAGTCACACCGTGCCCATTCTAGAGTAATATTTTAATTATGCCAATTAGAATACAAATTATTCCACAAAACACTGTGTGGACCCTCTCAAACTTCAGAACAAAACATTTCAATAGTGCTCAGTAGTTTTGCCTTCCTGGGTGGAAATTAGGAATCGATTATAATATGATTCATAACCTCATGGAACAGTTGCTGTGGGCGGACTCCTGTCACTCACATCTCCCTTTACTCCCATGGCTACACCTACTTACCTTTTACTTTCTCAACCTCTCAGTGGGGATCAACAGCCAAACCACCCTGCAGAGGGTCGACTTTTTAAAACTCCAGTGTAAAAAAAACTCAGGTGGTAAAGACGTGGCAAAAGAATCAAAAGTCCCTATTCTGAACTCTTTGAGTGTCGTATCAGGTGTCAAATTCAGGTTTCAAACATATTTTCTGTGGTTTGGAACTGTCTCCACAGCCCATTCAGTTCATAAGTAAAGGTGATTACAGGTCATCACAATCACTTACAGCATTATACCAAAATGGGCATAAGCTTCCCAAATTATGGCTAAGTCATTTTTAGATGAACCTTCACATTAATCAACATGACTCACTTTATTTTGAGGTTCCTAATATATCAATGGTTGTTGCACGGGCCCCATGAAATTTTACATCTGCATTCCTCATGTTCCCATAATAAAGGCAGGATCTGCATTCCTCATGTTCCCATTGGAGGGCATCTGAGTGAGGCCAGGTCTTTTGTTTTAGCTAAGAAACCTTGGATTTTATTATGTAAAAATGTCGAGGCTTAGACCCTCACCACACCTCAACATGTAACACCCCCCTCCCCCAGACTTTATGGTTTTGGTGCCTTATCATGATAAATAAGAGTGGGTGGTAACTGCAAAGAACTGATCTCATAGAAGTATTAATCTTCCTTCTGCATCAGTGGCTCACCCTAATGTCACAGGGATAGTGATGATCAAAGGCTTTCTGTCTGGCAAAGACAAAAATGTGTACTTTTAAAAAAAATTATAAAAGCCAACATCTATGTGAACCAAAAACAGGGAATGGCATTCTGACCAGCCAATTTTCTCACTGAAGCTTTTGTAAAATGAAATTTTCTTTGCTTCCTATTTTTATGCTGTCTTCTAGTGTTGCTGGCATGGTTAGCAATCATACTTGGCGCTTCTCCTGTGCTTTTCATCCAAAGATTTCAAAGTGCTCCACAACAGGATTCCATCCTCACAGCAGGGCAGCGGGGAAGGTCAGCTCTATTATGCCTAGTGAGCAGATGGGATGCCGGGAGGTGACTTGACTTATATGCATGCCCTGCAAAGCTGCAGAACCAGGGTGTTGCCCAAGCTTCCTAGTTTCTAAGACAGTCTGCTGCTCACTTGTCCAGGCTCATGTGGCCTCTTCTTTGAAGGGAGAGGGAGAGGGAAAAGGAGAGGGAGAGGGGGAAGGAGAGAGGAAGGAGAGGGGGAAGGAGAGGGCAAAGGAGGGGAAGGAGAGGGGGAAGGAGAGGGGGAGGGGGAGAGCTTGTTAAGTGCTTTACTGGAAGCCACCATGCCAGGGTGACTGACCTCAAGCCCAAATCAAAACAGGTTCAGTTTGTTTTTGAGATTTACTGTCCAGTCTTTGAGAACTTGGACAAATAAGCCTCAAAAGTTAGTGTGAATCTTCTAAGTGAAAAATAACTACCAGATTTCAATACTTGAGAATACCAAAGTATTGGCAAGGAAGGCTAGCAACAAAACTCTTTACTCTTCAATTGGGGATGTAATTAGTACAACCACTCAGGAAAACAATTTAGCAATAGCTTGTAAAATTGAACATGCACAAGTAGTTCAACCCAGCAATTCTATTCCCACATATTTTATGTATGTAAATATTCACATCCTATCTAATAAAAGGGCAATATGCAAATTGACCATCACTCCAATGCACAAGATGGGTGCCACAAGATGGCCAGCGGGGGCTGGGGGGGCAGTTGGGAGGGACTCAGGCCTGTAGGAGAGGGCAGTTGGGAGTGACCAGGCCAGTAGGGGAGGGGAATTAGGAGTGACCAGGCATACAGAGGAGGGCATTTAGGGGTGACCAGGCTGGCAGGGGAGGGCAATTGGGGGGATCAGACCTGCAAGGGAGGGCAGTTGAGGGCACCAGACCTGTAGTGGAGAACAGTTGGGGGTGACCAGGCTGGCAGGGGAGGATAGTTGGGGGGTAATCAGTTTGGCAAGGGAAGGCATTAGGGGTGACCAGGCTGGCAAGGTAGGGAAATTAGGGGTAATTGAGCTGGCAGGGGAGTTGTTAGGTATCAATCAGGGTGGCAGGGGAGTGGTTAGGGGGTGATCAGGCTGGCAGGCAGAAGCAGTTAGGGGCAATCAGACAGGCAGGCAGGCAGGTGAGTGGCTGGGAGCCAGCAGTCCTGGATTGTGAGAGGGCAGTCAGACACATCCCTTGAGGGGTCTCAGATTGTAGAGGGTGCAGGCTGGGCTGAGGGACACATATACCACCCCCATGCAAGAATTTTGTGAACCGAGCCTCTAGTCTATATATATTTATAACCCTAATATGCAAATAGACCTAACAGTGGAACAACCAAATAACTGAACAACCTGTCACTATGATGTGTGCTGACCACCAGGGGGTACCTGTGAAACATGGCAGGTGTCAGTAGCAGGAAGCAGAGTGTGGAACATGGTGGGTATTGGCCATGGTGGGATGGTGGAGTTGGTGAGGGGGGGAGCCAGTCACTGTCATTGGGGCAAGCCTCTAGTGGTTACTGAAAATTCTTTGTTCCAGGGAATCGCAATACATCGCAGCACTTGCACCTGCTGCTGGTGCCAGCCCTGCTCACACCTGCTGCTGGTGCCAGAGCTGCCACTCGCACCTGCTATTGGTGCCCAGTGCTGGCCCTGATCATTTGGCACCATCAACAGGTGTGAGCAGTGCCTGCTGCCCCCATTATCCCTCAGGGCTTCTCCACCTCCCTCTGCTCCTGAGGGGCGATTGGGGCTGGCAGCCGCCTCTTGCACCTGCTGGTGGGGCGATGGTCCTGCTCTCACCCACAACCAGGGTCAACCCTGCACCTACCCACTGCTGGAGCCAACTCCAATCACTCCGCACCATCAGCAGATGCCAGTGGGGCCGACGCCATCAGCGCATGGGAGCGGTGGTGGTGGGAGTGAGACTGCCAGCGGACAGGGCCAGGGGCCACAGCAGGAAGAACTGGGCAGGGGTGCAGAGAATGAGAGAGGACCCATTCTTGTGCCCACTGCAGCCTGACAGCCCACAGTTGCTTGCAAAATGCATGGATTCATGCACTGGGTCCCTAGTGTGTGTGTGTGTGTGTATATCCTTAAGTGACCGGCCAACCGTTCGACTGGTCTCTATGATGTGCACTGACCACTGGGGGCAGATGCTCAGTGCAGGATCTGCCCCCTCGTGGTCAGTGTGCTCCCATAGCGAGAGCACTGCTCAATGAGCTTATAGAGCTGTGGCGACAGGTACAGCAGGGCAGGAGGAGTGTGAATAATGGGAAGAGCAGGAGGAGCACTGTGCTGTCCTGGGCTCAGGCTCCTCCCCGGCTGCCTGCTGCTTTGTCACTACTGCGTCCCTCAGGAAACTCACAGTCTGACATCACCTGAGGGGTCCCAGATTGCAAGAGCGTGCAGGCCAGGCTGAGGGACCCCACTGGTGTATGAAGCTATGCACTAGGCCTCTAATATTAAATGAAATATTATCTGGGGTGAAAATGAATGAGTTATACCTTCATATAAAATATGGTTAGATCTTATATATTGTATTTAATGAAAAAAAGCAAGGCTGAGAAGATGTGATAAAAGATGAATCTATTTTTGTAAAGCTCAAAAATATAAAAAATGAAACATATGCTCAGAGGCAGAAACATATACATGATAACACTGTTTTTTTGTGTTTTTTTTTTTAAAGCAAGGGAACAGTAATGGCAAAAGCAGGATGGTAGCTATATCTTGAGAATGCAGGGATCTGAGGCTGGGGATGCATCAGTCAGGGTTCTGCAGAGAAACAAAACCAATGACATATGTGTAGGAAGAGATTTATTGTAAGGAACTGGCTCATGAGATTGTGGAGGCTGAGAAGTCCTGTGACCTGCCATTTGCAAACTGCAGACCCAGAAGAGACAGTGGTGTAATTCAGCCCTAAAACCAGGGAGCCGATGGCATAAACCCCAGTCCCAGGACAGGAGAAGACAATGTCCCAGCTCAAGTAGGCAAGCAGGAAGCAAAAGGGGTGAATTTTTCCTTCTGCCTTTGTATTGTATTGTATTCGGCCCTTCAGCACATTGGATGATGTCCACCCTCAGTGAGGAGGGCAGTCTACTTTAATTTGTCCACCAGTTCAAATGCTAATCTCATCCAGAAACACCTTCACAGACACACTCAGAAATATTGTTTACTCTGGGCCCCCAAGGTGGCACACAAAATTAGCCATCACCGGGAGGAACACAGAGGACTTGGTATGTTCCAGTTCTTGGGTTGGGTGGTGATTTTGTTTTATATTTATTTTTTTCATAGATGGTATACATATTCTTTTTAATAGTACAGAATAATTTTAAGTCTGACAAGCTATGATAAAAATAGACTTTTAAAGCTAAGTGTAAGCCTCCCCCAGGAGTTGTGTGTGTGTGCACAGAGTTGAACATACTGCATAAAGATTACAAATATCTAAGATTTTTAAGACAGTATTTTTTAAAGTCAGTATTTTTAAAACATGTATATAACAATAGATCAAAAAATGTCTGAAGACAAGAAAACTTATTTTGAAACAAAGTTTGACATTAAAATGATTATAATATTAAAGAGTGCATATAAATTGAGATTTTAAAATGAAATATGAAATATGGGAAAATATATGAACAAAATTTGCAGGAGAGTTCAAATGAGAAAGATAGGAAAGAGGTTTAAACTTCATAAGTAAACAAAGAACTTCAGATTATTTAGGATTTTTTTAAAAACTACACTTTAAAAAACAAACAAACACCTATACCATTGGTGAAGATTGAAAAAATACTCGGCTCCAACAGTTCAGCGGGGCAGAAATAAACACTGCTGATGTACAACTTATTCCAGAAGTGTTTTGGAGAGAAGTTACAGTAGCTCTATCTAAGCCCATAACTTTTCTCCCAATAAAGTCCTGAAAGCGTTCCAAAAGAAATAATTAGAAACCAAAAATGTTCATAGCAACATTATCCTTAACAGCAAAAGTTAGCCTAAATGCAGAACAACATGGGAACAGTTAAGTAAAGTATCCTCAATTAAAATTAGGTAACCATTAGCAATGCTGTTGTCAAAAAGAATTTATTGAAATGGGAGAATGCTCAAGCTATGGGAAAATCAGGATTCAGAATCATCTGTATGGCACCATTTTAGTTGTAAACTACGTGTACACACGTACACTCAGAAATGGTCAGGGAAGGCATCAGAAGGCTTAATTAGAGATCTCTGCATTATGAATTCCTGTGTGGATTTTAGTTTCTTTTTTATTCCCTTCCATTGTTTCTACTTTGGGGTAATGATGAAATAGAAATATTTTTTGAGACATTAGAAAGTATCTACCACAGAGGAGCAGGTGCTTCCTGTAACAGAACTATGCTGGATCATAAAATGTCATTATCGAGTGATCAACGCTCCCAGTTTCCTTGGAACTCTCCCAGTTTCAGCAACAAGAGTATAACAGTTTGGAACCCTCTCAACCCCAGGAAAACCATGACAGTTAGTCATCCTACCATGTGGCCTGAAAAACTCATAGGAATGGAATGATTTCCCAACTGTAAATTGCATCAGTAGTCTTGAAGGTTCCTTCAGTCTCCCTGTAGAAGTGACTATTTTGACCTTGCAGATTTCTGAAGATGATTAAATAAGTCAGATCTTGAAGAGCTTGTTGAAAAGGGAGCAGGTTGCCTAAATGCTAAGCAGGCGGTTAAGCTACATGGTACAAGTTCTGCATGTGCACTCAAATAGGTCAGGAACAAGAACTAGATCTTTTCTTCTTTTCTTAGGGAAGAGAAGCCCTTTTTTCTCTCCTTTTGTAAGTGGTGTGTGTGTGTGTGTGTGTGTGTGTGTGTGTGTGTGTGTGTGTGTGTGTGTATGGTTCTTATTCTTTACTTTCTCAAAAGTGGGAGTGGCAAGTGTATTGTGTCACCAGAGGAAAACTGAACCTGGGAATCAGCTTATAGGGTGAAGTGAACTCTCTGGTTAAGGCTAAAGCCCAAGGGAAGAACAAGGATTCAAATTACAATTGCTCTTACCTGTCTTTCTTACACAATCACAATTCCCCTCCCATGCTCAATCTCCAGGAAGGTTTTCTACATCTTTTCTTAGCGAAGCATCTTGAAGATATGCTAGCACTAGGCATAGTATACTATGTGTGTGCTAAGAGGAATCTCTGTGTCACAGAGAAGGACCACGTGTGGCAGATCAGGGGTGCATACCCCTGCAATCAATCGGAAAGGGTGTGAGGCAACCTGTCGCCTCTCAGGACTCCTCCAGCAGTCCTAGGGGCTGGGATCTGAAATCCATCGCTCCCTTGCAGGGGTATTTAGGCACGTCCTTTCCTGGCGTCTGGGAACTAATCTGATAGCATCTAGAAAGAAAAGTGATAATCACCAGGAGACCACAAATGCTCATGGAAGATAGGTCATGCAAACTACAACTTTCCCAGTAGGAAACATTAAAGATATAGCATAATTTACTTACAACAAAGTATTTGAAAAAGTTGATCACATTGACTATGTGATTAAAATGGAGACATATAAGCTAGGTTACTGGCTGAGCTTTCCTTCCCATCCTTCATTTCTTTATCCTTTCAGTCATTCATCCAGTATTAATTATGCATCCAGCATTGTGCTAGACAATCATTGTGTTAGAATTAATGAATATATGACTATCAACTTAGACTTAAAGGACATTTCTAAAGTTGTTCCTAAAGTGTGACTGAGGACCTGTGCTTGTTAGAAATACACATCCCTGGAGTACCATCCCACACTTAGTGAATCAAAATTTTTTGAAATAAGAGTTAGAAATCTGCATGTTTAACAAATGTTCCAGATAATTCTATTTTACTTTAAAGTTTGAGATCCACATTGAAGTTCTCTGTTCTCTATCCTGAAATCATAAACATATGAATCAGCGAATTTAGCGAAACCTAATATAAATTTTGTCTATTAAATTTGTAGATGACTGAAAGTTGGAGGAAAAGCTGATAAGTCATTTTAAATAATCAAACTTGAAAAGGACCTTGACAAAGAAGGATAGAAGGAAATTAATAATATATAACGTAATAGGGTTAAATGTTAAGTTTCGCATCAAAGTTCAAAGAATCAACTACTTAACTACAAGGTAGGAGAGCTCTGAACTGACAACAGTTGACTTGAAAAAGATTTAAAGTTCACTGAGAGTCAAAAATGTGGTATTATTTTTAAGAAACCAATACAAATTTTATGACGAATTAATAGAAACTGAAATTAAGGAAGGAAGATGCGAGGTTACACCCATCATATTTTGCATTGGCAGAATATCTAGTTTGAAATATTTAAGTCACAATTTTTTAAAAAGACATTGTCAAACTAGAGTAGGTCCAAGGAAAGGCGACCAGAGAGTCAAGTGTCTTAAGCCCACATCAGGTGAAGAATTAATTCAGGAATAGCATTATGTGTTATAGAGAAAAGTGAAGATTCACATGGGATTGAAAGGCTATTGAGCTGGTTCCCTAGGAAATACCTGGGAACATTGGGGCAAAGTTATAGGAAAGTTATTTTTGGTTTAATATAAGAAAGAATTATCTAAGAATTAGATGGTTCTATATATTGTACAGGCTGTTCTCTTTAGAGATAGCTTCCAAAGTAGGTTAAAACATCCACCAGAGATATTGAGGAGAGGATTTAAATTAAGTGATAAATCAATCAGGGGAGGCCTTGAGACCTATACTGATGGTGGGCTAGGAGCTAAGGGGTGTGTTTAACTCAACCCTCTATAACTGAAGCACACAACTTTTTTTTAAAAAGGAAAATAAAGACAAATAAGATAGAAAACCTGCATTACACAGGTGGTCCCTTCAAACAAAGATCCATTCTTTAGATATAATTTCTTTATAAATTTACCTAGAATTTCAGTTTCAATGAAATTTTCAGATTTATCTGCTTGTATCTGTTGTATACCCTTCCAAAGGAATTTGTTCCTAGCATCTTTTATAGGAAAAGGCAAAAGTCAGAAGCACATGGCACACTTTTTCTGCAGAGGACCCAGACTATGATGAATCTTTTCACTGACACAATTTTAATCCTTAAACTTTAATCCACGGACACTACAACAGCCACCCTCACCAGAAGTGAGAACTGAACTGGAAGGCAAGCAAGACATGGACTGGCTGCACTCTATGAGGAAGCTTGGCACGAACCTATGTCAAAGTAGGGATCAAGGTGACTAATGAAGGAATTATATTCCCTCCTTTGGAAAGTTTTGCATTTAATACACAAATTGGCTTGAGCTTTTGAAAGATGGAGCAGAAGCAAAAGATACCCAGAAAGTAAGCTGTAGAGGCTATGAAAGACTACAGGGTGATTATTAGGAGGCAAACGCTATAGCAAAGCAGAAAACAACAGATACAGAGCAGTGGTAGGGTGGATCGCAGGTGGGAGTAAGCATGTTGAAGCACATGGAACCTTGCCAGAGTTACCTTAGGGCAGAGGATAAAACATCAGCTGCTGAAGTGATGGCAAGATCATTCCTTTGTCAGAGCCATCCTGGGCACGTTAGCTAACTTCTCTGAACAATACTCCACTCTCTCACAATAAATGTTGAGGGGCTCTTGCTAATTCTTGTATTGATTTCTATGTGTCATATACAATACTTCCCTGACTTTTCCTCGTAACCAGAGTAAAGAAATGGATGTGTACCACTAGCAGTCTGGGACTTGGCTCAGTGGCTTATCACAAGTTCAGCATTTCTTTGCAGTCTCATGTTATTTTTATCTTTAAAATTGCATCAGAAACTTTGCATTTTCCTTTTTAAGAGATCTGTACTAATTTTTTTTGGTATAAAAATGAATGTTTAATTCTTTCATTAAAGTGAACAACTTAGGGAGATAACCTTAAATTCTTTCTCCAGTTGCTTTCCATAACTCCTGGCCTATGTAATTCTCTGAGATATGGCCTACATTTGAGAAACATGGCCTAATAAACTTACATTACTTGAGGTTAGCTGAGTGACTGTTTCCTGAAGATTCCAACAAACACAGTGGTTTTAGAGAGATATTAATGTGTGTGCATTTTTATGTGTGTATTCCAGAACATCTTCTAAAACACGAAAGCCAGAATAGACAGCATTCTAGATGTTTCAAATACTTGGTAAACCATAATAAAATTAAACACATGCTACAGAAAAATGGAATTTAAAGTTCAAACTCAAACATGCTTGTAACATTCTAATATTTTCCTAAACATTAAAAGTAAGTATATGTTGTTTTTTTCCTTAAGTCTATTAATTCCCCCATTTTATTGTGATCCATCTTCTTTCACTGAAAACTCAATAGAGAAATAATAGTAAAAAAGGTGAAAGCTGCAGATATGCACAATACAGGAAAACAGGATCAGAATTAGAGCTAAAAATTGGTCAAGTTGTGTGTAATTGTTCTCACTATGTTTTACTTAAAATATTTTAAGAATTAAGTTTTTATATGCTGAGATGTAATAGTAGTTATTAAATGTTATTATTTATTTATTAAAATCCTAATAAGAATTCAATTTTTAAATTAAATATTCAGGGAGGGCAGTTGGGAGGGACCAGGCCTGCAAAAGAGGGCAGCTGAGGGTGATCAGGCTGGCAGAGGAAGGAAGTTGGGGGTGACTGGGCCAGCAGGGAAGGGCAGTTGTGGGGGACCCAGGCCTGCAGGGGAGAGCAGTTGGGGGGTACAAGGCCTCCAGGGGATGGCAGTTAGGGGTGACTAGGCCTGCAGGGGAGGGCAGTTAGGGGCAAACAGGCTGGCAGGAGAGCAGTTAGGCACCAATCAGGCTGGCAAGGAGTGGTTAGGGGGAGATCAGACTGGCAGGCAGAAGCTGTTAGGGCAATCAGAAAGGCAGGCAGGTGAGCAGTTGGGAGCCAGCAGTCCTGGATTGTGAGAGGGGAAAAAACCAATGACATTGGTTTGGGATTGGGCCTAAACAGGCAATTGGACATCCCCCAAGGGGTCACAGATTGGAGAGGGTGCAAGCTGGGCTGAGGGCACCCCTCCACCCCTGTGCACATATTTTGTGCACCGGGCCTCTAGCATGAATTTGTGCATGGGTGGGGTCCGGCCAGCCTGGCCAGGGGGAGGGGACATGGGTGGTTGGCTGGCCTGCCTGGTTGAACTCCTGGTTGAAGGGACAATTTGCATATTTCATAGGATATACACTGGGTGGCCAGATTATTATGCTTTCAGAGATCATAATAATCTAGCCTCTCAGTGTATACCTGATGTAGTGAAGGAAGATCACTAAGAATGGCCCTGCCCTGCAGGGGCCACAACCTGGAGCAGGAGTGGGGAGGGGTATGTAAACATAATTTCAGTGCAGCGTGATACATGCAAAACTGGAAATGTGCAAAGACCATCAAGTCAGGAGATCCCTGGTAGGACTTCGATAAAATATGAAGCAGGACTTGGACAGTTGGATATCAAAGAGGAGAATTACAGGCAGAAGTATTAAGTATTCAGTATGTGCAAAGGTGTGAAGCAGCATAGGAGGTTTAGAGAAACAGCTGTTATTTCAGTGTGCCAAGGAGAGGTTAGAGGAAATGAATTGTGGCATGAGGGAGAAAAGAAATAGAGTCCAGGCTAGATTTATCATTTCATCAATGTGACCGTAGGCAAATTACCTGAGCTTTATACACTTTAGTTTCCATATTTAGAAAATTTATTCTTAGTTATTGTGAAGATTGAATGAGATAAAGCAGCGTAATATTATGGACAAGGAAGACTAACTATTTATGCTATTTGTGGAGTTTGACACAATTAATCACAGGAATGGAACTCCAGGCCCATGACCTCAGAGGACCATTTTGAACTCACTGCCATGCCAACATCTGTAAACTGGGGGCAGAGCAAAGACAGATCTCTCTCTCTCTCTCTCTCTCTCTCTCTCTCTCTCTCCCTCTGTCTCTCTCTGTGTGTGAGTGTGTGTGTGTGTGTGTGTGTGTGTGTGTGATCTTCTGAGGTATGGCCTACATTTGAGAATCATGGTCTTACAATAAATTTACATTAAGTCTATTAATTTCCCCCCATGGTATCTATTTGTGTGTGTGTGTGTGTGTGTGTGTGTGTGTGTGTGTGAGAGAGAGAGAGAGAGAGAGAGAGAGAGAGAGAGAGAGAGAGAGAGAAAGGCCATGGCAAGCAGGGAATTTATTCCAACTGTGTCTTTGACTGACATCTAGCTGATTATAATACTTAAGCCCCTTTCTATAATAACATAAGTATGTGAATACATCACTCAGCCTGGATAACTATGGAGCTTGTAGGGATTGCACATGTTTCTCCTCCACACCATGGGAAATCCACTGGATAATGTCAAAGAAAAACACCTGTATTGAATGATTCCTGCTACAGTGAAATACAATACATATTTTTAAAAGCACTTTATTGAGGTATGATTAGTATACAAAGTTTTACATAATTAATGTATATGACTTGATGAGTTTAGAGATAAGTATACATCTATGAAATCAAATTCACATTCTATGCCATAAACATAGCTGTCTCCTCTGAAAGTTTCCTTCTGCTCTCTTGTTTTTTACTGTTTTGTAACAAGAGCTGTTAACATCAGATCTGCCCTCTTAGCAAATTCTTATGTATACAATACAGTATTGTTAACTACAATCACTTTGCTATTCAGCATATCTCTAGGATTTACTCATTCTGTATAACCAAAATTTTGCACCCTTTGACTAATACCTCTCCCCTAATCCCAGCCACCAAATTCCACTCTCTGCCTTATGAAATTGACTCATTTATATTTCTCATATAAGTGGTATCAATTGTCATTTGTCCTTCTATGTCTGGCTTATTTTATTTAGCATAATGTCCCTCAGGTTCACCCATGTTGTTGAAAATCACAAATTTCCTTCTTTTTTGAGGCTGAAAAAATATTTATTGTATGCATATACCACATTTTCTTTATCCATTCATCAGTCTGTGGACATATGAGTTGCTTCCATATCTTGGCTATTGGGAATAATGCTGAAATAAACATGGGAGTGCAGCTATCTCTGTGAGATCCTGATCTTTATTCCTTTGAGAGTATACCCAGAAGTGAAACTGCTAGATCATATGGCATTCTATTTTTATTTTTTGAGGAACCTCCAAGCTGTTTCCAATAATGGCTGCACAAATTTACATTCTCACTATCAGAGTACAAGGATTTCCCTTTCTCCACAACACAGCACACTTAATAAAAGCTGACACATCAAAGTCTAATTGGATGTCTGTGTATTAATAGAAGAAGTTCCTCCTCTGCTCTCTATTCTGGCCAATCGCATCACTATTTACTTGCAAGTCCTCCCTAATCCTCCCCAGCCTTCACCACTCACACTCAATCAATTACGAAGTCCCAGGAAATCTAACTCCAAAACATCAAGCCAAAGGTGTTAAGTCAAAGGGTGCAAAGCCTATCTTCTTCCCTTCACTCTATTGTGGTTTCCTCAGCTCCTCTTCATTATTTCTATGTTTAAGCAACATAATTGAAAAAGTCTTCTCACGGAACTCCCTGATCCTGTGCCTAGCGGAGGTGTCCACAGGGTGGCAGAGACCTAACATCTCACACTCTACTTTAAATCCTTTCAAGGCTCTCTGTTCTGTACAAAATGAAGTTCAAACAGGGTGGACTAGTTCCTGCCTGTTCTGGCCCTGCCCCCTTCTCTAATCACATCTCTCACTACAAAGCACCTTACACATTGTGCTCTGATTATAGCAAGTGGCTGGTTGTTTCCCAGAAAAACTCTTCAGGTCTCTGTACCTTCCCCCATGCAATTTCCTTTGTCTAGAACTTTGTGGTCCAAAGTGTGGTTCATGAACCAGAAGCACCAGCATCACCTGTCAGCTCATTAGAATTGTAGTCTCTCAGGTCTCACCCTAGGCCTAATAACCCCATAGTTCTCTCTTATCAAATAGGCAACTTGAAATTAATGTCATTGGTTTTCCCCACTGATATATTCAGTTTAGTTCTTGTGCTCTGAGAAAATTTACCACAAAAAATATATTTCTTTAGAAGAAATGGTAAATAGAATATGTCTTAAATATATTTGTATTTTGGGAGTGGGTGGGTGGTAGTGTGGGAGTGGCAGTAAAAAATCCACATTTTAACAAAATCCCCAGATGATTTTTACACACATTAAATATTTTAGAGTACAGTAGATCCTCATTTAACATCATTCATAGGTTCTAAAACAATATCACATATAACAGAGCCAATGTTACCATAGGCTGATTGATATAAGAGCCAAGTCTGTACTTCATCTCATTGATGTTATTATGAAACTCTGTTATTCAAGGATCTGCTGTGCTGGCTACAATGCTCTTTCAACCTACTTTGCCCATCTCACAGGGCCCAGCCTTAGAGACTAAATGCTCCCTTTGTAAATATTAAAAAATGTAACCTGTCCTTTACTATGTTGAAATAAATGTCAAGGATAACATATCTACACTAATAACTTAAACATTCCAATATAATATCCTAACTGTAGTAATAAAAGGCAAGTAATATGACTAAAATGTGTACTGTATTTCTGTATGAAAATGCTTGGAGACAACTGCTCTCAAAGACATTACAAAGTAATGAAATGTTTACCTAGAATCACAGGACATTGACAGATATAAATGAAGATCAGTTCAGGGATATTGTGTTGGTGACACAAATACTTTAAGCAATGACACAGCCAGCAATAACACTTTTCAGGATGGTGAATGACTTTCGGCAAAGTTCCAGAGAGAACAAAACACAATCTTACTTCATAGGGAGTAATATTACTGCAAAATGCAGGTTTTATTAACACTGTGCAAAGCATGTTTTGTGCTTATTTGTGATAACAGATGGGTTGGAGCTGAGATCATTCTAATAACCAGATTTCACCTACATAAATGTCTGGAGGGACACTCAAATATTAGTTTGGATACAGGAGACTCTTTGGTGTATAGGCTAAGCCATGCATAGCAGGACATCTACCAGGTAGCGCCTTGGGCCTCCATCCAGTAAGTGCCAGAGCTGTCCTCCCATCAACCACCAGGAATGCCCCTAGGATTTCCAAACTCCCAGAAGGGGCAACACCTCTCCTGTGGTCTGCCTGACCCACTTAATGTTTTCTTCAAGCCGCAATTTACACAGCTACCCTCTCCATCCCTAGTGCTTCCCTGAATTTTCCTTCCAGGATCCCCTCTTACTTCCCCTGATCCTAGTTCTGGCCCTGTCCCTTGTACTGCAGGAGGGCAGGTTTGTAGGGAAGGCCTGTCCCTTAACTACCTTCCTATGGTGCAGGGTATCGGGGTATGTACTGAAACTGAGTACATCTTCAACAAAGGTTGTTGCACAAATGACTTAAAACAATAATAATTAAAAAATAAAACAAACAACTCTGAGATCTTGTAGATTAGTGATATTGTCATCCATAATAACTGAATATTTTCCAATATATCTACATTACCCTGAAAATAATGTAATAAATTTGGAAATATTTATTTTTTTCTGTGCTAGAACAGCAAACATTTCTGTATAGTCCTTATTCTTTCATTTGCTGCATTCAGTGCCAATTGTTTCATGCACTGAGCAGCATGTTTCTTTGAAGAATTCACGTGCGTCAGGACAAAGAGCAAAGTGCATAACTTGTTATATTTAAATAACCTGATGTTAAGTCTCCTTCCTGACGCCAAAGGAAGGAATAATTAATTCTGATCAGGGGATATGGAATCACATCTTCTACATATAATAGAGCAAAGGATCACATATTGACTCTCATGTTGAGGCAGTATGAAGAAATATGTGATTTATTCATTGATGGCACTTAAAAAATCTCTCTGTGAAGGAAAAAGACAGAAAAAACTCAGAAGGTAAATATTTTCCTGAAGGTTTTTTGTATTGATGAGTAAACTATTTCCCCTTTGCTACATGACCTGGGATTTTTCTGTAGGCCTTAGGTCAACTATTAAAACTGGCCTTTTAAATGGGATGGCATGATCATAGTTCTCTTTTATCAAATAGGCAACTTGAAATTAATGTCATTAGTTTTTCCCCATTGATATATTCAGTTTGGTACTTGTGCTCTGAGAAAATTTATCACTAAAAATATACTTCTTTAGAACAAATGGTAAATAGAATAGGTCTTAAATATATTTGTATTTTCGGGGGGGGGGTGGTAGTGTGGGAATGACAGTAAAAATTTAAAAAAAAAATCTTTTGACAGTTCTAACGTTTAAGAATTATCTATATGCCAGGTGTACCAGTTAATAATGTGCATTTTTTCAATATATGGAGTTACATATATGTTGATACATATGCAATTTGATATGTATGTTATTTTGGTATATTGACAGCAAGCTTCAAAACTTCATATGTTAAATTTCTGAAGGTGTTCACATCATCGACATTTTTATGCTTAAAAATGTCAAATTTCATGCCAAAAAAAAGAGCGATTTGAGCAAAGTTTTAATTCATTATTTTGAAAAAAAGTGCTGCTGAGTACTTTGGGAAGCTTATAGTGACCATGCTCCATCTCAAGATACTTGTGAACACTGTTTAAACACTTTAAAATGATGACTTTGATGTGAAAGACAAAGAATGTCCAGGTCAACCAAAAAAATTTGAAGACCAACAATTATAAGCATTATTGGCTGAAGATGTGTGTCAGACTCAAAAACAATTTGCAGAAAGATTAAACATTGCTTGGCAAACAATTCACAATCGTTTATAAGCAATGGGAAAGATTTTAAAGGAAGGAAAATGGGTGCCACATCAACTTAATGAAAGACAAATGGAAAACTGAAAAGTCATCAGTAAAATGTTGCTTCAACTGCATAAAAGAAAGTCTTTTTTTGCATCGAATTGTGATTGGTGATGAAAAGTGGTTTTATTTTGAGAATCCCAAATGCACAAAATCATGGGTTGATCCAAGTCAACCATCAACATCAACTACAAGGCCAAATGGCTCTGGAAAAATGATTAACACTCTGTGTTTGGTAGGATCAGGAAGGTGTGGTGTATTAGGAGTTTCTAAAACCAGGTGAAACCATTAGTACTGATAGCTACCAACAACAAATAACCAATTTGAAACCATGCTTTGACCATGATATGACCAGAATGTGCCAGAAGACATAGCAAAGAAATTTTGCTTCATGATAACACAAAGGTCTTGCCTGGGAAGTATTAACCCACTTACCATATTCACCAGACCTTGCTTCTTCAGATTACCACTTGTTCCAATCGATGGCATGGATACTTTCTGAGCAGCACTTCAAAATGTACAAAGAAGTGGAAAATTGGGTCTCTGAATGGTTTGCCTCAAAACAAGAAAAGTTCTATTGGAACAGTATCCACAAATTACCTGAAAGATGGGGAAAATGTATAGCTAGTGATGGACATTACTTTAAATAAAGCACTTTGATGTGTCTCTAAATTATCGTGATTTCTTTGATTATAAAATTTGCATTATTAATGAGTACACCTGTTGACCAGTCGCTATGACATGCACTGACCACCAGGGGGCAGATGATCAATACAGGAGCTGCCATCTGGTGATCAGTATGTTCCCACAGCAGGAGCCTCACTCAGCTGACCTATGGATGCCAAACGCTGGACTCACAACTGGCAAGCACAGCTGTGATGACACCAACCTTTTTCCTGCTTCCACACAACCATTACTCAGCTGTGGCTGCAGGCCCAGCTGGGCCAGGATGAGTGGGAGTGCATGGCTGGGCTTGGGCTCCTTCCAGGGCGCTTGCCACTTTGTGCACAACTACATCCCTCCAGGGATGTCAGACTAACACTTAGCCTGATCCCCACAGGCCAGTCTGGGGATTGGGCAGAAACCAGTAGTCCAACATCCCCCTGCCAGAGGGCTCAGGCAGGTGGCGGGATCTCATCAGTGCACAAATCTATGCACTGGGCCTCTAGTAACATATCTATTTGCCTGGTTCTTCTCTGTCCCGGAGTATTACACAATTTCTAGCATGTCTGAGGCACACAATAAGTATTTGTTGAATGAAGTATTGACTCTCTACATTCATGAAATGGTCTGTACTTTCATTAGTTTTGAACGTCAAAAGTTTTATTAAACTTACTAATCTTTAAAGTAGTAAAAAATGTTAGAGAAAGAGATTGCAGATGGGTTTCTTTCTACACCAGAGTGAATTCAGTCTTTGAGGCATTGAAGACTCTCAGTCCAGGAAAGCTGTGACCTCCCAAACCTGGCACAAAGGTGGCCGCTTTTGTTTTCCTCTTCCTCTTCACTGGCTTCAGGAGCTGGTGTCAGCTGGGTGTAGAGGGTGCCTGCTTCACACTTGAATGAGATACTCCCTGCCCTTGGTGCTGGGAGCTCCACTCTGCTGCCTCCATCTGCTGCTTCTGATAAATGCTCACACTTTAAATATATTCCTATCAGCTCACTCCCAAAGTGGTTTGCCAGATCTCCACACAGCAAACAGCCCCACTGGCACAGAGCCCCTTCTTGGGTGGAAAGAATTTGGGCAGAGAGAAGACATATCTCCCAGTGAGAAGAGATGAGAGAGAGGAGGGATGAAATAGCTCAGGGAAGCTGATGCCAAACACCCCACAGGTCTCCAGGGGCAATCAGAATGAACTCAGGGCTCTGGGCTATGAGCACAGAGGGCTGGGCTGGCCAGTCTGCAGAGTGGCTGCTCTAAGAGCAGAGTGGAGGGGAAGTAGGAGTTGCTCTTCTTTTTCTCAGAAAATGAATGGAATGTTGGATGTTGATGGTCTGGTCCAAGCACAGTCCTCTGTTAGGACTAACCTCCAGGAAACAAAGGTACCCAGGAATGTGCCTCCAGCCCTCAAAGCCTCATCAGGCACATGCACCATTGAAGTGGCTCTTCCAAGTCCCCCTGCTAGTTTCAGTTGGCAGTTGCCTTCCTTCCAGTGTTTCTTCCTTCCAGCAACTGATCTCCAGCCAGCAGTTACCAATTGCATTAAGGGAAGATGAAAGAATACGGAGTGCAAGGTTTCCCCAGAAGATCATGATCACAGCAGAAGCCAGCAGGGTACATGTTTATTTTCTCGCAGTCATGGAGACATAGTATGTGAGAGCCAGAAGGGGAGTCAGTGAATATCTAATCCAATTCCTTTTACCCTAAAGGCGTCTTAAATTTTCATGTCCTCATTGACTCTTGATACTCTCCCTTCCCCATCAAACCTTTTCTCTCAGTTTTATGCCACTTCAGTAATAGTCACTCCATTTTTCCAGTTGCTCAGGATTAAAACCTTGGAGTCATCCTTGGTTTCTCTCACAGGCCACATCTGCTCCAATAGTTAATTCTGTAGGCTCTACCTTCAAAATATAGCCAGTATCTTACCCTTCTGGCCACCTCCACAGCTATCACCCTTAGCCTAGCCACCTTCATCTCTCCTGTGGTTATTACAGCCTAAGAATCAGCATGGGCCAAATCTGGCCTGCCACCTGCTTTTGTTAATTAAGCTTTATTGGAACACAGCCTTACTCATTAGTTTACCTTATGCTACAATATCACCATCAAGGAGTTACAACTGAGACCTCATGGACTTAAAAAATATTTACCATCTCTAAATAACCTCTTTAATAGAATGTCAAATTGTGAGTTGAAGAATATCACTTTCCTGTTCAAAACCTCCTACTCAGAGTCTAAGCTAAATTCCTGTTAGGTTCTGTGTGAACTGGACCTCCCCATGATCTTCTAACCTGATCCCCTACTGTTCTCCTACCTCTCATGCTCACTGGGCCCAACTGTCCACCCCACCTCCCAGATCCCTCTATTCCCATGCACCCCTGCTCTTCCTCAGACAAGCCAGGCATGCTCCTAGTACAAGACCTGTGTTCACTGTCCCCATTGCTGCACATTGACATCTGCCTGGCTTTTTCAGTCTCCATTCACGTTTTTTTCTGAAATGTCACTGTCTAGTGAACCTTATTTAAAATATCACTCTCTTCCCATCTCCTTGCGGCTCTATTTTTCTCCATGGCCTCTACAACCATTTAATAAATGTACCACATTTCCTTTAGTTATTATGTCTGTTCCCTCTCCCCAAATCCCATCTGAAATGAGGGTAGGGGTGCTAAATTGGTTTGGCTCAGTGGATAGAGTGGCAGCCTGTGGACTGAAAGGTCCCAGGTTCAGTTCCGGTCAAGGGCATGTACCTTGGTTGTGGGCACTTCCCCAGTAAGAAGTGTGCAGGAGGCAGCTGATTGATGTTTCTCTCTCATCGATGTTTCTAATTGTCTACCCCTCTCCCTTCCACTCTGTAAACAATCAATAAAATATATTTAAAAAAATAAAATAAGGGCAGGGGTTTTGCCTGTGCCTAGACATGTGCTAGGTTTTCAATAACTTTCTGAATAAATAAGTGTTTATACACCAAATGTGCAACACCATTGTGTTGGCAAAAATTAGTACAAACACATCTGCTTAGGGAAGAATTGCTGGGAATTCCAGACACAAATGACCTGTGGATTTGGGAGAGCACTTTATTTCCCCTTTCCTCTTTTTCCATATTAATTCTTACCATATAACTGATGTCCTTGTGCTATTCTTTGATTCTGTGGCTATAGTTTTAGATCTCACTCATCCTTTTCCACCCATCATTATTAAAATGTGTCTCCACCAAAAGTCTATTACCAAAAGACTCTGGCCCATTCCCTCCTAAGCTCATAGACTCATTAAAGTCCAAATACTAATGAATAATAATGACTCTACCTCCTAGAAAATAATTTGCATTTAAACAACTTTCAGTGCCTGGATCCAAAGAGGCCAGTGATGTGGGAATTCCCAATGGGAAAAAGGCCTGAGCCAGCTGGAGTATCCCTGGAGAGGTCCCGGCAACAAGATCAATCTCAGCCCATGGGCAGCTGCCCACTTTGCCTCTACAGGGCGAGACCAGCCATGTATATTTCTTTCAGTGTTGGAGCACACAGATGCACAGGGTGTCAATTAGAGGCACTGGGAACATCTTAACTTGCATGGAAATGAACCTGTCACTTATGATACATGTACACACATACATTATATTGATTCCTTCCCTTCGTGCTTTGATAGCTTTTCATCTGGCTTACAGGTTCACTAGCATAAAGCTACTTCTTGGGAAGGAAAAGGAAACTGGATAGGAATAGGACTCAGTCTCTAAAGAGGTAAGAGTGGGAAACTGGGGGATGACTATTGGAGCACATAAAGGCACAAGCATGTTCCATTGGCCTCTGGAGCCATACTTCTCCCGCTCCAAATGCAGTGAGGGTTCTGGGAAGAAAAGATTGAGAAGTGCAACCTTCCCACCAAAAAAGAATACCACCACCCTGGAAAAAATCCTGGTTAACAAGATTCTGTGCTGTGCACGGAACACAGTAGACTTTCTCAGGCAATCCAGTATGGCTAGACAAAATAAGAGAATCACCTGAATTACTGCAGAAGAGGAATATATCCATCAGCCCATCTGACTGATTTCTGTATCAGGAGCTGTTCTTACATCTCCGAAAAAGCACTCATGCTCTTTCAATGGACAAGGATGCCTCATTCCAGGACAGACCAGATTAAGATGTGCCCTTTCCCTGAATTTACCAGAACCAGTTCCAGGTAGACTAGTCCATATACTGTCTTAAAGAATGAATCATTTTCTTTTGGATTATGATAGAGGATAAGTCTTTTCTCCCCTACTTCACAAACTGCCAACAGATGTGCCTCTGAATTTGTCATCTGGTAAAATGTGTATTGATCTCTCATTCTTGCAGGAAATATTCCACTTTTTTCACTTCGTTCCCTAGACGAAGAGATACAACTATTTAGAAATATGGAAGATTATACACTTTATTCAAATGGCCTCTTGCAAGTAGAAACTCACAAGAGATTAGCAGAGATGTCAGATACTAAGCACCTTGATGGACATACAAGAAGGTAGTTTGTAAACTACAGGGAAACCAGATCCTTAAACCACTTCTAAAACCACTACACATCAAACTATAGAGATCCTCAAGCCACTCAGCAGGACACATTGGTTTCTATTAGGACTGGGGTGGGATATGTGCCCCTTTGCATGAGATGGTACAGAATTCCTGCTCCATGTGAGAACCTTCCCATGGAGCCACAGGACCCCCCCAGGAGCTGTGATGACCACGGTCTATATGAACTGCCCAGTGGTCCAGGAGACAGCCAGGCTTCCCAGGGACCCTCTGTGTACTCAGGTGGGCCTTTGTCACCTGATCAAAGGGACAGGGTCGCTGATGATATTTTTACCAAGATGGATTACCTTCTCGTAGGCCACCTGGCCCTACATGGGTGGCTCTCAGCGTTCTGTGTGCACCAGAGTCATCTGGAAGACTCCCCAACTCACAGATCTCCAGGTGCCACTCCGGAGTATCTGGTTTAAGAGTTTTGAGGTAGGGCCAGGAATGTGCATTTCCAAGAAATTCCCACATGCTTCCGGTGCTGCATATCCAGGTTGCACACTTTGAGAACCATCCCGAAATGTGTCTCTTTACCTTTACCTTCCCTCCCACTGTTGTGTTTCAGGGACTCTGTTTGGGGAATTAGGCAGTAGGGGCTTCAGCAGTTGGCATGAGGAGGCCCTCAAGTCTAGGCTGCTACTCAAGACAGATAGGCAAGTGAAGCTAAAGGGACTTGGACTCAGGAACCTTTTTCATGATTCCAAAGATGCATGTCTATCTGGTCTGACAGTTTGATCCTAGTGGCCAGAAGATTCATTGTAGCGCTAACAAACAAACTTCAGGGGGCCGGTGTCGCCAGCATTTCTGCACAGGTGGCCATGGCAGGGCAGGGGCAATACAGCTAGAGAGCCTGGGTTCAGGCTAGAGAACCAAGGTTTCTCAGCAGACATTCCTGGCTGCTGAGGCAGGGCACTCTTCAGGAACCGAAGATGAGACTGTCAGGCCGAAACCCAGCTACTCTGTAACTAATTTAAAAGAAAACCCATGTGTCCTGGCAGTTATTATTTTTTTCCTAGAAAACTTGCCCCTCTAAGGACACAAAAGACTGTATCTAACATTTATTTCTTTCTATACTTAGCCCACAAAGAGGGAATATGATGCTGTGAAATATTGCCAATGGAATTGGGACTAAAAGGAATGGGGAACTGCAAACTGGTTTTGGTTAATGCAGTAGTCAGGGTGTTTTCATATGTAAGGCAGTGGCAAGCTGCCTGAACTGCCGGGAATATCTCTGCAGGGCTGAACTGTGGTTATTGAAAACTGTCAATGATGTCTTTCGGGGAGGTAACACATTAATTTCTATACTTGTCGTGTTTCCTTTGTAGGTCAACTGGGGTAATGCTTTGCCACATCCTCACCCCAGGAGTCAGGCTGAGGGAGCACCCACTGTCTGGAGCATTGCAGATTTCCATGAGGGTGAGGGAGTGGCAAATTGCATGCTGGGTCTTGATGCTTTTGCCCAGAAATAACACATTTACAAGCTATACTGGATTGAATGGTATCCTCCCAAAATTAATATCTACTTCTAGAATCTAAAAATGTGACGTTATTTGGAAATAGAATCTTTGCAGATGGACTTAGTTAAGGATCTGGAAACGATATTGTACTAGATTTAAGGTGGACCTGACATCCAATGGCTTGTGTCCTAGAAAGAAAAAAGAGAGGATATGGAAATACAGAAGGCAGCCACGTGAAGGTGGAGACAGCCATTGGAATGTTGGTTCTCCAGCTGGGGAACTCCAGGTGTTACAGCCCAGAGCAGGTCTGCCTCAACCAGCTGGTAGTGTGTGGGTTTTTGACTTCCTGCAGGAAAGTTTTCAAATCACAAGTCCAGGTGAGAGTCTAAAATGGGTCTTCTTTAACTGCTTAGGAATGTTATAGGAACAAAGTGGGCCATGCTAGGCTGCATGAACTTCTTGGGAAATAAAAGTCAGAGTGACAGCAGTTATCCAAAGCAGAGCAGCTGTCACTTACAGGAAAGTCAGAAAAAAAGAGAGCCTTGGAAACAGCTTCAGGTAGTAAGCCCAGGATGAACTGCAGGTGCCCAGTACTCTCCTGGTTGCACCTCTGCTGGGGACAGTCAAGTTTAAAAGAAAGAGAGCAGAGATCCAATCAGGACCTGATTTCTGGAGAACATCCCAGGGTTCTTTGTCTTAAGGCTTTCTATCTCTCTTTAGCTGGTGGGAATCCTAGGGGAGGACTCCTGGGAAGATCTTAACAGAATATTCTTTAGCTATGTGTGTCCTTCAAGAATATACTAATTCAGAAAAAAATGTCTTTATAGAGTCATTTTTTGGTTTGTTTTATTTTAAAAGGATGTCATAGAAGAGAGACTGGGTCTGAGTCCAGTCTGACCATCAATAATTTGTTTGTAAGTGTCCTCAATTAGGGATGATAAAACCTGGTTATTCATTAACTGGCTGTAAATTACTCAGATTATTTGGCCATATTTAATTATTTTGTCTCATTTCCTCTTTGTCCACTTGCCAAAGACTTGCCCTAAGTTCTTAGTGTCCTTCTCACAAGTATTGCCAAGATCTTCCAGAAATCAGAATATGTCTCTGTTGACATTTTAACTTCAAATATCTAGCTTCCAGAACTATCTACACTAATAAAAGAGAAAGGTGCATATTGACCATACCTCCACAATGCCCACCAGCCAATAAGGAGTGTTTATGCAAATTAACCCAACAAAGATGGTGAGTTAATTTGCATCCTTGGGCACCAAGTGGCGTGGATCCCAGGAACATCCTTGGGACCCAGGCCACTCCAAGCCTGTAGGCCCATGTGTAGGCCCTGAGTGGCTGGGGTCCCAGACAGCCTCTGGCTAGGAGTGGCCTACAGACACTAGCACCAAGTGGCCTAGCTTCCAGGACAAGCAGTGGGGGGCACCAAGCAGGCTGGGTCCTGGGACAAGTGGGCAGGGGTGCCAAGCACAAGCGGCCATGGGGTGGAGCAGCCTCTTGCATGTATGCCCATGGCTAGCGGCCCAGGTCCACAGCCCCCAGCCTGGTGGACACAGCCAATGTGGGGCCACCAGGCTTGGGGGCATGTCTCTGGCTTCCAGGAACATGCCCCTATCCCAGTGGACACAATGCAATGCAGGGGATCCTCTTCACCTTTTCTTTTCTCTTTTAAAAAATATATTTTATTGATTTTTTTTATAGAGAAGAAGGGAGAGAGATAGATTGTCAGAAATATCAATGAGAGAGAAACATCGATCAACTGCCTCCTGCACACACCCCACTGGAGATGTGACTCTAACCAAGGTACATGCCCTTAACAGGAATCAAACCTAGGACCCTTTAGTCTGCAGGCCAAAGCTCTATCCACTGAGCCAAACCAGTTCAAGCATAAACACCTTTTCTGACCGCCCATTGGCTATACTCCATGTACGCCACCACTTGAAGTGTTCTTGGTAACTTGGATAACAAGAATTTAAGAAGGTGATCTAAGGTTTTTCCACCACAATCCTGGAGGAAAAAGCAAAGGTCCACTGCTGGAAGGGCTAAGAAATGTCATATTCTGCCCTAGCCAGTTTGGCTCAGTGGATAGAGACTCGGCCTGCCGATCGCAGGGTCCAGGTTAGATTCTGATCAAGGGCATGTACCTAGGTTACAGCTCCTCACTGACTGGGGCCCAGGTCAGGGCTCATGTAGGAGGCAACCAATCAAAGTGTCCCTCTCACACTGATGTTTCTCTCAGTCTCTCCCTCTCTCTCTTCCACACTCTCTAAAAATCAATAGAAAAATATATCCTCAGGTGAGGATTAAAAAGAAAAAGAAAAAGAAATGTCATATCCTATGAAAAAGACATCTTGAAAATGCCTAAAGAAAGTTGTCATTTTTTTCATGGTGAAGGGACTGGAGTATATGTTGATGAAAACACCTTGGCAGCTGTGATGGCTGGCAGTATGGCTGTAGCAGTGGGGTGATGGGGCTGGCACTTTCCCTTGATCAGCCTGGTTGCTTCCCGAAGAGGGAGGCCAGACTGCTGCTAAGGCCCACTTCCCACAGAGAGTGGGCTTAAGCCATCAGTAGGACATTCCCAGAGGGCTCCAAATTTGTGAGAGAGGGCAGGCTGGGCTGAGGGATGTCCTCCCCACAAGTACATGAATTTTGTGCACTGGGCCTCTACTCTATAATAATAAAAACATTCTATATAATAAAGAGATAATATGCAAATTGACTCTCATGTTATTGCATAAGATGGCTGCCCCCATGTGGTCAAAGATGGCCACCACAAAATGGCTGGCAGGGGAGGGCATTTAGGGCTGACCAGGAAAGCAGGAAGGGGCAGTTGGGGTGACCAGGCATGCAGAGGAGGGGACAATTGAGCCGGCAGGGGAGCAGTTAAGCATCAATCAGGCTGACAAGGAAGTGGTTAGGGGGTGATCAGGCTAGCAGCCAGGAGAGTGATTGGGAGCTAGCAGTCCCAGATTGTAAGAGGGGTGCCAGACATCCCTGAGGGGTCCCACATTGGAGAGAGTGCAGGCTTGGCTGAGGGACACCCCCCACCAGTGCATGAATTTAATGCACTGGGCTCCTACTAATATACTAATTAGACCAACAGCACATGACCTTCCGGATGTCCTTCTGGATGAAGCCAGAGCTGCAAGGGCAATCCTCCAGATATGCAAGGGCCAAGACCCTTGCACAAATTTCCTGCATCAGGCCTCAGTGACAAAATAAATGTCTACGAAACTAACATACTGAGCAAAGCAAGTCACATTATCATACCCAATTCCTCTTCCATACTCTGAATCTGCAAAGCCAAACTTCAAGAACTGCATAAACAGACTTCTTTCCATCTAACTTCTGGCTGAGATTTGCCCAAAGCAGGAGTTTGAAAGGTGGGAGGTGAGTGGAGTCATGGTATTTCCTTGGCCACATTCCTCTCTGCCAAGCTGCTAGTGGCTGTTCCTCTCCTAAAAGCCCAAGCTCTTGCCATGCAGCCCTTATTGAGTTTCTCTGTTCTCTCAGGGTTCTCCTAAGCACTCCTCTCCTTGCAGCTCCAGAACTAGAGACAAGGGGACAACAGTTGCTGTTAGCTCACAACACTTCTCATTTCCTTGTCACTTTCCCCTAACCCTGCCCACACCCTCCTGAACAGTTCCTTTATTAATCTCCTCTCAGCATCTTCATTTGGGCATGCCATCTGTTTTCGAGTGAGAATCAGTGAATAAACATATCGTGCCATTAGGAGGAGAACTGGAAACTTGGTGGCCACGGTGGGGACCACCTCACTGAGTTGAGAAGTGGCACTAATGAAGCAACAGGGGGAACTTCAAGAAGAAAAACCGACTACCACACAATTGCTTTGTCTTCAACATTCCTTCACTCAGGCAGAGGAAGGAGCCAGGCTCAGAAGCATACATACTTCAGCTCCACCATTTATTACCTGAGATATGAACCTCTTTGGAACTCAGTACCTGCATATGCACATTGGGTATAACAATGATGTGGACATAACAATGCTTTCCTTATGGGACATTTAAGGATCTAGGGAGAAAAATATAAAAAGAACCTAAGTGTGGTAGGCAGACTAATGCCTCCCAAAATTTCCAAGCTCTAATCCCTGTGAATTTTCCAATGTGTTACTTTATATAGCAAAATAGACTTGTGGAAATGATTAAGGTTACAGACCTAAACATGGGGAGATTATCCCGGATTCCCAGAGGCACCCAATCTAATCACTTGAGTATTTAAGTAGACGGGGAGGAAGAAGAGTCAGTCATCGAAATGTGGCAGAAGAAGAGGAGGCAGGACAACTGGAGAAGGTTTTAATGCATCATTGGTATTACACACAGTTACCCAAAGCCAGCCTGTCAATGCTGACGCCCTCCCAGATGGCAGTCAGAAGGCAAATTGGGACCTCAGTCCCACAGACTCTGAATTCTGACAAAGGCTTCAATGAACTTGAAGGCAGGTTCTCCCCTAGAACCTTCTGAAGAAATGCAGCACAGGCAACACCTTGATTTTGGCCATGGGAGACCAGAAGCAGAGAAACCATTGCACTTCTGACCTGCACAACTGTTGCAAAATGAATGGGTATCATTATAAGCCCCGAAATTTGTAGTAATTCCTGCTGGCAGCAACAGACAATAAATACCACAGCATGATTAGGTCCTGGTGCATAATAAGCACCCTCTACATGTATGTTATTTGTCTCTAAAGGAGACAGTTAGGCAAGGTACAGAGAGGCCTTCCTAGGACCCCAAAGATTATGTGCTCTCAAAGGAACACAGGTGCTGTGGCTTTACAACTAACCTAGAAGCTGGCTCTCTCTGCTCTCTCTAGTGCTTTCCAGCTGTGATGAGTGTGGGCTCCCTACCCGAACAGCCTCTAGCAACAGCAGCAGGGGGAGTGGGAAGAGTTGTGCTTGTCCCTGACTTGGGCAAATCAAGTCTGGGCTCAAGGACTTCCCCATAGAAATGCACTCTCCTCCCTCTGGTAGAATATCCCCTACCCAAACCTTCAGTCCTGCCACTCCTACTCAGAGGCAGTTTCTGATTCTAATATTTTTCCCTCATGGAAGCACAGGCCAGGAAGATCATTTCCTGCTCCTGGAGCCTTCCTTCTGTTTCCCTTAGCCAAATCCATCTCTCTAACCACATGTCAATATCTTCCAGCTGCTTAGCCATCTAAACTCAGCCCTGGCCTATTGAGCACAGACACTCTGCTACACTGCTTCATTTGATGACTGAGGCAACTTGTGCTTTTTTCAGTGGGTCAAGTTTAAATAACACCCAGAACACTGGGCCCTTAGCCAGTTATCAAGGATGTGGGTCCCTCAGTGTTCAATCATCAACAAAGTGGATATGAGAACAGGTGGACTAAGGGCTATATACCGGGCACAGACTTGTGCCTCTGGCTTGAATCAAAATTGAATTGCACACACTTGGCCCAATCCCAGTGCCTCTTCAGGGTTTAGACCAGCAATTGGTGATCCTTTAGATAATATTTTCTCTGTCCTTCTCAGGGTCTCAGCTCACTGTAGGGAGACTTTAATAATAGGAAGTAATATTGATTGTGTGCTTACTGTGCATAAGGCACTGCTCTATATAGCTGTATAAGTGTTAACAATAAATTCTCAAGACAATTTAAAGAGTTAATTTCTACTATGCAGCTTCACAAATGAGGAAAGGAGGGCTCAGAAGTATTAAGTAACTTGTCCAAGGTTAACCATAGTGAGTGCTAAGGATGTAAACTCAAACCTGGGCTAAAGTATTTCTGTAACACTACACATCACACAGATTTTCTTACTTGATTCAACACACAGGTTTAGGTCTCAACCAAGCACTGTGACAGACCCTGGAAATACAAATATGCCTTGGAAAAAATTCATTTTATCATAGCTAACATGGTAGAATAGGAGACAGATGTGTACAAAAAGTACATAAATGCATTTTGTTAGCAGCATAAACAAAGTGCAATGGAAGAGGTAATTAGATGTTATAGGGTGAAAAGAAAAAATGGGAAAATGAGCTCAGGAAGACAGACGTAAACAAGAGGGACAGAGAGAGGAAAGTATCACATATAATTATGGGAAAGTGCTCATTATTCCTCTTTCCCTTTGTTTCCTCATCACTAAAATGGAGATCATAATACCTACTCCAAGGCTGTTATGAAGATTAATTTTAGTAATAAACCGAATGTGAATTACCTCTGTTCAAGATATTCTAATATACATTATTCTCCACCTTCCCCCCAAGAAACCCCTCATATAAAAATAAGAAGAGCTCAAAATCCAAATTAAAAATGCTTGGGAATGTTAAAAGGGAAACAGAAATATAAGGTAGTTAGATACTGGAGTAAGTTATCTCAGAGAGAAGCTAATCAAACCTAGAAAGCTTGCTTTTGATTCTGTCTCCTAGAATAGGCCACTTGCCCCACCATCAAAACACATCCCAGCTGATTCCCAAGAGCTGAGGTGGTCACCCAGGTGGCCTCTTACTTAAGAGTACTCCATTTTCTCTTTGTTGTTAATCCTCACCAGAATATATTTTTCCATTGATTTCTTTTCTTTTCTTTTCGTTCTCTCTTTCTTTCTTCTTCTCTTTCCTTTCTTTCTTTCTTTCTTTCTTCCTTCCTTCCTTCCTTCCTTTCTTTCTTTCTTTCTTCCTTTCTTTCTTCCTTTCTTTCTTTTTTTGAGAGAGAGAACGGAAAGGAGGGAGGAAGGGGAAGGAGTAGGAAAAGGGAGAGAAAGAGAAATATCCATGTGAGAGAGGTACCTTCCCCAATGGCAGTGGTCGGCAAACTGCGCCTCGCGAGCCACATGCCACTCTTTGGCCCCTTGAGTGTGGCTCTTCCACAAAATACCACATGTGGATGCGCAGGCACAGTGAGATTGAAACTTTGTGGCCTATGTATAGAAGTTGGTTTTCGGCTCTCAAAAGTAATTTCAATCGTTGTGCTTTGATATTTGGCTCTGTTGACTAATGAGTTTGAGGACCACTGCCTATGGGACTGAACCAGAATTGGGGAATGAAGCTGTAAAACAATGCTCTTGACCCGGAATTGAACCCACAACCCTTCTGTGTGCAGGCTGACAATCTAACCACTGAGCATGCCCGCTAGGGCAAGATTACTCCATTTTCTGCATAAAACTACATTAGGTACAGCAGCTCCCAGCATAAAACAGAGCATCATTCCAACTCTATGTGTGAAGGTTGTGGACAGTCCTTCTTGGTCACTCCTCAGCTTTAGGGGGTCCTTTGGTCTCATGGACAGCTGGCAGCCTTATTTAGCCAACCAGCTGCCCTGTGATACACAGTGTCCCCAATGCTCTAAGTCTGGTGGGTGATTCTTTTGTTTCCATATACACAGCATTTGTAGGAGAAACCAGTAGTCCCTTTGGTAGCCTCAGGGTGTCTAAGCGGCCATTCTCATCATGACCACCATAATTATGAACCATTGTGTTAGTGAGATATCACTTTTCTTTTCTTTTTTTTAATATTTAAAAAACAAAACAATCAAATGTCACTGGAGCAGTGCTTGCCCAGTCACATCAACACATTTATTAAGCCCCTTCTGTTTGCCCATTGAGTTTGAAGTGTTAGAAGAGGGAATACTTAAAAAAAAAACCTCTCCGATTATAAAGATTTGATAATGTTGTGGGAAAGAGATTCACACATTAAAAAAAAAAAAAACATGAAAAATGATATGGTATATAACGCACTGAGAGTGGAAATGTTATTTCCTGGGTGTTATTACTATGAGGATGGACTGCAATGGATGAGATGCCATGGGTAGAGGATTTGGAGAAGTGGGGTGTTGTGGTGGGAAATTGCTTTCTTCTCCAGCAGGTAAGAGAAAAACAACCAAAGGAACAGACAGACTATGCACCCATTAGAGTAGCCACCAGAGACTGACTTTGCAACAAGAGAGTTCGTCATTTAGAATAAATGTTTCTGGCAGTTTTAAAACTGCTTTTGCTTCATTTTGAATGTTGTGCCTGTGGAATTCAGTGAGATATTGAAGAAAGTGAAGGGATTAGTAAAAAAAACCATATATGCATAACAGAGAGCACTGTGTGGTGATGGCCAGAGCTAAAGGAGAGGTGGCAGGTAGGTGGAGATGGCCAAAGGGTGGGGGGCCAATGGGGACAGAAAGAGGCATTGCTTGGACCAATGGGCACAGGATGCAGTGTGTAGATGATTCTTATTGAGTTGTGCACTTGAAAACTGCATGGTTTGGCGAACCTATGTTACCCCCAATAAATTCAATTTTTTAAAAAAAGGCCTTCTTTATACTGTGGCTCGGAACCATATTTTGAATACATTTCATTTCAAGCAGGAGAGGACAGTGGGGGCAGGATCCCTGGGTCCAGGGCGGTGCGAAAAGCAGAAGAAGGAAGAGTGGAGGGAACACAGGCCCAGCCTCTTGGTGAGGGGTATCCGGACCCCGGCGCGGGGATGGGGTGGGGGGAGGCGGGGGCGCGGCGAGGCTTGGCCTCCAAGCTCAGCCTCCGCCACCTCCCGGGAGCGGCTCGGGGTCTTGGCGGAGCCCCAGGGAACGTTGACTGGTCCACGAATCAGGGGCACCCGCGTCAGCAGCCACCGGGGCGGGGCGGGGACGAGGACGAGTGCGCGTGCGCGGCTCTCGGGGCTGGAGCGGGTGTGCGGCAGCTGGAACTCGCGGGCGCGAGACCGGCAGCCGGGGCAGCGGGTCCTGTTAGTGTCGGGCGGCGGCGCAGGGTCCCGACTGTAACCGCGGTGGCTGCTCCAGACGCGGGCGGCGGCAGCGGAGGCGGCCCCTTCGCGGGCGCGATGTGGCCCTTGTTGGTGCTGCTGCTGCTGGGCTCAGCGAGCCGTGGTGAGTGGCCCCGAACCTGGCTCTGCGGATCGCGGCTCCCGCCTCCGCGGCGCCCCGCGGGGTGCGCGCTGTGCCGCGCTGGCCCCGCAGCTCCCTGGAGAGGGTGGCCAGTGCGGGGCGCGCGGGCCCTGGATGCCCGGGCGCGAACGTGGGAGGCCCCGCGGGTACTCAGGCGCCCCCTTGCTTCCTTGCTCCCTCTCCCTCCTCTTCATCTTTCCGGGGTGACAGCGGGCTCGTCTCCTTCCCCCGCTCTCCGCCTCCAGACGCACACACCGAGGAAGACTGCGTACCGCGCACCTCACGCGGAAATTAACTAGAGAGAAAGGGCGCGATCGGAGGCGAGTGGGTGGCCGCTGTCAGGCCCCCCCTCTTTGGCACCCCTCTTCCCTCCTAGGCGCTTAAATGCACTGGGGATGGAGGGGGGAGAGTGGGAGAGCCAGGGCGTCTTGCGATGGAAGTACGCATTTTGGTGAAGATGGTCATTTAATTATTTATTTATTTTTCCAGTTTGCCCTCCCACATGAACATAGGAGGCAAGGGGGGCATACTTGATACAATTAAGTTTTATTTCCAACATACCATTTAATCAGAAGAATCTTTAGTCTCCCCCCCCTTCCTTTTTAAAAAAATTATTAAACCTTAGAAATAGGCTTCTTGGAAACTCTCTGAACCTCCCCGCCCCACCAACCACTTTAATACAGTCCAAAGAGCACATTCAAGTTTCCCCCTGTATTTGGGGAACCATTTAACAGCAATAGATTTCGCTTGAAATCAGAAGACAATAACCCCTAGTCAAAACATATTTGCAACCAACTGGAATTTGGTGTTTTTCCACGTTAAAGGCGTTTTGGCCCCAAGCTTTTGAAAACTATTTTTTTTTTTAAATGTTGCTTTATAAAACCTGAGGGAAGAATATAATTTTTGTGTGTGTGTGCGTGTGTGGCTATATAGGCTATGCCAGTCACAATTCACATGTATAAACCGTTTTTTGAGAATTTTTTCTAATTGAATTTGAGGAACAGTAAACACAAAATTGTTATATTTAATTCTATAATTTGAACTTAAGTACATTTAAACTGATTATTAGCCTCACTGTGACATTCATAAAGCCTTGTAACTTCAGCTATTTTCAAGATGCTCTTAAGACCCTTCTTACCACTTTCCCCATTCTCTGAAAATCCTGGGATGTTGGAGCTGTTTATAATCACCATGTCTATTATCTGAAGGGTTGATATTAGATGAAGTAGTGTTCCCTGTCATCATTAATGGCTCATTGCTGTTACTATCAAAATAACTAAAATAATACTGCTTTCAGAAACCTGTTCTGATCACAATGCATATTGAGCCTGATTATAAATTTGTGATAAAATGTCACTAATCCAGACTATAGACATCAAAAGCTATTCTGAAGAATAAAAACTATATGTATTATTTTATAAACAAGACTCCTACTATTTTCAATTAGATGAGAAAGAACTGCTAAATATTACTTTTGGTAGTAAGAATTCTGTTAGTAATAGTTAAGATTATATATAATAAGTACTCATTTACATGTAATATTAATGTTCTCAAGTCCTTATAGAGTCATAGAATTCAGAATTTATGGTGTTTTAGTGTACTTAAGCCAATAACCTAAAAAAGAAAAACAAAAGAGAGGCATTATGCATTTGAGTTGTGTTAAGTGTTGAATATAAGCCAATGGAATTTTGTTTGTGTTTAATATTTAGTTTTAAAGGGCATATGTGAAAAGATGCTAACAGCATTAGAACACAAGTAGTTATAAACCAAGGAATTTGAGAGATTGAATTTAGAATCTAGAATGAAGAAAGTCCATGGACTTTTATGTTCATTGTTACTCACACTTTGATTTTGCTTTCAGATTTATTTTCAAATGACTGGTAATCAAATGCCATTTACTGTTAGTCTCTACAGTTTCAGGTTACCTTTGTCGTAAAATAAGTTTTCTAAAATACCCCTTCCATCTAATTACAGGCAAACTGTATGCCCCGGTATTGGTTTACAAGATGCAGAATGAATTATTATGCTCCTTCCCTACCCCATTCCCCGAATGTCAAATTATATTTTGATGAAAAGCACATCAGAATTTTCAGTGGAATTCAAAAACTGGTAAATAAAACCTTACTCAAATAATGACAGTATATGAACTGTCAGTAGTTGAATGATTTTTCAGAGTTTTTAAAATCAAGGATACACATTATTAAAAAACATGTTTGTTGTCTTAAGTATTGTAGTAATTTGGCTTGCTTTAAAGAAAATGTTTTGTTTTCTCCTAAAAATACATATTACTTTAAAACACAAGTTGCCATTTTAAGGAAGTAACTGACTATGTGAAAGTCCTTATTTTTGACCCCGCCTCAGCAATTTAGAGGCAGTGTGTTAAAGCATTAAATGAAATGTCTACTATTAGGCCATTTGCTCATGCTGTCATCTGTATTTTGGCAGATATTTTATCTTTGCCACTGAGTTGTGAATGGAGATTTGAAAGGCTAGGTTTTAAAGATGAAAAATAGGTGTTTTTCCCAAAATTGATAAATATTCTGAATCCAAAATCGTCACTCATATTATTAAAACTGTGAATATTTCTTAATGTTGATTCAACTATGGCTAGTCTGGGCATTGTTTTTAATGCGGTAATGTTATTTTTGTGTCACAATTTTTATAAAGCCATTTACCCAACTTTTGGTTAGTTGTCATGTTTTTTTATACAAGATTTCAAAATTCTACATTTTTACATCTTGGGCCTAATACAGTGCACTCTGGTTGTCATGAAGCTACTTTCACTGGTGCAAATTTTTTTTTTTCTATGATAAAAGAAGCAGAAGAATAGTGTAGAATTAATTTTGCTGAACTCATTGTAATACTAAACCAAAAAATACAGAGCACCCAGGATATTTGATTCTGACAGACCTAGACTAAAACAATAGAACCTGGATTTCACCATTGTGTGGTTATTTGGAGGTGAAATGGGAGTTAGAAGCCACACCCTTCTCTATTCCTTCCGTACCCATGAAACAGTTGTATATGACTCCCTATCTGGTCATCCAGGGCCTGCGGGTATTTATGCATATTTGAATACCTGTCACACTGATGGGCTAAAAGACAAGGCTGGGAATTAGGCAAGTGCAAGGTCTGTCAATTTTTTTTTTTTTTTCTGTTTCAAGCTCGTTTGAGCCCCCTTGCTATATTCCAACTACTTTGCATGGAGAAAATAGTGCTGGACATAGAGACACATTTCAGACTCCATGCCTCTTAATAACATAAAATACAGTTACTTGGAAATAGGGATTTTGTTGTTTTTATCCTTTAGTAGTATTTAATATGTTTTGATGCTTGATAAGGCCTTAATTCTGGATGTTACTGCCCTTACCCCTGTAATTCTAGCTCAACCACTTCAGTTCTTGTAAAGCCAGTTTACAATCTAGAGGCAATTACTTTGAGTCACAACAAAATACACTGTGGGGACCCCCACTTTACCCCAGTCCTTGTCTGATCTCTATTGAGAGAAGATCTGACAAAATCCTCCTTTTTGACCCTAATTCTAACCCAATTCAGTTTGAGGCTCCAGTTTTTCATTCCAGGGTCAAGGTCTATGGCAAAAAAGATTCATTTCTACCAGCTATCTTTTTGGTTCATTTAACTTAGTGACTCCTGGGGTTTCTCACCCCATTTTAAATATACATTCCAAGTGGATAATTAACATCCTACTCAGTTGCAAAAAAAATAGTATTGATGTGTAGTGTAGACTCTTCCAACTTCCCTCCTACCATTTCTAAACTTACCGATAATAGCTTAGGTAGCCTTCATCACTTTCTCCCTTCTCATCTAGTTTGAGAATTATACCTATTCACCTTTTTAAGGAAAAGATCACCTGGCAACAGATCTTTCACTTCCACCACCTTGGAGACCTAACTAATCAATTTAATTCTTCAGTCATGTATCTTAGATCTTTCCTTATCCATTGGTTCTTTCACCATAGCTTGCAGAAATGCTCAAGTTTTACCCCATATTAAAAACAACCAAACAATAAATAAAGTTAAAACAAACAAGAAGAACCAAAAAATCTTGTCCTGTTTCTGTCTTCATACTCCTTTCGTTATCACCTTCTTTCTCTGCTCTTTTAGACTGCCAAATTTATTGAAAGAATAATTGCCTCTCCTTGCTCTCTTCCCATTTATCTCCAAAATGCAATATGACTCCTTATACCACTAGTCTGTTGACAGTGCTGCAGATAAAGAAGTTAGTGATCTAATTTTTAATCTAGTGGCTATTTGTATTTATCCCACTTAATGTCTATTCTGTCCATATCAAGAAACTTTCCTTGTTTCTTTGCTACTTCACCTACTTCTCACTTTCTTAATTTATTCCTTTTTAATTATTTGCTCCATAAACATTGGTATTCCACAACATTTAATTCTCTGATACCTGCACTGTTGCTTTGCAAGGAATAGCTGGGAAATCTTGTTTATGCTTATTATTTCAATTATCAGCTAAATTCTTGGGGATTCCCAAGTCTTTGTACCTCCAATCTTTTTTAATCTAAGTCCTTGGATTTACTGGACATTTTCATTTCATTGTATCAAAGGTATTTTAATACTTAGCCTGTTAAATATTAAAACGATATTCCCTTTAAATCTCCTAAGTCTGTGTACTCAAAAATTAATCCACAATCTAACTAGTTATGCATGATATTTTGGTTAACAACTTTCATTCTTTCATCTTCTTTCCTCACATTTCCCACATCTGACTTATGTTGATTTTACTTCGTTTTTTACCTTAATTTTTGGCCTTCTCTCCTGTTGTCATTTACCTGACTATTGTAGTGATCTTTTAATGGTTCTCCCATTCTTGTCTCCTTCTCTCTCCTCAATTCACCCTTCATATTGCTTTATTATTATTTTTGAATGCGGGTAAATCTGAATGGTTTGCTATTGCGTATTTCATCAAGTCCAAACTCCTCAGAATTATATTTAAGGGAGCATTTCCATATTTCTTAACCATCTTTTCAAGTACCATTTTCTAGAGATCACCTGAATAATTTCCTGCTTCCAGTTATTAATTTTCTTCATTCCTCTATACATGTCACTACTCTGCCTGGATAGTCCTTACTTTTCCATACATTCCTACTCTTCCTTCAAGATCAAGTTGATACTTCAACCTCTAGGAAGGTCCTTGTTAGGTACATTCATGTAATTTTTAAGGAACTCTTCCATTTCACCTGCAAATCATTTAATTGAGATTTCTCATTGAAACATGTTGCTTCATCATTCCATAACTAGGTCTCTAGGAGTAAGAAGTAGAGGGTTATCTTGAAATATGGAAGAAGAATGAATCCTTTCTGATACCATTTTTGGATATTCCTTTCTTGGAATTCATACTTTAAATTTTTTATATTCATAAGGAATGTGATAAATCATACTTGCTGGACCCTGGGTTAAATCCATAGGCTACCAAATAAAGACATTGTCCTTCCTTTTCTACCCTTTCTCCTAATGGGGAGACCAGTTAAATCAACATTAATTACAAGATTCGGTAATAAGGGTAGTGACAGCACTTGAGAGGAAATGATGGCAGCAATAAGGAAAGGATGGATAAGGTTGAGTAGTGGTATGGAAGGGGAACAGGATTAGACATTCCAACTGTGCTTTAGCAGGAAGAGCAAAAGTTAGTTAACTCTAGCTGCCATTTATTGAACATTTGCTAAGTATGTGAAAGACATTGAGATAAGAACTTTGTGTTCCTTAACTCATTAAATCTTAACAAAATCTCCAGGAGTTATATACTATAACTTCTCATTATATAGATGAGGAAGCTGAGGTGCAGAGTTTAAATAATTTTCCTAAGGCTATGTCTCTAGAAGGGCTAAGTCTCCAGCCAATGTCTGACTCCAAAATGTGTTCTCTGACCTTTTAGTGTCAGAGTGACTGGTATGGGCCTCTAGGCTGGGGGAACATGTGCAAAGGCATGGGCATGAGAGTACATAGGCATATTCATGGGATTTTAAGAAGGTCATTATAATTGGACCTTAGTTTGGAAATGAGAAAGGACAGGAGGTGGGGCTGGACAGGGCCTTGAAGGACCTACTTTGTATTCCATGCAAATACACTTACAATTTAGTCCGAAAAGAGGGAGGGGGGTTATTAAAGTATAGAGAGCAAGAGAGTGCACATTTGCATTTAGAACATTTGCTTCTGGAACAGTGGAAAGTACACTGGAGCTGGGATGGGGAAATGTGGAAGCTGGAGTCAGGGAGCTACTTAAATGGCAGTAGTTCAAGGGAGAAATGAGAATTGTCTAATTCATTCATACAACCTGCATTGAATATAGTAACTATTAAATAGGCTGAGTCGGCCAAAAATTCTCCATGGCTAAAAAGATGGAAGAATCCAGCATGATTCTTATTGACTGATAGATAATAGGAAATACCTCAGGTAGGTGAGAATTTATAGGGAGGGTAGAAAGAGGGAAAATTGATTTCTGGACATGTTGACTTTGATGTAAAAGTACTAGGTCCAAGTAGAAATGCTCGGCACACAAATGGCTTTCCCAGGTCTTGGGGAGAAAGGAGGAACCTGGTTAAATAAAAAGTGTGTATGTAGGTAGTTAAATCCATGAATATGGGTAAATACTGGTGAGGGGAAGGCAGTGTTGACTATGAAGCCTTTAGGAACACTAATTGTGAATCATAGAATATGTTTCAATAATAAAAGGAAGCTGGGATGAGTGAACAAAGCAGTAGAAAGAAATTCAAAATTAGTAGTTATAGACAACAAGGAATAGGCACAAGGAAGGAGCTGCCCCCTGGCTCAAGAACTGTAGAGACGTTGAGATAGAAAGTGAACCATACAGATTAAATTTTTTTTACAAGGGATTGTAGGTGGCTTTGGCAAGAGCTGTTGTAGTGAAGCTGAGGTGGCAAGATGGCAGCCAGGTGGCAGAGATTTAGGAAATGAAATGGAAGTGAAGAAATGCTTTTAGATTATAATTTTAGGTCTAGTGGCCTGGTACATGAAATTCATGCATGGAGTGGGGGTTCCTTCAGCTCAGTCTCTACCCTCTCTAATCATGGACCCCAGAAGGATCGAGCCTAAACCAGCAGTCAGACAACCCTCTAACAACCTGGGACCCACTGGCTCTTAACTGCTCACCTGCCTGCATGCATTATCACCCCTAACTGCCTCCCCTGCCAGCTTGATCTCACCCCCAACTGCTCTCCCCTGCCAACCTGATCGCTCCCAACTGCCCTCCCCTGCTGACTTGATCTCGTCCCAATGGCCCTCCCCTGTCAGCCTGATCTTGCCCCTAACAGCTCTTCCCTGTTGGCCTGATTCCCCCAACTGCTTCTTCTGCCTGCCTGATCACCCCCTACTGCCCTCTGCTGACCTGATCTTACTCCCAATGGCCCTACCCCTGCATGCCTGGTTGCCCCCAACCGCCCTCCCTTGCCAGCCTGATCGTCCCTAACTGCCTTTGCCTTGGCCCTCACTGCCATGTCTTTTTCCAGAAGGAAGTGGGACATCCGGAAGATGGCTGGTTGACCTGGTCTAATTAGCATATTGCCCTTTTAGTAACATAAATATCCTATCTAATAAAAGAGTAACATGCGAATGTGGCCGTACCTTTGCTACACCCACAAGCCATGCCCACAGCCACACCCACCAGCCAATCAGGAGCAGATTATGCAAATGAACCCCAACCAAGATAGCTGCTGCCACTGAAAGCAGGAGGGAGGCTTGTGTTTCCCTGGCAACAAGAGGAAGCCAAGCTTTCCACCTGCCGTTGCTGGCCTAGGCATCCACTCAATGCTACAAAGTTTCAATTATAAAAGATACAGAAATGGTGGTAGCCACTGAGCTGGAGACAACAGAGGCTTGGGTTTCCCTGGCAATGGAGGAAGCCAAGCTTTCCGCCTGCTGTTGCCCAGCCTAGGCCTCCACTCTAGGCTACAAAGTTTCAAACAGAAATGGCTGCCGCCCTGGAGCAAGCAGAAGACTTCGCTCTGCTCCAGGCTACAAAGTTTCAATTGTAGACATACATTAATCCCAGATCCCAGGGCCTCCACTTAGGTCACTGGGGAGCGTGGCCAGTCTGCAAACCTCCACAGGCCCCTCGCCCAGGCCGCCTCTTGCCCCAAGTGAGCCTGATCTGGGACACTCTTCAGGGCAAACCAGCTGGCCCCCACCCATGCACCAGGCCTCTATCCTATGTAATAAAAGAATAATTTGCAGATTGACCATCACTCCAACACACAAGAGGGCTGCCCCCATGTGGTCAAAGACCCTGCCCTCATGTGGACACAAGATGGCCAGCAGGGAAGAGCAGATGGGAGGGACCAGGCCTGCAAGGGAGGACAATCAATCCTGCAGGGGAGGGCAATTAGGGGTGACCAGGCCAGCAGAGGAAGGAAGTTGGGGGCAAACAGGCTGGCAGGGGAGCAGTTAGACATCAATTTGGCTGGCAGGGTAGTGGTTAGTGGGTGATCAGGCTGGCAGGCAGAAGCAGTTAGGGCCAATTAGGGAGGCAGGCAGGTGAGCAGTTTGGAGCCAGCAGTCCTGAATTGTGAGAAGGATGTCCGACTGCCCGTTTAGGCCCGATCCCGGAGTCCCAGATTGGAGAGGCTGCAGGCTGGGTTAAGGAACACCCCCCCCCCCCCCCCCCCCCGCACGAATTTCATGCACCGGGCCTCTAGTATTATATAGGATAAGATTGCTTAAATGGGGTAGGGGGAAGCATTTTTCAGCAGGAGAAGATGCTTTGGGTAGACAAAAACACATAATCCCTATATCTGGACTGATATCCAGCCATATGCACTAAATTACCAAACCAATCATTAAAAAATTGAACCACTTTCTTATACCTTATACCAAACAGCTGTTTCCCTTAAAACCCCTCCTCAGCCCCCACCATAGGTTCTGACTTCACAGTTCACCCAGGTTTGGTTCTGATTGGTCAGTTTCTGTGCCAGTCAGCATCTCTGGGCCTATCTCTGTGCCTGATTAGAGAGGGGGGCTGCTGGAGAGCAGGCTGAACTGCTGACCTCTCAGAGAGAGAGGCTGGACTGCTGGTGCAGTCTGGAGATAGAGGCCAGGGCTGATCGGCCCCGCCTCTCCTCTGAGAGGTCAGTAGTTTGGCCTGCTGGCCAGTCCTCACTCACCCAAGCCTGCTGTGTGCCAGCCTGGCCTTCAGTCATCCCTTCAGTTGTTTTGGATGTTCCAGTCCCTGGATAAATCTATATCTATATCTATATCTATATCTATATCTATATCTATATCTATATCTATCTACATCTATCTATCTCTATATTTATCTATATCTATATTAGAGACCTGGTTCACAAAATTCATGCTTGCGGGGGGCAGGGGATGTCCTCCAGCCCAGTCTGTACCCTCTCCAATCTGGGACCCCTCAAGGGATGTCCAACTGCCCGTTTAGGCCCGATCCTGTTAGGGCAGTTGGACATCTTTCTCACCATCCAGGACTGCTGGCTCCCAACTGCTCACCTGCCTTCCTCCCTGATTGCCCCTAACCGCTTCTGCCTGCCAACCTGATCACCCCCTAGCCACTATGCTGCCAGCCTAATTGATGTCTAACTGCTCCCCTGCCAGCCTGTTTGCCTCAAACTTCCCTCCTCTGCCAGCCTGGTCACCCCTAACTGCCCTCCCCTGCAGGCTTGATCCCCCCTCCACAACTGCCCTCCCTTGCAGGCCTGGTACCTCCCAAATGCCCTCCCCGACTGGCCTGATTGCACACAGTTGCCCTCCCTTGAAGGCATGGAACCTCCCAACAGCCCTCCTCTGCTAGCCATCTTGTGGTGGCCATCTTGTGTCCACATGGGGGCAGGATCTTTGACCACATGGGGGCAGCCCTTTTGTGTGTTGGAGTGATAGTCAATATGCATATTACTCTTTTATTAGATAGAATAGGATAGAGGCCTGGTGCATGGGTGGGGGCCAGCTGGTTTGCCCTGACAGGTGTCCCGGATCAGGGTGGGGGTTCCCTTGGGGCATGGGGCGGCCTGGGCGAGGGGCCTGTGGAGGTTTGCAGGCTGGCCGAGCCCCACAGCAACCCAAACGGAGGCCCTAGGATCTGGGATTAATTTATGTTCCAGAATTGAAACTTTGTAGCATGAAGCAGAGCCAATCCTTCTGCTCACTCTCTGGTAATAGTCATTTCTGTTGCCGTTTATTTAAATTCCATAATTGAAACTTTGTAGCCTAGAGTGGAGGTCTAGCGGCTGCAGAAGTTTGGCTTCCTCCATGGCTCGGGCAACCCTAGCCTCTGCTCTTTCCAGCTCCATGGCTGTTGCCATATATCTTCTATAATTGAAACTTTGTAGCATTGAGTGGATGCCTAGGCCGGCAATGGCAGGTGGAAAGCTTGGCTTGCTCCACTGCCAGGAAAACCCAAGCCTTCCTCCTGCTCTCGGTGGCTGCAGCCATCTTGGTTGAGGTTTATTTGCATAATTTGCTCCTGATTGGCTGATGAGTGTGGCTGTGAGCATGGCTTGATCAGAGGTATGGTCAATTTGCATATTACTCTTTTATTAGATAGGATATCCCTAGGTATATACACTAGAGGCCCAGTGCATGAAAATCATGCACTGGGGCATGCAGTGTGTGTCCCTCAGCCCAGCCTGCACCCTCTCCAATCTGGCAATTTGGAACCCCTCAAGGGATGTCCGAATGCCCCTTTAGGCCTGCAGTCAGGCCTAAAGGGGAAGTCAGACATTCCTCTCACAATCCAGGACTGCTGGCTCCCAACTGCTCACCTGCCTGCCAGTCTGATCACCCCCTAACCTCTCCCCTGCCAGCCTGATCAATGCCTAACTGCTGCCCTGACAGCCCAATTGCCCCTCACTGTCCTTTCCTGTAGGCATGGTCACTCCCAACTGCCTTCCCCTGCTGGTCTTGTCCCTCCCAACTGCCCTGCCCTACAGGCTTGGTCCCCGCACAACTGTCCTCCCCTGCTGGCTATATTGTGGTGGCCATCTTGTGTGTTCGAGTGATGGTCAATTTGCATATCACCTCTTTATTATGTAGGATGAGAGAGACAAATATGAGGGATTTTCTAAAGTTGGTGAGTATTTGAGCATGTTTTTAAATGTTTAAAAAGAAACACAACCAAAACCTGTGTAAGTTTAATAGTTGCATGTGGCAGGCTGGTAATTAACTAGGAAAATCCTTGAAGATATTGATGGATGGAGAGGCAAAAATGGAAATTAGCTTTCAGGTAAGGGGTTCATTTCTAAAGATGAACAGTGAGGATGTGTGGGAGAGAAATGTGGATTGTTGGATTTACAGGTAAATTTATAGGTGAATATTTGAAGCTTCTGGCTTCTCATCTGGCATCTCATCTGGCATCACTGATGGACTCCATTTGAATCCTCCTATCCAATAAAAGAGTAATATGCAAATTGACATCACTTCAACACAGAAGATGGCCATCCCCATGTGGTCAAAGATGGCTGCCCCCATGTGGACACAAGATGGCCACCACAAGATGGCCATCAGGGGAGGACAGTTGTGGACAATCAGGCCAGGAGGGGAGGGCAGTTAGGGGTGACCAGGCTGACAGGGGAGGACAGTTGGAGGGAGGGACCAGGCAGCATGGGAGGCCATTTAGGGGTGACCAGGCTTGTAGGGGAGGGCAGTTGAGGGGGACCAGGTCTGCAGGTAAGGGCAGTTAGGGTGACTGAGCCAGCAGAGGAGGGAAGTTGGGGGAGACCAGGCCTGTAGGAGAGGACAGTTGGGTGGGACCATGTCTGTAAGGGAGGGCAGTTGGGGGAGACCAGGCCTGCAGGGGAGGGCAGTTGGGGGTGACCAGGCTGGCAAGAGAGGGCAGTTAGGGACAATTGAGCTGGAAGGGGAGCAGTTAGACGTTAATCAGGCTGGCTGCGGAGTGGTTAGGGGTGATCAGGCTGGCATGCATAAGCAGTTATGGGCAATCAGGCAGGCAGGCAGGCAAGTGGTTGGGAGCCAGCAGTCCTGAATTGTGAGAGTGATTTCTGACTGCTCAGGCAGTTGGACATCCCTCGAGGGGTCCCAGATTGAAGAGGGTGCAGGCTGGACTGAGGGATACACCCTCCCCCATCCATGAATTTTGTGCACTGGGCCTTTAGTATATAATAAAAGCTTAATATGCAAATTGTCTCCTCAACCAGGAGTTTGACCTGGAGTTCGACTGGGAGACTGAAAGTTTGGCTGCTCGCTATGATATGAGCTGATCACCAGGGGGCAGCACGGAACATGGCAAGTTGGCCAAGTGCTGAGACCTCTCTCTGGCTACGTGGGAGCGGGGATGACAGGGATGGAGGTTTGGTGAGAATGCTGGGTTTTCGCTGAGCTCACTCTCACTCTCCCTGCTCTCCTCCTCTGGGACTCCAGGGCTTGTGTGCCAGCAAAGCCCCCGTGCTCAGGTGCTGGGTGCCTGTGAGAAGCCAACCCTGCACTCATGCAGCCTCTTCTGGGTGAGCTGGGCCACAGCCACCAGGACCGCAGGGGCAGTAGGGCTCCTTGTGGGTTTGTGCAGGAGCCGGTCTGCGAGGCCGGTTGGGAGAGAGCAAGCTGCCCACCTGGCTTCCATGCAGCACCACTAAGTGGCTCCGAGATCCACATTGCACCCAGTTCAGCTGCGCTCATTGCATCTCCCCATGGAGACTCGGCGCCATGACTCAGGCAGAGGGGGTTGTGCAGGGACCTGGGGCTCCAGGTGCTGCCCAGGGCCCGGAGGTCAGCTGGGACCTGCCCTTCCATGCCAGATGCTAGTGCTTCAATTTTCAGCCAGGCCTCGGGACTACACCCGTGCATGAATTTCATGCACAAGTTCTCCAGTTAAGAAATTAAAAGAGAGAGCTGCTTTGGCGAGTATGGAATAAGCTCTTGCAGAACGAGAGAGATTTATGAGTTGTTACAGAGGAAAGAAACTTTACATGGAACATGTATGAACAGATTCAAGACCACCAAGTGGCTGGGGACTGTGACACTTCTGTTGTTCCTCTGATAGCAACACACATTTTCTTAGAAATCTGTAAGACTGATTCCTGTCCTGTGCTGCCCTTCCAGAGCACTTTGCTCATATAGGAAGGATCACACCTAATGCAATCCTGTGTTATAAAAAGTGCATTTCATTCCCCCAAATCAGAATTGGAAGCTTTGAAAAGATAAATCATACTTTCCCCTCCTGCCCATCATTGTATCCATACATCCTATCACAATGTTTCAGATCAGGTAATTCTCCATAAATGTTTGCTACATTTTTTAAAATTCTGAGCCATATATTGAGCCTTTTTTTTTGCAACCACACGTTGGCTGCCTTCAGGACTACAGAAGAAGATTGGTAGGTTGGTGATTGGTATTCAAAGAGAATGTAGAGTCCGATATTTTTGGCACTCACCATAACATAATTTTCCATTTCATTTTTAATTTATTGTAAACCCTGACATCACTGATGGTTATATTGATACCTTTCCATCTTATTCATAGGCGTATCTTGATTATTCAGAATTTTCTTACTCATGTTAGTTATTTATGTTCCTTTAATTGTTCTGTTTCAAATCTTTTCTTCAGTTTGCTTTTCCATCATAAGGCAGTAGGAAAAAAAGAGAAAATCCAAAACAGATATTTTTATTACTTTTAGTGTTTAAATAAGTATTTATAGAAGTGAATTTGTGGTTAATAGTTGGTAGACTGACGTTTTGGACTACCCTTATTTATTAATTACTAGAGGTCTGGTGCATGAAATTTGTGCACAGGTAGGGTCCCTAGGCCTGGCTGGTGATCAGGGCTGATCAGGGTTTTCCAGCTACCAGCCAGGGCCTCCCTTCCCAGCTGCGTCTGCCGGGCTGTGCCTTCCTTAGTTCCACACAGCCCCCTGGTGGTTAGTGAACGTCATAGTGAGAAGTCGAACTCACAGTCTTCTGGTCGAACGCCTGAGGGGACACTGCATACACATACACATACACTAGAGGCCTGGTGCACAAAATTTGGTCCAACTGCCTCTCCAGTCTGGGACTTCTCGGGGAATGTCGATTGCTGGTCTAAAACTGGCAGTCGGATATCCCTCTCACATTCTGGGACTACTGGCTCTTAACTGCTCATCTGCCTGCTTGTCTGATAGCCCCAACTGCCCCCCTGCCAGCCTCATCACCCCTAACCGCCTCTGCCTGCCAGCCTGATTGTCCCTAACTGGCCCCCCTGCTGGCCTGATTGCACCTGACTGTCCCCTCCTCCCCCGCTGGCCTAGTCACCCCATGCAGCCTGTTAGTTACTCATTTGGTCATGTCTCCCTAATCCCCCTACCAACCTGGTTGCCCCATGCACCCTGCTGGTCAGTCATTTGGTCATCCCTCACTAATACCCCTGCTGGCCTGGTCACCATGCAGCCTGCTAGTCCCTCGCTAACCCCCTGGTGGCCTGGTAACCCCATGGATCCTGTTATTCAGTTGTTACTGTGAGTATGTCCTGACCAGTTTGCATATTACCCTTTTATTAGTATAGATAGGGCAAGGGTTTTTCAAGTTATGGTTTATCCAGGTCAATTTCATTTTTATTTTATTACGAGGACTAATTCTACTAGTATTTAAAGGGCTCCAGCTATAAGATTTTGCATATTACAACAAATAACACAGTGCAATTAGTTCTTCCTGTATTCTGTTAGAAATCCATAAGCATAAGTTATGAAATTGTCGAGTGTTTGCCAACCACTTTTTACTTACCGAGAGCATTCTAAACATGTTTACTAGGATAACAGAGCTGTTTACTTGTGTCTTTTATTAAAAGGTAATTTTTAGAAAGTAATATCTTGACTTAAACAAATATAAAGTGACCATGTATCATAGACTTAATTCAGGCATTAATAAGCAAATTAGCAGGATGGTCAGACCATCTTGGCTTTTAAATAAAGTTGGAAGAAAAGACACATGTATAGGCAACCAGGAAAGCTGTAATGAATTAGTGAATATATGCAATTGGTCAACATCCTTAGGGCAATAACATGTAATTTAAAAAAAATCCTATCTTCCAGATCAACCAAGCTACTTGTATACATATACCCATAACACATGGACACAGACATTAGGGTGGTGAAGGCTTGGGTGAGAGTTGGCTAGAAGGAGTCAATGGTGGAAAAAGGGGGACATATATAATACTTTCAACAATAAAGATTAAAAAATAAAGTATGCAAATTAACAAAGAAAACAAACAAACACAAAACCCTTAAGATCTTCTCTTTTCTAGGTGGAAATAATTTACACAACACTGTTTATTTCTCTCTCTATGGACATGAATCATTTGCATTACTCTGTTTTCTACAACTTAAAAAATTGTAAAATTGCTCAGTAAACACAGTGAAAGGCACAATCCTTATAGAATCAGATATTCCCAAAGGATCTGTAAGACAATCCCAATGCTTCACTGAAAGGACACTCAGTAATCCTTTTGTTCATTGCAAAATTGTGCACTGTATTTTCTGAGACTTCCCTTCTTTTCTAATTCCAACATCAAAACCACGTTTTCTTTCCTGTTGTACAAGATAGCCTCCCCCCTTAGTGCTTCTATCTCAGGGGAAATAATTCAGAATCCCAAGGTTTTGAAAAATGCAATTGGAAGTCCAAGTTTTGCCTGGGGCTTCCTAATATCGGGGTGGCTAGAAGTGTGAAGAATTGGGAAGAAGTGAACTTGTGAACCACAAGCTTGGTTCAGACTGCAAATTCCCCAAAACATAACAATTTGCACCACCCAGTTAGAAAGGTCTAGATCATGCAAGTTAAACTCAAAGGCTAACACAGGCCAAATGAACAAGGTTTAAGTTTATGTGGGCAGCAAAATAACAAAAGCTTCAATTTTCATAGGAATGTAGGTTTATTTCGGTAGAGACATGCTGAATACAAAGGCTGAAATAAATGAGTGATTGTTAACATAAAATAATAGAGCATTTTAATAAAAATTATTATTTTTCTTGAACATTAACTTACCAGATAGTAAATAACTGCTGGTCAGTCGTTTGGAAATCAATAAGCGTACTGCAAATAAACCTATTTTTCTTGTTCTCTGAAACTGAAATATTTCCTGTTCCGCACACCAAACAAGTCAATATAAGACTAATGACGGGGCAATAGGCTGTTAAAATATTCGCTGCTAGTATTAATAGAGAGAAAATGGTGCACCTGTGCATAAGGTGCATCAGGGAAATGAATGCAACACGATTATAGTAACCAGTCATTAGCAAACATTGTACTTCATTATTAAGAATCCTATATAATAAAAGGCTAATATGCAAATTGCCCCCTCAGAAGTTCAACCGACTGGAAGGTTGACCACTTGCTATAATATGTGCTGACCACCAGGGGGTGGTGCAGAACGAAGGAAGGCCTCAGCTGGCAGCCAGGGAAGGAAGGCCCCAATTGGCCCTGATCTCTGGCCAGGCCTAGGGACCCTACCTGTGTATGAATTTTGTGTACCGGGCCTCTATTTATGTATAAAACAATATACTAAAAACTAAGTTACAAAAGTTTTATTAAAACATTTCCTACATACCGTTATATTGACTGGGCCACAAAAATATCTGTTGTGGGCCATGAGTTTGACATGCTTGGTCTAGATTAGTAGTTAGCAAACTCATTAGTCAACAGAGCCAAATATCAACAGTACAATGATTGAAATTTCTTTTGAGAGCCACATTTTTTAAACTCAAACTTCTTATGGCACCACTTCTTCAAAATAGACTTGCCCAGGCCATGGTATTTTGTGGAAGAGCCCACATTCAAGGGGTCAAAGAGCCACATGTGGCCGCGAGCCACAGTTTGTCCACCACAGGTCTAGATCATTGCATAAAAATGCTGTTTTGCCCAGTTTTTAGAGTATTATCTGCATATGTATACTACAGTATTGCCGAGAGGGCACTTGTCCATGTATTTGCTCCTTTGATACTTGCCATAATTCTGTGAAGTAGTCCATTGTTCATTTCTGATCCTTTACTTGCAGAGAGTAAACCAAGGCATAGGAAAGTTAAGCAAATTGCTAAGGTCACATACAGATAAGTGACAGGTAGAATTTGTATCCAGGTTTCTGAACATTGTCCAGTTCCTATTTCACTATGCATCCTAGCATTCAATTCAATGGACATTTATCAAATACTATGTTCATAGAATAATAACATTCTAAGCCCCTGAGTTTTATTCCCAATTTATTTAGAAGAAAGAACTGTAAGGATGAACTGTTAAAGCTGATATTTATATTTGTTAGTGCTTTGTGTTTTTTTGTTTTTTTAGGGAAAGTCCAGCTAACTACCTAGATAAAATAGTTGATAAATGGCTGAAAAATATGGGGAGAACTATAATTTCTCCATAATCTTAAACATATTAGATGAAAGATGAGTGATTATTTACCTTCCCAATTCCTATTTTGTAAGACAACTGGTAGTTTATCCTATTGAGAAGTGTTTAATATAATATACTGTATTTATTAGCATTATCTATTGTTGTCTTCAACTTGTTTCTTTGCTTTATTTTGTGTGTTTTATGTTTTTTAGGAAGAAGGAATACCTGTAATATACATTTGGAAATTGTTGTTCTATAGTTTCAATGAAATATGGGAGTGAGAAAGTGCCTTTCAATTGTATATAATTCTTTATAGTATTTGCATGCCAAATGCCCATTGCTGAATGTGTATTGCAATGGTAAATAGCCACAGAGAGTATTTTTTCTCTTTAGCATTCTAAGACTTCCCATCTTAGAGGAAAGATGTGATGTGGTTCATCCTATTTACTTTTTATATTAAAGTCCAGTATAGCTCACCACATTGCTTGGAAATACAACTAAAGATAGAGATACTCTTCATGTGGGTTTAGCAAGTTATGTTTGGAGGCAGTTAATAGAAGTTGAGACTGAATATAATATTTGGCTTGATTTTCTGTTCAAAACTTTCCCGTGGTAAGGACATTATTTCTTTTACACACATCAGTAAGCAACAATGATGACTTCAAAGCTTCTGATGCCAAATACTACATCTGCATGTTCCTTGTATTATAGAAAATGAATAAGGAAAAGTTACAATGGTGTCTACCATCTGTGCATGTTAATATTAAAATAACTTGTTTCTCTCTTCACCTGGACTGCCTTCTCTCTTTGGCTGCACTGCTAACTTAAGGGGACAATTGAAGCCTTGCTCTTTTATCTTAAGGATTTGTAACATCCCTAAGATCTTATGCTATAGAATTCTATAATGACATGAAACTATTTTCTTTTTCTTTTCCAGGTTCAGCTCAGCTAATATTTAATGTAACCAAATTTGTAGAATACACCACTTGCAATAAAACTGTTGTAATTCCATGTATCGTTAATAATGTGGAGGCAAAGAGCCTGAGAGAAATGTTTGTAAAGTGGAAATTCAGAGACATACACATTTTCTTCTATGATGGAGACAAAAATGAATCCAAGCCCACCAATAACTTTTCAAGTGCATACATCGTTCCAGAAGCACTATTAAGTGGCATTGCATCTTTGAAGATGGACAAGAGAAATGCTATCCCAGGAAACTACACTTGCGAAGTAACAGAATTAACAAGAGAAGGCGAAACCATCGTAGAACTAAAATACCGTGTTGGTAAGAATTTTATAATCTTCCCTTTTATTTGTCCTGCAGTAACCTGATCCTATTAGAAATGAGGCACAATGGGGCTAGGAACTCCTTTGAATCAAAAAGTAGGTTATGACTAATAAATGATTATGTAATATTCAGCAGCTTTAAGATCATGAATTTTATTTTCTCTTCTACTTTTTATAATAAAACTCCTTTGCTGTTTGTTGTTTGTGTATTGTCAGGTTCTCAAACTTTTAGTCTGAAAACTATTCTGTTGAGGTAAAGAGTTCTGGCGTCATTTAATCTGCATTTTTGTTTGCTGCTCTCAAAAGTACTATCTTTCATATGATTAATTTTCCATGATCTTTCCTATTATGTAGCTTTAAAAAAAATTGTTATCTGCACTTTGGTCAAGGGTGAAAAGTCCCAGCCATGCACCAGCTGGAAAGAATAGATTAGAAGGAGAATTGAGAGATTAAAAATGAGGTTACAGTGATGTTTTCTTGAGCTTTCCTGTGTTCAGCCTTGCTATGGTGTTCTTTTTCTTGGCCAAGATGTGGGAGGGCTAGGGAGCCAATAGAATTAATTTGAATTCAGCCTTGGTTATAGCACCATGATTGTGCCCTTTCTTCACAGCCGTGGGCTGGTGAGTTGCATAAAGCAGTAAAACTAGCTGAAGTAAACAATCTGCTTTCTTTTCTAGTCCTTGCCATGCCGGCTGATTACTTTAACCACATACAGGTGCATACTGACTTTCTATTTTGAAAGCTCTGTTTAGAACCACTAGACATAGTAATGCTGTCAGGATTAGACAAGCCTTTGAGAGCCTCTTCTTTAGATGGGATCAGACCATTCAATTGAACCAACTGTTTGCCTTCTATTTTTCTAGAGTTTCCTGTTATGAAATGTCTATTACCAGATTGGGAATGGGTTGGTAATATTGATGGAATATTTTGACATTGCTTAGGATTAGGAATCAGGAGATTTGGTTACATCCCCTATTGTGCACCTTAACTATTTGTCTCTATTGAATTTGAGAAGTTACTTCACTGGGTCCAAGTTACCTCATCTTTAAAATGGGGATGAAGCCCTAGCTGGTTTGGCTCAGTGGATAGAGCATTGGACTGCAGACTGGAAGATCCCAGGTTCGATTCCTGTCAAGGGCACATGCTGGGGTTGTAGCCTCGATCCCCAATAGAGGGCATTCAGGACTCAGCTGATCAATGAGATCAATGATACTCTCTAATCATTGTTGTTTCTATCTCTCTCTTCCTCACTCTTCCTCTCTGAAGTCAATACAAAGATATTAAAACAAATAAAAATAAAATGGGGATGAAAATAGATTCCTGCTTTATATATTCTACAGTCTAACAAGCACCATGAGATCCCTTGGGTACAAGTCCTATTTAAATCAGAGTACTTTGCAAATGTTAGTTGTGTTCCTGGAATGTTTATTTTATTAAGTGAGGTACAGAGGTGTAGGACCTGAGGTGTCATGCGAAGGGTGTCTGTATGGTGCAGCATAGGCAGGAAATGGCTAAGAGCAGAATATAAAAGACTTTTCTGCTCAAAAATCTCTCCTCCATTGGAAATTGCACTAACTCACAATGGGGGAGGGTGATTTTGGAGTAGAGTGTAGGTCACTGAGAGGAGAATTGTAAAGTTAAGACTTAAAGGCCAGACGATAGGATGAAGATGAATGGGAAAGGAATACCAATCTCTTGGATAAAGACAAAGTTTGTAATTTTGTGTGTGATTGTTTCATCTTTGTATGCCAAGTCCCCTGATAAAGTAAGAACTCTGCTTACTGTTTGGGCCATTAAAATGTGAGGGTGGTCTTTTGTTGTAGAGAATTTAGAATATTCTACCAGAGATCTCAGACCTTTGGCTGTGCACCCATTTTTATTTTTTGAAATAGTCATAGAATCATGGGAAATTTCAAAGATTAAAGAGAGATATACTTTGTATTCTTAATCAGCTTCACCCAGTGGTTGTTACATTTTATGTAACAGTAGTTAAATGTCAAAAGCAGTCACTTCACAATGGTACAGTGTGTGTATCTCTTTCTTTTTCTTTTTATCACATGTGTACATTGACCACCACAATCAGAATATAGAACTATTTCATTAACACAAATATCTCCCTCATGCAACCCTTTTATAGACACCAGCCCCCTTACTATCCTTTAACCTGGCAAGCACAATTTGTGTTCCATATCAATGCTTTGTCATTTCAAAATGTTTTATAAAAGTATGTAACCTTTTGAGACTGGCTTTCTTTTTTTCTTCACTCAGCCTAATGCCTTTGAGATCTATTAATGCACAGCATTATATAGCAATCTCTTCCTCCCTCTCCCTCTCTCTGACTAATATTCAATGCTATGTGTATATCACACCTTGTTTAACCATCTACCTTCTATAGGATGTCTTGGTTGTTTGCAGTTGTTTTTGGCTATTGCTAATGACATTGCTATAAATAATGATGTGTAGTTTTCTATGTGACCATAGTTTTTCTTTCTCGGGATAAATGCATAGAAGTACAACTACTGGTCTTATATAAGTATAGGATTAGTATTTGAAGAAACTGCCAAACTGTATTCCAGAGTGGTTGTTTCATTGTATATTCCCATCAGCAATATATGAGTGATGTAATTCCCCCACATCCTTGTCAGCATCTGGTGTTGTCACTGTTTTGCAACGTTTTTTAAGGGGGAAAAAAAAGAAACTTCTCTCACAAAAAGGTTAATTGAACAGGTTCTTGCAAATTTATTGGGATAAATTTACTTACCCATTATGTGAACCCTGGGGATTTAGGCTGTGGAATCCATTTTTACTATTGTGCTTTTTTTTTTTCCAAATATAGGCATAAAGGAGAATTGAAATTGCTTACTAGAGAATTCCACTTAGAATGTGGATTAATGGTGGTCAATCTTTGTTCCCTTTTGGGGAGCACAAGGACTTAATATGTAAAAATATTATAATTGAAATATAGTTTTGCCTGTGTAGACTATGAAGAGGGCACAGAACTTGAATTTAGAAAGTTTTTTTTTTTCCTGTTCCTCACCATTTTCTTATTCTATTTTATTTTTTAAAGAAATCTTTATTCTTGAAAGTATTACATATATCCTCTTTTTTCCCCATTGACCTCTTCTAGCCTGCCCTGGCCCCTTTCGCCAGGCCTTCACCATACTATTGCCTGTGTCTGTGGGTTATGCATATATCCATACAATTTCTTTGGTTGATCTCTTTCCAGCCACCTCTGCCTTCCATCTGAGATTGGACAGTCTGTTCCATTCTTTTGTTCATCATTTTATTTTGTTCCTTACATTTCACCTGTGAGTGAGATCATGTGATACCTTTTCTAATTTGAGAAAACTTAGATAAGAAATTCAAACTATCAGGCCCCCATTTTTTATTTGTAAAGTAGGAATACTATCTTAATCACAGGATTGTTTTGAGATGTAAATATGTGAATCTCTCTCTCTTAAAAAGGATTTATTGCATGCCTATTTTGCGGCAGGCACTGTACTAGGAGGCCCTTTGAATTTAGTGGTGACTAAGATATGATCCCTTTTTCCAGTGATGTGATAACAACACAAATAAGAACAGTACAGCTCTAACTGGTTTGGCTTATTGGGTGGAATGTCGGCCTATGCACTGAAGGCTCCCAGATTCATTTCTGGTCAAGAGCATGTACCTTGGTAGCTGGCACATTCTCAGTAGGGGGTGTGCAGGAGGCAGCTGATCAATGTTTCTCTCTCATTGATGTTCCTAACTCTCTATCCCTCTCCCTTCCTCTGTGTAAAAAAATCAATGAAAAATATATGTTTTTCAAAAAAGAACAGTACAATGACATAACATCTATTTGAGCACATACCAGATATTTTATATTGTGTCCTATGATCCCAGAAACTCTAGAGGATGGATATAGAACTTATCATTTAACAGCAGAGAGATTTAGGGTACTTGTTCAAAGTCAGAATCATAGCTAGAATATTAATCTAGATCTGTCTTCAAAACCCAGGATTTTTTTTATCCCCATGGTTGTATAGTTTCTGTTAAATCTTGTACATAACCAAATACTAAATGGAAATAATAGTTATAAAAATCTGTTAATAATGTCTATATTTATATTATTAATGATACAAAAACTTGAAAGCTTAACATTTTACATTTTTCCAAATAAGCTTTAGTGTGTTTTTTTTCCCAAGGCAGAGTTCTACTTCCATCATTGTCAACATGATACATTATGTTCATAATATTGACATAAAGGTATTGCAAGATTCTTATAATATTTTTCTAGTGCTATATAACAAATAACCAGAAAGTAGCAGCTTAAAACAGCTCACATTTATTAGCTCACAGATATGTAGATCACAATTTTGGTCACAGTGTGCTAGGTTCTAAAAAAAAGGCACCCAGGATGTATTCTCATATGGGTCTTATTCCAGGCTCACATGATTGTGTAGAATTTAGTTCTTTGTGACTGTAGGACTGAGGTCCCTGTTTCTGTGCTGGATATCTGCTAAGGGCTTTGCTCAGATATTAGAGGTTGTCCCATTCCTTGTCATTACAACTTCTTCCACATTTAAGCCAGCAAAGGAACACCATCCTCTCATTGAACCCCTGTGACATGTTGGATTCTTATGCCAGGAAGAGCACAGATCCTTTTCAGGGCTCACGTGACTAGGTCAGCCCTCTCCCAGGACAGTCTCTTTTTCTTAAAGTCAACTGATTGAGGACCTTAATCACACCAAGCAAATCCCGTTGGTCATGTGACACAATAATTCTGGGAATGAAATCCATCCTATTCACAGTCCCACCTGTCCTGCAAGGGAAATAAATTATAAAAGGCTGATTTGCAGGGATCCTGGGTTTGATTAAATAACTGAGGCTATAGCCAATTCAGTGCCTCAAAAACCCATCACAACCCTAAAACGTCAAGTTAAAATTTGGCTTGAATTTTAGTCTAACTTTTATTGTGACCTTCTTTTATGGAAACTGGTATTCTCTGGGTTTGTGAAGGTTTACCATGTATAGGTGTACATACCTCAGATATGTATCAGGTTTGGTTTTAGACCACAACAACAAAATGAGTAATGCAATAAAGCAAGCTGTAATCTTTTTGCTGGTGGAGGGTTTGGTCTTCAATTAGTAAACATCAGTGAAGCCTAATAAGCAAAGCACAGTAAAGTAAGGTATGCCTGTATATATTTGAAAGAGAGGCCCACTAACTTGGAGTGATCTATTTACTTTTTCTGGTTATCCCATTTTGTACACAGTGGAAAGAGAAATGAAGTAATGGGGTTTTTATAATACTTCAGCTTGGCAACAAAATTTAATCGATCTTTTAATAATCTTTCCTTGCCTTTTCACTGAAGGAGTTTATCTTCCTGGGAGCCACTCTACCTGACCAGGAATTGCGAGAGTAGTGGGCACAGTTGTCAGCAATAGAGTAAATAATGACAGCATGGAGTCACTTGGTTTATTTTTCTTAATCTTGAGGTAGAATACTACCTGATATTGTTTTTAGTCCTTTTTAAGCTTTATTTATTCTTTTAGAGCTCAAGGGAACCTTAGAGAACTGTCTTACCTTCTTTTCCCACTGGGAAACAAGAGTAAAAGTCATCTGACAGTGCAACCATACCAACTCAATAGCTTAATGGGAATATAAGTGGTTTTGTAGAAAACGTTGGTGTTCTCCCTATACCTCATTTGGCCTTTGAACATCCAATTCAATGATCCTCCAACTTTTCTAACTTTAAAAATTACAGACAGATAACACATTCATGTGCGTTACAGCAGAGATTTGTGGCAGTTATTTTTTTAAAAATATATTTTATTGATTTTTTACAGAGCAGAAGGGAGAGGGATAGAAAGTCAGAAACATCAATGAGAGAGAGACATCTATCAGCTGCCTCTTGCACGCCCCCTACTGGGGATGTGCCCGCAGCCAAGGTACATGCCCTTGCTGGAATCGAACCCGGGACCCTTCAGTCCGCAGTCCGATGCTCTATCCACTGAGCCAAACCGGTCTCGGCTGTGACAGTTATTTTAAACTGAGAGAATCATGGCAACCCTCCCCCCAAAAAAACAAAACAAAACAAAACACAAAAACAAAAAAACCCCCACAAACTTACACATACACTTATCATGAGGAATATATTAAAATCTTGGGGTGGAATCTGATACTAAGGAGTGTGTGAAGTTTGAACAAACCCCTGGTGATTCTGATAGGCTTCATTTAAGAATCACTTAGACCATATTTTGTGTTCTGTAATCCCACCCTCTTCTGTGACTGAGTATCTCTCACACTTCCTTCTGCTTAGAGAGGCTTGGAGTCATCTAGCCCAGTGGTCGAACAATATGCGGCTCTTTGGCCCCTTGAGTGTGTCTCTTCCACAAAATAACACTGCCTGGGCGGGTCTATTTTAAACAAGTGTCATTAGAAGAAGTTTAAATTTAAAAAATTTGACTCTCAAAAGAAATTTCAGTCATTGATATTTGGCTACGTTGACTAGTGAGTTTGCCAACCACTGATCTAGGCTATTTTGCCATTTAATTCAGGAATGGCTTCTATCACACCCCAGGTAACTACTGGTCATTCAAACATTTTACCTACGTGCTTGGCATGATGAGACTGTTACTTCCTAATGGTCTCTTATCAGGCTGTTCCAGTTCTGTACTTCAAGCTGAAGTTTGAAACCCTGTAAGTTCTCAGTTACTAGGAGGGCCATAGTATTTCTATCCCAAGTTTATTCTTCTTCAAGGTAAGGATACCCTGTTCTTTCAACTCTTGCTATTGTTTTCAGAATTCCCATTCCAGTCATCTTCCTTTGGAATGATTGATTCCCTGTTTATCAACCAGGAGGGTGAGGGAATGAGTCAGGTGAGGGGAGGGAAGAACGGGAGGATAAGGACACATATATAACACCTTAATAAAGAAACAAAATGTAATGAGTAACATTGAGTCAGAACTGCATTTGTGGGCCATGTCCTGCCTTTAGGCAATGGCTATAGTAACTTTCTCTTGGATTTAATGTCCACATGGCTGCCAAAGAATATTTTCAATGAGTCTTTCTAATTACTTGTCATAGAGTAAAATACAAACTCTCTTAACATTGTCTTAAGACCTAATATGAGCTTGCCCCAGCAAACTCTTCCATCTCTCGTCACTCATTTTGTATCACTAAATTCTAGCCACAATTGATTGCTCAGTTGTTCTTCCTTTGGAGTCTATTCTTCCCTGTCTTCACATGGCTGGCTCCTTCCCATCCAAAGTTCTGGATCCAGTTCCTCTCCCCAGAGGCCTTTCCTTACTTTCCACAAGGATCTGTTCTTCACCCACTCCCACTCCTCAAGCTCATAGGCCCATCTGCCTTGACCACTGCTGGACCTCAAATACCCAGAAGGGTATTCTAGCTATGGTGGGCTTTCAATAAATGTTTGTGTAATAAGTGAAAAATGAGTGTCCAGGTAGGGTCAAATATTCCGCTTAGTTTCATTAATAGATCCTAAGGTTGTTGAAGATTGTTTCCTTTTAGAGGGAGTAGGCCAGTGAAAGAACATTTCCTTGTCAGCTGATCTTGGACAAAAGATCAGATACTGACTGTATTTTGAAAGTAGAAAATTGACTATGGGTCCAGATGTTAGGTGTGAGAGAAACCAGCTAGTCAAGGATGACTCCATGATATTTGGCCTGAGCAACTGGAGAAATGGAGTTACCACTACTGAGATGGCAAAAACCAAGAGGGGAGGTTTGATGGGGGTGAGTAGAGGGGTATTGAGAGTCAGTTTGGGACATGCAAACTTAAAATCCTTAGTTTTCTCAGTGGTAAGGAGGGGTTCGTAATTCTTCACATAATAATTGTAAGGACTTGATAAGTTAATGTTTTCAACTCAAAACAAAATAATAGAGTGGGTAGAGGAAAAGAAGTTTATTAATAATAGCCATTAAATCATGAAGCTTTTACCAGATCCTTCAGGCATATGAAAACCTAAGAATAATTCAGAAAGTTTTTTCAGATAGGATTTTAGGCTGAATGGAAATGGGCTTTCTTTGGTAGAGAAGGATGTTCAGTAATTCAGTTGAAAATTAAAAATGGCATTGATTCTGGGTACCTGCAAACATCAGTCTTTTGGTGGATCTGCAACCATGGGAGCATAAAAAATGTTTTCTGTTCACTCAGTAAACTGTCCTATGACTATTTCAACTACTATCTCAAAAGATAAGATTTGATAGTGTTATATTTTGGGGATGATTGGAACATTTACCAGAGTTTAGTTCAGCATTATAAGCTTAACCCAAGAAATATGTGACTAGCATTGTGAAGAGAAAGCCCATAAGATTCCTCACATGGGGATGCAGTGGAGAATTTGAAAGGGATAATTTCAGAACAACGCCAGTGCTTGCCTTATGCACTATTCAGAAGTGTTCTCACTTAGCAAGTCCTCCAGTCTAGGGAAACTCTGGAATGCTTTTAGTGTATTTACCTGGCTTTATTGTTACAAGAGAAATTTCATAAGAAAAATATGGTTTTAAGCATTGATTAGACACTATTAAACTTAATTTTTAAAAGTTCTCAACAAATTTCATTGGAAGTCTTAATATCACAATTTCCTAACATGTAGCGCACTGAATAGAAGCTTCCTTACTACCTAAAGCTTTTCATGTTACTTTTTATCAGCAGTCATTTTAGGACTAATTATTTACGAATACATCTTCTGTTCCAGAATAAGTTTCAGAAAAGCTCAGGCTCACATCTGTCTCACTCTTAGGTCACCGTTAGACCAATCGTAGGGTACCCTGTTGTACTTCCTCACTTATATCCCGAGTTGATCTTTACAGGAAGACAACTCTTGCTTTAATGTAAATTGTTAGCTCCTTACATATATAGGCATAATAATAGGAGCCCATAATAATAGCTGTAGTTAATGTTAACTGAGTACTTTGTTTTAAGCCCTTTTTATATTTTAACTTTCTTAACAATTAACAATAGTCATTCAAGGTGTCATTACTTGTTATAGTGGTGTAACAACTGAAGAACAGAGAGTTGTTAGACTGTCCAAGATCACACAGACTGTAAGTTAGAATTAAGTTTCAAACCCAGGCTGTGGAGCTGTGGAGCCCTGTTCTCAGCCGGTGTATACTACCTCCTTCCATAAATCACAGCTTAGGAGAAATGTGGTGGGAAACACTTAAATAACTATTTTTTTTACTATCAATTGGCAGGACTTAAAGTTGTGATAGTAAATATTAATCATGATTTCTGTTTTCTTTTTCCCCAGTTTCATGGTTTTCTCCAAATGAAAATATCCTTATTGTTATTTTCCCAATGTTGGCTGTGCTTCTGTTCTGGGGACAGTTTGGTATTGTGAGTAAGTACTTGTTTCTATTTTTATTTATGGTTTAGTGCTGAAATTGTCACTTCTAGGAGGCAATATTGGTGAAATATTCTATTTAAATTATATTAGGAAGTATGATAATGTTATAAATAAGAATATAGTCTTAATATTAATATTCTCCTTGAAGTATATATTGTCCCTCATAATTTGCTGCAGTTCCTAAGAAGTTTTTTTTTAATAATGAATAGTGGAATTCTAATAATATACCTGAAACTCATGCTGGTTTTAATGTTTATAGAGCATTTACACACACATGATTGGTGAAGAGATAGTCACAGCCTACATTACACTGTTAGGTAGGATTTTGCAGTTCTGAGCATTAAGATTTCACACTCTTTATTTTCCCAGTTTGAACATCTCTGTATACATGCGTGCATCTTTGGAAAAGCCCAGTTTGAGCCATGTTGTCATCCTTACTGTGCAATTCTGCAGCCCCTAAGCAAGTAGAAGCAGGAGGGTGTGTTCTTTAATCATGTTTTGCTGTAACAGCCATGTGTCAAACTTCTCAGACTGATCTTTGTACTGCATCAGATGTAGCATGAATAATGTAGAATTGTCATTGCTAAGTAGAAAGGTGTGTATTCTGATTGATGATTATACTCAAACAGCACAGTTGACCCTCAAACAACACAGGTTAGATTATGTGGATCCACTTAGATGTAGATTTTTTTTCAGGAAATACCATAAATGTATTTTCTCTTCCTTATGATTTTCTTAATAACATTTTCTATTCTCTTAAGTTACTTCATTATAAGAATATAGTATTTGATACATATAACACAAAATATGTGTTAATCAACTGTTAATTTTATCTGTAAGGATTCTGGTCAACAGTAGGATATTAGTAGTTATGTTTTTGGGGAGTTTAAAGTCATATGTGGATTTTAAAATATATATATTCATATTGATTTCAGAGAGGAAGGGAGAAGGAAAGATAGAAACATCAATGATGAGAGAGAGTCACTGTACACATCACACTGGCGATTGAGCCCACAGCCCACAGCCTGGGCATGTGCCCTGATTAAGAATTTAACCATGACCTCCTGGTTCATAGGTTCATGGTCAACCACTGAACCATGCCAGCTGGACCATATGTGGATTTTTGCACAAGATGGGAGTGTCAGCACTCCTAACCCCTGTGTTACTCAAGGTTCAACTGTATTTCCACACCAGTTTAGTAAAGGAAATTCAATAAATTAGTGAAGTTTTGAGGTGACATTCTAAACCTTTAAACTTTTAATCTGTAAGATATGTTTCCTGTCTTCCAATAGTCTTCCAATAGAAATAGTTATTGAAGGCCAGTAAACATTTATACAAGCCAAGGAGTAAATAATGCTGATTATATGTATTTATTTCATTCTTCAACCTTTAAAACCAGTGAAAACTAGTAAAATATAGCAGATTGGCCTGTTGTAAATTTCATGAATTTTACTTTTACTTGGAAGTTTAAGGCATGTATGTCTAAAATGATTATATAAAAATGAAAAAGAGGATGACTGGGTATATATTTAAGGGCTCTCCTCAATGGATAGCACCCTGGAAATGCTTTGTGATTTCAAAGGCAAAGAAGGGGAAGTAAAAGGCTAACAGTGATAACTGTCAAGACATGTCACAACTCTCACTTTCAAAACGGTGTCTAGAATTCCTGTGGAAATTTTCTTACAATATCAAAAGGCCTTTTATGTCAAGCAAAAGACTGGTGTTGCATCAAGACCTTATCAGTCATTCCTGATATTAGGGAAGGCCTTGAACTCTGGTGGCAAACCCCAGCATTAAGACCTTTGTCATATAATTAAGGTAGGGACTTGTCTTTGTTTAAGAACATAAAGTCATTTCAGAGTGTGATCTGTTGCATTCTAATTGACTTCAGTTTGTTATCATGGCATTCTCAATAGTAACATTATTTTCAGAGGACTGAACCAGGAGTGCATGTTCCTGTCAGCAATGTTTTGACAAAATTAGATTTATAAATTTGTTTTTTGACTAAAAATGTATTACATATCACTTTAGAATACCTTATATAATAATAGAGACCTGTTGCACAGATTTGTGCACCAGTGGGGTCCCTTGGCCTGGCTTGTGCCCTCTTGCAATTTGGAACCCCTCAAGGAATGTCAGAGAGCCAGTTTCTGCCCGATCCCTGCAGGCCAGGTGGAGGGACCCCACTGGTGCACAAATCTGTGCAACAGGCCTCTAGTATGCATATAAAATCTTTGGTTAATCTCTTCCCACCCTCCTCTCTGAAATTCATCAGTCTATTCCATGTTTCCATGCCTATGGTTTCTGATCCTGCTTTGAGCATCTGCCCCTGGTGATCAGTGTGTGTCATAGCTACCGACCAAACAATCAGCTGTCAACTGGTTGCTTAGGCTTTTATATATATAAATAAGAAGTTATAGGGAATAAACAAAAATAATCCAGAATTCCACAATCCTATATAATAAAAGCATAATATGGTAAGTGTCTGACCAATCAGTTGGCTGTTTGGTCTACTGCTTGACCAGTCACTATGATGTGCACTGACCACCAGGGGCAGATGCTCTGACTGGTAGGTTAGCTTGCTACTGGGGTCCAGCCCATCAGGACTGGGTGAGAGGACCAGACATGTCCTAGAGCCCTCCCACTGTCCCTCTCTGGCCAGCCAGCCTCCATCGGTCCTGATTGGGACTGGGTGAGACAGCCCTGATCAGCCCCAATCACTGGATATGGCGAGGAACCCCACCTATTCACAAATTAGTGCACCGAGCCTCTAGTGCAGAAATAAATTATTAGTCTAGTGTAGTGAATTTTCTGCTTTCTTTTCTGTCTTTTTTCGACATTATTATTTACCTTTCTTAAAAAAAGAAGAACCAAATTGGGGTCATATAGCTTATATACTTGTACATAATGATCCTCCCCCCATGTTTTCAGAAATCTTGTTATAGCTGCTTTTGCTCTATTTTTAACAGATGCATGTAATTTACTCAATTCTCATCTTGATTGATATTAAAGTTGTGTTGGTTTTTTTTAGTTTTTCTTTTTCTTTTTTTATACTAGGAGAGTAAGGCTACTAAAGATAGGTAAATCTGTAAATGGCAGAGATATTTTAAAGCTTTTTATACATACTCCCAAGTGTTTTCTAGAAACATTGCATTAATTACTACTGCAGATGAGAATACCTGACTTTTTCCACGTAGTCCTGACATCTTTATAATTATAAAACCTTTGCTAATTTGATGGATGAAAAAAAATCCTGTTTTAATTTTTGTGTTAGTGAGGTGAATGTTCTTTTTTATATTTATTCTACTGGTATGTTTTAAGGAATTTACTTATGAACCTAAATATTTTGGTGACAATATTTTATTTAGGCTCAACTTAGAACAAATAACTGTGGTGTGTGTGTGTGTGTGTGTGTGTGTGTGTGTGTGTGTGTGTTTATTTGTAAGGCACATAATATATTTGATTCATTCAGCCTGAACTCAGATTTGAAGGTGTATATAAAAATAGCCCCTAAACATTTGTAGAGTCCTTGTGCTGTGTGATGGGCACTTTGTAAAGTATTATCCATCTCGAGCTTGTACCTCTATTTCCTTCACTAGGTCAGGAAAGTTTTCATCATTATTTTTTCAAATATGTTTTCAATTTATTGCTCTCTCTCTTCTTCTTCAGCACCCTCATGTTGGGAATATTGATAAGCTGAAGTTGTCTCAGAGGCTCCTTACACTGTCCTGACTTTTTTTTTTTTTTTTTTTTTTTGGTGGGGGGAAGGAAGCAAGGGAGGATTCATTTTTCTTTATGCTGTTGTGATTGGAGGTTTTTTGCCTCCTTATCTTCCAAATCCTGATTTGATTCTCTGCTTCATCTACTCTCTGTTAATTCCCTATAATGTATTCTTCCTTTCAGTCATTGCATTTATTGCATTCTTCATATCTTACTGGTTCTTTATGTTTTCTATTTTGATTGTTTCCTATCTCTTTGTTGAAGTTTTTACTGAAATATTTGAGCATTCTAATAACCAGTGTTTTGAACTCTGCAGCTGGTAGACTGCTTGTCTGCTTTGTTTAGACCTTTTCTGGAGTTGTGTTCTATTCTTTATTTTGGGATATGTTCCCTTCTCTCCTCATTTTGGTACCCTCCCTATGTTTGTTTCTATGTATTAAGTATAGCTTCTATGTCTACCAGTCTTGGTAAAGTAGCCCTTTGTAGTAGGTGTCCTGTAAGGCCTAGTGGCGCAGCATCTCCTGTCACCCAACCTAGGTTTTCCAGGTGTGCCCACTTGTGGGCTCTGTGCACCCTTTTGTTATAGTTGAGCCTTGATTGTTTTTGGCATGTCTTTGGGAGGGATTTACCCCCAGGACAACCTGCTGTGAGGACAGGCAGCAACCCCAGCACAGAATCTGCTGTGCAGGGCCCAACTCTCAGAGCAGGACTCACTTCATCAGAGCTCTGGTGCCTGATGAGTGTGCCTCTTGAATGTCTCTCTGGTGGAAGTTGTTGATTGGTGTTCCTGAAGCTGGCCACCAAATTGCTAGCTCTAGTAGGAGCAGGCCCTTTTGCCTGTGCCTTGCCTAGGGCCATCTGGCATGAGGTACAAAGCAATCTGCAGATGGTTGTTACCTGTGCTGGGCTTGAAGGGGTCAAGGCTGGCCACTATAGGTGCTGCATCTGGGGCCACTTTGTAAGAGGTATAAGGCACACTGAGGCCACATGCTGCTGGTTTTGGGTTTGTGAACATTTGAGAGATTTTAGAAAAGTTTGAAGTATGAGCCCAAACAAACTGTTTGTATAGAAAAGCCACTGGAAAGAGCTTAGGTGAGCTTGCAAGGTGGATGGCACTAAGTCTCAGGGAGTTACCAGCGTTGGGCTAACAGTGTGAGCTAAGTTGATGGAGACAGAGATATGGGGCTTACCTGCTGGCTTTTTGGGGGGAAGTCTCAGCAAAGGAACAAGGGTTGCTGCCAGCACATATGTCTGGGAAAAAGCTGACTCTTCAGCCTTGCCCCTAAGACAATTGAGCTTCTCCCTGTATGTCCAGACAGCCAATGAGTCCAAGAAGTCCTTGCTTGGACCTTTTCCAAGGAACTGCCTGGGACTCCAGGAGTTCTTTGTTTCCCTCAGCTACAATTCCCACTTTTTTTTTTTTACAGTCAGAAGTTTTGGGAACTTTTTTCCTGGTGTGGAATCCTGGACTGGGGGACCTGGTGGGGCTGGGACACCTCCCACCTCAGGAAGGACCTCCACAGTGGAGATATCCCTTCCAATTTTTATCTACCGTGTGTTGATGTTTAACAGCTTGTTTCTCTCTCTACCCTTTCTACCATTCTCCATGTGTGTTTTTTTGTTTGTTTGTTTGTTTTTTGTTTTTTTTTTAGTTGTAGGATTTCCATTCAGCTAAATTTCAGGCAGTTCTCAATCACAGTTGTTCTATAGGTTAGTTGTAGTTTTTAGATAATTGTGGGAGGATGCAAATACTGTGTTTACCTATCTGCCATGTTGACCAAAACTTGGGTTATATAATTTTTAGAATGTGGTATCTTACAGCTCTTAAATTATAAACAGTAACTTCTTAACTTCTTTGATGACCATGTATGATCTGTACTTGACCACTGGGGATTTCTCTCAGTGGTTTTTCTAGCTCTGCATGTCAGTCTTTTGGTGGTTTAAGACAAAACCTGAAACCTCCATAGGTCGAACATTCATAAAGACACCATTTTGTTTTTTCCCTTTGAGGAGAAAGAATTTCCTTATCCCAGACAGTATCTTGAATTGATCTCAGGAGGCCATTGATCCTTCTGAGGACAAAGCCTGAGAAGACTTCTGAACTCCTGAAGCCAAGCCAAGAGGTCTCACATACAGTGAGACCTAGACCATCTTTCAAAGACAAAGGCACCAGTATACTACAGGGAAGTGTTCCTAAATAACTTTGCCTTTAGTTTTAACTTACCAATTTGTAAGTTGAGTCTTATACTAGGCAAATGGCTCGCAGATGACTGGCACCAAACACTGAACTTTAACCAAATAACAAATCTCTGACAGTGCTGCACTTCAGGCACTTTGTTTTGTTCTTACTCACAGTTTCCATTCCACAATTAAGTTTCTGGTTGGTTTTCATGGCTCTTCTTCCTCATTCTTTGGTAGTATAACAGGTACTTTCCACTATTGAGATGTTTGATAAATGATTTTAAGCACTGCTTATCAAGGCCTCTTGTTCCTGCAAGATTAAAGTCCAACTCCACCTCAAGAATTGGCTAACATTTTAAAATTCTTTGAGATAGGTAAATCTATGGTTGCCTTGTCCTTCACTGAACTTTTGTTGTTTACAAGTGTATTTGCTTTACACAGACCTGGGAGACCATAAGTATGACGATGTAAGCCGAAACTCTGTAAAGCAATCTAATCATGAGTATGAAAAATTACTATTGCTTCATGATCTCTAATTTTTTTTGTCAAAACATTACAAACTATCTCAATGTATGCCTAAAACTAATATAATAGCATATGCCAACTGTAGCTGAAAAAAATTTAAACTTTCAGTAATAACTTTTTTAGGAAATGGAACAACTATAAAACTAATATTTAGTACATAGTAAATTAAAACTACAGACATTGAAAATGAAAACATTTTATCAAGAGTGGTTTAAACAATGCTTGTCATATAACTTTGAATACAGAGCAAGCATCTTTTTTATTCTTGCTGAATTGTCATACTTCTTCTAAGTTCAGATCAGCGTCCAACATTTCATCCTTTGTATTTTCAGTGTCATGAATGATCTCTAAGAGTTCCTCTCATGTGAAGGTTTTCTATTTTTTTTTTCTTTTTGCCAGTCATTTCATTTTTTAAGAAAATTGGTTTTGGAAAGAGAGAGGACGGAAGAGGGAGAGAGAGAAAAATTGATTGGCTGCTTCCCACAGGCACCCCAAGTAGGTATCTAGCGCACAACCTGGGTATGTTCTCTGACCAAGAATCAACCAGCGACCTGTCAGTGCATGGGATGGTACTCACCTCACTGAGCCACATCACCCAGTGCCACAGTCACATTTTATGGGACATCTTTATTCTTTGTGTCACAAACTCCTCACTCTCCTAATTTATGCCAGTAAGTTCACATTTACTAAGTTCCCCTGGCTGCATATCTAGTCTCTTGAATAGCAGTAGTGTTAACATTCCCACAGTTATATCTTTCTTCTGTGATGTCATTTATGTTGTATTCGAATTTCATTTCTAGCATTATCACTTTTCATTTCTTTGCTCTTTCATCTTTATTACCCAGTTTCCTCTTGATTATCTATTGTGAAATGTCACAGTGGTTTATCACTGGGAAACAGGAGGTAGCGCAGCATATGCTTTGCTGTCTGTGAGTGAGGGGAATAGCAGATGTGCAGTGACCATCCCCAGCAGTCTTTGAAAGAAGTGACAGGATTGGTCACTAATTATGATGCACACTTGTTATTTAGATAGTAATTTGTGGACAACTGAACAGATGGCAGTGAAGTTTATACTTTATGCAATCACTCAGTGAATATATTGTGGTACTGAAATTTGAACTGTGATTTTAGGGGACTTGTATTATTTAACTAAATAAATCCTGGTATCTCAAGTTCATGAATAGGACAGTCCTGACTTTGTGCATTTATAATTTATTTCAAACTTGTACAATCTAGCCATCTTTCATTTCATTTCCTAAGTTTATAGTTCTTACATAAAATTGTTTCACAAAGATTTTGGACACTTTTCAGAGGTTTTTGGGTAGCTGTCCCTGAAGAAATCATAGTTGGGAGTTCAAGGGAAACATTCTCTTCCACCACAGATCCTGCTAACTCCTTGAGTTCAATCTTGAGGATTAGCTTTTATTGAAAGTAATTGGGCCATGAAAGCACATTTTAAAGAAGTAGTGGAACAGGGAATGTCTGTAGATTAGAAAACTTATTTTGAAGAAATAAGGACATATATTAATGTGCACTGGGAAATTTCTATCCAAGAAGGTAAAAATATCATCATCATAAATATTATGACAAAGAATCATACTGTGACCTGGTTGATGTTCCTATTAATAGAATTATGTTATTAAGTTTACTCTGAATTCTATTAAATAATATTGAATTCTCAGTGCTTTTCCTTGGTCCCATCCACATAATTATCACATTCTGCTATTAAATAATGTTTCATGTATTGGTTTTATTGTAGGAAGAACTGAAAAAAACTATAGCTCAGCAATATACTCTTTTATAGACATTAGTTGCTATTCCTTTGACTCTTTCCAAATTCAAACACCCTGCCTTGCTGCATATACTCTAGAGTTATAGTATCATAACAAGACCAGGGAAGGTTTGAAACCAAGAAAAGGAAGTTAGTGTGTTGGACAGCCTCCTGTTTAATCTTTTATATTCAAGGTTCTTGCTGCACAAAGCCTGGGTTCTTTTGTTTCTGAGTCTTATAGATTGAGAATGTAATTTCTAGTTAGGATTTATTTTGATAAAACTGTGTCATCAAAACAAATTGGACAGTGTACGGAGTTTAGTATGAAATTATTTTACTTGCTTTCTGGTTGTTTGTGTGTGTGTGTGTGTGTTATAAGTACTTTTAAAATAGTGTTTTAAATTCAATTAAATAATTTTAAAACTTGAAATTATAATTTTATTCTAAATATTATCATATATGTTTTATCCTGCCATGAAGACAATATTGATTTTCAGCTCAATAGATACAAAAAATATATAAAAGATTCTGTGTCAGAAAATATCACTATAATAATAAAATCAAACACATCTACCCTTTATGATTTATTCTTAGTCTGAGGTGCATTATAAAGCTCACTGGTTAGCTTTCTTGTAACATCATCAAGTCACCAACTGCTTAGTGAAGGAACATTCAAAGGTCATGTCTTTGAGCAGGCATTTAATTATTGGAATTTGGGATTTTATTCCTAGACTGTGGTCTGTGTAGGTCTATAGGGGCTTATTAAATTCTGACTTCAGAGTTTCATGAAAACTAAGATAATAGTTATCATTTGATCTTCAAATTGACCTGCTAATTGCACTAGATTTCATCAGCCACAACCTGCCTGCTGTCTTTTATGTGCTTTATTATCAATGACAAGGAAATGAGAATTATTACTGGAGTATCTGTTTCTAACATTAGCTGTTTCTTCACATGACTAGAGGGACATGCCATTTCTTCAATCATATTAACTTGAGAGATTACATAAAGGGACTTTCTTAAGCTACAGCAGTCCCACACCTTTTATTTAACTGTGGAAGATCTGGGAGTAACATTTCTGGTCACTCACTCCTCCCCTGCCCCAAACACACACACACTTACTCACACGTTAGAACTAAGGGTGTTGAGGCAGCACTTGGAATAGTGATCATTACATAGTATGTGCTCAATCAATTCTTGAATCAAGACATCTAATTGATTTGATTGCAATGGACTAGTAAAAATGCGTGGCACATTGTAACTACACAGTAAATATTTGTAGAATAAATGAAGGATACAATCTAGCTCATTCTGAGATGTGGCTGGCTAGATTTAGGGAAAACTTTAGAATTCTCAGATTTTTCACAAAAATCTAATTATATCTCCCAGTGTCAGGTAGCACTAAGATGATAAGTTTTGTTTTAAAAATGTAAACACTGACAACATGTGCAGCAACAGAAACCTTGTATATTGCTGGTGGGAATGCAAAAATGGTACAACCAGTCTGGAAGACAGTTTGGTAATTTCTTTCTTTTTTTTAAATATATTTTATTGATTTTTCACAGAGAGGAAGGGAGAGGGATAGAAAGTCGGAAACATTGATGAGAGAGAAATATCGATCAGCTGCCACCTGCACACCCCCCGCCAGGGATGTGCCCGTAGCCACGGTACATGCCCTTGACCAAAATCGAACCCGGAACCCTTCAGTCCACAGGCCGACGCTCTATCCACTGAGCCAAACCGGCTTCGGCAACAGTTTGGTAATTTCTTACAAATATATCTTTTACATGGTGATCCAACAGTTGTGCTCATTGGTATTTATCCAAAAGAAGTGGAAAACTTATGTCCACATAGAAACCTGCATATGGATAGTTATGGCAGCTTCTGCATGATTGCCACAACTTAGAAGCAACTGATATGATTTTCAGTAGGTGAGTGGCAACATGCACTGTAATACCTCCAGATAAAAAGAAATGAGCGATTACATCCATATTCCCCATTTGAAAAGGCTACACACTCTGTGTTTCCAACTGCAAGACATTCTGGAAAAGGCAAAACTGTGGAAACATTGAAAAAAATCAGTCATTCCTAGAAGTAGGTGCAGGCAGAGTACCTGGGCAGAGCCAGAGGACATTTACCACACTGAAAATACTCTGTACTTGGCATTTGTACAAGCCCATAGAATGTACAACCCCTAAGGCAACTTATGGACTTTGGGTCAATTATTATGTGTCAATGTAGGTTCACATTGATAAAAATTGTATCATTTTGGTGGGTGATATTGATAATGGGGGGGATGTACTTGTGTGGGGCAGGAAGTTTAGGGGGGTACCGTATACCTCCCTCTAAATTTTGTTTTAAATAAAAAAAATTGCTTGAAAAGTATTTAAAATATAATTACTGTTATCTCTTATATTTTATTTTGTGTATTGAATTCAGTGATTTTAGTTGAAGGGAATCTTTTAAAGCATACATTTTTTAAAATTACATACGTTATCTTGCCAAAAAGCCTGAAAATAATACCAAAAAGTTTGATAAGAGCCCACTAAGGACACATTCAATTAGCTTTATCTTAATGCTAAGTGTTTGTAGAGTTACTTGACTTTATTTTCTTTGTTTGAATTTAAAATTTTTACACATTTAATAAATAAAGATAGTCTACCTGTTAAAGGACAAATAATGATCACCAAAAAAGGATACTTGTGATTACTGAGTTCTATAGCATCTATATCAGATTGCAAACCCTTTGGCTACACTGAAAAAAGTTGACAACTGGACTACAAAATATGGGATGTGCTAAAATGTGACCACTGTGGCAAAGAAAATGAGTCAAACGAAACTCTTTTTAAAAGTTTACCTGAACAAAACATGAGATAGATCCTCTTTCATTGCCTGTGATTAATTAAGTAGACTTCACTTATATATTTGTTAGAAATTCTTGCTTAGTCCCTAGCCAGTTTGGCTGAATGGATAGAGCATCAGCCTGTGGACTGAAAAGGGTCCCAGGTTCGATTCTGGTCAAGGGTACATGCCTGGATTTTGGGCTCGGTCCAATGTGCAGAAGGCAGTTAATCAATGATTCCCTCTTATCATTGATGTTTCTATCTCTCTCTTCCTCTCTGAAATCAATAAAAAGAAATAATAATGATGATGATGATGATTATCATTGATGTTTCTATCTCTCTCTTCCTCTCTGAAATCAATAAAAAGAAATGATGATGATGATGATGATGATGATGATGATAATAATAATAATAATAATAGAAATAGTGGCTTAGCCATAACCAGTTTGGCTCAGTGGATAGAGAGCATCAGCCCACAGGCTGAAGGGTTTTGGGTTCTACTCTGGTCAAGGGCACATATCTTGGTTGCACATCAGATGCAACCTGGCCGTGGTGAGGTACATGTGGGAGGCAGTCAATCCATGTATCTCTCTCATTCCATGTTTCTCTCTCTTTATCTATCCCCCTCCCTTCCACATGCTCCAAAAATCAATGGGGAAAGATCCTTGGGTGAGGATTAACTACAAAAAAAAAAAATAGTTGCCTAATTTAAGGGAGGGTTGGAGGTAATAAATAGTTGAACCAATCAACAGAAACTAAAGCTACTTCCAATATTTATATGCAAAGATCTTGAAAAGTTGTTCAATAGTATAAAATACTGTCAATCATAGTATTTTATGGTGTTTTATTTTTGTTGCTATTGTTGGTATTATTTTTTTCCTAAAACTCTTCTAAGCTTGAAGAGGTTGAATTTTATATGTAATCAAACTCTTATTAAGTCAACCCTTTTGCATGAACTTCTACTGTACTCTAAAGGTGAATTCTTGCTGCTTGATCTTAGTAGTTCGTTTATGAATTCAGGTAAGCCTGGAAGAATGTCTTTTGAATGTTTTATTAATTGTGAAATATATTTGAAATGACTTCTGTTTCATAACCCTTTTGTAGAACCTTCAAGCTCCATTACATAATAATATGGATTGAATTAAATGGAAAACTTGACATATGACTAGAGGAAGTTTATTTTTCTGTCTGTGTCTGTGCCTTTTATAAGCTATACACTGAATTTTATACTTACCAGTGCTTTCACCAGTGCTAGAAAATAGGGAATCTGAGAATCTGTGCCCTATATGAAGGCAGGGCCATGCTGAGTTAAGACTTAGGTAACTGAGAAGTAAGTTCCAAGCCTGGATGGATCAAATGAAAGCTTGGGGAACTTGCCGTATTGTTTTTCACTCTTTGCTGATTAATGTGGATTTCAGTTACTCAGCTTCAGGATTGATGACTGATTACCTCTCTGTCCCCCCACTAATGAGAATAAGATTGAGGTTTACAATCTAAGGTATGAGTAGGTAGTGATTTTTATGACTTCTATTATACCTGAAAGATGTTAACCATAGCTTATCGTATAACCCTAGGCTATAAAACTTAAAAATAGATTTTATCATGGTCATTTAGGGGTTCTTGTTGTTCTTACTGTATTTAATCTGTTTTTCATTTTAGTGGAAGTAAATTTAATGCTGAATATAACATTTTTTAAAATTGCCCCCTTAAGACATTGATTAATGGCCTAGATGAAACAACAGAATTTCAGTCGTGCACTGTTTCTCTCTGCTACTCAGTCTGCATTTAGTTTACTTTTAACAACTTTTTTGGTACATAGTTAATTTTAATATTAACCAAAACCAAACCCCTAAGGTGAAAATATAGTAAAAGACATAATATTTTTAGGCTTATCCATTACATAATTCTTTTCTACCAGGTACTTGACAGTAGAGTGAATGAGTCCTATTGAGTATTTGTAGTTTATTATTATGAAATTACTAGTGTCCCAGTGCATGGATTCTTGCACATTGAAAATAAATTGATTAGTCCCTTTGGTGCAAGGACTAATGCAGACAGTACCAGGTGGTGGCTGACTGGGTGAACAGGGCGAGATGGGTCAGACATGCCCTGGAGCCAACCTCCTGCATTCCCTCCTTGCCAGCCACACCTGGACCAGCGCTGTGGCTTGAAGGGCATCTATGGAGTGAGCAGGGTCCCTCTGACAGGTTGGGTTCCTAAGGCTGGCTGGTAATCAGGGCCAATCTGTAGGGTGACCAGTCGGATGATCAGAGGGCCCCCGCTGGCACCTGCCTTGGCTGGCCTGATGCTGCCCACTTGCCAGCCCTGCCCTCCCCCCCCCCGCCCCCCCCGTGGGCTGGGGGCAGCTCCTGTGATGAGCATCTGCCCCCTGGTGGTCAATGCACATCATGGTGACTGGTCTTCTGCCAGTAGTTCCGCTGTTTGGTCAATTTGCATATTAGGCTTTTATTTTATAGGATAAAAAGCTAAGCAACAATCCCACCATCCAATAACTATGATGCACAGTCACCACCAGGGGGCAGATGCTCAATGCAGGAGCTGCTGAGCTGTGGTCACTTAGCAGTGGAGGTTTTTGGGTGACACACCCAGAACCAGAAAGGAGGGAGCCCGATTCCTTGCAATTTCTCTCACACTCTGGGACCTTTGGGGGATGTCAGAGAGCTGGTTTTGGCCTGATCCCCACAGGCCAAATTGTGCATGAATTTCGTGCACCAGACCTCTAGTATATATAGATTTTAGCTGAACAATTTAAGCATTCCCTTCCCTCCTGATATCAAGAGGGTGTTATTTGTCTAATTTCATTCTACTTTTTCAAAAAAAAAAATCTAGATTTCCACATGTTTTACTAACCTATACTAATAAAAGAGAAAGTTGCAAATTGACTGTACCTCCCTGATGCCCACCAGCCAATCCAGAGTGAGTATGCAAATTAACCCAACAAAGATGGTGGGTTAATTTGCATATGCAGGCACGGAGCGAAGACTGAAGAGGCTTGACTTCTCTGCTGTGGCCAGAGAGGAGAAGCCAAGCCTTGTTGCGGCTGGAGCAGAGAAGCCAAGAAGCCAAGCCTCGCTGTGGCCAGAGTGGAGAAACCTAGCCTCAAGGCTTGGCTTCTTTCGCTGCGGCCAGAGCAAAGGCCTGGGTCCCTGGTGCCAGAGGAAAACTGATGCCAGCAGCTAGGGCAAGGAAGGCCTATTGCATGAATCTTCGTGCAGTGGGTCTCTAGTTTTATATAAGGTGGAACAAAGTTCTCTTTTTCTCAGCATTACCAATTAGCCAGTTACTACCCATCAGCATTATTTATATTAGTTGTAAGGCTGAGGTACTTTTATTCCTCAGGGAACATTTCACAATTGATTGATACAATCGGGGCTGTTATTGCCATGCAGTTTGGAGGGAGGCAAAGATGCTACTAAACCTTCTAAATGTACAAAGCATCCCTCTTCTGCCATAAAGACTTACCTGGCCCTAAATGTTAATAATGCTCCAAATTGAGAAAGCATAGTGTATATGATTTCATCTTTAAAACATAGGGGAATGAAAGTATTGCCCATAAATTCAGCATCCATATTTATACTGCCATGACACTGTTTAGTCATTGACTGATGTATAAAAAAAAAGATTTGAGGTGGCTTGACATGATATAATGGAGTTATTCCTCAAAGGTTTTAAGATTATAGGAAGTTATCAGTTTGTCTGCACTTTTTAAGTTACAGAAATGGCTTCACTTCTTAAGTCTGAGTTCATGGAATTTTTTTTTTTTTGTGTGTGTGTGTTTTATTTCTTTCAAGCACTTAAATATAATTCCAGTGTTACGAAGGAGAAAACCATTCTTTTATTTGTGGCTGGACTAGTGCTTACTACTTTTGTCATTGTTGGAGCCATCCTGTTCGTCCCAGGTAAGATGTGCAGTTACTTATGGGGAAATCAGGGCTGCTAAGGTTAAGAACATTGTTGGGGGTGGAGCTGCTGTAACCAGTTACCACAAATTGGGTGTTATAAAACAATAGCAATTCTCCCAGTTCTGAAAACCTTATGTCTGAAATAAAGATGTTATCATGATTATACTCCCTCCTAAGACTTGGGGAGAATCCATTCCTTGCCTCTTTGATTTTCTGGTGTTTGCTAGCAATCTTTGCAATTTCTTAGCTTCTGGCAGCATAACTCCAATTTCCACTGTGTTAAAACTCCTTCTGCCTCTCTCTTCCAAAGACACTTATCATTGAATTTAAACCCCACCTCGTTAATCTAGGATAAATTCCTTCTTTCAAGATCCTAAATTTTTTCATATATTTTGCTATATAATGTAATGCTCACCCTAATTCACAGATTCCAGGAATTAGGAGGTAGGCAGATCTTTAGGGCCACCATTCAACCCATTCCAAAGGCAAACTTCACAGGCCAAGACATGAAAGTGGGAATGAACATGGGAAACAATCTGAAACTGCATTTGCCTCTGGAGGATGGGAATGGGATTGAGGGATAAGAGTATGCAGCTGGGATGGACTGGAACTCAAAGTGTAGACAGTAGAAAGCCTTCATTTTATTAACAATATAATATGGGCCTAATGTTTAGGAACAGAGATTTGGCAGCTCTCTTTGCAGCTGGAGTTAGTTATTCGGATTGAGTATAACAAACGAAGGAATTGGTAAGAGTCTTCAAGGAAATCAGAAGGATGGAAAGCCAGTTGAAAGTTTTAACTTGTTGAGACTTAGATGTCTTCAGTTTGGACTTAAAAAAAAAAGTCACTTATTTTTGTGAGGTTTTGGGATGAGAGTTTATTTTTTAAATATTTTGCAATCTATAAGAATAGTATTGAGATGAATACATTTAATAAATTGAGTACTTTAACTTTTGATAGAGTAGGAAGTAAGTAGGGAAATATTTTAAATGTTAGTTTTATTTATCAACAGGTGAATATTCAACAAAGAGGGCCAGTGGACTTGGTTTAATTGTAGTTCCTACAGTGATATTAATATTACTTCAGTACTCTGTGTTTATGATAGGTAAGTATTTGTTGTTGTTGTTTTTAGCATGATTGTGTTTTTATCATTTACAAAGCAACATTTTGATTAAAATATTTTTGTATGGTTTTATATAATACAAAAAGAGTTAGGTTTTTAAGCTATTCTTAGTTAAATTTTTCCTATATGGATTAATTTTAATGTTATATTAGGTTATCAAGGTATTTATTTTATAAAAAAGTGATTTTAAGAAGTATATTAATGCCAATAGTGGATTTTAAATTATGCTGTATAATTTCTTAATGATGATATTCATATTCTTATTTCAGTTTTTAAAGTTATAAGTAGATATTAACATTCTCATTCTCTTATTTTCCTAAAACTCTCTTTAAAAAACTAGTTATATAAAATAGGGTTGTAAATCATAAAGAGTTATTACAAATCTTAACATTGTAGTTTTATAAAATGATAGAGCTATTCAACCTATAATTGGTAACAATTTCCACTGCATTTTGGGAGTAAATCATTAAATATTTTTGTTATTATTAAAGATTCTATTTTTTTCTATTTGCACATTTAACTCTTGGTATGAGAGCCTATCTCTGGGTTGCTATATGTTAACAAGGTATTAATTTGTTCTAAAAACACAATTAGAGGTTATGATGTCTACAGTGACATGCTTGCACAGTGGTTCTCCACTAGAGTGATTTTGTGTGCACGTGCTGAAGCCCTGCTAATAGCCCCTGCTATTGTAAAATACACACGTGTGGTAAAAGCAACGTTGTTCTAAGATCTGGGGTAAAAAAACTGCCAATCCAGCCTAGCTCTCTGCAGAAATGAAAGGCTGCTGGAGGTGTGAATGTGGAGCTGACTCCAGGAGTGGAGAGAGATGGCTCAGATCACTGGGAAAGCCGCCCTGACAAGGAGCTCCAGAGTCAGTTGTTGGTCCCAGGATCCTGACCTTGACTGTACGAAATACAAGTGGAAGTCATTGCTTCTTAAACCCTCACAACATGCTTTTTCCTTGAAGCTCCATCTATTGGGATGTCCTCCTTCAGCATCACCATATTGATCCTTCAGGTGCTGGGCTTTGTGCTCTCTGTGGTCGGACTAAGCCTCTGTGTCTCAGGTACGGGTCACAATCTTCTCTCAACAATTTCTCTCAGTAATATCTCATAGAGCTCTTTTTCTCTTCCCTTTTCTTTGTCTTTCTTATTCTGTTTTAAATATATAGACATTATTTTTTAGAGCATTTCAGGTTTATGGAAAAACTGAGTGGAAAACAGAGTTCCCCTTTACCCCATCTACTCACAGCCTCCTCCACTATTAGCATCTCCCACCAAGAAGTTCATTTGTTACATTTTGTTGAACCAACATTGACACAGCATTATCACCCAAAGTGTATAGTTTATATTAGGGTTTATCTTGGTGTTGTACATTCTATGATTTTTATAAATGTGCTAGAGGCCTGGGTGCATGAACTCATCATGCACAGGTGGGGTCCCTCAGCCTTGCAGTGATTGGAGGTGATGGGGTGGGGAGACAGCTGGCTTGGAGAGGGACTGCAGGAGGTTGGCCCCAGCATCCAGCTAAACAGCAGCCGATTCTGTGAGGAATCAGGCTCCCTACTCCCTTCTGTCCAGGTTCTGGGTGCAGGTGAACCATATTCATGGCTGTCAGGGCCCCAGCAGCAAGGTCTGGGTCACTGTGCATCATTCTGGTTGTTTGGTTATAAGGGTTGCTTAGGCTTTTCTATATATATATAGATAATGACATGGATCATAGTCATAGAAAATCATATAGAAAAGATTACTTGCCCTAAAAATCCTCTGTGCTCTTCCCATTCATCCCCCCTATTCAGAAACCCCTGGCAACGACCAATCATTTCACTGCCTCCATAGTTTTGCATTTCCCAAAATGTCTTAAGCTTGGAATCATATAGTATATAGCTTTTTCAAATTGGCTTCTTTCACTTAGTAATGTGCATTTAAGGTTCCTCCATGACTTTGGCTTGATAACTCATTGCTTTTTAATTACTGAATAATATTCCATGATTTGAATGGATGATAGTTTATTTATCATTCACCTGTTGAGGGACATCTTGGTGCTTTCAGTAAATGGAAAGGCATTGATTAGTTATAAAATCATAGAACTAGAACCACAATATAGAAATGCATGTTTTTGTGTGGACATGTCTTTTCAACTTCATTTGGGAAAATACTAAGGAGTGCAATTGGTAGATTCCATGTTAAGAATATATCTAGTTTTGTAATAAATTACCATTTTGTATTCCCCTCAGCAATGAATGCACATTTCTGTTGCTTTACATTCTTGACAGCATTTAGTGTTGTGAGCTTCTTCCATTTTTCACTATCATTTTGTCCCCACTGAGATTAGTTTTTTTCTATTGGCTGTATATAACTTATGGGCTGATGTTTAGTGACCAAACTGCCCTTCCTGTATTCATGGATGAGCTTTTAAAATAAACATTGGATGGAGGCTTAGGCTTCACATACTGTTTCCAATTAGTCTTGATGTGATAAGGTACATGCTATGCCAACAAGGCTTTTCTGTTTAGTAATTTGGAGTTATTTTATTGACTGAGTTAATAATGCAGGTACATATGTAGGTAATTTTTGTTTTTTGATAATGAGAAAAATAATTACTCTCCCTAAAACTTAATTTTATTGCTGTTATTGTTTCTTTTAAGAAAGTCTGTTATTTCGTGTGAATTTCTAATATAAAATTATTTTTGTTTTTGCAGAGTGCACCCCAATGCATGGTCCTCTTCTGATTTCAGGTTTGGGTATTATAGCTTTAGCAGAATTACTTGGATTAGTTTATATGAAATTTGTTGGTAAGTCAACTTTCATTTTTATTAGTCTATGTCAAGAATTTCAAATATACTATGATTTGGAAAATGTTTTTGGTTGGTTCTTACAGCTTAGGATCAAATAAATATATTGGAACTTAATAAAAAAGGTAGAAATCATGAGATATTGAAACATTTAGATTATATACTAGTTTAAAAGGAAATGGCTGTATGTTTTTGAATGCATACCCCTTTTAATGCTATGGAAAAGGAGAACTGGTTGAGGATTGATTTTAATAAATAGAAAAGGGTTTTTAATTGGTCATTGTTTGTGTGATAGAGCTCTTTCACAGAGACCTACTTCTCAGTTGCTCTTCTTGCAGACTGGACTGATTATGGGTCTTGATGCCCATAAGTGGACAAAAATTGAAATTCAAAATCTGTCATTTTTGCTAATTAAAGAGCAGTGTCCTCTGATAATTGACTTTGAAATATTTTTAGTTAAAAGCATTACACTATAATAAAAACATTGTGTTTTAAAATTTAGGCTTTTGTTATTTTTAAAATCAATTGTTACTAACTTTGGAATCAACTTATTGTTTCTAAACTGTATTTAGTCTGCCAGTTTTCAGATTACATATTTTTATATGTTATTTTTTAAAATATATTTTTATTGACTTCCGAGAGGGAGGGAGAGGTAGAGAGAGAGATAGAAATATCAGTGATGAGATAGAATCACTGATTGGCTGATTGCTGCATAGCTCCCACTGCGGGGTAAGCCTGCAACCCAGGCATGTTTCTCTGACCCAGAATCAAACCATGACCTCCTAGTTCATAGGTTTAAGCTCAACCACTTAGCCATACCATCCAGATTGTATAAGTTACTCTTAATACATATATAATGAGATATGTGCTTTTAATAGTGAGTGCCTAAAGATTTTCTCTACAATCTGATTTTTCCTAGTGTTTTTTTTTTAATTCTAAATTTATGAAGTAAAGCAAACTCTTAAACATTTATCAAAATAATCAAAAGTTACAAACTAATGAAGAAAATCACTCTTTGTGCTTTACTTTAAGTATAACTTATGTGTTTATAAAAATTTGTATAAAACTTGAATTATTCAATTCAAATAATTTTTTAATTAAACAAATTCAAATAGTCAAATAATTTTCCATATGACTTGCATAGTACTTTCAAAGAAATTTTATTTTTATTTTTGAACTTCAGCTTTTACTGACTGATCATAGAGTTCAATTCTCTTATATATTCTTTGTTTGCCTTTAATTAATGCTTATTAAACAATTAAAACACAGTACTTCACTAAAACTTACCTATCTTTAGTTTATGTGTTCATAAAGTTAAGGTGATTTTGTCACTGAAATTTTTTCAGTTCATGACTCATATATTCTTAAAATACACTTAAGACTTATAAAACAGAATGACATTCACTTGGTAGCTATCATGAGCATCACATTATGAAATTTGACACATATTCTATTTTTTGTTGAATCTTCCTTCTAATCACCATTAGTTTAGTTCTGGAAAATGGAACTGCTCATTATGTTGCTCCCTGTGAATGCCTGAGAACAGTATGTGAGCTACAGTATCCACACAGCTTTATGTAGTATTAGGTGTCACTCACTGATGGTCAGATCTTTGTTATTTTTTCCCTTCATTATTTGGTTTGCCCTCCCTTTTATTGCCATATTTCCCATGCCTTTCATGTCTAACAAAGAAGGATATGCAGTACAGTTGCCAATAGGTCAGGAGATGCTGACTCAAGTGGAAACAGGCATTGTCCAGCTGCAACCCCCTTGACCTTGCTCTCCCCCTTCTCCCTTATCAACATCACTAAGTAGCCTGTGAAACTATGAAATTATACACGTACTGTTCTCATATGAAAAGCAAAGGGAGATTATGAAAAATCACCAGGTTATTTTTTTATCTATCATACTTACATACGACATGTGTAAATTAAGAATTTAACCCATTTTATTGACATGGTGAGAATATTCTAAATTACTTTTTCACATCAACCTCCCTGATGCCAGAGTTCAGAAGTACCCCTGCCTTCAGTTGAAGGGCAAAAAAAGGTACAGGAACGTTGTTCTGTAGATGCTGCTGTAGACTAGGAAAATGGATGTGTGTTTCTTATAGAGAATGTGAAGCTGAGTACATGTAACATAAAGGTTGCAAATTTGGGCATTTGAAACAGGAAGTAAAAATTGTAAATGTTTCCAGAATAACTTTTACTCATTGCAGATGCCCTGTTTTGAAAAGGTCTAATGAATGTGTGTCAATTTAAATTGAATAAAATCCTCTGATAGTTACCAAAAAAATCAAAAAATTCCAAGCTGTCTTTTTAAGATTAAGTTAATGTTCCTATGAGAAGTTTAACTTTGATTATTTGCATTATTTCCAAGTTTAAATTTGTACCCTTACCTGTTACTTTAAGGAGTAAGATTATAACTTTCCTTTTCTCTGATTCTTTTTCATGGAAGCATTTAAATTTTACAAAATGAAATTAGGCACTGAAAACAATGATAATATGAGAGCATATAGAAGATTAAAAGGAACTCTATCAAGATAGGCTTGTTATTTATATAAGATGTTTATGTACTTGTTAGTTTTTAAAGCCCTTGCCAGTATAAGGACTATAATCATGTTTTGATACAAATCAATCTAGTAGCATTCATATTGACCACATCTAAGATATATTAGAATGACACAGAATAAAGAGAGAGATACATAAAAATTTCAGTGAAATTATCTTGTCCATTGTGGAGCTAAGGTGAATTCTGGTATCAATAGAAAAAGTATTTCTGAAAATTCATAAACTAGAATTAAATTTATGGCACGTGTCATGTGTTTCAGGGAGAGAAGAATAAGTCAAAACATTGCAAGTGAGCTCATATGAAATGCTTAAGGCTTTGTGGTTTTAAAACTATGTAGATGTGGCTGTTGATGCTGTAGGCCCATGGTGGCTGCAGATACATTGCAGTCATTCTTCTGTTACATAGGTCAGATGCTTATTGGAGAGGATTAACTCAGGAAAAATTAACTTCCGTGCTGTTTGGTTTTATTATTGGAGGGCCCACAGCTGACCTGTGTCCCTTTGAATCACTATTCTTTATAGACTTCCCCCACCCCACCCCCCCTTTTTTTTCAGAATGGTCTTGGCAAATCTGATGTTCCTTGTGCCTGAGAATTGGAATTCATAAACTATTCTTTATATATGATTAGGATAGAAAGGAGCAACTTGGCAGTTTTTTTTTTTTTTTTTACTAATTTTGATGAATAAATTTTTGAACTCAAAAATATAACTCTGAAATCTGATCTCCGACCCTTCACTTTATCAATCAGTAATTTTCTTAGATGGGACATAGATAGAGGTCATGGCTTAGTTGAAGTGAGTTATATCCATCTGACAGTCATGAAGGGCCTAATAAAGTTCTGTAATTCTGCCTGATCCATTTGGAAAGTTGCTAAATGTGAATTCACTAATATTGCCAAACCCATTTCCCTCCAGGGTACTATAAAAATAGGTTTTCTTCTTGATTTGTTGCAAGGATCAAACCACTTACTGGGTATCTCCAGTGAGGGAGCTTTGTTTAAAATGACAGTAACAATGATGGGAATCTCATGGGACCTGGTACATAAGTGGGCCTCACAGAGAGTGGAACGGTAGGTTGTTCAGGAAGTGGAAGGATCCACTATGTCTCTAAGGACTGAGTCATCATGCTCTCTCTCAGGAACAAGAGTCAGTTAGCCCTTATACCAGTTATGGTTACTTGGTTCCTCTCTCTGTGGTTCTTTGCCTGCTAGCCAACTAGCTCATCCTCTCCTTTTACATCGTTATTCTTCATCCTATTTATATCTCCTCACTGATAGCTTTTCTTACCTAGAGCTGTAAGCTTTGAACTTCTCCTTGCTTGCTTTCCTTGTCATCTTCCTTTACAATCGCCAACTTTCTAGTCTTCATCTGATGCTCTCCCTTCAGATTTCAGGTGGAGAAGAAACTTCCCAGGCCAGTCAGCAGTCATTTTCCCTGTTCCAGAGTCTTATCATCTTCTGGCCCACCTAAAGAGTGGCTGCCATTGAGTCAGGTCTCACTCACATTTCCCATAGTTTTGGGAGCTTCATAAAGTGGGTCTGGGAGAAAGGTAGGAAATAAATACAATAGAAAACTAGAGTAGTTCTGGGTCCTGCCTTAACCTACAATAGGCAAATCCAGTGCTGTTATCCAATTCAGATAGCAGTGGGGTTGACTACTCTTAACTGGTAGCCTCCTTTTTCTACAGAGCCATTCACAGGATGTTCCTGGTTGAGGCTTTTGGTATCCGATTCTATATTTGGGACTGGTTTTAGCTGCTCTGGGTACTCCTTGCTTGCTTTTTGTTTGCTTGTTCATTTTGTTTTTTAATAAAGTTCTTCTCTATGTACCTAGTTCTTTTTTGTTTGTCACATTCTTCATGCCCTATATTCCTTCATCTTCATTAACCAATCCATTCAGAAGCAGTGAAGGGTAAGCTAAGAAGGAACACAGAGAAGGACTTGGCTGTAGCTGAAACTAACTGTCTAAAGTAACTCTTTAAACTCAGAGGGGTCTGAATATTTTCTTTCATTTGTTACTTTGGAGCTTTGAAAACTGGAAAGGTGAAAGGAAAAAGAAGGGTAGGCTACAAGGAACAGGAGCAGTGAGCGAAGGGTGGGTGATGGAGCAAAGGCAGAGATTGGTCACTGTCGCATTCTGCCCACTTGTTAGAGAGAATGTTGAGTCCACAGTGGGGTGAATAGATGACAGCATTTTTCCACTACAAAGTGGGGGAGATATGGAATATGCAAGTGAGCAGATGGGTATGTTTATTATTTGATGCAGGTGGATTATTTGCACCATTTTAATCTGTTAGCTCATATAATTCAGAACATTATGTATTTTTTAAATATATATTTTTATTGATATTAGAGATGAAGGAAGTATGAGAGAGAAAAATGTCAATGATGAGAGAGAATCATATATCCGCTGCCTCCTGCAAGGCCCCTACCTGGGATTGAGCTTGAAACCCTGGCGTGTGTCCTTACAAGAAATGGAACCATGAACTCCTGGTTCATGGGTCAAAGCTCAACCACTGAGCCACCTCAGTTAGGCAAAGATTCTGTATTTTTTAAATAGACTATCAAAACTGAAATTCAGTGAGCTTTTTGGCACTTCTAATTTTAGCCCGGAACATTTTATTTTAAAACTAAACAGTATATTGGCTTAATTTCTTTCATTTATTTATTAATCATTTTCTTATGTTTTAATTTTATCAGCTTCCAATCAGAGGGCTATACAGCCTCCTCGGGTAAGTTAAAATTTCTTAAATGAATTGGGTCTGATCACTTGTTTTGAATGAGGAATGGTAACTGAGATCTTGAACTCTTTTGCTCTCTGTTTAGTGTAACACCAAATTAAGAGAACTTTGCAGTAATTTCATAACTTTTGCATAATTGAATCCAATTCTATTTTAAAACCTATGTTTGTTCATTTAGTAGCAATAAGATAGAATAAGTGATTCCTTGTCATAATGCAGACTTTTCATACCCAGTATTGAAAAGTTTATGTGTAAGAATAATGGTCATTGTTTCTGCTGAAGGAAAGCTGACTCCTGTATATCGCCTTACCTGTTGGATTAATTTGATGTGCATATACAAAACAGAATTTCAGGTTTAAAATGAGGGATAAATTTATATTAAATTGATTTTACTTAAAATTCTATATAAAATAAATGTAAATGTTGCTTTAAAGTATCTGTTCAGAGTTATGATTCATTTCCCTCATTTTATAATCATTTCTCTTCTTCCACCCTGTATTGTCATTTCCACTATATCTTGGATATCTTATTAAGCTATCTGAGAAAATTCCAAGAAAAGGAGTAAATTTAGGAAATAAATGAGGGAGGCATAAAGGAAAACCTTTATAAAGAGTGATTCGTCATGGTGACAGGCACAAAGGCTACTTAATGCAAATAAGACCTCGAAAGGACTGTATTGTACTCATCTTCCCATAAAGGATTTAATGATAGCTGTACCTGCAATGCCACAGGTGAGACTCCTGTATGGCAGGAAGTGTGGATTGCGTATGCTGCTAATTCTGACAAGCCTCAACAGACATGCCTGAAAGGCAAGGGGAGCAGGGGTGCTCTAGCATGGGTGTTTATTCTCAGACGGGTGCCATAGCTACATGGTCCTAACACACAGCAGTTTTTCTTGTGCCTCTTTTAGAGGTCCGAGCCATTAGACCCTTAAATCCTAACACATTTTCTTCGCATGACTTACAAATGATTGTTTTGCTTTCATCTCTTGTTTAACTGTCTATTATGTTGCTCTTTATTTGGGACTTTAATAAGTTTTTCAAAAAGTTAGGATTTCTTGAATAGAGATCAGGTGGGTGGAAAACTCTGCACAGAAAAAGGATGTTGAGAATAAGACAGTTATTATTAAACTGTTAGTGAGACTTGGCAAGCTTTGCTTTTTAACCTTTATTGCCTTGCTTTTAGACCATAGGATTCACTGTTTACTACATAGTTTAAATGTTAGCACATATAAATTTCGGAATGAAGAACATGAAATAGATTCTATTTTTATATAAATGTATTTTATATATTTTTCAGAAAGCTGTAGAGGAACCCCTTAATGGTATGTGATTATTACAAACTTGTATATTCTTTTTGACCTGTTACCAGGTCATAATTTGAACTGGTCCCCAAAGCAGTTTTGTCTATGCTTTGGGAAATATTCAGAGCTTTTTTGTTTCTTCCTTGACCTCTCTTTTTTTTATTATTAATCAAGATTTAAGAGTATTATTTTGTAATGTTCTCACCTCTGAGAAAAATGCACTGCTCTGTGTCTCCCAAGTAGTTGCATTAGCCAAGTGATACTGGGCAAGGGGACTACTACTTTCTTATATTGGCCAAGATGAAGTGCTATAGTGCCCCCAATATAGAAGAATTTCAATTAGTTATAATTTCTGATTTATAAATTTTAGGAAGATATAGTCTCTCACCGTGTAGTGAGACCAAAGCATTTCACTTTCTTTCTCCCTAAATCTAGATTTATTTTCTCAATTGACTATTTCCTTTGTATGGGGCTGTGGGTATGATCCACAGAAAGGCATTGCAATCAAATGCCTTAAAATTAATTTGTGTTTATAGCTGTGAAATAGTTGGAATGATATTACTACCTAGTTGTTTATGTAGAAATGATTTTTTAATTGTGGAACCTTACTAATCGCTTGCTTGGCTTGTTACTAATTCTTAGCATTTAAAGAATCGAAAGGAATGATGAATGATGGTAAGTATAAAAAGCACATACAATTATAGATTGGTTAAAATATGGACATTGAAAAGAAATAAAATTTCTTCTTGGAAACACAGCATTTTAAATAAAAGGGACTCTGTCAAAACATAAAGGTTTGCATGTCTTGATTTATAAAACTTAAATCTACTCTGATAAAATATAAAAGCTGTAGGGTGTCACCCATAAGCTCTCCAGTCGTACTGCTCAAAGCAAAGAGAAAGTACTGCTTTGTAAAAACACCTTTCTGGTGTAGCGACAGTTACTGTAAAATGTTTTTTATGTGACCCAAAGATAATCTGGGACAAATCTGTATAATCTTGACAGAGTTCCTTTTGTGCTTGTGTTGGTGATTTTGTTGCATTTAACCCATGGCAGCTTAATATCTCTGCTTTTTCATAAAGGAACTTGATTCTAACCTTTAGGGAGAGGATTCAAAAGAAGAGAGAGAGCACAGTGGGTGTGGCTCAGCAGTTGAGTACCTAGCTAGGAACCAAGAGGTCACTGGTTCCACACATGCTCAAGTTGTGGGCTTGATCCCCAGTGTAGGAGGCAGCTGATCCACGATGTTTCATTCTCATAGATGCTTCTATCTCTCTGTCCCTCTCCCTTTCTCTCTCTCTGGAAATCAACAAAAAAAAAGTGTTAAAAACAAATGAACACCAACTCTTCCCTGCCCTCCTTTAAAAATCCTATCTAAATGAGTAATATGCAAATTGACCATCACTCCAAGACACAAGATAGCCACCCAATGTGGTAAAAAATGGCTGCCCCCACGTGGACACAAGATGGCTGCCACAAGATGGCCAGGACGGGAGGGCAGTTGTGGGTAGTTAGGGGTGACCAGGCCAGCAGAGGAGGGCAGTTAGGGGAGACCAGGTCTTTAAGGGAGGGCAGTTGTGGATGATCAGGCCAGCAGGAAGGGCAGTTAGGGGTGACTGGGCCAGCAGAGAAGGGCAGTTGTGGGAGACCAGGCCTGCAGGGGAGGGCATTTGCAGGGGGGCAGCAAGCCTGCAGGAGAGAGCAGTTAGGGGTGACTAGGCCAGCAGAGGAGGGCAGATGGGAATGACCAAGCCTGAAGGAGAGGGCATTTTGGGGGAGCGGGGACAGGCCTGCAGGGGAGTTCAGTTAGGAGTGACCAGACTAACAGGAGAGGGCAGTTAGGGGTGACTAGTTCGACAGGTAAGGGCAGTTAGGGGAAACTGGGCCAGCTGGGTATCGATCAGGCTGGCAGGGGAGTGGTTAGGGAGTGATCAGGCTGGCAGGTAGAGCGGTTAGGGGCAGAGGCAGGCCAGCGGTTGGGAGCCAGCAGTCCTGAATTGTGAGAGGGATGTCTGACTGCCCATTTACACCTGATCCTGGTGGGATTGAGCCTAAACAGGCAGTCCCTCAAGAGGTTCCAGACTGAAGAGGGTGCAGGCTGGGCTGAGGGACACCCTTCTCTGGTGCATAAATTTCGTGCACTGGGCCTCTAGTCTATATAGATAAAAACCTAAGAAACCACCAGTTAACCAAACAACTGGTCAACTGGTCCTTATGACATGCACTGACCACAGGGGGCAGACATTCAATGCAGGAGCTGCCATTGGTGGTCATTGTGCTCCCGCAGCCAATTACCCACAGCCAGCCAACCTCCTGCAGTCCCTTCCCCCAGCCAGTTGGATAGTCAGTGTGCTCCCACAACCACTCTTCTGTGGTTCCTCCTCTCCCTCCATCCCCCCCCACCCAGCCAACCTCCCATGGTCACTACCCCCATCCATGTGGCCCCAGTTGGCCCTGATTGGAAGTGGGCAAGAGGGTACCGATTGGCCCTGATGACCAGCCAGGCCAAGAGACCCACCCATGCATTAATTCATGCACCAGGCATCTAGTAAATAAATAAAAAGAGAGAGAGAAAATTTTTGGCTACTTCATTTTTTTCTTTTTTGCTGGGAGGACTCTGGGCTAACATTTAAAATTTTTTAATTAAATATTTAAATACATTTGTTAAAGAAGTCAGAGATATTGAATGCTATTAGTATTCATTTGATTCTATTTACACTTTAATGTGCTTTTGCCTTGTCAAAAACTTCTTCATATGTGTAGTATTTACTGTCATGTCTTATCATGTAAATAGCTCACTTTCCATTTTACTATTTTAAAGTCTGTGACTACCTGCTCACCTTTCTAGCAGAAGTGCAGCATTAACTCAAGTGGCTGTATTCCACAGTTCAATTAATGTTTGCTTAAGAGTAAAATCACACCGAATTTCTGTTGTTGGGTTAAGTTTAAAACAATGTTTAGGCTGTGTTCAACAAGGAGGCACAGAATGACCCCACTTTTGTAGTTGTGTGTCACAGCCTTTATTACAAACATGCAAGTTTTATTATACTAACTATGGCCCTCCAAAAATATCATAGTAGGAATAAACGAAATGGTATTAAACAAAGAACTGATATGTGGAATTGTGGCATGGTTTGCTCATGTTTTCATCTTGGTGTCCTGCTTTTTAATTTTTTGTTCTTTCCTTTTCTATTGTATAGTCATTTTTCTTTAGTTGAATAGAGAAATGAAACCCCTTTTCCCCATTGTCAAAAGACCAGTATAAAACCTTGAGTACCACTTCCTTAATTTTCCTTAAGATGTGATTTTTTTTTAAACTACTGGATGGAGAGATATAGCAGTTTTTGTTCATAGCACATAAAATCTATAATGACCTTTGAAATGTCCTTAATTGTGCTAATATTTAGCTGTACAGAATTTATCAGTTAATTATAAATGTCTGTCTTGTGGCATTATTGAGCTGACAGCTAACAGCATGATGCTCACAGTCTGTCTGCCTCATCCATGACTGAGGTTCAAGGTGCCTCCTTGGGACCATTTCCTCTTTGATTTGTGCCTAATCACATCTTTGTTTCACCAGCATTAAATGAATGATACAGATGTAAAGTGAATGTGATGGAATAGTATTCTATATTCTAGGAGCAGTGCCTTTTCCTTTACAAAATCAACATCCCTTGATTTGTCCTCAGCTAACCCAGCAAATGAAAGTGATCAGACTTGGTTGATCCTTACTCTCATTTGGCATTGCCCTTTCCCTTACTGCCATGAAAATGGCTAATGATCGGCCTGCCTTATATCTGTGACCTTTGCAAACCTAAGATTAAATACTTTATTTTTAGATATTATATATCTGAAACAATTCCAAATTTTTAAGATAAATCAACTTGTTAATGCATAGAAAATAGACACATTACATGTTCATTTCTCAATTTTTCAGAGTAACTGAATTGAGGTGATGGACTCTTACTTGCAGAGAAATAAGATGTGAAAGGAATGGACTTATGTTTAAGGACCCTGACCTTGACTCACTCACTGTTCAAGAGAAGAAAACAAGAAAAGTGACTCTCGTTTATAAGAGAAAGTAAACCATTGAGTTTTAAATGGTTATTACAGTTAAGTTTTTATTCAAAGCATTTGTGATTTAGTTAATAAAAGAATTATAATCTGTGTTGTGTGCCCAATTGCGATCCAGTTTTTTATTGTTAATTTTCTTCAATTAGGGGCAACTTCCAAAAATGATGCTTTTCAGATCCTAGGACCTCTTGACTTTAGGTTACCAGTGTAAATTGGTTCAACGGGAGAATTCCCTGGGTCTAACCTGGTGGTTATCCAGAGATGTCACTGAAAAATGGTGGCTTCTTTCAAACCTTAGCAAACTCAGATTCACAGCCACTTTGGCAGTTATGGTGTTAGCCGAATAATGTGTCTGCCACTTCTATGTTAAGGGAATAGCAAATTAAGTACAGACAGGAATTTAGTTGGAAACATTTGTGTGTTGCTTTTGTGGGATGTGATACTCTTGGAGATCATGGTGTTCATTCTTGGGGGTTGCCATTCACATATTCTTCCTTCAATAGATTTAGGATAATTTTATTGATGGATGTCTTTTTATTTTATTCACACAACCTTTCAACTCTGTCTTGTCCTCCTGTATTTTGCTTCTGCTGTGCAAGATGTAGCACCTTTTCTCCTCTTTGAACATGGTTCAGTAACATGGTAGCATCATTGCAGAAAGGAGCCAGACTTGTTCTCGGAGAATGTGTTCACACGTTTCAGCGAAAGTAGCGATGGCTGTAGCATATGTATTCCCTTCCTTGGATTTGAAGGCACAGCCTATGGTGTTTCTTCACTTCTCTTATGATCTGGGGCATAAAAAAACAAGATGAAAGTTTTAACTATGTGTCCCCTGCATGACAACAAAGTGCGTGTCACTGTCAGCCAATAGACCAGCCCTCAAAAGGTGGTTCTATTGCTACTGTATCTGTGTTGCATGATAAACACTCATCATCTTCCTCCTGTGTCCTGCCTCATACCCTGCTGACTCCACAATTGAAAAGTAAAGCAAACCCCCCATTTCTACGCCGTTAGAAGAAAATTAATGTTCTGACTGTGTGGTCACCTGGAGAATGTTTAGGTTATTAGCACTCGTTTTCCTCCTTTGTGGGTGTGTATTTGTATGTGCACATGTATAAGACAGGCACATGTTTCTTCTATACAAACAACAGTGGGGTACCTACAGGGGAGCAAATGCTAATTCATGCTTTTAGCAAAAACATTAAAAACAAAGATCTTTCTTGAGTGGGATTATATTGGATGAGAATATTTGATCACTTAAAACTTTTAAAACTTCTAGGTCAGATGCCAAGTCTTTTGACTGCTCACCAATACACTCTAAAAATACTAGTGATTCTTCCTGCTTGTGTAATAATAAGACATTACTATTTGTAGTCGTATTACGAATAGTTATTTCTCAGTCCACTGAATGTTCCCATGTGCCTCTTTAATGTCAAATTGATTGTCATATTTCACGTTGGGACCAAGTGGTTTGCCCAGGGCAAACCAGAATTTATGACCTGTGATGCCTCTCAGAAAACTGAACACACTATGAAGATAGAGCTTCTTGGAAAAAAAAGAAAATGAATTTTTCCCTATTTGTGTTGCTGTCCAAAATACTATATTATGTGGAGGGAGCTGTATTCCTTTATATAACTTGCATGGCTCCTGATGCTTTTTTTTTCCTGAAAATGTTTATATTTTATGAATATTGTTTGTTACTTTAGAAAACAATTTCAGTGAAAGGAGGGAAAAAGCAGATGGACTTGAAAAAGATCCAAATTCTTATTCTCTATTAAGAAAAAGTCAGCTATGAAAATCTTTATAGTGAACTTTTTATACACTAACATTGTACCCTTTAATATGCAGTAAGCTCTTCTTTATTTGGAGTTCAACTGGGACTTATCCATCCTTTGTGTTCTCTTGAAAGCTGCCTCTCTTTGGAGCCATTCACTGCATGAGACAAGGCAGAGATGTGGCAGGATAAATGCCAGGTGAAAGCAAGTCTTGTTCTGAGTAGTTGTCAGCTTCTCTGGAAAAGGGACCACAGCAGCAGCATCCCTCTTGCTTGGGTATCATTGGGCCAGTGCATTCTTATTCAGTCAGATCATCATGGCTCCCAACTTTCCGTCGCACCTAATTCAAATAGCTAGCAATGTTTTGGGCATCATATATTTGTTTCCCCCCATAATCTGCTTTTTACTCACTGATCCAATTTTTGCCATTGATTCTTCTTTTCAATTTTATTGTATGTCCTCAGAGTGATGCCGTTTGTCATTTTTGCAACAACCGTTTAAACCTTTCTGGCCAAATCAAATTTTCCCTTTGCCTCAAAACATTATCTTTCAGCCCTTCCTCCCCATTTCTCTCACTTGATTTGAAAATTCCTACACAGCAAGAACTTCCCCCATTTCGTTTCCCTTCCGTGTCTTACATTCATTAGATACTCAGTATATATTTGATGATTGAAAGTTGGTTGTATGTAGATGTCCCACTATTTTTAATAGGGTGAGCAAGAGTTTTCTTTTTAGGACAAATTTCACATACTCTGAAAACCTTCAGAGGTGGTGATTTTTCATCTGGAAACTCCAGGTTCTTTTTGTTTAAAATTCTGAGAATGCCAGTCCATAATTGGAAGTATTGCTCTTTGCAGGATGCTGTAGTCACTTCAGTAAGTGACCAAACAAATTGTGGTTTGAGTTAATAAAGCTCAAAACTGATGAGTTTACTCCTTCATCTCAATAAGAATTATGCTCTATTCTACTTCTAGATTTCTCTTGTCCCAAAGTGAGTACTCAAAAATAGACGTATGTCATGTTATGTATAGAAATATATCCCCTTTATCTACCTATCCTTGGAAACTAGAGAAATGATTGTTGGGCAATCCTTTATCTTTTTATGATGTTTTATTTGATAGTGAGTATGTTCAGAAAGTTTTACATGTGCTGTATTTTCAGTGTCACTAACTGTCATCTCCCACTGGGGTCGTTTGTGAGTTTCCATGGCTAAAAGGGATAATCCAGGCACCTTTCAAGAGATGAGCAGTGAATGGGCAGTTTACTGCCTTTGGTTTTTGACAGCTCTTACTTATCATTTGAGACCAGCTTTCCCATAAATTTATCTTTTAGAGAGAAAAAAAAAGAGAGCATTTGTAATAAGCTTCTCTGTAAGGCAATGTCAGTGGAATCTTAGATGTGTTGTTATTAGGGTTGGTGAGGAAGGAAGACGTTTCTGTTTTTATTAAATGGAGCATTATTTACAGAAGCCATCATTGAGAATTATATCCCACACCAGATGAGTGTCCACTAACCAATCTAAATAAAGAAAACTCCAGTGTTGCTATGTGCAAGATCCTCTCTTGGGGGCTTTTTTCCATAGCAATTAAAGGTGTTCTATTTGTCAGTAGCCATTTTCTGAAGTGATTTAAAGACCAAAGTTGTTTTACAGCTCTGTTACTGTTAAAGGTTTTTTTTTTTATATATATGTATTAAATCGATTATCACTGTTGAAGCTTTGAATATCTGCAATCTTTGCCAAGGTACTTTTTTATTTAAAAAGACATAACTTTGTAAATATTACCCTGTAATATTACATATACTTAATAAAACATTTTAAGCTATTTTGTTGGACTATTTCTATTGTTACTACAGCAGACCACAGCACATTTCTGAGAAAATTTGTTCATGAATGTTTTTTTCAAGTCAACAATGAAAAGGATCTTAAAATGTTAATTTGTAAATACTTTTTAAAGTATAATATACAACAAGGAAACTTAGTTAGAGCAAAAGTTTTTAAAGTATTTTATGTTATTTTTTAATATAATGATTTTTTTACAGAGAGGAAGGGAGAGGGATAGAGAGTTAGAAACATCGATGAAAGAGAAACATCAATGAGCTGCCTCCTGTATACCCCTCCTGGGGATGGGCCTGCAACCAAGGTACATGCTCTTGACGAGAATTGAACCTGGGACTCTTCGGTCTGTAGGCCAAAGCTCTGTCTATTGAGCCAAACTGGTTAGAGCTGTAGCAAAAGTTTCAGTCAAACTAGATCAGTGTGGCTACGTGGTGTGGGGGGCATTACCGATCAAGGGCACATAACTAAGTTGCAGGTCACTCCCCTCTCATTTTGGGCCCATGTGGGAGGCAACCAATCAAGGTGTCTTTCATGTTCATGCTTCTCTCTTCCCCTCCCTCCATCCCTTCCACTCCCTCAAAAAATTAATGGAAATAATATCCTCCAATGAGGATTGACAAAACAAAAAAGTTTTAAATCCTACATGTTGATTTTCCCCACAATATAGTGAAAATAGCACATGAGAAAGCTGGAGACTAGTCCTGCCTAGGCTCCTAACTAGCAGAGGAGCTTGGCAGGTAAGAGCAGCCACCTAACTGCACCTCAGTGTCCTCCTCCTGTGTAGAATGAGATAATCCTCTTCCAAAATTGAACTGTAAATTCAAACCTTCTCCATTTTGGGCGGTTATCAATTAGGACTATTTTGATTGGACATGAAAGGAAACCTAAGTGTAAGAAAAAAGGGGCTTATTGGCTAGCATGATTGCAAATTCAGATGTACAACTGGATTCTGGGCTTAAAACAGTGTCAGAAGGATATAATGTCATGCCAGCTTTCAATTTTCCTCTCCAGCAGGATCCTTTCCTGCCCAGATCGTGTGAAGACAAAGGGCTGACTACAGTCCCAGACCCACCTCCCAAGTTCAGGGAGAGGAGAGGGGAGCAAATGAAGTGAATCTCCCTTTCTCAGGAGTCCCATCCACCCCGGATTGCACCTAGTGCTCTGCCTGGGTCCTGTGCGACCCTCAGTCAGGGAACTCAGGCATCTGATGCTGTGATTGAGCCCACCTGAGGCCTGGGGCTAGCTGGAATGGAGGTGAGCGTTCCTCCTAGAGTGGTGCTGGTGGTGAGGGGAAGTTAACCTGAAGCCAGATCAGAGGATCATTACCAGATGATGAGCTGTCATTGGAATTTGGGGCCCAGAACTCCTAGTCAATCCAGCATTCTTTGCAGGTGTGGACTCTGATTCTGTGTCCCATGTGTGATTCTAGAACATTTGAACAGAAAATAATATTTAGCAACAAAGACCTATCTCATTCCTTACCTCGTAGGCGTTTTAATTTTTGCGCATTTACGAGGACTTTTGCAGCCTCAGCAGGAGTAACTAATGGAGCTCAGAAGCATTTAATGGCCCACCTCCTGCACGGAAAGCTGTTCTGGGTGGCATGGACCTTCCTCCGCCTGCTGAGAGCTCCCAGGGGTGCAGGCGTCCAAGTGCAACTACATTTCTTTTCTGTGTGGCACCTTTCAGCTCAAGGTCTCCAGCATGACACCTCTTGAAAATAATGGATTATGGTAACACCGTTCGTGTAAGACATGATCTCACCAGGAGCTCAGATTTAAGCAGGACTGACAGCATTTAGTGTGAGGAGTGAGGCTGTGCCAGAACTACTCCCCGTGTTTATTTTGCACATGTAAGCTTTATGCTCAAGCATTCATCCATCACATCAGAGGGAGATGAAGTTTTTAACCCTGAGTTACGGATGATCAGATGAGGATGATGTTGAAGACAGCACTGCAGATTTCATAGGAGTTAGTGGATCTAATTATCGAAACTCTACTTAAAAGTCTCTTGTTTATTTGCCATTGAACTCAAAGGCAGCAGCTCTTCAGCTCTAAAAATAGGCAGCTGGGAAAGAACGGATATCTTTTCCCAATTTGTATAATAAGAAATGCTTGGAAAGGAGTCCATTTGGGAGAGAAATGATTGGCCTGTGTGCACACTGCAGTCTGGTGCAGTCCCGAGGCTGGTTTGCGATGTGCAGACAGACTGGCTGTTGTTCTCTCCAGATCTTGCAGCACCATCCCAGGCACTAACTAGCTCTGGATCCTCCTCTGAAAATAATACTGTTTCTTTCTTTCTTTCTTTTTAAAAATATTTATTGATTTTTTTTAGATAGGAAGGGAGAGGGATAGGTAGAAAGTTAGAAACATCGATGAGAGAAAAACATCCATCAGCTGCCTCTTGCACAACCCCTACTGGGGATTTGTCCACAACCAAGGTACATGCCCTTGACTGAAATCGAACCCCGGGACCTTTTAGACCGCAGTCCTATGGTCTATCCACTGAGCCAAACCAAAAATAATCCTGTTTCATCATAGGCCTGCCTCCCAAAAAAGACAACTACCATATGGCTATCTAATTTTCTGTGAATTGCCTGTGAAATTCCTCAAGGTTAAAGTGACAACATATAAGCTGGTAACCTTCCTAACAAATGGATTGTTTGCCAAGTTTAAGTGTCTTTGTTCAAAACATCCCTTATGTCTTCTACAGAAGCTCTCTATTTATTTATTTATTTATTTATTTATTTATTTATTTATTATTTATTTAGAATCCATAATAATAATAATATCTCAGCCATTTTTATTAAAAACATTGGGGTATGACATAAGTTTGGATGAAGTGAAAGTTTTGCATTTAATATACAATTTGGCTTGAGCTTTTGAAAGATGCAGCAGAAGCAAAAGATACCCAGAAAGAAAGTAGGCTGTAGAGGCTATGAAAGACCACAGGGTGTCCTGTGGTTATTAGTAGGCAAACGCTATAGCAAAGCAGAAAACAACAGATACAGAGCAGTGGTATGGTGGATGGCAGGTGGGAGTAAGCATGTTGAAGCACATGGACCCTTGCCAGAGTTACTTTAGGGCAGAGGATGAAACATCAGCTGCTGAAGTGATGGCAAGACCATTCCTTTGCCAGAGCCATCTTGGGCGCATTATCTAACTGTTCTCTGAACAATACTCCAATCTCTCACAATAACTGTTGTGGGGTTCTTGCTACTTATTGTCTTGATTTCTATGTAAGTCCTATACAATACTTCTCTGACTTTTCTTCATAACCAAAGAAAAGAAATGGATGCATACCACTAGCAGTCTGGGATTTGGCCCAGCAGCTTATCACAAGTTCAGCATTTCTTTGCAGTCTCATGTTACTTTCATCTTTAAAATTGCATGAGAAAATTGCACTTTACTCATTAAGAGATCTGTAGTAATTTTTAAATAAAAATTAATGTTTAATCATTTGATTAAAGTGAACAACTGAGGAAGCTATGCCACATTTTTCCCTGGTTGCTTCCCATAACTCCTGGATGATGTAATTTTCTGAGGTATGGCCTTCTTTTGAGAAACATGGTTTTATAATAAACTTACATTACTTGAGGTTAGCTGAGTGACTGTTTCCTGAATATTTGAACAAATACAGTAGTTTTAGGAAGATATAAATGTGTGTGGTGTATGTGTGTGAGAAGAGAAACAGGCCAGCCTAGAAAGCAGAAAATTCATTCCTCCTGTGTCTTTGATTATAATATTTAATCCCCTTTCAATAATAAGTATGTTAGTACATCACCCAGCCTGGAGAACCATGGAGCTTATTTCTCCTCTACACCCTGGGAAATCCACTGGAGTATGGTGAGTGGACACACCTGCATTGAATAATCCCTATTACAATATACATTTTTAGTTTTTTAAGTTTTTTTAAATTGATTTTAGAGAGGAATGGAAAGAGAGAGATAGAAACATAAATGATGAGAATCATTGAACAGATGTCTCCTGCATTCCTCCCAGGGATCAAACCCACAACTCAAAAACCTGGAATTCAACTGTGACCTCCTGGGGATCGAACCCACAACTCAAAAACCTGGAATTCAACTGTGACCTCCTGGTTCATAGGTTGGCTGCTAAATCACTGAAACATACCAGCTGGGCCAATAGATGGTTTTTAAAACCACTTTATTGAAGTATGAATAGTATAAAAAACATTTTACATAATCCTATCTAATAAAAGAGTAATATGCAAATTAACCATCACTCTGCTACACCCACAAACCATTCCCATCAGCCAATCAGGAGCAAGCATGCAAATTAAACCAACCAAGATGGTTGCAGCCACAAAGCGAGCAGGATGCTTGGGTTTCCCTGGTAATGGAGAAGCCAAGCTTCCCTGCACACTCTGATGGGCCCTGGACTCCACTCAAGGCTACAAAGTTTCAATTATAGAAGATAAATAAATCCCAACAAGAATGGCTGCAGCCACAGAGCAAGCAGGAAGCTTGGGTTTCTTTGGCAATAGAGGAAGCCAAGCTTTCTGCCTCCCCTGGCCTTTGCTCAAGGCTACAAACTTTCAATTATAAAAGATGAATAAATCCCAACAAAAATGGCTGTGGCCATGGAGTGAACATTAGGCTTAGGTTTCCCTGGCAATGGAGGAAGGCAAGTTCTTGGCAGGCCCAGGCCTCCACTGAAGGATACAATATAATTTCAATTATAGAAATTAATAAGTCCCAGATACCAGGGCCTACACTTGGGTCACCAAGGGGTGTAGCTGGCCTGCAAACCACCAAATGCCTTTCTCTCAGGCTTCCCTATGCCCCAAGGGAACACCCACCCTGATCCAGGACAGATTTCAGGACAAATCAGTTGGCCACCACTCGTGCACTGGGCCTTTATCCTATCTAATGAAAAAGTAATATGCAAATTGACCATCACTCCAACACACAAGATAGCTGCCCCCATGTGGATACAAGATGGCTGTCACAATATGGCCAGCAGGGGAAGGCAGTTGGGAGGGACCAGGCCTGCAAGGGAGGACAGTTGGGGGTGAGGAAGCCTGTAGGGGAGGGCAGTTAGGGGTGACCAGGCTGGCAGAGGAGGGAAGTTGAGAGTGACTGGGCCTGCAGGGAAGAGCAGTTGTGGGGGACCCAGGCCTGCAGGAGAGAGGATTTGGGGGGAGGTGAGACCATGCCTACAGAAAAGGGCAGTTAGGAGCAATCAGGCTGGCAAGGAAATAGTTAGACATCAATCAGGCTGGCAGGGGAATGGTTAGGGGGTGATCAGGCTGGCAGGCTCAACTGGTTAAGGGCAATAAGGCAGGCAGGCAGGTGAGCAGTTGGGAGCCAGCAGTCCTGGACTGTGAGGGGGATTTCTGACTGCCTTTATAGGCCCCATCCTAGCAACATCTGGCCTAAATGGGCAGTCAGACATCCCTGGAGGGGTTCCAGATTGGAGAGGGTGCAGACTAGACTGAGGGACACCCCCCCCCCCCCCGCTTCACAAATTTTGTACACTGGGCCTCTAATTAATACATATGACTTGATGAGTTTAGAGATAAGTATACATCTGTGAAACCATCACCTCATCCATGCCATAAACACATCTATCACATGCAAAAGTTTCCTTTTGCCCTTTTATTTATTACTGGCTTGTGATAGGTACTGTTAACATAAGATCTGCCCTTTTAGCAAATTCTAAAGTATACAATATAGGATTGTTAACTACAAGCACTTTGCTATTGAGCATATCTCTAGGACTTACTCATTTTGTATAACCAAAACTTTTACCCTTTGACTAATACCTCTCCCCCAGTCCCAGCCACCACCATTCTACTCTCTGCCCTTATGAAATTGACTCATTCAGATTTCTTATATGATCGGTACCATATAACATTTTTCCTTCTGTGTCTGGCTTATTTTATTTAGCGTAATCTCCAGATTCACCCATGTTGTTGAAAATGGCAGGTTTTCCTTCTCTCTAAGGTTGGAAATATTTTATATGTATATACCACATTTCTTTATTTATTCACCTGTCCCTACACATATGAGTTGCTTCTGGGAATAATGCTGAAATGAATATGGGAGTACACATATCTCTTTGAGATTCTTTATTCCTTTGAACATATATCCAGAAGTGGAACTGCTGGACCATACGGCATTCTATTCTTAACATTTTGAGAAACCACCAAGCTGTTTTCCATAATGGCTGCACACATTTACATTCCTCCCAACACTGTACAGGATTCCCTTTTCTCCACAACACAGTGCACTGTTAATAAAAGTCCTCACACCAAAGTCCAATTGGATGACTTTCTGTGTTTTGATAGAAGAAATTACTTGAGTTCATTTACGTAAAGGCCAGTTTTACAACTTGCATCTCCTTCTCTGCTCCCTATGCTGGCCAATGGCATCACTACTCACCAGTGCTCTTACCAGAAATTTACAAGTCATCTATGGTCATCCCTTGCCTTCACCACTCACACTCAATCAATTATGAAGTCCCAGGAAATCTAACTCCAAAACATCAAGCCTGTCTTCTTCCCTTGACTCTATTGTGGCTTCCTCAGTTCTTCTTCATTATTTCTATGTTTAAGCCACATAACTGGAAAAGTCTTCTCATAGAACTCCCTGTTCCCTGTGCCCAAGCAGAGGTGTCCCACATGATGGCAGAAATCTAACATCTCACACTCTACTTTAAATCCTTTCAAGGCTCTCTGTTCTGTACAAAATGAAGTTCAAACAGGGTGGACTAGTTCCTGCCTGCTCTGACCCTGCCCCATTCTTCAACCTCATCTCTCACTATACAATACCTTGCACATTGCCCACTGACTATATCAAATGACTAGTTGTTTCCCAGGAAAAGTCTTCAGGCTTCTGTATCTTTGCCCAGGTAATTCCATTTGACTAGGACTTTGCTACTCAAAGTGTGGTCTGTGCATGGACCAGCAACCTTAGCATCAGCTAGTAGCTCTTTAGAATTGTATAGTTTCATGTTTCACCTCAGGCCTAATAAGATAAAATTTACATTTTAACAAAACCCTTCAGTGATTCTTTCACACATTAAAATTTTAGAGTAAATAGATCCTCACTTATCGTTATTCATAAGTTCTAAAACTTAAATCCAAATCTCGTATAACAGAACCAATGTTACCATAGGCTCATTGATATAAGAGCCAGATCTGTACTGCATCTCATTGATGTAATCGTGAAACCCTGTTATTCAAGGACCTGCTATGCTGCCTACAATGCTCTTTCCACCTACTTTGCCCATCTCCTGGGTCCAGCCTCAGAGACTCAATGCCCCCTTTGTAAATATTAAAAAACGTAACTTGTCCTTTACTATGTTGAAGTAAATGTGAAAGATAACATATCTATACTAATAACTTTAAAATCCAATATAATATTCTAACAGTAGTAATAAAAAGGCAAGTAATATTACTAAAATGTGTACTGTATTTCTGTATGAAAATGCTTAGAGAAACTGCTCCCAAAGACATCACAAAGTAATGAAATGCTTATCTAGAATCACTGGACATTGACAGATATAAATAAAGATCAGTTTAGGGATATTCTGTTGGTGACATAAATACCAGGAGCGATGACACTGCCAGTGATAACACTTTACAAGATGGTGAATGACGCTCGGCCATGTTCCAGAGAGAGAGCAAAACACAGTCTTCCTTTGGTTCATTGGGTGTTCATATTTCTGCAAAATGCAGGTTTTATTAACACTGTGCAAAGCATGTTTTGTGCTTATATGTGACAACAGTTGGGTTGGGGCTGATGTCATTCTAATAACCAGATTTTTATTTACATAAATATCTGAAGGAACAGTCAAATATTAGTTTGGATGCAGGAGACTCTTTGGAGTGTAGACTAAGCCATGCATAGCAGGTCATCTAGCACCTTGGGCCTCCATCCAGTAAATGCCAGAGCTGTCCTCCCATCAACCACCAGGAATGCTCCTAAAATTTCCAAACTCCCAGAAGGGGCACTACCTCTCCTGCTGGTCTGCCTGACCCACTTAATGCTTCGTTCAAGCTGCAATTTACACAGCTCCCTCTCCATCCCCAGTGCTTCCCTATATTTTCCTTCCATGGTGCCTTCTTACTTCCCTTAAACCTAGTCTGGCCCTGTCCCTTGTACTGCAGGAGGGCAGGTTTGTAGGGAAGGACTGTCTCTTAATTACCTTCCTACCTCACAAGGTATTGGGGTATGTACTGAAACTGAGTACATCTTCAACAAAGATTATTGCACAAATGACTTAAAATAATAATAACCCTCTCTAATAAAAGAGTAATGTGCAAATTGACCCTCACTCCAACATATAAGATGGCCATGCCCATGTGGTCAAAGATGGCTGACCGCATGTGGACACAAGATGGCCACCACAAGATAGGCTGCAGGGTAATGCAGTTGTGGGCAATCAGGCCAGCAGGGAAGGGCAGTTAGGGATGACCAGGAGGCTGACATGAGAGGGCAGTTAGAAGTGACCAGGCTGGCAAGGGAGGGCAATTAGGGGTGACTAGGCCACCAGAGAAGGGCAGTTGGGGGCCACCAAGCCTCCAGAGGAGGACAGCTTGGGGAGACCAGGCTAGCACAGGAGGGCAGTTAGGGGCAATCGGGCCGGCAGGGGAGCAGTTAGGCATTGATCTGGCAGGGGTGAGGTTAGGTGGTGATCAAGCTGGCAGGCAGAAGCAGTTAGGGGCAATCAGGAAAGCAGGCAGGCAAGTGGTTGGGAGCCTGCAGTCCTGGATTGTGAGATAGATTTCTGACTGCCCATTTAGGATTCATCCCAGTGGACATCACTCAAGGGGTCCCAGATTGGACAGGGTGCAGGCTGGGCTGGAGGACACACACATCTGTGCACGAATTTTATGTGCCCAGCCTCTAGTTAAAAAATAAAACAAACTACTCTGAGAGCTTGTAGATTAGTAATATTGTCATCCATAATAACTTTGCATAAGAATAAAACATGATAAATATGAACAACATTTGGAAAATTTTCTTTGTTGTAAGACCAAGCATTTCTGCACCATCCTTATTCTTTCATTTGGTGCATTCAGTGCCAATTGTTTCATGCACTGAGCAGCACGTTCATTTGAATAATTCACGTCCATCAGGACAAAGAGCAAAGTGCATAACTTGGTATATTTAAACCTGATGTTAAGTCTCCCTCCTGACACCAAGGGAAGGAATAATTAATTCTGATCTGGGGATTTAGAATCACGTCTTCTACATATAATAGAGCAAAGGATCACATATTGGGACTCTCATATAAACTCAGTATGAAGAAATATGTGATTTATTTATTTGTGGCACTTAAAAAAAATCTCCCTTAAAAAAAGCACTATCAATGATTCTCTCTCATCATCTGTGTTTCTACCTTTGTCTCTGAAATTCCTCACCAGCTGCGTTTGCAGCCTCCTGGTGATCTCTCATTGCAGTATGAGGGCACCATGGTATGAGGGTGTGATGACCACTTAGGCTTTTATTAGTAGGATATTTGCCTGGTTCTCCTCTGTCCAGAGTAATATATGACTCCTGAAATGTCTGAGGCACACAAGTAATAATTCTTGAATGAATTAAGCCATGCCTAACATCCATGAAATGGTCTGTACTTCCATTTGCTCTGAACTTCAGAATTTTATTAAACTTACAAGAAGTAAAAAAAATTCCAGAAAGGACTATGGCACGTTTCCTTCTATTCCAGAGTGAATGCGGTCTTTGAGGCATTGAGAACTCTCAGTTCAGGAATGCTGTGACCTCCCAAACCTGGCACAAAGGTGGCCCCTTCACTGGCTTCAGGAGCTGGTGTCAGCTGGGTATAGATGGTGCCTGCTTCACACTTGAATGAAATACTTCCTGCCCTCAGTGCACAAAAAACTGTGCATGGAGGGGAGAGCATATCCCTCAACCCAGCCTGTACCCTCTTTCTATCTGGAACCCCTCACATAGGGTCCCTAGGCCTGCTGGTGATCAGGGCCTATCAGGGCTTTCCACCCCCAGTTACCAGCAGTTGGCTCCACCCCTGCCACTGCCACTGCTTGCCATCTGTGCAATACTGCTCCCTCTTCCCTGCCACTGGTCACCTCCCTCTGTGGGTGACAGACCTGGGGTGCAATTACTTGCCTGTCCTGGAACTCCCTCAGCAGGACAATTGATCACAGGGCTCCACAATTTATGGTGCAGCAGAGGGAGGTCCCGCCCACTTGGCCAGGACTCCGTAATGAATTGCAAAGATGCCCTGGACCTCCCTCTTTGAGGCAATTGCAGAATCCCCCCATCCCCATCGATCACCCTGCCATCCGGTGGTGTGGACTTCCCTCTGTGGTGCGATTGTGGGGCAATGGCAGGGCCCCAAATCAATCAGATTGCATCTTCCTTGGCTGGCCTGGCACCAGTAGGTGTCATAGCGTGGTTGTTGAAAGATTGTCTGGATAGTTGTTCTGCTGTTTGGTCATTCATTTGATTTGCATATTATGCTTTTATTATTATAGACTAGAGGTCTGGTGGATGAATTTGTGAATGGGTTGGATTCCTCTGAGTGGCCTGCAAGGATTGGGCCAAAACTTGGAGTCCATTGCCAGCTGCAGCTCCTACCTGCCACTCCTGCTCATCCTGGCTCCACTGCACCTGCCATGGGCTCACACCCAATTAGTTCTGATCAGGTGAGGCTCATGCCACCACAGCAGCACTCACCAGCCATGAGCTCTGCATCTGGTGGCCTCCTGAGGGGAATAACCAGTGGGATCAGGACCCAACCAGCTTTTCAACATCCCCTGAGATGTTCCGGATTGTGAGAGGCACAGGCCAGGCTGAAGAACCCCACCAGTGCACCATCAGGGCCAGGGAGGGGTCGTGGGAGGGTTCCAGGACATGTCCTGCTCAACTTGCTCAATCCTAATTGGCTGGATCCCAGACACAAGCTAATTTACCAATCAAAGTGTCTGCCCCAGGTGGTCAGTGCAAGTCATAACGACTGGTTGGCCGGTTGAAAGTCTGCCCATTGGTGGTTAGTTAGTACATGTCATAGTGAGCGGTTGAGCAGCCTTAGCATATCATTAGCATATTGTGCTTTGATTGGTTGAACAGTTGATTGGTCACCAGATGACCGGACACTTAGCATACTACGCATTTATTATATATGATGACACTCTTGCCAGGCTGGCATGGCTCACTGGTTGATCATGTACCTATGAAGCCGGAAGTCAGGTTATATTCCCAGTGAGGGCACATGTCTGGGTTGTGGGCTGGATCCCCAGTATAATCAATAACCTTTTCAATAAATAAATAAGTTTTTGGAAGTAGTGATTTTACGGTAAATGTACAATATATCAATCACTCAGCAAAAATTTCGACGAACACATCTGTTTAGGGAAGAATTTCAAGAAGCTCCAGGCACAAATGACCTGTGGATTTGGGAAGGCACTTTATTTTCAATTTCTACTTTTTCCATATTAATTCTTACCATATAACTGATGTCCTTGTGCTATTCTTTGAGTCTGTGGCTATAGTTTCTGTAGCATTTCAGATCTTACGCTTCCTTTTCCACCGATCGTTATTAAAATGTATCTCCTTGGCTTCTATTACCAGAAGACTGTCCCATTCCCTTCTAAGCTCAGAGACTCATTAAAGTCCAAGTACTAATGAATAATAATGATTCTACCTCCTATAAAATAATTTGCATTTAAAAAGTTAATTTGCCTGGATCCAAAAAGGCCAGTGATGTTGGAATTCCCAGTGGGAAAAAGGCTTGGGCCAGCTGGAGTAGCCCTAGAGCGGTCATGGCAGCAAGATCAATCTCAACTCATCGGCAGCTGCCCACTTTGCCTCTACAGAGCGAGACCAGCCATGTATATTTCCTTCAGTGTTGAAGCACACAGAGGCACTGGAAATGTCTTAACTTGCATGGAAATGAGCCTGTCACTTATAATACATGTACACACTTACATATATTACTATTGATTCCTTCTCTTCGTGCTTTGATAGCTTTTTCATATGGCTTACAGGTCCACTAACATAAAGCTACTTCTTGGGAAGGAAAAGGAAGCTGGATAAGAATAGGATTCAGCATCCAAAAAAGTGAGAGAGGGAAACAGGAGGTGACTTTTGGAGCACAAAAAGTCACAAGAATGTTCCATTGGCTTCTGGAGCTATACTTCCCACATTCAAAACACAAGGAGAGTTCAGAGGAAGAAAAGATTGGGAAGTGCAATCTTTCCTCTAAAAAGAACACCCACCCTGAAAAAAAAATCCCAGTTTATAAGATTTTGTTTTGTGCAAGGAACACAGTAGACTTTCTTAGGCAATCCAGTATGGCTTAGACAAAATAAGAGAATCACCTGAACTACTGCAGAAGAGGAATCTATCCATCAGCCCATCTGGCTGATTTCTGTACCAAGAACTGTTCTTACATCTCTGAAAAAGCACTCATGCTCTTTCCATGGACAAGGATGCCTCATTCCAGAAAAGAGCAGATTAAGATGAGCCCTTTCCCTGAGTTACCAGAACCAACTCCAGGCGTATTAGTCCATATACTGTCTTACAGGAATGAATCATTTTCTTTTGGATTATGATAGAGGAAAGTTTTTTCTCCCCTACTTCACATAATGCCAAAAGAGGTGCCTCTGAATTTGTCATCTGGTAAAATGTGTATTGATCCCTCTTTCCTGCAGGAAATGTTCCACTTTTTTACTTCGTTCTCTAGACAGAGACACAACTATTTAGAAATATAGAAGATTTATATATTTTATCAAAATGGCCTCTTGTAAGTGGAAACTCACAGGAGATTAGCAGAGATCTCAGATACTAAGTACACTGAGGACATAGAAAACTAAAGTTAGTTTATAAACTACAGGAAAATTAGGTCTTAAAAACAACTTCTAAAACCACTACATATAAAACTAAAGAGATCCTCAAGACACTCAGAAGGACACATTGGCCTCTATCAGGACAGAGGTAGGATTTATGCCCCTTTGTGTGAGATGGTACAGAATCCCTGCTCCATATGAGAGCCTTCCCATGGAGCCACAGGACTCTGTGTCCTGGGCGCTGCCTCCACTGCACCCCGCCCCCCCCAGGAGCTGTGATGACCATGGTCTATATATGAACTGCCCAGTGGTCCAGGAGACAGACAGGCTTCCCAGGGACCCTCTGTGCACTCAGGTGGGACTTTCCCACCAGATCAAAGAGACAGGGTTGTTGATGATATTTTTAACAAGATGGATCACCTCCTCGCAGGCCACCTGGCCTTACATGGGTGACTCTCAAATTTCAGTGTGCACCAGAGTCACCTGGAAGACTCCCCAACCCACAGATCTCCAGGCACCACACCAGAGTGTCTGGTTTAAGAGGTTTGAGGTAGGTCCAGGAATGTGCATTTCTAAGAAGTTCCCATGTGCTCCAGGTGCTGCATGTCCAGGTACCACACTTTGAGAACCATTCCAAAGTGTGTTTCTCCACCTTTCCCTTCCCTCCCACTTTTGTGAGTCAGGGACTGTTTGGAGAATTAGGCAATAGAGGTTTCAGCAGCTGGCATGAGGGGGCCCTCAAGTCCAGGCTGTCACTCAAGACAGAGAGGCAAGTGAAGCTAAAAGGACTTGGACTCAGGAACCCTTTTCATGATTCCAAAGATGTACATCTATCTGGTCTGGCCAGAGGACTCATTGTAGCACTAATAAACAAGCTTCATGGGGCCCAGTGTCTCTAGAACTTCTGCACAGGTAGTCATGGTAGGGCAGGGGGAACATACCTAGAGAGCCCAGGTTCAGGCCAGAGAACAAGTTTCTCAGCAGACATTCCTGGCTGGGGCAGTCAGGGAACTCTTTGGGAACTGAAGAAGAGACTATCAGGCCAAAACGCAGCTACTCTGTAACTAATTTCAAAGAATATCCATGTACTCTGGCAGTTATTGTTTTTTTCCTAGAAAACTTCCCCCTATAAGGACACAAAAGACTATCTTTAACATTGATTTCTTTCTACACTTACCCCTCCCTCCACCCCAAGAGGGAATATGATGCTGTGAAATATTCCCAATAGAAGTGGGACTAAAAGGAATGTGGAGCCTGAAAACTGGTTTTGGTTAATGCAGTATTCAAGGGTATTTTCATATGTAAGGCATTGAGGAGCTGCCTGAGCTACTTACTGGGCATAATTTTGATGGGATGGACTGTGGTTATTGAATACTGTCAATGATATCTGTCAGGGAGGTAACACATTAATTTCTACACTTGTCGTATTTCCCATATATGTCAGCTGGGGTTCTGTTTTGCCACATCCTCACTCAGGAGTCAGGCTGAGGGAGCACCCACTGTCTGGAGCATTGCAAATTTCCATAGGGGTGGGGGAGTGGTAAATTGCAGGTGAGGTCTTGATGCTTTTGCCCAGAAATAACACATTTATAGGCTACAATGGTTTGAATGGTATTCTACCAAAATTAACATCTACTTTCAAAATTTCAAAATGTGACCTTATTTGAAAATAGGATCTTTGCAGGTGGATTTAGCTAAGGATCTGGAAATGATATTATACTGTATTTAGTTTGGACTCTACATCCAATGAATTGTGTCCTTTTTAAAAAAAGAGAGGACATTGAAATAGAGAAAGCCACCATGTGAAAGTGGAGACAGACATCAAAGTTTTGCAGCTCAAGCTGAGGAACTCCAGGTGTTATAGGACAGAGACTGGATCTAGAGCAGGTCTGCCCCTGCCAGCTGGTAATGTGTGGGTTATTGACTTCCTGCAGGAAAGATTTCATATCACAAGTCCAGGTGATTTTTGAGCTTATGTTTCTTAAAACTGGGGACATTAAAACAAAGAATAATTTAGGATAGAAGAAGCAATAAGAGAAAGCTTACCCAGGGCTTTCTTAGGTCTTTATAAATGCTATAGAAATGTGTGGGCCATGCTGGTCTGCAAAAATTCACTGAAAATTAGAAGTCACAGTGATAGCAGCAAGCCAAGGGAGGGCTGCTGTTAGCTCCGTGGGAAATCAGAGAAAAAGGGAACCTCAGAGACAGATTCTAGGGGTAAGCCCAGGATGATTTCCTACTGCTCACTGCTCCCCTGGTTGCAAGTCTTGCCAAGGACCCTGATAGTTTAGGAGAAGGCAGAGACATAAAGTGTGGACATGCTCTAGCTTTTGGTGGTTCCTTTATCTTGAGGCTCCTTATCTTTCTTTATCTGGTGGAAATCCAGGGGAGGTCTCAGGGCAGGGTCTTAACATAATATTCATTAACTTTCCAGGTGTGTCATTCAACATGTTTATTTATCAAAATGTACATATAGAGGGATCAGAGTTATTTTCCAAGAACATCATCTAAAAAGGACTTAGAGGAGTGGCTGTTTTTAGAAGAATATACATACTGGGAATCTACAAAAACAACACCCAGGGAATAGGTGCGAATCAGGAACACTGGACCTCAAGCAGCATGAATACAGGGACTTGGATGAGCTCTGCACCTTTTGAAGGAAATGTCAGATTTCGCCTAGGAAAAGGAAAGAGAGAACTACATAATAAGATAACCTGAGAAGAGAGATCATGGGGAGTCAAAGATAACAGCCTGCATATGAAAGAAAAGGAGGCGTCACAAAAAAGGAAGTAAATGAAATAGAGGCCAGAAATATGTCAGAGAAAAATTCAGATAAATGGACACAAGGTCATTGAAAAGAATGGAAGCCAAATTCAATAATATGTATAAGAACCAAGAGGAAATTAAGAAGAACCAAGAAGAAATGAAAAATAACATTGCTGCTATAAACAGCTTTATAGAAAGCAACAACAGTAGACTAGAAGAAGCAGAGGACCACATCAGTGAACTAGAAGACAAGATAGAAAAAAATACACAAGCAGAGCAGCATCTAGTAAAAAAAAAAAAAAAAAAAAAAAAAAAAAAAAAAAAAAAGGAAAGAAAAGAAAAACAACTTAAAAGGAGGAGAGCCTAAGGGAATTTTGGGACAACATGAAACAAAACAACATCTGCATAATAAGGGTACCAGAAGGAGAGGAAATTGAACAAGGAATAGAAAATCTGTTTGAAGAAATAATGACAGAAAACTTTCCTGATATAGGGAAGAAAAACTAACACAAATCCAAGAAGCTCAGAGTCCCAAGCAAGAGGAACCCCAAGAGACCAATGCCAAGGAAGATTATAATTATACTGGCAAACAAAAACAGCAAAATAGGAATATTAAGAGCAGCCAGAGAGAGAGACAGAAAGTTACCTACAGGATCCCCCATCAGACTAGAAACTGATTTTGCCACTGAAACACATCAGGCAAGACGGGAATGGAATGAGTTCATGTAAAAGAAGGGTCTGAATCCAAGAATACTATACCCAGCAAGGCTATAAATCAAAATTGAAGGGGAAATCAGGATCTTCACAGACAAAAAACGATAAGGGAGTTTATTACCATCAAGCCAGCAATGCAAGAAATGCTAAAGTGTCTTCTATAAAAAGAAGAAATAGGAAGCAAAGAAGGAACACAGACATAAAGAATAAAAATGATGACAAACAAGTACCTATTAATAATAACTTCAAATGTAAATAGATTAAATGTCCCAATTACAAGACATAGGGTAGCTGAGTGAATAAGAAAATATGACCCATGTATCTGCTGTCTACAGGAAACCCACCTCAGAGAAATGGACTTAAACAGACTGATGGTGAAGGGATGGCAAAGATTTTTCAGGCAAATGAAAATGAAAAAAAGCTGGGTAGAAATACTTATATCTGACAAATTAGATATCCAAATGAAGGGCATTACAAGAGATAAGGAAGGCCAGTTTATAATACTAAAGGGAGAACTCTAACAAGAAGAATAACACTGGTAAGCATATATGTACCCAATATAGGAGAACCTAAATACACTTAAAAAAAAACTTTTGGAGGATATCAAGGGAGAGATTGACAGCAATACAGTAATAGTAGGGGACATTAATACCTCACTAACACCATTGGACAAATTCTCTAAACAAAAAATAATCAAAGAAACATCATTTCTAAATAATTCACTAGATCAGATAGAATTAATTGACATCTTGAGAACATTTCACACTAAAGCCACAGAATACACATTGAGTGGTCTGATTATTATGATTTCTGAATATATATAAAAGAGGCCCAGTGCAAATTCATGCACTGGAGGGGGAGTCCCTCAGCGCAGCCTGCCCCCTCTCACAGTCAAGGACCCCTTGGGGGCAGGAAGCCATCCAGCAATCAGGGAAAGGTGATACTCCCATCACACCTCTGTTGTCGCCACTGCATAATAAGCCTCATCTGGCCCTTGTTACCTGAGCCTCGGGTGGCCTAGGGCTGCTAGGCAGCCACCATCCAAGCCTTGCCTGCACCTTGGGCTGGCCTTGGATGGCTGGACAGCTGAGGAGACTGGGGAACTCTGAAGGCAGGTGCACAGAGCAGCCAGACCTATCAGGGGGCAGGCCTGGATACTTTGCATACCTGCTGTCCTAGTGGGGTGAGGGGACTGAGCACCACCATTTTGTGGTTGGGGTACCGCCATCTTTGAGGGCATAGCAGTCAATTAGCATATTCCTTCCTTATTGGCTTTGGGTGCCACTATCTTTGTGAGGTCACGATGGTCAATTAGCATATTCCCTTTTTATTGATAGAATTAGAGGCCTGGTGTATGAATTCATGGATGGATGGGGTCCAGCCAGCCTGGGCAGGGGGAGGGGACATGGGCAGTTGGCTGGCCTGCCTGCTGGTCAAACTCCTGCTCAAGGGGACAATTTGCCTATTAGCCTTTTATTATATAGGATATATACTGAGTGGCCAGATTATTATATGTTCAGAGATCATAATAACCTGGCCACTCATAGTGCATTCTTCTCAAGTGCACATTGGTCACTTTCAAAGATAGACCATATATTGGGTCACAGACAAAGTCTCTTCAAATTCAAGAAGATAGAAATTATATCAAGCATGTTCTCAGATCACAATGGCATAAAACTAGAAATCATCTACAATAAAAAAATAAAAAAAATCAAACACCTGGAGACTAAATAGCATGCTATTAAACAATGACTGGGTTACCAAAGAGATCAAAGAAGAAATAAAAAGCTTCATGGCAGCAAATGACAATGAAAACACAACAATCCAAAATCTATGGGATACAATGAAAGCAATCTTGAGAGGGAAGTTCATAGATCCACAAGCCTACAGCAAAAAACAAGAAACAATGATAATAACCCTACAACTCAAAGAGTTAGAAAGTGATCAACAAGAAAAGCCCAGAATAAGCAGAAGAAAAGAAATAATAAAGATCAGAACAGAGATAAATGAAATAGAGACAAAAAAAAACAACAACAATACATGAAATCAACAAAAGCAAGAGCTGGTTCTTTGAAAGAATAAACAAGATTGATGAATCTCTAGCAAGGCTCACCAAGAAGCAAACAGAAAAATAAAATCAGAAATGAAAGAGGTGAAATAACAACTGATCCCACAGAAATACAAATGATTATGAAAAATACTATGAACAACTCTATTCCAACAAAATGTACAACCTAGATAAAATGGACATATTCCTAGAAAAATATAAGATCCCAAAACTCATTAAAAAGAATGACAAAAACATAAATTGGCCAATAACAACCTAAGAAATTGAAGCAGTAATCAAAATTCTTCCAGCAAACAAAAGCCCTGGTTTGGACTACTTTACATGGGAGTTTTACCAAGCATTCAAAGAAGAAGTAAACCTATCCTCCTCAGACTATTCAAAAAAATCCAAGAGAAAAGCACATTCCCAAGCTCTTTCTATGAAGCCAGCATTATCCTAATCCCAAAACCAGATAAAGACACCACAAAAAAGTCAAATACAGGCCCATATCCGCGAAGAACATAGATGTTAAAATTCTCACGAAAATTCTAGCAAATTGGTTCAGCAATACATTAGAAAGATCATACACCATGACCAAGTGAGATTTATACTAGGGATGCAAGGATGGTACAACATCTGCAAATCAATAAATGTGATACATCTCATAAAGAAATTGAGAGACAAAAATCACATAATCATATCAATAGATGCAGAAAAAGCATTTGACAAAATCCAACAACCTTTCTTGATAAAAACTCTCAGCAAAGTGGGAATAGAGGGATCATATCTCAATATAATAAAATGGCAAACCTACAGCCAACATCATACTCAATGGGCAAAAACTAAACTAATTTCCCCTAAGAACAGGAACAAGACAAGATGCCCACTTTTACCACTCCTGTTCAACTTAGTATTAGAAGTACTAAATATAGCAATCAGACATAAAGAAGAAATAAAAGGCATCAAAATTGGAAAAGAAGTAAAACTGTCCTTACTCACAGATGACATACTATATATAGAAAACCACAAGACTCCATAAAAAAACTAGTAGACTTAATAAATGAATTTGGCAATGTAGCAGGATACAAAATCATTGCCCAGAAATCTATGGCCTTTTTATACACTAATAATGAACTCACACAAAGAGAAATAAAAAAAAATCCCACTTACCATTGCACCAAAAGAATTAAGATACCTAGTAATAAACTTAACCAAAGATATAAAGACTTATACCCTGAAAAGTACAGGACATTGAAAAAAGAGATAGAGGAAGACATAAACAAATGGAAGGACATATCATGTTCATGGACTGGTAGACTCAACATCATTAAAATGCTGAGTCTACCTAAAACATACTACCTAAAACAATCTACAGATTCAATGTAGTACCTATTAAAATACTAATGGCATATTCAAAGGTCTAGAACAATCTCTCCAAAAATTCATCTGGAACAAAAAAAAAAAAAAAACCCCAAATAACCACAGGTATCCTGAGAAAGAACAAAGTTCAAGGGATCACAGTACCAGACATCAAACTATATTACTAAGCCAGGGTTCTCAAAACTGCCTGGTACTCGCACAAGAACAGGCACATAGACCAATGGGATATAATAGAGGACCCAGAATGGACCCAAGCCATTAATTACACTCAATTACTATTTGACAGAGGAGGCAAGAGCTTACAATGGAGTCAAAATAGCCTCTTCAGTAAATGTTTCTGGTTTGGTCAGATACATGCAAAACAGTCCAAGCTCACACTGTACACACCAAACTTACACTGTACACACACACAAAACAACCCTCAAGATGTCTAAAGAACTTGAACGGAAGATGGGAAACCATAAAAATCCTACAAGATTTCATAGGCAGCAAAATTGCAGACATAATATCATAACAATATCTTTACAGACACAGATCCTAGGGCAAGAGAGACTAAGGAGAAAATAAACAAATGGGACTACATAAAAATAAAAGGTTCTGCATAGTAAGAGAAACCGTCAACAATTAAACAAGAAAGCCCACTGCATGGGAGAACATATTTGCCAAGGTTATCTCTGATAAAGGTTTAATCTCCAAAATTTACAGGGAACTCATACAACTTAACAAAATAAAAATAAACAGTCCAATCAAAAATTGGACAAAGGACCTAAATAGACACTTTTCGAAAGAGGACATTCAGAAAGCCAAGAGACACATGAAAATCTGCTCAAAGTCACTAATCATAAGAGAAATACAAATCAGAACAACAATGAGAAACCACCTCACACCTGTCAGAATGGCTATCATCAACAAATTACAGGTGTTGATGAGGATGCAGAGAAAAAGGAACTCTTCTTCACTGCTGGTGGGAATGCAGACTGCTGAAGTCATTGTGGAGAACAGTATGGAGTTTCCTCAAAAATTTAAAAATGGAGCTGCCATTTGACCCAGTAAAATCACTTCTGGGAATATATCTCAAGAAAATAGAAACACCAATTAAAAGGATATATGCACCCCTATGTTCATAGCAGCACAATTTACAATAGCTAAGATTTTGATACATCCTAAATGCCCATCAGCAGATGAGTGTGGATTAGAAAACTATGATACATATACCCAATTGATTACTATGCTGCTATAAAAAAGAAGGAACTCTTACCATTTGCAGCAGCATGGATGGACCTGGAGAGCATTATGTTAAGTGCAATAAGCCAGGCAATGAAAGAAAACTACCACATGATCTCATTTATGTATAATAAAGAAATTATAACCTGATGAACAAAAAGAAAGGTACAGATGCAGAAAAGCATCAACCAAACTGTCAAATTATAGCAGGAAGGCTGGGGAGTGTTGTGGGGGGAGGGGGTAAGAGATCAACTGAAGAACTTGTATACATGCATATAAGCATAAACCAATGGACACAAGACACTGGGGGATGGGGTGAGGGCATGTGCTATGAGGTAGGGTAGGCCAAGGGAAAGTCAATGGGGGAAAAACAAGGATACGTATATACTACTATTTGTAATACTTTAAAAAATAATAAAAAAGGACTTGGACTGAGTCCCTTCTGTCCTACATGTAATTAGTTAGGGAAGATAAAATTTTGTCATTCATTAGCTGGCTGTAAATTGCTCAGATTATTTGGCCTTGTTTAATTACTTGGTCTCAGTTTCCCTTATTCCACTTGCCAAGGACTTTCCCTAACTTCTTAGTGTCTTGCCTCACAGGTATTGCCAAGATCTTTCAGAAGCTGGAACGTGGCTCTGCTGACATGTTAATGTCAGACTTCTAGCTTCCAGAACTATGGACAAATAAATTTCTCTTATTTTAAGCCTCCTTGTTTATGGTAATATCTCGGAGCCTATGAAACTAACCCACTGGGCAAAGCAAGTCACATTATCCCACCCAATTCCAAGGGGGTGGGAGGGACAGTCCTGCTATGCTGAATAGTCTCCCTAAGATCCATACTCTCCCCTTCCAGTCTTGTTCTAAAAAGCCAAACTTCAAGAACTGCATAAACAGACTTCTTTCAATCTAACTTCTGTTTAAGATTTGCCCAGAGCAGGAGTTTGGAAGGTGGGATTCGAGTGGAGTCATGGTATTTCCTTGGCCACATTCCTCTCTGCTAGGCTGCTAGTGGCTGTTCCTCTCCCAAAAGCCTTAGCTCCTGACATGCAGCCCTCCTTAGATTCTCCATTCTCTCAGGGTTCTCCTAAGTCCTCCTCTCCTTGCACCTCTGGAACTAGAGACAAGGGGACAACAGTTGCTATTAGCTCACAACACTTCTCATTTCCTTGTCACTTTCCCCTAATCCTGCCCACACCCTTCTAAACAGTTCCTTTATTAATTAATCTCCTCTCAGCATCTTAATTTGGGCATGCCATCTGTTTTCGAGTGAGAATCAGTGAATAAACATATCGTGCCATTAGGAGGAGAACTGGAAACTTGGTGGCCACGGTGGGGACCACCTCACTGAGTTGAGAAGTGGCACTAATGAAGCAACAGGGGGAACTTCAAAGAGAGGGACCTACCACCACACAATTGCTTTGTCTCCAACATTCCTTCACTCAGGCAGAGGAAGGAGCCAGGCTCAGAAGCAAACATACTTCAGCTCCACCTTTTATTACATGAGATATGCACCTCTCTGGAACTCAGTACCTTCACATGCACATTGGATATAACAATGATGTGGACATAACAATGCTTTCCTTATGGGACATTTAAGGATCTAGGGAGAAAAATACAAAAAGAACCTAAGTGTGATAGGCAGACTAATGCTTCCCAAAATTTGCAAGCTCTAATTGCTGGGGATTTTCCAATGTGTTACTTTATATAGCAAAAGAGACTTGTGGATCTGATTAAAGTAACAGACCTAAACATGGGGACATTATCCTGGATTCCCAGAGGCACCCAATCTAATCATTTGAGTATTTCAGGTAGAAGAGGAGGAAGAAGAGTCACTCATCAAAATGTGGCAGAAGAAAGGGAGGCAGACAACTGGAGAAGGCTTTAATGCATCATTGGCACTATACACAGTTACCCAAAGCCAGCCTGTCGATGCTGACCCCCTCCCAGATGGCAGCCAGAAAGGAAACGGGGACCTCAGTCCCACATACTCTGAATTCTGACAAATGCTTCAATGAACTTGAAGGTGAATTCTCCCCTAGAACCTTCTGAAGAAATGCAGCACAGGCAACACCTTGATTTTGGCCATGGGAGACCAGAAGCAGAGAAACCATTGCACTTCTGACCTGCAGAACTATTGCATAATAAATGGGTATCATTTTAAGATTCTACATTTTTAGTAATTTCTTATGGCAGCAACAGACAGTAAATACGACAGGATGATGAGGTTATGGTGCATAGTAATCTACCTCTACATGCATGTTATGTGTCTCCAAGGGGACAATTAGGCAAGGTACAGAGAGGCCTTCCCAGGACTCCAAAGATTATTTGCTCTCAGAAATACAGATGCTGTGGTTTTACAACTAACCTAGAAGCTGGATTTCTCTAGTGCTTTCCAACTGTGATGAGTGTGAGCTCCTTACCTGAACAGCCTCCAGCAACAGCATCGTGGGGAGTGGAAAGAATTGTGCTTGTCCCTGATCTGGGTAAATCAAGCCTGGACTCAAAGACTTTCCCATAGAAGTGCACTCTCATCCCTCTGGTAGAACATCCCCTACCCAAACCCTCAGTCCTGCCTCCTTCTACTTGGAGGCAGTTTTCTGATTCTAATATTTTTCCCTCATGGAAGCACAGGCCAGGAAGATCATATCCTGCTCCTAGAGCCTTTCTTCTGTTTCCCTCAGTCAAATCTGTCTCTCTATCCACATGTCAGTATCTTCCAGCTGCCTAACCATCTAAACTCAGTCCTGGGCTATTGAGCACAGACACTCTGCTACACTGCTTCATTAGATAACTGGGGTAACTGTGCTTTTCTCAGTGGGTCAAGTTTAAATAACATCTTAGGACATTGGGCCCTAAGCCAGGTATCCAGGATATGGGTCCCTCAGTGTTCAATCACCAACAAAGTGAACATGAGAACACGTGGACTAAGGACTATTCACCGGACACAGACCTGTGCTTCTGGCTTGAATAAAAATTGTGCACACTTGGCCCAATCCCAATGCCTGCCTCTTCAGGGTTTCAGACTAGCAATTGGTGATGCTTTAGATAATATTTTCTCTGTCCTTCTCAGGGACTCAGCTCACTATAAGGAGACTCTAATAATTGGAAGTAATATTGATTGTGTGCTTACTGTGCATCAGGCACTGCTCTATGGAACTGTATAAGTATTAACAGTAAATTCTCAAGGCAATTTAAAGAGCAAATTTATATCATTTTCAACATGCAGCTTCACAAATGAGGAAAGTAGGTCTCAGAAATGTTAAGGAACTTGTCCAAAGTTAACCACATTGCATCTAGAGATGTATACTTAAACCTGGGCTAAAGTGTTTCTGTAATACTACACATCACACAGATTTTCTTGCTGATTTAACACAGAGAGAGCTTTTAGGTCTCAACCAAGCACCGTGAAAGACCCTGGAAATACAAATATACCCTGGAAAGATTTCATTTTCTCTATCTAACATAGTAGAATAGGAGACAGATATGTACTAAAAATATATAAATGCATTTTATTGGCAGCATGAATAAAGTGCAATGGAAGAGGTAATTAGATGTTATAGGGTGAAAAAGAAAAGTCGGGAAAAAAAACTTATAAAGGTAGACATAGGCAAGAGAGACAGAGAGAGAAAAGTATCACATATAAACATGGGCTAAGTGCCCATTATTCCCCATTGCCTTTGTTTCCTCGTCACTAAAATGGAGATGATAATATCCACACCATGCCTGTTGTGAAGATTAATTTTGGTAACAAACGGAATGTGAATTACCTCTGTTCAAAATATTCCACTACACATTACTCTCTCAATTTCCACCCCTCCCCCCCCAATAAAAAATCCTTAAGTAAAGATAAGAGCTCAAAATCCAAATAAAAATGCTTGAGAATGTTAGAAGGGAAACAGAAACATAAGGTAGTTAGATACTGGAGGAAGTTATCTCAGAGAGAAGCTAATCAAATCTAGGAAGCTTGCTTTTGATTCTGTCTCCTAGAATAGGCCTCCTCTTGCCCTACCATCAAAATACATCCCAGCTGATTCCCAAGAGCTGAGCTGGTCACCCAGGTGGCCTATTATTCACCTGATTTAAGTGTACTCCATTTTCTCCTTTTTATTAATCCTCAACAGATTATACTTCTTCATTTCTTTCTTTTGTCAGTGCCCAGCAAGCAGGCTGCTTGTGAGGGGCAGCAATGTAGGGTTCTGACTCTGACGCCAGTGGTTGCTTTAGATTTTTTCTTCCTTCCTTCCTTCCTTCCTTCCTTCCTTCCTTCCTTCCTTCCTTCCTTCCTTGCTTTCTTTTTTTCTTTCTTTTTTTCTTTCCTTTTTCTTTCTTTTAGAGAATAGAAGGTGAAAAGGTGGAAGGGAGAGAGGGATAAAGAGAGAGAAGAGAGAGGGAGGGAGAGAAAAGCAAGAGAATCATCCATGTGACAGAGACACATCCAGCACATGTCCTGATGGGGACCAAGCATCAAATCTGCAATCTAGGTGTATGTCTTTGCATATCAAACCAATTATCCTTCCCTCCTAAAACTGATGCCCTACCACTTAGCAACTTCTGCCAGGGCAACATTATTCCATTCCCTGCACAAAACTACATTAGGTATATCGCCTCAGCAGCTCCCAGCATAAAACAGAGCATCATTCCAACTCTATGTGTGAAAGTTGTGCACTGTCCTTCCTGGTCACTCTTCAGCTTTAGGGGGTCCTTTGGTTTCAGGGACAGCTGGCAGTCTTATTTACCCAACCAGCTGCCCTGTAGTATAAAGTGTCCCCAATGCTCAAAGTCTGGTGGATGATTATTTTGTCTTTTTTTATCATTAAAAAAACAAGACTATCAAATTTCACTGAAGCAATGCTTGTCTCCAGTAACATCAGCACATTTATTAAATTCATTCTGTTTGCCCCATTGAATGACAAGTCTTAGAGGAGAGAATACTTAAAAAACTCTGGTTTTAAAGAAATGATAATGTTGAGGGAAAGAGATTTACACAAAGAAAACATGAAAAGGTACATAGTGTATAATGCACTGAGAGTGGAAATGTTATTTCCTGGGTATTATTACTATGAGGATGGAGTACGATGGAGGAGATGCTATGGGTGGAGGATTTGGAGAAGTGAGGTGTTGTGTTGGGAAATTACATTCTTCTCCAGCAGGCATGAGAAAAACAACCAAAGGAGCAGACAGGCTATGCAGCCATTAGAGTAGCCATCAGAGATTGACTTTGTGACAAGAGAGTTAATCATTTAGGCAGTTTTACAAGGTCTTTTGTTTCAGTTTGAATGCTGTGTCTGTGTAATTCAGTGATATATTGAAAGTGCAGGGATTAGTCAAAAATCATATATGTATAACAGAGACCACTGTGTGGCTATGGCTAGAGGTAAAGGGGGAGGTGTAGGTGGAGGTTGTCAGAGGGAAGAGGGAAGAGGGAAGAGGGAAGAGGGAATGGGGACAGAAGGATGCAGAATGTAGATGATATTCCATTGAGTTGTAAACTTGAAACCTGTGTAATTTTGGGAACCAATCTCATTCTGATAAATTGAATTTTTTTAAAGGAAGGCCATATTTGTACTATGGCTTGTAGCCACGTTTTGAATATATATATATTTCAAGCAGGAGGGGTCCAGGATAGAGCAAGAAGGACAGGAACCTTGGAGAGGGGCGGGGCCAGTTAAGACCCAGTGACCCAGGGCCCATACTCCAAGCCTCTCTTGACCAGAGGGACCAGGACCCTTGAGCAGAGATGGTGGTTGGCAAGGAAACCTTTGTCCTTGAAGCTCAACATTCGCCACGTCCCTGGAAGGCGCTGGGGGTCTCCGTGGAGCCTCAGGGAGTATGAATGAGTCCAGGAATCTGAGGGACTCCCGTCAGCAGCAACATTGGCTGGGCTGGGTCGGAGCAGGTGTGGGATTGCCAGAGCGTCAGTGTCCAGCCAGCAGGCTGCTTGTGAGGGGCAGCGATGCAGGGTTCTGACTGTGACGCCAGTGGTTGCTCCAGATTCTACCTTGGCGCAACTGCAGCAGCCTCTGCCCTTTGGCTGTTGCAATGTGGTCTCTCTTGGTACTGCTGGGCTTGGCAAGCTGTGGTGAGTGGCCCCTGTCTTGGCTCTGTGGATCCCTTTTCCGAGGCCCCACTCAGGCCCTGCAGCTCTCTGGAGAGGGTGGCAGGCAATGGAAGCGCTGTTCGCTGTTCGCTGCTTGCCTGGTGCAAATAGGGAGGCCTTGTGGGTAGTCAGGGGCTCCCTTATTTCCTTCCTCTCCCTCCTCTTCACATTCTACAAGTAACACCCCTTCATCTCCTTTCCCTGCTCTCAGCCTCCAGAGGCAAACAGTGAGGAAGGCTCCAAACCACGCACCTCAGGGGGAAATTAATTAGAAAGAAAAGGCACCTTCCTTGGCGATTGGGTGGCAGCTGTTAGGGTCCTCCTTTTTGGCACCCCTCTTCCCTCCTAGGCACTTAAATGCACTGGGGATGAAGGCGGGAGAGTGGGAGAGTCTGGTTATCTAGGCACTGAAGTGCACATCTTGGCGAACTCTGCAAGGTATTTTTTCCCCTGTTTGTCCTCCCACATGAACATAGGAGGTAAGGGAGACATACCTGATACAATTAAGTTTTATTTTCAACACACCATTTAATCTGAAGACTCTTTTGCCCTCCCCCCTTTAATTTATTAAACCCTAAAAATAGACTTTCTGGAAACTCAACCTCCCTGCCCCACCAACCCCTTTAATATTAGAGTCCAAAGAGGATATTCAAGTTTCCTCCTATATTTGAGCAACAGTTTAATGGCAATGTATTTCACTTGAAATATGAAGACAATTTGCAGCTATGTGGAATTTGGTGATTTCTTCCAAAGGCATTTTGGCCCCAAGCTTTAGGAAACCATTATTTAAAACAAATAAACAAACAACAACAAAAAACATGTGCTGCATAAAATCTGAGGAAAGCATGTGATTTTTTTTGGTGTGGCTCTATAAGCTATGCCTGTCACATTTCACATGCATACACCCTTTTGTTAACTTTTTATAAGATGCAAATTGAGTATTAGTAACAGTAACAAGCAATTGTTATGTTTATTCTAGAATTTGAATTTAATTACAGTTAAACTGATAATTAATGGGGGAGCAGTAGGGAGCAATCAGGCCAGCAAGCAGAGGCAACTGAGGACAATCAGGCAGGCAGGCAGAGGTGGTTAGGGGCAATCAAGCAGGCAGGCAGGTGAGTGGTTAGGAGCCAGAGACCCTGGATTGTGACAGGGATGTTTGACTGCCAGTTTAGGCCCGAATCTGTAGTCTGACATCCCTCAAGGGGTCCCAGTTTGGAGAGGGTACAGGTCAGGCTGAGGGACACCCCCACCGCTGTGCACAAATGTCATGCACTGGGCCTTTAGTATATAATAAAAATGTAACATAAGTGTCTTGTCATCCAGTTGTCTGTTCAACCAAGCAAAGCCTAATATGCTAATGATACGCTAAGTCCACTCAACTGCTCACTATGGCATGCACTGACCACCAGGGACAGGCAGTTAATGGGTTGACCAGTCACTATGATGTGCACTGACATCCAGGGGGAAGATGCTGTGAACATAGGTTAGCTTGCTGCTGAAGTCCAGAAGATCAGGACTGAGAGAAACAGGCCGGACACACCCTGGAGACCTCCCAGGGTCCATCTCCAGCTGGCCAAACTCCCACGTTCCTCCCCAGACCCAATTGCGCACCAGTTGGGCACCTCAGCCTGGCCTGTGCTCTCTTGAAATCCAGGACCCCTTGAGAGATGTCAGATAACTGGTTATGGTTAGGCCTGAACCCACAGGCCAGGAGAAGGGACCCCATTGGTACAGGAATTTGTGCATCACTACTCTAGTTGTATAAAAACCAATGGATTTCTCTGTGTGTTTAATATCCTATCTAATAAAAAAATAATATACAAATGGACCATACCTCCAATCAAGCCACACCCACAGCCATGCCCACAGCAAATCAGGAGCAAATTATGCAAATAAACTCCAACCAAAATGGCTGCCACCACTGTGAGCAGGAGGGAAGCTTGGGTTTCCCCAGCAATGGAAGAAGCCAAGCTTTCCACCTGCCGTTGCTGGCCTAGGCATCTACTCAATACTACAAAGTTTCAATTATAGAAGATACATAATTACAACAGAAATGGTGGCAACCATGGAACTGGAGAGAGAAGAGGCTTGGGTTGCCAGGGCAATGGAGGAAGCCAAACTTCTGCAGCCCTAGCCTAGGCCTCCACTTTAGGGTGCAAAGTTTCAAACAGAAACGGCTGTCACCATGGAGCAAGCAGAAGGCTTGGCTCCACTCCAGGCTACAAAGTTTCAGTTGTAAAACATAAATTAATCTAAGATCCCAGGACCTCTGCTTGGGTCACTGGAGGGCATAGCCAGCCTGCAAACCACCATAGGTCCCTCACCCAGGTCGCCACACACCCAAAGGTAACCCCCACCCTGATCCAGGACACCCTTCAGGGCAAACCAGCCAGTCCCCACCCATGCACCAGGCCTCTATCCTATCTAATAAAAGAGTAATACGCAGATTGATCATCACTCCAACACACAAGATGGCTGCCCCCATGTGGTCTAAGATGCTGCCCCATGTGGACACAGATGGCCACTACAAGATGTCCAGCAGCGGAGGGCCATTGGGAGGTTCCAGGCCTGCAAGAGAGGGAAGTTATGGGCCATCAGGCCAGCAGGGGAGGGCAATTGAAAGGGACTAGGCCTGCAAGGCAGGGCAGTTGGGGGCGATCAAGCCTGCATGGAGGGCAGTTAAGGGTGACCAGGCTGGTAGAGGAGGGAAGTTGGGGGCAAACAGAGTGGCAGGGGAGCAATTAGACATCAATTAGGCTGACAGGGTAGTGATTAGGGGGTGATCAGGTTGGCAAGCATAAGTGGTTAAGGGCAATCAGGGAGGCAGGCAGGCAAGCAGTTTGGAGCTAGCAGTCCTGGATTGTCACAAGGATATCTGATTGCCCATTTAGGCCTAATCCTAAATGGGCAGTTAGACATCCATTGAGGGGTCCCAGATTGGAGAGGGTGCAGGCCAGGCTGAGGGACATCCCTCTGCACCTCCACCCCCATGCATGAATTTTGTGCACCGGGCCTCTAGTTAAGTTATAAAAGGGCACCTGTGAAGAGATGCTAACAGACTTAGAACACAAGAAATTATAAATCAAGGTATTTGAGAGACTGAGTTTAGACAATAGAAGGAGGAAGACAGTCCATGGTCTTTTATAGTCATTTGTACTCAGACTTTGATTTTACTTTTGTTACCACTTGGGGTTATTACCTAGGACCTTGGTTCATTTTGTTGATGGAGAAAAGAGTTTAAGGTCAACAGAAAAGTAAAGCAAAATGGGGTTTATTGAAAATACATTCCAAATGAGATACCAGTCAGTCAGTAGAGTGTGGGAGACAACATAGTGAGAGCAGTCAATGGCAGGACTGCTGTAGCTCCTGGTAAGTCAAATTAAAGAGGCCTTGGAGACAAGTTGTGGGGGTCAGCCCAGGATGAACTGCAGCTGCCCATTTCCTACCTAGATGCAAGTATCATGGAGACCTTTAGAGGTTAGGGCATATGTGCCTGTGGGGAAAGCAAGGGAAGGAAATGGCATGGGTTTGCTCCCGGGAGGTAGAGTTAATGCTAGGGTGAGCATGGCCCACAACTCCTGGGTCCTAAAGAGGGATTGTATGTGTGGAGCCTTTCACTTTCATGCACGGATGATTGACTGAAACTATCTCTCTTCTGGGCATGCTCTTACCCATAATGTATACAGAAAACCCACAGGGTGGAGTCAAAACTAAAATATAAATATTATCAGATTGGCATATGAAGTCATCTCCTTTTCCTCTGTGCTTGGGCCGAACACAGTCTGGCTCCAAACCTGCGAACTGTCAGTCCGCTGGGCCACCCATAGAGAGGAGGTCTGAAGGCAAAGTTGGTCCAACCCTTGTTGAGGACCCCAGGGCAGGACCCTCCCCAGTCACTCATTTAATTTTCTACACAACACTTCAGATTTCTTTACAAATAACTGGTAATCAAATGGCACTTGCTGGTAGCCACCTCAGCTTTAGTTGACCTTTGTAGTAAAATTATATAAAATGCCCATTCCATCTACTTACAGGCAAACTCTAATCCCTGGTATTGGTTTACAAGATGCAGAATGAATTATTATGCTCCATCTTTACCCTATGCTTTACATATCAAGTTATACTTTGTTTAAAAGCACATCAACATTTTCAGTGGAATTTAAAAACTGATAAATAAAACCTTATTCAATAATGAGTAAGTATATGAACTGTCAGTAATTGAATGATTTTTCAAAGTGAGTTTTTAATATCAAGGGTACACATGATTAGAAAACAAGTTTATTGTCTAAGTATAGTAATAATTTGGCTTGTTTTAATTAAGAGGTTTTCTTTTCTTCTTAAAATATATTATTTTTAAACACATGTTTCTATTTTGAGGAAGTAACTGCCTACTTGAAAGTCCTTTTTTATGAGGCTGCCCCAGCAGTTTAGAGTCAGTGTGTTAAAGCATTGTACTAAATGCATACTATTAGATCATTTGCTCATGCTGTGATCTGTATTTTGGCCAGTGTTTTATCTTTGACATTGACTTGTTAATAGAGATTTGAAAAGCTAGATTCTAAAGATTAAAAATAGATTTTCCCCCCCAAATTGATAAATATTCTGAATCCAAAATTATCACATATTATTAAAACTGTACATATTCCTTAATGTTGATTCAACTATGGCTAGTATAGGATTTTCCTTTAACATATTAATGTTATTTTTGCAACACAATTTTTATAAAGCAATTAACACAAATTTTAGGTTTTGCTGTTATACCTTTTTATACAAAATTTTAAAATTCTTTATTTTTATATTTTTTACCCAATACAGTGCATTCTGACTATCATGAAGCTAATTTCACTTATAGAGATATATTTTCTACTAGAGAGCCAGTGCACAAAATTCATGCACTGGAGGTGGTGGCCCCCAGCCCAACCTGCACCCTCTCCAATCTGGGACCCCTTGGGGGATTGTGCTTAAACAGGCAGTTGGACATCTCTTTCACAATCCAGAACTGCTGGCTCCGAACTGCTTGCCTGCCTGCCTGATTGCTCCTATCCTCTTCTACCTGTCATCCTGATCGCCCCTTAACCACTCCTCTTCCAGCCTGATCGACACCTAAATGCTTCCCTGCCATCCCGATTGTCCCTAACTGCCCTCCCCTGACAACCTGGTCACCCCCAAATGCCCTCCCCTGCCTATTCCCCTGTAATTCTAGCTCAACCACTGGACTGATTGTAAAGCCAATTTACAATATAGAGGCTGTTAATTTGAGTCAGAACTAGACACTCAGGAGATACCCCACTTTACCCCAGAAATTGCTTGATCTCTATTGAGAAGAAATCTGAGGAAACCCAGATTTCTTTTTTACCTTAATTGTAACTCAGTTCAGTTTGAAGCTCCAGTTTTTCATTTCGTGATCTATATCTGTGGTAAAACAGATTCAGTTTTAGCAGGTATCTTTACTCGTGAGCTTTGCTTCATTTACCTAGTGACTGCTGGGAGTTCTTATCCCATTCCTGAATAGCCATTCCAAGCAGACAATTATTTTCCTACTCTACTTCAAAAAATAGTGATGTATGGTATAGATTATTTCAACTTCCCTCCCACTATCTATAAACTTACCTATAATATTCTATATAACCTTCATCATTTTCTCCCTTCGCACCCAGTTTCAGAAGTATACCTATTCACCTTTGTAAGTAAAAGGTCACCTGTCTACACCTCTTTCACTTCCACCACCTTGGAGATTTACCTAATCAATTTATGTATTTATTTATTCATTCATTCATTCATTCATTCATTCATTCATTCATTCATTTTATCATTTAAAGTATTACAAATAGTAGTACATATATTTCCTTTTTTCCCCTTTACCTCCCCCCAGCTCCTCCTACGCCCCAGCACATGCCCTCCCCCCTCCCCAGTGTCTTGTATCCTTTGGTTATGCTTTTATGTATGCATACAAGTCTTTCAGTTGATTTCTTGCAGCACACCCCTCCTCAACCTCCCCTGCCTTCCCATTGTAGTTTTACAGTCTGTTCAATGCTTCTTTGCTTCTGCATCTATTTTTATTTCCCATTTCTTTTATTTAAAAAAATCTTGTCTCTGCAGACTAGAAATAAACATATGAGAACAAGAAATGTTTGAGTCCCAATTTCAATGACAACAGTTCTGAGTCCCAGTGGTGGGACTGGTCCTTATGTGTACATGTCAGCAATGATATCTGGATGGTGGACAAATGTTGGCAATGCAGGTCCAATCCTCTCTTGTTTGGTCCTGGGTAGCCTGCAGCTATGCATAGCTGCTGACTGGTAGCATGGCAAAGTGTCATCAGCATCTTCCGTTTCTGGACTTTTTCTCCTCTTGTCTTAATGGTTGGAGCAGACCTGTCAACTCCTCTCTGTTGCAGGAATCCACATAGTCTTGGAGTTGTTTTCTGAAAATACACAAACATATTCTTGACCAAAAGTTAATAAAGGAATATTTTCTATAAATTTGACTTGGAATCCTTTTTATTTTTGCCCAAATGATTTTCCTTTGGTTTATTTTGACACCATGTGTGTTTTACATGTCTTGCTGTTAGTATTACAAATAAAAATTAATTTTCTAAAGGTGTAATTTACTTACAGGATTTTTTCTTTACATAATATTACTCTACTATCATCCTTTTTTTAATTAATGGAGGCTTTTGGGAATTTTATAATGCAGTCTTGATAACTTTAAGTTTAAATTTATTTGCACAAAAATATGACTGCTTTAAGTTCATTGCATGTTAAGTAATTTTACCATTAGATGAACTACCAGTAGAAATTTTAGTTAATACTTTAGGAACAGCTTTTTGTCCAGTACAATTAAATTTTCTTGAATATTGAAATCTTGATTACTATTATACTGCCAAATTTAATATTCTAACAATCATCTTAGTTTACCCTGTAAATATTAGTGGATAGGATTGTTTGCATTCTTGAGTAGGCCCTGAGCATTCCTGATGCTAGGATGGCTTTAGATATAGGGCAACTGCTGTCAGCCAAGTCTCTGTCTGTTACCTGGGTCTTGATCTGTGCTGGGCATGGGAAGCGAAGAAGCCATGGGGGTAGTAGACCTTCCTCAGAAGGGATGAGGGCTCAGGCCCCTGCAAGATTGGAGGGGTTAAGTTCTGTGCCTCTCACCTGTGGACCACGAAGTTCACTCCTGATGGTCCCTCTGCAACTGTGCCTGTCTTAGGTTGTTCCTTCCCTGAAGAATCTTACCCATCTCTGGCTGACCAACCATCTTCTGGGGCCAAGCAGGGTGGTGTGAGGTTTAGTTCTATCTCCTTGGTAGACCCCGTGCCTCCATGCCCAGCACCTGCCATGGGATCCCCTTGACTGCTGGCGGTGCCCCAGCACCGGTCACACATCTTGGAGGACTCAGGTTTCTTCTCTAGGGAGGGCCCAACCCATACCATTGGGCAAGAGACATATCCATGGTATCAGCCACCGTGAGGCTTCAACCTCAGCATGAACAGGAAGTTCAGGCAACAGCTGTGGGCTATTGGATTGTGAGAAGCTGGTCCTTCTTGGCAAGAAGGGTAAGAGGGGCCAATATAGAATGTTCAAGTGCCTTCCCAGTACCTTAATTCCTTCTGAAAGGGTTTAAATCCTTTCATGTTCTTTTTTAAATTGCTGCCAAACATTTAAGGAATTGTTTTGTATGTTTGTTTGGGATAATTGTACAATAAGCTGTTGTAGAATATAAAAATTTTAATGACATTGTGGAATAATATCATGTAAGGATATTCTTTGTTCTAGGCCATGGCAATTCAATTTTAAGCTGGCTTCATAGAAGGAGCTTGGAAGTGTTCCTTACTCTTGAATTTTTTTTTGGAATAGTCTGAGGAGGCTAGATTTTAGTTCTTCCTTGAATGGTTGGTAAAGCTCCTCTGTGAAGCTGTTTCGCCCCAGATTTTTGTTTCCTGGAAGCTTTTTGATGACTTCTTCAATTTCTTCCATAGTTATCGGCCTACTGAGATCTATAGATTCTCCATGATTGAGTTTTGGAGGGTTATATTTTTCTAGGAATATGTCCATTTTCTCCAGGTTGCCCATTTTGTTGGAATAGAGTTGTTCATAGCATTTTTGAACAATACTTTGTATTTCTGTGAGGTCTATTGTTATTTCACCTCTTTCATTTCTGATTTTGTTTGTGTTCTCTCTCTTTGATTCTCAGTAAGCCTGGCTAGAGGTTCATCAATCTTGTTTATCCTTTCGAAGAACCAGCTTTTTTTATTTTTATTTTTTTTTACTTTTTTTGGGGGGGGGCTCTATATCATTCATTTCTGCTTTGATTTATATTATTTCCTTCCTTCTGCTCAATGTGGTCTTTACTTGTTGTTCTCTTTCTAATTCTTTGAACTGTTGTATTAGATGATTTATTATTATTTTTTCTTGTTTTTTGAGGCAGGCTTGTAGAGCTATAAAATTCCCTCTCAGGACTGCTTTCATTGTGTCCCATAAGATTTGCAATGTTGTGTTTTTATTGTCATTGGTCTCCAGTATGTTTTTAATTTCTTCTTTGATCTCTTTGATAACCCAATCATTGTTTAGGAGCATGCTATTCAGCTTCCAAGTGTTTGAATTTTTTGGAATGTTTTTATTGTAGTTTATTTCTAGTGTTATGCCTCTGTGGTCTGAGAAAATGCTTGATATGATTTCAATCTTTTTGAATTTGGGGAGACTTTGTGACCCAATAGGTGGTCTCTTTTTGAAAATTTCTCATGTGCACTTGAGAAGAATGTATATTCCATGGCTTTGCGATGAAATGCTCTGAAGATGTCAATTCAGTCCATTTGATCTAGTGTGTCATATAGGATTGATGTTTCTTTGCTGATTTTCTTGTCTAGAGGATTTATCCAGTGATCTCCATGGTGTATTAAAGTACCCTACTATGATTGTATTGTTGTCGATCTCTCCCTTGTTATCTTCCAGGAGAATTTTTATGTATTTGGGTGCACCTGCATTAGGTGCATATATGTTTACCAGAGTGATATCTTCTTGTTGAATTGTTCCCTTTGGTATTATATAGTGGTATTCCTTATCTCTTATTATGGCCTTTACTTTGAGGTCTACTTTATCAGATGTAAATATTGCAACTCCAGCTTTTTTCTCATTTCTATTTGCCTGAAAAATATTTTTCCATTCCTTCACTCTCAGTCTGTGTGAATCCTTTGCTTTGAGGTGGGTCTCTTGTAGACACCAAATATATGGATCATGTTTTCTTATCAATTCAGCAACCTTATGTCTTTTGATTGGTGCATTTAATCCATTTATATTTAATGTTATTATTGACGAATATATGTGGTTTTTTAAAATGTATTTTTATTGATTTTTTGCAGTATATAACTTATAATTAATAGTAGTACATGTTTTCCTTTCCCCTCCCCCTTATCCTCCCCCCAGCCTCCCCTACCCCCCAGCACATACACCCCCTCCCCCCTCCCGCCCCAGTGTCTTTCATTCATTGGTTATGCTCATATGCATGCATACAAGTCCTTCAGTTGATCTCCCCCAGCATCCACCTCCCATCCACCCAAGCCTTCCCCCTGTAGCTTGACAGCCTGTTCAAGGCCATGCTGCCTCTATATCAATCACTCACCCCTGTTTCTTTTCTTCAAAAATATCTTGCTAGAAATAAATGTATAAGAACAAAAAATGTTTCAGTCTCAGTTTCAATGTCCAACTGTTCTGAGACCCAGTTTCAGTGTCAAATAATTCTTTATGTGTACATGTCAGCAATGGTATCCAGATGATGGACACATCGTGGCAATGCAAGATCCATCCTCTCTGGTTTGGTTCTGGGCTGCCTGCAGACATGCACAGCTGCCAACTGCTAGCATGGCAAGGTGTCGTCAGTGTCCCCCATCTCTAGACCATCCTTGTGACTGGAACAGACCTGTCAGTTCCTCACAGTCGCAGGAACCCACATGGTCTTGGAGTTGTTCTCTGAAAACACACAAACACATTCTCGACCAAAAGTTAACAAAGGGATCCTCTATGCAAAATAGACTTGGGATTCTTTTTAATTTTTGCCTAAATGATTTTCCTTTGGCTTATTTTGACACCATGTGTGTTTTTTCATGGGTGTCCTGCAGTTGGTTTTACAAATGGAATTTACTTTACTGGGGTAAGAATATTCTAGATGTATTTTACTTACTCAATATTTTTTTCCTTACATGATATTACCCCACTGCCCCCTCCCCTTTTTTGATTAATGGGGGCTTTTGGAAATTTTATATTGCAGTCTTGGTAATTTTAAATTTTAATTTTTGCACACAAATATGACTGCTTTAGGTTCTTTCGATGTTAGGCAATTTTACAGTGAAATGAACTACTAATAGATTTTTTAGTTAATGTTTTAGGAAAAGCTTTTTGTCCAGTACACTAAAATTTTCTTGAGTATTCACTTATTTCACTTGGCCAATTTAAATTAATCTGAAAACTTGATTACTATTTTACTGTCAATTTTAATACTCAAGCAGAAATCTTAGTTTACCCTGTAAATACTAGTGGAAAGGAATATTTGCAATTTTGAGTAGGTCCTGAGCATTCCTGGTAATAGACTGAATTTAGATATAGAGCAGCTATTGCTGGCCAAGTCTCTGTCTGCCACCTGGGTCCCGGTATGAGTTGTGCATGGGAGGCGAAGCAGCCGTGGGGGTAGGAGACCTCCCTCAGGAGGGGTGAGAATTCAAGCCCCTGCAAGGTTTGTGGGTGAGGTTCTGTGCCCCACCTCTGTTGACCTTTTACCTCTCTCCTGTTGGCCCCTCTTCGACTGTGCCTGTGACAAATACATGTTTGTTGTCATATTTTTTCTTAGTGTTTGTGTTTCTTCTTGCTTATTTATTTATTTTTTTATAGCAGTCCCTTTAGCAATTCTTACATTGCTGGCTTGATAGTGATAAACTCTCTTACTCCTTTTTTTGTCTGTGAAGCTCCTGATTCCACCTTCAATTTTGAATGATAGCCTTGCTGGATATAGTATTCTTGGATTTAGTCCCTTGCTTTGAAAAACTTTGTATATTTAATTCCATTCCCTTCTGGCCTGGTGTGTTTCTGTTGAGAAATCAGTTGATATTCTAATTGGAGCTCCCTTGTAAGTAACTTTCTCTCTCTGGCAGCCTTTAAGATTCTTTCTTTGTCGTTGGTGTTTGCCAATTTAATTATGATGTGTCTTGTTGCTAGTTTTGGGAGGTTCAACTTGTTTGGGACTCTATATACTTCTTGGACTTGCATAGTTTTTTTTTCTTGCCAATATCAGGGGAGTTTTCTGTCATTATTTCTTCAAACAGGTTTTCTATTCCTTGTTTCTCTTTCTCTCCTTTTGGTACCCCTATTAAGTGAATGTTGTTTCATTTTGTGTTGTCCCAAAGCTCCCTTAGGCTCTCCTCTTGTTTTTTAAGCCTTCTTTCCAGTTGCTGCTGTGTTTGTGTGATTTTTTTCTACCTTGTCTTCTAATTCGCTGATGCAGTCATCAGCCTCTTTTAGTCTATTGTTTAAGCCTTCCATTGTGTTCTTTATTGCAGTTATGTTCTTCATATCCTCTTGGTTTCTTTCCATTTTGGTGATATACTCATTCAGCTCCTTATAGTTCTAATTGAGTTGTGTATATTTGTCATTGAGTTGTGTGTATTTGTCATCCAGCTGTTTAAACATCCTTATAACCATTACTCTGAATTCTATCTTTGATAAGCTGCTAGCCTTGAATTCATTTAACTCCCTTTCTGGTGGTTACTCTTTTTCTTTCCTTTGAGGGTTAATTTTTTGTCTTCCCATGTTTTCCTATGATGTCTAATTGTAGATCCAATTGCTTTGCTACCCAGGTTCTTTTGGGGATGATGCTATTGGCATAATCTCCCAGTTCTCCCAGGCTTGTTAATCTACTGTAGCTCCCTACTTGAGCTATTTGGGTTCTCTTGATGTGGGCCTGCGAGCTTGAGAGGCACAAGTGCTGTGTCTAGAATTCAACCGCCATTGAGGGGAGTGTCCCATTTTTTGCTGTCTTGCACCCTTAATTGAAATCACGCGTGCCCAGCAAGGCCTCACAGTGGCACCAAGGAACCATCTGTTGGGGTTATGATGCTCAGGGGGTCTGTTCTCTGGATAGGTGTGAGTGTGGTTCCCAGAGTTCTGCAGTCATGGGGTAGGCAGACCCAGTTTTGCTGTTGCACCTGTGGTGGATAGGCACTTACTCTAAGTGGCGGTTCACAGGAGCACTGAGGTAAGAAGTTTGCCATGGAGGCACACTGAAGGACTCGGAAGGGCTCTGGCAATGTAGCTGTGCAATTGAGGCACCTGTGGGCCAGTATCCCAGATAAGTAAAATTGAAACTTCCACTGCTGGGCAGGAGTACATTCCTGCTTGTTCAAGATCACACCCAGGGAGAGCTCTCAGTGGCTCCCACTAGTGCCCTGTGGTTAGATGGGCTCTAACTGTTGGCACCTCATATCTGTGGGGTTGCGCTTTGGGGGAGCAGGGTTCTGATGCACTCTGTGGGGTCCTGGCACCGTGGTTGAGGTGTGGGGGGAATGTGGATAGTTATTCAGGAAGAAGGAGTTCAGAATTTCTATTGCAGAGCCACACACCCTTGCCTGTGCAGAATTCCACCCTTGGGGGCTGTCAGTGGCTGCCAAGTGATGCCAAAGGAGTGGAGTGCCCTAGCTGCCTGTAGGGCAGGACACTCATGAATCTGGAGTGGGGTTCCCTGGCTGCCAGCAAGGCTGATATGTGCGTATCTGGAGTGGAATTTGCTGGGCTGGTTACACTTGAATCTGGAGGTCAGCTGCTGGGAAGGGGGAGGCTGTACTTAATGCTTCCTAGTGGTTCACCCCTGGATGTGGAGGTCCCAGGGTCTGTGGGTCTGCAGCTGGAGTAGCGGGATTTTGGTTAGAGTGGCTACTGGGTTGTGGCAGTTCCAGGGCCTGTCTGGTTGGTGGTGTTGATAGGTTCCTTAAAAAGGGGCCTTTCTCCCCTTCAAGATGGCATGGACTCTGTGCTGTGGTCCCGCTGTGGTCCTGTTGTCTGGGGAGTGTTCAGAGTGGTGGTAGGCTTGCCTTGTCAAGGAGAGCCTGTCCGCCAGTCCCTGCTGCTCCTGTGAGAATTAACTTTCCCTCCCTCACTCACACACACACCATGCAAATCCGTACACTCTTCTTTCATACCCCATTCACTCACTTCCTCTCCCTCAGGTATTCCTCCATCCTGCCAGCTGCCATCTTTTACTCTGACCTACCTAATCAATTTAATTCTTCAGTCTTGAATCTTAAATCTTTCCTACTTCCTTGGTACTTTAACCATAACTTGCAGACATGCCTAAGTTTTACCCCATCTTAAAAACAATAAAACAAACAAACAAATAAATAAATATATACAAGAACAACCAAAAAAATCTTACCCTGTTTTTGTCTCCTCAGTCCTTTCAATATCACATTCTCTCTGTTATCTTCCACTGTTAAATTTAATGAAAAAATAACTGCCTCTTTTGCTTCCCTTCCTTTTATTCCCAATCCAGTATGACTTCTCATCCTACTAGTCTGTTGCCATTTTACAGATACAGTACTCAGTGATACAATTTTTAATTTAGAAGCTATTTGTACTTATCACACATGGTATCTATTTTGTTAATAATAAGAAACATTTTTGATGTCTATAGTGGAGATCTCTACTGACTCACTTCTCATACTACTTCTCACTTTCTTAGTTTGTTCCTTTTTAACTATTTGCTCTATAATCATTGGTATTCCTCAATATTTAATTCTATGATACCTGCTCTGTTGCTTTGAAAGGACTCTCTGGGAAATCTTGCTTATGTTTATTATTGCAATTATGAGTTATATTGTTGGTCTTTGTAGTTTTCACATACTTACCAAATGTTCAATAAATGGCAGCTAGAATTAACTACTTTGGCTCTTCCTGCCAAACTTAAAAAACTCTTCCATATCGCCTGCAACTGACTTAGTTGAAATTTTGCATATATGTATAGAGTTATTGTTAAATAATCAGGTCTATACGAGTAAGAAGTGGAGGGTTCTCTTGAATTATGGAAGAAGGAGGAATCCTCCCTATACTTATTTATTTGGGTATTCCTTTCTTGGGATTCATACTTTAACTTTTTTACGTTAATGAGAAATGCAATGAGGCATACTTGTTGGACTCTGAGTTCATTCCACAGGCTACAAAATGAAGACATTCTCCTTGCTTTTTATGCTCTCTCCTAATGGGGAGACCAAGTGAATCAAATATTAAATACAGACTTGGAAATTAGGGTAGTGACAGAAATTAAGAGGGAGTGATGAGAGCAATAAGGAAAGGATGAATATAGTTGAGTAGTGTAGAAAAGGGGGACAGGATTATCATGTGAACTGTGCATTAGTAGGAAAAGCCAAAGTTAGTCACCTCTAGCTGTCATTTATTGAGCATTTGCGAAGTATGTGAATGGCACTGAGATAAGAATTTTGTGTTTCTTATTTCATTAAGTCTTAAGAAACTCTCCAAGAGGCATATACTATCACTTCCCATGATACAGATGAAAAAGCTGAGGTGCACGGGTTAAATAATTTGACTAAGGTTATATCTCTAGAAGGGGCTAAAGTTTGAGCCCATGTATGACTCCAAAATACATGTTCTGATCTATACACCCAGAGAAGTGTCAGGGCCTCTAGTGTAAGGGAAAATATCCAAAGGCATGGACATGGGAATACATAGGCATGTTCATAGGATTTCAAGAATGCAATTATAATTGGACCTTAGTTTGGAAATGAGGAAGGACAGAAGATGGGACTGGACTGGACCTTGAAAGACCTAGTTTGTATTCCATGCTAATACACTTACAACTTAGCCTGAAGAGTTGTAGTGGGGGCTTGTTAAAGTAGAGTGAGCAAAAGAGTGCCCATTTACATGTAGAACATTTGTTTCTAGAACTGTGGGAAATACACTGGGTTTGGGATGGGGAAATGTTGAGGCTGGAGTCAGAGAGCTACTTAAATAGCAGTAAGTCAAGGGAGAAATGAGGAATGTCTCATTCATACAACCTGCATTGCATTTAGGAACTATTAAATAAGCTGAGTCCACCAAAAATATTAATGGCTAAAAAGAAAGAAGAATCCAGCATGATTTTTAGGTCCAGACTGGTTGACTGGTAGATAATAGAAAATACTTTATGGAGGTGAGGGCGATGGTAAGGGTACGTAGAGGGAAAATTGACATGTTGACTTTGATGTATCAGTACTAGGTCCAAGTGCAAATGCTCAGCACACAGTTGATTTTCTCAGGTCTTAAGGAGAAAGATGGGACCCATTAAATAAAAGTGTTTAGTTGGTTAAATCCATGAATATGAGTAAATACTGGGGAGGAGTAGGCAGTGCTGACCATGAAGCCTTTAGGAACACTAATATTTATTGTGAATCACAGACTAGGTTTCAATAGGAAAGGAAGATGGGATGGGTGAACAAAGCAGTAGAAGGAAATACAGAATACAGAGATCTAGAGGCCAAGGGACAACCACAAGGAAGGAGCTGCCCACTGGCTCAAGAACTGTAAAGAAGTTGAAATAGAAAGTGAACCATTCAGATTACATTTTTCACAAGGAATTGTTGGTGGCTTTGGCAAGAGCTGTTGTAGTAAAACTGAGGTGGAGAGATGGGTGCCAGGGAGCAGAGATTTAGGAAATGAAATGTATTGAAGAAATGCTTGTAGGTTATTATTTTATGTTGCTAGGGATAAGAGAGACAAATATGAGGGATTTTCCTAAAGTTGTTGAATATTTTACATGTTTTTAAATTTTAAAAAATAAGCAAAAGCAAAACCTATGTAAATGGAATAGGGGCGTATGGGAGGCTGATAATCAACTAGGAAAGCTTTTGGGATTGATGAGGAGGAGGCAAAAATAGAAACCTCCTCTCAGGTAAAGGAATTCATTTACGAAGAGGATAAATGGGGGTGAGAAAAGAGAAGTGTGGATTGGGGGGGGGGGTTGCAGGTCAATTTTAAGATAAGGATTATTAGAAACTTCTGACTTCTCATCTGGAATCACTGATGGATTCAATCTGAATTAAGAGATAAGAAGGGAGGGCTGCTTTTGAGAATATGGAATAAGCTCCTGTAGAAGGAGAGAGATTTGAGAGCTATTACAGCAGTAGGAACATATTTTATTTTGTTTTTAAATTCTTTATTAATTAAGGTATTACATATGTGTCCTCATCCCTCCATGAAGCCCTGAAACCTCCCCCCCCCCATACCCTCACCCCTCTGGTGTTTGTGTTAATTGGTTAGGCTTATATACATGCATATAATTCCTTTGGTTGATCCCTCCTACTTACCCTCACCCTCCCTACCTTCCCTCTGAGGTTTGACAGTCTGATTGATGCTTCTCTGTCTCTGGATCTGTCCCTATTCAGCAGTTTATGTTGTCCATTATATTCCATAACTAAGTGAGATCATGTGATATTTATCTTTCTCTGATTGGCTTATTTCACTTAGTATAATGCTGTCCAGTTTCATCCATGCTGTTGCAAATGGTAAGAATTCCTTCTCTTTCACCATAGTATAGTATTCCATTGTATAGATGTACCACAGTTATTTAATCCACTCATCTGCTGATGGGGACTTAGGCTGTCTCCAAATTTTAGCTATGGTGAATTGCGCTGCTATGAACATAGGGATGCATATATCCTTTCTGATTGGTGTTTCTGACTTCTTGGGGTATATACCTAGAAGCAGGGTCAAATGGGAGTTTCATATTTAGTTTTCTGAGTAAACTCCATACTATTCTCCACAGTGGCTGCACCAGTCTGCATTCCCACAAGCAGTGCAAAAGATTTCTTTTCTCTGTGCATCCTCGCCGACACTTGTCCTTTGTTGATTTGTTGTCAGGTGTGAGATATCACATTGTCGTTTTGATTTGCATCTCTTGGATAATTAGTGACTTTGAGCATGTTTTCATATATCTCTTGGCTTTCCTTCCATCTTATTTTGAAAAGTGTCTATTTAGGTCCTTTGCCCATTTTTTGATTCAATTGTTTATCTTCCTTTTATTATGTTATATGAGTTCTTTGTAAATGTTGGAGATTAAACCCTTATTGGTAATGACATTGGCAAATATGTTCTCCCATGCAGTGGGCTTTCTTGTTGTTTTGTTGATGGTTTCTTTTGCTGTGCAAAAGCCTTTTATTTTGATGTAGTTCCATCTGTTTATTTTCTCTTTAGATTCCATTGCTTAGGAGCAGTATCAGTGAAGAAATTGCTTCGGCATATGTGTGAGATTTCACTGCCTGTGGATTCCTCTAGTATTTTTATGGTTTCCCAACCTATGTTTAAGTACTTGATCAATTTTGAGTTTATTTTTAGTATTGTATAAGTTGGTGGTCTAGTTTCATTTTTTTGCATGTATCTGTCCAATTTTCACAACACCATTTGTTGAAGAGACTGTGTTGACTCCATTTTATGTTTATGCCTCCTTTGTCAAATATTATTTGGGGCATAGTGGTTTGGGTCTATTTCTGGGTTCTCTATTCTATTCCATTGATCTATATTTCTGTTCTTGTGCCAGTACCACGCTGTTTTGAGAACAGTGGCTTTGTAATACAGCTTAATATCTGGTATTCAAATCCCACCTTTTATTCTTCTTTCTCAGGATTGCTGCAGCTATTTGGGATCTTTTTTTAATTCCAGATGAATTTTTGGAAAGTTCATTGTAGGTCTACGAAATATGCCGTTGATATTTTAATGGCGATTGCATTGAACCTATAGATCGCTTTCAGTAGTATGGACATTTTGATGATGTTGATTCTACCAATCCATGAACATGGTGTGTTCTTTCATCTGTTTATGTCTTCCTCTATCACTTTTTTCAGTGTCCTATAGTTTTTCATAGGTCTTTTACCTCCTTAGTTAAGTTTATTCCTAGGTATCTTAAATTTTTTTTTGATGCAATGGTAAGTGGGATTGCTTTTTTAGTCTCTCTTTCTGTAAACTCACTATTGGTGTATAGAAACACCATAGATTTTGTGGCATGAATTTTGTATCCTGCTACATTGCCAAGTTCATTTATTAAGCCTAATAGTTTTTTTAAAAATATATTTTATTGATTTTTTACAGAGCAGAAGGGAGAGGGATAGAAAGTCAGAAACATCGATGAGAGAGAGACATCGATCAGCTGCCTCCTGCACACCCCCTACTGGGGATGTGCCCGCAGCCAAGGTACATGCCCTTGCCGGAATCGAACCCGGGACCCCGCAGTCCGCAGTTCGACACTCTATCCACTGAGCCAAACCGGTCTCGGCAAGCCTAATAGTTTTTTTTTTTTTGATGGAGTCTTTTGGTTTTTAATGTACAATATCATGTAATCTGAAATAAGGAGAGTTACTTCTTCTTTTCCAATTTGGATGCTTTTTAATTATTCTTCTTGTCTGATCTCAATGCCTAGTACTTCCAGTACTATGTCAAACAGGAGTTGTGAGACCGGACATCCCCATCTTGTTCCTATTCTTAGGAGAATGGTTTTAGTTTTTGTCCATTGAGTATGATGTTGCCTGTGGGTTTGTCATATATGACTTTTATTATGTTGAGGTATGATCCTTCTATTCCCACTTTGCTGAGAGTTTTTATCAAGAAGGGCTGTCGATTTTGTCAAATGCTTTTTCTGCATCAACTGATATGACTTTTATCTCTCAATTTGTTTATGTGATGTATCATGTTTATTGATTTGCAGATATTGTACCATCCTTCCATGCTCAAGATAAATCCTACTTAGTCGTGGTGTATGATCTTTCTGATGTACTGCTGGATCTGATTTGCTAGAATTTTGTTGAGGATTTTGGTATCTATGTTCATGAAGGATATTGGCCTGTAATTATCTTTCATTGTGTTGTCTTAATCTGGTTTTGGGATTAGCGTAATACTGGCTTCACAGAGTGAGCTTGGAAGTGTTCTTTTCTCTTGAATTTTTTGGAATAGTCTGAGAAGGATAGGTTTTAGTTCTTTCTTGAATGTTTGGTATTATCTTCTCTGTGAAGCTGTCTGGCCCCAAGCTTTTGTTTGCTGGGAGCCTTTTGATGACTGCTTCAATTTCTTAGTTATTGACCTATTGAGATTTCAGAGTTATTTGGAATGTTGTATTTTTCTAGGAATATGTCCATTTTCTCCAGGTTGTCTAGTTTGTTGGAGTAGAGTTGTTCATATTATTTTTGAATAATCCTTTGTATTTCTGTGGGGTTTGTTGTTATTTTGCCTCTCTTATTTCTGATTTTGTTTATTTGAGTCCTCTCTCTTTGCTTCTTGGTGAGCCTGGCTAGAGTTTATCAATATTGTTTATCCTTTCAAAAAACCAGCTCTTGGTTTCATTAATCTTTTGTGTGTGTGTGTGTGTGTGTGTGTGTGTGTGTTTGTCTATATGTCATTTCTTTCTGCTCTGATCTTTATTATTTCCTTCTTTCTGCTCACTCTGGGCTTTTCTTGTTACTCTTTTTTAATTCTGTGAGTTGAAGAGTTAGATGATTTGCTACTATTTTTTTTTTTGAAGTAGGTCTGTAGAGCTATAAACTTTCCTCTCAGGACTGCTTTCCTTGTGTTCCATTGATTTTAGATTGTTGTGTTTTTGTTGTCATTAGTTTACAGGATGTTTTTAATTTCTTCTTTGATCTCATTGGTAACACAGTCATTATTTAATAGCATGCTATTCAGCTTCCAAGTGTTTGAGATTTTTGTATTGTTTTTATCATAGTTTATTTCTAATTTTATGGCATTGTAGTCTAAGAAAATGCTTGGTATGATTTCAAACTTCTTGAATTTGGGGAGACTTTGCTTGTGACCCAATATATGGTCTATTTTTGAAAATGTCCCATGTGCACTTGAGAAGAATGTATATTCTGTGGCTTTGGAGTGAAATGTTCTGAAGATGTCAGTTAAGTCCATCTGATCTAGTGAGTCATTTAGAATTGCTGTATCTTTGCTCATTTTTTATCTAGTGGATTTATCCAGTGATGTCAGTGGTGTATTAAAGTCACCTACTATGATTGTATTGTTGTTGATCTTTCCCCTGATACCTTTCTGGATTTTTATTATATATTTGGGTGCTCCTGAATTGGGTGCATATATGTTTTTCAGGGTTATGTCCTGTTGTTGTATAAATCCCTTTAGCATTATGAAGTGGCCTTCCTTATTTCTTGTTATGGCCTTACTTTGAGGTCTATTGTGTGAGGTATAAGTATTGCTACCCCAGCTCTTTTTTTCATTTCCATTTGCCTGAAAGATATTTTTCTATCCCTTCACTTTCAGTCTGTGTGAGTCCCTTGTTCTGAGGTGGGTCTCTTGTAGACAGCATATATATAGGTCATGTTTTTTTTTTAAATCCATTCAGCCACTTGATGTCTTTTGATTGGAGCGTTTAGTCCATTTACGTTTAAAGTTATTAATGAAATGTACTTTTTTGTAATCACTTCTATTTTTGTGCCTGTGTTCCTTCTTACTTTTTCACTTCTTCTTTTTACATCATTCCCTTTAGCATTTCTTGCATTGCTGGTTTGGTAGTGATAAACTCCCTTAGCCTTTTTTTTTTTTGTCTGTGAAGCTCCTGATTTCTCCTTCAATTTTCAATTATAGCCTTGCTGGATAGAATATTGTTGGATTCAGTCCTTTATTTTGCAACACTTTGTATACCTCCTTCCATTCCCTTAAAGCTTGATGTGTTTCTGTTGAGAAATTTGATAATCTGACTGGGGATCCTTTGTAGGTAATTCTCTGTCTCTCTCTTGCAGCCTTTAAAATTCTTTTTTGTTAATATTTGCCATTGCAATTATGACATGTCTTGGTGTGGGGCCTTTGTGATTCATCTTATTTGGGACTCTGTATTTGTGTAACTTTTTTCTTCATCATATCCAGGAAGTTTTCTGTCATTATTTCTTAAAATAGATTTTCTAATTGTTGCTGCTCTTTTTTTCCTTCTAGCCTTCTGACATGTATGTTACTTTGTTTCATGTTGTCCCAAAGCTCACTTAGGCTTTCCTCCTGCTTTTTAATTTTTTTTCTCCAGTTGCTGTTCAGATTGAATTTGTTTCTGTACTTTATCTTCTACCTCACTAATTTGGTTCTCTGCTTCTTCTAGTCTACTGTTGAAACTTCCCATGGTGTTTCTGGTTGTAGCTGTATCACTTTCATTTCTTTCTGATTCTTGCATAGGTTGTTGATTTTCTCATCCTTCCGATGTATGAATTGCATGATAATTACTCTGAATTATTTTTCAGTTATGTTGCATGCTTCAATTTCATTAATTTTCTTTTTTGGCAACTCCTCATTTTCTTTCCTCTGGGGATTGTGTCGTATCCCCATTCTGACTTCAAACTTCAAAGGTTCAAACTTTGAGCTGTGTGGACTGGACTGTGGGCGGTGGGAGCTTCGCACCACAAGAGTGTCAGTGAAGTACTCCGCCACTAAGACGTGTGTTGTTGGTGGGACCAGGCTCGCCCAGGATCAGTGTTACCAGCACTTAGTGTGGTCTCCTGTGTGCACCTAGAATCAGGGACCCCGCCTGCACCGCGCTGTTGGTGTGTGCCAACAGAGTCCCCTAGCACGTTCCAGAAGTCAGATTTCCCCTGTATCTGCACTAAGAATTGAGTATCAGAGTCTCTGTTGCTTCCTGCAGCTTTTCTCTGAAGATCAATCTCCTTGTGTGCTCATTCACTAAGAATTGGAGTCACTGGCTCTTACTGTGAATGCGGTGCCAGTCAGGGGGGATCCCAGGCGCATGTGAGATGTGAAACAAAGTCAAGTCACTGGTGCTTAGTGCTGCCTCCCACCTGGAGAATTAGGATCCCAGTCAAATTGGGGGACTGGGTTGCACTGTGTCTGCAGGAGGTCCCTTTCTGTGCTTCGGAAACCAGACTTCCGTGTGCTCTTGCCCAGAATCAAAGTCAGGTGGCACTGCCACCCTGCGTGGGGTTCGGGTTTGGTTACCCAATTGCATTGCAGGGAACAGGTTCCCAGTCTCTGTGCATGAGCAGTCTCAAATTCCCATGGCGGCGCTGCTGCCGGTGCAAGGGGCAGATCTATCAGTTACTGTGGCGCTGTCCTGTCTGCGGGTCTGCTGAGAGAGGGATAGGCTCCTTGACTCAGAGTAATCTGCAGCAGGATGTCTGGATTCTTGATGTCTGTTGATGTGCAGCTGTGGTCATATCCCCAGTGGGTTTAGGGTCTTGGTTTGCCTCTGAGACTAGACTGGGTAGTGCTGAGGCCAGGATCCTAGTCTCAAGCAGTTGCTTCTCAAGATGGCATGGTCTTTGTCATACATGGAACATGTTTAAGGAGATTGAAGACCACCCTACTGGGCAGAGACTATGACACTTTTTTGTTTTTCTCCAGATAGCAACACACATTTTCTTAGAAACCTGTAAGACTGATTCTTGCCCTGTATTGCCCTTCCAGAGTACTTTTTGCTCACGCAGGAAGGATCACACTTACATAATCCTGTGTGACAAAAAATGCATATCATCTCCCCAAGTCAGAATTGGAATCTTTGAAAGGAAAATTCATACACTTCCTCCCTGTCCAAACACTGAATCCACATACCCTATCAGAATGTATCAGATCAGGTAACTCTTAACAAAGATTTGGTGCATTTTTTAAAATTCTGAGCCATATATTGAACCTTCTCTGCAACCACATGGCCGTCTTCAGAACTACAGAAGGAGATGATTAGGTTGGTGGTTGGTATTCATAGAGATTGTAGATATCCAATATTTTTGGCATTTAATGTAAAATAATTTTACAATTTACTTATAATTTATTTGTAAGCCTGACATCACTGATGATTGTATTAATACCTTTCTATATGATTTAGACTGCTATAGGCACATCTTGATTTTTCAGAATTTTCTTACTCATGTTAGTTTTATGTGTTCCTTTATTTGTTCTGTTTCAAACCTTTCCATCATGTTGCTGTTCTATCAGAAGGCAGTAGACAAAAGAGAGAAAATCCAAATCAGATAATTTTATTACTTATAGTGTTTGCATAAGTGTTAATAGAAGATGAAATTGTGGTTAACAGCTGGTAGAGTGACATTTTTGGACTACCCTTATTTATTAATTATAGTGCAAGAATTTCTCAAGTTATGGCTTACGGAAGTGAATTTATTTGAATTTAAATAACAGCACTAATTCTATTTAAATTGGTTCAGCTTTTAGTATTTTGTATATTACAAAAGAAAAAATGTAGTGCAATTAGTACTTCCTGTATTGTGCAGGAAATCTATTCTTTAAGTATAAATTATGAAATTATTGAAGAAGAAAGGTAGGAAGATGGTCAGGCCATCTTGGCTTTTAAAGAACATTGACAGAAAAGACATACAGGTAATCAGTAATGCTGAAATGAAGTAGTGAATATATGCAATTGGTCAATATCCTCAGGGAAATAAAATGTAATTTTTCAAGACTCTCTTCCACCAGGCAGAAATACATTGCAGAACAAATTTTATTTCTCTCCTTTGGACAGGAGTAATTTGTATTACTATCTGAGTTCTGCAACTTACAAAACACAGTGAAAGCACAAACTCCTACAAAATCAGATATTCCCAATGCCTAGATCCCCACTGAAAGAACATTAGCTAATCCTTTTGTCCATTTCAAAATTGTGCATCGTATTTTCTGACACTTTTCTTCTTTTCTGATTCCAATATCACAACCACTTTCTTTTCTCCTTTTTGTACACTACAACCTCTCCCTCAATGCTTCTTTCTCAGGGAAAATAATTCAGAACCCCAAGATTTTGAAAAACGCAATTGGAAGTCCAGGTTTTGCCTGGGGCTTCCTAATATTGGGATGGCTAGAAGTATAGAGAACTGGAAAGAAGTGACCTTGTCAATCCCAAGCTTGGTTCAGACTGCAAATTCCCAGAAACTTAACAATTTGCAACGCCCAGTCAGAGATGGTTAGATTATTGCATAAAAGTGCTGTTTTGCCCAGTTTTTAGAGTCTTACCTGCATATGTATAGCACAGCATTGTTGAGAGGGCACATGTCCATCTATTTACTCTTTTGATATGCATCACAATTCTGTGTAGCTGTCCAGTGTTCATTTTTGATCCTCTTACCTGCAGAGAGTAAACCAAGGCATAGAAAAGGTAAGTGATTTGCTTAAGGTCACATACTGACAAGGGACAGGTAGCATTTATATTCAGGCTTTCTGAACGTTTTCAGTTCATATTTCACACTATGCATCCTAGCATTCAACTCAATGGGCATTTATCAAATACTATGTTCCTAGAATAAAAACATGTTATAGACCTGAGTTTTATTCCCAATTTATATTAGAAGGAAGAAATTATAAGGATGAACTATTAAAGTTGAACTATTTGTTAGTGCTTTGGTTTTTTTCAGGAAAAATTCAACTAACTACTTATATAGAAGACTTAATAAATAGCTGAAAAATACAGAAGAGAACAATTTCTCCACAATCTTGCATATTGTAGGTGAAAAATGACTAATTGCAACTACCTTCCCAATCCCTAATTTGTAAGAGAACTGGTTGTTTATCATATTGAGAAGTGTTTAATAGAATATACCTACTTTAAGCAATATCTGTTCGTGATTTCGACTGTTTCCTAGCTTTATTTTGATTGTTTATGGTTTTTAGGAGGAAGGAATACCTGTAATATGGACTTGCAAATTGTTCTTTACTTTCAATGAAATGTGGGAGTGAGAAAATGCCTTTCAATTGTATATATTCCTTTATAGTATTTGCATACTTAATGTCCATTGCTGTCTGTATTTTGCAATGCGATATAGCCAGAGTATATGTTTTCTCCTTTGCATTCTAAACCTTTCCATCTTAAAGAAAAGGTGTGATGTGATCAACCGGATTTACTTTTTATATTAAAGTACAGTATAGCTCAAAAAATTCCTTGAAAATGCCACCTAAAGATAGAGATAAACTTCATATGGATTTAGCAAGTTTTGCTTGGAGGCAGAACATAAAAGTTGAGACTGAATATATCTGGTTCGATTTTCTGTTAAAAAAATTTACATGGTAAGAACAATGTTTTTCTACATGTATCAGTGAGCAATGATGATTACTTCAAACTTTCTGAAGTGAAATACTACATCTGCATGTTCCAACACAGGTTGCTGAATTTATTGTCAATATTGTTGGTAATATATACTGTGTATTTCTGAGAATGAGTAAGGAATATCTATGATGGTGTCTGTCATCTGTGCTTGTTAATATTAAAGTAACTTATTTCTCTTCTTCATTTGGTTTGCCTTCTCTCTGTAGCTGCACTACTTACTTAAAGGGACAATTGAAGCATTAATCTTTTAAGGATTTGTAGCATCCCTAAGACCTTACCCTATAGAATTCTATAATAAAATAAAACTATTTTCTTTTACTTTTCTAGGTACAGCTCAGATATTATTTTTTCCAATCAAATCTGTAAACTATACCAATGACAATAAAACTATTCTCATCCCATGCTTATCCACTAATGTGGAGGCAAAAAGTATCCAAGAAATGTTTGTAAAGTGGAAATTCGGAAACAGTTTCTTTTTCTACTATGATGGATATAAAAATTATTCCAAGCCCAATGCTGAGTTTTCGACTGCATACATCGTACCAGAGGAACTACTAAAAGGCAATGCCTCTTTGATAATGGACAGGAGCCAAGCTGTCCCAGGAAACTACACTTGCGAAGTAACAGAATTAACTAGAGAAGGAGAAATCGTCATAGAACTAAAATTTGGTAAGAATTTCATAATCTTCTCTTTTATTTGTCCTACAGTAGCCTAATTCTATTAGAAATGGGGCACAATGGGGCTAAGGACATATTCTAATAAAAAACTTAGGTTATGACTAATAAATGATTACATAATATTCAGTAACTTTAAGATATATTTTTTTTACTTTCTCTTCTACTTTTCATAATAAAACTCATTTTCTGTATTATTTATATTATCTGGTTCTCAACTTTTGTTCTAAGAACCGTTGTACTGGTGTGGGGGTGCTGGCATGATTTAATATGTATTTCTGTTTGCTGCTCTCAAAAGTACTATCTTTCATGTGATTAATTTTGAATGATGTACCTTTTTTATTACCTGCACTTTGGTCAAGGGCTGACAAGTCCCATCCATGCTCCAGCTGGAAAGAATAGATTAGAAGGAGAATCACAAAATAAAAAATCAGGTCATAATGATGTTTCCTTGAAGTTTCCTGCTATGATGTCTGTTCTTTTTCTTGGTAAAGATGTGGGAGAGGTAGGGATCCAATAGAATTAATTTGAAGTCAGCCGTGGAAATAGCACCATGATTGTGCCTTTCTACAGATTAGGGCTGGTAAGTTGCATAAAGCAGTAAAGCTAGCTGAAGTAAACAATCTGCTTTCTTTCCTAGTCCTTGCCATGCCAGCTGATTACTTTAACCACATACGTTGCATACTGACTTTATATTTTGAAAGCCCTCAGGATTAGACAAGTCTTTGAGGCATTCTGCTTTAGATGGAATCGGACCATTCAGTTGAATCAACTATTTGCCTTCTATTCTTCTAGTGTTTCAGGTTATGAAATGTTTATTACCAGACTGAGAGTTAGGTGTTAATTCGGATGAAATATTTTGAAATTGGATTAGGATTAGGAACCAGGACAGCTGATTCTGTACCTCTATTGAACTTGAGAAGTTACTTCACTGGATCCAAGTTACCTCTAGTCTAACAAGCATCATGATATCCCTTGTGTACCAGTCCTTTGTAAACCAAAGTACTTTGCAAATGTTAGTTGTCTTCCTGGGACATTTATTTTATGAAGTTGAATTAGTTGTTGAAGCTGGGGTGTCATGAGAGGGGTGTCTGTGTGGTGCAGCATGGACAGGAGATGGCTAAGAGCAGAGTTTGGAAGGATTTTCTCTGATAATTTCATTAACTCACAGTGGGGGGGGGGTGTGATTGTGGAGGTGAGTGTAGATCACTGAGAGAAGAACTGTAAACTCAAGACTTAAAGGCCAGAAGACGGGATGAAGAAGGATGGGAAAGAAATATGAATCTCTTGGATAAAGACAAAGTTTGTAATTTTCTGTGTGACTGTTTAATCTTTGTCTTCAAAGTCCCCTGATAAAATAAGAACTATGCTTACAGTTGGGGGTCATTAAAATGTGAGAGTGGTGGTTTGTTGTAGAGAATATAGAAGATTCTACTGGAGGACTCAGACATTTGACTGTGGACCCATTTATATTTTTTGAAATAGTTACAGAATCACATGAAGTTTCTAAGATTGAACAGAAAGGTGCTGTGTATTCTTACCCAACTTCACCCAGTGGTAATATTTTTATCTAACAGTAGTTAAGTGTCAGAACCACCCAGTTTAAAATGGAAAAAATGTATATCTTTTCCTTTTTATCACATGTTTACATTTCTGAAATGACCACCACAACAGAATATAGAACTTCCCATTAATACAAATATCTGCCTTGTGCAGCTCCTTTATAGTCACCTGCTCCCTTGCTATGACTAACCTGGCAAGCACAATTTTTTCTCTATATCAATACTTTGGTTATTTTAAACATCTATATTAATTAGATTGAAACATGGTAATTGACACTCTGCAACACCCACAGCCAATCATGAGGGAATATGCAAATTACTAGAACAAAGATGGGATGGCCACGGAGCCAGCTGGAATGGGTGGGAGAATTGGGTTGCTCCAGGCCAAGCGTTCTTAATTGCCAGTGGCAACCTAAGCTTTCCACTCACCCTGGCAGGCCACTTTGAAAAGGGAGTTTATGGTTGGTGGTCATGGAGCCAGCCTGAGTGTGTAGGAGGCTTGGGTTGCCCAGGCTGGCCACTGAGGGAGGGGCCTGCAAATGACCCTCAGGCTCTTATTGAGGCTGGCCAAACCACCATCGGTTGTGGGTCCCCACTGGGGTGTGTGGCCAGGCCTCAGCCCCTCACCCAGGCTGGCCATGCCCCCCAGCGGGAACCCTCTGGGGCATGGCAGGCCTGCAAACCACCACAGGCCCCTAGTCTAGGCCACCCCATCCCAAAGCAGAAGCACCACTCTGCTCCAGGAAACCTTCAGGTCAAACCAGCCAGCCCCCACCCATTCACCAGGCCTCTATCTATACTAATAAAAGGGTAATATGCTAATTAGATTGGGAGACCTTCCAGGAGACCTTCTGAATGTTCTTCTGGACAAAGCCATGGCGGCAGGTAGAGGAGGTTAGGGGACAGTAGGGGATGACAGTTGTGGGTAATTAGACCAGTGGGGGGGCATTGGAGGTGACCAAGCTGGAAGTTGTGGGCAGTTGGGGGTGAGCAGGCCATTAGTGGGGGTCATTTGGGAGTGATCAGTCTGGCAGGAGGGGGAGTTGAGGGTGAGCAGGCTGGAAGCAGTGGCAATTGGGGGTAATCAGGCTGTCAGGTATGGCAGTTGGGGGTGATCAGGCTTGTGGGGGGCAGTTGAGGGCGAACAGGCTGGCAGACAGAGTGGTTAGGGGCAATCAGGCAGGTGAGTGGTTAGGAGCCAACAGTCCCAGATTATGAGAGGGATGCCTGAATGTCAGTTAAGGCCCAATCCTTTGAGGGTTTCCAGATTGGAGAGGGTGAAGGCTGAGGAACACCTTCTCCCCCCATGCACGAATTTCATGCACCGGGCCACTAATATATATAAAAGCCCAGTGACCAGACCAATGGAACTACCAGAACTACCAGAATTACCGGTGGCTATGACATGTACTGGGAGGCCAACCAGCCTGATCTGGGCCCCAATAAGCACTCTTCCACCTTTCTCTTAGCTGGCTCAGCCCTAATCAGCCCCAACACCTTAATCAGGGATATGGCTGGTCGGCCAACCGCCTTTGCACCCTCCTGCCCCCCACTGGCCCTGACCTACTGGCCCCCATCAAGGCAGGCTGCTGGACCCCACCCATGCATGAATTTGTGCACTGGGCCTCTAGTGTTATGTAGAAGTATGTAACCTTTTGAGACCAGCTTTTTTTTTTTTTTTAGTACAATGCCCTTGAGATCTATTCATGAAATAGCATCATGTAGCAATACCTCACCCCCCTCAGTAATATCTCATGCTATGGATATATCACCTTGTTAAACTGTCCACCTACTATAGCACATGCTGGTTGTTTTCAGTTGTTTTGTGCTATTGCTAATGGCATTGCTATAAACAATGATGTACAGGTTTTGTGTGTGTGTGTGTGTGTGTGTGTGCATGTCTTCATTTCTCTGGATAAATGCATGGAAGTACTATTGGGTCATATGTAAGTATAGGCTTAGTTTTTGAAGAAACTGTCAAACTGTATTCCAGAGTGATTGTTCCATTATACATTCACATCAGCTACATATGAGTGATCTAGTTCCCCCAGAAATTCAACCTTTCTGGTCCTTAGTATTAATCTGCAAAATGGGGAAAATATGTTCTTCACAAGGTAGTTTGAGATGTAAATATGTTTATCTCCCTCTTTAAAAATATTATTGAGTGCTTACCACGTGACAGGCATTGTACTAGACACTTTGGATTTAATGGTGACTAAGTCAGGATCCCTGATTTCAGTAAAGTGATAACAGTTTGAATAAGAAGAGTAAAATGACATAAAATTTATTTGACCACATGCAAGATATTTTATATTAGGTTCCAGGATCTCAGGAACCCTAGAAGATTGCTATAGGTCTTAGCATTTAACAGCAGAGAGATGTAGGCGCTTGTTCAAAGTTAGAGTCATAGCCAGAATGTTAACCGAGATCTGTCTTCACAGTATTGCTTGTTACCTTATGAGGGATAGTTTCTGTTAAAACACCTAGTACAAAATCAAACACTAAATGTAAACAATAGTTATAAAAGCTGTCATTAATATCTATATTTATATTATCAGTAATACAATAACTTGTAAGCTTAATTTTTTTTGCATTTTTCCAAGCAAGCTACTAGTGTTTACTTTAATGGCCAGAATAAGGTCAGCAGAGTTTCCGCTTCCATCATTGTCAACATGATATACATTATGTTTAGAATGTAGACATGAAGGCACTGTGAGGTCCTTATCTTAGATTTCTAGTGCTGTTTACTAAATAACCACAAATGTAGTAGCTTAAAACAGTACCCATTTATTAGCTCACAGATTTGTAGATCACAATTCTGGTTACATTGTAGCTGGGTTCTAAAAGAAAGGCATTGTCCAGACTGTATTCTCATATGGGTCCTGTTCCAAACTCATAAGATTCTGGCAGAATTTAGTTCCTGGTGACTGTAGGACTGAGGTTCCTCTTTCTATGCTAGATGTGTACTGTGAGCTTTACTCAGATCCTAAAGATTGTCCCATTCCTTGTCATACAGCCTCTTCCAACTTCAAGCCAGCAAAGGAACATCCCCCTTTCATTGAACCCTGTGACATGTTGAATTTCTTATGCCAGGAAGAGCACAGATCCTGTTCAGGACTCACTTGACTAGGTCAGCCCTCTCTAAGGACAATCTCTTTTTCTTTAAGTCAACTTATTGAGGACCTTAATCACACCAGCCAAAATCCCTTTGGTCATGTGACAACAATCCGGACAATGAAATCCATCCTATTCACAGTCCCACCTGTACTGCAAAGGAAAGAAATTACAAAAGGCTGATTGCAGGAATTATGGGTTTGATTAAGTAACTGAGACTATAGCCAACTCAGCGCCTCAGAAAAGCCATCACAATCCTAAACATTCACATTAAAATTTGGCTTGAATTTTAGTGTAACTTTTATTGTGACCTTCTTTTGTGGAAACTTATGTTCTTTGGGTTTGTGAGTTTACCTTGTACAGACATATGTATCTCAGATATGTTGCAGGTTTGGTTCTCAACCACCAGAACAAAATGAGCAATAAAGCAAGCTGTGATACTTTTGCTGGTGGAGGTTTTGTCTTTCAATTAGTAATAAAGGCCACATAAATGAAGCATAAAAAGCAAAGCACAATAAAATGAGGTATGCCTGTATGTATTTGAAGAAGCCCACTAAATTGATTGGAGTGACTTAATCATTTTTTTGGTTATCCCAATTTGTACACAGTGATAAGAGAAATGAAGTGTTGAGTTTTATAATACTTGAACTTGGCAATAAAATTTAAGCAATCTCTTTATAACCTTTCCTTGTCTTTTCACTAAAGGAGTTTATCTTCCTGGGAACCACTCTACCTGATTAGGAATTGGGAGAGATTAGCAGGCACAGTTTTAGCCATACAGTGAGTGGAATTACAGCATGGAAACCTTTGGTTTATTTTTCTTAATCTTGAGGTGGAATACTATCTGATAGTATCTGATATTGTTCATAATTTTTTTAAGCTTTATTTACTTACTAGAGGCAAGATGCATGAAGATTTGTGTAAGAATGGGCATTCCTTCCCCTGGCTATCAGCACCGCCTTCACTCTAGCTGGAGCCACCTTTCCACCCACTTTTCCATACTTCCCAGAGGCCTGGATCAGCAGGGGCAGTGTGGCACACCTGAGTCATTGCCATGGGGATGACACAAGCATTCTGCCCTTGGCTGCTGGGCACCTGTGTATGCAAATTAACCCCCATCTTTGTTGGGTTAATTTGCACATTCACTCCTGATTGGCTGGTGGGCATTGTGAAGGTACAGTCAATTTGCATCTTTATCTTTTATTAATGAAGATTTTTTAGTGCCATTGAAATTTAGAGAGCTCAGGGGAACCTTAATGAAAGGACTATCTTGCCTCCTTCTCCTGTTGGGGAACAAGAGTTAAAGTCATCTATTAATACTACCATACTAACTCAACAGCTTAATGGTAATGTAAGTGGTTTCATAGAAAAACTTTGGGTTTCTCATCATAATCTCATTAATTTTTTGAACATCAGAGTCAACAATATTCTCACGTTAAAAAATTAGAGACAGAGAGAACTAAGATGGCGGCAAAGGTAAAACACCTATTTTGCCGTCATAATCAGCAATTTTAATACTACAACTTAACGAAAGAACAAACACTTTCCAGAATCACCAGAAAGCCCGCCGAGTGAAAATTCCACAAATAAAAGTGAAAATAAGACACTGTGACTCAGAGGAGCAGCAGTGAACAGGATTGAAAGATTCGCGCAGAGAGAGGTTTGGAGTGCGAGCTGCGGAGAGGGCGGGCGGCTGAAAACCGGCCAGTATTCTCGAACGGGGAGACAAAGGCATCCCACTGGACTGATTCTCCAGCTCTGGGCGAAGTCCAGAGAACCCACTATCATACGGGGTGAAAACTGGACAGTGGGAGGGCACGCCGAAGTTCGGGTGCTGCTGGGTCTCCCGGCTTGTGGAGAAGGCAGCCTGCGTGCGAACAGCTCGGCTGCGTGATGGCACAGAGAGTGCACCTCGACTTGTCTCTCATTCAGAAAACCGCCAGACTGCTTTGTTTTATGACCCTGGGTGAGACATTGCGCATGCAGACTCATTTTGGGAAAGTCTGAATTCCCCGGCAGCCGATGGAGCTCGGCAGTGGCTCTCTCTCAGAGGTGCTGGCAGCCATTGCCCCCTCCACAGAGTCCCCGGGGCTGCATAGGGTGGAGCTAAAGCTGTATGCTTGGCCCGGAGACTCCGCCCACCCAACCTGAGCACAGCTGAGCTTCACAGACAATTGGCCTGGAGGTCAACCTTCCAAGTGCTAACAACGATTAACTGAGCTTAAATTCAGCAAGACTGTGCAGCCCATATCCACCTCAGGTAACTGGGGAGGCTGAGCCACTATCCCTAGTAGGAAGTCTACCACACAAAGCTAATTGACCAACTCAGGGAAGCAGCCACCATGCAGCAACATGGAAAGAAATCAGATGTGAAAGAAATGGAGGAAAAAAAATGGCTGGACATGGAATTCAGAACCATGGTTATAGGGTTTTTTAAGAGGCTCCAACAAAAGATCGAGGCCTATAAGGAAATAAGCAAGTCCACAAAGGAAATGAATGAGTCCTACAAGAAAATGAACAAGACCCGCAAGGATATAAACGAGAGCTGCAAAGAAATGATCAAGACCAACGTGGAAATGACTGAGTCCTACAAGGAAATGAAAGAGACCCTCAAGGATATAAAGGAGACTCTCAAGGATATGAAAAAGGACCAACCAGAAATTAAGCATACACTGACTGAAACAAAAAATATTATACAAAGACCTAAAAGTGCTCTGGAGCACCCCAAGAACCAAGTTAAAGATTTGAAATACAAAGAGGTAAAATCCACTCAGCTGAAAAAGCAAGAAACCAAAAGAATCCAAAAAATTGAAGATAGTGTAAGGGGCCTCTGGGACAATCTCAAGCATACCAACATCTGAATTATAGGGGTGCCAGAAAAAGAGAGAGGCCAAGACAATGAAAACCTATTTGAAGAAATAGTGACTGAAAACTTCCCACACCTGGTGAAAGAAATTGACTTAAGAGTCCAAGAAGCGCACCGAACCCCAATATATAGGAACCCTAAGAGGACCACACCAAGGCACATCATAATTAAAATGCCAAGAGCAAAAGATAATGAAAGAATATTAAAAGCAGCAAGAGAGAAACAGTTGGTTACCTATAAGGGAGCACCCATACGATTGTCAGCTGATTTCTCAACAGAAACGATGCAGGCCAGACGGGAGTGGCAAGAAATATTCAAAGTGATGAACAGCAAGAATCTACAACCAAGATTACTCTATCCAGCAAAGCTATCATTCAGACTGAAGGTCAGATGAAGTGCTTCACAAATAAGAAAAAGCTAAAGGAGTTCATCACCACCAAACCAACATTATATGAAATGCTGAAAGATATTCTTTAAGAAGAGGAAGAAGAAAAAGGTAAAGATGAAAATTATGAACAACAAATACACATCTATCAACAAATGAACATAAAAATCAAGTGAATTGATAGGCTGTTGAACAGGATAGACTGGTGAGTATAACAGAAACATGGACATAGAGAGGGAATGGACTGACAATTCTTGGGGAGAAAAGGGTTGTGGGAAGTGCAGCAAGAGACTGGACAAAAATCTTGCAACAATGGGAGAGAACAGTGGGGAGGGGGAGGTGAGGGTGGAGGGTGGGATAGGTACAGGGTGGAGGGGAGCTATAGGGGGATAAAAAGGGGAAACAATGTAATTAATAAACTGAACAATAAAGATAAAAAAAATTAGAGACGGGTAACACATTCTCGTGAATTACAGCAGAGATTTTTAGCCGTGATTTTAAACTGAGAGTATCATGGACAACACCCCCACCCTCCCCGCACCTCCCTTCAAAACCATAAAAATGTATACTTATACTTACCATGGGGAATGTATTAAAATCTTGCAGTGGAATCTGAGACTAAGGAGTGTGTGAAGTTTGAATAAATCCTCAGTGATTCTGATAAGCATCATTTAAGAATCACTTACATCATGTTTGGTGTTCTATAATCCCACCCTCTTCTGTCACTGAGCATTTTTCACACTTCTTTATGCACAGAGACTTGCACTCTAGGTTATTGGTCATTCACACTTTTTACAGACCTGCTTTGTATGATGAGACTGTTGCTTCCTAAAAGTCTCTTATTAGGCCGTTCCAGTTCTGTCCATCAAGAAAATTTTGCAATCCTGCAAGTTCACACTTACTAGGATGGCTGTAGTATTTTTCTCCAAAGATTATTTTTCTTTAAGGAAAAAAACCTTTGTCACACCATCAAAAACATCCCAGATAGTTTTCCCAAGAGTTGAGGTAATCAATCATGTGGCCTCTTATTCACCTGATTTAAGAGTACTACATTTTCTATTTTTGTTCATCCTCAACCAGATCATATATTTCCATTGCTTTTTTTCCCTGAGAATGGAAGATGGAAATGTGGAAGTAGGAGAGGGATAAAGGGAGATAAAAAGAAAGAGAGAGGAATAGAGAGAGAGAAGGAGAGAGAATCATCCAAGTAACAAAGACACTTTGTGGCACATGCGCTGACATGCCCAGGCATCAATCCTGCAATCCGGGTGCATGTTTTTTGTCTGGAAATCAAACCAAGGACCTTTCCTGCTCAAACAGATGCCCTAACCACTTAGCAAATCCTACCAAGTCAATATTACTCCATTTTCTGCACAAAACTACATGAGGTACCTAGCCATAACAATTCCTAGCATAAAACAGAGAACCATTCTAACTTTAAGTGTGCGGGTTGTGGACAGTCGTTCCTGGTAACTCCTCAGCTCTAGTGTGTGCTGTGATCTCAGGGACAGCTGGAAGCCTTATTTAGCCAACCTGTTTCCCTGTGGTACACAGTGTCCCCAATGCTCTAAATCGGATGGGTGATTCTTTTGTATCCATATACCCAGCAGTTGGAGGAGAAACCAACAGTCCCTTTGGTAGCCTCAGGGTGTCTAAGGGACCATTCTCATCATGACCACCATAATTATGAACCATTGTGTTAGTGAGCTATCTCTTTTCCTTTCTTTTTTAAAAAAATAATTAACAAATAAGACCGTCAAATTTCACTGGAGCAATGCCTGCCTTCAGTACTTCAATACATTTATTAACCCTCTTCTGTTTGCCCTGTTGAATGAAAAGTCTTAGAGGAAGGAATAATTTAAAAAAACTCTCTGATTAAAAAAAAAGAAAATACAGAGGGAAAGAGGTTTACACAATGAAACCATGAAAAGTTACATGGTATATAATGCACTGAGAGTGGAAATGTTATTTCCTGGGTGCTATTACTATGAGGATGGAGTGCGGTGGAGGAGATGCCATGGGTGGAGGATTTGGAGAAGTGGGGTGTTTTGGTGGGAACTTGCTTTCTTCTCCAGCAGGCATGAGAAAAACAACCAAAGGAGCAGACAGGCTATGCATCCATTAGAGTAGCCACCAGAGACTGACTTTGTGACAAGAGAGTTCGTCATTTAGGATAAATGTTACTGGCAGTTTTACAAGGTCTTTTGCTTCATTTAGAATGTTGAGCCTATGCAATTCAGTTAGATACTGAAAGAAAGTGAAGGGATTAGTAAAAAAATCATGCTGTGTGGCAATAGCCAGAGGTAAAGAGGGCAGGGGAAGGGAGTATAGGTGGAGGTTGTCAGAGGGAAGAGGGAATGGGGACAGAAGGATGCAGAGAGTAGAGGATATTTCATTGAAATGTAGACTTGAAACTGGTATAGTTTTGGGAACAATTCTCACTCCAATAAATTCTTTTTTTTTCTTTTTATAAAAAGAAAGCCTCGTTTATACTGTGCCTTGTAGACACATTTTCAATTCTTTTTTTTTTTTTTCCAAACAGAAGAGGTCGGTGGAGGGAGGATCCTGGGACCCAGGATGGAACAAGAAGGAGGACAGGAACCTTGGCGGGGGGGAGACAGTGAAGACCCAGTTAACCAGGGCACACACTCCATGTCTCTCATGGAGAGGGGGGCTGGACCCTACTGCTGGGATGGTGGTGGGGAAAGGCCTGGCTTACCCTTGAACCCTGGCCTTCTTCACCTCCCTGATTAGGGTCTTGGCTGAGCCTCAGGGAACTTGGACTAGTCCAAGAATCTGAGGGTCTCCCTTCAGTGGCCCCATTGGCTGGGCTGGGAGCAGGTGTCAGAGGCTAGAGTTTCAGAGCACAGCATGCAGCCTGGGTGGAGGGTCCAGCCTGTGGTGGGCGGCAAGGCAGGCTTTTGACTGTGAGGCTGTTGGCTCCTCCAGACACGGCACTGGCTGTGAAGGCAGAGGCAGCCCCTTTGTGGGTGCAGTGTGACCCCTGCCTAGGTGAGTGGCGGGGATCCTGGCTCTGAGGGCCCCAAGGTTGAGATCTTTGCCTGGATGGCCCCTCACTTCCCTAGAGAGGGTGGCCAGTGCTGGAACATGGACTCTGGATGCCTGGCTGCAAAAGTGGGAGGCCTGGGGGGGGGGTGGATACTCACAGCCTTCCTTCCTTCCTTCCTTCCTTCCTTCCTTCCTTCCTTCCTTCCTTCCTTCCTTCCTTCCTTCCTTGTTTCCTTCCTTTCTTCTTTCCTTCTTTCCTTCCTTCCCTCCCTCCCTCCCTCCCTCCCTCCCTCCTCCCTCCCTCCCTCCCTCTCTCCATCCCCCACTCCCTCCCTTCCTTCTTTTCTCTTCCTGCTCTTCACTTTCCCTGGTGAAAGCCAGCTTATCTTCCCCGGCTTTGGGCCTACAGACACAGGCACTAGGAAGACTCCAATGGAACACCTCTTGGGGAAATTAACTAGAGAGAAAGGGCAAGATCAGAGATGAGTGGGTGTCAGCTGTTAGGGTCCCCCACTTTGGCACCCCTCTTTCCTCCTAGGCATTTAAATGTACTGGGAATGAAGGTGAGAGAGTGGGAGAGCCTGCTTCTTGAGATGGAAGTGTGCATTTTGGCAAAGTCTGCAAGATGGTAATTTTTTTTCCTATTTGCCCTCCCACATGAACATAGGAGGTAAGGGAGACATACCTGATACAATTAAGTTTTATTTTCAACATACCATTTAATCTGAAGAATCTTTTGCCCCCTCCCCCCTTTAATTTATTTAAACTCTAGAAATAGACTTTCTGGAAACTCTCTCAACCTCCCCACCCCACCAACCACTTTAATAGACTCCAATGAGCATATTCAAGTTTCCTCCTATGTTTGGGGAACAGTTTAATGACAAAGGATAATATGAAGACAATTTGCAGCTAAGTGGAATTTGGTAATTTTCTATGCTAATGACATTTTGGCCTCAAGCTTTTAGAAACTATTATTTTTTTAAAATGTGTGCTTCATAAACCTGAGGAAAGCATGTAATTTTGTGTGTTTGGCTCCATAGACTACCCCTATCACATTTCACATGTAGAGACCCTTTTGTTAAATTTTTCTAAGATGCAAATTGAGTTTGAGTAACAGTAACAAGCAATTTTTATATTTAATTCTAGAATTTGAACTTAATTACATTTAAACTGATTATTAGCCTCACTGTGATATTCATAAAGCCTTGTGACTTAGGCTGTTTTCAAGATGCTCTTAAGACCCTGCTTACCACTTTCCCCATTCTCTAAAACTCCTCAGATGTTAGAGCTGTTTATAATCACTATGTCTATTATCTGAAGGGTTGATATTAGATAAAGAAGAGTTCCCTGTCATTATCATTAATGGCTCATTGCTGTTACTATCAAAATAACTAAAATAATACTGTTTTCACAAACCTGTTTTCTGATCAGAATGCAAGTTGAACCAGATTATAAATTGTGATGTGATATTACTAAATCAGACTGTAGGCATCAACATCTGCAGAATAAAAATGATAGGAGATCCAAGATGGTGGACGATGGGATGGTAGTCAGAAAGATAGTGAGAGAGAGAGTACCAAAGAAGAGTGGGTGGATGAATGGGGAGTGTATGTATTTTTGAGTGAGGGACAGTTATATTCCATAGGACTACCAGGGACTGATGGGCCAGCCTCGCCTGACTGGAAGCCTCTGCTACTTCTGAAATCTCTTCTGGAGTGGCCTGCTCTGCCGCAGAGACTGTGCCATCTTGAAGAGGAAAGCGGCTGTAATGAGAAGCCCAGTTTTGTCCTCACCTGGGGAGACCTCGGATACCTACCAGGACCCTATATCCACAATGCCCAGGGATGATCTGCCTCAACTGCAAACCCAAGAACACCAAGACTCCATACTTCACTTTTTTCTTTTTTTATTTTACTTAAGAAACTAAATTTTCCCCTCAATTTATTTTACTTTTTTATTATTTTAAAATTATTACTACTATTACTTTACTATTTTTAACATTTCATTTTATTATTACTTTTTGGATTAATATCTGTATCTTATTTTGTATTTTTATTTTTTATCATTATTTCATTCTATCTCAATTTTTTCTTTATGCTAACATTTTCTTCCTGACTTTTACCCCTTTTCATCCCCTGTTTCTTCTTTAGTTTTTCCTCTATCATTTCTTTTTATTCTCTGTTAAAATTTGATCTTACTCATATATCTGATTTCCTCTCCCTTGCTCCAAGTACATGTACACTTCTCTTTTCTTTCTTCGCTAGTCAAAATTTTATTTTTATTTTTCTTCCTTCCTTCCTTCTTTCCTTCCTACCTTATTGTTTGTTTGGTTGTTTATTTTTTATGCTTTTGTTTCTCCTTTCCTCACTTGTTCTCTTATTCTATTTATAGCTTAATTAGTTTCAATCACCAACTCAGGCCTTTCTGCTCTCTAATCTCCTTTCCCCAAAATAAATAAATACAAAGATAGATTAAATAATATATATAATATTTTAATATATATTTAATTATTTTTATTTATTTTATTTTTTAATATTTTGTTCTTTACTTTTTATATTATATGCTCATGCTATTTATACTTCCCCTATACTGAATTGTAGCCATTTGCTCATTCATTCAATTCCTTAACCTTACTTTTTGGAAATAAGCTCTGCATATTCAGATTTAGCTTCCCTCCTTCTTTTCTGAGTGTTTGTTGTTGCATTAGTCATTTATTTTTTGGAGTTCTTCCAATAAAAATATTTTTTCCATGTCTTTTTTTCCTATCTTACCTTTTTTTCCCCTTTTCTCAATATGATTTTTAGCACTTTTTTATGTCCCATAATTCTCTTTTCTCTGGAGGTCACCTTTATTTGGGGTTATTGGCATCATGAATGTATTTATATTTTGTGACCTCTGTATTGTGTCTTGTCCAGTTGTATTTTGTACCTTTAAGTCAATGTGGTAGAGTGTGAGCCACATAACCAGACATCCTGAGAGGGGAAAAAATGGGGAGACAAAGAAACAGCCCCATATGAAAGAAAAAGTAGAAATCAGCTGAAAAGAAAGTAAATGAAATGGAACCAAGCAGTTTGTAAGAGAAATAATTCAGAGCAATGATCATAAGGATTCTGAAAAAGGTGGAAGACAAATTCAACAACATGTGTGAGAATCAAGAGGAAATGAAGAAGAACCAAGAAGAAACAAAGAATTATATGGCTTCAATAATGAACACAATAGAAAGCATCAAAGATAGACTAGAAGAAGTTGAGGACCTAGAAGACAAGGTAAGAAAAAATACCCAAGGAGAGCAGCAACTGAAAAAAAAAGCACTTAAAAACAAGAAGAGAACCTAAGGGAGCTTTGGGACAACACAAAACTAAACAACATCAGCATAATAAGGGTATCAGAAGGAGAGGAAACTTACCAAAGAATATAAAACCTATTTGAGGAAATCATGACTGAAATCTTCCATGATATTGGGAACAAAAAAGTCACACAACTCCAAGAAGTTCACTGAGTCCCAAACAAGATGAACCCAAAAAGACTGACACAGAGACAAATTATAATTAAATTGGCAAATACAGTGACAAAAGAAGAATCTTAAAGGCTGCCACAGAGAGACAGAAAGTTACCTATAAGTGATCTCCAATCAGGCTATCAATTGATTTCTCAACAGAAACAAATGATGCCAGAAGGGAATGGAATTAAATATGCAAAGTCAAGCAAAGCAAGGACCTGAATCCAAGAATACTATATCCAGCAAAGCTATAATTCAAAATTGAAGGTGAAATCAGGATATTCACAGACAAAAAAATAGGACTAAGGGAGTTTATTACCACCAAACCAGCAATGCAAGAAATGCTAAAGGAACTGCTATAAAAAGGTGAAATAGAAAGGGAAAAAAGACCACAGGCATAAAGAATAAAAAATGGTATAAATAAGTACCTATCAATAATAACTTTAAATGTCAATGGCTTAAATGTACCAATCAAAAGACATAGGGTAACTGAATGAATAAGAAAACATGACCCATATAAAAAATTACAGTGAAAACACAAGAATCTAAAAACTATGAAGCACAGTGAAAGCAGTCTTGAGAGGGAAGTTCATAGCTCTACAAGTCTACCTCAAAAACACAATTCAAAAATGGCAATAAATTATATAACTCTATAACTCAAAGAGTTAGAAAGAGAACAACAATAAAAGTCCAGTGTAAGGAGAAGGAAGGAATAATAAAGATCAGAGCAGAGAAAAATGACATAGAGACAAAAAAATACAAAGGATCAACAAAACCAAGATCTGGTTCTTTAAAAGGATAAATAAGATTGATGAAACTCTACCCAGGTTCATCAAGAAGCTAGAAAGAAGACCCAAATAAACATAATTGGAAATGAAAGCGGTGAAGTAACAAATGATCTCACAGAAATAGAAAGAATTTTGAAAAAAATACTTTGAGCAACTTTATTCCAACAAACTGGACAAACTAGATGAAATGAATATATTCTTAGAAAAATATACAAGATCCCAAAATTCAATCAGGAAGAATGAAAAAAACCTGAATAGGCTACTAACAACCTAAGAAATTGAAGCAGTAATAAAAAATCTTCTAGCAAACAAAAGCCCTGGTACAGAAGGTTTTATAGGAGAGTGCTACCAAGCATTCAAAGAAGAACTAAAACCTATCTTCCTCAAACTATTCCAGAAAATTCAAGAGGAAGGCACACTTCCAAGCTCTTTCCATGAAGTCAGCATTACACTAATTTAAAAATCATATAAACACACCACAAAAAGAAAAGTACAGGCCAATATCCGTGATGAACATAGATGCTAAAATCCTCAACAAAATTCTACCAAATCATATTCATCATTACATTAGAAAGATCATACACCATGACCAAGTGGGATTTATTCTGGTGATGCAAGAATGGTATAATATCTGCAAATCAATTGATGTGATTCTTCACATAAACAAATTGAGGGACAACAATCACATAATCATATCAATCTATGCAAAAAAGCATTAGACAAAACTTAATAAACTTTCTTGATAAAACCACTCAGCCAAAGATCAAATAGAGGAATCAGATCTTAACATATTAAAACTCCTATATGACAAACCTACAGCCAGCATCATAATCAATGGGCAAAAATTAAATCCATTTCTCCTAAGAAAAGGAACAAGGCAGGGATTCCAACTTTCACCACTCCTGTTCAATAAAATACTTGCTTACCACGGCATTAAGACAAGAAGAAATAAAAGGCATCCAAATCAGAAAAGAAGAAGTAAAACTGTCTTACAGATGATATGATACTGTCCATAAAAAAATGCCAAAGAATCCATTAAAACGCGACTAGACTTAATAAATGAATTCAGCAATATAGAAGGATATAAAATTAACACCCAAATATCTATGACCTTTTAATACACCAACTAGAGGCCTGATGCACAAAATTCATCCATGGGAGGCTTGGGGTGTCCCTCAGCCCAGCCTGAACCTTTTCCAATCTGGAAACCCTCAAGGGATGTCTGACTGGCATTTTGGCCCGATACTACCAGACATCTCTCTTACAATACACGACTGCTGGCTCCCAACTGTTCTCCTGTTTGCCTTCCTGATTGACCCCAACCGCTTCTGCCTACCAGCCTGAATATCCCATAACCACTACCCTGACAGCCTGATTGATGCCTAACTGCTCCCCTGATAGTTATTTTGCCCCTAACTGCCCTCCCCTGCAGGCCTGGTCACCCCTAACTGCTCTCCCCAAAGGCCTGGGTCCCCCCCCCCAAACTGCCCTTCCCTACAGGCCCAGTCACTCCAAACTTTCCTCTTCTGCCAGCCTCATCATCCCTAACTGCCTTCCCCTTCAGGCTTGATCACCCCCAATTGCCATTTCTTGCAGGCCTGGTCCTTCCCACCTGCCCTCTCCTGTTGGCTGGATCGCCCACAACTGCCCTCCCTTATAGACCTGGTCCCTTCCAACTGCCCTCCCTTGCTGGCCATCTTGTGATGGCCATCTTGTGTCAACATGGGGGTAGAATCTTTGACCACATGGGGGTAGCCATCTTGTGTGTTGGAGTGATGGTCAATCTGCATATTACTCTTTTATGAGATAGGCTAGAGGCCTGGTGCATGGATAGGGGCCAGCTGGTTTGCCCTGAAGGGTGTCCCAGATCAGGGTGGGGATTCCCTTGATGTGTGGGACAGCCTGGGTGAGGGGCAAGTGATGGTTTTCAGGCTGGCCATGCCCTCCAGTGACCCAAGCGGAGGCCCTGGTATCTGGCATTTATTTATCTTCTACAATTGAAACTTTGGAGCCTGGAGTGGAGCCAAGCCTCTGGCTCGCTTTGTGGCCACAGCCATTTCTGTTGGGATTTATTTACCTTCTATGATTAAAACTTTGTAGCCTTAAGTGGAGGCCAGGGCAGGCCAGAGCAGGCAGAAAGCTTGGCTTCCTCCATCGCCCTGGGAAACCCTAGCTTCCTGCTCTCTCCAGCTCCGTGGCTGCCACCATTTTTGTTGGAATTTATTTATCTTCTATGATTGAAACTTTGTAGCATTGAGTGGAGGCCTGGGCCATCCAGGGTGTGTGAAAAGCTTGGCTTCTTCCATCGCCAGGGAAACCCAACCCTCCTTCTTGCTCTTTCCATGACTGCAGCCATCTAGGTTGGGGGTAATTTGCATACTTCCTCCTGATTGGCTGGTGGACATGGCTGGTGGGAGTAGCTTTTGGGTGTAGCAGAGGTATGGTAAATTTGCATATTACTCTTTTATTAGATGGGATATTCAACTTACAAAAAGAGAAAAAATCGTATTTACCCTTGCACAAAAAACACTGATACCTGTGAATAAACTTAACTAAGGAGGTAAAAGATCTGTTCCTGGAAAACTATAGGACACTGAAAAAAGAAGTAGAGGAAGATATAAACAAATTAAAGAACATAGTGTGTTCATGGATTCATAGAATCATCATCATTAAAATGTTCACACTACTCAAAGCAAACTACATGTTCAATGCAATCCCCATGAAAATACTAATGGAATATTTCAAAGACCTAGAGTAAATACTCCAAAAATGTATATGGAATAAAAAAAGACTCTGAGTAGTCATAGCAATCCTGAGAAAGGAGAACAAAGATGGAGGGATCACAATACCAAATAGCAAGCTACATTACCAAACCATGGTTCTCAAAACTGCCTGGTATTGGCAGAAGAAAAAGAAAACATATGTAAAACTTTATACAGTAAAAAAAGGATAAAAACTATAAATATATTGTTTTAAAAACAACGGTCCTGTTTTCAAGTAAATTAGAATTTCTAGAATGCTACTTTAGGGGAAGATTTCTATTAGTAGTACTTAAGATCATGAATAATAATCACTCATCCTATCTAATAAAAGAGTAATATACAAATTGACCATACCTCCAAATAAGCCATGCCCACAGCCACGCCCACCAGCCAATTGGGAGCAAATTATGCAAATAAACCCCAACCAAGATGGCTGCTGCCACTGAGAGCAGGAGGGAAGCTTGGGTTTTCCCAGCAATGGAGGAAGCCAAGCTTTCTGCCTGCCATTGCTGGCCTAGGCCTCCACTCAATGCTACAAGGTTTCAATTATAGGAGATACATAACCCCAACAGACATGGTAGCAGTCATCAAGCTGAAGAGAGCAGAGGCTACGTTGCCTGGGTGATGGAGAAAGCCAAGCTTCTGTAGCCCTAGCACATAGGCCTCCCCTCTAGGCTGCAAAGTTTCAATTATAGAATTAAAATAAACCCAAGCAGAAATGGCTGTCACCACGAAGTGGCTCTACTCCAGGCTACAAAGTTTTAATTGTAGAACATAAATTAATCCCAGATGCCAGGGCCTCTGCTTGGGTTGCTGGGAGGACATGGCCAGCCTGCAAACCACCATAGGCCACTTGCTCAGGCCACCCCCACACTCCAAGGAAACCACCACCCTGATTCAGGACACCCTTCAGGGCAAACCAGCTGGCCCCCACCCATGCACCAAGCCTCTATCCTATCCAATCCTATCTAATAAAAGAGTAATTTGCATATTGGCCATCACTCCAACACACAAGAGGGCTGCCCGCATGTGGTCAAAGATCCTGCCCCCATGTGGACACAAGATGGCCACCACAAATGGCTTGCAGGAGAGGACAGTGGGAGGATTCAAGCCTGCAAGGTAGGGCAGTTGTGGGCCATCAGACCAGCAGGGGAGAGCAGTTGGGAGGGACCAGGCCTACAAGGGATGCAGTTAGGGGTGACCAGCATGGCAGAGGAGGGACATTGGGGACAAACAGGCTGGCAGGGGAGCAGTTAGACATCAATTAGGCTGGCAGGATAGTGGTTAGAGGGTAATCAAGCTGGCAGGCAGAAGCAGTTAGGGGCAATCAGGGAGGCAGGCAGGTGAGCAGTTTGGAGCTAGCAGTCCTGGGTTGTGAGTAGGATTGGGCCTGAATAGGCAGTCAGACATTCCTCGAGGTGTCCCAGATTGGAGCGGGTGCAGGCTGGGCTGAGGGACACTTCCCTGCCGCCCCCCCCCCCACATGCACAAATGTTGTGCACTGGGCCTCTAGTCTATATTAATAAAACGATAATATGCTAATTAGACCATGAGACATTCCAGATGTCCTTCCAGACAAAGCCATGGTGGTGGGGCCAAGGCAGAGGCAGTTATGGGTGGTCAGGCTAGGAAGGGAGGGCAGTTGGGGGTGATCAGGTTGGCAGGGGGGTGCAGTTGGGGGCAAGCAGGCCCACAGGTAGAGTGGTTAGGAGAGATCAAGCAAGCAGGCAGGTGAGCAGTTAGGAGCAAGTAGTCCCAGATTGCGAGGGGTTTGTCTGACTGCCAGTTTAGGCCCAATTCCACAGGGGTCCCAGATTAGAGAGGATGCAGGCCAGGCTAAGGAACACACCCTCCTCCTCTCCCCCTCCTCCCCCACCCCCCAATGCATGGATTTTGGGCACTGGACAAAACAACCAGATGGATGACCAAAAAACAAGCTGTGAGTGGTGACCAGGCCAGCAGGGGGGTTAATGAGAGACAAAAAAAAAATGAACAGTAGGCTGCATGGGTGATCAGGCCGGCAGGGGAGCAATTGAGGTGACCAAAGCATTGGGAGGTGGCAGTTAGGTGTGACCAGGCCAGCAGAGGGGGCCAGTAGGGGGTGACCAGGCTGGCAGGGGGGCAGTTAGGGGAGATCAGGCAGGCAGGCAGATGATCAGTTAGGAGATAACAGTCCCAGATTATGTGCAATTGCCGGTTTAGGCCTGATCATCTGGATTGGGCCTAAACTGACATTTGGACATCCCATGAGGGGTCCCAGACTGGAGATGGTGCAGACTGGGTTGAGAAGACCCCCCCCCCCACTGTGCACATATTTTGTGCACCAGGCCTCTAGTTGTTGAATAAAAACCAAAGAATTTCTGTGTAATTAATATATCATATGATAAAAGCCCAGCTACCAAAATGGCAGAAAGACCAGAGACTACAATGACCATGTCTCCTCGTGCCAACCAGCCGGTCTCCAGTGAGTGGTTAGGGCAATCAGCAGGCAGGCGAGTAGTTACGGGAAATGAAGCAGGCAGCCAGAGGTGGTTAGGGGTGATCAGGCAGGAAAGTGAGTGGTTAGAGGAAAACATGCAAGCAGGCAGAGTGGTTAGGGGCATTCAGGCAGGCACACAGAGTGGTTTGGGGCAAACAGGCAAGCAGGCAAACGGTTAGGATCCAGTGGTCATGGATTGTGAGAGGGATGTCTGAATGCCAGTTTAAGCATGATCCTCAGGGGTCTGTGTGGGATCAGATCTAAACTGGCAGTTGGACATCCCCCTAGGGGTCCAGATTGTGAGAAGATGCAGATTGGGCTGAAGGACACCCCTACCTTCATGCAATAATTTCGTTGACTGGGGCTTTATTTTAGTTATAAAATGTCACATATAAAGAGATGTTAACAGCATTAGAGCACAAGTAGTTATGAATCAAGATATTTGAGAGCCTGAGTTTAGACTATAGAAGGAGGAAGACAGTCAATGGTCTTTTATAGTCATTTGTACTTTGATTTTTCTTTTGTTACCAGTTGGGCTTACTGCCTGGGACCTTTGTTCATTTGTGGATGCAGAAAAGAGTTTAAGGTCAACAGAAAAGTAAAGCAAAACTGGGTTTATTGAAAATACATTTTAAATGAGGCACCAGTCAGTCAACAGAATGTGGGAGACAAAATAGTGAGAGCAACCAATGGCAAGACTGCTGTAGCTCACTAGGAAGTCAGATTAAAGAGGCCTTGGAGATAGGTTGGGGGGTGAGCCCAGGATGAGCTGCAGCTGCCCATTTCTCATCTATATGCAAGTATCATGGAGACCTTTAGAGGTTAGGGGATATGTGCCTGTAGGGAAAGCAAGGGAAGGGAATGGCATGGGTTTGCTCCTGGGAGGTAGAGTTCATGCTAGGGTGAGCATGGCCCACAAATCCTGGGTCCTAAAAGGGGATTGGATGTGTGGAGCCTTTCACTTGTACTTAGGGATGATTGACTAAAACTGTTTCTCTTCTGGGCATGTCCTTACCATAATGCATACAGAAAAATCCACAGGCATGGGGTCAAAACTAAAATGCAAATATTATTATAATTAGTCCAGAGTTCTAGTAAGGTCACATTGGCATATGAGGTCATGTCCTTTTCGTCTAAGCTTGGGCCCAATACAGGCTGCCTCCAGACCTGCCAACTGTCAGTCTGCTGGGCCGGCCATAGAGAGGAGGTATGAAGGCAAAGTTGGTCCAACCCTTGTTGAGGACCCCAGGGCAGGCCCCACCCCAGCCACTCATTTAATTTTCTATACAACACTTTCAGATTTCTTTCCAAATAACCGGCAATCAAATGCCATTTACTGATAGCCACTACAGTTTTAGTTGACCTTGTAGTAAAATAAGTTATTTAAAATGCCTATTCCATCTAATGATAGCAAAATTTAACCCCCTGTATTGGTTTACAAGATGTAGACTGAATTAGTATGTTCCTTCCCACCCCTATACACCATATATCCAATTATACATTGATTAAAAACACATCAACATTTTCAGTAGTATTCAAAAACTGGTAAATAAAACCTTATTCAATAATGAGTAAGTATATGAACTGTCAGTAGTTGAATGATTTTTCAAAGTGAGTTTTTAAAATCAAGGGTACACATGATTAAAAAACAAGTTTATTGTCTAAGTACAGTAATAATTTGGCTTGCTTTAAATAAGATGTTTTCTTTTCTCTTAAAAATGTTACTTTTAAGCACAAGTTCCTATTTTAAGGAATTAACTGCCTATGTAAAAGTTTTTATTTATGACTCCACCTCAGCAGTTTAGAGGCAATGTCTTAAAGTATTATACTGAACTAGGAGCCCAGTGCACAAATTTCTGAAAGGAACTGTGGACCTTGAGGCTTCGTGGGCACATGGGCTGGTCTCAGGCCATCTTTTGCACCCCTGCCTTGCCCTTATCCCCAGCCTGTCGGCAGCCCAGCTCTCATTGCTGCATCTCCCATGTATCGAAGGCACTGGCACCACTTGCTCCCACCTTCAGCTGGGTCATCACAGGTTGAGAACTGCTGGGTCACCTAAAACCATCAGAAAACATAGATATTTACATTAGGATTCATAACAGTAGTAAAATTACAGTTATGAAGTATTAACAAAAAATAACTTCTCTCCTTCTCAACTTATCACCTACCATTTCTAAATTTATCTATAATATCTTAGCTTACCTTCATCACTCTCTCTCTTCTCACCCAGTTTGAGAATTACACCTATTCACCTTTTTAAGGAACAAGATCACCTGTCTACAGCTCTTTCACTTCCATCACTTTGGAGACCTAACTAATTAGTTTAATTTTCAGTGTTGTATCTGAGATTTTTTCTCTATGATTCTTTTACCATAGCTTGCAGACATGCTTAAGCTTATCCCATATTAAAAACAATTTAAATAAATAAATGAATAAATAAATGAAGAACCAAAAACAAATCTTGCCCTGTTCCTATCCCCATAGTCCTTCCAAAATCACCTTCTCTCTGTTCTCTTCAACTGTCAAATTTAATGAAAGAATAATTGCCTTTTCTTTCTCCCTTCCCATTTATTTCCAATGCAGTATGACTTTTCATCCTGCTAGTCTGTTGAAATTTTACAGATAGAGTACCCAGTGATGTAGTATTTAATCTAGGAGCTATTTGTACTTATAACACTTGATATAGATGTTGTTCATATTAAGAAACTTATTTTGCTGTCTATAGTGGAGGTCTTTGCTGAGTCACGTACTTCTCACTTTCTTAGTTTGTTCCTTTTTAATCCTTTCATGATTATTTGCTCTATAATCATTGGTATTCTCCAATATTTAATTCTATGATACCTGCTCTGATGCTCTGAAAGGACTCTCTGGGAAATCTTGGTTATGCTCATGATTGCAATTATTAGCCATATTCTTGGTCTTTGTAGTTTTCACATACTTACCAAATATTCAATAAATTTGTCTCTTCCTGCCAAACTAAGGAACTCTTCCATCTCACCTGCAACTGAATTAGTTAAAATTTGGTATTAAAATATATAGGTTCATTGTTATATAATCAGGTCTCTAGAAGTAAGAAGTGGAAAGTTCTCTTGAATCATGGAAGAATCATGAATCCTCTTTGATAGGAATTTTTGGATATTCCTTTCTTAGGATTCATACTTTAACTTTTTTACATTTATGAGGAATGTAATGAGGCATACTTGCTGGATCCTGGATTTAATCCAGAGGCTACCAAATGAAGACATTGTCCTTGCTTTTCTACCTTTTGAGCCTAATGGGGAGACCAGTTAATTCAAGTATTAATTACAAGATTCAGTATTAAGGGTAGTGGCAGCACTTGTGAAAAAGTGATGGAAGCAATAAGGAGAGGATGAATACAGTTGAGTAGTGTAGGGGAGGGGAACAGGATTAAACAATTGAAATCTGCTTTATAGGAAGAGCCAAAGTTAGTCCCTTATAGCTGCCATTTATTGGACATTTGCTAAGGACATGAAGGACATTGAGATAAGAATTTTGTGTTCCTTATTTCATTAAATCTTAACAAAATCTCCAGGAGGTATATGCTATCACTTCCCATATTATAGATGAGGAAGCTGAAGTGCAGAGGTTAAATAATTTCCCTAAGGTTATATCTCTAGAAGGACTAAGGTTTGAGCCAATGTCTGACTCCAAAATATGTGTTTGACTTATACCCTCAGAGAAGGGTCAGGGTCTCTAAGCTGGGGAACATTTGCAAAGGCATGGACATGAGAATACATATGCATATTCATGAAATTTCAAGGAGGTCATTATAATTATACCTTGGTTTGGAAATGAGGAAGGACAGGAGGTATTGCTGGACAGAGCCTTGAAGAACCTAGATTTACAATTTAGCCAGTAAAGAGGGAAGTGTATTGTTATATTATAGTGAGCAAAAGAGTGTCCATTTGCATTTAGAACATTTGTTTCTGTAATTATGTAAAACACATTGGGGCTGGGAGGCTGGGATAGGAAAATGTCAACATTGTAGTCAGGGAGCTACTTAAATGGCAATAGTTCAAGGGAGAAATGAGGAATGTCTAATTTATTAATAAAACTGGCATTGCATTTAGGAACTATTAAAGAGCCTGTGTCTACCAAATATTCTTTATGGCTATAAAGAGAGAGAATCCAGTATGATTCTTAGGTCTAGTCTGGTTGACAGCTAAAAGAGATAAAAATACTTTGGGAGGTGAGAATTTGTGGGAAGAGGGAATAATGACTTTTCAAGATGTTGACTTTGATGTAACCTTACTAGGTCCAAGTAGAAATACTCAGCACACAGGTGGCTTTACCAGGTTTTGAGGAGAAAGGTGTAACCTGCTTAAATAAAAGTGTGTAGGTAGTTAGAACCATGAATATGGGTAAATACTGGGGAAGGGAGAGGCGGTGCTGACTATGAAGCCTTTAGGAACACTAATATTTATTGTGAATCATGGACTAGGAAAGGAAGATGGGATGGGTGAACAAAGCAGTAGAAGGAAATTCAGAATCCAGAGATCTAGAGGCCAAGGGACAGGCACAAGGAAGGAGCCACCCACTGGCTCAAAGAACTGTAGAGAAGTTGAGATAGAAAGTGAACCATACAGATTAAATTTTTCACAAGGGATTTTTGGTGGCTTTGGCAAGAGCTGTTGTAGTAAACCTGAAGTGGAGAGATGGGTACTGGGGAGCAGAGATTTAGGAAATGGATTAAGCAGAAAAATGATTGTAGGTTGTTTTTATGTTTCTAGGAACAATAGAGATACATACGAGAGATTTCTTAAAGTTGGTGAATATTTTACATGTTTTTAAAATTTTAAAAACAAAGGAAAAACCTATGTAAATGGAATAGGGACATGTGGGAGGCTGATAATCAAATAGGAAATTTCTTGAGATTGATGGGTGAGGTGGCAAAAATAGAAACTATCTCTTAGATAAAGGGATTCATTTATGAAGAGGAGAAATGGGGGTAAGAAGTGTGGATTCCGGGAGGGGGGGTTGCAGGTCACTTTTAAGGTGAGGATTATTAGACGCTTCTGGCTTATCATCTGGCATTACTGATGGACTCAATCTGAATTAAGAAATGAGAAGAGAGGGCTGCTTTGGAAAGTATGGAGATTATAGTCTCCTGCAGAAGAAGAGAGAGTGAAGAACTGTTACAGAGAGAAACTTTACATGGAACATGTGTAAAAAGATTGAAGACTACCCAAGTGGGCAAAGACTATGACACTTTTCTGTTGTTCCCTAGGTAGCTACACACATTTTCTTAGAAACCTGTCAGACTGATTCCTGTACCCTGCTGCCCTTCCAGAGCACTTTGCTCATATAGGAAGGATCAAATTTACATAATCCTTTGCTATCAAAAGTGCATATCATTCAGCCAAGTGAGAATTTAAGGCTTTGAAAAAATAATTCATACTCCTGCCTCCCATCATTATATCCACACATCCTATCAGAATATTTCAGATCAGGTAACTTTCAATAAATGCTTCCTTTTTTAAAATTCTGAGCCATATTTTACGCATTCTCTGCAATCACATGTTGAGATTCTTCAGGAGTGCAGAAGGAGATGGTTAGGTTGGTGATTGGTTTTCACAGAGATTGTAGAATCCCATATTTTTGCTTTTAATGTAAAATAATTTCCATTTTATTTTTAATTTATTTGTAACCCTGACATCACTGATGGTTGTATTAATACCTTTCTATCTGATTTAGACTGCTATAAGCATATCTTGTTTTTATCAGAATTTTCTTACTCTTGTTAGCTATTTTTGTTCCATTATTTGTTCCACTTCAAACTGTTTCTTCACTTTGCTATTCCATCAGAAGACAGTAGGCAAAAGGAAGAAAACCCAAATTAGATAATTTTATTACTTATGGTGTTTAAGTGTTTATAGAAGATGACGTTGTGATCAATAGTTGTTGGAGTGACACTTTTGGACTACCCTTATTTATTTACTTTTTTCTTTATTGATTAAGGTATTATATAGGTATCATTATCCCTGCATTACAGCCCCTCCTATGCCCGCACTCATGCCCTCACCCCCCTGGGTGTCTGTGTCCATTGGGGTAGGCTTATTTGTATGCATACAAGTCCTTTGGTTGATCTCATCCTCTTACCCCCACCTTCCCCTACCTTTCCTCTGACAGTCTGATCGATTATTCTCTGTGTCTGTATCTGTATCTGTTTTTGTTAATTACTTTATGTTGTTCATTATATTCCACAAATGAGTGAGATCATGTGGTATTTATTTTTCTCTGACCGGCTTATTTCACTTAGCAAAATGTTCTCCAGTTCCATTCATGCTGTTGCAAATGGTAAGAATTCCTTCTTTTATACAACAGTGTAGTATTCCATTGTGTAGATATACCATGTTTTCTTAGTCTACTCATCTTCTGATGGGCATTTAGGTTGTTTCCAAATCTTAGCTATGGTAAATTGTGCGGCTATCAACATAGGGGTGCATATATCCTTTCTGATTGGTGTTTCTAGTTTCTTGGGATATATTCCTAGAAGTGGGATCACTGGGTCAAATGGAAGTTCCATTTTATTTTTTTCGAGGAAACTCCATACTGTTATCCACAGTGGCTGCACCAGTCTGCATTCCCACCAGTAGTGCAACAGAGTTTCTTTTTCTCTTTACTTTACCAGCCCTTGTAATTTGTTGTTGTTGTTTTTTTTTATAATATCCATTCTGAGAGATGTGAGATGGTAGCACATTGTCATTTTGATTTGCATCTCTCAGATTAAGAATTTTGAGCATGTTTTTATATGTCTTTTTCCTTCCTTATGTCCTCTTTCAAAGAGTATCTATTTAGGTCCATTGCCCATTTTTAATTTTTAATTTTTAATTTTTTATGGGTTTTGTTTTGTTTTTCTTAATTTCTTTATTGATTAAGATATTACATATGTGTCCTCATCACCCATTACCCCTTCCAATCCCCTCCTCCCCCCATCACCACTTATGCCCCCGCCCTGTGTCCATGTCCATTGATTAGGCTTATATGCATGCATAAAAGTCCTTTGGTTGATCTCTTCCCCTTACTCCCTCCATCCCCTACCAACCCTCTGAAGTTTTACAGTGAATGCTTTTCTGTCTCTAGATCTGTTTTTGTTCATTGGTTTGTGTTGTTCATTTTATTCCATAAATGAGTGAGTTCATGTAATACTAATCTTTCTTTGACTGGCTTATTTCACTTAACATAATGTTCTCCAGTTCTATCCATGCTCTATTTGAAGCAGACACCTTTTTCTTCTTCTTAAAGAATACCTTTCAGCATTTCATATAATACTAGTTTGGTGTTGATAAACTCCTTTAGCTTCTTATTATCTGTGAAGCTCTTTATCTGACCTTCAATTCTGAATGACAGCTTTGTTGGGTCGAGTAATCTTGGTTGTAGGTTCTTTGCTATTCATCACTTTGAAAATTTCTTGCCACTCCCATCTGGCCTGCATAGTTTCTATTGAGAAGTCAGCTGACAAGCGTATGGGTGCTCCCTTGTAGGTAATTAAGTGTTTTTCTCTTGCTGCTTTTAATATTCTCTCTTTGTCCTTCACTCTTGGCATTTTAGTTATGATGTGTCTTGGTGTGGTTTTCTTTGGATTCCTTTTGCTTGGGGTTCTGTGAGCTTCCTGGACTTGTAAGTGTATTTCTTTCACCATGTGGGGGAAGTTTTCAGTCATTATTTCTTCAAATATGTTTACCATATCTTGCTCTCTCTCTTCTTCTGGCACCCCCATAATTTTGATGTTGGTATGTCTGAAGTTGTCCCAGAGGCTACTTACACTATCCTCAAATTTTTGGATTCTTTTTTCTTTTTTCTTTTTTGGTTGAGTGTTTTTGGCCTCTTGGTATTTCAAATTTTTGACTTGATTCTTGCATTCCTCTAGTCTGCTGTTGGGTTTCTGCAAAATATTTTTTATTTCAGTCAGTGTATATTTATTTTCTAGTTAGTCCTTTTTCATCTCCTTGGGGTTCTTGCTGAGCTTATCAGCTTTTTCTAGGAGCCTCTTGAAATATATTATCACTGTGGTTTTGAACTCTATATCCAGTCGTTTTTTTTTCCCTCCATTTCTTCTGTTTGTGATCTTTTTCTTTCTCTCCCCATTTTCACTGGTTCCCTGAGTTGGTTGGGTAGCTTTGTGTGCTAGGGGTCTCAGCCTCCCATGTTACTTGAGGTGTACACTTTTGGTGCACCTCTTTGTTGACTGTGTATACAGCCTTGTTGTAGATAAATCTTCTTTGTTGTTGGTATCACTGGGAGGAATTGACCTCCTGGCCAACTGACTGTGAGGATCAGCTGTGTCTACTCTAGGAGACAGCCTTCTGCACCTGGACTTTCAAACTTGCCCAAGTCTCTGTGCTCAGTATGGATGGGGCAGAGTTTCTGGCTGGGGCGGAGTATCAGGGTAGAGCTGACATCCTTGGCCTCCAGTCAGCCCTGGCCCACAAAATCACTGGGTCCTAGTGTCTGCAGACAATCGCCAAAGGCATCTCTGTGAGAAAGCTACCCTTGCGTTGCATTTTGCCTGCCACCAGAAAGTCCAGTCCCCAATGGATCCGGAATCTCAGATTTTTGCCTGGCCCCTGGGTTCAGTGCAATTGGAACTCCTTTTCCCTTCCACCAGATGCCAGCCACACAGTCAACAGAATGCCCTCGCTGTGAGCACTCGTGCATGTCCCTGGAGTTCCGCCTCTGGCCAGAGCTTCTTTCTCCTAACAGACACAGCCAGCTACCCGTTTGTACCCTCTGCTCACACTCACACACATGCCTATCGAGGTCTGCCTCTGGCTCTTCCCCTGGAATTCTGCCTGCAATCCAGGTTCTCGCCGTAAGGGCCTGGTTCCCCCAGGTTTTGAGTGCAAACTGAACTGGGTTCAGCACAGCCTGGAGTTTTTGTCTCCTTTCTACCAGAGCACCCCTGTTAGGTTCAGACACCCTGTCCTCTCATGCAAGTGAGTCTCCACCTTACTTGGGCTTTGCAGAGGCTCTGATTATCCGTGTGCTCTTCTATGACCCTCCAATTTCATATCTTCCTGTCAGCCAGCCTTCCCGTGGTTCTGGACAGTGTCCGTTCTGTCCTTCAGTTCTATTCTTGTAATTGTTGTGCAGGGCAAAAACCTAGGTGTTTACCTATGCCACCATCTTGGTTTTCCCTGTTTTGCTTTGTTTTCCTATTGCCCATTTTTTAATTCGCTTGTTTATCTTTCTTTTGTTAGGTTGCTTAATTATAGTGCAATGGTTATACAAGTGATGGATAACCTAGGTGAATTTTATTTGAATTTTATTAACAGCATTAATTCTATTTAAATGGCTTCAGCTTTAAATTTTTGTATATTACAACAAAGGATGTAGTGCAATTAGTACTACCAGTATTTTGTAGGAAATCCATTCTGTAAGCATAAGTTATGAAATTGTCGAATAAGCAAGCTAGAAACATGGTAAAGCCATCTTGGCTTTTAAAGAACATTGACAGAAAAGACACACATATAGGCAATCAGTAATTCTGAAATGAATTAGTGAATATATGCAATTGGTCAATATCCTTACGGAAATAAAATGTAATTGTTCAACCCTCTCTTCCACCAGACCAAAATCAATTGCAGAACAAAGTTTATCTCTCTATGGACAGGAGTAATTTGTATTACTTCTGAGTTCTACAACTTAAAAACACAGTGAAAGGCACAGGCCCCTACAAAATCAGATATTCCCAATGGATCTGTTAGACAATGCCCAGATCCTCACTGAAAGGACACTATCTAATTCTTTTTCCATTTCAAAATTGTTCACTGTATTTTCTGACACTTTTTCTTCTTTTCTAATTCTAACATCACAACCATTTTCTTCTTTCCTTGTTTTATACTATAGCCTATCCCTCAATGCTTCTATCTCATGGAAAATAATTTAGAACCCCAGTATTTTGAAAAAGACAATTGTAAGTCCAGTATTTTCTTGGGGCTTCCTACTATTGGGATGATTAGATCTGTAGAGAACTGGGAAGATATGAGCTTATGAACCACAAGCTTGGTTCAGACTTCAAATTCCCAGAAACATAACAATTTGCATCTTCCAGTCAGAGAAGGTTTAGATCATTGCATAAAAATGTTGTTTTTTTCCATTTTTTAGAGTTTGCCTGCATATATATAGCACAGCATTGTTGAGAGGGCACTTGTTCATGTATTTGTTCCTTTAATATTTGCCACAAATCTGTTAAGCAGTCAAGTGTTCATTTCTGATCCTTTACTTGCAGAGAGTAAATTTATACTCAGGCTTTCTGAATATTGTCTGTTCATATTTTACCATGCATCCTCGCATTTAATGCAATGGGCATTTATCAAATAACTAAAGGCCCAGTGCATGAAATTCATGCATAGGTAGGGTCCCTAGACCTAGGCATTGGTCTTCCAGTTGCTGTCTGGGGCCTTCCTTCATTCCACTCTGCCCCCTGGTGGTAAGTGCATGTCATAGTGAGCGGTCAAACTCCCAGTTGGTCAAACTCCTGAGAGGAAAATTTGCATATTGGCCTTTTATTATATAGGATATGTTACTAGAATAATAACATGGTAGGCCCTCAGTTTTAGTCCCAATTTATATAGAAGAAAGAAATTGTAAGGATGAACTATTAATGTTGATATTTATATTTGTTAGTGCTTTTATTTTTTTCAAGGAAAAGCCAACTAATATCTTAGAAGAGTTAATACATGGCTGAAAAATATGAAAAGAACTATAATTTCTCTACAATCTTGCAAATTTTTGGTGAAAGATGACTGATTGCAATTATATTCTCAATCCCTGTTTTGTAAGACAATTTGGTATTTTATCCCATTGAGAAGTGTTTAATTGAATATACCTACTTAGTAGCAATATCTGTTCTTGATTTCAACTGTGTCCTGGATTTATTTTGAGTGGCTTATTGTTTGAGGAGGAAGAAACATCTATATATTTGAAAATTGTTGTTCTATACTTTTAATGAAATATGGCAGTGAAAAAATGCCTTTCAATTGTCTATAGTTCTTCATAATATTCACATACCAAATGTCCCTTGCTGTCTGTATTTTGCAATTGGAAATAGCCAGAGAATATTTTTTTTTCTCCTTAGCATTCTAACAGTTTTCATCTTTGGGGAAAGATGTGCTGTGATTCATTTTATTTACTTTTTATGTTAAAGTACAGTATAGCTCATCACATTGTTTGGAAAAGCCACCTAAAAATAGAAACGAACTTCATGTGGACTTAGCAAGTTCTGTTTGGAATCAGTACATAGAAGTTGAGACTGAATATAATATTTGGTTTAATTTTCTGTTCAAAGTTTTTCTTGGTAAGAACAATATTTTCTACATACATCAGTGAGCAACAATGATTACTTCAAAGCTTCTGAAACCAAATACACTATACCTTGCATGTTCCAACACAGGTTGCTGAATTTATTCCCAATACTCTTGGTAATATATCCTTTGTATTACTCAGGATGAATAAGGAAAAGTTACAATGGTGAATACCTTCTGTGCATGTTAATATTAAAGCAACTTGTTTCTCTCCTTTACCTGGTCTGCTTATATCTGTAGCTGTACTGTTTAGTTAAGGGGACAACTGAAGCACAAATTACTTTTTTTTTTTATTTTAAGGATTTGTAACATCCCTAAGAGCTTATCCTATAGAATTCTATAGTGAAATGATAATATTTTTCTTTTTCTTTTTCAGTTAAATCTCAACTATTATTTAATATAATTGAATCTGTAGAATATGCTACTGACAATAAAACTGTCTCATCCCATGCTTAGTCACTAATGTGAGGGCAAAGAGCCTTAGATAAATGTTTGTAAAGTAGAAATTCAGAGATAAATACATTTTTTTCTATGATGGAGAGAAAAGTGACTCCCATCCCAACTGTGATTTTTTGAGTGTATACATACTACCAGATGCACTACTAACAGGAAATGCCTCTTTGATGATAGACAAGAGCCATAACTGCCCCAGGAAAATACTAGTATACTTGTACACTAGAACTGACATATTAAATAGAATTAAAATATAGTTTTGATAATAATTTTATAGCCTTCCCTTTTATTTGTCATGCAGTAGCCTGATCCTATTAGAAATAGGGCACAATGGGGCTAGGACCTCCTTTTAATCATTAGGGGTTTATGACTAGTAAATGATTATGTAATGTTTAGCAGCTTTAAAATCATGAGTTTCAATTGCTCTTCTACTTTTCATAATAAAACTTCTTGGCTGTATTATTTGTGAATTGTCAGGTTCTCAAACTTTTGTTCTAAGAACTATTCTGCAAGTGTAAGGGTCCTGGCATCATTTAATCTGCATTTCTTTTTGCTGCTATCAAAAGTGTTCTCTTTCATGTGGTTAATTTTCCATGATTTTTCCAATGATGCATCTTTTTTCATTACCTGCACTTTGGTCAAGGGCTGACAAATCCCAGCCATGCTCCAGCTAGAAAGAATAAATAAGAAGGAGAATCACAAAATCAAAAACCAGATCATAATGATATTTCCTTGAGGCAGCAATGCACTCGGAGGTCCTGGATCTGTCTCTTGCTTCAACAGTGTTTGGACGGAACAGACTCAGGGACGCCGGCTCTTCCAGCCTCCGGCCACTCTTCTGGACCAGCCAGCACACCGATTTTTTTTTTCCCCTACCGGAACAACTCATTGCTGCGCAACCATGAGCTCCCAAATTCGTCAGAATTATTCCACCGAGGTGGAGGCTGCGGTCAATCGCCTGGTCAACCTGCACCTGTGGGCCTCCTATACCTACCTCTCTCTGGGCTACTATTTCATCTGCTAAGATGTGGCGCTGGAGGGCAGGGGCCGCTCCTTCTGTGAGTTGGTGGAGAAGAAGCAAGAGAGCGCGGAGCATTTCTTAAAGCTGCAGAACAAGCGAGGCGCCGCATCCTCTTCCAGGACGAGCAGAAACCTTCCCAGGACGACTGGGGCAAAACTCTGGACGCCATGGAAGCCGCCCTGGCCTTGGAGAAGAACCTGAACCAGGCCCTTTAGGCGCTGCACGCCCCGGCTTCTACCCGTGCAGACCCTCATGTCTGCGACTTCCTGGAGAACCACTTCCTGGATGAGGAGGTGAAACTGATCAAGAAGATGGGCGACCACCTGACTAACATCTGCAGGCTGGCCGGCCCCCAGGCTGGGCTGGGCGAGTGTCTTTTCCAAAGGCTCACCCTCAAGCATAACTAGGAGCTGCCTTTGGAGCCCAGAAACCTTTCAGAAGCCCCCCCTCCTGCATCCTCCTGGTGTCTCTGGCTTTTTCACCTGAGCCTCTTCCCGAAACTTACTAGCCATTCTTCTAACCACCTCTCCCCCGCATTGGACCAAATGAAACAATAAAGCTTTTTGCAGAAAAAAAAAAAAGATATTTCCTTGAGGTTTCCTACTGTGTTGATTTTGTTTGTTTGTTTTCTTGGTAAAGATGTGGGAGAAGAAAGGATCCAATAGAATTAATTTTAAGGCAGCTTTGGTTATAGCACCATGATTGTGCCCTTTCTTCATAGACTTGGGCTGGTGAGTTGCATAAAGCAATAAAGCTAGCTGATGTAAACAATCTGCTTTCTTTTCTAGTCCTTGCCATGCCAGCTGATTACTTTAACCACATACAGGTGTATAATGACTTTTATTTTGAAATATTTATTTAGAACCACTAGACGTATTACTGCTGACAGGATTAGACAAGCCTTTGAGACACTCTGCTTTAGATGAGATCAAACCATTCAGTTGAATCAGCTATTTGCCTTCTATTCTTCTAGAGATTCCTGTTATGAAATGTCTATTACCAGACTGGGAATGGGGTGTTAATTCTGAGGGAATGTTTGACATTGTTTAGGATTAGGAGCCAGGACATGTGATTCTGCAACTTAACTTTGCATCTATTGAACTTGAGAAGTTACTTCACTGGGTCCAAGTTATCTGTCCTCTACATGGGGATGAAAAGAGATTACTGCTTTTATGTATTCTCCAGTCTAACAAGCATCATGAGATCTTTTGTGTACCAGTCCTTTGTAAACCAAAGTACTTTGCAAATGTCAGTTGTCTTCCTGGGACATTTATTTTATCAAGTTGAATGAGCTGTTGAAGCTGGGGTGTCATGAAAGGGGTATCCATGTGGTGCAGCATGGGCAGGAGATGGCGAAGAGCAGAGTTTGGAAGGCTTTTCTGATCGCACATCTCTTCTCCATTGGAAATTTCATTAACTCACAATGGGGGAGGGTGATTTTGGGGTAGAGTATAGGTCACTTAGAGGAGAATTATGAACTCAAAACTTAAAGGCCAGAGGATGGAAACGAAGAAGGATGGGAAAGGAATACCAATCTCTGGGATAAAGAAAAGGTTTGTCATTTTTTTAATTTTTAATTTTAATAAGGAAAATTGAAAGCATCTTCATAAATATCCAACAACCAGAAATTTTTTAAAATGAGATTAGATACAAATGGAAATCTTTGGATATAGTACAGGACCTAATAAAAAAGTTTGATGTCTGATACTGTTATGGACTGAATGTGTGTGTCCTTCAAAATTCATTTGTTGAAGCCCATGTGGAGCTGGGGCTTTTGGGAGATGATAGATTTCTATGAATAGGGGAGAGTGGGGTCACTCTGATCGGATTAATGCCCAAAGAAGAGGAAGAGACATTCCAGCTTCCTCTCTCCACCATGTGAGGACACAATGAGAAGTCTGCCACCTGCAAGCCAGGAAAAAGGCCTCCACCAAGAATTGAATCTGCCAGCACCTTGATCTGGGATTCCCAACCTCCAGAACTGTAAGGAAATGTCATTTAAGCCAGTTCAGTTCAGCTCCCAGCAGCATCTCTCACTTCTGTGTGCAAAGTGCATGCAGGCAAGGCTTCTTTTAAGAGGCGGGGACCTCCAAGCTCCCGCTGGCTCCTGTGCACGTGAGCTGGTGGGTCTATGCTGCAGGCCTTGCCGTTTAGGTTTGGGGGAATGGTGTGGAGGAAAGAGTAGAAAGCTTTTATTTCACACTTAGAGTTTTCTCCTATGTAGACAGTCCTCTTAGCTGAGCATCTCAGAGGGCGATCTGGGCAAGCATCCTAAACTCCCAACAAACTTCTTAGTTAATTATCCTGGCACATTAGGGGAATTTACCCAAATTATTTGTTAGTCTTTCCATGAGATCACCATTGGAAAGCATCAGGTCTTTGGTTTCTTCTCTTTTTTTGCCTGCACTTTGGCACTGGCATCTTGTTCCAATCTCTTTGTTGTCCTTTGCTCAGCAGGTCACACTGCCCTGGGCTGCTCCCCTGTTGTATGCTCTCATTGTGCCTAAACCCAGCTTAGTCTCATTTTCACATTTGTTTTATTTATTTATTTATTTTTATTGATTAAGGTATTACATGTAATTGTCTCTGTGATTATTTGATCTTTGTTTTCAAAGACCCTTCATAAAATAAGAACTATGCTTACTGTTGGAGCCATTAAAGTGCAGAAGTGGTATTTTGTTGTAGAGAATGTAGAAGATTTACCAGAGGTCTCATGCATTTGGCTGTGCACTCATTCTTTTCTGAAATAGTTATAGAATCACAGGATATTTCAAAGATAGAGCAGAAAGGTGCTGTGTACTCTTAGCTAGCTTCACCCAGTGGTTACATTTTATGTAACAGTAGTTGAATGTCAAAACCATCCAGTCCACAGTGGTACAAGGTGTATATATTTCTTTTCCTTTTTATCACATGTGTACATTTCTGTAATGACCACCAAAATCAGAATATAGAACTAACACATTAATACAAATATCTGCCTCGTGCAACCCCTTTATAGTCACTTGCTTCCTTGCTATCCCTAACCTGCCCAGCACAATATTTTCTGTATATCAATACTTTGGTCATTTCCAAAATGTTATATAAGAGTATGTAATCTTTTGATACTGGATTTTTTTCAATCAGTACAATGCCCTTGAGATCTATTCATGCAATAGCTTCATGTAGCAATTTCTCTCCCTCCCCCCCCTCTGTGTGTGTGTGTGTGCGTGTGTGTGCACGCGTGTGTGTGTGTATCTCTCAGTAATATTTCATGCTATGGGTATATCCACACACTATAGCATGTCTTGTTGAATAATCCACACACTATAGCATGTCTTGGTTATTTTCAGTTGTTTTGTGCTATTGCTCAGGACATTTCTATAAACAATGATGTACATTTTTTTGTGTGTGGACATAAGTCTTCTTTTCTCAGGATAAATGAATAGAAGTACAATTACTGGGTCATATGTAAGTATAGGCTTAGTATTTGAAGAAACTGGCAAACTGTATTCCAGAGTGGTTATTTCATTGCACATTCCCATCAGCAACATATGAGTGATATAGTTCCCCCACATCCTTGTCAGCATCTGGTGTTGTCACTGTTTTGCACCCTTTATTTTAGGGAAAAGACAAAAAATCTTCTCTGCCCAAAACGGTTAATTAGGTTCTTGCAAAATTATTTTGATGAATTTACTCATCATGTGAATCCTGGGGATTTTGGCAGCAGAATCCAAAAAGCACTGTTGTGCTTTTTTTTTTGCAAGTCCTATATAATAAAGAGGTAATATGCAAATTGACCATCATACCCTTATAAGATGGTTGCCTATGACCAGGCCAGCAGGGGGATCAGTGAGTGACAACCAAACCGCTGTACAAGCAGGTAGCATGGGGTGACTAGGCTGGCAGGGGCTTAGTGGGAAATGACCAAACAAATGAATAAGGGACCTAGGCTGTGTGGGGTGACCAAGCCAATAGGGGGGTTGGTGAGTGGTGACCAAACAACTGAACAGCAGTGCTGCATGGAATCACCAGGCAGGCAAGGGGGGCAGTTAGAGTGACGAGGCCAGCAGGGGGGCAAGTTGGGGGCAGCTAGGCCAGTAGGGGAGGCAGTTAGGTGTGACCGGGCAAGCAGAGGGTAGCAGTTGGGGGTGACCAGGTCAGCAGAGGGGGGCAGTTAAGAGTGGGAGATTAAGCTGGCAGGGGGGAAGTGAGGTGCAACTAGGCTAGCAGGTAAGGATAGTTGTGGACAACCAGGCCAGCAGGTGAGTTGGTGAGGGGCAAACAAATGATTGAACAGCAGACTGCATGGGATGACCAGGCCAGCGGGGGAAGGGGGGAAGCTGTGAGGGGTGATCAGCCTGGAAGGGAGGGTGGTTGGGGGTGATTAGGCCAGCAGGGAGTTCAGTTGGGGGCGGGGGACCAGGCTGGTAGGGTGGGCAGTTAGGGGTGATCAGGCTAGCATACAAAGGCAGTGAGGAGAGATCAGGCTGGGGGGTAAGGGGTGATAGGGATGACCAGGCAGGCAGTCAGCTGAGTGATTAGGAGTCAGTAGTCCATGATTGTGATAGGGCTGTACAACTGCTGGTTTAGGCCCGATCCCCAGATAGGGCCTAAACCAGCAGTCAGATATCCCCTGAGGAGTCCCAGATTAGAGAGGGTGCAGACTGGGCTAAGGGAACCTCCTGCCCCCGTGCATGAATTTTGTGCACCAGGCCTCTGGTATAGACATAAATTGAAACTAGAAATTGCTTAATAGAGAATTCAACATAGTGGAATGTGGATTGATGTTGGCCAATCTTTGTTCCATTTGGGGTAGAACAAGGACTAAATATATGAAAATATTCTTATTGAGATATAGTTTTATATCTCTCTGGTGCCTGTGTAGTTTATAGTACGATGGAAGTGGCATAGAACTTAAATTTAGAAAGCTTTTTGCTGTACTTCATCATTTGGTAATTTAAGAAAACATAGGTAAGAAATTCAACCTTTCTGGCCCTCAGTTTTTATCTATAAAATGGGGATACTATCTTCATAACAAGATTGTTTAAGATGTAAATGTATTTACCTCCCTCTTACTTTAAAAAGATTTATTGAGTGCTTCCTATGTAAAAGGCATTGCACTAGGCTCCTTGGATTTAATGGTGATTATGACAGGATCCATGATTTCAATGAAATAAAAGGTTAATAAGAGGAGTAAAATGACAGAACATTTATTTGAGTATATGCCAGATATTTTATATTAGGTTTAAGACCTCAGAAACTCTGGAAGATTGATATAGGTCTCACTATTAAACAGCAGAGAGATGTAGGTACTTGTTTCAAAGTCAGAGTCATAGCCAGGATGTTATCCTAGATCTGTCTTCAAAACCCAGTACGTGTTTTATCCAGTAATGCAGTTTCTGTTAAAATGACTTGTACACAATCAAATACTGAATGTAAGTAATAATTATAAAAGCTGTCTATATTTATATTATCATTAATACAATAATTTAGAAGTTTAAGATTTTTTATTTTTCCAAGAAAGTTACTAGTGTTTATTTTAACAGCCAGTTCAAGTTCAGCCAAGTTTCTGCTTCCATCATTGTCAGCATGATACACATTATGTTCATAATGTAGACATGAGGGCACTATGAGATCCTTATATTAGCTTTCTAGTGCTGTATAACAAATAAGCAGAAATATAGCAGCTTAAAATAGTTCACATTTATTAGCTCACAGATGTGTAGATCACAATTCTGGTCATGGTGTGACTGGGTTCTAAAAGAAAGGCATTGTCCAGGCTGTATTCTCATATGGGTCCTGTTCCAAGCTCATAAGACTCTGGCAGAACTTAGTTCCTGGTGACTGCAGGACTGAGGTCCCTGTTTCTATGCTGGATGTCAGATCCTAGAGGTTGTCCCATTCCTTGTCATACAGCCTCTTCCAATTTCAAGCCAACAAAGGAACACCACCCTCTCATTGAACCCCTATGACATGTTGGATTCTTATGCCAGGAAGAGCACAGATCCTTTTCAGGGCTCACGTGACTAGGTCAGCCCTCTCCCAGGACAGTCTCTTTTTCTTAAAGTCAACTGATTGAGGACCTTAATCACACCAAGCAAATCCTGTTGGACACGAGACACCACAATCATGGGAATGAAATCCATCCTATTCACAGTCCCACCTGTACTGCAAAGGAAAGAAATTACAAAAGGCTGATTTCAGGAATTCTGGGTTTGATTAAATAACCGAGGCTATAGTCAACTCAGTACCTCAAAAACCCATCACAATCTTAAAACATTCACAATAAAATTTGGCTTGAATTTTAATATAACTTTTATTGGGACCCTTTTTTGTGTGGAAACTTATGTTCTTTGGGTTTGTGAAAGTTTACCTTGTACAGATGTATGTATCTCAGATATGTTGCAGGTTTGGTTCTCAACCACCAGAACAAAATGAGTAATGCAATAGAGCAAGCTGTAATACTTTTGTTGGTGGAGGGTTTGTCTTTCAATTAGTAAGAAAGACAGCATCAATAAAGCCTAATAAGCAAGCCGAGACCGGTTTGGCTCAGTGGATAGAGCTCGGACTGTGGACTGAAGGGTCCCGGGTTTGATTCTGGCAAGGGCATGTACTTTGGCTGCGGGCACTTCCCCAGTAGAGGGCGTGCAAGAAGCAGCTGATCGATGTGTCTCTCTCATCGATGTTTCTGACTTTCTATCCCTCTCCCTTCTGCTCTGTAAAAAATCAATAAAATATATTTTTAAAAAAGCCTAATAAGCAAAGCACAATAAAATTAGGTAAGCCTGTATATATTGAAGGAGAGGCCCGCTAAATTGATTGGAGTGATTTATTTATTTTTTTGGTTATCCCATTTTGTACACAATGGTGAGAGAAATGAAGTAGTGGGTTTTTATAATACTTGAGCTTGGCAACAAAATTTAAATAATCTCTTAATAATCTTTCCTTTCCTTTTCACTGAAGGAGTTTATCCTGGCGGCGCTGCAAGTGGGACCCTGGGAGGTTGATAAGATTCTGTAACAATGGGAAGCAAAAGAGGGTTAGCCTTGCTCGGGGTCTTGATCATAATTTCTGTCCTCTATGATTCAGATTATAGGCTGCAGTGCTACAGCTGTGTCAACCCAGTTCGTCCGTGCACTGTCATCAAGAACTGTGAATATGACTTTGATGTATGTCTCTACGTCAAAGCCGAGAAACGAACACTCTACCAGTGTTGGAAGTTTGAAAAGTGCACCCTCAACCATCTCTCAAAACTCATTGGAAAGAAGAGTCTACACTACAAATGCTGCCCGAAAAAACTGTGTAACAGAAGCTTGAGAAGCAGCAGTGGGAAGAGCATAACAGGGACCATCACTCTTCTGGTGATTCTGCTGCTCACAGCATTCCGGAAACTTCTTATCTAAATCAATACCAGGAGAGATTCTCCTAAATCCCTGCTTCTGTGTGTTCCTTATTTCCTTTGCTGCCACAAAAACTTTCTATTTTCTTATTGGATCCTATTAAGAAAGGCCAAAAGTAGCTTGGGAGAGAGAGATAGAGATAGAGATAGAGATAGAGATAGAGATAGAGATAGAGATAGAGATAGAGATAGAGATAGAGATAGAGAGAGGGAGAAAGAGATAGAGATAGAGATAGAGATAAAGGGAGGGAGAGGGAGGGAGAGAAAGAGAGAGAGAGAGAGACAGAGAGAGAGAGAGAGAGAGAGAGAGAGAGAGAGAGAGAGAACCAGTCCTATTTGCAGAGAAGGCCTCTGAGGTAAGAAGTGTAGGAGTGAAGCACATGCCATGTTAGCTACCTTAGTTCCATGCTGCTTCCTCTGCTGGGTCAGTAATAGCTTCACTAGATTCTCTGCAATTATCAATTATTTCCCCATTTGTTCCTTAAATGTAGTTACAAGTATGGTCAGTGCTTTTGGGGGAGGGTTTGGAGCATAGGGGTTCTTTTCCCCAATCTCTCTCACAGCGGGTGTTTTCATCCCCTCCTTTTATGGCCCCTGTGTTGCCATGTAGGCATGATGAATGTTGCAGATGTGGGCTGTCAGGGGCAATGGGATTCTAAGTGCAGAGTGATTGGGATGAGTGTTATATTCTTAACTAGAAGGTGTCTGGCAGGGTAGGAGGCAAGCTTTCTAGGCAGCAAGGCATAGATGCCTTTAGAGAGGTACCAGTGGCTGAAATCTGAGTTTTCTTCTTTTCCTAAATTTTGTATGGGCTTTGCTGTCTCACCCTAAAAACAACTTAAACACATCAATTAATGGTGTGTTAAAACTCTTTCCCTCCCCTTTTCATTGAAGTGATGACATATTTTCACTGTCACACAGTTCAAGACTAAATATTCGCACATTCTTTGCTACAAGTGACTTATAGTATCGTGGTTGTTTTTGTTTTTTGTTTTTGTTTTTAGTATTATCAGTGGGAATACCCTTATGTGCATGTCGGTTGTAAGAAAGCAATGGGCAGATGTGATCATGAACTACAATAGGTCCACAGGGATGTTCTACCTGCTGACATCAAGCCTGTCGACTCCTAGCTGACTTGGCACAGATCATATAATGTTAATTTGTAAAGGCTTTTAACATCCTCACAAAAATCATAAGTTTAAGAAGCTCTATCAGTTTCCTAAAGAGAGAGACCCCTTTTCAGGTGGGCAACGTTCTGCCCTTTTTTGTGTATGTGGGTGCTGGTAAATCATTGTCAAAATCTGGTAGACTTAATAACATTTATATTCTTATAACCTTGCCTACTTTTAACAGCATGACCTGATTTGCTGATGAACATACGATTTCATTTCTTGACTAACATTATTTTTAAAAATGCCTTGATTATGCAATCTGTGTGAGAAAGCAGAATGAATGATGCTGTTTTGAGAATAACATATAATAAAAAAATAACAGAGTTTATCTTCCTGGGAGCCACTCTACCTGACGGGAAATGGGAGAGAGTAATGGGCACAGCTGTCAGCAATAGAGTGAGTAGAATTACAGCATGGATTCCCTTGGGTTATTTTTATTAATCCTGTGGTGGAATACTATCTGATAGTGTTCTTAGTCCTTTCTAAGCTTTATTATTACTTTTTAGTGCCATTTAAATTTAGAGCTCAGGGGGACCTTAGAGAACTATCTTTCCTTCTTTTTTCCATTGGTGAATAAGAGTAAAAGTCACTAACTATATTATCATACCAACTCAATAGCTTAATGGGAATATAAGTGGTTTCATAGAAAAAGCTTGGGTTTATCACCATAATTTTACTAGTTTTGTGAACATCAGTCAACAATCTTCTCACCTTAACAAATTAGAGACAGGTAATACATTCATGTGAATTACAGCAGAGATTTGTAGCAGTGATTTTAAACTGAGAACATCATAGGCAACAACCCCCCACCACACACACACACACACACACACACACACACACACACTCACAAAAACATACACATACACATATAAAAATATATTAAAATCTTGGGATGGGATCTGAGACTAAGGATTGTGTGAAGTTTGAATAAATCCTCAGTGATTCTGATAGGTTTCATTTAAGAATCAGACCACATTTTGTGTTCTGTAATCCCACCCTCTTCTGTCACTGTGCTTCTCTCACATTTATTTCTGCACAGAGGCTTGGAATCATCCAGGTTACTTGCCATCTAATTCAGGAATTGCTTCTATCACACCTCGGGTAACTGGTCATTCAAACTTTTTACTACAAGCTTGGCAAGGCGAGACAGTTACTTTCTAAAGGTCTGTTACCAGGCTGTTACAGTTCTGTAGGTCAAAATAAAGTTTGCAACCCTGTAAGTTTTCACTTACTAGGAGGGCTATGTTAATTCTTTCCCAAGCTTATTATTCTGTAAGGTAAAAAAACCCCTTGCCCTACCATAAAAAAATATCCCTAGTTTCCCAAGAGCTGAGGTGGTCACCCAAGGGGCCTCTTATTCACCTGACTTAAGAGTAGTCAATTTTCTCTTTTTTGTTAATCCACACCAAGTTATATTTTTCCATTGCCATTTTTTTAGAGACTGGAAGGTGGAATGGTGGAAGGGAGAGAGAAAAATGGAGAGAAAAAGAGAGAGGCAGGAAGAGATAAAGAGAATGTGTTGGAATGTGACAGAGACACATCCAGCACTTGCCCCATAGTGGATGGGGATCAAACCTGCAATCCAGGTACATGTCTGTGTGGGAATCTAACCAAGGACCCTTCCCTGCTCAAACAAATGCTCTAAACATTTAGCCACTCCTTCCAAGGCAAGATTACAACATTTTCTGCACAAAACTACATGAGGTACATAGCCTCAGCAGCTCCCAGCATGAAACTGAGCATCATTCCAACTCTATGCCTGAAGGTTGTGCACTGTCCTTTCTGGTCACTCCTCAGCTTTAGGGGGTCCTTTGGTCTCAGGGACAGCTGGCAGGCATCGTTATTTAGCCAACCAGCTGCCCTGTGGTGTATAATGTCCCCAATGCTCCAAATCTGGTGGGTGACTCTTTCATATGCACATATCAGCAGTTGGAGGAGAATCCAGCAGTCCCTTTGGTAGCCTCAGGATATCTAAGCGGCCATTTACATCATGACCACCATAATTATGAACCATTGTGTTAGTGAGATAATCGTTTTTCCTTCCTTTTTTTTTTTTAAATAAAGCTATCAAATATCACTGGAGCAATGTTTGCCTCCAGTCACATCAACACATTTATTAAACTTCTTCTGTTTGCCCCGTTGAATGGGAAGTCTTAGAAGAGGGAATACTTAAAAAGCTCTCGTTTTAAAGAAATGAAAATGCTAAGGGAAAGAGATTTACACAAGGAAATCATTAAAAGTTACATGGTATATAATGCACTGAGAATAAAAATATTATTACCTGGGTGCTATTATTACGAGGATGGAGTATGATGGAGGAGATGCCATGGGTGGAGGATTTAGAGAAGTGGGGTTTCATGGTGGGAAATTGCTTTCTTCTCCAGCGGGCAAGAGAAAAACAACCAAAGGATCAGACAGGTTATGCATCCATTAGAGTAGCCACCAGAGACTGACTTTGTGACAAGAGAGTTCACCATTTAGGAAAAATGTTATTGGCAGTTTAACAAAGTTTTTGCTTCGATTTGAATGTGTCTGTGTAATTCAGTGAGATATTGAAAGAAAGTGCAAAGATTAGTCCAAAATCATATATGCATAACTCAGACCACTATGTGGTGATAACCAGAGAGAGGTAAAGGGGTGGGAGAGTATAGGTGGAGGTTGTCAGAGGGAAGAGGGAATGGGGACAGAAGGATGCAGGGTGTAGAGGATATTTCATTGAGGTGTACACTTGAAACCGGTATAGTTTTGGGAACCAATATAACTCCAATAAATTCATTTTTTTCTCTTTATAAAAAAGGAAGCCTTGTTTATACTGTGGCTTATAGCTACATTTTTAATCCACTTTTTTTTCACTTAGAGAAGGACAGTGCAGGGAGGATCCTGGAGATGGAGCAAGGTGGAGGACAGAAAGCTTGGAGAGGGGCAGGGACAGTTAAGACCCAGTGAGAGAAGGAACACATTCCAAGTTTCTCCTGGAGATGGGGCTGCACCCTAGTGCTGGGATGGTGGTGGATAAGGCCTAGCTTGCCCTCAAAGCCTGGCCTTCATCAGCTCCTGGCTGGAGGCTGAGCCTCAGAGAATGCGAAGGAGTCCAGGAATCTGAGGGACTCCCTTCAGTGGCCAAATTGGCTGGACTGGGAACAGTTGTGCAGAGACCAGAGCTCCAGAGCGTGGCCAGCAGCCTGAGCCTGGGTCCTGCTTGTGAAGGCCAGCAATGCAGAGTTTTGACTGTGACGCTGGTGGCTGCTCCAGATGCTGCCCTGGAAGTTGGGGCCTCAGCGGCTGCTCTTTAGTGAGTGATGTGGCCCTTGTTGGGGCTGCTGCTTCTGGGCTGGCGGAGCCTAGGTGAGTGGCCCAGATCCAGGCTCTATGAATCAAGTCTCCACCTCTATCCTGCTATGAGGGAGGAGGGGTGTTGCTTTGTGCCATGCTGGCCCTTCAGCTCCCTGGAGAGGGTGGCTGATGTAAGTCCTGCAGGCCCTGCAGGCCTGGGAGCCAATGTGGAGGCCCTGAGGGTATTCAGGCCCTTCTCTTCACTCTTTCCTTCTCCCTCTCTCTCCTCTTCCTCCTCTTCATCTTTCTCTGATGACAGCAGGCTCATCTCCTCCCCCTCCGACTCTCCACCTCCAGATGCACACACTAGGAAGACTCCATACTATGCACCTCACTGGGAAATTAACTAGTGAAAAAGGATGTGATCAGAGGCCAGTGTGTGGCAAGTGTTAGGGCCCCCCTCTTTCTAACTCCTCTTCCCTCCTAGAGACTTAAATGCACTGGAGATGAATGAGGGACAGTGGGAGAGCCTAGCTTCTTGAGATTGAAATGTGTATTTTGGCAAGCCTGCAAGATGTTTTGTACTTTTGTGTGTGTTTTTTAAATTTCCTTTTGCCCTCCCACATCAACATAGGAGGTAAGGGAGACATAACTGATACAATTAAGTTTTATTTCCAACACACCATTTAATCAGAAGAATCTACCCCCCTCCCCGCATTTTTTTAGTTTATTAAACCCTAGAAATAGACTTCTGGAAACTCAACCTCCCTGCCCCACCAACCACTTTAATAGAGTCCAAAGAACACATTCAAGTTTCCCCCTGTGTTTGAGGAACAGTTTAATGGCAATGGATTTCACTTCAAATATAAAGACAATTTGCAGTCAAGTGGAATTTGTGTTTTTCTACTCCAAAGGCATTTAGGCCTCAAGCTTTTGGATTACTATTATTTTTTTTCAAAACATGTGCTTCATAAAAACTGAAGAAATCATGTGATTTTTTTTGATGTGGCTCTGTAGGCTATTCCTATGACATTTCACATGCAAACACCCTTTTGTTAACTGTTTCTAACAAGCAAATTGAGTTTGAGTAACAGTAACAAGCAGTTGTTATATTTAATTCTAGAATTTGAACTTAATTACATTTAAACTGAATAGCCTCACTGTGATGTTCATAAGCCTTGTGACTTAGGCTGTTTTTAAGATGCTCTTAAGACCTTGCTTACCACTTTCCCAATTCTCCCCAAATCCTTGGGTGTTGGAGCAGTTAATTATCACTACCAGAGGCCCAGTACACAAAATTCATGCATGGGGGTTAGGGGTCTCCCTCATCCCAGACTGCACACTCTCCAATCTGGAACCCCTCAAGGGATGTCCAGTGGGATCAGGCCTAAACAGGCAGACAGCCATCCCTCTCACAGTCCAGGACTGCTGGCTCCCAACTGCTCGCCTGCCTGCCTTCCTGATTGCCCCTAACCGCTTCTGCCTGCCAGCCTGATAATCCCCTAACCACTCTGCTTCCAGTTTGATTGATGCCTAACTGCTCCCCTGCCAGTCTGTTTGCCCCTAACTGCACTCCCCTGCAGGCCTGGTCACTCCTAAGTGCACTGCCCTGGAGGCCTTATAGCCCCCAACTGCTCTCCCCTGCTGGCCAGGGTCACTCACAACTGCCCTTCCCAACTGGCCTGGTAACCACTAACTGCCCTCCCCTGCAGGCATGATTGCCCACAACTGCCCACCGTTGCAGGACTGGTCCCTCCCAACAGCCCTCCACTGCTGCTCAGCTTGTGGTGGCATTTTGTGTCCACATGGGGGCAGGATCTTTGACCCCATGGGGGCAGCCATCTTGTGTGTTGCAATGATGGTCAATCTGCATATTACTCTTTTATTAGGTAGGATAGAGGCCTGGTGCAAAGGTGGGCCAGCTGGTTTGCCCTAAAGAGTGTCCTGGATCAGGGTGAGCATTTCCTTGGGGTATGGGGCAGCCTGGGTGAGGGGCCTGTGGTGGTTTTCAGGTTGGCCATGCCCATCAGTGACCCAAGTTGAGGCTCTGGTATCTGGGATTTATGTATCTTCTACAATTGAAACTTTGTAGCCTGGAGCAGAGCCAATCCGTTTGCTCACTCCATAGCTGCTGCCATTTCTGTTGAAATTTTATAATTGAAACTTTGTAGCTTGGTATGGAGGCTTGAGCCAGCAAGGGCAGGCAGAAAGCTTGGCTTCCTCCATTGTGGGGGAAACTCATGCCTCTCTCCTACTCTCTGTGGCTGCAGCCATCTTGTTTGGGTTTATTTGCATTTTCGCTCTTGCTTGGCTGGTGTGCATGGCTGGTGGATGTGGCTGGTGGGCATGGCATGTGGGTATAGCAGAGGTATGGTCAATTTGTATATTACTCTTTTATTAGATAGGATGTCTATTACCTGAAGGGTCTGTCATTATTAATGGCTCATTAATATTACTATCAAAATAACTAAAACAATATTGCTTTCAGAATCCTTATTTCTGATCAGAATGCATGTTGAACCAGATTATATATTTGTGATGTAATATCACTAAATCAGATTGTAGGCATCAAAAACTATTTTGAAGAATAAAAAATGATAAATCATGTACGTCTTCAAGTAGATTAGCAAAACCTGCTAAAATGTTACTTTTGGAGATAGGAATTCTGTTAGTAATAGTTAACATCATGTATAATTAGCACTCATCATATATAACTAAAAGGTAATATGGAAATTGACTGCCATGCCCTCACACAAGATGGCCACCACAAGATGGCTGGCAGAGGAGGGCAGTTGTGGGAGATCAGGCCTGCAGGAAAGAGCAGTTGCGGGTGATCAGACTGGCAGGGGAACAGTTAGGTGTCAATCACGCTGTCAGGGGAGTGGTTAGGAGGTGATCAGGCTGGCAGGCAGAAGCAGTTAGAGGCAATCAGGCAGGCAGGCAAATGGTTGGGAGGCTGCAGTCCTGGTTCGTGAGAGGAATGTCTGACTGCCAGTTTAGGCCCGATCCAAATAGATTCCACAGGGATTGGGCCTAAACTGGCAGTCGGACATCCCCTGTGAGGTCCCAGATTGGAGAAGGTGCAGCCTGGGCTGAGGGAGTACATGCTAGAGAGAACATAGCCCACAACTCCTGGGTTCTAAAGAGGGATTGTATGTGTGGAGCCTTTCATTTGTACTCAGACATGATTGACTGAAACTATCTTTCTTCTGGGCATGCCCTTACCATAATGTATACAGAAAAACCCCCAGGGGTGGGGTCAAAACTAAAATGCAAATATTATAATTAGTACAGAGTTCTAGTAAGGTCACATTGGCATTGAGATCATGCCCTTTTCCTCTGAGCTTTGGCCCAATACAGGCAGGCTTCAGACCTGCCAACTGTCAGTCTGCTGGGCTGCCCACAGAGAGGAAGTCTGAAGGCAAAGTTGGTCTAAGCCTTTGTTGAGGACTCCAGAGTAAGCCCCACCCCAGCCACTCATTTAATTTCCTACACAACACTTTCAGATTCCTTTACAAATAACTGGTAATCAAATGCCATTTACTGGTAGCCACTACAGTTTTAGTTGACCTTTGTAGTAAAATTATATAAAATGCCCATTCCATCTAATTACAGGCAAACTCTAATCCCCTGTATTGGTTTACAATTTGCAGACTGAATTATTTTGTTCCTTCCCTCCTCCATGTCCCATATATCTAATTATACATTGACTAAAAGCACATCAATATTTTCAGTTGTATTAAAAAACTGGTAAATATAATCATACTCAAATAATGAGTAAGTATATGAACTGTCAGTAGTCGAATGATATTTCAAAGTGAGTTTTTAAAATCAGGGTACACATGATTAAAAAACAAGTTTATTGTTAAATTATAGTAGTAACTTGGTTTGCTTTAAATAAGATGTTTTCTTTTCTCCTAAAAATATGTTATTTTTAAACACATGATTCTATTTAAGGAAGTAATTGCTTATTTAAAAGTCCTTATTTATGGAGCTACCCTGGCAGTTTAGATGCAGTATATTGAAACATTATACTAAAACTAGAGGCCCAGTGCACAAAATTTGTGCATGGGGGAGAGGAAGGAGGTGACCCTCAGCCCAGCCTGCACCCTCTCCAATCTGGGACCATTAGAGGAATGTCCAACTGCCATTTAGGCCGAACCCAGTAAGATTGGGCCTAAATGGGAAGTTGGACATCCCTCTCACAATCCAGGACTGCTGGTTCCCAACTGCTCTGCCTTCCTGATTGCCCCTAACCACTTCTGCCTGCCAGCCTGATCACCCCATAACCACTCCCCTGCCAGCCTGTTTGCCCCTAACTGCACTCCTCTGCAGGCCTGGTCATCCCTAACTGCCCTCCCCTGCAGATCTGGTCACCCCTAACTGCCCTCTCCTTCAGGTCTGGTCCCCCCCAGCTGCTCTCCCTGGCAGGCCTGGGTCCCTCCCAACTACCCTTCCTTGCAGGCCTGGTTGCCCCCAACTTCCCTCCTCTGCTGGCCTGGTCACCCTTAACTGCCCTCCCCTGCAGGCTTGATCACCCCTAACTGCTTTCCCTGCAGGCCTGGCCCCTCCCAACTGCCCTCATCTGCTGGCCATCTTGTGGTGGTCATCTTGTGTCCACATAAAGTCAGGATCCTTGACCACCTGGGATAGCCATCTTGTGTTGGAGTGATGGTCAATCTGCATATTACTCTCTTATTAGGATAGAGGGTCAGTGCAATAATTTGTGCATGGGTGGGGTTCAGTGTCCCTGCCCATGATCTGGGTGTGGGGGCCCAATTGGGGCAGGATCCACCCAGAGGGTCTTGCCATGGGCTGTTAGCAGTCTGGCCATGGCCCCTGGTCAAACAAGGGTAGAACTCCTGGTGGTGGGAACAATTTGCATACTATCATTGGGATGCCTACTATTAGGACATTTGCTCATGCTGTCATCTCTTTTTTGGCAGATGTTTTATCTTTACCACTGAGTTGTTAATAAAGATTAGAAAGGCTAGTTTCTAAAGATGAAACATATGTGTTTTTCTCAAAATTGATAAATATTCTGAATCCAAAATTATCCCTCGCATTATTAAAACTGTTGGAAATCTTTAATGTTGATTAAACTATGGCTAGTATAGGCATTGCTTTTAATATATTAATGTTATTTCTGTGACAATTTTTATAAATCCATTTACTCAACTTTTAGGTTTTTTATTTATACCTTTTTATTTAAGGTTTAAAAATTCCATAATTTTATAGCTTGTGCCTAATACAATGCACTCAGGTAGTAATGAAGGTACTTTCTCTTGTACTAGTGCAGATTTTTTTATTATAAAATAAAATGAATAATAGTGTACAATTAATTTTGCTGAACTTGTTTTAATATTAAACTGAAAAATACAGAGCACTCAAGATATTTGATTCTGATAGACATAGAGTGAAAGAGAAGAAACTGGATTTCCCCTCTGGGTGGTTATGTGGAGGTAAGACAGAAATTAGTAGAGAGACCGTCCTCTACTTCCTTCCATACCCATGAAGCAGTTGTATATGACTCCATATCTGGTCAACCAAGGGATTGAGAATACTTATATATATGTCACACTTACAGACTAAAAGATAAGGCAGGGAATTGGGCAAGAGCAAGGTCTATCAAAATGTTTTTTTCTCTCTCTCTTTCAAGCCACCTATGAGCCTCCTGGCTATGCTCCAAGTACTTTGCAAGGCCTTCCTGGACATAGAGACAAATTTCAAACTCTATGCCTCTTTATAACATAAAGTATGGTTACCTGGTAGCAGGGATTTTGATGTTTTTTATCCTTAAGTGGCACTGAATATGTTTTAGATGCTTGATAAGGCCTTAATTCTGGAATATTCTGCCCTTCCCCCTGTAATTCTAGCCAACACTTAGTTCTTGTAAGGCCATTTTACAATCTAAAGGCAATTACTTTGAGTCAGAATTAAATGCATTGTGAACACCCCAATTTACCCCAGTCCTTATTTGATCTTTATTGAGGAGAGATCTGACTTAATCGCCTTTTTTTATCCTAATTTTAACCCCATTCTGTTAGAAGCTCTAGTTTTTTATTCCAGAGTCAAGGTCTATGGTGAAATGGATTCATTTGTAGCAGGTATCTTTATTCCAGAGTTTTGCTTCATTTACCTTAGTGACTGCTGGGACTTCTTACTCCATTCCTGAACAGCCATTCCAAGCAGACAATTATTTTTCTACTCTACATAAAGAAATAGTGATATATGGTGTAGATTATTTCAACTTCCCTCCCACCATTTCTAAACTTATCTATAATATCCTACATAACCTTCATCACTTTTTCCTTCTCACCCAGTTTCAAAATTATACCTATTCACCTTTTTAAGAAAAAGATTATCTGTCAATACCTCTTTAACTTCCATTACCTTGGAGACCTACCTAATCAATTGAATTTTCAGTCTTGTATCTTAGATCCTTCCTTCTACCTTGGTTCTTTCACCATAGCTTGCAAAAATGCTTAAGTTTTAACCCAAATTAAAATCATTCAATCAATAAATAAATATAAGAAGAACCAAAAAAAATCATGCCCTGTATAGTCTCCACAGTTCTTCCAATATCCCCTTTTCTTTCTGTTCTTTTTGACTATCAAATTTAATTAAATAATAATTGCATCTCCTTTCTCCCCTTCCATTTATGTTGCAATATATTATGACCTCTCATGCCACTAGTTTGTTGCAATTTTACAGCTAAAATACCAGTGATATAATTTTTAATCAAGGGGCTATTTCTATCTCACTTAACATCTATTTTTTTCATATCAAGAAACTTTCTTGATGTTTATAGTAGAGATCTTTGATGAGTCACCTACTTCTCACCCTTTTAGTTTGTTCCTTTTTAAAATATTTGCTTTATAATCATTGGTATTCCCCAACATTTAATTCTCTAATACCTGCTATGTTTCTTTGAAAGGACTCTCTGGGAAATTTTGTTTATGCTTATGCTTTCAATTATCAGCTATATTCTTGGTCTGTGCAGTTTTCACATACTTAGCAAATGCTCAATAAATGACAGCTAGAGTTGAATAACTTTGGCCTCTTCCTGCCAAATTAAGGACTCTTCCATCTTGCCTGTAAGTTACTTAGTTGATATTTTGCATTAAAATATACCTATAGAATTATTGTTACATAATCGAGCCTATAGAAGTAAGAAGTAGAGGATCCTCTTGAAATATGGAAAAATCATGAATCCTCTCTGATCATGAATCCTCTATGAATTTCTGGGATTCATACTTTAACTTTTTTTACATTCATAAGGAATGTAATGAGGCATACTTGCTTTAATTTACCCTGGGTTTAATCCATAGGCTACTAAGTGAAGACATTGTCCTTGCTTTTCTACCTTTTGTGCTCAATGGAGAGACCAGTTAATTCGAGTATTAATTACAAGATTCAGTAATAAGGGTAGTGACAGCACTTGAGAAGAAGTGATGGAAGCAATAAGGAGAGGATGAATACAGTTGAGTAGTGTAGGGAAGGGGAACAGGATTAAACATCTGAACTATGCTTTAGCATGAAGAGCCAAAGTTAGTCACCTCTAGCTGCCACTTATTGAACGTTTGTTAAGTATGTAAAGGACATTGAGATAAGAACTTTGTGTGCCTTAACTCATTAAATCTTAACAAAATCTCCAGGAGGTATATGCTATCACTTCCCATCTTATAGATGAGGAAGCTGAGGTGCAGAGGTTAAATAATTTCCCTAAGGTTATATCTCTAGAAGGGGCTAAGGCTTGAGCCATTGTCCCACTCCAAAATACTTGTTCTGTCCTATACACCCAGAGAAGGGTCAGGACTATAGGTGGGGAACATGTGAAAAGCATGGACATGAGAGTATATATGCATATTCATGGGATTTCAAGAAGGTAATTATAATTGGACCTTAGTTTGAAATTAAGGACAGAAGGTGGGGCTGGACCGGGCCTTGAAGGACCTAGTTTGTGTTCCATGCTAAATAGACTTACAATTTAGCCTGAAAAGAGAGAAGGATGTTGTTAAATTATAGTAATCAAAAGAGTTCCCATTTGCATTTAAAACATTTGTTTCTGGAACTGTGTAAAATACACTAGGTCTGGGATGGACAAATGTGGAGGGTGGAGTTAGGGAGCTACTTATATAACAATACGTCAACGGACAAATATGGAATGTCCAATTCATTCATACAATAGACATTGCATTTAGGAACTATTAAATAGGATGAGTCCAGCAAAAATTCTCTATGGCTAAAAAGAGGGAAGAATCCAGCATGGCCCAGTCTGGTAGACTAGTAGATAATAGAAAATACTTAGATAGGTGGGGATATATGGGAAGTGTAGGAAAAGGGAAAATTGACATGTTGACTTTGATATAGCCATACTAGGTCCAAGTAGAAATGCTCAGCACACAGTTGGCTTTCTGAGATCTTGAAGAGAAAGGTTGGCCCCATTAAATAAAAGTGTGTAGGTAGTTAGAATCATGAATATGAGTAAATACTGGTGAGGGGAAGGCAGTGCTGGCTATGAAACCTTTAGGAACACTAATATTTATTGTGAATCATGGACTAGGTTTCAATAAGGAAAGGAAGCTGGGATGGGTGAACAAAGCAGTAGAAGGAAATTCAGAATCCAGAGATCTAGAGGCCAAGGGGCAGGCACAGGGAAGGGGATACCCACTGACTCAGGAACTGTAGAGAAGTTGAGATAGAAAGTGAACCATACAGATTAAATTTTTCACAAGGGATTGTTGGTGGCTTTGGCAAGAGCTATTGTAGTGAAGCTGAGGTAGAGAAATGGCAGCCAGGTGGCAGAGATTTAGGAAATGAAACAGAGTAAAGAAATACTTTTAGGTTATTATTTTATGTTGCTAGGAAAAAGAGAGACAAATATGAGGGATTTCCTAAAGTTGGTGAATATTTGACACGTTATAAAATTTTGAAAAACAAACAAAGGCAAAACCTATGTAAATGGAATAGGGGCATGTGTAATAGGCTGATGATAAACTAGGAAAGTGCTTTCAGAGATTGTCGGGTGAGGAGGCAAAAATAGCAACTATCTCTCAGGTAAAGGGATTCATTATTTATGAAGAAGATAAATGGGGGTGAGAGAAGAGAAATGTGGATTGCTGGGGTTGCAGGTCAATTTTAAGGTGAGGATTATTAGAAGTTTCTGGGTTCTCATCTGACATCACTGATGGACTCAATATGAATTAATAAATAAGAAGAGAGGGCTGCTTTAGGGAGTATGGAATAAGCTCCGCAGAAGGAGAGAGATTTATGAGCTGTTACAGAGGAGAGAAACTTTACATGGAACATGTGTAAAAAGATTCAAGACCACCCAAGTTGCTGGGGACTATGACACTTCTGTTGTTCCTTAGGTAACAACACACATTTTCTTAGAAACCTGTAAGACTTATTCCTGTCCTATACTGCCCTTCCAGAGCACTTTGTTCATATAGGAAGAATTACATAATCATGTGTTATAAAAAGTCAGAATTGGAAGCTTTGCAAAGAAAATTCATACACTTCCTCCCTGTCCAAACACTGAATCCACGTATCCTATCAGAATGTATCAGATCAGGTAACTCTCAATAATTATTTGCTGCCTTTTTTTTTTTTTACTGATTTTTAAAAAATTTTTACAGAGAAGAAGGGAGAGGGGTTGAGTGTTATAAACATCGATGAGAAAGAATCATCAGCTGCCTCCTGCACATCTCCCACTGGGGATGCGCTTGCAACCAAGGTACATGCCCTTGACTAGAATTGAACCTGGGACTCTTCAGTCTGCAGGTTAATACTTTATCCACTGAGCCAAACTGTTCTGGGCAAGTTTGCTGCATTTTTAAAAATTCTGAGCCATATATTGATCCTTCTCTGCAACCACATGTTGGCTGTTTTCAGGACTGCAGAAGGCGATGGATAGGTTGTTGGTTGGTTTTCACAGAGATTGTAAAATCCAGTATTTTGGGCATTTGATATAAAAATAATCGTCCATTACATTTTTAATTTGTTTGTAACCTTGGCATGACTGATGGCTGTATTAATACTGTTCTATCTAATTTAGATGGCTTTAAGCATATAATTTTCCAGAATTTTCTTACTCATGTTAATTAGCTGTGTTCTTTAATTTGTTCTCTTTCCAGCCTTCTTCACATTGCTGTTACATCAAAAGGCAGTAGGCAAAAGAGAGAAAACCCAAATCAGATAATTTTATTAATTATAATATTTAAATAAGTGTTCATAAAAGATGAAGTTGTGGTCAGCAGTTGGTATAGTGACATTTTTGGACTACTCTTTTTTATTAATTATAGTGCAAGAGTTATTCACGTTATGGTATATGGAGGTGAATTTTACTGGAATTTTATTAACAGCACTAATTCTATTTAAATGGTTTCAGCTTTAAATTTTTGTATATTACAACAAATAATGCAGTACAATAGTACTTCCTGTATTCTGTAGGAAATACATCCTATAAGCTTAAATTATGAAATTGTCAAATAAGCAAGCTAGCAAGATGGTAAGGCCATCATGACTTTTAAAGAACATTGAGAGAAAAGACACACATATAGGCAATCAGTAATGCTGAAGTGAATTAGTTAATATATCCAATTGGTCAACATCCTTAGGGAAATAAAGCCTAAATTTTCAATCTTCTTTTCCACCAGCCTGAAATCTACTGCAAAACACCGTTTATTTCTCTCTCTCTTTGGACAAGAATAATTTGTATTATTGTCTGAGTTCTACAACTTAAAAACAAAAACAAAACAAACAAAAACGAAACAGTGAAAGTCACAAGACCCTACAAAACCAGATATTCCCAAAGGATCTGTTAGACAATGCTCATATCCCCAATGAAAGGACACTAATCTTTTGTTCATTTCAAAATTGTGTACCATTTTTCTGACACCTTCCTTCTTTTCTAATTCCAACATCACAACCACTTTCTTCTCTACTGCTGTGCACTATAGCCGCCCCCTCAATGCTTCTATCTCAGGGGAAATAATTCAGAACCCCAAGATTTTGAAAATCACAATTGAAAGTCCAGTTTTTGCCTGGGACTTCCTACTATTTGCATGACTGGAAGTGTAGAGAACTGGGGAAAAGTGAACTTGTGAACCACAAGATTGGTTCAGACTGAAAAGTCCCAGAAACATAACAATTTATGCCTGGGTTCTTGTTCCGGCATTGAGAAGGGTTCAGCAATCTGGATAAAGGTGTGTAACTTAAGTAAGAGTCCAGAGGCGAAAGATAATTTTGAAAAGCATTGGGGGTCAGAGGAGCCTAGCTAAAGAAACTAAGTTCTCCTTGTCTCAGGACCCCTTGTTTTTTATTAACACAAATTGTCTTAAGGCAAATTGGAGATATACACTTCAAAGGATAGGGTTTCCTACAGAAGCACTGTCAGATTGGGGGATAGTCTATGGCTGTTCAGGCATTTGGACAGGAGACAATAAAATGTAGATTAAGATGCCCAGAGTGTCTGGCAGCAAGCACTAATACTTTTCAGGGTTGGGGAAATGCCTTTAGCCATTCCAGCAGGCAAGAACATATGTGACTCAGTCCTTGTTGAGTCCCCAAATTCCATCAACCTTTTGATGAAACTCTTGAAATTATGACATGCTAGAATTGGTTTCTGGCAAATTTGCACTTCCCAGTCAGAGAAGATTTAGATCATTGCATAAAAATGTTGTTTTGCCCAGTTATAAAATATTACCTACATATGTATAGCACAGCATTGTCGAGATGGCACCTGTCCATGTATTTTTCTCCTTTGATACTTGCCACAATTCTGTGAATCTGTCAGGTGTTCATTTCTGATCCTCTTATATTCAGAGAGCAAACCAAGGCATACAAAAGTTAAGTGAATTGTTTAAGGTCACATCCTGACAAGTGACAGGTAGTATTTGTAGTCAGGCTTTCTGAACCTTGTCCAGTTCATATTTCACTATTTATCCTAGCATTAAACTCAATGGGCATTTACCAAATGCTATGTTCCTAGAATGATAACGTGTTATGACACTGGGTTTTGTTCCCAATTTATGTAGAAGAAAGGGATTGTAAGCATGACTTATTAAAGTTGATATTGATATTTATTAATGCTTTGTTTTTTTTCAGGGAAAATCCAACTAACTACTTAGATGAGTTACATAAATGCCTGAAATATATAGAAGAGAACTGTAATTTCTCTACAATCTTGCACATTTTAGACAACTGGTAGTTTATCACATTGAGATGTGTTTAGTAGAATATACCTACTTATTAGTAATAACTATTCTTGGTTTTAACTGTTTCTTAGCTTTATGTTGAGTGGTTTATGCTTATTAGGAAGAAGGAATACCTGTAATATGCATTTGGTAATTGTTATTCAGTACTTTCAGTGAATTGTGGGAGTTAGAAAATGCTCTTCAATCTCATCTAATAATGAGAGGATATGCTAATTGACCATCATGCCCTCACAAATAAGGCAGCATCCATAGCCACAAGATGGCAGTGCCCAGTCCCCTCAGACCTGCTGTGGCAGCAGGCATGTGGCACTGCCAGGTCTGCCTCCCATTGGGTCTGGCTTCTATGTGTGCCGCCTCCAGAGTTCTCTAGTCCCTTCAGCACCCCAGCCACCCAGAGCCAATCCAAGGCACAGGCAAGTCTCAGATGGCAGTTTCCCAGCCACCCAAGTCTGGCCCAAGGCACAGGCAATCTGCAGATATTGGCTTTCTAGCTGCCCAGTGCTGGCCTGAGGCACAGGTAAGCTTCAGATGGCAGCAGCTCAGCCGCTGAAGGCCAACCAAGGCTCAGGTAACCAGGGCCAGATGAGGCTTGTGCTGCCGGTAGTGGCAGCAACCTGATCACCAGGTCACCTCCTGCCACTGAGGTCTCCTGGACTATATGAGAGGGCAGGCTGGGCTGAGGCACCTCCTCTCCAGTGCATGAATTTTAATGCACTGGACCTCAAGTTAATATATAACTCTTTATACTATTTTCATACCAAATGTCTATTGCTGTCTGTATTTTTCAATGGGAAATAGCAAATTTCCCAATTTTTTTTTCTCCTTAGGATTCTAAGACTTTGCATCTTAGAGGAAAGTTATGATGTGATTCACCCAATTTACTTTTTATATTAAAGTACAGTATAGCTCACCACATTGCTTGGAAATGCAACCTAAAGATAGAGATACCCTTCATATGGGTTTAGCAAGTTCTTTGTGGAGGCAGTACATAGAAGTTGAAACTGAATATAATATTTGGTTTGATTTTCTATTCAAAATTTTTCTATGGTAAGAACAAGATTTTTTCTACATACATCAACTAAGCAACAATGATGACTTCAAAGCTTCTGTAGCAAAATATAAAACTGCATGTTTCAACACAGGTTGCTGAATTTATTCCCAATACCCTTGGTAATGTATCATTTGTATTTCTGAGAACTAATAAGGAAAAGTTACAATGGTATCTATAATCTGTGCATGTTAATATCGTTCCACTTTTTCATCTGACCTGCCTTCTCTCTGTAGCTGCACTTCTTACTTAAGGGGACAATTGAAAAATTGTCTTTTACCTTAAGGATTTGTAAAATTCCTAAGACCTTACCTTATTGAATTCTATAGTGAAATGAAACTATTTTCTTTTTCTTTTCCACTTAAAAATTAGCTATTATTTACTACAATAAAATTTGTAGAATACACCAATGACAATAAAACTGTTCTCATCCCATGCTTAGTCACTAACTCGGAGGCAAAGAACCTGAAAGAAATTTTTGTAAAGTGGAAATTCAGAAATAAATACATTTTCTACTATGATGGAGATAGAAATGAATCCAAGACCACCAGTGACTTTTTGAGAGCACACATTGTACCAGATGCACTATTAATGGGCAATGCCTCTTTGGTGATTGACAAGAACCAAGCTGACCCAGGAAACTACACTTGTGAAGTAACAGAATTAAATGGAGAAGGCGAAACCACCATAGAACTAAAATATATTGCTGGTAAGAATTCCATAATCTTCCCTTTTATTTGACCTGAAGCAGTCTAATCCTATTAGAAATGGGGCACAGTAAGGCAAGGAACTACTTTGAATCAAAAAGTAGGTTGTGCCTAATAAATATTAATGTAATATTTAGCAGCTTCAAGATCATGACTTTTACTTGCTCTTCCACTTTTCATAATAAAACTCCTTGGCTGTGTTATTTGTGTATCGTCAATCGTTTGTTCTGAAAACTATTCTATTGCTGTACCGGACCGGGCGTCATTTAATCTGCATTTCTGTTTGCTGATATCAAAGTGTTATCTTTCATGTAATTAATTTTCCATGATTTTTCCAATTATATAGTTTTTATTTTTATTTATTTATTATTTATTACTAGCATTTTGGTCAAGGACTGACAAATCCCAGCCATGCTCCACCTAGAAAGAATAGATTATAAGGAGAATCACAAAATTAAAAATCAGGTCATTATGGTGTTTCCTGCTATGGTATGTGTTCTTTTTCTTGGCCAAGATGTGGGAGAGGTAGGGACCCAATAGAAATAATTTTAATGCAGCCTTGGTTATAACTCCATGATTGTGCTTTTTCTTCACAGACTTGGGTGGTGAGTTGCATAAAGCAGTAAAGCTAGCTGAAGTAAACAATCAGCTTTCTTTTCTAGTCTTTGCCATGCCAGCTGATTACTTTAACCACATACAGGTGCATACTGACTTTATATTTTGAAAGCTCTATTTAAAACCACTAGACATATTACTGCTCTCAGGATTAGACAAGCCTTTGAGAACCTCTGCTTTAGATGGGATCAGATCAATCAGTTGAATTAACTGTTTGCCTTCTATTCCTCTAGAGTTTCCTATTATGAAAAGTATGGGAATGGGGTGTTAATTATGTTGGAATATTTTGACATTGCTTAGGATCAGAAATCAGGACATCTGACTCTGCATTTTAACTATTTGCCTCTATTGAACTTGAGAAGTTATTTCACTGGGTCCAAGTTACGCAACCACAGCATGTCAGCATCTGCCTTTGAACCAAACCCTGTCCCAGCACTTGTGTGTGCAAATGCTCATGCCCTTTGTTTTGCCTTCAGTTTGGTACAATGGGCATGAAATGAGATGCTTGCTTTTATGTGTCCTCCAGTCTAATAAGCATCATGAGATCCCTTGTGTATCAGTCCTTTATAAACCAAAGTACATTGCAAATGTCAGTTGTCTTCCTTGGACATTTATTTTAGGAAACTGAATGAGCTACTGAAGCTGGGGTGTCACGAGAGGCATGTCTGTGTGGTGCAGCATGGACAGGAGATGGCTAAGAGCAGAGTTTGGAAGGCTTTTCTGATCACACATCTCTTCTCCATTGGAAATTTCATTAACTTACAATGGGGGAGGGTGATTTTGGAGTAGAGTGAGGAGAATTGTGAACTCAAGATTTAAAGGCCAGAAGATGGGATGAAGATGGATGGGAAAGGGATACAAATCTCTGGGATAAAGACAAAGTTTGTATCTTTCTGTATGATTGTTTAATCTTTATTTTCAATGTGCCCTGATAAGAAATGTGCTTATTGTTGGGGACATTAAAATCCAAAAGTGGTGTTTTGGTCTAGAGAATGTAGAAGATTCTACCAAAGGTCTCAGATATTTGGCTTTGCACCCATTTTTATTTTTTGAAATAGTTACAGAATCATATGAAGTTTCAAAGGTTGAACAGAGAGGTGCTGTGTATTCTTATCCAGCTTCACCCAGTGGCTACATTTTATGTAACACCAGTTAAATGTCAAAACCACCTGATTCACAATTTTACAATCCTATCTAATAAAAGAGTAATATGCAAATTAATCACACCTCCACTATACCCACAATCATGCTCACAAGCCACGTCCATCAGCCAATCAGGAGTTTATATGCAAATAAACTCAACGAAGATGTCTGTGGGCACAGAGAGCAGGAGGGAGGCTTGGGTTTCCCCAGTAATGGAGGAAGCCAAGCTCTCCAACTGCCCTTGCTGCTCAGGCCTCCACACCAGGCTACAAAGTTTCAATTATAGAATCCCAACAGAAATGGCGGTAGCCTAGAGCAAAGGAAATTAAGTAGAAAACAAATAGGACTACACCAAAATAAAAAGCTTTGAACAGCAAAAGAAACTATCAACAAGAAAAAATGAGCCGACTGTATGGGGAACATATTTGACAATGATAGATGTGATAAATGGTTAATATCCAAAATATATAAGGAATTCGTACAACTTAACCAAAGTTAGACAAACAATTCAATTTAAAAATGGACCAGTGACCTAAATAGACACTTCTCCAAATTGACAGACAGATGGCCAAGAGATATATGAAAAAATGCTCAGTCACTGATCATCAGAGATATTAAAATTAAAATGACAATGAAATATCACCTCACACCTGTCAGAATGGCTATCTTCAACAAATCAACAAATGATAAATGCTGCTAATGATGTGGAGAAAAGGGAACCCTAGTACATTGCTGATGGGAATGCCAACAGGTGCAGCCATTATAATAAACAATATGGGGTTTCTTCAAAAAATTAAAAATGGAGCTACTATTTGACCCAGTGATCCCACTTCTAGGAATGTATCTTAAGAAACCCAAAACACCAATCAGAAAGAATGTATGCACCTCTATGTTAATAGCAGCACTATTTACAATAGCTAAGATCTGGAAACAGTCCAAGTGCCCATCAGTAGATGAGTGGACAAAAAGCCGTGCTACATTTATACCATGGAATACTATGTAACAGTAAAAAAAAAAAAAAAAGAATATCTTACCTTTTAAGACAGCACGGAGAGATCTGGAGTGTATCATGCTAAGTGAAATAAGTCAGAGAAAGATAAGTATCACATGATCCTACTCATATGTGAAATCTAATTAACAAAATAAACTGATGAACTGAGTGGATCCAGAAAAGTGGAAGCATTGAACAAAAGGCAGAATCTTAGAGGGAGGGGGGAAATGTGGGGTGGATGGGAGGTAATCAACCAAACACCTTGTATGCATACATGCATAGCCCATAGATGCAGACAGCGGGCTGGTGGGGGCCTGGTGTGGGGGATGGTGGTGAGCTGGAGGAAAAAGGGGACATATGTAATACTTCCACAATAAAGATTTTTTAGAAAAAATATACTAGTACAGTTTTAATATTAATATTCTCCTTGAGTATATATTGTCCCCCATAATTTGTTGCAGTTCTTAAGAAGATTTTTTAAAAGAATGAATAGTGGGAATTTTAATAACATATCTAAAACTTATGCAGATTTTAATGTATACAGAGCATTTACACACATATTATTGGTGAAGAGATAGTCACAGCCTACATTACACTGTTAAGTAGGATTTTGCAGCTCTGAGCATTAAGATTTTGCACTCTTAATTTTCCCAGTTTGAACATTTCTGTACACACGTGTGCATATTTGGAAAATCCCAGTTTGAACCATGTTGTCATCCTTACTGTACAATTCTGCAGCCCCTAAGCAAGTAGCAGCAGGAGGGTGTGTTCTTTTATCATGTTTTGTTGTAATAGCCATGTGTCAAACTTCTCAGGGCAGATCTTGGTGCTGCATCAGATGTAGCATGAAAAATACACAATTGTCACTACTAAATAGCAAGGTTGCATTCTGGTTGATGGTTATACTCAACCAGGTACAGTTGACCCTCAACAACATGGGGTTAGACTATGTGGGTCTACTTATATTTGGATATTTTTCAAGAAATACTGTAAAAGTGTTTTCTCTTCCTTATGATTTTCTTAATAACATTTTCTATTCTCTAGCTTAGTTTACTGTAAGAATATAGTATACAATATATATATGATACAAAATATGTGATAATCAACTATTATATTATCCATAAGGATTCTGGTCAACAATAGGGTATTAGCAGTTAAGGTTTTGGGAGTTTAAAGTCATATGTGTATTTTTGACTACATGATGTGGGGGTGTCAGCTCTCCTAACCCTTGTGTTATTCAAGGGTCAACTGTATTTCCACACCAGTTTAGTGAAAGAAATTTACTAAATTAGTGAAGTTTTGAGGTAACATTCTAAAATTTTGAAACTTTTAACCTGTAAGATTTATTCCTTGTCTCCCAATAGTGCACTGAAATAGTCAATCATTCAAGGCCAGTGAACACTTATACAAGGCAAGGGGTAAATAATACTGATTTTGTTTATTTATTTAATTCTGCAACCTTTAAAACTAATGAAAATTAGTAAAATAATACAGAGGATTTGCCTGTTGTAAATTTTGTTGTTTCCACTTTTACTTGGAAATGTAAGGCATGTATATATAAAATCTATATATCCTATCTAATAAAATATTGATATGTAAATTGACTGCACCTCTGATATACCCACAAGCCATGCCCACCAGCCACACCCACCAGCAATGTCCACCAGCCAATCAGGAGCGATATGCAGATTAACCCCCAACCAAGATGGCTGCTGCCCAAGGCCAGGGCTGGGATGGAGCCAGCCATCCCCAATCACAGGGCAATTGCTGGGGGTCCCCTGGCCAAGGTCCCCTGCCGAAGACAGAGAGGCCTCTGGCCGAGGTTTTCTGACCTTGGGTAAGGCGGGCTTGGGGAGGAGCCATCCCAGGGCAATCACTGTCTGGGGTAAAGCTGGGGTTGGAGTGGAGCAAGTGATCACTGATTACTGCTTAGGGCAAGGCCAAAACTGGGGCGGAGCCAAGAGCCAGTAATCTGCCAGATAGCAGGGCGATCACTGGCTGGGGCAAGGCAGGGCTGGGGCAGACCCAGGAGCCAACGATCGGCCCCAATCACAGGGTAATAGCTGGCTGGGGCATGGCCTAGGCTGGGGCGGAACCAGGAACCAGGAACCAGGGATTGGCCCCCTTCACAGGGTGATTGCTGGCTGGGGCAAGGCCAGGGCTGGGAAGGAGCTAGTGATAGGCCCCATTGTAGAAGGATGGCTGGATGCCCAAGGATGGAAAGCCTCAACCAAAGGCTTTTGGCCTTGGGCAGTCCAGGGGCAAACCATCAGTAGGACTTCCCTTGAGGGCTCTCAGTATATGATAGGGGGCAGGCTGGGCTGAGGGACCACCCACCCCCAGTGCACGAATCTCATGCACTGGGCCCCGTGTGTGTGTGTGTGTGTGTGTGTGTGTGTGTGTGTGTGTGTGTGTATGCCTAAGCAACCATTCAACCATTTGACTGGTAGCTGTGATGCACATTGATCATCAGGGTGGGGGGCAATGCTCAATGCACAGGCATGAAATCCTGGAATAGACTGATGAATCTCAGAGGAAAGGGGGAAGAGAGAGAGAACAGGAAGTGATTAACCAAAGATCTTATATGCATACTAGAGGTCAATACACAGATGCTTGCACTGGCAGGGTCCCTCAGACTGGTCTGGAGGAATCAGGCCAAATTTGTGTACCAGGCTTCCAACATCCCTTGAGGGTCCCGGATTGTGAGAGGGCACAGGTCAGGCCAAGGGACTCCACCAGTGCACAAATCCATGCACCAGGCCTCTAGGGATTATATAAAAAAACTAGAGGCCAAGAGCACAAAATTCATTCATAGAGTGGGGGGTCTCTCAGCCCAGCCTCCACCCTCTCCAATCCAGAATCCCTCTCATAGACTGGAATCACTTGCTTCTAACCATTCACCTGTCTACCTCCCTTTTGTCCCTAACTGCTCTCCCCTCCTAGCCTGAACTTCCTTGAAAGTGTCTCTGGTGGAAGTTGTTGAGTGGTGTTCCTGAAGCTGGCCACCAAATTGCTAGCTCTAGTAGGTGCAGGCACTTTTGCCTGTACCATGTTTAGGGTCATCCGGCATGAGGTACAAAGCAATCTGAAGATGGCTGTTACCTGTGCTGTACTTGGAGGTGCCAAAGCTGACCACCACTAGTACTGCATCTGGGGCCACTTGGTAAAAGGTATAGGGCACACTGATGCCAAATGCTGCTTGCTTTGGGTTTGTGAACATTTGTGAGGTTTTAGGAAAGTTTGAATCATGGTCCCAGACTAACTGTTTCTATGGAAAAGCCACTGGAAAGGTCTTGAATGAGCCTGAATTTTGGATGGCACTGAGTCTCAGGGAATCACCAGTGTCGGGCTAACAGGGTGAGCTAGGTTGAAGGAGACACAAATATTGGGCTCAATTGCTAGCTCTTTGGTGAGGAAGTCTCAGCAAAGAATAAGAACTGCTGCCAGCACTTAGATCTGGGAAAAGCTGACTCTTCAGTCCTGCCCCTAAATGCCAGACAATTCAGCCTCTCCCTGTATGTCACTGACACATCTTTGAAGCTTCATCCCCAGAGCTAGAGTTTAGAGCCAAGAAGACCTTGCATGGGTCCTTTGGGAGGAATTGCCTGGGACTCCAGGAGTCCTTTGTCTCCCTCAGTCACAATCCTCACTGGTTTTTGCAGCCAGAAGTTTTGGAGATTTTTTTCCCTGGTGCTAGAATCCTGGACTGGGGACCAGGTGGGGCTAGGCCACTTCTCACCTCAGGAAGGACCTGCATAATAAAGACATCCCTCTGGATTTTTATCCACTATGTGTGGGTGTGATACCACCTCATGACTCCTCTCTTCCCTTCCTATCTCCATATGGCTCCTTTGTATCCTTAGTTGTAAGACTTCTGTTCTGCTAGATTTCAGGCAGTTCTCAATAATTATTGTTCTGAAAGTTAGTTGTAGTTTTGATGTGGTTGTGGGAGGATGCAAGTACCATGTTTACCTGTATGCCATCTTGACTGGAACTCAGGTAATATACTTTTTAAAGAGTGCTATCTTATAGCCCCTAAATTATAAATAGTAACTCTGCCTCATGACTTCTCATTATAATAGTAGATTTCTAGTATTCCTTAACTTATTTAATGACCATGTATGATTTGTACCTGACCACAGAGGGTTTCTCTCAGTGGTTTTTCTAGTTCTGCTTGTCAACCTTTTGGTGTTCCAAAATACCACCTGCACCTTCATAAGTCAAACATTCAGTAAAGACAGCAGATTATGCTTCCACTTGAGGAGAAAGAGTTACCTTATAGAGTTACCTGGTGAACAGTATTTGAACTGATCTCAGGGGGCCTTTGATCCTTCTGAGAATGAAGCCTAAGAAGACTCCTGAAGCCATGCCATATACAGTAAGTACTAGACCACCTTTCAATGACAAAGGTATGCTACAGGAAGTGTCCCTAAATACCTTTGCCTAGAGTTTATCTTACAAATTTGTAAACTGAGTCTTATACTTAGCAAGCAGCTCATAGATGACTGGAATCAAACACTGAGCTTTAAGCAAAGTATCAAATCTCTGACAGTGCTGCATTTCAGGCACTTTGTTTTGTTCTGACTCAGTTTCCCATTCCATAGGCAACTAAGTTCCCGGTTTGTTTTCATGGCTCTTCTTCCTCATTCTTTGGTAGTATAACAGTTACTTTCCACTATTAAGATGTTTGATAAAGTATTTCAAGCACTGCTTATCAAGACCTCTTATTCCTGCAAGATTAAGTTTCAACTCAGCCTCAAGAACTGGCTAACATTTTGAAATTATTTGAGATATGTAAATCTAGGCTTGCCTTTCTCTTCACTGATCTTTTGTTGTTTACAAGGAATTTTTACATTGCAAAAACCTGGGAGACCATAAGCATGAGCATGTAATACCAAAGTATAAATCAATCTAATAATAAATATTAAAAATTACTATTGTGCCACGAGCCCTAAATTCTTTTCTCTTACTGTATACCTGAAATCAACATACATGTCAACTGTAACTGAAAAAAATTTTAAACTCTCAGTAAAAACTCCATTAGGAAATAAAACAATAATAACACTAATATTTAGTACATAGTAAATTAAAATATAAACATTGAAAGTATTTTATCAAGAGTGGTTTAAACAATGCTTGCCTTCTTTTCATTCAACTCTGAATACAAAGGAAGCATCCTTTCTATGCTTGGTGAATTGTCATACTTCTTTTAAGTTCAGATCAGCTTCCGGCATTTTATCCTTTGCACTTTCAGTGTCATAAACTATCTCTAATCTTTCCTTCCATGTAAAGTATTTTTTCCCAGTCACCTTTTAAAAATTTATTTATTGTCTTAAGATTTATATATGTCACCTTTTACCCATTGAGGCCCTCCCCCAGCCATTCCCACCCCAAGCAAGCTCCCACCACCCCAGTTCCTGTGTCCATTTAAAAATTGATTTGTGAAGAAGAGAGAGAGAGAGAGAGAGAGAGAGAGAGAGAGAGAGAGAGAGAGAGAGAGAGAGAGAGAAACATTGATTGGCTGTCTTCCACATTCACCCTCTACACCCGGATTAGATATGGAGCTGAGAACTCAGGTATGTGCTCTGACGAAGAATCAAACCAGTGACCTCTCAGTGCAGAGGATGATGCTCAACCTACTGAGTGACACTGACCAGGGCCAGAGTTACTTCTTATGGGACATCCTTATTCTTGGTGTCGCAACCTCCTCTGTGTCCTCATTTATGCCAATAAGTTCACACTTACTAAGTTTCCTTGGATACATATCTAGAGTCTCTTGCATAGCAGTAGTATTGACATTCTGTGATGTCATTTATGTTCTATTCAAATTTCAGTTTCAGCATTATCACTTTTCATGTCTTTCCACTTTTATTTTATTGCCCAGTTTTCTCTTTTGATTATCTGTTGTGAAATGTCACAGTGGTTTATCACTGGGAAACCAGAGGTAGCACAGCATATGCTTTGCTGTCTGTGCATGAGGGGAAAAGCAGATGTGCAGTTGACCATTCCCAACAGTCTTTGAAAAAAGTGGCAGGACTGGATACTAATCATGATGCACATCTGTTATTTAGGTAATGATTTGTGGACAACTAAACAGATGGCAATGAAGTTTGCACTTTATGCAATCACTCAATGAATATGTGAACTTGTATTATTAACTAAATAAATTCATGTATATCAGAACTTTGCAAAGCCAGGACTGCTGTAATTTATTTCAAGCTTGTACAATCTAGGCATCTTTCATTTCCTAATTTTGTAGTTCTCGCACAAAATTATTTCACAGGTATTTTAGATATACTTAGAGGTATTTGGATAGCTATCCCTGAAGAAATCACTGTTGGGAGTTCAAGGGAAACATTTTCCATCTCCACAGCCTTAATAGTGATCATCACATAGTAGGGACTCAATCAATTATTGAATAAAGTAATCTACTTAATTTGGTTGAGAGGGACCAGTAAAAGGTCCTGGTACATTGTAACTACACAGTAAATATTTGTAGAATAAATTAAGGAAGTAACATAGCTCAGTTTGAGATATAACTGGCTAGGTTTAGTTATTTTATAGATAGTATAAAAGGGAAAACATTAGAATTTTTAATTTGTTCACAAAAATCTAATATTTTCTCCCAGTGAGTTTGGTTTTCCTGTACTAGGTAGCACGAGGTTATAAGTTTTATTTAAAAATGTAAACACAGACAACACCACATGCTGTTGAGCATGTGGAGCAATAGGAACCTTTTACATTGCTGGTGGAAATGCAAAATAGTACAACCACGCTGGAAGACAGTTTGGCAATTTCTTATAAAATTATCTTTTACATGATGATTCAGCAATTGTTCTTATTGGTATTTATCCAAAAGAGTTGAAAAGTTATGCACATGGATATTTATAGAAGCTTATACTTGATTGCCCAAACTTGGAAGCAATCAAGATGTTTCCAGTAGGTGAGTGGTAACATGCACTGTGATATAGCCAATAAAAAGCAGTTAGCTATCGAGCTATGAAAGGACACAGAGAAACCTTACATTCATATTACTAAGTGAAAGAAGACAATCTGAAAAGGCAACATACTATATGTTTTCAACTACAAGACATCCTGGAAAAGGCAAAATGGTGGAAACAATTAAAAGACCAGTCATTCCTAGAAGCAGATGCAGGCAGAATGCATAGGCAGAGCACAGAAGATTTTATGGCAGTGACAATACTCTATATGGTACTATGAACATGGATAGATGTCATTTTGTATTTGCCCAAGCCCATAGAATGTACAACTCCTAAGGCAAACTATAAACTTTGGGTAATTGTGATGTGTCAATGTAGGTTCATCTTGGCAAAAATGGCATCATTCTGGTGGCTGATGTTGATAATGGGGCAGTTATGCATGTGTGGAGACAGAGATTATAGGATGGTGGTCTTTACTTCCTTTAATTTTGTTGTAAATCTAAAACAATGCTTTAAAAGGTTTTAAAATATGCAAATACTATTATTTCTCATATTTTATTTTGCATGTTGATTTCAATACTTTTAGTTTAGGGGAATCTTTTGAAGCATACATATTTTTAAAATTACATAGTCTTGCCAAAAAGCTTGAAAATCATAATAGGAAGTTTGATAAAAGAGCCCATTAAGAACACCTTAAATTATTTTTATTTTAATGCACAAGTGTTTGTGGAGTTCCTTAAATTTATTTTTTTGTTTATATTTAAAATTTTTATAGATGTGACAAAGATAAATATACCTATTAAAGGACAAATAAAGATCACAAAAAAGGTTCCTTGTGATTACTGAGTTCTATGGCAAATATATCAGATTGCAACCCCTTTTCTCTATACTGAAAATAATATCAACTGGATCATAAAATACCTTCTCCCCACTTTCTATGGGGTGGGCTGAAATGTGGCCACTGGGGCAAAGGCAATAAGTAAAAAAACAAACAACTCGTTTTAAATGATTCCCTAAACAAAGTGTAGATATAGATTCTCTTTCACTGCCTGTGATTACTTAAGTAGATTTCACTAATATATTTGTTAGAAATAGTTGCTTAATTTATGGGAGTTGAAAGTAACCTTGAAAATATTGGGTAGTTGAACCCATCAACAGAAACTAAAACTACCTCCAATATTTATATGCAAAGGTTTTGAAAAGGTTGTTCTAAAGCACTGTCAATCGTAGTATTTTATAGTGTTTTATTTTTGTTGTTACTTTTGGTAAACCTGAAGAAATTGAGTTGTATTTGAGAATCAAACTCTTATTAAGTCAGCTTTTTTGCATGAACTTCTACAGTACTCAAAAGGTGAATTCTTGCTGCTTGATCTCAGTAGTTCTTTCATGTATTCAATTAAGTCTGTGAGAGTCTTTTGAATGTTTAATTGTGAAGTGTATTTGAAACAGTCTCTGTTTCATAACCCTTTTGTAGAACTTTCAAGCTCTATTTAGAGCTTCCCCTGATTGTCGAGTCACCTTCCACTCCTGAGGGGTCCCACAATATCATACGGGGCAGGCCAGGCTGAGGGTTCCCCCTCCAGTGCATGAATTTTCATGTACCAGGCCTCTAGTCCATTATATTATTCTTTCCAGAAGGTTCCAGGTACTTGGAAATAGAGCTAATGAGGTTGCAGTCCGGTATATTTTCCTGTTGAGTATTTGTAATTTATTTTTATGAAATTACTAGAGGCCTAGTGAATGAATTCATGCACCTTGAAAGGAACTGTGGGCTGCCAGGCTGTAGTGGGAACAGGAACAGGTCTCAGCCCATCCTCTGTGACCCCATCTGGCCCCTCCTACCATGGCCCTTCATACCTTATCTGCCAGCAACCCCACCCCCACTGCCACCACTTCCCACTTCCCACTTCCATATATTGACATTGCCAGACCTGCTCATACCTGATGCTGGTGCCAACCCCAATCACTCTGTGCTATCAGTGGATACAAGCATTGGCTACTGCCACATTTGCCCCTCAGGAGCAGGGGAGGTGGAGAAGCCCTCAGAGGAGATCAGGGACAGCAGCCACCACTTGTACCTACTGACAGCGCCAAGCAATCAGGAATGGTGCTGGGACGTATCAGTGGGTGTGAATAGTAGTTCATGTGCTGGCTGCAGGTTCAAGTGGGGCCGGCTCTGGCAGTGGGTGCAAGGTGCAGCTCCATTGCTAACAGTTGCTGTGAGTGGTGGCTGCTGGCCCTGATTGCCCCTCTGGAGCAGGGGAGGTGGAGAAACCCTGAGGAGAGATTGGGGCCAGCAGCTTCCACTCGCACTCACTAATGGCACTGAGCAATTGCAGTCAGCATCAGGAGCTGGCAGTGGATGCAAGGGGTAGCTCTACCACCAACAGCAGGTACAAGTGCACAGTATGACGACAATGCACAGGAACAAAGAATTTTCAGTAATTATCAGAGGCTCTCCTCAATTACAGTGACCAGGGCCCCACAATGGTCTGGTGTCACCACTCACCTGTTCCACCATCCTGCCATTGCCAATGCCCGACATGTTCTGTGCTCTACCACCTGCTGCCAATGCCCGCCATGTTCCTCTCATGCCTCCTGGTGGGAGGCATAAGTCATAGTGACCAGTTAATTGGTTGTCCTGCCATTCCGTCTATTTGAACATTAGGGTTTTATAAAGAAATATTTTAGTTAAACAATTTAAGCATTCCCTTCCTTTGTGATATCAAGAGGGTGTGGATATTCCAATTTTATATAGTTTTTCAAAATAAAATAACTAGATTTCCAGATGTTTATCATTTTATGTAAGGTGGAACAAAGTGCTCTTTTTCTCAACATTACCAATTAGCCAGTTAATTCCCATCAGCATTATTTATATCAGTTATAAGGCTGAGGCAGTTTTACCCCTCAGGGGACATTTCATAATTGTTTGATACAATTGGGGCTGTTACTGGTATGCAGTTTGGAGGGAAGCAGGGATGCTATCAAACCTTTTAAATGTGCAGAGCAGCCCCCTTCTGCTCTAAAGATTTATCTGGCCCTAATGATAAAAATGCCCCAATTGAGAAAGCATGTTGTATATGACTTCATCTTTAAGGTGTAAGGTAATAAAAGCATCACCCATAAATTCAGCATCCTTATATATACTGCCATGACACTGTTTAGTCATTGAGAGACTTATGATAAAGATTTGAGATGGGTGGGCATGATAAAACTGAGTTATTTCTCAAAGGTAATTCAATTATAGGAAGTCATCAGTTTGCTCTGCAAATTTTAAATTACAGAAATGGCTTCACTTCTTGAGATTGAGTTCATGGAATTCTTTATGTGTGTGTGTTTTTTCTTTCAAGCACTTAAATGTAATTCCACTATTATGAAGAAGAGAATCATCATTTCATCTGTGGCTGGACTAATTCTCAGTATATTAGCAACTGTTGGAGTTATTTTCTTCATCCCAGGTAAGATGTGCAATTACTATGAGGGAAATAATAGTTGATAAGGTTGAGAACATTGTGGGGGGGGGCGTGGAAATCTAGGGGAGAATCCATTTCTTGCTTATTCTGTTTTCTGGTGTTTGCTAGCAACCTGCAACTCCACAAGAAACAAGAGTAGTGAGCTAAGATTGGGCAAAGGGAGCAGAGGCAGAGATTGGTCCCTGCACATTCTGCCCACTTAGGGTGAACCCTGAACACTTTAGAATAATGTATATTCTTCAGATTTTAGGAAACATTTTATATCAATTACATTCATGTGATCAATGTATCATTTAGAGTCACTGTTCCTGTGTTAATTTTTTGTCTGAAAGATCTATTTAGTCAAGTTAATTGGGTTTTCAAGTCCCCTACTATGATTTTCTTACTGTCACTCTTCCTTAAAGTACTTCAGAAGATATTCATATCTATCTATCTTTCTATCTATCGATCGATAGATAGATAGATAGAGATATATACACTCCCATATTGGCTGGATATAAATTTACCAGGTTTATGTCCACTTATTGGATCTATCCCTTCAGTATTAGCTTGTGACTTTTACTATCTCTTTTGATGGCCTTTATTTTGATGTCTATTTTGTCAGTCATGAATATCATTACCCCAGGCTTTTCCCATTTCTATTTGCATGAATTTTTTTTCCCATCCCTTCACTCTCATCCTGTGTGAGTCTTGTTCTGAAATGGGTCTCTTGTAGACAACATATAATTGGATCACATTTTTGTATCCATTCAGCTACCCTATGTCTTCTGATTGGAGCATTTCATTAATATATATTTAAGGTTATTATTGATAGGTACTTATTTATTGCCATTTTAATACCGTATGTCTATGTTTCTCTCTCTATTTCTTCTTCTCATTTGAGCATTCCCTTCATCATTTCTTTCAGTGCTGGTTTGGTGGTGATAAATTCCTTTCACCATTTTGTTTGTTGGGAAAGCTTTTTATTTCACTATCCTTGCTTTTCAGATCCTTGCTTTTCCTTATCTCGGATACTTTATGGAATTCCCTTTTGTCTGGCAGAGTTTCTGATGAAAAAACAGCTGACCACCTAATGGGAGCTCCTTGGTATGTAACAAATTGCTTTTGTCTTGCTTCCTTTTAGATTGTCTCTTTGTCTTTAATTTTGGGCATTTTAATTATGATGTGTCTGAGAGTGAGCCTGTTTGGGGTCTTCTTGCTTGGTATGATCTGTGCTTCTTGAACTTGTGTGACTTTTTCCTTCACTAGCTTTGGGAAGTTTTATGCCATTATGATTCACACACATTCTCTAGCCTTTGCATACTTTCTTCACTTTCTGGTACTCCTCTGATGTGAATATTGTTATCCTGTCTTCCTGCTTTTTTTTTTTTTATTGATTTTTCTTTTTGGTTCTCTGATTGAGTGAATTTTTCCATTCTGTCTTCTAATTCACTGATCCAATCCTCACCTTTCCCTTATCTGCTGTGTATTCCTTCCACTGCATTATTTATTAGTGCCATCTCATTCTTGATTTCCAACTGGTCTTTCTTCATAGTTATTATGTCCTTTCTCATGCTGTTGAACATCACTGCCATCATTATTCTGAACTCATTTGAACTCATTACTCTGAAAAATTTCTTATCTCCATTTGATTTAGCTCTTCTAAAGAATTCTCTTGTTCTTTCAGTTGGTGCTTGTTTTTTGTCTCCCAAATTTAGCTGCCTATTTGGGTTTATGTCTATCATTTAGGAAGATTTGCTATGAGTCCCAATCTCTAGTGCAGGATATTGTCAGATGCTCTTTGTGACTGGCCCTGAATATCCTGTTTGGAGCTATGAGTAACCTACAGCTTGTGGCTCCTACTGCTTGGTCTGGGTACCTTTGGAAATAACCAAGATGTGCACTAGGATCAGATTTCCTAGCCTAGGGCTCAGGAGGAGAACAGGGAAAGACACAAAGCCTCCAGACATCTTCCTCTGCCTGCAGTATGATTGATATTCAGTCTTGATTTGCCTCAGGCTATTGACCACAAAGTGGGATGAGAGGTTTCCTAACAAGTCATTTGATCACTCCACACCCAGGCAAAAACTGCCTGGATGGTAAAGGTCTGCTTGAGAAAGATGCCCTCTGCAGTGTGAGGGAATGACTCATCATGGAAAACTATGGTTGCTGTCTTTCAACCTCTAACCACAGAACTCTCAATCCTAGAAGCTTTTCACACAGTTATATTACACTCTGCCCTCACTCTGCTAGATCCCAAGGTGAGTAACTGCACAGGAAATTTTGTGGATTAGCCCTTTAAGAAGGTGCCTGCATTTCCACCCATCTTTCACTGGCAAACAGAAACCCTGCTGCTTCTCACAGCCAAATGTTATGTGGGTACCTTTCTCAGTTCTGGTACTCTGGGCTGAGGGTAAAGCTTGGGGTTTGGATCCCAGGGTTCTCAGTGGGAACAACCCACATCAGAAATATGCCTCCAGAACTACTTCTGCTGGGAGCCTGGCCCAGCCTTTCACACATCTGCACTTCCTACCAGTATATATGTGGTCTCCACTTTCCATTCTTGTTTATCAGCATTCTCTCCAGCTAGACTTCAGTTGAATATTTAGGATGGTGTTGCTATATTTTAGTATATTTTGAAAACCACCTCTGAATATTTTATTTTAAAATTTAACTCTGTACTGGTATAATCTTGATTTCTGTCATTTATTAAATTCATTTTATTACTTTCTTAATTTTAGCAGGTCCAAGGAGAATACTATATAGCCTACTAGGGTAAGTTAGAAATTCTTAAATGAATTGGGTCTGATTACTTGATGTTTTCAACTGAGGAATCATAACTGAGATATTAAAGCCTTTTGTAGTCTGTTTAGTATAACATCAAATTAAGAGAACTTTGAATTCCTTTCATAACCTTAGCATAATTGAGTCTAATTCTATTTAAAACCTATATTTGTTCATTTAGTAGCAGTGGGATAGAATAACTGATTCCTTTTGCTAATGCAGACTTCTCATAGCCAGTATTGGAAAGTTAATGTGTAAGAATAATGATCATTATCTCTGCTGAAGGAAAACTGATTCAAATATATTGCCACACCTGTGGAATTTATTTGATGTGCATATACAAAACAGTATTTCAGGCTTAAAATGATGGATAAATTTATATTAAATTGATTTTATTTAAAATAATAATCCTATCTAGTAAAGAGGGAATATGCTAATTGACCATCTCAAAGTCACAAAAATGGCTGCACCCACAGCTGAGGTCAAGTTCCCATAAAGGGCTTAAGGAGCAATCAGCAGGTACCTAAGGCTATGCCCTCCCACACCTGGCAGGGCTTGACTGGAGACCTCAGGCTACACCCCCTTCCGCAGTGCCAGGCCAGGGGACCTGAGGCCAAGCCACACACCACCCTCCCCCGGCAAGGCTTGCCAGCCAACATCAAGGTGCACTTTTCGTCCTGATGCTGGGCTAGGGGAGCTCAGGCTGTTCAATTGCCCCAGTGCCAGGTTGGGGGACCTTAGACCATGCATCCCACCATGTGGGGCTTGACAGGGGACTTCAGGCCATTCCCCGCACCCTGATACCAGGCCGGGGGAACTCAGACCGCAACCCCTGCCCAGTGAGGCTTGACAGGGGACCTCAGGCCATGCCCCCGACTCTAGCACCTGGCCAAGGGACCTTAGGTTGCACCCCTATGCCTTGCTGGGCTTGACAGGGGACCTAATGCTGTGCCTCCCACCCAGCAGGGTTTGACTGGGGACCTCAAGGTGCACCCCCAGTGCTGGATTGGAGAAACTCTGGCCATGCTTCCACCCAGCATGGTTTGACAGTGGACCTGAGGCTGCACCCCCTTCCTGGTGCTGGGCCAGGGTACCTGAGGCTTTGATCCCTCCACCTGGCAGGGCTTGATGGGGGATTTCATGCTGTGTCCCCCACTTTTTGTGGCTTGATAGAGGACCTTAAGGTATACACACAACCCTGGTCTGTGCTGGGGGCCCTCAAGACATGGCCCCCGTTTTGGTACTGGGACCCTGCCCAACAGAGCTTGACAAGGGTGAGACTGGCTGGGCCTGGATCTAGCCCATTCGGGGGAGGCCTGGCCAGGTCTGGGTCTCATGTGATTTTGAGATACATGTGGGTGGGCAGGGACTTGACTCTGGGTCCCATAGGGTGCTCCAGATTCTGACAGGAGGAATGTTTTCATATACACTTTACTAATTTTCTTTCATCTTTGACACTTCTATCATACAGAAAGCGAAAATAGCAGTATTAAATTATTTCCTCTAATTAATCCCCTTTTAATGTGTACAAATTTCATGCACCAGGTCACTAGTTTATAAAATAAATGTAAATATTGCTTAAATTATATGTTCTGAATTATTATTCATTTCCCACATTTTATAAGATTTTCCTTCCTCCAATCTGTACTGTTGTTTTCACTATATCTTGGCTATCTTATTAAGCAAGCTGAGAAAATTCCAAGAAAAGGAGTAAATTTAGGAGATAAACTGAGAGAAATAAATGAGGGAGGCTTAAAGGAAAATCTTTATAAAGAGAGATTTGTCATGGTGACAGGCACAAAAGCTACTTTACGCAAATAAGACCTGAAAGGACTGTTTTGTACTCATCTTCCCATAAAGGATTTAATGATAGCTGTACCTGCAATGCCACAGCTGAGACTCCTGTGTGGCAGGAAGTGGTGATTGCATATGCTGCTAGTTCTGACAAGCCTCAACAGACATGCCTGAAAGGCAAGGGGGAGCAGGGGTGCTCTACCATAGGTGTTTATTCTGAGACGGGTGCCATAGCTACATGGTCCTAACACACAGCAGTTTTTCTTGTGCTTCTGTTAGAGATTATCCAGCCATTAGATACTTAAATTTTAACACATTTTCTTTGCATACTTACAAATGATTGTTTTGCGCTCATCTCTTTTTTAACTGTGTTATTTATTATGCTGCAATTCATTTTGGACTTCAATAAAATTTTCAAAAAGGTAGGTTTTTTTTTTTAACTGAGAGGGACTAGGTGGCATAGCAAATTCTGAAAAAAAAAGAATATTGAGAATAAGACACTTCTTAAACTATTAGTGAAACTTGGCAAGCCTTTCCTTTTAACCTTTATTGCTTTGGTTCTAGACTACAGGATTCACTATTTACTACATAGTTTAAATGTTAGCACATAAAAATTTTAGTATGAAAGACATGAAATAGATTCTATTTTGGTATAAATACTAATGGGCTGGTGCATGAAATTCATGCACATTAGAAGGGAATCAATTAGAGGAAATATTTTAATATTGCTATATTTAGCTCTTTCTCTATAATAGAAGTGTCAGAGTTTAAAGAAAATTAGTAAAATGTATATGAAAACGTCTCTCCTGTCAGAGTCTGGGGCATACTGTGGGACCCCAAATCAAGTCCCTGCCTACCTGTGTACACCTTGAAATTGCACAAGACCCAAAATGTGCCAGCCCTACTCTGTCAAGCCCTGCAGGGCAAGGGGCACAGCCTCAGATCCCCGGCCCAGTGCCAGGGAGTGGGTTCAGCCTCAGGTACCCTGTCAAGTCCCACAAGGCAAGGGGTAAAGCCTCAGGTCCCCCCGCATAGTCTCAGGTACACCAGCCCAGCGCCAGGGTGGGGTGCATGGCCCCAGGTCCTCTGATCTGGCCTCAGGTCCCACAGCTCCAGTGTGAGAGCACGAGGGTGTGAGGGTGTGAGAGTGTGATGACCATTTTCATATTAGCTCTTTATTATGTAAGATATTTGAAATATTTTCCAAAATGCTAGAGGAACTCCTTAATAGTATGTGATCATGTCACATTGTATATATTTCTTGATCCATTACCAGATCATAATTTCAATTACCTCAAATCAGTTAGAATGTATTATCTATGCCTTGGGGAAAATCTAGTGTTCTGTTTTTTTCTATCTTGACCTTTCTTTTTATTTTTAATATTAATCAAGAAATGAAAGTTTTGCTATAATGTTCTCACCTCTGAGAAAAATGCACTCCTCTGTGTCTCCCAAGTAGTTGCATGCATTAGCAAGTGATATTGGGCAAGAGGACTACTGCTTTCTTATAGTGTACAATATGAAGTTCTGTAGCACCCCCAGTAGAGAAGAATCTCAGTTATTTAAAATTTCTGATTTATAAATTTTAAGAAGATACAGTTGCTCACTGTGGAGTGAGACCTAAACATTTTAGTTTTTCCCTAAATCTAGATCTACATTCTCAAATAACTGTTTCTTTGTGGGGGCTGTGGGTATGATCCACAGAAAGGCATTGTAATCAAATGTGTTAAAATGTATTTGTATTTACAGCTGTGGAATAGTTGGCATTATATTAGTACCTAGATGTTTATTTAGAAACTAGAGGCACAGTGCATGAAATTCCTGAGAAGTGCTTGGCCCCCACAGCCGCAGCTTCATCTAGAAGGTCATCTGGAAAAATGTCCAGAAGGTTGTTCAGCTGTCTGGTCTAATTAGCATATTATGCTTTTATTATTATAGATTATTTTTAAATTGTAGAACCTTACTAATTGCTTGCTTGGCTTGTTACTGATTCTTGGCATTTTAAGAATTGAAAGGAATATGAATGATATAAAAAGCACACACGATTATAGATTGGTTAAAATATGGACATTGGAAAGAAATAAAGTTGCTTCTTGGAAATATGGCATTTTAAATAAAAGAGACATTGTCAAAGCAAAAAGGTTTACATGTTTTGATTTATAAAGCTTACATCTAGTCTGATAAAAGTGCACCGCTAGTCATATAAAAGCTATAGGATGTCACCCATCAGTTCTCCAGTTGTACTGCTCACAGTAAAGAGAAGCTACTGCTTTGTTAAAACACCTTTCTGATGCAGTGACTGTAAAATAGTTTTTGTGTGACACATTGGTAATCTGGCACAAATTTTTATAATCTTGACAGTTTTCCTTTTGTGCTTTTTTGGTGATTTTGTTGCACTTAAGCCATGGGAGCTTAATATCTCTGGTTTTCCACAAAGGATCTTGGATCTAGCTTTTAGGGAAAGGGCTTAGTTAGAGGGAGAAAGAGGCTGGCTGGTATGACTCAGTGAATGAGCTTTGAACCAGGAACCAAGAAGTGACTGGTTCAATTCCTGTTCAGGGCACAGACCTGTTGCGGGCCCAATCCTCAGTGGGGAGCATGTAGGAGGCAGCCAATTGAGGATGTTTTTCATTCATTAATGTTTCTGTCTCTTTGTACTCCCTGCCTCTCTTTCTGGGGATCAACAACAACAAAATACTTAAAAATTAAAACATCAACTCTTCTCTGCCCTCTTTTATAAACAAACAAACAAATAGTTAAAAAGTTAGAAAAATGTTTGGCCATTCCAGATTTTGCTTCTTTTTTTGTTTGTTTGTTTGTTTGTTGTTTTTTTTTTGGCCGGGAGGACTTTGGGCTAACAATTTAAAAATTTATTTAATATTTCAAACACACACATTTGTTAAAGAGGTCAGAGATTTCGAATGGTATAAGTATTTAGCTCTGTTTATATTTTCATGTGTTTTTACCTTGTAAAAAAACCTTCATTCATTTGGCATCTTACTGTCATGATGTGGTCATGCAGATAGTTCACTTTCCATTTTACTGTTTTAAAGTCTGTGACTACCTGTCACCTTTCTGGGGGAAGTGCAGCATTAACTCAAGAGGCTATATTCCACTGTACAATTAATGTTTGCATAAGAGTAAAATCACACCGAATTGCTGTTGGTGGGTTAAGTTTAAAACAATGTTTAATCTGTGATCAACAAGGAGGCACAATAATGATCCCACTTTTGTAGCTATGTCTCACAGCCTTTATTAAAAATATGCACATTTTATTATACTAACTATTGCCCTCCAAAAATATCATAGTTAGTAGGAATAAACAAAATTGTTATTAATAAAAAAAACTAGTGCTTGGAATTGTGGTATTGTTTTCCCATGTTTTCATTCTGGTGTCCTACTTTTGAATTTTTTCTTTCTTTTTCTATTGTGAAGGCATTCTTCTTTAGTTCATTAGAGTAATGAAACCCCTTTTCCTCATGGTCAGAAAACCAGTTATAAGAACCTTGAGTGCCACTTTCTTTGTTAATTTCTCTTAAGAAGTGACTTTTTTGAACAACTGTATTAGAACAAGTACAGTTTTTGTTTGTTCATAGCACATCTATACTAATAAATGTGTAATATGCTATTTAGACAGGACAGTGAAACAACCTTCCAGACGTCATTCTGCATGTCCTTCCAGACAATGCCACATGGTAGAGGCCAAGGCAGAGGTGGTTAGGCAGAATCAGGCAGGCAGTGAAGCAGATAGGGGTGATCAGGCTGGCAAGGAATCAATTAAGGGCCATCAGGCTGGCAGGCAGAGGTGATTAGGGACAATCAGGCAGGTGTGGTTAGGAGTTATCAGGCCAGAAGGCAGAGGCAGTTAGGGGCATTCAGGCTGGCAGGCAGTGGCAGTTAGGAGAGATCAGGCATTCAGGGGAGCATTTAGGAGCATTAGGCTGGCAGGCAGAGGCAATTAGGGGCAATCATGCAGGTAGGCAGAGGTGTTAGGAGGGATCAGGTAGGCAGGCAGAGGTGTTAGGGATGATCAGCCAGGCAGGTATGTGAGTGGTTAGGAGCCAGCAGTCCCAGATTGGAGAGGGTGCAGGCTGGGCTGAGGGACCCCCCTGCCCCCGTGCATAAATTTTGTGCACTGGGCCTGTAGTAAAATGTACAGTGACCTTTGAAATGTCCTTAATTGTGCTAATATTTAGCTGTCCAGAATTTGTCGGCTAATTTTAAATATCCGTCTGGTGGGATCATTGAGCTGATAGCTAACAAACAGCATGATGCCCACAGTGTGTCTGCCTCGTCCGTGAGTGAGGTTCACAGTACCCTCCTGGGACCATTTCTTCTTTAATTTACACCTAATCACATGTTTGTTTCACTTACATTACATGAAGTATAGAGATCTAAAATGAATATGATGGAATAGTATTCTATATACTATGAGCAGTGCCTTTTCCTTTGCAAAATCAGCATGCCTTGATTTGTCCTTAGTTAACCCAGCAAATGAAAGTGATCAGACTTGGTTGATCCTTACTCTCATTTGGCATTGCCCTTTCCCTTACTGCCATGAAAATGGCTAATGATCTGCCTGCCTTATATCTGTGACCTTTGCAAACCTAAGATTAAATACTTTATTTTTAGATATAATATATCTGAAACAATTGCAAATTTTCATGTTAATACATAAAAAATAGATACATAGTAACTAAATGTTTATTTTTTATTTTTAGAATAAATTAATTGAAGAGATGAACTCTGACTTCAGAGTAGTAAGATGTGAAAGGAATACACTTATGTTTAAGAAACTTGGCCTTGACTCACTCACTGTTCAAGAGAAGAAAACAAGAAAAGTGACTCTCATCTCTAAGAGAAAGTAAATCAATTGAGTTTTAAATGTATATTACAGTTAAGTATCTATATAAAACATTTGTAATTTAGTTAATAAAAGTTTTATGAACTATCTTGTGTGCCCAATTGAGATGCAGATTTTTATTGTTATTTTTCTTCAATTAGGGGCGAAAGTAGAGTGGGCAACTTCCAAGAATGACATCTTTCAGATTCTAGGATCTGTTGACTCTAGGTCACAAGTGTAAATTGGTTCAAGATGAAAAATACCTGCCATTAACCTGGTGGTTACCCAGAGATGTCACTGAAAAACAATGGCTTCCATGGAACCTCAGGAAACTCAGGTTCACAGTCACTTTGGCAGTTATGGTGTTAGCTGAATGATGTGTCTGCCACTTCTAGGTCAACGGAATAACAAATTAAGTACAGGCAGGAATTTAGTAGGAAACATTTGTGTGTTGCTTTTGTGCAATGTGATACTCTTGGAGATCATGGGGTTCATTCTTAGGGTTGCCAAAACCTTATAATTTTAAGTTCAGTTCATTAATATGAACAGAGAGTTCTGTAAAAAACATCAGGGTGTTGACCCACTTATCATCATTGAGCTGAGAAAAGTTTCCCAGATCCTTATCCTCAGGAAATACCTTAATTTCTTCAAAGCACTCCACAAAGCACTCAAGAACCTTGCCTCAGATCAGCAGTTCACTGTAGGTGGAATCAACCTCCAGTAAAAGTGCAGGAAATTCTCGCTTGTGAAGGGAGCAAGGAGCTATTAAATTAACTATGTTTGTAACAACTGATATTAATTCATTTAAGTAGGTGAATTCTGCCTTGGCACATAAAACCTCCTGATGGATTATACAATGAAAAGGCACAATCGGATATCCAAAAGCTTCCATAAACAATTTGACAAATCCGACTTTTTCCCTCACTATGTTTGTTGCCCCATCAGTCATCACTGACATAATTTTAGAGATATCAATGCTTAGGTCACGGAATGTTTGTATAACAGCCTTACATATATCGATTCCTGATGTACTTGTTGGCACTGATACTAACTTTATCAACTCTTTTCTCATTGTGAGACCATCAGAATATCAACCCATAATGGCCAACTGAGCATGTGATGTGACATTAGCAATTTCATCAAGAGAAATTGAAAAATATTTACAATTACTTATGTCTCTCTTTAATTGATGTTGTACATTTGTGTTCAGTCTCATTATTTGGTCTTTTATGATATTTCTACTGAGTGGTAACTCAGATATTCTCTTAATATTGCATCTTTATTCTGCATATCATGAAATAGAACTGGTAAACATCTTAGGAGAGTTTCTTTAATAAATTCTCTCTCACTGAGTGCTTTTCCATGCTGAGCTATAGAGTGAGCAATGTTCAAACTTGCAGATGTTAAATTTGTAGAGCCTTTTATAAATTTAAGTATGGAATTAGACTGGCTCTTACAAAGGTGTATCTGCCTGGAAATGTATTCCTTCTTTTCATCCTCACTTTTTTTCAAGAGCTGGGAATGATTAGTTTCAAAATGTCTATTTATATTCCACATTCTGCTTACTACCATTTCAATACATAGAATGCAAAATGATCTGTCATTTTTCTGTAATGCCATACATCTCAGTCCATGTCTCTTGAAAGTGTCAGCTACTGATACTACCACTTCCTTTACGTAACCTTGGTTTTTTATTTTTTGGGTTCTCAATCAGAGGGGCAGTGACAGAAGATAGAATTATAGATAGCCTCTTAGCCCTGCAGTCAATTAGGAGTTAACTAGCCTAACTGACCACAAGATGGCACATGTAACTCTTTTTTAGGAAAGGGCAGGGTTAATAAGCAGAAATGGGGGTTAATAAGGATGCACAACAGTAATAGTGGTGAAATGGAGTCTGCACTATGCTGCAAAATAGCGTTCCTTATACAAATTAAGATGGCTGCCACTATTTCTAATGGCAGGAAACGGCACCCATAGCATAGGCCCTCACCTCTCCCAGGCTGCCCCTCACTTATCTCAGTAATGATGGTCAATTAGAAATCCCCGACACTCCAGAACAGTAGATTGGATGATAGTTGCTGTGTTTATGTGGTTCCTGGTAATGGTGATCACAGGGCCCTAGAGATGTGTCTCCCATGGCATTCTGCTGCTCCTTGCTCTGCTGGCCAGCAGTGAGGTCAAAGATCCCTTAACAGCCTAACCGGAAGTCCCAGAACTAGATGCTCTGTGCCGGAGTTCTGTTGTTTTGGCCTACAGACCTCCCACACTGAGTATCTATACTACACTATAGCAAATGTTTCATCCTCAGCTACTGCACCTGTCCATGCAATAGCCAAATGTTCTTCTAGACATGCGGCCGCAAACGTCTTTGTATGCAACTGCATGCGGCCGCGTGTCATAGGTTCGCCATCAGGTCTTAGTACAAGACTCCGTGGTCACTGTCCCCACTGCTACACTTGATCTCCACATTGATATCTGCCCAACTTGTTCAGACTCCATTCACTTTTTACTGAAATGTCACAGTCTAGTGAGCTTTTTCTAAGCCCCTTATTTAAAACTAAAGGCCCGTTTCACGAAATTCATGCATGAGGTGGAAGGGAGATGGGGGATGTGGTGTCCCTCAGCCTGTCCAGTGCCCTCTCGCAATCCAAAACCACTGGGTGCATAGGCCTGGCCGGCTATCAAGGGCCTATCAGAGCTTTCCTACCCCAGGTGTCAGCGGTTGGCCCCGCCCCCACCACTTGCACTGCTTGCCATCTGTGTGGCACTCCCTCAGCCCCTTATTTAAAACTAAAGGCCCATTTCACGAAATTCATGCACAGGGTGGAGGGGAGATGGGGGAGGTGGGGAAGATGGGTTACCTCCCTCTGTGGGCAACAATCTGGGTCCAATCACTTGGCTGGCCTGGGCGTCCTTCTGCAGGGCAATCTCTGGCTGGCCCTGCACACCTGCCACAGCATAGCTAGCTGGTGGCCTGGGGCTCCTTCTGCAGAGCAATGGAACCTGGGGCCCCAAGATGGATCGCACAGCACAATAAGGCCCTGCCCACCTGGCCTGGGCTCTGCGATGGATTGCTGATCAGGGGTGCCCTGCACCTCCCTCTGTGCAGCAATCATGGGGCGATGGCGGTGCCCTGACCAATTGCATCGTACACACCTTGGTTGGCCTGGAGCCAGTGCATGTCATACTGTGGTCCAGATGGTCGTTTTGCTGTTCAATCATATGGTCTATTTGCATATTAAACTTTCATTATTACAAAGGGCACTCTCGCCAGGCTGGTATGGCTCAGTGATTGAGCATGTACCTATAAAGCAGGAAGTCAGGTTAGATTCCCAGTCAGGGCACATGTCCGGGTTGCGGGCTGGAACCCCAGTAGGATCAATAATTTTTCAATAAATAAATAAGTTTTTGGAAGTAGTGAATCTATAGCAAATGTGCAATATATCAGTCCTTTGGCAACAATTTCTACAACCACATCTACTTAAGGAATAATTGCAAGAAGCTCCAGACACAAATGACCTGTCAATTTGGGACGGCACGTTATTTCCCATTTCCCCTTTTTCCATCTTATTTCCTAACACATAACTGATGTCCTTGTGCTATTCTTTGAGTCTGTGGGTATAGTTTCTGTAGGATTTAAGATCTCACTCTTCCTTTTCCACCCATCATTATTAAAACGTATCTCTCTGGCTTCTATTACCAAAAGACTCTGGCCCATTCCCTTCTAAGCTCATAGACTCATTAAAGTCCAAATACTAATGAATAATAATAATTCCACCTCCTAGAAAATAATTTGCATTTAAACAACTTTTAGTGACTGGATCCAAAGAGGCCAGAGATGTGGGAATTCCCAGTGGGAAAAAGGCTGGGCCAGCTGGAGTAGCCCTGGAGAGGTCCCAGCAGCAAGATCAATCTCAGCTCATGGGCAGCTGCCCACTTTGCCTCTACAGGGCAAGACCAGCCATGTATATTTCCTTCATTTTGGAGCACACAGAGGCACAGGGTGTCAATTAGAGGCACTGGGAACATCTTAACTTGCATGGAAATGAGTCTGTCACTTATGAAACATGTACACGCTTACATATATTACTATTGATTCCTTCCCTTCATGCTTTGATAGCTTTCCATGTGCCTTACAGGTCCACTAGCACAAAGATACTTCTTGGGAAGGAAAAGGAAAATGGATAGGAATAAGACTCAGTCTCTAAAGAGATGAGAGTGGGAAATGGGGGGTGATTATTGGAGCACATAAAGGCACAAGCATCTTCCATTGGCCTCTGGAGCCATACTTCTCCCACTCCAAATGCAGTGAGGGCTCTGAGGAAGAAAAGATTGGGAAGCGCAACTTGTCCTCCAAAAAAGAATACCCCCACACTGAAAAAAATCCTGGTTTACAAGATTCTATGCTGTGCACGGAACACAGTAGACTTTCTCAGGCAATCCAGTATGGCTAGACAAAATAAGCGAATGAACTGAACTACTGCAGAAGAGGAATATATGCATCAGCCCATCTGATTGATTTCTGTATCAGGAGCTGTTCTTACATCTCCGAAAAAGCACTCATGCTCTTTCCATGGACAAGGATGCCTCATTCCAGGACAGACCAGATTAAGATGAGCCCTTTCCCTGAATTTACCAGAACCAGCTCCAGGAAGACTAGTCCATATGCTGTCTTAAAGGAATGAATCATTTTCTTTTGGATTATGGTAGAGGATAAGTTTTTTCTCCCCTACTTCACATACGGCCAACAAAGGTGCCTCTGAATTCTTCACCTGGTAAAATGTGTATTGATCCCTCATTCCTGCAGGAAATGTTCTGCTTTCTTTACTACATTCCCTAGAAAAAGAGACACAATTATTTACAAAAAGAGAGATTTATACACTTTATTAAAATGGCCTCTTGTCAAGATATTTTTGAAGAAAAGAAACAGGGAATAGTGATGGATATAGAGACAGGGAGGCACTGAACAGGCTGTCAAGCTACAGGGGGAAGGCTTGGGTGGATGGGAGGTGGATGCTGGGGGAGATCAACTGAAGGACTTGTATGCATGCATATGAGAGTAACCAATGAATGAAAGACACTGGGGTGGGAAGGGGGGGTGGGTGGGGACATGTGCTGGGGGTAAGGGAGGCTGGGGGAGGATAATAAGGGGAAAAGGAAAACATATGTACTACTATTAAGTATAAGTTATAATGCAAAAAATCAATAAAATATATTAAAATAAATAAATTAAATAAAATGGCCTCTTGTAAGTGGAAACTCACAAGAGATTAGCAGAGATCTCAGATACTAAGTGCCTTGATGGCCATACAAAAAGGTAGTTTTTAAAACTACAGGGCAATCAGGTCCTAAAAAACTTCTAAAATCACTACACATCAAACTAAAGAGATCCTCAAGCCACTCAGAAGGACAGACACATTAGTTTCTATCAGGACAGAGGTGGCATATGTGCCCCTTCACGTGAGAATTTCTACTCCATGTGAGAGCCTTCCTATGGAGCCACAGGACTCTGTGTCCTGGGCACTGCCCCCACTGCACACCCCTTGCATACCCTCTCCCCACCCCGAGGAGCTGTGATGACCACGGTCTGTATGAACTTCCCAGTGGTCCAGAGACAGCCAGGCTTCCCAGGGACCCTCTGTGTACTCAGGTGGGCCTTTGTCACCATATCAAAGGGACAGGGTCGCTGATGATATTTTTAACAAGTTGGCTCACCTCCTCGCAGGCCACCTGGCCCTACTTGGGTGACTCTCAAAGTTCAGTGTGCACCAGAGTCACCTGGAAGACTCCAACCCACATATCTCCAGGTACCACACCAGAGTGTCTAGTTTAAGAGGTTTGAGGTAGGGCCAGGAATGTGCATATCTAAGAAGTTCCAAAGTGCTACAGATGCTGCATGTCCAGGTACCTCACTTTGAGAACCATCCAAAAGTATGTCTCTCTACCTTTTTCCTTCCCTCCCACTGTTGTGAGTCAGGGACTCGGTTTGGGGAATTAAACAGTGGGGCTACAGCAGCTGGCATGGCTCAATCCAGGCTGTCACTCAAGACAGACAGGCAAGTGAGGTTAAAGGAACATGGACAATGAAACTGTTTTCATGATTCCAAAGACGCACGCCTATCTGGTCTGGCAGTTTGATCCTAGTTTTCACTTCACTGTTAAAGACCTTCTGATGATAGCTGGAGTGTTCTGGCCCACACCCATAGCAATTAGACTAGTATTGGAGACAAAGAGATCTGCAGATGTGCCCAGAGGACTCATTGTAGCACTAATAAACAAGTTTCATGGGGTCCAGTGTCTCCAGCACTTCTGTACAGGTGGCCATGGCAGGGCAGGGAGAACACACCTGGAGAGCTGGAGTTCAGGCCAGAGAATGATGGTTTATCATCAGACATTCCTGGCTGCCGCAAGCAGGGAACTAACTCTTCAGGAACCAAAGATGAAACTGTCAGGCCGAAACAGTTACTCACTAAATAATTTCAAAGAACATCCATGTGCTCTGGCAGTTATTGCTTTTTTCCTAGAAAACTTGTCCCTCTAAGGACACAAAAGACTGTATTTAACATTGATTTCTTTCTACCCTTAGCTCCCAAAGAGGGAATATGATGCTGTGAAATATTGCCAGTGGAATTGGGACTAAAAGTAACATGGAGCCTATAAACTGGTTTTGGTTAATGCAGTATTCAAGGGTGTTTTCATAGGGAGTGAGGAGCTGCCTTAGCTGCAGAGAATATCTCTGAAGGGTTGGGCTGTGATTATTGAATACTATCAATGATGTCTGTCAGGGAGGTTACACATTAATTTCTAGTCTTGTGTTTTCTATGTAGGTCATCTGGGGTTCTGCTTTGCCATATTCCCACCCTAGGACTCAGGCTGAGGGAGCACCCACTTTCTGGAGCATTGCAGATTTCCATAAGAGTGGGGGAGTGGTAAATTGCATGCTGGGTCTTGATGCTTTTGCCCAGAAATAACACATTTAAAGGCTATTACTGGATTGAATGGTATCCTCCCAAAATTAATATCTACTCCCAGAATCTAAAAATGTGATCTTATTTGGAAATAGGATATTTGCAGGTGGATTTAGTTAAGAATCTGGAAATGATATTGTACTGAATTTAGGGTGGGCTCTACATTAAGGACTTGTATCCTTATAAGAAAAAGAGAGGAAATAGAAATAGAGAAGGCAGCCACATGAAGTTGGAGACAGATGTCAGAGTGTTGCAGCTCAAGCTGAGGAACTCCAGGTGTTACAGGACAGGGACTGGGCATAGAGCAGGTCTACCTCAGCCAGCTGGTAATGTGTGGGTTCTTGACTTCCTGCAGGAAAGATTTTATATCAGAAGTCAGGGTGATTTTTGAGCTAATGTTTCGTAAACCTGGGGACATTGAAACAAAGGAAGAACTTAGGATAGAAGAAGCAATAAGAGACAGCCTACACAGGGCTCCCTTAGCTTTTCAGAAATGTTATAGGAAATGCATGGGCCATGCTGGACTGCATGAATTCACTGCAAATTGAAAGTCACAGTGACAGCAGTGAGCCAAGGAGAGGCTGCTGTTAGCTCAGTGGAAAGTCTAGCTTACAGAACCAAGAGCAAATAAATTTCTTATTGTAAGGCTCATTGTTTACGGTAATTTCTCAGTGAAACTAACACACTGGGCAAAGCAAGTCACATTATCCCACCCAATTCTAAGAGGGTGAGAGGGACAGTCCCACTGTGCTGAATAGTCTTCCTCAGATCCATACTCTCCCCTTCCATACTCTTGTTCCGCAAAGCCAAAATTCAAGAACTGCATAAACAAGACTTATTTCCATTTAACTTCTGGTTGAGATTTGCCCAGAGCAGGAGTTTGTAAGGTGGGATGCGAGTGGAGTCATGGCATTTTCTTGGCCACGTTCCTCTCTATCAAGCTGCTAGTGGCTGTTCCTCTCCCAAAAGCCCCAGCTCCTGCCATGCACCCCTCCTTAGATTCTCCATTTTCTCAGGGTTCTCCTAAGCCCTCTTCTCCTTGCAGCTCCAGAACTAGAGACAAGGGGACAACAGCTGCTATTAGCTCACAACACTTCTCATTTCCTTGTCACTTTCCCTTAACCCTGCCCACACCCTCCTAAACAGTTCCTTTATTAATCTCCTCTCAGCATCTTCATTTGGGGATGTCATCTATTTTCTGCTGAGAAACAGTGGATACACATATCACACTATTAAGAGGAGAGCTGGAAACTTGGTGGCCACAGTGGGAACTGAGTTGACAAATGGCACTAATGAAGCAACAGAGGAAACTTCAAGGAGAGGGACTGACCACCACACAACTGTTTTGCTTCTGCCATTCCTTCACTCAGGCAGAGGAAGGAGCCAAGCTCAGAAGAAAGACATACATCAGCTCCACCATTTATTACCTGAGATATGAACCTCTATGGAACTCAGTACCTTCATTTGCACATTGGGTATATCAATGTTTTGTATATGACAATGCTTTCCTTATCGGGCTTTTTAAGAACCCAGGACAAAACTGTGGTAGGTAGAGTAATTCCTCCCAAAGATTTTCATGCCCTAATCTCTGGGAACTTTGAAATATGTCACTTTATGTTGCTCAAGAGACTTGTGGACGAGATTAGGGTTACAGACCTAAATATGGGGAAATTATCCTGGATTCCCAGAGGCACTCAATCTAATCACTTGAGTATTTAAGGTAGACAGGGAGGAAGAAGAGTCAGTCATCAAAATGTGGCAGAAGAAGAGGAGACAGGACAACTGGAGAAGGCTTTAATGCATCATTGGCACTACACACAGTTACCCAAAGCCAACCTCTCGATGCTGACCCCCTCCCAGATGGCATTCAGAAGGCAAATGGGGACCTCAGTCCCACATACTCTGAATTCTCAATAATGCTTCAACGAACTTGAAAGTAGATTCTCACCTAGAACTTTCTGAAGGAATGCAGCATAGGCAACACCTTGATTTTGGCTATGGGAGACCAGAAGCAGAGAAACCATTGCACTTTTGACCTGCAGAACTGTCGCATAATGAATGGGTATCACTTTAAGATTCTATATTTTTAGTAATTCCTTCTGGCAGCAACAGACAATAAATACGACAGCATGATGAGGTCCTGGCAAATAGTAAGCAGCCTCTACATGTATGTTATTTGTCTCCAAAGGGGACAGTTAGTCAAGGTACAGAGAGGCCTTCTCAGTACCCCAAAGATTATATGCTCTCAAAGGAATACAGGTGCTGCGGTTTTGCAACTAACCTAGAAGCCGGCTCTCTCTGCTCTCTCTAGTGCTTTCCAGCTTTGGAAAGTGTGGACTCCCTACCTGAGCAGGCTCCAGCAACAGCAGCAGGGGGAGTGGGGAGAGTTGTGCTTGTCCCTGACTTGGGCAAATCAAGCCTGGGCTCAAGGACTTCCCCATAAAAATGCACTCTCATCCCTCCAGTAGATTATCCCCTACCCAAACCTTCAGTCCTGTCACTCCTACTCAGAGGCAGTTTCTGATTCTAATATTTTTCCCTCTGGAAGCACAGGCCAGGAACGTCATTTCCTGCTACTGGAGCCTTCCTTCTGTTTCGCTCAGCCAAATCCATCTCTCTAACCACATGTCAGTATCTTCCAGCTGTCTAAGCATCCAAATCCAGTCTTAACCTATTGAGCACAGACACTCTGCTACACTGCTTTATTTGATGACTGGGGCAACTGTGCTTTTTAGAGTGGGTCAAGTTTAAATAACACCCTAGGACACTGGGCCCTGAGTCAGGTATCAATGTTGTGGGTCCCTCAGCGTTCAATCACCAAAGTGTACATGAGAACACGTGGACTAAGGACTGTCCACTGGGCACAGACTTGTGCCTCTGGCTTGAATCAAAATTGTACACACTTGGCCCAGTCCCAGTGCCTCTTCAGGGTTTCAGACCAGCAATTGGTGATCCTTTAGATGATACTTTCCCTGTCCTCCTCAAAGACTCATCTCACTATAAGGAGACTCTAAGAATAGGAAATAATACACTGAGTGGCCAGATTATTATGACCATTCCATCATTACAATGAAGTGAATTAGTTATGCAAATAATAATAATAAAAACACCTTGAGAGTATTTGCTTAGGAAGTTTTCAATATTCAGTATTTTTGGAAGTGCCAATGAAGTACTGATGGGATGGTCATAATAATCTGGCCACTCAGTGTATTGATTGTGTGCTTACTGTGCACCAGGCACTGCTCTATAGAGCTGTAAAAGTGTTAACAGTAAATTCTCAAGGCAATTTAAAGAGTTAATTGCTACTATTTTTATCACATAGCTTCACAAATGAGGAAGGAGGGCTCAGAAGTGTTAAATAACTTGTCCAAGGTTAACTGTAGTGCGTGGCTAAAGATGTAAACTCAAATCTGGACTAAAGTGTTTCTGTAATACTACACATCACACAGCTTTTCTTGCTAATTTAACACAGAGAGGTTTTAGGTCTTGATCAAGCACTGTGACAGACCCTGGAACTACAAATATACCTTGGAAAAATATCATTTTCTCCTAGATAACATGGTAGAATAGGAGAAAGATATGTATAGAAAATACATAAATGCACTTTATTAGCTTCATAAACAAAGTGCAATGGAAGAGGAAATTAGATGTTGTAGGGTGAAAAGAAAAAGTGGGAATAAAAACTTAGGAAGATAGACTTAAACAAGAGAGACAGAGAGAGAAAAGTATCACATATAATCATGGGCCAAGTGCCCATTATTCCCCATTGCCTTTGTTTCCTCGTCACTAAAATGGAGATCATAATACCCACTCCATGCCTGTTGTAAAGATTAATTTTGGTAATAAATGGAATGTGAATTACCTGTGTTCAAAATATTCCACTACACATTACACTCCATTTCCATCACCCCCCCCCAAAACAAATCAAAAATCCTTAAGTAAAGATAAGAGCTCAAAATCCAAATAAAAATGCTTGGGAATATTAAAAGGGGAACAGAAATGTAAGGTAGTTAGATACTGGAGGAAGTTATTTCAGAGAGAAACTAATCCAACCTAGGAAGCTTGCTTTGGATTCTGTCTCCTAGAATAGGCCTCCTCTTGTCCCACCATCAAAACACATCCCAGCTGATTCCCAAGAGCTGAGGTGGTCACCCAGGTGCCTCTTATTCACCTGATTTAAGAGTACTCCATTTTCTTCTTTTTGTTAATCCTCACCAGATTATACTTCTTCATTGGGTTCTTTTCTTTCTTTCTTTCTTTCTTTCTTTCTTTCTTTCTTTCTTTCTTTCTTTCTTTTAAGAGAATGGAAGATGAAAAGATGGGAGAGTGGGATAAAGAGGGAGAGAATCATCCATGTTAGAGATACACATCCAGCACATGCCCTGATGGGGACCAAGCAGCAAACCTGCAATCCAGGTACATGTCTTTGTCTGGGAATCCAACCAAGGTCCCTTCCCTGCTCAAACTGATGCTCTAACCACTTCCTCTCCTGCCAGGACAAGATTACGCCATTTTCTGTAAAAAACTACATGAGGTACATACCTTCAGCAGCTCCTAGCATAAAACAGAGCATCATTCCAACTCTAAGTGTGAAGGTTGTGGACAGTCCTTCCTGGTCACTCCTCAGCTTTAGGGGGTCCTTTGGTCTCAGGGTCAGCTGACAGTTTTATTTAGCCAATCAGCTGCCCTGTGATACACAGTGTCCCCAATGGTCTAAGTCTGGTGGGTGACTCTTTTGAATCCAGCAGTCCCTTTTGTAGCCTCAGGGTGTCTAAGCGGCCATTCACATCATGACCACCATAATTATGAACCATTGTGTTAGTGAGATATCACTTTTCTTTTCTTTATCATTAAAACAATAAAACTATCAAATTTCACTAGAGCAATATTTGCCTCCAGTCACATCAACACATTTTTTAAACCCCTTCTGCTTGCTCAGTTGCATGGGAAATCTTAAGGAGGGAATATTTAAAAAACTCTCTGATTTAAAAGAAATGATAATGTTGAGGGAAAGATGTTTACACAAGGAAACTATGAAAAGTTATATAAAATATAATACACGGAGAGTGGAAATATTACTTCTTGGGTTTTATTACTATGAGGATGGAGTGTGATGGAGGAGATGCCATGGTTAGAGGATTTGGAGAAGTGAGGTGTTGTGAGGGAAATTGCTTTCTTCTCCAGCAGGCAAGAGAAAAACAACCAAAGGAGCAGACAGACTATGCACCAATTAGAATAGCCACCAGAGATTGATTTTGTCACAAGAGAGTTCATCATTAGGATAAATGTTCCTGGCAGTTTTACAAGGTTTTTGCTTCAGTTTGAATGTTTTGCCTGTGTAATTCAGTGAGTTATTGTGAGAAAGTGCAGGGATTAGTCAAAAACCATATATGTATAACAGAGACCACTTGTGTGGCAATAGCCAGAGGTAAAGGGGGAGAAGGGGGAAGTGTACGTAGAGGTTGTCAGAGGGAAGAGGGAATGGGTACAGAAGGATTCAAAGTGTAGAGGATATTTCATTGAGGTGTACACTTGAAACCAGTAAAGTTTTGGGAACCAATGTCACTTCGATAAATTCAAATTTTTTTTTTAAAGGAAGGCCTTGTTTATACTGTGGCTTAGAGCCACATTTTGAATCCTTTTAAAAAATATATTTTGTTTATTTTATTTTATTTTATTTTTACAGAGAGGGAGAGTTAGAAACATCAATTAGAGAGAAACCTTGATCAACTGCCTCCTGCACACCCCCTACTGAGGATGTACCCACAACCAAGGTACATGCCCTTGACCTGAATCGAACCCGGGATCTTCCAGTCTGCAGGCCGATGTTCTATCCACTGAGCCAAACCAATTTCAGCTCATTTTCTTTTTATTTTTTTCCCCAAACAGAAGAGGACAGTGGAGGGAGGATCCTGGGGCTCAGGGTGGAGCAAGAAGGACAGGAACCTTGGAGAGGGGCGGGGCCAGTGAAGACCCAGTGACCCAGGGCCAATACTCCAAGCCTCTCTTGGAGCAGGGATGGTGGTTGGCAAGGAAACTTTTGTCCTTGAAGCTGAACATTCGCCACGTCCCTGGAAGGCGCTGAGGGTCTCCGTGGAGCTTCACGGAGTATGAATGAGTCTAGGAATCTGAGGGACTCCCTTCCGCAGCAACATAGGCTGGGCTTGGGTGGCAGCAGGTGTGGGATGGCCAGAGTGTCAGAGCGTGGCCAGCAGCCTGGGCGTTGGGTCCTGCTTCTGAGGGGGAGCAATGCAGGGTTCTGACTGTGACGCCAGTGGTTGCTCCAGATTCTACATTGGCGGTGACTGCAGCAGCCTCGGCCCCTTCGCTGGCGCTATGTGGCCCCTGTTGGTGCTGCTGCTGGGCTTGGCGAGCTGTGGTGAGTGGCCTTAATCCTAACTCTGAGGATGGGATCTTGTCTCCTGCCAGGCCAAACCCTGCTGGCCCTGCACCTCTCTGGAGAGGATGGCCAGTGAGGGGCATGGGGTTCCCTGCACGCCCTGCAAGAAAGTGAGAAAGTGGGAGGTTCTGCTGGTAGTCAGGAGCTCCCTCCACCGTCTCTTCCTTCCTTCCTCCTTTCCTTCCTTCTTGCCTCCTTCATTTCTTCTCCTTCCCTCCTCCCTCCCTCCCTCCCTCCCTCCCTCCCTCCCTCCCTTCCTCCCTCCCTCCCTCCCTTCCTTCCTTCCTACCCTCCTTCCTCTCCTTCCTCTTCATCTTCCTCATGTGACAGCCCTTCATCTCCTTCCCCTCATCTCAGTCTCCTGATGAAGACACCAAACCTTGCACCTTGCAAGTAAATTAACTAGAAAGAAAAGGTGCCTTCCTTAGAACACAAGAAGTTATAAATCAAGGTATTTGAGAGACTGAGTTTAGACTATAGAGGAAGGAAGACAGTCCATGGTCTTTCACATTCATTTGTACTCAGATTTTTGCTTTTGTTACCAGCTGGGGATACTGCCTGGGACCTTGGTTCTTTTTGTTGATGCACAAAAGAGTTTAAGATCACCAGAAAATAAAAATAAAGCAAAATGGGGTTTATTGAAAATACATCCCAAATGAGACACAAGTGAGTCAACAGAGTGTGGGAGACAACATGGTGAGAGCAGCCAATGGCAGGGCTGCTGTAGCTCACTGGGAAGTCAGAGAAAAGGGGCCTTGGAGACCGTTATGGGGGTGAACCCAGGATGAGCTGCAGCTGCCCATTTCTCCCAGAAAGCAAGAATCACGGGGTCCTTTAGAGGTTAGAGGATATGTGCCTGTGGGGAAAGCAAGGGAAGGGAATAGCATGGGTTTGCTCCCTGAAGGTAGAGTATATGCTACAGAGAGCATGGCCCACAACTCCTGGGTTCTAAAGAGGGATTTTATGTGTGAAACCTTTCACTTGTACTCAGGGATGATTGACTGAAACTATCTCTCTTCTGGGCATGCCCTTACAATAATGTATACAGAAAACCCACAGGGGTGGGGTCAAAACTAAAATGCAAATATTATTATAATTAGTCCAGAGTTCTACTAAGCTGACATTGGCATTGATGTTATGTCATTTTCCTCTGAGCTTGGGCCCAATACAGGCAGGCTCCAGACCTGCCAACTGTCAGTCTACTGGGTTACCCACAGGGAGGTCTGAAGGCAAAGTTGGTCAAACCCTTGACCCCAGGACAGGCCTTAGAACACAATTTCCTACACAAAACTTTCAGATTCATTTATAAATGACTGGTAATCAAATGCCATTTACTGGTACCCACTATAGTTTCAGTTGACCTTAGTAGTAAAAAAAAGTTATCTAAAATGCCCATTCCATCTAATTATAGCCAAACTCTAACCCCCTGTATTGGTTTACAAGATGCAAAATGAGTTATTATGCTTCATTACTCCCCCCTGCTTTATATGTCAAATTATAATTTATTTAAAAGCACATCAACATTTTCAGTGGAATTAAAAAACTGGTAAATAAAACCTCATTCAAATAATGACTAAGTATATGAACCATTAGTAGTTGAATGATTATTCAAAGTGACTTTTTACAATCAAGGGTACATATAATTTTTTAAAAAGTTTATTGACTAAGCATAGTAGTAATTTGGCTTGCTTTCAATAAGATGTTTTATTTTCTACAAAAATATATATTATTTTTAAAAACGTTTCTATTTTGAGGAAGTAATTGTTTATCTAAAAGTCCTTATTTATGTCCCTACCCCATCAGTTTAGAGGCAGTGTATTAAACAAAATGCCTGCTATTAGGATATTTGCTCATGCTGTCATCTGTATTTTGGCAGTTGTTTTATTTTTATCACTGAGTTGTTAATAGAGATTTGAAAGGCTAGGTTCCAAAGATGAAAAATACATGGTTTTCCAAAGGTTAATAAATATTCTGAATCCAAAATTATCACTTATATTATTAAAATGGTGTGTATCTTTAATGTTGATTCAACTATGGCTAGTATAGGCAGTGCTTTTAATTACTTATATTTTTGTGACACAATTTTTATAAAACCATTTACCCAACTTTTAGGTTCTGCTGTCATACATTTTTATACAAGATTTTAAAGTTCTATATTTTTACATCTTGTGCCCAGTACAGTGCACTGAGGCTGCCATGAAGCTACTTTCACTTGTAGAGCTGTATTTTCTATTATAAAAGAGGAAGAATAATAGTATAGGATAAATTTTGCTGAACCCATTGTAATACTAAACGAAAATATACTGAGCATGAAAGATATATGATTCTGACCAACCTAGACTGAAACAGTTGAACCTGGTTTTTCCCTCTGTGTGGTTATGTGGAGGTGAATAGGAATTAGGGGTGACACCTTCCTCTAGTTCATTCCATACCCATGGCATAGTTGTATATAACTCCTTATCTAGTCATCCCAGGGATTGAAAATATTTATGCATATTTTGATAGACCTCAATTCCCTGCCTTATCTTTTAGTCCATAGATGTACTTATGGGCTAAAAGATAAGGCAGGGAATTGAGGTCTATCAAAATGTTTATACTTGTTTCAACCCACATATGAGCTCCCTTGCTATTCTCTGTGCACTTTACAAGGCCTTCCTGGACAAAGATACAAATTTTAGACTGTATGCCTCTTAATAACATAAAATCCAGTTCCTAGGTAGCAGGGATTTTATTATTTTTATCCTTCACTGGTACTCAATATATTTTTGGTCTTTAATAAGGCCTTATTGATGGATGTTAATGATTTTAAACTGCCCTTCCCCCTGTAAAACCTAGCTCAACCACAGCACTTCTTGTAAGGCCACTTTACAATTTAGAGGCTCTTAATTTGCATCAGAACTAGACACTTTGGAGACACCACATTTTACCCCAGACCTTGTTTGATCTCTATTGAGGGGAGATCTAACTAAACCCTCCTTTTTCTTTTTTTTACCTTAATTCTAACCTAATTTAGTTTGAAGCTCCAGTTTTTCATTCCATGGTCAATGTCTGTGGTAAAATAGATTAATTCCTAGCAGGTATCTTTACTCATGAGCTTTGGTTTATTACCTTAATGACTTCTTATCCCATTCCTAAACAGCCATTCCAAGCAGACAATTATATTCCTACTCTACTTAAAAAAAAAAGTAGTTTTGGGTGGTGTAGATTTTTCAACTTCCCTCCTATCATTTCTAAACTTATCTATAATATCTTAGGTAACCTCCATCTCTTTCTCCCACTCACCCAGTTTAAGAAGTACACCTCTGTGGGAGGATATTGGGGGGGAAAAGGAAAACATATGTACTACTATTAAATCTAAGTTATAATGCAAAAAAACCAATAAAAATATGTTAAAGTATTTTTTTAAAAAGTACACCTATTCACCTTTTTAAGGAAAAGATCGCCTGGCAACAGCTCTTTCACTTCTACCACTTTGAAGACCTCAGAATCAGTTTAGTTTTCAGTGTTGTATCTTAGAATTTTCCTCTATGGTTCTTTCACCATAGCTTGCAGACATGCTTAAGTTTTACCCCATATTAAAAACAATAAAATAAATAAATAAATAAATAAATAAATAAATACATACATAAATAGAAGAACCAAAAAATCTTGCTCTGTTCCTATCTCCACAGTATTTCCAATATCACCTTCTCTCTCTGTTCTCTTCCACTGTCAAATTTAATGAAATAATAATTGCCTCTCTTTTCTCCCCTTCAATTTTCTTCCCAATGTCATAAGACTTCTCATCCCAGTAGTCTATTGACATTTTCCAGGTCCAGTACCCAGTGATGTAATTTTTAATCTAAAGGCTATGTGTACTTATTGCACCTGACATCCATGTTGTTCGTAACAAGAAACTTTCTCAATGTCTATAGTGGAGGTCTTTGCTGAGTTACTTACTTCTCACACTACTTTTCATTTTGTTAGTTTGTTCCTTTTTAACTATTTGCTCTATAATCATTGGTATTCTTCAATGTTTAATTCTTTGATACCTGCTCTGATGCTTTGAAAGGACTCTTTAGGAAATCTTGTTTATGCTCATCATTTCAATTACCAGCTATATTCTTGGTCTTTGAAGCTTTCTCATATTTATAAAATGTTCAGTAAATGGCAGCTAGAGTTGACCAACTTTGGCTCTTCCTGCCAAATTAAGGAACTTTTTCATCTTGCCTGCAAGTGACTTAGTTGAAATTTTGCATTGAAATAGATAACTTCGTGATTAAATAATCAGGTCTCTAGAAGTAAGAAGTGGAGGGTTCTCTTAAATAAGGAAGAAGAATGGCCGAAACCGGTTTGGCTCAGTGGATAGAGCATCGGCCTGCAGACTGAAAGGTCCCAGGTTCGATTCCGGTCAAGGACATGTACCATGGTTGCAGGCATATCCCCAGTGGGGAGTGTGCAGGAGGCGGCTGGTTGATGTTTCTCTCTCATCAACATTTCTGACTTTCTATCCCTCTCCCTTCCTCTTTGTAAAAAATCAATAAAATATATCAAAAAAATAAAGAAGAATGAATCCTCTCTGATAGGAATTTTTGTGCATTCCTTTCTTTGTATTCATACTTTAACCTTTTTACATTCATTAGGAATGTAATGAGCATACTTACTTTACCCTGGGTTTAATTCATAGGCTACCAAATGAAGACATTGTCCTTGCTTTTCTACCCTTTCTCCTAATAAGAATACCTATTAAATAAAGTATTAATTCTAACATTTAGTAATAAGTGTAGTGACAGCACTTGAGAGACCTCAGAATCTAGATGAGAGCAATAACATGATGATAAATTCAATTGCATAGTGGTACAGAAGGGGAATAGGATTGAACAACTGAAATCTGCTTTAGAAGGAAGAGTAATGTTAGTCACTTCTAGCTGACATTTGTTGAACATTTATTAAGTATATGAAAGGCATTGAGATAAGAAGTTTGTGTTCCTTAACTCATTAAATTTTAACAAAATCTCCAGGAGGTATATACTATCACTTCCCATCATATAGATGAGGAAGCTGAGATGCAGAGGTTAAATAATTTGCCTAAGGTTAAATCTCTAGAAGGTACTAAAGCTTGAGCCAATGTCTGACTCCAAAATACTTGTTTTGACTTATACACCCAGAGAAGGGTCAGGGTGTCTAGGCTGGGGGAACACGTGCAAGGGCATGGACCTGAGAGTACATAGGCATATTCATGGGATTTCAAGAAGGTCATTATAATTGGACCTTAGTTTAGAAATGAGGAAGGATAGGAGATGTAGCTGGATAGGGCCACTTACAATTTAGCCTAAAAAGATGGAAGGGGGGGGTGTTAAATTATAGAGACCAAAAGACTGCCCATTTGCATTTAGAACATTTGTTTCTGGAACTGTGTAAAATAATCAGGGTCTGGCATGGACAAATGTGGAGGCTGGAGTCAGAGACCTAATTCAATGGTAGTGGTTCTAGGAAGAAAAGAAGAATGTCTCGTTCAGAAAACCCGCATTGCATTTAAGAACTATATTCTTGGTCTTTGAAGCTTTCTCATATTTATAAAATGTTCAGTAAATGGCAGCTAGAGTTGACCAACTTTGGCTCTTCCTGCCAAATTAAGGAACTTTTTCATCTTGCCTAAGCACTATAAAAAAGGCTGAGTCCACCAAAAATTATCCATGGATAAAAAGAGGGAAGAATCCAGCATTATACTTAGGTCCAGTTTGGTTGACTGGTAGGTATAGAAAATACTTTAGGAGGTGAGGATTTTTGTGGTGTGAATAAGAAGAGGGAATGTTGATTTTTGGACATGTCGACTTTGATGTAACAGTACTAGCTCCAAATAGAAATGCTCAGCACACAGCTGGCTTTTCCAGGTCTTGAGGAGAAAGGAGGAACCTGGTTAAATAAAAAGTGTGTATGTAGGTAGTTAAATCCATGAATATGGGTAAATACTGGTGAAGGGAAGGCAGTGCTGACTATGAAGCCTTTAGGAACACTAATATTCATTGTGAATCACAGACTAGGTTTCAATAAGGAAAGGAAGCTGGGCTGGGTGAACAAAGCAGTAGAAGGAAATACAGAATTAGTAGTTATAGACAACAAGGGACAGGCACAAGGAAGAAGCTGCCCACTGGCTCAAGAGCTGAGAAGAAGTTGAGATAGAAAGTGAACCATACAGATTAAATTTTTCACAAGGGATTGTTGGTAGCTTTGGCAAGAACTGTTGTAGTAAAGCTAAGGTGGACGGATGAGTACTAAGGGGCAGAGATTTAGAAAATGAAATGTACTGAAGAAATGCTTTTAGGGTATTATTTTATTTTGCTAGGGACAAGAGAGACAAAGATGAGCGATTTCATAAAGTTGGTGAATATTACTCTGTTTCTTTCCCCCAAATAAGACAGTGTCTTATACTAATTTTTCCTCCCAAAGATGCACTAGGTCTTATTTTCACAGGATGTCTTATTTTTCCTTGAAGAAGAACACGGTACACATTTACTGTTGAACAACAAAAAGTAAATGTATTACCTGTATATGGTATGGTAGTAGTTGTCATCACAAACCAGCATAACCAGACAAACTTTGAATCCTACAGTATCAAGAATTTCTTGTTACTACCATTATTTCCATGTACAACAATCTATGGTACATTAACTGATACTGGTATTTACCGGTATGAACACAGCAAAAGATTTATTCAATGACAGTCATGCCATCATCCTCTGGAACATCATCATAACAATCCAAATCCTGAATTTCCTGGTGAATTTCCTGTGACTCCATTTATTTCAGAATTAGTGGACCAAATGTCTCATGTTTAACAACAGCACTGTCCTTAAATGAGTACTTTTTGTCAAGATAGCCTGCTTGTAGTGCATTTGCAATGCAACTGCCAGTGATTTTCTCCCATGAATTCTTCACCCAAGACACAACCTCTTGCAGTTTAGGTTTCACAAAGTTTCCACGCTGATTTCTCTCCATTCTATTTTCAATGTAGTCATTAATTTCCATGTGCAAATTGTCCTTGAATGGCTTATTTATTGCAATATCAAGAGTCTGGAGATAGGCTGTCATTCCTGCAGGAATCATTATTTAATCTATTTCTCTTTAGTGAAGAAATTTCCTCATGTCTTTCCTCATGTCACTTTAGGGTGAGTGCTGGCTGCAACTCAGACTAGTGGACCTCTTTGGCTCCCTGCAGCATTAAATCGACCCACTTCCTTATAATTGCTTGTGTGGCCCAAGCTTTTTCAGTTTCAAAAATAAAAATATTATTGGGAGGCCTTATTTTCAGGGAGATGCCTTATAATACAGCAAGAGGTAAAACTGGAAGTAGCTCTTATTTTCAGGGGGTTATCTTACGTTTGGGGAAACAGGATAGACATGTTTTTAAATATTTAAAAACAAACAAAGGCAAAACCTATATATATGGAATAGGGGCATGTGGGAGGCTGATGATCAACTAGGAAAGTCCTTGTGGAGATAGAAACTATCTCTTAGGTAAAGGGATTTATTTCTGAAAAAGAGAAATGGGGAAGAGAGGGAAGAGAAGTGTGGATTGCTGAGGTTGCAGGTCAATTTTAAGGCAAGGATTGCTAGAAGCTTCTGTCTTCTTATGTGGCATCACTGATGGACTTGATCTGAATTAAGAAGTAAGAAGAGATGTAAATTTTCAACTCTCTCTTCACCAGGCCAAAATAAATTGCAGAACAAAGTTTACTTCTCTCTCTATGGAGAAGAGTAATTTGCATGACTGTCTGAGTTCTACAACTTAAAAATACAAGTGAGAGGCATAGGCACCTACAAAATCAGATATTCCCAAAGGATCTGTCAGACAATGCCCAGATCCCCACTGAAAAAACACTACCTAATCCTTTTGTCCATTTCAAAATTGTGGACTATATTTTCTGACACTTTCCTTCTTTTCAAATTCCAACATCACAATGCTTCTATTTCATGGGAAATAATTTAGAACCCCAAGATGTTGAAAAACGCCATTGGAACTCCAGGTTTTACCTGGGGCTTCCTAATATTGGGATTGCTAGAAGTGTAGACAACTGGGAAGAAGTGAGCTTGTGAACCACAAACTTGGTTCAGACTGCAAAATCCCAGAAATATGAAAATTTGCACCTCCCAATCGAGAAGGTTTATATCATTACATAAAAAATGCTATTTCCCCCTGATTTTAGAGTATTACCTTCATATGTAAGCACAGCATTGTTGAGAGGGCACTTGTCCATGTATTTACTCCTTTGATATCACACAATTCTGAGATGTAGTCTGGTGTTCATTTCTGATCCTCTTACTTGCAGAGAGTAAACCAAGGCATAGAAATGTTACTTGAATTGCTTACCATCACATCCTGACCAGGGATGGGTAGAATTTATACTCAGGCTTTCTGAAATTTTTTCAGTTCATATTTTACTTTGCATCCTAGCATTCAATTCAATGGGCAGTTATCAAATACTATGTTCATAGAATAATAATGTTTTATGTTCCTGAGTTTTATTTCCAATTTGTATAAAAGGAAGAAATTGTTAGGATTAACTATTAAAGGTGATATTTATATTTGTTAGTGCTTTATGTGTGTTGTTTTTTTTTTTTCAGGGAAAATCTGATTAATTTCTTAGATAGAAGAGTTAATAAATGACTGAAAAATGTGGAAGAGAACCACAATTTCTCTACAATCTTGCACATTTTAGGTGAAAGATAAGTGATTGCAATTACCTTCCCAATCCCTATTTTGTAAGACAATTGGTAGCTTATCCTATTGGGAAGTGTTTATAGAATATACCAACTTATTAGAAATATTTGTTCTTGATTTCAACTGTTTCCTAGCTTTGAGTGGTTTATTGTTTTTAGGAGAAAGGAATAACTATAATATGCATTTGGAAATTGTTGTTCTATAATTTCGTTGAAATGTGGGAATGAGAAAATGCCCTTCAATTATATATAATTCTTTATAGTATTTTCATAGCAAATGTACATTGCTGTCTGTATTTTTCAATGGGATATAGCCAAAGAATATTTTTTGTCCTTAGCATTCTAAGACTTTCCATTTTAGAGGTAAGATGTGATGTGATTCATCCGATTTACTTTTTATATTAAAGTACAGTAAACCTCAACACATTGCTTAGAAATGCAACATAAAGATAGAAATAAACTGTAAATGGGTTTAGCAAGTTCTGTTTGGAGGCAGTACATATAAATTAAGACTAAATATAATATTTGGTTTGATTATCTCTTCAAAAATTTTCCGTAGTAAGAGCAAGATTTTTCTACATACATCAGTAAGTAATAATGATGACTGCAAAGCTTCTGAAGCAAAATACCACACCTGCATGTTCCAACACAGATTGCTGAATTTATTACCAATACTCTTGGTAATGTATACTGTGTATTACTGAGAATGAATAAGAAATCACTACAAAGGTATCTAACATCTGTACATGTTAATATTAAAGTAATTTTTTCACTTTTTCACCTGGTCTGTCTTCTCTCTATAGCTCCACTGCTTAATTAAGGGAACAATTGAGGCATTTCTCCTTTATCTTATGGATTTGTAGCATCTCTAAAATTTTACGTTGTAGAATTCTATAGTGAAATGAAACTATTTTCCTTTTCTAGGTTCAGCTCAGCTATTATTTGTTCAAATCAAATATGTAGAATACACCTATGAGAATAAAACTATTCTCATCCCATGCTTAGTCACTAATTCCAACCCATCAAGCCTTCAAGAAATGTTTGTAAAGTGGAAATTCGAAGATAAACACATTTTCTTCTATGATGGATATAAAAATGAATCCAAGCCAAACCCTGAAATTTCGACTGCATACATCGTACCAGACGAACTACTAAAAGGCAATGCCTCTTTGGTGATGGACAAGAGCCAAGCTGTCCCAGGAAACTACACTTGTGAAGTAACAGAATTAACTAGAGAAGGCGAAATTACCACAGAACTAAAATTTGGTAAGAACTTCATAAGCTTCTCTTTTGTTTGTCCTTCAGTAATCTGATCCTATTAGAAATGGGGCACAATGGGAATAGGAACTGCTTTGAGTCAAAAAGTAGTTTATGACTAGCAAGTGATTAGGTAATGTTTAGCATCTTTAAGATCATGAGTTTTACTTGCTGTTCTACTTTTCATAGTAAAACTCCTTTTCTGTGTTATTTGTGTATTGTCAGGTTCCCACACTTTTCTTCTGAAAACTCTTTTGCTGATGTAGAGGTCCAGCCTTCATTTATCTGCATTTCTGTTTGCTGCTATCAAAAGTACTATTTTTCATGTGATTAATTTCACATGATCTTTCCAATTATGTAGCATTTTTACTACATGCACTTTGGTCAAGGGCTGACAAAACACAGCCATGCTCCAGCTGGAAAGGATAGATTAGAAGGAGAATCATGAAATCAAAAATCAGGTTATAAAGATGTTTCCTTGAGGTTTCTTGCTATGGTGTTTGTTTTCTTGGTTAAGATGAGGGAGAGCAAGGGATCCAATAGATTTAATTTTAAGGCAGCTTTGGTTATAGCACCATGATTGTGTGTTTCTTCATAGACTTGGGTAGTGAGTTGCATAAAGCTGTAAAACTAGCTGAAGTAAACAATCAGCCAGCTGACTATTTTAACCACATACCGGTGCATACTGACTTTCTTTTCTGAAAGCTCTATTTAGAACCACTAGACATATTACTGCTTTCAAAGGCTTATCTAAGCCTTGAGAACCTCTGCTTTAGATGGGATCAGACCAATCAACTGAATAAACTATTTGCCTTCTATTCTTCTAGTGTTTCCTATTATGAAATGTCTATTACCAGGCTGGGAATTGGATGACAATTCAAATGGAATATTTTGTCATTGCTTAGGATTAGAAGCCAGAACATCTGATTCTGCAACTTAACTCTTTGCCTCTATTGAATTTGAGAAGTTACTTCACTGGGTCCAATTTACCTCATCTCTACTCGGGGATGGAAAGAAATACCTCCTTTATGTATTCTCCAGTCTAACCAGCATCATGAGATCCCTTGTGGACCAGTCCTTGTAAACCAAGGAACTTTTCAAATATTAGTTTTCTTCCTGGGACATTTATTTTGTGAAGTGAGGTACTGAGATGTAGAACCTGGGTTCTCATTAAAGGGGTGTCTATGTTGTGCACCATGAGCAGGAAATAGCTAAGAGCAGAGTTTGGAAGGCTTTTCTGCTGAAAAATCTCTCCTACATTAGAAATTTCAGTAACTCAAAATGGGGAGGGTTATTTTCGAATAGAGTGTAGGTCACTGAGAGATAATTATAAACTCAAAACCTAAAAGCCAGAAGATAGAATGGAGATGGTTGGGAAAGGAATACAAATCTCTGGGATAAAGACAAAGTTTGTAATTTTTTATATGATTGTTTCATATTTGTTTTCATTTTTCTACTCTTTTTTTATTGTTTAAAGTATTGAAAATACTAGTATATATGTCTCCCTTTTTTTTTTTCCAATTGACTTTCCCCAGGTCCTCCTACCCTCCAAGCATATGCCTTCACCGCCCTTCCCACTGTCTTGCCTCCATTGGTTATGCTTATATGCAGGCATACAAGTCCTTTGGTTGATCTCTTTCCCTCATCCCCACCCTCCCCTACCATCCCTCTGAGGTTTGACAGTCAATATTTCTCTATCTCTAGATCTGCTTTTGTTCATTATATTCCATAAATGAATGAGATTATGTGATACCTACCTTTCTTTGACTGGCTTATTTCACTTAGCATAATGCACTCCAGTTCCATCTGTAGTTTAAAGCATCCACCTTTTCTTCCTTTTTCTTCTTCTTCCTCTTCTTAAAGAATATCTTTCAGTATTTCATATAATATTGGTTTGGTATTGATGAATTCCTTTAGCTTCTTCTTATCTGTGAAGCTCTTTATCTGACCTTCAATTCTGAATGATAGCTTTCCTGGGTAGAATAATCTTGGTTGTAGGTTCTTGCTATTCATCACTCTGAATATTTCCTGCCACTCCAATCTGGCCTACATAGTTTCTGTTGAGAAATCAGCTGATAATTGTATGGGTGCTCCCTTGTAGGTAATTAAGTGTTTTTCTCTTGCTGCTTTTAATATTCTATCTTTGTCTTTTGCCTTTGGCATTTTAATTATGATGTGTCTTGGTGTGGTCCTCTTTGGATTCCTCTTGTTTGGGGTTCTGTGCGCTTCCTGGACTTTTCAATCTATTTCTTTCACCAGATGGTGGAAGTTTTCAGTCATTATTTCTTCAAATAGGTTTTTAGTAGATTGCTCGCTCTCTTCTTCTGGCACCCCCATAATTCTGATGTTGATACACTTGAAGTTATCCCAGAGGCTTCTTACACTATCCTCAAATTTTGGATTCTTTTTGCTTTTCTGGTTGAGTGTTTTTTGCCTCTTGATATTTCAAATATTTGACTTGATCCTTGCATTCCTCTAGCCTGCTGTTGGGTCTCTGTATAATATTTTTTATATCAGTCAGTGTAAGTTTAATTTCTAGTTGGTCCTTTTTCATATCCTCAAGGGTCTCACTTAAATTTATCAGCCTTTCTAGCAAGCTCTTGAAAAACCTTATAACTGTGGTTTTGAATTCTATATCCAGTCGTTTGTTTTCCTCCATTTCTTTCATTTATGATTTGTTTCTTTGTCTCAATATTTTTGCTGTTTCCCTGAGTTGGTAGGGTAGCTTTGTGTGCTAGGTGTTTCAGCCTCACCTGTTACCTGAGGTGGACATTCTTGGTATACCCCTTTGTGGACTGTGTATACAGCCTTGTTGTAGTTAAGTCTTGATAGTTGTTGGTATCACTAGGAAGAACTGACCTCTAGCCTAATTGGTTGTGAGGATCAGCTGTGTCTACACTTGGAGACAGCCTTATGCAACAAGACTTGCAAAATTGCAAAACTCTCTGTGATCAGCTTGAATGGGGTGGAGTTTCAGGGTGGTGCCAGCAGCCTTGGCTTCCTGTCCACCCCGATCTACAAGTTTCCTGGATATTAGTGTCTTCAGGCAATTGCTGCAAGCACCTCTGAGCGAAAGGCGCTCTTGAGTTTTGCCCACTGACAAACAGTCCAGTCTCTCCTCCAATGAATCCAGACTCCCAGATTCTTACTCGTTATTGGGGTTTAGTCCAGTCGTAACTGGGGTTCAGTGCCATCTGGAACTTTGTCTCCTTCCTGCTAGATCAAGCCAGCAACACACTCAACAATCCGTCCTCTCTGTGCACATTATTTTGTGCACCTCCGAAACTCTACCTTTGGCCATTCCCCTGACTTGCCTCCTTACAGTCCAGATTCTCCCCATATGGGCCTGGGTCCCCAGGGTCTGACTCAGAACTGGGGTTCAGTGCAGGCGGAACTGGAATTTTGCACAGTCTGGAGCTTTTGTCTCCTTTTTGCTAAAGAATGCCAGCCAGGCACTCAGCCACTCTATTCTTTCTGGCCTCATCCTCTCCACATGTGCATGTCTCCCTACCTCAGGCTTTACAGCTCCTCTGATTCTCTATGTGCTAATCTCTTTCCTTCTGGTTGTAGAATTTCCAGTCAGCCAGCTTTCCTGTGGTTCTGGATGATGTCCATTTTGTCTTTTAGTTGTGTTTTCGAAATTGTTGTGTGAGGCAGCAGTTTAGGTGCTTACCTATGCCACCATCTTGACTTCTACCTGATCCCTCCAACATTGTTCTTCTTTCTCAAGTTTGCTGCAGCATTTGGGACCTTTTTTTATTCCAGATGAATTTTTTGAATTTTTTCTAGGTTTTTGAAGTATGCCAATGGTGTTTTAATGGAGATGGCATTGAACTTATAGATTTCTTTGGGTAGTATGGACATTTTAATGTTGTAGATTATACCAATCCATGAACATGGTAATTCTTCCATTTGTTCATGTCTTATTCTATCTCTTTTTTTGGTGTTCTGAAATTTTCTGAGTACAGGTCCTTTATCTCCTTGTTTAAATTTATTCATCGGTATCTTAATTTTTTTGTTCCAATGGTAAATAAGATTACTTTTTAAATGTATCTTTCTGTGAGCTCATTATTGGTGGATAAAAAAGCCATAGATTTCTGGGTGTGAATTTTTTATCATGCTACCTTGCTGAATTCATTTATTAAGTCTAGTAGTTTTTTTATGGAGTCTATGCACAATATCATGTCATCTGCGAATAAGGAGAGTTTTACTTCTTTTTTTCAAATTTAGTTGCCTTTTATTTCTTCTTCATATCAAGTCACAATGGCTAGTACTTGCAGTACCATACTGAATAAGAGTGGTGAGAGTGGGCATCCCTATGTTGTTCCTGTTCTTAGGGGAAATGGTTTTATTTTTTTCCCATTGAGTATGATGTTTGTGGTGGGTTTGTCATATGTAGCTTTTTTTATGTTGAGGTATGAAACTTTTATTCTCACCTTGCTGACAGTTTTATCAAGAAAGGGTGTTGAACCTTGTCAAATGTTTTTTGTCCCTCAATGAATATGAGTATATGGTTTTTATCGCTCAGTTTGTTTATGTGCTGTATCACATTTATTCATTTGTGGATATTGGACCATCCTTGCATCCCCAGGATAAATCCTACTTGGTCATGGTATACAATCTTTATTATGTACTGCTTCATCTGATTTGCTAGAATTTTGTTGAGGATTTTGGAATCTATGTTCATGATGGATATTGGCCTCTAATACTCTTTCATTGTGTTGTCTTTATCTGGTTGTGGTATTAGGATGACATTGGCTTCATAGAATGATCTTGGAAGTGCACTTGAGAAGAATGTATATTCCATGGCTTTGGATTGAAATGTTCTGAAGATTTCTCTGATCTAGAGAGTCATTCATGAAGGCTCCTTCCTTGATGATTTTTTGTCTAGAGGTTTTATCCAGTGATATCAGTGGTGTATTAAAGTCCCCTACTATGATTTTATTGTTGTTAATCTCACCTTGATATCTTCCAGGAGTTTTTTTTTTTAATGTATTTGGGTGCTTCTGCATTGGGTGCATGTATGTTTATCAGGGTTACACCTTCTTGTTGTATCAATCCCTTTAGTATTATGAAATGGCCTTCTCTATCTCTTGTTATGGCCTTCATTTTGAAGTCTGCTTTGTCAGATATAAGTATTTATACCCCAGATATTTTTCATTTCCATTTTCCTGAAAGATATTTTTCCATCCCTTCATTTTCAGTCTGGGTGAGTCCCTTGTTCTGAAATGAGTCTCTTGTAGACAGCATATATTTGGTTCATGTATTCATTCACTCACTTAGTGTCTTTTGATTGGGGCTTGTAGTCCATTTACATTTAAAGTTATTATTAAAAGGTAATTGTTTGTAGGCATGTTTATTTTTTGTGCCTGTGTTCTTTCTTACCTTTTTATTTCTTCTTTTTACACCAGTCCCTTTAGCATTGCTTGCATTGCTAGCTTGGTAGTAATAAATTCCCTTAGCCCTTTTTTTGTGAGCGAAGTTCCTTATTTCCCCTTCAATTTTGAATCACAGCCTTAGTGGATAGAGTATTCTTGGATTCAGTCCCTTGGTTTGCATCACTATGTAAATTTCCTTCCATTCTTTTCTGGCCTGATGTGTTTCTGTTGAGAAATCATCTGATAGTCTAATGGGAGCTCCCTTGTATGTAACTTTCTGTCTCTCTCTTGCAGCCTTTAAGATTCTATCTTTGTCCTGAATATTTCCCATATCATTTATGATATGTCTTGGTGTGGGTTCATCTTGTTTGGGACTCTCTGTGCTTATGTGACTTTTTTCTTCCCCACATCAGGGAAGTTTTCTTCAAATAGGTTTTTTAAACATTGTTCCTCTTTTTGCTGTTCTGATACCCCTATTATTTGTATGTTGTTTAGTTTCATGTTGTCCCATAGCTCCCTTAGGCTCTTCTCCTGTCTTTTAATTTTTTTCTCCATTTGCAGTTCAGTTTGGCTTCCCTGTCTTCTAGTTTGCTAATTCTGTCCTCTGTTTCTCCTAGTCTACTGTTGAAACTTTCCATGGTGTTTTTTATTGCAGCTATATCACTCTTCATCTCTTCTTTATTCTTTCATAAGTTATTGATTTTTTCATCCATTTCTTCTTGATTCTTACATAAGTTTTTTTTCTCCATCTGGTTTATGAAATGTATGACCCTTATTGTGAATTCTTTTTCTGACATATTGGTTGCCTATGTTTCACTTAGATGCTTTTCTGAAGATTCCTTCTTTCCTTTCCTTTGTGGATTTCTTTATCTACCCATTTTTGGTCTCACTAACTAACCTCGATATTGAGTTGTGCAGGGGATGCTCCTTGGGTGGCAGTAGCTCCTTAGGCTGTGGTTGCTCCTCAGGTGGTCCCTGGAGTGGTTGCTTCTCAGCTGTCAGGGTCTCCTTGGCTGGGTGCTGTTCACAGCAGTGGTGTCTCCTCTGGCTGGTGGGGGATGCTGCTCACACAGCTGCTGTCCCTTGGATGGGGATTGGGCTGCTCACATGTTTGCTGCTCCTAGGATCAGAGGTGGCTGCATGCTGTTGCTTTTCCTCAGATGCAGAAGGCTGATCATGAGGCTGCCGTTTCTTGGACAGGGGCAGATTGCTTGCTGGGTTGGTGCTCCATATACAGGTGTAAGCTCCTCATGCAGCTGCTGCTCCTTGTATGGGGGACAGGCTGCTTGTGTGGCTGATGCTCCTCAGACAGGGGTGGGCTGCTCACCCAGCTGCTGCTGGTCAGATAGGCACAAGCTTTATGAGGCTGCTGCTCCTCAGACCAGTGCAGGCTGCACAGGACTGCCACTCCTTAGATGTGGGCATTCTGCTCATGTGGCTGCTGCTCCTGAGTCTGAGGCAGACTACTCAGGCTGCTGCTACTCCTTGAATGGGGGCAGTCTGCTTGTGGTATTGCTGTTACTTGTAGGAGGGCAGGCTGCTCACACTGCTGCTGCTCTTTGGACAGGAGATGGGCTGCTTGCACGGCTGCTGCTCCTTGGGTGGGAGTGAGCTGCACATGTGGGAGCGGGCCGCTCACTCAACTGCTGCTTGTCCTACTGGTGCAGGCTGCATGTGGCTACTGCTCCTCGGACCAGTGCTGGCTGTGCGGGGCTGTCACTCTTCAGATGTGGGCAGTCTGCTCATGTGGCTGTTGCTCATCAATCGTGGGCGGGCTACTCTGTGGCTGTAGCTCCTCAGATGAGGTGGGCTACTTGCATCATTGCTGCTCCTCGGATGAGGGAGTGGCCATTTATACAGCTGCTGCTCCTTGTACAGGGGCAGGTCATGTGAGGCTGCTGCTCTTAGGTCTGGGTCGGTCTGCTTCTGGGACAGGAGCGAGCTGCTCGCAGGTCTGCTGGTCGCATGGTCGCAGTTCCCTTGGCTAAACTGTTGGGCTGGACATAGGGTAGCATGCTTCAGAACTCATAGGAGCCTATCCCCAGCATTCCTGGAGACTTGTTGACCATGGGACCACAGCCAAGGGAGCAGTTCCCTGGCAGGGCTGGCTGTAGATTCCCAGGTGTTCTCTGAGGATACCCTGGGTGAAGTGAGTCTGGACTCCCAGTTGCAGCAGCTCTTCCCCTCAAAAAGAGTAGGCCTCTGCAGACAAGCTGGCCTCCTGGCATTTTTTGCAATGGTAACATAGGCTGGCTAGTTAGTGAGGCCAATTAGCCTGCCCCTAAAGGTAGTGTGGGATATAACTGTGCCTTACTCACACACCTCTCCCCACATGACCACACACTCCTCTTTTGCACTCTCCCTCCCTCACACTCTCTCCCTTACTACCACCTTCTTCCTGCCTCTGTAGTTGCATCTGAGGTGTTATTGACCCTTTTGTGGATGGAATTTCCTCTCCAGGTATCTGGTTAATGTGGCTCACTCTCTAGATACTGGTCAGACAGGATAAAATTCACCTTGACACTCACAACACAAAGGGAACAAAGCACGAATATACTCACAACACCAGTGACTCCACTATAAGTAACCACCTGAGAAAAGAGAATTAGGGAGAGAAGAGAGATCACAAATGAAATCAAAGAGAGAGAAAAAGATAAGAGAGAAAAGAAAAAGGAAGAAAGAGAAAAAAGGCGGTGGTAGAAAACACCACAGAACCAATAGATAAACCAAAAAAAATAAAAGCACCAAACACTCCGCAACCGGGGGGGGGGCGGGGGGGGGGGGGCAGAATCTGTAGAGGCTGAGCTTATATACAGAAAATAAGGTTAAGAATTGGATGAATATGGGAAGGTCCTTAGTTCAGCTTAGAAGTAGAAAGGGGATGGGTGAATAAGAAGAAAGAGAACAAGAAGAAAATAATAATAATAATAACAACAACAATAATAATAAATTTACAAAAAATTGATTTCAAAAAGTATAAAAAATACCAAAAAAATATATAATGAAGGAAAAATAATGCCAAAAGAAATAGAAAATAAAGCAATAAATAAAAACAGGAAAACATAAAAGAAGTAAAAAGAGATAAAATAATAATAAAAATAATAATAAAAATGAAAAAGTGAAGTGTCATTCCTTTGGCTAGCTTAAGATCCATTATTCTGTATTGTCTTTAGGCCAGTCCATTTGGACTCTCAGGGACTATTTAGTTTTTATGTTGTTTTCTTTTTAATCCTTTGTGCTATTCAGGGTGGGATCTGGGTGTGGTTGTATTGGTTGCCTGGAAACTGGTGGGAGGGGCTATTTCTTCAGGCCAAAATGGCTACCCAGGTCCTGGGCTTAGGTATGACTCAGTGGCCAGACTCGCTGCCATTTCTCCTGGATCACCTACTCTCCCCAAACTACAGGAATCTGCATCTTCTCTCTCACCTCAGCTAAGAGTGTCTATATCCAAAAGGTCCTGTGAACTAGGCTCAGTGAAGAAAGGCTCAGGCCACAGGGAGGGGAGAGCCTGGGTCTCTGTGTGCTCTCTCCTGCCAGGGCTGCATGTTCTTTCCAGCCCTTCAGGCTGCACCCTCTGGGTTCAGCCTTTTGTAACTGTGGACACAGATCTAGAATCTCCTGTAGTCCAGCAGTCTTGAGGCCCTTCTTTCCACAGTCAGATGCTGTGTCTATCCTCAGAGATGTGCTTTGGTGCTATTCAGGTTCCCTCTGACCATCTGGGCTCAGAGGTATGGCAGATTCTTCTTCTCAGATCCTTGATTTTATCTTTTTCCAGGGATCTAATGCCCTTCCGGGCTGCAAACTGTCTCAACTACTGAGTCTCCTTCGCCAATTTGGGTTGGATGTTATTCGTTTCAGCTGTTAATTCTATCTGTTCTGGGACAAGGCTCAGAAGATGTCTGTCTATTGTCTACCATTTTGTCTCTCCGGATCATGTTTTCATATCCATTCATTCACTCAATGTCTTTTGATTGCAGCATTTAATCCATTTACATTTAATGTTATTATTGATAGCTACTTGTTCATAGTCATTTCTGTATTTTATGACTGTGCTCCTTCCTCCATTTCTATTTTTTTACAGCATTACCTTTATCATTTCTTGCATTGCTGGCTTGGTAGTGATAAACTCCTTTTTTTTTGTCTTAGAAGTTCCTAATTTCCCCTTCAGGTTTGAGTGATAGTCTTGCTGGATAGAATTTCTTGAATTCAATCCTTTACTTTGCATAACTTTTTATTCCTCCTTCCATTCCCTTCTAGCTTGATGTGTTTCTGTTGAGAAATAATTTAATAGTCTGATAGGGGATCCTTTGTAGGTAACTCCACATCTCTCTCTTGCAGCCTTTATGATTTGCTCTTTGTCATCAACATTTGCCATTGTAATTATGATGTGTCTTGGTGTGGGTCTTTAGGGATTCATCTTGCTTGTGACTCCCTGTACTTGTGTAACTTTTTTCTTCCCCATATCAGGGAAGTTTCATGTCATTATTTCTTCAAATACATTTTCTAATCCTTGCTGCTCTTCTTATCCTTCTGGCAGTCTTATTATGTGTATGTTACTTTGTTTTGCATTGTTCCAAAGCTTCCTTAGGCTCTCCTTCAGCTTTTTACTTTTTTTTCTGGTTTCTGTTCAGATTGGGCTTGTTTCTGTACCTTATCTTTGGATTAATTTGGTCCTCTGCTTCTTCTACTCTACTGTTGAAACCTTACATGTTGTTTTTTATTGTAGTTATATCACTTTTGATTTCTTCCTGGTTTTTGCTTAGGTTGTTTATTTTCTCATCCACCCTGTATATGAACTGTATGACCATTACTCTGAATTCTCTTTCTGTCATGTTGCATGCTTTCTTTTCACTTATTTTCTTTCTTGGGGAAGTCCTCATTTTCTTTCCTGTGGGGATTGTTTCATTGTCACCCTATTCTAATTATCACCAGAAGTTTCAAATGTCAAGTTCGAGGGGCCCAGGTTGTGTGCAGTGAGAGCTTCCCTGAGTGTCACTGAAGAACTCTGACCCCAAGACATGTGGCTGCCATGAATTAGTGGGAGCCAACCTTACCCAGGATCAGAGTCACAGGTGCTTAGTGTGTCCTTGGTGCACACCTAGAATCAGGGCCCCACCTTCACTGCACTGAAACAGAAGTCCCATTGCTGTGTACTGAAAATCAGAGTCCCCTAGCATGTGTCAGGAGTCAAAGACCCCCTGTGCCTGCTCCAAGAATCGAGTACCAGAGTCTCTGTTGCTTGGGGTGGCCTGATGCGGAGAATCAGGGTCCCTATGTGCACATGCACAAAGAATTGGAGTCATTGGCTCTTAGTGTGAATGCACTGGGAATCAGGGATGCCAAGCGCATGTGATGAGAAACAGAGTCAAGTCACTGCTGCTCAGTGCTACATCTCATGTGGAGAATCAGGGGCCCTGGTGTGCTTGGGGAATTGGGTTGCACTGTCACACTGTGTCAGCAGGTGGTCCACTCCAGCCCTATGGAAACAGCTTTCTGTATGTGCTTGCCCTGAATCAAAGTCAGGTGGCTCTGCCACCTGTGTGGGCATCAGGTGTGGTCCCACAGGTGTGCACTGTGGGAAACAAACTCCCCAGATCTGTGTACCCATGCTCAAATTCAGCACAGCCTCCCTGTGTGGGCATGGGGTCTGGTCACGCACATCCAAGCTCAAATTGAGCCAATTATGCTGTATGTGGGCAGGAGACCTGTTTGAGCAGAGAGGGTCCAGCAGTTCCTATACCACTGCCACAGGGCTGGTGGGGAGGGGCATTGGCTCTGTGACTCACAGAAATCTGCAGTTGAGATGCCTGAGGTCTTGGTATCTGTGGGACTGCAACTGTGGTTGCAGGTCTTTTACCCGAGTGGTTGCAGGGTCCTTGTTTGCAACTGAGACCTGATTGGGTAGTGGCAAGGATAGGATACAGGTTTCAAGCAGTTCTTTTCTTTAAGATAGTGTGGTCTTTGTGCCCACACTGGGGTGTTTTCATTGGCAGCAGGGTTTTGCCATCTAAGAGTGCCTGTTTTGGCAGCCCCTTGGAAGACCTGCAAGATCTAACTGTCCCTAGCTCTCACTCACACACTCCACACACATCCACACGCACCTCTATTGCTCCCTCACTCTCTCACACACTCTCCCTCACTATCTTCTTGTCAGTCACCATCTTGGGTCCCCTCCCTTTCTGTATTTGTTTTCAAAGTCCCCAGATAGAATAAGAACTATGCTTACTGTTGCGGCCATTCAAATGCAAAAGTTGTCTTTTGTTCTAGAGAATGTAGAAGATTCTACCAAAGGTCTCAGACATTTGGCTGTGCACCCATTTTTATTTCTTGAAATAGTTATAGCATCACATGAAGTTTCAAAGATTGAATAGAGAGGTGTTCTGTACTCTTATCCAGTTTTACCTAGTGGTTACATTTAATGTAACGATAGTTAAATATCAAATCAGCCAGTTCACATTGGCCAATGTGTATATATTTATTTTTATTATCACGTGTGTACATTTCTGTAATGACCACCACAATCAGAATATAGAACTAACCCATTAACAGAAATATCTGCCTCATGTAAGCCCTTTTAGTCACCTTCTCCCTTGGTATCACTAACACGGCAAGCACAATTTGTTCTCCATATCAATACTTTGGTCATTTCCAAAATGTTATGTAATCCTTTGAGACTGTTTTTTTTTTTCCAAGTCAGCACAATGCTATTGAGATCTATTTATACTAGAGAATCATGTAGCAATTTATCTCTCTCTCTCTCTCTTTCTACCTCTCTCTCTGTAATATTCCATACTACTGGTATATTGCACCTTGTTAACCATGCACCTACTATAGAATGTCTTGGTTGCTTTCAGTTGTTTTGTGCTATTGCTCATGATATTTCTATAAACCACCTTGTACAGTTTTCTATGTGCCCCTAGTCTTCACTTCTCTAAATAAATTAATAGAACTACAACTACTGGGTCATATGTATTTATAGCCATAGTTTTTGAAGAAACTGCTAAACTGTATTCTAGAGTGGTTTTTCCATCCAACATTCCCTTCAGCAACATATGAGTGATATAGTTCCCTCTTTTTTCAAAGTAATTTTGATGAACTTATTCATCATGTGAATCCTGTGGATTTAGGCAGTGGAATCCATTTTTACTGTTGTGCTTTTTTAACATCATCCTATCTAATAAAAGAGCAATACACAAATTTGACCATACCTTTGCCACACTCACAAACCATGCCCACCAGCCACACCCACCAGCCAATCAAGAGCAGATTATGCAAATAAACCCAACCTAGTTGGTTGCCATCACTGAGAACAAGAGGAAGGCTTGGGTTTCCCTGGCAACAAAGGAAGCCAAGCTTTCTGCCTACCATTGTGGGGCTAGGCCTCCACTCAATGTTACAACATTTCAATTACAAAAGATACAGAAATTGCGGCAGCCATGGAGCTGGAGAGAACAGAGGCTTGGATTTCCCTGGAAGCAGAAGAAGCCAAGCTTTCAGCATGCCATTGTGTAGGATACAAAGTTTCAAACAGAAATGGCTGCCACCACAGAGCGAGCAAAATGTTTGGATCTGCTCCAGGCTACAAAGTTTCAATTGTAGACATAGATTAATCCCAGATCCCAGGGCCTCTGCTTGGGTTGCTGGGGGACATGGCCAGCCTGCAAACCTAGGCGCCTCACCCAGGCCACCCTTCACCCCAGAGGAACCTTGCCCCTTCAGGGCAAACCAGCGGGTCCCCAGACATGCATCAGGCCTCTATCCTATCTAATAAAAGAGTAATATGCAGATTGACCATTGCTCCAACACATAAGAGGGCTGCCTTCATCTGGTCTAAGATCCTGTTCCCATGTGGACAGAAAATGGCCACCACAAGATGACCAGCAGGGGAGGAAAGTGGGAGGTTCCAGGCCTGCAAGGGAGGGCAGTTGTGGGCCATCGGGCCAGCAGGAGAGGGCAGTTGGGAGGGACCAGGCCTGCAAGGGAGGGCAGTTGGAAGCAATCAAGCCTGTAGGAGAGGGAAGGGGTGACCAGGCCGGCAGAGGAGGGAACTTGGGGGAAAATAAGCTGGCAGGGGAGCAGTTAGACATCAATTAGGCTGGCAGGGTAATGATTAGGCAGTGATCAGGCTGGCAGGCAGAAGCAGTTAGGGGCAATCAGGTTGGCAGGCAGGTGAGCAGTTTGGAGCCAGCAGTCCTGGATTATGAGAAGGATGTCTGATTGCCTGTTTAGGCCCGATCCAAGATCGGGCCTAAAAAGTCAATCTGTCATCCATCGGGGAGTCCCAGATTGGAGAGGGTCCAGGCTGGGCTAAGGGACATCCCCTGCCCACTGTGCACAAATTTCGTGCACCGGACCTCTAGTAGAAGCATAAATGAGAACTAAAAATTGCTTAATAGAGAATTCTACCTAGTGGAATGTGGGTTAATGGTGACCAATCTTTGTTCCATTTTGAGAAACACAAGGACTAAATATGTGAAAATATTCTCATTGAGATACAGTTTCATATCTCTCAGGTACCTGTTCAGTCTGTAGTATGATGGAAGTGGCACAGAACTTAAATTTAGAAAGCTTTTTTTTTTCTGTACTTCACAGAAATTTTCTAATTTAAGAAAACTTTTTTTTCTATACTTCACAGAAATTTTCTAATTTAAGAAAACTTAGGTAAGAAATTCAACCTTTCTGGCCCTTAGTTGTTATGTGTACAATGGGGATACTATCTTCATGAAAAGATGGTTTGAGATGTAAATACATTTATCTCTCTCTTATTTAAAAATATTTTATCAATTTTTTATAGAGTGAAAGGTAGAGGAATAGAGATTTAGAAACATCAATGAGAAACATAAATCAGCTGCCTCTTTCACACTCCTTCCTGGGGATGTGTCCACAGCAAGGTACATACACTTGACCAGAATTGAACCGGGGAGTCCACAGAACGAAGCTCTATCCACTGAGACAATCAGTGTAGGGCATCTCTCTCTTATCTTAAAACTAGAGGCCTGGTTCTTGAAATTCGGGCATGGGGCAGGGGGGTGTACCTGAGTCCAGCTTGCACACTCTCCAATCTAGGACACCTCAAGGGATGTCCAACTGCCCATTTAGGCCCACGGGCAGCCAGACATCTCTCTCACAATCCAGAATGCTGGCTCCCAACTGCTGGCCTGCCTGCCTTCCTGATTGCCCCTTACTGCTTCTGCCTGCCAGCCAAATCTCCCCCTAAACACTCCCCTGCATGCCTGATTGCCCCTAACTGCCCTCTCCTGCAGGCCTGGTCACCCCTAACTACCCTCCCTTGCAGGCCTGAGTTCCTCCCTCCCCCCAACTTCCCTTCCCTGAAGGCCCATTCACCCCCAACTTCCCACTTCTGCCGGCCTGGTCACCCATAACTGCCCTCCCCTGCAGGCTTGATTGCTCTCAACTGTCCTCCTTTGCAGGTCTGGTCCCTCCCAACTGCCCTCCCCTGCTGGCCATCTTGTGGTGGCCATCTTGTGTCCACATGGAGGCATGATATTTGATCACATGGGAACAGCCATCTTGTGTGTTGGTGTGATGGTCAATATGCAAATTACTCTTTTATTAGATAGGAGAATTAGATAAATTAGAGATAAATATGATACATAGGTGGGGCTGGCTGGTTTGCCTTGAACAGTGTCCCAGGTCAGGGTAGGGGTTCCCTTCAGGCATTGATTATCCTGTGCAAGGGGCCTGTGGTAGATTGAGGATGGCCATGCCCCCAAGTGACCCAAGCAGAGGCCCAGGTATCTGGGATTTATTTATCTTCTAGAATTGAATCTTATAGCTTAGAGCTGAGCCAACACTTCTACATACTTTGAGGTGACAGCCATTTTGGGGGCTTTTTTTTTCTACTATAATTGAAACTTTGTAGCCTGGTGTGGAGGACTGTGCTGGCCAGGGTGTGCAGAAAGCTTGGCTTTTCCATCACTAGGGAAACCCAGGCCTCCCTCCTGCTCTTTCCATGGCTGCAGACATTTTGGTTGGGTCAATTTTCATACTGGTTCCTGAATGGCTGGTGGGCATCCCTTGTGAGTATAATAGAGTGATGGTTAATTGTATATCACTCTTTTATTAGATAGGAATATTTATTGAGTGCTTACCATATGACAGGCATTGTACTAGACCCTTGGGATTTAATAGTGATTATGACAGGATGCCTGATTTCAGAGAAGTGAAAACAGTTAAATAAAAAAGTAAAATGACATAAAATTTGAGCATATGATAGATATTTTATAGTGGGTACCATTACCTCATGAACTCTGGAAGATTGATATAGATCTTATAATTTAACAGCAGAGAGATATAGGCACTTGTTGAAAGTTAGAGTAATAACCAGGATGTTAACCTAGATCTTACTTCACAATCCAGTATGTTTTTATCCTATGGGGTTAATAGTTTCTGTTAAAATGACTTATACACAAAAACTGGGTGTAAATAATAGTTATAAAAGCTATCATTAATGTCCATATTTATATTATCAGTAAGACAATAAATTGGTAGCTTAAGATTTTTCATTTTTCCAAGTAAGTTTTTGTTTATGTTTAAGGCCGATTTTCCACTTCCAACATTGTCAACATGATATTATGTTCATAACTAGAGGCCCAGTGCATTAAATTTGTGTACAGTGGTGGGAGGGTGCTCCTTCACTCTGGCCTGAACCCTCTCCAATCTGGGACTCCTTTGCAATCTGGAACCATTGGCTCCAAACTGCTCACCTGCCTGCCTGCTTGATGCCCCTAACTGCTCCCCTCCTAGCTTGATGGCCCAAACTGCTCTCCCCTGCCTGCCAGATCCCCCTAATTGCTCTCCCTCCTGGTCTGTTCTCTGTAACTGCATAAACGCTCTGCCCTCTTGGCCTGATCACCCTTACTGCCTATCTGCGCTCCTCTCCTGGCCTGATTCCCCTAACTGCCTATCTGCACTCCCCTCCTGGCCTGATTCCCCTAACTGCCTATCTGCACTCCCCTCCTGGCCTGATTCCCCTAACTGCCTATCTGCACTCACTTGCTAACTTTGCTGTTTGGACCCCTGATGCAAGTATGCTAAGAGCTCTCTGCCAGGGCACCACCCCATCCTGATTGGGCATTATGTGATGGAGTCCTGGCCAATTTGAATATTTCTCTATTATTAGTATAAATGTTGACATGAAGGCATTGTAAGATCCTTATATTTGTTTTCTAGTGCTGTATAACAAATAACCAGAAATGTAGCAGCTTAAAATAGCTCTCGTTTATTAGCTCACAGATAATATGCTGTTCATGGTGTGGCTGGGTTCTAAAAGAAATGTGTTGTCCAGGTTGTATTCTCATACGGATCCTGTTCCAAGCTCACATGATAGTGCGAAATTTAGTTCTTGGTGACTGCAGAACTGAGATGCCTGTTTCTATGCTGGATGTCTCATTCCTTGTCATTACAGCCTATTCCAGCTTCAAGCCAGCAAATAAAAACCATCCACTCATTAACCCCTATGACATGTTGGATTTCTTATGCCAGGAAGAGTACAGATCCTTTTAGGGCTCACTTAACTAGGTCAGCCCTTTCCCAGGACAATCTCTTTTTCTTAAAGTCAACTGATTGAGGACCTTAATCACACCAAGCAAAATCCCTTTGGTCATGTGACACAACAAACCTGGGAATGAAATATATCCTATTCACAGTCTCACCTGTACTGGAAGGGAAAGAAATGATAAAAGACTGATTGCAGGGATTCTTGGTTTGATTGAATAACTGGGGCTATAGCTAATTCAGTGTCTCAAAATAGCCATTACAATCTTAACCATCAAGTTAAATTTTGGCGTGATTTTAGTGTAACTTTTATTGTGACCTTCTTTTGTGGAAACTGATGTTCTCTGGGAGTGTGATGATTTACCATGTACAAAGCTTAGCTCAGATATGTTTTATGTTCGGTTCTCAACCACCATAACAAAGTGATTAAGAAACCCAACCTTTCAGAGAAGGAAGAATTCTGCTGATGGAATGCAGACCGCTAGATAGTACATAAATGAGAGAACAAAGGGAAAGTGTGTGGTCGCACAGGGAGTGGTTGTTTCTGAGTTGAAGAACACATATACTCCAGTGGAGTGTGGGGGATTGCTGGATGTGATTCTTCTGACTGAGCAGGCTCCACTGCTGTTGGGATCCCTCCTAGAGCTACCAGATCCAACTTGGAGACCACCTCATCTTGAAGTGGAGAGTTAATGTTATTGGAAGCCTGAAAATTCTGGCAATTTACAACAATGGCACCTAGCATACAGTTGCAAACCCAGGAACATGGGTCCTCAAGCAGCCTGAGCACATGGATTTGGAAGAGCTCTGCAACCTCTCATGGAAAGGTCAGGTTTCGCCTGGGATAAGGTGAGGTCTGTGGTCTGGGCAGCAGAGATAAATGTGCACATGGGAGCTGGAGGATCTGGGGAAGTCTCCACCCAGAAAAGTCCACCTCCTATGGGGCAGGCATGACCCATGAGTGTGGAACGGGATCAACATGGCTGGTAACAGAAGGGAACTCTAAAAAGCAACCTGTAGCTGAACTGGGCACAAAAGGTCAGCCTAAAAATTATAAGAGTGTGCTAGCTGCTTAGACACAAGGAGAAAAAAGACTGCACAGATTCGCACCATAGCACAATTGTTCATGCACTTACTCAAACTAAAGATAAAATAAACAAGTGGAACTTCATCAAAATAAAAAGCTTTTGCACAGCAAAAGAAATCATCATAAGAGAAGCCAAGATAGCAACATAGGTAAACACCTAAACTGCTGCCTCACACAAGAATTTCAAAACTACAACTGGAAGACAAAACGGACACCATCCAGAACCACAGGAAAGCTGGCTGGGTGGGAATTCTACAACTAGAAGAAAAGAGAAAAGCACATTGTGACTCAAAGAATCTGCAGGAGACTGAGATATCGAGATCTGAAGGAGTGTGGAGAGGACTGACTGCTGAGTATATCGCTGGATTTTTGAAGGAGGAGGGAGACAGAAGCTCCTGACTCACTGAACTCCAGTTTCAGGTGAGACTCTGGGAACGCAGACTCATTTGGGGAGAAACTGGACTGTCTGGCATTGCGCAAAACTTGAGTGCTGCTTTTACTCAGAGGTGCTTGCATTGATTACCGAGGAATACTGAGATTCAGGGGCTTCATAAGGAAGGCTTGATGGGAAGCCAAGGCTGTCTGCTCAGGCTTGAGACTCCACCCTCTCCAAGCTGAGCACAATGGCTTTTGCAATTTTATAAGTCTTATCTAATAAAGGTTCTCCAGCCTAGAACTTCGCCCAGCATTGACATAGTTGATCCTCACAGTGAATTGGCCTGGAGGCCATTCCTCCCAGTGATACCAACAACAAATAAGACTGAACTACAACAAGACTGTGTACACAATCCACAAAGGGGTGCACCAAGAGTGTCCACCTCAGGTAACTGGGAAGGCTGAGCCACTGGGCCTTATAGAATACCTACCACACAAAGCTACTCTACCAACTCAGGCAAGAAGTGGAAAAGTAGAGACAAAGAAACAGATCACAAATAAAAGAAATGGATGAAAGCAAACTACTGGATATAGATTTCAAGACCACAGTTGTAAGGTTTTTCATAAATTTCATAGAAAAGGCCAATAAATTTTGTTAGACCCTCTAGTAAATGAAAAAGGATAAACAAGAAATTAACATACATGACTGAAATAAAAATATTATACAGAGAACTAACAGCAGATTAGAGGAACACAAGAATCAAGTCAAAGATATGAAATACAAAGAAGCAAAACCAACCAATCAGCAAACAAACAAAAAAGCTCAACCTGAAAAGCAAAAAGAAAAAAAGAATCCAAATATTTGAAGACAGTGTAACCACTGGGACAACCTCAAGCATATCAACATCCAATTTATGGGGGTGCCAGAAGAAGAGAGAAAGCAATATACTAAAAACCTATTTGAAGAAATAATGACAGAAAATTTCCCCTACCTTGTGAAAGAAATACACTTACAACTCCAGGAATTGCAGAGAATCTGAAACAAAAGGAATTCAAAGAGAACCACAACAAGTCACCTCATAATTAAAATCCAAGAGCAAGAGACAAAGAGACAATTTAAAAGCAGCAAGAGAAAAAGAGTCAGTTACCTGCAAGAGAGCACCCATATGATTGTCAGCTGATTTCTCAACAAAAAAATATGCAGTCCTGAAGAGAGTGGCAAGAAATATTCAAAGTGATGAATAGCAAGAACCTGCAACCAAGATTACTCTGCCCAGCAAAGCTATCATTTAGAATTAAAGGTAAGATAAAGAGCTTCCCAGATAAGTAAAAGCTAAAGGAGTTCACCAAACCAATAGTATATGAAATGCTGACGGGTATTCTTTAAGAAGAGGAGGAAGAAGAAAAAGGTACAGATAAAAATTATGAACAACAAAGTGACCACAAATACATATCTAACAAAAAGTGAATCGAAAACTCAAGTGAATGAAAAATTTGATGAACAGAATAAACTGGTGATACAATAGAATCAGGGACTGACAAGAGTAACTAGTTAGATGAAAGAATTAATGAATGGCTGAAAAATATGGAACAGAATTACAATTTTTGCACAATATTGCACATTTTATGTGAAAGATGAGAATTTGCAATTACTTTTCCATCCCCTATTTATTAAGACAATTGTTTGTTCTATTGAGAAGTGTTTAATAGGATATATCTACATAGTCACAATATCTGTTCTTAATTTCAACTGCTGGTTATATTTTGAATGGTTTATGGTTTTTAGGAGGAAGAAATACCTGTAATATGAATTTGGAAATTGTTGTTCTATAGTTTCAATGAAATGCGGGAGTGAGAAAATGCCTTTCAATTGTTTATATCTCTTTATAGTAGTAGCATACCAAAAGTCCATTGCTGTCTGTATTTTGCAATATATATATAGGCAAAGAATAGTTTTTTGTCCTTAGCATTTTGACACTTTCCATGTTAGAGGAAGGATGTGATTTTATTTCTACAATTTAATTTTTATATAAAAGTACAGTATATCTCACTAAATTGCTTTGAAATGCAAACTAAGGTTAGAGATAAACTTCATATGGATTTAGTAAGTTCTGTTTGGTGGCAGTACATAGGAGTTGAGACTGAATATAATATGTGGTTTGATTTTCTGTTCAAAAATTTTCCATGGTAAGAACAAGATTTTTCTACATATATCAGTAAGCAACAATAATGACTTCAAAGCTGCTGAAGCCAAATATGCAATGCATTTTCCATCACAGGTTGCTGAATTCATTCCCAATACTCTTGGTAATGTATGATTTGTATTTCTGAGAACGAATAAGGAATCTTTACTATGGTGTCTACCATCTGTACATGTTAAAATTAAAGTAACTTATTTCACTTTTTCACCTGGCATGCTTTCGCTCTGTAGATGCACTGCTTACTTAAGGGGACAATGAAAGCATTGATCTTTTATTTTAAGGATTTGTAACATCTCTAAGACCTCACCCTATAGAATTCTATAGTGAAATGAAGCTATGTTCCTTTTCTTTTGCAGTTAAAGTTCAGCTATTATTTACTACAATCAAATCTGCAGAATACACCAATCTCGATAAAATTGTTGTCATCCCGTGCTTATTCACTAATTCGATGGCAAAGAGCGTGAAAGAAATGTTTGTAAAGTGGAAATTCAGAGACCAATATATTTTCAACTATAATGGAGATAAAAATGAATCCAAGCCCACCAGTGAATTTTTGAGTGCATACATCATACCAGCCGCACTATTAACAGGCAATGCTTCTTTGGTGATGAACAAGAGCCAAGCTGTTCCAGGACAATACACTTGTGAAGTATCAGAATTAAATAAAGAAGGCAACACCACCATAGAACTGAAATATCGTTTTGGTAAGGATTTCATAATATTCCCTTTTATCTGTCCTGCAGTAGCCTAGTCCTATTAGAAACTGGGCAAAATGGGGCCAGGGACTCCTCTGAATCAACAAGCAGTTTATGACTAATAAATTATTACATAATGTTTTATAGCTTTATGATTATGAGATGTACTTGCTCTTCTACTTTTCATAATTCCCTTTGAGGTGTTATATGTATATTGAAAGATTCTCAAACTGTTGTTCTGAGAAATGTTCTGCTGGTTCATTTAATCTGCATGTCCGTTTGCTGCTATCAAAAGTATTATTTTTCATGTGATTAATTTTCCATGATCTTTCCAGTGATGTAGTTTTTTTTATTACCTGTACTTTGGTCAAGGGCTCACATATCCCAGCCATGCTACAGCTGGAAAAGATAGTTTAGAAGGAGAATCATGAATTCAAGAATCAGGTCATCATGAGGTTTCCTTGAGGTTTCCTGCTATGGTGTTTTTTCTTTTTCTTGGTTAAATGAGCTATTGCTAGGGATCCAATAAAATTGATTTTAATGCAGCCTTGGTTATAGCACCATGATTTTGCCCTTTCTTCACAGACTTGGGCTGGTGAGTTGCATAAAGCAGTAAAACCAGCTGAAGTGAACAGCCTGTTTTCTTTTCTAGTCCTTGCCATGCCAAGTGATTACTTTAACCACATGCAGGTGATAAAAGACTTTCTTTTTTGAAAGCTCTATTACTGTAAGACATAGTACTGTTTTTATGATTAGGCATAACTTCTGCTTTTGATGGTATCAGACCAATCAGTTGAATTATTTGCCTTCTATTCTTCTAGTTTTTTCTCTTATGAAATGTCTGATACCAGATTGGGAATGGAGTGTTAATTCTAATAGAATATTTTGACATTGCTTGGGATTAGGAGCCAGGACATCTGATTCTGCAACTTAACTGTTTGCCTCTATTGAACTTGAAAAGTTACTTCACTGGATCCAAGTTATCTGATCTCTACTTGGGGATGAAAAGAGATTCCTGCTTTTATATATTCTCCAGTCTAACAAGCATCATGAGATCCTTGTGTACCACACCTTTGTAAACCAATACTTTGCAAATGTTAGTTGTCTTTCTGGTATGTTTATTTTTTGAAGTACAGGATCTGAGGTGCTGAATCTGCGGTGTCATGAGAGGGGTGTCCATGTGGTGCAGCATGGGCAGCAGGTGGCTAAAGGCAGAATTTGGAAGTCTTTTTTGCTGAAAAGTCTTTGCTACCTTAGAAATTTCATTTATTCACAATGGGGGGGGTGGTTTTGTGGTAGAGTGTAGGTCACTGAGAGGAAAAATATAAACTTCAGACTTAAAGACCAGAAGATGGGTTGAAGATGGTTGGGAAAGAAATACCAATCTCAGGGTGAAAGACAAAGTTTGTAATTTCCTAAGTGATTGTTTTATCTTTGTTTCCAAAGTCCCCTAATAAAATAAGAACTATGATTACTGTTGGGTTCATTTAAAATATGAAAGTGGTGTTTTGTTCTAAGGAATGTAGAATATTCTACCAGGGTCTCAGACATTTGGCTGTGAATCTATTTTTATTTTTTAATATATTTTTTATTGATTTTTTACAGAGCAGAAGAGAGAGGGATAGAAAGTCAGAAACATCGATGAGAGAGAGACATCGATCAGCTGCCTCTTGCACGCCCCCTACTGGGGATGTGCCCGCAGCCAAGGTACATGCCCTTGATCTGAATCGAACCAAGGACCCTTCAGTCTGCAGTCTGATACTCTATCTACTCAGCCAAACCAGTTTCAGCTATTTTTATTTTTTGAAATATTCATAGAATCATGAGATGTTTCAAATATAGAACACACAGTTGCTTTCTACTCTTATTCAGCTTCACCCAGTGGTTACATTTTATGTAACAACTGGAGGCCAGGTGCACAAAATTTGTGAACGGAGGGCAGGGGATGTCCCTCAGCCCAGCCTGCACCCTCTCCAATCTGGGAGCCCTCTAGGGATGTCCGACTGCCCAATACTACTGAGATCAGGCCTAAATGGTCAGTCGGAGATCCTCCTCACAATCCAGGACTGCTGGCTCCAAACAGCTCACCCGCCTGCCTCCCTGATTGCCTATAACTGCTTCTGCCTGCCAGCCTGATCACCCCCTAACCACCACGCTGCCAGCCTAATTGATGTCAAACTGCTCCCCTGCCAGCCTGTTTGCCTCAAACTTCCCTCCTCTGCCCACTTGGTATCCCCTAACTGTCCTCCCTGCTGGCTTGATCACCCCCAGCTGCCCTCCCTTGCAGGCCTGGTCCCTCCCAACTGCCCTTCCCTTGCTGGCCTGGAACCTACCAATGCCCTCCCCTGCTGGCCAACTTGTGGTGGCCATCTTGAGTCCACATGAGAGAAGGATCTTTGACAACATGAGGGCAGGCTTCTTGTGTGTTGGAGTGATGGTCACTCTGCATATTGCTCTTTTATTAGATAGGATAGAAGCCTGGTACATGGGTGGAGACTAGCTGGTTTGCCCTGAAGGGTGTCCTGGACCAGAATGGGGCTTCTCTTGGGATGTGGGGTGGCCTGGGAAAGGAGCCTATGGTGGTTTGCAGGCCGGCTACCCTCCTCCCCACCTAGTGATCCAAGCAAAGGCCCTGGGATCCAGAATTAATTTATGTTCTACAATTGAAACTTTGTAGCCTGAAGCAGAGTCAAGCCTTCTGCTCACTCCCTGGTGACAGACATTTCTGTTTGGGTTTATTTGCCTTGTATAATCGAAACTTTGTAGCGTAGAGTAGAGGCCTAGGTGCTAGGGCTGCAGAAGCTTGGCTTCCTCCATTACCGGGGCAACCATAGCCTCTGCTCCCTCCAGCACCTGGATGCCACCATTTCTGTTGGGATTATGTATCTTCTATAACTGAAACTTTGTAGCATTGAGTGGAGGCCTAATCTGGTAAGGGCAGGTAGAAAGATTGGCTTCCTTCATTTCCAGGGAAACCCAAGCTTCCCTCCTTCTGTCAGTCACCACAGCCATCTTGATTGGGGTTTATTTGTTCCCGATTGGCTGCTGGGCATGGCTTGTGGATGTGGTTGTATTGGAGATACAGTCAATTTACTTATTACTTTTATTAGATAGGATAGTTCAATATCAAAACCACTCAATTCACAATGGTAGAATATGTATATATTTTTTTCTTTTAATCACTTATGTACATTTCTGAAATGACCACCACAATCAGAATATGGAACTATCCCATAATACAAATATCTGCCTCATGCAAGCACTTTCTAGGCATCTGCTCCCTTACTATTCCTAACCTGGCAAGCACATTTTGTTCTCAATATAAATACATTGGTCATTTCAAAAAAATCTACAGTAATTAATAAAAGCCTGGGAGGGGCCATGATGGTGGCATAGGCAAACAACTGAACTTGCTTTCTCCCACAACCACATCAAAACCACAACTAAAAGAAAAAAGTGAATGTCATCCTGAACCACAGGAAGGCTGGCTGATTGGAAATTATACAACTAGAAGGAAATAGAAAAGCACACTGAGACTGAGAGGAGGTGATGAGGTGCAGAAATGAATTGGGGAGATATGATGGCATGCAGGGAAAAGGGGTGGAAACTGCGTATGCTGTTCTCTTTTTCAATTAGGAGAGAGATGCAGATTTGCAACTTATCTGAACTTCAGTTATGGGTGGGATTCTGAGGACCCAGATTTTGATGGGGAGAAACTGGATTTTCTGGCATCTGGCAGCAACATGAGGGCAGCTTTTTCTCAGAGGTGCTTGCACTAAGCATTGTTCCTGCACTGTGCCTTAGGACCTAGAGACATGGGGACCTCTTCTCGACAGGGCTGCTGGTTACCCATTACTATTAGCTCTGTCCTGGTGATTCCCTGAGACACTACACCACACAATTTACAACCACACAATTTACAACCCCACCCAAGCTGTGTGCCAAGGCTTTTGCATATGAATAGCTTGGCCTTTTGCAATCTAAAACCTAACCAACTATAGCTGAGTCAGGGAGCCCCAGAACTTCCAAAAGAAGGCTCAAGGCTGGACAGCAGCTTGCATTGCTTCACAGCTAGGCCTCATCTGGGCACCTGTAATACCCAAACAAAGAGGAAAAATCTACAGGTCTCTCTGTAGTCCCTGCTGGGTGGCCTCAGGCAGTGGCTGACTTTGCACACCTCCTTGGAGATCCAAGAGCCAGTGTACCCAGTGGTCAGAATGGAACCATCCAGATTACAACTCTTCACATCCATAAGAGACACACTCAGGGGGTAGGTTCAGTGAGTGCCAAAGCCCCACTGAAGCAAGACTTCCCTTATGAGTCTGGGTCCAGCATAGAAGTTCTCCCATTGTAGACACAACTGATCCTCACAGCCAGTTCTCCTGGAGTTCAATTCCTCCCAGTGATACAAACAGCAATCCAGGCTTAACTACAAGGCTGTCACAAAGCTCACAAAGGGGTACACCATGTGTGTCCACCTCGGGTGATTGGGAAGGCTGAGCCACTGGGCCCTATAGGACACCTAGCACTCTATCAACACAGGGAAGCAATCAAAATGCAGAGACAACGAAACAGATCACAAATGAAAGAAATGGAGGAAAGCAAACTACTAGATATAGAGTTTAAAACCACAGTTATAAGGTTACTAAAGAATCTTCTAGAAACCTCTGAGAAATATAGTGAGACCCTCAAGGATATGAAAAAGAACTAATTATAAATGAAGCATGCACTGACTGAAATAAGGAATAATGTACATAGATTTAACTGCAGACTAGATGATCCCAAGAATCAAGTAAAAAGTTTGAAATCAGAAGAAGCAAAAAGCACCCAACCAGAAGAACAAAAAGAAAAAAAGAAGACAAAAATGTGAAGATAGTGCAACGAGCCTCTGGGACAACTTCACGTGTACCAACATCTGAATTATAGGGATGCTAGGAAAATAGAGAGAGCAAGATATTGAAAACCTATTTGAAGAAATAATGACAAAAAACTTCCCCTACTTGGTGAAAGAAATATACTTATAACTCCAGGAAGCACAGAGAACCTCAAACAAAAGGCATCAAAAGAGGACCACACCAAGACACATCATAATTAAAATGCCAAGGACAAAGACAGAGAATATTAAAAGCAGCAAGAGAAAAACAGTTAGTTACCTACAAGGGAGTGCCCATACCACTGTCAGCTGATTTCTCAACAGACACTATGCAGGCCAGAAGCAAGTGGCAAGAAATATTTAAAATGATGAGTTGCAAGAATCTACAACCAAGATTACTCCTTCTAGCAAAGCTATCATTTAGAATTGAAGGTAGATAAAAATCTTCACAGAAAAGAAAAAGCTTAAGGAGTTCATCACCACCAAATCAGTAGTATATGAAATGCTAAAGGGTATTCTTTAAGAAGAGGAAGAAAAAGAAAATGGTAAAGACAAAAATTATGAACAACAAAGTGACAACAAATACATATCTATCAAAAAGTGAATCAAAAAATCAACTGAAAAAAATATGATGAACAGAATAAACTGGTGAATATAATATAATCAGGGGCATAGAAAGGGAGTGGACTGAAAATTCTCAGGGGGAAGATGGTGTTGGGAGTATGGGAAGAGACTGGACAAAAATCGTACACCTATGGATGAGGACAGTGTGGGGAGAATGGCGGAGGTGGGGATGAGAACTGGGTAGAGGAGATCAATGGGAATAAAAAAGAGAAACAACTGTTATAATCTGAACAATATTGATATATTAAATATAAACAAATAAAAAATAAAAGCCTAATATGCAAATTGACTGACCAGAAAAATGACTGGTCAGCAGGAGGCGGGGCTGGGGAGTGGGAGGCACCAGGCCAGCAGAGGTGTGTGCCAATGAGCAGAGGGAGTGGATGGTGATCAGGAGGTGGTGGTGAATGGTGGAGGCAGAGCTATGGGGGTGGGCAGCAGTTCACTGGCCTACACTGTCCTCTGATGGTCCTTCCAGTCACCTCCCACAGATGGAGGCCACGGCAGCAGTGGTGGCACAATGGGTGGCAGGGCTAGCTTTTTAGAGGCTGGTGCCATCCCCTGAATGGGCCACTGCTGGTCTTCCACAGAGGGAGGCCAGACTGCGGCTTAGGCCTGCTTCCCAGTGCTATGTAGGCCACACTGATGGACCCCCCAAGTGCAGGAATGTTGGTATAGCAGGCCTCTAGTCCTATCTAATAAAGAGGGAATATGCCAATTGACTGCCCCACCCTAAAATATGGCAGCGTCTACAGCCAATAAGAAGGGAATATGCTGATTGACTGCCCCACCCTAAAACATGCAGTTCCCACAGCCAATAAGAAGGAAATATGGTAATTGACTGCCCTGCCCTCAAAGATAGTAATGCCCACGGCCAATGTTGGAATATTTTAATTAACTGTCACTCCCTAAAAGATGGCAGTACACACATCCATAGATGGTGGCACACATTCCCTCAGCCTTACCCAATTGACAAGTTTGATGCAAGGCCAGGCCTGCTCCCAAGTGGGCCCAGCCACTCCACAGTCCTGCTTCCAGAGTCCTTCAGTCTCCTCAGGTGCCACAGGATTGACCCAAGGGGCAAACATACCTCAGATGGTGGCTGCTCAGCCGATACCCAATGCACAGGAAAGCCTCGAATGGTGGCTTCCCAGCTGCCCAGGGCTGACTTGAGGTCCAGGCATGCTTAGGATGGCATCTGTCCAGTTGCCCACGGCTGCCTGAGGCTCAGGTAACCATGGCCGGCTGAGGTTTGTGCTGCTGGCAGTGGCAGCAGCAGAGGTGTGAAGGGAGCATCACCTTCTCAGGATTGCTGGGTCGCCTCCTGCCCGTAAGGGCTCCTGGACTGTGAGAGAGGGCAGGCTAGGATGTGGGGACCACCCCCTCCAGTGCATGAATTTTCATTCATTGGGCCTTTAGTTTTATCTAATAAAGAGGGAATATGCTAATTGACCATCACTCCATCACAAAGATGGATGCACCCACAACAGAGGCCAAATTCCCATCAGGAGCCTTAAGGAGAAATCAACAGGGACCTGAGGCTATGCCGTCCCCCACTCCCAGGGGCCTTGATAGGGTACCTCCTGCATTTCTGGTGACCTGACAGGGATTGACAGGGGACCTCAGGCCCTGTCCTCCACCCTGGAGTCAGACTGCGGGACCTGAGGCCACAACCCCTGCCTTAGTGCTAGACCAGGAGACCTGATGCCATGCCCCACATGAGGTGATGTTTAACAGGGGACTTCAGGCCATGCCCCCGATACTGGCGCCAGTCTGGGGGAACCTCAGATCGCACCCCCTGTCCATCAGAATTTGACAGGGGACCTCACACCATGCAGCCTGCCCCAGCACCAGACCAGGTAACCCGAGGCTGCGCACCCCTGCCTGGATGGGCTTGACAGGGGACCTCAGGCAGTACCCCCTGACCTGGAGTCAGGCTGGGGGACCTCAGGCCACACCCCCATCACAGTGCCAGGACAGGAGACCTGAGGCTTCACCCCTAACCAGGTGGGACTTGATAAGGGACTTCAGGCCATGCCCTGTCCCTGTTACCTGGCTGTGGCACCTCAGACCACACCCCCCACCCAGCAGGGCTTGACAGGAGATCACAGGTCATGTCCCCCACCTGGCAGGGCTTGATAGAGGACCTCAAGGCATTACCTCTGCCCTACTCTGAGCTTGGAGAACTCAGACCATACCCCCATCCTGGCGCTGAGCTTGACAAAGGTAGGACTGGTCAGTTCTGGATCTAGTCCTAAGGTAGAGTGGGGGCCAGGTCTGGGTCTCATGCAATTTTAAGGTTCATGTGGGTGGGCAAGGAATTGACACTGGATCCCATGATGTGTTCCAGACTCTGATATGAGGAAAGTTTTTATATAAATTTTACTAATTTTCTTTCATTTCTGACACTTTTATTATAGAGGAAGGACAAATACCAATATACAATTATCTCCTCTAATTAATCCCCTTTTAATGTGCATGAAATATGAGCACCAGGTCACCAGTCCCATCTAATAAAAGAGCAATATGCAAATTGACCATACCTATGCTATACCCATAAGCCACGCCTAAAGTCATGCAAACCAGTCAATCATGAGCGAGTATGCAAATTAACCCAAACCAAAATAGGAGAGATCAGTAGAGAAGCTTGGGTTTCAATGGTAATGGAGGAAACCAAGCTTCCTGCATGCCCTGGCTGGCCCAGGCTTCCACTCAATGCTACAAAGTTTGAATTATAAAAGATAAATAAATCCCAGATACCAGGGCCTCCACTTGGGTTGCCAGGGGGCGTGGATGGCCTGAAAATCACCACAGACATCTCGCCCAGGCCTCCCCACACCCCAAGGGAATCCCCACTCTAATCTGGGACACTCTTCAGGGCACACTAGCTGGCCTCTTTCCTATATAATAAAAGAGTAATATGCAGATTGACCATAACTCCAACACACAAGATGGCTGCCCTCATGTGGTCAAAGATCTTGCCCCATGTGAACACAAGACGACTGCCTCAAGATGGCCAGCACGGGAGGGGAGTTGGGAAGAACCAGGCCTGCAAGTGATGGTAGTTGTGCGTGATCAGGCCTGTAGGGGAGGGCAGTTAGGAGTGATAGGGCTGGCAGAGAATGGAAGTTGCAGGCAACTGGGCCTGCAGGGAAGGGCAGTTGTGGGGGATCCAAGCCTGCAGAGGAGAGCAGTTGTGGGGGAACAGGCTCACATGGGAGGGTATTTAGGGCCAAACAGGCTGGCAGGGTAGCAGTTAGGAATCAATCAGGCTGGCAGGGGAATGGTTAGGAGGTGATCAGGCTGGCAGGCAGCAGCAGTTAGGGGAAAAACAATATACAAAGAACTAAAAGTACTCCAGAGCACCCAAAGAACCAAGTTAAAGTTTTGAAATACAAAGAGGTAAAATGCACTCAGCTAGAAAAGCAAGAAACCAAAAGAATCCAAAAAATTGAAGATATTGTAAGGGGCCTCTGGGACAACCTCAAGCATACCAACATCTGAATTATAGGGGTGCCAGAAAAAGAGAGAGAGCAAGAGAATGAAAACCTATTTGAAGAAATAGTGACCGAAAACTTCCCACACCTGGTGAAAGAAATTGACTTAGGAGTCCAAGAAGTGCACCGAACCCCAATATATAGGAACAACTCTAAGAGGACCACACCAAGGCACATCATAATTAAAATGCCAAGAGCAATAGACAAAGAGAGAATAATAAAAGCAGCAAGAGAAAAACAGTTAGTTACCTATAAGGGAGCACCTATATGATTGTCAGTGGATTTCTCAACAGAAATGATGCAGGCCAGATGGGAGTGGCAAGAAATATTCAAAGTGATGACTAGCAAGAATCTACAACCAAGATTACTCTATGTAGTAAAGCTATCATGCAGAATCGAAGGTCAGATAAAGTGCTTCGCAGATAGGAAAAAGCTAAAGGAGTTCATCACCATTAAACCAATATTATACCAAATGCTGAAAGATATTCTTTAAGAAGAGGAAGAAGAAAAAGGTAAAAATATAAATTATGAACAACAAATACACATCTATCAACAAATGAATCTAAAAATCAAGTGAATTGATAAGCTGATGAACAGGATAAACTGGTAAATATAACAGAATCATGGGCATAGAGAGGGAATGGACTAACAATTCTTGGGGAGAAAAGGGGTGTGGGAAGTGTAGCAAGAGACTGGACAAAAATCTTGCAACAATGGGAGAAGACAGTGGGGAGGGGGAGGTGAGGGTGGAGGATGAGTTGGGTACAGGGTGGAGGGGAGCAATAGGGGGATTAAAAAGCGGGAACAATGTAATTAATAAACTGAACAATAAAGATTAGAAAGAAAACAAAAATAAACAGCTCCTATTTAGTAGCTCACAGATGTGTAGATCACAATTCTGGTCACAGTGTGCTAGGTTCTAAAAGAAAGGCATTGTCCTGGCTGTATTCTCATATGGGTTCTGTTCTAAGCTCACATGATTGTGCAAAATTTAGTTCATGTGTACTGTAGGACTGAGGTCCCTGTTTCTATGCTTGATCTCTGCTGTGGGCTTTGCTTAGATCCTAGAGGTTGTCCCATTTCTTGTCATACAGCCTCTTCCACATTTATGCCAGTAAAGGAACACCACTCTCATTGAACCCCTGTGGCATGTTGGATTCTTATGCCAGGAAGAGCACAGATCCTTTTCAGGGCTCACGTGACTAGATCAGGCATCTCCCAGGACAGTCTCCTTTTTTAAAGTCAACTGATTGAGGACCTTAATCACACCAAGCAAATCCCATTGGTCATGTGACACAACAATCTTAGGAATTAAATTCATCCTATTGATAGTTCTACCTATATGCAAGGGAAATAAATGATAAAAGGCTGATTGCAGGAATTCTGGGTTTGATTAAATAACTGAGGCTATATCCAATTCAGTGCCTCCAAAAAAGCCATCACAATCCTAAAACATCAAATTAAAATTTGGCTTCAATTTTAGCGTAACTTTTACTGTGACATTCTTTCATAATAACACGTGTTCTGTGTTCTCTGGGTCTGTGAAGGTTTACCATGTAGAAGGCATACCTCAGATATGTTTCAGGTTGGGTTCTCACCACCACTATAAAATGAGTAATGCAATAAAGCATGTTGGAATCTTTTTGCTGATGGAGGGTTTGTACTTCAGTTAGTATAAAAGGCAACATCAATGAAGCCTAATAAGGAAAGCACAATAAAATGAGGTATGCCTGCATGTATTGCAGGAGAGTCCCACTAAATAGATTGGAGTGATTTACTCATGTTTTGGTTATCCCATTTTGTACACAGTGGTAAGAGAAACGAAGGGGGGGGGGTTATAATACTTAAGCTTCGCAACAAAATTTAAACAATCTCTTAATAACCTTTTCTTGGCTTTTCACTGAAGGTGTTTATATTCCTGGAAGCCACTCTACCTGTCCAGGAATTGCGAGAGTGATGGACACAGTTGTCAGTGATAGAGTGAATGGAATGATGGCATAGAGTCCGTTGGTTTATTTTTCTTAAGGCTGATGAGGAATACTATCTGATATTGTTCTTAGTCCTTTGTAAGCTTGTTTTTTCTTTAGTACCATTTAAATTTAGAGCTGTCTTGCCTTCTTCTCCCATTGGGGAACAAGAGTAAAAGTCATCTGACAGTACTACCATACCAACTCAATAGTTTAATGGGAATATAAGTGATTTCATTGAAAGTTGGGTTTCCTTCCATAATATCATTAGTTTTTTGAACCTCAGAGCCAATAATCGTCCAACTCTTCTCACCTTAACAAGTTAGCGATAGCTAACACATTCATGTGAATTACAGCTGAGATTTGTAGCAGTGATTTTAAATTGAGAGAATCATCAGCAAAGCTGCCCCACTGCTCACACCCCACAAACACAAATATACACATACACATACCATAGGGAATATATTTAAAAATTGGGGTGGGAGTGTGTGAAGTTTAAATAAACCCCTGGTGATTCTGATGGGCCTCATTTATGAATCACTTAGACCATATTTTTGTGTTCTGTAATTGCATCCTCTTCTATCACTGAGCATCTCTTACATTTATTTATGTGCAGAGGATTGGAATCATCTAGGGACTAGATTGCAGGCTATTCGTATCTAACTCAGGAATACCTTGTATCACATCCCAGGTAGTCATTTAAACTTTTTACGTACACTCTTGGAATGATGAGACTTACTTCCTAAAAGTCTCTTATCAGGCTGTCCCAGTTCTGTATGTCAAGTTAAAGTTTGCAATCCTGTAAGTTCCCACTCACTAGGAGGCTATAAAGTTTCTCTCCTAAGCTTATTCTTCTCTAAGGTAAAAAACCCAATTGCCCCACCATCAAACACATTCCAGTTAGTTTCCCAGAGCTGAGCTGGTCATCCAGGTGGGCTATTATTCACCTGACTTAAGTGTACTCCACTTTCCATTTTTTTGTTAATCCTCACCAGATTATAGTTTTCATTGCTTTTGTTTGTTTTGAGAATGGAAGGTGGAAAGATGGAAAGGGGAGAGAGTTAATGTGAGAGAAAAAGAAAGGGAGGGAGAGAAAAAGAGAATTGCTGGAATGTGACAGAGACCCATTCAAGCACTTGCCCTGAAGGGTTCAGGGATCAATCTTGAAATCCAGGTACATGTCTTTGGGGAGCAACCAAGAACCCTTCCCTGCTCAAACTGATGCTCTAACCACTTAGCAACCCCTTCCAGGGCAAGACCACTCCATTTTCTGCATGAAACTACACTAGGTACTTACCCTCAGCAACTCTCAGTATAAAACAGAGGCTCATTCCAACTCTACACGTGAACCTTTTGGGCAGTGCTTCCTGGTCACCCTTCAGCTTTAGGGGGTCCTTCGGTCTCAGGGACAGCTGACAGCCTTATTTAGCCAACTAGCTGCCCTGTGGTACAAAATGTCCCCAATGGTCTAAGTCAGGTGGGAGACTCATTCATATCCAAATAAGCAGCAGTTGGAGGAGAATCCAACAAACCTTTTGGTAGTCTCAGAATATCTAAGCAACCAATCACATCATGACCACCATAATTAGGAACCACTAGAGGCCCATTGCACAAAAATTCGTGCAGTAGGGCTTCCTTACCCCTGACTCCTAGAATCGGTTTTCCTTAGAAACCGGGACCCACCCAGGCATTTTCTCTGGCCACCGCCTTCCCATCCTCACGTGGGTGGGAGCCTTCAGTGTTCTCTCTGGCCAGAGCCTTCAGTCTTCTCCACTCTGGCCGATGCGCCTCTCCTATAGCTCCCTCCGGCCACACCCTCCCCCTCAGAGCAGGCATACCACCCCATCCAGCAGCTCCATGCCTGTGTATGCAAACTAACCCACCATCTTTGTTGGATTAATTTGCATACTCACTCCTATTTGGCTGTTGGACTTTGCAGATGTATGGATAATTTAGATATTTCTCTTTTATTAGTGTAGATTGTACTAGTGAGATATTTCTTTTCCTTTCTTTTTTTAATCATTAAAAAATAAAACTATCAATTTTCACTAGAGTAATGCTTACCTCCAGTCACATCAACATTTTTCTCAAAATCCTTCTGTTTGCCCTAATGAGTTTGAAGTGTTAGAAAAGGGAATACTTAAAAAATTCTGTTTTTAGAAATACAATGATATTGAGGGAAAGAGGTTATGCAAAGAAAACATGAAAAGTTACATAGTATATAATGCACTGAGAGTGGAAATGTTATTTCCTGGGTGTTATTACTATGAGGATGGAGTGCAGTGGAGGAGATGCCATGGGTGGAGGATTTGGAGAAGTGGGGTGTTGTGGTGGGAACTTGCTTTCTTCTCCAGCAGGTAAGAGAAACACAACCAAAGGAGCAGACAGGCTATGCATCCATTAGAGTAGCCGCCAGAGACTGACTTTGTGACAAGAGAGTTTGCCATTTAGGATAAATGTTACTGGCAGTTATACAAGGTCTTTTGCTTCAGTTTGAATGTTGAGCCTATGCAATTCAGTGAGATATTGAAAGAAAATGAAAGGATTAGTCAAAAACCATACTTGAGGCAATAGTCAGAGATAAAGGTGGGAGGGGAGGGAGTATAGGTGGAGGTTGTCAGAGGGAAGAGGGAATGAAACATATATTTGGGGAATTACTGTGACTCCAATAAAGACATTTTTTTAAGGAAGTCCTTGTTTATACTGTGGCTAAGAGCCACATTTTGACTCCATTTTTTTTCAAATAGGAGAGATCATTGGAGGGGTGATCTTGGGGCCCAAGATGGAGCAAGAACAAGGACAGGGGCAGGGACAGTGAAGACCCAATGAGGGAAGGAATGCACTCCAAGTCTCTCACAGAGAGGGGTCTGGACCCTAGTGTGGGGATGGTGGTGGACAAGGCCAGGCTTGCCCCCAAAACCTGCCTTCATCAGCTCCTGGCAGGAGGTCTTGGCTGAGCCTTAGGGAATGAGGAGGAGTCCAGGAAACTGAGGGTCTCCCTTCAGTGGCCACATTGGCTGGGAGCAGGTGCCAGGCCAGAGCTCCAGAGCGCAGCCAGTGGCCTGCTCTGCAGGTCCAGCTTTGATGGGCAGCAAAGCCACAGCGTTCTGACTGTGGAAGTGGTACTGCTCCTAATGCTGCCCTGGAGGTGATGGCGGCTGTCCCTTTGCAGGCAAAATCGAGATGTGGTCTCTGGTTTTGCTGTTGCTACTGGGATTTGCTAGCTGAGGTGAGTGGCCCCTATCATGGCTCTGCAGATAGAGTCTCTACCTCTGTGGTGCTCAGCAGGGTTTGCATTGTGCCCTGCTGGCCCTTTGAGGGGAAACTGGTGCAGGATGCAAGGGCCCTGCTTCCCCTGACAGGAAAGTTGGAGGCCTGCTGGTACTCAGGCTCCTCCCTTCCTCCCTTCCTACCTTCCTTTTTCCTTCCTCTCCCTCCCTTTCTTCTTCTCCCTCCTCTTCAATTACCAGGTGACTACCAGCACATCTTTCCCTACTCTGGGCCTCCAAACACAGGTACCAGGAAGACTCCACATCAAGCAATTTGAGCGGAAATTAGAGAGAAAGAGCCTGATCAGAGGTCATAGGTAACAGCTGTGTGGTTCCTCCTCTTTCACACCCCTCTTGCCTCCTAGGCAATTAAATGCACTGGGGATGAAGGTGCAGGGAAGTAGGAGAGCCTGGCATCTTGCAATTGAAGTGTGCATTTTGGCAAGTCTGCAAGATGGTTTGTTTGTTTTTCCTGTTTGCCCTCCCACATCAACATAGGAGGTAAGATAGACATACCCGATACAATTAAGTTTTATTTCCAACACACCATTTAATCAGAAGACCCCCCCCCTTTTTTTATAAACTTAATAAACCCTAGAAATAGACTTCCTGGAAAGTTAACCTCCCCGCCCCATCAACCACTTCAATAGAGTCCAAAGAGCAGATTCAAGTTTCCCCTTGTTTGGGGGAACAGTTTAACGGCAAAGGATTTCTTGTGAAGTATGAAGTCAGGTGGAAATTGGTGATTTTCTGTGCCAAAGGCATTTAGGCCTCAAGCTTTTGGAAACTATTTTTTTTAAAAAACCACAAAAACAAACCTGTGCTTCTAAAAAACTGAGGAAAGCATGTGACTTTTTGGTGTGGCTCTATAGACTATGCCTGTAACATTTCACATGCAAAGATCCTTTTGTTAAATTTTCTAAGATTCATATTGAGTTTGAATAACATAACAAGCAATTGTTATATTTAATTCTATAATTTGAACTTAATTACATTTAAACTGATTATTAGCCTCACTGTGACATTCATAAATCCTTGTGACTTAGGCTATTTTCAAGATGCTCTTAAGTTCCTGCTTACCACTTTCCCCATTTTAAGAAAATCCTGGGATGTTGGAACTGTTTATAATCATTATGTCTATTATTTGAAGGGTTGATATTAGATAAAGTAGTGTTCCCTGTCATTATCATTAATGGCTCATTGCTGTTACTATCAAAATAACTAAAATAAGACTCTTTTCAGAAACCTGTTTCCTGATCAGAATGTATATTGAACCAGATTATAAATTGTGATGTAATATTACTAAATCAGACTGTAGGCATAAAAAGCTATTCTGAAGAATAAAAATGATAAATCATGTGTTGTTTCCAAATAGATTAGAAAGAACTGCTAGAATGTCATTTTTGGGTCTAGGATTTCTGTTAAGAACATGTATAATAAGCACTCATTTACATAAAATATTAATGTGCTCAAGTACCTGTAAAGTCATAGAATTCAGAATATGTTATCTTAGTGTAGTAATAACCTGAAAAAGAAAAACAGAATAGATGCCTTATGCACTTGAGGTGTGTCAATCCTATACAATAAAAGTGTAATATGCCAATGGACCAAACCACTGAATAACTTGTCTGTTGGGGGCAGGACCTGTGAGCAGCCTGAGCCAGGCCAGCAAAGGCTTAAGCCAGCAGTCACAAAGCGGGGCACAAAGATGGGGGGAGGTGGAGCTGCAGGGAGCAACAGTGACTGAGGGGCAATTTGGGGCGTCAGGGGCAGGGTGGTCCCAAGATCAGCCTTCAGGTCATCTCCCTCAGAGGGAGGCCTGCTGCAGAGCAGCTATGGGGTTGGGCTGGCTGCTGGCCTGCCAGTGCCTTCCCCTGATCTGCCATATAGTTGTCTCCCTTAGAGGGAGGCCAGACTGCAGCACAAGAGGGAGCAGTCCTGAACCTTCAGTTAGACATCCCCTAAGAGCTCCTGGACTGCAAGAAGGCACAGGCCAGGCTGAGGAACCCCACTTCATTGCACAATTTTTTTCCCCAAGGCTTCTAGTGGCTGTATAAAAACCAATGGATTTCTGTGTGTTTAATATTTAGTTATAAAAGGGCACCTGTAAAGAGATGTTAACATCCTTAGAACACAAGAAGTTTTAAATCCAGGTATTTAAGAGACTGAGTTTAGACTATAGAATGAAGAAGAGTGTCCATGGACTTTTACGTTCATTTGTACTCAGACTTTTGCTTTTATTACGAGTTGCAGTTACTGCCTGGGACCTTAGTTCTTTTTGTCGAAGGAGAAAAGAACTTAAGATCAACAAAATCTTAAAGTAAAGCAAAATGGGGTCTATTGAAAATACATCCCAAATGAGACACCAATCAGTCAACAGAGTGTGGAAGACAACATGGTGAGAGCGGCCAATGGCAGGGCTGCTGTAGCTCACTGGGAAGTCAGAGAAAAGGGGCGTTGGAGACAGGTTGTGGGGGTCAGCCCAGGATGAGCTGCAGCTGCCCTTTCTTCCCTGGATGCAACTATCATGAGTCCTTTAGAGGTTAGGGTATATGTCCCTGTAGGGAAAGCAAGGGAAGGGAATAGCATGGGTTTGCTCCCTGGAGGTAGAATTCATGCTAGAGAGAACATGGTCCACAACTCCTGGGTCCTAAAGAGGGATTGTATGTGTGGAGCCTTTCACTTTCATGCAAGGATGATTGACTGAAACTATCTCTCTTCTGGGCATGCTCTTACCCATAATGTATACAGAAAACCCACAGGGTGGAGTCAAAACTAAAATGCAAATATTATTATAATTAGTCCAGAGTTCTACTAAGGTGACATTGACATTGATGTCATGTCCTTTTCCTCTGAGCTTGGGCCCAATACAGGCTGCCTCCAAACCTGCCAACTGTCAGTCTGCTGGGCTGGGCTTAGAGAGGAGGTCTGAAGGCAAAGTTGATCCAACCCTGTTCAGAACCCCAGGGCAGGCACCGCCCCAACCACTCATTTAATTTCCTACACAACACTTTCAGATTCATTTATAAATAACCGGTAATCAAATGCTATTTACTCATAGCCACTACAGATTCAGTTGACCTTTGTAGAAAAATATGTTATCTAAAATGCCCATTCCATCTAATTACAGGCAAACTCTAACCCCCTGTATTGGTTTACAAGAGGCTGAATTATTTTGTTCCTTCTCTCTCTTATGCCCTATATATATGATTATACTTTAAAAAAAGCACATCAACAGTTTTAGTTGTATTAAAAAACTGGTAAATAAAACCTTCCTCAAATAATGACAGTTTGTGAACTGTCATTAGTTGAATGATTTTTCAGAGTGAGTTTTTAAAATCAAGGGGACACATGATTAAAAAACAAGTTTACTTTCTAAGCGTAGTAGTAATTTGGCTTGCTTTAAATAAGATGTTTTCTTCTCTCCTGAAAATATATTACTTTTAAATACATGCTTCTATTTTGAGGAAGTAACTGCCTATGTAAAAGTCTTTATTTATGGCTCTGGCTCAGTAGTTTACAGGTAGTTTGTTAAAGCATTATCCTAAACTAGGTGCCCAGTGCACAAATTAATTCATCTTGAAAGGAACTGTGGGCCATGAGGCTGTGGTGGACACAGGGACAAGTCTCACACCATCCTCTGTCCTCCCCCACCTAGCCCCTCCCACTTTGGGTCCTTGTAGACATCTGCTGGCAGCCTAGTTCCTTCAGCAGCTGCTCCCATGTGCCAAAGGCACAGGCCCTACTCGAACCTGCTGATGTGGCAGCACTATTCAGGTCAGCACTAGCAGCAGGTGGGAGTAGGGCCAGGGTCCTCATTGTCAGCAGATGGGAGGAGAGACTGCTGCACTCTCTGCACCTCAGAAGCAGGAATTGGAAAGTCCTCAGGGATGATTGGGGCTGGCAGACACTGCTTCTATCTGCTAAAAGCACTGAGTGATCCGGACCAGTGCCAGGTGACGGCAAAAGGTGTGAGTGGCGGCTTCTTTGTCAGCTGAGGGCATGAGCGGGGCCAGCACTGGTAGCAGGTGTGATCACCTAGCAAGACTACAGAGTCTGGAAAAAATAATTTTCAGTAACCACAAGAGGCTTGTCCCAATGACAGCAACCAGTGCCTTGCATTGGTCTGGCACTCCAACTCACCTGTTCCACCATCCCTCCACTGCTGATGCTCACCTTGTTGTGTGTCCACCCCCTGGTGGTCAGCACACATCATAGCAACAAATTGTTCAGTTCAGAATATTTGCATATTAGGGTTTTATATCTATAGATGGCTACCATTATGACATTTGCTCATCCTGTCATCTCTATTTTGAGAGATGTTTTATCTTCACCACAGAATTGTTAATGGAGATTTGAAAGGCTAGGTTCTAAAGATAAAAATAGGTGTTTTTCCCAAAATTGATAAATATTTTGAATCCAAAATTATCACTTATATAATTAAAACTGTTGGTATTCCTTGATGTCAATTCAACTATGGCTACTATAGGCATTGCCTTTAATACATTAATGTTATTTTTGTGACACAATTTTTATAAAGTCATTTTATCAACTTTTAGGTTGTGCTGTCATAACTTTTTATACAAGATTTTAAAATTCTATATTTTTATATATTGTGTCTAACACAATGAATTTAGGCAAACATGGAACTATTTTCACTCGCACAGATATTTTTCTATGAGAAAAGAAAATGAATAATGGTGTAAAGACAATTTTGCTGAAATCCTTGTGATACTAAACATTGTAATACTAAAAAGTACAGAGCACCTAGGAAATTTGATTCTGAAAGACCTAGACTGAAACAAGAGAACCTGTATTTCCCCTCTGTCTGGTTATGTGGAGGAGAAACAGAAATTAGTATAGACACCCTCCTCTACTCCCTTCCATTCCCATGGAGCAGTTATATATGACTCCATATCTCATCAACCCAGGGACTGAGAATATTTATGCACTAGAGACCTGGTACAGAAAATTCGTGAACAGACGAAAGTGTCCCTCAGCCCAGCTTGCACCATCTCCAATCTGGGACCCCTCAAGAAATGTCCAACTGCCCATTTAGGCCTGATCACATATGCTTGTTTAGGCCCAATCCCAGGGGAGTCAGGCCTAAAGAGGTAGTCAGACATCCCTCTGACTATTCAGGACTGCTGGCTCCCAACCACTTGCCTGTTGCCTTCCTGCCTGGTAGCCCCTAACCATGTCTGCCTGTCAGCCTGATAACCCCCTAACAACTCCCTTGCCAGCCTGATCAATGCCTAACTACTTCCCTGCTAACCCATTTCTCCTAACTTCCCTCCCTTGCCTGCCTGATCACCCCTAGCTGCCCTCCCCTGCTGGCCCAATTATCCCTAACTGCCTTCCCCTGGCAGCCTGGTTGCCCCTAACTGCCCTCCCCTGATGGCTCAGTTATCCCTAACTGCCCTTCCCTGCAAGCCTGGTTTCCCCCAACTGCCCTCCCCTACAGCATGATCACCCCAACTGCCTTCCTCTGCAGGCCTCGTCACCCCTAACTGTCCTCCCTTGCCTGCCCGGTTGCCCTTAACCTTCCACCTCTGCAGTATTTGTCCTCCCCAACTGCCCTCCCCTGCAGGCCTTGTCCCTCTGAACTGCCCTCCCTGCTGGCCTTATCACCTACAACTGCCTTAACCTGCCGGCTATCTTTTGATGGCCATCTTGTATCCACATGGGGTGGCCATCTTTGACCACACGGGGTGGCCATCATGTGTGTTGGGGTGATGGTCAATTTGCATATCACCTCTTTATTATACAGGATATTTCAATGTGTGTCACACTTATGGGTTAAAAGACAAGGCAGGAAATAGGGCAAGAGCTAGTTGATAAAACAAAACAAAAGAAAAGAAAACATTTTTTTTTCTCTATTAAACTATATGCCACCTCACTATGCTCCAAATACTTTGCAAGGCCTACCCTGACATAGAGACAAATGTTAGGCTGCATGAATCTTAATAACATAAAATGCAGTTATTAGGTAGTAGGGATTTTGTTTTTTCATTCTTCCGTGGTTCTAAATATGTTTTAGATTTTTTATAAGATCTTAATTCTAGATGTTGCTGCCCTTCCTCCTGTAATTCTAGCTCAACAATTCAGTTCTATAAGGCCACTTTACAATCTAGAGGCAATTACTTTGAGTCAGAAATAAAGGCATTGTGGATACCCCCACTTTACCCTAGTCCTTGTTGATCTCTGTTGAGGAGGGATCTGAGTAAATCTTCTTTTATGACTCTAATTCTAACCCCATTCTGTTTGAAGCTCCAGTATTTCTCTCCAGGCTCAAGGTCTATGGCAAAAATAATTCATTTCTAGCAGGTATCTTTACTCATGAGCATTGCTTCATTTACCTTAGTGACTGCTGGTATTTATTACCCCATTCTGAATATCAATTCCAAGTGGATAATTAACATCCTACTCTGCTATAAAAATAGTATTGATGTTAGTGTAGACTCTCCCAACTTCCCTATTTCATCTTAGGTAACCTTCATCACTTTTTCCCTTCTCACCCTACTTCAGAGTACACCTATTCACCTATTTAAGGGAAAGATCACCTGTCTATACCTCTTTCACTTCTACCACCCCGGAGACCTACTTAATCAATTTAATTTTTCAGGTTTGTATCTTAGATATTTCTTTCTCCATTGTTTTTTTCACCACGGCTTGCAGATACGCTTAAGTTTTACCACATATTAAAAACAACAAAATGAATCAATCAAAGAACCAAAAAATCTTACCTTATTCCTGTCTCTACAATTGTTCCAATATCACCTTCTCTCTCTGTTCTCTTCTACTGTCAAATTCAATGAAAGGATAATTGCCTCTCCTTTCTCCCCTCCAATTTTATTCCCAATGCAGTAAGACTTCTCACCCACTAGTCTATTCACATTTTTCAGATACAGTACCCAGGGATATAATTTTTAATCTAGAGACTATTTTTACTTAATTCACTTCACACCTGAGGTTGTTGATATCAAGAAACTTTATTTTTTTAGATTTTTAGTATGTTTTATTGATTTTTTTCAGAGAGGAATGGAGAGGGATAGAGAATTAGAAACATCCATGAGAGAGAAACATTGATCAGCTGCCTCCTGCACACTCCCTACTGGGGATGTGCCTCAACCAAGGTACATGCCCTTGACTGGAATCAAACCTGGGACCCTTCAGTCTGTAGACTGATGCTATATCCACTGAGCCAAATTGGTTAGGGTTTAAGAAACTTTCTTGATATCTATAGTGGAGGTCTCTGCCAAGTTATATACTTCTCACTTTCTTAGTTTGTTCCTTTTTAACTATTTGCTCTATAATCATTTGTATTCTCCAACATTCAATTTGTTGATAACTGCTCTATTGCTTTGAAAGGAGTCTCTCATATTTATATTCACGATTTTGGTTATCCGCTATATTCTAGGCCTCTGAGGCTTTCACATATTTAAAAAATGCTCAATAAATGGCAGCTAGAGTTAACTAACTTTGGCTCTTCTGCCAAATTAAGGAACTCTTCCATCTCACCTGCAACTGACTTAGTTGAAATTTTGCATTGAATTATGTAGCTTCATAATTAAATAATCAGGTCTATGTAAGTAAGAAGTGGAGGGTTCTCTTGAAATATGAAAAAGATTGAATCCTCTCTAATACCATTTTTTTGGGTATTTCTTTCTTGTGATTCATATTTTAACTTTTTTATATTCATAAGGAATGTAATGAGGCATACTTGTTGGATCCTGGTTTTAATCCATAGGCTACCAAATAAAGATATTGTCCTTGTTTTTTTACCCTTTCTCCTAATGAGGAGACCAATTAAATCAGGTATTAATTACATTACAACATTTAGTAATAAGGGTAGTGACAGCACTGGAAAGGGATTCATAAGAGCAATAAGGAGAGAATGAATATAGTTGCATAGTGGTACAGAAGGGGAACGGGATTAAACATCTGACTGTGCTTTAGGAAAAAGATTCAAAGTTAGTTACTTCTAGCTGCCATTTATTGAACAGTTGCTAAGTATGTAAAAGACGTTGAAATAAGAACATTGTTTTCCGTATCTCATTAAATCTTAAAACAATCTCCAAGAGGTTTATACTATCACTTATGATATAGATGAGGAAGCTGAGATGCTGAGGTTAAATAATTTGCCTAAGGTTATATCTCTAGAAAGGGCTAAGGCTTGAGCCAATGTCTGACTCTAAAATACTTGTTCTGACCTATACACCCAGAGAAGGGTCAGGCCTCCAGACTGGGGAACATGTGCAAAGGCATGAGCATGAGAGTACATGGGCATATTCATGGGATTTCAAGAAGGTCATAATAATTGGACCTTAGTTTGGAAATGAGGAAGGACAAGAATGTAGCGGGATAGGTAGGGCCTTAAAGGACCTAGTTTGTATTCCATGCTAATATACTTACAATATAGGCTGAAGAGATGGAGTGAGGTTGATCTTTCCCGCTTACCCACACCCTCTGTTACCTTCCTTCTGAAGTTTGACAGTCTGATCGATGCTACTCTGTCTCTAGATTTATTTTTCTTCATCATCTTATGTTGTTCATTATATTCCCCAAGTAAGTGAGATCATGTGATATTTATTTTTCTCTGATTGGCTTATTTCACTTAGCATAATGCTCTCCAGTTCCATCCATGCTCTTGCAAATGGTATTAATTTCTTATTTTTTTTACAGCAGCATAGTATTCCAATGTGTAGATATACCACAGTTTTTGGTCCATTCATCTGTTGATGAGTACTTAGGTTGTTTCCAAATCTTAGCTATAGTAAATTGTGCTGCTATGAAATAGGGATGTATATATTCTTGCTGATTTCTATTTCTAGTTTTTTTGGGATATATTCCTAGATGTAAGATCACGGTTTTCAAATGGGAGTTCCATTTTTAGTTTTTTGAGGAAATTCTATACTGTCTTCCACAGTGGCTGCACCAGCTTGCATTCTCACCAGCAGTGCACAAGGGTTCCTTTTTCTCTGCATCCTTGCCAGCACTTGCCATTTGTTGATTTGCTGATGATAACCATTCTGACAGGTTTGAGATGATACTGCATTGTTGTTTTCATTTGCATCTCTCTGATGATCAGCGATTTTGAGCATGTTTTCATATGTCTCTTGGCCTTCCGAATGTCCTCTTTTGAAAAATATCTATTTAGGTCCATTGCCCATTTTTTGATTGGGTTTTTCATCTTTCTTTTGTTAGGTTGCTTCGTTATAGTGCAGTGGTTATACAAGTGATGAATTATCCAGGTGAATTTTTTTAGAATTTATTTAACAACGCTAATTCTATTTAAATGGTATCAGCTTTAAGATATTTGTATATTACAACAAATAATGCAATTCAATTAGTACTTCCTGTATTCTGTAGGAAATCCATTCCTAAGCATAAGTTATAAAATTGTCGAATAATGAAGCTAGCGACATGGTGAGGCCATCTTGGCTTTTAAACAACATAGGGAGAAGAGACAACATACAGGCAGTCAGTAATGCTGAAATGAATTAGTGAATATATGCAATTGGTCAACATCCTTAGGGAAATTGTAAGGATGAACAAAATTTATATTTATATTTTTTAGTGCTTTTTGTTTTTCCAGGTAAAATCCCACTAACTACTTAGATAGAAGCGTTAATAAATGGCTGAAAAATATAGAAGGGCATTGCAATTTCTCCACAATATTGCACATTTTAGGTGAAAGTTGAATGATTGCAATTACTTTTCCATCCCCTATTTTCTAAGACAACTGATAGTTTATCCTATTGAGAAGTTTTTAATTGGATATATCTGCTTAGTATCAATATCTGTTTTTTATATCAACTGGTTCCTACCTTTATTTTGATTGGTTTATGCTTTTTTAGGAGGAAAAATACCTGTAATATATATTTGAAAATTTTTTCTATACTTTCAATGAAATATGGGAGTGAAAAAATGCTTTGCAATTGTGTACAATTCTTTATAGTATTTGCATACAAAATGTCCATTGATGTCTGTTTTTTGCAATGGGAAATAGCCAGACAATATTTTCTCTCCTTAGCATTCAAAGATTTTCCATCTAAGAGGAAAGATGAGATGTGATTCATCCAATTTACTTTTTATATAAAGTCCAGATAGCTCAACACATTGTTTGGAAGTGCAACCTAAAGATATAAACTTCATATGGGTTTAGGAAGTTTTGTTTGGAGGAAGTATATAGAAGTTGAGAGTGAATATAATATTTGGTTTGATTTTCTGATAAAAATGTTTCTATGGTAAGGATAAGATTTTTCTATGTACAGTACATCAGTAAGCAACAATGATAACTTCAATGCTTCTAAGGCCAAATACTACACCTGCATGTTCCAACACAGGTTGCTAAATTTATTCCCAATACTCTTGATAATGTACCCTTTGTATTACTGAGAATGAATAAGGACTAGTTACAATGGTGTCTACCATCTGTGCATGTTAATAACTTGTTTCACTTTTTCACCTGGTCTGCTTCTCTCTGTAGCTCCACTGCTTAAATAAGGGGACAACCGAAGCATCGCTCCTTTATCTTAAGGATTTGTAACACCTCTAAGGCTTTACCCTATAGAATTCTATAGTTGAATGAAAATTTTTTTTGTTTTCCAGTTAAACCTCCGCTAATATTTACTACAATCAAATCTGTAGAATACACTGATGACAATAAAATTGTTCTCATCCCATGCTTAGTCACTAATTCGAGGGCAAAGAGCCTTAAAGAAATGTTTGTAAAGTGGAAATTCAGAGATAGCTACATTTTCAACTATGATGGAGATAGAAACAAATCCAAGCCCACCAGTGAATTTTCAAGTGCATACATCATACCGAACGCACTACTAAGAGGCAATGCCTCTTTGATGATGAACAGGAGCCAAGCTGTCCCAGGAAATTATACTTGTGAAATATCAGAATTAACTAAAGAAGGCAAAACCAGCATAGAACTAAAATATATTCCTGGTAAGAATTTTAAAATCTTCGCTTTTGTCCTGCAGTAGCTTAAAAACTGGACACAATGGGGCTAGGAAATGCTTTGAATCAAAATGCAGTTTGTGACTAGTAAATGATTATGTAATGTTTAGTAGCTTTAAGATCATGAGTTTTATATGCCACTCATTTAATTTCCTATACAACACTTTCAGATTCATTTACAAATGACTGGTAATTAAATGCTATTTACTGATAACCACTACAGTTTCAATTGACCTTAGTATAAAAAGAAGTTATCTAAAATGCGCATTCCACCTAAATACAGGCAAAATCTAACCCCGTGTATTGGTTTACAAAATGCAGAATGAATTATTATGCTCCTTCCTTCCTCCATATTCCATATGTCAAGATATACTTTGTTTCAAAGTACATCAACAGGATTGATTGCCGAGAGGCGCCCCGCCCCGACTGGACTGCTGAAGAGGTAGGTGCTGCTCTGGGAGAAAGATGGGTCAGGCGGCCAAGGTTTTACAGCTTTTTAAAACATTGCATAGGACCAGACAACAAGTTTTTAAAAATGATACCAAAGCATTAGAAGCTGATAAAAATGGGTTCCGATGTGGAATTGTTGCTCAGAACATCTGTTATTCAAGGTATTCACACTGACCACAATACACTGAAATTGGTTCCTAGGAAAGATCTTCTTTTAGAAAATGTGCCATATTGTGATACACCAACTCAGAAGCACTGAATGTCTAGGATAAAATCAAGTCTTTATAATTTTTAATTTTAAAATATATAACTGCAGCATAAGTCCTAGAAATGCAGTTATTTTTCTCTGAATTTGGGATGTTGAAAATTAGTCATTTAAACTATAGTTTTATAATTAAATTTCCCATTCAAAGGACATTCCTGAAAACTCCAGGCCATAACTAAGTATTTCTAAAGGACATCAGATACGAAGATACTTTATTTTCATTGAAAAAAAACTTTACCAAGTGATATAAATGTTTATGGAAATATATTTATTTTTCTTTGACCTTGATGAATATTTTGCTCTTATTATAACTATTTGAGAATGCTGTTTTGGCAAGTTGATGGGTTTTCCTCCCATGTGAAATGAAACCATTAGATTAAATTGATATTTAGTCCCAAACATACTACATTGGTCAAAATATCAGTGTGTGGCCCTACCCAGGTAGTTCAGTTGGTCAGAGCATTGTCTTGATACACTAAGGTTGCAGGTTTGATGCCCGCACAAGGCACATATAATAATCAACCAGTGAATGTAAATATAAGTGGAACAACAAATTGATGTTTCTCTCCCTCTCTTTCTCCCTTCCTTTCTCTCTGTAAAATCAATAAAAAGTTTTTTTTAACAATCACAGTGTGTGCCAGCTCTCACAGAAAGTGGCCCTTGTTTCCAGAAACATTGAAATGGTTTCAGTAGCTAACAAGCAATACAGTTTCTTTTTACAGATAGAGAATATCTCTGTGTTCCTAAAAAGACACGTTTTAATCAGTCTTCTGAAAATAGATGATAAAATATCAAAATCACCTAGTATCACTTATGTGGAATAATAAATCCTAATTTTTAAATAAATAGTGGCCCTTAGTCAAACTATAGCCTTCGTAGAATTAGCTGTACTTAGACCACAGTGAGGCTTTATTGTAAAAATGTAACATATGACTGCATCCTCTTCATTTTTAATCATTGAAATTTAAATGGCTTTTCTTTCACACTTCTTATCCCTGAAGAGATTGGCAGTATTATAAAATAGTTTAGCATTCTACCATTTAATGGTGGTAACTATAAAATTGTATTTAATATTATTTTTGTTTCTCTTTTATGAGTATCTTTACCATTTTGTTTTACTCAGTGAACAGTGTATTTTCTCCCATTCACTGATTGATTCTCCCATTCAATGATAATACAGGATTTTACAAGATTTTCAATGCTTTGTTGGCAAAACATATTGGTATATCAATATTGGATATAAAATTTCATACTTAAGCCCTGGCCAGTGTGGCTCAGTTGGTTGGGTGTCATCCTGTGCACCAGAAGGTTGCTGGTTCAATTCCCAGTCAAGGGCACATGCCCAGGTTACAGGCTCAATTCTCGGTAGAGGTGTGTAGGAGGCAGCTGATGGATGTTGTGTTCTCACATTGATGTTTCTCTCTCTCTCTCTCTCTCTCTCTCTCTCTCTCTCTCTCTCTCTCTCTCTTCCTCCCTCTCTCTCCCTTTTCCTCCCTCTTCCCATCTCCCTCTCCCTCTCCTTCTCCTTTTCCTTCTCTCTCTCTCCTTCTCCCTCTCCCTCTGTTTCTCCCCACTCTCTTTTCCCCTTCCTCTCCCTCTGAAAATCATTAAAACTAAAAAAATAAAAAATTAATACTTAGAATTAATTTTAGATCAGAACATTATCAAAATTACTTAGATGTAGAACACTTAAACCAGAGACTACTCTTAATGCTTTCTAATATTTTTTAGGAAATTAGTAGTCTATGGAATGGATTATACATGTCAAAAGGTTTGCTACTTCCCATGTGTATTATTGTATATATGGAACTCATACCTACATAAAAATTAAATATATGTGTGTTCTGGATACTAAACAAAAACAAAAACAAAAAAACACATCAACATTTTCAAAAACTGGTAAATAAAACCTTACTCAAATAATGACATATATGAACTGTCAGTAGTTGAATGATTTTTCAAATAATTTTTAATATCAAGGAGACACTGATTAAAAAACAAGTTTATTATCCAAGTATAATAGTAAATTGGCTTGCTTTAAATAAGATGTATTCTTGTCTCCTTAAAATATATTACTTTTAAAGACATGCTTCTATTTTGAGGAAGTAACTGCCTATTTAAAAGACCTTATTTATGACCCCACCCCATCAGTTTAGAGGGACTGTGTTAAAACATTAAACAAAATGCCTACTATTAGGACATTTGCTCATGTTGTCATTTGTATTTTGGCAGATGTTTTATTTTTGCCACTGAGTTGTTAATAGAGATTTGAAGGCCTAGATTCTAAAGATGAAAAATAGGTATATTTCCCAAAATTGATAAATATTCTGAATCCAAAATTATCACTCATATTATTAAAACTGTGGGTATTCCTTAATGTTGATTCAACTATGGCTAGTAAAGGCATTGCTTTTAATTAATTATATTTTTGTGACACAATTTTTATAAAACCATTTGCCCAATTTTTAGGTTTGCTATCATAACTTTTTATACAAGATTTTAAAATTATATATTTTTATATCTTGTGCCCAATACAGTGCACTCATGCTTTCATGAAGCTACTTTCAATTGTACAGATATTGTTCTATGATAAATAAAGAAGAATAGTGTTCAATTAATTTTGCTGAATTCATTGTAATACTAAAGTAAAAATACAGAGCACCCAGGATATTTGATTCTGACAGACTTAGACTAAAACAATAGAACCTGTATATCTCCCCTGTGGTTATGCAGAGGTGAGTTTGAAATTAGAGGTGGCACCCTCCTCTATTTCCTTCCATACCCATGGAACAGTTGTATAGGACTCCATATCTGGTCATCCCAGGGATTGAGAATATTTTTATGCATATTTCAATACGTGTCACACTTATGGGTTAAAAGACAAGGCAGGAGATTGGGCAAGTGCAAGATCTATCAAAATGTTATTTCTTGGGTGTTCAAGCCACATATGAGCCCCCTTGCTCTTTTCCAAGCACTTTACAAGGCCTTCCTGGGCATAGAGACAAATTTCACACTCCTTTTAATAACATAAAATGCAGTTACTAGGTAACTGGGATTTTATTGTTTTTATCCTTGTACTTAATATGTTTGAGATGCTTAATAAGTCCTCAATTATGGATGTTGCTGCCCTTTTCCATGTAATTTTAGCTCAACCACTTTTAGTTCTTTTAAGGCCATTTTACAATCTAGAGGCAATTACTTTGAGTCAGAACTAAAGGCATTGTGGACACCTGAATTTTACCCCAGTCCTTGTTTGATCTTTATTAAGGAAGGATCTGAGTAAATCCTCTTTTATGACCATGAGTCTAATCCCAGTTTGAAGCTCCAGTTTTTCATTCCATGTTTATGGTCTATGGCAAAACAGATTAATTTCTAGCAGGTATCTTTACTCATGAGATTTGCTTCATTTATTTAGCAACTGCTGGGATTTCTTACCCCATTCCTAAACAGCCATTCCAAGCAGATAATTAACATCCTACTCTGCTACAAAAATTGTATTGATGTATGATGTAAACTCTCTCAACTTCCCTCCTGCCATTTCTAAACTTATCCGATAATATCTTGTTAACCTTCATGACTTTCTCCCCTCTCACCCAGTTTCAGTGGTATACCTATTAGCCTTTTTAAGGAGATCACTTGTCTACAGCACTTTAAACTTCCACCACCTTGGAGATCTACCTAATCAATTTAACCCTCAGTCTTGTATCTCAGATCTTCCATTCTCTACTGGTTCTTTCACCAGAGCTTGAAGACATGCTTAAGTTTTGTCCCATATTAAAAACAATAAAATGAATAAGTAACTAAATAAATGAATAAATACAAGAAGAAACAAAATAATCTTACTCTGTTCCTGTCTCCACAGATCTTCCAATATCACCTTCTCTCTCTGTTCTCTTCCAATGTCAAATTTAATGAAAAAATAACTGCCTCTCTTTTCTCCTCTCCCATTTACTTCCCAATGCAGTATTACTTTTCATCCCACTAGTCTTTTGAATTTTTGATCTAGGGGCTATTTGTACTTATTGCACTTAACATCTATGTTGTTCATATCAAGAAACCTTCTCAATGTCTATAGTGGAGGTCTTTGCTGAGTCACCTACTTCTCACACTACTACTCACTTTTTTAGCTTCTTCCTTTTTAACTATTTGCTCTATAATCATTGGTGTTCTCCAACACTTGATTCTCTGATACTTGCTCTGTTGTTTTGAAAGGACTCTCTGGATAATCTTGTTTATGTCATGATTTCAATTATCAGCTATATTCTTGCTCTTTGAAGCTTTCACATAATTAGCAGATATTGAATAAATAGCAGCTAGAGTTGATTAACTTTGGCTCTTCTGCCAAACTTAAGGAATTCTCCAATCTCACCTGCAACTGACTCAGTTGAAATTTTGCATTAATTCTTGTAGCTTCAGGATTATACAATCAGGTGTATAGAAATAAGAAGTGGAAGGTCCACTTGAAATATGGAAGAAGAAAGAATCTGCTCTGATACATATTTTGGGGTATTCCTTTCTTGGAATTCATACTTTAACTTTTTTACATTTAAAAAGAATGTAATGAGGCACATATACTTGCTTGACCCAGGTTTAATCCACAGGCTACCAAATGAAGACATTGTCCTTGCTTTTCTATCTTTTGAACCTAATGGGGAGACCGGTTAAATCAAGTATTAATTAAATATTCAGTATTAAGGGTGGTGACAGCACTTTTGAGGGAGTGATGGGAGCAATAAGAAAAGGTTGAATACAGTTGAGTAGTGTAAGGAATGGAAACAGGACTAGTCATCTCTACTGTGAGTTAGTAGGAAAAGCCAAAGTTAGTCACCTGTAGCTGCTATTTATTGAGCAGTTGCTAAGTATATGAAAGACATTGGGATAAGCATTCTGTGTCCCTTATCTCATTTAATCTTAACAAAAATCTCCAGGAGATATATATTATTACTACAAATTATATAGATGAGGAAGTTGAGGCACAGATGTTAAATAATTAGCCTAAGGTTATATCTCTAGAAGGCACTAAGGCTTGAGGCAATGTCTGACTCTAAAATATGTGTGCTGACTTATACATGCAGAGAAGCATATGGGCCTCTAGGCTGAGGGAACATGTGAAAAGGAATGGACATGAGAGTACACATGCATATTCATGGGATTTTAAGAAGGTCATTATAATTGGGCCTTACTTTGAAAATGAAGGACAGAATGTAGGGCTTGACAAGGCCTTGAAGGGCCTAGTTTGTGTTCCATGCTAATAGACTTAAAATTTAGCCTGAAAAGAAAAAAGGGTTTTGTTAAATTATAGTAATAAAAAAAGTGAATATTTGCATTTAGAACATTTTCTTTCCTGGAACCCTGGGAAATACACTGGGTCTGAGATAGAGAAATGTTAATGCTAGAATCAGGGAGCTACTTACATGGCAGTAGTTCAGTGGAGAAATGAGGAATGTCTAATTCATTCATACAACAGGCATTGTATTTAGGAACTCTTAGATAGGCTGAGTCCACCAAAATTTTCCATGACTAAAAAGAGGGAAGAATCCAGCATGATTCTTAGGCCCAGTCTGGTTGACTGGTAGATAAGAAAAAATACTTTGGGAAGTTGAGGATTTGTGGGAAGGGTATGAAGAGGGAATACTGATTTTTTTTTTTTTTTGGACATGTCAAATTTGATGTAATAGTGCAAGGTCCAAGTAGAAATGCTCAGCAAACAGTTGGCTCTCCCAGGTATTGAAGACAAAGATGGAACCTGATTAAATAAAAATGTGTAGGTATTAAACCCATGAATATAGGTAAATACTGGGGAGAGGGGAGACAGTGCTGAGTATGAAGCCCTTAGGAACACTAATATTTATTGTGAATCACAGAATAGGTTTCAATAGGAAAGGAAGCTGGGATGGGTGAACAAAGCAGTAGAAGGAAATTCAGAATCCAGAGATCTAGAGGCAATGGGGCAGGCACAATGAAGGAGCTGCCCACTGGCTCAAGAACTGTGGGAAAGTTGAGATAGAAAGTGAACCATACAGATTAAATTTTTCACAAGGGATCATTGGTGGCTTTGGCAAGAGCTATTGTAGTGAAGCTTGAAGGACAGAGATGGCATTCAAAAAATGGGCAATGGACCTAAATAGATACTATTTGAAAGATGATGGAATGCCGAAAGGCATATGAAAACATGCTCAAAGTCACTAATCATGTGAGAGATGCAAATAAAAACAACAATGAGATACCATCTCACACCTGTCAGAATGGCTATCATCAACAAATCAACAAATGACAAATGCTGGCCAGGATGTAGAGAAAAAAAAAACCGTGTGTACGGCTGGTGAGAATACAGACTGGTGTAACCACCCTGGAGAATTCTATGGACTTTGCTCAAAAAACTAAAAATGGAACTCCCATTTGACCCAGTGATCCCACTTCTAGGAATATATCCAAAGAAACTAGAAGCACCAATTAGAAAATATATATGCACCCCTATGTTCATTAGCAGCACAATTTACAATAACTAAAATTTGGAAACAGCCTAAGTGCCCATCAACAAATGAGTGAATTAAAAAACTGTAGTACATCTACACAATGGAATACTATGCTGCAGTAAAAAAGAAGGAGTTCTTACCATTTGGAAGAGCATGGATGGAATTAGAGAGCATTATACTAAGTGTAATAAGCAAGTCAGAGAAAGGTAAATATCACATTATCTCACTCATTTATGGAATATAATGGACAACATAAACTGATGAAAAAAACAGATCCAGAGACAGAGAAATATCAATCAGACTGTCAAACTTCAGAGGGAAGGTAGGAGAGCGTGGGGGTAAGGGGAGAGATCAACCAAAGGACTTGTATGCATGCATATAAGCCTAACCAATGGACACAGACAACAAGGGGGTGAGGGCATGAATGGGGGAGATGGGGGTTAATGGGCGAATAAGCATACATATGTAATATCTTAATAAAGAAATATATATAATTGTATCCACTGCATAATGTTTCAGATCAGGTAATTCTCAATGAATGTTTGCTGTATTTTTTAAAATTCTGAGCCATATAGTGAGCCTTCTCTGCAACCACATGTTGGCCATCTTCATGGTATTCACAGAGATTGTAGAATCCAATATTTTTAGCTTTTAATGTAAAATAATTTTTATTTTATTTTTAATTTATTTGTAACCCTGGCTTCACTGTTTGTTGTATTAATACCTTTCTGTCTGATTTAGACAGCTGTAAGCTTATGATTTTTCAGAATTTTCTTACTCATGCTAATTATTTCTGTTCCTTTAATTCTTCTGTTTGAAATCTTTCCTTCCCTTTGCTGTTCTATCGGAAAGCAGTAAACAAAAGAGAGAAAACCCAAATCAGATTATTTTATTACTTATAGAGTTTAAATAAGTGTTTATAGAATATGAAGTTATGGTCAACAGTTACATTTTGGAACTAACCTTATTTATTAATTATAATGCAAGGGTTATTTAAGCTATGGATTATCCAGGTATATTTAGTTTGAATTTAATTAACAGCACTAATTTTATTTAAATGGCTTTAGCTTTACATTTTTGTATATTAAAACAAAAAATGCCGTGCAATTAGTTCTTCCTGTATTCTGTAGGAAATCCATTTTCTAAGCTTATGTTATGAAATTGTTGAATAAGCAAGCTAGCAACATGGTAAGGTCATCTTGGCTTTTAAAGAACAATGTGAGAAAAGACTCACATATAGGCAATCAGTAATGCTGAAATGAATTAGTGAATATATGCAATTGGTCAACATCCTTAGGGAAATAAAATGTAATTGTACAACCCTCTCTTCCACCACAGTGAAATCAATTGCAGAACAAAATTTATTTCTCTCTCTACGGACAGGAGTAATTTGCATTACTATCCGTGTTCTACAACTTACAAAACAGAGTGAAAGGCACAGTCCCCTACAAAATCAGTTATTCCCAAAGGATCTGTCAGACAATGCCCAGATCCCCACTGAAAAAAACACTATCTAATCCTTTTTCCATTTCAAAATTGTGCACCTTACCTTGTCGCTAGCTTGTGAATTTTCTGACACTTTCCTTCTTTTCTAATTCCAACATCACAACCACTTTCTTCTCCCCTTGTTGTACACAATAACCTCCCCCTCAAAGCTTCTTTCTCAGTGAAAATAATTCAGAACCCCAAGATTTTGAAAAATGCAACCAGAAATCCAGGTTTTGCCTGGGGTTTCCTAATATTGGGATGGCTAGAAGTGTAGAGAACTCAGAAGAAATGAGCTTTGAACCACAAGCTTGGATCAGACTGCAAATTTCCAGACACAAAATAATTTGGAACTCCCAGTCAGAGAAGCTTTAGATCAGTACACAAAAATGCTATTTTACCCAGGTTTTAGAGTATTACCTGCAAATGTATAGCACAGCATTGTTCAGAGGGCACTTCTCCATGTAATTGCTCCTTGGATACTTAACACAGCTCTGTGAAGCTGTCCAGTGTTCATTTCAGATCCTCTTACTTGCAAAGAGTAAACCAAGGCATAGAAAAGTTACATGAATTGCTTAAGGTCACATACTGACAAGGGACAGGTAGCATTTATATTCAGGCTTTCTGAACACTGTTCAGATCATATTTCACTATGCATCATAGCATTCAATTTAATGGGCATTTATCCAATACCGTCAGCCTAGAATAATAAGGTGTTATGGCCCTAAGTTTTATTCCTAATTTATATACAAGGAGAATTGTAAGAATAAACTATTAAAGTTGATATTTATATTTGTTAGTGCTTTGTTGTTTCAGAGAAAATTCAACTACTTAGATAAAAGTTAATAAATGGATGAAAAATATGGAAAAGAATGAAAATTTCTCCACAATATTGCACATTTTAGGTGACAGATGAGTATTTGCAATTACTTTTCCTCCCCCTATTTTGTAAGACAACTAGTAGTTTGTCCTATTGAGAAGTGTTTAATAGGATATATCTACTTAGCAATATCTGTTCTTGATTTTAACTGTTTGTTAGATTTATTTTGAATTGTTAATGGTTTTTAGGAGGAAGAAATACCTGTAATATCAATTGGAAATTGTTGTTCTATAGTTTCAGTGAAATGTGGGAGTGAGAAAATGCCTTTCAATTGTTTATATGTCTTTTTACTGTTTGCATATCAAATGTCCATTGCTGTCTGTATTTTGCAATGGGATATAGGCAGAGAATGGTTTTTTGTCCTTAGCATTTTAAGACTTTTCATATTAGAGGAAAGATGTGATTGGTTTCTCCAATTTAACTTTTATATTAAAGTACAGTATATCTCACGACATTGCTTGGGAATGCAAGTTCTGTTTGGAGGCAGTACATAGGAGCTGAGAATGAATATAATATTTGGTTTGATTTTCTGTTCAAAAATTTTCCATGATCAGAACAAGATTTTTCTATATATATATCAGTAAGCAACAATGATGACTTCAAAGCTTCTGAAGCCAAATTATACAACTGCATGTTCCAACACATGTTGCTAAATTTATTCCCAATACTATTGGTAATGTATGATTTGTATTTCTGAGAACTAATAAGGAATCATTACTATGGTGTCTACCTTCTGTGCATGTTAATATTAAAGTAACTTGTTTCATTTTTTTCACCTGGTCTGCCTTCTCTCTGTAGCTGCACTGCTTACTTAAGGGGACAATTGAAGTATTGCCATTTTATCTTAAGGATTTGTAACATCTCTAAGACCTCACCCTATAGAATTCTATGGTGAAATGAAACTATTTTTTCTTTTCCAGTTAAAAGATAGCTATTATTTACTACAATCTAATTTGTAGGCTACACCAATGGCAATAAAATTGTTCTCATCCCATGCTTATTCACTAATTCAGAGGTAAAGAGCCTGAAAAAAAATGTTTCTAAAGTGGAAATTCAGAGAACAATATATTTTTAATTTTAATGGAGAGAAAAAGGAATCCAAGCCCACCAGTGAATTTTTGAGTGCATACATCATACCAGGCACACTATTAACAGGCAATGCCTCTTTGGTGATAAACAAGAGCCAAGCTGTCCCAGGAAACTACACTTGTGAAGTATCAGAATTAGATAAAGAAGGCAAAACCACAACAGAACTAAAATTTGGTAAGAATTTCATAATCTTCTCATTTATTTGTCCTATAGTAGCCTAATCCTATCAGAAACTAGGCACACTTGGGCTAGGGACTCTTTTGTATCAACAAGCAGTTTATGACTAATAAATTATTACATAATGTTTGGCAGCTTTAAGATAATGAGATTTACTTGCTCTTCTACTTTTCATGAATTAAATTTCTTTGATGTGTTATCTGTGTATTGTCAGAGTCTCAAACTTAGGTTCTGAGAACTGTTCTCCTCGCGCAGAGGTCCAGGCATCATTTAATCTGCATTTCTGTTTGCTGCTATCAAAAGCACTATTTTCCATGTAATTAATTTTCCATGATCTTTGCAATGATGTACCTTTTTTTATTACCTGCACTTTGGTCAAGGACTGACAAATCCCAGCCATGCAACAGCTGAAAGGATAGGTTAGAAGAATAATCATGAATTCAAGAATCAGCTCATATTGAGGTTTCCTTGAGGTTTCCTGCAATGGCAGTGATGGGCAACTTTTTGAGCTTGGTGTGTCAAAATTCACCAAAAAACTGAATATAACTCTGGTGGTGTGTCACTTCAAGAAAAAAAAAACATGATTTCACGATATTTATAGTTTAAATAACAAATGTATAATTTATAGTTTAAATAACAATGTATAATTGTAATATATAACTATATTTAATAAACCAAAAACTAATTATTTAACTTACCTGCTTAGTGACTTCTTTGTTCTTCTATCAGTCGATTTCTTTTGTTGGTCTTGATATTATTTAACTTGTGTGGGGTGCTGTGAACTAAGATAAGTGAGGGGGAGGGGAAATTCTTTAACTAACCTGTCTATTAGTGACTTTTGTTGCTAAATTTCATTGGCTAAACCTTCAATTGAAAGTTGGTATTTTGTACACTTCAAGCCCAAGCTAGCACTACTAACTTCATCTGTCAACCTGTTTCTTTTGTTGGTTTTGATATTATTTAAGGCTGAGAATAAGGTCTCACATAAGTACGTACAGGGAAAAATTGTGAGAAAAGCCATTGTTATATTTGTCAGGGTGCTAAAAGTGTCTGGTAATCACTTCCAGGCATTCCAAATTTCCTGTTCATAGTGGCACTCTTCTTGATTCTCCAAGAGACACCTTTCCAGATTGTCAAGCTCTGACCTCAAGTTGATAAACACCTGAGCCCAGATGCTGTCTTGAAATTCTGCAAGTTGCATCTCCAAATCATCAATTTGCATCCATTGGAAATCATTTAATTCCAAACTATTGTTTGGATACTTAATTATTTTTATGATCTGTTCTAGGCTTCAAAATTGATTAAATATATCAATGAACTGGTAAAGTAATGACTCTAAAACATGCTGGTAATTTATATGCAAGGGTTCCATTTCATTTTGTACAGCTGCACTAGCCTTCTCAAAATACTTTGTTACTCCAGGAAAATACTCATAAGTTTTAGTTTCTACATCTCGCTTGCAAATTTTGTTTACTTTCAAAAGCTTTTATGTATCCAAACATAACGTCAATACTTTTGGCAAAACCTTGTAACTTTAAGTTCAGTTCATTAATATGAACAGAGAGATCTATAAAAAACATCAGGGTGTTGACCCACTTATCATCATTGAGCTGAGAAAAGTTTCCCAGATCATTATCCTCAAGAAATACCTTAATTTCTTCAAAGTACTCCACAAAGTGCTCAAGAACTTTGCCTCAGCTCAGCCATCTTACATTATTGTACATCAGAAATCCACTGTAGGTGGAACCAACCTCCAGTAAAAGTCCAGAAAATTCTTGATTGTGAAGGGGGAGAACAGCAATTAAATTAACTGTTTTTGTAACAACTGACATTAAATCATTTAAGTAGGTGAATCCTGCCTGGGCACATAAAACCTCCTGAAGGATAATACAATGAAAAGGCACAATTGGATGTCTAATAGCTTCCATAAACAATTTGACAAATCCGACTTTTCCCCCCACCATGTTTGGTGCCCCATCTGTCGTCACTGACACAATTTTAGAGATATCAATGCTTAGGTCACGGAATGTTCATATAACAGCCTTACATATTTCACTTCCTGATGTACTTGTTGGCACTGATATAACTTTATCAACTCTTCTCTCATTGTGAGACCATCAGAATATCGAATAATGGCCAACTGAGCTTGTGATGTGACATCAGTAGTTTCATCAAGAGAGAGTGAAAAATATTTATAATTACTTATGTCTCTCTTTAATTGATGTTATATGTTTGTGTTCAGTCTCATTATTTGGTCTTTTATGATATTTCTACTGAGTGGTAACTCAGATATTCTCTTAATAGTTGCATCTTTATTCTGCATATCATGAAATAGAACTGGTACACATCTTAGGAGTGTTTCTTTAATAAATTCTCTCTCACTGAGTGCTTTTCCATGCTGAGCTATGGAGTGAGCAATGTTCAAACTTGCAGATGTTAAATTTGTAGAGCCTTTTATAAATTTAAGGATGAATTAGATTTCTCTTACAAAGGTGTATCTGCCTGGAAATGTATTCCTTCCTTTCATCCTCACTTTTTTTCAAGAGCTGGGAATGAATAGTTTCAAAATGTCTATTTATATTCCACATTCTGCTTACTACCATTTCAATACATAGAATGCAGATGATCTGCCATTTTTTCTATAATTTCATATATCTTGGTCCATGTATCTTGAAAGGGTCGGCTACTGCTACTACCACTTCCTATACTTAACCTTATTTTTTTTTATTTTTTGGGTTCTCCATTAGGGAGGCAGTGACAGAAGATAGAATTATAGATAGCCTCTTAGCCCTGCAGTCAATTAGGAGTTAACTAACCTAACTGACCACAAGATGGCACATGTAACTGTTTTTTAGGAAAGGGCAGGGTTAATACGCAGAAATAGGGGTTAATAAGGATGCACAACAGTAACAGTGGTGAAATGGACTCTGCACTATGCTGCAAAATGATGTTTCTTATATAAATTAAAATTGCTGTCGCTATTTCTAATGGCCTGAAACGCACCCATAGCATAGGCCCTTGCCACTCCCAGCCTCCTCTCCCTTCCTTCCTCTTCCTTCTCTTCACCTTCCCTAGAATAGCCAGCTCATCTCCTTCTCCTGCTCTGGGCCTCCAGACACAGAAACCAGAAATACTCCACACCTTCCTGGATAGGGTGGCTGTTTCAGGGACATGTGGGCCCTGCAAACCTGGGTGAGAAATTTGGAAGCCCACTAGTACTCAGGCCCTTCCCCCTTCACTTCCACCTTCCCTTCCCTCTTCTTCCTCCTCTTAGGCTTCCCCTGATGACATCTGGCTCATCTCCTTCCCCCATTCTCCACCTCTAGACCCACATACCAAGAACACTCCACACCAAGCACCGCACATGGAAATTAACTAGTGAGAAAGGGCATGATCAGAGGCGAGTGGGTGTCAGTTGTCAGGGTTCTCTCTCTTTAGCACCCTTCTTCCCTCCGAGGCACTTAAATGCAATGGGGATGAAGGGCGCAGGGCATTGAGAGAGCCTAATGTCTTGAGATGGACGTGTACATTTTGGCAAAGTCTCCAAGATGGTAATATTTTTTCCCATTTGCCCAACCGCATGGACATAGGAGGTTAGATATATATACATAATACAGTTAAGTTTTATTTCCAACACACCATTTAATATGAAGAATTTTTGGCACACGTCCCCCCCCTTTTTTTTAGTTTATTAAACCCTAGAAATAGACTTCCTGGAAACTCTCTCAACCTCCCCACCCCATCAAACACTTTAATAGACTCCAGAGACCACATTCAAATTTCCCCCTATATTTGAGGAACAGTTTAATGGCAATGGATTTTGCTTGAAATATGAAGACAATTTGCAGTCAAGTGCAATTTGATGTTTTTCTACACCAAAGGCATTTAAGCCCCAAGCTTTTGGAAACTTATTTTTAAAAAGTGTGCTTTATAAAAAGTGAGAAAATAATGTGATTTTTTTGGGGTGTGTGTGGCTCTATAGGCTATGCCTGTCACATTTCATATGCAATGACCCTTTAGTTAACTTTTTCTAAGATGCAAATTGAGTTTGAGTACCAGTGACACTCAGCTGTTATATTTAATTCTAGAATTTGAACTTAATTACATTTAAACTGTGGGCCTTTCCTTCAGTGTATGCAGGCATACTCTATTTTATTGTGCTTTGCTTATTAGCCTTCATTGATGTTGCCTTTTATATTAATTGAAGGACAAACTCTCCACAAGCAAAATGACTACAGCTTGCTTTATTGCATTACTCATTTTGTTGTTGTGGTTGAGAACCAAACCTGAAACATATCTGAGGTATATATGCCTGTGCATGGTAAACCTTCACAGACCTAGAGAATACCAGTTTCCACAAAAGAAGGTCACAATGAAAGTTACCCTAAAATTCAAGCCAAATTTTAACTTGACGTTTTAGGATTGTGATGGCTTTTTTAAGGCACTGAATTGGCTACAGCCTCAGTTATTTAATCAAACCCAGGATCCCTGCAATCAGCCTTTTATAAGTTCTTTCCCTTGCAGTACAGGTGGGACTTTGAATAGATGTATTTTATTCCCAGGATTGTTGTGTCATAGGACCAAAGGGATTTTACTTGGTGTGATTAAGCTCCTCAATCATTTGACTTTAAGAGAAAGAGATAGTGTTGGGAGAGGGGCCATTTGGCTCAGAAACTAAATACAGAAACACTTGCAACTTAGGGGCTGTGTCCAATAAAAGCTTGTGTAAATACAACTAGAGGCAGGTACCTGCTTGAAACCAAGGTTGTGGTTTATGACACAGAGAAGCAATGGATGGCTGGGAACTTCAACACTGTGCTGAATGCCATACAGGAAACAAATGAAGCAGGAAGAAAGTAGAGAGTGGTCTTAAACCAGCCCCGATAGGACAATGAAGCTCTGCTGAAGTTAATGAACTTTAATACTTCAGTTTTTAATTTTTTATTTTTACTTAAGAAACTATAAATTTCTCCTCACTTTATTTTACTTTATTATTATTTTAAAATTATTATTGCTATTATTTTGCCATTTTTAAAGTTTTATTTTATGTTTTTTACTTGTTTAGTTTTTGGTCTAGTGTTCTACATTCTATTTTTTCTTTTCCTTTTTTTATCATTATTTTATTCTAACTCAAATTTTCCTTTATGCCAACACTTTCTTCCTAACTTTCGCCTTTTTCATCCTTTTCTCTCTCCCTGTTCCTGTTTTAGTTTTTCTCAATCATTTTTTTCTTTCTGTTAAAGAATTGTTCTTATTCATACATCTAATTTCCTCATCCCTGCTCCAAGTCAATGCAAACTTCTTTTTTCTGTTTCTTCACTAGCCGAATTTTTTCTTTTACCTTCTTTTTTTCTTTCTTTTTTGTTTTTGTTTGTTTTATTATTTGTGTTTTTTTCTTATTTTTTATGCTTTTTTATTTCCTCTCCTCGCTTGTTCTCGTCTTCTACTAATAGCTTAATTAGTTTCAATCACAAATTCAGGCCTACCTGCTCTCTATTCTCCTTTCCTCAAAATAGATGAATACATAGATAGATATATTAAAGACAGGAAAAAATTATACACAATAACACATGCACACTGAATGGCCAGATTATTATGATCTCTGAATGCATAATAATCTGGCAACTCAGTGTGTGTGTGTGTGTGTGTGTGTGTGTGTGTGTGTGTGTGTATACCAGAGGGCTAGTGCACAAAATTCACGCATGGGGCGGGGTGTCCCTCAGCCCAGCCTGGACACTCTCCAATCTGGGATCCCTCTTATAATCCAGGACTGTTGGCTCCCAACCATTCTCCTGCCCCTGCTTTATTGCCCCTAATTGCTTCTGCCAACCAGCCTGATAACCCCTAACCACTCCACTGTAAGACTGGTCATCCCCAACTGCCATTCCTGCAGACTTGGCTCCCCTCCAACTGTCCTCCCTTGCTGGCCTGATTGCCCCCAACTGCCCTTTCCTGCTAGCCATCTTGTGGAGGTCATCTTGTGTCCACATGGGGGCAGCCATCTTGTGTCTTGGAGTGATAGTCAATTTGCATATTATCTCTTTATTATATAAAATATATTTTAATATGTATTTTTCAAGTATTTTTTATTTTATTTTTTTAAATATTTTGTTCTTGCCCTAACTGGTTTGGCTCAGTGGATAGAGCATCAGCCTGCAGACTGAAAGATTCCAGGTTCAATTCTGGTCAAGGGCATGTACATTGGTTGTGGGCACATCTCCAGTAGGAGATGTGTAGGAGGCAGCTGATTAGTGTTTTTCTCTCATCAGTGTTTTTAACTCTCTATCCCTCTTCCATCCCCTCTGTAAAAAATCAATAAAGATATATTTAAAAATTGTTTGTTCTTTAGTTTTCTTTTAATATACTCATTCCCTTTCAACCTCTTCTATACTGAATATTCTCCATTTTCCCATTCATTCAATTCCTTTACCTTTCCTTCTAATGACCTCTGCATCTTCAGATTCAGCTTCCTTTTTTCTTTTCTGGGTTTTTGTTTGCATTTTTGGGATTAGTTGTTTTTTTTTAGTTTTTCTCACCATATACATATATTTTTCTTATTTTTCTTTTCTCTCTTACCTTATTTTATTTTCTTAATATCATTTTAGCACTTTTTTTTATCTCCCATAATTATCTTCTCTCTGGTGGTCACCTTTACTTGGGTTATGGGTGTCATTAATGCATTTGTGTTTTCTGCCCTCTGTGTTGTGTCTTGTACAGTTGTATTTTGTACCTTTAAGACAATGCAGTAGAGTGTGAGCCACATAACCAGACATCCTGAGAGGAGTGGAAATGGGGAGACAAAGAAACAGCCCCCATATGACAGAAATGGAAAAATCTCTGGAAAAGGGAGTAAATGAAATAGAGGCAAGTAGTTGTCACAGAAATAATTCTGAACAATGGTTATAAGGATGCTGAAAAGGATGGAAGACAAATTCAACAACATGTGTAAAAACCAAGAGGAAATGAATAAGAATCAAGAAGAAATGAAGAAAAATATAGCTGCAATAAATAACACAACAGAAAGCATCAACATTAGACTAGAAGAAGCTGAGGACAGCATCAGTTATCTAGGAGACAAGGTAGGAAAAAATATGTAAGCAGAGCAGCAACTGAAAAAAAAATCTTAAGAAACAGGAGGAGAGCCTAAGGGAGCTTTAGAACAGCACAAAGCAAAACAACATCCACATAATAAGGGTACCAGAAGGATAGAAAACTGAGCAAGAATAGAAAACCTCTTTGAAGAAATAATGACAGAAATCTTTCCTGATATTGAGAAGAAAAACTCACAAAATTTCAAGAAGCTCACAGAGTCCCAAACAAGATGGACCCAAAAATAGCAACACCAAGACATAATCAAATTGGCAAACACCAAAAACAAAATCAGAATCGTAAAGGCTGCCAGAGAGAGACAACAAGTTACCTATAAGGAATCTCCCATCAGACTATCAACTGATTTCTCAACAGAAACACATCAGGCCAGAAGGGAATGGAATGAAATATACAAAGTTATGTAGAGCAAGGATCTGAATATAAGAATACTATATCCAGTAAGGCTATTCATCAAAATTGAAGGTGAAATCAGGAGCTTCACAGACAAAAACAGACTAAGGGACATTATTACCACCAAACCAGCAATGCAGGAAATGATAAAGGGACTTCTGTAAAAACAAAGAACAGAAAGCAGAGAAGGAACACAGGCATCTTATCTAATAAAAGAGTAATATGCAAATTGACTACAATTCCATTGCACCCACAAGCCACACCCAACAGCCACACCCACATATCAATCTGGAGCAAATATGCAAGTAAACCAATCCAGATGGCTACGGCCACAGAGATCAGTAGAGATGCATGGGTTTCTCCAGCAATGAAGGAAGCCGAGCTTTCCACCTGCCCTTACTGGCCTAGGCCTCCCCCAATGCTACAAAGTTTCAATTATAGAAGATACATAAATCCCAACAAAAATGGTGGCAACCATAAAGCTAGAGAGATGCAGAAGGCTAGAGTTGCCCCTGGCGATGGAGGAAGCCAAGATTCTGCAGCCTTGCATGAACTAGGCCTCCACTCCAGGCAACAAAGTTTCAATCATAGAAGATACATGAATCACAACAGAAATGGCTGCCACTATGCAGTGAGCAGAAGGCTTGGCTCTACTCCAGGTTACAAAGTTTCAATTGTAGAAGATAAATAAGCCTCAGATACCAGGGCCTCTACTTGGGTCACTGGGGAGCTGCAAATCACCACAGGCCTCTCTCCCAGGGCACCCCACACCCCAAGGGAACCCCCACCCTGATCCAGGACACCCTTCAGGGCACACTAGCTGGTCCCCACCCATGCACCAGCCTTCTATCCTATCTAACACACAACATGGCTGCCCCCATGTGGCCAAATATTCTGTCCCCCTGTTGATATAAGATGGCCACCACAAGATGGTCAGCAAGGGAGGGCAGTTGGGGGAGGGGCTCAGGCATGCAGGGGTGAACAGTTAGGGGGTATCAGACCTGTAGGGGAGGGCAGTTAGGGGTGACCAGGCCTGTAGGGAAGGGCAGTTAGGGGCAATCAGGTTGGCAGGGAAGCAGTTAGGCATCAATCAGGCTGGCTGAGAAGTGGTTAGCGGGTGATCAGGCTGGCAGGCAGAAGTGCTTAGGGGCAATCAGGAAGACATGCAGGTGAGCAGTTGGGAGCCAACAGTCATGGATTCTGAGAGGGATATCTGACTGCCCATTTAGGCCCCATTTCGGTAGGACTAGGCCCAAATGGGCAATTGGACATCCCTTGAGGGATCCTGGATTGGAGAGGGTGCAGGCTGGCTTAAGGGACGCCTCTCACCTCATGCACAAATTTCATGCACTGGGCCTCTAGTGTTATATAAAAGTGTGTAATATTTTGAGACTGCATTTATTTCTCTTCAGTCAGCATAATGCTCTTGAGATCTATTCATGGAATAGCTTCATGTAGCAATCTCTCACTCTAATATTCTGTGATATAGGTATATCACACCTTGTTGAAGCATCCACCTACTAGAGCAGGTCTTGGTTGTTTTAAATTGTTTTGGGATATTTTCATGATATTTTTAAAAACAATAATGTACAGGATTTTATATGACCATAGTCTTACTATGTACATAGAAGTACATAGAAGTACATAGAAGTACAACTACTGGGTCATATATAAGTTCTTAAAGAAACTGCCAAACTGTATTCCAGAGTGGTTGTTCCATTCTACATTCCCATCAGTAACATATGAGTGATGTAGTTCTCCCACATCCTTGCCAGCATGTGATGATGTCACTGTTTTGCATCATTTTTTAAGGGAAAAGAAAGAACCTCCTCTGCCCAAAATGATTAAGTGAAGTAGGTTCCTGCAAAGTTATTTTGATGAATTTAATGAACATGTGAATCCTGGGGATTGGGGCAGTAGAATCCATTTTTACTATGTTGTGCTTTTTTAGCAAGTAGAGACATAAATGAAAACTAGAAATTTCTTAGTAGAGAATTGAACCTAGTGGAATGTGGATTAATGATGGCCAATCTTTGTTCCCTTTGGGGAGTACAAGGATTGGATATGTGAAAATATTCTCATTGAAATATAGTTTTATATATCTCTGGTGCCTATGTAGTCTATAGTATGATGGAAGTGGCACAGAACTTAAATTTAGAAAGCTTTTTTTCTGTACTTCATCATTTTGTAATTTAGGAAAACTTAGGTAAGAAATTCAACCTTTCTAGCCCTTAATTTTTATGTGTAAAGTGGGGATACTATCTTCATCACAAGATTGTTTGAGATGTAAATATGTTTATCTCTTCTTACTTTAAAAGTAAGCCTGACTTATGTATAACTGCTTCCCTGCCGGTCTTTTTAACCCCACTCCCTCCTTTGCAGGCCTGTTCACCACTAACTGCCCTCACTTGCAGGTCTGTTACCTCCCAACTGTTCACCCTTGTTGGCCATCTGGTGGTGGACATCTTGTGTCCACATGGGGGTAGGATTGAGTGCTTACTATGTGATAGGCACTGTACTGGGCCCTTGGAATTTAATGGTGATTAAGACAGAATCCCTGATTTCAGTAAAGTGATAACAGTATAAATAAGAAGAATAAAAATATATAAAATGTATTTGAGCACATGATAGATATTTTTTACTGGATCTCATGACCCTAGGAACTCTGGAAGATTGATAGGTCTTACCATTTAATAGCAGAGAGATGTAGAGTACTTGTACAAAGTCAGAGTCATAGCCAGGATGTTAACCTATATCAGTCTTCACAACCCAGTATGTTTTCATCCTATGACTAGAGGCCTGGTGCATAAAATTTATGCATGGGTGGAAAGGGAGTGTCCCTCAGCACAAGCTGTACCCGCTTCAATCTGGGACCCCTTGAGGAATGTCTTACTGCCTGAGATCAGGCCTAAACGGGCAGTAGGACATCCCTCTCACAATACAGGACTGCTGGCTCCCAACTGCTCACCTGCCTGCCTTACTGATTGTCCCTAACCGCTTCTGCCTGCCAGCCTTATCACCCGCTGACCATTCCCCTGCCAGCCTGATTGATGTATAACTGCTTCCCTGCCAGTCTTTTTAACCCCACTTCCCTCCTCTGCAGGCCTGTTCACCACTAACTGCCCTTACTTGCAGGCCTGTTACCTGCCAACTGTTTACCCTTGCTGGCCATCTGGTGGTGGACATCTTGTGTCCACATGGGGGTAGGATCTTTGACTACATGGGGCAGCCATCTTGAGTTTTGGAGTAATGATCAATCTGCACATTACTCTTTTATTAGACAGGATAGAGGCCTGGTACATGGGTAGGGGCCAGCTGGTGTGCCTTGAAGGGTGTCCCAGATCAGGGTGGGCATTCCTTTGGGACATGGAGCAGCCTGGGTGAGGGGCCTGTGGTAGTTTGCAGGCCAGCCATGCCCCCCACCCCAGTGACCCAAGCTGAGGCTCTGGGATTTATTTACATTCTACAATTGAAAATTTGTAGCCTGGAGTGGAGCCAAGCCTTCTGCTCCCTCCATGGCAGCAGCCATTTCTCTTGGGATTTCTTTATCTTTTATAATTTAAACTTTTTTGCCTTAAGCGGAGGCCTGGGCGGGCTAAGGTGTGTGGAAATTGTGGCTTCCTCCATCGCTGGTGGCAACCCTAGCCTTCTGGTCTCCCCAATTCCATGGCTGCCGCCATTTTTGTTGAGATTTAAAAGATATCTTATATCATTTAAATTTTGTAGCCTTAAAAAGAGGCCTGGCCAAGCCAGGGTGAGGGGAAAGCTTGGCCTTCTTCAGCACCAGGGAAACTCAAGCCTATCTCCTGCTCTCTCCATGGTCACAGCCATCTTGGTTGGGGTTAATTTGCATACTCCCTCCTAGTTGGATAGTGGGTGTGGCTAGTGGGCATGGTTTATAGGTGTAGTGGAGTGATGGTTAATTTGCATATTACTCTTTTATTATATAGAATACATAGTTTCTGTTAAAACACCTTCCACACAAATACTAAATGTAAATAATAGTTATAAAATCTGTCATTCATGTCTATATCTTTATTATCAATAATACAATAACTTGAAAGCTTAAATTTTTGCATTTTTCCAAGTAAGCTACTAGTATTTATGTTTAAGGCCAGTTCAAGTTCAGCAGATTTTTCACTTCTATCATTGTCAATGTGATATATATTATGTTCACAACTAGAGGCCCAATGCATGAAATTTGTGCATCGGGGATGGGAGGGTTGTCCTTCAGCCTGGCCGACACCCTCTTCAATCTGGGATCCTTCTCACAATCTGGAACTATTGGCTCTTAACTGCTCACCTGCCTGTCTGCCTAATGCAACTAACTGCTCCCCTGCCAGCCTGATGGCCCAAGCTGCTCTCCCCTGTTGGCCTGACCCCACTAACTGCTCTCCCCTCCTGGCCTGATCTCCATAACTGCCTATCTGCTCTCCCTTCAGGCCTGTGCCCCCTAGCTACCTATCTGCATTCCCCTCCTAGCCTGATTGCACTAACTGCCTATCTGTGCTCCCCTCCTGGCCTGATTCCCCTACTGCATATCTGCACTCCCTTCCTCACCCTGTCCTGCAGACCCCCAGTGCAGGTGTGTTGAGAGATCACAGCCACGGCCCTACCCCAGTCCTGATTTGGCGTTAAATGATGGCATCCTAGCTAATTTGTATATTCCTCTATTATTAGTATAAATGTTGACATGAATGCATTGCAAGATCCTTATGTTAGTTTTCTAGTGCTATATAACAAATAACCAGAAAAATGGCAGCTTACAAAAGCTCACATTAATTACCTCACAGATGTGTAGATCACAATTCTGGTCATGGTGTGACTGGGTTCTAAAAAAAGGCATTGTCCAGGCTGTATTCTCATATGGGTCCTGTTCCAAGCTCACATGATTGTGCAGAATTTAATTCCTGGTGACTGTACGACTGAGGTCCCTGTTTCTATGCTGGATGTCAGGTCCTAGAGGTTGTCCAATTCCTTGTCATTACAGCCTCTTTCAAATTCAGGCCAGCAAAAGAACACCACCCTCTGATTGAACCCTGTGACATGTTGGATTTCTTATGCCAGGAAGAGCACAGATCCTTTTCAGGGCTCACGTGACTAGGTCAGCCCTCTCCCAGGACAATCGACTTTTCTTAAAGTCAACTGATTGAGGACTTTAATCACACCAAGCAAAATCCCTTTCGTCATGTGACACAACAATCCTGGGAATGAAATCCATCCTATTCACAGTCCCACCTGTCCTGCAAGGGCAATAAATCATAAAAGACTGATTGCAGGGATTCTGGGTTTGATTAAATAACTGATGCTATGGCCAATTCAGTGCCTCAAAAAACCATCACAATCCTAAAACCTCAAATTAAAATTTGGCTTGAATTTTAGGGTAACTTTAATTGTGACCTTTTTTTGTGAAAACTTATGTTCTCTGGGTCGGTCAAGGTTTACCATGTACAGGCGTACGTACCTCAGATATACTGCAGTTTTGGTTCTAGACCACCACAACAAAATAAATAATACAGTAAAGCAAACTGTAATGTTTTTGCTGGTGAAGGGTTTGTCTTTCAATTAGTGAAAAAGACAACATCAATGAAGCCTAATAAGAAAAGCACAATAAAATGAGGTATTCCTGAATGTATTGAAGAAGAGGCCCACTAAATTGATTGGAGTGATTTATTTATTTATTTATTTATTTATTTATTTATTTATTTTGGTTATCCCATTTTGCACACAGTGGTAAGAAAAATGAAGAGGTGGGTTTTTATAATACTTTTGCCTGGCAACAAAATTTAAACAATCTTTTAATAACTTTTCTTTGCCTTTTCACTGAAGAATTTTATCCTGGCGGCACTGCAAGTGGGACCCTGGGTGCGCCAATGGGAAGCAAAGGAGAGTTCACCTTGCTCAGGGTATTGATCCTCCTTTCTGTCCTCTATGATTCAGATAATAGACTGCAGTGCTACACCTGTGTCAACCCAGTTGGTTCGTGCACTGTTATCAAGAACTGTACAGCTAAATTAGATGCATGTCTCTCCGTCAAAACCGAGAAACAAACACTGTACCAGTGTTGGAAGTTTGAAACCTGCAACTACAAGAACCTCTCAAAATTCATAGGAGAGAAGACTCTACAGTACAAATGCTGCCAGACTGACCTGTGCAACAAAATGATCAGAACGAACAGTGGGAAGAGCATAACAGGATCCATCACTCTTCTGGTGACTCTGCTGCTCACAGCATTCTGGAAACTTCTTATCTAAATCAATATCAGGAGAGATTGTCCTAACTCCCTGCTTTTGTGTGTTCCTTATTTCCTTTGCTGCCACAAAAGCTTTCTATTTTCTTACTGGATCCTGTTGGGAAAGGACAAAACTAGCTTGGATGAAAGAGAGAGAGAGAGGGAGAGACAGAGAGACAGAGAGAGACAGAGAGAGAACCAGTCCTATTTGCAGAGAAGGCCTCTGAGGTAAGACGTTTAGGAGTGAAGCACATGCCATGTTAGCTACGTTAGTTCCATGCTGCTTCCTCTGCTGATTCAGTAATAGCTTCACTAGATTCTCTGCAATTGTCAGTTATTTCCCCCATTTTTTCCTTGGATGTAGTTACAAGTATGGTCAGTGCTTTTGGGGGAGGGTTTGGAGCAGAGGGGTTCTTTTCCCCAATCTCTCTCACAGGGAATGTTTTCATCCCCACCTTTTATGGCCCCTGTGTTGCCATGTAGGCATGATGAATGTTGCAGATGTGGGCTGTCAGGGACAATGGGATTCTAAGTGCAGAGTGATTGGAATGAGTGTTATATTCTCAACTAGAATGTGTCTGGCAGGGTAGGAAGCAAGCTTTCTAGGCAGCAGGGCATAGAGGCACCAGGTCTGCCTTTAGAGAGATACCAGTGGCTGAAATCTGACTTTTCTTCTTTTCCTAAATTTTGTATGGGCTTTGCTGTCTCACCCTAAAAACAACTTAAACACATCAATTAATGGTGTGTTAAAACTCTTTCCCTCCCCTTTTCATTGAAGTGATGACATATTTTCACTGTCACACAATTCAAGATTAAATATTTGCACATTCTTTGCTACAAATGATTTATAGTATTATGTGCTTATTTTGAGTATTATCAGTGGGAATACCCTTATGTGCTTGTGGATTGTAAGAAAGCAATGGGCAGATGTGATCATGAACTACAATAGGTCCACAGGGATGTTCTACCTGCTGACATCAAGCCTGTTGACTCCTTGCTGACTTGGCACAGATCATATAATGTTCATTTGTAAAGGCTGTTAGCATCTTCACAAATGTCATGACTTTAAGTAGCTCTACCAGTTTCCTAAAGACAGAGACCCCTTTTCAGGAGGGTACAGTTTTCTTCTTTTTTGTGTGCAGAAGTGCTGGTGAGTCATCTCAAGATCTGGTAGACTTAATAACATTTATATTCTTATAACCTTGTCTACTTTGAACAGCATGGCCTAACTTGCTGATGAAAGTGAGATTTCTTAATTAACATTATTTATAAAAAGTGCCTTCATTATGTAATCTGTGTGATAAAGTGGAATGAATGGAGCCTTTTTAAAAATAAAATATAGTAAAAAAATAACAGAGTTTATCTTCCTGGGAGACACTCTACCTGACCAGAAATTGGGAGAGAGCAACGGGCACAGTTGTCACTATAGAGTGAGTGGAATGACAGCATGGAATCCCTTGGTTTATTTTTCTTAATCCTGAGGTAGAATACTATCTGATATTGTTCTTAGTCCTTTTTAATCTTTATATATATATATATATATGTTTTTAGCGCTATATAAATTAAACATAAGGGGACCTTAGAGAATTGTCTTGCCTTCTTCTCCCATTGGGGAAAAAGAGTAAAAGCACTACCATACCAACCTAATTGCTTAATGGGAATATAAGTGGTTGAATAAAAAAAAAAAAGCTGGTGCTTTTCCCCATGATCTCATTTGATTTTTGAACATCCCAGTCAACAATCCTCCAACTCTTCTCACCTTAACAAGTTAGAGACAGCTAACACATTCATGTAAATACAGCAGAGATTTGTAACAGTGAATTTAAACTGAGAGAATCATGGGCAACACTTCCCCCTCTACCCCCACCCACCCCAAAACACACAAACATACATATATACTTAACATGGGAATATATGAAAAAATTAAAAAATTTGGGTGGAATCTATGACTAAGGAGTGTGTGAAGTTTGACTAAACCCCCATTGATTCTGATAGGCTTCATTTAAGAATCACTTAGACTATATTTTATGTTCTATAATCTAACCCTCTTCTGTCACTGAGTATCTCTCACACTTATTTCTGCACAGAGGCTTGGAGACATCTAGGCTATTTTGCCATCTAATTCAGGAATTGCTTGTATCAAACCCCAAGTTATTGGTCATTTAAACTTTTTACCTACATAATGAGACATTTACTTCCTAAAGGTCTCTTATCAGGCTCTTCCAGTTCCATACCTCCAGCTGAAGTTTGCATTCTTATAAATTCTCACTTACTAGAAGGGTTATAATGTTTCTCTCCCAATCTTATTCTTCTCTAAGGTAAAAACCCCCTTGCCCCACCATCAAAAACATCCCAGCTAGTTTCCCAAGAGCTGAGGTGGTCACCTGGCCTCTTATTCACCTGGCCTCTTATTCATCTGGCTTAAGAATACTCCATTTCTATTTTTGCTAATCCTCACCATAGTATATTTTTCCCATTGCTTTTTTTTAAATGAAAGGTGGAAAGGTGAGAAAGAGAAATAAAGGGAGAGGAAGAGAAAGAGAGAGGGAGGGAGAGAGAAAGAGAGAGAATGTGCTGGGATGTGGCAGAGACACATCTAGCACATACCCTGACAGGGGCCAAGCGTTAAAAATGCAATCCAGGTACATGTATTTGCCTGGGAATCCAACCAAGGACCCTTCCCTGCTCAAACTGATGCTCTAAGCATGGACACTCCTGCCAGGGAAAGATGATTTCACTTTCTGCACAAAACTACTTGAGGTACATAGTCTCAGCAGCTCCCAGCATAAAACAGAGCATTATTCCAATTTTAAGTGTGAAGGTTGTGGACAGCTCTTCCTGGTCACTTCTCAGCTTTAGAGGCTCCTTTGGTCTTAGGGACAGTGAGCAGCCTTATTTAGCCAACCAGCTGCCCTGTAATACACAGTGTCCCCAATACTCTAAGTCTGGTGGGTGACTCATATCCATATACACAGTAGTTGGAGGAGAATCTAACAGTCCCCTTGGTTGCTTCAGGGTATCTATTAAACATTTTCTGTTTGCCCCATTGAATGAGAAGTCTTAGAGGAGGGAATATTTAAAAAAAAAAAACTCTCCGTTTTTGAAGAAATGATAATGTTGAGGGAAAGAGGTTTACCCAAAGAAAACATGAAAAGTGACATAGTATATAATGCACTGAGAGTGGAAATGTTATTTCCTGGGTGTTATTGCTATGAGGAAGGAATGTGATGGAGGAGATGCCATGGGTGGAGGATTTGGAGAAGTGGGTTGCTGTGGTGGGAAATTGCTTTCTTCTCCAGCAGGTAAGAGATACACAACTAAAGGAGGAGACAGACTATGCAGCCGTTATAGTAGCCACCAGAGACTGCCTTTATGACAAGAGAGTTCATCATTTAGGATAATTGTTCCTGGCAGTTTTAAAACTGCTTTTGCTTCAATTTGAATGTTGTGTCTGTGTAATTCAGTGAGTTATTGAAAGAAAGTGAAGGGGTTAATAATAATAATAAAAAAAAACATGCTGTGTGGTGCTAGCCAGAAGTAAAGAGGGTAGGGAAGGGGAGTATAGGTAGAGGTTGTCAGAGGGAAGAGGGAATAGGGACAGAAGGATTCAGACTGTGGATGATATTTCATTGAGGTATACACTTGAAACTGGTATAGTTTTGAGAACCACTGTCACTCCAATCAATTATTTTTATGGAAGGCCTTGTTTGTACTGTGGCTTGGAGCCACATTTTGAATCCATATTTTTTAAACAGGAGAGGTCATTGGAGGGACGATTCTGGGGCCCATGATGGAGCGAGGAAGACCGGAACCTTGGAGGGGGGCAGGGACAGTGAAGACCCAGTGAGGGAAGGAACAGACTCCAAGTTCTCCTGGAAATGGGGGTTGAACCCTAGTGCTGAGATAGTGGTGGATAAGGTCTAGCATGCCCTCAAAGGCTGGCCTTAGATTATAGAAGGAGGAATACAGTCCAAGGTCTTTTACATTCATTTGTACTGGGGGTCTTGGCTGAGACTCAGGGAATGAGGAGGAGTCCAGGAATCTGAGGGACTCCCTTCAGTGGCCATATTAGCTGGACTGGGAACAGTTGTGCATAGACCAGCGCTCCAGAGAGCAGCCTGCAGCCTGGGCCGTGGGTCCTGCTTGTGACGGGCGGGCGGCAACGCAGAGTTTTGACTGTGACGCTGGTGGCTGTTCCAGATGCTGCCCTGGGGGTTAGGGCCTCAGTGGCCGCCCTTTAGTGAGTGATGTGGCCCTTGTTGGTGCTGCTGTTGGGCTGGGGGCGCCAAGGTGAGTGACCCTGATCCTGGCTCCGTGGATGGAGTCTTGCCTCAGCGCTGCTATGCGGGGGTGGGAGGGTTGGGTGAGGCATGACTTGTGCCATGCTAGCCTCGCAGCTCTTTCAGGACACATGGGCCCTGCACGCCTGGTTGTGAAAGTTGAAGGACCACTGTTACTCAGGCCTTTCCCTTCCTTCTCCTCTTCCCTTCCCTCCTCTCCCTCCTTTTAGTCTTTTCCTGATTACAGCAGACTCATCTCCTTCCCCCACTCCACCTCTAGACCCACACACCCGGAAGACTCCACACCATGTACCTCATGGGGAAATTAACTAGAGAGAAAGGGCATCATCAGAGGCCAGTGGGTGGCAGCTGTGAGGGTCCTCCTCTTTTGCACCCCTCTTCCCTCCTAGGCATTTAGAAGCACTGGAGATGAAGGGGGGACAGTGGGAAAGTCTCTATTCTTGAGATGGAAGTGCACATTTTGACAAGTCTGCAAGTTGGTTTTGTTTGTTTGTTTCTGTTTGGCCTCCCATATCAACATAGAAAGTAAAGGAGACAAAACTGATACAATTGAATTTCATTTCCAACACACCATTTAATCAGAAGAATCTTTCCCCCCCGACTCACCTTTTATTATTTATTTATTTGTTTGTTTGTTTGTTTGTTTGTTTGTTTATTTTTAGTTTATTAAACCCTAGAAATAGACTTCTGGAAAACCTTTCAATCTCCCCGCCCCTCCAAACCACTTTAATAGAGTCCAAAGAGCACAGTCAGGGTTCCCCTGTTTGGGGGAACAGTTTAATGGCAATGGATTTTGCCTCAAATATGAAGACAATTTGCAGTCAAGTGGAACTTGATGATTTTCTATGCCAAAGAAAGTTTTGGCCCTAAACTTTTGGAAACTATTATTTATAACAAAACAAAACAACAACAACAACAAAACGTGCTTTATAAAAACTGAGGAAAGCATGTGATTTTGTGTGTGTGTGTTTCTATAGGCTATGCCTGTCACATTTCAAAGACCCTTTTGTTAACTTTTTCTAAGACTCAAATTGAGTTTGAGTATTAGTAACAAGCAATTGTAATATTTAATTCTATAATTTGAACTTAATTACATTTAAACTTATTATTAACCTCACTGTGATGTTCATAAAGTCTTGTGACTTAGGCTATTTTCAAGATGCGCTTAAGCACCTGCCTTACACTTTCCCGATTCTATGAAAATCCTGGGATGTTGGAGTTGTTTATAATCACTATGTCTATTATTTGAAGGTTCTGTCATCATTAATGGCTCATTGCTGTTACTATCAAAATAACTACAATAATACTGCTCTCAGAAACCTGTTTTCTGATCAGAATGCATACTGAACCAGATTATAAATTTGTGATGTAATATCACTATATCAGACTGTAGCATCAAAAGCTATTCTGAAGAATAAGACTGATCAATCATGTGTTGTTTTCAAATAGATTAAAAAGAACTGTTAGAATGGTAATTATAGGAATATGAATTCTGTTAGTAATAGCTAAGATCATATATAATTAGTACTCATTTCCATAGAATATTAATTTGATCAAGTCCCTATAGAGTCATAGAATTCAGAATTTATGGTGTTCTAGTGTGGTTAGCTAATAACCTAAAAAATAAGAAAAATATTTTTTAAAAAAACACAGAATAGAGGCCTCATCCACCTGGGCTGTGTTAATTGTTTTTATAGTCACACAATAGATTTCTTTTTGTGCTTAATATTTGGTTTTAAAAGGGTACATGTGAAGAGATGCTAACAGCCTTAGAACAGAAGAAGTTATAAATCAAGGTATTTGAAGACTGGGTTTAGATTATAGAAGGAGGAATACAGTCCATGGTCTTTTACATTCATTTGTACTCAGACTTTGATTTTGCTTTTCTTACCAGTTGGGGTTATTGCGTGGGACCTTGGTTCTTTTCGTCAATGCACAAAAGAGTTAAAGATCAACAGAAAATAAAAATAAAGCAAAATGGGGTTTATTGAAAATACAACCCACAACTCCTGGGTCCTAAAGAGGGATTGTATGTGTAAAGCCTTTCACTTGCATCCAGAGATGATTGATTAAAACTATCTTTCTTCTGTGCATGCCCTTACCCATAATCCTATATAATAAAAGGGGAATAGCCAAATTAACCCTAACAGCAGAACGACCAGAATGACTGCTCGACCAGTCACTATGAGGCACACTGACCACCTCTCGATCCCTTTTCCTGGCCTTCAGGCTCCCATCACCTGATGGCAAATGGAGAACTGGAATGGGTGGCAGGGGATGCACGCAGCTCCAGGCCAAGACCCTGGTCCTGCAGGTCACCCCACACACAGAAAGCGACCCACTGCAGGATCAGGGCCAACAAGCAGTCATGAATGGCCAAACTCTTGGTTCCTTTCCCTGGCCAGCAAACTCCAATCACTCACTGGTGAACAGGGAGCCAGGGATGGGTGGCAGCGGAGGGCAGGGCCTGCTGTGTGTAGTGGGGGAAGGTGACCCTGATCAAAGGCCAGGCCTAGGGACCATACCTAAATATGAATTTCATGCTCCAGGCCTCTGGTGTATACGAAAACCCCACAGGGGGTGGGTTCAAAACTAAAATGCAAGTCTATATATACAAACAGCCAGGGGCCGTACCATCCAAAATGTCCAGGCAGATGACCAAACATCAGGCTAGGGAGCTGAGGGAGTGGGAGCTGTGGGGCCAAAGGACCAAAGGATGTGTCTGACTCTCAGGACATGGCACGGTGGGGCCTCAGAGGCGGAGGACCCTTGAGGGGCAGAAGGTATTATCGTGGAGCATCATGGGTCTGCTGAGGTGTAAGAGCCTTGCAGGGTGGGCGCTGTGAGCATAGCAGTTCCTAGCGCAGGGACCATAGAGATGAAGAAGTGACGCTAGTCAGTGGACATGGCCCTGATTGCAGCTAGGCCTAGGGACCCTGCAAGATTTAATCATGCACTGGGCATCTAGTATTTTTATAATTATTCTAGAGTTCTAGTAAGGTCACATTGGCATTGAGGTCATGTCCTTTTCCTCTGAGCTTGGGCCCAATACAGGGTGCCTCCAAATCTGCCAACTGTTCAGTCGGCTGGGCTGCCCATAGAGAGGAGGTCTGAAGGCAAAGTTGGTCCAACCCTGTTCAGAACCCCAGGGCAGGCCCCACCCCAGCCATTCATTTAATTTCCTACACAACACTTTCAGATTCACTTACAAATGACTGGTATCAAATGCCATTTACTCATAGCCACTACAGTTTCAGTTGACCTTTGTAGTAAAATAAGTTATCTATAATGCCCATTCCATTTAATTGCAGCCAAACTCTAACCCCCTGTATTGGTTTACAAGATGCAGAATGCATTACCATGCTCCATCCCTCCCTCATGCTTTATATGTCAAGTTATACTTTGCTTAAAAGCACATCAACATTTTCAGTGATATTCAAAAACTGGTAAATAAAACCAAACTCAAATAATGAGTAAGTATATGAATTGTCAGTAGTTGAATGATTATCCAAAGTGAGTTTTTAAAATCAAGGGTACACATGATTAAAAACAAGTTTATTGTCTCAGTACAGTAGTAATTTGGCTTGCTTTAAATAAAATATTTTCTTTTGGCCTAAAAATATATTACTTTAAACACATGTGTCTATTTAGAGGAAGTAATTGCCTATCTAAAAGTCCTTATTTATGGGACTACCTTAGCAGTTTAGCGGCATTGTGTTAAGGCATTATACTAAATGCTTACAATTATGTTATTTGCTCATGCTGTCATCTATATTTTGGCAGGTGTTTTATCTTTGCCATTGAGTTGTTAATAGAGATTTGAAGGTCTAGGTTTTAAAGATGAAAAATAAGTGTATTTCCCAAAATTGATAAATAGTCTGAGGCCAAAATTATCACTCATATTATTCAAACTGTGTGTATTTCTTAATGTTGATCCAACTATGACTAATATAGGCATTGCTTTTAATACACTAAAGTGATTTTTGTAACAATATTTATAAAGCCATTGACCCAACATTTAGGTTTTGCATTTGTAACTTTTTATACAAGATTTAAAAGTTCCATATTTTTATATCTTGTGCCCCATACAGTGCACTCAGGTGGTAATGGAGCTACTTTCACTTATACATATTTTTTCTATGACAAAAGAAGGAGAATAGTGCGGGTCAATTTTGCTGAACTCCTTGTAAAACTAAACTAAAAATAGAGAGCATCCAGGATACTTGATTTTGATAGACCTAAGATGAATCAATTGAACCTGGATTTCCCCTCTGTGTGGTTATGTGGTGGTAGGGCCTGTGAATATTTATGCAGATTTGAATACATGTCACACTTTTGGATTAAAAGACAAGGAAGGGAAATGCAACATCTGTCAAAATGTTTTTGTGTGTGTGTGTGTGTGTGTGTGTGTGTGTGTGTGTGTATGTGTGTGTTTTGTTTTTTTGTTTTTTTATTTTTTCTGTTTTAACCCACTTAGGAGATCCCTTCTATGTTCCAAATATTTGCATGGAGCAAAAAGTGCTGGACATAGAGACACATTTCAGACTCCATGCCTCTCAACAACAAAGTGGGTTGCCAGGGATTTTGTTGTTTTTTATCATTCAGTGGTACTGCATATGTTTTAGATGCTTTACAAGGCCTTAACTCTGGATGTTGTTGCCCTTCCCTTCTTAATTAGCTCAACTACTTCAGTTCTTACAAGGCTATCTTACAATCTAGAGACAATTACTTTGAGTCAGAACTAAAGGCATTGTGGACACCCCCACTTTACCCCAATCCTTTTTTTATCTCCATTGAAGTGAGATCTGACTAAATCATCTTTTTTTTTTTTACCATAATTCTAACCTATTTGTTTTTTTACACTTTTTTAATCTTTATTGTTCAGTTTATTAATTACATTGTTCCCCCCTTTTTTCCCCCTATAGCTCCACTCCACCCAGTACCCATCCCACCCTCCGCCCTCACCTCTCCCCCACTGTCCTCTCCCATAGTTGCATGATTTTTGTCCAGTCTTTTGCTGCACTTTCCATACCCATTTTTCTCCCCAAGAATTGTCAGTCCATTCCCTCTCTATGTCCATGATTCTGTTATATTCCCCAGTTTCCTGTTCATCAGATTATTAATTAACTTGATTTTTAGATTCATTTGTTGATAGATGTGTATTTGTTGTTCATAATTTATATTTTTATCTTTTTCTTCTTCCTCTTCTTAAAGAATATCTTTTAGCATGTCATATAATATTGGTTTGGTGGTGATGAACTCCTTTAGCTTTTTCCTATCTTTGAAGCACTATATCTGACCTTCAATTCTGAATGATAGTTTTGCTGGATAGAGTGTTCTTGATTGTAGATTCTTTTTTTTTTTAAGCAGGCTTAAATCACTTTATTTTTCTTATATAAAATTATGTGGTGACCATAGCTGGAGCCTGAGTCCTCTGTATAGAAACTCTGGTGTGGGTCTTTACAAGATGGTCAGTGAATTCCTGATAGGGATACTTGGTGAACATAGTCTCTTTCCAGAGATCTGGGGTAAGATAGCTGTAGGTCTTAGAGATGGCATCAAAGGTGGCCTTGGCGAAGTTGCCCAGGGTGGCAGTACAGCCCCTAGCTGAAGTGTAGCAATCATCAATACCAGCCATCATCAGCAACTTCTTAGGCACAGGAGCTGAGACAATGCCCCTACCCCTGGGGGGAGGAATGAGATGCACCAGAACAGAGCCACAGCTACCAGTCACCTTGCAAGGAACAGTGTGGGGCTTGCCAATCTTGTTTTCCCAGTAGCCTTGCTGCACAGGTACAATAGAGAGCTTGGCCAGGATAATGGCTCCACGGATGGCAGTGGCTACTTCCTTTGAGCACTTAAAACTCAGACCAACATGTCCATTGTAGTCCCCAATAGCGACAAATGCCTTGAACTGGTCCTCTGGCCAGCACGTGTCTGCTTTTGCCTAGGCATGATGTTTAACACCTCATCCTTGAGGGATGCCCCCAAGAAAAGTCAATGATCTCAGATTCCTTGAGGCAAGGAAAATAGGTAGCTTTCCTCTAGGGATTTGATCTTCATGTCCTTGACCAGACAGCCCAGCTTGGTGACAGGCATCCACTTTTTGTCATCCGCCTTTCCTCTATGAGCTCTGGGGCCTCAGCCCCTACCCCTACACTGGCCACGACCCCAGCCCCAGATGCCCCTGCCAAATCCTCCATGGAAGCTGCCATGACCACCTATTCTTGGGCCCCCAGAGCTGCCGGGCCCTCCCCCAGCACCAGTGCCATCCGCCATATGGTGTTTCGTCGGAAAAGAAGCTGGTTGTAGATTCTTGCTATTCATCACTTTGAATATTTCTTGCCACTCCCATCTGGCCTGCATTGTTTCTGTTGAGAAATCTGCTGACAATCATATGGGTGCTCCCTTATAGGTAACTAACTGTTTTTCTCTTGGTGCTTTTAATATTCTCTCTTTGTCTTTTGCTCTTGGCATTTTAATTATGATGTGCCTTGGTGTGGTCCTCTTAGGGTTCCTATATATTGGGGTATGGTGTGCTTCTTGGACTCCTAAGTCAATTTCTTTCACCAGGTGTGGGATGTTTTCGGTCACTATTTCTTCAAATAGGTTTTCATTGTCTTGCTCTCTCTCTTTTTCTGGCACCCCTATAATTTGGATGTTGGTATGCTTGAAGTTGTCCCAGAGGCCCCTTACACTATCTTTAATTTTTTGGATTCTTTTGGTTTCTTACTTTTCTAGCTGAGTGGATTTTACCTCTTTGTATTTCAAAGCTTTAACTTGGTTCTTACGGTCCTCTAGAGTACTTTCAGGTCTTTGTATAATATTTTTTATTTCAGTCAGTGTATGCTTAATTTCTAGTTGGTCCTTTTTCATATCCTTGAGGGTCTTGTTCATTTCCTTGTAGGTCTCGTTCATTTCCTTATAGGTCTCATTCATTTCCTTGTAGGTCTTATTCATTTCCTCGTAGGTTTTGTTCACTTCCTCATAGGTCTTGTTTATTTCCTTGTCAGTCCCAGCCTTTTCTAGGACCCTCTTGAAAAGCCTTATAAACGTGGCTTTGAATTCAATGTCCAGTCTTTTTTTTCCCTCCATTTCTCTCACATGTGATTTCTTCCCATGTCTCTGCATGGTGGTTTCATTTCTGAGTTGGCTGATTAGCTTTGTGTGGTAGATGTCCTCTAAGGGACAGTGGCTCTGCCTCCCCAGTTCCCTGAGGTGGATATGGGTTGCACAGTCTTGTTGAAGTTAAGCCTAGATTAATCCTTGTTAGCACCTGGAGGAGTTGATCTCCAGGCCAATTGTCTGTGAAGTTCAGCTGTGCTCAGGTTGGATAGGCGGAGTCTCCGGGCCAAGCAGGCAGGGTCAGCTCTGCCTTATGTGGCCCCAGGTTCTCTGTGCCGGGGGGCAACAGCTGCTAGCACCTCTGAGAGAGAGCCCCTGCTGAGCTCCACCAGCTGCCGGAGAATTCAGCCTCTCTTAAATGAGTCTGCACACTCAACATCTCACCCAGGGTCACAAAACAATGCAGTCTGACCATTTCCTGAACAAGACAACAAGTCATGAGTGCTCTACGGTGCGCAGTCATGCAGCTGCGCTGTTCCCAAGTTCACATGCACTCCGCACAAGCTCGCCTTCTCTACAACCCCGCAGACCCCTGCAGCATCTGAGTTTTGGTGTGTCCTCCCACTGTCCAGTTTTTACTCCATAAGATTGTGGGGTCCCTGGACTACACCTGGAGCTGGGGAGTCAGTGCAGTGGGACGTCTTTGTCTTCCCTGTTTGAGGAAACTGGCCAGTTTTCAGCCACCCACCCTATTCGCTGGCGCGCGTACTGCTCCAAACCTCTTTCCGTGCAAATCTTCAACGCTGTCCACCACCGTTCCTCTGAGTCACAGTGTCTTATCTTCACTTTTATTTGTGGAATTTTCTCTCAGCCACCTTTCCGGTGATTCTGGATGGTGTTTGTTCTTTCATTAAGTTGTAGTTTTGAAATTGCTGTATATGGCAGCAAGATAGGTGTTTACTTATGCCGCCACATGGTTCCTGCTAACCTAATTGTTTTTGAAGCTCCATTTTTTCATTCCAGCGTCAAGGTTTATGGCAAAAAGGATTCATTTCTAGCAGGTATTTTTATGCTTCATTTACCTTAGTGACTGTTGGGACTTTTTACCCCGTCCCTAAACAGTCATTCCAAGCAGTTGATTAACATCCTACTCTGCTACAAAAAAATTCTATTGATAGATGGTGTAGACTCCCAACTTCTCTCCTACCATTTCTAAACTTACCTATAACATCCTAGGTAACCTTCATTACTTTCTCCCTTCTGAGCCAGTTTCAGAAGTATACCTACTCACCCTTTCAAGGAAAAAATCACCTGTCAACAGCTCTTTCACTTCCATCACCTTGGAGACTTACCTAATTAGTTTAATTTTCAGTGTTGTATCTCCTTCTACCTTGGTTCTTTCACCATAGATTGCAGACATGCTTAAGTTTTAATCAAAATTAAAATCAATTCAATAAATACATACATACATACATACATACATACACACACACAAGAAGAAACAAAAAAAAACTTGCCCTTTTCTAATCTCCACAGTCCTTCCAATATCCCCTTCTCTCTCTATTCTCTTTATCTGTCAAATTTAATGAAAGAATAATTGCCCATCTCTTCTCCCTCCCATTTCCTTCGCAATGTAGTATGACTTCTCATCCCACTAGTTTGTTGGAATTTTCCAGATAAGGTACCCAGTGATGTAATTTTTAATCTAGGGGCTATTTGTACTTATTTCACTTGACATCTATGTATTTCATATTAATAAACTTTCTCCAGGTCTAGAGTGGAGGTCTTTGCTGAGTCACCTACTTCTCACACTGCTTCTCACTTTCTTTGTTTTTTTCCTTATTTGCTCCATAATCTTTGGTATTCTCCAACATTTAATTATCTGAAACATGCTCTGTTGCTTTAAAAGGTCTCTGGTAAATCTTGTTTATGCTCATGTTTTCAGTTATCAGCTATATACTTAGTCTCTAAATCTTTCACATACTTATAAAATTTTCAGTAAATGGCAGCTAGAGTTGATTAAATTTGGCTCTTCATGCCAAATTAAGGAAGTTTTTCATCTTGCTTGCAACTGACTTAGTTGAAATTTTGCATTGAAATATATAGCTTCATAATTAAATAATAAAGTCTCTAGAAGTAAGAAGTGGAGAGTTCTCTTGAAATATGGAAGAAGAATGAATCCTTTCTGATCGAAATTTTTGGGTATTCATTTCGTGGGATTCATACTTTAACTTTTATACAGTCAAAAGGAATACAATAAACCATACTTGCTGGACCCTGAGTTTAATCCATAGGCTATCAATTGAAGACATTGTCTCTCTTTTCTACCTTTTGAGCCTAATGGGGAGATCAATTAAATCAAATATTAATTACAAGATTCAGAGTAGTGACAGCACTTGAGAGGGAATGATGGGAACAATGAGGAGAGGATGAATACAATTGAGTGGAAGTGGAACAGGATTAAACATATCAACTGTGCTTTATCAGGAAGAGCCAAAGTTAGTCACTTCTAGCTGCCATTTATTGAACAATTGCTAAGTATGTGAACAGCATTGAGATAAGTACTTTGTGTTCCATATTTCATTAACACTTAACAAAATCTCCAGGTGATATATGCTATCACTTCTCATCATATAGGTAAGGAAGTTGAGGTACAGATGTTAAAGAATCTGCCTAAGGTTTTATCTCTAGAAGGTACTAAAGCTTGAGCCAATGTCTGACTCCAAAATATGTGCTCTGACATATAAACTCAGAGAAAGGTCAGGTCTCTAGACTGGTGGAATATGTGCAAAGGCATGGACATGAGAGCACATATGCATATTCATGGGATTTCAAGAATGTCATTATAATTGGACCTTAGTTTGGAAATGAGGAATAACAGGAGATGGGACTGTACAAGGCCTTGAAAGACCTAGATTGTATTCCATCCTAATATGCTCACTATTTAGCCTCACAAAAGGGAGTTGATAAAGTATAGTGAGCCAAGGAGTGCACATTTGCATTAGAACATATGTTTCTGGAACTGTGTAAAATTCAGTGGGGCTGGGATGGGGAAATACTGAGGCTGGAGTCAGAGAACTACTTAAATGGCACAGGTTCAAGGGAGAAATGAGGAATGTCTCATTCATACAACCCACACTGCATTTAGGAACTGTTTTAAATAGGCTGAGTCCACCAAAAATATCCATGGCTAAAAAGAGGGAAGAATCCAGCATGATTCTTAGGCCTAGGCCTGGTTGACAGATAATAGAAAATATTTTAGATAGGTGAGCTTTTATGGGAAGGGTAGGAAGAGGGAAAATTTATTTTTGGAAATGTTGACTTTGCTGTAACTGTACTAGGTCCAAGATTTTCCCTAGGTTTTAGGAAGAAAGGTGGGACCTAGTTAAATAAAAAGTGTGTAGGTAGTTAAATCTATGAATATGGGTAAATACTGGGGAAGGGTAGGCAGTGCTGACTGTGAAGCCATTAGGACACTAATATTTATTGTTTCTCTATCCTTGTCTTATTGAAACTGAGATGGGTGAACAAACAATAGAAGGAAATTCAGAGTCCAGAGATCTAGAGGCCAAGGGACAGCCACAAGGAAGGAGTGCCCCACTGGCTCCAGAACTGTAGAGAATTTGAGAGAGAAAGTGAACCATACAGATTAAATTTTTCACAAGGGTTTGTTGGTGGCTTGGCAAGAGCTGTTGCAGTGAAGATGAGGTGGAGAGATGGCAGCCAGGTGGGAGAGATTTAGGAAATGAAATGGAAGGGAAGAAATGATTTTAGGTTATTATTTTATGTTGCTAGGAATAAGAGAGACAAATATGAGGGATTTCCTAAAGTTAATGAATATTTTACATGCTTTTAAATGTTTAAAAACAAACAAAGGCAAAACCAATGTAAATGGACTAGGGGCATGTGGAAGGCTGATGAGCAACTAGGAAAGTCCTTAAGGAGATTGATGGGTGAGGAGGCAAAAATAGGAACTGCTGGGAACCAGCCATTACTTCAACAATAGAAATGTGTGTACAAGGAACCCAAAAGACTTAGTCAACCTTGAAGCTCTAATTGAGATAAGGATGGCAAGGGCAACTTCCCCATCAGATAATCCTGTAAATCCTTCCTGACAAGATAATCTGCTTATTTCCTGCCTAAGGACAACCTAAATAAAAGGAATGGCAAGGCCAAGGCAAGGAGTAGTCCTTCCACTAGAGATGGGCTGCCACCTGGCCCCCTATTTTTCCAAAGTAATATTTTTCTGAGTCTTTGTTCATTTGCGTGCAGCCTTCTCCAGAATCCGAACCCTGAACGGGAACCCTGAACCACACGAGACGTTAAAAGAATTCCAACAAGAAACTACCTCTCAGATAAAGGGGATATATTTTTGAAGAGGATAAGTGGGTTTGAGAGGGAAGAGAAGTGTGGATTGTTATGGTTGCAGGTCAATTTTAAGGTGAGGATTATTAGAAACTTCTGACTTCTCATCTGGCATCACTGATGGACTAAATATGAATTAAATAAGAAGAGAGGGCTGCTTGGGGAGTATGGAATAAGCTCCTGCAGAAGGAGAGAAATTTAAGAACTGTTATAGAGGATAGAAACTTTACATGGAATATGTGTAAAAAGTGTGAAGACCATCCAAGTGGCCAGGGACTATGACACTTTTCTTTTGTTCCTCAGGTAGCAACACACATTTTCCTAGAAACTATAAGACTGATTCTGGTCCTGTACTTCCCTACAAGACCACTTTGCTCATATAGGAAGGATCACACTTACATAATCCTGTGTGATAAAAGTGCATATCATCCCCCCAAAGTCAGAATTGGAGGCTTCGAAAAGAAAATTCATACACTTTCTCCCAGTGCAAACACTGAATCCACATACCTTGTCAGAATGTTTCAGATCGGACAACTCTTAATAAATATTTGGTGCATTTTTTTAAAAATTCTGAGCCATATGTTGAGCCTTCTCTACGATCACAAGTTGGCCATTTTCAGGACTGTGGAAGGAGTTGGTTAAATTGGTGATTGGTATTCACAGAGATTATAATCCAATATTTTTGGCTTTTAATGTAAAATAAATTCCCATTTTATCTTTAATTTATTTGTAACCCTGGCATCACTAATGGTTGTATTAATATCTTTCTATCTGACTTAGATGGCTGTATGCATATCATTTTTCAGAATTTTCTTATTCATGTTAATTATCTGTGTTCCTTTTTTGATATGTTTCAAACCTTTTTTTCCTTTTGCTGTTCCATCAAAAAGAAGGAAGCAAATGAGAGAAAATTCAAATTATATCTTTTTATTACTTACTAGAGGCCCAGTGCACAAAATTCGTGCATAGGGGACAGGGGGTGTCTCTTAACACAGCATGCTCCCTCTCCAATCTGGGACCCCTCTAGGGATGTCCAACTGCCCATTTAGGCCAGATCCCAATAGGATCGGGCCTAAATGGGCAGTTGGACATCCTTCTCACAATTCAGGCATGCTGGCTCCAAACTGTTCACCTGCCTGCCTCCCTGATTGTCCCTAACAACTTTGGACTGCCAGCCTGATCACCCCCTAACCACTACCCTTCCAGCCTACTTGATGTCTAACTGCTTCCCTGCCAGCCTGTTTGCCCCCAACTTCCCTCCTCTGCCAGTCTGGTCACCCCTAACTGCCCTCCCCTGCCAGCTTGATTGTCCCCAACTGCATTCCCTTACAAGCCTGGTCCCTCCCAAATGCCTTCCCCTGCTGGCCTGATCACCAACAACTTTTGTCCCTTGCATGGCCTGAAACCTCCCCAACAGCCCTCCACTGCTGGCCATTTTGTGGTGACCATCTTGTGTCCACATGAAGGCAGAATCTTTGACCAAATGGAAACAGCCCTCTTGTGTGTTGGGATTGATGGATAATCTGCATATTACTTTTTTATTAGATGGGATAGAGGCCTGTTGCATGGATGGGGGCCAGCTGGTTGGCCCTGAAGGGTGTCCTGAATCAGGATGGGCATTCCATTGGGACGTTGGGCAGTCTGGACAAGGGGCCTGTTGTAGTTTGCAGGGCAGCCACATCACTCAGTGACCCAAGTGGAGACCCTGAGATCTGGAATTGATTTATGTCTACAATTGAAACTTTGTAGCCTGGAGCAGAGCCAAGCCTTCTGTTCCCTCTATGACAGCAGCTATTTCTGTTTGAAACTTTGTAGCATAGAGTGGAGACCTAGGCTGGCAGAAAGCTTGGCTTCCTCTGTTTCTGGGGAAACCTAAGCCTTCCTCCTGTTCTCAGTGGTGGCAGCCATCTTGGTTGGGGTTTATTTGCATCATATGCTCCTGATTGACTGGTGGGCATGGCTGTGGGCATGGCTTGTGGATATAGCGAAGATATGGTCAAATTTGCATATTACTCTTTTATCAGAGAAGACAGTGTTTAAATAAGTGTTTATAGAAGATGAAGCAGTGGTCAACAGTTGGTACAGTGACACTTTTTGGACTACTCTTATTTATTAACTAGAGGCCTGGTGCACGAAAATTCATGCACTGAAGTGGGAGTCCCTGAGCCTGGATTGTTCTCTCTCACAGTCTGGGAGCCCTCAAGGTCAGTAGGCGACCCGGCAACCAGGGAAAGCTGACACCCAATCACTCCTCTGTTGCTGCCTCTGCTGGCAGGGCAAACCTTGGCCGATCCTGGTTACCTGAGCCTCAGGCAGCCCTGGGCAGCTGGGCAGCCATCAGTTTAAAGTATTACAAATAGTAATACGTATGTCTCCTTATTTTCCCCATTGACCTTTCCACAGCCTCCTCTACCCCCCCCCCCATGCAAGCCCACCCCAAGTTTCTTCTGTGCATTGGTTATGCTTACATGCAAGAATACAAGTCCTTCAGTTCCTCTTGTACCTCCCCCCTGCAACAACCCCCAGCCTTCATGTTATAATTTGACAGTTCAATGCTTCTCTGCCTCTGTATCTCTCTTTTTGTTCATCAGGTTACAATATTTATTATCCATAAATTAGTGATATCATGTGGTATTTTTCTTTCACAGCCTGGCTTATTTCAGTTAGCATTAATGCTCTCCAATTCCATCCATGCTGCTGAAAATGGTAAGAATTCATCCTTTTTTTATAGCAGTGTACTATTCCATTGTGTAGATGTACCATAGTTTTCTAATCCACTCATCTCCTGATGGGCATTTAGGCTGTTTCCAAATCTTACCTATTGTTAATTGTGCTGCTGTGAACATAGGGGTGCATATATCCTTTCTGATTGGTGTTTCTGTTTTCTTGGGGTATATTCTGAGAAATGGTATTGCTGGATCAAATGGCAGTTCCATTTTTAAATTTTTGAGGAAACGTCATACTGTTTTCCACAATGGCTGCACCAATCTGCATTTCTGCAAGCAGTGAAATATGGTGCCTTTTTCTCCACATCCTCTCCAGCACTTGTCATTTGCTGATTTGTTGATAATACCCATTTAGACAGGTGTGAAGTGGTACCTCATTGTTTTTATTTGCTCTCTCAGATGATTAATGACTTTGAGCAAGTTTTCATGTGTCTTGACCTTCTGAATGTCATCTTTTGAAAAAGACCTTTCTGAAAGGCCCTTTGTCCATTTTTTTTATTGGGTTGTTTATCTTTCTTTTGTTAAGTTGTAGAGTTCCCTGTAAATTTTGGAGATTAAACCCTTATGGGAGATAACTTTGGCAAATATGTTCTCCCATGCAGTGGGCTTTCATGTTGTTTTGTTGACGGCTTCTCTTGCTGTGAAGAAGCTTTTTATTTTTATGTAGTCCATTTATTTATTTTCTCTGTAGTCTCTCTTACCCTAGGATCTGTTTCTGTAAAAATATTGCTATGACATATGTCTGCAATTTTTCTGCCTATGGAGTCTTGTAGGATTTTTATTATTTCCCACCTTACGTTCAAGTCCTTTAGCCATTTTTAGTTTGTTTTTGTGGATGGTGTAAGTTGATCTAGTTTCATTTTTATTTTGCATGTATGTGACCAAATTTCCCAGAACCATTTATTAAAGAGGCTGTTTTGATTCCATTGTATGCTCTTGCCTACTTTGTCTAATATTAATTGAGTATACTGACTTGGGTCCATTTATGGGTCCTCTATTCTGTTGCATTGCTCTATATGTCTGTTCTTTCGCCAGTACCAGGCAATTTTGAGAACCGTGGCTTGGTAATGTAGTTTTATGTCTGGTATTGTGATCCCTCCAACTTTGTTCGTCTTTCTCAGGATAGCTGTGGCTATTTGGGGTCTTATTTTGTTCCAGATGAATTTTTGGAGAGTTTGTTCTAGATCTTTGAAATATTCCATTGGCATTTTAATAGGTATTATATTGAATCAATAGATTGCTTTAGGTACTATGGACATTTTAATGATGTTCATTCTACCAATCCATGAACCTGGTATATTCTTCCACTTGTTTATGTCTTCCTCTATCTCTTTTTCCAATGTCCTATAGTTTTCTAAGTACATATCTTTTATGTCATTGGTTAAGTTTATTCCTAGGTATCTTACTTTTTTTGGTGCAATTATAAATGAGTTTTTTTTTTCATTTTTTTTTCTGTGAATTCATTATTGGTGTATTAAAAGGTCATAGATATCTGGACATTAATTTTGTATCCTGATACATTGCCATATTTATTTATTAGGTCTAGTAGTTTTTTTATGGAATCTTTGGGGTTTTCTATGTATAATATCATATCCTCTGCAAATAAGGACAGTTTTACTTCTTCTTTTCCAATTTGGATCTCTTTTATTTCTTCTTCTTGTCTGATCGCTATGGCTAATTCTTCTAATACTATGTTGAACAGGAGTGGTAAAAGGGGGCATCCTTATAATGTTCCTGTTCTTAGGGGAAATGAGTTTAGATTTTGCTCAATGAGCATGATGTTGGCTGTAGGCTTGGAATATCGAGCTTTTATTATGTTGAGTTATGATTCCTCTATTCCCAATAAGAGTTTTGTTTTTTTTTATCAAGTAAGGGTGTTGGTATTGTCAAATGATAATAATTATAATTATTGTCAAATTATAATAATTATATCAATTGTATCAATTAATATAATTATGTGATCTTTGTCTCTCAGTTTGTGTATGTGATATATCACATTTATTGGTTTGTGGATATTGTACTATCCTTGCATTCCCAGAATGAATTTCTATTGGTCATGGTATATGATTTTTCTAATGTATTGCTGAATCTGATTTGCTAGAATTTTGATGAGGTTTTTGGCATCTATATTAATCAAGGATATTGGCCTGTAGTTGTCTTTTTTTTGTGTGTGTGTGTCTATCTGGTTTTAGGATTAGGGTAATGCTGGCTTCATAGAAAGAACTTAGAAGTGTGCCTTCCTCTTGAATTATTTGGAATAGTCTGAGGAGGATAAGTCTTAGGTCTTATTTGAATGTTTGGTAGAACTCCCCTATAAAGCCTTCTGGGCCTTTTGCTTGCAGGAAGATTTTTAAAAATAAATATTTATTGTTAATATTGATATAGTAGTTCCTCTTTTTTCTCCCATAGCTTCCCTCAACCCAGGTTCAACCCCAACCCCTGCCCTTACACCCTCCACTGTCCTCGTCCATAGGTGTACATTTTTTTTTCCATCTCTTCCCACACCCCCTTCACCCAGAGAATTCTCAGTCTACTTCCTTTCTATATCCCTGATTCTATTATATTCACCAGTTTATTCTGTTCATCTGATTTTTTCACCTGATTTTTAGATTCACTTGTTGATAGATATGTATTTGTAGTTATTTTGTTGCTCATCATTTTTATCTTTACCTTTTTCTTCTTCTTCCTCTTCTTAAAGAATACCTTTCAGCACTTCATAAAATACTGGTTTGGTGTTGATGAATTCCTTTAGCTTCTTCTTATCTGTGAAGCTCTTTATCTGACCTTCAATTCTGAGTGATAGCTTTCCTGGGTAGAGTAATCTTGGTTGTAGGTTCTTGCTATTCATCACTTTGAATATATCTTGTCACTCCCATCTGGTCTGCATAGTTTCTGTTGATAAATCAGCTGATAATCATATGAGTGCTCCCTTGTAGGTAATTAAGTGTTTTTCTCTTGCTGCTTTTAAGATTCTATCTTTGTCTTTTGCCTTTGGCATTTTAATTATGATGTGTCTTGGTGTGGTCCTCTTTGGATTCCTTTTGTTTGGGGTTCTGTGCACTTCTTGGACTTGTAAGTCTATTTCTTTCACCAGATGGGGGAAGTTTTCAGTCATTATTTCTTCAAATAGGTTTTCAATATCTTGCTCTCGCTCTCTTTTTAGCACTTTTATAATTTGTATGTTGGTGCATTTGAAGTTGACCCAGAGGCTCCTTGTACTATCTTCATATTTTTGGGGTTCTTTTTTTCTTTTTGCATTTATAGTTGGGTGTTTTTTGCTTCTTCGTATTTTAAAACTTTGACTTCATTCTTGGGATCCTCTAGTCTGCTGTTGAATCTCTGTGTATTATTCTTTATTTCATTCAGTATATGCTTCATTTCTAATTGGTCCTTTTGCATATCCATTAGAGTCTCACTATATTTCTCAGAGGTTTCTAATAGAATCTTGAGTAATCTTATAACTGTGGGTTTTAAACTCTATAGCTATTAGTTTGCTTTCCTCAATTTCTTTCATTTGTGACCTGTTTCTTTGTCTCTGTGTTGCGGATGCTTCCCTGTGTTGATCGAGAGATAGATGTCCTATAGGGCCCACTGGCTCTGCCTCCCTAATTACCTGAGGTGGACATGCTTGGTGCCCCCTTTTGTAGGTTGTGTGCACAGTCTTGTTATACTTAAGCCTTGATTGCTGTTGGTATCACTGGGAGAAATTGACCCCCAGGCCAATTGGCTGTGAGGACAAGTTGTGTCTACAATGGGAGACCTTATGTGCTGGAGAAATTGTTATGTGGCAGGACTTACTTCAGTGGGGCTTTGGCGCTCATTGAATCTGCCCCCTGAATGTGTCTCTTATGGATGTGAAGAGTTGTAATCTGGATGTACTCACTCTGACCACTGGATACACTGGCTCTTGGATCTCCAAGGAGGTGCAAAGACAGCCAGCAGGAAATACAGATATATCTGCAGATTCCTCCTCTTTTTGGGGGGTTTGGAGGTGCAAGCTACTGTCCAGATTTGGCTCTTCTTTTGGAAGCTCTGGGGCTCTCCAATCTAGGTTTAGTTTGTTAGTTTGCAAAAGGTCAGGCCATTCATATGCAAACACTTCTGTGCACAGCTTGGGTGGAGTTATAAATTGGGTGGGGCAGGATCTCAGGGAATCACCAGGGTGGAGCAAATTGCAATGGTTACCCATCAGCCCTGCCCCCAAGAGGCCCCCCAGGGCTCTGTGTTGTGCAGCACCATGCAGGAACAATGATCACTACAATCACCTTTGAGAGAAAGCCACCCCTGCATTCCAGCCCAATGCCAGACAGTCCAGTTTCTCTCCATATGATATATGAGTCTGAGTTCCGAGAGTCTCACCTGAAACTGGAGTTCAGAGCGGTTGGGAGCTTGTATATCCCATCGGATTGAAAAAGACAACAACATACCTAGAAGCCAGAACCTTTTGCATGCAACTCCAGACCTCCACACTTCCACACCTCTGCACCTCTTACTGGACTCCATGCACCTTTCATTTTCCTTTTAGTTGTGGAATTTCAACTCAGCCAGACTTCTGTGGTTATGGATGATCTTCGTTTTGTCTTATAGTTATACTTTTGATGTGGTTGTGCTCAGCAGCAAGTTCAGCTGTTTACCTATGCCACCATCTTGGTTGTCCCCCTACTGGAAGATTTTTGATCACTGTTTCAGTTTCTTTAGTACTTATTGGCCTATTCAGCTTTTTCTTTTTATTCTTCTTGGTTGAGTTTTGGGAGTTTGTATTTTTCTAGGAATATGTCCATTTTATCTAGGTTGTCCATTTTGTTGGAATAGAGTTGTTCATAGTATTTTTTCATAATCATTTGTATTTCTGTGGGATTGGTTGTTACTTTACCTCTTTCAAACATCCAGATAAGAATGCAAACTACAAACAACAACTAATAACAAGCGAGGAGATGAAAAACAAATGCAAAAAACAAACAAAAAAAGAGTAACAGTCTCAGCAATAAGCACAACAATAACCAACCTCATCAACTATTAAGCAAAGAACAATAGGACAGAGGGAAAGCAAGACAAAACAAAACAAAATAAAACAAAAAACTAGAACAAAAAATCAATAAAAACAACAACAAAATCAGACAAACAAAAAAAGGCAGAGAGAAAAAAATTGCATAGTGAAGAAAGAAGAAAGAGGTATGTATGGAACTTGAGCAGGGGATCAGAAATTAGATATATGAATAGGGTGTATTTTTAATGGTGTAAAAAGAAGGAATAGGGAATATCTAAAGCAGAATTAGGTAAGGGAAATGGGACAGAAAAAGGGGGAAAGGTCTGGAAGAGAGTTTTGGAAAAAAGGTAAAGTTGAGATGGAGTAAAATTATGATAAAGGAAAAAATAAAATAAAATGAGGAACACCATGCCCAAAATAAAACAAAATAAAATGACATTTTTTTAAAGAAAATATAAAATAGTAGTAGTAAAACTTATTAAAAATAAAAATATAATAATTAAAAAAGGTAAAATCAAGTGAGGAAAAAAGATTAAAAATTAATTTTAAGTAAAAGATAAAAAAACAACACTAATATTATTTAAATGGTTTCAGCTTTACTTTTTTGTATATTACAACAAATAATGCAGTACAGTTAGTACTTCCTATATTCTGTAGAAAACCCATTTTCTAAGCATAAGTTATAAAATTGTAGAAGAAGAAAGCTAGCAAGATGGGAAGACCATCTTGGCTTGTAAAGAACATTGGGAGAAAAGATACACATATAGGCAATCAGTAATGCTGAAATGAATTGGTGAATATATACAATTGGTTAACATCTTTAGGGAAATAAAATGTAAATTTTCAACCCTCTCTTCCACCAGGGTGAAATCCATTTCAAAACAAAGTTTATTTCTCTCTCTATAGACAGGGATAATTTGCATTACTGTCTATCTTCTACCACTTGCAAAACACGGTAAAAGGCACAGGCCCCTACAAAATGAGATATTCCCAAAGGGTCTGTCAGAAAATGCCCAGATCACCACTGAAAAAAACTATCTAATCCTTTTTCCATTTCAAAGGTATGCACCATATTTTCTGACACTTACCTTTTATTCTAACTCCAACATCTCAACTGCTTTCTTCTCTCTTTTTTTGCGCACTATTGCCTCCCCTTCAATGCTTCTTTCTTGGGAGAAATAATTCAGAACCCCCAAATTTTGGAAAATGCAATTTGATGCCCAGGTTTTGCCTGGGGCTTCCTAATACAGGAATGGTTAGAAGTGTAAAGAACTGGGAAGAAGTAAGCTGGTGAACCACAAGCTTGACTTAGACTTCAAATTCCCAGAAACATAACAATTTGTTCTCCCCAGTCAGAGAAGGTTTATATGCTGTTTTATTAGCAAAACCAATGGCCACATACAATAGAGGGGTAAGGGCTTATACTTAGGATAGGGGATGGTGGGGAAGAGGTCAATGATGGGGAAAAAGGGAGAGTTGTGTAATACTTTAAACAATAAATAATTTAAAAATAAATATATAAATAAAATGAAAAATAAAAATGCTGTTCTGCCCAGTTTTTAGAGTATTACCTGCATACGTATAGCACAGCATTATTGAGAGGGCACTTCTCCATGTATTTGTTCCTTTGATACTTGACATAATTCTGAGAAGTAGTGTGGTGTTCATTTCTGATCCTTACTTACAAAGAATAAACCAAGCATAGATAAGTTACCTGAATTGCTTAATGTCACATACTCACAAGGGACAGGTAGCATTGATACTCAGGCTTTCTGAACATTGTCCAGTTCATATTTCCCTATGCATCCTACCATTAAACTCAATGGGCATTTACCAAATGCTATCTTCATAGAATAATAACGTGTTATAATGCTGAGTTTTATTCCCAATTTATATACAAGAAAGTAATTGTAAGGAAAAATTATTAAAACTGATATTGATATTTAATAGAGCTTTAAATTTTCAGGGAAAATCCTAGTAACTACTTAGATAGAAGTGTTAAGAATGGCTGAAAAATATGGAAGAGAACTACAATTTCTCTACAATCTTGCACATTTTAGGTGAAGAATGAGTTATTGCAATTACCTTCCCAATCCTGTTTCATAAGACAACTGATAGTTTATTATATTGAGAAGTGTTTAATAGAATATACCCTTTTAGTAGCAGTATCTGTTCTTGATTTCAACTGTTCCTTAGCTTTATTTTGAGTGGTTTATGGTTTTTTGGCAGAAGTAATACCTGTAATATGCAATTGGAAATTGTTATTCTATAGTTTCAATGAAATGTGGGAGTGAGAAAGTATCTTTAAATTGTATAAATCTTTTTATACTATTTGCATAACAAGTGCCCATTGCTTTCTGTATTTTGCAATGGGATAAAGCCAGATAATACTTTTTCTTATTAGCATCCTAAGACTCCCATCTTAGTGAAAAGATGTGTTGTGATTCATCTGATTTACTTTTTATATTAAAGTACAGTACAGCTCAACATATTGCTTGAAAATGTAACCTAAAGATGGATATACACTTCATTAGAGGCCTGGTGCACAAAATTCGTGTACTAGTGAGTGTGTGTATTTCAGGTCATCCTGTACCCTCTCCAATCTGGGATGCTTCGAGGGATGTCCAACTGACTGTTTTTAGGCCTAAATGGGCAGTTGGACATCCCTCTCACAATCCAGGACTGCTGGCTTCCAACCACTCACATACCTGCCTGCTTGATTGCCCCTACCTGCTCTGTCCTGCAGGCCTGGTCCCCCTCAACTTCCCTCACCTACAGGCCTGACCCCCTACTGCCCTCCCCTGCAGCCTTTTTCCTTCCAAATGCACTCCTCTGCAGGCCTGGCCCCCTCTAACTGCCCTCCCTTTCAGGCCTGATCCTCCCTAAATGTCCTCCCCTGCAGGATTGGTTGCTCATGGTCACCGCTAACTGGTTCCCCTGCTGCCCTGGTTGACCCTAACTGCTCTCCCTTATTGGCCTGATTGCCTCCAACTGCCCTCCTCTGCAGGCCTGGTCTCCTTCAACTTCCCTTCCCTGATGGCCTGGTTCCCCCCAACTGCCCACTTCTAAAGGCCTGGTTGTCCCCAACTGACCTCCTCTGCAATCCTGGTCTCCCCAAACTTCCCTCCCCTGTAAGCCTGGTCCCCATCAATTGCCCTCCGCTGCAGGCCTGGGTCCCTTCATAACTGTCCTCCCCTGCTGGCCATCTTATAGCAGCCATCATGGATGTGCATGGGGGTGGCCATCTTGTGTGTTGGGGTGATGGTCAATTTCCATATTATCTCTTTATTATGTAGGATATGGCTTTAAGAAGTTCTGTTTGGAGGAAGTACATAGAAGTTGAGACTGCATATAATATTTCATTTGATTTTCTGTTCAAAATTTTTCCATGATAAGAATAAGATTTTTCTATATATATCAGTGAACAACAATGATTACTACTAAGCTTCTGATGCCAAATACTATACCTGTGTGATCCAACACAAGTTGCTGAATTCATTCCCCATACTCATGTTAATATATAGTTTGTATTTCTGAGAATGAATAAAGAAAGTTACAATGATACCTAACATCTGTGCATGTCAATAACTTGTTTCACTTTTTCACTTAGCCTGCCTATTCTCTGTACCTGCACTGCTTACTTAAGGGGACAATTGAAACATAGCTCTTTTATCATAAGGATTTGTAACATCCCTAAGACCTTACCCTATAGAATTCTATAATGAAGTGAAACTATTTTCTTTTTCTTTTACAGTTAAAACTCAGCTATTATTTACTACAATTGAATCAGTAAAATACACCATTTGCAATGACACTTTTCTCATCATACCATGCTTAGTCACTAATGTGGAGGCAAAGAGCCTTAGAGAAATGTTTGTAAAGTGGAAATTCGGAGATAAACACATTTTCTTCTACGATGGAGATAAAAATGAATCCAAGCCCATCAGTGAATTTTCGAGTGCACACATCATACCAGACGCACTATTAACAGGAAATGCCTCTTTGTTGATGGACAAGAGTCAAGCCGTCCCAGGACAATACACTTGTGAAGTAACAGAATTAACTAGAGAAGGCGAAACCACCATAAAACTAGAATATAGCATTGGTAAGAATTTCATAATCTTTTATTTTTCCTGCAGTAGCCTAGTACTATTAGAAATGGGGCACAATGGGGCTAGGATCTCTTTTGAATAAAAAAGTAGGTTATGACAAATAAATGTCTATGTAATATTTAGCAGCTTTAAGATCATTTGTTTTACATGCTCTTCCACTTTTTCATAACCTATTCTGTGTTTTTTGTGTATTCTCAGGTTCTCAAACTATGCACCTGGTGTAGGGGTCCTGGTGTCATTTAATCTGCATTTCTGTTTGCTTCTATCAAAAACGCTCTCCTCCATGTGATTAATTTTCCATTATCTTTCCAAAAATGTAGCTTTTTTCATTACCAGCACTTTGGTCAAGGGCTAACAAATCCCAGCCATGCTCTAGCTGGAAAGGATAGATTAGAAAGAGAATCACAAAATCAAAAATCAGGTCATAATGAGGTTTCCTTGAGGTTTTCCACTATGGTGTTTGTTCTTTTTCTTGTCCAAGATGAGGAAGAGCTAAGGATCCAATGGAATTAATCTTAAGGCAGCCTTGGTTACAGCACCATGTTATTGCCCTTTCATCACAGACTTAGGATGGTGAGTTGCATAAAGAAGTAAAGCTAGCTGAAATAAACAATCTGTTTTCTTTTCTAGTCCTTGCATTGTCAGCTGATTACTTTAACCACATACAGGTGCATACTGACTTTCTATTTTGAAAGCTCTATTTAGAACCACTGGACATATTACTGCTCTCAGGATTAGACAAGCTTTGAGAACCTCTGCTTTAGATGGGATCAGATCAATCAGTTGAATTAACTATTTGCTTTCTATTCTTATAGAGTTTCCTGTTATGAAAAGTTCTATTTCCAGATTGGGAATGGGGTGTTAATTCTATTGGAGTGTTTTGTCATTGCTTAGAATTAGGAATCAGGACATCAGATTCTGCAACTTAACTATTTGCCTCTATTGAACTTGAGAAGTTACTTCACTGGGTCCAAGTTACCTCATCTCTTCATGGGGATGGAAAGAGATTCCTGCTTTTATGTACTCTCCAGTCTAACAAGAATCATGAGATCCCTTATGTGCCAGTCCTTTTAAATCAAAGTATTTTGCAAATGTTAATTGTCTTCCTCAGACGTTTATTTAATGGAGTGAGATACTGAGGTGTTGAAGCTACGGTGTCATGGGAGGGGTGTCTGTGTAGGGCAGAATGGGCTGGAGATGGCTCAAACTACTTTGGAATGCTTTTCTGATCACAAATCTCTCCTCCATTGGAAATTTCATTAACTCACAATGGGAGAGGGTGATTTTGGAGTAGAGTGTAGGTCACTTAGAGGAGAATTGTGAACTCAAGACTTAAAGGCCAGAAAATGGGATGAAGATGGCTCAGAAAGGGATACCAATCTTGGGATAAAGACAAAGTTTGTATTTTTCTGTGTGATTGTTTCATCTTTGTTTTCAAAAAGCCCTAATAAAATAAGAACTATGCTTACCATTGGGGCTATTAAAATACAAAAGTGCTATTTTGTTGTAGATAATCTAGAATATTCTACCGGAGGTCTCAGACCTTTGGCTGTGCACCTATTTTTATTTTTGAAATAGTTATAGAATCATGGGAAGTTTCAAATATTGAACAGAGAGGTGTTTTGTACTCTTATCCAGGTTCACCCAGTGGTTACATTCTATGCAATGGTAGTGAAATGTCAAAAGCATCCAGTTCATAATGATATAATGTGTATATACATATTTTTTATTTTTATCACATGTGTACATTTCTGAAATGGCCACCACAATCAGAATATAGAACTATCCCATTAACATAAATATCTGCCTCATGGAAACCATTGATACTCACCTGCTCTCTTGCTATCTCTAACCTGGCAAGCACAATTTGTTCTCCATATCAATACTTTGGTCATTTAAAAATGTTATATAAAAGAAGGTGATCTTTTGAGACTGGATTTTATTTTCAGTAAAGACAATGCCCTTGAGATCTATTCATACAACAGCATCATGTAGCAATCTCTCTCTCTCTCTCTCTCTCTCTCTCTCTCTCTCTCTCTCTCTCTATATTTTTATTTATCTCTCTCACTACCCCTATCTCTTTCACAATAATATTTCTTGCTATTGTTATATCACACCTTGTTGAACTGTCCACTTATTACGATGGCATATCTTGGTTATTTTCAGTTGTTTTGTGCTTTTGCTAATGACATTTTTATGATGTACAGGGGTTTTTTTTGTATCTGGTCATAGTCTTCATTTCTCTGGATAAATGCATAGAAGTACAACTACTGGATTGTATGTAAGGATAGGCTTAGTTTCTGATGAAACTGCCAAACTGTATTCCAGAGTGGTTGTTCCATTGTACATTCCCATTAGCAACATATGAGTGATGAAATTCCCCCACATACTTGATAACATCTGGTGTTGTCAGAGTTTTGCACCATTTTTAAGGGAAACAATGGAAACTCCTCTGCCCCAAACTATTAATTAAAGCAGTGTTGCTGCAAATTTATTTTGATGAATTTACCCATCATGTGAAACATGGGGATTTAGGCAGTGGAATCCATTTTTACTATGTTGTCCTTTTTTTTCAAATACAGACATAAATGAAAACTAGAAATTGATTACCATAGAATTCTACCTAGTAGATTGTGGATTAATGGTGGCCCGTGTTTGTTCCCATTTGGGGCATGGGTAGAGGAGTATCAAGATCCAGTTTGAGTCATACATATTTAAAATCCTTAATTCACTGTATCTCCTTTTTTCTTCAATGTAAGCAGGGGTTCATAATTCTTCATATAATAATTATAAGGGCCATCTATCCACAGCATGCTTTGGGAGCATCTGTGAGACTCTGCTGGGTGTGATTCTGCACAGACAAGGGCATGCTGGCCCACAGTAGAAACTCTGAATTCCCTCTTCTTGTATCCCTGCCCACATTCACCCCAGCAGCTCAGCTTCAGTGCCAGGATCCCTCAGAGTGCATCGAAGATCTGTGCCCGGTAAAAGCACCTTCAAATATGCAAAGTTCCAACAGGCAGTCACCCTGAGCCCATCTACCCACAGGGCACTTGTAGGAGCCACTGTGAGCTCTCCCCTGGGTGTGATCTTGAACAAACAGGGGTGCCCCCCCAACAAAAGAATGTTTGAATTCACTCATCCTGTATATCTGCCTACAGGCACCTAAATTATGCAGCTACACTGCCAGGACCCTTTATACTGTTTTAGTGTGCCTCACTGGCAAACTTACCATGGGTGCTCCTGTGAGCTGCCACTGGGAGTAAGTTCCTATCCAACGCAGGTTCAGCAGCAAAAGCTGATTCTTCCCAAACCACAACTACAGAACTCTGGGCAGAACAGTCATGCCTTTTCAGAGTGTAGGCCCCCTGAGCCACATCACTCCAACAAATGGTTCCTTGGTGCCACTTGAGTCCCCACTGGGCATGTGTGATTTCAATTAAGGTTTCAAAACAACAAAAATTGGGACACTCCCATCCACGGCTGCTGACTTCGAGAAACTGCAGTTGTGCCTCTCAAGCTCTCAGCCCTACAACAAGAAAATCCAAATAGCTCAAGTAGGGAGTTACCCTAGATTAACAATCCCAGGAGAACTGAGTACCATTCCCAAAAGAACTTAGGTAGCAAAGCAATTGGATCAACAATTAAAACATTACAGAAAAACATGGGAAAACAAAAAATCAATTCCCAAAGGAAAGAAAAAGAGGAATCACCAGAAAGGGAGTTAAATGAAATTGAGGCTAGCACCTTATCAGAGGAAGAATTCAGAGTAATAGTTATAAGGATGTTTAAACAGCTGGATGACAAATACACACAACTGAATGAGAACTATATGGAGCTGAACGAGAATGTCACCAACATAAAAAGAAACCAAAAGGAGATGAAGAATGACATAGCTACAATAAAGAACACAATGGAAGGCTTAAACAGTAGACTTGAAGAGGCTGAGGACTATATAAGCAAATTCGAAGACAAGGCAGGAAAAAACACAAAAACTCAGCAGACACCGGAAAGAAGACTTAAAAAGGAAGAGGAGATAAAAGGGTACTTTGGGACAACACAAAACAAAACAACATTCACATAAAGGGATACCAGAAGGAGAGGAAGAGAAGCAAGGAATAGAAAACCTATTTGAAGAAATAATGACAGAAAACTTCCCTGATATTGGCAAGAAAAAAACTATGAAAGTCCAAGAATTACATAGAGTCCCAAACAATTTCAACCCCAAAAGACCAAAACCAATACACATCATAATTAAATTGGCAAACACTGACAACAAAGTAAGAATCTTAAAGGCTGCCAGAGAGAAACAGGAAGATACCTACATGGGATCTCCTATTAGAATATCAACTTATTTCTCAATAGAAACAATCCAGAAGGGAATGGAATGAAATATACAAAGTGATGCAAAGCAATGGACTGAATCCAATAATATTATACTCAGCAAGGCTATCATTCAAAATTGAAGGTAGAATTAGGAGCTTCACAGACAAAAAAGGGCTAAGAGAGTTTATCACTACTAAGCTAGCAATGAAAGAAATTCTAAAGGGACTCTTGTAAAAAGAAGAAAGAGAAAGGCAAGAAGAAACACAAACACTAAGGGAAAATATGACAACAAACATTTACTTGTTAATAATAACATTAAATATAAATGTATTAAATGCACCAATCAAAAAAACCTAGAGTAACTGAATGGATAAGAAAACATGTTCCACATATTTGCTGTCTACAAGAGATCCACCTCAGAGCGAAAGATTCACACAGACTGAAAGTAAAGGGATGGGGAAATATTTTTCAGGCAAATGGAAAAATGGAAATGAGAAAAAAGCTGGGGTTATGATATTCATATCTGACAAAATACACCTTAAAGTAAAGGCCATACCAAGAGATAAAGAAGGCCACTACATAATACTAAAGAGAGCAATTCAACAAGAAAATATAACTCTGGTAATCATATATTCACACAATGCAGGAGCACCCAAATAAATAAAATAAAAAAACTCTTAGACGATATCAAGGGAGAGATTGACAACAATACAATCATAGTATGGGACTTTAATACACCACAGACATCACTGGATAAATCCTCTAGACAAAAAAATCAGGAAAAGAACCAGCAATTCTAAATGACTCACTAGATCAGATGGACTTAATTGTCATCTTTAGAGCATTTCACTCCAAAGCCAAGGAATAAATGTTCCCCTCAAGTGCACATGACACATTTTTAAAAATAGACCACATATTTGGTCACAAGCAGAGTTTCCCCAAATTCAAAAAGATTGTAATCATATCAAACATTTTCTCAGACCACAATGGCATAATATAAGAAAGAAACTACAATAAAAATAATCCAAAACACTCAAACACTTGGAAGCTAAATAGCATGCTATAAAACAATGATTGGGTTATCAATGAGATCACAGAAGAAATTAAATACATTCTGGAGACTAATGACAATAAAAACACAACAATACAAATGCTATCAGACACAATGAAAGCAATCCTGAGAGGGAAGTTTATAGCTCTACAGGCCTACCTTAAAAAACAAGAAAAAATGGTAATAAATCATTTAATTCAACAATTAGAAAGAGAGCAATAAGAAAAGCCCACAGTGAGCAGAAGGAAATAATAAAGAACAGAGCAGAAATGAATGACATAGAGACCATAAATAAATAAATAAATAAATAAATAAATAAATAAATAAATAACAATACAAAAGACCAACAAAACGCAGAGCTGGTTCTCCTAAAGGATAAACAAGATTGATGAACCTCTAGCTAGGTTCACCAAGAAGCAAATAGAAAGAAGCCAAATAAAGTCAGAAATGAAAGAGGTGAAATAACAATAGACACCACAGAAATACAAAGGATTATTAAAAAATACTATGAACAACTCTATTCTAACAAGCTACCCAACCTGGAGGAAATGGACTAGAAAACTAGAAAACTAGAAAACAAGAAAACATAACTAGAAAAATACCACCTTCTAAAACTCATTCAGGAAGATTCCAAAAATCTCAATAGGCTGATAACTATGGAAGAAATTGAAGCAGTCATCAAAAAGCTTTCAGCAAACAAAAGCCCTGGGCCAGATGACATCACAGGGGAGTTTTACCATACATTCAAGGAAGAACTAAAACCTATCCTCCTCAGACTATTCCAGAAAATTCAAGAGGAAAGAACACTTCCAAGCTCCTTCTATGAAGCTAGCATCACCCTAATACCAAAACCAGACAAAGATAACACAATGAAAGAGAATTACAGGCCAATAGATGCCATCATGAACATAGATGCCAAAATCCTCAACAAAATTCTAGCAAATCAAATCCAGCAGTACATCAAAAAGATTATACCCCATAACCAAGTAGGATTTGTCCCAGGGATGCAAGAATGGTACAATATTCACAAATCAAGAAATGTGATACATAACATAAACAAATTGTGAGATAAAAATCACATAGTCATATCAATTGATGCAGAAAAAGCATTTGACAAAATCTAATACACTTTCCTGATAAAAACTCTCAGCAAATTGAAAATAGAAGTATCATACCTCAACATAATAAAAGCTATATATGACAAACCCACAGCCAACATCATACTCCATAAGCAAAAACTAAAACCATTTCCCCTAAGAACAGGAACAAGACAGGGATGCCCACTCTCACCACTCCTGTTAAACATAGTGCTGGAAAAAAATAGCCATTGCAATCAGTCAAGAGGAAGAAGTAAAATGCATCCAAATTGGAAAAGAAGAAGTAAAGCTATCCTTATTTGCAGGTGACATGATACTGTACATAGAAAACCCTAAAGACGCCATCAGAAAATTACTAGACTTAATAAGTGAATTCGGTAATGTGATGGGATACAAAAATAACGCCAAGAAATCTATGGTGTTTCTATATACCAATAATGAACTTACAGAAAGAGAGATTAAAAAAGCAAACCCATTTACCATCATACCAAAAAATTAAGATACCTAGGAATAATCTTAACTAAGGAGGTGAAAGACCTATACGTGGAAAACTACATCACACTGTAAAAAGAGATAGAGGAAGAAATAAACAGATCAGGAACATATCATGTTCATGGATTGGTAGAATCAACATCATCAAAATGTCCATACTACCCAATGCAATCTATTAATTCCATGCACTTCCCATTAAAATACCAATGGCATATTTCATAGACCTAGAATGAACTTCCCAAAAATTCATCTGGAATACAAAAGGACCCTGAATTTCCAAAGCAATCCTGAGAAAGAAGAGCAAAGTAGGTGGGATCTCAATACCAGATATCAAGCTGTATTACAAAGCCACTGTTCTTAAAACAGCCTGGCATTGGCATAAGAACAGACATATAGATCAATGGAATAGAATAGAGGACCAAGGAGGCATGACCATGCAATGGACTCAAGATAGCCTCTTCAACAAATGGTGTTGGGAAAATTGGACAGAGACATGCAAAAAATGAAACTAGACCATCCACTTACAGCAGACACAAAAATAAATTCAAAATGGATAAAGGAATTAAACATTAGATGGGAAATCATAAAAGTACTAGAGGAATCCACAGGCAGCAAAATCTTAGATATATGCCAAATGAACTTCTTCACTGATACTGCTCCCAGGGCAATGGAAACTAAAGGAAAAATAAACAAATGGGAATACATAAAAATTTTTGCATAGTAAAGGAAACCATCAATAAAATAACAAGTAAACCCACTGCAAGGGAGAACATATTTGCCAATGATATCAACGATAAGGGTTTAGTCTCCAACATTTACAGAAAACTCATACAACTTAATAAAAAGAAGACAAGCAACCCATTCAAAAAATGGGCAACTGATCTAAATAGTCACTTTTCAAAAGAAGTCAGATGGAAGACCAAGAGACGTATGAAAACTTGCTCAAAGTCACTAATCATCAGAGAGATGCAAATCAAAATAACAATGCGGTACTATCTCACATTGGTCAGAATGGCTATCATCAACAAATCAACAAATGACAAGTGTTGGTGAGGATGCAGAGAAAAATGAACTCTTTTGCACGGGTGGGAATGCAGGCTGGTACAGCCACCGTGGAGAACAGTATGGAGCTTCCTTAAAAAACTAAAAATGGAACTCACATTTGACGCAGTGATCCCACTTCTAGGAATATATCCCAAGAAATGAGAAACATGAATATATACACCCCTATATTCATAGCAGCACAATTCACCATAGCTAAGATTTGGGAACAGCCTAAGTGCCCATCAGCAGATGAGTGGATTAAAAAACTGTGGTATATCTACACAATGGAATACTATGGTGCTCTAAAAAAGAAGGAGTTCCTACCATTTGCAACAACATGGATGGAGATGTAGAGGATTATGCTAAGTAAAATAAGCCAGGCAGAGAAAGATAAATATCACATGATCTCACTAATTTGTGGAATATAATGAAAAGAATAGTCTGATGAACAAGAACAGATCCAGAGACTGAGAAACATCCATCAGAACATCAAACCTCAGGGAGGGTGAGGGTCGGTGGGAGTAAGGGGGAGCGATCAACCAAGGGACTTGTGTGCATGCATATGATCTTAATAAATGGATACAGACAACAAGGGGGTGGGGCATAGGTAGGGGTGGCAGGTAACGAGGGAATAAGGACACATATGTAAATATATATATACTAGAGACCCAGTGCTCAAAATTCGTGCATGTGGAGGCGGGTATAAGGGAACCCTCAGGCCAGCCTGCACCCTCTTTAATCCGGGACCCCTGGGAGAATGTCTGACTACTGGTTTGTGCCTGCACTTTTAAGAGATGACAGCTCCATTGTTGTTTCTTTTCATGCTTGAATCCATTGGCATTAATAGGTATTCAAAGTGTATATACATTTTGGGGGACACTCTATATCTCCAGTCAATGGTGAAAGGAACCAACAAGTTTGCAACCCCCAGATAGGGAACCTTGCTCACTCCCCACATGTCTTCCATTCCATTTAAACCTTCGCAGGCAGCAGGCGAATCAATGTTTTCTCTCATTAACTCAGAAAAGCACGTCCCTGTCACCTGCTGCCCAGCAGAAGTGCACTAGGCCTCAAGTGAGCGAGGCTCCGTCAGGGGAGCCTTCGCTAATGGGTGCTGGAACCCAAAGTGCATATTCCTCCTCTGCAATCACCAGACAATCCCCCCACCAATTAACTGAGAGGATGGACCTCCTCACCTCATCTGGGTTCCCCATCTTGAATGCTGACCAAAGGCACGTCAGCGAGGGCCGCTCACTCCTACCAAGTGTGTCTGTCTGTACCTGCTCCCCCTGGCACCTGCATTAACCCCAAGGAGGTAATCTCATGGCCACACTGCCCTCCCCAGGAACAGGGCATCATCACCCAGCTTTCTCACTGTCATCTCACAGGTGCCCTCCCTCAACACCCAGAACACTCAGACACTCTCCAAAGGACATGAGCATGCCAGAGGGAATGTGTGTACATCCTGTAGGGGATGTAGGCATGCTGGGGTTGATGGAAGTGCTGAGGAGGAACAATTGTGTGTGTGGGGGGGGAGGGCTTGCACACACCATGGTCTAGGACTGTTGCAGGTGTGTATAGGTGACAGCGCGCTGGGAAATGTTCACACGCCACAGGGGGGAGAGGAGGAACAACACACAGCTATGCAGATTTGCAAACCCCTGTGGTGCAGCCAGAAGGATGTCAATCTGGCCCACTATGGAGGCTATCCCTGCGATTGTACACCTTCTGGTCCAGGAGGCAGGACTTGAGCAGACACTCCTTGGCACTGCTGACCTGCACTCACTACTTTAGCTCAGCCTGCAGGCTTCACTTGGCATGCTCATGGCAGGCACCACAGTCGTGAGGGGAGTACTGGCCGCCCTCCCACCAGCCCGCCTCCTTCTCACAGAGTCTCTGGTCACTGCCCACAGGCCCGGAGCAGCTTGGGTGGGGTGGGACACACGTGCACAGTGCCCACCGGCACAAAGTGCGCTGCCCACCAGCTCCTCTGCACCTGCACCCGCTGCCCATGCCCAGAGCTGGCTGCCCAAGGTGATGAAGACAGGCATCTCCCTCACCCCACCCACCAGTCTGTCCATGCCTGTGCACGCTGCCCACAGCCCTGGAGAGGGGTGCCTAGCTTCACCTTGGACAGTGTGGTCTTGGTGGGTGGGTGGGCAGGTGTGGCCCAGCCTACCTGCAACCCCATGTTCCCACATGCTGCCCACAGGCCCAGAGCAGCCAGGGCTGGGTGGATGCCTGTCTTCCTCATCATGAACCCAAGTGTTCCAAACACCCTCAAGCCAATTTGTGCCTGGCCCATAGGCCCAGGGCATTCTGGAAGCCCGGCAGTTCAGGGCCTATGTGCCTGGGTATGGTGGGTTAATTTGCATACTCCTACTGACTGGCTGGTGAGCATAGTAGAGGTAGTCATTTTACATGTTTCTCTTTTATTATATAGGATATATATATATATATATATATAATGTGTCAAAAATAATTATAACAGTGGAGAGATTAATCATTCAAAACCAAATAATAAAGTGACTAGAAGAAAATAAGTTGATTAAAAATAGTCATTAGATTATAGAGCTTTTATTAGATCCTTCAGGGATATGGAAATCAAAGCATAATTCAAAAAGTTTTTTCATATAGGATTTTAGGCTGAACGGAAATGGGCTTTTTTATATATAGGTATATGTTTAGTAATTCAGTTGGAAATTAAAGCGGCATTGTTTCAGAGTACCTGCAAACATCAGTCTCTCGGTGGATCTGCAACCATGGGAGCATCAAAAATGCCTGTTTTTTATTCACTCAGTAAGCTGTTCTAGGACATTTTCAACCACCAATAGTAAACCTATTGAGTCTCTATTATGTACAGGGCAAAATGCTGGAATCTGGAAAGCTACTATCTCAAAGATAAGAAATGATAGAGTTACATTCTGGGGATGATTGTGAACATTTCCAAGAGTTTAGCATTCTAAGCTTAACCCAAGAAATGTGTGACTAGCATTTGGTGTGAAAGCCCACAAGGATCCTCATCTGCAGATGCAGTGGAAGATTTGAAAGGGATAATTTCAGAGCAAAACCAGCGCTTGCCTTGTGCACTATTCAGTGTTCCTCACCCAGCAAGTCCTCTAGTCTAGGCAAACTCTGAAATGATTTTTGTGCCTATAGCTGGTTTTATTGTTATAAGAGGAATTTCATAGATAAAAATATGTCCTTAAGCATTGATCAGATGCAATTAAACATAAGTTTTAAAAGTTCTCAGGAAATTTCATTGGAAGTTTTAATATCACATTTTCCTTTCTATTGGATGCATAGCTGCATTTTCACTATTTGAGTAACACATGTTCCACTTGATAGAAGCTTCCTTACTACCTAAAGCTTTTCATGTTACTTGTTGTCAGTATTTTTAAGAATAATTATTTATGAATTCATCTTCTGTTGAAAGGTAAGTTTCAGAAAAGCTCAGGCTCATATCTGTCTTAGTTTTGGGTATCCATTTGTACTAATTCCTCACTTTTGTCCCCTGAGTCAGTCTTTACAGGAAGACAACTCTTGCTTTAAGGTAAATTCTTAGCATATTACACATACAGGCAATCACTGTAGGAGGGCATAATACTAACTGTAGTTAATGTTCACTGAGTACTTTGAGGGGGCAAGCTTCATTTTTAGCTCTTTGAATATTTTAACTTTGTTAACAGTTAACTATAGTCCTTCAAGGTGTCATTACTTGTACCTGTGTAGAAACTGAAGAACAGAAAGGTATTAGACTGTCCAAGATCACAAAGATTGTAAGTTAGAATTGTGTTTCAAACCCAGGCAGTGTGGCTTTAGAGCACTTTTCTCAGCTCCTGAGGTATAATCACAGGTTAGGGAAAATGTGGTGGAAAATGAAGAATTATGTTTTCATTTCCTTAATATTTGATATTTAAGTAAATATATATATCTGAAAATATTTAGGTATTTATATAAGGCCACAGTTTTAATTTTAATTTCCATCTGAAAAATAAAAAAAAAACCTTTGTTAACCATTAATTGGCTTGATATAATTTATGATAATAAATATTAATTATGATTTTTGTGTTGTTTTTTCCCTTCCCAGTTTCATGGTTTTCTTCAATTGAAAATATCTTTATTATTATTTTCCCATTGTTGTCTGTGCTTCTGTTCTGGGGAAGTGATATTGTGCGTAAGTAGTTATTTCTATTTTCATTTATGTTTTAGTGAAGAAATTGTCATTTTATGGATGCAATATTGGTGAAATATTCTATTTAAGTTATATTAGGAAATGTGATAATCCTATCGAATAAAACAGTAATATGCAAATTAACCATACCTACATTATACCCACAAGCTATGACCACCAGCCAATCAGGAGTTAGTATGCAAGTTAAGCCAAACCAAGATGACTATGGCCACAGAGAGAGCAGAGTGAGGCTTGGATTTCCCCAATCATGAAGTAGGGCAAGGTTTCCCTACACCCCAGGCCGACCCAGGCCTCCATTCAATGCTACAAATTTTCAATTATAGAAGATAAATAAATCCCAACAAAAATGGTGTCAGTCACAGAGCTAGAGAGAGCAGGAGGATAGGGTTTCCCCAGGCGATGGAGGAAGTCAAGCTTTCCGCAACCCTGGCCTGCCTTGGCCTCTGATTAAGGCTACAAAATTTCAAATATAGAATATAAATATATTCTAACAGAAATGGCTGCAGCCACAGAGTGAGCAGGAGGCTTGGCTCTGATCCAGGCTACAAAGTTACCACTATAGAAAATAGATAAATCCCAGATACCAGGGCCTCCACTTGGGTCACCAGAATGCATGGCCAGCCTGCAAACCACCACAGGCCACTCACCCAGGCTGCCCATACACCAAGGGAACACCCACCCTGATGTGGGACATCCTTCAGGGCAAACCACCTGTGAACCAGGCCTCTATCCTATCTAATAAGAGAGTAATATGCAGATTGACCATCACTCCAACACACGAGATGGCTGCCCCCATGTGGTCAAAGATCCTGCCTTTATATGTACACAAGATGGCTGGCACAAGATGGCCAGCAAGGGAAGGCATTTGTGGGTAATCAGGCTAGGAGGGGAGGACAGTTGGGAGGGAACAGGCTTTCAAGTGAGGGCAGTTGGGGGTGTTCAAGCCTGCAGGAGAGGGCAGTTAGGGGTGACCAGGCAAGCAGAGGAGAGAAGTTGGGGGCTACCAGGCCTGTAGGGAAGGGAAGTTGCAGGGACCCAGGCCTTCAAGGAGAGGAGTTGAGGGGGACCAGACCTGCAGGGTAGGGCAGTTAAAGGGGACCAGGCCTGCAGGGGAGGGCAGTTAGGGGCAAACAAGTTGGCAGGGGAGCAGTTAGGTATCAATGAGGCTTGCAAGGGAGTGGTTAGGGCGTGATCAGGCTGGAAGAAAGAAGAGGTTAGGGGCAATGGGAAAGGCAGGCAACTGAGCAGTTGGGAGCCAGCAGTCCTGTATTGTGAGAGGGCTGTAGGCCCTAAACGGGCAGTCAGACATCTGTCAAGGGGTCCCAGATTTGAGAGGGTGCAGGCTGGGCTGAGGGACACCCACCACCCCCTGTGCATGAATTTTGTGCACCAGGCCTTAGTGTTATAATAAGAATATACAGAAAAAAATAGCAGTGTAGTAAGTGGATGCTGCAAGGACAAACTCCCAGGACCAAACTGGTACAACAACTAAAATACAAAATAACTTCCTGAATAATCAACAGAAGATTCACTGGAAAGAATCCAGATAAGTGAGGATAGAAAGTGGAGACCACATAGAGACTGGTAGGAGGGAAGGATTTATGAAAGGACTGACAGGGCTCCCACCAACAGCAACTAAATTTATGGAGGGATATTTCAAATGTGGAGTTTGCTACTGAGAACTCTGGGGTCTCCAGTTGAGAACATCAGACCTGATAAACAGTATCCACATAACATATGGCTGTGAAAAGCAGCAGGGTTGCTGTCTTCCAGGGAGAAATGGTTGGAAATGCAGGTACCCTATTAAAGGGCCAATGCACAAAATTCTCTGTGGAACAACCACCTTGTGCTCTGGCCAAGGGAGGACAGAGTAGACTGGAGCTGTGTAAGCAAAACTGAAGATCAGGAGCTCTGGGGTTAGAGCTTAGTAGGCAGACACCTTGGTTTCTGGTGCTGAGTCATTTCCTCATGCTGTAGACGTCATCTTTTTCATGCAGACATTTCCTATACAGGCAGATGTGCCTGTGGAGAAGATAGTTGACCCACCCTATTGGAAAACACTTTGCCCAATGGTACAAAGTTTCTGAGGCCATTTAAGAGAATATTAACCACCTAGCAGAAGCAATTGCCCCACCCTGTTTTTAAAAAAGTCGCAAGACCCATGGATGATTGCCTGAAGGATATTGAAGAGCCAATCCTATTAGTCTGTAGCCGAGTCAGGCTCTGGAGGCTTTGATTCTGTGCCTGATCTAATTAGTCAAAAATAGTGTTTGTCATACCTGCAATAGAGATTGAGAGGTATAGAAGATCTACCTAATACATAGTCAGAAACCCAAACAGAGAGCAAAATGAGAAGTCAAAGAACCAACCCAAAATGAAACAATAAGAGAATTCTTCAGAAGAAGAGATAAATGAAAGGGAGATAAGAAATTCATCTGATATAGAGTTCAAAATAATGATGCTAAAGATGCTCAACAGCATAGTAACTATGAAAACAGAAATAAAGAATGACATTGCACAAATAAAGAACACATTGGAAGGAATACACAGCAAATTTGGGGAAGCCAAGAACCAAATCAGTGAATTAGAAGACAGGGTTGAAAAAAAATCACTCAATCAGAAGACCAAAACAAACAAATAAACAAACAAACAAAAAGCAAAAACAACAGTTAAAAAATAGGAGGACAACTTAAGTGAGCTGTGGGACAATGTGAAACAAAACAATATTCTAATAGCAAGTCTGGAGAAGAGGCCAAAGTGAGAATGGTCTAGAGAATGTGTTTGAATGAGGACACCTGTAATACCTTAATTAATAAAGAAAAATTTTAAAAAAGAAATAATGGTCCAAAACTTCCATAACCTGGTAAAGGAAAATGTAACATGAGTACAGAAAGTACAGAGAACCCCAAGCAGGAAGAACCGAAACCGACCCATGCCCAGACACATCATAATTAAAATGCCAAAAATTAAAGGCAAAAAGTGAATCTCAAAAGCAGAAAGAGAAAACAAAACTGTTACCTACAAAGGAATTTCCATAAGGTTGACATCTGATTTCTCATAAGAAACATTACTTGCCAGAAAAGAATGGAATTCTTTTCTGTACTCACCATAATAAAAGCAAAGATATGAAACCAAGACTAGTATATCCAGAAAGGCTATCATTCAAAATAGATGGTGAAATAAAGAGCTTCCCAGGGGTGGGGGGTGGGGGGGCGCTAAAGAATATATCACCACCAAGCCAGCATTATAAGAAATGCTTAATGGGACTGTTGTAACAAGCAGAAGAAATAGAGGAAGAACCCAGAATTTAAATGGCAATAAATAAGTACCTATCAATAGTAACCCTAAATGTAAGAGGATTAAATGCTCAAATAAAAAGACAGAAGGTAGCTGAATGGATACAAAATCATGACCAAACTTTATGATATCTACAACAGACTCATCTCAGAACAAAAGACTCACGCAGGATGAGAGTGAAGTTATGGGAGAAAATTTTCCATGCAACTGGAAAAAAAGCTGAGGTATTAATACACATGTTGGACAAAATAGAAATAAAAATGAAAGCCATCACGAAAGACAACAAAGGTCACTATATAATATTAAAGGGATTGATCTAGCAGGAGGATATAACCCTGGTAAACATATATACACCTAATAGAGGAACACCTAAATATATAAAAAATACTTCTGGAGGACTTTAATAGAGAGATTGACAACAATAAAGTCATAGTAGGGGAGTTTAACACCTGCTGACTTCACTGGATAGAACTTCCAGACAAAAATATTATAAGGAAACAGTGACTCTAATGGACACACTAAATCATATGGATTTAATTGACATTTATAGAACATTTCATCACAAAGCTGCAGAATATACATTTTCCTCAAGTGCACATTTTTCATTCACAAAGATAGAACACATGTTGGGACATGAAACAACTCTCTACTAGTACAAGAAGATTGAAATGGTATAAATCATCTTCTCAGATCACAGTGGAATGAAATTAGAAACCAATTATAGTAAAAACACCACCAAAATTCAAACACATGAAGAGGCTAACTAGCTTATTATTAAACAATGAATGAGTTGCCAAGGAGATCAGAATGAAATAAAAAACATACTGAAAACAATTGAAAATGAATACACAACAACCCAAAATCTCTGGGACACAGCAAAAGCAGTACTGAGAGGAAAGTTCATAGCATTACAGGCCTACCTCAAAAAACAATAAAAACTTTTAATAACTTACCCAACATTACAATTTAAAGAATTAGAAAGAAAACAAGAAAAGCTCTAGTAAGTAGACATAAGGAAATAATAAAGATTAGAGCAGAAATAAATGACATAGAGGTTAAGTAAATAAATAAATAATAAATAACAAATAATAAATAAATTAAAAAATCAGTGAAACCAAGAACTGATTCTTTGACAGGATAAACAAGATTGATGAACCTTTAGCAAGACTTATCAAGACACAAAGAGAGAGGACACAAATTAAGTAACTACTGACACCACAGAAATACAAAGAATTTACTATGAACAAGTAGGACAATGTGGATGAAATTGATAAATCCCCCCCACCCCCCAAAAAATACAGTCTTCCAGAACTGAATAAGGAAGAATCAGAAAACCTGAATAGGTCAATAATAACTGATGAAATAAAAGTAGTAATGAAAAAACTCCCAGCAAACTAAACTCCAGGTCAGACGGTTTCACAGGGAAGTTTTATCAAACATTCAGAAAAGAATAAACACCTATCCACTTTAAATGATTAAAAAAACCAAAGGAAGAGACACTTCCAAGTTCTTTTTATAAGACCAGCACAATCCTAATTTCAAAACCAGAGAAAGATACTACAAAGAGAATTATAATCCAATATCCCTGATGAACGTAGAGGATAAAATCCTCAACAAAATATTAGCAAATTGCATCAAGCAACATATTAAAAAGATTGTATACCATGATCGAGTGAGATTTATTCTGGAGTTGCAAGGCTGGTATAAAATTCACAAATCAATAAAAGTGATACATCACAAAAGCAAATTGAAAGATAACGATCACATGATCATGTCAATAGATGCAGAAAAAACATTCAACACATATTTTTTTTAATTTAATTTCACTATTACTAGAGGCCCAGTACACAGAAATTTATATACTCAGGGAAGAGGAAAGGTGCCCCACAGCCCAGCCTGCATTCTCTTGAGGGAATATCCCTAGGGGGATATTCACCTGCCTCTTAATGCTCACTCCCTAGAGGATTAGGACTAAGCTGGCACTCAAAAATTCCTTTGGCAGCCTGGGAGCCCTTGGGGTTGTCCTACTGCAACTTAGGTCTGCTCCCCAGAAGGAGTAGACCTGAGTCGCAGAAGGACAGGGAGCAGACCTGAGTCACAGTAAGACATCCTTGGTGCTGCCAAGGAGGTGGGAGAGGCTCTTTCAGCCACCTCTGTGCTCACAATTGTCAGTCAAGCTTCTGGCTAAGCAGAGCTCCCTCTGTGGGAGCACATTGAGGACCTGGGGGTAGCTCCTGCATTGACCATCTGCCCCTGGTGGTCTGTATGCATCATAGCAATCTGTCATTTCAAGTCTTTACACCATTAGAGTCAATTTCCATATTACACTTTTATTATATAGGATTTTTTAATCCTCACCAGAGGATACATTTTCATTGATTTTTAGAGAGTGGAGGAGAGAGGGAAAGATAGAGAGAAACATTGGTGTGAGAGGAACACATCAATCAGCTGCCTCCCATACATGCCACAACCAGGGCCAGGGAGGAGCCTGCAACTAAGGTACATGCCTGTGACCAGAATTGAACCTGGGACCCTTTCTTCCTTAAACCAATGCTCTATAAACTGAGCCAAACCAGCTAGGGCCCCACACCTATTTTTGATAAAAACTCTCAGCAAACTAGGAATAAAGGGTACATATCTCAACATGATAAAGGCCGTACATGACAAACTTACAGCAAACATCATATTCAATGTGCAAAAACTAAAACTGTTTCCTCTAAGAACAGGAACAAGACAGGGATGTCTGCTTTTATCACTCTTATTCATGACTAGACGCCTGTTGCAATAAGATTCTTGCAATAGTGCTTCCTGTAATGGCCTCTGCCATCATGCCTGCTTCTCTTCCTTCTCCACTGTCCCACTTGCTTGCTTCTCCACAACTTCTATCCCTTATGTAGGGGTTCGATTCCTTCTACACTGTCTTCAGTCTTCACTCTGTTGATATGCAAATTAACCACCATCTTGGTTTGGTTAATTCTCTTCTGATTGGCTGGTGGACATAGCGGAGATATGGTCAATTTGCATCTTTCTCTTTTATCAGATAGGACAGTACTGGAAATCTTATCCACAGCAATCAGATAAGAACAAGAAATAAAAGGCATCCAAATTGGAAAGGAGGAAGTAAAACTCTCATTATTCCCAGATGACATGATATTGTACAAAGAAAACTCTAATGACTCCATCAGAAAACTATTAGATATTTGGCAGGGTAAAGAACCAACACCCAAAAATAGTTGACTTTTTTATACAACAACAATGAATTCTCAGAAAGAGGAACTAAAAACAATCCAATTTACCAGTGCAACAACAACAACAAAAAATAAGATACCTAGGAATACAGTTAACTGGTGAAGTAAAACACTTGTACTTGAAAAATACAGGACATTGAAAAAAGAGATAGAAGCAGATATAAATGAGTGGAAGATTAGTCTATGTTAATGGATTGCTAGAATCAACATCATTAAAATGTCCATATTACCCAAGGAAAGCTACAGATTCAATGCAATCCCTATGGAAATACCAACAGCATATTTTACATATCTAGAACAAATACTCCAAAAATTTATATTAAAAAAGACCCCAAATAGCCTCAGCAATCTTGAGAAAAAAGAATGAAGTTGGAGGAATCACAATACCAGATATTAACTTAAATTACAAAGCTACTGTCATCAAAATAGTCTGGTACTAGCACAAGAACAGGCATATAGATGAATGACACACAATAGAGATCCCAAAAAGTTACCCAAGCCACTGCTTGATCTCAGTAGTTCTTTCATGTATTCAATTAAGCCTGTGAAAGTGTCTTTTGAATGTTTAATTGTGAAGTGTATTTGAAACAGTCTCTGTTTCATAACCCTTTTGTAGAACTTTCAAGCTCTATTTAGAGCTTCCCCTGATTGTCGAGGGGAGCTTCCACTCCTGAGGGCTCCCACACTATGATACGGGCAGGCCGGGCTGAGGGTCCCCCCTCCAGTGCATGAATTTTCATGTACCAGGCCTATAGTCCATTATATTATTCTTTACAGAAGGTTCCAGGTACTTGGAAATAGAGCTAATGAGGTTGCAATCAGGTATATTTTCCTGTTGAGTATTTGTAATTTATTTTTATGAAATTACTAGAGGCCTAGTGCATGAATTCATACACCTTGAAAGGAACTGGGCTGCCAGGCTGTAGTGGGAACAGGAACAGGTCTCAGACCATCTTCTGTGACCCCATCTGGCCCCTCCTACCATGGCCCCTCATCCCTTATTTGCCAGAAACCCCGCCCCACTGCCACTGTTTCCACATATTGACATTGCCAGACCTGCTCACACTTGCTGCTGGTGCCAACCCCAATCACTCTGTGCTATCAGTGGATACAATCATTGGCTGCTGCCCCATTTGCCCCTCAGGAGCAGGAGGATGTGGAGAAGCCCTCAGTGGAGATCGGGGACAGCAGCTACCACATCATACCTGCTGACAGCGCCAAGCAATCAGGAATGGTGCTGGGAGCCAGCAGTGGGTGTAAATAGTGGTTCGTGTGCTGGCTGTAGGTTCAAGTGGGGCGGGCTCTGGCAGTGGGTGCAAGGGGCAGCTCCAGTGCTAACAGTTGGTGTGAGTGGTAGCTGCTGGCCCTGATTGCCCCCTGGAGCAGGGGAGGTGGAGAAGCCCTGAGGAGAGATTGGGGCCAGCAGCTGCCACTGCACCCACTGATGGCACTGAGCAATTGGAGTCAGCATCAGGAGCTCGCAGTGGATGCAAGGGATAGCTCCAGCACCAACATCAGGTGCAAGTGCTCAATGGGACCACAATGCACAGGAGCAAAAATTTTCAGTAATTATCAGAAACTCTCCTCAATTATAGCCACCAGGGCCCCATAATGGTCTGGTGTCCCCATTCACCTGTTCCACCATCCTGCCATTGCCAATGCCCAACATGTTCTGTGCTCTACTACCTGCTGCCAATGCCCGCCATGTTCCTCTCATGCCTCCTGGTGGGAGGCATAAGTCATAGTGACCAGTTAGTTGGTTGTCCTGCCATTCCATCTATTTGAACATTAGGGTTTTATACAGAGAGATTTTAGTTGAACAATTTAAGCATTCCCTTCCTTTGGGATATCAAGAGGGTGAGAATAGTCCAATTTCATAATAGTTTTTCAAAATAAAATATCTAGATTTCCAGATGTTTATCATTTTATGTAAGGTGGAACAAAGTGCTCTTTTTCTCAACATTACCAATTAGCCAGTTAATTCCCATCAGCATTATTTATATCTGTTGTAAGGCTGAGGCACTTTTACTATTCAGGGGACATTTCGCAATTGATTGATACAATTGGGGCTGTTACTGGCATGCAGTTTGGAGGGAAGCAGGGATGCTATCAAACCTTTTAAATGTGCAGAGCAGCCCCCTTCTGCCCTAAATATTTATCTGGCCTTAATGATAATAATGCCCCAATTGAGAAAGCATGTTGTATATGACTTCATCTTTGAGGTGTAATGTAATAAAAGCATCACCCCAAAATTTAGCATCCATATTTATACTGCCATGTCACTGTTTAGTCATTGAGAGACTTATGAGAAAGATTTGAGGTGGCTGGACATGATATAAGGGAGTTATTTCTCAAAGGTTATTCAATTATAGGAACTTATCAGTTTGTCTCTGCAAATTTTAAATTACAGAAATGGCTTCACTTTTTGAGATTGAGTTCATGAAATTCTTTATGTGTGTGTGTTTTTTCTTTCAAGCACTTAAATATAATTCCACTATTATGAAGAAGAAAATCATCATTTTATCTGTGGCTGGACTAATTCTCAGTATATTAGTCATTGTTGGAGTCATTTTCTTCATCCCAGGTAAGATGTGCAATTACTATGAGGGAATTCATAGTTGATAAGGTTGAGAACAATGTGGGGAGTGGAAATCTAGGGGAGAATCCATTCCATGCTTATTCTGTTTTCTGGTGTTTGCTAGCAACCTGCAACTCCTTAGCCTGTGGCAGCATAACTCCAATCCCACTCTCTTAACACCTCTTCATATTTCTTCAAAAGACACTTATCGGTGAATTTAGGCCCCACCTCGTAAATCTAGGATAAGTTTCTTCTTTCAATTCATATGATGTAATGCTCTTTCTTTGGCTGTATAAATTAACCTTCACAGCTTCTGGGAATTTAGAAGGTAGGCAGATCTTTAGGGCCACCATTAACCCACTGCAAAGGCAAACTTCACAGGCCAAGACATGGAACTGGGAATGAACATGGGAAACAATCTGAAACTGCATTTGCCTCTGGAGGATGGGAATGGGATTGGGGAATAAGGGTATGCAGCACATGGAAAGAACAGCTGGGATAGGTTGTGACTCAAAGTGTAGAAGGTAGAAAGCCTTAATTTTATTAACAGAATACAGTATTGGTGTAATGTTTAGGAACAGAAATTTGGCAGCTCTCTTCGCAGCTGGAATTAGTGAGTGTGTGTGGAGGCAAGAAATGAATTAAGAAGATAGCTACAAAGAATGGCTATTTTGATTTTAGGACAGATTGAAGATAGCAAATGAAGGGATTGGTAAGAGGCTCCAAGGTAGTTAGTTAAAAGAGAGGCAAAGGCAATGGAAGGTTTCCACATGTTGAAACTTAGATTTTGACATTTAGATGTCTTCAGTTTGGTCTTAAAAAAAAATTCACTTATTTTGTGTGAGGTTTTAGGGGAAGTTTACTTTTAAACATTCTGCAGTTTATATGAGTAGTATTGAGATGAATACATTTAATAAATTAAGTACTTTAATTTCCCACAGAGTAGGAAGTATGTAGGAAAATATTTTACTTGCTAATTTTATTTACCAACAGGTGAATATTCAACAAAGAAGGCCAATGGACTTAGTTTAATTATAGCTTCTACAGTAATATTAATATTACTTCAGATGTATGTGTTCATGATAGGTAAGTATTCTTTGTTTTATTATGCTTGTGCCCTTTTTCATTTAAAAAGCAGAATTTTTTATTTAAATAATTATTGCATTTTTAATAAGACAATAAAGGTTGGTTTGTCTTTCTAGGTATTCTTAGTGAAAATTTTCCCTATATGTATTAATTTTAATTTTATATTAGGTTTTTAACATAGTTATTATATCAAAAATGATTTTCAGAGATATATTTAATGTCACCCAATGGTTTTTTTTTAATTATACTATATAATTACTTAATAATGATATTCATATTCATATTCTTATTTCAGTTTTTGAAATTATGAGTATATACTAAAACATTCACATTCTCTCTCTCTTTTTTTTTTTTTTGCTAAAACTCTCTTTAAAAACTAGTTATATAAAATAGGGTTTTAAATGATAAAGAGTTATTGCAAATCTTAACAGTGAGTTTTAAAAGAGCTATCCAACCTATAATTAGTAACATTTTTCACTACATTTTTGGATTAAATCACTAAATATTTTTTATTATTAAAGAACCTATTTTTTCCATTTGCATATTTAACTGTTGGTATGAGAGCTTATCTCTGGGTTGCTATATGTATTAATTTGTTCTAAAAATACAATTAGGAGTTATCCAACTAATAAAACCATCACCCTGCTATACCTACAAGTCATGCCCACCAGACAATCAGGAGCAGGTATGCAACGTAACCCAACCAAGAGGCTACAGCCACAGAGCGAGCAGGAGGCTTGGGTTTCCCCAGCAGTGGAGGAAGCCAAGATTTGCTGGTAGGCTTAGGCGTTCACTCAAGATTATAAAGTTTCAATTATAGAAGATAAATAAATCCCAACAAAAATGACTGTCACCATGAAGCAAGCAAGAGGCTTGCTCTGCTCAAGGTTACAAAGTTGCAATTATAGAAGATAAATAAATCCCAGATACCAGGGCTTCCACTTGTTTTGCTAGGGGTCGTGGCCAGCCTGGAAACCACCACAGGTCCCTCACTGGAAACCACCCCATACCCCAAGGGAACCCCCACCCTTATCCATAACACCCTTCAGGTAAAACCAGCTGACCCTTACCCATGCAGCAGGACTCTATCCTCCTATCTAATAAAAGAGTAATATGAAAATTGACCTTAACTCCAACACACAAGATGGTTGCCCCCATGTGGTCAAAGATGACTGCCACAAGATGTCCAGCAGGGGAGGGCAATTGGGAAGGACCAGGCCTGTACCTAAATGTTATATTTCCTGCTGGCAGAAATAAGGGAGGGCAGTTGTGGGTGATCAGGCCAGCAAGGGAGGGCAGTTGGGAGGAACCAGACCTGCAGGGGAAGGCAGTTAGGGGCAAACTGGCTGGCAGGGGAGCAGTTAAGCATCAATCAGGCTGACAGGGGAGTGGTTAGATAGTGATCAGGCTCGTAGGCAGAAGCGGTTAGGGGCAATCAGGAAGGCAGACAGGCAAGCAGTTGAGAGCCAGCACTCCTGGATTGTAAGACGGAAGTCCCAGATTGGAGAGGGTGCAGTCTGGGCTAAGGGACACCCCCCCTCATGGACGAATTTCATGTCCCAGGCCTCTAGTGATTTCTATAATGGCATTATAGCTCAGTGGTTCTCCACCAGAGCAATTTTGTGTGCATGTGGTAAAGCCCCGCTAATAGCCATTTGTGCTGTAAAATACATACGTGTGGTAAAAGTAGCATTATTCTAAGATCTGGGGTAAAAACTGCCAAACCAGCATAACTCCCTGCAGAAATGAAAGGCTGCTGAGTGTATGAATGTGGAGCTGACTCCAGGAGTGTAGAGAGATGTCTTAGATCACTGGGAAAGCAGCCACCATCTGACAAGGAATTCCATAGTCAGTTGTTGGTCCAAGGATCCTGACCTTAACTGTACGAAATACAAGTGGAAGTTATTGCTTCTTAAACCCTCACAACATGCTTTGCCTTGGACCTCCAGCTATTGGGATGTCCTCCTTCAGCATCACCATATTGATCCTTCAAGTGCTGGGCCTTTTGATCTCTATGGCCGGACTAAGACTCTGTGTCTCAGGTACGGGTCACAATCTTCTCTCAACTATTTCTTTTACCAGTAATTTCTCTTAGAGCTCTTTTCCTTTTCTTTGTCTTTATTATTCTGTTTTAAATATGTAGATTGTATTTGTTAGAGCATTTTAGGTTCAGAGCAAAATGAAATGGAAAATACAGAATCCTCTTCTACCTCATCTACTCACAGCTTCCTCCAACTATCAACATCTCCCAGCAAGTGGTACATTTGTTACAGTCTGTTGAACCAACATTGCCATAACATTATCACCCAAAGTCCGTCATTTATATAAGGATTCAGTCTTGGTGTTTTATGTCCTATGATTTTGATAAATGTGTAATGACGTGGACTATAGTTGTAGACTATCATATAGAAAAGTTTACCTGACACAAAACCCTCTGAGCTCTGCCTATTCATCCTCCCTATTCAGAAACCCCTGGCAACCACCAATCATTTCACTGCCTCAATAGTTTCGCATTTTCCAAAGTGTCTTATACTTGAAATTATATAGTGTCTATCTTTTCACATTGGCTTCTTTCACTTAGTAATGTGCAGTTAAGGTTTCTCCATGTCTTTGGATGGCTTGATAACTCATTTATTGTTTCGCACTGAATAATATTTGCTTGTGTGAATGGACAATAGTTTGTATATCCATTCACCTATTGAAGGATGTCTTGGTTGCTTTCCGTACAGAGAAAGGTGTTGATTTGTTATAAAATCACATATTAAGACACACAATATAGAAGTGCATGTTTTTGTATGGACATACTTTTCAACTTCATTTGGGAAAACACTATAGAAGTGCAATTGCTAGATTGCATGTTAAGAATATATCTAGTTTTGTAGCAAATTGCCAAACTGTCTTCCAAAATGGCTGCACCATTTTGTGTTCTCACCAACAAGTAATGAACATTCCTGTTGCTCTATATTCTTGCCAGCATTTAATGTTGTGAACTTTTCATTTTTTATTCATTTTTCCACATTGGCTGATTATTTAGTGGCCAAACTGTCAGGCCTGTATACATAGAGAAGCTTTTAAAAAACCATTTGGATGGAAGTGAAGGCTTCACAGACCATTTCCCATTAGTCTCGATGGGATAAGGTACATGCTATGCAAGCAAAGGCTCTTCTTTCCAAACAGGGAGAGGAATGTGGAATCATTGCACTGAGTTAATAATGGATATACAAATGTAGATAATTTTTGTTTCTTTTTAAAAATATATATATTTAAAATATTTTCAGAGAGAAAGGGAGAGGCGGAGAAAGATAAAAAATATCAATTATACCCCCTACTAGGAAATGAGCCCACAACCCAGGCTTTGCCCTGATCAGGAATGAAACTATGTTTTCTTGGTTCATAGGTTGATGTTCAACAACTGAGCTACACAGCCCAGGCAGTAATCTTTGTTTCTTGATAATGAGTAAAATAATTACTCTGCCTAAAATATAATGTTATTTCTATGACTCATTCTTTTAAGAAGTTCGGTTATTTCATGTGTGTTTCCAATATAAAATTTTATTTGTTTTTGCAGAGTGCACCCCAGTGCATGGTTCTCTTCTGATTTCAGGCTTGGGTATTACAGCCTTAGTGGCATTTATTGAATTATTTTATATGATATTTGCTGGTAAGTCAACTTTTTTTTGTTTCTCTATGCCAAGAATTCCAAATATATTATAATTTGGAAAGGCTTTTGGTTGGTTCTTACAGCTTAGGATCAAGGAAATGTATTAGTAACTACTAAAAAAAGGTACAAATCATGTGATATTGAAAAGTTTTGAATATTGACTAGTTTAAAAGAAAATGGCTATATGTTTTAGAATGTATAAACATTCTCCTTTTATGCTATGGAAAAGGAGAATTGCTTGAGGATTTATTTTAATAAATAGAATAGATTGTTTTTTCATGCTTACCTTTCTTTTTACCCAACTGACCTTCCCAACAACCATTCCCACCCTGGGAATGCCCCCATAACCCCAGTATCTCTGTCCATTGGTTATGATAATATGCATGCATGCAAGTCCTTCAGTTGCTCTCTAACCGCCCCCACACTTCCCCTGCTATTTATCTCTGAGTCTATTTTTGTTCCTCAAATTATGTTGATCATTATATCCCACATAATGAAGGAGATCATGTGATATTTATCTTTCTCCAACTGGCTTTAGTTCCATCCATGAAGTTGCAAATGGTGAAAGTTCCTTCCTTTTTATAGCACTATAGTATTCCATAGTGTAGATGTACCACATGTTTTTAATCCACTAATCTGCTGATGGGCACATAGGTTGTTTCCAAAACTTAGCTATTGTAAATTGTGCTGCCATGAACATAGGGTTGCATACATCCTCTCTGATGGCTGTTTCTGGTTTCTTGGGATATAATCCTAGAAGTGGTATTACTGGGTCAAATGGGAGTTCCATTTTTAAATTTTGAGGAAACTCCATCCTGTCTTCCACAGTGGCTGCACCAGTCAGAATTCCCACAGAGCAGTGCATGAGGGTTCCTTTTTAGCTACATCTTCATCAGCACTTGTTGTTGGTTGGTTTGATGATTATAGCCATTCTGACAGGTATGAGATGGTACCTCATTGTCGTTTCAATTCGCATCTCTTGGATGATTAGTGATTTTGAGCGTGTTTTCATATGTCTCTCTGCTTTCTGTATGTCCTCTTTCATAAAGTATCTACTTAGGTCATTTGCCCATTTTTCAATTGGCTTGTTTATCTTCCTTTTGTTAAGTTGTATGAGTTCTCTGTAAATTTTGGAGAGCAAATCGTCATCTGAAACAGCATTGGAAAATATGTAAATATGTTTTCTCATGCAGTGGACTTCCTTGTTCTTTTGTTGATTATTTATTTTGCTGTATAGTCCCATTTGTTTTATTTTGATGTAGTCCCATTTGTTTATTTTCTCCTTAGTCTCTATTGCCTTAGGAGCTGTATCAGTAAAGATATTGCTAAGACATATGTCTGAGATTTTGCTGCCTGTGGATTCCTTTAATATTTTTTTATGTTTTCCCATCGTACATTTAAGTCCTTTAGCCAATTTGAGTTTATTTTTGTGTATGGTGTAAGTTGATGATGTAGTTTGATATTTTTGCATGTATCTAATCACATTACCAAGCACCACTTACTGAAGAGACTGTCCTGACTCCATTGTATGCTATTGCTTCCATTGACAAATATTAATAGAGCATAATGGCTTGGGTCAATTTCTGAGTTTTCTGTTTCTTCCATTGGTCTATATGTCTTTCTTGTGCCAATACCAGTCAGGTTTGAGAACTGTGGCTTGGTAATATAGTTTGATATCTGGTATTATGATCCCTTCAACTTTGTTCCTCATGGGATTGCTCTGGCTATTCAGAGTATTTTTTTATTATTCCAGATTAATTTTTGGAGAGTTATTCTAGATCTGTGAAATATGCTGTTGGTATCATAATGGGGATTGCATTAAATCTGCTGATTGCTTTGGGTAGTATGGACATTTTAATGATGTTGATTCTACCAATCTATGAACATGATATGTCCTTCCATTTGTTTATGTCTTCCACTATCTCTTTTTTCAATGTTCTGTAGTTTTCTAAGTACAGATCTTTTACCTCTTTAGTTTATTCCTAGGTATTTTAGTTTTTTTGTGCAGTGGTAAATGGGATTTTTTAAAGTTTCTCTTTCTGTGATTATATATCCTATATAATAAAATTCCAGTGACTGAAATGGTAAAATGACCAGAGACAAGAACTCCATAGTTCCTCACCTTGGCTGGCCCTAACACCAGGAGAGGTTAGGAGAAATAAGGAAGACAGGTGAGTAGTTAGATGTAATTAGGCATGAAGACAGAGTGGTTAGGGGCAATCAGGCAAGAAAGCAAGCAGGAGGCAGGGGTCCCAGATTGCTAAATGTATGTCCTACTGCCAGTTTAGGCCCAATCTGCAGGGATCCCCGAAGGATCAGGCATAAACTGGCAGTCAGACATTCCCCAAAAGTTCACAGATTTTGAAAGGGTGTAGGCTAAGCTGAGGGACCCCCCTGGTGCACAAATTTTATGAACTGGGTCTCTAGTTGGTATATAAAAAGGTCATAGATTTCTGGGTGTTAATTTTGTATTCTGCTAAAATTACTAAATTCCTTTATTAGGTCTAGTAGGTTTTTTATGGAGTCTTTATGATTTTCTGTGTACTCTGTCATGTCATCTTCAAATAGGGACAGTTTTACTTCTTCTTTTCCAATTTGGATGCATTTTATTTCTTCTTGTCTGATCACTATGGCTAGCACTTCTAGAACTATGTTGAACAGGAGTTGTGAAAGTGGGCATCCCTGTTTGATCCCATTCTTAGGAGAAGTGAGTTTAGATTTTCCCATTGAGTATGCTGTTGGCTGTAGGTTTGTAATGTAAAGTTTTTATTATGTTGAGGTATGACCCCTCTATTCCATCTTTGGCTGAGAGTTTTTATCAAGAAAGGGTGTTCTGCATTAATTGATATGACTATGTGATTTTTCTCTCTCAATTTGTTTATGTGATATATCATATTTATTAATTTGAGGATATTGTACCATCCTTACATCCCTGGGATAAATCCTACTTGGTCAAGGTGTATGATCTTTCTAATGTAATGCTGGATCCGATTTGCTAGAATCTTGTTGAGGATTTTAGCATCTATGTTCATCAAGGATATTGGCCTATATTTCTCTCTCTCTCTTTATGTTTTTTTTTTTAATTTTGTTTTGGAATTAGTGTAATGCTGGCTTCATAGAGCTTGGAAGTGTGCCTTCCTCTTGAATTTTTTGGAATAGTTTGAGGAGGATAGGTTTTAGTTATTTTTTGCATGCTTGGTAGAACTCCCCTATAAAGCCATCCAGAACAGGGGTTTTGTTTGCTGAAAGATTTATATCACTGCTTCAGTTTCTTTAGTGGTTATCAACTCCTCAGATTTTTTTATTCTTCCTGATTGAGTTTTGGGAGCTTGTATTTTTCTAAGAATATATTAATTTTATCTAGGTTGTCCAGTTTGTAAAAATAGAGTTGCTAAAAGTATTTTTTCATAATCCTTTCTATTTCTGTGGGATCAGTTGTTACTTCAGTTCTTTCATTTCTGATTTTGTTTATTTGGATCCCCTCTCTTTGATTCTTAGTGAGCCTGGCTAGAGGTTCATCAATCTTCTTTATCCTTCCAGAAAACCAGCTCTTAGTTTTGTTGATTTTTTTTGTCTCTATGTTGTTTATTTCTGCTCTGATCTTTATTATTTCCTTCCTTCTGCATATGGTGGGCTTTTCCTGTTGCTCTCTTTCTAAATCATTAAGTTATAGGGTTAAATAATTCATTATCATTTCTTCTTTCTTTCTTTCTTTCTTTCTTTCTTTCTTTCCTTCTTTCTTTCCTTCTTTCTTTCTTTCCTTTTTCTTTTTTGAGGTAAGCTTATAGAACTAGGAACTTCCCTCTCAAGACTGCTTTCACTGTGTCCCATAGATTTTTGAATTGTTGTGTATTCATTGTCATTTTTGCCATGATGTTTTTTATGTCATCTTTGATCTCTTTGGTAACCCAATCATTGTTTAATAGCATTCTATTTAGCCTCCAAGTGTTTGATTTTTTTCATTGTTTTTACTGTAGTTGATTTCTAGTTTTATGCCATTGTGATCTGAGAAGATGCTTGATATGGTTTCTATCTTCTTAAATTTGAAGAGACTTTGCCTGTGTCCCAATATGTGGTCTATATATTTTTTTCAAATGTCCCATGTGCACTTGGGAAAAACATATTCTATGGCTTTGAGGTGAAATGTTCTGAAGATGTCAATTAATTCCATCTAAATTAGTGAATCATTTAGGATTGCTGTTTCTTTGCTGATTTTTTTTGTCTAGAGGATTTATCCAATCGTGTTAGTATGGTATTAAAGTACCCTACTATGACTATATTGCTGTTGATCTCTTTCTTGATATATCCCAGAAAAAATATTTTATGTATTTGGGTACTCCTGTATTGGATGCATATATGTTTATCAGAGTTATATCTTCTGGTTGAATTACTTATTTTAGCATTATGAAGTGGCCTTTCTTATCTTTTGTTATGACCTTTACTTTAAGGTCTAATTTGTCAGATATGAGTATTGCTACCCCAGTTTTTTTTCTTCATTTCCATTTGCCTGAAAAACCATTTTCTTCCATTCACCATCAGTCTGTGTGAGTCCTTTGTTCTGAGGTGGGACTCCTGTAGACAGCAGATATATGGGTCATTTTTTCTTATCCAATCAGTTACCCTATGTCTTTTGATTAGGGCATTTTATTGATAGATAGTTGTTGGTTACCTTTTTTGTTCTTTATACCTGTCTTCCTTTTTTCCTTCCTATTTTTTCTTTTTACAGCAATCCATTTAACCTTTCTTGCATTGCTAGTTTGGTGTGATAAATTTCCTTAATCCTTTTTTGCTTGTGAAGTTCCTGTTTTCACCCTCAACTTTGATTGATATCCTTGCTGGGGACAGTATTCTTGGATTCAGACTCTTGTTTTGCATGACTTTGTATATTTCACCCCATCCACTTCTGGCTTGATGTATTTCTGTCGAGAAATCAGTTGATAGTCTGATGGCAGACCCCTTGTAGGTAACTTTCCCTGGCAGCCTTTAAGATTCTTACTTTGTTGTTGGTGTTTGTCAATATTATATAATAAAAGAGTAATATGCAAATTGATGATCACTCCAACACACAAGATGTGGACACAGATGGTCATCACAAGGTAGCCAGCAGGGGAGGTCAGTTATGGGTGACCAGACCGATAGAGGAAGGCAGTTTGGGGGTGACCAGTTCTGCAAGGGAGGGTAGTTGGGCAGGGGGAACAGGCCTGCATGGGAGAGCAGTTGGGAGGAACCAGGTCTGCAGGGAAGGGCAGTTGTGGGGGAGCAGGTCTGCAGGGGAAGACAGTTGCGGGGGGCGGACCAGGCTTCCATGGAGGGCAGCTGGGGGCAACCAGGCCAGGAGGGGAGGACAGTTAGGGGTGACCATGTCAGCAGGTTAGGGCATTTAGGGGTGACCAGGCTGGCAGGGAAGGGCAGTTAGGGGTAATTGGGCTGACAGGGGAGCAGTTAGGTGTTGATCAGGATGGCAGGCAGAAGTGGTTAGGGCAATATGGCAGGCAGGCAAGTGAATGGTTGGGAGCCAGCAGTCCTGGATTGTGAGAGGAATGTCCTATTGGCAGTTTAGGCCTGATCCCACCAAAATTGGGCCTAAACAGGAAGTCAAAGATCCCTTGAAGAGTCCCAGATTGGAGAGGGTGCATGCTGGGCCAACAGAGACCTCCATTCCCCCCACCCTCCACCCCCATGCATAAATTTTGTGCAGCGGGCCCCTAGTTTAATTATAATGTGTATTGATGTTGGTCTTTTGGGTTTCATCTTGTTTGGAAGTCTGTGGGCTTCTTGGAATTGTGTCATTTTTTTCTTCCTAATCTCAGGGAAGTTTTCTGTCATTTTTTTCTTCAAATAGGTTTTCTATTTCTTGCTAAGTTTCTTCTCCTTCTGTTTTTTTCTATTATGTGGATGTGGTTTCATTTTGTGTTGTCTCAAAGTTCCCTTAGTCTCTCCTGTTTTGCTTGGGTATTTTTTCCTACCTTGTCTCCACCTCATTGATGTGGCCCTCCACTTCTTCTAGGCTAGTGTTTATGCTTTCTATTGTGTTTTTTATTGCACAATGTCATTCTTCATTTCTTCTTGGTTCTTCTTCATTTCCTCTTGATTCTTACACATATTGTTGAATATATCCTCCAACCTTTTGAGTGTTGACCATTGCTCTGAATTATTTCTCTGAAAAATTGCTTGCCTCCATTTTGTTTACTCTCTTTTTTGGTGATTCCTTCTTTCCTTTTGTATGTGGGCTGATTCTTTGTTTTCCTGTGTTCACTCCTCTCAGGGTATCTGGTTATGTAGCTCGCTCTCTCCTGCACTAATTCTCTCCAGGGTATCTCTGACCTTTATACCTCACCAGCTGTGTTTAATTTACCAATTCTTGGTGTGTGTTATTCGATTAAGCTATTCCTTCAAAATGCTCTGTGAAAAAGTGCAGGACCTGACCTCATATTCAGCTGCCACCTTGTCTTCCTTTGGACAAACTTTTCAGGCATCCATAGCCAGGGAGCCTGGAGTCACAGTGTTCATGGGTTTGTAGCTGAAGTTGCTGGGTTTGTAGCTGAGGCTACCTGGGTGTTGTGGTTGTAGGGTCCCGGGAGATATCCGAGGTTGAAGTTAAGGCTGGGATTCCCATCACAGCCACTCTCTTCTTCAAGATGATGCCAACTCTGTGGCAGAGCTGGCCACTCCAGGAGAAATTTTTAGTAGCAGTAGAGGCTGCCTGGCCATTGAAGGGTGGTCCACCAGTGCCTGTCAGTCCTATGGAATATAGCTGTCCCTCACTCACAAATACAGACACTCCCCACATGTTCATGCACTCTTGTTTCAACTCTCATTCACTGTCTTGCAGCCTGCTGTCCCATTGGCCACCATTTTGGAACTGATCTTTTTAATTGGCCATTGTTTGTGTGACAGAGCTCTTTCACAGAGACCTACTTCCCACTTGCTCTTCTTGCAGACTGGACTGGTTATGGGCCTTGATACTCAGAAGTGGAAAGGAATTAAAATTCAAAATCTGTCATTTTTGCTAATTAAGGAACAGTGTCCTCTGATACTTGACTTTGAAACATTTTTAGTGAAAAGTATTACACTATAATTAAGACAATGTGTTTTAAAATTTAAGCTTTTGTTATTTTTAAAATCAATTGTTAATAAGTGTGAAATCAATTTATTGTTTTTAAACTTTGTATTTAATCTGCCAGGTATCAGTTGTCAGGCTTTTGTATGTTATTTTTTAACTATATTTTTATTTATTTCAGAGAGGAAGGGAGACGGAGAGACAGAGATGGAAACATTAATGATGAGCGAGAATCATTGATAGGCTGCCTCCTAGATGCCCCCTACTGGGGTTGAGTCTACAACCTGGGCATGTGCCCTGACCAGGAATCAAACTGTTCATAGGTTGAAGCTCAACCACTGAGCCACAGCAGGCAGACTGTATAAGTTACTTTTAATACATATATAAAGATAGGTGCTTTGAATAGTGAGTACCTAAAGATGTTCCCTCCAATCTGGTTATTAGTCTCCCTTAAAAAACTCTTTTTATATTATGAAGTAAAGCAAACTCTTCAACATTTATCAAAATAATCCAAACTTATAAATTAATAAACCATCAGTTTTTCTGTGTTGCATTAGGCAAACTTTATGTTTCTAACAATTCATACAAGCTTGAATTGTTCAATTCTAATACTTTTTGAATTGAACAAATTCAAATAATTTTCTATATGACTTGTACAGTACATTCAAAGAAATTTTATCTTTATTTCTGAAATTCAGCTTTTGGTGACAGATTATGGAGTTGAATTCTGTTATACATTCTTTGTCTTCCTTTAATTAGTGCTTATTAAACAATTAGAGGCTCAGCGCATGAATTCCTGCACCAATGGGATACTCCACATGGCCTGCAGGATTGGACTGAAATCATCCCCTGAGGATTCCCAGATTGCAAGAAGGCACAGGCCAAGCCCAGAGATCCCACTGGTGTATGATCTGGGCTGGGGAGGGTGCCAGAGGTTAGCAAGACGGGGAGGGCTCCAGGGTGTGTCTGGCCCATTTGCTCAGTCCCAATTGGCTGGAACCCAACAGCAAGCTAACCAACCTGTCAAAGCATCTGCCCTCTGGTGGTCAGTGCAGATCATAGCGACTGGTTGATCAGTTGACTGATCTCTAGTAGTCAGTGCACATCATAGCAAGTTTTTGAGTGGCCTTAGCTACAGAAAGATCTGCAGATTCCTCCTCTTCGTATCAGGTTTGAAAGTACCCAGACTAGGCCCAAATATGAAGCAAGGCAGGCTGGTGCTGGTGCTGGGTATTAGCCCTTTTATTGATAGGTTTGGGCTCCCTAACCCAGCTGCAATTTGTTTGAGAGATTTAAATTCGATAAAGCACAGGTCATTAATATGTAAAAGCCACTGCACACAGCTTACCTGTGATTGTAAATTGGATGAGGCAGGGTCTCAGGGAATCTCCAGGGCAGAGCAAATAGATGTGGCTGCCAGTCAGCCTTGTGACTGGGGAGGTCCCAGTTCAGGGACAATGACCTCTGCAAGCACTTCTGTTTAGGAGAAAGCAACCCCCAAGTTCCTGCCCGGATGCCACACAATCCATTTTCTCTTCATATGTGTCTGGGTCCCCCAGAGCCTCACCCTGGCTCTGGAGCTCAGAGAAGTGGGGCCTTGTGAGTTCAGTTTGTATGCTAGCCTTTTAAGAGGAACAGCTTGGTCTCAAGCAGCCTCTGTGTCACTGAACCCCAATCTGCACTGCTTTTTACAGCCCATGGTTACAAGGAATTCTCTTCCCAGCTCTGGGACCTTGGGCTGGGCATCTGGTGTGGGGCTGGGATCCCTTGTTCCTCATGGGTGGCCTCCCCAGAGATATCTCCCTCCCAATTGAAAAGCTATACATGTGGGTACTGGGCCAGCCTGTTCTATGCCTTTGCAAACTCCTTCCAATCTCCATGCACTGTCTTCTTTACTTCTCTACTTGTAGGACTTTTATTCATCCACCTTTCTGGTGGTTCTGGATGATGGCTGTTCTGTATTACAGCTGTAATTTTGATGTGGTAATTGCAGGCAGCAAGTACAGGTGTTTGCCTATGCTGCAATCTTGGTTCTCAGATTTGGCAGTTCTTAATACTAATTTAGATTAAAACATTCCTGAGCTCCAAAATATAACTCTAAAATATGACCTCTGACCATTTACATTGGCAATCAATATTTTTAATAGCTTTTCAGTTCTCATTTCCTGGATGGAATGTAGATAGAAGGTATGGCTTAGTGGAAGTGAATTATTTACATGTGTCAGTCATGATGGTACCTAACAAAGTTCTATATTTCTGCCTGTTTCAATTTGAAGGTGGCTAAATGTGAATTCACTCATATTCCCAAAGTACATTTTACTCCAAAGTACTCTATGTACTCTATCTATCTATCTGTTTATCTATCTATCTATCTATCTATCTATCTATCTATCATCTACCTACTTACCTACATATCATCATCAATCATCTATATATTTAATTTTTTCATTGATGTCAGAGAGGAAATGAATCTGAGAGAGAGATAGACACATCAGTGATGAGAGAGAATCACTGATGGGCTGCTTTTCACACACCCCACGCTGGGGATGGAGCCCACAACCTGGACATGTGCCCTGACCAGGAGTGGAACTGTAATCTCATTCACTGAGCCACGCTGGCGAGGCACGCCACAGTACTTTAAAAAGAAGTTTCCTTTCCACTGGTTGCAAGGACCTAACCATTCTCTGCGTACCTCCTGTTGAGGGAGCTTTACCTTAAACCACACACAACAGTAACAGTGATGGGAACCTCATGGGAGCTGGTACATAAGTGGGCCTCACAAAGAGTGGAACAGTAGGTTGTTCAGTAAGTACAAGGATACAGTATGTCTCCAAGGACTGATTCATCATGCTGCACTCTCAGGAACAAGAGTCAGTTAGCCCTTCTGTCAGTTATGATTATTTGGTTCCTCTCTCTGTGGTTCTTTGCCTGCTAGCCAACTAGCTCATCTTCTCCTTTTACATTGTTATTCTTCATCCTATTTATGTCTTCTTACTGATAGTTTTTCTTACCTAGAGCTGTAAGCTTTGAGCTTATCCTTGCTTACTTTCCTTGTCACCTTCCTTTATCATCGCCAACTTTCTAGTCTTTATCTAATACTCTCCCTTCAGATTTCAGGGGGAGAAGAAACTTCCCAGGCCAGTCAGCAGTCATTTTCCCTGTTTCAGAGCTTTATCATCTTCTATCCCACCTAAAGAGTGGCTGCCCTTGAGTCGAATCTCACCCATATTTCCCATAAGTTTTGGGAGCTTCATAAAGTTTAGAATAACGATAGTAAATAAATAACATAGAAAGCTAGAGCAGTTCTGGGTCCTGCCTCAACCTACAAATAAGCAAACCTAGTACTGTCATCCAATTCAGAGAGCAGTGGGGTTGACTACTCTAACTGGTACCATCCTCCTACAGAGTTATTTCCATGATGTTGCTGATTGAGGCATTTGTGTCTACTGAATTTTGATTCTGTATTTAGGACTGGTTTTAGCTAGTACTCCTTGCTTGTTTTTGTTTTTTTTTTTTAAGAAGTTCTCTCTCCTGCTCTATGTACCTAGAACAGTTCTTTTGCTTTTGTCACATTCTTCATGCTCTCTATTCTTTCACCTTCATTAACAAATCCATTCAGAAACAGTGAAGGATAAGCTAAGAAGGAGCACATAGAGAAGGACTAAAGCTAACTGTCTAAAATAATTCCTTAAACTCAGAGGGATCTGAATATTTTCTTTCATTTGTTACTTACCTAGAACTTTGAAAACTGGAAAGATGAAAGAAAGGAAAAAGAAGACTAGGCCACAAGGAACAAGAGCAGTGAGCTAAGATTAGAAAAAGGGAGCAGAGGCAGAGATTGGTCCCTGTCACATTCTGCCCACTTAGAATGGACCCTGAGCACTTAAGAATTATTTATATTCTGCAGGTTTGGGGAAACATTTTATATCAATTACATTCAAGTGATCAGTGTATCATTTAGAGTAATTGTTCCTGTGTTAATTTTTTGTCTGAAAGATCTATCTAGTCATGTTATTTGGGTGTTCCAGTCCCCTACTATGATTTTATTACTATCAATTTCTTCCTTAAAGTACTCCAGAAATTATACATATATCTATAACTATCTATCTATCTATCTGTCTATCTATCTATCTATCTATCAGTTGATATAAATATAGATATAGATGATATAGATATAGTTATAGATGATATAGATATAGATATAGATATAGATATAGATATAGATATAGATATAGATATAGACACTCCCATATAGGCTGGATATATGTTTACCAGGTTTATGGCATATTATTGGATCTATCCCTTCAGTATTAGGTTTTGACCTTTACTGTCTCTTTTATGGCCTTCATTTTGATGTCTATTTTGTCAGTCATGAGTATTATTACCTCAGCCTTTTCTTATTTCTATTTGCATGAAAAAATTTTTTCCATCCCTTCACTCTCATCTTGTGTGACTCTTGTTCTGAAATGGGCCTCTTGTAGAAAACATATAATTCGATCACATTTTTGTATCCATTCAGCTACCCTATGTCTTTTGACTGGAGCATTTAATTCATTTACATTTAAGGTTATTATTAATAGGTACGTATTTATTGCCATTTTAATACCTTCTGTCTATGTTTCTCTCTTGTTCTATTTCTTCTTCTCATTAGAGCATTCCCTTTATCATTTCTGTGCTGGTTTGGTGGTGATAAATTCTTTTCACCATTTTGTTTGTTGGGAAAGGTTTTTATTTCTCAGTATATTTTGAATTATAAACTTATTTCAGATCCTTGCTTTCCCTTATCTTGGATACTGCATGGAATTCCCTTTTGTCCGGCAGAGTTTCTGATGAAAAATAAGCTGACAACCTAATGGGAGCTCCTTGATATGTAACAAATTGCTTTTGTCTTGCTTCCTTTCAGATTGTCTCTTTGTCTTTAATTTTGGGGATTTTAATTATGATGTGTCTGAGAGTGAGCCTGTTTGGGTTCTTCTTGCTTGGTATGATCTGTGCTTCTTGAACTTGTGTGACTTTTTCCTTCACTAGCTTTGGGAAGTTTTATGCCATTATGATTCACACACATTCTCTAGCCTTTGCATACTTTCTTCACTTTCTGGTACTCCTCTGATGTGAATATTGTTATCCTGTCTTCCTGCTTTTTTTTTAATTGATTTTTCTTTTTGGTTCTCTGATTGAGTGAATTTTTCCATTCTGTCTTCTAATTCATTGATCCAATCCTCACCTTTCCCTTATCTGCTATGCGTTCCTTCCACTGCATTATTTATTAGTGCCATCTCATTCTTGACTTCCAACTGGTCTTTCTTCATAGTTATGTCTTTTCTCATGCTGTTGAGCATCATTGCCATCATTATTCTGAACTCTACATCTGATAAATTTCTTATCTCCATTTGATTTAGCTCTTCTAAAGAATTCTCTTGTTCTTTCAGTAGGTGTTTGTCTTTTGTCTCCCAAATTTAGCTGCCTATTTCGGTTTGTGTCTATGGTTTAGGAAGATCTGCTATGAGTCCCAATCTCTAGTGCAGGATATTGTCAGATGCTCTTTGTGACTGGCCCTGAATATCCTGTTTGGAGCTATGAGTAACCTACAGCTTGTGGCTCCTACTGCTTGGTCTGGGTACCTTTGGAAATAACCAAGATGTGCACCAGGATCAGATTTCCTAGCCTAAGGCTCAGGAGGAGAACAGGGAAAGACACAAAGCCTCCAGGCATCTTCCTCTGCTTACAGTGTGATTGATATTCAGTCTTGATTTGCCTCAGGCTATTGACCACAAAGTGGGATGAGAGGTTTCCCAACAAGTCATTTGATCCCTCCACACCCAGGCAAAAACTGCCTGGATGGTAAAGGTCTGCTTGAGAAAGATGCCCTCTGCAGTGTGAGGGAATGACTCATCACGGAAAACTGTGGTTGCTGTCTTTCAACCTCTAACCACAGACCCCTCACACAGCTCTAGTACACTCTGCCCTCACTCTGTTGGATCCCACTGTGAGTGACTGCACATGAAATTTTGTGCATTAGCCCTTTAAGAAGGTGCCTGCATTTCCATCCATCTTTCACTGGCAAACAGAAACCCTGCTGCTTCTCACAGCCAAATAGTATGTGGGTACACTTGTCAGTTCTGGAACTCTGGGCTGAGGGTACAGCTTGGGGTTTAGATGCCAGGGTTCTCAGTGGGAACCCCCCACATCCTGAGATATGCCTCCAGAATTATTTCTGCTGGGAGCCTGGCCCAGCCTTTCACACATCTGCACTTCCTACCACTATATATGTGGTCTCCACTTTCCATTCTTGTTTACCAGCGTTCTCTCCAGCTAGACTTCAATTGATTATTCAGGATGGTGTTTCTACATTTCAGGTATAATTCCAGTTTGGTTATTTGGAGAGTGTCAGTGTACCTTCCACTTATTTTGAAAACCACCTCTGAATATTTTATTTTAAAATTTAACTCTGTACCAGTATTTTGAAAACCACCTCTGAATATTTTATTTTAAAATTTAACTCTGTACCAGTATAGTCTTAATTAATTTCATTTATTAAATTCATATTACTTTCTTAATTTTAGCAGGTCCCAAGCAGAATACTATACAGCCTACTAGGGTAAGTTAAAAATTCTTAAATGAATTGGGTCTGATTACTTGATGTTTTCAACTGAGGAATCATAACTGAGATATTAAAGCCTTTTGTAGTCTGTTTAGTGTAACATCAAATTAAGAGAACTTTGGATTCATTTCATAACCTTAGCATAATTGAGTCTAATTCTATTTAAAACCTATATTTGGTCATTTAGTAGCAATGGGATATAATAATTGATTCCTTTTGCTAATTCAGACTTCTCATACCCAGTATTGGAAAGTTAATGTGTAAGAATAATGATCATTATCTCTCCTGAAGGAAAACTGATTCAAATATATTGCCACACCTACTGAATTTATTTGATGTGCATGTACAAAACAGAATTTCAGGTATAAAATGATGGATAAATTTATTTTAAATTTATTATATTTAAAATAATCCTATCTAGTAAAGAGGGAATATGCTAATTGACCATCTCTAAGTCACAAAAATGGCTGCACCCACAGCTGAGGTTAAATTCCCATAAGGAGCTTAAGGAGCAATCAGCAGGTACATAAGGCTATGCCCTCCCCCACCTGGCAGGGCTTGACAGGAGACCTCAGGCTGCACCTCATGTCCCATTGCCAGGCCAGGGGACTTAAGGCCATGCCCTCTACCTGGTGAGGCTTGCCAGGGAACCTCAAGATGCACTTCCAGTCCTGATGCTGGGCTAGGGGAGCTCAGGCTGCTCCCCCTGCCCCAGCGCCATGCTGGGGGAACTTAGGCCATGCACCCCACCATGTAAAGCTTGAGAGGTACTTCAGGCAATTCCCTGCACCCTGGTGCCAGGCCAGGGGACCTCAGACCACAATGCCTGCCCAGTGGGGTTTGACAAGGGGACCTCAGGCCATGCCCCTCACTCCAGCACCTGGCCAGGAGACCTGAGGCTGCACCCCTCTGCCTTGCTGGGCTTGACAGGGGACCTCATGCTGTGCTCCCCACCCAGCAGGATTTGACTGGGGACCTCAAGTTCCACCCCCAGTGCTGGATTGGGAAAACTCAGGCCATGCTCCCACCCAGCAGGGCTTGACAGGGGACCTGAGGCTGCACCCCCTTCCTGGTGCTGGGCTAGGGTACCGGAGGTTGCGCCCCTCCACCTGGCAGGGCTTGATGGGGGATCTCAGGCCATGCTCCCCACCCAGCGAGACTTGACAGGGGATCTCAGGCTGTGTCGCCCACTTCTCATGGCTTGATAGAGGACCTTAAGGCATACAGCCAACCCTGGTCTAGCCTGGGGGCACTCAGGATATGGCCCCCATTCTGGCACTAGGCCAAGGGACCCGAGGCTATGTCTCCTGCCCAGTAGAGCTTGACAAGAGTGGGACTGGCCGGGTCTGGATCTAGCCCAACTGGGGGGATGGCTGGCCAGGTCTGGGTCTCATGCGATTTTGAGGCACATGTGAGTGGGCAGGGAATTGACTCTGGGTCCCATAGTGTGCCCCAGACCCTGACAGGAGGAAGGTTTTCATATACACTTTACTAATTTTCTTTCATCTTTGACACTTCTATTATATAGAAAGGGCAAATAGCAATATTAAATTGTTTCCTATAATTAATCCCCTTTTAATGTGCACAAATTTCATGGACCAGGTCACTAGTTTATAAAATAAATGTAAATATTGCTTAAATTATATGTTCTGAATTATTATTCATTTCCCACGTTTTATAAGATTTTCCTTCCTCCAATCTGTACTATTGTTTTCACTATATCTTGCCTATCTTATTAAGCAAGCTGAGAAAATTCTAAGAAAAGGAGTAAATTTAGGAGATAAACTGAGAGAAATAAATGAGGGAGGCTTAAAAGAAAATCTTTATAAAGAGAGATTTGTCATGGTGACAGGCACAAAAGCTACTTTACGCAAATAAGACATGGAAAGTCCTATATTATACTCATCTTCCCATAATGGATTTAATGATAGCTGTACCTGCAATGGCACAGGTGAGACTCCTGTGTGGCAGGAAGTGGGGATTGCATATGCTGCTAATTATGAAAAGCCTCAACAGACATGCCTGAAAGGCAAGGGGGAGCAGGGATGCTCTAGCATGAGTGTTTATTCTCAGACGGGAGCCATAGCTACATGGTCCAAAGACACAGCAGTTTTTCTTGTGCTTCTGTTAGAGATTATCCAGCCATTAGATCCTTAAATCTTAACACATTTTCTTTTCATGACTTACAAATAATTGTTTTGCTCTCATCTCTTGTTTAACTGTGTTACTTACTATGTTGCAATTTATTTTGGACTTTAATAAATTTTTCAAGAAGTTTGGTTTTCTTGAACTGAGAGGGACTAGGTGGCATAGCAAATTCTGCACAGAAAAAGAATGTTCAGAATAAGACACTTCTTAAACTATTAGTGAAACTTGGCAAGCTTTTCTTTTTAACCTTTATTGCTTTGGTTCTAGACTACAGGATTCACTATTTACTACATAGTTTAAATGTTAGCATATAAAAATTTTAGTATGAAAGACATGAAATAGATTCAATTTTTGTATAAACACTAATGGGCTGGTGCAAGAAATTCATGCACATTAGAAGGGAATTAATTAGAGGAAATATTTTAATATATTTAGCTCCTTCTCTATAATAGAAGTGTCAGAGTTTAAAGAAAATTAGTAAAATGTATATGAAAACCTCTCTCCTGTCAGAGTCTGGGTCATACTGTGGGACCCCAAATCAAGTCCCTGCCTACCTGTGTGCACCTCAACATTGCACAAAATCCATAATGTGCCAGCCCCACCCTGTCAAGCTCTGTGGGGCAACGAGCACAGCCTCAGAAACCCCGGCCTAGTGCCAGGCAGAGGGTTCAGCCTCAGGTCGCTTGTGAAGCCCCACAGGGCAGAGCACAGCCTCAGGTCCCCTGGCATAGTCTCAGGTTCACCAGCCCAGCCCCAGGCTGGGTACATGGCCTCAGGTCCTCTGGTCTGGCCTCAGGTCCCATGCTCCAGTGAGGGCATGAGGGTGTGAGAGTGTGATGACTATTTGCATATTAGCTCTTTATTATATAAGATATTTGAAATATTTTCCCAAATGCTAGAGGAACCCCTTAATAGTATGTGATCATGTCACATTGTATATATTTCTTGATCCATTACCACATCATAATTTCAGTTAGTCATCAAATCAGTTAGAATGTATTATCTATGCCTTGGGGAAAATCTAGTGTTTTGTTTTTTACTATCTTGACCTCTCTTTTTATTTTTAATGTTATTCAAGATATAAAAGTTTTGCTATAATGTTCTCACCTCTGAGAAAAATGCACTCTCTGCTTCTCCAAGTAGTTGCAGACATTAACAAGTGTTATTGGGCGAGGAGACTACTGCTTTCTTATAGTGTACAATATGAAGTTCTGTAGCACCTCCAGTAGAGAAGAATCTCAATTATTCAAAATTTTTTATCTATAAATTTTAAGAGGATACAGTTGCTCACTGTGGAGTGAGACCAAAACATTTTACTTTCTCCCTAAATCTAGATCTATGTTCTCAACTAACTGTTTCCTTTGTGAGGGCTGTGGGTATGATCCACAGAAAGGCATTGTAATCAAATGTGTTAAAATGTATTTGTATTTATAGCTGTGGAATAGTTGGCATGATATTAGTACCTAGATGTTTATTTAGAAACTAGAGGCACAGTGCATGAAATTCCTGAGAAGGGCTTGGCCCCCACAGCCGCAGCTTCATCCAGAAGGTCATCTGGAAAAATGTCCAGAAGGTTTTTCAGCTGTCTGGTCTAATTAGCATATTATGCTTTTATTATTATAGATTATTTTTAAATCGTAGAACCTTACAAATTGCTTGCTTGGCTTGTTTCTGATTCTTGGCATTTTAAGAATTGAAAGGAATATGAATGATGGTAAGTATAAAAAGCACACACAATTATAGATTGGTTAAAATATGGACATTGAAAAGAAATAAAATTGCTTCTTGGAAACATGATGTTTTAAAAAAAAAAGTTCATTGTCAAAGCATAAAGGTTTACATGTCTTGATTTATAAAACTTACATCTACTCTGATAAAATTGCACCACTAGTCATATAAAAGCTGTAGGATGTCACCCATCAGTTCTCCAGTTGTACTGCTCACAGTAAAGAAAGCTACTGCTTTGTAAAAACACCTTTCTGATGCAGTGACTGTAAAATGGTTTTTGTGTGACACATAGATAATCTGGCACAAATCTTTATAATCTTGACAGTGTTCCTTTTGTGCTTGTGTTGGTGATTTTGTTGCACTTAAGCCATGGGAGCTTAATATCTCTGGTTTTCCACAAAGGAACTTGGATCTAGCTTTTAGGGAAAGGACTTAGTTAGAGGGAGAAAGAGGCTGGCTGGTATGGCTCAGTGAATGAGCTTTGAACCAGGAACCAAGAAGTGACTGGTTCAATTCCTGTTCAGGGCACAGACCTGTTGTGGGCCCAATCCCCAGTGGGGAGCATGTAGGAGGCAGCCAATTGAGGATGTTTCTATTCATTAATGTTTCTGTCTCTTTGTACTCCCTGCCTCTCTTTCTGGGGATCAACAACAACAAAATACTTAAAAATAAAACAACTCTTCTCTGTCCTCTTTTATAAATAAATAAATAAACAAACAAACAAATAACAAGTTAGAAAAATGTTTGGCCACTCCAAATTTTGCTCCTTTTTTTGTGGGGGATGTGCGGGGGGGCACTTTGGAGTAACAATTTAAAAATTTATTTAATATTTTAAACACACACATTTGTTGAAGAGGTCAGAGATATTGAATGCTGTAAGTATTTAGCTCTGTTTTCACTTTTAATGTGTTTTTACCTTGTCAAAAACTTCTTCATTCATTTGGCATTTACTGTCATGACTTGGTCATGCAAATAGTTCACTTTCCATTTTACTGTTTTAAAGTCTGTGACTACCTGTCACCTTTCTAGCAGAAGTGCAGCATTAACTCAAGAGTCTGTATTCTACTGTACAATTAAAGTTTGCATAAGAGTAAAATCACACCGAATTTCTGTTGGTGGGTTAAGTTTAAAATAATGTTTAGACTGTGTTCAACAATGAGACAAGAATGTGTTCAAGAATGATCCCACTTTTGTAGCTATGTGTCACAGCCTTTATTACAAACATGCACATTTTATTATACTAACTATTGCCCTCCAAAAATATCATAGTTATTAGGAATAAACAAAATTGTTATTAATAAAAAAAACTAGTGCTTGGAATTGTGGCATGGTTTGCCCATGTTTTCATTCTGGTGTCCTACTTTTGAATTTTTTTCCCTTTTCTATTGTGACATCATTCTTCTTTAGTTCATTAGAGTAATGAAACTCCTTTTCTTCATGGTCAGAATACCAGTTATAAGAACCTTGAATGCCACTTTCTTTGTTAATTTCTCTTACGAAGTGACTTTTTTGAACAACTGTATTTGAAGATAAAGCAGTTTTTGTTTGTCCATAGCATGTCTATACTGATAAATGTGTAATATCCTATTTAGACCGGACAGCCAAACAACCTTCCAGATGTCATTCTGGATGTCCTTCGAGACAAAGCCACATGGTGGAGGCCAAGGCAGAGGTGGTTAGGCAGAATCAGGCAGGCAGTGAAGCAGATAGGGGCAAGCAGGCAGGCAAGGAATCAGTTAGGGGGCGATCAGGCTAGCAGGCAGAGGTGGTAGGGGTGATCAGGCCATCAAGGGAGCAATTAAGGGCAATCAGGCTGGCAGGCAGTGGTGATTAGGGATAATCAGGCAGGGAGGCAGAAGTGGTTAGGAGTTATCAGGCCAGAAGGCAGAGATAGTTAGGGGCAATAAGGCTGGCAGACAGTGGCAGTTAAGAGTTCAGGCATTCAGGGGACCAGTTAGGGGCATCAGGCTGGCAGGCAGAGGCAATTAGGGGCAATCATGCAGGTAGGCAGAGGTGTTAGGAGGGGTCAGGTATGCAGGCAGATATGTGAGTGGTTAAGAGCCAGCAGTCCCAGATTGGAGAGGGTGCAGGCTGGGCTGAGGGACCCCTTGCCCCCGTGCATAAATTTTGTGCCCTGGGCCTGTAGTGAAATGTATACTGACCTTTGAAATGTCCTTAATTGTGCTAATATTTAGCTGTTCAGAATTTGTCGGTTAATTTTAACTGTCTGTCTGGTAGGATCATTAAGCTGATAACTATCAAACAGGATGATGCTCACAGTGTGTCTGCCTTATCCATGAGTGAGGTTCAAAGTACCCTCCTTGGGACCATTTTCTCTTTCATTTATGCCTAATCACATGTTTGTTTCACTTACATTAGATGAAGTATGGAAATCTAAAGTGAACATGATGGAATAGTATTTTATATTCTATGAACAGTGCCTTTTCCTTTGCAAAATCAGCATGCCTTGGTTTGTCCTTAGTTAACCCAGCAAAGAAAGTAATCAGACTTGGTTGATACTTACTCTCATTTGGCATTGCCCTTTCCCTTTCTGCCATGAAAATGGCTAATGATCTGCCTGCCTTATATCTGTGACCTTTGCAAACCTAAGCTTAATTACTTTATTTTTGGATATCATATATCTGAAATAATTGCAAATTTTAAGATAAATCAGCTTGTTAATTCATAGAAAATAGACACATAGTAACTAAATGTTTATTTTTTAATTTTTTAGGATAAATTAATAGAAGAGATGAACTCTGACTTGCCGAGTACTAAGATGTGAAAGGAATATACTTATGTTTAAGAAACTTGGCCTTGACTCACTCACTGTTCAAGAGAAGAAAACAAGGAAAAGGACTCTCATCTATGAGAAAGTAAATCAATTGAGTTTTAAATGGATATTACAGTTAAGTATCTACATAAAACATTTGTAATCTAGTTAATAAAAGTTTTATGATCTATGTTGTGTGACCAATTGAGATGCAGGTTTTTATCATTATTTTTCTTCAATTAGGGGCAAAAGTAGAGTGGGCAGCTTCCAAGAATGACACCTTTCAGACTCTAGGATCTGTTGACTCTAGGTCACAAGTGTAAATTGGTTGAAGATGAAAAATACCTGCCACTAATCTGGTGGTTACCCAGAGATGTCACTGAAAAACAATGGCTTCCATGGAACCTCAGGAAACTCAGGTTCACAGTCACTTTGGCAGTTATGGTGTTAGCTGAATGATGTGTCTGCCACTTCTAGGTCAAGGAAATAATAAATTAAGAACAGACAGGAATTTAGTTGGAAACATTTGTGTGTTGCTTTTGTGGGATGTGATACTCTTGGAGATCATGGGGTTCATTCTTAGGGTTGCCATTCACACATTCTTCCTTCAACAAATTTAGAGTGATTTTTAAAATATATTGATTTCAGAGAGGAAATGAGAGGAAAAGATAGAAATAATGATGAGAGAATCATTGATAAGCTGCCTCCAGCACACTCCCCACTAGGCATCGAGCCTGCAAAGTAGACATGTGCCCTTGACCAGAATGGAACCTGGCACTGTCCAGTCCACTCAATGATAGTCTATCCACTGATCCAAACCAGCTAGGGCACATTTAGGGTAATTTTACAAATGGATATATTTTTCTTTTATTCACACAACCTTTCAACCCTGTCTTGTCCTCCTGTTGTTTGCTTCTGCTGTGCAAGATGTAGCACCTTTTCTCCTCTTTGAACATGGTTCTGTGACATGGTAGCATCATTGCAGAAAGGAGCCAGACTTGTTCTCAGAGAATGTGTTCACACGTTTCAGCAAAAGTAGCGATGGCTGTAGCATATGTATTCCCTTCCTTGGATTTGAAGGCCCAGCCTATAGTGTTTCTTCACTTCTTTTCTGATCTGGGCATGAAAAACCCAGATGGAAGTTTAACCTATGTGCCCCCTGCATGACAACAAAGTGTGTGTTACTGTCAGGATAATAGACCAGCCCTCAAAAGGAGTTTCTATTGCTACTGTATCTGTGTTGAATGACATACACTCATCATCTTCCTCCTGTGTCCAGCCTCATATTCCCTTGACTCCATGATTGAAAAGTAAAGGAACACCTCCATTTTCTATGCCATTAGAAGAAAATTAATGTTCTGACTATGTGGTCACCTGGAGAATGTTTAGGTTATTAGTACTCGTTTTCCTCCTTTGTGGGTGTGTATTTGTATGTGCACATGTATAAGACAGGCACATGTTTCTTCTACACAAACAACAGTGGGGTATCTACAGGGGAGCAAATGCTAAGCCATGCTTTTAGCAAAAACATTTAAAAACAGCCTTTTTGGATCTGTTGACACAGATTATATTTAAGGAGAATATTTGATCACTGAAAACTTTTAAAACATCTAGATAGTTGATAAGTCTTTTGACTGCTCAGCAATACCTTCTAAAAATACTAGTGATTCTGCTTGCTTGTTTAATATTAAGACATTACTATTCGTAGTCATATTATAAATAGTTATTTCTCAGTCCACTGAATGTTCCCATGTGCCCCTTTAATGTCAAATTGATTGTCATATTTCATGTTGGATCAAGTGGTTTGTCCAGAGCAAACCAGAATTTATGACATGTGATGCTTCTCAGAAAACCGAACACACTATGAAGACAGCACTTCTTGGAAACAAACAAACAAATTTTTCCCTATTTGTGTTGCTGTCCAAAATACTATATTATGTGGAGGGAGCTATATTCCTTCATATAACTTGCATGGCTCCTGCTGCTCTTTTTTTCTGAAAATATTTATATTTCATGAATATTGTTTGTTACTTTAGAAAACAATTTCAGTGAAAGGAGAGAAAAAGCAAAGGGACTTGAAAAAGATCCAAACTCTTATTCTCTATCAAGAAAACTTTTTTATACACTAACATTTTACCTTTTAATATGAGGTAAGCTCTCCTTTATTTGGGGTTCAACTGGTACTTATCCATCCTTTGTGTTCTCTTTAATGCTGCCTCTCTTTGGAGGCATTCACTGCATGAGACAAGGCAGAGAGGTGGCAGGATAAATGCCAGGTGAAAGCAAGTCTTGTTCTGAGTAGTTTTCAGCTTCTCTGGAAAAGGAACCACAGCAGCAGCATCCCTCTTGCTTGGACACATTGGACCAGTTCATTCTCATGTAATCAGACTTGTCATTGCTCCCAACTTTCTGTCGCACCTATCTCAAGTAGCTAGCAATGTTTTGGGCACCATATATCTGTTCCCCCCCCCCCAATCTGCTTTTTATTCCATGTTCTCATTTTTGCCATTAATTCTTTTGTCCAATTTTATTTATTGTACTAGCAGCCTGGTGAATAAAATTTGTGCACAGGTATGGGGATGGAGTGAGACAAGAGGATGGTGGTCCCTCAGCCAAGCCTGCACTCTCTCCAATTGGAGACCCTTTGGGTGATGTATGATGCCGGTTTTTGCCCAATCCCTCCCTATTGGATCAGACCTCAACCCGCAGTCAGACATCTCTATTACAATTCAGACTGCTGGCTCCCAACCGCCCGCCTGCCTGCCACCCTGATCACTCCCTAACCTTTCCCCTGCCAGCCTGATCAATGCCTAAGTGCTTCCCTGCCAGCCAATTGCCCATAACTACCCTCCCCTGCCAACTTGGTCACCCCTAAATGCCCTCCCCTTCAGGCCTTTCCCCCCACTACTGCCCTCCCCCGTAGGCCTGATCACCCCCAACTGACCTCCCCTGTAAGCTTGGTTCCCCCAACTGTCTTCCCCTAAAGACCTATTCCCTCACAACTGCCCTCCTGTGCTGGCCTGATTTCCCACAACTGCCCTCCCCTGCTGGCCATCTTGTGGCAGCCATTTTTGACCACATGGTGACAACCATCTTTGTGTTGGAGTGACAGTCAATTTGCAAATTATGTCTATATTAAACAGGATGTCCTCAGAGTGATGCCCATTTGTCATTTTTGCATCAACTGTTTCAACCTTTCTGGCCAAATCAAATTTTCCTTCTGCCTCAAAACATTATCTTTCAGCCTTTCCTTCCCCATTTCTCTAAATTGATTTGAAAATTCTACACAGTAGGAATTCCTACCCCCCCTTCTTTTCCCTTCAATGTCTTACATACATTAGATATTCAGTATATATTTGATGGTTGAGAGTTGGTTGTATATAGATGTCCCACTATTTTTAATAGGGTGAGCAAGTAAATTGTAGGACAAATTTCACATACTCTGAAAACCTTCAGAAGTGCTGATTTTTCACCTTGAAATCCCAGGTTAATTCTGTTTAAAATTTCCAAGAATGTCAGAATTAAATAACGAAACTAGCCCGTAATCAGAATTATTGATCTTTTCAGGATGTTGCAGTCACTTTAGTAAGTAACCAAACAAATTATGGTAAACTGATGAGTTTATTCCTTCATCTCAATAATAATTATGCTCTATTCCACCTCTAGATTTCTCTTGTCCCAAAGTGAGTATTCAAAAATGCACATCTGCTATGTTACATATAGAAATACATCTCCTTTATTTACCTGTCCTTGGAAACTAGAGAAATGATTGTTGGGCAACCCTTTATCTTTTTATGATGTTTTATTTGATGGTATGTTCATTAAGTTTTACATGTGCTATATTTTCAAAATCACTAACTCCCACTGAGGTCCTTTGTGAGTTTCCCTGGCTAAAAGGGATAATCCAGGTACCTTTCAAGAGATGAGCAGTGAATGGGTATTTCCCTGGCTTTGGTTTTTGACAGCTCTTACTTATCATTTAAAACCAGTTTTCCCATAAATTTATCTTTTAGAAAATAAAAAAGAGAGAGAACATTTGTAATAAGCTTATCTGTAAAGCAACATCCGTGGAATCTTAGATGTGTTGTTATTAGGGTTGGTGAGAAAGGAACACATTTATTTTTTTTTATTTAAGTTGAGCATTATTTACATAAGCCATCATTGAAAATTAGATCCCACACCAGATGAATGTTAATTAACAATCTAAATAAAGAAAACTCCAGTGTTGCTATGTACAAGATCCTCTCTTGGGGGCTTTTTTCCATAGCAATTAAAGGTGTGCTACTTATCAGTAGCCATTTTCCAAAGTGATTTAAAGACCAAAGTTGTTTTATAGCTGTGTTACCATTAAAGGTGTTTTTTATCTGTATTAAATCAATTATCACTGTTGAATCTTTGAATATCTGCAATCTTTGCCAAGTACTTTTTTATTTAAAAAAATATAACTTTGTAAATATTACCCTGTAATATTACATATACTTAATAAAACATTTTAAGCTATTTTGTTGGGCTATTTCTATTGTTACTACAGAAGATCACAGCACATTTCTGAAACATTTTGTTTATGAATGCTTTTTTAAGTCAATAATAAAAATGGTCACTTAAAATGTTAATTTATAAATTATTTTTAAAGTATAATATACAACAAGGGCACTCTTAGTTGGAGCAAAAGTTTTTTTAAGTATTTTATTTTATTTTATGTTAATATATTTTATTGCTCTGGGGCTCTCTGATCCAGGGGCAATTTGACAGATTTTAGGCAGAAAAAGGACAGGCCATTCATATGCAAAAGCCAATGTGCACAGCTTTGGTGGGGTTGTAATTGGGTGGTGCAGGGTCTTTGGGTATCAGCAGGGTGGAGCAAACAGCAATGTCTGCCAGTAAGCCCTGCACAAGGGAGGTCCCAGGTCTCCATGTCCTGCAACCTCATGCAGGAACAATGATCAAGCACCTCTGAGAGAAAGCCACCCTCAGGTTCCTGTCCCAATGCCAGACAGTCCAGTTTCTGCCCATATTTGTCTGGGTCCCCCAGATCTTGCCCAGTACTGGAGTTTAGAGCAGCTGGAGCTTGTATCTCCCTCCTGATTAAAAGTGCAGCACACCCAGGTGCCAGCACTTTCTGTGCCTCCACACCTCTTACCAGTCTCACTAAACTTTCTTCACCTCTCTAGTTGTGGAACTTGCACTCAAACAGTTTTCCCATGGTTCTGTGTGGTAATTGTTCTGCTTTTTAGTTGTAACTGTGATGTGGTTGTGAGAGGCAGCAAGTATAGGTGTTTACATATGCTGCCATCTTGGTTCTTCTGACTTTTCCTTTTAACCAAAGGAAAAAAAAGAATGGATGTGTATCACTAGCAGTCTGGGACTTGGCCCAGTAGCTTATCACAAGTTAAGCATTTCTTTGCAGTCTGATATTAATTTTATCTTTAAAATTGCATGATAAAATTCCACTTTCCTCATTAAGAGATCTATACTAATTTTTTGCATAAAATTAATGTTTAATCTTTGATTAAAGTGAACAACTGAGGAAGCTATGCCACATTTTCCCCCAGTTGCTTCCCATAGTTCCTGGCTGGGTGATGTAATTCTCTGAAATATGGCCTTCTTTTGAGAAAAATAGTCATACAATAAACTAACATTACTTAAGGTTAGCTGAGGGACTGTTTCCTGAAGATTTCAACAAATACAGTGATTTTAGGGAGATACAAATGTGTGTGTTATATGTGTGTGAGAAAGAGAGTGAGGAAGGCCTAGAAAGCAGGAAATTCATTCCACCTGTGACTTTGATTATAATATTTAATCCCCTTTCAATAATAAAATAAGTATGTTAATACATTACACAGCCTGGATAACCATGGAGCTCCTCCTCCACACCCTCAGAAATCCACTGGAGTATGGCGAGTGGACACATCTGTATGGAATGATACCTGTTAAAATACACATTTTTGGTTTTTTAAATTTTTTAAATTGATTTCATAGAGACAGGGAGAGGGAGAGATAGAAACATCAATGATCAGAATCATTGATCAAATGTCTCCTTCATGCCTCCTACTGGGGATTGATCCTACAACCCAGGCTTGTGCCCTGACCTGGAATGCAACTGTGACCTCCTGGTTAATAGGCTGACCACTCAACCACTGAGCCACACCAGCTGGGCCAATACATGTTTTTTAAAACCACTTTATTTATGATTGGTATAAAAAACATTTTACATATATATATATAAATATATATATATATATATATATATATATATATATATATATGACCTGATGAGTTTAGAGATAAGTATACATCTGTGAAACCATCGCCTCATCCATGCCATAAACGCATCTATCACATGCAAAAGTTTCCTTCTGTCCTTTTATTTATTACTGACTTGTAATAGGAACTGTTAACATAAGATCTTCCCTCTTAGCAAATTCTAAAGTATACAATACAGGATTGTTAATTACAAGCAGTTTGCTATTGAGCATATCTCTAGGACTTACTCATTTTGTGTAACCAAAACTTTTCACCATTTGACTAATACCTCTCCCCCAGTCTCAGCCACCACAAATCTACTCTTTGTCCCTATGAAATTGACTCATTCAGATTTCTCATATGAGTGGTATTATGTATCATTTGTCCTTCTGTGTCTGGCTTATTTTAGTTAGCATAATATCCTCAAGGTTCACCCATGTTGTTGAAAATGGCAGGTGTTCCTTCTCTTTAAAGTTGAAAATATTTTATATGTCTATATTAAATATTCTGTTTTTTTTACTTATAATTTTTTATCTTTATTGGTCAGTTTATTAATTACATTGTTCCCCTTTTTTATCCTCCTATAGCTCCCCTCCACCCTGTACCCATCCCACCTTCTGCCCTCACCTCCCCCTCCCCACTGTCCTCTCCCATTGTTGCAAGATTTTTGTCTAGTCTCTTGCTGTACTTCCCACACCCCTTTTCTCCCCAAGAATTGTCAGTCCATTCCCTCTCTATGTCCATGATTCTATTATATTCACCAGTTTATCCTGTTCATCAGATTATTAATTCACTTGATTGTTAGATTCATTTGTTGATGGATGTGTATTTGTTGTTCATAATTTATATTTTTACCTTTTTCTTCTTCCTCTTCTTAAAGAATATCTTTCAGCATTTCATATAATATTGGTTTGGTGGTGATGAACTCCTTTAGCCTTTTCTTATCTGTGAAGCACTTTAATCTGATCTTCAATTCTGAATGATAGCTTTGCTGGATAGAGTAATCTTGGTTGTAGATTCTTGTTATTCATGTCTTTGAATATTTCTTGCCACTCCCGTCTGGCCTGCATCATTTCTGTTGAGAAATCCGCTGACAATCATCTGAGTGCTCCCTTATAGATAACTAACTGTTTTTCTCTTGCTGCTTTATATATATATAATTAATATATATAATTGATTTTTTTACAGAGACAAATGGAGAGGGATAGAAAGTTAGAAACATCAATGAGAGAGAAACATCGACCAGCTGCCTCCTGCACACCTGCTGGGGATGTGCCCACAACCAAGGTACATGCCCTTGACCAGAATCAAATCTGGGACCTTTCAGTCCGCAGGCCAACGCTCTATCCACTGAGCCAAACCGGTTTCGGCTCTTGCTGCTTTTAATATTCTCTCTTTATCTTTTGCTCTTGGCACTTTAATTATGATGTGTCTTGGTGTGGTCCTTTTTAGATTCCTATATTTTGGGGTTCTGTGTACTTCTTGGGCTTTTAAGTCAGTTTCTTTCACCAGGGGGGGAAGTTTTCAGTCACTATTTCTTCAAGTACGTTTTCCTTACCTTGCTCTCTCTCTTTTTCTGACACCCCAATAATTCGGATGTTGGTATGCTTGAGATTGTCCCAGAGGCCCCTTACACTATCTTCAATTTTTTGGATTCTTCTGGTTTCTTTTGGTTTCTTGCTTTTTCAGCTGAGTGGATTTTGCTTCTTTGTATTTCCAATCTTTGACTTGGATCTTGCGGTCCTCTGGACTGCTTTTAGGACTTTGTATAATATTTTTTATTTCAGTCAGTGTATGCTTGATTTCTGTTGGTCCTTTTTCCTATCTTTGAGGGTCTCGTACATATCCTGTAGGTCTTGTTCATTTCCTGGTAGGTCTCATTCATTTCCTTGTAGGTCTCATTCATTTCCTCGTAAGTCTTATTCATTTCCTCATTTGTCTTGTTCATTTCCTCATAGTTCTCATTAAGTTCATTGGCATTTTCTAGGAGCCTCTTGAAAAGCCTTATAACCGTGGTTTTGAACTCTATGTCTAGTCATCTTTTTTCCTCCATTTCTTTCACACCTGATTTCTTTCCATATCTCTGCATGGTGGCTGCTTTATGTGATAGATGTCCTCTAACGGACAGTGGCTCAGCCTCCCCAGTTACCTGAGGTGGGTACTCTTACTGCAATCCTTTATGGGTTATACAGTATTTTTGGATTTAAGTCCAGCTTGTTTTTGTTAGCCTTAGGAGGGTTTGACCTCCAGGCCAATTGGCTGTGAAGGGAAACTGTGTTCAGGTTGGACTGGCGGAATCTCTGAGCTGAGCAGGCAGTGTCAGCGTCAGCTATGCCCTATGTGGAGCGCCGGTCTCTGTTGGGTGAAAATGGCAGCAGGCACCTCCAAGAGAAAGCTGCTAGTCTCTACCCCTTGCCAGACAACCCTGCCTCTCCCCAAATGAGTCTGCACACCCAAAGTCTCGCCCAGGGTTGTAAAACAAAGCAGTCTGTTGGTCTCCCGAACCAGGGGAAGTCACCAGGTCGCCAGTCTCGCATCTGTGCTGTCGTTCACTTTATGTGCGCAAACTGCTGTTCCAAGCAACCCAGATTCTTCTCAGACTAGGAGACCTCTTCCGTGCCCAGCTTCCAGGGTGTGTACCCCAGACCTCAGACCTTTCCTGGCATTGGAGAATCTGTGCAACGAGGCGTCTCTACCCTCCCCATTGGAGAAATCCTGCCGGGATTGCTGCTGCCAGCCCTACAGCCAGCGCGCGCCCCACGGCTCCTTACCTCTGGCTCCACACGTATCTTCAAGGCTGCACCCCGCCACTCTTCTGAGTCTCAGTGTCCCATCTTTACTTTTATTTGTGGAATTTTCACTCGGCCAGCTTTTCGGTGATTCTGGATGATGTTTGTCTTGTTGTTATGTTGTAGTTTTGGAATTGTTGCGTGGGGCAGCATAATAGGTGTTTACCTATGCTTCCATCTTGGTTCTTCTGCCTATATTACATATTCTTTACTCATTTACCTGTCCCTGCACAAAGGAGTTGCTTCTACGAATAATGCTGAAATGAATATGGGAGTACACATATCTCTTTCAGATTCTGATCTTTATTCCTTTGAACATACACCCAGAAGTGGAACTGCTGGACCATACAGCATTCTATTCTTAACAGTTTGAGGAACCACCCAGCTATTTTCCATAATGGCTTCACACATTTACATTCCTCCCCACACTGTACAGGATTCCTTTTTCTTTACAATGTAGCACACTCTTAATAAAAGTCCTCACACCGAAGTCCAATTGGATGACTTTCTGTGTTTTGATAGAAGAAATTCCTTGAATTAATTTACCTAAAAGCCAATTTTCCAGCTTGCATTTCTTCCTCTGCTATCTATGTTAGCCAATTGCATCACTATTCAACATTGCTCTAACCAGAAGCTTGCAAGTCATCCCTGATCCTCCCTCGCCTTCACCACTCACATTCAATCCGTTATGAAGTCACAAGAAATCTAACTCCAAAACACCAAGCCTGTCTTCTTCTCTTCACTCTATTGTGGCTTCCTCAGTTCCTCTTCATTATTTCTATATTTAAGCAATATAATTGGAAAAGTCTTCTCACAGAACTCTCTGTTCCTTGTGCCCAGCAGAGGTGTCCACATGGTGGCAGAGACCTAACATCTCATGTTCTACTTTAAATCTTTTCAACGCTCTCTGTTCCATACAAAATTAAGTTCAAATAGAGTGAACTAGGTACTGCCTGCTCTGACCCTGCCCCCTTCTTCAACACACAATATGTTGTACTCTGATTATACCAAGTGACTAGGTATTTCCAGAAAAGGTCTCCAGGCCTCTGTACATTCATCCATGGAATTTCCAAAGTCTAAGACTTTGCTCTTCAAAGTATGTTCTGTGCATGGACCAGCAACATCAGCATCACCTGACTGCTCATTAGAAATGTAGGCTTGCAGGCCTCACCCCAGGCCTAATAAGTCAAAATCCACATTTTCACAAAACCCTCCAGTGATTCTTGCACAAATTAAAATTTTAGAGTACAATAGATCCTCACTTAACGTCATTCATAGGTTCTGAGTCTTTAAGCAAAAATCATGTATAACAGAACCAGTGTTACCATAGGATAATTGATACAAGAGCCAAATCTGTACTGCATCTCATTGATGTTATCCCTGTTATTCGAGGACCGGCTGTGCTGCCTACAATGCTCTTTCCACCTACTTTGCCCATCTCACTGGGCCTTAGAGACTCAATGTTTTCTGCATATATATTTTTTAAATGTAACCTGTTCTTTACTACACTGAAATAAATGTCAAGGATAATATATCTACACTCATAACTTTAAAAAAATCCAATATAATATCCTAATTGTAGTAATAACAAAGGCAAGTATTATGAATAAAATGTGTACTGTATTTCTGTATGAAAATGCTTAGAGAAACTGCTCCCAAAGACATTACAAAGTAATGAAATGTTTACCTAGAACACTGGGCATTGACAGATATAAATAAAGATCAGTTTAGGGATATTGTGTTGGTGACACAAATACCAAGAGCAATGACACAGCCAGTGATAAGACTTTTCAAGACAGTGAATGACTCTTGGCCATGTTCCAGAGAGAGCAAAACACAGTCTTCCTTTGGCTCATAAGGGATTCATATTCCTGCAAAATGCATGCTTTATTAATGCTGTGGAAAGCATGTTTGTGCTTATATGTAACAACAGTTGAGATGGGGCTCAGATCTTTCTAATCATCAGATTTTCACCTACATAAATGTCTGGAGGGACACTCAAATATTAACTTGGATCCAAGAGACTCTTTGATGTATCAACTAAGCCATGCATAGCGGGACATCTAGAACCTTTGGCCTCCATTCAGTAAATGCCAGAACTATCTTCTCATCAACCACCAGGAATGCTCCAAGGATTTCCAAACTCCCAGGAGGGGCACTACCTTAAAGGAAGCATTAAGTGGGTCTGCCTGACCCACTTAATGCTTCCTTCAAGCTGTAATTTACACAGCTACCCTCTTCATCCCCAGTGCTTCCCTGGATTTTCCTTCCATGGTGCCCTCTTACTTTCCCTGAAGCTAGTTCTGATTCTGTCCATGGAATTGAAGGAGGGCAGGTTTGAAGGGAAGGACTGTATCTTAATTACCTTCTTACCTTGCAAGGGTATCACACAGTCTGAAACTGAGTACATCTTCAATAAAGCTTTTTGCACAAATGACTTAAAATAATAATAATTAAAAATAAAACAAACAACTCTGAGAGCTTGTAGATTAGTGATATTGTCACCCATTATAGCTTCCTACTTTGCATAGGAAGAAAACATGATAAATATGAACAACATTTGGAAATCTTTCTTTTTTCTTTGTTATAACCACAAACATTTCTGCACCATCCTTATTCTTTCATTTGGTGCATTCAGGGCCAATTTCTTTTGTGCACTGAGCAGCACATTCATTTGAATAATTCACGTGTGTCAGTACAAAGAGCAAAGTGCATAACTTGGTATATTTAAACCTGATGTTAAGTCTCTCCTGACACCAAGGGAAGGAGTGATTAATTTTGACCAGGGGGTTTGGAAGCACATCTTCTACATATAATAGTTCAAAGGATCACATATTGGGACTCTAGTATAAAGTCAGTATGAAGAAATATGTGATTGATTTATTAATGGCACTTAAAAAAAGAACTATCAACTATTTTCTCTAATCATCTGTTTCTCTTTGTCTCAGAAATCACTAAAAAGAAAATTTTTTAAAGGTCTGACTAGTGTAACTCAGTGGTTGAGTGGTAATTTATGAACCAGGAATGAGATTAGGGTTCAATTCCAGGTCAGGGCACATGCCTGGGTTTCTGGCTTCATCCCAGTAAGGGGCATGCAGGAGGCAGCCAGTCAATGATTCTCTTTTATCATTAATGTTTCTATCTCTCTCCTTCTCCCTTTCTCTTTGAAATCAATAAAAATATATTCAAAAATATAACAAAGCAAAACACAAAAAAACAGAAGGTGAGCATTTTCCCGAAGGGTTTTGGTATGGATGGGTAAATTATTTCCCCTTTGCTACATGACTTTGGGTACTTTTGTAGGTCTTAGGTCAACTGTTAAAACTGGCCTTCTCAATGACACCACATGATCAGAGTCCTCTTGTCAAATAGGCAACGTGAAATTAATGTCAGTGGATTTTCCATCCACTGATAGTGAGTTTGGTACTTCGCTCTGAGGAAATTTACTACTAAGAATATACTTCTTTAGAACTAATGGTAAATAGAATAAGTACTAAATATATTTGTACTTTTGGGGGGAGTGGTTGTTGTGGGGATGGCAGTAAAAAATTAAAACAAAAATTCTTTTGACAGTTCTAACATTTAAGAACTATCTGTATAATATAAAAGCCTATGTGATTGAAAGACTAAATGACTGAATGACTGGTTGCTATGATGTGAGTCAGTATGCTCCCACAGCAGGAGCCCCGTTCAGCTGACCTATGGGTGCCAGATGCTGGGCTCATGGCCAGTAAGCACAGCTGTGACTGTGCCAGCCTCTCCCCACTCTGCAGCAGCACTACTGAATGGTGGCCCCATCCCCACCAGGGCCAGGATGAGTGGGAGCAGCATCTTGCCAGGCCTGAGCTTGGGGTCCTCCCCAGCTGCCTTCCACTTTGCCTAATACTTCATCCCTTGGGGGATGTCAGACTACTGGTTAGCTCAATCCCTGCAGGCCAGTCTGAGGATCAGACTAAAACCAGCAGTCCAACATCCCTCTGCAAGAGGGTGCAGGCCAGGCTGAGGGACACCACCAGTGCATGAATCATGCTCAGGGCCTCTGGTAACATATCTATTTGCTTGTTCTTCTCTGTCCCAAAGTATTACACAATTCTCAGTGTGTCTGAGGCATACAACAAGTATTTGCTGAATGAAGTAATGCCTCTCTATGTCCATAAAATGGCCTGTATTTCCTTCTCTCATTGTGAGACCATAGAATATCGACCAATAATGGCCAACTGAGCATGTGATGTGACATCAGTAGTTTCATCAAGAGAGATTAAAAAATATTTACATTTACTTATGTCTCTCTTTAATTGATGTTATACGTTTGTGTTCAGTCTCATTATTCGGTCTTTTATGATATTTCTACTGAGTAGTAACTCAGATATTCTCTTAATAGTTGCATCTTTATTCTGCATATCATGAAATAGAACTGGTGCACATCTTAGGAGAGTTTCTTTAATAAATTCTCTCTCACTGAGTGCTTTTCCATGCTGAGCTATGGAGTGAGCAATGCTCAAAATTGCAGATGTTAAATTTGTAGAGCCTTTTATAAATTTAAGGATGGAATTAGATTGGCTCTTACAAAGGTGTATCTAACTGGAGATATATTCCTTTCTTTCATCCTCACTTTTTTTTTTTCAAGAACTGGGAATGATTAGTTTCAAAATGTCTATTTATATTCCACATTCTGCTTACTACCATTTCAGTACATAGAATCCAAAATGATCTGCCATTTTTTCCCATACATCTTGGTCCATGTCTCTTGAAAAGGTCAGCTACTGCTACTACCACTTCCTTTACTTAACCTTGTTTTGTTTTTGTGTTTTTTTTTTTGAGGGGGGATTCTCCATTAGGAGGGCAGTGACAGAAGATAGAATTATAGATAGCCTCTTAGCCCTGCAGGCAATTAGGGGTTAACTAGCCTAACTGACCATAAGATGGCACAATAAACTGTCTTTTAGGAAAGGGTAGGGTTAATAAGGATGCACAACAGTAACAGTGGTGAAATGAAGTCTGCACTATGCTGCAAAATGTGTTCCTTATATAAATTAAGATGGCTGCCACTATTTATAATGGCAGGAAAGGGCACCCATAGCATAGGCCCTCGCCTCTCCCAGGCTGCCCCTCACTTATCTCAGTAATGATGGTCAATTAGAAATCCACGACACCCCAGAACAGTAGATTGGATGATGGTTGCTGTGGTTATGTGGTTGCTGGTATTGGTGATCACAGGGCCCCCAGAGATGCGTCCCCCATGGCATTCTGCTGCTCCTTGCTGGCTGGTAGTGAGGTCAAATATCCCCTAATGGCCTAACCGGAAGTCCCAGAACTCGATGCTCTGTAAAGGAGTTCTTTTGTTTTGGCCTACAGACTTCCCATACAGAGTGTCTACACTACATTATAGTAAATGTTTTATCCTCAACTGCTGCACCTGGCCATACAGTAGCAGAGGATGAAACATTCTTCTCGGCATGTACCCCCATACTTCTTTGTATACAACTGCATGCAGCCAGGTGTTATCAAAAATTGCTATGAGGGTCAGTGCTGACACGCGTGTCATAGGTTCGCCATCAGGTCTTAGTACAAGACTCCGTGGTCACTGTCCCCACTGCTGCACTTGATCTCCACATTGACATCTGCCTGGCTTGTTCAGACTCCATTCACTTTTTACTGAAATGTCACAGTCTAGTGAGCTTTTTCTAAGCCTCTTATTTAAAACTAAAGGCTCATTTCACAAAATTCATGCATGGGGTGGAGGGGAGATGGGGGATGTGGTGTCCCTCAGCCTGTCCAGTGCTCTCTCGCTATCCAAAACCACTGGGTCCATAGGCCTGGCAGGCTATTAGGGCCTATCAGGGCTTCCCTACCCCCAGCTGTCAGCGGTTGGCCCCGCCCCCACCACTTGTACTGCTTGCTATCTGTGTGGCACTCCCCCAGCCCCTTATTTAAAACTAAAGGCCGTTTCACGAAATTCATGCACAGGGTGGAGGGGAGATGGGGGATGTGGGGAAGATGAGTTACCTCCCTCTGTGGGCAACAGATCTGGGTCTGGCCTGGGCGTCCCTCTGCAGGGCAATCTCTGGCCAGCCATGAATACCTACCACAGCATAACTAGCTGGTGGTCTGGGCCTCCTTCTGCAGAGCAATGGAACCTGGGGCCCCAAGATGGATTGCACAGCACAGTAAGGCCCTATCCATCTGGCCTGGACTCTGCAATGGATTGCTGATCAGGGGTGCCCTGCACCTCCCTCTGTGCAGCAATCATGGGGCGATGGTGGTGCCCTAACCAATAGCATCGCACACAACTTGGTTGGCCTGGCGCCAGTGCATGTCATAGTGTGGTCATCTGGAAGGTTGTCCAGATGGTCCTTTTGCTGTTCAATCATATGGTCTATTTGCATATTACACTTTCACTATTATAGATAGCACACTCGCCAGGCTGGTATGGCTCGGTGATTGAGCATGTACCTATAAAGCAGGAAGTCAGTTAGATTCCCATTCAGGGCACATGTCCGGGTTGCGGGCTGGAACCCCAGTAGGATCAATAAAATTTTCAGTAAATAAATAAGTTTTTGGAAGTAGTAATTCTATAGCAAATGAGCAATATATCAGTCCTTTGGCAACAATTTCTACAACCACATCTGCTTAAGGAAGAATTGCAAGAAGCTCCAGGCACAAATGACCTGTCGATTTGGGAAGGCACGTTATTTCCCATTTCCCCTTTTCCCATCTTAATTCTTAACAAATAACTGATGTCCTTGTGCTATTCTTTGAGTCTGTGGGTATAGTTTCTGTAGGATTTAAGATCTCACTCTCCCTTTTCCACCCATCATTAGTAAAACGTATCTCTCTGGCTTCTATTACCAAAAGACTCTGGCCCATTCCCTTCTAAGCTCATAGACTCATTAAAGTCCAAATACTAATGAATAATAATAATTTCACCTCCTAGAAAATAATTTGCATTTAAACAACTTTCAGTGACTGGATCCAAAGAGGCCAGTGATGTGGGAATTCCCAGTGGGAAAAAGGCTGGGCCAGCTGGAGTAGCCCTGAAGAGGTCCCGGCAGCAATATCAATCTCAGCCCATGGGCAGCTGCCCACTTTGCCTCTACAGGGCGAGGCCAGCCATGTATATTTCCTTCACTGTTGGAGCACACAGATGCACAGAGTGTCAATTAGAGACACTAGGAGCATCTTAACTTGCATGGAACAGAGGAAACTTCAAGGAGAGGGACCGGCCACCACACAACTCCTTTGCTTCTGCCATTTCTACACTCAGGCAGAGGAAGGAGCCAAGCTCAGAAGAAAGACATACATCAGCCCCACCATTTATTACCTGAGATATGAACCTCTCTGGAATTCAGTACCTTCATTTGCACATTGGGTATAACAATGCTTTGTATATGACAATGCTTTCCTTATTGGGCTTTTTAAGAACCCAGGACAAAACTTTGGTAGGTATAATAATTCCTCCCCAATTTTTTCAAGCCCTAATCTCTGGGAATCTTGAAATATGTCACTTTATGTGGCACAAGAGACTTGTGTACATGATCAAAGTTATAGACCTAAACATGGGGAGATTATCCCGGATTCCCAGAAGCACCCAATATAATCACTTGAGTATTTAAGTAGACGGGGAGGAAGAAGAGTCAGTCATCGAAATGTGGCAGAAGAAGAGGAGGCAGGACAACTGGAGAAGGCTTTAATGCATCATTGGCACTACACACAGTTACCCAAAGCCAGCCTGTCGATGCCGAACCCCTCCCAGATGGCAGCCAGAAAGCAAATTGGGACCTCAGTCCCACATACTCTGAATTCTCACAAATGATTCAATGAATTTGAAGGTGGATTCTCCCCTAGAGCCTTCGGAAGGAATCCAGCACAAGCAACACCTTGATTTTGGCTATGGGAGACCAGAAGCAGAGAATCCATTGCACTTCTGACCTGCAGAACTGTCCCACTTTTAGTAATTCCTTATGGCAGCAACAGACAGTAAATATGACAGGATGATGAGGTCCTGGGACATAGTAAGCACCCTCTACATGTATGTTATTTGTCTCCAAAGGGGTCAGTTAGTCAAGGTACAGATAGGCCTTCCTAGTACCCAAAAGATTATGTGCTCTCAAAGGAATACAGGTGCTGCGGTTTTACAACTAACCTAAAAGCCTGCTCTCTCTAGTGCTTTCCATCTGTGGTGAGTGTAGACTCCCTACCTGAGCAGGCTCCAGCAAAGGCAGCAAGGGGAGTGGAAAGAGTTATGCTTGTCCCTGACTTGGGCAAATCAAGCCTGGGCTCAAAAACTTCCCCATGGAAATGCACTCTCCTCCCTCTGGTAGAATATCCTCTACCCAAACCCTCAGTCCTGCCTCCTCCTACTCAGAGGAAGTTTCTGATTCTAATATTTTTCCCTCGTGGAAGCACAGGCCAGGAACGTCAGTTCTTGCTACTGGAGCCTTCCTTCTGTTTCGCTCAGCCAAATCTGTCTCTCTTTCCACATGTCAGTATCTTCCAGCTGCCAAAGCATCTAAATCCAGTCTTAACCTATTGAGCACAGACACTCTGCTACACTGCTTCATTTGATGACTGGGGCAACTGTGCTTTTCATAGTGGATCAAGTTTAAATAACACCCTAGGACACTGGGCCCTGAGCCAGGTATCAATGTTGTGGGTCCCTCAGCGTTCAATCATCAAACAAAGTGTACATGAGAACACGTGGACTAAGGACTGTCCACTGGGCACAGACTTGTGCCTCTGGCTTGAATCAAAATTGTACATACTTGGCCCAGTCCCAGTGCCTCTTCAGAGTTTCAGACCAACAATTGGTGATCCTTTAGATGATATTTTCCCTGTCCTTTTCAAGGACTCATCTCACTATAAGGAGACTCTAAGAATAGGAAATAGTACACTGAGTGGCCAGATTATTATGACCATTCCATCATTACAATGAAGTGAATTAGTTATGCAAATAATAATAATAAAAAAACCTTGAGAGAATTTGCTTAGGAAGTTTTCAATATTCAGTATTTTTGGAAGTGCCAATGAATTACTGATGGGATGGTCATAATAATCTGGCCACTCAGTGTATTGATTGTGTGCTTACTGTGCACCAGGCACTGCTCTATAGAGCTGTAAAAGTGTTAACAGTAAATTCTCAAGGCAATTTAAAGAGTTAATTGCTACTATTTTTATCACATAGCTTCACAAATGAGGAAGGAGGGCTCAGAAGTGTTAAATAACTTGTCCAAGGTTAACTGTAGTGCGTGGCTAAAGATGTAAACTCAAATCTGGACTAAAGTGTTTCTGTAATACTACACATCACACAGCTTTTCTTGCTAATTTAACACAGAGAGGTTTTAGGTCTCGATCAAGCACTGTGACAGTCCCTGGAACTACAAATATACCTTGGAAAAATATCATTTTCTCCTAGATAACATGGTAGAATAGGAGAAAGATATGTATAGAAAATATATAAATGCACTTTATTAGCTTCATAAACAATGTGCAATGGAAGAGGAAATTAGATGTTGTAGGGTGAAAAGAAAAAGTGGGAATAAAAACTTAGGAAGATAGACTTAAATAAGAGAGACAGAGAGAGAAAAGTATCACATATAATCATGGGCCAAGTGCCCATTATTCCCCATTGCCTTTGTTTCCTCGTCACTAAAATGGAGATCATAATACCCACTCCATGCCTGTTGTAAAGATTAATTTTGGTAATAAATGGAATGTGAATTACCTGTGTTCAAAATATTCCACTACACATTACACTCCATTTCCATCACCACCTCCTCCTGCCCAAAAAATAAAAAATTCTTCAGTAGAGCTCAACATCCAAATAAAAATGCTTGGGAATGTTAAAAGGGGAACAGAAATATAAGATAGTTAGATACTGGAGGAAGTTATCTCAGAGAGAAGCTAATCCAACCTAGGAAGCTTGCTTTGGATTGTCTCCCAGAATAGGCCTCTTCTTGCCCCACCATCAAAACACATCCCAGCTGATTCCCAAGAGCTGAGGTGGTCACCCAGGTGGCCTCTTATTCACCTGACTTAAGAGTACTCCATTTTCTCCTTCTTGTTAATCCTCACCAGATTATACCTCTTGATTGTTTTCTTTTCTTTCCTCTCTCTCTCTCTCTCTCTCTTTCTCAAGAGAGAATGGAAAATGAAAAGTTGGGAGAGTGGGATAAAGAGATAGAGAGTCATCCATGTGAGAGATACACATCCAGCACATGCCCTGACAGGGACTATGCAGCAAACCCGCAATCCAGGTACATGTCTTTGTCTGGGAATCCAACCAAGGACCCTTCCCTGTTCAAACTGATGCTCTAACCACTTCCTCTCCTGCCAGGACAAGATTCCTCCATTTTCTGTGCAAAACTACATGAGGTACATAGCTTCAGCAGCTCCTACCATAAAACAGAGCTTTATTCCAACTGTAAATGTGAAGGTTGCGGACAGTCTTTCCTAGTCACTCCTCAGCTTTAGGGGTCCTTTGCTCTCAGGGTCAGCTGACAGTTTTATTTAGCCAATCAGCTGCCCTGTGATACACAGTGTCCCCAATGGTCTAAGTCTGGTGGGTGACACTTTTGAATCCAGCAGTCCCTTTTGTAGCCTCACGGTGTCTAAGCGGCCATTCACATCATGACCACCATAATTATGAACCATTGTGTTAGTGAGATATCACTTTTCCTTTCTTTTTTTAATCATTAAAACAATAAAACTATCAAATTTCACTAGAGCAATATTTGCCTCCAGTCACAGCAACACATTTATTAAACCCGTTCTGCTTGCTCAGTGGCATGGGAAGTCTTTAAGGAGGGAATATTTTAAAAAAAACTCTCTGATTTTAAAGAAATGATAATGTTGAGAGGAAAAGATTTATACAAGGAAACCATGAAAAGTTATCCTATCTAATAAAAGAATAATATGCACTCGAGAGCAACCAAGATAGCGGCATAGGTAAACACCTATTGTTCTGCCCCGCGCAACAATTCAAAAACTACAACAAAACAACAAAACAAACATCACCCAGAATCACCGAACAGCTGGCTGAGTGAAAACTCCACAAATAAAAGTAAAGGTGGGACACTGAGGCTCAGAAGAGGGGCAGAGCGCAGCCTTGAAGATACGCCTGGTAACAGAGGTTAGGAGATGTGGCCGCGCGCATGGGCTGTAGGGCTGGCAGCAACAACCCTGGCTGGATTCTCCAACAGGGAGGGCGGAGTTGTCCCACTGCACAGATTCCCCAGTGCCAGGCAAGGTCTGAGGTCCGGGGTATGCACCCTGGAAGCTGGGCGCTGCAGAGGTCTCCTAGTCTGAGGAGAAACCGGGTTGTTTGGAAAAGCACTTAGCGCACGTAAAGTGTGCGACAGCATAGACACGCGACTTGCTCCCTGGTCCCAGAAACCACTGGAATGCTTTGTTTTACAACCCTGGGCAAGACTTTGGGTGTGCAGACTCATTTGGGGAAAGGCAGAGTTGTCTGGAAAGAGGTAGAGACTAGTGGCTTTCTCTTGGAGGTGCCTGCAACAATTGCCACCCAACAGAGACCCATGCACAAGTGCCGCATAAGATGGAGCTGATGCTGAGGCTGCCTGCTCAGCTCAGAGACTTCGCCCATCCAACATGAACACAGTCTTCCTTCACAGCCAATTGGCCTGGAGGTCAAACCCTCTTAGCGCTAACAACAACAAGCTGGGCTTAAATTAAAAAATCCTGTACAACCCATAAAGAATTGCAGTAAAAGTACCCACTTCAGGTAACTGGGGAGGCTGAACCACTGTCCCTTAAAGCAGCCACCATGCAGAGACATGGAAAGAGATCAGATGTGAAAGAAATGGAGGAAAAAGATGACTAGACATGGAGTTCAAAACCACGGTTATAAGGCTTTTCAAGAGGCTCCTAGAAAAGGTTGAGACCTATAAGGAAATGAACGAGACCTGCAAAGAAATGAACAAGACCAACATGGAAATGAATAAGTCCTACAAGGAAATGAATGAGACACCCAAGGATATGAAGGAGACTCATAAGGATATGAAAAAGGACCAACCAGAAATTAAGCATACATTGACTGAAATAAAAAATATTATACAAAGACCTAAAAGTACTCTAGAGCACCCCAAGAACCAAGTTAAAGATTTGAAATACAAAGAGGTAAAATCCACTCAGTTGAAAAAGCTAAAAAACAAAAGAATCCAAAAAATTGAAGATAGTGTAAGGGGCCTCTGGGACAACCTCAAGCACCTGAATTATAGGGGTGCCAGAAAAAGAGAGAGCAAGACAATGAAAACCTATTTGAAGAAATAGTGACTGAAAACTTCCCACACCTGGTGAAAGAAATTGACTTAGGCGTCCAAGAAGCACACCGAACCCCAATATATAGGAACCCTAAGAGGACCACACCAAGGCACATCATAATTAAAATGCCAAGAGCAAAAGACAAAGAGAGAATATTAAAAGCAGCAAGAGAAAAACAGTTAGTTACCTATAAGGGAGCACCCATACGATTGTCAGCGGATTTCTAAACAGAAACGATGTAGGCCAGATGGGAGTGGCAAGAAATATTCAAAGTGATGAATAGCAAGAATCTACAACCAAGATTACTCTATCCAGCAAAGCTATCATGCAGAATTGAAGGTCAGTTAAAGTGCTTCGCAGATAAGAAAAAGCTAAAGGAATTCATCACCACCAAACCAATATTATACGAAATGCTGAAAGATATTCTTTAAGAAGAAGAAGAAGAAAAATAAAAATATAAATTATGAACAACAAATACACATCTATCAACAAATGAATCTAAAAATCAAGTGAATTGATAGTCTGATGAACAGGATAAACTGGTGAATATAACAGAATCATGGACATAGGGAATGGACTGACAATTTTTGGGAAGAGAAGGGGTGTGGGAAGTACAGCAGGAGACTGGACAAAAATCTTGCAACATTTGGAGAGGGCAGTGGGGAGGGGGAGGTGAGGGCAGAAGGTGGGATGGGTACAGGGTGGAGGGGAGCTATAGGGGGATAAAAAGGGGGAACAATGTAATTAGTAAACTGAACAATAAAGATTTAAACAAATAAAATAAAAATAAATAAAAAATAAAATAAATAAAAATTAAGCTCTCAAAAGAAAAAAAAGAATGATACGCAAATTGACTGTACCTCTAATCAAGCCATGCCCACATCCATTCCCATCAGCCAATCAAGAGCAAATTATTCAAATAATTCCCAACCAAGATGGCTACAGCCACTGAGAGCAGGCAGGAGGCTTGGGTTTCCCCAGCAATGAAGAAAGCCAAGCTTTCTGCCTGCTGTTGCTGGCCTAGGCCTCCACTCAATGTTATAAAGTTTCAATTATAAAAGATGCATAATCCCAACAGAAATGGCGGCAGCCAGTGAGCTGGAGAGAGCAGAGGCAGGGGTTGCCCTGGTGATAAAGGAAGCAAAGCTTCTGCAGCCGGAGCACCTAAGCCTCCACTCCAGGCTACAAAGTTTCAATTGTAGAACATAAACTAATCCCAGATCCCAGGGCCTTCACTTCGGTTGCTGGGGGGCATGGCCAGCCTGAAAATTACCATAGGTCCCTCGCCCATGCCACCCCATGCTCCACTCTGATCTGGGACACCCTTTAGGACCAACCAGTTGGCCCCAACCCATGTACCAGGCCTCTATCCAATCTAATGAAAGAGTAATATGCAGATTAACCATCACTCCAATACACAAGAGAGCTGTCCCCATGTAGTCAAAGATCCTGACCCCATGATGGCCAGCAGGGGAGGTACATTGGGAGGGACCAGCCCTGCAAGGGAGGGCAGTTGAAAGAAATCAGGGGAGGGCAGTAAGGGGTGACCAAGCCAGCAGAGGAGGGAAGTTGGGGGCAAGCAGGCTGGCAGGGGAGCAGTTAGACATCAATCCGGCTGGCAGGGTAGTGGTTAGGGGGTTATCAGGATGGCAGGTAGAAGTTGTTATGGGCAATGAGGGAGGCAGGCAGGTTAGTGGTTTGGAGCCAGCAGTCCTGGATTGTGAGGATGATTGACTGCCTGTTTAGGCCCGATTTAGGATCGGGCCTAAATGGGTAATCAGACATCCTTCAAGGAGTCCCAGAGTGGAAAGGTGCAGGCTGGAGTGAGGGACATCCCCCATTCCCATGCATAAATTTCGTGCACAGGGACTATAGTATAGTATATAATGCACTTAGGGTGGAAATATTACTTCCTGGGTTTTATTACTATGAGGATGGACTGCAATGGAGAAGATGCCATGGGTAGAGGATTTGGAGAAGTGAGGTGTTGTGGTGGAAAATTGCTTTCTTCCCCAGCAGGTAAGAGAAATACCACCAAAGGAGCAGACAGGCTATGTACCCATTAGAGTAGCCACCAGAGATTGACTTTGTGACAAGAGAGTTCATCATTTAGGATGTTATTGGCAGTTTTAGAAGGTTTTTGCTTCAGTTTGAATGTTTTGCCTGTGTAATTCAGTGAGTTATTGAAAGTAAGTGCAGGGATTAGTCAAAAACCGTATATGCATAACAGAGACCACTGTGTGGCAATAGCCAGAGGTAAACGGGGGATGGGGGAAGTGTAGGTAGAGGTTGTCAGAGGGAAGAGGGAATGGGGACATAAGGATTCAAAGTGTAGAGGATATTTCATTGAGGTGTACACTTGAAACCGGTATAGCTTTAAAAACCAATGTCACTCAGATAAATTCAATTTTTAAAAATATATTTTATTGATTTTTTTTAACAGAGAAGGAGAGTTAGAAACATCGATGAGAGAGAAACGTCGATCAACTGCTTTCTGCGCACCCCATAGTGATACTAGAGATGTACCCACAACCAAGGTACATGCCCTTGACCAGAATCGAACCCGGGATCTTTCATTCTGCAGGCTGATGCTCTATCCACTGAGCCAAACCAGTTTCGGCTCCTTCCCCCCCCCCCCCCAAACAGAAGAGGACAGTGGAGGGAGGATCCTGGGGCTCAGGGTGGAGCAAGAAGGACAGGAACCTTGGAGAGGGGCGGGGCCAGTGAAGACTCAGTGACCCAGGGCCAGTATTCCAAGCCTCTCTTGGAGCAGGGATGGTGGTTGGCAAGGAAACCTTTGTCCTTGAAGCCCAACATTCGCCACGTCCCTGGGAGGCGCTGAGGGTCTCCGTGGAGCTTCACGGAGTATGAATGAGTCTAGGAATCTGAGGGACTCCCTTCCGCAGCAACATAGGCTGGGCTTGGGTGGCAGCAGGTGTGGGATGGCCAGAGTGTCAGAGCGTGGCCAGCAGCCTGGGCGTTTGGTCCTGCTTCTGAGGGGGAGCAATGCAGGGTTCTGACTGTGACGCCAGTGGTTGCTCCAGATGCTACCTTGGCGGTGACTGCAGCAGCCTCGGCCCCTTCGCTGGCGCTATGTGGCCCCTGTTGGTGCTGCTGCTGGGCTTGGCGAGCTGTGGTGAGTGGCCTTAATCCTAACTCTGAGGATGGGATCTTGTCTCCTGCCAGGCCAAACCCTGCTGGCCCTGCACCTCTCTGGAGAGGATGGCCAGTGAGGGCATGGGGTTCCCTGCAAGCCCTGCAAGAAAGTGAGAAAGTGGGAGGTTCTGCTGGTAGTCAGGAGCTCCCTCCGCCTCTCTCTTCCGTCCTTCCTCCTTTCCTCCTTCATTTCTTCTCCCTCCCTCCCTCCCTCCAGTTCTCCCTCCCTCCCTCCCTGTCCTCCCTCCCTCTCTCACTTCCTTCTTCCCTCACTTCCTTCCTTCCTTCCTTCCTTCCTTCCTTCCTTCCTTCCTTCCTTCCTTCCTTCCTTCCTTCCTTCCTTCCTTCCTTCCTTCCTTCCCTCCTTCCTTCCTCTCCCTCCTCTTCATCTTCCCCAGGTGAGAGCCCTTCATCTCTTTCCCCTCCTCTCAGCCTCCAGAAGTACACCCTGATGAAGATACCAAACCTTGCACTTTGCGAGGAAATTAACTAGAAAGAAAAGGTGGCTTCCTTGGTGAGTGGGTAGTAGCTGTTAGGATCCCCATTTTTTTCACCCTTCTTCCCTCCTAGGCACTTAAAAGCACTGGGGATGAAGGCTGGAGAGAGGGAGAGCCTGGTCTTCTAGCAATTGAAGTGTGCATTTTGACAAAGTCTGTAAGATGGTTTTATTTTTCCTGTTTGCCCTCCCACATAAACATATGAAGTAAGGGACAGATACCTGATACAATTAAGTTTTGTTTTCCAAAACACCATTTAATCTGAAGAATATTTTGCTCCCCCTTTTTTAAAATTTATTAACAGACTTCCTGGAAACTCTCTCAACCTCCCTGCCCCACCAACCACTTTAATATTGTCTAAAGAGCACATTCAAGTTTCCCCCTGTATTGGGGGAACCATTTAACAGCAATAGATTTCACTTCAAATATGAAGACAATTTGCAGCTAAGTGTAATTTGGTGTTTTTCTATGCCAAAGGTGTTTGGGGCCAACCATTTGAAAACTATTATATTTAAAAATGTGTGCTTCATAAAAATTGAGGAAAGCATGTGAATTTTTGATGTGGATCAATAGGCTATGCCTGTCACATTTCACATGCAAACACCCTCTTGTTAATTTTTTCTCAGATTACAATTGAGTTTGAGTAATAACAAGCAATTGTTATATTTAATTCTAGAATTTGAATTTAATTACATTCAAACTGATTATTAGCCTCATTGTGACCTCGCAATCCGGGACCCCTCAAGGAAGGTCTGAGAGCCCATTTAGGCCCTATCCCACTGGTACTTGAATTTGTGCACCAGGACTCTAGTTGTTGTATAAAATCCAATGGATTTCTGTGGTTTAATGTTTAGTTATAAAAGGGCACCTTCTTTCCTCCATTTCTTCTTCTTCCCCTTCCTTCCTTCCTTCCTTCCTTCCTTCCTTCCTTCCTTCCTTCCTTCCTTCCTTCCTTCCTTCCTTCCTAATTCCTTCCTTCCTTACATCCTTCCCTCTTTCCTTCCTTCCCTCCTTCCTCTCCCTCCTCTTCATCTTCCTCAGGTGACAGCCCTTCATCTCCTTCCCCTCATCTCAGCCTCCTGATGAAGACACCAAACCTTGCACCTTGCAAGTAAATTAACTAGAAAGAAAAGGTGCCTTCCTTAGAACACAAGAAGTTATAAATCAAGGTATTTGAGAGACTGAGTTTAGACTATAGAAGAAGGAAGACAGTCCATGGTCTTTTACGTTCATTTGTACTCAGATTTTTGCTTTTGTTACCAGTTGGGGATACTGCCTGGGACCTTGGTTCTTTTTGTCGATGCACAAAAGAGTTTAAGATCAACAGAAAATAAAAATAAAGCAAAATGAGGTTTATTGAAAATACATTCCAAATGAGGCACAAGTGAGTCGACAGAGTGTGGGAGACAACATGGTGAGAGCAGCCAATGGCAGGGCTGCTGTAGCTCACTGGGAAGTCAGAGAAAAGAGGCCTTGGAGACCGTTATGGGGGTGAACCCAGGATGAGCTGCAGCTGCCCATTTCTCCCCTGGATGCAAGTATCGTGGGTCCTTTAGAGGTTAGGGCATATGTACCTGTGGGGAAAGCAAGGGAAGGGAATAGCATGGGATTGCTCCCTGAAGGTAGAGTATATGCTACAGAGAGCATGGCCCACAACTCCTGGGTTCTAAAGAGGGATTGTATGTTTGGAACCTTTCACTTGTACTCAGGGGTGATTGACTGAAATGATCTTTCTTCTGGGCATGCCCTTACAATAATGTATACAGAAAAACCCATAGGGGTGGGGTCAAAACTAAAATGTAAATATTATTATAATTAGTCCAGAGTTCTACGAAGGTGACATTGACATTGATGTCATGTCATTTTCCTCTGAGCTTGGGCCTAATACAGGCAGGCTCCAGACCTGCTGACTGTCAGTCTTTTGGGTCACCCACAGAGAGGTCTGAAGGCAAAGTTGGTCAAACCCTTGACCCCAGGGCAGGCCTTAGAACACAATTACCTACACAAAACTTTCAGATTCATTTATAAATGACTGGTAATCAAATACCATTTACTGGTACACACTATAGTTTCAGTTGACCTTAGTAGTAAAAAAAAGTTATCTCAAATTCCCATTCCATCTAATTATAGTCAAACTCTAACCCCCTGTATTGGTTTACAAGATATAGAATGAATTATTATGCTCCATCCCTCCCCCATGATTTGTATATCAAATTATACTTTATTTAAAAGCACATCAACATTTTCAGTGGAATTAAAAAAACTGGTAAATAAAACCATATTTAAATAATGATTAAGTATATGAACCATTCGTAGTTGAATGATTATCCAAAGAGAGATTTTAAAATCAAGGGTACACATAATTTTAAAAAAAGTTTTTTTGTCTAGGCATAGTAGTAATTTGGCTTGCTTTCAATAAGATGTTTTCTTTTCTACAAAAATATATATTACATTTAAACACGATTCTATTTTGAGGAAATAATTGTCTATTTAAAAGTCCTTATTTATGTCCCCACCCCATCAGTTTAGAGGCAGTATGTTAAAGCATTAAACAAAATGCCTACTATTAGGATATTTGCTCATGCTATCATCTGTATTGTCTCAGATGTTTTATTTTTGCCACTGAGTTGTTAATAGAGATTTGAAAGGCTAGGTTCCAAAGATGAAAAATACATGTTTTTCAAAAAATTGATAAACATTCAGAATCCAAAATCATCACTTATATTATTAAAACAGTGTGTATCTTTAATGTTGATTCAACTATGGCTAGTATAGGCATTACTTTTAATACATTAGTTGTATTTTTGTGATACAAAACGCAGTGATGTAATTTTTAATCTAAAGGCTATGTGTACTTATTGCACCTGACATCCATGTTGTTCATATCAAGAAACTTTCTCAATGTCTGTAGTGGAGTTCTTTGCGAGTCACTTACTTCTCACACTACTTATCATTTTGTTAGTTTGTTCCTTTTTAACTATTTGCTCTATAATCATTGGTATTCTTCAATGTTTAATTCTTTGATACCTGCTCTGATGCTTTGAAAGGACTCTTTAGGAAATCTTGTTTATGCTCATCATTTCAATTATCAGCTATATTCTTGGTCTTTGAAGTTTTCACATATTTATAAAATGTTCAGTAAATGGCAGCTAGAGTTGACTAACTTTGGCTCTTCCTGCCAAATTAAGGAACATTTTCATCTTGCCTGAAACTGACTTAGTTGAAATTTTGCATTGAAATAGATAACTTCGTGATTAAATAACCAGGTCTCTAGAAGTAAGAAGTGGAGGGTTCTCTTAAATAAAGAAGAAGAATGAATCCTCTCTGATAGGAACTTTTGTGCATTCCTTTCTTTGAATTCATACTTTAACGTTTTTACATTCATAAGAAATGTAATGAGCATACTTACTTTACATTGTCCTTGCTTTTCTACCCTTTCTCCTAATAAGAATACCTATTAAATAAAGTATTAATTACAACATTTAGTAATAAGGGTAGTGACAGCACTTGAGAGACCTCAGAATCTAGATGAGAGCAATAACATGATGATAAATTCAATTGCATAGTGGTACAGAAGGGGAATAGGATTGAACAACTGAAATCTGCTTTAGAAGGAAGAGTAATGTTAGTCACTTCTAGCTGACATTTATTGAACATTTATTAAGTATATGAAAGGCACTGAGGTAAGAAGTTTGTGTCCCTTAACTCATTACATTTTAACAAAATCGCCAGGAGGTATACACTATCACTTCCCATCATATAGATGAGGAAGCTGAGATGCAGAGGTTAAATAATTTGCCTAAGGTTAAATCTCTAGAAGGTACTAAAGCTTGAGCCAATGTCTGACTCCAAAATACTTGTTCTGACTTATACACCCAGAGAAGGGTCAGGGTCTTTAGGCTGGGGGAACACGTGCAAAGGCATGGACCTGAGAGTACATAGGCATATTCATGGGATTTCAAGAAGGCCATTATAATTGGACCTTAGTTTAGAAATGAGGAAGGATAGGAGATGTAGCTGGATAGGGCCACTTACAATTTAGCCTAAAAAGATGGAAGGGGGGGTGTTAAATTATAGAGACCAAAAGACTGCCCATTTGCATTTAGAACATTTGTTTCTGGAACTGTGTAAAATATACAGGGTCTGGGATGGGCAAATGTGGAGGCTGGAGTCAGAGACCTAATTCAATGGTAGTGGTTCTAGGAAGAAAAGAAGAATGTCTCATTCAGAAAACCCGCATTGCATTTAAGAACTACAAAAAAGGCTGAGTTCACCAAAAATTATCCATGGATAAAAAGAGGGAAGAATCCAGCATTATTCTTAGGTCCAGTCTGGTTGACTGGTAGGTAATAGAAAATACTTTAGGAGGTGAGGATTTTTGTGATGTGAATAAGAAGAGGGAATATTGATTTTTGGACATGTCGACTTTGATGTAACAGTACTAGGTCCAAGTAGAAATGCTCAGCACACAGTTGCCTTTCCCAGGTCTTGAGGAGAAAGGAGGAACCTGGTTAAATAAAAAGTGTATATGTAGGTAGTTAAATCCATGAATATGGGTAAATACTGGTGAAGGGAAGGCAGTGCTGACTATGAAGCCTTTAGGAACACTAATATTTATTGTGAATCACAGACTAGGTTTCAATAAGGAAAGGAAGCTGGGCTGGGTGAACAAAGCAGTAGAAGGAAATACAGAATTAGTAGTTATAGATGACAAGGGACAGGCACAAGGAAGAAGCTGCCCACTGGCACAAGAGCTGTGAAGAATTTGAGATAGAAAGTGAACCATACAGATTAAATTTTTCACAAGGGATTGTTGGTAGCTTTGGCAAGAACTGTTGTAGTAAAGCTAAGGTGGAGGGATGAGTACTAAGGGGCAGAGATTTAGAAAATGAAATGTACTGAAGAAATGCTTTTAGGATATTGTTTTATTTTGCTAGGGACAAGAGAGACAAATATGAGCGATTTCATAAAGTTGGTGAATATTACTATGTTTCCCCCCAGATAAGACAATGTCTTATATTAATTTTTCCTCCCAAAGATGCACTAGGTCTTATTTTCACAGGATGTCTTATTTTTCCTTGAAGAAGAACACGGTACACATTTATTGTTGAACAACAAAAAGTAAATATATTACCTGTATATGGTATGGTAGTAGTTGTCATCACAAACCAGCATAACCAGACAAACTGTGAATCCTACAGTATCAAGAATTTCTTGTTACTACCATTATTTTCATGTACAACAATCTATGGTACATTTACTGATACTGATATTTACTGGTATGAACACAGCGAAAGATTTATTCAATGACAGTCATGCCATCATCCTCTGGAACATCATCATAACAATTCAAACCTTGAATTTCCTGGTGAATTTCTTGTGACTCCATTTATTTCAGAATCAGTGGACCAAATGTTTCATGTTTAACAACAGCATTGTCCTTAAATGAGTACTTTTTGTCAAGATAGTCTGCTTGTAGTGCATTTGCAATGCAACTGCCAGTGATTTTTCTCCCATGAATTCTTCACCCAAGACACAACCTCTTGCAGTTTAGGTTTCACAAAGTTTCCACGCTGATATCTCTCCATTCTATTTTCAATGTAGTCATTAATTTCCATGTGCAAATTGTCCTTGAATGGCTTATTTATTGCAATATCAAGAGTCTGGAGATAGGCTGTCATTCCTGCAGGAATCATTATTTAATCTATTTCTCTTTTGTGAAGAAATTTCCTCATGTCTTTCCTCATGTCACTTTAGGGTGAGTGCTGGCTGCAACCCAGACTAGTGGACCTCTTTGGCTCTCTGCAGCATTAAATCGACCCATTTCCTTATAATTACTGGTGTGGCCCAGGCTTTTTCAGTTTCAAGAATAAAAATATTATTGGGAGGTCTTATTTTCAGGGGGATGCCTTATAATACAACAAGAGGAAAACGAAGTAGCTCTTATTTTGGGGAGTATCTAACTTTTCAGGAAACAGGGTAGACATGTTTTTAAATGTTTAAAAACCAATAAAGGCAAAACCTATATATATGGAATAGGGGCATGTGGGAGGCTGATGATCAACTAGGAAAGTCCTTGTGGAGATAGAAACTATCTCTCAGGTAAAGGGATTCATTTCTGAAAAAGAGAAATGGGGAAGGGAGGGAAGAGAAGTGTGGATTGCTGGAGTTGCAGGTCAGTTTTAAGGTGAGGATTGCTAGAAGCTTCTGGCTTCTTATGTGGCATCACTGATGGACTTGATCTGAATTAAGAAGTAAGAAGAGATGGCTGCTTTGGAGTGTACGGATTAAGCTCCTGCAGAAAAAGAGAGACTTAAGAACTGTTACAGAGGAGAGCAACTTTACATGGAACATGTTTATTTATTTTTATTTTATTTTTTAAATATATTTTATTGATTTTTTACAGAGCAGAAGGGAGAGGGATAGAAAGTCAGAAACATCGAAGAGAGACATCGATCAGCTGCCTCTTGCACGCCCCCTACTGGGGATGTGCCCGCAGCCAAGGTACATGCCCTTGCCGGAATGGAACCTGGGACCCTTCAGTCCGCAGTCCGACGCTCTATCCACTGAGCCAAACCAGTCTTGGCATATGGAACATGTTTAAAAAGAGTTAAGACCACCCAAGTGGGCCTGGACTATGATACATTTCTGTTGTACCTCAGGTAGCAACACACATATTCTTAGAAACTTGTAAGACTGATTCCTGTCCTGTACTGCCCTTCCAGAGCACTTTGCTCATACAGGAAGGATCACACTTACATAATCCTCTGTTATAAAAAGTACTTATTATCCCTCCAAGTCAGAAATGGAAGCTTTGAAAAGATAAGTCATAGTCTCTCCACCCTATCCTCATCTTTGTATCCACACTTCCTATCACAATACTTCAGATCAGGTAATTCTCAATAAATGTTTGCTGCATTCTTTAAAAATTATGAGCCATATATTGAGCTTTCACTATAACTTCCTGTTAGTCATCTTCAGGACTACAGAAGGACATGTTTAGATTGCTTATTGGTATTCACAGAGATTGTAAAATCCAATATATTTTGCAATTTAATATAAAATAATTTTCCATTTTATTTTTAATTTATTTGTAATGCTGGCATCACTGATTGCTGTATTGATATCTTACTATTTGATTAGGACTTTTATAGGCATATATTAATTTTCAGAGTTGTCTTACTCATGTTAGTTACTTGTGTACTTTATTGTTTCAAATCTTTTTGTCCCTTTGCTGTCCCATCAGAAAGTGGTAAGCAAAAGAGAGAAAACCCAAATCAGATTATTTTATTACTTATAGAGTTTAAATAAGTATTTAAAGGAGATGAAGTTCTGGGCAACAGTTGGTACAGCGACATTTTTGGACTATCCTTATTTATTAACTAGAGGCCCAGTTCACGAAATTCGTGCACGGGGGTGGGGATGTCCCTTAGCCCAGCCTGTACCCTCTCCAATCTGGGATCCCTCGAGGGATGTCCAACTGACCATCTAGGCCCGATCTAGGATTGCGCCTAGATGGGCAGTTGGACATCCTTCTCATAATCCAGGCATGCTGGCTCCGAACTGCTCACCTGCCTGCCTGCCTGATTGCCCCTAACCACTTCTCCCTGCCAGCCTGCTCACCTGCTAACCACTACCCTGCTAGCCCAATTGATTTCTAACTGCTCCCCTGCCAGCCTATTTGTTCCCAACTTCCCTCCTCTGCCAGCCTGGTCACCCCTAACTGCCCTCCCCTGCTGGCCTGATCGCCCACAACTGCCCTCCCTTCCAGGGCCTGGAACCTCCAACGGCCTTCTCCTGCTGACCATCTTGTGGTGGCCATCTTCTATCCACATGGGGGCAGCCCTCCTGTGTGTAGGAGTGATGGTCAATCTGCAAATTACTCTTTTATTAGATAGGATAGAGGCCTGGTGTATGGGTGAGGGCAAGCTTGTTTGCCCTGGAGAGTGCCCCAGATCAGGGTGGGGGTTCCCTTGGGGTGAGGTGCAGCCTGGGCAATGGGCCTGTGGAGGCTGGCTATGTCCCCAGTGACCCAAGTGGAGGCCCTATTATCTGGGATTAATCTGTGTCTACAATTGAAACTTTGTAGCCTGGATCAGAGGCATTTCTGTTTGAAACAGTATAGCTTAGAGTGGGGGCCTAGACCAGCAAGGACAGACTGAAAGCTTGGCTTTCTCCATTGCCAGGGAAATCCAAGCCTCTGTTCTCTCCAGCTCAGTGGCTGCCGCCAATTCTGTATCTTTTATAATTGAAACTTTGTAACATTGAGTGGAGGCCTAGGCAGGCAGAAAGCTTGGTTCCCTCTGTTGCCAGGGAAACCCAAGCCTTTTTTGCATAATTTGCTCCTGATTGGTTGGTGGGCATGGCTGTGGGCATGGTTTGTGGGTGTAGCGAAGGTAAGATCAAATTTGCATATTACTCTTTTATTAGATAGGATTATAGTGCAAGGGTTATTCAGGTTATGGCTTATCCAGGTGAATTTTATTTGAATTTAATTACAGCACTATTTCTATTTAAACAGCATCGGCTTTAAGATTGTTGTAAATTACAACAAATAAAGCAGTGCAATTAGTGATTTCTGTATTCTGTAGGAAACCCATTCTCTAAGCTTATGTTATGAAGTTGTCGAATAAGCACACTAGAAACATAGTAAGGCCATCTTGGCTTTTAAAGAACAGTACAAGAAAAGAAACACATGTCAGCAATCAGTAATGCTGAAATGAAGTATTGAATATATGCAATTGGTCAACATCCTCTGGGAAATAAAATGTAATTTTGCAACTCTTTCTTCACCAGGCCAAAATAAATTGCAGAACAAAGTTTATTGATAAGAGTAATTTGCATGACTGTCTGAGTTCTACAACTTAAAAACACAAGTGAGAGGCATAGGCACCTACAAAATCAGATATTCCCAAAGGATCTGTCAGACAATGCCCAGTCCCCACTGAAAAAACACTAGTTAATCCTTTTGTCCATTTCAAAATTGTGGACTATATTTTCTGACACTTTCCTTCTTTTCAAATTCCAACATCACAATGCTTCTATCTCATGGGAAATAATTTAGAACCCCAAGATGTTGAAAAACGTCATTGGAACTCCAGGTTTTACCTGGGGCTACCTAATATTGGGATGGCTAGAAGTGTAGACACCTGGGAAGAAGTGAGCTTGTGAACCACAAACTTGGTTCAGATTGCAAATTCCCAGAAATATAAAAATTTGCACCTCCCAATCGAGAAGGTTTATATCATTACATAAAAAATGATATTTCCCCCCTTTTTAAGAGTATTACCTCCATATGTAAGCACAACATTGTTGAGAGGGCACTTGTCCATGTATTTACTCCTTTGATATCACACAATTCTGAGATGTAGTCTGGTGTTCATTTCTGATCCTCTTACTTGCAGAGAGTAAACCAAGGCATAGAAATGTTACTTGAATTGCTTACAGTCACATCCTGACCAGGGATGGGTAGAATTTATACTCAGGCTTTCTGAAAATTGTTCAGTTCATATTTTACTTTGCATCCTAGCATTCAATTCAATGGGCAGTTATCAAATACTTTGTTCATAGAATAATAATTTATTATGTTCCTGAGTTTTATTCCTAATTTGTATAAAAGGAAGAAATTGTTAGGATTAACTATTAAAGGTGATATTTATATTTGTTAGTGCTTTATGTGTGTTGTTTTTTCAGGGAAAATCTGATTAATTACTTAGATAGAAGAGTTAATAAATGACTGAAAAATGTGGAAGAGAACCACAATTTCTCTACAATCTTGCACATTTTAGGTGAAAGATGAGTGATTGCAATTACCTTCCCAATCCCTATTTTGTAAGACAACTGGTAGCTTATCCTATTGGGAAGTGTTTATAGAATATACCAACTTATTAGCAATATTTGCTCTTGATTTCAACTGTTTCCTAGATTTGAGTGGTTTATTGTTTTAGGAGGAAGGAATACCTATAATATGCATTTGGAAATTGTTGTTCTATAGTTTCATTGAAATGTGGGAGTGAGAAAATGCCCTTCAATTATATATAATTCTTTATAGTATTTTCATACCAAATGTCCATTGCTGTCTGTATTTTTCAATGGGATATAGCCAAAGAATATATTTTGTCCTTAGCATTCTAAGGCTTTCCATTTTAGAGGTAAGATGTGATGTGATTCATCCGATTTTAAAGTACAGTAAACCTCAACACATTGCCTGGAAATGCAACATAAAGGTAGAAATAAACTTTAAATGGGTTTAGCAAGTTCTGTCTGGAGGCAGTATGTAGAAATTAAGACTAAATATAATATTTGGTTTGATTATCTCTTCAAAAATTTTCCATAGTAAGAGCAAGATTTTTCTACATACATCAGTAAACAACAATGATGACTTCAAAGCTTCTGAAGCAAAATACCACACCTGCATGTTCCAACACAGGTTGCTGAATTCATTCCCAATACTCTTGGTAATGTATACTGTGTATTACTGAGATTGAATAAGAAATCACTACAAAGGTGTCTAACATCTGTACATATTAATATTAAAGTAACTTTTTTTCACTTTTTCACCTGGTCTGTCTTCTCTCTATAGCTCCACTGCTTAAGTTAAGGGAACAATTGAAGCATTTCTCCTTTATCTTATGGATTTGTGGCATCTCGAAGATTTTACTTTATAGAATTCTATAGTGAAATGAAACTATTTTCTTTTTCTTTTCTAGGTTCAGCTCAGCTATTATTTATTCCAATCAAATATGTAGAATATACCTATGAGAATAAAACTATTCTCATCCCATGCTTAGTCACTAATGCAGAGGCAAAAAGCCTTAGAGAAATGTTTGTAAAGTGGAGATTTAATGCAATATTCTTTTTCTACTACGATGGAGATAAAAATTTTTACTTCTCCAAGCCTATATTTTCAACTGCTTACATCGTGCCAGAAGAACTACTAAAAGGCAATGCCTCTTTGATAATGGACAAGAGGGAAGCTGTCCCAGGAATCTACAGCTGTGAAGTAACAGAATTAACTAGAGAAGGCGAAATATTCATAGAACTAAAATTTGGTAAGAATTTCATAATCTTCCCTTTTGTTTGTCCTTCAGTAATCTGATCCTGTTAGAAATGGGGCACAATGGGAATAGGAACTGCTTTAAATAAAAAATAATAATTTATGACTATCAAGTGATTATGTAATGTTTAGCATCTTTAAGATCATGAGTTTTACTTGCTCTTCTACTTTTCATAGTAAAAATCCTTTTCTGTGTTATTTGTGTATTGTCAGGTTCCCAAACTTTTGTTCTGAGAACTGTTTTGCTGGTGTAGAAGTCCAGCTGTCATTTATCTGCATTTCTGTTTGCTGCTATCAAAAGTACTATTTTTCATGTGATTAATTTTCTTTCTTTTTTGAAAATCTATTTTATTGATTTTTTACAGAGAAGGGAGAGGGATAGAAAGTCAGAAACATCAATGAGAAAGAAACATTGATCAGCTGCCTCTTGCACACCCCCGACTGGGGACATGCCCACAACCAAGGTACATGCCCTTGACCGGAATAGAACCTGGGACCCTTCAGTCCACAGGTCGACGCTCTATCCACTGAGCCAAACTGGTTTTGGCTCATGTGATTAATTTTCCATGATCTTTCCAATTATGTAGCATTTTTACTACATGCTCTTTGGTCAAGGGCTGACAAAACACAGCCATGCTCCAGCTGGAAAAGATAGATTAGAAGGAGAATCACAAAATCAAAAATCGGGTTAAAATGATGTTTCCTTGAGGTTTCTTGCTATGGTGTTTGTTTGTTTTCTTTGTCAAGATGAGGGAGAGCAAGGGATCGAATGGAATTAATTTTAAGGCAGCTTTGGTTATAGCACCAAGATTGTGTGTTTCTTCATAGACTTGGGTAGTGAGTTGTATAAAGCTGTAAAACTAGCTGAAGTAAATAATCAGCTTTCTTTTCTAGTCCTTGTCATGCCAGCTGACTATTTTAACCACATAACGGTGCATACTGACTTTCTTTTCTGAAAGCTCTAGTTAGAACCACTAGACATATTACTGCTTTCAAAGGCTTATCTAAGCCTTGAGAACCTCTGCTTTAGATGGTATCAAACCAATCAACTGAATAAACTATTTGCCTTCTATTCTTCTAGTGTTTCCTATTATGAAATGTCTATTACCAGGCTGGGAATTGGATGACAATTCAAATGGAATATCTTGTCATTGCTTAGGATTAGGAGCCAGGACATCTGATTCTGCAGCTTAACTCTTTGCCTCTATTGAACTCGAGAAGTTACTTCACTGGGTCCAAATTACCTAATCTCTACATGGGTATGGAAAGAAATACCTCCTTTGTGTATTCTTCAGTCTAACCAGCATCATGAGATCCCTTGTGTACCAGTCCTTGTAAACCAAGGTACTTTTCAAATGTTAGTTTTCTTCCTGGGACATTTATTTTGTGAAGTGAGGTACTGAGGTGTAGAACCTGGGTTCTCATTTAAAGGGGTGTCTGTGTTGTGCACCATGAGCAGGAAATGGCTATGAGCAGAGTTTGGAAAGCTTTTCTGCTGAAAAATCTCTCCTACATTAGAAATTTCAGTAACTCAAAATGGGGAGGGTTATTTTGGAATAGAGTGTAGGTCACTGAGAGATAATTATAAATTCAAAACCTAAAAGCCAGAAGATAGGATGAAGATGGCTGGGAAAGGAATACCAATCTCTGGGATAAAAACAAAGTTTTTAATTTTTTCCAAAAATTTCTTTATTGACTAAGGTTTACATATGTGTCCTTATCCCTCTATTAACACCCCAACCCTCCCCCCACTCGTGCCCTCACCCTCCTGGTGTTCATGTCCATCGGTTAGGCTTATATTCATACATCCAAATCCTTTGGTTAATCTCTCCTCCTTCCCTGCTCCCTCCCATACCTTCTACCTGAGGACCAGCATTCTGGTCAATGCTTCATGATCTCACTCTTTTGTGGAATATAATGAACAACATAAACTGAGGAACAGAGACAGACCCAGAGGCAAAGTTTGTAATTTTTGATGTAATTGTTTCATGCTTTTTTTTCATTTTTCTACTTTTTTTATTGTTTAAAGTATTACAAATACTAGTACATGTGTCTCCCTTTTTTTCCCCAATTGACTTTCCCCCAGGACCTCCTGTCCCCCAAGTATATGCCTTCACCCCCCTCCCAGTGTCTTGCCTCCATTGGTTATGTTTATGTGCATGCATAGAAGTCAGGTTGATCTCTTTCTCCCCTCCCCAACACTCCCAGCCTTACTGCTGTAATTTGATGGTCTGTTCCATGCTTCTCTGCCTCTGGATCTATTTTTGTTCATTGGTTTATAATGTTCTTTATTATCCATAAATGAGTGAGATCACGTGGTATTTTTCTTTCACTGACTGGCTTATTTCACTTAGCCTAAATGTTCTCCAGTTCCATCCATGCTGTTTCAAAAGATAAGAATTCCTACTTTTTTTTTTATAGCAGCATAGTTTTCCATTGTATAGATGTACCATGGTTTTTTAATCCACTCATCTGATGATGGGTACTTAGGTTATTTCCAAATCTTAGCTATTGTAAATTGTGCTATTATGAACATAGGTGTACATATATCCATTTGTTTATTTTCTCTTTAGTTTCTATTTCATTAGTAGCTATATCGTTAAATATATTGCTAGGACAAATATCTGCTATTTTGCTGCCTATAGCTTCCTCTAAGATTTTTATGGCTTCCCACTATATGTCATTTATCTATTTTGAGTTTATTTTTTTATGGTGTAAGTTCTTGGTCTAGTTCATTTTTTGTAAGTTATCTGTCTAGTTTTCCAACACCATTTATTGAAAAGACTGTCTTAACTCCAATGTATGCTCTTGCCTCCTTTGTTAAATATTAATTGTGCATAATGGCTTATGTTGATTTCAGGGTTCTCTGTTCTGATCCACTGGTATATATGTCTGTTCTTGTGCCAATATCAGGCAGATTTGAGAACAATGGCATTGTAGTATAGCTTGATATCTGGTATTGTGATCCCTCCAACATTTTTTAAATTTCTTTATTGATTAAGGTATTACATATGGGTCCTCATTCCTCATTAGCCCTTCCAACTCCTCCCTCACTGATGCCCCTCCTTCCCCGTGTCTGTGTCCATTATTTAGGCTTATATGCATGCATACAAGTCCCCTTGATCTCTTCCCCTTATCCCCACCCTCCCCTACAATCCTCTGAGGTTTGATAGTCAACATTTCTCTATCTCTGGATCTATTTCTGTTCATCAGTTTATTTTGTTCATTATATTCCATAAATGAGATCATGTGATACTTGACTGGTTTATTTCACTTAGCATAATGCTCTCCAGTTCCATCTGTAGTTTAAAGCAGCCACCTTTTCTTCATTTTCTTCTTCTTTCTCTTTTTAAAGAATACCTTTCAGCATTTCATATTAATACTGGTTTGGTGTTGACGAATTTCTTTAGCTTTTTGTTATCTGTGAAGCTCATTATCTGACCTTAAATTCTGAATGATAGCTTTGCTGGGTAGAGTAATCTTGGTTATAGGTTCTTGCTATTCATCACTTTGAATATTTCTTGCCACTCCCATCTGGCCTGCACAGTTTCTGTTGAGAAATCAGCTGATAATTGTATGGGTGCTCCCTTGTAGGTAATTAAGTGTTTTTCTCTTGCTGCTTTTAAGATTCTATCTTTGTCTTTTGCCTTTGGCATTTTAATTATGATGTGTCTTGGTGTGGTCCTCTTTGGATTCCTTTTGTTTTGGGTTCTGTGAGCTTCTTGGACTTGTAAGTCTATTTCTTTCACCAGATGGGGGAAGTTTTCAGTCATTATTTCTTCAAATAGGTTTTCAGTATCTTGCTCTCTCTCTTCTTCTGGCTCCCCCATAATTCTGATGTTGATACACTTGAAGTTATCCCAGAGGCTTCTTACACTAACCTCAAGTTTTGGATTCTTTTTGTTTTTTGCTTTTCTGGTTGAGTGTTTTTTGCCTCTTGATATTTCAAATATTTGACTTGATTCTTGCATACCTCTAGTCTGCTGTTGGGTCTCTGTATAATATGTTTTATATCAGTCAGTGTAAATTTAATTTCTAGTTGGTCCTTTTTCATATCCTCAAGGGTCTCACTAAATTTATCAGCCTTTTCTAGCAACCTCTTGAAAAACCTTATAACTGTGGTTTTGAATTCTATATCCAGTTGTTTGTTTTCCTCCATTTCTTTCATTTATGATCTGTTTCTTTGTCTCCATATTTTTGCTGTTTCCCTGAGTTGGTAGGGTAGCTTTGTGTGCTAGGTGTTTCAGCCTCCCCTGTTACCTAAGGTGGACATTCTTGGTATACCCCTTTGTGGACTGTGTATACAGCCTTGTTGTAGTTAAGTCTTGAGAGTTGTTGGTATCACTAGGGAGAATTGACCTCTAGGCCAATTGGCTGTGAGGATCAGCTGTGTCTACACTTGGAGACAGCCTTATGCAACAAGACGTGCAAAATTGCAAAACCCTCTGTGCTCAGCTTGGATGGGTGGAGTTTCAGGGAGGAGCCAACAGCCTTGGCTTCCTGTCAGCCCCATTCCATGAGTTTCCTGGGTATCCGTGTCTTCAGGCAATTGCTGCAGGCACCTCTGAGCGAAAGGCGCCCTCGAGTTTTGCCCACTGCCAAACAGTCCAGTCTCTTCCCCAATGAATCCAGACGCCCAGATTCTTACCCATTATTGGGTAGTGCAGTCAGAACTGGGGTTCAGTGCCATCTAGAGCTTTTGTCTTCTTCCAGCTAGATCAATACAGCAACACACTCAACAGTTTGTCCTCTGTGCATGCATTTGTTTGTGCACCTCCAGAACTCTGCCTTTCACCATTCCCCCGAATTTCCTCCTTACAGTCCAGATTCCCCTCATATGGGCCTGGGTCCCCAGGATCTGACCTAGAACTGGTGTTCAGTGCAGCTGGAAATGGAGTTATGCGCAGTCTAAAGCTTTTGTCTCCTTTTTGCTAAAGCATTCCAGCCAGGCACTCAGCCACTATGTCCTTTCTGGCCTCGTCCTCTCCACATGTGCATGTCTCCCTTCCTCAGGCTTTGCAGCTCCTCTGATTCTCCATGTGCTATTCTCTTTCATTCTAGTTGTAGAATTTCCAGTCAGGCAGCTTTCCTGTGGTTCTGGATGATATCCGTTTTGTCTTTTAGTTGTGTTTTTGAAATTGTTGTGTGAGGCAGCAGTTTAGGTGCTTACCTATGCCACCATCTTGGTTTCTATCTGATCCCTGAACATTGTTCTTTCTCAAGATTGCTGCAGGTATTTGGGATCATTTTTTATTCCAGATTAATTTTTGGACAATTTTTTCTAGGTCTTTGAAGTATGCCGATGGTGTTTTAATGAAGATTGTGTTGAACTTATAGGTTGTTTTGGGTGGTATGGACATTTTAATAATGTAGATTATACCAATCCATGAACATGGTGATTCTTCCATTTGTTCATGTCTTCTTCTATCTCTTTTTTTGGTGTTCTGAAATTTTCTGAGTACAGGTTCTTTATCTCCTTGGTTAAATTTATTCATCGGTATCTTATTTTTTTTGTTCCAATGGTAAATAAGATTACTTTTTAAATGTATCTTTCTGTGAGCTCATTATTGATGGATAAAAAAGCCATAGATTTCTGGGTGTGAATTTTGTTTCATGCTACATTACAGAATTCATTAATTAAGTCTAGTAGTTTTTTTATGGAGTCTATGCATAATATCATGTCATCTGCGAATAAGGACAGTTTTACTTCTTCTTTTCAAATTTAGATGCCTTTTATTTCTTCTTCATATCAGGTCACAATGGCTAGTACTTGCAGTACCATACTGAATAAGAGTGGTGAGAGTGGGCATTCCTATGTTGTTCCTGTTCTTAGGGGAAATGGTTTTATTTTTTCCCATTGAGTATGATGTTTGTGGTGCGTTTGTCATATGTAGCTTTTATTATGTTGAGGTATGAACCTTTTATTCTCACCTTGCTTACAGTTTTATCAAGAAAGGGTGTTGAACCTTGTCAAATGTTTTTTGTGCCTCAGTGGATATGGTTATATGGTTTTTATTTCTCAGTTTGTTTATATGCTGTATCACATTTATTAATTTGTAGATATTGGACCATCTTTGCATCCCTGGGATAAATCCTACTTGGTCATGGTATACAATCTTTATGATGTACTGCTTCATCTGATTTGCTATGATTTTGTTGAGGATTTTGGAATCTATGTTCATGATGGATATTGGCCTCTAATACTCTTTCATTGTGTTGTCTTTATCTGGTTGTGGTATTAGGGTGATGTTGGCTTCATAGAATGAGCTTGGAAGTGTTCCTTTCTCTTGAAACTTTTGGAATAGTGTTAGGAGGATAGATTTTAGTTCTTCCTTGAATGTTAAGTAAAACTCCCCTATGAAGCCATCTGACCCTGCACTTTTGTTTCCTGGAAGCTTTTTGATGACTACCTCAATTTCTTCTCTAAGTGTTGGGCTACTGAGATTTTTAGAACCTTCCTGATTGAATTTTGGAAGGTTGTATTTTTCTAGAAATGTGCCCATTTCTTCCAGGATGTCTGGTTTGTTAGAATACTTGTTGATAGTATTTTTTAACAATCCTTTGTATTTTGATGGGTCTATTATTATTTCTCCTTTTTCATTTCTGATTTTGTTTATCTGGGTCTTCTCTCTCTGCTTATTGATGAGCTTGACTAAGGGGTCATCAATCTTGTTTATCATTTCAAAGAACCAACTCTTGGTTTCGCTGATCTTTTGTATTATCTCTATGTCATTTATTTCTGCTCTGATCTTTATTTTCTCCTTCCTTCTGCTAACTATGGGCTTTTCTTGTTTCTTTCTTTCTAATTCTTTAAGTTGTAGAGTTAGATGATTTATTATCATTTTTTCTATTTTTCTTTTTCTTTCTTTTTTTTTTTCAGGTAGGCCTGTAGACCTATAAACCTCCCTCTCAGGACTGCTTTCATTGTGTTCCATAGATTTTGGATTGTTGTGTTTTCACTGCCATTAGTTTCCAGGATGTTTTTCATTTCTTCTTTGATCTCTTTGGTAACCCAATCACTGTTTAATAGCATGCTATTCAACTTCCAAGTGTTTGAATTTTGGGGGCTTTTTTAAATTATAGTTTATTTCTAATATTACAACATTGTGGTCTGAAAAATGCTTGATATGATTTCAGTCTTCTTGAATTTGGGTAGACTTCGCTGGTGACTATATATAGTCTATTTTTTTAAATGTCCCATGTGCACTTGAGAAGAACGTATATTCCATTGCTTTGGGTTGAAATGTTCTGAAAATGTCAATTAAGTCCATCTGATCTAGAGAATCATTTAGGATTGCTGTTTCTTTGCTGACTTTTTGTCTAGAGGTTTTATCCAGTGATATCAGTGGTGTATTAAAGTCCCCTACTATGATTTTATTGTTGTCAATCTCACTTTGATATCTTCCAGGAGTTTTTTTTTAAATGTATTTGGGTGCTTCTGCATTGGGTGCATGTATGTTTATCAGGGTTATATCCTCTTATTGTGTCAATCCCTTTAGTATTATGAAATGGCCTTCTGTATCTCTTGTTATGGTCTTCATTTTGAAGTCTGTTTTGTCAGATATAAGTATTTATACCCCAGATATTTTTCATTTCCATTTTCCTGAAAGATATTTTTCCATCCCTTCATTTTCAGTCTGGGTGAGTCCCTTGTTCTGAAGTGAGTCTCTTGTAGACCGCATATATTTGGTTCATGTATTCATTCACTCACTTAGTGTCTTTTGATTGGGGCTTATAGTCCATTTACATTTAAAGTTATCATTAAAAGGTAATTGTTTGTAGGCATGTTTATTTTTTGTGCCTGTGTTCTTTCTTACCTTTTTATTTCTTCTTTTTACACCAGTCCCTTTAGCATTGCTTGCATTGCTAGCTTGGGAGTAATAAATTCCCTTAGCCCTTTTTTTGTGAGTGTAGCTCCTTATTTCCCCTTCAATTTTGAATCATAGCCCTGATGGATAGAGTATTCTTAGATTAATTCCCTTGGTTTGCATCACTTTGTAAATTTCCTTCCATTCTTTTCTGGCCTGATGTGTTTCTGTTGAGACATCATTTGATGTCTAATGGGAGCTTCCTTATATGTAACTTTCTGTCTGTTTCTTACAGCCTTTAAGATTCTCTCTTTGTCATGAACATTTCCCATAGTAATTATGATGTGTCTTGGTGTGGGTTCATCTTGTTTGGGACTCTGTTCTTATGTGACATCAGGGAAGTTTTCTGACATTATTTCTTCAAATAGGTTTTCTAATCATTTTTCCTCTTCTTGCTGTTCTGGTACCCCTATTATTTGTATGTTGTTTAGTTTCATGTTGTCCCATAGCTCCCTTGGGCTCTTCTCCTGTCTTTTAATTTTTTTCTCCAATTGAAGTTTAGTTTGGCTTCCCTGTTTTCTAATTTGCTAATTCAATCCTCTATTTCTCCTAGCCTACTGTTGAAACTTTCCATGGTGTTTTTTATTGCAGCTATATCACTCTTCATTTCTTCTTTATTCTTTCATAAGTTACTGATTTTTTTCTTCCATTTCTTCTTGATTCTTATATAAGTTGTTGATTTTTTTTCTCCATCTGGTTTATGAAATGTATGACCCTTATTGTGAATTCTTTTTCTGACATACTGCTTGCCTATGTTTCACTTAGATGCTTTTCTGGAGATTCCTTCTTTTCTTTCCTTTGTGGGTTTCTTTATCTACCCATTTTTGGTCTCACTAACTAATATTGATTTTGAGTTGTGCAGGGGATGCTCCTTGGGTTGTGTGGATCCTCAGCCTGTGGTTGCTCCTCAGGTGGTCCCTGGAGTGGCTGCTTCTCAGTTGTCAGTGGCTCCTTTTGGTGGGTGCTGTTCACAGCAGTGGTGTCTCCTCTGGCTGGTGGGGGATGCTGCTCACACAGCTAGTGTTCCTTGAATGGGATTGGGCTGCTCATGTGGCTGCTGTTCCTAGGATCAGAGTGCCTGCATGCTGCTGCTGTTACTCAGGTGCAGCCAGCTGGTCATGAGGCTGCCATTTCTTCGAGAGGGGCAGGTTGCTTGCTGGGTTGGTGCTCCATGTACAGGTGTAAGCTCCTCATGCAGCTGCTGCTCCTTGGATGGGGGACAGGTTGCTTGTGTGGCTGTTGCTCCTCAGACAGGGGTGGGCTGCTTACCCAGCTGTTGCTGGTTGGGTAGGTGCAAGCTTCATGTGGCTGCTGCTCCTCAGACCAGTGCAGTATTGACAGGCCTGCCACTCCTCAGATGTGGGCAGTCTGCTCATGTCAATTTCCAGGGACCTGGGATGTGTGCAGTGAGAGCTTCCCTGAGTGTCACTGAAGAACTCTGACCCTAAGATATATGGCTGCCATGGATTGGTGGGAGCCATGCTCACCCAGGATCAGAGTCACAGGTTCTTATTGTGGACTTGGTGGACACCTAGAATCAGGGGCCCCACCTTCACTGCACTGAAACAGAGGCCCCAATGTTGTGTGCCAAAAATCAGAGGCCCCTAACATGTGTCAGGAGTCAAAGACCCCCTGTGCCTGCTCCAAGAATCAAGTACCAGAGTCTCTGTTGCTTGGGGTGGCCTGACACTGAGAATCAGGATCCCTGTGTGCACATGCACAAAGAATTGGAGTCATTGGCTCTTAGTGTGAATGCACTGGGAATCAGGGATGCCAGGTGCATGTGATGAGGAACAGAGTCCAGCTACTGCTCCTTAGTGCTACCTCTCGTGTGGAGAATCAGGGTCCCTGGTGTGCTTGGGGAATTGGGTTGTACTGTCACACTGTGTCAGCAGGTGGTCCACTCCAGCCCTATGGAAACAGCTTTCTGTATGTGCTTGCCCTGAATCAAAGTCAGGTGGCTCTGCCACCTGTGTGGGCATCAGGTGTGGTCCCACAGGTATGCACTGTGGGAAACAAACTCCCCAGATCTGTGTGGGCAGGGGTTCTGGTCCTCTATATCTAAGCTCAAATTGAGGTAGAGCCAATTATGCTGTGTATGGGCAGGAGACCTGTTTGAGCAGAGAGGGTCTAGCAGTTCCTATACCACTGCCACAGGGCTGGTGGGGAGGGGCATTGGCTCTGTGACTCACAGAAATCTGCAGTTGGGATGCCTAGGGTCTTGGTATCTGTGGGACTGCAACTGTGGTCGCAGGTCTTTTACCCGAGTGGTTGCAGGGTCCTTGTTTGCAACTGAGACCTGATTGGGTAGTGGCAAGGATAGGATACAGGTTTCAAGCAGTTCTTTTCTTTAAGATAGTGTGGTCTTTGTGCCCACACTGGGGTGTTTTCATTGGCAGCAGGGTTTTGCCATCTAAGAGTGCCTGGTTTGGCAGCCCCTTTGAAGACCTGCAAGATCTAACTGCCCCTAGCTTTCACTGACACACTCCACACACATCCACACGCACCTCTATTGCTCCCTCACTCTCTCACACACTCTCCCTCACTATCTTCTTGCCAGTCACCATCTTGGGTCCCCTCCTTTTTTATATTTTTTTTCAAAGTCCCCTGATACAATAAGAACTATGCTTACTGTTGTGGACATTCAAATGCAAAAGTTGTCTTTTGTTCTAGAGAATGTAGAAGATTCTACCAAAGGTCTCAGACATTTGGCTGTGCACCCATTTTTATTTCTTGAAATTCGTTATAGCATCACATGAAGTTTCAAAGATTGAATAGAGAGGTGTTCTGTACTCTTATCCAGTTTTACCTAGTGGTTACATTTAATGTAACGATAGTTAAATATCAAATCAGCCAGTTCACATTGGCCAATGTGTATATATTTATTTTTGTTATCACTTGTGTACATTTCTGTAATGACCACCACAATCAGAATATAGAACTAACCCATTAACAGAAATATCTGCCTCATGTAAGCCTTTATAGTCACCTTCTCCCTAACACAGCAAGCCCAATTTGTTCTCCATATCAATACTTCGGTCATTTCCAAAATGTTATATAAAAGTATGTAATCCTTTGAGACTGTTTTTTTCCCAGTCAGCACAATGCTATCGAGATCTATTTATAGTAGAGCATCATGTACCAATTTATCTGCTCTCTCTCTCTCTTTCTACCTCTCTCTCTGTAATATTCCATACTACTGGTATATTGCACCTTGTTAACCATGAATCTACTATAGAATGTCTTGGTTGCTTTCAGTTGTTTTGTGCTATTGCTCATGATATTTCTATAAACCACCTTGTACAGTTTTCTATGTGTCCCTAGTCTTCACTTCTCTGAATAAATGCATAGAAGTGAAACTACTGGGTCATATGTATTTATAGCCATAGTTTTTGAAGCAACTGCTAAACTATTCCAGAGTGTTTTTCCATCCAACATTCCCTTCAGCAACATGAGTGATATAGTTCCCTCTTCTTTCAAAGTTATTTTGATGAACTTACTCATCATGTGAATCCTGTGGATTTAGGCAGTGGAATCCATTTTTACTGTTGTGCTTTTTTAACATAGAAGCATAAATGAGAACTAAAAATTGCTCATTAGAGAATTCTACCTAGTAGAATATGGGTTAATGGTGGCCAATCTTTGTTCCATTTGGGGGAACACAAGGGCTAAATATGTGAAAATATTCTCATTGAGATACAGTTTAATATCTCTCAGGTACCTGTTCAGTCTATAGTATGATGGAAGCAGCACAGAATTTAAATTTAGAAAGCTTTTTTTTCTGTACGTCACCATTTTGTAATTTAAGAAAACTTAGGTAAGAAATTCAACCTTTCTGGCCCTTAGTTGTTATGTGTAAAATGGGGATATTATCTTCGTCAAAAGATGGTTTGAGATGTAAATATGTTTATTTCTCTCTTATTTAAAAAAATGTATATTTAATTAATTTTTTTATGGAGAAGAAAGTAGAGGGATAGAGAGTTAGAAACATCAATGAGAAACATAAATCTTCTGCCTCCTGCACACTCCTTACTGGGGATGTGCCCACAGCAAGGTACATACACTTGACCAGAATCTAACCGGGGATTCTGCTCTATCCACTGAGACAAACAGGGTAGGGAATCTCTTTTATCTTAAAATTAGAGGCCCAGTTCATAAAATTTGTGCATGGGGTGAGTGGTGTACTTCATCCCAGCCTGCACCCTCTCCAATCTGGGACCCCTCAAGAGATGTCCAACTGCCCATTTAGGCCCATGGGCAGTCTGACATCTCTCTCACAATCCAGAATGCTGGGTCCCAACTGCTGGCCTGCCTTCCTTCCTGATTGCCCCTTACTGCTTCTGCCTGCCAGCCTTATCACCCCCTAAACATTCCCCTGCCAGCCTGATTGCCCCTAACTCCCCTCTCCTGCAGGCCTGGTCACCCCTAACTACCTTCTCCTGCAGGCCTGGGGTCCCCTCCCCACAACTTTCCTTCCCTGCAGGCCCTATCATCCCCAACATCCCACCTCTGCCGGCCTGGTCACCCATAACTGCCCTCCCTTGCAGGTTTGATTGCCCCAAACTGCTTTCCCTTGCAGGCCTGGTCCCTCCCAATTGCCCTCCCCTGCCGACCATCTTGTGGTGGCCATCTTGTGTCCACATGGAGGCAGAATCTTTGACCACATGAGAGCAGCCTTGTGTGTTAGAGTGATGGTCAATCTGCCTATTACTCTTTTATTAGATAAGAGGATTAGATAAATTAGAGACATTGTATACAGGTGGGGTTGGCTGTTTTGCCTTGAAGGGTGTCCCAGGTCAGGGTTGGGGTTCCCTTCGGGCCTTGAGTAGCCTGGGCTAGGGGCCTGTGATGGTTTGAGGCTGGCCATCCCTCCAAGTGACCCAAGCAGAGGCCCTGGTATCTGGGATTTATTTATCTGCTACAATTGAATCTTGTAGCCTAGAGCTGAGCCAACCCTTCTGCTCACTCTGAGGTGACAGCTCTTTTGGGGGAATTTTTTTTCTTCTATAATTGAAACTTTGTAGCCTAGTTTGGAGGACTGTGCTGGCCAGGGTGTGCGGAAAGCTTTTCTTCTTCCATAATTAGGGAAACCCAAGCCTCCCTCCTGCTCTCTCCATGGCTGCAGACATTTTGGTTGGGTCAATTTGCATACTGGTTCCTGAATAGCTGGTGGGCATCCCTTGTGAGTATAATAGAGTGATGGTTAATTGTATATTACTCTTTTATTAGATAGGAATATTATTGAGTGCTTACCATATGACAGGCATTGTACTAGACCCTTGGGATTTAATAGTGATTATGACAGGATGCCTGATTTCAGAGAAATGAAAACAGTTAAATAAAAAAGTAAAATGACATAAAATTTGTTTGAGCATATGATAGATATTTTTTACTGGGTGCCATGACCTCATGAACTCTGGAAGATTCATATAGATCTTATAATTTAACAGCAGAGAGATATAGGCACTTGTTCAAAGTTAGAGTCATAGCCAGGATGTTTACCGAGATCTGACTTCACAATCCAGTATGTTTTTGATCCTATGATGCATAGTTTCAGTTAAAATGACTTGTACAGAAATACTGAATGTAAATGATAGTTATAAGAGCTATCATTAATGTCCATATTTATATTATCAGTAATACAATAAATTGGTAGCTTAAGATTTTTCATTTTTCCAAGTAAGCAACTAGTGTTTATGTTTAAGGACAGTACAAGCTCAGCTGACTTTCTGCTTCCAACATTGTCAACATGATATTATGTTCATAACTAAAGGTCCAGTGCATGAAATTTGTGTACGGGCTGGGAGGGTGCTCCCTCACTCTGGCCTGAAAACTCTCTAATCTGGGATTCCTTCATAATCTGGACCACTGTCTCCTAACTGCTCACCAGCCTGCCTGCCTGATGCCCCTAACTGTTCCCTTCCTACCCTGATGGCCCAAACTGCTCTCCCCTACCAGTCTGATCCCCCTAATTGCTCTCCCTCCTGGCCTGATCTCCATAACTGCCTATCTGTACTCCCCTCCTGACCTGATCATCATAACTGCCTATCTGCGCTCTTCTCCTCGCCTGATTCCCCTAACTGTCTATTTGCACTCACTTGCTAACTTTCCTGTTTGGACCACCGATGCAGGTATGCTAAGAGCTCTCTGCCACAACACCACCCTGTCCTAAGTGGGCATTATGTGATGGAGTCCTGGCCAATTTGAATATTCCTCTATTATTAGTATAAATGTTGACATGAAGGCATTGCAAGATCCTTATATTTGTTTTCTAGTGCTGTGTAACAAATAACCAGAAATGTAGCAGCTTAAAATAGCTCTCGTTTATTAGCTCACAGATAATATGCTGTTCATGGTGTGGCTGGGTTCTAAAAGAAATGTGTTGTCCAGGTTGTATTCTCATACGGATCCTGTTCCAAGCTCACATGATAGTGCGAAATTTAGTTCTTGGTGACTGCAGAACTGAGATGCCTGTTTCTATGCTGGATGTCTCATTCCTTGTCATTACAGCCTATTTCAGCTTCAAGCCAGCAAAGAAAAACCATCCACTCATTAACTCCTATGACATGTTGGATTTCTTATGCCAGGAAGAGCACAGATCCTTTCAGGGCTCACTTAACTAGGTCAGCCCTTTCCCAGGAAAATCTCTTTTTCTTAAAGCCAACTGATTGAGGACCTTAATCACACCAAGCAAAATCCCTTTGGTCATGTGACACAACAAACCTGGGAATGAAATACATCCTATTCGCAGTCTCACCTGTACTGGAGGGAAAGAAATGATAAAAGACTGATTGCAGGGACTCTTGGTTTGATTGAATAACTGGGGCTATAGCTAATTCAGTGTCTCAAAAAAGCCATTAAAATCCTAAACATCAAGTTAAAATTTGGCGTGATTATAGTGTAACTTTTATTGTGACCTTCTTTTGTGGAAACTGATTTTCTCTGGGTCTGTGATGGTTTACCATGTACAAAGCTTAGCTCAGATATGTTTTATGTTCGGTTCTCAACCACCATAACAAAGTGATTAAGAAACCCAACCTTTCAGAGAAGGAAGAATTCTGCTGATGGAATGCAGACCGCTAGATAGTACATAAATGAGAGAACAAAGGGAAAGTGTGTGGTCGCACAGAGAGTGGTTGTTTCTTAGTTGAAGAACACAGTGGAATGTGGGGGATTGCTGGATGTGATTCTTCTGACTGAACAGGCTCCACTGTTGTTGGGATCCCTCCTGGAGCTACCAGATCCAACTTGGAGACCACCTCATCTTGAAGTGGAGAGCTGATGTTATTGGAATCCTGAAAATTCTGGCAATTTACAACAATGGCACCTAGCATACAGTTGCAAACTAAGGAGCACGGGTCCCCAAGCAGCCCGAGCACATGGATTTGGAAGAGCTCTCCAACCTCTCATGGAAAGGTCAGGTTTCGCCTGGGATAAGGTGAGGTCTGTGGTCTGGGCAGGAGAGATAAATGTGCACATGGGAGCTGGAGGATCTGGGGAAGTCTCCACCCTGAAAAGTCCACATCCTATGGGGCAGGCATGATCCATGAGTGTGGAACGGGATCAACATGGCTGGTAATAGAAAGGAACTCTAAAAAGCAACCTGTAGCTGAACTTGGCACAAAAGGACAGCCTAGAAATTATAAGAGTGTGCCAGCTGCTCAGACACAAGGAGAAAAAAGACTGCACAGATTTGCACCATAGCACCAGAGTTCACACACTTATTCAAACTCCTCTCTCTCTCTCTCTCTCTCTCTCTCCCTCCTTTAAATCCTTGCATTTGATTACTAAGCCCAATTCATAGGATCACCCAATTGGGGACACTCTAAGAGACTTCAAGGGAACATAGTTTCGGTGGAACCTGGGGATCAGAGTGGGGAATAATAATCAGAGAACCATCTCTGGGGCATCCCATTCCCCCAAACTGGTATTAAGTGCAACAGGGAAAACAAAATCTAAGAGGACTTATAGACCAAGAGGTCAATCTAGAAACACTGCCACCCAGGGATTGAATCACAAATTGACTTTGTGTAAACACAAATAAAGGAGTATAAGAAACAAAGAAATACTATCTGCTTCAAAATCAGGACTGTAGCCTACAACATTGATGATCAGTGGAAAGCAGGAGTCTTTAATATTGTCCTGACTAGGAAACAGGCGTGACAAACAGACCCATAGAGGAAGTGAATGACCTTCACTACTACACTTTTTTTTCATCTTTTATTTCAGAAAATATTTTTTCCTCACTTGATTTTACCTTTTAATTATTACATTTTTTATTTTTAAATAGTATTATTTCTACTACTTCTTTACCTTTTTTAAAAGTGTAATTTTATTTTTATTTTATATTTGGATCAGTGTTCTACATTCTGTTTTCATCTTTCCTTTACCATCATTTTACTCTATCTCAACTTCAATTTTATGCCAACACTTTTTTCTACACTTTTTGCCATTGTTGTTCTGTTTCTCTGACCCTATTTCTGCTTTAGATTTCTCCTATTCCTTCTTTTCACCCCCTGTTAAAATTTCACCCTACTTATATATCTAATTCCCAATCCCCTGCTCTAAGTCCACACACACCTCTCTTTTCTCTTTTTTTCATTATCCAAATTTTTTCTCTCTGTTGTTTCGTTGTTGTTTGCTTGATTGTTAATTATATTGTTTTTTATGCTTGCTTTTAAGATTGTTTTATGTTTTCTTATTTTTCTTTTTGCTTCTGTTTTCCCTCACCTCTAGTTGTTTGTAGTTTTTATTCATCTCTAGGTATTTCTTGCTAGCATTTGTTGGGATTAGTGGTTGTTCTACTGGAGTTTTCTCCCCAAATAAATAGTTTTCCCCCTACTCTTTTTATTTTTCTCTCTTCCTTTTTTTCTTCCCCAATTTCATTTTTTGCTCATTTTCCCCCTCTTTCTCTTTCTCTCTCTCTCTCCTCCTCTTCTTTCTTAACTATATCCTAATTCTCTTTTCTCTGATGGTCATCTTCATATAGGGATATTACTATCATAAATACATTTGTGTTTAGTGTCTTGTGTGTTGTGCCATATTGTGTTGTATTTTGTACATTTAAATCAATGAAGGAGACAGAGAACTACACAACCAGACCACCACAGAAGAGAAATCATGGGGAGGCAAAGAAACAGCCTGCATATGAAAGAACAGCAGGCATCGCCTGAAAAGGAAGTAAATGAAATGGAGGCAAGCAAACTATCAGAGAAAGAATTCAGAGAAATGGACATAAGATGGATGAAGAGTATGGAAGACAAATTCATGAGTATGTGTAAGAGCAAAGAGGAAATGAAGACGAACCAAGAATAAATGAAAATGACATCACTGCTATAAAGAACTCAATATAAAGCATAAACAGTAAATTGGAAGAAGCAGAAGACTGCATCTGTGAGCTAGGTGGCAGAGCATCTTCTAGAAAAAAATTATAAAGCAGGAGGAGAGCCTAGTTGAACTTTGGAACACAACATGAAACAACAACCACATAACAGTAGTCCCAGAAGTAGAGGAAACTGAGCAAGGAATAAAAAAGCTGTTTGAAGAAATAATGACAGAAAACTTTCCTGATATAGAGAAGAAAAAAATCACACAAATCCAAGCAGCTTGCAGAGTCCCAATCAAAATGAACCCCAAAAGACCGATGCCATGATGCATTTTAATTAAATTGGTAAACACCAATGATAAAGTAAGAATCTTAAAAGTGGCCAGAGACAAAAAAGTTACCTACAAAGGATCCCACATCAGATTAGCAACTGATTTATCAACAAAAACATATCAGTCTGGAACGGAATGGAATGAAATCTACAAAGCCACACAAAAGAAGGGTTTGAATACAAGGATACTGTACCAAGCACGGCTATCAAACAAAATTGAGGGGGAAATAAGGAGAATCACAGACAAAAAATGACTAAGGGAGTTTATTACCACCAAAACAGGAATTCAAGTGTCTGCTGTAAAAAAAAAAAAGGAAGCGAAGAAGGTACACAGGAATCCAATAGTGAACTTACAGAAAGGGATGCTAAAAAAAGTAATACCATTTACCATCACACCCAAAAGTTAACTAAGAAGGTAAAAGACCTATATGTGAAAAACTACAGGACACTGAATAAAAGACATAGAGGAAGACATAAGCAGATGGAAGAACATAATATGTTCATGGATTGATATAATCAACTTCAATAAAATGTCCATACTTCCCAAAGCAATCTATAGATTCAATGCACTACCCATTAAAATACCAATGCCATATTTCACAGACCAAGAAAGAACTCTTCAAAAATTCATCTAGAATAAAAAGGACCCCAAATAGCCACAGAAATTCTGAGAAAGAAGAACAAAATAAATGGGATCTCAATATCAGATTTTAAACCATATTATAAAGCCACTGGTCTCAAAACAGCCTGGTAATGGCACAAGAACAGACATATAGACCAAGGGAATAGAATAGAGAATGCAGATATTAACCCAAACCACTGTGTTCAATTACTATTTAACAATGGAGGTATGAATGGAGTAACAATGGAGGTAACAATGGAGGTAACAATGGAGGTAACAATGGAGTCAAGATAGTCTCTTCAATAAGTAGTATTGGGAAAATTGGACAGATATATGCAAAAAAATAAAATTAGACCATCAACTTACACCACATAAAAAAAAAATAAACTCAAAATGAATAAAGAACTTAAACATAAGACAGGAAACCATAAAAATACTAGAGGAATCCACAGGCAGCAAAATCTCAGACATATGCCAAAGCATTTTTTCATTGATACTGCTCCTAGGGCAATGGAAACTAAAGATAAAATAAACAAATGTAACTACATCTAAGTAAAAAGCTTTTGCACAGCAAAAGAAATAATCATAAGAGAAGCCAAGATGGCGGCATAGGTAGACACCTTAACAGCTGCCTCGCACAAGAATTTCAAAAGTACAACTGGGAAACAAAACAGACACCATCCAGAACTACAAGAAAGCTGGCTGAGTTGAAATTCTACAACTAGAAGAAAAGAGAAAAGCACATTGAGACTCAAAGAAGCTGCAGATGCTGCAGATGACTGAGATATTAAGATCTGCAGGAGTGTGGAGAAGACTGACTGCTGAGTGCATGGCTGGATTTTTGAAGTGGGAGGGAGACAGAAGCTCCTGACTCACTGAACTCCAGTTTTGGGTGAGACTCTGGGAAAACAGACTCATTTGGGGAGAAACTGGACTGTCTGGCAGTGGGCAAAAATTGAGTGCTGCTTTTACTCAGAGGTGCTTGCAGCAATTACTGAGGAATACTGAGAGCCAGGGGCCTCATAGGAAAGGGTTTACAGGAAGGGAAGGCTATCTGCTCAGGCTTGAGACTCTACCCGCTCCAAGCTGAGCACAGAGGCTTTTGCAATTTTTCAAGTCTTATCTTATAAGGGTGTCTCCAGCACAGTTCCCCCAGCATTGACACAGCTGATCCTCACAATGAATTGGCCTGGAGGTCAATTCCTCCCAGTGATACCAACAACAAATAAAACTGAACTACAACAAGACTGTGTACACAATCCACAAAGGGGTGCACCAAGAGTGTCCACCTCAGGTAACTGGGAAGGCTGAGCCACTGGGCCCTATAGAATACCTAGCACACAAAGCTACTTTACCAACTCAAGGAAGAAGAAAAAACGTAGAGACAAGAAACAGATCACAAATGAAAGAAATGGAGGAAGCCAAACTACTGAATATAGATTTCAAAACCACAGTTATAAGGTTTTTCATAAATTTCCTAGAAAAGGCCAATAAATTTTGTTAGACTCTCTAGTATATGAAAAGGATAAACTAAAAATTAACATACACGACTGAAATAAAAATATAGACAGAGCTAACAGCAAATTAGAGGAATGCAAGAATCAAGTCAAAGATTTTAAATACAAAGAAGCAAAACAAACAAACAAACAAACAAAAACAACTCAATCAGAATAGCAAAAAGAAAAAAGAATCCAAATATTTGAAGATAGTGTAAGGAACCACTGGGACAACCTCAAGTGTACCAACATCCAATTTATGGGGGTGCCAGAAGAGAGAAAGCAAGATACTAAAAACCTATTTGAAGAAATAATGACCTAAAATGTCCCCTACCTTGTGAAAGAAATACACTTACAACTCCAGGAATTGCACAGAACCTGAAACAAACAAAAAAAAAACTCAAAGATGACCACACCAAGACACATCATAATTAAAATCCAAGAGCAAAAGAAAAGAGAGAATATTAAAAGCAGCAAAAGAAAAATTGTTAGTTACCTACAAGGGAGTACCCATATGATTGTCAGCTGATTTCTCAACAAAAACTATGCAGACCTGAAGAGAGTGGCAAGGGAGTACCCATATGATTGTCAGCTGATTTCTCAACAAAAACTATGCAGATCTGAAGAGAGTGGCAAGAAATATTCAAAGTGATGGATAGCAAGAACCTACAACCAAGATTACTCTACCCAGCAAAGCTATAATTTAGAATTGAAGGTAAAATAAAGAGCATCACCAAACCAATAGTATATGAAATGCTGAAGGGTATTCTTTAAGAAGAGAAAGAAGAAGAAAAAGGTAAAGATAAAAATTATGAACAACAAATACATATCTATCAAAAAGTGAATCGAAAACTCAAGTGAATACAAAATTTAACAGAATAAACTGGTGATATAATAAAATCAGGGATATAAAAAGGGAGTGGACTGACAATACTAACTAGTTAGATAAAAGAGTTAATGAATGGCTGAAAAATATGGAACAGAATTACAATTTTTCCACAATATTGCACATTTTAGGCAAAAGATGAGTATTTGCAATTACTTTTCGATCCCCTATTTTGTAAGACAACTGGTAGTTTGTCCTATTGAGAAGTGTTTAATAGAATATATCTACTTAGTTACAATATCTGTTCTTGAGTTCAACTGCTGGTTATATTTTGAATGGTTTATGGTTTTTAGGAGGAAGAAATACCTTTAATATGAATTTGGAAATTGTTGTTCTACATTTTCAGTAAAATGTGGGAGTGAGAAAATGCCTTTCAATTGTTTATATCTCTTTATACTACTTGCATACCAAATGTCCATTGCTGTCTGTATTTTGCAATGGGATACAGGCAAAGAATAGTTTTTTGTCTGTAGCATTCTGATACTTTCCATATTAGAAGAAGGATGTGATTTTATTTCTCCAATTTAATCTAATATAGTAGAAGAGAAACATGCAAATTTAACCATACTTTCTCTCCTGATTGGCTATGCTACCAGCCAATCAGGAGTAGGGGTGGGGGCAAGTGGCATGAGTGCAGGGCCTGGGTGTGGAGATCAAATGGCAGTGGCAGTGAGCAGTCAGCCCCCAGGTGCTCTGAGGGGAAGTATTGGCAGCAGCATCGGTGGTGGCGGCTTCAGGGAGCGTCTGGCCCCGGGGCACTGTTAGAGGAAGTGGCCATGAGTGCCCAGCCCCTTGGGCCAGGTGGTCGAAGATAGCTGGGGCTGAGCTGAGCAGGGCGATGGCCGGGGGTGAGCCATCAGTTGGACATCCCGTAAAGGCTCCCATTATGTGAGAGGGGGCAGGTAGGGTTGAGGGACCACCCACCGCCAGTGCACAAATTTCAAGCACCAGGCCCCTAGTTTTTATATAAAAGTACAGTATATCTCACTACATTGCTTGGAAATGCAAACTAAAGATAGAGGTAAACTTCATATTTATTTAACAAACTCTGTTTGGAGGCAGTACATAAGCGTTGAGACTAAATATAATATTTGGTTTGATTTTCTGTTCAAAATTTTTCCATGGTAAGAACAAGATTTTTCTACATACTTCAGTAAGCAACAATGATTACTTCAAAGCTTCTGAAGCCAAATATCCAACTGTATTTTCCATCAAGGTTGCTGAATTCATTCCCAATACTCTTGGTAATGTATGATTTGTATTTCTGAGAACGAATAAGGAATCCTTACCATGGTGTCTACCATTTGTGCATGTTACAATTAAAGTAACTTATTTCACTTTTTCACCTGGCCTGCTTTTGCTCTGTAGATGCCCTGCTTACTTAAGGGGACAATTGAAGCATTGGTCTTTTATCTTAAGGATTTGTAATATCTCTAAGACCTGAAAGTATAGAATTCTATAGTGAAATGAAGCTATGTTCTTTTTCTTTTGCAGTTAAAGTTCAGCTATTATTTACTACAATCAAATCTGCAGAATACACCAATCTCGATAAAATTGTTGTCATCCCGTGCTTATTCACTAATTCGATGGCAAAGGATCTGATAGAAATGTTTGTAAAGTGGAAATTCAGAGACCAATATATTTTCAACTATAATGGAACTAAAAATGAATCCAAGCCCACCAGTAAATTTTTGAGTGCATACATCATACCAGCCGCACTATTAACAGGCAATGCTTCTTTGCTGATGAACAAGAGCCAAGCTGTCCCAGGAAAATACACTTGTGAAGTATCAGAATTAAATAAAGAAGGCAACACCACCATAGAACTGAAATATCGTTTTGGTAAGAATTTCATAATATCCCCTTTTATCTGCCCTGCAGTAGCCTAATCCTATTAGAAACTGGGCAAAATGGGGCCAGGGACTCCTTTGTATCAACAAGCAGTTTATGACTAATAAATTATTACATAATGTTTTGTAGCTTTATGATTATAAGATGTACTTGCTCTTCTACTTTTCATAATTCCCTTTGAGGTGTTATATGTGTATTGAGAGATTCTCAAACTGTTATTCTGAGAACTATTCTGCTGGTGCATTTAATCTGCATTTCCATTTGCTGCTATCAAAAGTACTATTTTCCATGTGATTAATTTTCCATGATCTTTCTAGTGATGTAGTTTTTTTATTACATGTACTTTGGTCAAAGGCTGACATATTCCAGCCATGCTACAGCTGGAAAAGATAGTTTAGAAGGAGAATCATGAATTCAAGAATCAGGTCATCATGAGGTTTCCTTGAGGTCTCCTGCTATGGTGTTTTTTCTTTTTCTTGGTTAAATGAGCTAGAGCTAGGGATCCAATAAAATTGATTTTAATGCAGCCTTGGTTATAGCACCATGATTTTGCCCTTTCTTCACAGACTTGGGCTGGTCAGTTGCATAAAATAGTAAAACTAGCTGAAGTGAACAACCTGTTTTCTTTTCTAGTCCTTGCCATGCCGAGTGATTACTTTAACCACATGCGGGTGATAACAGACTTTTTTTTTGAAAGCTCTATTACTGTAAGATATATTACTGCTCTTAAGATTAGGCAAGCCTTTGATAACCTCTGCGTTAGATGGGATCAGACCAATCAGTTAAACTAACTATTTACCTTCTATTCTTCTAGATTTTCCCTCTTATGAAATGTCTGTTACCAGATTGGAAATGCAGTGTTAATTCTAACAGAATATTTTGACATTGCTTAGGATTAGGAGCCAGGACAGCTGATTCTGCAACTTAACTGTTTGCCTCTATTGAACTTGAAAAGTTACTTCACTGGATCCAAGTTATCTGATCTCTACTTGGGGATGAAAAGAGATTCCTGCTTTTATATATTCCCCAGTCTAACAAACATCATGAGATCCATTGTATACCACACCTTTGTAAACCAAAGTACTCTGCAAATGTTAGTTGTCTTCCTGGTACGTTTATTTTTTGAAGTACAGGATCTGAGGTGCTGAATCTGCGGTGTCATGAGAGGGCTGTCCATGTGGTGCAGCATGGGCAGCAGGTGGCTAAAGGCAGAATTTGGAATTCTTTTCTGTTGAAAAGTCTTTCCTACATTGGAAATTTCATTTATTCACAATGGGGGAGGGTGGTTTTGCGGTAGAGTGTAGGTCACTGAGAGGAAAAATATAAACTTCAGACTTAAAGACCAGAAGATGGGTTGAAGATGGTTGGGAAAGAAATACCAATCTCAGGGTGAAAGACAAAGTTTGTAATTTCCTAAGTGATTGTTTTATCTTTGTTTCCAAAGTCCCCTAATAAAATAAGAACTATGATTACTGTTGGGTTCATTTAAAATATGAAAGTGGTGTTTTGTTCTAAGGAATGTAGAATATTCTACCAGGGTCTCAGACATTTGGCTGTGAACCTATTTTTATTTTTTTAATATATTTTTTATTGATTTTTTTACAGAGAAGAAGGGAGAGGGATAGAAAGTCAGAAACATCGATGAGAGAGAGACATGGATCAGCTGCCTCTTGCATGTCCCCTACTGGGGATGTGCCCACAGCCAAAATACATGCCCTTGACCGGACTAGAATCCAGGACCCTTCAGTCCACAGTCCAATGCTCTATCTGCTCAGCCAAACCAGTTTCAGCTATTTTTATTTTTTGAAATAATCATACAATCACGAGAATTTTCAAATATAGAACAGACAGTTGCTTTCTACTCTTATTCAGCTTCACCCAGTGGTTACATTTTATGTAACAACTGGAGGCCCAGCACACAAAATTTGTGCATGGGAGGCAGGGGATGTCCCTCAGCCCAGCCTGCACCCTATCCAATCTGGGACCCCTCTAGGGATGTCCGACTGCCTGTTTTGGCCCGATATCAGGCCTAAATGGGCAGTCAGAGATCCTTCTCACAATCCATGGCTGCTGGCTCCAAACTGCTCACCTGCCTGGCTCCCTGATTGCCTATAACTGCTTCTGCCTGCCAGCCTGATCACCCCCTAACCACTACTCTGCCAGCCTAATTGATGTCTAACTGCTCTCCTGCCAGCATGTTTGCCTCCAACTTCCCTCCTCTGCCCACTTGGTATCCCCTAACTGTCCTCCCTGCCAGCTTGATCACCTCAACTGCCCTCCCTTGCAGGCCTGGTTCCTCCCAACTTCCTTCCCCTGCTGGCATGGATCCTCCCAAAGGCCCTCCCCAGCTGGCCATCTTGTGGTGGCCATCTTGTGTCCACATGGGGCAGGATCTTTGACCACATGAGGTCAGCCCTCTTGTGTGTTGGAGTGATGGTCAATCTATGTACTACTCTTTTATTAGATAGGATAGAAGTCTGGTGCATGGGTGGAGGCCAGCTGGTTTGTGGTGAAAGGTGTTTTAGACCAGGATGGGGTTCCCTTGAGGTGTGGGGTGTCCTGGGAGAGGAGCCTATGGTAGGTTGCAGGCCAGCTACCCTCCTCGCCACTCAGTGACCCGAACAGAGGCCCTGAGATCTGGGATTAATTTATGTTCTACAATTGAAACTTTGTAGCCTGGAGCAGAGTCAAGCCCTCTGCTCACTCCCTGACAACTGCCATTTCTGTATGGGTTTATTTGCCTACTATAATTGAAACTTTGTAGCCTAGAGTGGAGGCCTAGGCGCTAGGGTTGAAGAAGTGTTGCTTCCTCCTTTGCCCGGGCAACCATAGCCTCTGCTCTCTCCAGCTCCTTGGTTGCCATCATTTCTGTTGCGATTATGTATCTTCTATAAATGAAACTTTTTCTCATTGAGTGGCTGCCTAGTCCGGCAAGGGCAGGTGGAAAGCTTGGCTTCCTCCATTTCCAGGGAAACCCAAGCTTCCCTCCTTCTCTCACTGGCTGCAGCCATTTTGATTGGGGTTTATTTGCTCCTGATTGGCTGCTAGGCACGGCTTGTGGGTGTATTGGAGGTACGGTCAATTTGCATATTACTCTTTTATTAGATAGGATAGTTAAATATCAAAACCCAGTTCACAATGGTACAATATGTATATATTTTTTCTTTTAATCACATATGTACATTTCTGAAATGACCACCACAATCAGAATATAGAACTATCCCAGTAATACAAATATCTGCCTTATGCAAGCACATTCTAGGCACCCGCTCTCTTCCTATCCCTAATATGGCAAGCACAATTTGTTCTCCATATAAATACATTGGTCATTTCAAAAAAATCTACAGTAATTTATAAAAGCCTGGGAAGGACCATGATGGTGGCATAGGCAAACAACTGAACTTGCTGTTTCCCCCAACCACATCAAAACTACAACAACAACAAAAGTGAATATCATCCTGCACCACAGGAAGGCTGGCTAATTAGAAATTATACAACTATGAGGAAATAAAAAAGCACACTGAGACTGAGAGGAGGTGAGGAGGTGCAGAAATGAATTGGGGAGATATGATGGCATGCAGGGAAAAGGGCTGGAAACTGCATACGCTGTTATCTTTTTCAATTAGGAGGTAAATACAGGTTCCAAACTTCTCTGAACTTCAGTTATGGGTGGCACTCTGAGGACCCAGATTTATAGGGGGAAAAAACTGAATAGTCTGGCATCTGGCAGCAACAGGAGGGCAGCTTTCTCTCAGAGGTGCTTGCACTAAGCATTGTTCCTGCACTGTGCCTTGGGACCTAGAGACCTGGGGACCTCTTCTGGACAAGACTGTTGGTTAGCCATTGCTCTTTGAGCTGCCCTGGTGATTCCCTGACATGCTACACCACACAATTTACAACCCCACCCAAGCTGTGTGCAGAGGCTTTTGTATATGAATAGCATGGCCTTTTGCAATCTAAAACCTAACCAACTGTAGCTGAGTCAGGGAGCCACAAAATTTCCAAAAGAAGGCTAAAGGCTGGACAGCAGCTTGCATTGCTTCACAGCTTGGCCTCATCTGGGCACATGTAATACCCAAACAAAGAGGAAAAATCTACAGGTCTCTCTGTAGCCCCTGCTGGGTGGCCTCAGGCAATGGCTGACTTTGCACACCTCCTTGGAGATCCAAGAGCCAGTGTACCCAGTGGTCAGAGTGGAACCATCCAGATTACAACTCTTCACATCCATAAGAGACACACTCAGGGGGTAGGCTCAGTGAGTGCCAAAGCCTCACTGAATCAAGTCTTTCCCCATAAGGGTGTCTCCAGCACAGAAGTTCTCCCATTGTAGACACAACTGATCCTCACAGCCAGTTCTCCTGGAGTTCAGTTCCTCCCAGTGATACAAACAGTAATCAAGGCTTAACTACAAGGCTGTGCACAAAGCTCACAAAGGGGTGCACCAAGTGTGTCCACCTCAGGTGATTGGGGAGGCTGAGCCACTGGACCCTATAGGACACCTAGCACTCTATCACACATGGAAGCAATCAAAATGCGGAGACAACAAAACAGATCACAAATGAAAGAAATGGAGGAAAGCAAACTACTGGATATAGAGTTTAAAACCACAGTTATAAGGTTACTAAAGAATCTTCTAGAAACCTCTGAGAAATATAGTGAGACCCTCAGGGATATGCAAAAGAACCAATTATAAATGAAGAATGTACTGACTGAAATAAAGAATAATATACAGAGATCCAACAGCAGACTAGACGATCTCAAGAATCAAGTCAAAAATTTGAAATCAGAAGAAGCAAAAAGCACCCAACCAGAAAAAAACAAAAAGAAAAGGAGAACGCAAAAATATGAAGATAGTGCAAGGAGCCTCTGTGACAACTTCAAGTGTACCAACATCTGAATTATAGGGGTGGTAGGAAAATAGAGAGAGCAAGATATTGAAAACCTATTTGAGGAAATAATGACAAAAACTTCCCCTACTTGGTGAAAGAAATATACTTATAACTCCAGGAAGCACAGAGAACCCCAAACAAAAGGAATCCAAAGAAGACCACACCAAGACACATCTTAATTAAAATGCCAAAGGCAAAAGAGAGAGAATATTAAAAGCAGCAAGAGAAAAACAATTACTTACCTACAAGGGAGTACCCATACCACAATTAGCTGATTTCTCAACAGACACTATGCAGGTCAGATGGGAGTGGCAAGAAATCAAAGTGATGAGTAGCAAGAATCTACAACCAAGATTACTCCTCCCAGCAAAGCTATCATTTAGAATTGAAGGTCAAAAAAAAGCTAAAAGAGTTCATCACCACCAAATCAGTAGTATATGAAATTCTAAAGGGTATTCTTTAAGAAGAGGAAGAAAAAGGTAAAGATAAGATAAAAATTATGAACAACAATGTGACAATAAATACATATCTATCAAAAAATGAATAAAAAAGTCAAGTGAAAAAAATGTGATGAACAGAATAAACTGGTGAATATAATATAATCAGGGGCATAAAAAGGGAGTGGACTGATTCTCAGGGGGAAGATGGTGTTGAGAGTGAGGGAAGAGACTGGACAAAAATCATACACCTATGGATGAGGCTAGTGTGGGGAGAAGGGGAGAGGTGGGGATGGGAACTGGGTGGAGGGGATCAATGGAGATAATAAAGAGAAACAACTGTTATAATCTGAACAATACTGATATATTAAATGTAAACAAATAAAATCCTAATTTGCAAATTGACCAGAAGAATGACTGGTCAGCAGGAGGCGGGGCTGGGGAGTGGGAGGCACCAGGCCAGCAGAGGTGTGTGCCAATGAGCAGAGGGAGTGGATGGTGATCAGGAGGTGGTGGTGAATGGTGGAGGCAGAGCTATGGGGGTGGGGCCAGCAGTTCACTGGCCTACACTCTCCGCTGATTGTCCTTCCAGTCACCTCCCACAGATGGAGGCCACGGTAGCAGTGGTGGCACAATGGGTGGCAGGGCTAGCCTTTTAGAGGCTGGTGCCATCCCCTGAATGGGCCACTGCTGGTCTTCCACAGAGGGAGGCCAGACTGCGGCTTAGGCCTGCTTGCCAGTGCTATGTAGGCCACACTGATGGACCCCCCAAGTGCAGGAATGTTGGTACAGCAGGCCTCTAGTCCTATCTAATAAAGAGGGAATATGCCAATTGACTGCCCCACCCTAAAACATGGAGGTTCCCAGAGCCAATAAGAAGGAAATATGCTAATTGACTGTCCGCCCTCAAAGTTATTAATGCCCACAGCCAATGTGGGAATATTTTAATTAACTGCCACACCCTAAAACTGGCAGTGCACACAGCCATAGACGGCGGTACATAGTCCTTTCAGCCTTACCCGACTGGCAAGTATAAAGCAAGGCCAGGCCTGCCCCCAGGTGGGCCCAGCCACTCCACAGTCCTGCTTCCAGAGTCCTCCAGTCTCCTCAGGTGCCACAGGATTGGCCCAAGAGGCAAGCATACCTTAGATGGTGGCTGCTCAGCTGATACCCTATGCACAGGAAAACCTCTAATGGTGGCTTCCCAGCCACCCAGGGCAAGCCTGAGGCCCAGGCATGTTTAGGATGGCATCTGTCCAGTTGCCCACAGCTGCCTGAGGCTCAGGTAACCAGGGCCGGCTGAGGTTCAGTGGCAGCAGCAGAGGTGTGAAGGGAGCATCACCTTCCCCAAATTGCCAGGTCCCCTCCTGCCCTTAAGGGCTCCTGGACTGTGAGAGAGGACAGGCTAGGATGTGGGGACCATCCCCTCCAGTGCATGAATTTTCATTCTTTGGGCCTTTAGTTTTATCTAAATAAAGAGGAATATGCTAATTGACCATCACTCCATCACAAAGATAGATGCACCCACAGTGGAGGCCAAGTTCCCATCAGGAGCCTTTAGGAGAATCAGCAGGGACCTGAGGCTATGCCCTCCTCCACCCCCAGGGGGCTTTACAGGGGACCTCCTGCATTGCCTGTGACCTGGCACAGCTTGAAAGGGGACCTTAGGCCCTGCCCTCCACCCTGGAGTCAGACTGCGGGACCTGAGGCCACAACCCCCGTCTTAGTGCGGCCAGGCCCCCCAGTAAGTGAGGTTTAACAGGGGACTTCAGGCCATGCCCCCCACCCTAGCACCAGGTTGGGGGACCTCAGATTGCTTTCCTTGTCCTTCAGAACTTAACAGGGAACCTCACACCATGCACCCTGCTCCAGCACCAGGTCAGGGAACTTGAGGCTGCACACACCTGCCTGTCTGGGCTTGACAGGGCACCTCAGGCAGTGCCCCCTGCCCTGGAGTCAGGCTGGGGGACCTCAGGCCACACACCCCTACCCCAGTGCCAGGACAGGAGACTTGAGGCCTTGCCCCTAACCAGGTGGGGCTTGATTGGGGACTTCAGCCCATGCCCTGCCCCCGATAACTGGCTGTGGCACCTCACACCACACCCCCCACCTAGCAGGGCTTGACAGTGGATCTCAGGTCATGTCCCCCACCTGGCACGGCTTGATAGAGAACTTCAAGGCATGCCCCCTGCCCTGCTCTGGGATGGGAGAACTCAGACCACACCCCCATCCTGGCGCTGGGCTTGACAAAGGTAAGACTAGCCAGTTCTGGATCTAGTTCAAAGGTGGAGTGGGGGAGCAGGTCTGGGTCTCATGCAGTTTTGAGGTTCATGTGGGTTGGCATAGAATTGACACTGGATCCCATGATGTGTCATAGACTCTGACATGAGGAACATTTTGATATAAATTTTACTAATTTTCTTTCATCTCTGACACTTTTATTATAGAGGAAGGGCAAATATCAATATTAAATTATTTCCTCTAATTAATCCCCTTTTAATGTGCATGAAATATGAGCACCAGGTCACCAGTTCCATCTAAAAAAAGAACAATATACAAATTGACCATATCTATGTTACGCCAATAAGTCATGCCTGCAATCCATGCACACCAGCCAATCAGGAGTGAGTATGCAAATTAACTTCAACAAAGATAAGAGAGAGCAGGAGAGAAGCTTGGGTTTCCCTGGTAATGGAGGAAGCCAAGCTTCCTGCATGCCCTGGCTGGCCCAGGCCTTCACTCAATGCTACAAAGTTTCAATTATAGAAGATAAATAAATCCCAGATACCAGGGCCTCCGCTTGGGCTGCCAGGGGCAAGGATGGCCTGCAAATCACCACAGACACCTTGCCCAGGCCTCCCCACACCCTAAGGGAATCCCCATTCTGATCTGGGACACCCTTCAGGGCAAACCAGCTGCTTCCCACCCATGCACTAGGCCTCTATCCTATATAATAAAAGAGTAATATGCAGATTTACCATCACTCCAATACACAAGATGGTTGCCCTCATGTGGTCAAACATCCTGCCCTATGTGAACACAAGATGGTCACCACAAGATGGCCAGCAGGGGAGGAGAGTTGGGAGGGACCAGGCCTACAAGGGAGGGCAGTTGTGCGTGATCAGGCCTGTAGAGGAGGGCAGTTAGGGGTGATCAGGCAGGCAGAGAATGGAAGTTGCAGGCAACTGGGCCTGCAGGGAAGGACAGTTGTTGGGGACCCAGGCCTGCAGGGGAGAGCAGTTGTGGGGGAACAGGCTTACATGGGAGGGTATTTAGGAGCAAACAGGCTGGTAGGGTAGCAGTTAGGAATCAATCAGGCTGGCAGAGGAATGGTTAGGAGGTGATCAGGCTGGCAGGAGGCAACAGTTAGGGGCAATCAGGAAGGCAGGAAGGCAAGCAGTTGGGAGCCAGCAGTCCTGGATCGTGAGAGGGATACTTGACTGCCAGTTTAACCAGATTCTATTGAGATGGGGCCTAAGTGGGCAGTTGTACATCCCTAGAGGAGTCCCAGATTGGAGAGGGTGCAGGCTCGGCTGAGGGACATCCCCATGCCTCCCATGCACTAATTTCGTACACCAGCCTCTAGTGTGTGTGTGCCCAGCAACCGGAACATTGGAATTACCAGAATAACTGGTGGTTATTATATATACTGCAGAGGCCAACCAACCTGATCTAGGCCCCAGTGAGCTCTCCTATCCTCTCGCCCCCTGGCTGGCCTGGCCTTATTTGGCTGCAACACATTGATTAGGGGTGGGGCTGGCTGGCCAATGACCCACAGCCCCACTCACCACCTGCCCTGACTAATCAGCCCCCATTGAGGTAGGCCTGCTGGACTGTACCCATGCATGAATCTGTGCACTTGGCCTGTAGTCCTATATAACAAAGAGGTAAATGAAAACTAATACTCACACCCTCAAAAGATGGCTGCCTACATCCAGGCTAGCAGAGGGGTTAGTGAGGGATGACCAAACAACTGAATAAGCAGGCTGGGGAGGGTGATCAGGCCTCCAGGGGGTTTAGTGAGCGATGACCAAATGATTAAAAAAGCAGCCTGTCTGGGCTGACCAGGCCAGCATCGTGGGCAGTTGAGGGAGATTAGGCTGGCAAGGGGGGCAGTGAATGGCCACTAGACCAGAGGGTGGGGTAGCTAGGGGCAACCTCGTGGGCTGTGGAGGACAGTCAGGGGTGACCAAGCTGGCAGAGGGAGAAGATGGGGTGATCAGGCCAGCATGGCGAGAAAGGAAGGGGTGATCAGGCCAGTGCGGGGGAGGGCAGTTAAGGATGACCAGGAAGTCAGGCAGGTGAGCAATTAAGAAGCAGCGGTCTAGGATTGTGATAAGGGATGTTCAAATGCTGGATTGTGCCTGATCCCAGGTCCTAACCCAACAGGCAAACATCCCCCTGAAGGGTCCTGGTTTGGAGAAGGTGCCCTTCCCCCTGCACAAATTTCATGAACCAAGCATCTAGTGTTATATGAAACTATATAAACTTTTGAGACTGTTTTTTTTTTAATTAAGCACTCAATGCACTTGAGATCTATTTATGAAAGAGCATCATGTTAAAACACCTCTCTCTCTGCGTCTCTCTCTCAGTAATAGTCTATGCTATGAGTATATCACACCTTTTGGAACCATGCACCTATTATAGCAGGTTTTGCTTGTTTTCAGTTGTTTTGGGTTATTTCTTATGACATTTCTATAAACAATGATGTACAGGTTTTTATGTTACCATAGTCTTCATTTCTTTGAGTAAATGCATAGAAGAACAACTACTGGTCATATGTAAGTACAGGATTACTTTTTGAGGAAACTGCCAAACTGTATTCCAGAGTGATTGTTCCATCGAACATTTTCATCAGCAACATATGAGTGATGTAGTTCCCCTACATCTTTGCCAGTATTTTTTAAGGGAAAAGGAAGAACCGCTTCTGCCTAAAGTGGTTAATTGAAGCAGAATCTTGCAAAGTTATTTTGATGAATTTACTCATCATGCGAAACAGTGGAATCTGTTTTTACTGTTGTTCTTTTTGAGCAAATAGAGACATACATGAGACCTAGAAATTGCTTAATACTGAATTCTACCTCGTGGAATGTGGATTAATTGTGGCCAGTCTTTGTTCACTTTGGGGATGCACAAGCACTAAATATGTAAAAATATTCTCATTGAGATACAGTTTCATATCTCTCTGGTACCTGTGTAGTTTATAGTATGATGGAAGCGGCACAGAACATAAATTCAGTAAGCTTTTTTCTGTACTTCACCATTTTGTAATTTGAGGAAATGTAGGTAAGAAATAAAAATTTATGGCCATTAGTTATTATGTGTAAAATGGGGATACTATCTTCATCACAAGATTGTTTGAAATGTAAATATGTTTTTCTCTCTCTTACTTTAAAAAGATTTACTGAGTGCTTACTACGTGATAAGCACTGTACTAGGCTCTTTGGATCTAATGATTAAGAGAGGATCCCTGATTTTAGTGAAGTTTATTAGTATAGATAAAAAGAGTAAAATGACATAAAATTCATTGGAGCAAGTGATAGATATTTTTTACTGGGTCCCATGACCTCAGAAACTCTGGAAGATTGATATAGATCTCACCATTTAACAGCAGAGAGATGTAGGTACTTATTCAAAGTCAGAGTCATAGCCAGGATGTTATCCTAGATCTGTCTTCAAAACCCAATATGGTTTTTATCATGTGATGCATTTCTGTTAAAATGACTTGTACACAATCAAATACTAAATGTAAATAGTAGTTTTAAAAGTTGTCATTAATATCTATACTTACATTATCAGTAATACAATAAGTTGGAAGCTTTAGATTTTGCATTTTCCAAGTAAGCTACTTTAAGGACAGTTCAAATTCAGCAGTTTCGCTTCCATCATTGTCAACATGATACACATTATGTTCATAATGTAGACATGAAGGCACTGTGAGATCCTTATATTAGATTTATAATGCAGTATAACAAATAACCAAAAATGTAGCTGCTTAAAATAGCTCCTATGTAGTAGCTCACAGATGTGTAGATAACAATTCTGGTCACGATGTTCTAGGTTCTAAAAGAAAGGCATTGTCCAGGCTGTATTCTCATATGGGTTCTGTTCTAAGCTCACATGATTTTGCAAAATGTAGTTCATGTGTACTGCAGGACTGAGGTCCCTGTTTCTATGCTCAATCTCAGCTGTGAGCTTTGCTAAGATCCTAGAGGTTGTCCCATTTCTTGTCATACAGCCTCTTCACATTTAAGCCAGCAAAGGAACACCACTTTCATTGAACCCCTGTGACATGTTGGATTCTTATGCCAGGAAGAGCACAGATCCTTTTCAGGGCTCACGTGACTAGGTCAGCCCTCTCCTAGGACAATCTCCTTTTTTAAAGTCAACTGATTGAGGACCTTAATCACACCAAGCAAATCCCATTGGTCATGTGACACCACAATCCTAGGAATTAAATTTATCCTATTCATAGTTCTACCTGTATGCAAGGGAAAGAAATGATAAAAGGCTGATTGCAGGAAATCTGGATTTTATTAAATAACTGAGGCTATATCTAATTCAGTGCCTCAAAAAACCCATCACAATCCTAAAACATCAAATTAAAATTTGGCTTGAATTTTAGTGTAACTTTTATTGTCACATTCTTTTGTAGTAAGAGGTGTTCTGCGTTCTCTGGGTCTGTGAAGGTTTACCATGTACAATTCATGCCTCAGGTATGTTTCAGGTTGGGTTCTCAACCACCACAATAAAATGAGTAATGCAATAAAGCATGTTGTAATCTTTTCACTGATGGAGGGTTTGTACTTCAGTTAGTATAAAAGGCAACATCAATGAAGCCTAATAAGCAAAGCACAATAAAATCAGGTATGCCTGTATGTATTGCAGGAGAGTCCCACTAAATAGATTGGAGTGATTTATTTATTTTTTGGATATCCCATTTTGTACACAGTGGTAAGAGAAATGAAGGGGGGGAGTTATAATACTTGAGCTTGGCAACAAAATTTAAACAATCTCTTAATAACCTTTTCCTGGCTTTTCACTGAAGGTGTTTATATTCCTGGGAGCCACTCTGCCTGTCCAGGAATTTTGAGAGTAATGGACACAGTTTTCAGAGATAGAGTGAATGGAATGATGGCATAGAGTCCCTTGGGTTATTTTTCTTAAGGCTGCTGTGGAATACTATGTGATATTATTCTTAGACCTTTGTAAGCTTGTTTTTTTTTTCTTTAGTACCATTTAAATTTAGATCTTAAGGGGACTTTAGAAAACTGTCTTGCCTTCTTCTCCCACTGAAGTATAAGAGTAAAAGTCATCTGACAGTACTACCATACCAACTCAATAGCTTAATGGGAATATAAATGGTTTCATTGAAAGTTGGGTTTCCTTCCATAATATCATTAGTTTTTTGAACCTCAGAGCCAATAATCGTCCAACTCTTCTCACCTTAACAAGTTAGAGACAGCTAACACATTCATGTGAATTACAGCGGAGATTTGTAGCAGTGATTTTAAATTGAGAGAATCATTAGCAAGGCTGCAACACTGCCCACACCCCACAAACACAAACATACACATACACATACACATACACATACACATACACATACACATACACATACACATACCATAGGGAATATATTTTTAAAAATTGGGGTGGGAGTGTGTGAAGTTTAAATAAACTCCTGGTGATTCTGATGGGCTTCATTTAAGGATCACTTAGACCACATTTTGTGTTTTGTAATCCCACCCTCTTCTATCACTGAGCATCTCTCACATTTATTTATGCGCAGAGGCTTGGAGTCATCTAGGGCCTAGATTGCAGGCTATTTGTATCTAACTCAGGAATACCTTGTATCACATCTCAGGTAATTAGTCATTTAAATTTTTTACCTACACCCTTGGCATGATGAGACTTACTTCCTAAAATTCTCTTATCAGGCTGTCCCAGTTCTGTATGTCAAGTTAAAGTTTGCAATCCTATAAGTTCCCACTCCCTAAGAGGCTACAGAATTTCTCTCTCAAGCTTATTCTTCTCGAAGGTAAAAAAAACCCCTTGCCCCACCATCAAACACATCCCAGTTAGTTTCCCAGAGCTGAGCTTATCACCCAAGTGGGCTCTTATTCACTTAAGTGTACTCCACTTTCTATTTTTTGTTAATCCTCACCAGATTTTATTTTTCATTGCTTTTGTTTGTTTGTTTTGAGAATGGAAGGTGGAAAGATGGAAAGGGGAGAGAGGTAATGTGACAGAAAAAGAGAGGGAGGGAGAGAGAAAGAGAATTGCTGGAATGTGACAGAGACCCATTCAAGCACTTGCCCTGAAGGAGGCAGGGATCAATCCTGAAATCCAGGTACATGTCTTTGGGGAGCAACCAAGAACCCTTCCCTGCTCAAACTGATGCTCTAACCACTTAGCAACCCCTGCCAGGGCAAGACCACTCCATTTTCTGCACAAAACTACACTAGGGACTTAGCCTCAGCAGATCCCAGTATAAAACAGGCTCATTCCAACTCTACACGTGAACCTTTTGGGCAGTGCTTCCTGGTCACCCTTCAGCTTTAGGGGGTCATTGGGTCTCAGGGACAGCTGACAGCCTTATTTAGCCAACTAGCTGCCCTGTGGTTCACAATGTCCCCAACAGTCTAAGTCATTCATATCCAAATAAGCAGCAGTTGGTAGAGAATCCAACAAACCTTTTGGTAGTCTCAGAATATCTAAGCAACCAATCACATCATGACCACCATAATTAGGAACCACTAGAGGCCCATTGCACAAAAATTTGTGCAGTAGGGCTTCCTTACCCCTGACTCCTGGAATCGGTTTTCCTTAGAAACCGGGACCCACCCAGGCATTTTCTCTGGCCACTGCCTTCCTATCCTCACGTGGGTGGGAGCCTTCAGTGTTCTCTCTGGCCAGAGCCTTCAGTCTTCTCCACTCTGGACGATGCGCCTCTCCTATAGCTCCCTCCGGCCACACCCTCCCCCTCAGAGCAGGCATACCACCCCATCCAGCAGCTCCATGCCTGTGTATGCAAACTAACCCACCATCTTTGTTGGGTTAATTGGCATACTCACTCATATTTGGCTGTTAGACTTTGCAGATGTATGGCTAATTTGGATATTTCTCTTTTATTAGTGTAGATTGTATTAGTGAGATATCTCTTTTCCTCTCTTTTTTTAATAATTAAAAAACAAAACTATCAATTTTCACTAGAGCAATGCTTACCTCCAGTCACATCAACATTTTTCTCAAAATCCTTCTGTTTGCCCTAATGAGTTTGAAGTGTTAGAAAAGGGAATACTTAAAAAATTCTGTTTTTAGAAATACAATGATATTGAGGGAAAGAGGTTCACGCAAAGAAAACATGAAAAGTTACATAGTATATAATGCACTGAGAGTGGAAATGTTATTTCCTGGGTGCTATTACTATGAGGATGGAGTGCGGTGGAGGAGATGCCATGGGTGGAGGATTTGGAGAAGTGTGGTGTTGTGGTGGGAACTTGCTTTCTTCTCCAGCAGGTAAGAGAAACACAACCAAAGGAGCAGACAGGCTATGCATCCATTAGAGTAGCCACCAGAGACTGACTTTGTGACAAGAGAGTTCGTCATTTAGGATAAATGCTACTGGCAGTTTTACAAGGTTTTTTGCTTCAGTTAGAATGTTGAGCCTATGCAATTCAGTTAGATACTGAAAGAAAATGAAGGGATTAGTAAAAAACCATGCTGTGTGGCAATAGCCAGAGGTAAAGAGGGCAGGGGAAGGGAGTATAGGTGGAGATTGTCAGAGGGAAGAGGGAATGAAACTTATATATTTTGGGGAATTACTGTCACTCTGATAAATTTATTTTTTTAAAGGAAGGCCTTGTTTATACTGTGGATTAGAGCCACATTTTGACTCCATTTTTTTTTCAAACAGGAGAGATCATTGAAGGACGATCCTGGGGCCAAGGATGGAGTAAGGAGGACAAGGGTGGGGTCAGTATAGATCCAATGAGGGAAGGAATGCACTCCAAGTCTCTCACATAGTGGGGGGCTAAACCCTAGTGCGGGATGGTGGTGGACAAGGCCAGGCATGTCCTTAAAACCTGCTTTCAGCTCCTGGCTGGGGGTCTTGGCTGAGCCTTAGGGAATGAGGAGGAGTCCAGGAAACTGAGGGTCTCCCTTCAGTGGCCACATTGGCTGGGAGCAGGTGCCAGGCCAGAGCTCCCGAGCGCAGCCAGTGGCCTGCTCTGCAGGTCCAGCTTTGATGGGCAGCAAAGCCACAGCGTTCTGACTGTGGAAGTGGTACTGCTCCTAATGCTGCCCGGGAGGTGATGGTGGTGACGGCTGTCCCTTTGCAGGCAAAACCGAGATGTGGTCCCTGGTTTTGCTGTTGCTACTGGGATTTGCTAGCTGAGGTGAGTGGCCCCTATCATGGCTCTGCAGACAGAGTCTCTACCTCTGTGGTGCTCAGCAGGGTTTGCATTGTGCCCTGCTGGCCCTTTGAGGGGAAACTGATGCAGGATGCAAGGGCCCTGCTTGCCCTGACAGGAAAGTTGGAGGCCAGCTGGTACTCAGGCTCCTCCCTTCCTCCCCTCCTACCTTGCTTTTTCCTTCCTCTCCCTCCCTCCCTTCCTTACTCTCCCTCCTCTTCAATTACCACTTGATTGCCAGCACATCTTGCCCTACTCTGGGCCTCCAGACAAGGGCACCAGGAAGATTCCACATCAAGCAACTTGAGCTGAAATTAACTAGAGAGAAAGGGCCTGATCAGAGTTCATAGGTAACAGCTATGAGATTACTCCTCTTTCACACCCCTCTTCCCTCCTAGGCAATTAAATGCACTGGGGATGAAGGTGCAGGGCAGTAGGAGAGCCTGGCATCTTGCAATTGAAGTGTGCATTTTGGCAAGTCTGCAGGATGGTTTGTTTGTTTTTCCTGTTTGCCCTCCCACATCAACATAGGAGGTAAGATAGACGTACCCGATACAATTAAGTTTTATTTCCAACACACCATTTAATCAGAAGACTCCCCCCCCCCCTTTTTTAAACTTAATAAACCCTAGAAATAGACTTCCTGCAAATTCAACCTCCCCGCCCCACCAACCACTTTAAGAGTCCAAAGAGCAGATTCAAGTTTCCCCTTGTTTGGGGGAACAGTTTAACAGCAAAGGATTTCTTGTGAAGTATGAAGTCAGGTGGAAATTGGTGATTTTCTGTGCCAAAGGCATTTAGGCCCCAAGCTTTTGGAAACTATTTTTTTTAAAAAACCACAAAAACAAACCTGTGCTTCTAAAAAACTGAGGAAAGCATGTGACTTTTTGGTGTGGCACTATAGACTATGCCTGTAACATTTCACATGCAAAGGTCCTTTTGTTAAATTTTCTAAGATTTATATTGAGTTTGAATAACATAACAAGCAATTGTTATATTTAATTCTATAACTTGAACTTAATTACATTTAAACTGATTATTAGACTCACTGTGACATTCATATATCCTTGTGACTTAGGCTATTTTCAAAATGCTCTTAAGTTCCTGCTTACCACTTTCCCCATTCTACGAAAATCCTGGGATGTTGGAGCTGTTTATAATCACTACGTCTATTATTTGAAGTGTTGATATTAGATAAAGTAGTCTTCACTGTCATTGTCATTATTAGCTCATTGCTGTTACTATCAAAATAACTAAAATAAGACTGTTTTCAAAAACCTGTTTCCTGATCAGAATGTATATTGAACCAGATTATAAATTGTGATGTAATATTACTAAATCAGACTGTAGGCATCAAAAGCTATTCTGAAGAATAAAAATGATAAATCATGTGTTGTTTCCAAATAGATTAGAAAGAACTGCTAGAATGTTATTTTGGGGGCTAGGATTTCTGTTACTAATAGTTAAGAACATGTATAATAAGCACTCATTTACATATAATATTAATGTGCTCAAGTACCTATAAAGCCATAGAATTCAGAATATGTTATCTTAGTGTACTAATAACCTGAAAAAAATAAAGCAGAATAGATGCCTTATGCACTTGTGGTGTGTCAATCCTATACAATAAAAGTGTAATATGCTAATGGACCAAACCACTGAATAACTTGTCTGTGGGGGGCAGGACTTGTGAGCAGCCTGAGCCAAGCCAGCAAAGGCTTAAGCCAGCAGGCACAAAGGGGGGCACAAAGATGGGGGGAGGTGGAGCTGCAGAGAGCAACAGTGACTGAGGGGCAATTTGGGGCGTCAAGCGCAGGGTGGTCCCAAGATCAGCCTTCAGGTCATCTCCCTCAGAGGGAGGCCTGCTGCAGAGCAGCTATGGGGTTGGGCAGGCTGCTGGCCTGCCAGTGCCTTCCCCTGATCTGCCATATAGTTGCCTCCCTTAGAGGGAGGCCAGACTGTAGCACAAGAGGGAGCAGTCCTGAACCTTCAGATAGACATCCCCTAAGAGCTCCGGGAGTGCAAGAAGGCACAGGCCAGGCTGAGGAACCCCACTACATTGCATAATTTTTCCCCCAAGGCTTCTAGTGGCTGTATAAAAACCAATGGATTTCTGTGTGTTTAATATTTAGTTATAAAAGGGCACCTGTAAAGAGATGTTAACATCCTTAGAACAAAGGAGTTTTAAATCCAGGTATTTAAGAGACTGAGTTTAGACTATAGAATGAAGAAGAGTGTCCATGGACTTTTATGTGCATTTGTACTCAGACTTTTGCTTTTGTTAGAGTTAGAGTTACTGCCTGGGACCTTAGTTCTTTTTGTCGAAGGAGAAAAGAGCTGAAAATCAACAAAAAATAAAAGTAACGCAAAATTGGGTTTATTGAAAATACATCCCAAATGAGACACCAATCGGTCAACAGAGTGTGGAAGACAACATGGTGAGAGCGGCCAATGGCAGGGCTGCTGTAGCTCACGAGGAAGTCAGAGAAAAGGGGCCTTGGAGAAAGGTTGTGGGGGTCAGCCCAGGATGAGCTGTAGCTGCCCTTTCTCTCCTGGATGCAAGTATCACAGGGTCCTTTAGAGGTTAGGGCATATGTGCCTGTGGGGAAAGCAAGGGAAGGGAATAGCATGGGTTTGCTCCCGGGAGGTAGAGTTCATGCTAGAGAGAACATGGCACACAACTCCTGGGTTCTAAAGAGGGATTGTGCGCGTGGAGCCTTTCACTTTCATGCAAGAGTGATTGACTGAGTGATCGGGACCAGTGCTAGGTGACATCAAAAGGTGTGAGTGGTGGCTTCTTTGTCAGCTGAGGGCATGAGCGGGGCCAGCACTGGTAGCAGGTGTGATCACCTAGCAAGACTACAGAGTGTGGAAAAAATAATTTTCAGTAACCACAAGAGGCTTGTCCCGATGACAGCAACCAGTGCCTTGCATTGGTCTGGCACTCCAACTCACCTGTTCCACCATCCCTCCACTGCTGATGCTCACCTTGTTGTGTGTCCACCCCCTGGTGGTCAGCACACATCATAGCAACAAATTGTTCAGTTGTTCCTCAGTTCAGAATATTTGCATATTAGGGTTTTATATCTATAGATGGCTACCATTACATTTGCTCATCCTGTCGTCTGTATTTTGAGAGATGTTATTTTCACCACAGAGTTGTTAATGGAGATTTGAAAGGCTAGTTTCTAAAGATAAAAATAGGTGTTTTCCCCAAAATTGATATATATTTTGAATCCAAAATTATCACTCATATAATTAAAACTGTTGGTATTCCTTGATGTCAATTCAAATGTGGCTACTATAGGCATTTCCTTTAATACATTAATGTTATTTTTGTGACACAATTTTTATAAAGCCATTTTATCAACTTTTAGGTTGTGCTGTCATAACTTTTTATACAAGATTTTAAAATTCTATATTTTTATATATTGTGTCTAACACAATGAATTTAGGCAAACATGGAACTATTTTCAATCGCACAGATATTTTTCTATGAGAAAAGAAAATGAATAATAATGTAAAGACAATTTTGCTGAAATCCTTGTGATACTAAATATTGTAATACTAAAAAGTACAGAGCACCCAGAAAATTTGATTCTGAAAGACCTAGACTGAAACAAGAGAACCTGTATTTCTCCTCTGTGTGGTTATGTGGAGGAGAAACAGAAATTAGTAGAGACACCCTCCTCTACTCCCTTCCATACCCATGGAGCAATTATATATGAATCCATATCTCATAATCCCAGGGATTGAGAATATTTATGCACTAGAGAATATTTATGCAAATTCGTGCACAGAGGTGAGTGTCCCTCAGCTCAGCTTGCACCATCTCCAATCTGGGACCCCTTGAGAAATGACCAACTGCCCACGTAGGCCTGATCACATATGTTTGTTTAGGCCCAATCCCAGGGGAGACAGGCCTAAAGAGGTAGTCAGACATCCCTCTCACTATTCAGGACTGCTGGCTCCCAATCAGTTGCCTGCTGCCTTCCTGCCTGGTAGCCCCTAATCAGCCTGATAACCTCCTAACAACCTTCCTGCCTGTCAGCCTGATAACTTCCTAACAACTCCCCTGCCAGCCTGATCAATGCCTAACTGCTCCCCTGCTAACCCATTGCTCCTAACTTCCCTCCCCTGCCTGCCTGGTCACCCCAAAGTGCCTTCCCATGCAGACCTGGTCACCCCTAACTGCCCTTCCTTGCCAGCTTGGTCACCCCTAGCTGCTATCCCCTGCTGGCCCAATTATCCCTAGCTGCCCTCCCCTACCAGCCTGGTTTCCCCTAACTGCCCTTCCCTGCAGGCCTGGTTTCCCCCAACTGCCCTCCCCTGCAGGCATGGTCACCCCAACTGCCTTCCTCTGCAGGCCTCTTCACCCCTAACTGCCCTCCCTTGCCAGCCTAGTTGCCCCTAACCTCCCACCCCTGCAGTATTTGTCCTCCCCCTACCCTAACTGCCCTCCCCTGCAGGCCTTATCCTTCCCCTGCTGGCCCGGTCACCCCTAACTGCACTCCCCTGAGGTCCTGGTCACCCCCAACTTCCCTTTCCTGAAGACCTTGTACCTCCAAACTGCCCTCCCCTGCCAGGCCCCTGATCCCTAACTGCCCTCCCTAATAGACCTGGTTGCCCCTAACTGCCCTCCCTTGCAGGCCTTGACCCTCTCAACTGCCCTCCCCTGCCGGCATTATCACCTTCAACTGTCCTCACCTGCTGGCCATCTTTCGATGGCCATCTTGTGTCCACATGGGGTGGCCATCTTTGACCACACGGGGTGGCCATCATGTGTGTTGGGGTGATGATCAATTTGCATATCACCTCTTTATTATACAGGATATTTCAATGTGTGTCACACTTATGGGTTAAAAGACAAGGCAGGAAATAGGAAAAGAGCTAGTTGATAAAACAAAAAACAAAAAAAAATTTTTTTCTCTATTAAGCTAACTATGTGCCCCCTCACTATGCTCCAAGTACTTTGCAAGGCTTTCCTGGACATAGAGAAAAATGTTAGGATCCATGAATCTTAATAACATAAAATGCAGTTATTACGTAGTAGGGATTTTGTTGTTTTTTTATTTTTCCATGGTACTAAATATGTTTTAGATATTTGATAAGGCCTTAAGTCTAGATGTTGCTGCCCTTCCTCCTGTAATTCTAGCTCAACCATTCAGTTCTTATAAGACCACTTTACAATTTAGAGGCAATTACTTTGAGTCAGAACTAAAGGCATTGTGGACTCCCCCATATTACTCCAGTCCTTGTTGATCTCTGTTGAGGAGGGATCTGAATAAATCCTCTTTTATGACTCTAATTCTAACCCCATTCTGTTTGAAGCTCCAGTATTTCTTTCCAGGCTCAAGGTCTATGACAAAAATAATTCCTTTATAGCAGGTATCTTTACTCATGAGCATTGCTTCATTTATCTTAGTGACTGCTGGGATTTATTATCCCATTCTGAACATCAATTCCGAGTGGATAATTAACATCCTACTCTGCTATAAAAATAGTATTGATGTTAGTGTAGACTCTCCAACTTCCCTATTTCATCTTAGGTAACCTTCATCACTTTTTCCCTTCTCACCCTATTTCAGAAGTATACCTATTCACCTATTTAAGGGAAAGATCACCTGTCTATACCTCTTTCACTTCTACTACCCCGGAGACCTACTTAATCAATTTAATTTTTCAGGTTTGTATCTTAGATATCCCTTTCTCCATTGTTTTTTTCACCATGGCTTGCAGATATGCTTAAGTTTTACCACATATTAGAAACAACAAAATGAATCAATCAAAGAACCAAAAAATCTTGCCTTATTCCTGTCTCCACAATCTTTCCAATATCACCTTCTCTCTCTGTTCTCTTCTACTGTCAAATTTAATGAAAGGATAATTGCCTCTCCTTTTTCCCTCTAATTTTATTCCCAATGCAGTAAGACTTCTCACCCACTAGTCTATTCACATTTTCCAGATACAGTACCCAGAGATGTAATTTTTAATCTAGAGACAATTTGTACTTATTTCACTTGACACCTGAGGTTGTTCATACCAAGAAACTTTCTTCTTTTTTTTTTTAGATTTTTAATATGTTTTATTGTTTTTTTACAGAGAGTAAGGGAGAGGGACAGAGAATTAGAAACATCGATGAGAGAGAAACATTGATCAGCTGCCTCTTGCACACTCCCTACTGGGTATGTCCCTAAACCATGCCCTTAACTGGAATCAAACCTGGGACTCTACAGTCTGCAGACTGATGCTGTATCCACTGAGCCAAACTGGTTAGGTTCGAGGAACTTTCTTGATGTCCACAGTGGGGGTCTTTGCTGAGTTACCTACTTCTCACTTTCTTAGTTTGTTCCTTTTAAACTATTTGCTCTATAATCATTTGTATTTTCAAACATTCAATTCATTGATAACTGCTCTATTGCTTTGAAAGGACTCACTCATATTTATATTCACGATTTCGGTGACCAGCTATATTTTTGGTCTCTAAAGCTTTCACATATTTAAAAAATGTTTAATAAAAAATAAAAATAAAAAACTGTTCAATAAATGACAGCTAGAGTAGACTAATTTTGGCTCTTCCTGCCAAATTAAGGAACTCTTCCATCTCGCCTGCAACTGACTTAGTTGAAATTTTGCAAGGAAATATGTAGCTACATAATTAAATAATCAGGTCTATGTAAGTAAGAAGTAGAGCATTCTCTTGAAATATGAAAAAGAATGAATCCTCTCTAATTCCATTTTTTGGATATTTCTCTCTTGTGATTCTTATTTTAACTTTTTTATATTCATAAGGAATGTAATATCCATATGCTACCAAATGAAGATATTGTCCTTGCTTTGCTACCCTTTCTCCTAATGAGGAAACCAATTAAATCAGGTAATAATTACAACATTTAGTAATAAGGGTAGTGTCAGAACTTGAAGTGATTCATAAGAGCAATAAGGGGAGGATGAATATAGTTGCATAGTGGTACAGAAGGAGAACAGGATTAAACATCTGACTGTGCTGTAGGAAGAAGATTCAAAGTTAGTCACCTCTAGCTGCCATTTACTGAACATTTGCTAAGTATGTAAAAGACATTGAAATAAGAACATTGTTTTCCTTATCTCATTAAATCTTAACAAAATCTCCAGGAGGTATATACTATCTCTTCTCATTATATAGATGAGGAAGCTGCGGCACAGAGGTTAAATAATTTGCCTAAGGTTATATCTCTAGAAGGGGCTAAGGCTTGAGCCAATGTCTGACTCTAAGATACTTGTTCTGACCTATACACCCAGAGAAGGGTCAGGCCTCCAGACTGGGGAACATGTGCAAAGGCATGGGCATGAGAGTACATGGGCATATTCATGGGATTTCAAGAAGGTTGTTATAATTGGACCTTAGTTTGCAAATGAGGAATGACAAGAACGAAGCTGGATAGGGCCTTAAAGGGCCTAGTTTGTATTCCATGCTAATATACTTACAATATAGGCTGAAGAGATGGAATGGGGTTGATCTCTCCTCCTTACGCACACACTCTGCTACATTCCTTCTGAAGTTTGACAGTCTGATCGATGCTTCTCTGTCTCTAGATTTGTTTTTGTTCATCAGTTTATGTTGTTTATTATATTCCCCAAATAAGTGAGACCATGTGATATTTATTTGTCTCTGACTAGCTTATTTCACTTAGCATAATGCTTTCCAGTACTATCCATGATGTTGCAAATGGTAATAATTTCTTATTTTTTACAGCAGCATAGTTTTTCAATGTGTAGATATACCACTGTTTTTTAGTCCACTCATTTGTTGATGAGTACTTAGGTTGTTTCCAAATCTTAGCTACAGTAAATTGTGCTGCTATGAAATAGGGATGCATATATTCTTGCTGATTTGTATTTCTAGTTTTTTTGGGATATACTCCTAGAAGTGAGATCACTGTTTTCAAATGGGATTTCCATTTTTAGTGTTTTGAGGAAACTCCATACTGTCTTCCACAGTGGCTGCACCAACCTGCGTTCTCACCAGCAGTGCACAAGAGTTCCTTTTTCTCTGCATCCTTGTCAGCACTTGTCATTTGTTGATTTGCTGATGATAACCATTGTGACAGGTGTGAGATGATACTGCATTGCTGTTTTCATTTGCATCTCTCGGATGATCAGTGATTTTTTAGCATGTTTTCATATGTCTCTTGGCCTTCCGAATGTCCTCTTTTGAAAAATATCTATTTAGGTCCATTGCCCATTTTTTGATTGGGTTGTTCATCTTTCTTTTGTTAGGTTGCTTCGTTATAGTGCAGTGGTTATACAAGTGATGAATTATCCAGGTGAAATTTTTTCAAATTTATTTAACAACACTAATTCTATTTAAATGGTGTCAGCTTTAAGATATTTGTATATTACAGCAAATAATGCAATTCAATTAGTACTTCCTGTATTCTGTAGCAAATCCATTCTCTAAGCATAAGTTATAAATTGTCAAATAATGAAGCTAGCGACATGGTGAGGCCATCTTGGCTTTTAAACAACATAGGGAGAAGAGACAACATACAGGCAATTAGTAATGCTGAAATGAATTAGTGAATATATGCAATTGGTCAACATCCTTAGGGAAACCCAACCTAATAAGAGGGTAATATGCAAATTAACCATCACTCCATCACAAAGATGGCGGCACTGAGTCCCCTCAGCCTCAGTGGGGTCCCTCAGTCCTGGGGCGTTGCCACTGTGAGCAGGCAGCATGAGCATCCTGGCAGAATGTTTGCTTTGTTGCCCGCACCTGAGGGCCTCTGGGTAGTGTGGCACAGAGCAGCAGTGGCTGGACACTTGCTTGGTCGCCATGACAATGCCCCAGTGTCAGCTGAGTGCAGGCAGAGAGAGGAGACATGTGGGGGGTTAGATAGGGGTGGGAGGAGGGTTAGTGCCAGGCGCCTCCCATGGAAGCAGCACAGATCCCTCCCATGGAACTGGCCCAGGTCCCTCTCAGCTCCTGCTGAAGTGGCATGGCTTCCATGGAAGCAGCACAGCTGCTAGTAGCAGACTGCATTTCCTGCTGGCTTCTGCAGAAGTGGCGACAGGTTTACTGCATGGCACATATAGTGCAATGGGCTACTAGTAAAATATAATTGTTCAACCCTGTCTTCCACCAGGCAGAAATCCATTGCAGAAAAACATTTATTTCTCTCTCCATGAATAGGAGTAATTTGCATTATTATCAGAGTTCTATAACTTAAAAATGTACTGAAAGCACAGGGCCTATAAAAGCAGATATTCCCAAAGGATCTTTCAGACAATGCCCGGAACCCCACTGAAAGGACACTAACTTGTCTTTTTCTGTACATTTCAAAAGGACATTAACTTATCCTTTTGTACATTTCTGACACTTTCCTTCTTTTCTAATTCCAGCATCACAACCACTTTGTTCTCTCTTTTTTTGTGCACTAGAGAGTCCCCCTCAATCCTTCTATCTCAGAGGAAATAATTCAGAACCCCAAGATGTTGAAAAACACAATTGGAAGTCCAGGTTTTACCTGGGACTACCTAATATTGGGATGTCTAGAAGTGTAGAGAAATGGGACGAAGTGAGTTTGTGAATCACAAGTTTGGTTCAGATTGAAAATTCCCAGAAACTTAACAATTACCAACTCCCATTCAGAGAAGGTTTAGATCACTGCATAAAAATGCCGTTTTGCCGAGTTTTTAGGGTATTACCTGCCTGTGTACAGCACAGCATTGTTGAGAGGGCACATCACCATGATACTTGCCATAATTATGTGAAGTAGTCTGATGTTCATTTCTGATCCTTTACTTTCAGAGAGTAAACACAGACATAGAAAAGTTAGATGAATTGCTTAAGGTCACATCCTGACAAGGGACAGGTAGCATTTATACTCAGGTTTTCTGAACATTGTTCAGTTCATATTTCACAATAGATCCTAGCATTTAATTCAATGGGCATTTATCTATAATATGGTCCTAGAATGATAATGTATTATGGCCCTAAGTTTTATTGCCAATATATATATATATGAGAGAAATTGTAAGGATGAACAAAATTTATATTTATATTTTTTTAGTGCTATTTTTTTTTTCAGGTAAAATCCAACTAACTACTTAGATAGAAGAGTTAATAAATGGCTGAAAAATATAGAAGGGCATTGCAATTTCTCCACAATATTGCACATTTTAGGTGAAAGTTGAGTGTTTGCAATTACTTTTCCATCTCCTATTTTCTAAGACAACTGATAGTTTATCCTATTGAGAAGTTTTTAATTGGATATATCTGCTTAGTATCAATATCTGTTTTTCATATCAACGGGTTCCTACCTTTATTTTGATTGGTTTATGCTTTTTTAGGAGGAAAAATACCTGTAATATATATTTGAAAATTTTTTCTATACTTTCAATGAAATATGGGAGTGAAAGAAAGCTTTGCAATTGTGTACAATTCTTTATAGTATTTGCATACAAAATGTCCATTGATGTTTGTATTTTGCAATGGGAAATAGCCAGACAATATTTTCTCTCCTTAGCATTCAAAGATTTTCCATCTAAGAGGGAAGATGAGATGTGATTCATCCAATTTAGTTTTTATATTAAAGTCCAGATAGTTCAACACATTGCTTGGAAGTGCATCCTAAAGATATAAAGTTCATACGGGTTTAGCAAGTTCTGTTTGGAGGACGTATATAGAAGTTGAGACTGAATATAATATTTGGTTTGATTTTCTGATAAAAATGTTTCTATGGTAAGGATAGGATTTTTCTATGTACAGTACATCAGTAAGCAACAATGATAACTTCAATGCTTCTAAGGCCAAATACTACACCTGCATGTTCCAACACAGGTTGCTAAATTTATTCCCAATACTCTTGATAATGTACCCTTTGTATTACTGAGAATGAATAAGGACTAGTTACAATGGTGTCTACCATCTGTGCATGTCAATAACTTGTTTCACTTTTTCACTGGTCTGCTTCTCTCTGTAGCTCCACTGCTTAAATAAGGGGATAACCGAAGCATCGCTCCTTTATCTTAAGGATTTGTAACACCTCTAAGGCTTTACCCTATAGATTTCTATAGTTAAATGAAAATTTTTTTTTGTTTTCCAGTTAAACCTCCGCTAATATTTACTACAATCAAATCTGTAGAATACACTGATGACAATAAAATTGTTCTCATCCCATGCTTAGTCACTAATTCGAGGGCAAAGAGCCTTAAAGAAATGTTTGTAAAGTGGAAATTCAGAGGTAGCTACATTTTCAACTATGATGGAGCTAGAAACAAATCCAAGCCCACCAGTGAATTTTCAAGTGCATACATCATACCAAACGCACTACTAAGAGGCAATGCCTCTTTGATGATGAACAGGAGCCAAGCTGTCCCAGGAAATTATACTTGTGAAATATCAGAATTAACTAAAGAAGGCAAAACCACCATAGAACTAAAATATATTCCTGGTAAGAATTTTTAAATCTTCGCTTTGTCCTGCAGTAGCTTAAAAACTGGGCACAATGGGGCTAGAAAATGCTTTGAATCAAAATGCAGTTTGTGACTAGTAAATGATTATGTAATGTTTAGTAGCTTTAAGATCATGAGTTTTATATGCCACTCATTTACTTTCCTATACAACACTTTCAGATTCATTTACAAATGAATGGTAATTAAATGCTTTTTACTGGTAGCCACTACAGTTTCAATTGACCTTAGTAGAAAAAGAAGTTATCTAAAATGCCGATTCCACCTAAATACAGGCAAAATCTAACCCCGTGTATTGGTTTACAAAATGCAGAATGAATTATTATGCTCCTTCCCTCCTCCGTATTCCATATGTCAAGATATACTTTGTTTAAAAGCACATCAACATTTTCAAAAACTGGTAAATAAAACCTTACTCAAATAATGACATATATGAACTGTCAGTAGTTGAATGATTTTTCAAATAATTTTTAATATCAAGGAGACACATGATTAAAAAACAAGTTTATTATCCAAGTATATTAGTAAATTGGCTTGCTTTAAATAAGATGTATTCTTCTCTCCTTAAAATATATTACTTTTAAAGACATGCTTCTATTTTGAGGAAGCAACTGCCTATTTAAAAGTCCTTATTTATGACCCCACCCCATCAGTTTAGAGGGACTGTGTTAAAACATTAAACAAAATGCCTACTATTAGGACATTTGCTCATGTTGTCATTTGTATTTTGGCAGATGTTTTATTTTTTCCACTGAGTTGTTAACAGAGATTTGAAGGCCTAGATTCTAAAGATGAAAAATAGGTATATTTCCCAAAATTGATAAATATTCTGAATCCAAAATTATCACTCATATTATTAAAACTGTGGGTATTCCTTAATGTTGATTCAACTATGGCTAGTAAAGGCATTGCTTTTAATTAATTATATTTTTGTGACACAATTTTTATAAAACCATTTACCCAATTTTTAGGTTTGCTGTCATAACTTTTTACACAACATTTTAAAATTCTATATTTTTATATCTTGTGCCCAATACAGTGCACTCATGCTTTCATGAGGCTACTTTCACTTGTACAGTTATTGTTCTATGATAAAGAAAGAAGAATAGTGTTCAATTAATTTTGCTGAATTCATTGTAATACTAAAGTAAAAATACAGAGCACCCAGGATATTTGATTCTGACAGACCTAGACTAAAACAATGGAACCTATATATCTCCCCTGTGGTTATGCAGAGGTGAGTTTAAAATTAGAGGTGACACCCTCCTCTATTTCCTTCCATACCCATGGAACAGTTGTATAGGACTCCATATCTGTTCATCCCAGGGACTGAGAATATTTTTATGCATATTTCAATACATGTCACACTGACGGGTTAAAAGACAAGGCAGGGCAAGTGCAAGATCTATCAAAATGTTATTTCTTGGGTGTTCAAGCCACATATGAGCTCTTTTCCAAGCACTTTACAAGGCCTTCCTGGGCATAGAGACAAATTTCACACTCCTCTTAATAACATAAAATGCAGTTACTAGGTAGCAGGGATTTTATTGTTTTCATCATTCACTTGTACTTAATATGTTTGAGATGCTTAATAAGTCCTTAATTGTGGATGTTGCTGCCCTTCCCCATGTAATTTTAGCTCAACCACTTTAGTTCTTTTAAGGCCATTTTACAATCTAGAGTCAATTACTTTGAGTCAGAACTAAAGGCATTGTGGACACCTGAATTTTACCCCAGTCCTTGTTTGATCTTTATTAAGGAATGATCTGAGTAAATCCTGAGTCTAATCCCAGTTTGAAGCTCCAGTTTTTCATTCCATGTTTATGGTCTATGGCAAAACAGATTAATTTCTAGCAGGTATCTTTACTCATGAGATTTGCTTCATTTATTTTAGCAACTGCTGGGATTTCTTACCCCATTCCTAAATAGCCATTCCAAGCGGATAATTAACATCCTACTCTGCTGCAAAAAATTGTATTGATGTATGATATAAACTCTCTCAACTTCCCTCCTACCATTTCTAAACTTAACCGATAATATCTTGTTAACATTCATGAGTTTCTCCCCTCTCACCCAGTTTCAGTGGTATACCTATTAACCTTTTAAAGGAGATTACTTATCTACAGCACTTTAAACTTCCACCACCTTGGAGATCTACCTAATCAATTTAACCCTCAGAATTGTATCTCAGATCTTCCATTCTCTACTGGTTCTTTCACCAGAGCTTGAAGACATGCTTAAGTTTTTACCCATATTAAAAACAATAAAATGAATAAGTAAGTAAATAAATGAATAAATACAAGAAGAAACAAAATAATCTTACTCTGTTCCTGTCTCCACAGACCTTCCAATATCACCTTCTCTCTCTGTTCTCTTCCAATGTCAAATTTAATGAAAAAATAACTGCCTCTCTTTTCTCCTCTCCCATTTACTTCCCAATGCAGTATTACTTTTCATCCCACTAGTCTTTTGAATCTTTAATCTAGGGGCTATTTGTACTTATTGCACTTAACATCTATGTTGTTCATATCAAGAAACTTTCTCAATGTCTATAGTGGAGGTCTTTGCTGAGTCAACTACTTCTCACACTACTACTCACTTTTTTAGCTTGTTCCTTTTTAACTATTTGCTCTATAATCATTGGTATTCTCCCACACTTGATTCTCTGATACTTGCTCTGTTGCTTTGGAAGGACTCTCTCACATTTACATTCATGATTTCGGTTACCAGCTATATTTTTGGTCTCTGAAGCTTTCACATATTTTTAAAAAATGTTCAATAAATGGCAGCTAGAGTTGACTAACTTTGGCTCTTCCTGCCAAATTAAGGAACTCTTCCATCTCGCCTGCAACTGACTTTGTTGAAATTTTGCAAGGAAATATGTAGCTACATAATTAAATAATCAGGTCTATGTAAGTAAGAAGTGGAGAATTCTCTTGAAATATAAAAAAGGATGAATCCTCTCTAGTGCCATTTTTTGGATATTTCTCTCTTGTGATTCTTATTTTAACTTTTTTATATTCATAAGGAATGTAATATCCATAGGCTACCAAATGAAGACATTGTCCTTGCTTTTCTACCTTTTCTCCTAATGAGGAAACCAATTAAATCAGGTATTAATTACAACATTTAGTAATAAGGGTAGTGACAGAACTTGAAGGGATTCATAAGAGCAATAAGGGGAGGATGAATATAGTTGCATAGTGGTACAGAAGGAGAACAGGATTAAACATCTGACTGTGCTTTAGGAAGAAGATTCAAACTTAGTCACCTCTAGCTGCCATTTACTGAACATTTGCTAAGTATGTAAAAGACATTGAAATAAGAACTTTGTTTTCCTTATCTCATTAAATCTTAACAAAATCTCCAGGAGGTATATACTATCTCTTCTCATTATATAGGTGAGGAAGCTGCGGCACAGAGGTTAAATAATTTGCCTAAGGTTATATCTCTAGAAGGGGCTAAGGCTTGAGCCAATGTCTGACTCTAAGATACTTGTTCTGACCTATACACCCAGAGAAGGGTCAGGCCTCCAGACTGGGGAACATGTGCAAAGGCATGGGCATGAGAGTACATGGGCATATTCATGGGATATCAAGAAGGTCATTATAATTGGACCTTAGTTTGGAAATGAGGAATGACAAGAACGTAGCTGGATAGGGCCTTAAAGGGCCTAGTTTGTATTCCATGCTAATATACTTACAATATAGGCTGAAGAGATGGAGTGGGTTTGATCTCTCCCCCTTAACCACACGCTCTGCTACATTCCTTCTGAAGTTTGACAGTCTGATCGATGCTTCTCTGTCTCTAGATTTGTTTTTGTTCATCAGTTTATGTTGTTTATTATATGCCCCAAATAAGAGAGATCATGTGATATTTGTCCCTGACTAGCTTATTTCACTTAGCATAATGCTTTCCAGTACTATCCATGTTGTTGCAAATGGTACCAACTTCTTATTTTTTACAGCAGCATAGTTTTTCAATGTGTAGATATACCACTGTTTTTTAGTCCACTCATTTGTTGATGAGTACTTAGGTTGTTTCCAAATCTTAGCTACAGTAAATTGTGCTGCTATGAAATAGGGATGCATATATTCTTGCTGATTTGTATTTCTAGTTTTTTGGGGATATACTCCTAGAAGTGAGATCACTGTTTTCAAATGGGATTTCCATTTTTAGTGTTTTGAGGAAACTCCATACTGTCTTCCACAGTGGCTGCACCAACCTGCGTTCTCACCAGCAGTGCACAAGAGTTCCTTTTTCTCTGCATCCTTGCCAGCACTTGTCATTTGTTGATTTGCTGATGATAACCATTGTGACAGGTGTGAGATGATACTGCATTGCTGTTTTGATTTGCATCTCTCGGATGATCAGTGATTTTTTAGCATGTTTTCATATGTCTCTTGGCCTTCCGAATGTCCTCTTTTGAAAAATATCTATTTGGGTCCATTGCCCATTTTTTTGATTGGGTTGTTCATCTTTCTTTTTTTAGGTTGCTTCGATATAGTGCAGTGGTTATACAAGTGATGAATTATCCAGGTGAAATTTTTTCAAATTTATTTAACAACACTAATTCTATTTAAATGGTGTCAGCTTTAAGATATTTGTATATTACAACAAATAATGCAATTCAATTAGTACTTCCTGTATTTTGTAGGAAATCCATTCTCTAAGCATAAGTTATAAAATTGTCGAATAATGAAGTTAGCGACATGGTGAGGCCATCTTGGCTTTTAAACAACATAGGAAGAAGAGACAACATACAGGCAATCAGTAATGCTGAAATGAATTAGTGAATATATGCAATTGGTCAACATCCTTAGGGAAACCCAACCTAATAAGAGGGTAATATGCAAATTAACCATCACTCCATCACAAAGATGGCGGCACTGAGTCCCCTCAGCCTCAGTGGGGTCCCTCAGTCCTGGGGGGTTGCCACTGTGAGCAGGCAGCATGAGCATCCTGGCAGAATGTTTGCTTTGTTGCCCACACCTGAGGGCCTCTGGGTAGTGTGGCACAGAGCAGCAGTGGCTGGACACTTGCTTGGTCGCCATGACAATGCCCCAGTGTCAGCTGAGTGCAGGCAGAGAGAGGAGACATGTGGCGGGTTAGGTAGGGGTGGGTGAAGCATAAAGGGCCAGCGCCTCCCATGGAAGCAGCACAGATCCCTCCCATGGAACTGACCCAGATCCCACCCAGGTCCTACTGAAGCGGCATAGCTTCCATGGAAGCAGCACAGCTGCTAGTAGCATACTGAGCTTCCTGCTGGCTTCTGCAGAAGTAGTGACCGGCCTACAGCATGGGATATATAGTGCAATGGGCTACTAGTAAAATATAATTGTTCAACCCTGTCTTCCACCAGGCAGAAATCCATTGCAGAAAAACATTTATTTCTCTCTCCATGAGTAGGAGTAATTTGCATTATTATCAGAGTTCTATAACCTAAAAATACATTGAAAGCACAGGGCTTATAAAAGCAGATATTCCCAAAGGATCTGTCAGACAATGACCGGAACCCCACTGAAAGGACACTAACTTATCCTTTTGTACATTTCAAAACTGTACAAGAGGACACTAACTTATCCATTTGTATATTTCTGACACTTCCCATCTTTTCTAATTCCAGCATCACAACCACTTTCTTTTCACTTTTTTGTGCACTGTAGAGTCCCCCTCAATCCTTTTATCTTAGAGGAAATAAATTCAGAACCCCCAAAACACAATTGGAAGTCCAGGTTTTGCCTGGGGCTACCTAATATTGGGATGTCTAGAAGTGTAGCAAAATGGGAAGAAGTGAGTTTGTGAATCACAAGCTTGGTTCAGACTGAAAATTCCCAGAAACTTAACAATTTCCAACTCCCATTCAGAGAAGGTTTAGATCACTGCATAAAAATGCCGTTTTGCCCAGTTTTTAGGGTATTACCTGCTTGTGTACAGCACAGCATTGTTGAAAGGGCACATCTCCATGATACTTACCACAATTCTGTGAAGTCGTCTGATGTTCATTTCTGATCCTTTACTTTCAGAGAGTAAACACAGACATAGAAAAATTAGATGAATTGCTTAAGGTCACATCCTGACAAAGGACAGGTAGAATTTATACTCAGGTTATACTTATGTTCACTTCATATTTCACAATAGATCCTAGCATTAAATTCAATGGGCATTTATCTATAATATGGTCCTAGAATGATAATGTATTATGGCCCTAAGTTTTATATATACATATATCTATATATATCTATATATATCTATTTATATCTATATATATCTATATATATATATGACAGAAATTGTAAGGATGAACTAAGTTTATATTTATATTTGTTAGTGCTTTGTTTTTTTTCCAGGTAAAATCCAACTAACTATTTAGATAGAAGAGTTAATAAATGGCTGAAAAATATAGAAGAGCACTGCAATATCTCCACAATATTGCACATTTTAGGTGAAAGTTGAGTGATTGCAATTACTTTTCCATCCCCTATTTTGTAAGATAACTGATAGTTTATCCTATTGAGAAGTGTTTAATAGGATATATCTGCATAGTATCATTATCTGTATTTCATATTAACTGGTTACTAGCTTTATTTTTAGTGGTTTATGTTTTTTTAGGAGGAAAAAATACCTGTAATATATATTTGAATTTTTTCTATACTTTCAATGAAATGAGGAAGTGAAAAAATGCTTTGCAATCATGTACAATTCTTTATAGTATTTGCATACAAAATGTTAATTGATGTCTGTATTTTGCAATGGGAAATAGCTAGACAATATTTTCTCTCCTTAGCATTCAAAGATTTTTCATCTAAGAGGAAAGATAAGATGTGATTTATCCAATTTACTTTTTATATTAAAGTCCAGATAGCTCAACACAGTGCTTGGAAGTGCAACCTAAAGATATAAACTTCATATGGGTTTAGCAAGTTCTGTTTGGAAGAAGTATATAGAAGTTGAGACTGAATATAATATTTGGTTTGATTTTCTGTTAAAAATTTTTCTATGGTAAGAATAAGATTTTTCTATGTACAGTATATCAATAAGCAACAATGATAACTTCAATGCTTCTGAGGCCAAATACCACACCTGAATGTTCCAACACAGTTTGCTAAATTTATTCCCAATACCCTTGATAATGTACCCTTTGTATTACTGAGAATGAATAAGGACTAGTTACAATGGTGTCTACCATCTGTGCATGTTAATAACTTGTTTCACTTTTTCACCTGGTCTGCTTCTCTCTGTAGCTCCACTGCTTAAATAAGGGGACAACCGAAGCATCGCTCCTTTATCTTAAGGATTTGTAACACCTCTAAGGCTTTACCTTATAGAATTCTATAGTTAAATGATTTTTTTTTTGTTTTCCAGTTAAACCTCCGCTAATATTTACTACAATCAAATCTGTAGAATACACCGAAGACAATGCAACTGTTCTCATCCCATGCTTAGTCACTAATTCGAGGGCGAAGAGCCTTAAAGAAATGTTTGTAAAGTGGAAATTCGGAGATAGCTACATTTTCAACTATGATGGAGATAAAAACAAATCCAGGCCCACCAATGAATTTTCAAGTGCATACATCATACCAAACGCACTACTAAGAGGCAATGCCTCTTTGATGATGAACAGGAGCCAAGCTGTCCCAGGACGTTACACCTGTGAAATATTAGAATTAACTAAAGAAGGCAAAACCACCATAGAACTAAAATATATTCCTGGTAAGAATTTTAAAAATCTTCGCTCTTATCCTGCAGTAGCTTAAAAACTGGGCACAATGGGGCTAGGAAATGCTTTGAATCAAAATATAGTTTATGACTACTAAATGATTATGTAATGTTTAGTAGCTTTAAGATCATGAGTTTTATATGCTCTTCTACTTTTCATAGTAAAACTATTTTGCTGTGTATAGTCAGGTTATCAACTTTTGTCTAAGAACTGTTCTGCTGGGAAAGAGGTAGAGGTGTCATTTAATCTGAATTTCTGTTTGCTGCTATCAAAAGTAATATCTTTCATGTGATTAATTTTCCATAATCTTCTCAATGACGTAGCTTTTTTATTATTACTGGCACTTAGGTCAAGGGCTGAAAAATCCCATCCATGCTCCAGCTGGGAAGGATAGATTAGAAGGAGAATCACGAAATCAAAAATCAGGTCATAATGAAGTTTCCTGCTTTGGTATTTGTTATTTTTTTTGGTCAAGATGTGGTAGAGCTAGGGATCCAATAAAATCATTTTAAGGCAGCCTTGGTTATAGCACCATAATTGTGCCCTTTCTTCACAGACTTGGGCTGGTGAGTTGCAGGAAAGCTAGCTGAAGTAAACAATCTGCTTTCCTTTCTAGTCCTTGCCATGCCAGCTGATTACTTTAACCACATACAGGTGCATACTGACTTTCTATTTTGAAAGCTCTATTTAGAACCATTAGATATATTACTGCTCTCGGGATTAGACAAGCCCTTTGAGAACCTCTGCTTTAGATGGAATCAGACCATTCAGCTGAATCAGCTATTTGCCTTCTATTCTTCTAATGTTTCATGTTACAAAATGTCTATTACCAGATTGGGAATGGGGTATTAATTCTGATGGAATATTTTGACATCACTTAGGATTAGGAGCCAGGACATGTGATTCTGCAATTTAACTGTTTGCATCTATTGAACTTAATAAGTTACTTCACTGGGTCCAAGTTATCTAATCTCTACATGAGGATGAAAAGAGATTCCTGCTTTTATTATGTTCTCCAGTCTAACAAGCATCATGAGATCCCTTGTGTACCAGTCCTTTGTAAACCACAGTACTTTGCAAATGTTAGTTGTCTTCCTGGGACATTTATTTTTTGAAATTGAATGAGTTGTTGAAGCTGGAGTGTCATGAGAGGGGTATCTGTGTGGTGCAGCATGGGCAGGAGATGGCTAAGAGCAGAGTTTGGAATGCTTTTCTGATCACAAATCTCTCCTCCATTGGAAATTTCATTAACTCACAATGGGGGAGGGTGATTTTGGAGTAGAGTGTAGGTCACTTAGAGGAGAAATGTGAACTCAAGACTTAAAGCCCAGAGGGTAGGATGAAGAGGGATGGGAAAGGAATACCAATCTCTGGGATAAAGACAAAGTTTATAATTTTCTATTTATTTTTTTATTTTTATTTTTAATAAGGGAAATTTAAAGCATCTTCATAAATATCCAACAACCAGAAAATTCTTAAAGTTAGGTTAGATACAAATGGCAATCTCTGGGTAAAGTACAGGATTTAATTAAAAATCTTTGAGGTTTGATGCTGTTATGGACTGAATGTGTGTGTCCTTCAAAATTCATTTGTTGAAGCCCATGTGGAGCTGGGGCTTTTGGGAGATGATAGATTTCTATGAATATGGGAGAGTGGGGTCACTCTGATCGGATTAATGCCCAAAGAAGAGGAAGAGACATTCCAGCTTCCTCTCTCCACCATGGGAGGACGCAATGAGAAGTCTGCCACCTGCAAGCCAGGAAAAAGGCCTCCACCAAGAATTGAACCTGCCAGCACCTTGATCTGGGATTCCCAACCTCCAGAACTGTAAGGAAATGTCATTTAAGCCAGTTCAGTTCAGCTCCCAGCAGTATCTCTCACTTCTGTGTGCAAAGTGCATGCAGGCAAGGCTTCTTTTAAGAGGCGGGGACCTCCAAGCTCCCGCTGGCTCCTGTGCACGTGAGCTGGTGGGTCTATGCTGCAGGCCTTGCCGTTTAGGTTTGGGGGAATGGTGTGGAGGAAAGAGTAGAAAGCTTTTATTTCACACTTAGAGTTTTCTCCTATGTAGACAGTCCTCTTAGCTGAGCATCTCAGAGGGCGATCTGGGCAAGCATCCTAAACTCCCAACAAACTTCTTAGCCTGGCACATTAGGGGAATTTACCCAAATAATTTGTTAGTCTTTCCATGAGACCACCATTTGAAAGCATCAGGTCTTTGGTTTCTTCTCTTTTTTGCCTGCACTTTGGCACTGGCATCTTGTTCCAATCTCTTTGTTGTCTTTTGTTCAGCAGGTCACACTGCCCTGGGCTGTTCCCCTGTTTTATGCTCTCATTGTGCCTAAAACCAGCTTAGTCTCATTTTCACATTTGTTTTATTTTATTTTATTTGTTTATTGATTTTATGTGTGATTATTTCATTTTTGTTTTCAAAGTCCCCTGATAAAATAAGAACTATGTTTACCATTGGGGCCATTAAAATTCAAAGTTTGTGTTTTGTTGTAGAGAATGTAAAAGATTCTACCAGAGGTCTCAGACCTTTGGCTGTGCACCCATTTTTATTTTTTGAAACAGTTATAGAGTCACAGAAAGTTTCAAAGATAGAGCAGAGAGGTGCTTTGTACTCTTATCCAACTTCACCCAGTGTTTATATTTTATGTAACAGAAGTTAAACGTCAAAAGCAGCCAGTTCACAATTGTACAATGTATATATATTCCTTTCTCTTTTTATCACATGTGTAAATTTTGTAAAGACCATCATAATCAGAATATAGAACTAACACATTAATGCAAATATCTGCCTCATGCAACCCCTTTATAGTTACCTGGTCCCTTACTATCCCTAACCTGGCAAGCACAATTTGTTCTCCATATAAATACTTTGGTCATTTCCAAAATCCTATGTAATAAAAAAGCAGTATGCAAAAGACCTTACCTCTGCTACAACAAGCCACACCCACAAGCCTATCAGGAGCATGTATGCAGATTAACTCCAACCAAGATGGCTGAGGCCACTGAGAAAACAGGAGGGAGGCTTGGGTTTCCCCAGCGAAGGAGAATGCTTGCTTTCCCCACACCCTGGCCGACCCAGGCCTGCACTCAGTACTACAAAATTTCAATTATAGAAGATAAATAAATTCCAACAAAAATGGCTGCCACCATAGGGAGAACAGGAGGCTTGGCTCCGCTCCAGGCTAAAGAGTTTCAATTGTAAAAGATAAATAAGTCCCAGATACTAAGGCCTCTGCTTGGGTTTCTGGGGGCATGGCCAGCCTGCAAACCACCAGAGTCCCCTCGCCCAGGCCACTCTATGCCCCAAGGGAACCCCCACCCTGATCCGGGACACCCTTCAGAGCAAACCAGCCAGCCCCCATCCATGCAGCAGGCCTCTATCCTATCTAATAAAAGACTAATATGCATATTGACCATCACTGCAACACACAAGATAACTGCTCCCATGTGGACACAAGAAGGCTACCACAACATAGCCAGCAGGGGAGGGCAGTAAGGGAGGGATCATATCTGCAAAGGAGGGCATTTGGGAGTAATCAAGCCTGAGGGGAGGGCAATTAGGGGTGACCAGGCTGGCAGAAGAGGGAAGTTGGGGGTGACCAGGCCTTCAGGGGAGAGCAATTAGGAGTGACCAGGCCCACAGGAGAGGGCAGTTAGAGGCAAATAGGCAGGCAAGGACGCAGTTAGGCATCAATCAGGCTGGCAGGGCAGTGGTTAGGGTGTGATCAAGCTGGCAGGCAGAAGTGGTTAGGGGCAATCAGGAAGGCAGGCAGATGAGTATTTGGGATCCAACAGTCCTAGATTGTGAGAGGGATACTGACTGCCCATTTAGGCCCTATCTCAGTAGGACTGGGCCTAAATGGGCAGTTGGACATCCCTTGAGGGATCTCAGTTTGGAGAGGGTGCAGGCTGGGCTAAGGGACACCTCTCACCCTATGCACTAATTTCGTGCGCTGGGTCTCTAGTGTTATATAAAAGTATGTAATCTTTTGAGACTGCTTTTTTTTTTTCTTCAGTCAGCGCAATGCTCATGAAATCTATTCATGCAATAGCTTCATGTAGCATCTCTTTCTCTAATATTCTGTGATATAGGTATATCACACCTTGTTGAAGCATCCACCTACTAAATCAGGTCTTGGTTGTTTTAAGTTGTTTGGGGATATTTCTCATGATATTTTTAAAAACAATCATGTACAGGATTTTATATGATCATAGTCTTCATATGTACATAGAAGTACAACTACTGGGTCATATGTAAGTATAGGCTTTGTTCTTAAAGAAACTCTCAAACTGTATTACAGAGTGGTTGTTGCATTGTACATTCCCATCAGTAACATATTAGTGATGTAGTTCACCCACATCCTTGACAGCATGTGGTATTGTCACTGTTTTGCATCATTTTTTAAGGGAAAAGAAAGAACCTCCTCTGGCCAAAATGATTAAGTGAAGTAGGTCGTTCCTACAAAGTTATTCTGATGAATTTACTCAACATGTGAATCCTAGGGATTTAGGCAGTAGAATCCATTTTACTATGTTGTGCTTTTTTAGCAAATAGAGACATAAATGAAAACTAGAAATTGCTTAATAGAGAATTCAACCTAGTGGAATGTGGATTAATGATGGCCAATCTTTGTTCCCTTTTGGGGAGCACAAGGACTGAATATGTGAAAATATTCTCATTGAAATACAGTTTTATATATCTCTGGTGCCTATGTAGTCTGTAGTATGATGGAAGTGGCACAGAACTTAAATTTAGAAAGCTTTTTTTCTGTACTTCACCTTTTTGTAATTTAAGAAAACTTAGGTAAAAAAATTCAACCTTTCTAGCCCTTAGTTTTTATGTGTAAAATGGGGATACTATCTTCATCACAATATTGTTTGAGATGTAAATATGTTTATGTCCTCTTATTTCCAAAAGATTATTGAATGCCTACTATGTGATAGGCACTGCACTAGGCCCTTGGTATTTAACGGTGATTAAGACAGGATCCCTGATTTCAGTGAAGTGATAACAGTATAAATAAGAAGAGTAAAAGTATATAAAATGTATTTGAGCACATGATAGATATTTTTTACTGGATCCCATGACCCCAGGAACTCTGGAAGATTGATGTATGTCTTACCATTTAACAGCAGAGAGATGTAGGGTACTTGTTCAAAGTCAGAGTCATAGCCAGGATGTTAACCTATATCAGTCTTCACAACCCAGTATGTTTTTATCCTATGACTAGAGGCCCCGTGCATAAAATTCATGCATGGGTGGAAGGGGAGTGTCCCTCAGATAACCTGTACCCTCTCCAATCTGGGACCTCTTGAGGGATGTCTGACTGCCCGAGATTGGGCCTAAATGGACAGTCGGACATCCCTCTCACAATAGAGGACTGATAGCTCCCAACTGCTCACCTGCCTGCCTTATTGATTGCCCCTAATTACTTCTGCCTGCCAGCCTGATCACTCCCTTACCACTCCCCTGCCAGCCTGCTTGATGCCTAACTGCTTCCCTGGCAGCCTTTTTAACCCCACTTCCCTCCTCTGCTGGCCTGTTTACCAATAACTGCCCTCCCCTGCAGGTTTGATCGCCCCCACTGCCCTCCCTTGCAGGCCTGTTACCTCCTAACTGCTCTCCCCTGCTGGCATGATTGCCCACAACTGCCCTCCTCTGCTGGCCATCTTGTGGTGGTCATCTTGTGTCCACATGGGGGCAGGATTTTTGATTACATGGGGGTAGACATCTTCAGTTTTGGAGTGATGGTCAATCTGCATATTACTCTTTTATTAGACAGGATAGAGGCTTGGTACACACAGGTAGGGGCCAGCTAGTGTGCCCTGAAGGGTGTCCCAAATCTTGGTGGAGGTTTCTTTGGGGCATGGGACAGCCTGAGTGAGGGGCCTGTGGTAGTTTGCAGGCCAGTTATGCCCCTTCCCCCCAGTGACCCAAGCTGAGGCCCTGGTATCTGGGATTTATTTATCTTCTACAATTGAACTTTGTAGCCTGGAGCGGAGCCAAGTTTTCTGCTCCCTCCATGGCAGGAGCCATTTCTGTTAGGATTTATTTTCCTTTTATAATTGAAACTTTTCAGCCTGAAGTGGAGGCCTGGGCAGGCTAGGGTGTGCGGAAATCTTGGCTTCCTCCATCTCTGGGGGCAACCCTAGCCTTCTGCTCTCCCCAGCTCCATGGCTGCCACCATTTTTGTTGGGATTTCTTTATCTTTTATCATTGACTCATTGTAGCCTTAAGCAGAGGCCTGGGCCAGCCAAGATGTGTGTAAAGCTTGGCTTTCTTCATCGCCAGGGAAACCCAAGCCTCTCTTGCTCTCTCTGTGGCCACAGCCATCTTGGTTGAGGTTAATTTGCATACTCAGTCCTGATTGGCTAGTGGGTGTGGCTAGTGGGCATGGTTGATAGGAGTAGTAGAGTGATGGTTAATTTGCATGTTACTCTTTTATTATATAGGATACATAGTTTCTGTTAAAATATCTTCGACACAAATATTAAATGTAAATAATAGTTATAAAATCTGTCATTAATATCTATATTTTTATTATCAATAATATAATAACTTGGAAGCTTAAGATTTTGCATTTTTCCAAGTAAGCTACTAGTGTTGCTATTTAGGCCATTTCAAGTTCAACAGACTTTTCAATTCTATTATTGTCAATGTGATATACATTATGTACACAACTAGAGGCATGAAATTTGTGCTTGGGGGGTGGGAGGGTGGTCCCTCAGCCTGGCCCGCACCCTCTCCAATCTGAGATCCTTCTCACAATCTGGAACCATTGGCTCCTAACTGCTCACCTGCCTGTCTGCCTAATGCAACTAACTGCTCCCCTGCCAGCCTGATGGCCCAAGCTGCTCTCCCCTGTTGGCCTGACCCCAATAACTGCTCTCCCCTTCTGGCCTGATCTCCATAACTGCCTATCTGCTCTCCCTTCAGGCCTGTGGCCCCTAGCTACCTATCTGCTTTCCCCTCCTAGCCTGATTGCACTAACTGCCTATCTTTGCTCTCCTCCTGGCCTGATTCCCCTACTGCATATCTGCACTCCCTTCCTCACCCTGTCCTGCAGACCCCCAATGCAGGTGTGCTGAGAGATCGCAGCCATGGCCCTACCTGAATCTTGATTGGGCGTTAAATAATTGCATCCTGGCTAATTTGAATATTCCTCTATTGTTAGTATAAATGTTGACATGAATGCATTGCAAGATCCTTATGTTAGTTTTCTAGTGCTATAAAACAAATAACCAGAAATATGGCAGCTTACAAAAGCTCACATTAATTACCTCACAGATGTGTAGATCACAATTCTGGTCATGGTGTGACTGGGTTCTAAAAAAAGGCATTGTCCAGGCTGTATTCTCATATGGGTCCTGTTCCAAGCTCACATGATTGTGCAGAATTTAGTTCCTGGTGACTGCAAGACTGAGGTCCCTGTTTCTATGCTGGATGTCAGGTCCTAGAGGTTGTCCAATTCCTTGTCATTACAGCCTCTTCCAACTTCAGGCCAGCAAAAGAACACCACGCTCTGACTGAACCCTGTGACATGTTGGATTTCTTATGCCAGGAAGAGCACAGATCCTGTTCAGGGCTCACTTGACTAGGTCAGGCCACTTCCAGGACAATCGACTTTTCTTAAAGTCAACTGATTGAGGACCTTAATCACACCAAACAAAATCCCGTTGGTCATGTGACACAACAATCCTGGGAATGAAATCCATCCTATTCACAGTCACACCTGTACTGCAAGGGGAATAAATTATAAAAGACTGATTGCAGGGATTCTGGGTTTGATTAAATAACTGAGGCTATCGCCAATTTAGTGCCTCAAAAAACCCATCACAATCCTAAAACCTCAAATTAAAATTTGGCTTGAATTTTAGGGTAACTTTCATTGTGACCTTCTTTTGTGAAAACTTATGTTCTCTGGGTCGGTCAAGGTTTACCATGTACAGGCGTACATACCTCAGATTATGCTACAGTTTTGGTTCTAGACCACCACAACAAAATAAATAATACAGTAAAGCAAACTGTAATGTTTTTGCTGGTGGAGGGTTTGTCTTTCTGTTAGTGAAAAAGGCAACATCAATGAAGCCTAATAAGAAAAGCACAATAAAACAAGGTATGCCTGTATGTATTGAAGGAGCGGCCCACTAAATTGATTGGAGTGATTCATTCTTTTTTTTTTTTTTTTTTTTTTTTTGGTTATCCCATTTTGCACACAGTGGTAAGAAAAATGAAGTAGTGGGTTTTTATAATACTTTTGTTTGGCAACAAAATTTAAGTAATCTCTTAATAACTTTTCTTTGCCTTTTCACTGAAGGAGTTTATCCTAGTAGCACTGCAAGTGGGACCCTGGGTGCGCCATAAGATTCTGTAGACAATGGGAAACAAAGGAGGGTTCACCCTGCTCAGGGTATTGATCATCCTTTCTGTCCTCTATGATTCAGGTTCTAGAATGCAGTGCTACAGCTGTGTCAACCCAGTTGGTTTGTGCACTATCACCAGGAAATGTGCAGCTAAATTTGATGCATGTCTCTATGTCAAAACCAAGAAACAAACACTCTACCAGTGTTGGAAGTTTGAAAGCTGCAACTTCAAACACATCTCAAAAGTTATGAAAGCAGAGCATCTACAGTTCAAATGCTGCCGGAAGGAACTGTGTAACAAAAGCATCAGAAGCAGCAGTGGGAAGAGCATAACAGGAACCATCACTCTTTTGGTGACTCTGCTGCTCACAGCACTCTGGAAACTTCTTATCTAAATCAATACCAGGAAGACATTCTCCTAACTCCCTGCTTCTGGGTGTTCCTTATTTCCTTTGCTGCCACAAAAGCTTTCGATTTTCTTACTGGATCCTGATGGGAAAGGACAAAACTAGCATGAAAGGGGGGGGGAGGGGAGAGAGAACCAATCCTATTTGCAGAGAAGGCCTCTGATGTAAGAAGTGTAGGAGTGAAGCACATGCCATGTTAGCTACATTAGTTCCATGCTGCTTCCTCTGCTGATTCAGTAATAGCTTCACTAGAGTCTCTGCAATTATCAGTTATTTCCCCATTTGTTCCTTAGATGTAATTACAAGCATGATCAGTGCTTTTGGCGGAGGGTTTGGAGCAGAGGGGTTCTTTTCCCCAATCTCTCTCACAGGGGTTGTTTTCATCCCCACCTTTTATGGCCCCTGTGTTACCATGTAGGCATGATGAATGTTCCATATGTGGGCTGTCAGGGACAATGGGATTCTAAGTGCAGAGTGATTGGAATGAGTGTTATATTCTCAACTAGAAGGTGTCTGGCAGGATAGGAGGTAAGCTTTCTAGGCAGGCAACAGGGCATAGAGGCACCGGGTCTGCCTTTAGAGAGATACTGGTGGCTGAAATCTGAATTTTCTTATTTTCCTAAATTTTGTATGGGCTTTGCTGTCTCTCCATAAAAACAACTTAAACACATCAATTAATGGTGTGTTAAAACTTCCCCTCCCCTTTTCGTTGAAGTGATGACATATTTTCACTTTGTCACACAGTTCAAGACTAAATATTTGCACATTCTTTGCTACAAATGATTTATAGTATCATGTGTTTATTTTGAGTATTATCAGTGGAAATACCTTTATGTGCATGTGGATTGTAAGAAAGCAATGGAAAGATGCCATCATGAACTACAATAGGTCCACAGGGATGTTCTACCTGCTGACATCAAGCCTGTTGACTCCTTGCTGACTTGGCACAGATCATATAATGTTCATTTGTAAAAGCTGTTAGCACCTTCACAAATGTCATGACTTTAAGTAGCTCTACCAGTTTCCTAAAGACAGAGACCCCTTTTCAGGAGGGTACAGTTTTCTTTTTTGTGTGTGTATAGGAGTGCTGGTGAGTCATCTCAAGATCTGGAAGACTTAATAACATTTATATTCTTATAACCTTGTCTGCTTTTAACAGCATGGCCTACCTTGCTGATGAAAGTGAGATTTCTTGATTAGCATTATTTTTAAAAAGTGCCTTCATTATGTAATCTGTGTGATAAAGTGGAATGAATGCTGCCTTTTTAAAAATAAAATATAATAAAAAAATAACAGAGTTTATCTTCCTGGGAGACACTCTACCTGATCAGAATTTGGGAGAGAGCAATGGGCACAATTGTCACTATAGAGTGAGTGGAATGACAGCATGGAATCCTTTGGTTTATTTTTCTTAATCGTGAGGTGGAATACTATCTTATATTGTTCTTAGTCCTTTTTAATCTTTATTTATATATATTTTACTGCTATATAAATTCAGCATAAGGGGACCTTAGAGAATTGTCTTGCCTTCTTCTCCCATTGGGGAAAAAGAGTAAAAGCACTACCATACCAACTTAATTGCTTAATGGGAATATAAGTGGTTGAATAAAAAAAAGCTGGTGCTTTCCCCCATGATCTCATTTGATTTTTGAACATCCCAGTCAACAATCCTCCAACTCTTCTCACCTTGACAAGTTAGAGACAGCTAACACATTCATGTGAATACAGCAGAGATTTGTAGCAGTGAATTTAAACTGAGAGAATCATGGGCAACACTTCCCCCTCTACCCCCACCCACCCCAAAACACACAAACATACACATATACTTAACATGAATATATGAAAAAATTAAAAAATTGGGGTGGAATCTATGAATAAGGAGTGTGTGAAGTTTGACTAAACCCCCATTGATTCTGATAGGCTTCATTTAAGAATCACTTGGACTATATTTTATGTTCTATAATCTAACCCTCTTCTGTCACTGAGTATCTCTCACACTTATTTCTGCACAGAGGCTTGGAGACATCTAGGCTATTTTGCCATCTAATTCAGGAATTGCTTGTATCAAACCCCAAGTTATTGGTCATTTAAACTTTTTACCTACATGATGAGACAGTTACTTCCTAAAGGTCTCTTATCAGGCTCTTCCAGTTCCATACTTCCAGCTGAAGTTTGCATTCTTATAAATTCTCACTTACTAGAAGGGTTATAATGTTTCTCTCCCAAGCTTATTCTTCTCTAAGGTAAAAACCCCCTTGCCCCACCATCAAAAACATCCCAGCTAGTTTCCCAAGAGCTGAGGTGGTCACTGATGGGGCCTCTTATTCACCTGGCTTAAGAATACTCCATTTCTATTTTTGCTAATCTTCACCATAGTATATTTTTCCCATTGCTTTTTTTTTTAATGAAAGGTGGAAAGATGAGAAAGAGAAATAAAGGGAGAGGAAGAGAAAGAGAGAGGGATGGAGAGAGAAAGAGAGAGAATGTGCTGGGATGTGGCAGAGACACATCCAGCACATACCCTGACAGGGGCCAAGCATTAAAAATGCAATCCAGGTACATGTATTTGCCTGGGAATCCAACCAAGGACCCTTCCCTGCTCAAACTGATCCTCTAAGCATAGACACTCCTGCCAGGGAAAGATGATTTCACTTTCTGCACAAAACTACTTGAGGTACATAGTCTCAGCAGCTCCCAGCATAGAACAGAGCATTATTCCAATTTTAAGTGTGAAGGTTGTGGACAGCTCTTCCTGGTCACTTCTCAGCTTTAGGGGCTCCTTTGGTCTTAGGGACAGTGAGCAGCCTTATTTAGCCAACCAGCTGCCCTGTAATACACAGTGTCCCCAATGCTCTAAGTCTGGTGGGTGACTCATATCCATATACACAGTAGTTGGAGGAGAATCCAACAGTCCCTTTGGTTGGTTCAGAGTGTCTGTTAAGCCCTTTCTTTTTGCCCCGTTGAATGGGAAGTCTTAGAGGAGAGAATATTAAAAAAAAAAAAACAAAAAAAAACTTCTTGGACTTCGAAGAAATGATAATGTTGAGGGAAAGAGGTTTACCCAAAGAAAACATGAAAAGTTACATAGCATATAATGCACTGAGAGTGGAAATGTTATTTCCTGGGTGTTACTGCTATGAGGAAGGAATGTGATGGAGGAGATGCCATGGGTGGAGGATTTGGAGAAGTGGGTTGCTGTGGTGGGAAATTGCTTTCTTCTCCAGCAGGTAAGAGATACACAACTAAAGGAGGAGACAGACTATGCAGCCATTAGAGTAGCCACCAGAGACTGACTTTGTGACAAGAGAGTTCGTCATTTAGGATAAATGTTCCTGGCAGTTTTAAAACTGCTCTTGCTTCAATTTGAATGTTGTGTCTGTGTAATTCAGTGAGTTATTGAAATAAAGTGAAAGGATTAATAAAAAAACATACTGTGTGGTGATATCCAGAGGTAAAGGGGGGAGGGGAGGGACGGAGAGTATACGTAGAGGTTGTCAGAGGGAAGAGGGAATGGGGACAGAAGGATTTGGAGTGTAGATGATATTTCATTGAGGTGTACACTTCAAACCAGTATAGTTTTGAGAAGCACTGTCACTCCAATCATTTTTTTTATGGAAGTCCTTGTTTATACTGTGGCTTGGAGCCACATTTTGAATCCATATTTTTTATACAGGAGAGGTCATTGGAGGGGCCCATGATGGAGCAAGGAAGACAGGAACCTTGGAGGGGGCGAGGACAGTGAAGACCCAGTGAGGGAAGAAACAGACTCCAAGCTTCTCCTGGAAATGGGGGCTGGACCCTAGTTCGGGGATGGTGGTGGACAAGGTCTAGCACGCTCACAAAGCCTGGCCTTCATCAGCTCCTGGCTGGGGTCTTGGCTGAGACTCAGGAAATGAGAAGGAGTCCATGAATCTGAGGGATTCCCTTCAGTGGCCACATTTGCTGGACTGGGAACAGTTGTGCATAGACCAGCGCTCCAGAGAGCAGCCTGCAGCCTGGGCCGTGGGTCCTGCTTGTGACGGGCGGGCGGCAACGCAGAGTATTGACTGTGACGCTGGTGGCTGTTCCAGATGCTGCCCTGGAGGTTAGGGCCTCAGTGGTCGCCCTTTAGTGAGTGATGTGGCCCTTGTTGGTGCTGCTGTTGGGCTGGGGGAGCCAAGGTGAGTGACCCTGATCCTGGCTGGCTCCGTGGATGGAGTCTTGCCTCAGCGCTGCTATGCGGGGGTGGGAGGGTTGGGTGAGGCATGCCTTGTGCCATGCTAGCCTCGCAGCTCTTTCAGGACACCTGGGCCCTGCACGCCTGGTTGTGAAAGTTGAAGGACCACTGTTACTCAGGCCCTTCCCTTCCTTCCCCCTTCCCTTCCCTCCTCTCCCTCCTTTTCGTCTTTTCCTGATTACAGCAGACTCATCTCCTTCCCCCACTCCACCTCTAGACCCACACACCCGGAAGACTCCACACCATGCACCTCATGGGGAAATTAACTAGAGAGAGAGGGCATGATCAGAGGCCAGTGGGTGGCAGCTGTGAGGGTCCTCCTCTTTTGCACCCCTCTTCCCTCCTAGGCATTTAGAAGCACTGGAGGTGAAGGGGAGACAGTGGGAAAGTCTCTATTCTTGAGATGGAAGTGCACATTTTGACATGTCTGCAAGTTGGTTTTGTTTGTTTGTTTGTTTGTTTCTGTTTGCCCTCTCATATCAACATAGAAAGTAAAGGAGACATAACTGATACAATTAAATTTCATTTCCAACACACCATTTAATCAGAAGAATCTTTCCCCCGACTCACCTTTTTTTTTTTTTTTTTTTTTTTTTTTTTTTTTTAGTTTATTAAACCCTAAAAATACACTTCTGGAAAACCTCTCAACCTCCCCGCCCCTCCAACCACTTTAATAGAGTCCAAAGAGCACAGTCAGGGTTCCCTGTTTGGGGGAACAGTTTAATGGCAATGGATTTCACTTGAAATATGAAGACAATTTGCAGTCAAGTGGAACGTGATGATTTTCTATGCCAAAGGCTTTTGGCCCTAAACTTTTGGAAACTATTATTTATAACAAAACAAAACAACAACAAAAAAAAAACGTGCTTCATAAAAACTGAGGAAAGCATGTGATTTTGTGTGTGTGTCTATAGGCTATGCCTGTCACATTTCAAAGACCCTTTTGTTAACTTTTTCTAAGACTCAAATTGAGTTTGAGTATTAGTAACAAGCAATTGTAATATTTAATTCTATAATTTGAACTTAATTACATTTAAACTTATTATTAACCTCACTGTGATGTTCATAAAGTCTTGTGACTTAGGCTATTTTCAAGATGCACTTAAGAACCTGCCTTACACTTTCCCGATTCTATGAAAATCCTGGGATGTTGGAGTTGTTAATAATCACTATGTCTATTATCTGAACGGTCTGCCATTATCATTAATGACTCAATGCTGTTACTATTAAAATAGCTAAAATAATACTGCTCTCAGAAACCTGTTTTCTTATCAGAATGCATGCTGAACCAGATTGCAGATTTGTGATGTAATATCACTATATCAGATTGTAGGCACCAATAGCTCTTCTGAAGAATAAAAATGATAAATCACCTGTTGTTTTCAAATAGATTAGAAGAACTGCTAGAATTGTAATTATTGGAATATGAATTCTGTTAGTAATAGCTAAGATCATATATAATTAGTACTCATTTCCATAGAATATTAATGTAATCTAGTCCCTATAGAGTCATAGAATTCAGAATTTATGGTGTTTTAGTGTGCTTAGCTAATAACCTAAAAAATAAAAAAATATTAAAAAACAAACAAACACGGAATAGAGGCCTTATTCACCTGGGCTGAGTTAATTGTTTTTATAGTCACACAATGGATTTCTGTTTGTGCTTAATATTTGGTTTTAAAAGGGTACATGTGAAGAGAAGCTAACAGCCTTAGAACAGAAGAAGTTATAAATCAAGGTATTTGAAGACTGGGTTTAGATTATAGAAGGAGGAATACAGTCCATGGTCTTTTACATTCATTTGTACTCAGACTTTGACTTTGCTTTTCTTACCAGTTGGGGTTACTGCCTGGGACATTGGTTCTTTTTGTCGGTGCACAAAAGCGTTAAAGATCAACAGAAAATAAAAATAAAGCAAAATGGGGTTTATGGAAAATACATCCCAAACGAGACACCAATCAGTCAACAGAGTGTGGGAGACAACATGGTGAGAGCAGCCAATGGCAGGGCTGCTGTAGCTCACTGGGAAGTCAGAGAAAAGGGTCCTTGGAGTCAGGCTGTGGGGGTGAGCCCAGGATGAGCTGCAGCAGCCCTTTCTCCCCTGGATGCAAGCAAGCATCACGAGGTCCTTTAGAGGTTAGGGCATATGTGCCTGTGGGGAAAGCAAGGGAAGGGAATGGCATGGGTTTGCTCCCTGGAGGTAGAATTCATGCTAGAGAGAACATGGCCCACAACTCCTGGGTCCTAAAGAGGGATTGTATGCGTGGAGCCTTTCACTTGCATCCAGAGATGACTGATTGAAACTGCCTTTCTTCTGTGCATGCCCTTACTCATAATCATATATAATAAAAGGGGAATAGCCAAATTAACCCTAGCAGCTGAACGACCAGAATGACCACTCGACCAGTCACTATGAGGCACACTGACCACCTCTCGATCCCTTTTCCTGGCCTTCAGACTCCCATCAACTGATGGCAAATGGAGAACTGGAATGGGTGGCAGGGGATGCACGCAGCTCCAGGCCAAGACCCTGGTCCTGCAGGTCACCCCACACACAGAAGGCGACCCACTGCAGGATCAGGGCCAGCAAGCAGTCATGAATGGCCAAACTTTTGGTTCCTTTCCCTGGCCAGCAAACTCCAATCACTCACTGGTGAACAGGGAACCAGGGATGGGTGGCAGCGGAGGGCAGGGCCTCCTGTGTGTAGTCAGGGAAGGTGACCCTGATCAAAGGTCAGGCCTAGGGACCATACCTGAACATGAATTTCATGCTCCAGGCCTCTGGTGTATACAGAAAATCCCACGGGGGGTGGGGTCAAAACTAAAATGCAAGTCTATATATACAAACAGCCAGGGGTCGTAACATCCAAAATGTCCAGGCAGATGACCAAACATCAGGCTAGGGAGCTGAGGGAGTGGGAGCTGTGGGGCCAAAGGACCAAAGGATGTGTCTGACTCTCAGGACATGGCACGGTGGGGCCTCAGAGGCAGAGGACCCTTGAGGGGAAGAAGGTATTATCCAGGAGCATCATGGGTCTGCTGAGGTGGAAGAGCCTTGCAGAGTGGGCACTGTGAGCATAGCAGTTCCTAGCGCAGGGACCATAGTGATGAAGAAGTGACGCTGGTCAGTGGACATGGCCTTGATTGCAGCTAGGCCTAGGGACCCTGCAAGATTTAATCATGCACTGGGCATCTAGTATTATTATAATTATTCTAGAGTTCTAGTAATGTCACATTGGCATTGAGGTCATGTCGTTTTCCTCTGAGCTTGGGCCCAATACAGGGTGCCTCCAAATCTGCCAACTGTTCAGTCGGCTGGGCTGCCCATAGAGAGGAAGTCTGAAGGCAAAGTTGGTCCAACCCTGTTCAGAACCCCAGGGCAGGCCCCACCCCAACCACTCATTTAATTTCCTACACAACACTTTCAGATTCACTTACAAATGACTGGTATCAAATGCCATTTACTCATAGCCACTACAGTTTCAGTTGACCTTTGTAGTAAAATAAGTTATCTATAATGCCCATTCCATCTAATTGCAGCCAAAGTCTAACCCCCTCTATTGGTTTACAAGATGCAGAATGAATTATTATGCTCCATCCCTCCCTCGTGCTTTATATGTCAAGTTATAGTTTGCTTAAAAGCACATCAACATTTTCAGTGATATTCAAAAACTGGTAAATAAAACCAAACTCAAATAATGAGTAAGTATATGAATTGTCAGTAGTTGAATGATTATCCAAGGTGAGTTTTTAAAATCAAGGGTACACATGATTAAAAACAAGTTTATTGTCTAAGTACAGCAGTAATTTGGCTTGCTTTAAATAAGATGTTTTCTTTTATCCTAAAAATATATTATTTTAGACACATGTGTCTATTTTGAGGAAGTAATTGCCTATCTAAAAGTCCTTATTTATGGGACTGCCCTAGCGGTTTAGAGGCATTGTGTTAAGGCATTATACTAAATGCATACAATTATGTTATTTGCTCATGCTGTCATCTATATTTTGGCAGGTGTTTTATCTTTGCCATTGAGTTGTTAATAGATTTGAAGGGCTAGGTTTTAAAGATGAAAAATAGGTGTATTTCCCAAAATTGATAAATATTCTGAGGCCAAAATTATCACTCATATTATTCAAACTGTGTGTATTTCTTAATGTTGATCCAACTATGACTAATATAGGCATTGCTTTTAATACACTAGAGTGATTTTTGTAACAATATTTATAAAGCCATTTACCCAACATTTAGGTTTTGCATTTGTAACTTTTTATACAAGATTTAAAAGTTCCATATTTTTATATCTTGTGCCCAATACAGTGCACTCAGGTGGTAATGGAGCTACTTTCACTTATACATATTTTTTCTATGATAAAAGAAGAATAGTGTCGATCAATTTTGCTGAACTCCCTGTAAAACTAAACTAAAAATAGAGAACATCCAGGATACTTGATTTTGACAGACCTAAGATGAATCAATTGAACCTGGATTTCCCCTCTGTGTGGTTATGTGGTGGTAGGGCCTGTGAATATTTATGCAGATTTGAATACATGTCACACTTTTGGATTAAAAGACAAGGAAGGGAAATGCAACGTCCTTCAAAATGTTTTTGTCAGGTTTTTTTGTTTTGTTGATTTTTTTGTTTGTTTGTTTTTCTGTTTCAAGCCACTTAGGAGATCCCTTCTATGTTCCAAACACTTTGCATGGAGCAAAAAATGCTGGACATAGAGACACATTTCAGACTCCATGCCTCTCAGCAACAAAGTGGGTTACCAGGGATTTTGTTGTTTTTTATCATTCAGTGGTACTGCATATGCTTTAGATGCTTGACAAGGCCTTAATTCTGGATGATGTTGCCCTTCCCTCCTTAATTAGCTCAACTACTTCAGTTCTTCTAAGGCTATTTTACAATCTAGAGGCAATTACTTTGAGTCAGAACTAAAGGCATTGTGGACACCCCCACTTTACCCCAATCCTTTTTTGATCTCCATTGAGGTGAGAACTGACTAAATCATCTTTTTTTTTACCGTAATTCTAACCTAATTGTTTTTTTTAACTATATTTATCTTCATTGTACAGTTTATTAATTATATTGTTCCCCCTATAGCTACCCTCCACCCAGTACCAATCCCATCCTCCGCCCTCACCTACCCACCACTGTCCTCTCCCATAGTTGCATGATTTTTGTCCAGTTTCTTGCTGCACTTCCCACATCCCTTTTCTCCCCAACAATTGTCAGTCCATTCCCTCTCTATGTTCATGATTCTGTTATATGCACCAGTTTATCCTGTTCATCAGATTATTAATTCACTTGATTTTTAGATTCATTTGTTGATAGATGTGTATTTGTTACTCATAATTTATATTTTTACCTTTTTTCTTCTTCTTCTTAAAGAATATCTTTCAGCATTTCATATAATATTGATTTGGTGGTGATGAACTCCTTTAGCTTTTTCTTATCTTTGAAGCACTATATCTGACCTTCAATTGTGAATGATAGCTTTGCTGAATAGAGTATTTTTTGTTGTAGATTCTTGCTATTCATTACTTAGAATATTTCTTGCCATGCCCATCTGACCTGCATCGTTTCTGTTGAGAAATGCGCTGACATTCATATGGGTGCTCCTTTGTAGGTAACTAACTGTTTTTCTCTTGCTGCTTTTAATATTCTCTCTTTGTCTTTTGCTCTTGGCATTTTAATTAAGATGTGCCTTGGTGTGGTCCTCTTAGGGTTCCTATATATTGGGGTTTGGTGCGCTTCTTGGACTCCTAAGTCAATTTCTTTCACCAGGTGTGGGATGTGTTCGGTCACTATTTCTTCAAATAGGTTTTCATTGTCTTGCTCTCTCTTTTTCTGGCACCCCTATAATTCAGGTGTTGGTATGCTTGAAGTTGTCCCAGAGGCCCGTTATACTATCTTCAATTTTTTGGATTCTTTTGGTTTCTTGCTTTTCTAGCTGAGTGGATTTTACCTCTTTGAATTTCAAGTCTTTAAATTGGTTCTTGCGGTCCTCTTGAGTACTTTTAGGTCTTTGTATAATATTTTTTATTTCAGTCAGTGTAAGCTCCATTTTTTCATTCCACAGTCAAGGTCTATGGCAAAAAGGATTAATTTCTAGCAGGTATTTTTATGCTTCATTTACCTTAGTGACTGTTGGGACTTTTTATCCCATTCCTAAACAGGAATTCCAAGCAGTTGATTAACATCCTACTCTGCTATAAAAAAATTCTATTGATAGATGGTGTAGATCCCAACTTCCCTCCTACCATTTCTAAACTTACCTATAACATCCTAGGTAAACTTCATTACTTTATCCCATATGAGCCAGTTTCAGAAGCATACCTACTCACCTTTTCAAGGAAAAAATCACCTGTCAACAGCTCTTTCACTTCCATCATCTTGGAGACCTACCTAATTAGTTTAATTTTCAGTGTTATAGCTCCTTCTACTTTGGTTCTTTCACCATAGATTACAGACATGCTTAAGTTTTAATAAAAATTAAAATCAATTACACACACACACACACACACACACACACACACACGAAGAAACAAAAAAAAATCTTGCCCTGTTCTAATCTCCACAGTCCTTCCAATATCCCCTTCTCTCTCTATTCTCTTTATCTGTCAAATTCAATGAAAGAATGAGTGCCTGTCTCTTCTCCCTCCCATTTCCTTCACAATGTAGTATGACTTCTCATCCCACTAGTTTGTTGGAATTTTCCAGATAAAGTACCCAGTGATGTAATTTTTAATCTAGGGGCTATTTGTACTTATTTAACTTGACATCTATGTTTTTCACATGAATAAACTTTCTCCATGTCTTTAGTGGAGGTCTTTGCTGAGTCACCTACTTCTCACACTGTTTCTCACTTTCTTTGTTTTTTTTCCTTTTTAACTATTTGCTCCATAATCTTTGGTATTCTCCAACATTTAATTATCTGATAACTGCTCTGTTGGTTTAAAAGGTCTCTGGGAAATCTTGTGTATGTTCATGTTTTCAGTTATCAGCTATATACTTGGTCACTGAATCTTTCACATATTTATAAAATTTTCAGTATATGAAAGCTAGAGTTGATTAAATTTGACTCTTCATGCCAAATTAAGGAAGTTTTTCATCTTTCCTCCAATGACTTAGTTGAAATTTTGCATTGAAATATATAGCTTCATAATTAAATAATCAAGTCTCTAGAAGTAAGAAGTGGAGAGTTCTCTTGAAATATGGAAGAAGAATGAATCCTCTCTGATAGGAATTTTTGGGAATTCATTTAGTAGGATTCATACTTTAACTTTTATACAGTCAAAAGGAATACAATAAATCATACTTGCTGGACCCTGAGTTTAATCCATAGGCTATCAAATGAAGACATTGTCTCTCTTTTCTACCTTTTGAGCCTAATGGGGAGATCAATTAAATCAAATATTAATTACAAGATTCAGTAATAAGGGTAGTGACAACACTGGAGAGGGAATGATGGGAACAATAAGGAGAGGATGAATACAATTGAGTGGAAGTGGAACGGGATTAAACATATGAACTGTGCTTTATCAGGAAGAGCCAAAGTTAGTCACCTTTAGCTGCCATTTATTGAACAATTGCTAAGTATGTGAACAGCATTGAGATAAGCACTTTGTGTTCCATATTTCATTAACTCATAACAAAATCTCCAGGTGGTATATGCTATCACTTCTCATCATATAGATGAGGAAGTTGAGGTCCAGAGGTTAAAGAATTTGCCTAAGATTTTATCTCTAGAAGGTACTAAAGCTTGAGCCAATGTCTGACTCCAAAATATGTGCTCTGACATATAAACTCAGAGAAAGGCCAGGTCTCTAGGCTGGGGGAACATGTGCAAAGGCATGGACATGAGAGCACATATGCATATTCATGGGATTTCAAGAAGGTCATTATAATTGGACCTTAGTTTGGAAATGAGGAAGAACAGGAGATGGGACTAGACAAGGCTTTGAAAGACCTAGATTGTATTCTATCCTAATACACTCACTATTTAGCCTCACAAAAGGGAGGTGATAAAGTATAGTGAGCCAAAGAATGCACATTTGCATTAGAACATATGTTTCTGGAACTGTTTAAAATTCACTGGGGCTGGGATGGGGAAATACTGAGGCTGGAGTCAGACAACTACCTAAATAGCACAGGTTCAAGGGAGAAATGAGGAATGTCTCATTCATACAACCCACATTGCATTTAGGAACTGTTTTAAATAGGCTGAGTCCACCAAAAATATCCATGGCTAAAATGAAGGAAGAATCCAGCATGATTCTTAGGCCTAGGCCTGGTTGACAGATAATAGAAAATATTTTAGATATGTGAGCTTTTATGGGAAGGGTAGGAAGAGGGAAAATTTATTTTTGGACATATTTACTTTGCTGTAACTGTATTAGGTCCAAGATTTTCCCCAGGTCTTAGGGAGAAAGGTGGGACCTAGTTAAATAAAAAGTGTGTAGGTAGTTAAATCTATGAATATGGGTAAATACTGAGGAAGGGTAAGCAGTGCTGACTATGAAGCCATTAGGACACTAATATTTATTGTTCCTCCATCATTGCCTTATTGAAACTGAGATGGGTGAACAAATAATAGAAGGAAATTCAGAATCCAGAGATCTAGAGGCCAAGGGACAGACACAAGGAAGGAGTGCCCCACTGGCTCCAGAACTGTAGAGAATTTGAGAGAGAAAGTGAACCATACAGATTAAAATTTTCACAAGGGATTGTTGGTGGCTTTGGCAAGAGCTGTTGTAGTGAAGATGAGGTGGAGAGATGGCAGCCAGATGGCAGAGATTTAGGAAATGAAATGGAAATGAAGAAATAATTTTAGGTTATTATTTTATGTTGCTAGGAATAAGAGAGACAAATATGAGGGATTTCCTAAAGTTAATGAATATTTTACATGCTTTTAAATGTTTAAAAACAAACAAAGGCAAAACCAATGTAAATGGACTAGGGGCATGTGGAAGGCTGATGAGCAACTAGGAAAGTCCTTAAGATTGATGCGTGAGGAGGCAAAAATAGAAACTACCTCTCAGATAAAGGCATTCATTTTTGAAGAGGATAAATGGGGGTGAGAGGGAAAAGAAATGTGGATTGTTAGGGTTGCAGGTCAATTTTAAGGTAAGGATTATTAGAAACTTCTGACTTCTCATCTGGCATCACTGATGGACTCAATATTAATTAAATAAGAAGAGAGGGCTGCTTGGGGATTATGGAATAAGCTCCTGCAGCAGGAGAGAAATTCAAGAGCTGTTACAGAGGATAGAATCTTTACATGGAACATGTGTAAAAAGTGTGGATACCATCCAAGTGGACAGGGGACTATGACAATTTTTTTTGTTGTTCCTCAGGTAGCAACACACATTTTCCTGGAAACTGTAAGACTGATTCCGGTCCTGTACTGCCCTACCAGAGCACTTTGCTCATATAGGAAGGATCACACTTACATAATCCTGTACGATAAAAGTGCATATCATCCCCCCAAAGACAGAATTGGAGGCTTCGAAAAGAAAATTCATACGCTTCCTCCCATTCCAAACACTGAATCCACATACCCTGTCAGAATGTTTCAGATCAGATAACTCTTAATAAATATTTGGTGCATTTTTTAAAATTCTGAGCCATATATTGAGCCTTCTCTGCAATCACAAGTTGGCCATTTTCAGGACTGTGGAAGGAGTTGGTTAAATTGGTGATTGGTATTCACAGAGATTATAGAATCCAATATTTTTGGTTTTTAATGTAAAATAATTTTTCATTTTATCTTTAATGTTTTGTAATGCAGGCATCACTGATGGTTGTATTAATACCTTCCTATCTGACTTAGATTGCTGTATGCATATCATTTTTCAGAATTTTCTTAATCATGTTAATTATCTGTGTTCCTTTATTTGATATGTTTCAAAGTTTTTCTTTTGCTGTTCCATCAAAAGGAAGGAGGCAAATGAGAGAAAATTCAAATTATATCTTTTTATTACTTACTAGAGGCCCAGTGCACGAAATTCATGCACAGGGGACAGGGGATGTCCCTTAACCCAGCCTGCTTCCTCTCCAATCTGGGACTCCTCTAGGAATGTCCAACTGCCCATTTAGGCCCAATTCCAGTAGGATAGGGCCTAAACGGGCATTTGGACATCCTTCTCATAATCCAGGCATGCTGGCTCCGAACTGCTCACCTGCCTACCTCCCTGATTGCCCCTAACTACTTCTGCCTGCCAGCCTGATCACCCCCTAACCATTACCCTGCCAGCCTACTTGATGTTTAACTGCTCCCCTGCCAGCCTTTTTGCCCCCAACTTCTCTCCTCTGCCAGCCTGGTCACCCCTAACTGCCCTCCCCTGCCGGCTTGATTGTTCCCAACTGCATTCCCTTGCAAGCCTGGTCCCTCCCAAATGCGTTCCCCTGCTAGCCTGATCGCCAACACCTTCTGTCCCTTGCATGGCCTGGAACCTCTCCAACAGCGCTCCACTGCTGGCCATCTTGTGGTGACCATCTTGTGTCCACATGAGGGCAGAATCTTTGACCACATGGCGACAGCCCTCTTGTGTGTTGGGATTGATGGATAATCTGCATATTACTTTTTTATTAGATGGGATAGAGGCCTGCTTCATGGATGGGGGCCAGCTGGTTGGCCCTGAAGGGTGTCCTGTATCAAGGTGGGCATTCCACTGGGACGTGGGGCAGCCTGGGCAAGGGGCCTGTGGTAGTTTGCAGGCTGGCCACATCCCCCAGTGACCCAAGTGAAGGCCCTGAGATCTGGGATTGATTTATTTCTACAATTGAAACTTTGTAGCCTGGAGCAGAGCCAAGCCTTCTGTCCTCTCTGTGGGAGCAGCAATTTCTGTTTGAAACCTTGAAGTCTAGAGTGGAGGCCTAGGTTGGCAATGGCAGGCAGAAAGCTTAGCTTCCTCTGTTTCTGGGGAAATCTAAGCCTTCCTCCTGCTCTCAGTGGTGGCAGCCATGTTGGTTGGGGTTTATTTGCATAATCTGCTCCTGATTGGCTGGTGGGCATGGCTGAGGGCGTGGCTTGCGGGTATAGCAAAGGTATGGTCAAATTTGCATATTACTCTTTTATTAAATAGGACAGTGTTTAAATAAGTGTTTATAGAGGATAAAGCAGTGGTCAACAGTTGGTGCAGTGACATTTTTTGGACTACCCTTATTTATTAACTAGAGGCCTGGTACATGAAAAGTCATGCACTGAATTGGGAATCCCTCAGCCTGGCCTGCTCTCTCTCACAGTCTTGGGAGCCCTCAAGGTCAGTAGGTGACCTGGCAACCAGGGGAAGCTGACACCTAATCACTCCTCTGCTGCTGCCTCTGCTGGCAGGGCAAACCTTGGCCAGTCCTGGTTACCTGAGCCTCAGGCAGCCCTGGGCAGCTGGGCAGCCACCAGTTTAAATTATTATAAATAGTAGTACATATGTCTCCTTATTTTCCCCATTGACCTCTCCCCAACCTCCTCTACCCCCAGTGCAAGCCCACCCCCAGTGTCTTCTGTGCATTGGTTATGCTTACATGCAAGAATACAAGTCCTTCAATTCCTCTTGCACCTCCCCCCTGCAACACTCCCCAGCCTTCATGCTATAAGTTGAGAGTCAGTTCAATGCTTCTCTGTCTCTGTGTCTCTCTTTTTGTTCATCAGGTTATAATATTATTTATTATCCATAAATTAGTGATATCATGTGGTATTTTTCTTTCACAGCCTGGCTTATTTCAGTTAGCATTAATGCTGTCCAATTCCATCCATGCTGCTGAAAATGATAAGAATTCATCCTTTTTTTATAGCAGTGTACTATTCCATTGTGTAGATGTACCATAGTTTTCTAATCCACTCATCTCCTGAAGGGCATTTAGGCTGTTTCCAAATCTTACCTATTGTTAATTGTGCTGCTGTGAACATAGGGGTGCATGTATCCTTTCTGATTGGTGTTTCTGTTTTCTTGGGGTATATTCAGAGAAGTGGTATTGCTGGATCAAATGGCAGTTCCATTTTTAAATTTTTGAGGAAACGTCATACTGTTTTCCACAATGGCTGCACCAATCTGCATTTCTGCAAGCAGTGAAATATGGTTCCTTTTTCTCCACATCCTCTCCAGCACTTGTTGATTTGTTGATAATAGCCATTCTGACAGGTGTGAGGTGGTACTTTATTGTTTTTATTTGCTCTCTCAGATGATTAGTGACTTTGAGCAAGTTTTCATGTGTCTTGACCTTCTGAATGTCATCTTTTGAAAAAGACCTTTCTGAAAGGCCCTTTGTCCATTTTTTTATTGGGTTGTTTATCTTTCTTTTGTTAAGTTGTAGAGTTCCCTGTAAATTTTGGAGATTAAACCCTTATCGGAAATAACTTTGGCAAATATGTTCTCCCATGCAGTGGGCTTTCATGTTGTTTTGTTGACGTTTCTCTTGCTGTGAAGGAGCTTTTTATTTTTAATGTAGTCCCATTTGTTTATTTTCTCTAGTCTCTCTTACCCTAGGATCTGTTTCTGTAAAAATATTGCTATGACATATGTCTGCAATTTTCCTGCCTATGGAGTCTTGTAGGATTTTTATTATTTCCCACCTTACATTCACGTCCTTTAGCCATTTTTAGTTTGTTTTTGTGGATGGTGTAAGTTGATCTAGTTTCATTTTTTTTGCATGTATGTAACCAAATTTCTCAGAACCATTTATTAAAGGGGCTGTTTTGATTCCATTGTATGCTCTTGCCTACTTTGTTTAATATTAATTGAGTATACTGACTTGGGTCCATTTATGGGTCCTCTATTCTGTTGCATTGCTCTATATGTCTGTTCTTTCACCAGTACCAGGCAATTTTGAGAACCATGGCTTGGTAATGTAGTTTTATGTCTGGTATTGTGATCCCTCCAACTTTGTTCGCCTTTCTCAGGATAGCTGTGGCTATTTGGGGTCTTATTTTGTTCCAGATGAATTTTTAGAGAGTTTGTTCTAGATCTTTGAAATATTCCATTGGCATTTAATAGGTATTATATTGAATCAATAGATTGCTTTAGGTAGTATGGACATTTTAATGATGTTCATTCTACCAATCCATGAACCTGGTATATTCTTCCACTTGTTTATATCTTCCTCTATCTCTTTTTTCAATGTCCTATAATTTTCTAAGTACAGGTCTTTTATGTTATTGGTTAAGTTTATTCCTAGGTATCTTATTTTTTTTTGGTGCAATTATAAATGGGATTGTTTCTTTTTTCATTTTTTTTCTGTGAATTCATTATTGGTGTACCAAAAGGTCATAGATATCTGGACATTAATTTTGTATCCTGATACATTGCCATATTTACTTATTAGTTCTAGTATTTTTTGATGGAAACTTTGGGGTTTTCTATGTATAATATCATGTCCTCTGCAAATAAGGACAGTTATACTTCTTCTTTTCCTATTTGAATCTCTTTTATTTCTTCTTCTTGTCTAATCACTATGGCTAATTCTTCTAATACTATGTTGAACAGGAGTGGTAAAAGGGGGCATCCTTGTCTTGTTCCTGTTCTTAGGGGAAATGAGTTTAGATTTTGCCCAATGAGCATGATGTTGGCTGTAGGTTTGGCATATTGAGCATTTATTATGTTGAGTTATGATTCCTCTATTCCCGCTAAGAGTTTTTATCAAGAAAGGGTATTGGATATTGTCAAATGATTTTTTCTGCATCAATTGATATAATTATGTGATTTTTTGCCTCTCAGTGTGTGTATGTGATATATCACATTTATTGATTTGTGGATATTGTACTATCATTGCATTCCCAGAATGAATCCCACTTGGTCATGATATATGATCTTTCCTATGTATTGCTGAATCTAATTTGCTAGAATTTTGTTGAGGTTTTTGGCATCTATCTTAATCAAGGATATTGTCCTGTAGTTATCTTTATTTTGGTGTCTTTATCAGGTTTTGGGTTTAGGGTAATGCTGCCTTGATAGAACTTGGAAGTGTGCCTTCCTCTTGAATTATTTGGAATAGTTTGAGGAGGATAATTCTTAGGTCTTCTTTGAATGCTTGCTAGAACTTGCCTGTAAACCCTTCTGGACCAGGCCTTTTGCTGGCAGGAAGATTTTTAAAAAAATAAATCTTTATTGTTCAGCTTAATATAGTAGTTCCTCTTTTTCCCCCATAACTCCCCTCAACCCAGGTCCAAACCCACCCCTTGCCTTTACACCACCCACTGTCCTCGTCCATAGGTGTACAACTTTTTCCAGTCTCTTCCCGCACCCCCCACACTCCCTTCACCCAGAGAATTGTCAGTCCACTCCCTTTCTATACTCCTGATTCTGTTGTATTCACCAGTTTATTCTGTTCATCTGATTTTTTTCACTTGATTTTTAGATTCACTTGTTGATAGATATGTATTTGTAGTTATTTTGTTGTTCATCATTTTTATTTTTACCTTTTTCTTCTTCTTCCTCTTCTTAAAGAATACTCTTCAGCATTTCATGTAATACTGGTTTGGTGGTGATGAGCTCCTTTAGCTTTTTCTTATCTGTGAAGCTCTTAATCTTACCTTCAATTTTAAATGATAGCTGTGCTTGGTAGAGTAATCTTGGTTGTAGGTTCTTGCTGTTCATCACTTTGAATATTTCTTGCCACTCTCATCTGACCTGCATAGTGTCTTTTGAGAAATCAGCTGACATGCACATAGATACTCCCTTTTAAATAACTGTTTTTCTCTTGCTGCTTTTAAGATTCTGTCTTTGTCTTTTGCCATTGGCATTTTAATTGTGATGTGTTTTGATGTGGTCCTCTTTGGATTACTTTTTTTTTTTTTGAGTTCTCTGTGCTTCCTGGACTCATAAGTCTATCTTTTTCAGGTAGGGGAAGTTTTCTGTCATTATTTCTTCAAATAGGTTTTCAATATCTTGCTCTCTCTCTCTTTCTAGTATGCCTATAATTTGGATCTTGATTCAGTTGAAGTTGCCCCAGAGGCTCCTTGCACTATCTCCATATTTTTTGGGTTCTTTTTTTCTTTTTGCATTTATAGTGGGTATTTTTTGCTTCTTCTTATTTTAAAACTTTGACTTCATTCTTGAGATCCTCTAGTCTGCTGTTGGATTTCTGCATATTATTTTTTATTTCATTCAGTATATGCTTCATTTCTAATTGGTCCTTTGCATATCCATTAGGGTCTCACTATATTTCTCAGAGGTTTCTACTAGAATCTTGAGTAATCTTATAACTGTGGTTTTAAACTCTATATCTATTAGTTTGCTTTCCTCCATTTTTTTCATTTGTGACCTGTTTCTTTATCTCTGCATTTTGATTGCTTCCATGTGTTGATAGAATGATAGATGTCCTATAGGGCCCACTGGCTCTGCCTCCCTAATTACCTGAGGTGGACATGCTTGGTGTACCCTTATGTAGGTTGTGTGCACAGTCTTGTTATAGTTAAGCCTTGATTGCTGTTGGTATCACTGGGAGAAATTGACCTCCAGGCCAATTGGTGTGAGGACAAGTTGTGTCTACAATGGGAGACCTTCTGTGCTGGAGAAATCGTTATGGGTCAAGACTTACTTCAGTGGGGCTTTGGTGCTCATTGAGTCTGACCCCTGAATGTGTCTCTTATCGATGGATGTGAAGAGTTGTAATATAGATATTCTCACTCTGACCACTGGATATACTGGCTCTTGGATCTCCAAGGAGGTGCAAAGTCAGCCAGCAGGAAATACAGATAGATCTGCAGATTCCTCCTCTTTATTTGGGGTTTGGAGGTGCCCAGATGAGGTGTAGCTATGAAACAGTGCAAGCTACTGTCCAGCTTTGAGTCTTCTTTTGGAAGCTCTGGGCCTCTCCAATCTAGTTTTAGTTTGTTAGGTTGCAAAAGGCCAGGCCATTCATATGCAAACACTTCTGTACACAGCTTGGGTGGAGTTGTAAATTAGGAGGGGCAGGATCTCAGGGAATCACCAGGGTGGAGCAAACAGCAATAGCTGCCCATCAGCCCTGCCCCTAAGAGGCCCGAAGGTCTCTGTGATCTGTATCACTGTGCAGGATCAATGATGACTACAATCACCTCTGAGAGAAATCCACCCCTGCATTCCAGCCCAATACCAGACAGTCCAGTTTCTCTCCATATGACGTATGAGTCTCAGTCCCCAGAGTTTCACCTGGAACTGGAGTTCAGAGCAGTTGGGAGCTTGTATATCCCATCGGATTGAAAAAGACAACAGCATACCCAGTGGCCAGCAACTTTTTCATGCAACTCTGGACCTCCTCACTTCCACATCTCTGCACCTCTTACTGGACTCCATGCACCTTTCATTTTCCTTTTAGTTTTGGAGTTTCCACTCAGCCAGACTTCTGTGGTTATGGATGATATTTGTTTTGTCTTATAGTTGTACTTTTGATGTGGTTGTGCTCGGCAGCAAGTTCAGCTGTTTACCTATGCCACCATCTTGGTTGTCCCCCTACTGGAAGATTTTTTATCACTGTTTCAATTTCTTTAGTACTTATTGGCCTATTCAGCTTTTTCTTTTTATTCTTCTTGGTTGAGTTTTGGGAGTTTCTATTTTTCTAGGAATATGTCCATTTCATCTAGGTTGTCCATTTTGTTGGAATGGAGTTGTTCATAATATTTTTCATAATCATTTGTATTTCTGTGGGATCGGTTGTTACTTTATCTCTTTCATTTCTGATTTTGTTTATTTGGGTCCTCTCTCTTTAATTCTTGGTACATCTGACTAGAGGTTAATCAATCTTGTTTATTATTTCAAAGAACCAGCTCTTGGTTTTGTTGATCTTTTGTATATATTTTTGGTCTCTCTCTGCTATAACCTTTATTATTTCCCACCTTCTGCTTACACTGGGCTTTTCTTGTTGCTCTTTTTCTAACTCTGAATTATAGGGTTAGGCAATTTATTACCATTGTTTCTTGTTATTGTTTTTTTTTTGTTTTTGTTTTTGTTTTTGTTTGTTCTTGTAGAGCTCTTGTAGAGCTATGAACTTTCCTCTCAAGGCTGCTTTTATTGTGTTCCATAGATTTGGGATTGTATTTTCATTGTCATTTGTTGCCATAATGCTTTTTAATTTCTTCCTTGATTTCTCTGGTAATCCAGTCATTATCTAATAGCATGCTATTTATTCTCCAGATGTTTGATTTTTTTTGGATTGTCTTTATTGTAGTTGATTCCTAGTTTTATGCCATTGTGATCTGAGAAGATGCTTGATATGATTTTGATCTTTTTGAATTTGAAGAGACTTTGTCTGTGACCCAATATTTAGTCTGTCTTTGAAAATGACCCATGTGCACTTGAGAAGAATGTATATTCTGTGGCTTTGGAGTGAAATGTTTTGAAGATGTCAATTCCATCTGATCTAGTAAGTAATTTAGGATTGATGTTTCTTTGCTGATTTTTTGACTAGAGGATTTGTCCAATGGTGACAGTGGGGTATTAAATTCTCCTACTATGATGGTATTTCTGTCAATCTCTCTCCTATTATCCTCCAGAAGTTTTTTTTATATATTTTGGTGCTCCAGTAATGGGCGTGCATATATTTACCAGTGTTATTTCTTCTTGTTTGATTTTTCTCTTTAGTATTATGAAGTGGCCTTCCTTGTCTCTTGTTATGTCCTTAACTCTGAGACCTAATTTGTCAGATGTAAGTATTGCTACCCCAGTTTTTGTTTCATTTCCATTTGCCTAATAAACTTTTTTCTATCCCTTCACCATCAGTAAGTGTGAATCACTTTTTCTGAAGTGGGTTTCCTGTAGACACCAAATACATGGTTCATGTTTTCTTATACACTTAGCTACCCTATGTCTTTTAATTGGGGCATTTAATTCCATTTACACTTAAAGTTATTATTGATAGGTACTTACTTGTTTCCATTTTTATTCTTTATGCCTGTGTTCCCTCTTTGCTTTCTATTTCATCTTTTTATAACAGACTATTTAGTATTTCTTGCATTGCTCGTTTGGTGGTAATAAAGTCCATTTGTCCTTTTTTGTCCGTGAAACTCCTGACTTCACACTCAATTTTGTTTGATAGCTTGATTGATACAGCATTCTTGGGTTCAGACCCTTACCCTTCTTTTACATAATTTTGTATATTTCATCCATTCCCTTCTGGTCTTATGTGTTTCTATTATGAAATCAGTTGCTAGTCTGAAAGGGGACCCTATGTAGGTAATATTCTGTCTCTCTCTGGCCACTTTTAATATTCTTACTTTGTTGTTGGTGTTTGCCAATTTAGTTATAATGTATTTTGGTGTCAGTCTTTTGGGTTTCATTTTGTTTGGGACTCTGTGACCTTATTGCATTTATGTGAGTTTTTCTTTCCTATATGAGGGAAGTTTTCTGTCATTATTTCCTCAAACAGGTTATCTGTTTCTTGCTCAGTTTCCTTTCCTGTTAATACCCCTATTATGTGGATTTTCTTTCATTCCGTGTTGTCCTAAAGTTCCCTTAGGCTTTTCTCCTTTTTTTAAGTTCTTTTTTTCTTTTTTACTAGATGCTGATCTGCTTGGGTATTTTTTTCTACCTTGTCTTCTAATGCACTGATGTGATCCTCTGCTCCTTCTAGTCTAGTGTTGATGCTTTCTATTGAGTTTTTTATAGCAGTGATGTCATTTTTCATTTCTTTTTGGATCTTCATTTCCTTTTGGATCTTACACATATTGTTGAATTTGTCTTCCATTCTTTTCAGCGAACTTATAACCATTTCTCTGAATTCTGTGTCTAACATATTGCTTGCCTCTATTTTATTTACTTTCTTTTCTGGTGATGCCTTCTTGTCTTTCATATGCAGGCTGCTTTTTGTCTACCCATGATCTCTATTCTCTGGTTATCTGGTTATGTAATTCTCTCTCTCCTGAATTGATTTAAAGGCAAACAATACAACAAAACAAGGTACCACACTCAATGCACTGAACACCAATGTATTCATGATACTAATACCTCAAATAAAGTTGGCCACCAGACAAAAGAGAACTAGGATATAAGGGGGGGGGGGAAAGGAGTGCTAAATGACATTGAGAAAGGGAAAAAATAAAAGAGAAAAGAAATAGAATAAAAAATAGGGGGAAACTATTTATATGGGGAGAAAACTTCAATAGAACAACCACTAGTCCCCCCCCAAAAATGCAATCAACAAATATCCAGATAAGAATGCAAATGACAAACAATAACTAATAACAAGCAAGGAGATGAAAAACAGAAGCAAAAAACAAAAAAAGAGTAACAGTTTCACCAATAAGCACAACAATAAGCAATCTAATCAACTATCAAGCAAACAACAATAGGACAAAGAGAAAGCAAGACAAAACAAAGCAAAATAAAACAAAAAAGAAACCTAGAACAAAAAAATCAATAACAACAACAAAAAAGAGACAAACAAAAAAGGCAGAGGAAAAAATTGCATAGTGAAGAAAGAGAAGAGAGAGGTCTGTATGGAAATTGAGCAGGGGATCAGGAATTAGATATATGAATAGGGTGTATTTTTAACAGGGTGTAAGAAGAAGGAATAGGGAATATCTAAAGCAGAATAGGGTAAGGGAAATAGGACAGAAAAAGGGGAAAAGTCTGGAAGAGATTTTTTACAAAAAGATAAAGTTGAGAGGGAGTAAAATGATGATAAAGGAAAAAAATAAAGTAAAATGAGGAACACTATGCCCAAAATAAAGTAAAATGACAATTTTTTAAAGAAAAGATAAAATAGTAGTAGTAGTACTGATTAAAAATAAAAATATAATAATTTAAAAAGTAAAATCAAGTGAGGAAAAAATATTAAAAATTAATTTTTAAGTAAAAGATAAAAAAATTGAAACAGCACTAATATTATTTAAATGGTTTCAGCTTTACATTTTTGTATATTACAACAAATAATGCAGTACAATTAGTACTTCCTGTATTCTGTAGAAAACCCATTTTCTAAGCGTAAGTTATAAAATTGTCGAAGAAGAAAGCTAGCAAGATGGGAAGGCCATCTTGGCCTTTAAAGAATATTGGGATAAAAGACTCACATATAGGTAGTCAGTAATGCTGAAATTAATTCGTGAATATATACAATTGGTTAACATCTTTAGGGAAATAAAATGTAATTGTTCAACCCTCTCTTCCACCAGGGTGAAATTCATTACAAAACAAAGTTTCTTCCTCTCTCTATGGACAGGGATAATTTGCATTACTGCCCATCTTCTACCACTTGCAAAACACAGTAAAAGGCACAGGCCCCTACAAAATGAGATATTCCCAAAGGGTCTGTCAGACAATAACCAGATCCCCACTGAAAGGACACTATCTAATCCTTTTGTCCATTTCAAAAGTATGCACTGTATTTTCTGACACTTGTCTTTTATTCTAACTCCAACATCTCAATTGCTTTCTTCTCTCTCTTTTGTGCACTATTGCCTCCCCCTCAATGCTTCTTTCTTGGGAGAAATAATTCAGAACCCCCAAATTTTGGAAAATGCAATTTGAAGCCCAGGTTTTGCCTGGGGCTTCCTAATACAGGAATGGTTAGAAGTGTAAAGAACTGGGAAGAAGTAAGTTGGTGAACCACAAGCTTGACTCAGACTTCAAATTCCCAGAAACATAACAATTTGTTCTCCCCAAACAGAGAAGGTTTATATGCTGTTTTATTAGCAAAACCAATGGCTACATACAATAGGGGGGTAAGGGCTTATACTTGGGAAAGGGGATGGCAGGGAAGAGGTCAATGAGGAGAGAAAAGGGAGAGTTGTGTAATACTTTAAACAATAAATAATTTAAAAATAAATATATAAATAAAATAAAAATGCTGTTCTGCCCAGTTTTTAGAGTATTACCTGCATACATATAGCACAGCATTATTGAGAGGGCACTACTCCATGTATTTGTTCCTTTGATACTTGACATAATTCTGAGAAGTAGTGTGGTGTTCATTTCTGATCCTTACTTACAAAGAGTAAACCAAGCATAGATAAGTTATCTGAATTGCTTAATGTCACATACTCACAAGGGACAGGTAGCATTGATACTCAGGCTTTCTGAACATTGTCCAGTTCATATTTCCTTATGCATCCTAGCATTCAATTCAATGGGCATTTACCAAATGCTATTTTCATAAAATAATAACGTGTTATGATGCTGAGTTTTATTCCCAACTTATATACAAGAAAGAAATTGTAAGGGTAAATTATTAAAATTGATATTGATATTTAATAGAGCTTTAAATTTTCAGGGAAAATCCAAGTAACTACTTAGATAGAAGTGTTAAAAATGGCTGAAAAATATGGAAGAGAACTACAATTTCTCTACAATCTTGCACATTTTAGGTGAAGAATGAGTTATTGCAATTACCTTCCCAATCCTGTTTCATAAGACAACTGATAGTTTATTATATTGAGAAGTGTTTAATGGAATATACCCTTTTAGTAGTAGTATCTGTTCTTGATTTCAACTGTTCCCTAGCTTTATTTTGAGTGGTTTATGGTTTCTTGGCAGAAGGAATACCTGTAATATGCAACTGGAAATTGTTATTCTGTAGTTTTAATGAAATGTGGGAGTGTGAAAGTGCCTTTCAATTGTATAAATCTCTTTACACTATTTGCATAGCAAGTGCCCATTGCTTTCTATATTTTGCAATAGGATATAGCCAGATAATATTTTTTCTGATTAGCATCCTAAGACTCCCATCTTAGAGGAAAGATGTGATGTGATTCATCTGATTTACCCTTTCTATTAAAGTACAGTATAGCTCAACATATTGCTTGAAAATGCAACCTAAGGCTAGATATAAACTTCATTGTAGGCCTAGTGCACAAAATTTGTGTACCAGCGAGTGTGTCTATTTCAGCTCAGCCTGCACACCCTCCAATCTGGGATACCTCAAGGGATGTCCAACTGACTGTTTTTAGGCCTAAATGGGCAGTTGGACATCCTTCTCACAATCCAGGAATGCTGGCTCCCAACCACTCACATGCTTGCCTGCTTGATTGCCCCTAACTGCTCTCCCCTGCAGGCCTGGTTGCTCCCAACTGCCCTGGCCTGCAAGACTGGTCCTCCTTGACTTCCCTCACCTACTGGCCTGCCCCATCTACTGCCCTCCCCTGCAGCCTTGTTCCTTCCAACTGCACTCCTCTGCAGGCCTGGTCCCCTCTAACTGCCCTCCCCTTCAGGCCTGGTCCTCCCTAAATGCCCTCCCCTGCAGGTTTGATTGCTCCTAATTGCTCTCCCCTGAAAGCATGGTCATCCCTAACTGTCCTCCCCTGCTGACCTGGTTGCCTCTAACTGCTCTCCCCTATTGGCCTGGTTGCCTCCAACTGCCCTCCTCTGTAGGCCTGGACTCCCCCAACTGCCCTCCCATCTAGGCCTAGTCCCCACCAACTGCCCTCCCCTGCAGGCCTGGGTCCCTCCCCAACTGTACGCCCTGCAGGCCTAATTGCCCACAACTGCTCTCCCCTGCTGACCATCTTATAGTGGCCATCATGTATGTACGTGGGGGTGGCCATCTTGTGTGTTGGAGTGATGGTCAATTTCCATATTACCACTTTATTATGTAGGATATGGGTTTAATAAGTTCTGTTTGGAGGCAGTACATAGAAGTTGAGACTGCATATAATATTTGGTTTGATTTTCTGTTCAAAATTTTCCCATGGTAAGAATAACATTTTTCTATATAAATCAGTGAGCAGCGATGATTACTACTAAGCTTCTGATGCCAAATACTATACCTGTGTGATCCAACACAGGTTGCTGAATTCATTCCCAATACTCATGGTAATATATACTTTGTATTTTTGAAAATGAATTTTAAAAAGTTACAATGGTACCTACCATGAGTGCATGTCAATAACTTGTTTTACTTTTTCACCTAGCCTGCCTATTCTCTGTACCTGCACTGCTTACTTAAGGGGACAATTGAAACATAGCTGTTTTATCATAAGGATTTGTAACATCCCTAATATCTTACCCTGTATAATTCTATAATGAAGTGAAACTATTTTCTTTTTCTTTTACAGTTAAAACTCAGCTATTATTTACTGCAATTGAATCTGTAAAATACACCATTTGCAATGACACTTTTCTCATCATACCATGCTTAGTCACTAATGTGGAGGCAAAGAGCCTTAGAGAAATGTTTGTAAAGTGGAAATTTGGAGATAAACACATTTTCTTCTACGATGGAGGTAAAAATGAATCCAAGCCCATCAGTGAATTTTCGAGTGCATACATCATACCAGACGCACTATTAACAGGAAATGCCTCTTTGATGATGGACAAGAGCCAAGCTGTCCCAGGAAACTACACTTGTGAAGTAACAGAATTAACTAGAGAAGGCGAAACCACCATAAAACTAAAATATAGTATGGGTAAGAATTTCATAATTTTCCCTTTTATTTTTCCTGTAGTAGCCTAATCTTATTAGAAATGGGGCACAATGGGGCTAGGATCTCTTTTGAATCAAAAAGTATGTTATGACAAATAAATGTTTATGTAATATTTAGCAGCTTTAAGATCATTTGTTTACATGCTGTTCTACTTTTCATAATAAAACCTTTTCCATGTTATTTGTGTATTGTCAGGTTCTCAAACTATTCTCCTGGTGTAGGGATCCTGGCGTCATTTAATCTGCATTTCTGTTTGCTGCTATCAAAAATGCTGTTTTCCATGTGATTAATTTTCCATTATCTTTCCAATAATGTAGCTTTTTTCATTACCAGCACTTTGGTCAAGGGCTAACAAATCCCAGCCATGCTCCAGCTGGAAAGGATAGATTAGAAAAAGAATCACAAAATCAAAAATCAGGTCATAATGAGGTTTCCTGCTATGGTGTTTGTTCTTTTTCTTGTCCAAGATGAGGGGGAGCTAGGGATCAAATGGAATTAATTTAAGGCAGCCTTGGTTATAGCACCATGATATTGCCCTTTCTTCGCAGACTTAGGCTGGTGAGTTGCATAAAGAAGTAAAGCTAGCTGAAGTAAACAATCTGTTTTCTTTTCTAGTCCTTGCATTGTCAGTTGATTACTTTAACCACATACAGGTGCATACTGACTTTTTATTTTGAAAGCTCTATTTAGAACAACTAGACATATTACTGCTCTCAGGATTAGACAAGCCTTTGAGAAGCTCTGCTTTAGATGAGATCAGACCATTCTGTTGAATTAACTATTTGCTTTCTATTCTTATAGAGTTTCCTGTTATGAAAAGTCTATTACCAGATTGGGAATGGGGTGTTAATTCTATTGGAGTGTTTTGTCATTGCTTAGAATTAGGAATCAGGACATCTGATTCTGCAACTTAACTATTTGCCTCTATTGAACTTGAGAAGTTACTTCACTGGGTCCAAGTTACCTCATCTCTTCATGGGGATGGAAAGAGATTCCTGCTTTTATGTATTCTCCAGTCTAACAAGCATCATGAGATCCCTTCTGTATAAGTCCTTGTAAATCAAAGTACTTTGCAAATGTTGTCTTCCTCGGACATTTATTTAATGGAGTGAGATACTGAGGTGTTGAAGCTGGGGTGTCATGGGAGGGGTGTCTGTGTAGGGCAGAATGGGCTGGAGATGGCTCAGACTAGTTTGGAAGGCTTTTCTAATCACAAATCTCTCCTCCATTGGAAATTTCATTAACTCACAATGGGGGAGGGTGATTTTGGAGTAGAGTGTAGGTCACTTAGAGGAGAATTGTGAACTCAAGACTTAAAGGCCAGAAAAATGAGATGAAGATGGTTCGGAAAGGGATACCAATCTTGGGATAAAGACAAAGTTTGTAATTTTCTGTGTGATTGTTTCATCTTTGTTTTCAAAGTGTCCTAATAAAATAAGAACTATGCTTATCGTTGCAGCCATTAAAATACAAAAGTGATATTTTGTTGTAGATAATCTAGAAAATTCTACCAGAGGTCTCAGACCTTTGGCTGTGCACCTATTTTTATTTTTTGAAATAGTTATAGAATCATGGGAAGTTTCAAATATAGAACAGAGGTGCTTTGTACTCTTATCCAGCTTCACCCAGTGGTTACATTTTATGTAACGGTAGATAAATGTCAAAACCATCCAGTTTCACACTAATATTCCTTGCTATTGTTATATCACACCTTGTTGAACTGTCCACTTACTACTATAGCATATCTTGGTTATTTTCAGTTGTTTTGTGCTTTTTCTCATGACATTACTATGATGTACAGGTTTTTTTTGTATCTGGACATAGCCTTCATTTCTCTGAATAAATGCATAGAAGTACAACTACTGGATTGTATGTAAGGAGAGGCTTCATTTCTGACGAAACTGCCAAACTGTATTCCAGAGTGGTTGTTCCATTGTACATTCCCATTAGCAACATATGAGTGATGTAATTCCCCCACATCCTTGACATCTGGTGTTGTCATAGTTTTGCACCATTTTTAAGGGAAACAATGGAAACTCCTCTGCCCTAAACTGTTAATTAAAGCAGTGTTGCTGCAAATTTATTTTGATGAATTTACACATCATGTGAAATGTGGGGATTTAGGCAGTGGAATCCATTTTTACTATGTTGTGCTTTTTTTTTCTTTTTCAAATACAGACATAAATGAAAACTAGGAATTGATTACTATAGAATTCTACCTAGTAGACTGTGGATTAATGGTCGCCCTTCTTTGTTCCCATTTGGGGTATGGGTAGAGGAGTATCAAGATCCAGTTTGAGTCATACATATTTAAAATCCTTAATTCACTGTATCTCCTTTTTTCTTCAATGGTAAGGAGGGGTTCATAAGTCTTCATATAATAATTATAAGGGCCATCTATCCACAGCATGCTCTGTGAACAGCTGTGAGACTCTGCTGGGTGTGATTCTGCACAGACAAAGGCGTGCTACCCCACAGTAGAAACTCTGAATTCCCTCTTCTTGTATAACTTCCCACATTCACCCCAGCAGCTCAGCTTCAGTGCCAGGATCCCTCAGAGTGCATCAAAGATCTGTGCCCGGCAAAAGCACCTTCAAATATGCGAAGTTCCACATATGCTTACCCTTAGCCATCTACCCACAGGGTACTCGTAGGAACCACTGTGAGAGCTCCCCTGGGTGTGTTCTTGAACAAACAGGGTTGCACTCCCCCCCCCCGCAAAAGAATTTTTGAATTCACTCAACCTGCACACCTGCCTACAGGCACCTCAATTATGCAGCTATACTGCCAAGGCCCTTCAGAGTGATTTAGTGTGCCTCACTGGCAAACTTACCATGGGTGCTCCTGTGAGCTGCCACTGGGAGTAAGCTCCTATCCACCACAAGTTCAGCAGCAAAAGCTGAGTCTTCGCACCCCATAACTATAAAACTCTGGGCAGAACAGTCACGCCTTTCCATAGTGAAGGTCCCCTGATCCAAATCACCCCAACAAATGGTTCCTTGGTGTCACTGTGAATCCCCACAGGTCACGTGTGAGTTCAATTAAGGGTGCAAACCAGCAAAAATTGGGCCACTCCCTTCCACGGCTGCTGACTTCGAGACACTGCTGTTGTGCCTCTCAAGCTCTCAGCCCTACAACAAGAAAATCCACATAGCTCAAGTAGGGAGTTACACTAGATTAACAATCCCAGGAGATCTGAGAGATTACACCAGCCCCAAAAGAACCTAAGTAGCAAAGCAATTGGATCTACAATTAAAACATTACAGGAAAACATTGGAAGACAAAAAATCAATTCCCAAAGGAACGAAAAAGAGGAATCACCAGAAAGGAAGTTAAATGAAATTGAGGCTAGCAACTTATAAGAGAAAGAATTTAGAGTAATGGTTACAAGGATGTTTAAACAGCTGGAAGGCAAATACAACTTGAAGACAAATACACACAACTGAATGAGTACTATATGGAGCTGAATGAGAATGTCACCAACATGAAAAGGAACCGAAAGGAAATGAAGAACTACATAGCTGCAATAAAGAACACAATGGAAGACTTAAACAGTGGACTAGAAGAGGCTGAGGACCACATCAGCAAATTATAAACAAGGTAGGAAAAAGCACAAAAACTCAGCAGAAACCTGAAAGAAGACTTAAAAAGCAAGAGGAGAGTCTTAAGGGAGCTTTGGAACAACACACCAAAAAAACAAAATTCACATATAGAATACCAGAAGGAGAGGAAGAGAAACAAGCAATAGAAAACCTGTTTGAAGAAATAAGGACAGAAAACTTCCCTGATATTGGCAAGAAAAAAACTATGCAAGTCCAAGAAGTACATAGAGTCCCAAACAAGTTAAACCCCAAAAGACGAACACCAAGACACATCATAATTAAATTGGCAAACACTGACGACAAAGTAAGAATCTTAAAGGCTGCCAGACAGAAACAGAAAGATACCTACATGGAATCTCCTATTAGAATATCAACTTATTTCTCAACAGAAACAAACCAGAAGGGAATGGAATGAAATATACAAAGTAATGTAAAGCAAGAGACTGAATCCAAAAATACTATACCCAGCAAGGCTATCATTCAAAATTGAAGGTGGAATCAGGAGCTTCACAGACAAAAAAGGACTAAGAGAGTTTATCCTTACCAAGCCAGCAATGCAAGAAATTCTAAAGGGACTCTTGTAAAAAGAAGAAAGAGAAAGGCAAGAAGAAACACAAACACTAAGGAAAAATATTACAACAAACATTTACTTGTTAACAATAACATTAAACATAAATGGATTAAATACAACAATCAAAAAAACATGAATGGATAAGAAAACATGACCCATATATTTGCTGTCTACAAGAGACCCACCTCAGAGCAAAGGATTCATAAAGACTGAAAGTGAAGGGATGGAAAAACATTTTTCAGGCAAATGGGAATGAGAAAAAAGCTGAGGTTATGATACTTATATCTGACAAAATAGACCTCAAAGTAAAGGCCATAACAAATAATAAAGAAGGCGACTACATAATACTAAAGAGATCAATTCAACAAGAAAATATAACCCTGGCAAACTTATATTCTCATAATGCAGGAGCACCCAAATACATTAAAAAAAACTCCTGGAAGATATCAAGAGAGAGATCAACAACAATACAATCATAGTATGGGACTTTAATACACCACAGACATCACTCAATAAATCCTCTAGACAAAAATTTAAGAAAAGAACTAGCAATTCTAAATGACTCACTAGATCAGATGGACCTAATTGACATCTCCAAAGCATTTCACCCCAAAGCCATGGAATATATGTTCCTCTCAAGATCACATGAGACATTTTGAAAAATAGACCACATATTGGGTCACAAGCAGAGTCTCCCCAAATTCAAACGATTGTAATCATATCAAACATTTTATCAGACCACAATGGCATAATATAAGAAATAAACAATAAAAACAATCCAAAACACTAATACATTTGGAAGCTAAATATCATGCTATAAAACAATGATTGGGTTATTAATGAGATAAAAAAAATTAAAAACATTCTGGAGACTAATGACAATGAAAATACAACAATGCAAATGCAATGGTAAACAATGAAAGCAATCCTGAGAGGGAAGTTTATAAGTCTGCAGGCCTACCTCAAAAAACAAGAAAAAATGGTAACTATCTAACTCAACAACTCAAACAATTAGAAAGAGAGCAACAAGAAAAGCCCGCAGTGCGCAGAAGGAAGGAAATAATAAAGATCAAAGCAGAAATGAATGACATAGAGACCAAAGTAACAAACAAACAAACAAAAACAATACAAAAGACCAACAAAACCCAGAGGTGGTTCTTCTAAAGGATAGACAAGATTGATGAACCTCTAGCCAGGCTCACCAAGAAACAAATAGAAAGAAGCCAATTAAACAAAATCAGAAGTGAAATTAAAACAGATACCACAGAAATACAAAGGATTGTTAAAAAATACTATGAACAATTCCATTCTAACAAGCTACCCAACCTGGAGGAAATGGACACATTCCTAGAAAAATACAACCTTCCAAAACTCATTCAGGAAGATTCTAAAAATCTCAATAGGCTGATAACTATGGAAGTAATTGAAGCATTCATCAAAAAGCTTTCAGCAAACAAAAGCTCTGGGCCAGATGGTTTAACAGGGGAGTTTTACCATATATTTAAGGAAGTACTAAAACCTATCCTCCTCAGACTATTCCAGAAAATTCAAGAGAAAGGAACACTTCAAAGCTCCTTCTATGAAGCCAGCATCACCCTAATATGAAAACCAGATAAAGACAACACAATGAAAGAGAATTACAGGCCAATAGATGCCATCATGAACATAGATGCCAAAATCCTCAACAAAATTTTAGCAAATTGAATCCAGCAGTACATCAAAAAGATAATACACCATAACCAAGTAGGATTTGTCACAGGGATGCAAGGATGGTACAATATTCACAAATCAAGAAACATGACACATCACATAAACAAATTGTGAGATAAAAATCACATAGTCATATCAATTGATACAGAAAAAGCACTTGCCAAAGTCCAACACCCTTTCTTGATAAAAACTCTCAACAAGTTGGGAATATATGATCCTTCTATTCAACATAATAAAAGCTACATATGACAAACCCACAGCCAACATCATACTCCATAGGCAAAAACTAAAACCATTTCCCCTAAGAACAGGAACAAGACAGGGATGCCCACTCTCACTGCTCCTGTTCAACATAGTGCTAGAAAAAAATAGCCATTGCAATCAGACAAGAAGAAATAAAAGGCATCCAAATTGGAAAAGAAGTAAAACTCTCTTTATTCACAGATAACATGATACTGTACATAGAAAACCCTAAAGATGCCATCAGAAAATTACTAGACTTAATAAATGAATTCAGTAATGCAGCAGGAAACAAAATTAACACCACAAAATCTATGGTGTTTCTATATACCAATAATGAACTTATAGAAAGAGAGACTAAAAAAGCAATCCCATTTATCATCATACCAAAAAAATTAAGATACCTAGGAATAATCTTAACTAAGGAGGTGAAAGACCTATACGTGGAAAACTACATGACACTATAAAAAGAGATAGAGGACGACATAAACAGATCAAGAACATACCATGTTCATGGATTGGTAGAATCAACATCATCAAAATGTCCATACTACCCAAAGCAATCTATTAATTCCATGCACTTCCCATTAAAATACTAATGGCATATTTCATAGACCTAGAATGAACTTTCCAAAATTTCATCTGGAATAAAAAAGGACTCTGAATAGCCACAGCGAACCTGCAAAAGAAGAACAAAGTAGGTGGGATCTCAATACCAGATCTCAAACTGTATTACAAAGCCACTGTTCTTAAAACAGCCTAGCACTGGCATAAGAACAGATATATAGATCAATGGAATAAAATAGAGAACCCAGAATTCGACCCAAACAATTATGCCAAGTTAATATTTGACCAAGGCGGCATGGAAATGCAATGGAGTCAAGATGGTCTCTTCAACAAATAGTGTTGGGAAAATTGCACAGAGACATGCAAAAAAATGAAACTAGACTACCCAATTACACCAGACACAGAAATAAATTCAAAATGGATAAAGGAATTAAACATTAGATGGGAAACCATAAAAGTACTAGAGGAATCCACAGGCAGCAAAATCTTATATATATGCCAAATGAACTTCTTCACTGATACTGCTCCCAGGGCAATGGAAACGAAAGAAAAAATAAACAAATGGGACTACATCAAAATAAAAAGCTTTTGCATAGTAAAGGAAACCATCAATAAAATAACAAGTAAGCCCACTGCATGGGAGAACATATTTGCCAATGATATCAACGATAAAGGTTTAGTCTCCAACATTTACAGAGAACTCATACAACTTAACAAAAAGAAGATAAGCAACCCAATAAAAAAATGGGCAACTGACCTAAATAGACACTTTTAAAAAGAAGTCAGATGGAAGGACAAGATACGTATGAAAACCTGTTCAAAGTCACTAATCATCAGAGAGATGCAAATCAAAGTTACAATGCGGTACTATCTCACATTGGTCAGAATGGCTATCATCAAAAAATCAACAAATGACAAGTGTTGGTGAGGATGCGGAGAAAAATAAATTCTTTTGCACTGCTGGTGGGAATGCAGGCTGGTGCAGCCACTATGGAGAACAGTATGGAGATTCCTTAAAAAACTAAAAATGGAACTCACATTTGACCCAGTGATCCCACTTCTAGGAATATATCCCAAGAAATGAGAAACATGAATCAGAAATAAGAAACATGAATATATACACCCCTATATTCATAGCAGAACAATTCACCATAGGTAAAATTTGGAAACAGCCTATGTGCCCATCAGCAGAGTGGATTAAAAAACTGTGGTACATTTACACAATGGAATACTATGCTGTGCTAAAAAGGAAGGAGTTCCTACCATTTGCAACAACATGGATGGAGTTGTAGAGGATTATGCTAAGTGAAATAAGCCAGGCAGAGAAAGATAAATATCACACGACCGCCCTCATTTGTGGAATATAATGAATGAAATAGACTGATGAACAAGACAGATCCAGAGACTGAGAAACATTGATCAGAACATCAAACCTAAGGGAAGGTGAGGTTCAGTGGGAGTAAGGGGAGAGATCAACCAAGGGACTTGTGTGCATGCATATGATCTTAATCAATGGATATAGACAACAGGGGGGTGGGGCATAAGTGAGGGGTGGAAGGTAACGGGGGAATGACACATATGTAAATATATACATATATATACATATATATATACACATATATATGTGTGTATATATATATATGTATATATATATACACACATATATATATATACACACACACACACACACATACTAGAGGCCCAGTGGACAAAATTCGTGCATGAGGAGGCAGGTATAAGCGGGACCCCTCAGTTCTGCATGCACCCTCTTTAATCTGGGACCCATTGGGGAATGTCTGACTACTGGTTTGTGCCTGCATTTTTAAGAGATGACAGCTCCATTGTTGTTTCTTTCTTTGCATGCTTGAATCCATTGGAATTATTAGGTATTCCAAGTGTGTATACATTTTGGGGGCAACTCTGTATATCTATAGTCAGTGGTGAAAGGAATCAACTACAGGTTTGGAACCCCCAGATAGGGAACCTTGTTCACTCCCCGCATGTCTTCCATTCCATTCTCCACCTTCACAGGCAGCAGGCAAATCAATGTTTTCTCTCATTAACTCAGAAAAGCACGTCCCTGTCACCTGCTGCCCAGCAGAAGTGCACTAGGCCCCAAGTGAGTGAGGCTCACTCAGGGCAGCGTTCACTCATGGATGCCAGGACCCAATGTGCACATTCCTTCTCTGCAGTCGCCACACAATCCCACCATTTCTCTAAGAGGATGAACCTCCTCGCCTCATCTGGGTTCCTGATCTTGAATGCTAATGAAAGGCACCTCAGTGAAGGCCGCCCATGCCCACCGAGTGTGTCTGTCTATATCTGCTCCCCCTGAGCACCTGCATTAGCCCCAAGGAGGCAATCTCATGGCCACACTGCCCTCCCCCAGGAACAGGGCATCATTACTTGGCTCTCTCACTGTCATCTCACAGGTGCCCTCCCTCAGCACCCAGAACACCCAGACACTCTCCAAAGGACATGAGCATGCCAGAGGGGATATGTGTACATCCCGTAGGGGATGTAGGCATGCTGGGGTTGATGGAAGTGCTGAGGAGGAACAAGTGTGGGCAGGGGAGGGCTTGCACACACCATGGTCTAGGACTGTTGCAGGTGTGAATGGGTGACAGCGCGCTGGAGAACGTTCACACGCCATAGGGGGAAGGGGAGGAATAGCACACCATCTGGGAGGCCAGCAGCTGTGCAGATTTGCAAACCCCTGTGGCGCAGCCAGGAGGATGTCAATCTGGCCCACTATGGAGGCTGTCCCTGCGATTGTACACCTTCTGGGCCAGGAGGCAGGACTTGTGCAGCCACTCCTTGGCACTGCTGACCTGCACTCACTACTTTAGCTCAGCCTGAAGGCTTCACTTGGCATGCTCATGGCAGGCACCACAGCCATGTGGAGAGTACTGGCCGCCCTCCCACCAGCCTGCCTCCTTCTCACAGAGTCTCTGGTCACTGCCCACAGGCCCGGAGCAGCTTGGGTGGGGTGGGACACATGTGCACAGTGCCCACCGGCACAAAGTGTGCTGTCCACCAGCTGCTCTGCACCTGCACCCGCTGCCCATGCCCAGAGCTGGCTGCCCAAGGTGATGAAGGCAGGCATCTCCCTCATCCCACCCACCCACATGTCCATGCCTGTGCACGCTGCCCACAGCCCTGGAGAGGGGTGTCTAGCTTCACCTTGGACAGTGTGCTCTGGGTGGGCAGGTGGGCAGGTGTTGCCCAGCCCACCTGCAACCCCACGCCTCCACATGCTGCCCACAAGCCCAGAGCAGCCAGGGCTGGGCAGCTGCCTGCCTTCCTCACCATGAACCTAAGTGTTCCAACCACCCGCCAGCCAATTTGTGCCTGGCCCATAGGCCTGGGGCATTCTGGAACCCTGGCAGTTCAGAGCCTATGTGCCTGTGTATGATGGGTTTAATTTGCATACTCCTACTGACTCACTGGTGATCATAGTGGAGGTACACTCAATTTACATGTTTGTCTTTTATTATATAGAAAGAGGAGGAGGATGATATCTTTCTTATCTAATAAAAGAGTAATATGCAAATTTGACCATACCATCACCACACCCACAAGCCACGCCCACAGTCAAGCCCACCAGCCAATCAAACCTCAACCAAGATGACTGCCACCACTGAGAGCAGGAGGAAGGCTTGGGTTTCCCTGGCAACAGAGGAAGCCAAGCTTTCCACCTGCCTAGTCCTCCATTCAATGTTACAAAGTTTCAATTATAAAAGATACATAAATAGCGGTAGCCATTGAGTTGGAGAGAACAGAGGCTTGGGTTTCCCTGGCAATGGAACAAGCCAAGCTTTCAGCCTTCCTTTGCTGACCTAGGCCTCCACTCTAGGCTACAAAGTTTCAAACAGAAATGGCTGGTGCACTGGAGGGAAGAGAAGGCTTGGTTCTGCTCCAGGTACAAATTTCAATTGTAGACATAGATTAATCCCAGATACCAAGGCCTCTGCTTGGGTTGCTGGGGGGCCTGGCTGGCCGGCAAATCACCACAGGCCCTTTGCCCAGGCTGTCACTCACCCGAAGGGAATCCCCACCCTGATATGGGACACTCTTCAGGGCAAACCAGCTGGCCCCCACCCATGCACCAGGCCTCTATCCTATCTAATAAAAGAGTAATATGCAGATTGACCACCACTCCAACACACAAGAGGGCTGCCTCCATGTGGTCAAAGATCCTGCCCCCATGTGGACACAAGATGGCCACCACAAGATGGCCAGCAGGGAGGGCCATTGGAGGTTCCAAGCCTTGCAAGGAAGGATAGCTGTGGGTGATCAGGACAGCAGGGAGGGCAGTTAGGAGGGATCAGGCCTGCAAGGAAGGGCAGTTGGGGGCAATCAAGCCTGCAGGGAAAGGCAGTTAGGAGTGACCAGACTGGCAGAGGAGGGAAGTTGGGGGCCAATAGGCTGGCAGGGGAGTGGATAGACATTAATTAGGCTGGCAGGGTAGTGGTTAGTGGGTGATCAGGCTGGCAGGCAAAAGGAGTTAGTGGCCATCAGGGAGGCAGGCAAGTGAGCAGTTTGGAGCCAGCAGTCTTGGATTGTGATAAGTATGTCCAATTGACCATTTAGGCTTGACCCTACCAGGATCGGGCCTATACGGGCAGTCAGACATCCTTCGATGGGTCCCATATTGGAGAGGGTGCAGGCTGGTCTATGGGACATCAGCCACCCCCCATGCTCGAATTTCGTGCACTGGGCCTATGGTATATATATATATAATGTGTCAAAAATAATTATAACAGTGGAGAGATTAATGTTTCAAAACCAAATAATAAAGTAACTAGAAGAAAATAAGTTGATTAAAAATAGTCATTAGATAATAGAGCTTTTATTAGATACTTCAGGGATATGGAAACCAAAGCATAACTCAGAAAGTTTTTTCGTACAGGATTTTAGGCTGAATGGAAATGGGCTTTTTTGGTATAGGAAGATGTTCAGTAATTCAGTTGGAAATTAAAGCGGCATTGTTTCAGAGCACCCGCAAACATCAGTCTCTCGGTGGCTCTGCAACCATGGGAGCATCAAAAATGCCTGTTTTTTATTCACTCAGTAAACTGTTCTAGGACATTTTCAACCACCAATAGTAAACCTGTTGAGTCTCTATCATGTACAGGGCAAAATGCTGGAATCTGGAAAGCTACTATCTCAAAGATAAGAAATGATAGAGTTACATTCTGGGGATGATTGTGAATATTTACCAGAGTTTAGCATTATAAGCTTAACCCAAGAAATGTGTGACTAGCATTATGGTGTGAAAGCCCACAAGGATCCTCATCTGCAGATGCAGTGGAAGATTTGAAACGGATAATTTCAGAGCAAAAACAGCGCTTGCCTTGTGCACTATTCAGTGTTCCTCACCCAGCAAGTCCTCCAGTCTAGCCAAACTCTGAAATGATTTTCGTGCCTATACCTGGTTTTATTGTTATAAGAGGAATTTCATAGATAAAAATATGGCCTTAACCATTGATCAGATGCAATTAAACATAAGTTTTAAAAGTTCTCAGAAAATTTCATTGGAAGTTTTAATATCACATTTTCCTTTCTATTGGATGCATAGCTGCATTTTCACTATTGAGTAACACGTGTTCCACTTGATAGAAGCTTCCTTACTACCTAAAGCTTTTCATGTTACTTTTTGTCAGTATTTTTAAGAATAATTATTTATGAATTCATCTTCTGTTCCAAAGTAAGTTTCAGAAAAACTCAGGCTCATATCTGTCTTAGTTTTGGGTATCCATTTGTACTAGTTCCTCACTTTTGTCCCCTGAGTCAGTCTTTACAGGAAGACAACTCTTGCTTTAAGGTAAATTCTTAGCACATTACACATACAGGCAATCACTATAGGAGGGCATAATACTAACTGTAGTTAATGTCCACTGAGTACTTTGAGGGGACAAGCTTTGTTTTTTAGCTCTTTGCATATTTTAACTTTGTTAACAGTTAACTATAGCCCTTCAAGGTGTCATTACTTGTTGTACCTGTGTTGCAACTGAAGAACAGAAAGGTATTAGACTGTCCAAGATCACAAAGATTGTAAGTTAGAGTTGTGTTTCAAACCCAAGCAGTGTGGCTTTAGAGCCCTTTTCTCAGCTCCTGAGGTACACAACCTCCTTCGATAAATCACAGGTTAGGGAAAATGTGGTGGAAAATGAAGAACTATGTTTCCATATCCTTAATATTTGATATTTAATTAAATATATATCAGTAAATATTTATGTATTTATATAAGGCCACAGTTTTAATTCATTATTTTAATTTTCCATCTGCAAAATAAAATAAAAAACTTTGTTGACCATTAATTGGCTTGACATAAATTTATGATAATAAATATTAATCATGATTTTTGTGTTGTTTTTTCCCTTCCCAGTTTCATGGTTTTCTTCAAATGAAAATATCTTTATTATTATTTTCCCAATGTTGTCTGTGCTTCTGTTCTGGGGAAGTGATATTGTGAGTAAGTAGTTATTTCTATTTTCATTTATGTTTTAGTGATGAAATTGTCATTTTAAGGAGGCAATATTGGTGAAATATTCTATTTAAGTTATATTAGGAAATGTGATAATCCTATCTAATAAGAGAGTAACATGCAAATTAACTGTACCTACATTATACCCACAAGCTATGCCCACCAGCCAATCAGGAGTTAGTATGCAAATTAACCCCAACCAAGATGTCTGTGGCCACAGAGAGAGCAGGAGTGAGGCTTGGCTTTTCCCGGTGATGAAGGAAGCCAAGCTTTCCACACACCCGGGCTGGCCCAGGCCTCTACTCAATGCTACAAAGTTTCAATTACAGAAGATAAATAAATTCCATCAAAAATGGTGTCAGCCACAGACCTGGAGAGAGCACGAGGATAGGGTTTCCCCCGGCACTGGAGGAAGTCAAGCTTTCTGCAACCTGGCCTACCTTGGCCTCTGCTTAAGGCTATAAAGTTTCAAATATAGAATATGAATACATTCTAACAGAAATGGCTGCAGCCACAGAGGCTTGGCTCCACTCCAGGATACAAAGTTACAACTGTAGAAGATAAATAAATCCCAGATATCATGGCCTCCACTTGGGTCACCAGAAGGCATGTCCAGCCTGCATACCACAACAGGCCCCTCACCCAGGCCACCACATGCACCAAGGGAACCCACAACCTGATCTGGGACATCCTTCAGGGCAAACCACCTCTGAACCAGGCCTCTATCCTATCTAATAAAAGAGTAATATGCAAACTGACCATCACAAAAACACACAAGATGGCTGCCCCCATGTGGTCAAATGGACACAAAATGACTGGCACAAGATGGCAAGCAGGGGAGGGCATTTGTGGGTGATCAGGCCAGGATGGGAGGGCAGTTAGGGGTGATCAGGACAGCAGAGAAGGGAAGTTGGGGTCTACCAAGCCTGCAGGAATGGGCAGTTGCAGGGACCCAGGCCTTCAAGGAGAGGAGTTGTTGGGGACCAGACCTGCAGGGGAGGGCAGTTAAAGGGGACCAGGCCTGCAGGGGAGGGCAGTTAGGGGCAAACAAGTTGGCAGGGGAGCAGTTAGGTATCAATAAGGCTTGCAAGGGAGTGGTTAGGGCGTGATCAGGCTGCCAGGCAGAAGCAGTTAGGGAAAATGAGAAAGGCAGGCAAGCGAGCAGTTGAGAGCCAGCAGTCCTGTATTGTGAGAGGGCTGTTGGGCCTAAACAGGCAGTCAGACATCTGTCAAGGGGTCCCATATTGGAGAGGGTGCAGGCTGAGCTGAGGGACACCCACCACCCCCTGTGCATGAATTTTGTGCACCAGGCCTTAGTGTTATAATAAGAATATACAGAAAAAAATAGCAGTGTAGTAAGTGGATGCTGCAAGGACAAACTCCTAGGACCAAACTGGTACAACAACTAAAATATAAAATATCTTCCTGAATAATCAACATAAGTTTCACTAGAAAGAATCCAGACAAGTGAGGATGGAAAATGGAGACCACATAGAGACTGGTAGGAGGGAAGGAGTTATGAAAGGACTGGCAGGGCTCCCACCAACAGCAACTAAAGTTATGGAGAGATATTTCAAATGTGGGGTTTGCTACTGAGAACTCTGGGGTCTAATCCTCAAGCTTGGCACTCCAGTTGAGAACATCAGAACTGAGAAAGGATATCCACATAACATATGGCTGTGAAAAGCAGCAGGGTTGCTATCTTCCAGGGAGAAATGGTTGGAAATGCAGGTACCCTATTAAAGGGCCAATGCACAAAATTCGCTGTGGAGCAACCACCTTGTGCTCTGGCAGAGAGAGGACAGAGTGGACTGGAGCTGTGTAAGCAAAACTGAAGATCAGGAGCTCTGGGGTTAGAGCTTAGTAGGCAGACACCTTGGTTTCTGGTGCTGAATCATTTCCTCATGCTGTAGACGTCATCTTTTTCATGCAGACATTTCCTATACAGGCAGATGTGCCTGTGAGGAAGATAGTTGACCCACCCTATTGGAAAACACCTTGCCCAATGGTGCAAAGTTTCTGAGGCCATTTTAGAGAATAATAATTAACCACCTAGCAGAAGCAATTGCCCCACGCTGTTTTAAAAAAGTCACAAGACCCATGGATGATTGCCTGAAGGATATTGAAGAGCCAATCCTATTAATCTGTAGCCAAGTCAGGCTCTGGAGGCTTTGATTCTGTGCCTGATCTAATTAGTCAAAAATAGGGTTCGTCATACCTGCAATAGAGATTGAGAGGTATAGAAGATCTACCTAATACATAGTCAGAAATCCAAACAGGGAGCTAAATGAGAAGTCAAAGAACCAACCCCCAATGAAACAATAAGAGAATTCTTCAGAAGAAGAGATAAATGAAAGGGAGATAAGAAATTCATCTGATATAGAGTTCAAAATAATGATGCTAAAGATGCTCAACAGCATAGTAACTATGAAAACAGAAATAAAGAATGACATTGCACCAATAAAGAACACATTGGAAGGAATACATAGCAAATTAGAGGAGGCCGATAACCAAATCAGTGAACTGGAAGACAGGAGTGAAAAAAAATCACTCAATCAGAAGACCAAAATGAAAAAACAAAAAAACAGTTAAAAAATAGGAGGTCAGCTTAAGTGAGCTGTGGGACAATGTAAAACAAAACAATATTCAAATTGCAGGTCTGGAGAAAAGGCCATTGGGAGAAAGGGCTAGAGAATGTGTTTGAATAAGGACACATGTAATACCTTAATTAATAAAGAAAATTTTATAAAAAAGAAGTAATGGTCCAAAACTTCCATAACCTGGTAAAGGAAATGTAACACAAGTACAGGAAGTACAGAGAACCCCAAGCAAGAAGAACCCAAACAGGCCCATGTCCAGACACATCATAATTAAAATGCCAAAAATTAAAGGCAAAGAGAGAATCTTAAAGGCAGCAAGAGAAAAGAAAACTGTTACCTACAAAGGAATTCCCATATGGCTGACATCTGATTTCTCATAAGAAACTCTACATGCCAGAAAAAAATGGAATTAAGTACTCACCATAATGAAAAGCAAAGATATGAAACCAAGATTAGTATATCCAGAAAGGCTATCATTCAAAATAGATGGTGAAATAAAGAGCTTCCCGAGGGTGTCGGGAGAAGCTAAAGAAGTATATCACCACTGAGCCAACATTACAAGAAATGCTCAATGGACTGTTGTAACAAGCAGAAGAAACAGAGAAAGAACCCAGACTTTAAATGGCAATAAATAAGTACCTATCAATAATAACCTTAAATGTAAGAGGACTAAATGCTCAAATAAAAAGACAGAGGGTAGCTGAATGGATACAAAAGCATGACCAAACTCTATGATATCTACAAGAGACTCACCTCGGAACAAAAGACTCACACAGGATGAGAGTGAAGTTACGGGAGAAAAAATTTCCATGAAACTGGAAAAGAAAAAAAAAGCTGGGGTAGCAATACGCATGTCTGACAAAATAGAAATAAAAATGAAAGCCATCACAAGAGACAACAAAGGTCATTATATAATACTAAAGGGATTGATCCAGCAAGAGGATATAACCCTGGTAAACATATATGTACCTAATATAGGAACACCTAAATATATTAAAAAATACTTCTGGATGACTTTAAGAGAAAGATTGACAACAACACAGTGATAGTAGGGGAGTTTAACACCTGCTAACTTCACTGGATAGAACTTCCAGACAAAAAATTAACAAGGAAACAGTGACTCTAATGGACACACTGAATCAAATAGATTTAATTGACATTTATAGAACATTTCATCACAAAGCTGCAGAATATACATTCTCCTCAAGTGCACAATTATCATTCATAAAGATAGAACACATGTTGGGACATGAAACAACTCTCCACTAGTACAAGAAGATTGAAATGATATAAATCATCTTCTCAGATCACAGTGGAATGAAATTAGAAACCAATTATAGTAAAAACACCACCAAAATTCAAACACATGAAGAGGCTAACTAGCTTATTATTAAACAATGAATGAGTTACCAAGGAGATCAGAAAGAAATAAAAAACATACTGAAAACAAGTGAAAATGAACACACAACAACCCAAAATCTCTGGGACACAGCAGGGCCAGTACTGAGAGGAAAGTTCATAGCACTACAGGCCTACCTCAAAAAACTTTTAATAAATTACCCAACCCTACAATTTAAAGAATTAGAAAGAAAACAAGAAAAGCCCTAGTAAGTAGACATAAGGAAATAATAAAGATTAGAGGAGAAATAAATGACATAAAGACTAAAAATATAAATGAATAAATAATAAATTAAAAAATCAATGAAACCAAGAACTGATTCTTTGAAAGGGTAAACAAGATTGATGAACCTTTAGCCAGACTCATCAAGAAACAAAGAGAGAAGACACAAATTAAATAACTACTTAAACCACAGAAATACAAAGAATTGTAAGAAAATACTATGAACAATTATATAACAACAAGTTGGACAATGTAGATAAAATGGATAAATTCCTAAAAAAAAAAAAATACAGTTTTCCAAAACTGAATCAGGAAGAATCAGAAAACCTGAATAGTTCAATAATAACTGATGAAATAAAAGCAGTAATTAAAAAAATCTCCCAGCAAACTAAAATCAGGGTCATACGGTTTCACAGGGGAGTTTTACCAAATATTCAAAGAAGAATAAACACCTGTCCACCTTAAACGATTAAAAAAAACCAAAGGAAGGAACACTTCCAAGCTCTTTTTATAAGACCAGCACAATCCTAATTTTAAAACCAGAGAAAGATACTACAAAGAGAATTATAAGCCAATATCCCTGATGAACGTAGAGGATAAAATCCTCAACAAAATATTAGCAAATTGCATCAAGCAATATATTAAAAAGATCGTATACCATGAACGAGTGATATTTATTCTGGAGTTTCGCAAATCAATAAAAGTGATACATCACAAAAGCAAATTGAAAGATAAAGATCACAAGATCCTGTCAATAGATGCAGAAAAAACATTCATCACATAGTTTTTTAAATTTAATTTTACTATTACTAGAGGCCCAGTACACAAAAATTCATGCACTCAGGGAGGAGGAAGGGTGTCCCTCAGCCCAGTCTGTGCCCTCTTGAGGTCCAGGACCCCTAGGGGGATGTCCACCTGCCTCTTAAGGCTCACTCCCTGGGGGAATAGGACTAAGCTGGCACTCAAAAATTCCGTTGGCAGCCCGGGAGCCCTTGGAGTTGTCCTACTGTGACTTAGGTCTGCTCCCCAGAAGGAGTAGACCTGAGTTGCAGTAAGACAGGGAGCAGACCTGAGTCACAGTAAGACATCCTTAGTGCTGCCAAGAAGGTGGGAGAGGCTCCTTCAGCCACCTCTGTGCTCCCAGTTGTCAGTCAGGCTTCTGGCTGAGCAGAGCTCCCTCTGTGGGAATACACTGAGGATCTGGGGGCAGCTCCTGCATTGACCATCTGCCCCTGGTGGTCGGTATGCATCATAGCAATCTGCCATTCCAGGTCTTTATACCATTAGAGTCGATTATTGTATAGGATTTTTTAATCCTCACCAGAGGATACATTTTCACTGATTTTTAGAGAATGGAAGAGAGAGGGAAAGATAGACAGAAACATTGGTATGAGAGAAACACATCTAGCTGCCTCCCACACATGCCACAAGCAGTGCCAGGGAGGAGCCTGCAACTAAGGTATATGCCCATGACCAGAATTGAACCTGAGACCCTTCCTTCCTTAAGCCGATGCTCTATATACTGAGCCAAACCAGCTAGAACCCCACACCCATTTTTGATAAAATCTCTCAACAAAGAAGGAATAAAGGGAACATATTTCAACATGATAAAGTCCATTCATGACAAACATCATATTCAATGTGCAAAAACTAAAACTGTTTCCCCCAAGAACAAGAACAAGACAGGGATGTCTGCTTTTACCACTCTTATTCACCACTAGAGGCCCATTGCAGGAAGATTCTTGCAATAGAGCTTCCTGTGGTGGTCTTTCCACAGTGCCTGCTTCTCTCCCTTCTCCACTGTCCCACTTACTTGCTTCTCTACAGCTTCTATCCCTTCTGTAGTGGTTGGCTTCCTTCTACACTGTCTTCAGTCTTCACTCTTTTGATATGCAAATTAACCACCATCTTGTTTGGGTTAATTCTCTCCTGATTGGCTGGTAGACATAGCAGAGATACGGTCAATTTGCATCTTTATATTTTATCAGATAGGATAGTACTGGAAATCTTATCCACAGCAATCAAATAAGAACAAGAAATAAAAGGCATCCAAATTGGAAAGGAGGAAGTAAAACTCTCATTATTTTCAGATGACATGATATTGTACATAGAAAACCCTAATGACTCCATCAGAAAACTATTAGATATTTGGCAGGGTACAGAACCAAAATTGATGGCTTTTTTATACAACAATGAACTCTCAGAAAGAGGAACTAAAAAACAATCCCATTTACCAGTGCAACAACAACAACAAAAAATTAAGATACTTGGGAATACAGTTAACTGGTGAAGTAAAACACTTGTACTTGGAAAATATAGGACACTGAAAAAAGAGATAGAAGCAGATATAAATGAGTGGAAGAATAGTCTATGTTTATGGATTGCTAGAATCAATATCATTAAAATGTCTATACTACCCAAGGAAAGCTACAGATTCAATGTAATCCTTATTGAAATACCAACAGCATATTTTACATATCTAGAACAAATACTCCAAGAATTTATATAGAACAAAAAAAAGACCCCAAATAGCTGCAGCAATCTTGAGAAAGAAGAACAAAGTTGGAGGAATCACAATACCAGATATCAACTTATACTGCAAAGCTACTGTCATCAAAACAGTCTGGTAGTAGCACAAGAACAGGCATATAGATGAATGAAACACAATAGAGATCCCAAAAAGTGACCCAAGCTATTAATAAAGCAGATTTTGTAATCACAGAATACACAATAATTTCAAGTGAAACATTAAAAGTGCTTTATTCAAAGTAATGGCCTTAACTAGCTACACATTTCCCCATCTTTCAGGTAATTTGTGGATACCGTCCCAATAGAACTTTTATTGGTTTGAGGGAAACTATTCAGAGACCCAATTTTCCACTTCTTCATATGCTTTGAAGTGCTGCCCAGAGCCACTACCATCTATTGGAACAAGTAGTAATCTGAAGGAGAAAGGTCTGGTGAATATCACGGTTAGGTTAATACTTCCCAGGCAAAATCTTTTAATGTGTCTTTAACTGGTTTTGAAGTGCATGATGGCATATCATCATGAAGCAAAATTACTTTTCTATATCTTCTGGCACATTCTGGTCATTTCATTATCAAAGTGTGGTTCAAATAGATCATTTGTCAGTAGCAATCAATATTAATGGTTTCACCTGGTTTTAAAGGCTCATAATACACATCTTCCTAGTCGCACCAAACGCAGAGCATTGTCTTCTTTCCAAAGTGATTTGGCCTTGCAGTCAATGTTGATGTTTGACCTGGATCAACCCATGATTTTGTGCATTTGAGATTCTCAGAATAAATCCACTTTTCATTACCAGTCATAATTCGATGCAGAAAAAGACTTTCTTTTGTGCCTTTGAAGCAACATTTTACTAATGACTTTCCAGTTTCCCATTTGTCTTTTTTCAGTTGATGTGGCACCCATTTTCCTTCCTTTAATGTCTTTCCCATTGCTTGTAAGTAATCAGAAATTGTTTTCTGAACAACGTTTAATCTTTCTGCAAGTTGTTTTTGACTTTGACATGCATCTTCATCCAATAATACTTGTAATTGTTAGTCTTCAAACTTTTTTTGTTGTTGACCTGGATGTTGTTGGTCTTCCACATTGAAATCATTACTTTTTTTTTAATATATTTTATTGATTTTTTACAGAGCAGAAGGGAGAGGGATAGAAAGTCAGAAACATCGATGAGAGAGAGACATCGATCAGCTGCCTCTTGCACGCCCCCTACTGGGGATGTGCCCGCAGCCAAGGTACATGCCCTTGCCGGAATCGAACCCGGGACCCTTCAGTCCGCAGTCCGACGCTCTATCCACTGAGCCAAACCGGTCTCGGCGAAATCATTACTTTTAAAGTACTTAAACCAGCATTCACAAGTATCTTGAGAGGAAGTATGTTCACCATAAGCTTCCTGAAGTATACAATAACTTTCAGCATCACTTTTATTCAAAATAAAATAATGAATTAAAACTTCTTGCAAATGCTTTTTTTGGCATGAAAGTTGAAATTTTTAAGCATACAATATATATATGATGTTAACACCCTCAGCAAATTTAACATATGGAGTTTTGAAGCTTGCTATCAATACAACAAAATAGCATACACATCAAATCACATATACATGAACATATGTGTAACTCCATCTATTGAAAAAAATCCGCATTATTAATTGGTACATCTAGAATACTTGATAAAGGAGGCAAGAGCATACAATGGAATCAATTCAGTCGCTTCAATTGATATTGTTGGGAAAATTGGACAGATACATGGCAAAAAAATGAATCTAGACCACAATACAATAAAGAAGAACAAAACTTAAAAATAGATAAAAGACCTAAATGTAACTTGGAAAACCATAAAAATCCTAGAAGAAATCAAGGCAGCAAAATCTCATATATATCTCATAACAACATGTTTATAGATACTTCTCCTAGGGCAAAGGAAACTAAAGAGAAAACAAACAAATGGGACTACATCAAAATAAAAAGCTTCTACACAGCAAAATAATCTATTAACAAAACAAAAAGGAGCCCACTGTATGGGAGAATATATTAGGCAATGATACATCTGATAAATGGTTAATATTCAAAATATATAAGGAACTCACACCAAGTAACAAAAAGAAGACAAACAGTCAAATTTTAAAATGGGCAAAGGACCTAAATAGACACTTCTCCAAAGTGGACACACAAATGGCCAAAAAAATGCTCAGCCACTGATCATCAGATAGATTAAAATTAAAATAACAATGAAATATCACCTTACACCTGTCAAAATGGCTACCTTCAACATATCAACAAATGATAAGGGCTGCTGACGATGTGGGGGAAATGGAACCCTAGTACACTGCTGATGAGAATGCCAACAGGTGCAGCCATTATAATAAACAGTGTAGGGTTTCCTCAAAAAACTAAATATGTAACTACTATTTGATCCATTGATCCCATTTCTAGGAATCTATCTTAAGAAACCCAAAACACCAATCAGAAAGAATGTATGCACCTCTATGTTAATAGCAGCACCATTTACAATAGCTAAGATCTGGAAACAGCCCAAGTGCCCTTCAGTAGATGAGTGGATAAAATGCCGTGGTACATTTATACCATGAAATACTATGAAACAGTAAAAAAATTAAAATAAAAAGGAATCTCTTACTTTTTAAGACAGCATGGAGAAATCTGGAGCGTATCATGCTAAATGAAACCAGTCAGTTTGGAGAAAGACAAGTATCACATGATCTCACTCATATGCTGAATCTAATTAACAAGATAAACTGATGAATGTAGTAGATCCAGAGACGTGGAAGCATTGAACATATGCAGAATCTTGGAGGGAAGAGGAAGATGTGGGGTGGGTGGGAGGTAATCAACCAAAGACCTTATATGCATATATACATAACTCATGGACACAGATAGGGGCCTGGTGAGGGCCTGGTGTGGGGGATGGTGATGAGCTGGAGGGGGTCAGTTGGGTGATAAAAGGGGACATATGTAATACCTCCATAATAAAGATTTTTTTAAAAAGAATATACTAGTACAATCTCAATATTAATATTCTCCTTGAAATATATATTGTCCCCCATAATTTGTTGCAGTTCCTAAGAAGTTTTTTTTTTAAGAATGAATAGTGGGAATTCTAATAACATATCTAAAACTCAAGCTGATTTAATGTATACAGAGCATTTAACACACATTATTGGCAAAGAGATAGTCACAGCCTACATTATACTGTTAAGTAGGATTTTGTAGTTCTGAGCATTAAGATTTCACACTCTTTATTTTCCCAGTTTGAACATCTCTGTATACATGCGTGCATCATTGGAAAAGCCCAGTTTGAGCCATGTTGTCATCCTTACTGTACAATTCTGCAGCCCCTAAGCAAGTAGCCACAGGAGGGTGTGTTCTTTGATCATGTTTTGCTGTAATAGCCATGTGTCTAAACTTCTCAGGGCAGATCTTGGTACTGCATCAGATGTAACATGAATAATGTAGAATTGTCACTGCTAAGTAGAAAAGTTGAATTCTGGTTGATGTTTATAATTAGCCAGGTACAGTTGACCTTCAAACAACATGGGGTTAAACTATGTGGGTCTATTTATATTTGTGTTTTTTTTTCAGGAAATATTATACATGTATTTTCTCTTCCTTAGGATTTTCTTAGTAACATTTTCTATCCTCTAGCTTACTTTATTGTAAAAATATAATATATAATACATATATCATACAAAATATGTGATAATCAACAATTATATTATCCATGAGGATTCTGGTCAACAATAGGGTATTAGTAGTTAAGTTTTTGAGAGTTTAAAATCATATGTGGATTTTTGACTGTACAAGGTGGGGGTGCCAGCTCTCCTAACCCCTGTGCTATTCAAGGGTCAACTGTATTTACACACCAGTTTAATAAAGGAAATTTACTGAATTAGTGAAGTTTTGAGATAACATTCTAAAACTTTTAAACTTTTAACCTGTAAGATTTATTCCATGTCTCCCAATAGTGCACTGAAATAGTCAATCATTGAAGGCCAGTGAACATTTATACAAGGCAAGGAGTAAATAATGCTGATTTTGTTTATTTATTTCATTCTTCAACCTTTAAAACGAGTGAAAACTAGTAAAATATTATAGCAGATTGGCCTATTGTAAATTTCATTATTTTTACTTTAAATCAAAGTTTAAGGCATGTATATCCAAAAAGATATATTTATAAAAGCCTAAGCAACCATTCAACCAGTAGCAGTGACATTCACTGACCAGCAGGGGAGCAGACATTCGATGCACAGGCATGAAAACATGGGACAGACTGAAGAACCTCAGAGGGAAGGGGAAAGAGGAAGGGCAGGAAAAGATTAACCAAATATCTTATATGCATAGTAGAGGCCAGGTGCATGGATTTGTGCACTAGTGGGGTCCCTGGGCCTAGCTTGCAGGGATTGGGTCAAATCTGTGTACCAGGCTTCCAACATCTCCCAAGGGGTTCCAGATTGCGAGATGGCACAGGCCAGGCCAAGGGACCTCCCCAGTGCACAAATCCATGCACCGGGCCTATAGAGATTATATAAAAATGAAAAGGGGGTGATTGGGTAAGTACTTCAAGGTTCTCCTCAATGAATGGCAGTCTGTAAATGCTTTTGTTTTCAAAGGCAAAAAAAGGGGAAGCTTTTAGCTAACAGTGACAACTGTCAAGACTTGTCACAACTCTCACTTCCAAAATAGTGTCTAAATTTCCTGTAGAAATTTTCTTTCAATTTTGAAAGACCTTTTATATCAAGCAAAAGACTGGTATCAAGATCTCATCAGTTTTCCCTGATTTAGGGAAAGCCTTGAACCCTAGTGGTAAACCCAGGCATTAAGACTTCTATCATATAATTTTGGGTAGAGATTTGCCTTTTTTAAGATTATAAAATCATTTCAGAATGTGATTTGTTGCATTTGGATTGATTGCACTTTGCTAATCATGGCATTCTCATTAATAACACTATTTTCCATGGATTTAACCAAGAGTGAATCTGTACCTGTTAACCATGTTTTGATAAAATAAGATTTACAATTTTTTCTGACTTAAAAAAGTAATACATATCACTTTAGAAAACCTTACACAATAAAAGAACTTATAAAGAAAAAAAAAACAAAAATAATCTAGAATCCCACAACCTAGAAATAAGCTATGGTCTAGTGTAGTGAATTTTCTTTCTTTTATGTCTTTTTTCTATATATTTTTGTTACCTTTCTTTAAAAAAAAGAAAAATGATAAATACACTCAGATAGCTTATATACTCGAATATCCTGATCCTTCCCCTGTCCGTGTTTTCAGAAATATTCTTCGAGCTGCCTCTGTGTTCTACTTTCCTGGATATACTGTAATTTACTAAATTCTCATCTTGATGGCTATTAAGGATGTTTCCAGTCTTTTTGATATAGGAAAGTAAGACTTCTAAAGATATGTAATACTGTAAATGGCAGAGATATTTTAAGGCTTTTGATACATTTTCTCAAGTGTTTCCTAGAAACATTGCATCAATTACTACTGCAGATGAGAATACCTGATTTTCTCCACACAGTCCTGACATCTTTATAATTCTAAAATCTTTGCTAATTTGATGGATGAAAAAACATCCTGTTTTAATTTTCATTTTTGTATTAGTGAAGTGAATGTTCTTTTTTATATTTATTCTACTGGCCATGTTTTAAGAATATGCTTACGAACCTAAATATTTTGGAGACAATATTTTATTTAGAATCATCTTAGAACAAATAACTTTGGTGTGTGTGTAAAGCACATATCTATTTGATTCACTCAGCCAGGGCTCAGATTTGAAAGTGTTTATAAAAGTGATTGTTATGAAATGTCACAGTGGTTTATCACTGGGAAACAGGAGGTAGCGCAGCATATGCTTTGTTGTCTGTGAGTGAGGGGAATAGCAGATGTGCAGTGACCATCCCCACCAGTCTTTGAAAGAAGTGGCAGGATTGGATACTGATCACGATGCACATTTGTTATTTAGGTAATGATTTGTGAACAACTAAACAGATGGCAGTGAAGTTACACTTTATGCAATCACTCAGTGAATATATTGTAGTACTAAAATTTGAGTTGTGATTTTAGGGGACTTGAATTATTTAACTAAATAAATGGTGGTATCTCAAATTCATGCATATCAGAACTATGCAAAGCCAGGACTGCTGTAATTTATTTTAAACTTGTACAATCTAAGTATCTTTCATTTCATTTCCTAATTTTGTTGTTCTTGCACAAAATTATCTCACAGGGATTTTAAATACTACTCAGAGGTATTTGGATAGCTGTCCCTGAAGAAATCACTATTGGGAGTTGAAGGGGAACATTCTCTGTCACCACAGCCTTGTGATCCTGCTAACTCCTTGAGATCAAATTTGAGGACTAGCTTTCTATTGAACGTAATTGGGCCATGAGAGCACATTTTAAAGAAGTAGTGGAACAGGGAATGTCTTGTAGATTAGAAAAGTTATTTTGAAGAAATGAAGATGTATACTAAAGTGCACTGGGAAATTTCTATCCAAGAAGGTAATCCTCATCATAAATATTATGACAAAGAGTCATTCTGTGAACTGGTTGATGGCACCTATTTTTGGTGAATATACTTTATTAATTTTTTTTACAGAGATGAAGGGAGAGGGAAAGAGAGTTAGAAACCTTGATGAGAGAGAAACATCGATCAGCTGCTTCCTGCACACTTCCTATCGGGGATGTGTCCACAATCAAGATACATGCCCTTGACCTGAATCAAACCTGGGACCTTACAGTCCACAGGCCAACACTCTATTCACTGAGCCAAACTGGTCAGGGCTGATGGCACCTATTAATAGAACTTTGTTATTAAATTTACTCTGAATTTTATTAAATAATGTTGAGCTTCCAGTGCTCTTTCTTGGTCATATCCACATAATTATCACAGTTTCCTATTAAATAACACTGATTTTATTTTAGAAGGAACTGAAGGAAACCATAGCTCAGCAATATACCCTTTTGTAGGTATTAGTTGCTATTTCTTTAACCCTTTCCAAATTCAATCACCCCAACTTGCTGCATACACGCTGAAGTTATGGCATCATCCACAAGACCATTTGTAACCAAGAAATGTGTGTTGGACAGCTTCCTTTTTAAACTTTTATATTCAAGGTACCTGATGCACAAAGCCTGGGCTCTTTTGTTTCTGGGTCCTGTAGACTGAGAATGTGATTCCTAGTTATGATTTATTTTGACAAAATTGTGTAATAAAAGAAAGTTGGACAGTGTATGAAATTTATTATGATATAATAAATAATAAAGGCCCAGTGCATGAAATTTGTGCATGGGAGGAAAGGAACCCTCAGCCCGGCCTGCACCCTCTCTAATCTAGGACCCCTCGGGGGATATCCAACTGCCAATTTAGGCCCAATCCTGGGGACTGCTGACTCCTAACCACTTGTCTGCCTGCCTGCCTGATCATCCCTAACTGCCTCTGCCTGCTGGCCTAATGCCCCTAACTTTTCCCTGTCTGCCTGATTACCCCCTAACTGTTCTCCCCAGCTGGCCTGATCGCCCTTTAATTGCTCTCTCTTGTTGGCCTGATCATCCTCTAACTGCTCTCTCTTACCAATCTGATTGCCCCTAATTGCTCTTCCCTGCCAACTTGATCACCCCTAATTGTTCTCCCCTCCCAGCCTGATCGCCCCTAACTACCTCTACCTTTGCCCCTGCCACTGTGGCTTTGTCCAGAAGGATGTCCAAAAGACATCCAATCTAATTAGCATATTACTCTTTTATCAGTATGGATTTTATTTGCCTTCTAGCAAGTAACCAGGTTATTATTGGTATTAATATTCCTTTTCCACAGCACCATTTTCATGAACACTTCTGTTTTTTTTATGAGTGTTCTAAGTATTTTAAAAATAGTATTTTAAATTTAAATAATTTTACAATTTGAAATTGTAATTTTATTCTAAAAGTTATCATCTCTGACTTATCCTGCATTGAAGACAATATTGATTTTCAGCTCAATAAATACCAAAATAGTCTTAAAATTACTTTCTGAAAGTTATCAGAAAATAGCACAATAATAATAAAATCAAATACACCTACCCTTTATGATTTATTCTTTATATGTATGTATATGTGTATATATACATATATACATATATATATATACAAGGATATATACTTGTATATATATATATACAAGGATGTCTTTTGGACATCCTTCTGGACAATATATATATATATTGATTTAAGAGAGAAAGAGAGAGGGACAGGGAGCTAGAAACATCAATGATGAGCGAGAATCATTGATCAGCTGCTTCCTACATGCCCCATATTGGGGATCAAGCCCACAACCTGGACATGTGCCTTTTACCAGAATCAAACCCTGGACCCTTCAGTCTGTATGCTGATGCTCTACCCACTGAGCGAGGGCAATGATTTATACTTAATCTGGGATGCATTATTGTTCAGTGGTTAGCCTTCTTATATCATCATCACGTCACTAATCACTTAAGGAGGAAACATCTAACTGTCATTTCTTTGAGCAGGCATTGATTATTGGAATTTGGGATTTTGTTCCTAGACTGTGGTATGTGTAGGTCTATAGAGGCTTATCAAATTCTGTCTTCAGAGTTTCATTAATACTAAAATGACAGTTATCATTTCATCTTCAAATTGACCTGCTAATTGCACTAGATTTCATGAAGCATAACCTGCATTCTATCTTTTATGTGCTTTATATTAGTGACAAGGAAATGAGAATTATTACTGAAGTATATGTTTTTAACGTTAGCTACTTCTTCATGTGACTAGAAGGACGTGCAATTTCTTCAATCATATGAACTTGAAAGATTACATAAAGGGCCTGAAGGCTAGAGCAGCCTCACACCTTTTATTTAGCTGTGAAAATCTGGGAGTAACACTTTCGGGCATTTACTCCTCCCCTGCCCTAAACACACACATTCACTCACTCACACATTAGAACTAAGGGTCTTAAGGCAGCATTTGGAATAGTGATCATCACATAGTAGGTACTCAATCAATTCTTGAATAAAGTAATTTACTTGCACCTTTATTTGGCTGAGATAGACTAATAAAAGGGCATGGTACATTGTAACTACACAGTAAATATTTGTAGAATAAATGAAGGACACAACCTCGCTCATTCTGATATGCAGCTGGTTAGGTTTCGTTATTTTACAGACAGTATAAAAGGGAAAACTTTAGAATTCTTAAGTTTTTCACAAAAATCTAATATTGTCTACCAATGACTTTGGTTTTCCTGTGTCAGGTAGCACTAAGGTTATAATTTTTGTTTAAGAATATAAACACTGACAACACCACATGATGGTGAGCATGTGGAGCAATAGGAACCTTTTACGTTGTTGGTGGGAATGAAAAATGAACAACTACTCTAGAAGACAGTTTGGCAATTTCTTACAAAATTATCTTTTATTTTATTTTTTAAATATATTTTATTGATTTTTTAGAGAAAGGAAGAGAGAGGGATAGAAAGTTAGAAACATTGATGGGAGAAAAACATCAATCAGCTGCCTCCAGCACACCCCCTACTGGGGATGTGTCCACAACCAAGGTACATGCCATTGACTAGAATCGAACTTGGGACCCTTCAGTCTGCAGGCTGGCGCTCTATGCACTAAGCCAAACTGGTTTCAGCAAAATAAATTAATTTTTTAATTAAATAAATCTTTATTGTTCAGATTATTACAGATGTTCCTCTTTTTATCCCCAATAGCTCCCCTCCACCTGATCCTCCTCCCCACCCCATGCCCTTCCCCCCCACAATTGTCTTCATCCATAGGTGTAATATTTTTGTCCAATCTCTTCCCGGACCGCTCACACCCTCTTACCCCTGAAAATTGTCAGTCCATTCCCTTTCTATGTCTCTAATTCTATTATATTCATCAGTCCATTCTGTTCATCAGATTTTTCTTTCACTTGATTTTTGGATTCACTTGTTGGTAGGTATGTATTTGTTGACATTTTGTTGTTCATAGTTTTTATCTTTACCTTTTTCTTCTTCCTCCTGTTCTTAAAGAATACCCTTCAGCATTTCATATAATCCTGGTTTGGTGGTGATGAACTCCTTTGGCTTTCTCTTGTCTGTGAAGCTCTTTGTCTGACCTTCAATTCTGATTGATAACCTTGGTACATAGCATAATCCTGGTTGTAGGTTCTTGCCATTCATCACTTGGAATATTTCTTGCCACCCCCTTCTGGCCTGCATAGTTGCTGTTGAGAAATCAGCTGACAGTCATATGGGTACTCCCTTGTAGGTAACCAACTGTTTTTCTCTTGCTGCTTTCAAGATTCTCTCTTTGTCTTTTGCCCTTGGCATTTTTATTATGATGTGTCTTGGTGTGGTCCTCCTTGGATTGCTCTTGTTTGGGGTTCTGTGTGATTCCTGGATTTGTAAGTCTATTTCTTTCACCAGGTAGGGAAAGTTTTCTGTCATTATATCTTCTAATAGGTTTTCAATATTTTGCTCTCTCTCTTCTTCTGGCACCCCAATAATTCTGATGTTGGTACACTTAAAGTTGTCCCAGAGGCTCCTTGCATTATCTTCATATTTTTGGATTCTTTTTCTGTTTGTTTTTCTGGTTGGGGGTATTTTTTTTCCTTATATTTCATATCTTTGGTTTGATTCCTGGAGTCCTTTGATCTACCATTGAATTTCTGTATATTCTTTATTTTAGACAGTTTATGCTTAACTTCTGTCTGGTCCTTTTCTATTTTATTGGCATTCTCATTAAGGTCCTTGAAGGTCTCACTAAGCTCCTCAGAGGTCTCATCAAGTTTCTCAGCAGTTTTAAGAAGATTCTTGAGTAACCTTATAAATGTGGTCTTGAGCTCTATATCTGATAGTCTGCTTTCCTCCATTTCTTTCATTTGTGATGTGTTTCTTTGTCTCCACATTTTGCTACTTCCCTGTGTTGATGAGTGGAAGACCTGCTGTGTGGAGACATGCCTATGGAGGCTGACTTGCTTCAGTTGGGCTTTGATCCTCACTGAGTCTGCCTCTTGAATGTGTCACTTATGGATGTGAGTAGTTGAATTCTGGTGTCGTCTCACACTTACCTCTAGATACACTACTTCTGGATTTCCAATGGGGTGCAGTTCAGCTACTGACTGAGGCAATCCAGCAGGAGCTACAGCTAGGTCTGCAGATTTCTCCTGTTCTGACCAGAGCTGCACTTTAGGTTAAGCTGGGAAAGTGCAGGCCATTTATATGTAAATGCTGCTGTGCACAGCTGAGGTGGGTTTGCAGACTGGGCAGGGTGGGATCTCAGGGTGACACTAGGTTAGGGCCTGGCAAACAGTGATGGCTGTTACTCCACCATTTCTGCATCTCTACGTCTCCAAGTCCCTGCATCCTGTGCCCTCGTGCAGTGAACACTGATTGCAGTGGGCACCTCTGCAAGGGAGCTACCCTCACTTTTCGACCCAATGGCAGACAGTCCAGTTTCTCCCCGTAGGAGTCTGGGTCATCAGCATCTCCCCAGAAACTTGAGTTCAGTGTAATCAGGAGCCCGTTTCCCTTCAGGTTGAAAAAAAAGTAGCCCCAAAGTTGCCCACCGTCAGCCTGGCTCCTGTGCCTCCACACCTCAGCTTTTCTGCACTTGTGCATGTGCCAATGCTCCTCTCTTTCCTTCTGGTTGAAGAATTTGCGCTCAGCCAGCTTTCCTGTGGTACTGGGTGATAGATGTTTTGTCTTTAAGTTGCTATTTTGAAATTGTTGTGCAAGGCAGCAGTTTAGGTGTTTACCTATTGCCACCATCTTGGCTTCTCCAAAAGAAACCAATTTTAAATGATTCCCTAAAAAAAATATGGAGATAGATCCTTTTTCCCTGCCTGTGATTATTTAAATATTTCACTAATATATTTGTTAGATATAGTTGCTTAATTTATGGGAGTTGGAAGTAGCCTTGAAAATATTTAGTAGTTGAACCCATCAACAGAAAGTAAAACTACCTCCAATATTTATATACAAAGGTTTTGAAAAGGTTGTTCTATAGTATAACACTGTCAATCATAGTATTTTATGGTGTTTTATATTTGTTGTTACTATTGGAAGCCTAAAGAGGTTGAATTTTATGTGAGAATCAAACTCTTATTAAGTCAGCCTTTTTGCATGAACTCCTACTATAATCTAAAGGTGAATTCTTGCTGCTTGATCTCAGTAGTTCTTTTATGTATTTAATTAAGCCTGGGGAGTATCTTTTGAATGTCTAATTGTAAAGTGCATTTGAAACAGCTTCTGTCTCATAACCATTTTGTAGAACTTTCAATCTCTATTACATAACAATATGCATTGAATTAAATGGAAAACTTGACATGTGTCTAGAGAAAGTTTATTTTTCTATGTCTGTGCCTTTTGTAACCTATATACTGAATTTTATCATCATTAATGTTTAAGTCTATAAAATAGCGAATCTGTGCCCTATTATAAGGCAAGGACATGACTGAGTCATGGTCGCAACTTATGTAACTGAGGGGTAAATTCTAAGCCAGATGGATTAAATAAAACCTTAGGGAACTTGCCGTATTGTTTTTAACTCTCTTCTGATTAATGTGGATTTAAATTACTCAGATTCAGGATTGATGATTGATTACCTCTCCATTCCCCCTAAGGAGAATAAAGTGGAGGTTTACAATCTAAAGTATGAATATGTAGTATTTCAGGTGGCATAGGTTATCATATAACCCTAAGTTACAATACCTTAAATAGATGTTATCATGGTCATTTATGGGATTATTTGTTGTTCTTACTGTATTTAATCTGTTTGTAATTTTAGTGGAAGCAAACTTAATGATAAATATAACATTTTTTAAAAATTGCCCTCTCAGGATATTAATTAGTGACCTGGATAAAACAAAACAGAATTTTAGTCATGCTCTGTTTCTCTCTGCTATCCAGTCTGTTTTTAGGTTACTTTAACAACTTATATAGTAAAAAGTTAATTTTACTATTAACCAAAACAAAACTACTAACATGAAGATATAGTAAAATAAATAATATTTTTAGACATATACATTACATTATCCTTTCCAGGTACTTGGAAATAGAGTTAATGAGTCCTGTTGAATATTATTAGTTTATTTTATGAAATTACTAGGGGCCCAGTGCATGAATTCATGCACCTTGAAAGAAATGTGGCTGCTAGGCTGCAGTGGGCACAGGGTTGGGTTTCAGCCCATCCTCTGTGCCCCTGACTGGCCTCTCCCACCACAGCCCCCAGCCACTTGTCTGCCAGCAGCCCCACTCCACCTCCACTTGTCCCACATACTGACAGCACCGGCCCCAATTGTTCCCTGCTATCAGCTTGTGTGAGTGGTGGCTGCTCCCCCAATCTCCCCTCAGGAGCAGGGAGAGGTGGAGAAGTCCTCAGGGTGATTGAGGCTAGCAGCCACCACTTGTAAATGCTGATAGTGCCCAGTGTTCAGGACTGGCGCTGGACACTGGCTATGGGTGCAACTAAGGTTGGCTCTGGCAGTGGGTGCAAATGGCAGCTCCAATGTGGACAGTGGGTGTGAGCAGGGCCATCACCAGCAACAGGTACAAGCAGCAGCTTCTGGCCTCGATTGCCCCTCAGGAACAGGGAAAGGTGGAGAAGCTCTGAGGAGCAATTGGGGCCGGCATCAGCTGCTCATACCCACTGACAGCACCAAGTGATTGGGGCCAGCATCAGGCACTGGCAGTGAGTACAAGTGGCAGCTCTGGTGCCAACAGCAGGTACAAGCATCCAGCAGGACCATGGCATGCGGAAGCAAAGAATTTTCGGTAACCACCAAAGGCTCACCCCAGTGACAGTGACAGTGCCCCGCCTTGGGCTGGCGTCCCACTCACCTGCTCCACCATCCTGCCACAGCCAATGCCCAACATGTTCTGTGCTCTGCACCTGCTGCTGATGCCCACTATGTTCTGTGGATGCCCCATGGTGGACAGCGCACGTCATAGTGACAGGTTGTTTGGTTGTTCGATTGTTTGGTTGTCCTGCCATTTGGTCTATTTGCATATTAGGGTTTTATTTATATACAAGACCCAGTACATGAAATTTGTGTGAGGGGGTTCCCTCAGCCCAGCCTGCAACCTCTCCAATTGGGGTCCTCTGATCCTGTGAGATCAGGCCTAAACTGGAGGGTGAGATTGGGCCTAAACCAGCAGTCGGAAATTCATCTTGCAATCTGGGACTGCTGGCTTCTAAACCACTCAACAGCCTTTCTGCTCTTCCCTGCTGCCCTGATCTTGCCCCCAACTACCCTCACCTTAGGCCTGATTGCCCCTAACCCCCTGCCATTCTGATCTTACCCCTAATTGCCCTCCCCTGCTGGCCTCATTGCCCCTAACTACCTCAGCCTTCATGCCCTCCCCCCCACCCCTACTGCACCATGGCTTTGCCTGGAAGGAAGTTGGATGTCAGGAAGATGGTCGATTGACCTGGTCTAATTAGCATATTACTCTTTTAGTTGTTTAGATATATTATATAGAATAGGATTGCTTAAATGGGGAAAGTGGAGAGCCTTTTTTAGCAAGAGGAGATGCTCTTGGCAGATAAAAAACACATAATTCCTATATCTGGACTGATAGCCAGCTATATGTACTATACTACCAAACCAGTCATGAAAAAATTGAACCACTTTCTTACACCTTGCACCAAATAGCTGTTGTCCTGAAAACCCCTTCTCACCCCTCACCTTAGGTTCTGCCTTGGCAGTTCACCCAGATTAGGTTCTGATTGGTCAGTTTTTATGCCAGTAAGTGTCAAAAGATCTGCCTCCTAGGCAGCCATTGGCAATTCGCACTTCACTCAGATTTGATTCTGATTGGTCAGTTTCTATGCCATTCAACATCTCCAGGATGATCTCTGGGCCTGATCAAAGATGTAGGGCTGATCTGCAACCCCAGAGGAGGCCTGGAAAAAAACAGGTGTGGCTCCTGCCAAAACCAGGAGAAAAAAGAGAGGCGCAACAGCTGATCAACACCTGCCACATAGACTGGGGATCAGGCCCTGCTTCTATCTGCAGGCCCCTCTCTGGGCTTGATCCTCAGCCCCCTTGGCAGTCAATGCTGGGTCACTGTGCCAACACCAGCTGCAATCAGTGTTGGGTCAGCACGGCAACCCAGCACTGATTTCGGGTATTTGGTCAATCCTTGGTCCTTATAGACCCTGGCTCAATATATATATATATATATTTTAGTTGAACAATTTAAGCATTCCCTTCCTTCTGGATATCAACGGGGAGTGATTAGTCCAAATTTATTATAGTTTTTCAAAATAAAATGCCTAGATTTCCCGATGTTTATCATTTTATGTAAGGTGGAACAAAGTTCTCTTTTTCTCAGTATTACCAATTAGCCAGTTATTTCCCAACAGCATTATTTATATCAGTTGTAAGGCTGAGGCAGTTTTACTCCTCAGGGGACATTTCACAATTGATTGATACAATTGGGGCTGTTACTGGCATGCAGTTTGGAAGGAGGCAAGGATACTACTAAACTTTCTAAATGTGCAGAGCAGCCCCCTTCCACCATAAAGATTTATCTGTCCCTAATGTTAATAATGCCCCAATTGAGAAAGCATGGTGTATATGACTTTATCTTTAAGGTATAAGGTAATAAGAGCATCACCCAAAAATTCAGCATCCATATATATATACTGCCATGACACTGTTTTGTCATTGACAGACTTTTGAAAAAGATTTGAGGTAACTGGACATGATACAACTGAATTATTACTCAAAGGTTATTCTCTTATAGGAAGTTATCAGTTTGTATCTGCACTTTTTAAATTACAGAAATTGGTTTCACTTCTTGAGATTGAGTTCATGGAATTCTTTGTGTGTGTGTGTTGTTGTTTTTCTTTCAAGTACTTAAATATAATTCCAATATTACGAAGGAGAAAATCATCATTTTATCAGTGGCTGGACTAATTCTCAGTATATTAATCATTGTTGGAGTCATTTTCTTCATCCCAGGTAAGATGTACAGTTACTATGAGGGAAGTCATGCTTGATAAAGTTAAGAACATTGTGGGGGGTGGAAACCTAGGAGAATCCATTCCTTGTTTCTGTTTATTGGTGTTTGCTGGCAACCTGCAACTCCTTGGCTGTGGAAGCATAACTCCAATTCCACTGTGTTAACTCCTGTGGGTCTTTCTTCAAAAGACACTTATCATTGAATTTAGGCTCCACCGTGTAAATCTAGAGTAAGTTCCCTCTTTGAAGAACCTAAACTAATTCATATAATGTAATGCTCATTCTTTGGCTGTATAAATTAACATTCACAGCTTCTGAGAATTAGGAGGTAGGCAGATTTTTAGGGCCACCATTAACCCACTGCAAAGGCAAACTTCACAGGCCAAGACATGGAACTGGGAATGAACATGGGAAACAAATCAATCTGAAACTGCATTTGCCTCTGGAGGACAGGAATGGGATTGGGGAATAAAAGTATGCAGCACATGGGAAGAACAACTGGGATAGGCTCGGATTCAAAGATGGTAGAAAGCCTTCGTTTTATAAACAGAATATAATATGGGTCTATGTTGAGGAACAGAAATTTGGCAGCTCTCTTTACAGCTGGAGTTAGTGAGGCTGTAGGGAGGAAAGAGATGAATTAAGAAGACAACTACAAAGAATGGCTATTTTGACTTTAGGACAGATTGAATATAGCTATTGAAGGTATTGGTAAGAGGCTTCAAGGTAGTTAAGAAGGAGAAAAAGCCAGTTGAAAGTTTTGACTTGTTGAGACTTAGCTGTGGACATTTAGATGTCTTCAGTTTGGTCTTAAATAAAAAAAATTGTCACTAATTTTGTGTGAGGTTTTAGGGAAAGCATTTATTTTTAAATGCTCTGCAGTTTATAAGAGTAGTATTGAGATGAATACATTTAATAAATTAAGTGCTTTAACTTCCCACAGAGTAGAAAGTACATAGGAAAAAATTTTAAATGTTTATTTTATTTATCAACAGGTGAGTATTCAACAATGACGACCAGTGGACTTGGTTTAATTGTAATTCCTACAGTAATGTTAATAATAATTCAGATCTCTATGTTTATCATAGGTAAGTATTTATTGTGTTAGCATGATTATGTCATTTTTCATTTAAAATCAGCATTTTTGATTAAAATAATTCTTGCATTTTTTTGTAATATAATTAGAGGCCCGGTGCACAAAATTCGTGCATGGGGGGGGGGTGAGCTGGGGGATGTCCCTCAGCCCAGCCTGCACCCTCTCCAATCTGGGACCCCTCGAGGGATGTTCAACTGCCTATTTAGGCCCGATCCCATTAGGATCGGGCCTAAAAGGACAGTCGGACATCCTTCTCACAATCCAGGATTGCTGGCTCCAAACTGCTCACCTGCTTGCCTCCCTCATTGCCCCTAACTGCTTCTGCCAGCCAGCCTGATCACCAGCTAACCACTACCCTGCCAGCCTAATTGATGTCTAACTGCTCCCCTACCAGCCTGTTTGCCCTCAACTTCCCTCCTCTGCTGTCCTGGTCACCCCTAACTGCCCTCCCGTGCAGGCCTGATTGCCCACAACTGTCCTCCCTTGCAGGATCTGGAACCTCCCAATGGCTCTCCCTGCTGGCCATCTTGTGGTGGCCATCTTGTGTCCACATGGGGGAAGGATCTTTGACCTCATAGGGGCAGCCCTCTTGTGTGTTGGAGTGTTGGTCAATCTGCAAATTACTCTTTTATTAGATAGGATAGAGGCCTGGTGCAAGGGTGGGGGCCGGCTGGTTTGCCCTGAAGGGTGTCCCAGATCATGGTGGGGGTTCCCTTGGGGCGAGAGGCAGCCTGGGCGAGAGGCCTATTGTGGTTTGCAGGCTGGCCATGGCCTCCCAGGGACCCAAAAGGAGGCCCTGGGATCTGGAATTAATTTATGTCAACAATTGAAATTTTGTAGCCTATAGTGGAGCCAAGCTTTCTGCTTGCTCCCTTGGTGGTAGCCATTTCTGTTTTAAACTTTGTAGCCTAGAGGGAAGGCCTAGGCCGGCAAATGGCAAGTGGAAAGCTTGGCTTCCTCCATTGCCAGGGAAATGAAAGCTTCTGTTCTCTCCGGCTCAGTGGCTGCAACCATTTCTGTATCTTTTATAATTGAAACTTTGTAGCATTGAGTGGAGGCCTAGGCCTGCAACGGCAGGCAGAAAGCTTGGCTTCCTCTGTTGCCAGGGAAACCCAAGCCTCCCTCCTGCTCTCAGTGGTGGCAGCCATCTTGGTTGGGGTTTATTTGCATAATCTGCTCTGACTGGCTGTGGGTGTGGGTATGGGTGTGGCTTGTGGGTGTGTTGAAGGTATGGTCAAATTTGCATATTACTCTTTTATTAGATAGGATAAAGGTTGGTTTGTCTCCCTAGCTATTCTTAGTGAAAAATTTCCCCCATATGGATTAATTTGATTGTTATGTTATGTTTTTAACATAGTTATTATATAAAAACTGATTTTCAGAGATATATTTAATGTCAGCCAATGGATTTTTAAAAATTATATGAAATAATTTCTTAATGATGATTTTCATGTTCTTATTTCAGTTATGGTGTATGATCTTTTGATGTACCAGTAGATCTGATTTGCTAGAATTTTGTTTAGGATTTGGCATCTATGTTTGTGAGAGATATTGGCCTCTAATTCTCTTTCATTGTGTTATCTTTATCTGGTTTTGGTATTAGGGTGATGCTGACTTCATAGAATGAACTTGGAAGTATTCCTTCCTCTTGAATTTTTTGAAATAGTCTGAAAAGGATAGGTTTTAGTTCTTCTTTCAATGTTTGGTAAAATTCCTCTGTGAAGCCCTCTGGCCCAGGGCTTTTGTTTGCTGGAAGCTTTTTGATGAATGCTTCAATTTCTTCTATAGTTATTGGCCTGTTGAGATATTTATATTCTTTCTAATTGAGTTTTTGTAAGATTATATGTCCATTTCCTCTAGGTTGTCCAGTTCATTGGAATGGAGTTGTTCATAGTTTTTTTTAACAATCATTTGTATTTTGGTGGGGTTTGTTATTATTTCTCTTCTTTCGTTTCTGATTTTGTTTATTTGTGTCCTTGCTCTTGCTTCTTGGTGAGCCTGTCGAGAGGTTCATCAATCTTATTTATCCTTTCAAAGAACCAGCTCTTGGTTATGTTATTCTTTTGTATTTTTTTGGTCTCTATGTCATTTATCTCTACTCTGGTCTTTGTTTTTTGAAATTATGAGTAGATACTAAACATTCTCATTCTCTTCTTTTGCCAAAACTCTCTTTAAAAAACTAGTTATACAAACATTGAGTTTTAAAAGATAATAGAGCTATCCAATCTATAATTGGTGACATTTTTCACTACATTTTTTTATTAAATCACTAAATATTTTTATTATTAAAGATTCTATTTTTTTTCCATTTGCACATTTAACTCTTGGTATGAGAGCCGATCTCTGGTTGCTATATGTTAACAAGGTATTAATTTGTTCTAAAATCACAATTAAGGGTTATGATGTCTACAATGACATGCTTGCACAGTGGTTCTCCACCAGAGCGATATAGTGTGCACATGCTGAAGCCCTGCTAATAGCTACTCATATTGAAAATACACACATGCGGTAAAGACGTCATTGTTCTAAGATCTGGGGTAAAAACTGCCAATCCAGCCTACTTCCCTGCAGAAATGAAAGGCTGCTGAGGGTGTGAATGTGGAGTTGACTCAGGGAGTGGAGAGATGGCTTAGGGAAAGCAGCCACCACCTGATAAGGAATTCCATAGTCAGTTGTTGGTCCTAGGATACTGACCTTGACTGTTCGAAATACAAGTGGAAGTCATTGCTTCTTAAACATTCACAACATGCTTTTTCCTTGAAGCTACATCTATTGGGATATCCTCCTTCAGCATCACCATATTGATCCTTCAGGTGCTGGGCCTTTTGATCTCTGTGGCCGGACTAAGCCTCTGTGTCTCAGGTAAAGGTCACAGTTTTCTCTAAACAATTTCTCTTTTACCAGTAATTTCTCTTAGAGCTCTTTTTCTCTTTTCTTTTCTTTGTCTTTCTTATTTGTTTTAAATATACAGATTTTATTTGTTAAAGCATTTTAGGATAGCAAAATGGATGATAGTTTGTGTATCCATTCACCTATTGAAGGACATCTTGGTTGCTTTCCATACAGGGAAAGGTATTGATTTGTTATAAAATCGCAAATCTAGACACACAATATAGAAGTGCATGTTTTTGCATAAATATACTTTTCAAATTTATTTGGGAAAACACTAGATTGCATGTTAAGAATAGATCTAGTTTTGTAGCAAATTGCCAAACTGTCTTCCAAAGTAGCTGTACCAGTTTATGTTCCCACCAGCAAGAAATGAACATTTTTGTTTCTCTACATTCTTGCCAGCATTTAGTATTGTGAGTTTTGCATTTTTTTACTCCTTACCCTCCTACTGAGATCAGCACTTTGCACATTGGCTGATTATTTAGTGGCCAAACTGCCAGGACTGTATTTATGGAGGAGCTTTTAAAAGAACCTTTTCGGTGGAGATGTAGGCTTCACAGACCATTTCCCATTAGTCTCCATAGGATAAGGTATTTGCTATGCAAGCAAAGGCTTTTCTTCCATATAAGGAAGGAGTGTGGAATTATTGCACTGAGTTAATAATGGGTAACAAAAGTAGGTAATTTTTGTTTCTTTTTTAAAAATATATTTTTATTGATTTCAGAGAGAAAAGGAGGAGAGAAAGATAAAAATATCAATGATGAGAAACAATTACTGATTAGCTGCCTCTTGCATGCCCCCTACTGGGGATCAAGCCCACAACCCAGGCTTTGCCCTGATCAGGAATCAAACTATGACTTCTTGGTTCATAGGTTGATGCTCACCACTGAACTACACAGCCCTGGCAGTAATATCTGTTTCTTGATAATGAGAAAAATAATTACTCTCCTTAAAACTTAATGTCATTTCTGTGATTCATTCTTTTAAGAAGTTCAGCTATTTCATGTGAATTTCTGATATAAAATTTTATTTGTTTTTGCAGAGTGCACCGCAGTGCATGGTTCTCTTCTGATTTCAGGCTTGGGTATTACAGCCTTAGTGGCATTACTCGGATTACTTTATATGACATTTGTTGGTAAGTCAGCTTTGTTTTTGTTAATCTATGCTAAACAAAAACAATATTGTTATTAACAAAAACAATTTTGTTAATCTATGCTAAACAAATAATCTATATGCTATTTAGACCGGACAGCCAAACAACCTTCCAGATGTCCTGGGTGAAGCCATGGCAGCGGGAGTGAGGCAGAGGTATTTAGGGTCAATCAGGCAGGCAAGCGAGCAGTTAGAGGAAACCAGATAAGCAGGCAAGTGGTTAGGGGCAATCAGGCAGGCAGGCAGGCAGAGTGGTATGAGATGATCAGGTATGCAGGCAAGTTGATAGGGATGATCCGGCAGACAGGCAGAGGGGTTAGAGGCAATCAGACAGGCAGGTGCGTGGTTAGGGGCGATCAGGCAGTCAGAAGGGTGGTTGGGGTGATCAGGCAGGCAGGCAAAATAGTGGTTAGGAGCCAGCATCCCCGATTGTGAGAGGGATGTCCAACTGTTGGTTTAGGCCTAGTTTCACAGGGATCTCTGTGGTATCAGGCCTAAACTGGCAGTTGGACATCCCCCGAGGGGACCCAGATTGCAAGAGGGTGCAGGCCAGGCTGAGGAACCCTGCCCACTCCCCACCTCCCTCCCCATGCAGGAATTTTGTGCACTGGGCCTCTAGTATATTATAGCTTGGAAAGGCTTTTGGTTGGTTCTTACAGCTTAGGATCAAGGAAATGTATTGAAAGCTAATGAAAAAGGTAGAAATAATGAGATATTGAAAAGTTTAAATTATAGACTAGTTTAAAAGAAAATGGCTGTATGTTTTTGAATGCATAAAACTTTTTATGCTATAGAAAAGTAGAACTGGTTGAGGACTGATTTTAATTAATAAAAAAGGAATTTTTCATTGGTCATTGTTTGTGTGATAGAGCTCTTTCACAGAAATCTACTTCTCAGTTGCACTTCTTGCAGACTAGACTGGTTATAGGCCTTGACACCTAGAAGTGGACAGGAATTGAAATTTAAAACCTGTCATTTTTGCTAATTAAGAGCAGTGTCCTATGATAATTGACTTTGAAATATTTTTAGCTAAAAGCATTACACTATAATAAAAACATTGTGTTTTAAAATTTAGGCTTCTGTTATTTTTAAAATCAATTATTATTGAGTGTAGAGTCAACTTACTGTTTCTAAACTTTATATTTAATCTACCACGTATCAGTTCACAGGCATTTGTATCTTATCTTTTAAAATATATATTTATTTATTTCAGAGAAGAAGGGAGAGAGAGAGAGACATGGAGACATCAATGATGAGCAAGAATTGTTGATAAGTTGCCTCCTAGATACACCCCACTGGCTGTTGAGCCTGCAACCTGGACATGTGCCCTGACCAGGAATCAAACTGTGACCTTCTGCTTCATAAGTTGAAGCTCAGCCATTGAGCCACAGCAGCCACACTGAATAAGTTATTTTTAATATATAGAGAGATAGGTGTTTTGAATAGTGAGTGCTGAAGATATTCCCTACCACCTGGTTTTTATTAGTCTCCCTTTAAAAAGTTTTTTTAAAATTTATGAAGTAAAGCAAGCCCTTAAACATTTATCAAAATAATCCAAAGTTACAAATTAATGGAATAAAACATCAGTCTTTCTGCATTGTTTTAGGCAAACTTTGTTTTCTAAAAATTCATACAAGCCTTGAGTTGTTCAATTCTAATACTTTTTGAATTGAACAAATTCAAATAACTAATTTTCCGTATAACTTGCACATTACATTCAAAGAAATTTTATCTTAATTTTTGAACTTCACCTTTTACTGACTGATCATGGAGTTCAATTCTGTTATATATTCTTTGTCTCCCTTTAATTAATGCTTAATAAACAGCTAGAGGCTCAGTGCACAAATTCGTGCACCTGTGGGGTCTCTCAGCCTGGCCTGCAGGATCAGGCTGAAACCAGCACTCTGACATCTCCTGAGTGATCCTGGATTGTGAGAGGGCACAGGCCAGGTTGAGAGACCCCACCAATGAATGATTGGGGCTGCGAAGGAGCCACAGGAAGGCTACAGAGCATGTCTGGCCAATCTCACTTAGTCCCAATTGGCTGGATCCCAGCAGCAAGCTAACCTACCAGTTAGAGCATCTGCCCCCTAATGGTTAGTGCATATCATAGTGAGTGGTTGAGTAGCCTTAGCTTATCATTAGCATATTATACTTTGATTGGTTGTACAGACAACCAGATACTTGTCATATTAGGCTTTTATTATATAGGACTAAAATACAGTATTTAACTAAAATTTACCTACCTTTAGTTTATATGTTTATGAAGTCAGAGTGGTTTTGTCACTGAAATTTTCTCAGTTCATGCCTCATAAATTCCTAAATATAACTAAGACTTATAAAGCAGAGTGGCATTCATTTGGTAGCTGTTATGAGTATCACATTATGAATGTTGATACATATTCTATTTTTGTTAAATTTTCCTTCTAATCACCATTTTTCCGGTTCTGGAAGATGACACTGTAGATTATGTTGCTTCCTGTGAATGCCTGAGAACAGTATGTGAGCTACAGTATCCACACAGCTTTATGTAGTATTAGCTGTCACTCACTGATGGTCAGATCTTTGTTATTTTTTCCCTTCATTATCTAGTTTGCCCTATTTTTTATTGCTATACCCCCCATGACTTTCATGTCTAACAAAGAAGGATATGAAATACAGTTGCCAATAGGTCAGGAGATGCTGACTCAAGTGGAAACAGGCATTGTCTAGCTGCCACCCCCTTGACCTTGTTCTCCTCCCTTCTCCATTGCCAACATCCCTAAGAAGCCTGTGAAACCATAAAATTACAAACTTACTGTTCTCACATGAAAAGCAAAGGGAGATTATGAAAAGTCACCAGGTTATTTTTTATCTATTATACCTAAATATGCCATGTGTAAATTAAAAATTTAACCCATTTTATTGACATGGTGAGAATAATTTTTCTTTTTAAAATATATTTTATTGATTTTTTACAGAGAGAAGGGAGAGGGAAACTTAGAAACATCGATGAGAGAGAAACATCGATCAGCTGCCCCCTGCACAGCCCCACTGGGGATGTGCCTACATCCATGGTACATGCCCTTGACCAGAATTGAACCCGTGACCCTTCAGTTTGCAAGCCCACACTCTATCCATTCTAGCTGACTTCGGCAGAATATTCTAAATTGTCTTTTCACATCAACCTGCCTGATACCAGAGTTCAGAGGTACCCCTGCCTTCAGTTGAAGGGCAAGAAGAGCAAAGGTACAGGAACATTGCTCTGTAGATGCTTAATTTATGACTGGTCCCTTTCCTTTTCTTTCATTCTCACTGAGATCTTTGGAGGTTTCTAGAAGATTCTTGAGTAAGCTTATAACCATGGTTTTGAACTATATATACAATATTTCACTTTCTTCCAATTCTTTCATTTGTGACCTATTCCATTGACTCTGCATTTTGGCTACTTCCCTGTGCTTGTTTTTATGCATTGGGTAGAGCTGCTACGTCTTCTTGAGTTGGTAGAGTGGCCTTTTATAGAAGTAGTTGTATAAGACCCAGTGACTCAGCTTCCCCAGTCACCTGAGCTGGGATTTCTAGGTGCACCACTTTGTGGGCTGTGTGCCCAGTCTTGTTGTAGTTGAGACTTGATTGCTGTTGGTGTCACTGGGAGGCAATGACCTTCAGGCCAATTGGCTGTGAAGACCAGCTGCCAATACAGTGGGAGAGCTGCTACTCAGTAAATACCCCTATGGAGCAGGACTTGTTTCAGTGGGACTTTGGTGCTCACTGAGTGTGTCGCTTATGGATGTAAAAGAGTTGTAATCTGGTATGGTCTCACACTGACCACCGGATATACTGGCCCTTGGGTCTCCAAGGAGGCATAAAGTCAATCACGGCCCGGGACCATCCTTCAGGAGCTACAGAGACATCTGCAGATTCCTCCTCTTTGTCTCAGGTTTGATAGTGCCCAGAGAAGGCTCAGCTACGAAGCAGGGCAGGCTACTGCTGATGCCAGGTCTTGGGCCTTTTGTTGCTAGGTTTGAGGCTTCCTGACCCATCTGCAGCTTGTTTGAGATATTTTAACCTGATAAAGAACAGTCCATTCATATGCAAAAGCCACTGCACACAGCTTGGCTGGGATTATAAATTGGATGAGGCAGGGTCTCAGGGAATCCCCAGGACAGAGCAAATAGAAATGGCTACCAATCAGCCTCATTACTGGGGAGGTCCAAGTTCAGGAACAACAACCCCCTACAAGCATCTATGTCCGGAAGAAAGTTGCCCCCAAGTTCCTGCCTTGATGTCACACAATCCAGTTCCTCCTCCATATGTGTCTGGGTCCCCCAGAGCCTCACCCTGGTTCTGGAGCTCAGAGAAGGGGGACCTTATAAGTTCAGTTTGTGTGCTGGCCTTTTAAGAGGAACCACTTGGTCTCCAGCAGCCTCTGTGTCACTGAACCCCAATCTGCACTGCTTTTTACAGCCCATGGTTACAAGGAATTCTCTTTCCAGCTCTGGGACACTGGGCTGGGCATCTGGTGTGGGGCTGGGATCCCTTGTTCCTCATGGGTGGCCTCTACAGAGACATCTCCCTCCTGATTAAAAAACGGCACATGTGGGTGTTGAACCAGCCTGTTCTGTGCCTCTGCAACTCCTTCCAGTCTCCGTGCACTTTCTTCTTTACTTCTCTAGTTGTAGGATTTCCATTAACCTAGCTTTCTGGTGGTTCTGGATAATGGTTGTTCTGTATTGCATCTATAATTTTGATGTGGTTATGGAAGGCAGCAAGCACAGGTGTTTGCCTATGCTGCAATCTTGGTTCTTCTGATTCTTCAGTTTTTAATAGCAATTCAGATAAAAATATTCCTGAACTCCAAAATATAACCCTAAAATCTGACCTCTGATCTTTTACATTAGCAATCAATAATTTTCAAAGCTTTTCAGTTCTTTTTGCCTGGATGGAGCATAGATAGAAGTCATGGCTTAGTTGAAGATAAGTATTTACATGTGACATTCATGATGGTGCCTAACAAAGTTCTATAATTTTACCTGGTTCATTTCGAAGGTGACGAAATGTGAACTAACTCATATTCCCAAAGTAAATTTCACTCCAAAGTACTCTATCTATTTAGCTATTTAATTTTTGATTGATTTCAGAGAGGAATGGAATGCGAGAGATAGAAACATCAATAATGATAGAGAATCATTGATCTTCTGCCTTCTACACACTCCACACTGGGGATAGAGCCCACAACCTGGACATGTGTCTGAAAGGTTTAGAGTGGGCCAGGATCATGCACCTGTTACATGAGGCCATAATGTATCAAAAAACTTTATATTCCAACTACCTGAGTGCAAGTGAGCTGAGAGTGAGAAAGGCATCAGTGAAGAGAGCAGGGAGAGATAGGTTTTTATTATTCCTTGCTGGCAAGCCAATCTGCTGACATAAGGCACTGGTCCATCCTTGGTTCCTCCTATGCCAGGTGTCTTCTGGTTATCTGAGCTATGCACTGCTCAAGGCTGCAAGATATCTACTAAGCACAATAAATCTTTCTCTGCCCTGTTTTATTCTCTTTAACCCTTTCAGTACCCTAACCAGGAATCAAACCATGATCTCCTCATTCATAGGTTGACGATTGAGCACTGAACCATGCTGGCTAGGTACACTGTAGTACTTTAAAAGAGGTTTTCTTTTCTTGGTTGCAAGGACCAAACCACTCTCTGTACCTCCAGTTGAGGGAGCTTTACCTTAAACCACCCATAACAGTAACAGTGATGGGAATCTCATGAAAACAGGTACATAAGTGGGCCTCATAGAGAGTGGAACGGTAGGTTCTTCAGGAAATGGAAGGATCCACTATGGTCTAAGGACTGAGTCATCATGCTGCTCTCTCAGGAACAAGAGTCAGTTAGCCCTACTGCCAGTTATGGTTACTTGGTTCCTCTCTCTGTGGTTCTTTGCCTGCTAGCCAACTAGCTCATCCTCTCCTTTTACATCGTTATTCTTCATCCTATTTATGTCTTCTTACTGATAGTTTTTCTTACCTAGAGCTGTAAGTTTTCAGCTTCTCCTTGCTTACTTTCCTTGTCACCTTCATTTATCATCGCCAACTTTCTAGACTTCATCTGATGCTCTCCCTTCAGATTTCAGGGGGAGAAGAAACTTACCAGGCCAGCCAGCAGTCATTTTCTCTGTTCCAGAACCTTATCAGCTTCCAGTCCACCTAAAGAGTGGCTGCCCTTGAGTCGGTTTCACTTGTCTGCATTTCCCATAAGCTTTGGGAGTTTCATAAAGTGGGTCTGGAATAATGATAGTAAATAAATAGCATAGAACACTAGAGAAGTTCTGAGGCCTGCCTCAACCTACTAATAAGCAAATCCAGTACAATTATCCAATTCAGAGAGTAGTGGAGTTGACTACTCTAATTGGTAGCATCCTCCTCTTACAGAGTCATTCACAGGATGTTGCTGGTTGAAGCTTTTGTATCTGCAGGACTCTTGATTCTTATTTAGGACTGGTTTTAGCTGTTCTGGGTACTCCTCGCTAGTTTTTAATAAAGTTCTCTCTTCTTCTCTATGTACCTAGAGCAGTTCTTTATCATTTGTCACATTCTTCATGTTCTGTATTCCTTCATCTTCATTAATCAATCCATTAGAAGCAGTGAAGGGTAAGCTAAGAAGTACATAGAGAAGGACTTGGGTGTAGTTAAAACTGTCTAGAATAATTCCTTAAACTCAGAGGGACCTGAATATTTTCTTTCATTTTTTACTTACCTAAATATTTGAAAACTGGAAAGATGAAAGTAAGGAAAAGAAGACTAGGCTACAAGGAACAAGAGCAGTAAGATAAGGGTGTACCTTCTTTGTGTACCTTCTGCTCTAGGTACACAGAGAAGAAGAGAGAACTTTATTAAAAACTAGCGAGGAGTACCCAGAACAGCTAAAACCAGTCCTAAATAAGAATCAAGAGTCCTGCAGATACAAAAGCTTCAACCAGCAACATCCTGTGAATGACTCTGTAGGAGGAGGATGCTACCAGCTAGAGTAGTCAACTCCACTACTCTCAGATGGAGCAGAGGCAGAAATTGGTCACTGTCACATTCTGCTCACGTAGAATGAACTCTGAGCACTTATGAAGAATGTATATTCTGCAGCTTTGGGGAAATGTTTTATAAATGTCAATTAAATCCATGTGATCAGTGTATCATTTAGAGTCAGTATTCCTATGTTAATTTTTTTTGTCTGAAAGATCTATTTAGTCAAGTTAGCTAGGTGTTAAAGTACCCTACTATGATTTTATTACTGTCAATCTCTTCTTAAAAGTACTCCAGAAATTTGTTTTTTATATGTTTAGGTGCTCCTATATTGGGTGGATATATGTTTACCAAGGGTATAGCCTCTTATTAGATCTATCCCTTTAGTATTGTATAGTGACCTTTGCCATCTCTTTTAGTGGTCTTCTTTTTGGTGTCTATTTTGTCACATACGAGTATTACTACCCCAGCGTTTTTGTGACTTCTATTTGCATAATTTTTCCATGCCTTCTCTCTCATCCTGAGTCCTTTGTTCTGAGATGGGTCTCTTGTAGACAGCATATAATTGAATCATGCTTTGTATCCATTTAGCAACCCTATGTCTTTTTATTTGAGCATTTAATCCATTTATATTTAAGGTTATTATTGATAGGTACCTATTAATTGCATTTAAGTTATTTATGTCTATGTTTCTCTCTCTATTTCTTCTCCTCATTAGAGCATTTCCTTTATCATTTCTTTCAGTGCTACTTTGGTGATGATAAATTCTTTTCACTGTTTTTTGTTGGGGAAGCTCTTTATTTCACCATCTATTTTGAATCATAACCTTGTTGGATATAGTAATCTTTATTTCAGACCCTTGCTTTTTCTTATCGTGGATACTTCATGCCATTCCCTTTTGTCCTGAAGAGTTTTTAGTAAAAAAAAAATCAGCTTACAGCCTAATGGGAGCTTCTTTTTGGTAACAAAATGTTTTTCTTTTTAGATTGTCTCTTTGTCTTTAATTTTTGGCATTTTAATTATGATGTGTCTGAGAGTGAACCTGTTTGGGTTCTTCTTGCTTGGTATGACCTGTGCCTCTTGAACTTGTGTGACTATTTCCTTCACCAGGTTTGGGAAGTTTTATGCTATTATTGATTCAAACATGTTCTCTAGCCTTTGCTCACTTTCTTCACTTGCTGGTACTCCTCTAAAGTGAATATTTTTATCCTGTCTTCCTGGTTTTTTAATTGATCTTTCTTTTTGGTTCTCTGGTTGAGTGAATTTTTCCATTTTGTCTTCTAATTCACTTATCTGAACTTTGGATTTCCCTTATCTGCTGTGTGTTCTTTCCACTATATTATTTATTAATGCCATGTCATTCTAGATTTCCAACTGGTCTTTCTTCATAGTTACTATGTCTTTTCTCATACTGTTGAGCATTCTTGCCATCATTTTTCTGAACTCTATATTTGAAAAAATTCTTATCTCCATTTAATTAAGCTCTTCTGAAGAAGTCTCTTGTTCTTTCAGTTGGGGCTTGTTTTCTATAGCCCCCTTTTAGCTGCCTGTTTGGGTTTGTGTCTATGATTTAGGGACATCTGCTATGAGTCCTAATCTGTAGGGCAGGACAATGTCAGATGCTCTTTGTGACTGGCCCTGAATATCCTGTTTGGAGCTATGAGTAACCCACAGCTTCTGGCTTCCTCTGGTGGGTCAGGGGGCCTTTGGAAATGACCCAGATGTGCACCAGGATCTGATTTCCTACACCCAGTCTCAGGAGGAGAACAAGGAAAGACTCAAAGTCTCCGGACATCTTGCTGTGCCTGTGGTATTATTGATATTCAGTCTTAATTTGACTCATGCTATTGACCACAAAGTGGGATGAGAGGTTTTCAAATAAATCAAACTGCCTGGATGGTAAAGGTCTGCTTGAGAAAGATGCCTTTTGCAGTATGAGGGAATGACTCATCATGGAAAACTGTGGTTGCCGTCTTCCAAACTCTAACCCCAGAACCCTCAATCCTGAATTCTATTCACATAGCTCTAGTCCACTCTGCCCTCCCTCTGCTGGATCCCAAGGTGAGTGACTGTACATGAATATTTGTGCATTTTAAGAAGGTATCTGCATTTCTAGCCATCTCTCACTGGCAGACAGAAACCCTGCTGCTTCTCACCGTCAGATGTTATGTGGGTACCTTTCTCAGTTCTGATGCTCTAGGAAGGGGGTACAAACGTGGAGTTTAGACCCCAGAGTTCTCAGTGGGAACCCCCCATATCTGAAATATGCCTCCAGAACTTCTGTTGTTGGGAGCCTGGCCCACCCTTTCACACATCTGCACTTCGTACCAGTATATATGTGATCTCCACTTTCCATTCTTGGTTATCAGCGTTCTCTCCAGCTAGACTTCAGATAATTGTTCAGGATGGTTTTTTTTTTTTGTATTTTATTTGTAATTCTAGTTTGGTCCTTGGAGAGTGGCAATGTAGCTTTCACTTACACCACCACCATTTTGGGAACCACTTCTGAGTATTTTTCTTAAAATTTAACACTGTATCAGTATGTCTTAATTTCTTTCATTTATTAAATTCACTTTATTACTTTTTAATTTTAGAATGTTCTAAGCATAAGACTGTACAGTCTACTAGGGCAAGTTAAAAATTCTTAAATTAATTGGGTCTGATTACTTGATTTTTTCAACTGATGGATCATAACTGTGATATTGAACCCTTTTGTGGTCTGTTTAGTATAACATCAAATTAAGAGAACTTTGAAGTCATTTCATAACCTTTGCATAATTGAATCCAATTCAATTTTATAACCTATGTTTGTTCATTCAGTAGCAATGGGATAGAATAAGTGATTACTTGTCATAATGCAGACTTCTCATACCCAGTACTGAAAAGTTTATGTGTAAGAATAATGGTCATTGTCCCTGCTGAAGGAAAGCTGACTCTAATATATCACCTCACCTGTTGGATTTACTTGATGAACATATAAAAAACAGTATTTTAGGCTTAAAATTATGGATAAATTTATATTAAATTGATTTTATTTAAAATAATAATTTATAAAATAAATGTAAATACTGATTAATGTATCTGTTCTGAATTTTGCTGTTTGTGATTCAATTCCCACATTTTATAAGCATTTTTATTCCTCCACACTGTATTGTCATTTTCACTATATCTTTGGATATTGTATTAAGCTATCAGAGAAAATTCTAAGAAAAGGAGTAAATTTAGGAGATAAACTGAGAGAAATAAATGAGGGAGGCTTAACAGAAAACCTTTATAAAGAGAGATTCATCATAGTGACAGGCACAAAAGCTACTTTACCCAAATAAGACCTGAAAGGACTATTTTGTACTCATCTTCCCATAAAGGATTTAATGATAGCTGTATCTGCAATGCCACAGGTGAGACTCCTGTGTGGAAGAAAGCAGGGATTGCATATGCTGCTAATTATGAAAAGCCTCAACAGACATGCCTGAAAGGCAAGGGGGAGCAGGGGTGCTCTAGCATGGGTGTTTATTCTCAGATGAGTGCCATAGCTACATGATCACAAACACACAGCAGTTTTTCTTGTGCCTCTGCTAGAGATTATCCAGCCATTAGACCCTTAAATCCTTACACATTTTCTTTGCATGACTTACAAATGATTGTTTTGCTCTCATCTCTTGTTTAACTGTCCTATTTATTATGTTGCTCTTTATTTGGAACTTCAATAAGTTTTTCAAGAAGTAAGTTTTCTTAAACTGAGAGGAAGTAGGTGGAGTACCAAATTCTGCACAGAAAAAGAATGTTGGTTTTAGACTATAGGATTCAGTGTTTACTATATAGTTTAAATATTAGCATATATAAATTTTAGTATGAAAGACATGAAAGAGATTCTATTTTTATATAAATATATTTTATATATTCTTCAGAAAGCTGTAGAGGAACTCTTTAATGGTATGTGATTACGATAAACTTATATATATTTCTTGATCCATTACCAGATCATATTTTGAACTGATCCTTAAAGCAGTTAAAATCTTTTGTCTATACCTTATGGAAAATCTAGTGTTTTATTTTTTTTTCTATTTTGACCTCTTTTTTCATTTTTAATACTAGTGGCCTGGTGCACAAAATTTGTACATAGAGGGGGTTTCCCTCATCCCAGCCTCCACCCTCTCCAATCAGGGACCCCTTGGGTGATGTATGAGTGCCAGTTTAGGCCTGATCCCTGTGGGATGTCCATCTCACAATCTGGGACCACTAGCTCCTAAGTGCTTACCTGCCTTCCTGCCCGATTGCCCTTAACTGCCTCTGCCTACTTACCTGATTGCCCCTAACTGCCCTCCCCTGTTGGCCTGATCTCACCCCCAAATGCCCTCCCCTGCTTGCCTGATTGCCCCTAATGGCCTCTGCCTCAGCCCCCACCACCATGGCTTTGTCTAGAAAAAAGTCAGATGTCTGGAAGATGGCCGGTTGACCCAGTCTAATTAGTATATTATCTTTTAGTATTATAGATAGATTATACAGGATAGAATTGCTTAGATGGGAGGGAAACACCTTTTTCATCAAGAGGAGGTGCTCTTGGAAGACATAAATATATAATCCCTATATCTGGATTGATAGCCAGCCATATGCACTATACTGCCAAACTGGTCATTTAAAAATTGAACCACTTTCTTAGACCTTACACCAAGCATTTATTGCCCTTAAAACTCCTCAGCCCCTTCCCAGTTTACACAGATTAGGTTCTGATTGGTTGAATTCTATGCCAGTCAGCATCAAAAGCTCCACCCCCTAAGCAGCCATTGGTTCTTCGCACTTCATCCAGATTTGATTCTGATTGGTCAGTTTCTATGCCAGTCAGCGTCTCTGGGCCTATCAATAGGCCTGATCAGAGAGGCAAGGCTGATCAACAGCCCCAGTGGAGGTCCAAGAGAAAGAGAGGTATGGCTGCTGGCCAGGACCAGAACGAAAGAGAGAAGCAAATGCTGATCAACAGCTGCCATGGAGGCTACAGATCAGACCCTTCTTTTCTCTCCAGGCCTCTCTCCAAGCTTGATCCACAGGCCCCTTGACAGTCAGTGCTGGGTTGAGTGCCCACAGCAGCAGCAGTCAGTGCTGGGTCACCACGGCAATGCAGCACTGACTTCTGGTCAGTGAAACCTTCAGTCATTTTGGTTGTTACTGACCTTGGGTTTTTATATATTAGGATTAATCAAGAAGTAAAAGTTTTGCTATAATATTCTCACCTCTGATGAAAATGCACTGCTCTGTGCCTCCCAAATAGTTGCATGCATTAGCCAAGTGATACTGGGCCATGGGACTACTGTTTTCTTATATTGGCCAAAATTAAGTGCTGAAGCACCTGAAGTATAGAAGAATCTCAATTAAGTATAATTTCTGGTTTATAAATTTTAGGAAGATATAGTCTCTCACCATGGAATGAGACCAAAACATTTCACTTTCTTCCTAAATCTAAATCTATTGTTCTCAACTATTTCCTTTGTGGGAGGGTGTGGTTATGATCCACAGAAAGGCATTTTAATCAAATGCATTAAAATTTATTTGTATTTGAAGCTGTGAAATAGTTTGCATAAACCTAGTTGTTTATGTAGAAATGATTTTTATTGTGGAACCGAACTAATCTCTTGTGTGGCTTGTTACTAATTCTTGGCATTTAAAGAATTGAAAGGAATGATGAATGATGGAAAGTATAAAAAGCACATACAATTATAGATTGTTTAAAATATGAACATTGAAAAGAAATAAAATTTCTTATTGGAAATACGGAGTTTTAAATAAAAGAGACACTGTAAAAGCATAAAGGTTTAGATGTTTTGATTTATAAAACTTGCATCTACTCTGATAAAATTGCACTACTAGTCATGTAAAAGCTGTAGGATATCACCCATCAGCTCTCCAGTATTACTGCTACAGCAAAGAGAAAGTACTGCTTTTTAAAAACACCTTTCTGATGCAGTGACTGTAAAATAGTTTTTGTGTGACAGGTAGATAATCTGGCACAAATCTTTATAATCTTGACAGTGGTCTTTTTGTGCTTGTGTTGGTGATTTTGTTACACTTAAGCCATGGGGTCTCAATATCTCTGCTTTTCCACAAAGGTACTTGGTTCTAACTTTTAGAGAAAGGACAGATTGAGAGAGAGAGAGAGAGAGAGAGAGAGTGTGTGTGTGGCTGGTGATTGAGCTTTGAACCCAGAACCAAAATGTCCCTGGTTCAATTCCTAATCAGAACACAGACCTGTTGTGGACCTGATCCCCAGTGGGGAGCATGTAAGAGGCAGCCAATTGAGGATGTTTTCATTCTTCGATGTTTCTGTCTCTTTATACTCCCTGCCTCTCTCTCTGGGAATCAACAACAACAACAAAATATTTAAAAGCAAAACACCATCTCTGCCCTTTCCTGTCTTAAAAATAAATAAATAGATAGATAGATAGATAGATATATAAATAAATAAATCCTAATATATAAAAACCTTCTGACCAACCAGAAGTCAGTGCTGGTCCCGCCCCCAAGAAAGCGATAAGGGGAAATCAGGCAGGCAGGCAGAGGGGTTAGGGGTGATCCAGTAGGCAGATCAGTGGTTAAGGGTGATCAGGTAGGCAGACAAGTGATTAGGAGAGATCAGGTAGGCAGATGGCCCCTCACCAGGCTGGCTCTGCCCCCAAACAAGCATTAGGGGAAATTAGGCAGGCAGGCAGAGTGGTTAGGGGTGATCAGGTAAATAGACCAGCAGTTAGAAGTGACCAGATAGGCAGGCAAGTGGTTAAGGGAGATCAGGTAGGCAGATGGCCCCTTGCTGGGCTGGCCCTGCCCCAAGCAAGAAAAAGGGAGGCCCAGGGCAGCCAAGGCATTGCACCCAAGCCTGTCACCTATAGAGAGAGGCCACTGGTGGCAGGGGAGGGGACATGCTGCACAGATAGCAAGCAGCGGCAGTGGCGGGAGAGGGGCCAGCTTGCCTGTACCCTGGGGAGGGAAAGCCCTGATAGGCCCTATATCAGGCCAGACCTAGGGACCCTACCCGAGGGACCCCGGATTGTGAGAGGGTACAGGCAGGGCTGAGGGATCCCCATCCTCCAGTGATTTTTTTGTGCACGGGGCCACTAGTAAATAAATAAATAAATAAATAAATAAATAAATAAATAAGAAAAATGTTTGTCCACTTCAGATTTTGCTTTTTCAGGGGGACTCTGGGCTAGCAATTTAAAAATGTTATTAAATATTTGAATCACACACATTTGTTAAAGAGGTCAGAGATATTGAATACTATAAGTATTCATTTAGCTCTGTTTACATTTTTAATGTGTTTTTACCTTGTCAAAAACTTCTTCATTCATTTGGCATTTATTGTCATGACTTGATCATTCAAATAATTCACTTTGCATTTTACTATTTTAAAGTCTGTGTCCTACCTGCTCACTTTCTAGCAGAAGTGCAGCATTAGCTCAAGAGGCTGTATTCCACTGTATAATTAATGTTTGCATAACAGTAAAATCACACTGAATGTGTGTTGATGGATGAAGTTTAAAACAATGTTTAGGCTGTGTTCAACAAGGAGGCACAGAATGATCCTACTTTTGTAGTTGTGTGTCACAGCCTTTATTACAAACATGCACGTTTTATTATACTAACTACGGCCCTCCAAAAATATCATAGTTAGCGGGAATAAACAAAATGGTATTAAACAAAAAACTGGTGCATGGAATTGTGACATGGCTTGCTCATGTTTTCATTCTGGTGTCCTACTTTTTAATTTTTTGTTCTTTCCTTTTCTATTGTGGAGTCATTCTTTAGTTAATTAGAGTAATGAAACCCCTTTTCCCCATGGTCAGAAAACCAGTTATAAAAACCTTGAGTACCACTTCCTTTGTTAATTTCCCTTAAGATGTGACATTTTGTGAACCACTGTATCAGAATATAAATCAGTTTTTGTTTGTTTATAACACATAAAATCTATAATGACCTTTGAAATGTTTTTAATTGTGCTAATATTTAGCTGTACAGAACTTGTCAGTTAATTTTAAATGTCTGTCTGGTGGGATCATTGAGCTGACAGCTAACAGCATGATGCTCACAGTGTGTCTGCCCATCCATGAGCGAGGTTCAAAGTACCCTCCTTGGGACCATTTCCTCTTTCATTTATGCCTAATTATATGTTTGTTTCACTTGCATTAAATGAATGATCCAGATATAAAGTGAACATGATGGAATAGTATTCTATATACTATGAGCAGTACCTTTTCCTTTACAAAATCAGCATGCCTTGGTTTGTCCTCAGCTAACCCAGCAAATGAAAGTGATCAGACTTGGTTGATCCTTACTCTCATTTGGCATTGCCCTTTCCCTTACTGCCATGAAAATGGCTAATGATCTGCCTGCCTTATATCTGTGACCTTTGCAAATATAAGATTAAATACTTTATTTTTAGTTATTATATATCTGAAACAATTCCAAATTTTAAAGATAAATCAACATGTTAATGCATAGAAAATAGACACATTACATATTCATTTCTCAATTTTTCAGAGTAACTGAATTGAAGTGATGGACTCTCACTTGTAAAGTAGTAAGATGTGAAAGGAATGCACTTATGTTTAAAGACCTTGGCCTTGACTCACTCACTGTTCAATAGAAGAAAACAAGAAAAGTGACTCTCAATCTATAAAAGAAAATAAATCATTGAGTTGTAAATGGTTATTACAGTTAAGCTTTTATTAAAACCATTTGTGATTTAGTTAATAAAAGTATTAACTATAATTGAGATCCAGTTTTTTATTGTTATTTTTCTTCAATTAGGAGCAAAAGTAGAGTGGGCAACTTCTAAAAATTATGCCTTCAGACTCTAGGATCTGTTGACTCAAGGTCACAAGCATAAATTGGTTCAAGATGAAAAATACCGGCACTAACCTGGTGGTTACCCAGAAATGTCACTGAAAAACAATGGCTTCCATTGAACCTTAGGAAACTCAGGTTCACAGCCACTTTGGCAGTTATGGTGTTAGCTGAATGATGTGTCTGCCACTTCTAGGTCAAGGGAATAACAAATTAAGTACAGGCAGGAATTTAGTTGGAAACATTTGTGTGTTGCTTTTGTGGGATGTGATACTCTTGGAGATCATGGGGTTCATTCTTATGGTTACCATTCACACATTCTTCCTTCAACAGATTTAGAGTAATTTTTAAAAATATATTGATTTCATAAAGGAAAAGAGAGGAAGAGAGAGATCGAAATAATGGTGAGAGAATCATTGATAAGCTGCCTCCTGCACAACCCCCACTGGGCATCGAGCCTGCAAAGTGGGCATGTGCCCCTGACCAGAATGGAACTTGGCACCTTTCAGTTCACCCGATTACATTCTATCTACTGAGCCAAACTGGCTAGAGCAGATTTAGGGTAATTTTACTGATAAATGTCTTTTTCTTTTATTCACACAACCTTTCAACCCTGTTTTGTCCTCCTGTTTGCTTCTACTGTGCAAGATGTAGCACCTTTTCTCCTCTTTGAACATGGTTCAGTGACATGGTAGCATCACTGCAAAAAGGAGCCAGACTTGTTCTCAGAGAATGTGTTCACACGTTTCAGCAAAAGTAGCGATGGCTGTAGCATATGTATTCCCTTCCTTGGATTTGAAGGCCCAGCCTATAGTGTTTCTTCACTTCTTTTCTGATCTGGGCATGAAAAACCCAGATGGAAGTTTTACCTATGTGTCCCCTGCATGACAACAAAGTGTGTGTCATTATCAGGCCAATAGTCCAGCCCTCGAAAGGTGGTCCTATTGCTATTCTATCTATGTCGCATGATATACACTTATCATCTTCCTCCTGTGTCCTGCATCATATCTCCCTGTCTCCATGACTGAAAAGTAAAACAAAACCCACATTTTCTATGCCATTAGAAGAAAATTAATGTTCTGACTGTGTAGTTACCTGGAGAATATTTAGGTTATTAGCACTCGTTTTCCTCCTTTGTGGGTGTGTATTTGTATGTGCACATGTATAAGACAGACACATGCTTCTTCTGTACAAACAACAGTAGGGTACCTACAGGGGAGCAAATTCATGCTTTTAGCAAAACCATTTAAAAACAGCCTTTTAGGTGGGATTATATTTGATGAGAATATTTAATCACTTAAAACTTTTAAACCTTCTAGATAATTTGCCAAGTCTTTTGACTGCTCAGCAATACCTTCTAAAAACACTAAATTCTTCCTGCTTATGTAATAACTAGATGCCTGATGCATGAAATTCATGCACGGTGGTGGGGAGGGGTCCCTCAGCCCAGCCTGCATCCTCTCCTATTTGAGACTCCTCGGACACATCTCTCTCACAATCTGGGACTGCTTGGCTCCTAGCCACTCACCTGCCTGCCAGCCTGATCGCCCCTAACTGATCCCATGCTGGCCAGATCGCTCCCAGCTGCCCTCCCCTGCTGGCCCAATTTGACCCCAACTGCCCACCACTGCTGGCCCAATCACCCCCAACTGCCCTCCCCTGCCAGCCTAGTTGCCCCAACTGCCTTCCCCTGCCAGCCATCTTGTGGTGGCCATCTTGTGATGACATCATGCCACCTAGGCTTTTATTATATAGGATAAGACATCCATATTTGTAGATGTATAACAGTTATTTTCAGTCCACTGAATGTTCCTATGTGCTTCTTTAATGTCAACTTGATTGTCATATTTCATGTTGGGACCAAGTGGTTTGCCCAGAGCAAACCAGAATTTATGACATATGATGCCTGTCAGAAAACCTAACATACTATAAAGATAGTGCTTCTTGGGGAAGAAAAAAAAGAAAAGAAAATTAATTTTTCTCTATTTGTGTTGCTGTCCAAAATACTATATTATGTAGAGAGAGCTGTATTCCTTTATACAATTTGCATGGCTCCTGCTGCTCTTTTTTTCTGAAAATATTTATATTTTATGAATATTATTTGCTACTTTAGAAAGCAATTTCAATGAAAAGAGGGAAAAAGCAGGTGGACTTGAAAAAAATCCAAATTCTTATTCTCTATTAAGAAAAAGCCAACTATGAAAATCTTTATAGTGAACTTCTTTATACACTAACATTGTACCTTTTAATATGCAGTAAGCTCTCCTCTATTTTGGGTTCAACTGGGACTTATTTATCCTTTGTGTTCTTTTTAACACTGCCTCTCTTTGGAGGCATTCACTGCATGAGACAAGGCAGAGAGGTGGCAGAATAAATGCCAGGTGAAAGCAAGTCTTGTTCTGAGTAGTTGTCAGCTTCTCTGTAAAAGGGACCACAGCAGCAGCATCCTTCTTGCTTGGGCATCATTGGGCCAGTACATTCTCATTCAATCTGATTGTCATGGCTCCCAACTTTCTGTTGCACCTAATTCAAGTAGCTAGCAATGTTTTGGGAATCATATATCTGTTTCCCCCCATAATCTGCTTTTTACTCACTGATCCAATTTTTGCCATTGATTCTTCTGTACAATTTTATTGTATGTCCTCGGAGTGATGCCATTTGTCATTTTTGCAACAACCTTTTCAACCTTTCTGGCCAAATCAAATTTTCCCTCTCCCTCAAAACATTATCTTTCAAACCTTCCTTCCCCACTTGCTCCCCCCTCCTTTTTTATTGTCTAAAGTTTTACATATGTCTCATTTCTCCCTCTCCCCTGATTGACACCCCCCAGGCCATTCCCATCCCCCACTTGCTCCCTTTGCAGTCTATCCTCATTTGTCTCACTATGTCTTCCTTCTTAACTTACCTTTCCTACTACTCCATGTGTTTCTGCTTAGCTCTATTGGTTTGTCATGCTTTCTCTCACTTGATTTGAAAATTCCACCATAGCAAGAGCTTTTATTTTTTTCTCTCTTTCTCTTCCCTTCAGTGTCTTACATACATTAGATAATCAATATATATTTGATGTCGAGAGTTAATTGTATGTAGATGTCCCACTATTTTTAATAGGGTGGGCAAAAGTTTTCTTTTTAGGACAAATTTCACATACTTCAGAGGTGGTGATTTTTCACCTAGAAACTCCAGGTTCATTCTGTTTAAAATTCTGAAAATGTCAGAATATAATAATGAGGCTAGTTCATAATAGGAAGTATTGCTCTTTGCAGGATGCTGCAGTCACTTTATTAAGTGACCAAACAAATTGTGGTTTGAGTTAATAAAGCTCAAAACTGATGAGTTTACTCCTTCCACTCAATAAGAATTATGCTCTAGTCCATCTATAGATTTTTCTTGTCCCAAAGTGAGTACTCAAAAATGGACATCTGTCATGTTATGTATGGAAATACATCCATCCCCTTTATCTACCTATCCTTGGAAACTAGAGAAATGATTGTTGGGCAACACTTTATTTTTTTATGGTGGTTTATTTGATGGCAAGTATGTTCAGAAAATTTACATGTGTTGTATTTTCAAAATCACTAACTCCCACTGGGGTCCTTTGTGAGTTTCCACAGCTAAAAGGGATAATCCAGATACCTTTCAAGAGATGAGCAGTGAATGGGCAGTTTCCTGCCTTTGGTTTTTTACAGCTCTTACTTATCATTTAAAACCAGCTTTCCCATAAATATAGCTTTTAGAAAAAGAGAGAGAGAGAGATCCTATCTAATAAAAGAGTAATATGCAAATTGACCATCACACCAAGACACAAGATGGCCACCACAAAATGGCTGCCATAAGATGGCCTGCAGGGGAGGGCAGTTGTGGGAAGTTAGGGGTGTCTAGGCCAGCAGAGGAGGGCAGTTGGGGGTGACCAGGCCAGCAGGGGAAGGCAGTTGGTGGGGAACATGCTTCTAGGGAAGGGCAGTATGGGGGGACCATGCCTGCAGGGCAGGGCAATTGAGGGGGGGTGGCAGGCTTGCAGGGAGAGCAGTTTGGAGTACCAGGCCTGGCCTGCAGGGGAGGGCAGTTCAGGAAGGCCAGGTGTGCAGGGGAGGGCAGTTGGAGGGGACCAGGCCAGCAGGGGAGGGCAGTTGGTGGGGACCATGCCTCCAGGGAAGGGCAGTAGTGGGGGAACATGCCTGCAGGGCAGGACAATTGAGGGGAGGTGGCAGGCTTGCAGGGAGAGCAGTTTGGAGTACCAGGCCTGGCCTGCAGGGGAGGGCAGTTCGGGAAGGCCAGGTGTGCAGGGGAGGGCAGTTGGAGGGGACCAGGCCTGCAGGGGAGGGCAGTTGGGAGCCAGCAGACCTGGATTGTGAGAGGGATGTCTGACAGCCCAGTGGATTGGGCCTAAACAGACAGTCAGAAATCCCTCAATGGGTCCCAGATTGGAGAGAGGGTAACTGGGCTGAGGAACACACCCCCACCCCGCCCCCATGCACAAATTTCATGCATCAGGCCTCTAGTTTGTAATAAGCTTCTCTGTAAGGCAATGTTAGTGGAATCTTAGATGTGTTGTTATTAGGGTTGGTGAGAAAGGAAGACATTTCTGTTTATATTAAATGGAGCATTATTTACAGAAGATATCATTGAAAATTAGATCCCACACCAGATGAATGTCAATTAACAATCTAAATAAAGAAAACTCCATTGTTGCTATATGCAAGATCCTCTCTTGGGGGCTTTTTTCCATAGCAATTAAAGGTGTGTTATTTGTCAGTAGCCATTTTCCAAAGTGATTTAAAGACCAAAGTTGTTTTATAGATGTGTTCCCATTAAAGGTGTTTTTTTATTATTATTATGTATTAAATCAATATCACTGTTGAAGCTTTGAATATCTGCAATCTTAGCCAAGGTACTTACTTTTATTTAAAAGAATAACTTTGTAAATATTACCCTGTGATATTACATCTTATCTAATAAAAGAGTAATATGCAAATTGGCCATACCTCTGATCAAGCCATGCCCACAAGCCATGCCTACAACCCAATCAAGAGCAAATGAACCCCAAACAAGATGGCTGTGGCCACTGAGAGAAGGAGGGAGGCTTGGATTTCCCCAGCAATGGAGGAATCCAAGCTTTCCACCTGCCATTGCCAGCCTAGGCTTCCACTCAATGTTATAAAGTTTCAATTATAAAAGATATATCACAATAGAAATGGCAGCAGCCACAGAGTTGGAGAGAGCAGAGGGTAGGGTTGCCTGGGCGATAGAAGAAGCCAAGCTTCTGCAGCTCTGGCCTAGGCTTGCACTCCGGGCTACAATGTTTCAGTTATAGAAGGTAAATGTCCCAACTGAAATGGCTGCTGCCACGGAGGGAGCAGAAGGCTTGGCTCCCCTCCAGGCTACAAAGTTTCAATTGTAAAACATAAAATAAATCCCAGATACCAGGGCCTCCATCTGGGTGGCTAAGGGGCATGGCTGACCTGCAAACTACCACAGGCCTCTCACCCACGCTGTCCCATGCCCCAAGGGAACCCCAACCCTGATTTGGGACACCCTTCAAGACAAACCAGCTGACCCCCACCCATGCACCAGGCCTCCACCCTATCTAATAAGAGAGTAATATGCAGATTGACCATGACTCTAACACACAAGAGGGCTTTCCCCATGTAGTCAAAGATCCTATACCCATGTGGGCACAAGATGGTCACAACAAGATGGCCAGCAAGGGAGGGCAGATGGGAGGGACCAGGCCTGCAAGGGAGGGCAGTTGGGGGCAATCAAGCCTGCAGGGGAGGGCAGTTAGGGGTGATCAGTCTAACAGAGGAGGGAATTTGGGGGCAAACAGGCTGGCAGGGGAGCAGTTAGACATCAATCAGGCTGGCAGAGAAGTGGTTAGGGGTGAACAGGCTGGCAGGAAGAAGCAGTTAGGGGCAATCAGGAAGGCAGGCAGGCAGGCGAACAGTTGGGAGCCAGCAGTCCTGGATTGTGAGAAGGCTGTCTGACTGACCATTTAGACCAATTCCACTGGGATAGGGCCTGAAGGGGCAGTTGGACATCCCTCAAGGGGTCCCAGATTACTTATTTTTATTTAAAAAAATAACTTTGTAAATATTACTCTGTGATATTACATCCTATCTAATAAAAGAGTAATATGCAAATTGACCATACCTCTGATCAAACCATGCCCACAAGAAACATTGATGAGAGAGAAACATCGATCAGCTGCCTCCTGAAAACCCCCTATTGGGGATGTGCTCGAAACCAAGGTACATGTTCTTGACCAGAATCCTGGGACCCTTCAGTCTGCAAGGCCGATGCTCTCTCCACTGAGCCAAACCGGTTAGGGCTTCTGAGAACTTTTGTTTATCAGTGTATTTTCAAGTTCGTATCCTAGGTAACAATGAAAAGGCTGACTTTCAATGTTAATTTATAAATATTTAAAAAATATATAATATACAATAAGGAAAGTTTTCATTGGAGCAAATGTTTAAGTAAATGTTTTAAATACTGTGGTCAGTGTGGCCCAGTGGTCGTGGGGTCCATTCCTGGTCAAGGGCTGGTAACTGGGTTGCAAATCCCTCTCTAGCAGGTTGGGACCTGTGTGGGAGGCAACCAATCTCACCTCAGTGTTTTACTTTGTCTCTCTCTTTCTTTCCCTCCCCTCCCCCAACCCCCTCCCTTCTTTCCATTCTCTCTAAAATTTAATGGAAAAAAATATCCTCAAATGAAGATTGACACAAAAAAAACATGTCTTAAACAAGTCCAACATGTTGACAGTATTGTGAAAAACATCAGGTGAGAAAGCAAGAGATCTGGACTTTAATCCTGACTGTGCTGTTAACTAGCAGAGGGGCTTGGCAGGTAGACGAGCCACCTCCCTGTGCTTCAGTGTCTCTCCTCCTCTCCCAAAACTGAACTGTAAATCCACACCTCTCCATTTTAGTTGGTTATCAATTAGGACTATTTTGATTGCAAATAAAAGGAAACCAAAATCTAAGAAAAAAAAAGGAGCTTACTGGCTAATACAACGTCATGCCAGCTTTCAGCTTTCCTCTCCTCCAGGTTGCTTTCTTGCCCAGATTGCATGTGAAGGCAAAGGGCTGCCTACAGTCTCATACCAACCTTCTCCCAAGTTCAGGGAGAGGAGAGGGGAGCAAATGGAGTGCATCTCCCTTTCTCAGGAGTCCCATCCACCCCAGATTGCAACTAGTGCTCTGCCTGGGTCCTGCGTGGCCCTCAGTCAGTCAGGGAACCCAGGCATCTGATGCTCTAATTGAGCCCACCTGAGGCCTGGGACTAGCTAGGTGAGGCTTCCCCTTGAAGTGGTGCTGGGGGTGAGGGGAAGTTAACCTGAAGCCAGATCAGAGGATCATTACCAGATGATGAGCTGTCATTGGAATTTGGGGCCCAGAACTCCTAGTCAGTGCTCCATTCCTTGCAGGTGTGGATTCTGATTCTATGTCCCATGTGTGATTCTAGAGCATTTGAACAGCAAAGGCCTATCTCATTCCTTACCTCGTAGGTGATTTAATTTTTGCGCATTTACGAGGACTTTTTCAGCCTCAGCAGAAGTAACTAATGGAGCTCAGAAGCATTTAATGGCCCACCTCCTGCACGGAAAGCTATTCTGGGTGGCATGGACCTTCCTCCGCCTGCTGAGAGCTCCCAGGGGTACAGGTGTCCAAGTGCAACTGGGTTTCCTTTCTCTGCAGCACCTTCCAGCTCAAGGTCTCCAGCATGACACCTTTTGAAAATAATGGATTATGGTAACACCATTCGTGTAAGACATGATCGCACCAGGAGCTCAGATTTAAGCAGGACTGACAGCATTTGGTGTGAGGAGTGAGGCTGTTCCAGAACTCCTCCCCGTGTTTATTTTGTACATGTAAGCTTTATGCTCAAGCATTCATCCATCACATCAGAGGGAGATGAAGTTTTTAACCCTGAGTTACGGATGATCAGACAAGGATGATGTTGAAGACAGCACTGCAGACTTCATAGGAGTCAGTGGATCTAATTATCAGAACTCTACTTAAAGTCTCTTGTTTATTTGCCATTGGACTAGGAGGCAGCAGCTGTTCATCTCTGAAAATAGGCAGCTGGGAAAGAATGGGTATCTTTTCCCAATTTGTATAATAAGTAATGCTTGGTAAGGAGTCCAGTTGCGAGATAAATGATTGGCCTGTGTGCACACTGCGGTCTGGTGCAGGCCTGAGGCCTGGTTTGCGATGTGCAGACAGCAGTTGTTGTTCTCTCCAGATCTTGCAGCACCATCAAAGGCACTAACTAGCTCTGGATCCTCCTCTGAAAATAATTGTTTCATCATAGGCCTGCCTCCCAAAAAAGACAACTACCATTGTGGCTTTCTAATTTTCTGTGAATTGCCTGTGAAATTCCTCAAGGTTAAAGTGACAACATGTAAGCTGATAGTTTCCTCAGCAAATGGATTGTTTGCCAAGTTTATTTGTTCAAAACATGAAGTACTAATATGTCTTCCACAGAAGCTCTCTACTTATTTATTCTTTTTTTATTTTTTAATATATTTTAATTGATTTCAAAAAGGAGGTGGAGGGAGGGAGAGATAGAAACTGTAAGGGCAGGACAAGACTGCAAAGACCATTTTGGACTCTGTGACTTGGCAGCCACCAAGTTGGCCACATGAAACTTACCTGGGGGCTGCCATCTTAAAATCACAAAGACCAACCCATAAACTCGGACGATGAGGGGGGACAGCAGGAATCAAGGATTTGATTCCCCTATAAGACCAGTAGGGAATGTGATAGCCAGACTCAGAGGGGGGAGGAGGATAGAAGAGAAGGACGTGGTTCATCATGCTCAGACCAGACACAACCACCGAAACCCCCTTTAGCTGCTTATGACATTTACTCAACTCTCCCTTGCCCGAGGACATCCTGCTGCCATAATACCGCAAGGCCCGATACAGGTTGACATGGCCCACCAGCAGCTTGGGAAATTTTTCCGCTTCCCTGTACTGTAACTGACCTTGTGCTACCTTTCTTTGTGTGAAACAGGCCAATCACAAATTGCCAAATCTCCCTGCGTTGGAGATAAAAAGTGCTCGCTACTGAGGCTCGGGGCTCTCGTTGCTCACTGCTGTGACAGTGGAGACGTGAGCCCGGACTCAAGTTCATATTAAAGGCTTCTTAAATTTTTGATCTGGCTCCTTGGTGGTCGTCAGAAACATCAATGATGAGAGAGAATCATTGATTGGCTGCCTCCTCCATGCCCCATACTGGTGTCCTGACTGGGAATAGAACCATGACCTCCTGGTTCATAGGTCAATGCTCAACCACTAAGCCATGTTGACTGGGCTATTCATTCATTTATTCATTCACTTATTTATTTTCAAATAAATATTAATTTAGCTCTTATTAATTAATAAAGGCTTTTGTACTCATTTTTATTAAAATCATTGTTTAGGGGGTGATGTAGTTATGCTGCACTGTGGATGAAGTGAACTTTTGTGTACAAATTGACTGTCATATAGGTAATATATTCTCTAGGGAGATGTCTCTCTCATGCTGGGGCAGCTGGGAAGTGCTGCTCTCCCACTGCTGCTCCTCCTTCTCTAGCATTTGTCCCCTGGCCCCGGGGATAACCTGCTGGTGCACCCAACCCCTCTGCCTAGGCAGCTCTTCTCAGAATGCTTCTCACTCCCCAGAGAGCTTCCACCCCCAGCCCAACCAGATAATTTTAGAATGTAATTTTCATAAGCCTCATTTTTTTTACAAGTGAGAAAAAAAAAACAAACCTTTATTACATTGTTATCAAGTGTTCAATTCTCACACTTGAATTGGTTAGGTATATATCTGGAATTTTTAAAATTTTGATTAACCTGGATTCAATAGAGCCCATGGCTCCTGTTTGTAGCTATATGCCAAGATACCAATAGGGAGTGTTCTGGTAACAATAATTACTAAATGAAACAGGAAATATTGCTCTGGATCCTCTGTAGGAATATATTTGAAAACATTAACAAATATCAATTTTATCTCACCTGTATTCAAAGAAAGCTATCCGAAAATTATGGGATTTTTCTTTAAGCTTTAAGCTGATGGATAGATTGTGAGGCATTTGTTAATTTCCTGAAAAAGTCGTGCTTGAAATTATACCAAAATATTTTCTTCCATTTTTTTCAAAAGCCTCACATTTAGTAAAATAAAATACTCCTTTATTATTTGTATGTCCCTGGAAAAATATTAAATACAGTATCCTGGAAAACATTTACTAGTAGCAGAAGGGTTTGAATGGAATAGTTACCACATTTTATCTTTGGACCTTTTGGCCAGAATTGTTTTCTTTATGAATAGACTAGACTTAGTAGAGAAACCAGTAAGTTTTTGGCCTCCTTCCTCAAAAGCAACTGGGCTCCTCCAAAGGATTCATACTATAAAGGAATAAGAAGGTCTCAAAACATATTTTTCCTGAGTGACTGAGTCCCCTGGGAAGCCATTCAGTTGCTTTAACAGGTGTTAATGAGGCCAGCATCTCCACCTGAGCCAGGTACTTATTTACATGACTGTCTTGCTTCTCATGGGATTTAAAGTTTTGAGTCTTCTCACATGGAGAAAATCTGTTTTTCATGATTATAACCACATCAGTGCTGTCACAAACTGATCTGGATGTCCAAGGACAGTGCAGTGATGGTGGGTAGTCAGCTCTATGCAAAATCCTGCCTCAGAATGCTTTGCTCAAAGCAATCCAGCACAGAGGCCTAGAGACTAATATAGTCATATAAAGAACAGTTCTTTATTTTTTCCCCTGAGAAGCAAAACCACCACAATAATTTTCACCATATGTGGAAAACAAATTTAGAGGGGGGAAAAACAAAACAAAATCCCTGCGTCGACACATTTTAAGTGTCTGAATGCTGCCCAAATGAACCTGGAATGACACGGGTGCTGATGAAAACAACATTTTCTGCGTCTACCTTCTCTGGTCCTCCTGGGTATTTTTATTCTTCAAAGTGGAGATGAAAATAAAGGCTGATCTCTCAAAGGGTGATGAGAGAGAGCAGTGTGTGTTCTTCAAAAGGCTCCACAAGATAATAGATTTTTTTAAAGCTGCTGCTGAGTATAACTCACTTAGAGTTTCACGGAGCTTTTTTAAGATAAAACCTTTGCAAGCAATAGTAAAGAAACCTGGAACCCCCTGTGTGATGGTTAGAGTCCTGTCAGGGATTTAAATCTAATTATTAGCCTGAAAGTAAAGAGGAGAAAGAATCGGCTAAGTGTCAGCTGGAAAACAATAATAGCCGTCATTAGTGCCCTAAAGGATAGCTGAGCACATTAATTCTTACCCTGGGAAGGAGGATCAGAGATTCAGTGTTTCCTGATAATAGTTTCTATGGAGTGGAGATGCTGTGTGGGCTCCTAGATACCATCTCTTCCTCGAACCAAGCAGACCCTGAGCTGGCTCAGTGCAGGCACTGAGAGGAGAGGCCCAGCCCTTGTGCTTTACCAGCTGCGTGACCCTGTTTACAAGTAACCAGACCTCCCTGTGCCTCCCCATCTGCTTTCATAAAATGCAGATTAAATATGAAGATTAAATGACACCTGACCAGTATTCCCAATGGTTAGAGTGTTGCTCCTCACCTGTGCACTGAAGGGTGGAGGGTTTGATTCCCGGTCAAGGGCACATACCTGAGTTCCAGTTCAATCCTTGGGCCCTGGTGGGCGTGTGACAACCAATCCATGTGTCTCTCTCACATTGATGACTCTCTCTCCCACCGCCTCCTTCCTTCCACTCTCGCTTAAAAAGCAATCAATAGAAAAAATATACTCTGGTGAGGATTAACAAAAGTAAATGAATAAACAAATATGAAGATTAAATTAGATAATGCATGTGAAACATTTAGCACAGAGCCTGCCTGGCCCACTGTAAAAACTCAGGAGCTGTAAGTATTTCTCTTTTTCCGTTCTTATTAAACACTGGTTAAGGAGGAAAAATACCTTAGCATGACCATCTAGCAATAAGCATTACATATACATGAACATGTATTTTCCTTTGCTGGGTTACTGCCAAAGAAGCAAATAGAACATAAGATGACTTGGAGAATAAAATAGTATGACAAGTGCAGTCACACTGCAGACTTGTTCACTCCTGGCACAATATTCTTGTTAGGACACCCCTTGGGTCCCTCAGTGAAACCAGAGGTCAGGAGGTGACATTAGAGAAAGGTATCGAGTAACCCTGTGTACCTTTTCTGGAAGACGCAGGAGATGGGAGCACAGGGGCTCACCTGCACAGCGCATAGCAGGCCTCTGGGTCCCCATGTCTCTTGCCAGTGTCACTTAGCTCATCTATTTACTCATTCATGTCAGTGGTTGATTATTAAAACGTCTAAACTGTGTTAAGAGCAGGCCCTCCAATCACTCTAGTCAGAATTCGATTAAGGACTTAGAGCTGTCATCAGGCTAATAAGCAGCTGAAACTAAATTCAAGTATATGGGAGGGAAGATGGATATTAAAAATATTGAGGCCTGGTAGACATTTTATAAATGTAAGTATTTCAGTCCAGGAGTTTTGCATAAGTTATACTGTAGTCAGCCTGCTCTCTTCTCTAAAATGAGTCTTTGCTCCATCAGTGCTATAGAAAAAAAAACAAAAAAAGGCAGTTAGAGACACACTGTGAATTAGAAGTGGCTTCTCTCCACTTCTTCTCCGCCTACTCACAGGGCTCAATGCTGCCCTGTTCAAGCAGACTGTCTGGCCTCAGTCCTCCCAGCTGGTGCCGAACTTGCTGTAGTGAGTGCTTGATTAAAGGCCTCCGATTCATTTGAAGGCCTGGTTCTCTATTCAGCCTTTAATTCTTACAATTTTATCTACTTTCCATAGAGAGGGAATCTAAGCTGTCCTAACATGGTGGTGCTCTACCTCCTGACTCCTCACGTGGCCAGAGATATATGGCCAATCAGTGGGGCACGGTGCATTAAAAATGCTTCACTGTTTGTGTTTGTTGCGTGTTAAGAGATACGACAGCTAGACCAGAGTCTTTTTTAGCCTGTCACCTGTCTCTGAGGGACAGGAAGTAATGCAGAGAGCCAGTCACACCCCATAATTATATCAAAAGTGTGGGTGGGCCCGGTGGGCATAGCTCAGTGCTTGAGCATCAACCTATGAACTAGGAGGTCACAGTTCAATTCCCAGTCAGGGCACATGCCTGGATTGTGGGCTTGATTCCCAGTGAAGGCTGTGCAGGAGGCAGCCCATCAATGATTTACTTTCATTGACGCTTCTATATCTGCCTCTCCTTTCCTCTCTGAAATCAATAAAAATATATTTTTTAAAAAGTGTGGGCAGCTTGTATCCTTCATTAGGACTTGCTATCCAATGAAGAGTAGTTTATAGATACCCCCCTCTCACTTTTCTCCAAACCAATCCCTTGCTTCCTTCCTCCCAAAATAAAAGTATACCATGGCTTTGTCAATGAATTTTCAGCAGGAAGGGTGTTCTGAGCAGTGAAAACTATAAATAAATTGGTTCTACGTTGGAATTAACTGTGGAACCAGGGAGATAAACACAGCACAACTAATTGAATGCTAGCAAGGTTAACAAGAATGCTTTTCTACAGGGGAAAGATTAACAGCATGGATGAAAATGAAGCAATTTCTTGGTGGAACTAGTAAATAAACATATCTATATCTATATGTTTAATTAAAAGCAAGACCCATTTATGTCTCGTTTCTTATTGAGCTGCTTATACCAAGAAAGTCTAAAGTTAAATGAGAAAAAGCAACACAGGACATCTTGTCATCAGCATTTAATCAAGACTTCAGTGTCTCCTATAAGTTTTTAAGACAGGTAGTGGCAAAGGTGCATTTGGGAGTTTTATGTGCGCTTCCCATTGAACCTGTGCAATGGAAGTGTCCCTAGAGTTCAATAACCAAAATCAGCACATACAGTCGATTTTAAGAAGTTGTGTAATAAATGGGTTAATCCCAAACTACAGTTAGCATGCACACATTTAAAGGAAGAGAATGAGAATCAGGAACATTAATAAGCTTTGGAGCAAGGAGGTCAGAGAGGGCTGACCCCCACCTTGCCTCTCTCCCCTGACAAACCCATTGATCCTGTCCCTGACACGATGGACAGACACATCAGACACAGAGACCAAAATTCTAGAGTTCTCAGGTTGTATAACTAACTGTTCTTCCTGCTGATTCCAGGATCACCATGAAACCTTGGAATAATTGGGTTCCTAGGGAGTCTTCCCTCCACCCCTGCACAAGGAGAGGTTGTATAAATATTCCATAGTTTACTAGAAGCCCAAGGTGAAATTTGAGTTAATCCTCCCTGCAGAGTTCAATGATAGTACCTCCTAAGTGATGGGGATGAGGTGGGGTGTGGTTCAGGGAGGGCCTCTCCCTCAAAAGGCCTGTAAAGGAAGGGTGCCCTGAAGTCTCCAGGGGTACAGGAAGGAGTGACAGGGAGCAGATCACTGTGCTCAGTCCCTGAATACTGCCAGGGTGGTGAAAAGACAAGTGAGCTAACTCCCAAATACTTGGAATAAAGATGATGTGACATACCAATCAGTCATTTCTTAGCTCACTATTAATTATGCAAACCTCTCCTTCATCCCACAAGGTCTTTTTTCACCTTTCGTGAAGGTCTCATTGCTCACTGGCTCTTTCACCCTGGGAAATAATGTTATCAGGAGCAATTTATTGAGCACTTGCTCTGTGCTAGGCACTGTACCAGGGCGTACAAACACAGCCAGCATCAGACAGACCCTGTCCCTGGGAGCTCATGCATATCTTTAGGAAGTGTCTTACTTTCCCTGGGCTTTGATCCATCCCCTCATTTGTTACTTAAAAACAAACAAACAAAAATTAACCTCTGCTTCCAGAAATGTTTTGAGGTCTACGTGAAATAAGGAATATAAAGGTGTCTAGTGAAAAGTGACTAGGAGTTTAATAAATGTTTCATCCCCCACCCCCAACACAAGCTTCTGTTAAGTTAAAAAAGATAGAAGATTTGGCCATCCTGGGTCCACTTCCCACTCACAATGATCAGCGGGGGCTGCACAGCTTCTGCTGCTTTGGGGTGGAGCACACACTCTCCAGGTCTCCATAGCTCCTTCCAGGGTGGCTAATTAAGCCCTTATTTTAGTATTTTGTTTGTGGTAGAGAAATAAATTCTCTGTGCTCATGAATCCTCAAAATATGAGAAAACGGATCATACACCCAGCAGACTGCTTGTTTTACAAGTAGAGAAAGCCTCCTTGTGGAAGGGAGGAACAGGCTAATGTTGACTATGCAAACTCATTTACATTACCTGCCTGGCTCTGAAAGGCATTGGATTTCATGGCCTCTCCCTGGAAAATTTGGAGGCTGGGAATCTGCAGGTAGCCAGCAACTTCCATCCAGCTCTTACTCCTCCAGAGCTATGCAAGGTCACAGTGGGATTGCCTTGGCAGGAGATCTCTTATCTTCAGCCCTCGCCTGCTTCATTGCCTGCAGCACATTTAACAAATCTCATCCATCAGTCCTCAGTCAGGTCAGAATTTGGGAAACTAACCTTGAGCTTGCTTCTGTGGAGTACTAATAACATGAATTTCTATTATGATTTCTGTCTTTCATACATATGAAGAATCTCAGGCTCAGACAGGTAATTAGAAGGTGGGATTACAGTGTAGCTGGTGTAGAACGGAGGTTGGGAAGGGAATCTTTCCTTGATCCTTTTCTGGGGAAGCAAGGTGCCCTTCCCCCTCAGTGCACCTCCCCAGCACACAAGCAATAGGTGCACACAGGAGGCCTCAGGTTGTAAACTGGCCAGCTCCTCCCGGCCCCTGAAGATGGGGTGGTACAAGGAGAGGGGCCAGCTGGTGTCTGCATGCTGTGGACCTGCTGCTTGTGGGTTGGCACTGCCAGCCACTGCCAATACAGGCTGGTCAGAAAGAGCCAGTTCAGCTCCTGGAGTCCTCAGCAGAGCCACGGGACACACATGGATAAGGATGGTCCAGAAGTTACCTTGGTTTTCCACCCAGGGCTGCCCAGTGCTTCCTGGTTTCCAGTAGGGAGGACAGGAGGGAGGGGCTAAGCATTCATCCCATCTCTGAAATGGAACTAAGACCCTTCTTCTAGGATTCATGGAAGCAACATCATAATAACCCGATGCATGAGGGTATACATTTATCCTAGAAAAGGGGCAGCCAAAGCACGGGTTGGGATGTGTACTCAGGGGACCTCTCTCTAGCCACACTCACTCAATCCCTACTTGATGAGTACCTACTAGAAACTAAGCTATCTAGATGAACACATATTTTCCTCTGCATCTTTAGCTAAAGCCACATGACCCACAGAGGAATTTATCTGCTAAGCATGAGTCAGATCTTGAGAAAATCCTGAGAAATTTCTGAGGCTTCTGTCTGATGTTCAAATCCATGTGAAAGCTGTCAATTCACTTACTATGGCCTGAACGTGCCTCCTCCCCCATCAAATCCATATATGGGTGGGCAAAAGTAGGTTTATAGTTGTTCATATGGAAAAATAACAATCCTATCTAATAAAAGGGTAATATGCAGATTGACCATCAGTCCAACACACAAAACTGCTGCCCCCATGTAGTCAAAGATCCTGCCCCCATAAGGACACAAGATGGCCAGCAAGAGAGGGCAGTTATGGGGTGATGAGGCTGGCAGGCAGAAGGGGTTGGGGCAATCAGTAAGGCAGGCAGACAAGTAGTTGGGAGCCAGCAGTCCTGGATTGTGAGAAGGATGTCCGACTGCCCATTTAGGCCTGATCCCACTGGGGAATCGGGCCTAGGGAATCGGGCAATCAGGAAGGCAGGCAGACAAGTAGTTGGGAGCCAGCAGTCCTGGATTGTGAGAGGGATGTCCAACAGCCCATTTAGGCCTGATCCCACTGGGAGATCGGGCCTAAACGGGCTGTCGGACATCCCTCTAGGGGTCCCAAATTGGAGAGGGTACAGGCTGGGCTGAGGGACAACCCCTCTCCCTGTGCATGAATTTCATGCACTGGGCTTCTAATAATCTTATATAATAAAACCCTAATATGCAAATTGACCAAATGGCAGAACAACCGGTTGCTATGATGCACAATGACCACCATAGGGCAGATGCTCAATGTAGGAACTGCCCCTGGCAGTCAGTGCACTCCCACATGGGGAGCACTGCTCAACCATAAGCCAGAAGCCAGGCTCACGGCTGGTGAGTGCAGCAGCGGTGGCAGGATCCTCTTCTGTGTCTGTGACAGCACTAAGAACACCTTGGGGGACATCCCCAGAGGGGTCCTGGACCACAAGAGGGCACAGGCTGGGCTGAGAGGATCCCCTTCTCCCAGTGCTGCATGCATGTAGTGCACCAGGCCTCTAGTTAATAAATAATAATACAAGAATAAAATCTGTGTTTTGTGTACTCACAATCCATGTTTTGGCCCACCCTGTGTTTAAGCCTTGTATTTCATCCCACTGTGACAGGGTTCAGGGCCTTTGGGAGGTGACAGAGGTTAGGTAATGATGGTGGGCCCTCCTGATGGGATCAGTGACCTTTTAAAAGAGGAAAGCAGCAAGAGTCTGCAGACCAGAATGTGGGTGCCTACCTGACCACCCAGTCTTCAGGCACCTTGATCTTGCACTTCCCAGCCTCCAGAACTGTGAGAAATAAATGTTTGCTGTTTAAGCCACCCAGCCTGTAGTATTTTGTTATAGCAGCCAAGCTAAGATATCACCCAAACTCAATCCTCTGGCAAATGACCACTTTGCAGAATGAGTTAACTACAGGCACCATTCAGAAGGTTGGGTTAAAAACTTCCATCCAGAGTATGTGCCTCACCTGGATTCCAGAGGGGGAAAAATGGTAAGAAGAACATGGTTTCTACTACATCCTACCTAACATGGCATTGGGGGATTTGAATTCATTATTTCATTCAAATCTCAGTAAGTTTTTCAAGAGATTTTATCTATGAGGCATGAGGTTCAGAGGGTAAGAAACACATCCAAGCTTGTCCAGTGGGAACAGATACAGCCAGGTTTTAAACCAGTTCTTTCTGGCTTAAAGTCCCAGTTCCATTCTCTGCAGCTGTGCCATTCATCTTGAACACTTAGAAGCATTTTAAGCCAGCTGCAACCACAGTTTCAAAGCTTGTATTCATGGCTCCTTCTTGTGTCAGTATCTTCTTCCACATGACTGAGAAAGTTTTGCTGGTGATAAGACCAGATTAACCTATTTCAAATTGATGGCTGGATTCTGACACATTGGGAATAAAAAAAAAGGACATAAAGAACAAAAAGCACAGTTACACTGAATATAATATTTTCCCTTAGAAAACCTGAAGATTTTGCAACCAAATATTTACTATAGATCCAAAAGAAAATAAGAATGACAATTTTACTTGATTTTAAGATATAGTTTGGTTAGCCTGAAATGAGGATATATCTTAAAATCAACATATGATTTGTACATAGCAGTCTTTTCTCTTCTTCTCTCCACCCCAAGTGAGCTTGGAGTTTGACCTTCAAGTCAGGAGGCATCAAAAAGCACAGCTAAAACAACTGTGCATCTGAAAATCAATGGCATCTTAGAAAGAAATATGAAGTAATGAAAAGAAGTCTGCCCCTGGCCGGGTGCTCAGTTGGTTAGAGTGCTGTCCCCATACATCAAGGTTGTAGGTTCAATCACATACAAGGTCAAAGCACATACAATAATCAACCTACGAGTACATAAATAAGTGGAACAACAAATCAATGTTTCTCTCTCTCTCTCTCTCTCTCTCTCTCTCTCTCTCTCTCTCTCTCTCTCATAAAAAAAAAAGAAACCTGGTCAAGAGAATACAATTTTGTTTTTATATTCCCAATACCTATTGTGTAAGAGCAATATGATTTCAATGTTTGTTAAAAGGACAAATACCTCAATAAAATAGACATTATTTTTTGTAGTAGGGAACATTTCAAACATATACCAAACTACAGAATATACTAAATGAACTCCCATTACCCAGCCTCAGATTTTCAACTCGTGATCTATTTGTTCCTTCCCTCACACCCTCCCTGCCACAAATCATTTTGAAACCAGTCCCAGATGCCAGAGCATTTCATTGGTAAATGTGTCAGTGTATAATTGTAAAAACAACTACTCTTTCTGTAAACAATGACACCATTATCACACTTCCTCAAAATCAATGCTGATAATTCCTTAATATCACCAATATCCACTTAGTATTTACATCTCCCTGATCATCTTAAAGTCTCTCTCTCTATTCCTTTACTTTTGCCTGAGGATCCAAATAAAATCTACACTCTTTTCCCTGTTTGTTATGTTGTTGTTGAAGGAACCAGAACCTCTTTGTCTGGTAGAGTTTCCCATAGTTTGGCTCATGGCATCCTCACGACATTGTTGACATGGCTAATATGACTTCTTTTTTCCCTTTAAAGTGGTACCTGGAGCTGGAGGTTTTCCTACAAATTTGGTTTGTATTTTTCCCCCACTTCCAACAGGAGGTATACATGCCTGTTTTTCTCTGTCTTTGAATGTTATTAGCTATTGATGATGAACAATAAGGTCATACATAACCAGCACTTTTGAAATGGCTGCCCTGTTGACTAAAACTACCAAAAAAAAAACCCATAAAAATAATAAATCTGAGATGTTGGATATGGTAATCTTCAGTCCACTTGATTACAAGAAAGGGTGACTCCCCTGGAGGCTTCAGTGTAGTCCTCTGTAGTGATATGAGCTGTGTACCCAGGCAGCCTAACCTATACAAACTCGTGCTTCAGTAATAAAAGGGGTGATGGAGGCTGTAGGAATGGTTTGTTTATAGTTTGGAGTGAGAGCGAGAACACTTAAGTGTGCGCATAAGCATTCAGCTGTGAGTCCATCTAGCTCTCGCTCAAGAGTCATCCTAGGCCCTCTTGATGTGTCGGCACTGCCCACGCATTCCATTACTTTCAGCAGGCCTCTCTCTCTCTCTCTCTCTCTCTCTCTCTCTCTCTCTCTCTGCCCACACATTTCACTTCTGTATTGATCTTAAGAGTCTGCACATGTACCCCAGTGAATCCATCATGTTAGGTCCCATTTATCCATTCACGCTGTGATCACACATAGGGACATAGGGATCTCACAGTCCCACAGGGGAAGAGCCAAGGGTGTGAGAAGACCCTCTGGAGACCTCAACTGGGTCCTAGCAGGGGCTGGGGCCAGAGTAACCACTCTTAGTGTGCCTCCACATGGTTTTGGCTCTGTCCACTTCTCGTCCAGTGTTAACTAGTTTCATTATGCTTTACTCTGCTGTTTCTGTGGGTGAATCAGACATTAGAATGCCCACTACAAACAGCAGAGGCTTTCAAACACTTTGGACCCCATCTAATAGAGTTTATCATAACCAGTACACACAAGCATGCAGATGAGCAGGTGAGCCTAGATGCTGTTATACAGGTACACAGACACACACTCACATCTTATCATTCAAACAGAGGTTCACACACTATTGTCCTGGTTTGTTTGAGGTATCCTGATATTTCCTAGCCTATTTTTTGTAAAAGAAAATGCTAGTTGTGACCCACTACATTTATTTCAAACTCCATTGGTGGGTCATAACATTTCTCTTGAAAACCATACCCTGAAGTGAAGGCAGAAATTGAGGAGCATCAATCCCAGGAGCCAGACCAATTTCAAATGCAAGAATTATGACCCTTAAGAGATTGCAGTGTCATTATGCTGGGAATTTGATCAGAAATGGCAGCATGTTTATGTCTGTCACATTGGACCTTATGATGTAGACCGCCTTTTGATTGCAATTTGTGATCAAGTTAACCTGGGGAGGAAATACAACAGGAAGCCCTCAGGTCCCTGAATGCTGTTGGGAGCCCCCCTCTCCTATTGTTTTCATGATGGATCCAGACTTCAAAATCATAAGCATCCATCACATGGAGTCTTTTGTCCAACTGGGCAGAGCACACTGTGGTCTGTGGAGCCACACAGGGAAAAATATTGCCCCCACCCACCACCCCTATGTGATGCCTTCTTCCACCTCTACATGAGGCCCTGCTTATGGGCCTGTCTTTTGGGTCTTTGAATGTCCTAGTTATGGCATCGGAACTGGGAGAAGAAGAACAATGCTGTCGCTGTAGCCAACTCAGGTCGATTTAGATTTTCCACCTCTTTCCTTATAAAAAGCTCCCAACTCTAGGGGAAAAAAGATAAGATGAAAGGAAATCCACTATCAATATGTTTTTCCCTGAGTTAAGTCACTTTCTCGGGTGTTGTTTTCATAACATCTTTATGCATTCTGCTTAGATTTTAAGATATTAGGGCAGAAATAAAATTTCCCTTCAGCTTTTATTCAACACAATCTTCTTACACATACACACACGTAGTAGAAAGTGACATATGACAGAGTTAATTTCCCATTTACTGGGAGCAAGGAGCTATCTCCCCAGAATATGATCAACTTACAGGTGATAGTGCATACGTTTAATAATATTTTTAGTATCTAGAAAGAAAGAAATAATCCATGAGTCATGAAAAACCTGAAAAGATTAGTCTGATGTTTATTTATCTTGAACTAAATTTGCAGGGAAATAAAATCACTCTGGCAGCTAAAACTGCACACTCACATTCTTTTGTATGAATTAATTATACTTAACTGCTCTGTAATGTTCTGATTAATTATTTCCTGTTCCAGTCGGTTGATTGTGCATTTTTTATATGAAACCTGCACCATGATGAGAATCTTGGATTTATTTCTCTTCTTGCTTGAGGCCCCAGTAGAGCTTATCTGAACAACTAGCTTCAAAGAAAGCCCATACCTTCATCAGCGCACAGGCAGTGACAGTGCCGCTGCATTTAGCAAGGAGCTAAAGATTTTAATGCTGCACTGCTTGTGAGAAGCATTAACTCTCATCCTGCATAAATACTGAGTACCTAGTCTCCCACCAATAGGCTCTCTGGTGTGTCTGAAGTAATGAGGCTCTAGACAGCAGAGTAGACATTGCCAGGTAAGAGGAACTGCTGCTGTGACATATTACAATAAGTTTAGTGTTTTTAAACAACATGAGTTTATTGCCTTCTACTTTTATATGCCAGAAGTCCCAAAATCAGTATGATAGCAGGGCTGTGTTTCTTGTAAAGTCTCTAGGGCAGTGGTTCCCAACCTTTCTTTGGCCATGCCCCACCTAAACATCTATAAAATCCTGATGGCCCCCCTGTGACATATAATTCTTATCTTTCAAAAAGTGAATGGCTATTCACGTGGAAGAAGCCTAAAAGGCTATTAACTTGGTCTAAACAAGCTTTCAAGAACATGGAATCCATGAAAGACAAAAATAAAAGAACGAAAGAAGAGTTGAAATACTGAGAAAGAAATCACTAAGAAATTGTTTAAAATTAAAAATAGTATAAAGTTATACAAAAATTAGCAAATGACATTTCAAAACAATTAACTGAAATGCATACATATTGTATGTCACAATATGTACTTATTTACTATACATGAAGCTCCTAGAACCATAAGAAATCCAAAAAAAATTCACTGTTAACACCTCATTCTCAAATTGCCTCCCTTAAAAATCAAATTGCCCTTCTGTGGGGCATATGCCCCACTTTGGGAACCACTGTTGTAGAGGCTGTCCACTCCTTAGAGTGTCTCCTTTTGCCAACTTCAAAGTCAACAAAGTAACATCATTAAGTCCGCCTCCTCTCTCTCTCTCTCTCTCTCTCTCTCTCTCCCTCTCTCTCTCTCTCTCTCTCTCTCTCTGTTCTGTCATTGCATCTCTTGCCCTCACTGTCCTATCTCCCTATATCCTGATAAAGGCCCTTGTGATACATTGGATCAGATAATCCACAAGAATTTCCCCATTTCAAAATTCTTAACTGGGTAAGTCTATGTAAGGCTCATATCCACAGGTTCCAGGGGAGGCATTATTCTGCCTCCCAAGCTAACTACCCAGACTGAGAAGGAGCCACTGTAGAGCAGGCCGCAGTGCAGGGCAGCATTATCCAGGCTTCACAGGCACCAGGAAGAGGGTGGAGCAGAAGTCAGGAGTGTGAGTTCATAGCTTAGTGAGAAGACTTAAATTATACCCCACAATTATCCTGATCTTTACCTGATTAAAGGATGATTAGCATTCAGCTAGCCCTAAAACCATAGATGTACCTGTGACTATATTGACCCAAGATACCAAATTAGCTTGTAAGTGTGACACCAAGAACCTAAACAATGGGAGTCTATTAGAGTTCAATGACCAAAATCAACATGGTTGATTTTATGAAGTTGTGCAATAAATGGGTTAATCCCAGATTACAGTTAGCATTCAAATGTTTAAAGGAAGAGAATGAGAATCAGGAACATTAATAAGCTTTGGAGCAGAGAGGTCTAAAGAGATCAGAGAGGGCTGACCCTCACCTTGCCTCTGTCCCCTGACAAACCCACTGAGCCTGTCCCTGACAAGATAGACACATACAGCCCAAAGTCCTTGAGTCTTTAGGTTGTGTACCTGACTGCTCTTCCCTCTGATTCCAGGCTTATCATGAACCCTGTGATAATTGGCTTCCCAGGGAGCCCCCCACACAAGGAGAGGATGGGCTGTCAATCTCAACAGACTGACTCTGTTTCTCATAGAAAATTAACAAACTGGCATGCTGGCTTGCATACATTAATGCTTTGGGAGCTTAGTTAGCATGAGTCAGCACCTCAGGGCTGTCAATCTCTGGTCTGTGTGACAGATATACACTCTAATTTCTCATGAAATTAGCAAACAGCTATGCTGGTTTATATTTATTAATGCCTTTTGGGTTTAGGTAGCATGAGTCAGTATCTAAACTCTGATCGTCCCAGGGGTCCCTCCCACCACCTGCCTCCCACTCTCCCCACATTTCCCATCAAGCCTTTGGGTCCTTTCCTCCCACATCTCCAGAGTGCAGTGTGAAAGTCGCCCCTGAGTTGTGCAGTCCTACGCCCTGCAGCCCTGCCCTGGGTTACTCTCAAGTGTCTTTCAGGGCTTCACTTCAAAGCTGCTTCTTTTAAAACCCCTCATAGCCCCTCAGACAGCCCTGTTTTATATATTAAGAATCTTGTCCTTTCTTATACTCCTCTCACCTTGATTTGACATCTATCTTCTTCACCACAAAGTAGGTCAGGTTTTTTTTACTCATGGTAGATGCCCAGGGCCCAGCACCATGCCTAGCACAAAGTAGATGCTCAGTGAGTAAATGGATGCTGCCCTGATCACCCTCATGATTCTTTTTCAGCCACTATAGAATGTAAAATTGATGCTAACACACCAAAAGATTCAGAAGTAGGTATTGTAAATTAAGGAAAAGGTCACATTCAAGATAAGACAGAAAAGGCCTTTGTGGAGTTAACAGGAGCTGTCGTCCCAGGAGCAATGGAGAGACAGCCCATTAGGACAGATCTGATAGGACAAGGCAGCAGCAGTGACAAGGCAGCAATGAGGCGTCTCTAACAAACAGCCAGACATTTCTATTTGAATGTCCTGACATTACTGCAACTCAATGTCCCAAAGCAGGTTCATGGTCTTTTTAATCTTGACTCCCAAGGGTTTCTACAGGTATTTCCAAGGATCTTCACTTTGGAGTCATTTAAGATTCCTCTCTCTTAAAAGTGCACATTAATTAATGAACCAACAACTCAGATGGGTCCCTAATATTATTTCTGCCTTCATTCCAAGTCCCATCATGTTACACACATAGGCAACCTCAATAGTGTCTTGAGTTGACTTTCAGGGTCTCTCTCCTTTCTGTATCTATACTGTATCTCCAATACTTTTCTTAAAAAACACATACCACTTTTGTAACCCCAGCTCCTCCCTTTTCTGAAGCTCCTTCAATGGCTCTGTGACTCCACAATGTTAGCAGACTGGCTTCTGAAGGCCTGCACATCTGCCAGTTTTACCTCATCTCCTGCTATTCATACCCAAACTCCGGTCTTTTTTCTAATGTTCCTAAGCCATTTCTCTTCCTCCTCTAGAGCAGGTAAATCCCATCCCCCTCTCTTCTCCCTTGGGATGCCCATGTCCCTTCTGCCACCATACTTTTGTTCATGCTGGACTGTTTCCCCTTTATCCTCCATTTAAGCCTCATCTGTCCTTCACACCTAAATTTATGTTTCAAGGCCTTCTTAAAACCTTCCTGAATAATTTCAACCCACATATGGAGATTCACAGGGCAGAACCGAATGTTGAAAAGACTTAGACCTCATGCAGCTCCTCTTCACAGCTCAGGAAATTGAGGGTGACAGAGCCTAGCCTTGCTTCCTTTCTGAAGCTGTCACCTTCCTTTACCATTCATCAGCACACTTAATTGTCGGCTGCCTGGCTCTTACTGCTCCCATGTTTCCTATTAAGGTCTGCTCCAGGAGGACATGGGAATCTATTAGCCTTCTTCTGCAGCAACCTCAACATCTCACTCAGTGAGGAGTTCAAAAGGCTGTCGACAAATACTTGCATTGAAAGAAACTAGAGAAAGTAGGTCATGGCGAGTATAAGGGAATGAAAGTTAAAGAGAAAGGATTTAGCTCTAGATGTTTCCAATCATTCTGTCATAAGCCAGGTGACAAGGTGGCCTAATTCTCAGTGACCCATCCCAATGTTCTACAATCAGTCTAACTGGCTCTCTTGGAGCTGATTACCCAGTCCCTTGAACAGCTGACAGCTGAAGGCTATTTGCTGAACCTACTCCTCACAGTTGGGAAGTACAGTGGGTGGAACAATGGCCTCCCAAAAGGCATGTCCACCTCCTAAACCCTATAACCTGTCATTATGACCTTATTTGGAAAAAAAGGTCTTTGCAGATATAATTAAGGATCTTGAGGTGAGATTATTGTGGACTACCCAGTCAAGACCTAAATCCAATGACAAGTGTCCAAATAAGGAACAAAAGAGCAGAAGAAACAGAAGAAGAGGTCATGTAAAGATAGAAACAAAGATTGGAGTTATGTAGCAATAAGCCAAAAAAACACCTGGGGTCACAGGAAAGTAGAGAGGAGAGGGGGATCTCACCTCAGAGCCTTGGAGGGAGTGTGGCCCTGCTGACACCCTGACTTTAGACTTCTAGCCTCCAGAATTACGAGAAATAACTTTATATTGTCTTAAACCATCCGGTTCCTGGAAATTTGTTTCAGTAGCCTTATGACACTACTGTAGATAGCAAGTTCTACCTTGAAGGAGTCTGGGAACATACATCTGTCTCTTCCACACTGTACTCAAAAACATTAGTGGAACAGTTAAGCATAAACAGGTCATCATAACTTGATATAATTCATGCTGGGATAGTGTTCCAGGTACAATGTTCACAGAGGAGAAGCATGTGCCTACTCAGTGCTGGAACAAGGGTAGGGCAAGGGTAAGTAGCAGAGACAAAGTGAAGAAAGATATTTAAGGAAGGAGGAGACCCTCAAGTGAATCTTGAAGAATGAGAAATCAGTTGGGTTAGGAAATTGGAGGAGATGTCACAGCACAGCAGTGACTGTTGACAGAACCAAGGGTGCAGGAGGAGTGCAGAAGACTAGCAGTCTAGGTGGAGGTAAGGAGGACTTTGTGGACCATATTAAGAATTATGCACTTTCTCTTAGAGGTGATTGTCAATGGAGCAGCACCTGAAAATGTTTATTTCTTGGTTGATATACAATGATTGGGGACTTCTGCTGGCATTCAATAGCCTCTGTCTAGGGACATTCAATATCCTGCAGTGTGAATGGGTGGTTCAGCACAAGGGAAAATTTGTTGTCCCTCTCAAACTTTCAAAAGAGCGTTATCCCCTTGAGAAAAACTGCTAGTGATAAGTGGAACCCACAAAAGAAGTTTAATCAGAGAAGTGACAAGACAGAAATTGCAGATTGTTGTGTTGCAATGGAAATGTAAGATGCAGAAAGACAGGAGTAAAGCTTGAGGGAAGAAAATTAGGAGACCACAGTCCAAAGCCAGTGAAAGTATGATGAAAACTTAAGCTAGCAGGTGAAGAAAGAATGTCAGGAGAAGACAGAGTGGGGGAGGGGATTGGGAAGCAAATTCAAGAGACATTTTGGTTAAAAATGCAGGAGTTTGTGTTTGAATAAGAGACTGAATCTCAGATTTCTAGTTTATAGATGTCATTAACAGATATTCATAATAAAAAGAGAGCTACCGGATCATAAGTGAATTTGGGACTTACTGATACTGAGTTGCCTATGAGATACTGAGCAGAAATGCCCATTGAAACCTAACAGTCAAAAGATGATGTAAACATTGCAATCTCTAAGGAGAATATTTTCAAACAGACTAGCATAAGATGATTTCCGTAAGTGGACAATTAGAAGCCTATAAAATTACTAGTCTCACTCTAAGTGGATTATGTGCTCATAATTTAGTGCCATTTCACAAGAACTTGGTTCCTTTAAGTGAGGGATGCAAGATAGTCTTGACTTTCAAATGAAGGGCTTTGTTTGCACTCAATTGGTTTACAAAGGAAAGTAACAGTTCAGGTGTTTAGAGTTCATGTTTCTTGTATAACAGGGAACTAGATTGTTCTTATGAAACAAACAGCTGGAAAAAACAAAGCATCAGAGTGCTTTAGACAGCTAAGATGAGTAAATGTTGACTCTTGTCCTTTGAAGAAGAAAGTGGTATTTCGTTTTCAAAAACATTTTTTTCTTTGTTATGTTACCAAGAGCACTTGAAACACTTCTGTTGGCTTATGTTTGATTGTAAAAATAACTCCACTATTCTGCTTTAGTTTTAGAGGGGTACTGTTGATTTTCTTTAGCTACTTCTAGTCCATGAGAGCTCTCAAAAAATAATTCTCACTTTTTAATTTGGCAGCTTTATGGAGAATCCATGAAGGTGGGGAAGAAATCTGTCTGGTTCACCTGTGAATCACTAATAGCCAGAAGCACTAAATATTTGATTTTTTTTTAAATTAGCTTTCATCCAGTGAAGGAGAATGGCAACTAATAGCTAACTCAGCTATAATTCCTGAATTGCTTTTTGATGAGGTCTTCCAGAAGGAAGAATAAGGACTGTGAGAAAGGACTGATCTATTCTGGGGAGAGGAAAAGAGTTATTGGAGCTGAGATCTGAAGGTTAAGATGAGTAGCTGTGAAGACAGGAAGCAGGAGGAACAGAGGCAGTGGGTGGTGCTACAATGGATGACAATGATGAGTGTTGTAAATAGGAAAGACAGAAAATTAGGCTCTGCCAGCCTCAATTTCCAGAGTTGTAAAGAGGACTGCACTTTGAGGACTAAGTCCTTTCAACATTTGGTTTTGCTCTGTGAGTCTTCATATGTGGGTTGAAATAATCAAGGAAAGTTGCATGAATGCTGTGGTACTTAGGCTGAGTTGTGGAGGTAGTCAGGCTTAAACGGGGTGGGGTGGGGGAGAAAGAACACACTAGGTGGTGGGAAAACTCTAAGCAAAATTACAGGAAAAGAAGACAGCATGGGCCTTCTGGACAGAGAGGATACAATTTGTCTGTTCAAAAAGAAATAGAAATTTTAAGAATCAAGAAAGAAAAAGATTTCTGGTAGAAAACATAAGGCCAGATTATTTATTGAGCCAAGAATAGATGATCTGGTATCATCTCATTAAACTCTCTGAGTTCTTATTTTTGTGATATTATACATCAGAATGTTGAGGCACAGAAAAGTAAAAAAAGACAAAAACAAAAAACAAACAAACAAAAACATTCCAAACACATGTGACAATCAAGTGGTTTTGCCAGGAATGTAACATTCCTGGGAGGCCATGTGCATGGGGTACAGATAACTAGTGAGGTGCATTTCTAATATAGTTCTACCAGATGCTTCATAGCATGACTTGGGTTTGTATCTCCTTTCTCCCCAATACGTTTATAACCCTATGAGTGCAGGAATAAAGATTCTATCAAGTTGCTTATACTTCTTTATAGTTTTAGAGACTAGACAAGGACTCAAACTTATATTTTTTTTATTGAAGAGGGGTCTGTTATTGCACATATGGGCTTGCCCTATCCAGGATCTCTTTTGTTTACTTTTTTTTTGCCAGTCTGGCCAGGAATGGACACCTGAGTGACCATCAGCCTATGGCTTTGACTTTAATCATTGCTAAGACTAGAGGCCCAGTGCACAAATTCATGGATGAGTGGGGTCCCACAGCCTGGCCAGTGATTGGGGCTGATTTGGGTTATCTCACCCGCTCCTGATTGGGGCTGAAAGGGGCTGGCTGGGCCAGGGGGAGGGAATTTAGGAAGTTGGTCAGGGGGAGGAACTACAAGAGATTGGCTGGCCAAGGTAGGTTGGCTATGAGAGCACACTACCAGGGGGTGGCTCCTGCATTGAGTGTCTGCCCCCTGCTGGTCAGTGCACATCATAGCGATCTGTCATTCAGTCAACCATTCTTATCAGTCACTTAGGCTTTTATATATATACTAGAGGCCCGGTACACAGAATTCAAGCACGGGGGTTGGGGGATGTCCCTTAGCCCAGCCTGCATCGTCTCCAATCTGGGACTCCTCGAGGGATGTCCCTACTTCCTATCTAGGCCCGATCCCATTAGAATCAGGCCTAAACAGGCAGTCGGACATCCTTCTCACAATCCAGGACTGCTGGCTCCAAACTGCTCACCTGCCTGCCGCTCTGATTACCCCTAACTGCTTCTCCCTGCCAGCCTGATCACCCGCTAACAACTACCCTGCCCGCCTAATTGATGTCTAACTGCTCCCCTGCCAGCCTGCTTGCCCCCAACTGCCCTCCTCTGCCAGCCTGGTCACCCTTAACTGCCCTCCCCTGCAGGCTTGATCACCCCCAACTGCCCTCCTTTGCAGTCCTGGTCCCTCCCAACTGCCCTCCCCTGCTGGCCTGATTGCCCACAACTGCCCTCCCTTGCAGGGCCTGGAACCTCCAATGGCCCTCTCCTGCTGGCCATCTTGTGGTGGCCATCTTGTGTCCACAAGGAAGCAGGATCTTTGACCACATGGAGGCAGCCCTCTTGTGTGTTGGTCAATCTGCAAATTATTCTTTTATTAGATAGGATAGAGGCTTGGTGCATGGGTGGGGACCATCTTGTTTGCCCTGAAGAGTGTCCCAGATCAGTGTGGGAGTTCCCTTGGGGCATGAAGTGGTCTGGGCGAGGAGCCTGTGGTGGTTTGCAGGCCAACCACACCCCCCAGCTACCCAAGTGGAGGCCCTGATTTCTTGGATTAATTTATGTCTACAATTGAAACTTTGTAGCCTGGAGTGGAGCCAAGCCTTCTGCTCACTCAGTGGCAACAGCCATTTCTGTTTGAAACTTTGTAGCCTAGAGTGGAGGCCTAGGCTGGCAATGGCAGGCAGAAAGCTTGGCTTTCTCCATTGCCAGGGAAACCCAAGCCTCTGTTCTCTCCAGTTCAGCGGCTGCCATCATTTCTATATCTTTTATAATTGAAACTTTGTAACATTGAGTGGAGGCCTAGGCCGGCAACGGCAGGTGGAAAACTTGGCTTCCCCTGTTGCCGGGGAAACCCAAGCCTTCCTCCTGCTCTCAGTGGCAGCAGCCATCTTGGTTGGGGTTTATTTGCATAATCTGCTCCTAATTGGCTGGTGGGTGTGGCTGTGGGTGTAGCAAAGGTATGGCCAAATTTGCATATTAGTCTTTTATTATATAGGACTAGAGGCCCAGTGCATGAAATTCATGCACAGAGGTGCTGGGGGAGGGAGGTGTCCCTCAGCCCAGCCTGCAAAACCACCAGCATCCCTCACCCTGGCTTCTAGCCAGAGGTTCCTTCCCTCCTTCCGCACAACCTCTAGGAAGATGCTTGTCCTGGGGCCTCCTCAGGGCATTGGCCTATGATGCCCTGCAGCTCAGGTACTTGGGGGCTTGGGCTTTCAGGACTGGCTTCCTTGCCTAGCATGGTGCACATCAGCTGCCATGGGAGTCACGCTTCAGGAGTCGCACCGTTTGGTCCATAGTACTTGTGAGTGTGTGGGGGTGGGCAGCCTCAGCAGCAGTGATTTGATATCTGTAGCATGCTCACTAGACACCCCCCCACACTAGTTGTGTCTGAACTGTGGGGAGGGGGCTTCCAATCTGCGATTGGGGCTGTTTGGCTGCAACTGAGGACTGCAAGAGGAGGACCCCAGCACCCATAGGGCTGTGTGAGCATCAGGCACTGGTGAGATCCATTTTTCTGGGTCCTTCCCTCCCTCTGCATGGTGAGCTAGAGCGCAGACCCTGCGCTTGTGGCCCCACAGGCCCATTTCCCCCCTGCAGGGCTGGCTGGGACACAGACGCTGGGCTCAAGCTGCTGCTAGTGATGTGAGCTCAGTGTCCTGCTCCCAGTCCTCTAGCCAGAGGCTTCTTCCCTCCTTCAATGGCCAAGAAGCAGATACTGGGCTCCCATTGCCAGGGCGACAGAAAATTAGGCTCTGCCAGTGTCTGCAATAGGCGCTGCCATTTTGTCACAGAGTGATGTTTAATTTACATATTACTCTTTTATTAGATAGGATATATATATATATAGATATATATAGAGAGATATATATAGATATAGACATAGATATAGATATAGATATAGATATAGATATAGATATAGATATAGATATAGATATAATAGTAAAGGCCTGGTGCACAAATTTGTACACAGTAAGGGGGTTCCCCTCAGCCCAGCCTGTACCCTCTCCAATCCAGGACCCCTCAGGAGATGTCTAACTGCCAATTGAGGCCCGATCCCTAAATAATTCTGGACTGCTGGCTCCTAATCGCTTATCTGCCTTCCTGCTTGATCAACACTCACTGCCTCTGTGTGTTGACCTGATTGTACCTAATTGCCCCCGCCCCCACTGGCCTGATTGTCCCATACAGCCTGCTTGTTTAGTTGTTTGGTCATTCCCTCTCTAATCCCCCTGCTGGCCTGGTCATAGGCATCCACCTTGTGAGGGCATAAAGGTTAATTTGCATATTACCTCTTTATTATATGTCCCTGGGTATGATTTTTAAAAATATATTTTTATTGATTTTAGAGAGAGAGGAAGAGAGAGGGACAGAGATATGAAACATCCATTGATGAGAGAGATACATTAATCAGCTGCCTCCTGAATTCACCCCCTGAGGATGGACCTCACAACTTTGTGCATGTGCCCTGACTGGGAATCAAACTAGTGACCTCCTGATACATGGGTCAACACTCAACCACTGAGCAACACCAGCTGGACCAACATGGTTTTTAGTTGTTGTTGTTGTTTCTTTTTATTTCCTTTTCATCTATTAGCTTTGTTTCTCATTTGTGAAGTTAATCAAACAGTATTATAATACCAACTACAAACCAATAGAATTAAACACAATAATTCATTACCTGGTACCATAATTGCATAAACCACTTTAATTATTAATATAATGTCTAGCACTTTGAACCACTCAATCCAGTAAGCACTTAATAGATTTTCTTTGCATTGAATTGAATGCTAAGTCCCAATGCATCTTATCATCACATCCTATCATCCTGTTCTGATCTCTCTCTAACCCCACTCTACCCCTGTTGAAATCCTATCTCAAATCAAGATTAAAACAAAAGAAATCATCCAAATTCTCCATTATTAGACCCTCTAAAATATTTTCAGTTGCAAACAGAAGCAGATGTTTTTGATGGAATACTCTTATAACTTCTGGACTCTTCTTAAAATATTAATCTACCAGTTTGCAAAGCAGGTGAAAGATATTCTGAAGTTCTCTGCTGGGCAGAAGAATATCAGTTCATGGGGGGTTATTGTGTGCAATTCATGAGGCCCCAGGGTTGTCATGCTAGCATTTAAATATTAGCAAGAATAGCACTGAAAGCAAAGTTGACATATGTAATAATGAGTGGGTCCTAGTGCTGCCTTTTTGTTCTTTCAGAAAGATCATAGCATTAATGGAGCTGTTCCTAATTCTTCCGCAGCAGCTGCCACATCAGCCTGAACACAGCATCCTCAGTTCTCTAGATCAGTGGTTGGCAAACTCATTAGTAAACAGAGCCAAATATCAACTGTACAACTATTGAAATTTCTTTTGAGAGCCAAATTTTTTAAACTTAAACTTCTTCTAATGCCACTTCTTCAAAATAGACTTGCCCAGGCCATGGTGTTTTGTGAAAGAGCCACACTCACAAGGCCAAAGAGCCGCATGTGGCTCACAAGCCAAGGTTTGCCAACCACTGCTCTAGATGATGTATTTGATTATGATGGAATTTATTTTAATAGGACCTGCCTTTCCTTCCTTCCTCTCTCCCTTCTCTCTTCCCTCCTTTTAGCCCTTCTTTTTTTCTTTCCGCTCCTTTTTTAAAAGTTAATTCCCTCAGAGATATTTAAGGCCATCTACCAAAGGCCAGACAATAAATCATATTGATCTGATACCCTCATAAGTCTTACATACAAGCAAGGAATATAAACCTTGAATGGTAGTAAATTAGAAGTTACAATGAGCATGAGAAGATATTAGACACAACCTGCTTGGATTGGGAAGAGAAAGCCTCCAGCAAGAAATAATTTTCCTCTGAGAGCTGAAAGCTGACCAGTTTAGCTAGGAGAAACTGGTTGGGAAGAGAATGGTGGGGCAGCGGGAGAGGAACCTGAGTTTTTCTGCACTAGAGGGACACAAGGCCCCATGGCCTAACTCACACTTTCTCTGGGGACTACCAGTGCCCTTCATGTCTACTGTCTCTGGTACTAGGAATGACTCTGATTTCAGGTGAAATCAGCTGCTGCCTGCTGTCATGATCTGAGGGGATTCTGTAACCTAATCTGGGCTTAGGGATAATCACCAATCACTTCTAGTTTGCACATGTGGAAGTCTAGTCTCTGAAAAGCAGAGAAGCTTGCCCCAGACTCAGTGCTTCAAAAAGCAGAGCAGGGATTGAAACCCAGTATTTGTGTGTATAAATCATGTGCTCCTGTCACTATACTAAGGTAACTCCCAGGGGTCTTCTTAAGTAAATCTTCCTACCTGAAAATGTCATCTTCACGCAGAAGCCTGAAATTCACCCATCAGAGAAAGTTTAATACCTTCAAAGAGAATATGGTTCCCACCAACAGCCCTCCACTGAGGCCTGCCCCCCCCCCCAAAACTGCCCTCCCCTGCAGGCCCAGTCACCCCCAACTTCCCTCCTCTGCCAGCCTGGTCCCCACCAACAGTCTCACCTACAAGTCTGGTCACCCCTAACTGCCCTCCCCTGCAGGCTTGATCGCCCCCAACTACCCTCCCTTGCAGGCCTGGTCCCTTCCAACTGCCCTTCCCTGCTGGTCTGGTTGCCCACAATTGTCCTCCCTTGCAGGCCTGCTCCCTCCCAACTGCCTTTCCTTGCTAGCCATCTTGTGGTGGTCATCTTATGTCCACATGGGGGCAGAATCATTGACCATATGGGGGCAACCATCTTACAGATTGGAGTGATGGTCAATCTGCATATTACTCTTTTATTAAATAGGATAGAGGCCTGGTGCATGGGTGGGGTCCAACTGATTTTCCCGGAAGGGTGTTCCAGATCAGGGTGGGGGTTCCCTTGGGGTGTGGGGTGGCCTGGGCGATGGGCCTGTGGTGGTTTGCAGGCTGGCCATGCCCCCAGGCAACCCAAGTAGAGCCCTTGGTATCTGGGATTTATTTATCTTCTTCAATTGAATCTTTGTAGCCTGGAGTGGAACCAGAACCATAGCAGCAGCCATTTATGTTGCGAATTATTTATTTTCTATAGTTGAAACTTTGTAGCCTGGAGTGGAAGCGTAGGCTGGCAAGGGCAGGCAAAAAGCTTGGCTTCCTCCATCGCCAGGAAAACCCAAGCCTCCCTCTTGCTCTCAGTGACTGCAGCTATCTTGGTTTGGTTTATTTGCATATTTGCTCCTGATTGGCTAGTAGGTGTGACTTGTGGGTGTAGTGGAGGTATGGTCAATTTGCATATTGTTCTTTTATTAGATAGGATTTTGCATTTCTCAATCTTAGCTCATATCTTCACTGACATTTGCCCAAAGTGTTCTCTCTGGGTAGAATATCTTCTTACTCCTTGATATTAATTTCACCTTCTCCAATAAATCTTTGCAGGTCTTCTTAGTTAAAAATCATATGTGCCCCTCTTTCTTCCCACATTATGTGGTGACATCTCTATTATTAAGCCCTCATTGCACTAGTACTTGTCTGAAGGTTAATTAGGCATTCATTTGTTTCCCCTTTTAAATTGTGAGTTCTCAAGAATCATAGTTAATTTGTTCATAGGAGGGGCTTAATAAATTATTAAAGACTTGAAATGAAAATGTGTTCTTCCTAGCTTGATTAATATTTAATAGGGATTTCTTCATAAATGGCCATAATGAAAAGTTTTTCAGCTTGAATCATTTGCAAGATTGCTTTGGCCTTGATGAATTCAATCTGATAGAAAAAAAAGAGTGACCCACATATTTTTTTCCATAATTTTAAGAGACAGAGCTGTTCATAGATAAACATTTTGAATTCTGTACTATGTTCTGAACCAATTAGAAGCAATTGGATTTATGAATTTTTAATTTTCCTGATTGATTTTCTATTTAATTTCTCCTGAATAAGTACTTAAAAATCTTTCTATACATTCACACTTTTTGTTGATTTCCAGCCCTAGAGAATCAAGCTCTCAGCAATTATACAAGCCCTTCACGCTTTTTTTTTTTTTTTGCATTCTACTTCTTTTAGTTTATTGAAATCCTCTTCAGATAAAAACCTTAAAATCATTAAGCAGATCGCTGTTCAGAATCATGTTAATTCTATTTTTCTTCTTAAAGGAGATGATTGGTGGACAGCTTAGCATCACAATGAGGTATGGTATTTATCTATAATACCCTCACCATGATGAATAACTAATTTATTTAAAATCCCATTACTGGGAACATTTCAATCATGGTAAAATGAGGTCCCTGATTTGGGTCCTGGTTAATTTAGAAATGGCTTTTTTCCCTGAGGACATTGAGAACTGCTGGTGCCAGCTGGTGATAGGTCTGAATTTAAGCTAGGAATGTGAGCAAGGGCTTATTCATTTCTGATTTAAAATTGGGTGTGAGGCCTGGGGCTTCGCCCACCTTCATTTCTGCCAGTGATTTCAGCACCCACCTCAAGGATCCTCTCTGTAGCTGCGGAGTGTCTTTACGGCTTGAGTGTGTCAGGGAGTGGACTTTGTCCGCACTAAATGCTGTTGAACTATGAAGTGCTCAAACTCTAGGAATTCCCTCCTTGACCACAACTTCTCCTGGCCTGGCCCTGGCTCTGAGAGACTATGTTCCTAATCCTTTTCACAGCACCCACCATTTCTTCTTCACTCCTAGAAGAGCTGTACTGGCCAGACCCTCAGAGAGCACCCCGCTCAGGGATGTTAACTTAGGAGCCTTTTCTTTCCTTAAGAGAAATCATACATGGTAGCCCGTCAAGAAAGAGCCGGAAAGGCCAGAGCTGCTGTGACTGAAGCATGTATGTAGACCCAAACCACTCATCACATCTTATGTTCTGGTTTTTGAGATCACAGAATGAAGGCCTGAACACATGGGATTTTTAAGAAATTTGGTTCATAATCCTAGACTTTTATTTCTACCAGAAATGCAAAGTCTAAGCCCCAGCAAAATCTCCTTTCTACAGTCACCTCTTGCCTAATATTCTTGGAAGGTTGTAGAGTTTCTCTCATATGAATGACAAAGTTTCTCTTGTGAATGAAATAATTTAGTGCCCATGTGAGTCCATTATGCTGTCTCCACCTGGTTCTCCTCTCTCCTGCCCTTGTTGCCCTCCTAGGATCCATGCAGGGCTCCAAAATCCCATAAGCTTTGCTGCTGTCTTTGCTGGGCACATCTGCCAACCTCTGCAGGCACCACAGCGTTTGCAAGAAACCCTGCTAAGCCAGTGGGGATGGGGGACCCGGAGGTTGACCTCCTCTTTTAGGTAAAATATTCTGTTAAAATGACACCAGGTTAATCTCTTAAAGAATCATTTATGAAAATAGTATTTGTTCACAGCCTTCTCTCTCCTACAACCTGAATATCAAGTCATATAGAAGGCTGGGATGAGGACCCACCTGTGTTCCTGAGGACCGGGGCTTTGGTATTGAGTTTGGCTTATCAGCTGGATCCTGTTTGCAGGCTCTTCAACTTCTCAGGCAAATCCTACCTTCTGACTGTTCTCTAGATTCACAGACCTGCAGGGGTGGATGCAGCATAGACATAAACTGGGCCAACTCCTCCGATCCCATCTTCCCCCAAACACACAGTAGAAAAAAAATATGTAATTTAATTTAAATCTGATTGATTGATCTTTACCAAAATGAAAGATCAGGCTATTTTGACTAAAGACATGTTTCCCAAAGTAAAAATTATACTTATCATAGCTGTCCATCAATGATAACTGATACCTGAGCATCTAATTTAGAATTTTGATCAAATAAACCAATCATTGTGCAAGATCTGAGGAGAGCAGAAGATATAACTATTTACTAAGAAATGTGGAAAATATGAACACATACACACACAATTTCATAAGCAAGAGTGAAAGGAGAGAACATTCCCATTTCCGTCCTTTTCATGCCCCCCAGGATTAGTTTAAAGCTTTGCTTCTAATGAGGCAGGAGAGTAAGAAGCTAGGTAGATTCCTTTACAAGTGGAATAGGAGAAACTGAGACAAAATAAATAAACAAGGCCAAAACAATTTGAGCAATTTACAGCCAGCCAATGAATTGCAAGGCTTTATCTTCCCTACCTGAGGATACTTAGGAACAAATAGTTTACACATTCCAGACCATCCCAAGGCAAACCAACCTCGATCCCAGTCCCTCTTGACATTTTTAAAAAATGAAACAGAGAATAACCCTGACCACTCTATAAGCACATTTTCATGAGGCAACATATTGAGGAACACTTGGAAAGCTAATGAATATTCTGTGAAGACCTTCTCCTGAGGCCAAGACAAAGGATTTACAGTACTCTCTGGCTAGGGCATGCCCACACCCTGTATCTCTGCTCTTTTTTCCCCTGAACTCTAAGGATCCCCACAAAATTTGCAATGAGGGGAGCAATGGCAGCAGTACTTTGTTCCAGCTCACCCCCTAAATCTATGTCCAAGGCTCCCTTTTTCTCTGAATTTTCAGTGAACTAACAGCAGCCCTGCCTAGGCTCTGTCACCGTGACTTGTACTTCTAAGTGAGTACATGCAGCCTAGTGTGGCTCATTTCTTTCCCATAACATTACTAGAGAGCCAAAGTAGGCCTGCCTAGGCTCTTTCCTTGTTGCTTCTTCTATCTAAAGCTCTTCCTTTGTATCACTGTCCCCAGCTCTAATAAATATATTCTCAGAATTACCTGGACTTGTGTTGTGAAATATTTCCTGCGTAATGTCAAGAACCCACACACTACCCTGAGGCAGGCCCGCTCCAGGGCCAATCCCCATGCGGTAACACTAATAAGATATATATACTAGTGGTGCTGGGTACGAATCCATGCACGAGTAGCTTCCCTCAGCTGGCTGCCCTGCCCACTGCTGCTGTAGTTCTCAGCTGCACTGTCCTCCTGGTGATAGGTGGTTACCCGTTACAGCATAACGATCATTTTCATATTATCTCTTTATTATATAGGATTAAATAGGATTGGTCTCCAACCCCCCCGTTTCTCTCAAGGGCTCCTGAAACCCTTCTAAATTCCTCAGTAATAACAGCACTAGGAGCAACTCTGGCTGAGCTCCTCAATGAGGCTTGGGGACCAGAAAGACCAAGCCATGACTAGAAGCTTGGCATTTTCATCCTTACCCTCCATTCTCAGAATAAGAAGAGGGGCTGAAGTGAAGTTAATAACTGATCATGCCTGATGAAGCTTCCATATATTCCCAAAAGTATGGGGTTTGAAGAACTTACAGGTGGGTGAGCTTATCCATGTATTCCTGGAGAGTGGCACATGCCAGCTCCACTGGGACAGAAGCTTCTGTACTGGAGATGACCCTCCACCTTGCTTCATCTGGCTGTTCATCTGTATCCTTTCTCATATCCTTTACTAACTGGTAGACATTGGTGTTTCCCTGAGTTCTGTGAGCTGCTCTAGCAAAATATTGAACCCAAAGGGGAGGAGGGCATGGGAACCTTTAATTTGTAACCAAGTCAGACAGAAATTGTGGTAACTTGGGGACCTGTTATGGGCATCTGTAGTGTGGAAAGGACAAACTCATGGGACTGAGTCCCTACCCTGTGGGATCAGATGCTCTCTCCAGGTAGAGAGTGTTAGAACTGAGTTAAATTGTAGGGAACCCAGCTGGCATTGCAGAGAAATGCCTGGTGTGGGGGAAACACGCACATCTGGCGTCAGAGTGTTGTGAGTGTGGTAGTATTATAGTAAAGGAGAAACACAAGGGAAGGACTGGATATCTCTCTAACATGCTGCTCAAAGTGTGGTCCACATCAGCATCACGTGAGAGCATGTGAGAAAGGCAGAATCTCAGAGGCCATCTAGAGCTACTGAGCAGGAATCAGAATTTGAGCTCTGCATTGGCGGGGGGGGGGGGGGGGTGTCACACACACACTGTGGAACTATGAAATGCTGCTCAAGATTCTAACAATTTCCTACATGTACAGATAATGTGCCTCAGATTATTGCAGAATTCACATACAGAAGGGAGAAGTCTTAGAGAACTTGGAGAAGAATAGAAAGAAAAAGTGATTCAGAGGAATACTGGGAGTGTTAGAGGGAAACATATTATATACTTCTGAATTTGCCAAAGACTGGCTCTGGGCACCAGCCTTTATGGTTGAAGCCAAGAGGAACCACTTCCAACTGTATAATTTTAAAGAGGAATTGTGTGTTTTCTCCAACCCCAGCACTAGGCTGGCATCAGGGAGGCTGGCCCAGCTGACCAGGACCCTGACTTCCTGATTTCTAACTGATTACAGCCCGGGAGTCCTACTGAAGAAATTGATAACTGACTGATTTGGGACTAGACATATTCATTGTTGCTTTTTCTTTTAATATAATCAGTGAATTCAGTGAATGTGCTGCCTCAAGATTTATTTCCAGCCACTGACAACAATGTTCCAGACACGTAGGTGGGGGAAGAAAAGCCTAACTCAAGCAGGTAATGATGATACATCCCGTTCTTTTAGCTGAGGCAGTCAGATAGCTGCAGAATAGAAGTAGTTAGTAGCTGGCTTTGAAAAAATGATGCTATCTTATTTGCAGAATATGGGTGAAGGTCAGTAACTGGAATATCTGAAAGTGAATCAGACCTCTGGGCTCTTTCATTCCCAAGCATGCAGACAATGGTGCTCGCTGCAGGAGTGGGGGTGAAACCTGCCCACATGTGGCTTTGTTGTGCCTTTTCCAGCTCACACTTTGTCCAGGGCTGAGATCAGTAGAATGAGCACTGCTACACGCCCATGCTTTGGTCATACCCTGTGCTCACACCCTACTCTAAGTAAATGCCATTGTCCTGTATCCTTTCCTTTTCCACTCAGAGCCTCTGTCGTGGTGACTCAGAAAACCTAGGGCTTGCAGCCAGAGGCTGAGCTGTGGACCACAGAACCTCCATCATGCCAAATAACCCCATATGACAGTACAGAATTAGAGGTGGAGGCAGGGCAATGCGTGTCATCCGCCACTCTCAGAGCTCTGGGGGAAGGCTGTTATTAATCACTCCACTGCATCTATCAGAGCCACGGCTCATAGTCACAGAGGCACAGCCAGACTCTCCTGATAAATCAAATCCAACAGTGATATGATAAGGATGACACAGGTGAACAGGGGACAAAAGTGCATAGTTCTAGCAATGTGTCCACAATATTAAAAAAAAGAAAAGAAAAAGTAAAGGCAATGTCTGCTGACTGCCAACCAAGTACCACAGAGTATTCATATCTCTCTCTCTCTCTCTCTCTCTCTCTCTCTCTCTCTCTCTCTCTCTCTCTCTTTCTCTCTCCCCACCAGAACCCTCTGTAGAATTATCTTTGTTTTCAAATGAGGAGACTAAAGCTGAGAGAGGTTAAGAAATGTGCCCAAGGTCACATTGTTAGCAAGTAGTGAGACCAGTATGGAAACTCAGGTCTAGGAGAATGCCAGAAATAATTAGAATAGAGAGAAGATAAATAATAGGGAACATAGTGATGGGGAATAGGGAAGATGAAAAGAGAAATAAGAAAAACACACACACATACACACAAATAAGACAAAATGCCAGGAGCAGAAGGCAAACTGTCCTCATTACCAGAGTCCCTGCACTGGGGTCCTAGCTTTGCCACTTACAGGCTGTTGACTTGGAAAAGATAATAAAGCCACAGTTTTTTAGTCTGTAAAATGAGGTTAGTGATATCCAGCTAACTGCTTCCCTGGCTTGTTTTCAGGATCAAAGAAGAATTTACATGGGAAGTTCTGCAAAATTGGAAGTGCTATGCAAATAGAAGTTATGCAAATGGGGCTTAGAGAATGAAGGAGAATCAGAAGGCAAGATCCCCAAAATGAAGTGAATGAGAATGTCTACTAAATGGTGAATGAAGCCTCAGGAAGCCCTGCTTCCGATTTGGAGCCAATTTGTATGAGGATCTGCCAGTATTGTTTCGCAGGGAATGGACCCCACATAGGTCCACTCCCTTGCACCAGGTGGAGACAGCATATGGCTGAGCCTGCTGACTGTCTTTCCACTGAGGTTTCAGAGAGTGGAAACTCCTTCGCCCAAATTCTGCCTGGGAATCGAGAGTAATCACTCCTTTATCCCTGGGCAAGGAGAATATTGCCAAGTCTTCTAAATGCTTGTGTTTTATGCTGTTGTTAATGAGAGTTTGGCAAGACAGGGAGAAGTGAAAATGTCATGAATGTCTGGGGTTGGGGAAATCTGGGAGGAAGGAAACAGGGAGTTTGAATGTTGATCCCAGGCATGGGATTGATGTGATGTGACTCCAGAAGAGGCGGGTTAGGGGGGAAGAGTCCTGAAGGAGCTTCTTAGTGAAATAAGGCCCCAAAAGAGGACACCAACAGGGAATAGCTTAGCTGGAGAGGCTACTCTTGCCTATTTGTGCAGGAAGAAGGGCAGAAAGGAAAAAGACTCATCTGAGTAGGTTTTTTTGAAGTGAGGGCCATAAAGGAATGTTTGACCTTGGAGGCCAAGGAGCTACTAGGAAGTTGTCCTGCCTGAACTGGAAATAAGGCCTGACAGAGTCTATGAACATTGCCCAACTATAGAAATCCAAAAAGTTGCATTGCTGACATCTCCCTGTTTAGTGTGTCCTCAAGATTTTTGATTTTTTTTTCCAGTGGCAGCAACCAGAAGATACTGGAGGAAAAACGCTACAAAGTGAAAAAGAAAGGCCCAGGTGCAAAGATGTGCGCCTGAGGGGAGGAAGCAGAGAGCTCCTCTTTGCTTTTCCTTTCCTCCCCTAAGAGGGCGGTATAGTGGGCAGAATGATGTCCCCAAAGATATGACTACCTCCCAAGTCTCGGAACCTGCGAACATTGCCTTATCCAGGAGAAGGGGCTCTCAGACATGATTAATTTAAGGATCTTGAGATGAGGAGATCATCCTGGATTAGCCCGGTGAGCCCGAAATCCCATCACAAGTAGCCTTAAAGGAGTGAGGCTGAAGGAGATTACTCAGACACAGAAGAGAAGGCACTGTGAAAATGAAGGGACTGATTAAACTTGGTGGCCTTAAGGGAAAGACTGTTGGGAGCCACAGGAAGTGGAAAAGGCAAGGAAGGGTTCTCCCTCAGATCCCTTGGAGGAACTGGACTCAGCTGACACCTTCATTTCCGACTTCCAGCCTCCAGAACTCTGAGAGAATACATTTCCTTTTAAGCCATCAAGTTTGTGGTCATTTATGATATCCGCCACTGGAAACAAATACAGGTCACACTGCAAAACAAACAACTCCCAGTATTCTGACTTCCCTCTTTGGTCCAGGACTGGGTCCATTTCCAGAACTCAGCCCCACTCGTATGGACCAGCACCCTCTTTCTGGGGGAGGAAATCACACAACGCATGCTCTCCTCAGAGGTACTCACCAAAGACAGGGGCTAATGGTGAAACATAAGAAGATTGAAATGGGAAATGTGCATCCAGCATCTCATCAAACCCCCTGCAAACCTGCAAGTTGGAAGTGAAGCTGAGAGAGTTCAGCATGAGGGGAGTCTTTCAAACCTAGGTTTGAATCCCTGCTCCCTCATTCAGTGGCCATGTGACCTGTCTCCTAACTTTCTTCATCTGATAAGTGAAAAGTATAGAACCTCTCTACAGGCTTGTTGATGCGAAGTTTAAAGCACTTTGCAGGGCTCTGGGCTTCCTGAGGGAACTTGGCAAGTGGCTACTGTTGGTATTGCTCCAGATCACAGAGCCGGTAACACAGATGTGCCCACCTGGGAGAAGTGATCCTTCGGGAGCCTGAGGCTAACTCCTCATGCAGGGATCAGACTGTCTGTCTGAAGGTGTTCATTTCAAGTCCCAAACCACACAGGTCTGTGCCACATATGCCTGCTATGCTCAGCACCTACTTTTCAGCGCTCCCCAAATCACCAGGGCTAGAAACCTGTAAACTACATTCCTCAGGTTTCCCTGCCAGTGGGGGTTCAGTTTAGTTCTGAGCATGGAAGGCATGTGCATGAGCAGGAGGCAGCAGCAGTCCAATACCAACTTCTGCAGAGGCGGTGCCAGAGCAGCGGGTTCCTGCAAGGCTGTGGCAGATGCCTGCAGAGAGACTGAGTAGGCAGGCTGTTTGGGTGTGAGCCGCATGAGCTCAGAGGCAGTTAGCTTCTTCTGGGGTTGGAGAGACTGACTGGACTCCTCTCACCCCATTTTTGCTCCATCTCTTCCAATAGCTTGGAAACTTTATTCCTTCAAGTACCTACAATGACTTCCATTTTCCATACTGAATCAATAACCATCACATTAGTCTTCTGCAGAGGCGCAGAGGCCAAAACATAGAGAACAGAGGGGCCCTAAGTGGCCACCTTCACTGGAAAAACCATTTTCCATTAGAGATAAATCTTAAAATGAAAATACACCAGGCGAAAGCCATCATATTGGCCTAAATACCTATAGGGGAGCATTGATTGAATCAAATTGTCTTTAAAGAAAGTTTTGAAATTGGGGAAGAGGGAGAAGAGTGCAAAATACACTATGATAGAAGAGGAAGCTAGGATGAAAGAGTCCCTGAGTAAGGAAGAAGTCTTCATGGGGAAAAGCACAGGTTTTCCCAGGCAGTCCTGACTATAAATTGACTTGTTTTCATTTTTTAAACTGTGACAAAGTATAAATGTAACATAGAATTAAAATTTTTCATAATTTTAAGTGCATAGTTCAGTGGCATTAAGTACATGCACATTGATATACAACCACCAGCCTCATCCACATCTGAAACTTTTATATCTTTCCAAACTGAAACTCCTTGCCATTGTGTAGTAACTCTCCATCCTTCCCGCCCCAGCCCCTGGCCACCACTTTCTACTTTCTGTCTCCGTGAATTAACTACCCTAGCAACCTCACATATCACTGGGATCAGATATTTGCTCTTTTGTGCCTAGCTTATTCCACTTGGCATTATGTCTTCAAGGTTCACCCATGTTGTAGTGAATTTCATTCCTTTTTAAGGCTGACTAATATTTCACTGAATATACCACATTCTGTTTACCTATTCATCTGCCAATGGACACTTGATCTAATTTCACCTTTTTGCTATTTCAAATAATAATACTATGAACATCAATGTACAAATAACCCCACTGTACAAATAACTGTTCAAGTCCCTGCTTCCAATTATTTTGGGTGGGAAAATTCTACCTAGAAGAAAACTTGTTGGGACATATTTTGATTTCAGGTTTAATTTTTTGAGGATCTGCCATACTGTTTCCCACAGTGTCTGAAACATTTTATATTCCCACCAGCAATGCACAAAGTTTCCAATTTCTTTACGTCCTCATTAAGACTTGTAATTTCCTGCTTTTTAAGAAAACTTAGTAAAAACCGTCTTATTCAGTGTAAAGTGATATTACATTGTGGTTTTGATTTTCATTTCCCTAATGATTAGTGATGTTGTATGTCTATTTGCGTGCTTATTAGCCATTTATATGTCTTCTTTGGTGAATGTAACTTGACTTTTTATAGGAATTAAAAGAAGTATAAAGAAATGTAAGTCTGTATCTAGGAAGAAAAATAAATGTAACCCCTCCCCCCATCCTCACCCTATGAGCTTCAAAGACTATGGAAAAATATTTTAAAGAATGTGTGAGATCACATTTTTAGATATATTGGGTGCAAATGGATGCAGAACGGGATTTTTCTGCCGAGTCAAAAAAAATCTTAATCAGAAAGCAGATTCCAATATAAATTCAAACAAGTTGTGAAATAAAATTCATAAAAGGATGTCAGCTTCTATTGAGGGATGCATAACATTCTATAAAAATAAAACTACCCTGGTCATTCAAATTGTGATTTACATATGTCTGGGCTTCAGATGTTGGAAGCTGCATTTTAGGCTCATAAAGTAGGGAGGAGGGGCAAATGTGAAGGAAACAGCCAATCAGTGAAGAGAATAAAAAGAACTGTTTACTGGCTTCTCTCTCTCACTCCACACTTGATGCCCACACCAGTGATACATGGAACTATGCAGGAGAGGAGGTTCTCTGGAGGCAGTGAGGAGGAGGACTGTCTGTTCGTGTTTGCCAAGGGCATTTGTCTGAAATGGGCATGTGGGAGGGAGTCTGTCTTCAAACCTAGACACCACAGAGATCTATTTGCTCTTATAATCCCTTTCTCCTCATATTTTTACTCTAAAGTGTATGCAAATTATTCAAGCACTTGGGGCCATCATGCTTGCTTTAGCGTTTATTAAGCTTTGTTCCATTCACAGAAGAAGAGCAATGAAGTTAATTAATAGTTAAGTTCATTGGAATCTACATTACATCAAATTTTTTTCTCAATATTTTTAATAATAAGTGTATCAATGCTAACAGCTAACAGAGAGGCTAATACATAGCAGATGCTGGATGTATATGACTAAATGAATATCTGAGCCCCCATCATTTCTTCTCTGAGTTATTATAATTGCTTCCTAACTGCACTTTTTGCATTCCACCAAATTGCCATTTACCTGATCATTCAACGGAAGTCACCTTTAACTCCTCTTTGTTTCCTCTGCACTAGCTATCCAGTCAGGGGCTGTTGTGTTGCTTCCTAATTAGTTCTACCCCATTTCTGCTCCTCTCTGAGCTCCCTGCCACCGTCTATCTCAGGCCCTGATTCACTGTCACCTGGATATTTTAATTGTCTCCTAATTGTCCTCTTTCCCAACAAGCTCTCCTCGTGTTAATACTTTCACTAAATTCCAACACAGTTATCTTCTTTACAAATCAAATTACATCAGAAATACCACTCCTAAAAGCTTATGTAGCAGGAACTAGAAGACAACACAGGCAAGAACATATGCAGAATATATGCACAACAATGTTCATTACATCATAGTTTGTTATGTCAAAAACTGCCAACAAACCAAACATCAATTTATATAGGGATGGTTAAAAGTTGTTTGTCCATAAAATGAAATACTATGTAACTATGACAATTAAGTATGAACTGGCATGGAAAGATTTCACAATGATGTTTTTAAAAAGAAAAGTTGCATACAGACAGACAGACAAATCTATATATACAAAAGCCTAAGCTACTTAATGGCTAGTTGACCAGTCTAACAATCCCTATGATGTGCACTGACCACCAGGGGGCAGATGCTCAATGCAGGAACTGCCCTCTGGTGGTCAGTGCACTCCCACAGCGGGAGCACTGCTCAGCTGACAGATGAGCTCTAGATGCAGGACTCCCGACTGGCAACTGACCTCCGGTCCCAATAAAAACCCTGGCTATTGAATCTCTAAAGAGCTTCCCTGACAGGTAACATTTCCCAAGTATTGTTTCATTCCTTGCTGGGAATTAAGCACATCTACGTGACTCCTCTTCCCAGAGAGAGGACCCTGGGAAGCTTGGGCCTGGTTTCTCGCAAACTTTGCCCCATGCAGTTTCCCCCTATGTTGGTCTTGCTCTATAGCTTCTCACTGTAGTAAAGCTTAACCGTAAGTATTATTTTCAGCTGAGTCCTGTGACTCCTCCTAGCACATCATAAAACTTAGGGATGGTCTTGGGGACCCCCAACACACAAAGACACAGTTTTATTTATATACTAGAGGCCCGGTGCATGAAATTTGTGCACAGGGGGAGGGGGAGGATGTCCCTTAGCCTAGCCTGCACCCTCTCCAATCTGGGACCCTTTGAGGTATGTCCAACTGCCCGTTTAGGCCCGATCCTAATAGGATCGGGCCTAAACGGGCAATTGGACATCCTTCTCACAATCCAGGACTGCTGGCTCCAAACTGTCCACCTGCCTGCCTCCTTGATTGCCCCTAACTGCTTCTGCCTGCCAGCCTGATCACCCACTAACCACTACTCTGCCAGCCTAATTGGTGCTTAACTGCTCCCCTGCCAGCCTGTTTGCCCCCAACTTCCCTCCTCTGCCAGCCTGATTACCCCTAACTGCCCTCCCCTGCAGACTTGATTGCCCCCAACTGCCCTCCCTTGGAGGCCTGGTCCCTCCCAAGTGCCCTCCCCTGCTGGCCTGATCGCCTACAACTGCCCTCCCTTGCAGGGCCTAGAACCTCCAACGGCCCTCCCCTGCTGGCCATCTTGTGGTGGCCATCTTGTGTCCACATGGGGGCAAGATCTTTGATCACATGGAGGCAGCCCTCTTGTGTGTTGGAGTGATGGTCAATCTGCAAATTACTCTTTTATTAGATAAGATAGAGGCCTGGTGCATGGGTGGGGTTTGCCCTGAAGAATTTGTCCCAGATCAGGGTGGTGGTTCTCTTGGGGTGAGGGGCAGCCTGGGCAAAGGGCCTGTGGAGGTTTAGAGGCTGGCCACGCCCCCCACTGACCCAAGCAGAGGCCCTGGTATCTGGGATTAATCTATGTCTACAATTGAAACTTTGTAACCTGGAGCAGAGCAGAGCCAAGCCTTCTGCTAGCTCCTGGGTGGCAGCCATTTCTGTTTTAAACATTGTAACCTAGGGTGGAGGCCTAGGCCAGCAACAGTAGGCTGAAAGCTTGGCTTTCTCTGTTGCTGGGGAAACCCAAGCCTTCCTCCTGCTCTCAGTGGTGGCAGCCATCTTGATTGGGGTTTATTTGTATAATTTGCTCCTGATTGGCTGGTGGGTGTGGCTGGTGGGCGTGGCTGGTGATATGGTGAAGGTACAGTCAAATTTGCATATTACTCTTTTATTAGATAGGATGCTTTTCTATTTACTGTATTTTCCATAGGAAAAAAGTCTGGAATCATTAAGGATTTTAAATTCTTAGTAGTAGGTTGAAATTATTGTTTTACCTCTTACTGTTGTTGAGACCTAGGACAGGCCACTTAAAAATATCCCACAATGGCATATTGTTTACTTTGAGTTAAAGTTACTTGACCAGTGGTCAATGCCACTTCAACCCTCCCTTGTCTCCTTGAATGCAGCAAATAATCTCCCACATAAAAGTTGTCTTCCCTAAACCTAGAAGGCACCCCTTTATCACTAGAGTTAAACTCAGAGCCTAATTCAGATCTCATTGCTTCTTTTCTCATTTATCACTTTGTTGAGATTCCTCAGTAATGAATACCCAAACCTTGATTAGATTCCTTTCTAATGAGCACTGACTTTCTTTGTTCTGTCAATTTCTCACCAATTTATTGTTTACCTAAAGAGTATTAAAAGACGCCTGGTTGAATCACCTCTTTGAGCCTCATTTTATGATCTGAGCATCATATTATGATTTTCCCGTGTGCACCTATTAAATTGGGTTTTCTCCTGATTATCTAGTCTTGCGTCAATTTTATTATTTTATTATTAATCCAGCCACAAGAACTAAAGAAGAGTAAAGAGGAAAATTCTCCCCCTACATGACACTATGTAATGTTTTTAAAGCTGTAGAAATACACTTGAGTTTTATCTTCTGTGTCTTTGGTGACTTACCATGTTGTAATGACTGTTTATAGGTATGTCCCCACATCCTGAGGAGTCTCTTGAGGGAGAAGTCCTGTCTCATTTTTTTCAACATGTCCACTGACTGGCATAGGCCTAGTCCCTCATAGAAATGATAATTCTAATTGAATTTAAAAGTAAGCAGGCAACATATAGATGATTTAGAAATAACCTGAAATGTGATATTTATATGCAGGATCTTCTTTCAAGTTTCAGATCTTCAGTACCCTTGATTTCCCAACTTATTTCAAGTCTCCCCAGTTTTCACCTGCATTTGAAAAAGATGGAGAAAAACCTAAAATAAAGAACAATGAAAGAGATGAGCCACATAAAGATGGAAAAATCACTACAATTTGAATTTCCTCTCTCCTCTGCTCTGCCAGAGGCAAGCAGCCGGCTCTTTCATTTAACATAGTTTATTCTAAAAAGGACAGTACGTTTTCTTTCTCAAAGAAATCTCTGTTGACAGCATGACTGCTCTATCAAAGAAGGACATAGTATATTTGGTAGGTAAAGTATGAAACAACCGTGGAACCCTTTTAAATGTTCTTTCTTTTAGATATGCAGTTTTGTATTACTGATTAAGTATCCAAGTGACTGTAGGGTACCACTGTGTAAAGATAAGGTAAACCAAGTGTTTCTTCATTGCTTCAGGCTATCCTAATACAGAATTGTTGACTTTTTAAAATTCACTTGGTACGTAAAGGTAAACCATCATAGATTCAAGTTCTGGCACCAAATTCTGAAGACTTGTCAGAGTGTAGATTTTGAGGAGATGTAAGTCATTTAAAAAATATACAGGAATACTCAACTACTAAAGGAAAAGTGAATTGACTCCAAAATACTTTGTTTTTGAGTTCTAAGCTCTGCCTTAACTTGGAGTCTATAATTGAAGCTGGCACCGAGCCAATTGCTTGTTGCATAATCATAGATATACCATATATTCTATGGATAGTCACAAATTGAGATGGCACAAAAATGCATGCTTCATATATGATCAATTTTTATCTCCCTGTTGCACTCAACCTGAAAAATAATCCTACTTGAAAATGAATATATTCAAACAGTCAGGCTGGCCCTACCCAGGTTCTGAGAATAATTTAGAGTTTTCCAAAACCATAATTTAAAATCTATTAAATTCATCTCTGAACTACTGTACCATGGGCTTCCAGACATAGCCATGAATGGGCTTTTATCCTGGTGAAAGATCAGAACCTGTTTTACATGCCAAAGCTTTGTATAAAGGTGAATCCATCTATGCTGGTTACAGAAAGCGTTCGCTTGACATTTTTATTACTCATAGCCATTTTTCAGACTAAATTCACACTTCTCAGTGGCCATAAATGGTTGTGAGAACTTGCCCAGAGTTCATCTAGATATTCCCTTGAGACACATGTATTAGCGAGTGGATAGATTTCTTCCATATACCGTAATACATAGCTCGCATATGGGTGAATACAGCATAGTGTCTGTGTGTGTACATGGTGTGTGTGTGTGTGTGTGTGTGTGTGTGTGTGTGTATAATTGTGTCATATCTCAATAATGAGTAGCTTTCTTTAAAAGAAGAAGAGGGTAGAGGAAAGTTTTCTGTACAGATTTGGGGCAATTACATCAAATTTTATATATAGGTTTAACTAATTAATGAGAAACAAAGACTTCAAGTCAAATGCTACCTGGATTTAGAATTTAATGCAAGTCAAAGTAATTGAACAATTAGTCATTTGAGTAAAATTGGAGAAAAGAATGGGGGAAGAGATTTCCAGAAAAAGGAAGTAGCAAATACAAAACCCAGAGACTGGAGAGAAATGAATCAGAGGGGAGCAGCAGAAGAGTTGTTGAAAGGTCCTAGGGACCAAGAACTTGTGAGGTCTTGGAGCTGAGACAGGACAGTAAGAAGCTAGGGAAATTCCTTGGCAAGTAGAATGGGGAAACTGAGACAAATAGCTGAACAAACTGGCACTGGACCTCTGCCCAGGGAGGCCTTTCCTCCCCTGGCATGTCATCAGTGATTCAGTTTAGACCCCCTCTTAGTCATAATATCTACACCTCTGTTGTATTTCAGCCCAGAAAATCAGGTGGGTGATGCCATGACCAGCTGAAATGACTAATGACTCCCTGCCCCAGCACTGACCAGTCAGTGAAGACCATGACCCCAAAGAACACACCTGGAAAAGCTAATGAATATTAGCTAATGAATATTCTATCGAAATCTTGCCTAAGATCTTCCCTAAAGTCCCAGCCTTTAAAAACCCTCAAAACAAAGGACCTGGCCTGCTGCACTGTCCCACCCGGGAGCATGTACATGCATTTCCCTTCTTCCTCTCTTTTCCCCACAGGTGTGCATCTCCTAATCTCTAAGGACCTCCATGAGACTTCCAATGAGGGGAGCAATGGGCAGTGGCACCTTATCCAGGATTGCCCCCAAAGCCCCCTGTTCTCTGACTTTCCAGTGAGCTAAGAGCAGCCCTGCCTAGGCTCTCTCCTATTACTTCTTCTATCCTGAGCCCTTCTTTATTTCATTGTTTCTGGATTCCATAAACATACTCAAATTACCCTTGGTTTATATTGTGAAATCTTTCCTGCACCAAGTCAAGAACCCACACATAACTGGTTGGCACCAGGTCCCCTGTCCAGTACCAAAGCCATCATAAAGACTTTGGTTTATTCCACCCCATGAGATAACATGCCGTTGAAGGGAGAGTTTTCAGCAGAGGACTGACTCCCATGATTGTGTTTAATTTTAGCATTGTCACTCGGTTGCATTGATTAGACCATGGAGTAGTCCAGGTGAAAAGAGGAGGGAGATGTCAAGAACTGTTAAAAGAGATGATGGTGTCTTCGAGCAGGGGGGCAGTGGTAGAGGTGGCAACACATGGTCACTGTGAATGTGCTTTGTCAATAGAACCTCAGGATGTGATGACCAGTGGAATGAGGGGGGGAGAGGAGATATTTTGGTTATGAGAAATTGGAAGAATGAAGCTAGCATTACTAAGTCTTCTTCATCTAATTTCTTCCCTCAGTAAACTTTTTAGCCATCCATCATCCTGGAGGGATAAGATACAGCCTCAGTGAACCTTTGGGCTGACAGCCTCTCTCAGCCTAGGGTAAATTCCCAGGGTGTGTCTGGGGACTGGGTCAGCACAGCTGCAATTAATCTGAGTCTGGGCATGTGAGACAACCGAGGTTCTGAGGAGGGTGGAGGGAGTCATGAGTCTGAGGAACTGAGATGTTCCCCATGAGAAAGAATATGAGTCACAAGACAAAATGATAAATATTCCTGAGTAACAGAAAGAAAAAGGGACTTTCTGAATCAGTGGATACAATGTCTGATTCCAAGCTCTTCCCTGGCCCAGACCTCTACTGACTTCTGCCTTGGTCCCAGAGAGAAAAGGCTCTGACTGGGCTCATTTTGTGAGTGAAAGTAGGGCACACCCTGGGAACTCCAAGAAATGCATGATGTGAACCACCAGAGAGAGTGCCTACATTCAGAGGTAGGAAATACCACCAAAGAAGCACAGACTGTGTGATCTGCACCTTTTTTAGGCAGGAAAAGGCTTGCCTACTCCTTCCACTCAGATCTTGCACAGCATTGGTAGCCAACCCCCAGCTGGGATTGTCCCAAGCAGGGCCAAGGTAACTATCAACAGGGGCTAAATTTGGGGACAGTGCAGATCCACACCAGGGGGTAAAAGGAGGGCATATCAGAAGACTTATCACTAAGCTTGGATGGTGTGGCTCAGTGATTGAGCGTTGACCCATGGACCAAGAAGTCACTGGTTAGATTCTCAGTCAGGGCACATTTCTGGGTTTTGGGCTCAGTTCCCGGGAAGGGGTATGTAGGAGACAGCCAATCAATGTTTCTATCTCTTTATCCTTCACCCTTTCTTTCCCTCTAAAAATGAGTAAAAGCACAGTGTTGTTTTGTTTTTGTTTTTTACAAGGCTTAACACTGAACTTTAAGTATTTTCACTATTTTTTATACACAACTCAATTGGAATTAATCTATTTAGTCTCTTGAATGAGGATTAACTTGCAAAGTGAGAGATACGATGCTGAGGTGATGTAAGGAGAAAGCAAGGCTCAGGTGTTTCTTGCCAAAGGCCCAGGTATCTGTTCTGGTCCTAGCCACTTCACAGGACACATTTAGGATCCATGACCTTAGTGTCAAGTATAAAAGCATAGAGGAGAGTTAGTGGACAGAGTTCTAGCTTCCACTGTGGACAAAAAGAAAGGGGAGAGGGTTTCTATAGAAAGTAACCTCACAGGGTGAAGTGATCATAAATTACTAACTGAGCAGGTCATGGTGGGTGGCCACTCTTTTAGGAAAAGGTTTCTCTCCATCTTAAGTAAGCCCTGTCCATTGTTTCTGTGCCTTTGTTGACACACCTTTGAAATAAGCCTTACCACCGTCCACTGTTCTGTAATTTAATCACCTTGCTTCCGCCCACGTTCCAGTTATTTTCCTTCTTAATTTCAAATGTAAACTGTTATTCTTTGAAACATTTTAGATTTTGCTTCCCAGAAATTGTCATCAGTTTGCCCCAAATAATACCTTGTAAGAACTCTTTACAGGTTTGAACATTTCTTATGGTAATATTTACTTAGCATAGATGAAAGGATTCTTAAGAAGCTCACCTCAGGCCACCCTGCAGACTCAATCCTGCTGCTAGGTACAAGCAAGGGCCCATGTCAGCTGAATCTGGGTAATTGTGGATATACCGTGTATTCATGATATAGCCTTGCTCTACGTAGCAGCTCCATGCTTTTATTTGAGCTCTTCTTAGAAAATTCTCAAGGTGGATAAGGACTGAGATAACCCAGGTGGAGAAACAATAGGTTGCTGTGGTTTTTTTTTTTAATTTCATCTTTTTAATCAGGTTGCTTACTGAGAGTCTGAACAAAATCTGTGCTTTTCCAATAAGAAACTGAACTCTCTTTAGCTCTGAAAGAAAAAAGACACTTGCTTCCCCAACCTGTATAGCCAGAGGGGGTGATGATAGTTTTTGCAGAACTCCAAATCTAGAGTGGTGGTGATGATTGCCTGAGGTGTCCAATGTGGTAATGCAACTGATTCTGGAGGAGCTCTGGGGAGAGTTTTGTGTGAAGACAGGGCATCCTGGAATGGGTTCACCCAAACAGAGGGACTGGTGCCTTGGAGAGCATCATGGGTCCAGTGATATCCAGTAAGCTTTCAGGGCATGAAGAGTCCTAGAGGGATATTTGGTACATTTGGTTCATATGAAGATGTCCACATAAAGGCTGCTTTTTCTTAGAAGTTTGTTCAGACTACATATCTCAAATGGAAAACTAAATCTAATGCGGAAAGGCCAAATAAGCCTGCAAGGCCAACAAGCTCCAGGACAGTCATTCCTTCTTCAATATTAAGATGGCTGAAATGAGAACCCTTTAATTCTTCTACATTAATTTTTTGTACACACAATTAGGAAAAGCCCACTATAAAAGTAGGCAGAATGAAAACATTTAACTGGTCTCTCAAAACTTAAAAAAATAAGATTTAGATACAATATTAATTAGATGTCAAGGGGAAAGATCACTTGAAAGTCAACCTGTCAAGGACAGATATAAATTGTTAATATTTCCAAATCAAAATTGGCCTTCAACTGTTAGTGGTGGATGGCACCAGAAGTGAGACTTCAGTCTTTTGAGTTTGGGCTAAGGATAAATTCAGGCCCAAGAAGTGAGCAGTAGAAAAAGTAAGTCAGTTGGGCTGCATGGGCTCAGGAAATATCTTACAAAGGCAAGCGTGGCGGGGGGGGGGGGGAAGCAGGGGAGAGACTCGAGAAGGGGGGAGGAGGAGGTGGCCTCGGTGAGCAGGACAGGAGGCCTACACCCTCCCCTAATCCAGAGGGGCTTGACAGGGGACCTCAAGGTGTGCTTCCTGCCCTGGTGCTAGGCTAGGGTACCTCAGGCTGCTTCCCCACACACACACACACACCACCACAGCTCCAGGCTGGGGGACCACAGGCTGTGCCTCCCACCTTGTGCGGCTTGACAGGGGACTGCAGACCACACTCCCAACCCGGCAGGGCTTGACAGGGGACTTCAAGGTGCACTTCCTATCCTGGTGCTGGGTTAGGGGATTTCAGACTGTTCTCTCTACCCTGCAAGGCTTGACAGGGGACCTCAAGCCACACTTCTACCTTGGCACCAGGCTGGGGGACCTCAGACCACACCCTCTGCCCTAGCACCAGGCCAGGGGACCTGAGGCTGTGCTTCTCATGCCTGGCTGGGCTTGACAGGGGACCTCAGGCTGTGCCCCCCACCCAGCGGGGCTTCACAGGGAACCTGAGCCTGAGCCTCCTTGCCAGTGGGGATTGATGGGGACCTGAGGCTGTGCCTCCCTCCCAGTGCTGGGCTAGGGGACCTGAGGCTGAGCTCCTTTGCCTGGTGGGGCTTAATGGGGGACCTCAGGCCATGCCCCCCCATCTTTGTGCTCGGCCAGGAGACCCAAGTGCACCCCCTGTTCTGCAGGGCTTGACAAGGGTGGAACTGGCAGGGTCTGGATCTACCCCAATGCAGGGGGTGGAGGAGAAGGGCGGCTGGGTCTGGGTCTCATGTGATTTTGACATGTGAGTGAGTGGAGACTTGACTCTGGGTCCTGTGGTACGCCCCAAACTCTGACAGGAGGAAGGTTTTCATATACATTTTACTAATTTTCTTTAGTCTCTGATACTTCTATTATAGAGAAAGAGCAAATAGCAATATTGAATTATTTCCTCTAATTAATACCCTTTTAATGTGCATGAATTTCATGCACCGGGCCACTAGTTGTAAAATAAGTGAGGAAAAGCTTCTAAGCTATATTTTATAAGTAAACAATGGTTGTAAATTCAATAGTCAGGGCTATGAGAACCCCAAGATGGCTGCTCAGTTCTTTCACCCTCCCTCGCATAACCACCCTCTTTCTTTTTTCAATCCCTTCATGCATCATAATGCATTTAAGCTGGATATAAATTACATGAAGGAATGTATGAGCTGACATGATTGAAAGGAGACATACACAATTGTCAAAGTTTGATAGAGTCACACCAAGAAAATGTCAAATTGGTAACGGCTTCTTTTCACTGTGAGTTCTCAGGAGACAAAAACTTTAAACACTATTGACCACCACCTGGAGATTTTGTTTATTGCAAAGGACATGAAATAAAAAACACTCTCCAACTTCTTTGGAAGAGATGTTATCAGGTGCCTCACCACAAATGGACATCTACCCCCGTCTCTGACACACACCTCTGCCTACAACAGACATATGAAAGGCCACTAACATTAAATGTAGACAACTATTGTTACCAAACTAAAGGTGTTCATTTGCCTGCACACATCAAAGCCCCAATCAACTGCAAATAAGACTTTGCAGCCAAGAAAGTAAAGATTTATTAATTAAAGAAATGATGCTACACCTGAATTTATATGTGAGCGTGTACTCAAATACCTGGATCCCTGACCTGTACGGGAACAGATTAAGTACAAGAAAAAATATTAATCATGATAATTAAGTGAGTTAGGGTCATGGGCTCTACTGATTGGTTGGGCAAAGTTAGGGAGTATTTAATTATTATATCAGGTTCTAATGAAAGCTATAGCATCATTCTGTCAAGTTTCATGAGGGTGTGGTTGAACATTTCTGAAAACACAACTGAGGTCAAGTTGTCTGATCAAAGCTCTGTTTCCTTGATCAACAGACCTGAGGATTTATTCTAAGAGAGTTTGCTGACCAGAACCTGATGTCTCAAGGGTTTCAAAGGTGAAAGGAGAAGAAAGGAGGCAAGTTGAGTCATGGTGTCATTAGACTGGGCAAGGTTAGTTTGAATCAAGAAGACAGAAAGGAGAAAGGGTCATGTTAGAAAAATAAAGTTTCTGCATGGTTACACTATCCTAAGACATTGATAAGGCTTATATACCTATAGAATAGTGCTGTTTGATTATATTTACCTCTCTGTTTATAGTATATATTAGAGGCCGGTGCATGAAATTCATGTACAGGGGGGGTGGAGGGGATGGTGTCCTCAGCCCAGCCTGCACCCTCTCCAATCTGGGACCCTTCAAGGGATGTCCAACTGCCTATTTAGGCCTGATATCACAATCCAGGACTGCTGGCTCCCAACTGCTCACCTGCCTGCCTCCTTGCCTTCCTGATTACTGCTTCTGCCTGTCAGCCTGCTCACCCCCTAACCACTCCCTGCCAGCCTTATTGATGCCTTACTGCTCCCCTGCCAGCATGTTTGCTCCTAACTGCCCTCCCTTGCTGGCCTGGTCACCCCTAACTTCCCTCCTCTGCTGGCCTGGTCACCCCTAACTGCCCTGCCCTACAGGCTTCATCACACCCAACTACCCTCCCCTGTTGGCCATCTTGTGTTCACATGGGGGCAGCCATCTTGTATGTTGGAGTGATGGTCAATTTGCATATTACTCTTTTATTAGCTAGAATAGAGGCCTGGTGCACAGGTAGAGCCAGCTGGTTTGCCCTGAAGGTTGTCCTAGATCAGGGTGGGGGTTCCCTTAGGGTGTGGGGCAGCCTGGGCGAGGATCCTGTGGTGGTTTTCAGACCAGCCATGCGCCCCGGCGACCCAAGTGGAGTTCCTGGTATCTGGGATTTATTTATCTTATATAATTAAAACTTTGTAGCCTTGAGCAGAGCCAAGCCTCCTGCTTGCTCTGTGGCTGCAGATATTTTTGTTGGGATTTATTTATCTTCTATAATTAAAAAGAGCCTGAGCCTACCAGGGTGTGCTCAAAGCTTGGCTTCCTCCATTACTGGGGAAACTCAAGCCTCCTGCTCACACAGTGGCCACAGCCACTTTGGTTGGGTTAATTTGCATACTCACTCCTGATTGACTGGTGGGTGTGGCTGGTGGGTATAGCAGAGTGATGGTTAATTTGCATATTGCTCTTTTCTTAGATAGGATATATATATAAAGAGCCAGGGTTCATAATATCCACAGTGACCAAAAACTCAACCTAATACCCAGGCTGCGCGAGCAGCAGACTCTGGTGGGTGAGGACTTGTGGCCGTGTGGAGAGGGCTGGAGGAGATGGGGCTGGCACTCACACTCACTCACAACCACACACATGCACAGACACACACAGCATCCACCAGCTCACAGCGTTTTTTCCCTTTCTTTCTCTCCCTCCCAGCTTGCTTTTGGAGTCTCAGAATAGAAACCCAGGATGGAGCTTCCCCCACTGGCCCCACCCTCTCCCAGCTGGGAAAGAGGAAGAGGGAGAAAGGGAGGCAAGGAGGCCTGGAGGGATGCTGAGAAAGACAAAAAGAGACAGAGACTGGAAGAGACTGGGATGGAGAAATGGAAATAAAAAAGCAATATTAAAATATTTCCTCTAATTAATTCCCTTTTAATATGCACAAATTTCATGCACTAGGTCAATAGTTAGTTATAATTGTTATACTTGTTTGTTAGGTTTTTCTATATAATCCATGATTACAAAAACATAATTTATGGAGGAGAACCAAGATGGAGGCCTAGGTAAAACACCTATCTTGCCATCATACTCAACAATTTTAATACTACAACTTAATGAAAGAACAAACACCTTCCAGAATCACCAGAAAGCTGTCCGAGTGAAAATTCCACAAATAAAAGTGAAGATAAGACACTGTGACTCGGAGGAGTGGCGGCGAACAGCGTTGAAAGATTCGAGTGGAGAGAGGTTTGGAGCGCGTGTCAGCGGAGAGGGCGGGCGGCTGAAAACCGGCCAGTTTTCTCAAACGGGGAGACAAAGAGGTCCCACTGGACTGATTCTCTAGCTCTGGGCGAAGTCCAGGGAACCAACCCACTATCATACGGGGTGAAAACTGGACAGTGGGAGGGCACGCAGAAGCTCAGGTGCTGCCGGGATCTCCCGGCTTGTGGAAAAGGCAGCTTGCTCGAACAGATCAGCTGCATGACCGCACAGAGAGCGCTCTGCGACTTGCCCTCTCATTCGGAAAACCATCAGTCTGCTTTGTTTTACGACCCTGGGTGACACATTGGGTGTGCAGATTCATTTGAGGAGAGTCTGAATTCCCAGGCAGCCAGTGGAGCTCCACAGAGACTCTCTCTCAGAGGTGCTGGCAGCCATTGCCCCCAGCACAGAGTCCCTGGGGCCGCATAGGGCGGAGCTAAAGCTGTCTGCTTGGCCCAGAGACTCTGCCCATCCAACCTGAGCACAGCTGAGCTTCACAGACAATTGGCCTGGAAGTCAACCCCTCCAAATGCTAACAACGGTTAACCTGAGCTTAACTTCAACAAGACTGTGCAACCCATATCCACCTCAGGTAACTGGGGAGGCAGAGCCACTGTCCCTAGTAGGACGTCTAACACACAAAGCTAATTGACCAACTCAGGGAAGCAGCCACCATGCACAGACATGGAAAGAAATCAGATGTGAAAGAAATGGAGGAAAAAAACAACTGGACATGGAATTCAAAACCACGGTTATAGGGCTTCTCAAGAGGCTCCAACAAAAGGTCGAGGCCTATAAGGAAATAAGCGAGACCGTAAAGGAAATGAATGAGTCCTACAAGGAAATGAACGAGACCCTCAAGGATATGAACGAGACCTGCAAGGAAATGATCAAGACCAACGTGGAAATGAAGGAGACCCTCAAGGATATAAAGGAGACTCTCAAGGATATGAAAAAGGACCAACCAGAAATTAAGCATACACTGACTGAAATAAAAAATATTATACAAAGACCTAAAAGTGCTCTGGAGCACCCCAAGAACCAAGTTAAAGATTTGAAATACAAAGAGGTAAAATCCACTCAGCTGAAAAAAGCAAGAAACCAAAAGAATCCAAAAAATTGAAGATAGTGTAAGGGGCCTCTCGGACAACCTCAAGTATACCAACATCTGAATTATAGGGTTGCCAGAAAAAGAGAGAGAGCAAGACAATGAAAACCTATTTGAAGAAATAGTGACTGAAAACTTCCCACACCTGGTGAAAGAAATTGACTTAGGAGTCCAAGAAGCGCACCAAACCCCAATATATAGGAACCCTAAGAGGACCACACCAAGGCACATCATAATTAAAATGCCAAGAGCAAAAGACAAAGAGAGAATATTAAAAGCAGCAAGAGAGAAACAGTTGGTTACCTATAAGGGAGCACCCATACGATTGTCAGCGGATTTCTCAACAGAAATGATGCAAGCCAGACGGGAGTGGCAAGAAATATTCAAAGTGATGAACAGCAAGAATCTACAACCAAGATTACTCTATCCAGCAAAGCTATCATTCAGAATTGAAGGCCAGATAAAGTGCTTCACAGATAAGAAAAAGCTAAAGGAGTTCATCACCACCAAACCAATATTATATGAAATGCTGAAAGATATTCTTTAAGAAGAGGAAGAAGAAAAAGATAAAAGTGTAAATTAGGAACAACAAATATACATCTATCAACAAATTAATCTAAAAATCAAGTTAATTAATAAGCTGATGAACAGGATAAACTGGTGAATGTAACAGAATCACAGATTTAGAGAGGGAATAGACTGACAACTCTTGGGGAGAAAGGGGGTGTGGGAAGTGCAGCAAGAGACTGGACAAAAATCATGCAACTATGGGAGAGGACAGTGGAGGGGGGTGAGGGCGGAGGGTGGGATGGGTACCAGGTGGAGGGGAACTATAAGGGGAGAAAAAAGGGAACAATGTAATTAATAAACTGAACAATAAAGATTAAAAAAAGAAGAAAAAACATAATTTATATCCTATCTAATAAAAGAGTATTATGCAAATTGACCATACCTTCACTACACCCACAAGCCAATCAGAGAGAGTGTGAAAATTAACCCAACCAAGATGGCAGTTAATTTGCATGCAGAAGACGGTGTAGAAGGAAGTCAACCACTGCAGAAGGGAGCAAAGCTGTGGAGAAATAAGCAAGCAGGGCGGGGGAGAAGGAAGGGTGCAAGGCAGAGGAGATGAGAGAGAGGAAAGGAGGCAGCAGAGAAGGAAGCCAGGCAGTGGAGATGGGAGCAAACCAGCAGAGAAGGGAGGGAGCTTTGCTCAGGCCACAGGAAGCTCTATTCTTGCAGGAATCTTCCTACAACAGGTCCTATAATTACTGAAGATGTATAATTGTTAATACTCTTTTGTGGCTTTTGTAAATCTTATACTAGATGCCAAATACAGAAAAATAAAACATAAAGCAAAACTTGGATAATGATAGCTACAGAATAGAAATGACTCATTTTTGCAATGAAGGCCATTTTTGCCTTTAATTTACTTGCCCTTTCCATTTGGGGAAAATTTGGGCTCAACTTATATCCCATGGTTATGGCATTGCCTCATCCCCAATGGTCCACCATTTCAACATGACATTGATATGGAGAGTTACTTGGAATGGACCTTCCTAGCACTGTAAGACCAACCACACTATCCAACCAAAAGGTTTGTCATCAATGCATTCATTGGATTAATTTATGACCAAAGGGGGGAATTGTGGACAAAAAACGTTCTACAGAAAGTGAACTCAAAAGGTGATATGCACAAGGGTTCCTCTTTCGCCACATCCTCACAGCACTTGTCATTTGTTGATTTGTTGATGATTGCCATTCTGACAGGTGTGAGATGGCACTGCATTGTCATTTTGATTTACATCTCTCAGATAATTAGTGACTTGGATCATGTTCTTATGTCTCTTGGTCTTCCTTCTGTCTTCTTTCTAAAAGATTCTCTTTAGGTCTGTTGCCCATTTTCTTATTGGATGATTTATCTTCCTTTTATTCGGTTGTGTAAGTTGCTTGTAGATGTTGGAGATTAAACCTTTATCAGCGATAACATTTGCAAATATGATTTGCCATGCAGTGGGCTTTCTTGTTGTTTTGTTGATGGTTTTTTTTGCTGTAAAAAAAGCTTTTTAAATTTTGATGTAGTCCCATTTGTTTATTTTCTTTTTAGCTTCCATTGCCTTAGGAGCCATATCAATGAAGAAATTGCTTCAGCATATGTCTGAGATTTCTCTGCCTGTGGATTCCTCTAGTATTTTTATGATTTTCTGTCTTATGTTTAAGTCCTGTATCCATTTTGAGTTTATTTTTGTTTATGGTGTAAGTTGGTGGTTTAGTTTTTTTTTTTTTTTTTTTTTTTGCATGTATATGTCTAATTTTCCCAACACCAATTATTGACGAGACTGTCTTGACTCCATTGTATGTTCATGCCTCCTTTGCAGACTGGTGCAGCCACTGTGGAGAACAGTATGGAGTTTCCTCAAAAAACTAAAAGTGGAATTTCCATTTGACCCAGTGATCCCACTTCTAGGAATATATCCCAAGAAACTAGAAATACCAAGCAGAAAGGATACATGCACCCCTATGTTCATAGCAGCACAATTCACCATACCTGAGATTTGGAAATAGCCTAAATGCCCATCAGCAGATGAGTGGATTAGAAAACTATGGTACATCTACACAATAGAATACTAGACTGCTATAAAAAAGAAGGAATTCTTACCATTTGCAGCAGCATGGATGGACCTGGAGAGCATTATGTTAAGTGAAATAATCCAGGCAATGAAAGAAAAATGCCACATGATCTCACTCATTTATGGAAAATAAAGACCATTATAACCTGGTAAATAAAAAGATAGATACAGAGGCAGTAAAGCACCTAACAGACTGTCAAATGACAGCAGGAAGGCTGCGGAGTGTTGGGGAGGGAGGGAAATAGATCAACCAAAGAACTTGTATGTATGCATATAAGCATACCAATGGACACAAAACACTGGGGGGTAGGGAGAGGATAAGGACATGTGACAGCGAGTAGGGGAGGCTGGGGAAGGCCAATGGGGGGGAGAAAGAGACATATATACTAATATATGTAATACTTTAAACAATAAAAAATAAACAAATTAAATTAAAATTTAAAAAATAACTTTTAAAAAAGTACTCAAAAAAAAAAGTGATCTGATCATAAATTGCTAACTGAGCAGGTCATGGTGGGTAGTCATGCCCAGGCATATAACTTATTTAGTAAAAGGTTTTTTTTTTGCCTTAAGGAAACTTTGTTCATTGTTTCTGTGCGTATAGATTTATACACCTTTGAAACAAGTGAAACCACCCTAAAGAGAGCACATAATTTTGTTAACTGTCCCACTTTCCTGTAATCATCTTTATGCTCCCTCTTTAACTTTAAATGCATAAAAGAAACTGCAAAGCTCATTCTTCAGGAATATTTGAGTTTTTGCTTCTTAGTAATTGTCATCAGTTTGTTTGAAATAAATTCTTATAAAAATTCTCTACAGGTTGGACATTTCTTATGCTGGTATTTCTTAGGCTCCACATACAGGCAACTAAAACAATCTTCATAGACCCTGTTTTAAAAAAAAAAACTCCTGAATACTTATATGCAGTTAAGGTTGATAACCATAGACTCTCTCATTGGTAATGAGGTGATCATGCTTAATTCATTAGGTGCTGTCAGTAAGCCAGATAATATGTAATGCACTAAACATAATGCTTGGTTCCTAATGAGCATTTAATAAATGGTAAGCATTGCTATTTTTAATTACTATTATGTTGCAGCTGTTATTAGATACCACAAGGGAAGAAAAAGCTACAAGGAGGGAGACTGGAGGTTATAAGTACAAACTTAGCGTGGCCAAATCTAACTCCTCTGATTTTTGCATTAGGTTTAACATGGCTGCTGGGACTTGTGCCTTGTCTAGAAACAACTCAGTCTCCAGGGCCAACCTCTGATATTTAACCAGAACCTCATACCCAGGTTACACCCTGGTTCCAGAAGAGGAGGTCAAGGCTGGTTCGAAACAGAAAAAGGAAGTTTGAAAAGAGTTGGCCAGCCAGATCTTCACTTTTTTTTATTATCATTTATTTGTTTTTTATTGATTAAAGTATTATAAATAGTAGTACATATGACTCCTTCCCCCGCCCCATTAACTTCCTCCTTGTCTTCCCTACCTCCCCCACACCCAGCACATGCTTTCACTACCACCACAACCATTACCACCATCCACTCCCCACCCGGTGTCTGTGTCCAAGGGTTATGCTTATATGCTTGCATACAAGTCCATCGTTTGATCTCTTATCCACCTGAAGGAACTCAAAGCTCATTCTTAACCCTCCCTTACCTTCCCACTGTAGTTTCATAGTCTACTAGATGCTTCTTTGTCTCTGTATCTAGTTTTGTTCATCAGTTTATGATGTTCTTTATGTTCCACAAATGAGTGAGATCTTGTGATATTTATCTTTTTCTGACTGGCTTATTCACTTAGTATGATGCTCTTCGGTTCCATCCATGCTGTTGCAAATTGTAAGAATTCTTTTTGGATTTGCAAATACCAGTATTCCTCCATACCTGTGACTGGCCTTTGCCTGAGGATTGAGTTAGAGGAGGCAGTTTGTTTGTAAAGAGGCGCCTATGATGGTAAGCTCTGCCTAGTGCTAAAAGTGATCCTTGAATGTATTTGTAAAACAAGAGAATGGAGTTTACCTGGGAGATGTTGTGTCCTTAAGGCCTCCTTCCTCTACTCAGCAAAGGTGGAAGCACAGAGTTGGATTTCCCTTTCCTAGCCCTCATGTCCATAGTCATTTTTCTTAGTGTCTCCTCCTTGGAATCAGAGCTACCACCTTTGCTTCAAATATATACATAATGAGTAGGGGCAAAATTTTACTATCCCAAAATAAGCTTGTTTTGGAAATTGATTATGTTAAGCTAGTTATTTTTTAATTAATTTATTTATTGTTTAAGGTATTACAAATAGTAGTACATATGTCTTCTCCCCCACCCCATTGACCTCCCCCTGGCCTCTCTTACAACCAGCAATTGCCCTCACCACCCCCCTGAAATGTTTTGTGTCCATTGATTATGCTTATATGCATGCATACAGGTCCTTCAGTTGATCTCTAAACCCCCTCCAACCTCCCCTGCCTTCCCCCTGTTTGACAGTCTGTTCAATACTTCTTTGCTTCTATTTTTGTCCAACAGTTTGTAATGTTCTTTATTATCCACAAACTAGGGCCCCAGTGCAAGAAATTCATGCACTGGCAGTGGGTGGTCCCTCAACCCAACCTGCCCCCTCTCACATACTGGAAGCCCTCAGGGGATGTCCAACTGATGGCTCACCCCCAGCCTGCCCAAGGCCTAAAGCCTCTGGCAAGGCTTTAGGCCTTGGGCACCCAGCCATTGCCATGCTCAGCTCAGCCCTGGCTGCCTGCAACCACCTGGCCCTGGGGGCCAGGTGCTCCCTGCTGCCGCTACCACCACCACTGCTGCTGCTGCTGCTGCTGCAGCTTCCCCTCACAGTGCCCGGGGGCTGGGCGCTCACTGCCACCCACCGTTTCATCTCCACCCCCAGGGCCCACCACTCATGGTAATTGCCCCCCCCCCGCTCCTGATTGGCTGGTAGCATAGCCAATCAGAAGCAAAGGTACCATCAAATTTGCATGTTGCTCTTTTATTATATAGGATGAGTGAGATCATTTGGTATTTATCTTTCACTGACTGGCTTATTTCACTTAGCATAATGCTGTCCAGTTCCATTCATCCTGTGGCAAATAGTAAGAATTCCTTCTTTTTTATAGCAGCATAGTATTCCATTGTGTAGATGTACCACAGTTTTCTAATCTGTTGATGGGCACTTAGGCTGTTTCCAAATTTTAGCTATTGTAAATTGTGCTGCTATGAACATAGGGGTGCATATATCCTTTCTGATTGGTGTTTCTGTTTTCTTGAAATATATTCCTAGACATGTTATTTTTAAGAAACAGAAGAGTCAGGAAGAATCTTTTACCTCTTCTCAACTGCCTAAAAGACTTTAGATAGAGAACCTACTCCAGGAAGGGAGCTATCATCATAGACAACTACAGCTGACCCTTGAATAACATGTTTGAACTATTTAGGTCCACTTATATGAAAATTTTTTCAGTAAATATGTACAGTACTGTAAATGTATTTTCTCTTCCTGTGGTTTCCTTAATAACATTTTCTTATCTTTATCTTCCTTTATTTTAAGAATATATATAAATATATTACATATAAAATATGTTAATCCACTATATTATCAGAAAGGCTTCTGATCAAAAGAAGACTATAGTGGTTAAGTTTTGGGGAGTCAAACTCAAGTAATACACAGATTCTTTTACTGCACCAGGTGTCAGCACCCCTAAGTTCCTCAATTGTTTAAGAGTTAATCTTATAATTTAATATAAACTGGTGTGTGACAGACAAGGAGGAACCTAAGCAAGACCTGTTTAATTAATGTCCTCTCTGTGTCCCATTGCTAAATATGGCCCAACAAACACTTATTTCCAACCCTTTATTTTTCCATCCCCATGTGAATTTCCTTCCTCTCCTTTGAAGTCTTAAACCACCACCTCCCCTTTCTCCATAGCTCAAAATGGCATATAAGCCTCAGCTGCCCCATTTGTGATTTGTCCTTAGGTCTCATATTCTTGGAGAATCTCACATACACACACGTAATAAATTTGGTGTTTTTTTTTCCTGTTAATCTATCTCATGTCAATTTGATTAGTAGGCCAGTGAGAAGAACTAAAAGGCAAAAATAACCTCTCTGAACCTCAGATATTTCATCCAAAAATTCAGCCAATAATATGTATTTTGCTGTCAGCTTCATGAATGAGGGACTCCTTCAATGACTGGATTAAATTCAATGACATGAGTCAACCCAACATTTGGTAGTAACTTCCAAAGAATCAACCCCCCTACAACAGAACAGTCTTGTTTTTATGCCAGAGGGGGGTCGTAAGGGTCTCAAGTGCAGCTGGCTCAGTTAGAATGAATTCTCAAGGAAGGAACTGATTTGATCTGCTCTGCCCTGTTACATCCTATATGTAAAGTCTTTCTATAATGAAGACACCTTTGTTCATTAACTACAAGGGCTCAAATTGCAGCAAGGGAGCCAAAAGCTACTGCTATATGAAAGGCCCCGCCACATCCTACCAACCCCACCCTGCACTTTCTTTAATGGCTGCTCACTAGGTGATTACTAGGAATTAAGTCAGTAGAGAAGATAATCAATAGGTGGCCCACTGAGAGTGGTCCATTAAGACAGACCTGCTCTTCTCCTCAGGTGTGATAAATAGTGCATTTAAAGTATTCAATACCGTAATGAAGGTTGTAATTAAGTGAGGCAACTTGGCATCTTAATAACTGCATGCTTGAACAGATTTAAACTTCAGACTGAGACTCAGAGTAACATTCATAATCCCTCCAATGGTTTTCTTTCCAGGAGAGAGAAAATAATGTCTGATTCTTTTTTGAGAAGCTGACAGGGCAGATCTGTCCCAGGTTCTTAGAGTTAAAAGTAAGAAGTGACTTTGAGCACCTGCCTCTGCCACTCCATCTTTTGTTCATGGTGTTTCCAACTAGTGTAATGATTACCATCCTCCTCCTGGGAGGAAGGCAAGAGAAGAGAGGCCTTGGGAACACAGTGCAGGGACCCGGATGCCCCAGCAGTGTACAAACCACTTAACAATATGCAAATGACTTCGTAGAAGCACAGTCTGACTTCCCATACTAAATCATCTCCATAGCTGTTGTTTATTCTGAAAGAAAAGCACTTTGTGCCATTACTTGTCCTTTTGCCCTCCCCAATCCTTTCCTGAGTTTGCATATACATGTGTGGAAACACATATACGCACTCACACACACATACACACACACATTTAAAATCATTTTTTTTTCCTTTCTCTGTAGGTTCTGAGTACAATTTTTTAATGCAAATTTCAGATTCATATTATAATCACAAGTCGCCTGTTTGGCACTTTGCTAAACAGATGTATTTTGTTCATTTTGATCCCACCCAGGAGATGTGCCTCAGCAGCTGGACATTGACAAATGACTATTGACATTGTCAAATATCCCCCAAGGCTAAAGACTATGAGTCTAAAGAGATTCCGCAAAAGACAGAAAATGCTTTTATTCTTACACTTCTTTGTTTACGTGCAGACTGCTTTGCTTATAATCTGTGAACAGTGTTTATAGGAAAATCACATGTTAATCAGAGTTTTGTCCTGGGAGGCATTGAAGCCCTGTGAGGAAGAGTGAGTCTGCCAAAGTCCAGCAAAGCTCTCTCTCTGACATCCCACCTGCATGCAGTTCCATTTACCCAATCGCTGTTATTCTGAATATTTAGCAATCTCTGGTAGAGATCACAGATTTCAAGAGTGAAACCAAGGCTGTGGAGACCATAAGGGAAGGTTTTAAGCTTAAAACTGTTACTGGAATTTAACGATGTTAGGTGAAAATATCTTACTTTGTCAGAGTTCTCTCTGTCTGTCAGATTAACAGAGAGGCTCCAAGACACAGAAGCAGAGGAGCCTTAGCAGGCCTCCCATCTTCTCCCCGTCCCCTGAGGGAAAAAGTTTACACATGCTGCTGAAACCATGCCAAAGGTAAATGGAGCAAGTCCTGCACTTTACATAAAGCTCAAATCCTGCACTTTATGTAACTTGTACTGACTGACCAGTGTCTACAGGACATTTAGCTCTTTGGAATTAAAAGAGGACAAAAAGGCTGCTTCTGGCAGAGCTGCCTTTGTGCAAAATATTAAAAATGACTCCTCTCAGGGTCATGGCTTGATCTAACCCACCTTTCAAGCTTTGCTTTTCCTCCTGGTGGACAAAACCCCACACCGGTCCGGGCTCACTGCCAGCGATGGCTCTGAACTGTCAAGTTGCATCAGGAGATTGAGAATACCCAGTGCTGGAGAGATGAGGGTGAGCACAAGTGGTGTAGAAGTTGGTCTGGCAGGCCTGGCTGGGTGGAGAGGTGAAAGGCAGGTAGCTAAATGCTGGCCCATCCAGAATTTCTACAGATAGATTGGCCCCTCCTGCCCCCAGCATAGAGCTGCACAACTATTGTATTGCTCTGTCTCCCCTTCACCCCCTCCAGAGTATGAAGTCACAGCTTGGAAGGTTTTGGGAACTGAGTATTGCAGGTTCTGAAGCCTCAGCTGTCAGTTGAGGTGAGCACAGTTGTCTGAAGGCTTCTGCTGCCTTTGAGGTCAGAGCTGCTCGGGAAACTTGCCCAAACCTGCCCTAGTCAGGCTTCCTCATTGCCAGTGTCTCATGAGTGAGAATCCAAGTTCCAGGTGCCCTCCTTCATTTGTTCAACAAATACTCACTGAGTGCTTAGAATGTGTAAGGCACTGTGTTAGGTCTTGGAGAGATGGTGCTCAGTGAGAAAGGTATCAGTTCTATCCTCTTGGAATTTACTGTCTAGCAAGGGGGAGACAGACACTAAGTAAATAATCATAAAATAGTTCATTTTAATTGATAAGTCAGATTAAGCGAAACGTCATCATCCTCCAAAGGCTTGTTGGGGCACCGGGTTCTTTTTTTCTTTTTTCTTTTTACTTTTTTTTTTAATAATTTTTTTTATTGTTTAAAGTATTACAAATAGTAATACATATGTCTCCTCTTTTTTTCCCCATTAACCTCCCCCCCGGTCTCCCCTACCCTGCATATATGCCCTCATCTTCCCCTCCCCACCCCCCACCCCCCCACCCCGCCCAGTGTCTTGTATCCATTGGCTATGCTTATAGGCATGCGTACAAGTACTTCGGTTGATCTCTTTCAGTCCCCCCTCCTTTGCCTTCCCGCTGTAGTTACAGTCTGTTCAATGCTTCTTTGCCTCTGTATCTATTTTTTCACCACTTCTTTTCTTTTAAAAAAAATCTTGCCTCTGCAGACTAGAAATAAATATATAATAATAACAACAAAAAGTTTGAGTTCCAATTTCAATGTCCAACAGTTCTGAGTCTGAGTTTCAATGTCAAACAGTTCCTTATATGTACATGTCAGCAATGATATCTGGATGGTGGGCACATGGTAGGAATGCAGTCTGACCCTCTCTGGTTTGGTCCTAGCAACCTGCAGCAACGAACAGCTGCTGACTGCTAGCAAGGTGCCGTCAGCGTCTTCTATCTCTGGACTATTTCTCCTCTTGTCTTCATGGTTGGAGTAGACCTGTCAATTCCTCTCTGTTGCAGGAATCCACATGGTCTTGGAGTTGTTTTCTGAAAACATACAAACATATTCTCTACCAAAAGTTAATAAAAGAATCTTTTCTATAAAATTGACTTGGGATCCTTTTCATTTTCACCCAAACGATTTTCCTTTGGCTTATGTTAACACCATGTGTGTTTTTCATGGGTGTCTTGCTGTTACGCAAACGAAATTTAATTTTTGTAAAGTAAAAATTTTTACTTTCTAAAGGAGCCCAGAGAATTTCACGTGGGATTGGAAGGATGTGAAGGACCAGCTGGTCACCCTGTCCTGATGCACAGAGGAGCGCACTGACAGGTTCAGTCAAGAGGAAACTTGCCCATGGTCACATGTCTTATTGAGCCAACACATTAGATTTGTGAATATACACCAGAAAAACATGCAATTCATAATTATATTAGTGAAAGGCAAGAAGCAGAGGGGTGAAAAATCTCAAAGCACTGTGACTATATTTTTTATTTTGGAGTGTATTTTAGCAAAATCTAAGAACCTGAGAGCTGTTGGAGTTCTGGGAATTCTCTCTAAACAGAATGATGAACTTGCACAATAATGACCTGACTCATGAGTTGCTGGGAAGCTGTCCAATTATCCTCACCCAGAGTTTTGCTCAACTATTCTGTGAAGCCACATGGTCCTAGGAAAAATGGATTTCTTGGTGTCAAAATAACAGAAGACTTCTATTTTTGCCCCACCTTCTCCTTGGAGACTCTAACTGCCATCCAGGCAAAGTAGATAGGGGAGTATGTTTTATTTCAAACAAGCTAGACTCGAATCACTTTAGAGGAAACGATACCAGTGAGTATCCAGGGTGTCTCCAAAGCAAATACCTAGTGTACATAGTGAGAACTCCACTTCAAGCCATAGAGCTGCTGTCAGCAGGCAATCTGGGAAATCCCCAGGAGGGCTGGCTGGCTACTGCTGACCGGAAATTTCACCATTCTCCCTGGATGGCTTCTAGAGACCACTCATTAGGCTGAGGAGTTCCGTGAACACATTATTTCCGAGAGATTATTTAAATTGAGCGTTTGTAGAACTATTTGAAGATCCTTTTAATGCAGTGGTTAAAGTTAGATGATATTGCAATCCCAGTGAATATTATGCTGGCAGGAATTATTTAAATATTTAAAGTATTTAAATTGTTTAGGCTGTGAAGATTGTGAAACAAAACAATATGAAGGTGGTCCATCTCACCCTGTAGTCCCTCTGGCACAGTATCAAAGGTCACGCTGACATCATAGTTTCATTTCATCACAGAGATTCCAACACTGAGATTGTTGGAACAGGAGCATTTGATGGGTCAAGTTTCAGATTTCTGTCTCCTGTGTTTTCTTTTCCTTTCTTCTTCTCCTCCTTCTCCTCCTCCTTCTTTCAGTGCACAGGACAATGCTTCAACCAACTGAGCCACACTGGCAAGGGCATGAGTCTCATGATTTAAACTATCTAAAATATATATTACCCATTAAAATAAAGGTAAGCTGTGTTTCATATAATACAGTGGTGAAAATATTTCTGTATATGAATTATAATGATTATAAAGTAGGAAATTATAACAAATCTACCTGTATAAACTGCCTAAGATGGCAGCATAGAAGAACATTATCCACATTGAAATATGTATTTAAAAAGGGTCTATCAGGGAGGGAGAATCAAGATGGCGGCATAGGTAAACACCTATTGTGCTGCCCTGCGCAACAATTCAAAAACTACAACATAACAACAAAACAAACATCATCCAGAATCACCGGACAGCTGGCTGAGTGAAAACTCCACAAATAAAAGTAAAGGTGGGACACTGAGACTCAGAAGAGTGACGGAGAGCAGCCTTGAAGATACGCGCGGAATCAGAGATTAGGAGCCGTGGCCGCGTGCTCAGGCTGTAGGGCTGTCAGCAGCAATCCCGGCTGGATTTCTCCGACAGGGTGGGCAGAGATGTCCCACTGCACAGATTCCCCAGTGCCAGGTGAGGTCTGAGGTCCGGGGTACGCACCCTAAAAGCCAGGTGCGGCAGAAGTCTCCTAGTCTGAGGAGAATCCAGGTTACTTAGAAAAGCAGTTTGCGTGCGTAAAGTGTGTGACATCACAGACACGCTACTTGCTCCCTGGCGACTTGCCCCCTGATCCCGGTGACCACCAGACTGCTTTTTTTTACAACCCTGGACTAGATTTTGGGTGTGCAGACTCATTTGGGGAGAGGCAGAGTTGTCTGGCAAGGGGTAGAGACTAGTGACTTTCTCTTGGAGGTGCCTACAATCATTACCACCCAACAGACAGAGACCTGCACACCACATAGGACATAGCTGATGCTGACGCTGCCTGCTCAGCTCAGAAACTCCGCCCATCCAACCTGAACACAGTCTCCCTTCACAGCCAATTGGCTTGGAGGTCAAACCCTCCTAGGGCTAACAACAACAAGCTGGGCTTAAATTCAAAAATACTGTACAACCCATAAAGGACTGCAGTAAGAGTACCCACCTCAGGTAACTGAGGAGGCTGAGCCATTGTCCCTTAGAACACATCTACCACATAAAACAGCCACCATGCAGAGACATTGAAAGAAATCAGGTGTGAAAGAAATGGAGGAAAAAAGATGACTAGACATAGAGTGCAAAACCACGATTATAAGGCTTTTCAAGAAGCTCCTAGAAAAGGCCGATGAACTTAATGAGAACTACGAGGAAATGAACAAGACCAATGAGGAAATAAACAAGACTTATGAGGAAATGAATGAGACCCTCACAGATATGAAAAAGGACCAACTAGAAATCAAGCATACACTGACTGAAATAAAAAATATTACACAAAGTCCTAAAAGCAGTCCAGAGGGCCACAAGAACCAAGTCAAAGATTTGAAATACAAAGAAGCAAAATCCACTTGGCTGGAAAAGCAAGAAACAAAAAGAATCCAGACAATTGAAGACAGTGTAAGGGGCCTCTGGGACAATCTCAAGCATGCCAACATCTGAATTATGGGGTTGCAGAAAAAGAGAGAGAGCAAGGTAATGAAAACCTACTTGAAGAAATAGCAACTGAAAACTTCCCCCACCTGGTGAAAGAAAGTGACTTAAAAGCTCAAGAAGTACACAGAACCCCAAAATATAGGAATCTAAAGAGGACCACACCAAGACACATCATAATTAAAATGCCAAGAGCAAAAGACAAAGAGAGAATATTAAAAGCAGCAAGAGAAAAACAGTTAGTTACCTATAAGGGAGCACCTATACTATTGTCAGTGGATTTCTCAACAGAAACGATGCAGGCCAGACGGGAGTGGCAAAAAATATTCAAAGTGATGAATAGCAAGAATCTACAATCAAGATTACTCTATTCAGCAAAGCTATCATTCAGAATTGAATGTCAGATAAAGTGCTTCGCAGATAAGAAAAACCTAAAGGAGTTCATCATCACCAAACCAATATTATATGAAATGCTGAAAGATATTTTTTAAGAAGAGGAAGAAGAAAAAGGTAAAAATATACATTATGAACAACAAATACACATCTATCAACAAATGAATATAAAAATCAAGTGAATTAACAATCTGATGAACAGGATAAACTGGTGAATATAACAGAATCACGGACATAGAGAGGGAATGGACTGACAATTCTTGGGGAGAAAAGGGGTCTGGGAAGTATAGCAAGAGACTGGACAAAAATCTTGCAACAATGGGAGAGGACAGTGGGGAGGGGGGTGAGGGTGAAGGGTGGGATGGGTACAGGGTGGAGGGGAGATATAGGGGGATAGAAAAGGGGGAACAATGTAATTAATAAACTGAACAATAAAGATTTTTTTTAAAGTACAATAAAAAAATGGTCTGTCAGTCATAGGTTTCAACATACAGAAAAGGTGAGTGAAGTAGCCAAATCAGTGGGTCAAGAGGATGGAAGTCCCTAGTTGGGGTTTCTGGTCATCATTTTCACTGTCACAACTACATCCAGTTAAGTGTTTGCAAGTCAAAACCAGGCATTCCAACATGAGACCACCTTACAGACCACTTCCAATGGGGAATTATATCACTATGAACTGTTGCCTGCCCAAGAACCAAAAGCTACCTAAGACCTGTCAATAAAAATAAATAACAAAGACTCAATGCAGAGGGAGACAGTACAATGACCTCATCAGACATAGGTTCCTTTCTTCACATTCATTTCATCTTTCCTTTTGTTTACTAAACCTAGAGAAAGGAGAAAAAGAAGAAGTGCAGTTAACACACAATTTGGCTATATGCTATCACATTTATTCTTGGTTTGTTCTTCCTTGATTTCAGGACAAATCTATTTACTGTGGAGAAAATTTAAGGATTCTCACTTTCAGATATAATAGTCAAATCCAAGGCATTCATTGCTCATTATACAAAAGAAAAGAATTGCCAAATAGTAGTATTCTATTTTTACTTAGATGTATATTTTTAAATGCCTGGAAGAATATATGCAAAAAATAAATATATCTGGTGTATTACAGGTATTTTTATTGATTTTATTTTATTGCTAACTCATCTTTCTAAATTTTCTATAATATACTTGAACACATTCATAAAAATTTAAAACAGATATACTGAATTTAGTCTATTTGACAGGCGTTTTTAAGTTAACAATAGACTTATGCAGAGTATCTTGAATGATGGTTTGTTTGTTTTTTTTACTAAAAGAACATGCCATCAAGTTGTCTCAACAGCTGGACTTCCATCACTCTGGGTTCAGTGTTTAAGGCTGGGATGGAGAGCAGGATTCACTGAGAATCAGTTTACTTAAACCAGGGAGTGGGGAACATCTGGCTGGCAGGCAGTATAAGGCTCACAAAATGATTTAGTCTGGTCCTGCTGAGACATTAGGGGTGAGCTAACTAAATGTTTGACCAAATATAGCAGGATACTTTTTAAAACTGATTTCAGATAGGAAGAGAGAGGGAGAGAGATATAGAAACATCAATGATGAGAGAGAATCATTGATCAGCTGCCTCCTGCATACCTCTTCCGGGGATTGAGCTCGCAACCTGGGCATGCCTTACAGGAAATTGAACCATGATTTCCTGGTTCATAGATCCACACTCAACCACCGACCCCCACCAGCCAGGCAGCAGACTAATTTTTAAGTTGATCATTTTGTATGGCTGCAAATTATGTTATAAACATCTAAATGTCCCTTGGCAGATAAAAGGTTCCCCACCTGTGATTAAACTGTAAAATCCCCAGGGAGATGCAGCCTAGCAGAACGATTGATGTTATGACTCAGAATTTGCCATAGGTCTATCGTTTTTGAACAGTAGTGAAATCCTTTTCAGATTGTGTTCAGCCTTGAAAGTTGCTCTTTTCTGGCCAGTGAAGGGGGAGAAACCAAAACCTTTCATATATTGCAAAGTTCAGAGAGACTGGAAGCTCAGAGATGAAGATTAAAATTTTATTGCAATTAATATAAAAAATCCTGGTATTTAGGACATGACCAGTTTTAAACAGACTGATATCAGAGTGAAATATAAGAGGTCTAGCAAAAGATAGAGAATCCGGTTGGCAATCCCTAAGAAACAAAGGGATATTTTACTGTTTCTTAGTAGGGAGAGATTAGTTAACATCAGAACCACACTGTATATTTTCTGATGAATAGGTTCTCAGAAAGGGCTTAGATTCTATACAAACTGAAAAGTCAGGGATGCCTGGGAGGCAGATGGGCAAACTGCAAGCAGCTGTTTTCATGGATACCTCTTGGCATGGAAAATTGACTGAGCATTTTAAGGGTGACCACTGAAACCTGGATCTAAAATCCTTAAGATTAAAAACACACATTCCCTCGTCCCACCCTCCTCTCATCTGACTAAGCAGTGTATGGGATGGGCAAAGATCCCTCCAAGCAGAAGCAGGACAGTAGTGATTGTAACAGTGGAAATTGTAACATCTCTTATTATTCTTTCTATGAATTAATATATAGCTTGTAGACAAATAGCATGTTTGTATAAGAATCTTAGGAACTACAGAAGATACAGACTCCAACCATCAATCATCCAGTTGCTGGATGATTTGCTGACCTTCAAACCTAGAACCAGTTTGTTTTTAATCTTAAGGATTTTAGAGCCAGGTTTCAGTGCTCATCCTTAAAATGCCCAGTCAATTTTCCAGGATGTTACACACTAGACCATCACTTGACCAGATTCGAGGTCCTTATTGGAATAAACTGAGCTGGACTGGCTGTAGAAAACTTCTCAACCCCCTGCCCTTGACTTCTTTGTTTTGTTTTGCCTCTCCCTCCTTATAAATCCTCTGCCTATACTGAGATGCTGAGAATGGACTTTGTGATAAGAGTCCCCCATCTTCTCAGGTTACCTACCGGCACTTGAATAAAACCTCTTTCTTTTTCACCAGCATCCATCTCATGAGTCTAGTTTCTATGGCAGAACTTGGGTTCTGATTAGAGAGCTTCCTCAGGCAGAGATTAATAGCTGATGCCAGTTTGGTTGCCAGACCCACCCTATCTGGACCAGTACCATAAGTCACAAGGAGAGAAGGGTTTGTAACAAAGAGAAAATGATCATAACAATAAATAATAAGAAAACAAATCTAAGAGCCCAATACAGCACAGTTGTGAAACTTAAAAGTACACTTCAAAGGGATATGTCTTCCCTTTCACGTCAGAAAAAGAAGTTTGGTGTGGAAAGGAGAGAAAATGATGACACATTGAAGATCAAGGGAGAATTTGTGATGAAGCAGGCAGCCAAGGAAAATGAGGTTCTATAGGGGGCTTCTGTGACGAGGAGTGGAGGGACTCCTCCCTCTGATGAGCAGTGCGGTGGCCGTCCTCTTTCTCTGTCACTTGTGTGACATTCTGTAAGTCATCCTTAGAACTAAAGATGGGCTTAGGGAAGAATGGAGATCCTAATACTGTATCTAGGGACAAACTAGGAGGTTACTGTCTTATCTCTCTTAGAAAAACTGAGATGTGGTGTGGCCTGGGCAAATACCTTCTAAACTAATGCCTTTGATTATTCTTAAATGACATATTCTGTCAACACTCATAAGTTATATAATAAGATAACTCCTTTGTGTACTATTAGATATCTTAGCTAGCTATATCCCACTGAAAATTTCTGTGGGCTTTCTAGTACCTACTTTCATACAAGCGTGTTGGGAAGATAAAATAGTATCAACTTTAGGAAAACAATTTAACAATATACAACTCATGAATAGTAAAGGTACTTTTATTCTTTGTCCAGTAACTCCGTTTTTTTTGAAACAGCCTAAAGAAATGGCACTAAATGTAAAGTCCTATGCACAAAGATGTTTATAAAAGCAAAAACTTCTATTATTCTAAATGCTCAAAAATTAGAGATTGGTTAAGTAAATTATAAAAATTCACACTATGAATATAATGGAACTATTAAAATTATGGTTATAAAGCATCTTTTATGTCATTGAGGTATGTTTATTATATCATTTAAGAGGAAAAAAGCAAGCTAACAAACTTTAATATGCAATATAAACTCAGTGATATAAAGTAATATGCATTATACATAAAAATAGAAAACAGGTTGAAAATTATCTGAGTGATAAGATTATATTTAATTTTTACTTATTTTCCTTTCCCTCCTTCAGATTTTATTTTCCAAGTTTCTACATAAGCAAGTAATTAATTTATAATTTAAATAAAATAAATGTATACATATATGTGCTCACAAGTATTGTTATGTACACAACTGCATGCACAAGTATATTTAGTGCTTTGACAAGAAAGCAGCTCACCTTGTACAATAGCTGTCTCATGTGTTATAAGCTCAATACTCCTGTTTTTTCTCTTATAGTTTGAATAATAGTTATAGATCTATTTGCTCTATTCTTTTATCTCCCCATAAAAAACACACAAATACATACACACCATATATACCACGTATAATACACACACACACACACAGGACTGGGACCTGAGATCAAGTAAAATAAGTAAAATAAAGCATGCAAACTTTTCTCTCTAAATGGTTTCTCTCTCTTTCTCTCTTCTTCCCCCCACTTTTTTTTTACTTTGCTCCTGGCTATCATTCCTCCCTGGGTGATGCCTATGAAGTGTGGAAAGAAGGAGAAAGACAGGCATAGGGGAAGGGACAGCAAGGCAAGCAGATTTCCTTGGCAGGATCAGAGGAGAGTTCATGTCAGCAAGCAATAAGCCAAAATACTGCTGAGATGGGGTCCAGGATGTGCTGGAGAAGGGCCTGGGAGGCAGAGAGCTTGGATTAGATGAGACAGGCCATGTGGAGTCCCAACAGGCTCCCCGGCAGGAAGCACCAACATTCCAGAGAAAACTAACCACAAGGAAGGCCCAGGGCCAAGGTGCAGGCCTACCTTGTGAGCCTGTCTTCAACTCTGAGTTCCAGGAAGCACAGGGTTGGCATGAGTTGTTCTTTTTCTGTGGGTCAAGGGGGCTATTTCCTCTGCCTTTCCAATATACAGGCTTTGTGTGAACGAGAGGTCACAGACTCAAATGCCTCAGAATTAGACTGCTATGTAAGTGAGGCAGGCTAAGTGTGATGAAATGCGGAGTGACAGGGACTGCATCCTACGGTGGGAGGTTTGCTCTCTGAAGTGTCCAATGTACTTACCTGCCAGCACGGTGCTCGGTGGGTATGAGGCCAACGTTGCAAGTCTTCCAGCTTTTCAAGGGAAAGTGTACATCCAGATGGACTTGGAGATATGTGTGCATATTTAATGTGTGTAAGTGATCTCAACTTTTTAAATGTTCACTCATTTTTTTAAGGAGTGTCTACTGGCTGAATTTAACATATGGGTAACTGGTTGGGATTCTCTGAAATAAAATTGTATGAGGCTTATTCCTCTTCTTCTCTTATAACTGGTAAGAAACATGGCATCTCCTGTGTTTTTTGTTTATTTTTCAGAGAGAAGGTAGGGGAGAGAGAGAAGGAGAGATTTGTTGTTTCATTTGTTTAAGTATTCATTTGTTGTTTCTTGTATGTGCTCTGATTAGGGACAGAACCTGCAACTTAGTGTATCAGCTGAGCTACCTGGCCAGGGCCAAACATGCTACCTCTTGTAAAGAGACTACATACATACCATAAGGGATACCTGAAAAATACTAAGTTGTTCTTTGCCTTCTAAGAGCTTAAAATATTGCTGAGGCAGAAGATGTTCACTCAGGAAAGGGAGGTAATAATGCGATGCAGAATTCTGAGGTCAAGCTCTGAATGGATCAGCTCAGATGTACCTAAGTCACCTTAAAAATCCAACTGTAGTAAAACTGGTGGTGGGAAAGTATCCACAGGATTGTTCACTTTTATATTTCTAGCACTTGGCACATAGAAAATGATATTCAACCAATATTTATTTTTAAAAAGGGATAAAATTCATGACTCATAGAAGGGTGAAAATCTACCTTTGAGCTTAGAGAAATGGAGAAAAAGAAAACAAATATTTTCACTGTTGATGACAATATCCAACGAAGAGTCGCTAAATTTGGAGGTGAGAGCATTTGGACAATAGAATCCCCATTCTTGCTAGGGAGCAGGGAGGCGTGATCAGTTCTCACTGTATCACACCAAATAATACACAGGACTATTTTCTTTCTTTAATGAAATGTCTAGTCTAACTTCTAATGATCAATTAAGCTTCCCTGATATCTTAATGCATGGATAGGGGACCTGTGCATTTCACTCATATGAGTGGCCTGTGTCTTTTTATAATGAACATTCTGATTTACATATGAGTGTTTGGAAAGTTTGGTTAACAATACAGTCTCCTGGGGCACATGTCACTCTGTCTTGGTGACTGCAACTGACCTTCCTTGCTGGTGCCTCTAATTACTCATCCTTCTATCCCTGGAACTGGCATCATGGAATAAGGGCCTAACTGAGCTAAACAGAGAGAACACACAATTGTAGATTTAAAAGGGGGCAATCATTTTGTTTTAAGGAGTCCAGGGAAGGCTCTGAACAGAAGAGAATCCAGGGATGGGTCTTAAAAACATGAATCTGTTTTGGAACTGTAGAGAAGTTGAGGGAAAGATGATATAGAAGGTGGTGATAAAACTTACTTGGTTTATCAGAAAGTCTGTTTTGGAGGAGTAGTGAGAAAGTTGGATAGGTCAGCCCCAAAGCCAAGCTGAAGGATAGGTTATATTTGATATTTATAATTGACTTTATCCAACAGACTTAATGGGGAGAAATTAAAGTTCTGACAAAATGAATGACAAGGTAAAATTGGTGTTTTACTTATATTTTGATATGAATAAAAAAAGGCTTCATTGCATTCTCATTATTGTCCAGAATTAATGAATCAACTCTAAAGGTCTTTTTAATATATATATTATTGATTTCAGAGAGGAAGGGAGAGGGAGAGATCAATGATGAAAGAGAATCAATGATCAGCTGCCTCCTGCATACCCCCTGCTGGGAATCAATTCCAGGAATGGAACTGTAACATCCTTGCTCATAGACCAACGCTCAACCACTGACGCTCCCCTTTATGGGATTCAAACAGGGGTGTTTGGATGGAGCAAAAGCTTAAGGTTCTGTTGCAGTCATGGATCAGGTTTCCAACACAACCATTTACCAGTCCTTGGAAACACCCTATTTTTTGACAAAGCAATGAAATCAAAGTTGCAACCACATGGCTCCCAAAAAAAGTTAAAAGGAAAAGAAAAGTTCTCAAAATTCCAATGCATGCCACGGATGAAAGCATTAAGGCTTTGGCTAAAGAATAGGGGATCCTTCTTTCTTAATTTCTTTCTTTTTCAAAGATTTTTTAATTGATTTTTAGAGAGAGAGTAAGGGAGAGAAATACCAATGTGAGATCAAAACATCAAGTGGCTACCTCTTGCACACTCCCCACCAGGGATCAAACCCATAACCCGAGCATGTGTGACTGGGAATTGAACTGAGCCACAAGAGCCAAGACTTCTTTCTGAGAGGCCTTTGCCCACTGCAGTTTCCACAACTAGCTCACTTCTAGCTCTGGGGAAACTGAGGCACTTCTGCTCAAGCCCAGAGCTCCCTAGAATAGTGCAAAATCAACTGGGCAAGATTGTAGACCTGCAGAATGAAAACTTAGCATAGCTGTGACCCAATGTAATAACAGCATTTGTAATCATACTTTTAATTAACATCATTTTGCATTGTTATGTGCTGAAGTTGGCTTTTTCTAATTTGAGCAGAGGTGCTAGGTGGGTTATATGTGTTGAATCTCCCAACAGTCTGATGAGGTTAGAAACTATTATTACCCTCATTTACAGATGAGAAAATTGACATCTAAGGAAACTTTGCATCTTGCCCTAGCTAGTAAGTGATAAAGCCAGGATTGCATTCCAGGAAGTATGACTTCAGAACCAACCCACTGAATACTTCAGTCTCATTTGTTCTGCCTCAGTACTTTGGGAAAGTTGTTAAACGTGTGGGATTTGTGTACAAGTGTCTAGTTTTGGTTTTATTTTCCTTCTCTAAAATATGAGAAACTGTCAGAGGAGTCAATCAAGGTTTACAGAGGCCTGAACTAGAGGCCAGGTTTATCCTGCCCCTCTTTGCAATATCGGAAAGCAAACGACTCGCCTTAACAGTGTCAGGAAAATCTGACATTACTGCTCTCTGTTTCACAGGAGAAGGGATTATATCCTCGAAGCCTTAGCTATAAATATCAGAGTTAATGAGGGAGGACTCCCAGAGACCTAAATGAATCCATTTTATGGGTCTGTCATACATCAGGTTAATATGATTCTGACAAATAATTATATTGAAAACTGGACAGGGACCAAGTATCGTTATTCCTTCTGAATATTACAACAGCCTTCTGGCCAATTACGGGTGATGGCACCAACACTGAAGTACTGAGCAAAACTCTAACAATTTGTGGCATTTAGACAAAGGCGCTCACAGCGCTGCACCCAACCAGTTTGGGCGAAGGGATTGTCATTGTCTGATTCCTTAATGAGCAGAGCAGCCCCACATAGATTACAGCACAGTGAGATCTGGCGTGCATGCAGCAGGACTGCATAGAAGCAGAATGGAATACTAATGCAGCTCCTCTTCCTTTTTAACATCGACTACCAGGGTTTTCACATGGAAGGATATATACGGTGGGTGAGCCCTGGAAATGGGTTCTCGGTTTAAATATGTCAAACTGCAATGGCAGCTTCTTGTTTGGCTAGAAGGATGGCTAATTGTCTCAGTTAGTTAGAGTGGCCTCTGAGGGTAAAGGGCTTCTTACTAAAGAAGTGGGGAGTGGCGGGGGAGAGAAAGACACTGTGTGGCTCTGACATTTGCCCTCCTCTAATTGGGTTGCCCTGAAGTCCTGGAGCTGAGTTCCAGGCTAGAGGGCTGGGACTCCCGGGAAGACTGACCCCAGGGAAGACAGATAAGGTCCTGGGCCTTTCCTCAGCTGCAGGCATTTCCTTCTGTCGCTGCACCTGGCCATCATTGCTGGTGGTGTTGACAAACTGAGGTGTAGCACTTGCTCTGCTCAACAGCCTTTTTCTGGAGGAAGGGGCTTTTTCTAATTTGAACAGAGGTGCTGGGTGGGTGAGCAGTGACCCTCAGCACACTCAACATGGCTAAGGCCCCCCTACCTGGGCTGGTAGAACAACTAAGGGATGGCTTTACTTTGTCTCTCTGCTGTTCCCAACCAACTGCCATTTGCCCTCCATATTCTTCTTCCTTGTCATGTTCAGCCAGCTTTCATGTGGCCTAAAGAGAGTGAGACACAAAAACACAAGCAAAAGTAACTCATAGATACAGAGAACAGTTTGGTGATTGCCAGAGGCAGGGATTGGGGGTGGGCAGGGGAAGTGAGGGAAATGAATGAAAGTTGTCATAAGGTGAATAAGCTCTGGGCTATTATGTACAGCCTGGTGACTATGGTTAACAATACTGCAGTGTATGTATATTTGGAAGTTGCTAAGAGACCTTAGAAGTTCTCATTATAAGAAAAAAAATTGGAAACTGTATGTGGTGATAAAGTTAAATGCACTTTAATGGTGACTATTTTGCAGTATAGACCTATATCAAGCCATTATGTTGCACACACCAAAATTAATATAATGTTATATGTCATTTACATGTCAATAAAAATTTACAAATTAATTAATTAACTAGTTAATTAATTTTAAAGAAAGGGAATGAGAGATGAGATGTAGTTACAGCCACACTGAGAACAAAACCCCACTTGGCGGTGACTCTACTGGCACTATTTCTTTTCACCAATAAGAACCTTTCTTCAAAAAGAGATAGAGGAAGATGTAAACAGATGGAAGAACATACCATGTTCATGGATTGGGAGAATCAACATAATTAAAATGTCCATACTACCCAAAGCAATCTATAAATTTAATGCACTCCCCATTAAAATACCAATAGCATACTTCACAGACCTAGAAAGAACTCTCCAAAAGTTCATCTGGAATAAAAGAAGGCCCCGGATAGCCACAGCAATCCTGAGAAAGAAGCACAAAGTCGGTGGGATTTCAATACCAGATTTCAAGCTGTATTACAAAGCTACTATTCTCAAAACAGCCTGGTACTGGCACAAGAACAGACGTATAGATCAATGGAATAGAATAGAGAATCCAGATATCAACCCAAACCACTATGCTCAATTAATATTTGACAAAGGAGGTATGAACATAAAATGGGGTCAAGATAGTCTCTTCAATAAATGGTGTTGGGAAAATTGGATAGCTACATGCAAAAAAATGAAACTAGTCCACCAACTGACACCATACACAAAAATAAACTCAAAATGGATACAGGACTTAAACGTAAGATAGGAAACCATAAAAATATTAGAGGAATCTACAGGAAGAAAAATCTCAGACATATGCCAAAAGAACTTCTTCAATGATAATGCTCCTAGGGCAATGGAAGCTAAAGACAGAATAAACAAATGGGACTACATCAAAATCAAAAGCTTTTGCACAGCTAAAGAAACCATCAACAAAACAAGAAGAAAACCCACTGTATGGGAGAACATATTTGCAAATGTTATCAGTGATAAAGGTTTAATCTCAAGCATCTACAGGCAACTCACACAACTCAATAAAAGGAAGACAAATGATCCAATAAAAAAATGGGCAACAGACCTAAATAGAACCTTTTCTAAAGAAGACAAAAGGAAGACCCAGAGACATATGAAAACTTGCTCAAAGTCACTAATTATCTGAGAGATGCAAATCAAAACGACTATGCGGTACCATCTCACACCTGTCAGAATGGCTTACATCAACAAATCAACAAATGACAAGTGCTGGCGAGGATGCGGAGAAAAAGGAACTCTACTGCACTGTTGGTGGGATTGTAGACTAGTGCAGCCACTGTGGAGAACAATATGGAGTTTCCTCAAAAAACTAAAAATGGAGCTCCCATTCGACCCAGTCAGTGATCCCACTTCTAGGAATATACCCCAAGAAACTAGAAAGGCGAATTAGAAAGGATATATGTACCCCTATGTTCATAGCAGCACAATTTATCATAGCTAAGATTTGGAAACAGCCTAAGTGCCCATCAGCAGATGAGTGGATTAAAAAACTGTGGTACATCTACACAAAGGAATACTACACTGCGGTAAAAAAGAAAGAGCTCCTACCATTTGTAACAACATGGATGGAATTAGAGAGCATTATGCTAAGTGAAATTAGCCAGGCAGAGAAAGACAAATATCACATGATCTCACTCATTTGAGGAATATAATGAATGACATAGACTGATGAACAAGAATGGATCCAGAGACTGAGAAAAGTCCATCAAAATGTTAAACCTCAGGGTAAGTGGCAGGTGGTAGGAGTAAGTGAGAAAGTCAATATATTTGAGTGCTTGAACTAAGGTAACTGATTTGTGTTTTTACATCCCCGACAAAGTTTATATAAAGTTATTAAAAAAATTGGCAGCTAGTTTGAGATTGAATTAACATGGCCTAGAGCTTGTCATCTCTTATGGACACCAGTCCTTAGGCTAGGCCCTCCTTAACCTCCCGTGACACCACAATACCCTTACATGATATTATTCTACAATGTCATTATAATATTTGATATTTGACAACAGCATATTATACAATTATCCCAAATAAACTTACAAACTAATTCTTTGAATGTTGGGCAGCAACTTAAAAAAAGGATAGGAAAGGAATTAATCCCTTTCAGAAGGGATTAAGGCACTGGGAAGGCATCCGAGCATTCTATATTGGCCCCTCTGGCCCTTTTGCCAAGAGGGACCCTCTTCTTATTATCCAAATACACACAGCTGATGTGTGAACTTTCAGTTCAAGCTGTGGCTGAAGCCTCCGGGCAGCTGGCACCATGGATCTGTCTCTCGACCAATGGCGTGAGCTGGGCCCTCTCTGGAGAAGAAACCTGGGTCACCTGAGATATGTGATCAGTACCGGGACCCCGCCAGCAGGCGAGGGGACACCAAGGCAGGTGCTGGACGTGGAGGCCACAGGGGCATAGACTACAAAGGAGACAGGACTGAACCTCACATCACCCTGTTTGGCCCCAGAGGATGGCTGGTTAGCCAGAGACGGGTAAGATTCCTCAGGGAAGGAACAACCTAAGACAGGCGCAGTCGCAGAGGTGCCAACAGGAGAGAACTAAAAGATCAACAGAGGTGGGGCACAGACCCTCATCCACAAACCTTGCAGGGGCTTGAATTCTCACCCCTCTTGAGGAAGTTCTCCTACCCCCACGGCTGCTACGCCTCCCACGCACAACTCACACCGGGACCCAGGTGGCAGACAGAGACTCGGCCAGCAATAGCTGCCCTATATCTAAATTCAGTCTATTACCAGGAATGCTGAGGACCTACTCAAAAATGCAAATATTCCTTTCCACAAGTATTTACTGGGTAAACTAAGATTTTTGCTTGAGTATTAAAATTGACAGTAAAATAGTAGTCAAGTTTTCAGATTAATTTAAATTGGCCAAGTGAAATAAGTGAATACTCAAGAAAATCTAACTGTACTGGACAAAAAGCTTTTCCTAAAAAATTAACTAAAATATCTATTAGTAGTTCATCTCACTGTAAAATTGCCTAACATCCAAAGAACCTAAAGCAGTCATATTTGTGTGCAAAAATTAAAATTTAAAATTACCAATACTGCAAGATAAAATTTCCAAAAGCCCCTATTAACCAAAAAAAAAAGGGTCGGCGGACAGTGGGGTAATATCATGTAAGGAAAAATATCCTATAAGTAAAATACATGTAGAAAATTCTTACTCCAGAAAAGAAAATTCCATTTGTAAAACCAACTGCAGGACACCCATGAAAAAACACACATGGTGTCAAAATAAGCCAAAGGAAAATCATTTAGGCAAAAATAAAAAGAATCCCAAGTCTATTTTGCAGAGAGGATCCCTTTGTTAACTTTTGGTCGAGAATGTGTTTGTGTGTTTTCAGAGGACAACTCCAAGACCATGTGGGTTCCTGCAACAGTGAGAAACTGATGGGTCTGTTCCAGCCACGAGGATGGTCCAGAGATGGCGGACACTGACGACACCTTGCCATGCTAGCAGTCGGCAGCTGTGCGTAGCTGCAGGCGGCCCAGGACCATACCAGAGAGGATGGATCTTGCATTGCCACTATGTGTCCACCATCTGGATACCATTGCTGACATGTACACATGAAGAACTATTTGACATTGAAACTGGGACTCAGAACAGTTGGACATTGAAACTGACACTCAAACTTTTTTTTGCTCTTATACGTTTGTTTTCAGTATGCAGATGCAAGATATTTTTGAAGAAAAGAAACAGGGGGAAGTGATTGATATAGAGGCAGGGTGGCCTCGAACAGGCTGTCAAGCTACAGGGCGAAGGCTGGAGTGGATGGGTGGCAGATGCTGGGGGAGATCAACTGAAGGACTTGTATGCATGCATATGAGCATAACCAATGAATGAAAGACACTGGGGCGGGGAGGGCTGCAGGTGGGGACATGTGCTGGGGGGTAAGGGAGGCTGGAGGGAGGATATTAGGGGGGAGGAAAACATATGTACTACTATTAAATATAAGTTATATTGTAAATAAAATTTAAAAAATAAAAATAAAAATAAAATTAAAAAAAAAGAACCTTTCCTCACTGATGCCCCTTCCCCCTTGCAGCTCTCTCCTCTTCAGGAGCTTTTCAGCCATGAACTACCAGGGAAGCATTTCTTCAAATGCTCACACCAAAGCCCTTTTCTCACACTCAGCTCAGCCTGAACTTTGTACAAACTGAAACTCAGGCCAATTACTTTAGCAAGAAATTAACGGAGAAACTGTCTCTCACCAATGAATCATAACTAAAAGTAGAGACTGCAGCATGGTGTTTTTCTTCATAACTTCCTCTAAAGCCCTTCCGTGTTAAATTGTTTAGCTAAATTCTCATTAAGATAACTGTGCTGACTTCCAGAAAAATGCATGCTATAATATTGCCTTGAGGAAAAATCTCCGTTTTTGAGGACAGCTGCTCCTTCCTGTCATCCAAAAAGTTCTGATGTGGGATCCTCTCCAGACCATGAGCACTGGCCCAGGAACTCTCCGCCAGGCCCCCTCAGCCCTGTGTGGCTCACCCTCCCTTCTGCCACCACTCAGTCTGAGCAGAAAGCCTCTGGTTTGGGTTGAGCATCAGAAAACAGAGAATAGCCTAAATCTGTGAGCCCTACAGACCTCAAACCCAGTATTTGAATAGGTCTTCCTTTTTTTTTTTTCCTTACACAATCTCTAGAAAAGATTACACCATGTATTTTTCTAAAGAGCAGATACACAGCACAAGATAAAATCATCTCTTTTGCCAGCTAAGCTTCTCACTGGGTTCCCCAGCCAACTTTCTGCAGCTCATAAAATAAAGATAATTCCCATCATTCCCTAGCTCCAGCTCCATCATTACTTGGCTCAGGACAAATGGGCAGGTGGTGATGCCCAACAGGGCTTGGATGAGCTCTTTTTTCCTTCCTGGACAGAAGGAGGAGGATTAACCAAGAATCTTTTCTGTTAGTGAATGACAGGGCAGACAACTGGGGGAGGTTCGTGTAAGTTTCACCCAGGAGAAAAGTATGTGGGTGATTATTTGAACAGTCTTGCTGTCACCACAGAGACAAGTGTGGAACAAGTGTGCCCCCGCCACACACACACACACACACAAACACACACACCATCTCTCGCATAGTCCAGACTGGCTTTGTTAGTAAAGGTGGGCAATCATGTGGTAGTGGGGGATGAATGAAATGCTGGTTCCTGATCAGAAATATGAAGTCCTACTGCAAAGCATTCTTTTGAGCTGTGTTTCCTTTTAAATATGGGAACGTTGGAAACTTCAATGAAGTAGCCTTAGGAAAGGGAAAACATGTAAACATATGTTGATCTTTTGGTAAAGTTAATAGAGGTTATGTGCCCCTCCCCCCCCCGCCTTGCTTAGTCCTTGGTGAGCACTTAGAGTTGCTGAAAGGTATAGAATATTTTAGATGGGGAGGGGAAGCCAGGTTGCAATCAGAAAGTGAATAAGCATACACTCTAGCTGTCATGGCTCTGTGTAGCTAAGAAGTAGTTATTAAGCAGTCCTGCCTGAGGCCTACCAGTTTCTTTGACATCTATAGGCCCTGAGACAGGTCTAGAAGCTGGAAGACATTGCAGAAGTTGGCTCTGCAGTCCACGTCAAATGTTCAGGGGGAGTGTTAGTTGTGCAGGTTAGTGTTGCTATCAGAAATTAGTGTCTCCCCTCAGTCAGATTCAGAATTTTTTATCTCTAATATTAATGATTTCCAATGGCTCTTTCTATCTGGAACATGTTTGACCCAATTATTACCTCTTAGAAGACCTTGATTAGTGAGGAGAAAGTTCATATCTCATTATGAACTTGGACTTGAATTGCCAAAATCTGTCCTGACTATCCTCAAAGTCCTTAGTCCCACTGTTTTCTGGGGAAAAGATGGAATCTATTCCAAGCCTAGATAATCCTTCTAAGCGGAGAATGGATTTCCTTAGAAGAATCTACTATAAAATTGATGTCAAAATTTGTGAAGGGTTTAACTTTTATTTTACTTGTAAGCTAACAAGTTAGCCACAGTTTTACTTATGTGTATCACAATATATGTAGTTTTAATTCATATATATATATATGTATATATATGCATACATATATATGTATCTATAAACACATACACAAATATATATAAATTTATCATGTATATATACACATATATGTGAGGATATACAGACATACACACACACAGGAAAAAATGAGACCTGTGTCAGAGACAAAGACCACATAGAGTTCTCAGCAGAAGCAGTATGCTGGAACAGTATCCCCAACAAGTCTATGCAGTGAGGACCAAATGACGAAACTCGTGTAGAGGGTGCGTTAGTGGAGAGAACCGTCACAATCAGGAAATCCTTATCTTGCATTGGGCTGCTAGTAACCTGCATAACCTCCCCTCTGCAGAGAGAAAACTTTAACCTTAATCCTAAATTTAAGCTGGGTGTTTGTTTGTTTTTTTTGGGGGGGGGAGGGGGTTTGAGTGGAGTAGTGGAGGCCTTTATCTTTCCTACCTAGAAACATCTCTAGGGAGGGCTTGGATGAAAGTTACTAACTTTTACATCCTGGAATGTCTCCTTGTACAAACATTCTTAATTTGCCATAAATGTCAGCTCAGAGGACATAGAGAGCTCAGAAATATGAGTTATTTGCAGAGAACTGTCCCTCAACAAAAACATGTAGGTAACATAAAAATTCTTCTCTATCAGAAAAACTTCCTTTGGTTATACATAGAAGTTCAGAAACATTTTATGTCATTCTCTGACCATATATAGTAGCATTTGAGAGAATAGAAGGAAGAGCAAGAAAGGAAAGTGAGGCTAATATCCACACTTATCCCACTTGCATTGGCCACACGTGGGAAGCAGTATTTTATTAAGTGACACTGGAAGGTGTGCCAGGCTGTGACCATCACTTTCATGATGGTGGTCAGAGGAATGGCAATGAAGAACACATCAAGTAAAAGGATATCAGCTCATTGGACAGATGAATGGAAGGTATGAAATAACAGCTCATTGGACAGATCAGTGGAAGATATGAAATAAATTCCCTCTTCCTAAAAGGACACTAGAAAAATTGGGCTCCTGAACCAGGGGAATCTTATACTTGGAGTACAAGGGTGCCATTGGTTGCTGAGTTCTCCCCTTTGGCCTAGAGAGAGGTCAATCAAAGGAAGCCCAGACCCTGAGCATTGGCTTTTTACCCACCTTCTTCTGTACACAACTCTTTCACTGACAACTATCTGCCTGGATAAAAGGAAGGCAGGAGCCTTGTTTCTCTTTAAGGGGTGGGATCTCTACACCAAGAATATGTCATTCTTGTCAGTGCAGCTGAGCAGCTCATCAGTACCCACCCGCCTCACAATGGGCAGACCTTCTGCCTGATCCAAGAAAGGCCCTCAGATTTTCAAGCTTCAATTTAGTTTTCTAGTTTCTACCCAGTAGCACACCCATATCTTCCATTCCTCCCTCTACCCAAGTCAGTCCTTAATTATCTAAATCCCTATTGTAGGCGGTGAGGGTATTTGGGGTTCTAGACACAATTTCTGATGTGGGAGAAAGTATTTCCACCACCACCACCAAGCAATACTTGGGACACCAGCTGAGAGTCCTAAAATTCAATTCAATCTACATTGTCAACTTGGAGATTGTGTCAGATTCCACAGGTAAAGGGCTCAGTTCCATAGAACTGCCCTCCACTTCAGACAACAATAGTAAGTCCATTGACAATTTCATGCAACTCACCTAATAGTTCTTCCTGCCTAAGAAGGCAATGTGTGGTACTCACCAACTGCCCAAGTCAACTCATTCAATGTCTATGATTTCAATTACTGAGAACATGTGGATGACTTAGTTTGTATCTCCAACTCCAACTTCTCTCCTTAGCCTCTGGAAATCACTATTTGGATCAGACAAATGCACCTAAAATTTGATATGACCAAAGTAAAATTATCCTTCCCTTTCTCAGACCTGCTCATTCTGTATTCTCATGGCAATGGCTCCACTGTCTACCCAAATTCCCCAAAGTTTGCCTGGGTGACTTTTTGCTTGCTCTCTTCTTAATCCTCCACCACTAGTTTGTAGACACATGTTAATATCTCTCTCATGGCAATGAATCCATTTTGAACTTAACTCCACTGCTTTCTTCAAGGCCCTCCGAATTTCTTACCTGTATTCTAAAACAACTTCCTAATTGTTTTCTTTGTCTCCAATTTTCTCACATCTTTAAATTAAAGAAATATTCCTGAAACACAAATCTGGTTATTCTTTTTCTTCATGTGTCCCGTTGCCTTTATGATAAAGCCCGTAACTCTTAGGGCCTGCAAGACTTTGTATCTCACATTTCTCAGGGGAAGGTAAGACCTGGCAGTATCATCTCTCTGGAGCAGCAATTTTCAACTTTTTTCATCTCATGGCACACATAAGCTAATTACTAAAATTCTGTGGTATACCAAAAATATACTTTTTGTCATTCTGACAAAAAAAAGTGTAATTTTGATTGATTTATAAAAATAAATAATAATGGTAATTATCCACCCTTTTTGTTCCAAAGTTACTTTTTAAAAAATCAGGTGCCTATACTTGTATATAAGGGTTTCTGGTACCAAGAATTAACCAATAAGATACAACCTTATTATGTAATGTGACTAAAAGATGCAAACTATTATATGACCTACATATTTATGGCTCAAGACAGAACATTTACACTGAATGGCTATTGTTGTGTTGGATGTTGTCATTTTTTTATTTGACAGTACAGGGAAAAGAGGTCTGTGCCACTACCTAAATAGTTGGATATTGCATGTTTTAAAAATTCTTGTGACAAACCAGGTGAAACTTAATTGCTCTGGAGTCATTGGGGGATTGCTGAATGACCAGGATGTTACTGACGATTGGTTAGTGTACAAGGGACAGGTATGCTAAACAGCCTGAATGAGAGATGCAATTCTGTCCAGTGAATAACTGTCTTATCTGAGATCAACAGCTTTTGAGTGGAAATATGCTGATAGGCTCCCAAACACGTATTCAGTCTGATTTCTAGCTACTCATACTTTGTAACTTTGCTGTGGAACCAGCCTGAACTTTGCAGTTCCTGTGGCTACCTATTATCTTATACCTCCATCTTTACCTCTCCCTCTTCTGTACCAGCCCCACTCATCAGCTTCTTAAATTGCTATATCTTCCCTATTTATCCTTCTAGAACTCAGCTCAGATATTATAGCTCTTGGATTCCCTACTTACCCACCCTTCCCCAGGCTGGAGCTGGAGTCTGGCCTCCAAAGCATCTTGCACTTTCCTGTCTCCTCCTATTTACAGTGTCCTTTCATTTGTAGGTATCTCCCATTCCACTGTGAGATCTAAAGGACAAGATAGGATGGCCGGTTTCTGTATTTTTAGTAGCTTCTCAAAGAGGTTTTGAACTATAGTATATCTTCCATGTTTGCCAAGATGTTTGAAACCTGAAAATTAATGTATCTGCTTGGTAACAATTTAAACAGTATAAAAAGAGAGATTGTGTTGTAAGTTTAAATCTAGGATTAACTACTTAACTTCCCTGTGCCTCTACTTCCACACCTATAAAAAGAAAGTAGTAATAAAAGCACTTTTGCATAGTGATGAAATGCAAGTGCTCTAGAGGGTAAGCTCAAATTGCAGCTCTGTCACCTATTCCCTGTGTGACCTTGGACAAGTTACTTGACATTTCTGTGTATCTGTTTATATGCAAAGGTAAATTAAAGATAATAAAATATGTCCTATGGACTTTGGGATGATTAAATGAGATGACATACCTAGCAGTTAGCCCACTGCCTGACTTAGGGCAAGGAATTGATAAATGTTAATTAATTCACTAGAGGCCTGGTGCACAAAATTCTTGCATGGGAATGAGGGTTGGGGCCCCTCAGTCTGGCTTGCACACTCTTGCAATTCAGGACCACTGGCTCCTAACTACTGGCCTGCCTGCCTGATTGCCCCTAACCATTTGCCAGCCTGCCTGATCGCCCCTAACTACTCACCTGCATGCCTGATCACCTCTAACTGCCTTTGCCTGCCTGACTGATGGCCTCTAACCACTTGCCAGCCTGGCTGATCACTCCTAACCACTCAGCTGCCTACCTGATTGCCCCTAACCACATATCTGCCTGCCTGATCTCCCCTAACTGCCTCTGCCTGCCTGATCACCCCTAACTGCCTCTGTCTGCCTGCTTGATCACCCCTAACCATTCACCTGCATGCCTGATCACCCTTAACTATCTCTGTCTGCCTGCCTGATCACCCTTAACTGCTTTTTTGTCTGCCTGATAACCCTTAACCACTCATCTGCCTGTTTGATCACCCCTAACCACTCACCTGCCTGCCTGATCACCCCAACTACTTGCCTGCATGTCTGATCACCCCTAACTGCCTTTGCCTGCCTGCCTGATCACCCCTAACTGCCTCTGCCTCAGCCCCGCCACCCTGGCTTTGTGCAGAAGGATGTCTGGAATGATGTCCAAAAGGTTGTTCGGCTGTCCAGTCTAATTAGCATATTATATTTGTATTATTATAGATAGTAAGAATATTATAAAAGGGTATATGTTGAAGATACCAGCTTCCCTTATGAATGACAACTATTTTAAATACTTTCTTTGTATTACTGTGAAAATGCTATGTACATACAAAGTGATATATTTATGGGTCTTCAAAAACAAACAGAAGCAAATTATGTTTTTCTTACTTTTCCTCACTTAGCAATACGTTCAGAGACCTTTGCATAACAGATCATGTAGATCTAAACTCATTATTTTAATGGCATCATCTTATGGTAGCTTCATGATTTATTTACTAGTTTCAGAATTTTTTTTTGACCAGCTCCCTTCAGTATTGGTAATTATTTCCAGTTGTTTGCTGTTGCAATAAAGGTTCATTTTGATTAACTGCATTCATCACAGATACTTCTCTCTCCCTTCATAGAAGCCTCTCTAAGATCACCCAGCTTCTAGTTTCCAGGCTTCCTCAGTGGACTCCTACATTGTCCCATGAAGGAACAGAGATGCAAATGACCTGGGGCTGTCTTGGCTCTACCGTGACAACACCAGGTCAAGGCCTTTGCCCAGGATAGTCCTCCAGGCTCAGAAGCCATATAGTGTTTGAAATCCATACAGACCAAATTTTCATTAGTAAGTAGTTTAGATAATTCATTACTACTGTTAAACAATGATCAAAGAAGACAACTTAGGAGATACAAACACACTTTATTTAATACATCATGAAGTGAACAGTCTCCATTCAGAAAACTGCAAAGTGGGATAGAAGGCAGGAAGCATTTATAGGACAAAGAGTAAGGAAGAAGGAAGTCAGTATACAGCCCTGAGTTGACTTGGTGTTTTGGAATTTGCTGATTGGGTATAGTGAGTTTCTGGTCAAATGGTGCATTTATAGGGACATAAAAATTGTCTAAGTTTTGTTTTGCTAATGTGGCTCCATCTTGGACCTAGAAATGTATTTCAACACTGTACAGGGAAGAACGATGTGGAACTAGAAGCTCACAGCTGGCAGGTGGGAAACCTGCTCCTTCACCTTTTCAGAAGGGGGGAAATAATTCATAACTATCAGAAATCTGATAAAAATTTTAGGAGTACATAAAATCAGCTACATAAATTATAAAACATAAGTCATGGTTTTATTTGTTCTGTAACAATTTTAAAAATGGCTAGCCCAAACCGCTTTGGCTCAGTGGATAGAGCATCTGCCTGCGGACCGAAGGATCCCAGGTTTGATTCCAGCCAAGGGCATGTACCTTGGTTGCAGGCACATCCAGTAGAGGGTATGCAGAAGGCAGCTGATCAATATTTATTTCTCATTGATGTTTCTGGCTCTCTATCCCTGTCCCTTCCTCTCTGTAAAATATCAATAAAATTAATTTGGAAAAAAATAAAAATAAAAATAAAAAATGACTAATTTCCCATCCTAATAAAGAAAAATCACTACACTATCCAAGTGTTTGTTCCCGCTCCCTCCCTCCTCTGCAGCTATTATACTCACTTGTACCTGTGGATGGAATTCAGTACCAGGAAAGGAAGGGGCTGGTAGGAGTAGAGGAACCTAGGTGCAAGAGGCGGGAAAATGTCAGAGAGAAATGTCCCTGGTGTCCCAGTTTTGCCTGGAGCAGCTTCTACCTGGAGCTCTACAACAGAAACTATTCAGAAAGGAGGCCAAAGAGGAAAAGAAAAACTCTTTTGTGAAAGCTTCCCAGGATAGACATTTCTGAAAAGCTGATTGTGTTTCTTTGTGATCATGCAAGTACACAGTCACCCACGTCCAATCAGCACAAAGATGGAGATGATAAACCCAATTCACAAAAGTTTCTGGGATCCAGGCTGCTTTTCAGAGACAAAATGGCTTGAAATATACAGTTTCCCTCTGGAAAACTTGTTCATCATGGCTCCACTTTTTACTATCTATGGGAGAACAAAAGTTGGAAATCTGTGCCAAGTCTCGGCACTAGTCCTCTGGGAAGACCATACAGTGCCAGGGACTGTGGAGGGTCCATCCGGCCTTTGCCTGCTGGAGCAGTTCATCATCCTAAATATGTTTTTTAACCACATAAAAGTTCTCTGCTATTTTTTTCACCTTAATACTCTATTTCTACACAGTCAGGTAGACTGAGTAGAAAGCATAGCCCAGTGTTCGGCAAACTGCAGCTCACAAGCCACATGCAGCTCACGAGCTGCAGTTTGTTGCTATGTTGACTAATGAGTTTGCCGACCACTCGCCTAGCCTATTCATCAGTGTCTAGAAATGCCAGGGGTACTGCTTTAGCAAATCCTAGAATGAGGCAAAGCATCCACCCAGAAGGTTCTGCTTGGCAAGTATGCCAGGTGCTGCACGTGGGCTCCGCTCCTTGGGCTGCTGGGTCTGGATATCATGTTGGACTATGAGAACCTGAGCTTTCCCATGTGCCTCCCTACCCTGCAGTGAACCAGCATGGAACAGTGCAAAGAGTCTGGGCTTTAGACACAGTTTCTAGCAACGTTCCTTACTAGCTCGGTGGCTTCATTTCTTATAGTTGGCATCAGTACATGCTAGCTAGTGTTTTTAACATTTATCAGCGACCAAAGGCCGCAGCACTAAGGCACTATTGTTCTCTAGTTCCTTACAACTCATGGTACACCCACAGATTGTCTGCATCTTTATTAGCTGGGAGCTTATTAGCAATGCAGACTCAGGTCTCACCAAGAACCGGCATCTTCGCAAGATTTCCAAGAGCCCCACATGTAGTCACATTTGACATGCCCTACAGTCTAGTCAATCAACACTTCCTGCCTCCCTGAACGGGCCAGCCCACCACACTGCTTTATTCAGGAGGGAAAGCTCTCCTAGTGTTCTTGTGGTGAACTATTTTTCTAACCCAAAGATAGACACCTGGTCAAATCAAATATGAATTTACTTAATGGAAGCAACAAGACAGAATATTTGACATTGAGTTTGACCATCACCATGTTTAACTCCTATCTCATAACCATTTTGTTTTCCTCTTTATGAAGAGTGTAGAGTTATTTTAAGACAGTCTGCCTCCCTCTGGAGTGGAGGGGAGGCAGATGCTGGGGGAGATCAACCGAAGGACTTGTATGCATACACATGAGCATAACCAATGAATTAAAGACTCTGGGATGGGGAGGGGGGCAGGTGGGGACATGTGCTGCGGGGTAAGGGAGGCTGGGGGGAGGATATTGGGGGGGGAAGAAAACATATGCACTACTATTAAATATAAGTTATATTGTAAATAAAAATAAATAAATAAATAAATAAATACCAAAAAAAATAATTAAAAAAAAAAAAAAGCCAGTCCACCTCTCAAGTCTAGTCATGGATAAAGCTGTGTGATAGCTTTTAATAAACGTCTCTGACAAAACATTTCTTTTAACTAAAAGATTCCCTACCAGATACTTCATAGCTATCTGCCCACCCCCCACCCCACCTTGCTTCTGGGAGTCAGTTATTCTACTGAGGGGACCAGCCCTTGTGGCAGCTTGGTTTCCCCCTTCAGTGGATGTTACAGGTCCCACCTATCAGGAGTATCAATTACTAATGCAGATCTTTTCAATAGATGGAGTTACACATATGTTGATATATATATGATTTGATATGTATGCTATTTTGTTGTATTAACAGTAAGCTTCAAAAGTTCATATGTCAAATTTTCTGGAGGTGTTAACATCATAGATATTTTTATGTTTAAAATGTTGATTTTGTGCCAAAAAAAAGTGCATTTGCAGGAAGTTTTAATTCATTACTTTATTTTGAAGAAAAGTGCTACTAAAAGTTATGATATACTTTGGGAAGCTTATGATGCACATGCCCCATCTCAAGATACTTGTGAATGGCTGGTTTAAATGCTTTTAAAGTTATGATTTTGATGTGAAAGACAAAGAGCATTCAGGTCAACCAAAAAAGTTTGAAGATCAACAATTACAAGAGTTATTGGATGAAGATGCATGTCAGACTCAAAAACACTTGCAGAAAGATTAAACATTGCTCAGCAAACAATTTCTAATCATTTACAAGCAATGGGAAAGATTTTAAAGGAAAGAAAATGGGTGCCACATAAACTGAACGAAAGACAAATGGAAAACCAAAAAGTCACCAGTAAAATGCTGCTTCAAAGGCACGAAAGGAAGTCTTTTTTTTTTTTTTTCATCGAATTGTAACTGGTGATGAAAAGTGGATTTATTTTGAGAATCCCAAATGCACAAAATCATGGGCTGATCCAGGTCAACCACCAACATCAAATGCAAGGCCAAATTGCTTCGGAAAGAAGCAATTTGCATTTGGTGGGATCAGAAAGGTGTGGTGTATTATGAGCTTCTAAAACTAAGTGAAACCATTAATACTGATCGCTACTGACAACAAATAATCAATTTGAACCACGTTTTGATTGTAAAACAAGAATGTGCCAGAAGACATGGCAAAGTAATTTTGCTTCATGATAATGCACAATCACACATTTCAAAACCAGTTAAAGACATTTTAAAAGATCTTGTCTGGGATCTCCAGTGCTGCGGAGAAAGGCTGAGAGGAGACGAGCGGGAACGGTGGCTCCAGTGGGCCAAATCCCCTCATTGTCTCACGTTACCTAGCCACAGTGCGCTCCTGGGCAGCCTCACTGCAGAGTCTTTGGAGAGGGTGGTGGTGAGAATGCACCCGACTCTGGATGCCCAGTGAAGCTGCCGTCAAGAGCCTTTCTAAAGAGAAATGCAAATTCTGATTCTCAAATGCATATGGCAATCAAGGGGCCCCAAACAGCCAAACAATCTTGGAAAAGAACAAATTTGGAGGACACACACTCCTGATTTAAAAACTTACTACAGTGCCCATCCACTGATGAGTGGATTAGAAAACTGTGGTACATCTACAAAAGGAATACTATGCTGCTTACCATTTGCAACAGCATGGATGGAACTGGAGAGCATTATGCTAAGTAAAATAAGCCAGTCAGAGAAAGATAAATATCACATGATCTCACTCATTTGTGAAATAACTCTATATATAAAAGCCTAAGCGACCAACCGTTCAACCATTTGACTGGTAGCTATGATGCACACTTATCACTAGGGGGCAGACGCTCAATGCACAGGCATGGAAACATGGAACAGACTAATAAATTTCAGAGGGAAGAGGGGAGGGGAGGGCAGGCAGAGATTAACCAAAGATCTTATGTGCATACTAGAGGCCCAGATGGTACACAGATTGGTGCACTGGAGAAGTGCCTCTGCCTGACCTGTGAGGATCAGCTGAAAGCAGCCAGGTGTGTGGATTTGTGTACAGGTGGGGTCCCTCAGTATGAACCCAGCAGTCCAAAATATTTTGAGGGGTCCCAGATTGTGAGAAGGCACAGGCCAGGCTGAGGGACCCCACTGGTGCATGAGTCCATGCACCGGGCCTCTAATAATGAACAATATAAACTGATGAACAAAAATAGAACCAGAGACATACGATGCATAAAAGCATCGAACAGACTGTCCAACCTATGAGTGAAGGTGGGGGGTGAAGGGTAAGAGCTCAGCCAAAGGACTTTTATGCATGCATATGAACATAACCAATGGACACAGACAGTAGGGGGGTGAGGGCATGTGCTTGGGGGTAGGAGTGACCAGGAAGAGGTCAATGGGGGGTCGGGGGGAAAGGAGACTCGTAATACTTTAAACAATAAAGAATTTAAATTCAGGGGGGGGGGGAAAACTTACTACGAAATCACAGTAATCAAACCCTGACCAGTTTGGCTCAGTGGATAGAGCATTGGCTTGTGGACTGAGAGGTCACAGGTTCGATTCCAGTCAAGGGCATGTACCTTGGTTGCAGGCATATCCCCAGAGGTGTGCAGGAGGCAACTGGTCAATATTTCTAACTCTCTGTCCCTTTCCCTTCCCCTCTGTAAGAAATCAATAATATATATATATTTTTTTAATCACAGTAATTAAAAGTGGTAATGGCATAAGAATAAATATGTAGACCCAATGGAATATAATTAAGAGTCCAGAATTAAACCTTTATATACATAATGAATTGATTTTAAACAAGAATGCCAAGGCCATTCAATGAGGGAAAGAATAATTCCTTCAATAAATGATGCTTGGATAACTGGACATCTATATGCAGAAGAATGAAATTGGACCCTTACCTCATACCATAAGCAAAAATGGGCTCAAAATGGATCAAGAATCTGAATATAATAGTGGAAACCATAAAACCCTTAGAAGAAACCATATGGACAAATCATTACCTGGGATTTGGCAATTAGATATGACACAAACAACAAAAGAAAGAATAAATTGCACTTTGACAGAATTTAAAACTTTTGTGCATCAAATGACACTAAAGAGAGTGAAAACAATATATAGAATGGGAGAAAATATTTGCAAATCATGAATTTGATAAGGGTCTACTACTCTCCAGAATATAATATAAAGAATTCGTACAATTCAACAACAAAAAGATAAATCACCCAATTAAAAAAATGAGCAAAGGGACTTGACTAGGCATTTCCCCAAAGAAGATGTACAAGTGGCTAATAAGTATGTAGAAAGATAAATTTATTTAATCATTAGAGAATGGTAACTCAAAACCTCAATGGGGTTCTAGCCGTTTTGGCTTGTTGGACAGTGCATCGGCTTGTGGACTGAAGGGTCCCAGGTTCGATTCTGATCAAGGACATGTATCTTGGTTGCAGGCACATCCTTAGTAAGGGGCATGCAGGAGGCAACTGATCAATGTTTCTCATTGATGTCTCTAACTTTCTATGTCTCTCCCTTTCTCTCTGTAAAAAATCAATAAAATATATATATATATTTTTAAAGATCTTGTCTGGGAAGTATTAATCCACATGCTGTATTCACCAGACCTTGCTTCTTAAGATTACCACTTTTTCAGATTGACGGCACACACACTCTCTGAGCAAACCCTGACCAGTTTGGCTTTATACTTCAAAATGTATAAAGAAGTAGAAAATTGGGTCTCTGAATGGTTTTCCTCAAAACAAGAAAAATTCTATTGGGATGGTATCCACAAATTACCTGAAGGATGAGGAAAATGTGTAGCTAACAATGGACATTACTTTGAATAAAGCACTCTTGATGCTTCTCTTGAAGTAATCATGTTTTCTTTTATTACGAGATCTACATTAGCAATTGGTACACCTGATATTAAATTCTATTTCTTTCTGCTACCTTTTCAGGACATCAGGACATTTGCAATGGCAGTTTTTTTAACATGACCGCAATGCGTACTTGCTAGAGAGCAGTGACTCTTCATTGAGACTGACTTGAGTTAGCCCTGGCCAGTGTGGCTCAGCTAATTGGGCATGGTCCCATGCACTGAAAGGTTGCTGGTTCGATTCCCAGTCAGGGTACATGCCTGGGTTTCGGACTCAATCCCCAGTAGTGCAAGTGCAGGAGGCAGCTGTTTTACTCTGACATTGATGTCTCTCTATCTCTCTCTATCTCTCTCGCTCTCGCTCTCGCTCTCTTTCTCTCCCCTTTTCTCTCTCCCCCCCTTTTCTCTCTCCCCCCATTCTTCCCCCCCCCCTTCCTTGTTCTGTTGAAATTTTTTAAATCTTAAAAAAAAAAGATTGAAAAAGGCAGATACAGCTGCTGCTGCCTGAATCCCCAGTTTCCTGGTCAGAGGCATCTGCTACCATTTGTGACATCATGGAAACCCTGTTTAGAAACAGCAATACTGCCTGAACTGTGAGCTATGACTCAATGTTTGCACAAAGAGAGCTCACATTCATATTTGCTAAATTTTTCTATTTTCCCCATTTGCTGTCTTTAAAAATGTGTATGTCTTCAGTGTGAAATATTCAGCAGTCTTTGAATAAGAGTTGTACAGTTCATGAGCTCCATGGGAGTTGCTGAGACCACCGGAAGTAAGGGATGAACTGGCTGTGGGTTCTGGACATAGAAATATATGTTAGCCAGGATTTGGTCATTTGCAAGTTATAGAAATTCAACTGAAACAGGCCAGGTTAGTATAGTAACTGGGAAAAGGGCTGGGTGGCTCCCAGGTAGAAAAGAAAGCTGCAGAAGAGGGATGTTAGGGACTCCACTGGGAGAATTAAGGCTGCCAGGAATTTCTCTCCTTGCTTTGCACATGCATGGTGGCTTCTGCCGAGCCTCTAGAGACAATGACTGCAAGCAGCTCTTTGCCTATATTTCCTTACAGGCTCAGCAAACTACTGCTCTGATCACCTGTTTTTGTACACCCCTCAATACCACATATGGCAAGCTAAGAATTATTTGAAATTTTTAAATGGTGTACAACATCAAAGAGCTATGAGGCAGGACCCTATGTGGGCTGCAAAATCCAAAATATACACAATCTGGCCCTTTACAGGAAAAAAAAAATCTGACTCCAGAAAGGAAAGAGACAGATTCTCAATCCCCTCCGCCAACTCTGACAGAAATGTCCTCAAGAGACATGTGTGTCCCTCAGGCATCTATGTGGCAAAAGAGGTTGGGAATCCCTGATTGACCAGACTTGAGTCATATGACCCCCAGATACCTGGGGGCAGGACATGAGTTCTCCCAAGAAACACTAGGTTGCAGTTCTCAAAAGAAAGGGCGAATTGGGCAAGCTAAAACAACAGATAGTAGAAAAATCTGTCACTATTAAAAAGAGGCCATTTTCAAAGGTGTGGACAGTGGTAAAGGGTGAAGAACACAGGGATAGCTACAGGGGAAACCTAGGCCTGAATGTGCAGGGATGGAACCATTAAATTCACAGTAACTGTGATCACAAGGTTGGTCGCTGGGCTAAAGAGAGTGGACAGAATACAGAAACCACCAACTGCTGCTGGTAAGGAAGAAGCTCACACTGCCTCCTCTAGCCTCCTGCAGTGCCTCACACTGGCCAGACCAAACCAGAAGCCAAAGGGCATGTCCTAACGGTTGGCCTCCTGGGGCACGGTGGAGAGGTTTCAGGAGCAGGTCACCAGGGGAAAGGGAAAAACATCCAGACAGAGTACAAAGAGGGAGTTTGTATTCTGACTATATTCAGGGCTGGCCTCTCGGGATTATAACGGTGTGACCACAGAGGGCCTTAGCTTAGAAGAGCCCCACACTTGGGTCAATGCTCTCCTGTCACCATCTTGAAATTCTTGATAACCTTTGAACAAGAGGCTCCACATTTTAATTTTGCACTCAGCCCCAGGCCCCACATATTGCATAGCCTGTCCTGACTTTATTCTTAGAACTGTGTGATCTCAACAAGTCACTTTATTTCTTCTGGTTTTCAATTTCATGACCTATAAAATGTTCTTAACAATATTTTTGTCTCAGGGTTGAAGAGCAAAGGAGATGGCTTATAAAGGATCGAGTTAGTGGACAGCACGGACTGTTTCCTTCCTTTCCCCAAAGTGCTCTTTCTCTTGCATTCCTCGGAGATGGCTGACTCAGGAGAGAGGAGCAGGCCCTAAAATTCAAGAAACAACATGTCAAGACAACCCAATGTTAAGTCCGGGACGCCCGCCGCTCTCACAAAGGCACCAAGAGACGTTCTCATGCAAACAGCAAAGGGTTTATTCACCAAGCATGCTGGGGCTCACAACATACTCTGAAGTCAGAGTAGAGGCTGAGAGCCCCGAGACAGTGCAGAGCCAGGGCTTAAATACCCTGAAACAAACAACAGGGTCATACAGATGTCGTCAGGGGGACTTGTTACAGTTTTACAGTTTGTTTTTCCCGAAACCGTTGACATGTACATCATGTACATTAATCTCAGTTTTACAATCTCAGTTTCACATTCTTGGTCAAACATCCTGTTTTCCTGTTCTCTTATCATTACCCCTGGGCTCTCCCACTCTGCAAGAGGGGCTGTTAAGCCCGGGACGCCCGCCGCTCTCACAAAGGCACCAAGAGACGTTCTCATGCAAACAGCAAAGGGTTTATTCACCAAGCATGCTGGGGCTCACAACATACCCTGAAGTCAGAGTAGAGGCTGAGAGCCCTGAGACAGGGCAGAGCCAGGGCTTAAATACTCTGAGACAAACAACAGGGTCACACAGATGTTGTCAGGGGGACTTGTTACAGTTGGTTTTTCCCAAAACCGTGACATTTACATTAATCTCAGTTTCACAATCTCAGTTTCACATTCTTGGTCAAGCATCCTGTTCTCCTGTTCCCTTATCATTACCCCTGGGCTCTCCCACTCTGCAAGAGGGGCAGGATGTAATTTACTGGTTAATGTTTCTGTAATCTTTGCTACTAATCTAGTCGCCTTACAGAGTGCAGTTTACCGGTCACTGCTTCCAACTCTGCTGCCTTACAGGGCAGGATGTAATGTACTGGGTAATGTCTCTGTAATCTTTACTACTAATCTAGTTGCCTTACAGGGTGCACTTTACAGGCCACTGCTTCCAATTCTGCTGCCTTACACCAACTAGAAAGAATCCTGATCTTATCTCAGGCCAAGAGTTGATCAGAAGTGAAAAAAAGGTAGTGGTGGGTGGAATGGGGAGGGGAGTATGGGCGAATCTGTTGTTTTGGTTACCAATCATTGAGGTACCTTTAGAAAGAAATTTAAGTATCCTCAATGTCCGATTTATGAGGAAATTGAGGCCCATAAATATCAAAAGCCTTCCCTAAAGTCACAGGACTGATGAGTACCGTGGCTTGCGGTCCAGTCAAGTGAGATGTACACTCACTCTTGTTAAATTCACTAAATAAGGAGGCCATTTGACCAGCATCAATCGAATGCCGTGGCAGTTTACAATGTAAGCAAACCAAAATCTTAGCCTGTAAACGCCTCAGGTTACAAAATCAAACTGCAAAGGACAACCATTCACAAATAGACAAGTAGGCTGTAAGCCACAAAAAAAAAAAAAACAAAAAATCAAATAGTTTCCTCTCTTTGCTTCCACACTTTCTCTATAGGTCTTCCCCCTGGCTTCTGTTGGCCAGTGCTTCTGACCCCTTTTTTCGCCCCATTAAAATGGATAAATGCTCAAACTCTTAAGATTTGTAATATGTCTCAAGTTTACCTTTTAACACAATACATGCACACTCGCACCAGGGACTGGGCATGGTTTAATTGTAAGACTTAGCAATTGTTATCAATTTGTGGGGGTGTAAGTTATACTTTTACAATGTTCCTTTTCTCCTCTGCTCTCCCCTTTCCCTCTTTTTTCCTTCATGTTTCCAACTCAGAGAAACAAGTTTTTATTTCCTTATGAAGCAGGAATTTTAGGGGAATATATGCAGGCTTAGGAATTTTTTTTAAATTGGGGTCCATGGATAAAAACACAAGGCCACAGACTGGGAGAAGGTACATTTCCATAACACAAGGAAGCCAGCTGCAGTTACCTCTCCATAAGACAAGGAAGCAGCAACAGGTATATTTCCATAAGACAAGGGAACTGGCAGCCAAAAAAGGTCTATATTTACAAAATAAAGAGAAGGAAGCCCTTCATTCAGAAGGAGAAGAAGAAAGTCCAAAGAGAATGGGAAAACAATAAGGAAGGAAGGGGAGGAGAACCTCACACCTTCCTTAATAACAAGTCTAAGGGAATAGTGACCAATCAGAAGGGATATCAAGGCACCAAGATGTGCAGCCTTTATAAGCCTTAGGGAAAGGGAACCCAGTGGGACTCTTCTCCCTCCCTACAAGGGAATCTTTACTTGTTCCTCAATAAATCTCCACCTTTGCTATACCCCTTTATGTCCGTGGATTCATTCTTCTATTCCGGCAGACAAAGAATCCGGATTCTAGTTCAAAAATTTGGTATTACTTACGGGTATGTCCTAGCATCATGGGTACCCTGGGCCTTGAACTGAAGGGCCTCAGAACTCTGACGAAGTCCAGGACAGGATGCACTGAACATACAACACTTAATGAAATCTAGATGAAAATTTCATTTTCTCCACATTATGACTCGGCTCTAAAATGTTAAATGTTTGTGAGTCCTGTTAAAGTGAAATAATTCTCTTTTTACTGATTCATATATTTTTCTGCCTGCATATGTACCTAAAGGCTTTTTGCAATCTTCTTCAGAGTATTTCTTTTTAATGCAAAATTATCTTCTATCCCATAGAAAGCTTTAATGTGTTGAGGACAGTCTGCTTCTCCTAGCAACACTGAGGATATTAGATGAACAGGGGTCAGTGGAGTAGTTTGAAGAGAAGCCTTGGTAATCTGTTAAACAAAGCTGGGAATTCTCTGAAGAATGTTTTGCAAAGATACTACAGTTTGAAGTGAATAGGAGGGTTTTGTTCACAGGCTCTGCCTTGCTGTTGGATTCAAAGTGTGTTCAGCCCCAGGAAAGAACATCAATGTCTTACTTAGAACTTAAACACACATACAAAAGGCTTCTTTATTGCCCACACTGAGCTTTGCTGAACTGTAGAAAAAGTTCATCATGCCTGAAAATCTGTATCTTTGCCTTTGATCCAAAGCAAGTATTATATAGGAACAAAGACATCATATCTTCTGTCTTTGGCAAAATGAATTGTCAAGGATTTTACTTCAGACAGATCAACAAAAGACCCAACTTGTTCTGCAGAGTGGGATCTTGGAATTTGGACTGTGGACTGGGAGTCCTGTGTCATGTTGGTTCTCAGCTTTATGTTTGTGACCCTAAACAAAGCATTTAAATTCTTTGCCTGGCTGGTATGGCTCAATGATTGAACTTCCACCCAGGAACCAAGAGGTCACCTGTTCAATTCCTGGTCAGGGCACATGTCCAGGTTACAGGCTTGATCCTCAGTAGGGAGCATACAAGATACAATTGATCGATGATGTTTCTCTTTCATAGATGTTTCTATCTATCTCCCTTCCTCTCTCTAGAAATCAATAAAAACATTACAAAAATACTTCGTACTTTTAATCCCTTATTTTAAATCTGGGATAATACTTGCTGCCTATTTAACCTCAAATGGGTATGTGAGGATTAGCCAGTTATAGTTTGTCAAATGCTTGAGAATCAGTGAAGGAAAAAATCTCTATGAATATAAAGTATTGTTATCATTCCCCTCTGTCTTATTCCTCTCTATATATTTCAGAGGATTGTTGTCCAGGGAGACTCACTGAGCATCACTCATGATTTTGTTATTGCAGAAAATGGCCTTCTCCTATTATTAAGTGATTTGTTTGAAATTGGTCTTTTCTGTACTATCAAGAGGGGGTTTCTGAACCAAAGCATCCTAGACTAATTGTCAGTGAGTCACACCTTCAAAGTTTTCTCTGGGTTTCATTTTAGAATCCTGTAGAGAGCAGAAAACAACCATTTTAAGGTAAAATAGTAAGTTTAATTTGGAAAAATTTGCCCACTAGTTATTCAAAGCTAGTGAGGTATTAAAAAAAAAGCCAATTTAAAGTCTTTGTTACAGTCCTTAAAGAAATTCTCCTTTAAACCAAAACAATAATATTTTACATTTCACAGACATTGCCCTTCTGATTTTAACAACCATCTGTAAATTGAAAATAACACAATTTTTTCATATAATACTCATTTTATAGTTAAAGAAATTGAGATGCAGACAGGTTAAGTGATTTTGCTCAAAGTAACTTAACTAATGAATGGTGAAGCCAAGACTAGACTTCAAATTTGTGTATCTTCTGGTCATAAGGGCAATAGACTTTCTCACTACACTTTGCCATTTATCCTTTGACTATGGCCCAAATGACATTAAAAGACCAAACCTTATTGCTTTGGTACTTCAATATAAGTTTTTTTTTTCCATACCACCAAGTTATTACCTCAATTCTGACAATATCAACATAGCTTCAGATTCCACACAAGACTGCCCTGTCCTTGAACTTCAGAGGCCAACTGAAAGTTCTGTCACCTGGGCTTCCAACTTATGCAGTGGAGGTCCGAGGCTCTCACAATCTCCTCCTTGGGTTCTATTAATGTGCTAGAGTGGTTCACAGAATTTCATTTATTATATTGCCAGTTTGTTATAAAAAGACACCTCTCAGGAACAGCTAGATGGAAGAGGAGCACAGGACAAAGTCTGGAGAAAGGGCTTCCATGCCCTCCCCAGGCATGCCAATCTTCCCAAATCTCTAGGTATTCACCAACCAGGAAGCTCTCTGAAACCCAACCTTTTGGGTTTTTGTGGAGGCTTCATTAGATAGGCATGACTGATTACATCATTAGCAATTGGCTACTAAACTCACTCTCCAGCCTTCTCCCTCCCTGGAGATAGAGGGGTAGTACTGAAAGTCTCAACCCTCTAAATACTTGCTGATTTCTCTAGCAAACAGTTTTCATCTTTTGGTTACTTAGGGCTTTTCAAAAGTCATCTCATGAACATAACAAGAGACACCTTCATTGTTCTCATTGGCTAAGAATTTCCAGGGGTCCTAGGAGCTCTATGCCAGAAACAGGATGAAAACAAAATATCTACTTCTTATTATAAAGTACAAAATGACAGTACCCTTTTCTTTGCTTTATACCAGCTGGACTTGGGCAATGTACCTAATCTGTCATGAGAACTTCATGGAAAGCCTGGAATAGAGTGTCCTTTCCAAGACCACTTCCTGTGGGCTATGGGATCATTTAGAGTAATGCCAAGTGCACAGAATTGCATTAGGAAAGTCAGGACCAGAAATTTTTATTGAAGCATCATTTGTCCCTCTCTCTTATTATACCCTTGCTGTTGCTCTGCTATGTCTAGTGTGGGGTAAGCAGTTGATCTTTCAGGAGTATTTGGAAAATAGTCATCTTGTGAGGTAAAATGGATGTTGTGGTGTGGCAACCAGATTCTTCTTTCAGGACCAAGTTTATCATCCCATCAGATCCTGGGGAGCTCTCAGCTGAGCTCTTCTCCAGGAAACAACAGCCAAAGAGAACTGACCTCACCAAAGTCACTCTCTCTGACTGGTGGCAGGATGTTTGACTTGGGAGGGAGGTGGTTTAAGAAGGTCCGATATTCTTGTATCAGGGAAGGACAACTCTAAAGGCCCATCAAGGAATCCTAGTAAGATTGGTTGAGGTTTCTGTTGTAATTGCAGAACAGTTTAATTTCTTTCTAGGCCCACCCTTTCCCCCTCACCTTTTATTGTTATTGTTCCTGAGAATACTCTCCAATAAACCTCCTGAATACAAATCTAGAGTTTCAGTCTGTTTCCTAGGGAACCTGACCTGCCACAGATGGTGCCAGAAGATGCATGAAAAAGCAGACTTTAGCCAGCTGGCAATGATGACTCCATCACTGGTGGGAGATACCAGTAAAACATTAACAGCCCTTGGCATATACTTGTAGTTCAATCATTAAAATTTCTACCAGTGATGAACTAGGATGGGATGGATACTGCTGGAAGGGCATGGCATTAGCATGTACAATATTTCTGGCACTTGAGAGTTTTGTGGTAAATGGTAATTGAAAACTTTGGAATTGGTTGATTGTTGCCAGGGCTCACCCATGGATTTGGGGAAGTCGATGAAAGGCCGAAGGCGACTAACCACCAATATAAGCAAAGTGTGAAAGCCAGAGGGCCACCTCTGCGAATTTACAGATACTCTCATCCCCTGCATTAGGAAGGCAGAAAAACCTGAGGATCAAGACCAGGATTTAAGCATAAGAGTTGCAGAGATCCATGGAGGTTGAATTTCAGTCTCCTGCAGGTTATGGCCCTGTTTGGGAAAGAGTGAGACCCTGAAATTTAGGATAAGGAGTCTAAATCCTCAGATTCTGCTAGATTCTGAACCTAGAAGGCCTATTCCTTGTTATTAGTGGCTGTCTTAATTGAGCATGATATAGATGGCACTACCTTACAACATGCACTCTTCATAATCTGCCCTCTCCCCTTATAGTCACAAGAAGAATAATGTAGGATCAAATCACAACATAACCCAGCTGGAGAAGTGCTAGAATTGCTAAGTGAGGAAAGGGATTGTTTTAAAGAACTGAAGAATATAGCCAACATTAGCGGTAAGACCTAGCAGAATACAAATGGACTGAATTCTTGGAGGTGTTGAATTAATAGAAATGGAAAATAGAGCTGGATAAAGAATAGTTTATGGATATTGGAGCACTCATCTTTGCTGGCAAGAACCTTGAGAAACATGCCAACATTATTGGGGCAAATAATAGGAGAAAGGATTTTAAAAAGTTCAGAAATTAGGGCATATTGAAATGGCTATATTATGCAATGTCAGAAAACCTGTTAGCTTATTATGTTCTGTGGGAGAGTTCAAAAGAAATGGGATTCACTAGGGATAGCAGCATTGTTAAGAGTCTCTAAGGTGGCTGACTTCTATAGATCACGGCTGATTTTGGAGGATGCTATTTCAGAACTGGCTTTTGGATACAAAATGCTGACTGACTCCTAAATAGAGGCTGAGTAGTAGTCCTTAATTATCAAAAGCAAAGTAAGCTCAATTATTGCAAAGAGAAGCAAGGTTGGGGGTGGGGGGCAGTGGCACAACTCACATAGTGCTGTGAAGATAGTTAAGGGGATATAGCACTTCCAGGGTCAAGACAGACAGAGCAAGAAACAAGGTTGTTTCCAAACTTATATAACAAAAAGAAACAGAGGCTAGAGGCTACTGTCCCAAGAAAATGCCACTATCTCTTGCTAAGTTTCTGGACCTGATCCAATTCTCAACCCAGAGCCCATCTGTTAAAAGAAAGGCTGGGTCTCATGAGAAAAGAACCCTGCAGTATCATGGAAAGTACTTCTGTAATGATTCTCCCAGTCCTTTCCCCAGATGGATCTACAATCATCTACTTAGGGGATCATGTACTGGAGAAAGGGAAAATTTTTTTTTTAAATTCTTCATTGTTGAAAGTATTATGTAAGTCTCCTTTTCCCCCTATTGACTTCTCCCTGCCTGCTCCCCCCCACCCCCCCCCCCCCCCCATCCAGCACATGTCCCTGCACCCTTACTGCCTGTGTCCTTTGGTTATGCTTATATGCATGCATATAAATCCTTTGGTTGATCTCTTACCCCCTTCCCAATCTCCCCTGCCTTCACTCTGAGACTCAATGGTCTGTTCCATACTTTTTTGTCTATAAATCAGTTTATGTTATTCATTATATTCCACAAATGAGTGACATCATGTGGCATTTATCTTTCTCTGACTAGCTTATTTTGCTTGGCATAATGCTCTTCAGATCCATCCATGCTGCTGGAAATGGTAAGAATTATTTTTTTATAGCAGTGTAATATTCCATTGTGTAGATGTACCACAGTTTTTCAATCCACTCATCTGTTGATGGGCGCTTAGGCTGTTTCCAAATCTTAGCTATTGTAAGTTGTGATGCTGTGAACTTTGGAGTGCATATCTCTTTCTGATTGGTGTTTCTGATTTCTTGGGATATATTCCTAGAAGTGGGATTACTGGGTCAAATGGAAGTTTCAGTTTTAATTTTTTGAGGAAACTCCATACTGTTTTGGAGGAAAGGGAATTTTACCCAATATTTCAAAAACTGTGTGTTAAAGTCAATACCTCGCTCACAGTAGATCAACTTAGTGTATGGACCCAACTAGTAGTCATTTCTTAGCCCCTGAATGTATAATTGGATTAAAGAATTAACAGAAGCTCCATATGGGGTCCTGGGCCTTGAGGTAAGAAATCTAATAATGGGAAAGGCCAAATGGAAGTCTCAGACATGGCCCTATCCCCACTATGGACAAGACATTAAATCAAAAACAATATTGCATCCCTGGAGAAATGACAAAGATTAGTGTCAGTCTTGATAACCTAAATAATACAGAACCCTACCCCATATTTACCACCCTATTCCAATTTAATTCATCAGCCTTGTTCCTACAAAAGCCAGATGGATTCTGCAGCATAAGAATGGACTGTGAAAAATAATTAAGTAGCAGACCTACTGTAGCTTATATACCAGAAGTGATATTTTTTTACTGGAGCAAATTAGCAAGTTATTTATCCATGGCTGGCAATCACAGATCTTCATATGAGATAAACAACAGTATACACTTATAATCTTGCCCCAGGGCTATGTTAACTCTCTCCCTTTCTCATAATTTAGTGACCAGCCTGATGGAGCTTTCCAGAGAACCAAGCATTGGTCTACTTTATTGGTGACATCATGTTAATCAAATTAGAAAATCAATAAGTGGAAAGTGTTTTGGAGGGCTTGGTATGACACATAGACTCCAGATAGTATAAGATACATTTAATGAAGGTCCAGGGACCTACCATATCACTAAAACTTTTAGGGGTCCAGTGATTTAGGGTATGCCAGAGCATCCTCTTCAAAAGAAATATATTGTATGTTGCCCCTTCTACCACTGAGGAGGAAGCACAATGTCTGTTAGGCCTCTTTTGGTTCTGAGTGTAGCCTATTACATGATTGATAATAGTGCTCTGACCAAATGTTCATTGCTATGTTTAAAACTTTGCTAAAAACTATTATTTTAGTTATAGTTTTTGTGGGGCAGGGATCTAGGCTAAGGTCTCAGCTGGGTCTATCTGGCTTAAGTCTCTCATGGACTTGCAGTCAAACAATGGTTGAACTTAAAATAGTGGTGGAGGTAGATGGGAAAGGGGAAGTGAGAGTGAAGGGAGGCCTACAAAAGCTGAGAGCTGTCAAGACCTCTCTTTCTCTCTCTCTCTCTGACTCCTGGGATTTTTCCCGACAGTCTCTCTGTATGGACTGAGTTGGACTTCCTCACAGCATGATGGCTGAGTTCCAAAAGCATTTTCAGAGGACCAAGTAGAAGCTGCATAATCTGTTCTAAACTAGTCTCAAAAATCATACAGTGTTGCTTCTTCTGCTCTTAATTGGTTGGAACTGCCACACACTCCCATCCAGATTCAAGGTCAGGGGACATAGCCACCACCTCTTGATGGAGGCAGTGTCAAAGGATTTGGGGGCCATGTTTGTAAAATGCCATAATATGAAAAACTGAAATCAGCATCAATTTTAGAAAAGACTGGGCATGTGTGTTGGCTCCACTATATTCAATTGTGTGCTATGAACTATATATAATACAATCCATCCTTTCAGGAATGATTTTTACTTTCTCCTTCTGCTTTAGTTTCAGCAATAGCAATATAGAGAATAACAATGCTTTTTCAGTCAACTTCCCTTGGATGCAAGATATATAGACTCATTTACCTGGAAAAAAAACAAACCCAGAGCAGAAACAGCAGCTGCCCCAGAACTGAAGGAAGATCCTGATGACTGCACAGCAGGAAAGTCCTGGAGTCCTTACTCTAGTGCCCTTCTATTTATCTGACCTGGCTATTGTCTGCCTTTCCATTTCCCCCCTCCTTGCTTATCTACTGCTGCCTCCATGACCTAACCCAGCTTTTGCTCTCTTAGAACTTGAGCTAGCATTGTGGCCTCTCCAACTTCTATCTCAAGACATTTCAAGGTCAGCTGTCAACACTGTCTTATTCTTTAGGAATTTCCTGAATCAAGTTGATCAGAAAGAGATAATTTGCTTACCTCAAAGTCGATTGTCTGTGTTTGAATTACATCCTTTTCTTGTTTTTTTTAGTGACCACTCTTGTATAAAGAGAAGTTCAGCTCTTAATAATTAAAGTTGGAAGGAAAAGGCAGCCAGGATTGGCAGGGCTGTGTACTTGTCAGCATGGACCAATGTAGATATTGACTCCAAAAAGCTGGCAGTGTGGATCAGTAAAAATAAGAAAAATAAAAGGTAAAATGTAAAGTTACCTAAGAAGATGTGATACTGTGTTTTAAACATACACATTCAAATATATCCACAGATTCATTTAAGAATCAATATATCAAGTTAAGATCATTGTTAATTCATCTAGCAAACTAAAATTTATAGATTAATGTTTTATTTTCATTAATTATTTTTGCAACTGTTCTTCTTTAGCATCCAGCTACATACTAGCTATGTCAGGCCCTCCAAGAAATGAGACTGACTCAAGTTTCAAGTAACTACGCATTCAAATGAATGTTGAGTTAACATGGAAAATTTAGCCTTGTGTTTTCTTGGATTCTCTTTGAAAAGAAGGATACTCAGAAATTATTCTTCATTCAATAGGCTTGGAAGTACATCTGTTTCTAAATGCATGTGATATCTACTCAAATCTGTATTGGAAAATCACACTGTAAATCTCTGCAGACTTTCCCCCACTCATTTTCAGTCTCACAGTTTCTCACTTCTTAATCAATTTCTATTTTCTCAACACAGACTGCATTGTCACCAAGCTATCAAATAATAATTTTTTAGAACTGAAAATGAAAAGAAAAAAAAATCCCAACCAAATAAACAAATAAGAGTGAAGCTTCAGGAACCTTTTGAACCTGTGTCATTATTTTCAACATCCATCCCTCTGCATGTGGTGAGTTGAATTCAGATAGGTACCTGATATGCTGATTACAATTTTTTTAATTCAAGATTTTAAAAAGTCTCAAAAATGAATTTCCTTTCCCTTTTCTTCAGGCAAGCCTGCAAATACCAAATCCAATTATGAGAGAAATTTAATTTCCCTTTTGGTCTATGGCACAGCACAACAATTATATGTGGATATTGAAAGAAAATTCATCAAGTAAGATTTTTTTGGTTCATAGAGAATCAGGTCCCCATGAAGTGATGCCACGGCTGGTGTCATCTGCTGACATTCTCACATGATTCAGTGCCTCTGGATAATAATCTCAGGGAATCTGTTTTTCCAATACAAGTCAGACTTTATCTCTTTTCTAGAAACTGAAAGGATCCAGAATTCCCACCTTTTAAAGCTGGCTGCCTCCCATTACACCCAGCACCCAGAAGCAATGTAGTCTTTCCGGTGATTCTCTGAATGCAGTGGTTCAGTGACATTGTAGAGATGAGGCAGCCGGATGATGGACAGATTTCTCACTCCTCCTGTGGCTGCCTTTGCATCTGTTAATACAGCCTCTGTGTTTATATGCATGATTAGGCTAAGAATTCCAGGGTCAACCACCCACAGATTGTATAAAAAATAATCAGTCTTATTTGACTGTCTTAACATTTTGGCTACTTTAGTTGTTAAGGCAACCAGATCTGATGAAATACTCACCTATCAATTTGATGTTCAGCAATTGTCTGTCATGGTTCTGAAGTTGATGGGGAAAAAAATAATAAAAATCAACTGTCAAAACAGTCAATCCCAAACAGTCAAGCCAATCATGAATTTCTCCCCACATCAGCGAGCACTGCTTCTCCTTTCCCTTCCCCCTCCTCCTTCTCTTCTCCTGATAACTTCCCTCCCACAATGTCTTTCACCCGTGATGTTGATGAATGGCAGAGAAGGGAGATAATGTAGCTTCACAAACACCGACATTTTCCTAAAAGGTTTCCCTTTCCTTTGTTTTGATGTTAGATGATTTTTTATTTATTTATTTATTTATTTATTTTGCTATTAAGTAGTCTTAATGTGTGGAGAATGTTTATCTTAACATGTCCTTTGCTTTCTCTTTCAAGATGAATTCCCCTTTCCAGGGAGCACAGCTCTGAAGCCAGAGACAGGCAGCTGGCTTGCACTGTTCTCTCCTGTGACTGAGCCTGCTCCAACCTCCTTGGAACACAAGAGCTCTGAGTCTGGCCCTGGTGTGGGTTGTGGCTGGCTTTGCAAGTTGGGAAATGCGTTAGTAATTACTTTTTACTGCTGTCTCCGTTTTAATTTCCAGATTCCCCCATACCCAACCCCCATCTCCAGCCTGTATTTCTCCTCCCAGCTTCCCACCTCACTATGACTGCTAATTTAAAGCTGGCTCCCTTCCTCCAGAAACATTTGACCTTGTACGAGAACTTGGCATCAATCTCTCTCCTCCTACTTCCCCAGTCTAGGATAATGAGCATCAGCAGGCAGCACTGCCAGACTGCTGCCTGGGTCCTCTGGACTCTGCCTGATACAACAGTGCCGCCCCCCCTTTTTTGGCAAAAGGACAGTGGCCACTAGTTGCCAGTTGCCAGCTGCCAGGAGACCTTGTCCAAGATTTTACTTCAAGACGGTGTTACCAGGGTTGTGGACTAAGCCAGTTAGCTCGTTTAATGAAGAAATCTATAAGGGCATAAATGTAAAATTGAAACCTCCTTATTTCACACATCCCTACATTGAATTTGAAAAAAAAAATCTATTGCTTTTTCTTATCAACAAAGGTTATTCTATGTCATTCATAATCTGAAAAGGGTTATAAGGAAATTAAGAATTGTGTAACCTGCTTAAGAGAACAAACTTTGCAATCACTTAAGAAATGCCCATTTCTTCCTTCTGTTGATAAGTTGATTACATACTACTTTTATCTCCTCTTTAATTAAGTCCACAAGGACAAATATTGAGTCTCATTTCATAACTAAAATACCAGCATATATGTACTTAAAAATAATGCTTCTTAAATTCTTTAAAAAATAGTTCATAATTCCATATGTATATTAATTCAATCCCACCTTTCCATGTTACACTGAAAGAGTGGTGTTTCATGGTACATGTTGGTGAATGTATGTTTTCTGGGGGTTTTAGAGCTATCTTTGTAAAATGCTTTTGATTATAGAAATTTGGTATGGAACTAGAAATCGGATAGTAGAGATGGTGATAGAAATGGTGATAGAGATTACAGAGAGAGACATTGTCTCTACTTAATTATGATACACATTCTATTCAACCCAGACTATGAAGTACAAAATACATAGTACAAAATTGTGGATAAGCCATGTTATCCCTCTATTTTGGGAAGAAAGGAAGTAGCAACTGTGTGGGTCCCAGTGATGAGGTCTCTCTATATTAGGAGGTGCATATCCAAGGACAGGATTTTTCCCTATTATTTCCACATCTCAGATAAATGAAAATTGGGACTATTTTTCTAACACTGACATTTTCCCTGGCCATTCCACACACACACCCTCACCCCCCATTCTTTACTTCAGAGGACTAGCTCCTTAATTAAGCACAGGTTTTCAATAATAAAGAATACTACATGTGGCCAAAAAGAGTGGGTGTGGGAGCAAGAGCATGTGCTCTGGAATTAAATTTATTATCCCCTGGTTTTAGCTGTGGGATTGTCAAAGTATAATTGTTAACAAGGTAAAAATTTGACTCTCACATAAATATACAAAGAACAAAGATTAAAATTCATTTAATCTATTAATGAGGAAACAATAGTGTTGTAAAACTGGTTCAGAAATTGGAGAAACAAAGTTTATATCAGATAGATATAGATAGATAGATAGATAGATAGATAGATAGATAGATAGATAGATAGATAATAGATGAATACATTCCTTTGGAACATATATTTTCTGCTGGAATGAAATAATTTGTATTAGACAAAAAATAAAAGTTATCTTAGAGCTTCACAGAACCTGGCATTAATCAACAGTAAATATACATAAAACAAAGATACATTCCCTTAAAAAGTTTATAATAAATGGGCCCCAAATATATAAAGCTCTATTATGAAGGACATGCAGGCATCTTTTTCCTTATTTTCAGGTTTGGGATAATTTTTTTAATTATTTATTTATTTATTATTGTTTAAAGTATTACATAGAGTATTTCATATACCTCCTATTTTTTTTCCCATTGACCTTCCCCCAGTATCCTCTATCCCCTGTCACATGCTCTCATCACAATTCCCCAGTGTCTTGTGTCCATTGTGCTTATATGCATGCATATAAGTCCTTTGGTTGATCTCTTCCCCACCCCCTGCTCCCCAACACTCCCCAGCCTTCCCATTGTAATTTGACAGTCTATTAGGTGCTTTACTGCCTCTGTATCTGATATAGTCCCAAAAATCCTGTCCTTGGATATGCATCTGCCTCTGTATCTATCTTTTATTCATCAGGTTATAATGTTATTTATTTTCTATAAATGAGTGAGGTCATGTGGTATTTTTCTTTCATTGCCTGGCTTCTTTCACTTAACATAATCCTCTCCAGGTCCATCCATGCTACAGCAAATGGTAAGAATTCCTTCTTTTTTATAGCAGCGTAGAATTCCATTGTACAGATGTACTACAATTTTCTAATCCACTCATCTGCTGATGGGCAGTTAGGCTGTTTTCAAATCTTAGCTATGATGAATTGTGCTATGAACATAGAGATGCATATATCCTTTCTTATTGGTGTTTCTATTTTCTTGGGATATATTCCTAGAAGTGGGATTACTGGTTCAAATGAGAGTTCCATTTTTAGTTTTTTGAGGAAACTCCATACTGTTCTCCACAGTGGCTGCAGCAGTCTGCATTCTCAACAGCAGTGCAAGAGGGTTCGTTTTTTCTCTGCATCCTCTCTAGCACTTGTGTTTGTTGATTTGTTGATTGCCTTTCTGAAAGGTGTGAGATGGTACCGCATTGTCATTTTGATTTACATCTGTTGGATAATTAGTGAGTTTGAGTACGTTTTCATGTCTCTTGGCCTTCCTTCTATTTTCTTTCAAAAAGTTTCTATTTAGGTCCATTGCTCATTTTTTTATTGAACACTTATCTTCCTTTAATTCAGTTGTATAAGTTCCCTGTAGAATTTGGAGATTAAACCTTTATCAGTGGTAACATTTGCAAATATGTTCTCCCATATAGTGGGCTTTCTTGTTGTTTTGTTGATGATTTCTTTTGTTGTGCAAAAGCTATTTATTTTTATGTAGTCCCATTTGTTTATTTTCTCTTTAGTTTCCATTGCCTAGAAGCAGTATTGGTGAAGAAATTGCTTCAGCATATGTCTGAGATTTCACTGCCTGTGGATTCCTCTGGTATTTTTTTGGTTTCCTATCTTATGTTTAAGTCCTTTATCCATTTTGAGTTTATTTTTCTGTATGGTGTAAGTTGGTGATGTAGTTTAATTTTGTTGCATGTATCTGTCCAATTTTCCCAATACCATTTATTGAAGAGACTGTCTTGACTACATTGTATGTTCATGCCTCCTTGGTTAAATATGAATTGGTTTGGGTCGATATCTGGGTTCTCTATTCTATTCCATTCGTTTATATGTCTGTTCTTGTGGCAGTACCAGGCTTTTTTGAGAACAGTGGCTTTGTAGTACAGCTTGAAATCTGGTATTGAGATCACACCTACTTTGTTCTTCTTTCTCAGGATTGCTGTGGCTATTTGGGGTCTTTTTTTTTATTCTAGATGAATTTTTGGAGAGTTCTTTCTAGATTTGTGAAATACGCCTTTGGTATTTTAATGGGGAGTGCATTGGATCTATAGATTACTTTGGGTAGTATGGACATTTTAATGATGTTGATTCTACCAATCCATGAATATGGTATGTTCTTCCATCTGTTTATGTTCTCTTCTACTCTTTTTTCAGTTCCTATAGTTTTCCGCATATAGGTCTTTTACTTCATTAGTTAAGTTTATTCCTAGGTATCTTAATTTTTTTGGTGCGATGGTAAATGGGATTGCTTTTTCAGTCTCTCTTTCTGTAAGTTCACTAGTGGTATATAGAAATGCCATAGATTTCTTGGTATTAATTTTGTATCCTGCTACATTACAGAATTCATTTATTAAGTCTAATAGATATTGGATGGAGTCTTTTTGGGTTTTATATGTACAACATCATGTCATCTTCAAATAAGAACAGCTTTACTTCTTCTTTTCCAATTTTCATGCCTTTTATTTATTCTTCTTGTCTAATTGCAATGGCTAATACTTCCATTACTGTGTCAAACAGGAGTGGTGAGAATGGGCATCCCAATCTTGTTCCTGTTCTTAAGGGAAGTGGTTTTAGTTTTTGCCCATTGAATATGATGTTGGCTTTAGATTTATCATATATAGCTTTTATTATGATGAGGTATAGTCCTTCTATTTTCAACTTGCTGAGAGTTTTTATCAGGAAAGGGTGTTGGATTTTGTCAAATGCTTTTTCTGCATCAATTGATATGACTATGTGATTTTTAATCTCTCAATTTGTTTATCTGATGTATCATGTTCATTGACTTGTGGATATTGTACCATCCTTGCATCCTTGGGATAAATCCTCCTTGGTCATGGTGTATAATCTTGTTGATGTACCACTGGATCCATTTGATAGAATTGAGGATTTTGGCATCTATGTTCATGAGGGATATTGCCCTGTAATTCTCTTTCATTGAGTTGTTTTTATCTGGTTTTTGTATTAGGGTGATGCTGGCTTCATAGAAAGGGCTTGGAAGTGCTCCTTCTTCTTAAATTTTTTTTTTAATAGTTAAGGAGTATAGGTTTTAGTTCTTCCTTGAATGTTTGGTAAAACTCCCCTGTGCAGCCCTCTGGCCCTGGGCTTTTGTTGGCTGGAAGCTTTTGATGACTGCTTCAATTTCTGCCATAGTTATTGGCCTATTGAGATGTTTAGAATCTTCCTGACTGAGTTTTGGAAGGTTGTATTTTTCTAGAAATATGTCCATTTCCTCCAGGTTGTCCAGTTTGTTGGAATAGAATTGTTCATAGTATTTTTGATAATCCTTTGTATTTTGGTGGGGTATGTTGTTATTTCTCATCTTTTATTTGTGATTTTGTTTATTTGGGTCCTATCTCTTTGCTTCTTGGTGACACTGGCTAGAGGTTCATCAAACTTGTTTATCTTTTCAAAGAACCAGCTCTTGGTTTTGTTGATCTTTTGTATTGTTTTTTGTTTTGTTTGTTTGTTTTTTGGTCTCATGTCATTTATCTCCAATCTGATCTTTATTATTTCATTCCTTTTGCTTACACTAGGCTTTTCTTGTTGCTCTCTTTCAAACTCTTTGAGTTGTATGGTTTGGTAATTTACTACCATTGTTTCTTGTTTTTTTACAGTAGGCTTGTAGAGCTATGAACTTCCCTCTCCATAATGCTTTTGCTGTGTCCCATATATTTTGGATCGTTGTGTTTTCATTGTCATTTGTTGCCATGATGTTTTTTATTTCTTCTTTGACCTCTCTGGTAACCCAGTCATTGTTTAATAACATGTTATTTAGTCTCCATGTGTTTGATTTTTTTTATTGTTTTTATTGTAGTTGATTTCCAGTTTTATGCTACTGTGATCTGAGAAGATGCTTAATATGATTTGGATCTTCTTGAATTTGAAGAGACTTTGCCTGTGACCCAATATATGGTCTATCTTTGAAAATGACCTATGTGCACTTGAGAAGAATGTATATTCTGTGGCTTTGGGGTGAAATGTTCTGAAGATGTTAATTAATTCCATCTAGTTGAATGAGTCATTTAGGATTGATGTTTCTTTGCTGATTTTTGTTTAGAGGATTTGTCGAATGATGATAAATCATCATTAGGGTATTAAAGCATCCTACTATGATTGTATTGCTGTCTATCTCTCCCTTGATATCCTCCAGGAGTTTTTTTATGTATTTGGGTGCTCCTGTATTGGGTGTGTATACATTTACCAGAATTGTTTCTTCTTGTTGGATTGCTCTAATACTATTTCTTTTTTTTTCTTTTTTTTTTTTCATTTTCTCCTCTTTTTTTTTATCTTTATTGTTCAGTTTATTAATTACATTGTTTCCCCTTTTTATCCCCCTATAGCTTCCCTCCACCCTGTACCTATCCCACCCTCCACCCTCACCTCCCCCTCCCCACTGTCCTCTCCCATTGGTGCTAGATTTTTGTCCAGTCTCTTGCTGCACTTCCCACAACCCTTTTCTCCCCAAGAATTGTCAGTCCATTCCCTCTCTATGTCCATGTCTCTGTTATATTCACCAGTCTATCCTGTTCAACGCTGTTCGCTGCCGCTCCTCCGAGTCACAGTGTCTTATCTTCACTTTTATTTGTGGAATTTTCACTCGGCGAGCGTTCTGGTGATTCTGGAAGGTGTTTGTTCTTTCGTTAAGTTGTAGTATTAAAATTGCTGATTATGACGGCAAGATAGGTGTTTTGCCTTTGCCGCCATCTTAGTTCCCCTCTAATACTATTTCTTGTTATGCCCTTCACTTTTAGATCTAATTTTCATATATAAGTATTGCTAACCCAATGTGTTTGTTTGTTTGTTTGTTTTTCATTTCCATTTGCTTGAAAAATTTTTTCATCCCTTCACCTTCTTTCTGTGTGCATCTTTTTTTCTGAGGTGGGTTTCTTATAGACAGCAGATATGTGGGTCATGTTTTCTTACCCAATCTAATCCTCTATGTTTTTTGATTGGGACATTTAATCCATTTACATTTAAAGTTATTATGGATAGGTACTTGTTTGTTGGCATTTTTATTCTTTATTCCTGTGTTCCTTCTTTGCTTCCAATTTCTTTTTTTTTTTTTTTATAGCAGAACATTTAGCACTTCTTGCATTGCTGGTTTGGTGATAATAAACTCCCTTAGTCCTTTTTTTGTCTGTGAAGTTCCTGATTTGACCTTCAATTTTGATTGATAGCTTTGCTGTGTACAGTATTCTTGGATTCAGACCCTTCTTTTGCATGACTTTGTATATTTCATTCCATTCTCTCCTGGCCTGATGTGTTTCTGTTGAGAAATCAGTCACTAGTCTGATGGGGGATCATTTATAGGTAACTTTCTGTCTCTCTCTGGCTGCTTTTAAGATTCTTGCTTTGTCATTAGTTTTTGCCAATGTAATTATAATATGTCTTGACGTTGATCTTTTGGGGTTCATTTTGCTTGGTACTCTGTGAGCTGCTTGGATTTGTGTGGGTTTTTTCTTTTCTATATCAGGGAAGTTTTCTGTCATTATTTCTTCAAACAGATTTTCTATTCCTTGCTCAGTTTTTTCTCATGCTGCTCTACTTGGGTATTTTTTCCTACCTTGTCTTCTATCTCACTTATGTGGTCCTCTGCCCTTTTAGTCTAGTCTTGATGCTTTCTATTGAGTCTTTACAGCAGTGATGTCATTTTTCTTTTTTTTTGGTTCTTCTTCATTTCTTCTTGGTTCTTACACATATTGTTGAATTTGTTTTCCATCCACCTTATCACCATTTCTCTGAATTCTTGCTCTGATAGGTTGCTTGCCTCAATTTCGTTTACTTCCTTTTCTGGTGATGCCTGCTTTTCTTTCATATGTGGGCTCTTTCTTTGTTTCCCAATGATCTCTCTTCTTTGGGTATCTGGTTATGTAGTTCTCTCTCTCCTGCATTGAATTAAAGGCACAAAATACAACACAATAAGGTACAATGCACAAGGCACTTAACACAAATGTATTCATGGTATTAATTACCCCAAATAAATGTGATCACCAGAGAAAGGTGAATGAGAGGATAGGAGAGAAAGGAGAAGAGAGAGGGAAAAAAAGGAGTGCAAAAAATGAAATTGGGAAAGGAAAAAAAGTAAGAGGAAAAGAGAGAGAATATGAAAGAAGAGGGGGGGAAAAACTATATATATATATATATATATAGGGATAAAACTCCATTAGAACAACCACTAATCCCAATACATGCCAGCAACAAGTACCTGGAGATGAATGAAAACTACAAACCACAACTAATATCAAGTGAGTCAAGGGAAATCAGAAGCAAAAAAACAAACAAAAACAAAACAAGAAAAAGAAAAAGAAAAACAATCTCACAAACAAGCATAAAAAATCAATATAATCAATAATCAAGCAGACAACAAAAGAAGAGAGAGAAAAAATTAGATAGTGAAGAAAGAGAAGAGAGAGGTGTGTATGAATTTGGAGCAAGGGATTGGAAATTAGATATGTAAGTAGGGTGAAATTTTAACAGGAGTAAAAAGAAGAAATAGGGAAAATCTAAAGCAGAAATAGGGTAAGGGAAACAAACAGGTCAACAAAAGGGGGGAAATGAGGAAGAGAGTGATGGCATAAAGGTAAACTTGTGATAGAGTAAAATGATGATAAAGGAGAGATGAAAATAGAATGTAGAATACTAATCCTAAAGTAAAATAAAGAGAAAATAAGATGACACTTTTTTAAAAAAAACATAAAATAGTAGTAGTAATAATACTGATTGAAAATAAAAATGTAATGATTAAAAAGGTAAAACAAGTGAGGAAAAATGAAAAAAAATAGTTTCTTAAGTGAAAGATAAAAAAATAAAATAAAAATGTATAGTAGTGAAGGTCATTCACTTCCTCTACTGTTCTGTTTGGCACCCTTGTTTCCTATTCAGGACAGTATTGAAGTTCCCTGTACTCCACTGCTCCTCCATGTTGTAAGCCAGTCCTGATATTTAAGCAGGCAGTATGTATTTATTTCTTATATTCCTTTATTTGTGTTTACACAAGAGTCAATTTGTGATTCAACCCTGGGTGGCAGTGTTTCTGGATTGACCTCCAGGTCTATAGTTCCTCTCTAGCTAGTGCTCAGATTTTATTTCCCCTCTGGCACTTAATACCACTTTGGGGGAGTGGGTTGACCCAGAGCTGGTTCTCTGATGGTTATTCCCCACTCCGATCCCCAGGTTCCAGAAAAACAACTTTCCCCTGCAGTCTCTTAGAGTGTCCCCTGTTGGTGATCCTATTATTGGGCTTAGTAATCAGAAGCAGGGATTTAAAGAGGGAAGAAAAAAAAAAAGAGCCAGAGTAAGTGGCAAACTCGGGCTGCACATAATTCTATGCAGTCTTTTTTCCCCTTGGGTCTAAGCAGCTGGCACAGCATACTTCTCAAATTTTTCCAGCTGTCCTTTTGCGCCCAGATCAAAATGGGTTGCTTTTTAGATTTCCCTTCTATTAGCAGCTCTCAGGACCCCCTTCCACATTCATGGATCACTCCACCCCAAACAGCCACGGATTTTTCTAGGCACAGACTTCCCCGGGTCCTCCAGTTCCTGCTGTGCAAGCGTTACTCTCTCCTGCCGGGACCATAGACCTCATCTTATCCCAGGCGAAATCTGACTTTTCCATGAGATAGTAGAGCTCCTCCGAATCCACGTGCTTGCACTTGAGGACTGGTGTCGTGGGTTTCAGCTGTTCCATGGGTGCTGTAGTTATAGATTCCCGGGCCTTTTAGGGTTCTCCATAACATCCACCATCCCCTTAAAGATGGCACGGTCTCGGTTGCTCCAGAAGGGAACCTAGTAGCAGTGGGGGCTGCTCGGTCAGGGAAGCTACATCCAGCAGTCCCCCACTGTCTCCTGGAGTATAGCTGTCCCTCAACTCACCAACAAACACTCCCCGTGCGACCACACACTCTCCCTTTGTTTTTTCACTCACACACTATCTTGCAGTTTGCCTTCCCATCGGCAGCCATTTTCCAAGCCTCAAGATAATTTTTCTTAATAAAAATTAAGGCAAATTACCTCATCTCTCTGAACCTCACCTTAATTTGAAAAAAAAGGAAATAACAATATCTATTGTACAAGGTTGCTGCAATATTTAAATGAAATTATATATCTAAAGCACTTCCCATAATTCCTTAAATGATAATTCCCTTCTCTCTATATATTCCTTTTATACCATATTATCTAACATCTTGCCAATCAAATCTTTCAATTGGCGCTTCCACATATTACCAAAATAATGATAATTGATACTTAGGAGGATGACCCTGAGATTTATCACAGCCTTCTTGTCATTATAGATAAAATTATGTGTTCAGCATAGTATTAAAGTGTAATTTTTCATGTTCTGCTGTTTAAAAATTTATTATCTGCCCTGGCCTAGTAGCTCAATTGGTTAGAGCATCATTCCCATATACCAAGGTTGCGCATTTGATCCCTGGTCAGGGCACATACAAAAAACAACCAATGATTTCATAAATAAGTATAATAACAAATCTCTCTCGATCTCGATCTCGAACTCTATCACCTCTCGCTCTGTCTTTAAGAAAAATTCAGTTAATAAAACTATATTTTCCAGCCGAAACCACCAGTTTGGCTCAGAGGATAGAGTATCAGACTGTGGACTGAAAGGTCCCAGGTTTGATTCCAGTCAAGGGCATGTGCCTTGGTTGTGGGCACATCCTCAGTGGGGGGTGTGTGCAGGAGGCAGTTGATCAATGTTTCTCTCTCATTATCGATGCTTCTGACTTCCTATCCCTTTCCCTTCCTCTCTGTAAAAAAGCAATCAATTATATATATATATATATCTTTAGAAACATATTTTCCAGATTATTAAGCATAAAGAAAAATTTGAGAAAGTATTTTTTATTTAAATTCTTTATTGCTCAAAGAATTACATATGTCTCATTTTTCACCGATTGACCGCTCCCTAGCCACTTCTACCCCCCACCCCCTCACTGCTTGTGTCCATTGGTTATGCTCATATGCATGCATATAAGTCCGTTGGTTGATCTCTTACCCCCTTACCCCCTGCCTTCCCTCATAGGTTGGCCAGTTTTGGTTTTGTTTCTTTTTACCTGAAAGACCAATTTGAATCCACAAGTGCTGGTGTGAAGAGTTAGATTTGGACAAATGCCCTCTAATTTTTCTTCCTACTCTAAGATTTTATAATATGTAGAACAAGATACCTAAGAAATAATTATGGGCAGAAAGAAGAACACCCAGGCATACTATGCCCCAGGAAAAAAACAATACAATTGTATGTTTAAAATAATGACTGTGGTATAGTATTTTTATTTCTTTGAAAGGTGATTATGGACAGTTTCAAATATATAGGAAATGAGAAAACACTCAAGTACTCACAACCCAGATTTAACACATCTTAATACTTTGGCATGTATACTTGAGATATTTTTTTAAATAAACAAATTAGACATAACTAAATTCCTCTTCTCATCACCACTTTCTCCTTTTTTCCACCTCCCACCCCTAAAAGTAATCATTATCTGGAAATTGATTCATATCGTTATGGCAATGTTATCCACCCATAACAATATATAGCATTATCTGGTGAGATTTTAGACTTTTTAAAGAATCATCATATACTCATTTTTTTAAGAATCATCATATGTCATTTTTTAGCATCTTGTTTTTTCACCCTACATTGGATTTTTTAACTTTATCTGTGTCAGTATATCTAGATCTACTTCACTTCATATTCCAAAATATAATTATCCTACAGTGTATAGAACCATTTTTTTGGAGTTATCTCTATTTTTTTGCTAGAACAACTCTGCAATAGCTCTATTTGTGTATATAAATAATTTCTTGGGTTCTAGGGAATGTGCACCTTTTACTTTTGTAGATTTTGCCAAACTGAGCTTCCTTTTCTATAGTGTGCCTGTTCATAATCTGTTCTCATTTTCTTTTTGGGTTGTTTCTTTTTCATATCAGTGTGTGTGTGTGTGTGTGTGTGTGTGTAACCTTTTGATGATTATATGCACTAAAATATTTTCTTCTGGTATTTTGTAGTTTTAGTTTCTGTGATACCTATTTTTTTAACTTGAACACAGTCAACTTCCCTTTCTTGAGATATAGTGCAGTGGTTCTAACCCAGAATGCCTCGGAACAACTCACACCTCTATCACTTATTGCACAGGTTAGGGAAGAGAAGTCCGTAGTCTCTCCAGACCTGTCTTTAATGAAAATCATCATAATATCTGCTTCACAGGGTTTTTATAAGGATTACATGAGATAGTATATGTAATATACTTAATATGTTGTGTAGCACATTGAATAGTTCAATAAATATTAACTTTATTATTATTTTACTTTTTATCATTTGTGCTTTTTATGTCTCATTTAAGAATTATTTACCTGCTTTCATATAAAAATATCTTACATTTTCTATTAAAAGTTTTAAAATGTTGCTTCTACATTGATCCATCTCAAATTTATTTCTAAGTCCAGTATGGGTAGAAAGTCTATTTTTTTTCCTCACATGGATAGGCATTTTTAGCAGTACTTATTGATAATTTATCTTTTCCTCATAATGCTAACTCTGTCATGAATATCTCAAATATTTATGGTTTGACAATAGGTTCTTGACTTGTTCTAGTATTCTATTTGTCAAACCATGCTGCTTTAATTACCGTCATTTTATAAAATACTTACAAATGTGGTAGTATGGGTCTTCCCTCATTCTTCTTAAAAATTGCCTTAATTAGTCCTTGCCTTTTAATCTTACACATGAATTTTAGAATTACGTGTCAAATTCCATGGAAAATTCCACTAGCTCATTTGGTTTTGGGGAAATTTCAGTTACAAGGCTAAATTTCATCCTAAGAAAGTTCATTTGTACTACATGCAGGCAGTATGGTATTTGAAAAGAGCTAAGATCTAAAGATTTGGAGTAAAATTATATAAACTCCTTTGAAGAAGTCCATTCCTAAATCTTGGCTTCAGTTTCCTCATCTTTAGAAGATGCTGGACCATCATCATCCAATAGCATACCTTGAACAATACTACTCAAAAAGTAATATCTAGAGGAGTTCCACCAGCATTACTTAGGTGTTTACTAGAATTGAAAATTATAATCATAATTTCTGAGGATGGAGCACTGGAATCTGTATTTAACAAGCTCTCCAGGTTATTCATATACATGATGTAACAATTAATTTCATGTGTCAACTTGGCTAGGCCATCATATCCAGATATTTGGCCATACAATATTCTAGAATCTAGATGTTTCTGTAAATGAATTTTTAGATGAGATCAACATTCATACCAGTAAGACCTTGAGTAAAACAAATTACCCTCTATAATGTGGGTAGGATTCATTCAATCAGTCAAAAGCCTTAATAGAAAAAAAGACTGACCTCCCCCTAGAGAGAATTCTACCAGCAGACCATCTTTGGACTCAAACTGCAATTCTTCTATGGGTCTCCAATCTGCCAGCCCACCCTACAGATTTTGGACTTGACAAGTCTTCAGAATCACATAAACAAATACCTTAAAATAAATCTCTTTTTATAGATAGATGATAGATGAGGATGATGACAGATAGATAGAAAGATAGATGATAGATAGATGATAGATAGATAGATGATAGATAGATAGATAGATAGATAGATAGATAGATAGATAGATAGATCATTTTTTTCTCTTATTGGTTCTGTTTCTCTGGAACAGAGACTAATACACGAGGTAAATTTTGAGAAGCCCTCCGTCAATGCACCTGGCATAACTTCATCCTTTATGTATGACCTGTCCAGATTCACCCATTTGTGAAAAAGCTATGTCTAGAATCTAGGTCACAGGGGGACCGGTATAATGTGTTTGCTTCTGTGTTTATTAAGGAAAACACATTGTAAAGAAAATAAAGTATTTGAGTTGAGTGGGTGAGTAAGTAGAGCAGAAATTTTATGTTCACAATGAATTAATTTAAGAGGTTTATTTAAATCAGGAGCTCACCTGGTGAATCATTTATAAATTTCTATATGCTTGACAGAAAAAGCATCAGCAGAGAATCACACGTTAGGGCTAAATACTTATTTTAAGTTGAATCATAAATGAAAATAAAGTATCTGTGTAATAAAAATGTAAGACAATATAAGCTTCTTTTAGCCAAATATTTTATTTCTCTGTATAATTTAAGAAGATATTTTTGTGTTTAGGTGTAAACATAAGCTCTGTATGCTCATTCAGTATATCCTAGAAAGCATTTACTGGGAGAAATTAACCACTTAGGCCCCAGGGACTTGAGAGACCTCATCTATACTAATAAAAGGATAATATGCTAAAAAGACCAAGACCTTCTGGGCAAAGCCATGTTTGCAGGGCCAAGGCAGAGGCGGTTAGGCGTGAACAGGCCAGCAGTGTGGGGGAGAGGAGGAGGAAGGGAGCTGGGGGTGAGCAGGCCAGCGGGGGGGGGGGGGGCAGTTAAGGGTGATCAGGCTGGCAGTTTGGAGCAAGCAGGCCAGAAAAGGGGAGGAGGGAGTGGGAACAATCAGGCTGGCAGGCAGAGTGGTAGGAGAAATCAGGTAGGCAGGCAGATGAGGGGATAGGAGCCAGCGGTCCCAGATTGCAAGAGGAATATCCTAGATTGGAGAGGGTGCAGGCCGGGCTGAAGGACATCCCCCCCCCACCCCAACCTGTGCACAAATTTTGTGCACTGGGCCACTAGTATCCCAATAAGGGAGGAGTAAACACAGCTCTCGACTTCATTTACTCCCTATAATATACCTGGGATGTGGGGAGAACAGTTAGCACAAAAGGATTTGGGTTTAGATTGTAGGGAAACTTCCACAGTGTAAGCATTTTGAAACAGTAAAATACACTGTGTATGACCCTGGATCTAAATTGCGACTCAACAAGCCAATGACCATTGTGATTCCCACTGTTTCTAAAGGTGCTATCAGATATTTTGCTGACATGTACTCAATAATGAATCAGGTCTTATCAAGTAACCAGAGGATTTAGAGAAAGGGAAATAAAAAAGAGCATCTTTCCAATCGGCAGATCTGTTTCTCACTGTGTGCAGCACAAAACACACAAAACTGTGACTATTTATAACACCTGGGAGAGTTTGCAGAGAGTGAAAGCTAATCCTCTTGTGTGGAATATAAGCTTGGACACACAGACATTTATCACACTTTAGCTTGACTGAAAAGTCTTTGATGTTTTCAAATGGCTCTGGGATGTCTAAGTCTGACCCAAGGCTTTGTTAGAAATTTAGCATTTCTTCGGGTACCACCGGTTTACCAGGGTGGGGAGCCTGCATTGAGTCAGCCAGGGAGGCATGTGGAACATGGCATGAATATTTATAAGTGAAAATGTATTAAGATAGCTTAAAGAACCTTTATCCCAAACCCTCCAAGAGACAAAAGAAATGTCCAAGGGAGACAGCTGACCAGAATTTCATAAGCTACTGGTATTTTAAAATCTATTATTTTTAAATGGCACTTCTCCTCCCAGCATCTGAATGGGGAATTTCCAATACACATTGCCCATTCTCTGCCTTTATCAGTTGTCCTCTTAGGGACCCTGTTGGGAAACTTTCCTTTGAGTTTATCAGACCTGACTCTCCAAAGCAAAGCCACGGAAGCTGGTGTGTTTCAGAAATGCATATGCTGTCATTAAAGGAGCCCTCCGTTCTCCCACAGCGCCTCCCATAAAAGCATTTAGTCCTTCTACCAAAATGTGGTTCAGCCTTTATTCTGCAGAGCCAATTTGTTTATGCTTCCAAGTTCAATCACAATCTATTTGTAAAACCTATTTAGGATCAGAGTCACATAGCCAGAAATGATCATGCTCTAATTTCCTTATTAGAGAGATTCTTGTTGCAGCTGGCAGCTTGATTTGACTGCTCCCAGGGTCTGGAGCGACATGTTCTTAACGTCCTTTCCTCATTTTGTCTTCATTCCTTCCTCTACCCCACCCCACCCCAACATGCACATATTGAGTCAGAAAGGAACAATTCTCAACATTGCTTAGATGGAGGGGAAATGAGAGATTGGCACCTTTCTACTTGTCAAGAAATGAATAAAATTGGGCTATTCATACTATCTGCAGGAGAGAAAGGAGGGAAATGTTCACAAAACACACCGTGATTGGGAAAAATTGCTTGAAGATTCAGGTAAAATGTCAATTATTTCAAAGCACTTGGAGAGTTATGTGTTCTGGATAATTGAATTTGAATTAAAGAAGAAAGCCAATGCAGCATTTGTGAAAACTTACTTCATCTACTTTTTCTTTAACATTTTCCTTTATAAAAATAGGTGAGCCAATCGTTCTAACAAGTCTGTGAAGGTAATTGGACAGTTCCCTAATAATGCAGGGTCTTGGAGTGTCTCTGCATTGCTTGGTGAAATCTTCCTCATCTGAGTCAAATGTGATTGTGTAAGTTGTCCCCAAAGTCTTACTTCTTTTTTGATGTAATGTAGTCATTTGTTATATATATTATAGATTTCACTGATCTAAGCAGAAGATGCAATGAAAACTGCAAAGATGCTCTCATTTTGCTTGTAATGGTGGTTAAAGTAATGTCATAAGGTTCTCTTTGTAATAGATCATGAGTTGCCCAGAGATCTTTCCTATCATATCTCTTAAATTAAGCTACACTGAGAAGCTGTATGATTTACTAATAAATAGGTGTCAAATAAATATGTAACATTTGTCACTCAACACTAAGTTTCTTTTTCAAAATAGCCTGGGTTACAGAGAAGCAGGCCAAATGACATGTTCTATTTCTCAACAATGGAGCTTTACTTTGATTTAAATTAGGCAATTTGACCCTTTCCTGAGGTCATATAATAGTTTCCATGAACATTCAAATAATATAATCTTTTCACTCATGCTTTCAAATCTCTCTTGTACTCCTGCATTATTTACTCACCCTTTCTCTTTTTCTTTCATTCACTATTGAAATACCACTTCCTCCAAAAATTCCTTTAAGACATATTATTAATTGTCCACTAAATATTCATCTATTCTACCCTTTTTTTCTTACCAACTGAACCTTGAATTTATTCAAAGAACATGTTTCCAATTTAAAATAACGTTCCATACCTCCACCATTCAGGAATGACCTGATGACCCAGTTCTGGCCAAAGAGACGAAAAAATGAATTCTGTAGGTGCAATTTACAATGTCTTTTTTTCGAGATAATTTCAGCTGGTGTATTCTTGAGCCTTTAAAGCTTAGTCTTCCCTGAGTCTTGGACTCAATGTCTGGAAGTTCAGCCATCATTTTATAAGGTTAAGGACTGGACATTAAGGATGACAAAATAATAACATTAAAGAAATCTGGAACTTCGGGTCAAGATGACAGGCAGCATAGGTAAATGCAGTACAAAAATCCTCCCTCAACCACATCAAGATTACAACTAAACTATAGAATAACCATCATTAAAAACCACTTTAAATCTAAATGAATGGAAAGCCTACAACTAAAGGATTTAAAGAAGAAGCCATACTTTGACCATAGGAGGGGCAGAAACACAGAATAAGCTGGTCAGATACCCACATGTGGTGGTTTAAAATTGGAAGGGATATCTTAGCTGCAGAGGTCTCAGTCCCACACTAGGCTTCCCAGATCTGGATTCCAGTGCTGAGATGAGAAGTTCCCATAACTTCTGTAAAAACTAGTGGGGACTGAGCCTGAGGGAAGTGGAGGTTGCTGGAGTCCCAGGTAGTTCTTCTTAAAGGGCCCATGCACAGACTAACTTGGACTCACTCCCTCTGTGCTCCAGCACTGGGGCAACAGCTTGATAGGAACCTGGGACATATGGGGAGTAACTAAATTGTTTGGTTTCAGGACAAAAACTGAGGGATGGAGGGTGAGGAGGATGGGGAATGAGGGAGGCAGCTCTCTGGCTAACAAAAGTGATGGCAGAAGTCACTGCTCCTTTTCTGATATATCCTGCACAGGTAGGCACCATAGCTGAGTCTCTGTCAACCCTGTTCATACTGTTTGTCCTGCTCTGTTGATTCCCTGAAACCCCATCCACCCAATTTACAGGCCTACCTAAACTGTCATTGCTTTTCCATAGAACTGGCCTCTATTGCCTCTTGCTTTGGACTTTCTAAAATCTTTCAAACAAGCAGCATCTGGCATCTGCATTCCTGTACCTCCTTCTAAGTGGCACCAGGCCTAGCACTAGTGGAAACTGGCTTTGGTTTGCAGCATGTCCTCTCCTGGGCACCTCCAAGCCCAGCACAGGTAACAGCCATCTGAAGATCTCTCTGTAACTCATGCTGCGTGGTCCCAGGTAGGGTTCAGTTGGTGGCTAATGTTGCAACTTCCTGGAGGCTCCAGAGTCAGTGTACCTAGTAGATAGTTTTAGAGCACACTGGATTACAGCCTTACCAACTCCATAGGCAACACACTCAAGGGGTGCACTGGGTGAGCACCAAAACAAATCCTGCTCCATTAGGACTGGCCCCTGCACAGCAGCTTCTCTACTGTATTTGCAGCCAACCCTTGCAGCTGATTGGCCTGGGGAGGGGAGAATCAATCTTTTCCAGTAATACCAACCACAATCAAGACTAAACTATAGCTCTTTCCCATCTTGCAAGATGGTGGGTGAAAAGAAAACTGAGAAGCTGGATACTAAAGAGAAGAAGCCTGGCACTAAAGAGAAGAAGCCCGACGATACTAAGGAGAAGAACCTGAAGCCAAGAAAAAGGCCAATGCCAGCGGCAAGGTTAAGACTCCTAAGAAGGGGAAGCCCACTGCAGCTGAAACCCTGTCCTCGCCAGAGGAATTAGAAGATATTCCCAGTCAGCTATGTATTCGTGAAAAGCCATGTACAAGAGGAAGTATTCGGCCCCTAAATCCAGGATTGAAAAGAAAAAGAAGGAGAAAGTTCTTGCTACTGTCACAAAACCAGTTGGTGGCGACAAGAATGGTGGTACCCGGGTGGCTAAACTCCACAAAATGCCTAGATATTATCCTACTGAAGATGTAGGATAGCCGTTGAGCCATGGCAAGAAACCCTTCAGTCAGCATCTGAGGAGATTGCGGGCCAGCATCACTCCTGGGACCGTTCTGATCATCCTCACTGGGCACCACAGAGGCAAGAGAGTGGTTTTCCTGAAGCAGCTGAGCAGTGGCTTGCTACTTGTGACTGGACCTTTGTCCCTCAATCATGTTCCTCTTTGTAGAATACACCAGAAATTTGTCATTGCCACCTCCACCAAAATTGATATCAGTGGTATGAAAATCCCCAAACATCTCATTGATGAGTACTTCAAGAAGAAGATGCGCAAGCCCAGACACCAGGAGGGTGAGATCTTTGACACAGAAAAAGAGAAATACGAGATTACAGAACAGCGCAAGGTTGACCAGAAAGCTGTGGATTCTCAAATTCTGCCAAAAATCAAAGCTGTTCCTCAGCTCCAGGGCTACCTCTGCTCTCTGTTCACTCTCACCAATGGGCTTTATCCTCACAAACTGGTGTTTTGAATTTCTTATAAGAACCCGATTAAATAACTGATATGCTTTAAAAAAAAACTAAACTATAACAAGAAGGTGCACACAGCCTACACAGGAAGTGTCCAGATCAGGTGACCGGAGAGTCTGCACTACTGGGCTCTATAGGACATCTATTACACAAGGCCACTGTACCAAGTCCAGGAGACTTGGCAACTCTACCTAATACATTGAAACATAGGAAAGCAGCCAAAATATGGAGATAATGAACACTTCCCAAATAAAAGAACAAAAGAAATTTCTTGAAAAAGAACAAAGTGAAATAGAGGTAAATAAACTACCAGATACAGAGTTCAAAACAATAGTTATAAGGATGCTCAAGAAACATAGTGAGAACTTCAACAGCAAAAAACAAACAAACAAACAAACAACAAAAAAACATATAAACCATTAAAAGAACCAGACAGAAATGAAATAGAGAATAATTTACAGACAAACAACAGTAGAGTAGATGAAACTGAGAGTCAAATCAGCAATTTGGAATATAAGGAAGCAAAAAATACCCAATCAGAATAGCATAAAGAATCCAAAAGAAGAAAATAGTGTAATAAGCCTCTGGGACAACTTCAAGCATACCAATATTTGCATCATGGTGGTGCTGGAAGGACAAGAAACAAAGCAAGGGACTGAAAACTTATTTGAAAAAATAATGATGGAAAACTTCCCTGACTTGTTGAAGAAAACAGACACACAAGTATAGGAAGCACAGAGAGTCCCAAACAAGATGAACTAAGAGGCCCACACCAAGACACATCATAATTAAAATGCAAAAGATTAAAGACAAAGAGAGAATCTTAAAAGCAACAAGAGAAAAGCAGTTAGTTGCCTACAAGGGAGCTCCCATAAAGGCCAGATGGAGATGGCAAGAAATATTCAAAGTGATGAAAAGCAATGACCTACAATCAAGATTACTTTACCCAACAAAGCTATAATTTAGAATTGAAGGTCACATAAAGCTTCACAGACAAAAGTAAAAAAGGCTATAGGAGTTCATCAACACTAAACCAGTATTACACGAAATGATAAAGGGTATTTTTTAAGAAGATGAATAAAAGCTAAAAAATATAAACAATAACATGACAATAAATACATATCTATTAACAATTGAATCTACAAAATGAATAAGCAGAACAGAAACAGACTCATAGATACAGAAAACAGTTTTACAGTTGCTTTATGGGAAAGGAGTGGGGTGTTAAGTGAAGAAGGTAAAGGGATTAAGAAGTAGAAATTGAATGTTATATAATAGTCATGAGGATGTAAAGTACAGTATAGGGAATATAGTAAATAATATACTAATAACTATATATGGGGTCAGATGGGTGCAAAATTTAATGGGATAATCATGTAATAAGATATATAATATCTAATTTCTGAGGTGTACACTTGAAACTAATATTATAATGTAAGTCAACTGTAATTGCGGAAAAAATGTGATTTCCATAAATAAATAAAAAGAAATTTGCACCTTTGGTGACATTGCTGATTCATGCTCATCTTAGACTATCTAATTCTGATTTGCAGTGCAATGAAGCTAGTAAATTCCTTTCCTGTCTAAGCTACCTTTCGTGTGTTTTGTAGCTAGAACTAATTCTGATCAATATATTCTTCTCAACTATTTGAGAGGCCAAGGTAAATTTGCCTGGGGCTTTCTCTGTCCAAATATACAACTCCAAAAGCTCCTATTTCTCTCACCACTCTACAACCTCCCCTTACAATAATGCTTGAGAGATATTTCATAGAAACTGATAATCCACATCAATAAAATTGCTACATATTATCAATATCTCTTATCTTTAACCATCTTTATCCAGTTAAAATATTTTATTTCCTAAATCTAGGAATTCTACCATTTGGGGGGAAAGTATCTAAAATATTTTACATGCTTTCCAAATATCTGGAACATTTTTTTTTTTTTAGTTTGTAGAATATTTTCTTCATGTTTCTGTCATTACTTCAGCCTGCTTTCCATCCAATGTTCTTTGTTGATGTTTACTTATGTGTTTCTCATATATATAAATGTTCCACTCTGTTAAGTTTTATATGCTAGTTTGTGTGTGTGTGTGTGTGCGTGAGAGCACACACACACACACACACACACACACACACACAATTTTCCCTCCTGTCAACTTGTACTTTTTTATTATCTGAATGCCTGTCTATAGCATCTTGACCTGCCTATCCAATTGACATTTTCAAATCTGTTTTCACTGTAACTATGTTAATATTTTATCTAAAGTAAAAATAAATAACTCTAAATAATTATTTCAAGAACTAATATATCAGTAAAAAAAATTATGGACTTTATGATAATTATTTTGACCACTAAGATAAATGTTCCTGGCCTCCTGGTATTGTTTTATGTTTGGTTACATATCTGTATGACCTCAGTAAGAGTAGTGTTGCTAGGTAATATTATTTCTTTAAATGTTTACTCACTGTCTTTGTGTGTATGCACACATGTGCATCCCTGTGTGTGGATCCCTGCATGCACATGCCCATACATACATGTGTGCATTCTTGCATATACACATTCAATAGTTATTTGATAGCTTTTATGCCCTGAAAGACTATCTATCTGAATATTGTCTGCACTAGTATTTAAGGGAATTATTTTATTAAATTCACTTGACAATCCAGCCTTTCTTATCAGATGGACTTACCCAGTACTTTCTGTTGGTGTTAAGTTTTTTTTATTGAAAACTTTATTTTTTAATTTTTTTATATTTTAATCTTTGTTGTTCAGTTTATTAATTACATTATTTCCCACTTTTTTCCCCCTATAGCTCCCCTCCACCCTGTACCCATCCCACCCTCCGCCCTCACCTCCCCCGCACAGTCTTCTCCCATGATTGCATGATTTTTGTCCAGTCTCTTGCTGCACTTCCCACCCCCTTTTTCTCCCCAAGAATTGTCAGTCCATTCCCTCTCTATGTCCATGATTCCGTTATATTCACCAGTTTATCCTGTTCATCAGCTTATTAATTCACTTGATTTTTATGTTCATTTGTTGATAGATGTGTATTTGTTATTCATAATTTTTTAAATCTTTTTCTTCTTCCTCTTTTTAAAGAATATCTTTCAGCATTTCATCTAATATTGGTTTGGTGGTGATGAACTCCTTTAGCTTTTTATCTGCAAAGCACTTTATCTGACCTTCAATTCTGAATGATAGCTTTCTGGATAGAGTAATCTTGGTTGTAGATTCTTGCTATTTATCACTTAGAATATTTCTTGCCACTGCCATCTGGCCTGCATCGTTTCTGTTGAGAAATCCGCTGACAATCATATGGGTGCTCCCTTATAGGTAGCTAACCGTTTTTCTCTTGCTGCTTTTAATATTATCTCTTTGTCTTTTCATCTTGGCATTTTAATTATGATGTGCCTTGGTGTGGTCCTCTTAGGGTTCCTATACATTGGGGTTAGGTATGTTTCTTGGACTCCTAAGTCAATTTCTTTCACCAGGTGTGGGAAGTTTTCGGTCACTATTTCTTCAAATAGGTTTTCATTGTCTTGCTCTCTCTCTTTTTCTGGCACCCCTATAATTTGGATGTTGCTATGCTTGAGTTTGTCCCAGAGGCCCCTTACACTATCTTCAATTTTTTTGGATTATTTTGGTTTCTTGCTTTTCCAGCTGAGGGGATTTTACCTCTTTGTATTTCAAATCTTTAACTTGGTTTTTGCGGCCCTCTAGAGTACTTTTAGGTCTTTGTATAATATTTTTTATTTCAGTCAGTGTATGCTTAATTTCTGGTTGGTACTTTTTCATATTCTTGAGGGTCTCGTTCATATCCTGTAGGTCTCTTTCATAGCCTCATAGGTCTCATTCATTTCCTGTAGGTCTCATTCACTTCCTTGTAGGTCTTGTTCACTTCCTCATAGTTCTTATTTATTTCCTTGTAGGTCTCGGCCTTTTCTAGGAGCCTCTTGAAAAGCCTTATAACCGTGGTTTTGAATTCTATGTCCAGTTGTTTTTTCCCTCCATTTCTTTCACATCTGATTTCTTTTCATGTCTCTGCATGGTGGCTGCTTTCCTGAGTTGGTCGATTAGCTTTGTGTGTTTGATGTCCTCTAAGGGACAGTGGCTCAGCCTCCCCAGTTATCTGAGGTGTATATGGGTTGCACAGTCTTGTCGAAGTTAAGCCTAAATTAATCGTTGTTAGCACTAGGAGGGTTTGACCTCCAGGCCAATTGTCTATGATGTTCAGCCATGCTCAGGTTGGATGGGCGGAGTCTCTGGGCCAAGCAGGCAGTGTCAGCTCTGCCCTATGCAGCCCCAGGGGGCTCTGTGCCGGGTGGCAGTGGCCGCCAGCACCTCTCAGAGAGAGCTGCTGCTGAGCTCCACCTGCTGCCGGACAATTCAGCCTCTCCCCAAATGAGTCTGCACACCCAACATTTCACCCAGGGTCATAAAACAATGCAGTTTGGTGGTTTCCCAAACGAAAGAGTAAGTCACGAGTGCTCTCTGTGTGGTCACACAGCTGTGCTGTTCCCAAATTCACACGCACTCTGCACAAGCTCACTCTCTCCACAAGCTTGCAGACCCTTGCAGCACCCAAGTTTCGGTGTGCCTTCCCACTGTCCAGTTTTTACCCCGTATGATTGTGGGTTCCCTGGACTTCGCCCGGAGCTGGGAAATCAGTGCAGTGGGAGGTCTTTGTCTCCCCTGTTTGAGAAAACTGGCCGGGTTTTCAACCGCCCGCCCTATCTGCTGGCGCACACACAGCTCCAAACCTCTCTCCACGTGTATCTTCAACACTGTCCTCAGCTGCTCCTCCGAGTCACAGTGTCTTACCTTCACTTTTATTTGTGGAATTTTCACTCAGCCAGCTTTCCAGTAATTCTGGATGGTGTTTGTTCTTTGTTAAGTTGTAGTTTTGAAATTGCTATGTATGGCAGCAAGATAGGTGTTTACCTATGCCGCCATCTTCGGTGTTAATTTTCTATATATTCTTGTGACAAAAGCAAGGACTGGCAGCATGGGTGTAGCCAGGAAACTTGTTAGAAATGCATAATCAAAAACCCCTCCTCAAACCCATTGAATCAAAACCTATATTTTTAACCAAACCCCCAATGTGATTCCTATGCACATTGAAGTTTGAGAACCATTGATGTAGTGCAAAGGTTTTCAAAATTTAGTGTGCATTCAAACCATCTGGGAGGCTTGTTAAAATACAGGTTTCTGAGCCTCAATTTCAGAGCTTTGGGGGTGGTCTGAGAATTTGCAATTCTAACAATTCTCAGATTCTACCAATACTGCTGCTTGTTGGACCACATTTTGAAAACCACTGGTCTAAAGAGAACTGGATGGCAGAATTGGCAAAAATTTAATGGCTGAATAACCACGGGTCTGAATTTCAGCTTTTATTCTTCAAGTCACTAGCTGTGTGACCTTGGGAAGGTTTTTCTGTGCTCCTTGCCTTTTTCTCATGAGTAGAAAATGATTTGAGGATCAGCTCCAGCATAGCACTTGTGTTTTCGGCATCTGCTTCCATGTCTGTCTCCTCTCTGCACTGTCAACTCCTTGAGATTAAGAACCATATTTTAATTATGGTTTTATCCCCAATGAGACTATAGAAGTTTCTTGGTTGAGTGAGTGAGTAAATGAGCAAAGAAAGAAATGCATCCAAGATGTGAGATACAGGTTGTGAAAAGTATTTTTCAAATGAAAGGTATTTTTATTATTGTTATATATGATACCTCATTCTTGAAAATTGCTGATTAAACTACTACATTGTTAAGAACAGAGATAATGATACTACATTTATATGGTGATAATATTGGAATAGATGCACAAAATAATAATAATTGATGAAGAAAACATATCTAAGATATTGAGCCCAGTAAGCATGAAAACCATAAGACACCAGGAGGCATGACTGGATGTGTCTAGAGAGATGAGAATTGGTGTAACTAAATCAGACTCAAAGCCAGCCAAAAATTTTCGCAGACTGGCAGCCAACTTCTGCTATCAGGGTGGTACTACTGCTTGGGTGAGTCCAAGGACTTCTGAGAAAAAGACTGCAATCTCAAGTTTAGCAATTTAGCTTTCTTTTTTGTGGGAATTGCAAAAGTGAGCACACCTTTGTCTGCATCCTTGCCTTTGTTTGTGCCCCATCCCTCTAGATTCCTTGCATGACCTCAAGGTGCAATTCAAAACTCCAAGCCAGGCCTATGCCCTAACTCTTATTCTGCAGGTTTTGTTACGTCCAAGGGACTCAACCAGCTTAGAATCTTTCTGTTGCCAGTGGACTAGATGTACAGGGTGTGACATTCTTGTTATCTTCGGAAGTGTCAAAATTCTCCTGTGGACCACAGCCTTACTGAGTCTGATCACAGTAAAAGCAAGAAACAAATGTTTTTTTGCCCATGCTGAGAGAATAAGGACTGTGGAAAGGAAAACTAAATCAACAGCTCTACACGTAAGAAGATGAGCAGCCAAATGCAATCAGGTACTAACTTATTATTTTATTAAGAGCGAGTAGATGCCCTTGGTATATAAGAACTGAAATTTATTTCCTCGAGAAGTTTTCATTTTCCTCTTCCATGTAAATCTTTCACCTACTTTCTTGCCTAGATTAAAAAGAAAAGATAAAATGCCAGATATGACTGGCTTACTCTGTGGTGGGTTTAATTAATATTTGAGAAGTATTATGAGTTTTTTTGAAGAGAGATGTTAGCTGCCATTCAGGGTCTTACAGCATAATTTTTCTGGTCGTTTTAAGGTTTTAAAGTGAAATAAAAATTCAAGTGGATCTGGAACATTACTGATGGGTGAGTTTTTATTTAATAAATTAAAAATAAATAGAACATTAGAATCATCTAAGTACATGAGTGTATCTATGCCACTGTTAAGCTATAACAACTGAAGAAGAAGAAAAAATAGAGCTCAGGAAAGAAGGTACTAGCTTCCTACTATTCAATAATTGCAGTGTCAATGTGGGTTCCTGAGAAGTATGCTGATAAAATGACCAAGAGTCAGTACCTGCAGTTTTAGACAATTTATGTGAGAAAATTAAATATAGCTACTATTTGCATCTACATTTGAAACCAGCAAGGAATAGAACATTTATGTAGAGCTGAATATGGGTGTAGCAGACATATACATCTATGCAGTGCATATGCTAATTAACAAACATTTGATGGGCTTCAAATTATCGTAAATAATTTGTAATTTTCCTCCTCTCTGGTGACACTGAAATGTTACAGTCTCTAAGCCCTACCACTTCTCCAAGGGCTGCTCAGGCACTTCCTTAGAACTTTCTTTCTCTAACTCAAACAGATTTCTAACAAGTTTGCTTAGTTGTTTCTAAATCCAGAGCATATTAGAGGCAAGAAATTTGTTAAGGAAGCAGGGCTACTTTAGATGGGTCCCGCGATATCACACACACAAAAATGATACACGTTTGCCAGATATTTAATTCAGCAGTTAATTTAGTCAGAATGCTCTCCATATGCAATGTCAGCCTAAGCTGAGCAGGTAGTTGGTGAGCTAACCAGCGAATCATTTAGCAAATTGGTAACTCCTTGTCACCTGCTTGTGTCCTGTGTGAGCACTATCCTATCATTACAGTGAAATTCCTATCTTTTTGTATCTATGCCCCATTAGTAAATCTATTGTGCAGGACACATCCCACAATGTCATAGTATAGGTGGCACATGGTCTGAATGCTCAAGAGCATTGAGAGCAATTGCTAGGAAGCCATTTCTTAGGCATCCACTGAGTGTGGCTCTGAGTCCTGGTGTGAAGACTCTCCAGCTTGACCACTTACTTATTTCTTCTTCCTGCGTCTCAGTGTTCTCACCTATAAAATGTGAATTAGAACAGGCCCTAACTCAAATAATTGGTAAGAGGATCCCCTAAGTAGCACAAGGAGAGCACTTATAAAATTTACAAATATTGATATAGGAAACAGTTAACACTAGAAGAGACTGAGGCAATCTACTTATCCTAACACTTCATTTTTTTAAATGAGAAAAATCGAGTTTCAGTATAACAGTTAAATATTTCAAAACAGGAAATTTGATGAAATAAAAGAAAAACAATGGCATACCTAATCAACACCAAACTAGGAACGTCATATCTGCTATTATTTTGATCCTCAAAAATTCTATGAGATGTTGTTATCTCTGCTTTATGGAAGAAAAAATGTTAGAGGTTGAATAAGTGGTCAAATGCCACATAGGCAGTGTGTATTAGAACTGGGATGCAAACCTGGCTTTACTTGACACCGAAGTCCATTTCTATTTCTTCTTCCTACTCTGTCTCAGTGTGGAAGGCAGTACTCCCTTCTTTTTATGTAACCTACTTGATATTGGGTATAAACTGCCTACAATGAATCAGAACAGTCCTGAGCTACTATTCCTGGGGAATATTTAATTATATCATGATGAAGCAGGACAATAGGAAGCTAAGGAGCCTCATTGATGAGTGGAATAAGGGAAACTGAGACAATATAATTAAACAACGGCAATTTACAGGCAGCTAATGAATCATAAGGTTTTATCTTTCCTAACCAAGGACACTCAGGAGCAAATGGTTTGCCTATTTTAGATTACCTCGGACAGAAGGCTTTCCTATGACATTCTTTAAAAATGAACCTAACCAGCAAATAACTCCTGACTGTACGCACACATTTTGATGACTCAGAATATTGAAGAACACACCTGAAAAGCTAATGAATATTCTGCTAAGACCCTCCCCTGGAAGCTTCCCTAGGTTCCAGCAGACCAAAGAGAGATAAAAAGCCTCAAGACAAAGGAGCCAGGGTGCACTTGCTAGAGCATGCCCATGTCTTGTATCTTTGCTGTTTTTTTCCTAAACTCTAAGTCTCCATGAGACCGGCAACCAGGGGAGAAATGGGCAGCAGCAACTCTGCCTGGGCTAACCCCCTGAACCTGTCTCAAAGGTCCCCTTTTCTCTGATTTTTTCCTCTCCTGTTGCTTCTCCTGCCTTAACGCCCCCACACACCCCCTTTGTTTCATTGTCTCCAGCTTTACCCACACAGTCCTGGGCCCAGACCCTGCCCAGGAAGAGGAGAGGTGCCCAATTGCACTTTCACTTTTTAGCTAAAATCCTAATATTAAAATGTTCCTTCCTAGCAAATGCAGAGAAATATGGCTCTTTTCACAGTCTTAATGTAGCAGAATGCTAATTGAGCAGTGGAACAGAGACAGGGCGTGGAGGGCATGGCCTGAGCAGACAGAGTCGCGAGGCCATGTAAACAAACCCAGAGAGAGGCATTTCTTGGCAATTAGAGACAGGTGTTTTGCAGAAAGTATTGGGAGAGCCAATCTCCATAGAAATCAACAGAAAAGACTATATTTAAAAGGAAACATGAGAAATTACATTAGCAGAAATGGAGAAAAATCTCCTGATAATAACCAGTCCCCTTAAGGAACCACCACCTTTCCTGCACAGGCTGCCTGTGGCAAAAAGAGTGTGGGGGCCACAGCGAGAATGAGCAGAATCTGAGACACAGACTATGCTCTCAGATATGTAAGCAGCAATCATTTCCTTAGCCACAGAAGGAACTGGAAGTCTTCACTGCTCCACATCCACATGTGCAGACAGTTGTAGTTTATTGCATGGGAATTGAAATCAGACTGCTGGTTTGAATCCCAGCTTCACTACTTGCCAACTGTATGACCTTGAGCAAATTACCTAAGCTCTCTGTGCACCTCAACTTCCTTATTTATAAAATGAGTCAATAGACTGTACCCACATAGTAGAGTTATTGGGAAGATTAAACAAGTAAGTTAATACATGGATGGCACTTGAAATAATTCCTGGCACAAGTGAAGACTTAAGAAATCTCAGGGGTTATGACCCCATAGGATTACTCACAGGATAAGATTCATGCCTAGCATATAGTAAATACTTGATAAGTATTAACTTGTATATATTTATCATACACAGATTTGGTGCACATTTATTGTTGAATTAATGAAGTCCCAGATTAAACTATCCAGGACAGTTCTAGATAGATATCTGGCCTGGGTTGACCCTATGTAACCTTTGCCACCAAGATTTTAGGACACAGAGCAAGCTAGGCTAGTACACCTCCTCCACAACCCACATTGTGAAGGAAGGCTGTTCTGAAAAGAGATTTCTGTGGAATTCAATGAACAAAATGAACTAACAAGCAAAATAGAGGCAGACTCATAGATAGAGAACAGGCTGACAGCTGTCAGGTGGGGGTGGTGTGCTGGGTGGGAGGGATGGGGCGGTTGACAAAAAAAACTCATGGAAATGGACAACAGTGTGGTGAGTTCCAGGTGGAAGAGAGTTAGAGGGAGGTGGAGGAGGGTAAAGGGGAGATAAATGGTGAGAGACAGAGACCTGACTTGGGATAGTGAACACACAATGTACAGATCATGTGTTGCAGAGTTGTGCACCTAAAACCTGCATGATTTTTTCAACTGAAAGAAAAGAAAAAGAGATTTCTGTCTGGTGCATACAATGCAATCCACCAATAGGAGATTACAGTGCAATTTATGTTTCTGATGACATTGGTAATTAAAGGACAAGCAGTCACTGAGCAGGATTCAGCAATCTCCTCTGAAAAATCAGAAGTATTAAAGACCATCACAGATCCTCTCCCATGAACCTCCTCCAAAACTTTCCCTAAAGAGTAAGTACTAACCTGCTGCTTTATTAGGGGTGTGTGAAGGGAACCCTTAATAATACCAATGAAAGATGCTAATTTTAAAGAGTCATAACTGTTCCTAATAGGCAAAAGCTGAGAAAAGTAGCAGGAAAATATACTGACTGTCTTTTCACCAGTCAATTGAGATTTAGAATGAGGTTCACTCAAAGGCCACCCTCTGATTGCTGATTTACCTGGTCTGAGTTAAATAATAAAGCAGTCACAGAGAAAAACACACAAAAAATATTGCTTCCTCTGCTGCCTAATCTGGAAGAGGGGGTGGAGAGTGGAGCAATACAATCTGCAGAAAAAGTGGGAGCACATAAGGTGAGTGTGGAGGCAGTCAGAGAGTGGGATACCATGAAAATGGCTCCCCATTTACCCAGAGAAATATTGAAATTATCCCGACACAAAGGAAGCTTTGGCAGCTGAGGTCCATGATAAATAAAGCAATATGCAACCATGTGACAAGTAAGACGCCAGCAGAAAGTAAGCTGTTTCGGATCAGCTCTTCAAATGTACTGAATTATTGGTCCAAAGGTAGAGCATTTGCGATACTAAATAATCCAGCCTTAAAACGCTTAGTGTGAAATTTATTTTGTGTTAGCACCATTGTATTCTCAGACTGTGTTTATATGCCTACGCAGTTACTTTGACCATTTTGAAAGACACAGCCAATCTGTGCAACTGAACCAAAGCAAATAAGAAGTCTCCTTGGTGAAACCACTTGTTGGGATTTGATTGCACACTCCTCTCAGAATCTTCACACAGGAGGTGAGGCAGTGTGGCCAGCCAGGCAGTCGGTCGTGCAGTCAGGCTGTCTACAAATTTATCCAGAAGATTCCACAGGGTACAATCTGACTCCAGTGGAAACCTAATGTAAAGTGACTACCAGAAGACTAGCCTGGAGCCATTCTGTCCCAAATGCAGAGAACCTGGGGCTGTGCATCCTTGTTGGACACGGCCATCAGCCACTTGGATTACTTCTGGCAGAAAAGGTAAAAGTGAAAGTTGTGCATTCCCCCTTTTGACATAATGAAGCATTCCATAAACAGAAAAATCTCAGGACCCAATTATAAGGACAAATTGCTATTTTACTAGGTAAAATGAACTGCTATAGTCTCATCGATCTTGCCCTTCGTAATTTACCTTATCTCACGGATTCCTCACAATAACTCCATGAGGAAAGTATCTGTTCTAGTCAGGCATCTGTTGGTTGCAGGTTGCAGAAGCTCAATTTAGCTCCAGAAAACAGGGAGAACTGGGGGTTGGGAGATTATTGTGAGGACAAAACACTCTCACTGGAATCTATGAAAAGCTGAGCATTCAGGCCTCTGGACAGATAAACTTGAGGGGACTCTGGGGCCTGTCATTCTCTGCTTCCATCTCTCCCTCCCTTGAGTCAGGTGTCCATCCTGGTCTGAACAGACTCCATTTGGAGGTTCATGTGGTTGGAACAAAGATGCCAACTTATCAGGGGCTAATGTGAGGTATATTGCCAGAGAAGAGGGTTCAAGCAAAGCAATACTCCCAGACAATTCTCATACAGTATTATTATCTCCATTTGCCACATAAGGAAACTAAGCACAGAATAGTTAGGAGGGCTTACTCAATATCTAGCAAATGCTTCTCCACCTTCCAAGAGCAGGTCTAAGTTGAAATTCTATAGCTCACTTGCTGTTGGCTCCTAGACAATTTATTTAATCACTCTGTACTTCAATCTCCTCACTATCAAAATGGGCTGATGTTAAAGGTTTGTTTTTAGAATTATATTAAATGAGGTAATCTATTTAACCCATTTAATTTAGTGACTGGAATATAGCAATATGCAAAAAAAATGATAATAGCCTTTCTCTCAGTTATGAAACCGAGTCCTAAGCTGCGTCACAAAGTACCACTGAATGAAATCAGTTTTTTGCTGTTCTTCCTCCATGTCTATGTGTTGCCACTCCCAAAGACGGCCAGCTCCTGAGAGACCACATCTCATTTCTTTTGCACTCCACCTTGGGCTGGCTGAGCACATTGGCAGTCTCTTCAAATTCTTGTGGAACCAGTTCATGTGTCACTCTTTCCCCTGCAAACCCCCTAAGGGCTATGCATCATCTTTGTGTTTTATTGTGTCTTTTTCAGCCTTCCTACTTCTCTGAGGTGCCAGCTTGACTTTTTCCTTTTTCCCTTCTGTCTCTTTTTCGTGCAGCTCCACCTGCAGGTCAGTGGCTTGAGTTTGTCATGAAGATGTATTTATCCCAGAAGAAAAGTGCCTCCCTCCCCCTTCACAGAGGGTGTTTCACTTCAGATCACTCTACATGAAGATAAGGAATCCTGAATCCCACTTCTTGGGTATGTTATCATGGGATTTCTTAGTCAGGGACAGGTGAAAGTAAGGGCAGGAAATATTTATGCCAAAGGGGAAAATCGGTAATATTTAAAAAGTGGAGGACTACTCTCAAAGCAAGTATTAGAATTATGAGGAAATACAAAGTAGATGTAAATAATTGCTTGTCTAAAGATGCCCTCACTTTATTCATCTCACAACCTTTCCCCAGTTATTTGCAAAGTCTGGATATCAACAATATTTTTTATATCCTCAAAAATCTCTTAGACAAAGTGCTAAGTTTGAAGAGAGATATTCCACAAGCATGCATTAATGACAGGAACAGGAAAGAGCAGGGGATTCATTTTTGACAATTGACAGTTGACCTAGACACTTTACATACATCATTTCATTTTTCCAGCAACCTTGCAAGATTGCTGAGAAAATGAAATATTCCAATGTTACAGATAAGGAACACCAAAGAGAATAACCTGAGGCTTCACAAGTAGTAAGAGGTGTGCTAGAGCCCAACAAAGATGCTGCTACAGAGGACATGCCAGGTCAGTCTTGGTTCCAAAAACTGCTCATTTCCTTTTTTCAGACTTCAGGCAACTCAGCTTGTCCACCACTCACTGAGAGGGAAGACTAGTGACCAACGCGCCTGGCTGAATAGATCAGAAAGAAAGAAAGGAGTTGCTGTTCAGGAACCAAACCACTAGTTGACCATCATTCAAAAGGAAAGATTTTCACCATTTCTTTGAAGCCACTGAAAGAACTGTCTGATAAGAGTAAAACATTAGCACAAAGGGATCAGACTGAACTGGGCTCTACGATTTATTACATGTCCTTGAGTAAGTTTCTTAACCTTGTTAAAGGGAAGGAAGGGTTCCCAGCTGGCGCAGATGCAGACTCAGAGGAGCTCTGTGCTCCTCCATGGAAAGATCAGATTTTCCCTGGGGTTAGGTTGGGCGCACGACACAGGGAGCTGAAAAAAGTCCGTGGCTGTCAGAGCTAGTAAACGTGGAAGAGGGCCCTTGGAGCTGGTGGCAGAGAGGATTCCTAGAAAGCAACCCATTTGGACCTGACAGAGGACTGCCCAAAAATTTGGTGAGGGTCCTGGCTGCCAAACCCAAGGGGGAAAGGAGATTTGTGCAGACATACAAGCGGAACCTGAGTTTGTTCATTTGCATTTTTTCCTCTCCTAATCCAAGCTTCTTAGTGCTAAGCCTGGGAATCGCCTGGTGGAGGATACCCCATGCAGGGGAGAGCTGTTTTTCTGGAGCCTGGGGATCAGAACAGGCATTCACCATTAGAGAGGCAGCTCTGGGGCAGCCCATTCCCACAAATGCACAGGGATAGCAGGATTTTAGTTCAGGCTAGAGAAGACCAATAGATCCAGAGGTCAATCCAGAAACACTGACACCCAGGGGCTGAATCACAAATTGACTCTTGTGTAACACAAATTAAGAAATCAATTTTATTTCTACAACTATTTCACCTTTTTTTTTAAGTGCCATTTTATTTCCTCTTTATTCTACGTTGGGATTAGTGTTCTATAGTCTATTTTCATCTACCCTTTAGTATCTTTTTACTCTACCTCAACTTCACCTTTATGCCACCACTCTCTTGCTAACCTTTCCCTATTTAGTGTCTTGTTTCCCTTACACTTTCCCTGCTTTAAATTTTCCTTATTCTTTCTTTTTACCCCCTCTTAAAATTTCACCCCACTTATATATCAAATCTCCAAGCACCTGCTCCAAGTCCATACACACCTTTCACTTCTCTGACTTTACTATCCTGTTATTTCTCTCTCTGTCTTGTTGTTGTTGTTTACTTGACTGTTGATTATATCGATATTTTATGCATGTTTGTGAGATTGGTTTGTTTATTCTTTTCTTTTGGTTTGTTTTGTGGGGGCGGGGTTGGCATTGTTTTCCTGTTGTTGTTTTTTTCTTTTGATAGGTTTATGCTTTTGTATTCCCTCACCTCTCTCTTTTTTAAAAAAAATATATATTTTTATTGAGTTTTTTTACAGAGAGGAAGGGAGAGGGATAGAAAGTCAGAAACATCGATGAGAGAGACGTCGATCAACCGCCTCTTGCACGCCCCCTACTGGGGATGTGCCCGCAGCCAAGGTACATTCCCTTGCCAGAATCTAACCCGGGACCCTTCAGTCCGCAGTCCAATGCTCTATCCACTGAGCCAAACCGGTCTTGGCTTCCCTCACCTCTCTTGACAATAGTTGTTGTATGTAGTTTGTATCAATCTCCAGGTACTTGTTGCTGGCTTTTGTTGGGATTAGTGGCTGTGCTATAGAAGTTTTCACCCCATATTTATAGTTTACTCCCCTTTTCTTTCTTTTTACTTCTTCCCCGTTTCCCAATTTCATTTTGGCATTCCTTTCTTTCTTTCTGTATGTGTGGGGGAGGCAGGGGGGTGCTGTGAGTATCTGTGTGTGTGTGTATGTTTTTCTCTTACTCTCTTCTTTCTCACCTATTACTTAATTTGCCTTTCTCTGGTGATCACCTAATTTGGAGTTACCAATACTGTGAATACATTCCTGTTCAGTGCCTGGTGTGTTGCACCTGGTTGTGTTGTATTTTGTGCCTTTAAATCAACACAGGAGAGTGAGAACTACATAACCAGACACATAGACAAGAGAGACTATGGGAAGACAAAGAAACAGCCCACAAAAGAAAGAAAAACAAGTCCACCAGAAAAGGAGGTACAACATGAAACAAAATCATTTCATCCACATAATAGGGCTTCCAGTGGTACCTCCAAAAGGAGGTACAACATGAAACAAAATCATTTCATCCACATAATAGGGCTTCCAGTGGTACAGGAAGCTGAGCAAGGAATAGAAAACATGTTGGAAGAAATATTGACAGAAAACTTCCCTGATATAGGAAAGAAAAAATCCACACATATCCAAGAAGCTCACCAAGTCCCAAGCAAAATAAACCCCAAAAGACCTATACCAAGGCACATTATAATTAAATTGGCAAACACCAATGACAAAGTAAGAATCTTAAAAGCTGCCAGAGAGAGACAGAAAGTCACCTACAAAGGAACCGCCATCAGATTAGCAAGTGATTTCTAAACAGAAACTTATCAGGCCAGAAGGTAATGGAATGAAATATACAAAGTCATTCGAAGGAAGGGTCTGAATCCTAGAATACTGTACCCAGCAAGGCTATCAATCAAAATTGAAAGTCAAATCAGGAGCTTGACAGACAAAAAAAGAACTGAGGGAATTCATTACCACCAAACCAGCAATGCAAGAAATGCTAAAGGGTCTGCAGTAAAAAGAAATACGAAGTGAAGAAGGAACACAGACAGGGGTAAAGAACAAAAATGGTGACAAATAAGTACCTATCAATAATAACCTTAAATGTAAATGGTTTAAATGCTCCAATTAAAAGACATAGGGTAATGGACTGGATAAGAAAACATGACCCATATATCTGCTGTCTATAAAAACCCACCTCCGAAAAAAAGACACACATAGACTGAGGGTGAAAAGATGGGAAAAGGTTCTTCAGGTGAATAGAAATGGGAAAAAAAGCTGGGATAGCAATACTTATATCCAACAAATTAGATCTCAAAGTGAAGAACATAACAAGAGATTAAAAAGCCGCTTCATAATACTAAAGGGAGCAATCCAGCAGGAAGAAATAACTCTGGTAAACATATACACACCCAATTCAGGAGCAACCAAATACATAAAATAACTCCTGGAGGACATCAAGGGAGAGATTGACAGCAGTACAATCATAGTAGGAGACTTTAATACCCAACTATCACCATTGGACAAATCCTCTAAACAAAAAATCAGTAAAGAAACATCAATCCTCAATGACTCACTAGACCAGATGGAATTAATTGACATCTTCATATCATTTCACCACAAAGCCACAGAATATACATTCTTTTCAAGTGACCATGGGTCATTTTCAAAGATAGACCATATGTTGGGTCATAGGCAAAGTCTCTCCAAATTCAAGAAGATAGAAATCATATCAAGTATATTCTCAGATCATAGTATCATAAAGCAGGAAATCGACTACAATAAAAACAATCCAAAAAAATCAAACACATGGAGACTAATTAGCATGCTATTAAAAAATGACTGGGTTATCAGAGAGATCAAGGAAGAAAGAGAAAACATCATGGCAACAAATGACAACAATAGCACAACAATACAAAATCTATGGGGCACAGCGAAAGCAGTTTAGAGAGGGAAGTTCATAGCTCTACAATCCTACTGGGGAAAAAAAACCAACAACAACAATAACAACAACAACAAAAAAGCCACAAGAAACAACAGTAATAAATTATCTAACCCAAAAACTCAAAGTGTTAGAAAGAGAGCAACAAGAAAAGCCCAGTGTAAGCAGAAGGAAGGAAATAGTAAAGATCAGAGCAGAGATAAATGACATAGAGACCAAAGAAACAATACAAAAGATCAACAAAACCAAGAGGTGGTTTTTTGAAAGGATAAACAATATTGATGAACTTCTAGCCAGTGCCACCAAGAAGCAAAGAGAGAGGACCCTAATAAATAAAATCAGAAATGAAAGAGGTAAAATAATAACAGACCCCATCGAAATACAAAGGATTATTTAAAAAAATACTATGAACAACTCTACTCCAACAAACTGGACAACCTTGAGGAAATGAATATATTCCTAGAAAAATATAGCCTCCCAAAACTCAATCAGCAAGAATCTAAATAGCTCAATAGAACAATAACTATGGAAGAAATTGAAGCAGTCATCAAAAGCTTCCAGCAAACAAAAGCCCAGGGCCAGACGGCTTGACAGGGGAGTTTTACCAAACACTCAAGGAAGAACTAAAACCTATACTCCTCAGACTATTCCAGAAAATGCAAGAGGATGGAACACTTCTAAACTCCTTCTATGAAGCCAGCATCACCCTAATACAAAAACCAGATAAAGACAACACAATGAAAGAGAATTACAGGCCAATATCCCTCATGAATATAGATGCCAAAATCCTCAAAAAAATTCTAGAAAATCGGATCCAACAGTACATTAGAAAGATCATATACCATGACCAAGTAGGATTTATCCCAGGAATGCAAGGATGGCACAATATCCACAAATCAATAAATGTGATACATCACATAAACAAATTGAGAGATAAAAATCACATAGTCATATCAATTGATGCAGAAAAAGCATTTGACAAAATCCAACACCATTTCTTGATAAAAACTCTCAACAAGATGGGAATAGAAGGATCATACCTCAACATAATAAAAGCCATATATGAGAAACCCACAGCAAACATCATACTCAATGGGCAAAAACTACAGCCATTTCCCCTAATAACAGGAACAAGACAGGAATGCCCACTCTCACCACTCTTGTTCAACATAGTACTGGAAGTATTAGCCATTGCAATTAGACAAGAAGAAGAAATAAAAGGCATCCAAATTGGAAAAGAAGAAGTAAAGCTATCCTTATTTGCAGATGATATAATATTGTACATAAAAAACCTGAAAGACTCCATAAAAATAACTAATAGACTTAATAAATGAGTTCAGCAACGTAGCAGGATAAAAAAAATAATGCCAAGAAATCTATGGCATTTCTATACACCATTAGTGAACTTACAGAAAGAGAGACTAAAAAAGCAATCCCATTTATCATCACACCAAAAAAATTAAGATATCTAGGAATAAACTTAACTAAGGAGATAAAAATCCTACTCACGGAAAACTGCAGGACACTAAAAAAAAGATAGAGGAAGATGTAAACAGGTGGAAGAACATACCATGTTCATGGATTGGGAGAATCAACATCATTAAAATGTCCATACTACCCAAAGCAATCTATAAAATTAATGCACTCCCCATTAAAATACTAAGAGCATATTTCACTGACCTAGAAAGAACTCTCCAAAAATTCATCTGGAACAAAAAAGACCCCGAATAGCCACAACAATCCTGAGAAAGAAGCACAAAGTGGATGGGGATTTCCATACCAGATTTCAAGCTGTATTACAAAGCTACTATTTTTAAAACAGCCTGGTACTGGCACAAGAACAGACAGATAGGCCAGTGGAATAAAATAGAGAATCCAGATATCAAACCACTATGCTCAATTAATATTTGACAAAGGAGGCATGAACATAAAATGGAGTCAAGACAGTCTTTTCAATAAATGGTGCTGGGAAAATTGGACAGATACATGCAAAAAAATGAAACTAGACCACCAACTTACATCATACACAAAAATAAACTCAAAATGGATACAGGATTTAAACATAAGATGGGAAACCATAAAAATACTAGAAGAATCCACAGGAACTGCTCCTAGAGCAATAGAAGCTAAAGAGAAAATAAACAAATAGGACGACATCAAAATAAAAAGCTTTTGCACAGCTAAAGAAACCATCAACAAAACAACAAGAAAACTCACTGTATGGGAGAACATATTTGCAAATGCTATCAGTGATAAAGGTTTAATCTCAAGCATCCACATGCAACTCATACAACTTAATAAAAGGAGGACAAATGATCCAATAAAAAAAAATGGGCAACGGACCTAAATAGAATCTTTTCAAAAGAAGACAAAAGGAAGGCCCAGAGACATATGAAAACCCACTCAAAGTCACTAATTATCTGAGAGATGCAAATCAAAATAACAATGAGGTATCATCTCACACCTGTCAGATTGGCTAACATCAACAAATCAACAAAGGACAAGTGCTGGCAAGGATGCAGAGAAAAAGGAACTCTCGTGCACTGCTGGTGGGAATGCAGACTGGTGAAGCCACTATGAAGAACAGTATGGAGTTTCCTCAAAAAACTAAAAATGAAGCTCCCATTTGACCCAGTGATCCCACTTTTAGGAATATATCCCAAGAAACTAGAATCGTGAATTAGAAAGGATATATGCACCCCTATGTTCATAGCAGCACAATTTACCATAGCTAAGATTTGGAAACATCTTAAGTGCCCATCAGCAGATGAGTGAATTAAAAAACTGTTGGTATATCTGCACAATAAAATACTATGCTGTGGTAAAAAAAAAAAAAAGAAGCTCCTACCATTTGCAACAACATGGATGGAGCTGGAGAGCATTATGCTAAGTGAAATTAGCCAGGCAGAGAAAGATAAATATCACATGATCTCACTCATTTATGGAATATAATGAACGGCATAGACTGATGAACAAGAACGGATCCAGAGGCTGAGAAAGTCCATCAGAATGTCAAACCTCAGGGTAAGTGGGGGGTGGCGGGAGTAAGAGGGAAAGTTAATATATTTGACCTCTTGAACTAAGATAAGTAATTTGTGTTTTTACATCTCTGACAAAGTTTATATAAAGTTATAAAAATTGGCCACTAGTTTGAGATTGAATTGACATGGCCTAGAGATTGTCATCTCCTATGGACACCAGGCCTTAGGCTAGGCCCCCCTTAACCTCCTGTGAGACCATAATACCCTTACATGATATTATTCTACAATATCATTATAATTTTTAATATTTGACAACAGCATATTGTACAATTATTCCAAAGAAACTTATAAACTAATTCTTTGAATGTTTGGCAGCAATTTAAAAAAGGTCAGGAAAGGAATTAATCCCTTCAGAAGGAATTAAGGCACTGGGAAGACACTTGAGCATTCTATATTGGTCCCTCTTGCCCTTTTTGCCAAGAGAGACCCTCTTCTCACAATCCAAGTGCACACAGCTGTTGCCTGAGCTTTCAGTTCAAGCTGTGGTTTAACCCTCTGGGTGGCTGGCACCATGGATCTGTCTCTAGCCCAATGGTGTGAGCTGGGCCCTCCCTGGAGAAGAAATCTGAGTTCCCCGAGATATGTAATCAGTAATGGAACCCCGCCATCAGGTGAGGGGATCCCAAGACAGGTGCTGGGCATGGAGGCCACAAGGGCATAGAATACCAAGGAGACAGAACTGAACCTCACATCACCCTGCTTGGCACCGGAGAATGGTTGCTTAGCCAGAGACAGGTAAGATTTCTCAGGGAAGGAACAACCTAAGACAGGCACAATCACAGAGGGGCCAACAGGTGAGAACTAAAGGGTCAACAGAGGTGGGGCACAGACCTTCACCCCCTTACCTTGCAGGGGCCTGAACTCTCACCCCTTCTGAGGGAGGTTTCCTGCCCCCATGGCTGCTTCGCCTCCCCCACACAGCTCAGATCGAGACCCAGGTTACAGACAGAGACTCGGCCAGCAACAGCTGCCCTATATCTAAATTCAGTCTAGTATCAGGAATGCTCAGGGCCTAGTCGAGAATACAAATGATCCTTTCCACTAATATTTATAGGGTAAACTAAAATTATTGCTTGAGTATTAAATTTGACAGTAAAATAGTAATCAAGTTTTCAGATTAATTTAAATTGGCCAAATGAAATAAGTGAATACTCAAGAAAATTTAAGTGTACTGGACAAAAAGCTGTTCCTAAAATATTAACTAAAATTTCTATTAGTATTTCATCTCATTGTAAAATTGCCTAACATCCAAAGAACCTAAAGCAGTCATATTTGTGTGCAAAAAAAATAAAATTTAAAGTTACCAAGACTGCAATATAAAATTTCCAAAAGCCCCCATTAACCAAAAAAGGTGGGGGATAGTGGGGTAATATCATGTAAGGAAAAATATCCTGTAAGTAAATTACATTTAGAAAATTCTTACTCCAGAAAATTAATTTCCATTTGTAATGCCAAGAGTAGGACACCCATGAAAAACACACATGGTATCAAAATAAGCCAAGGGAAAATCATTTGGGCAAAAATAAAAAGAATCTCAAGTCTAATTTACAGAAAAGATCCCTTTATTAACTTTTGGTCGAGAATATGTTTGTATATTTTCAGAAAATAACTCCAAGACCATATGGATTCCGACAACAAAGAGGAACTGACAGGTCTGTTCCAACAGCCAAGATAGTCCAGAGATGGAATACACTGACAACACCTTGTCATGCTAGCAGTCAGCAGCTGTGCGTCGCTGCAGGTGGCCCAAACCAGAAAGGGTGGAACTTGCATCACCACCATTTGTCCACCATCCAGATACCATTGCTGACATGTACACATAAGGAACTATTTGACATTGAAACTAGGACTCAGAACAGTTGGACATTGAAACTGAGACTCAAACATTTTTTGTTCTTATACATTTATTTTTAGTACGCAGATGCAAGATCTTTTTAAAGAAAAGAAACAGGGGGAAAAGATTGATACAAAGGCAAAGAAGCATTTAACAGACTGTCAAACTACAGGGGGGAAAGCAGGGGAGGGTGGGGACAGGGGCTGTAAGAAATCAACTGAAGAACTTGTTTGTATGCATGCATACAAGCATAACCAATGGATACAAGACACTGGGGCAGGAGGGCAGGTGAGGGCATGTGCTGGGGGGTAGGGGAGGACAATAGGAGAAAAAAAGGAGAACATATGTACTACTATTTGTAATACTTCAAAGAATAAAAAACAATAATAATAAAATACAATTTAAAAAGGGAGGAAAATAACCCTACTTGGTTTGACTCAGTGGATAGAGTTTTGGCTCAATGATGGGTCCCGAATTCGATTCCAGTCCAGAGCACATGCCTGAATTTGTGAGCTCAGTCCCCAAAGGGGGTAATCAGGAGGCAGCAAATCAATGATTCTGTCATCATTGATGTTTTTAGCTCTCTCTCCCTCTCCCTTCCACTCCAAAATAAATAAATAAATACATATTTTTAACAAAGAAGGAGGATAATAGTAGTACCTACCTTTAGAACTACTGTAGAGATTAAATATGATAGCTTTCGTAAAGTATTCTTTGCTTAGGAAAATGCCTGCTAGAGAGTAATTACACAAGAAATGTTAACTATCATCAATAGTGGATAATTGAAAGAAATTGGGATTTCTTTGTCACAGAAATAGCTACAAGGATGATAAATAAGATGTTCTTCCTTAATGAAGAGATGTGATTCATTTACAAATAGCACACATTTGCATATAGACAATAATGTGATAATATCCTTAAATACAGTTTGTTTCTCTAAGAAGTTTGAATGTACTACTTGCCATTGATCCTCACCCCTAACCCCTTACTTATTTGCAGTATTCAATTGCTTGACAACCTCTCTTGTAGGCTTGAGTAGTGATACATTCCAATTAACAACAGGACCAAGAACCACAATCTTAAATAAATATACTACTATGATATTGAAGATTAAACATAAAAATCACATTTATTTTAAATATTTTCTCATGATTTTTTACTTTCTGCAAATTCAAATGGTTCTTCCTACCCCATGCTAGCTCAGTGTGTTGGTGAAAGGGTGAGGAGTATTTTAGGAAGGGATGGGTCTCTGCTCCCTGTTCCAGATTTCCATCTCATCATTAAGTCTTGCACTTTCTCTTTCCTTCTTTCAAAACTTAACTAGCTTAACAAATGAGAGAGAGGAAAAAGGTGGCAGTTACAAATTTTCCCTATATAGAAAAGGATAGAAATTTTTACTTTTTTTGTTTTCAAAAGACATAGCTCAGTCTTTGAACCAGTTACTCTGTTGACCAGCATAAGCCCTGAGCCTACAACACCCTAAATTTCTATCAGTTACCAATATCCCCCTGCCAAGGATAATATTCTCAGTTTTCTGCTAACAGACTTTCTACTCTCCACATTACCACACTCTATTTTAAATCCTATTTTCAAACAATGTTGAGGGAGGGGATAAATAAGCAAGTGCTAGATTTTTATGACTGACTCAAAAAACTTCAGCTAGGTTTTTCAACATGAATTTCTGAGGACTTGTCACCTGGATTGCAATAGTAAGGATTCCATTGCTCTCCCATTTCAGATAGAGTCCTTTTCATCGTATCTTCTCTGTATTTCTATGTCCTTTTCTCCTGCCTGTCCTCTTGAATACTAAACTTGGGGTGAGGAGACCCATCTCAAAATTTACTTCAAATCTAGTTTCTGGCCTTATTAGTTTCTGGCCTTGAACAAATCACTTTACCTTTCTGAGCATCCACTTTCCAATATGTCCAAGAAGGCAGCTGTACTAGGTACTAGTAAATGCCAAAGTCCTTTTCAGCTCCAAAATTTCTAAGCCTTTATACATCTGAGAAGGTCATTCACTTCTGAATAGAATGTAGAAAATCACAGCAGGCTAAGAAGGGGAAAAAGAAGCACATTGCAAACATCTTTAAAGACACTGAGTAGCTATGGATGCAAACAGAAATAGATAATCTAAAATTTGTAAGAGTTATTATAATCACCAGTTATTTTTATCCCAAGAAGCATTTCCCCACTGTGGGTACAGGCTGAAGAGTGAATTTGGATCAAGCAGGACTCTACTGGGTGAAAGAGAAACCAGCAAAATTTTTGGTGAACATGTGAGACTATAATAATCTCTATATATAAAAGCCTAAGCAACAGTTACCATTGGATGACCGGCCAGTAGTTATGATGTGCAATGACCACCAGCGGAAAATGCTCAATGCAGGAGCTTTCCCAGAGTGGTCAGTGCACTCTCACAGCCAACCTCCTATGGCCAGCTAACCTCCTGCAGCCCTTCCACCCAGCTGGTCAGACAGATTGTGACTGGGCAAGATGGTCCTAGTTGACCTGGATCACTGGCCAGGCTGAGGGACCCCACCCAAGCATGAATCTGTGCACCAGGCCTTTAGCATATTAGAAAACCAAAAAAAGCAGGACTCATTCCCTTATGTTCTAGGGTGGTAGAAAGGCTTATGGGGACTGAAACAGAAAGAGTGAGTAGAATTGCTTGTAGTCTTCTGTGCCTAAGGGACAAAGTTCTGTTAGAAATATTGGTTTGTAATAAATACATAGCAGTTCTTCCCCTTAAACCATGTGCCAGATTTTGAACCTGTGTATAGTGGAAGTGTAAGATGTAATTCTGAAGAGCAGAATTTTTAGGAAGCTGTTAAGTTCCCCATCAAAAGCCTAAAGTGCCCTCTGCAAAGAACAGGAACAAATCAGAGGTAAACTGAGACACTAAAAAACTTCAACCCAACCTCATATTCAGCTCCATCTCTGCCTGTCTGCCTATTAGAGGAAAGGAGGAACCTTGACTGGTAGAAGATTTCAGCTAAAGATTCTTTGGGTTTTTTTGGTTTGTTTTGTTTTAGGTTGTTTTCAATATCCATAATTAAAATGCAATTCAAAATTACTAACATAAGAAGAGAATAGAAGATATCATTGATAATCAAGAGATAAAAATCAAACAATTGAAACAGACCCAGTTAATTTAATGTAAATATTACTATTAGAAGAGAAATTTTTACTTTTTTTTTACTTTATTTATTTATTTATTTATTTATTTAAACTATATATATTTCTTTAAAGTATTACAAATTGTAGTACCTATGTTTCCTTTTCTCCCCATTAACTTCCCCCTAGCCTCCCCTACCCACAGCACATGCCCTCACCTGCTCCCTCCCCCCCGCCCAGTGTCTTATATCCATTGGTTATGCTTATATACATGCATACAAGTCCTTCGGTTGATCTCCCACAGCCCCTGCCCTCCCACCTTCCCCTGCCTTCCCACTGTAGTTTGACAGTCTGTAGGAGAGAAATTTTTAAATAAAAATCATTATATTAAGAAAAAGAAAAGAAATGGATTAAAAGATTAAGAATTTAACAGAGTTGAAATTCCTAAAAAATATCAGATGGGGATTCTAGAATTGAAAAATATAATATTTAACTTAAAAATTCATTTGATGAATTTACCAGCATGTGAGGCAGGACATATTTAAATCAAAGACAAGGTCAGTGTGTGTGTGTTGTTTTTTTTAAGCCCAAACTGAAATACAAAAGAGAGGGGGAAAGGAGTAGAAAAAAACAGAATAAAACCTAAGAGACATATGGTACAGAGTCCAAAAATTCAATGTATAGTAATTAAGTCCCAGAAGGAGAAGAGAAAGGATAGGAGAGATAACAAGTGAGAATGTCTCCAAAATCATCAAAGAGATTTAACCCACAAATCCAAGAACAGGGAACACTAATAATACAAACAATGAAAACCATAGCAAGGAACATCATATTCAAAGTACTGAAAATGAATGACACAGAAAAAACTAAAAGGAGTCTAAGAAAAAAAAAGGTAACAAGACTCATAGATAATTTGTCAGTAGAAACATGGAAGCCAGGAGAAAATGCTTTAACATCTTTAAAGAGTTGAAAAAAAAATAGTATACTAAGTGAAATTATACCCAAGTGAAAATATAATTTAAAAGATAAGCCAAAATAAAGATATTTTCCAACAAACAAACCTTAACAGGCTTTATCTCCTGAATATGGCACTACAAGACTTACTAAAGTAAAATTTTCAAGCTGAAGAAAAAATACCTCCAATGGAAATATTAAACTTTGGGGAGGACTAAAGAGCAGCACTGAAAGGATAAATGCATTCATAAATATTTTAAATATTGACCTTTTAGAACAAAAATAAGAAAAGATTTGTGAGAACATAACAATGTAGAGGGTAAATGTATAACTAATATCACAAGGAATTAGAGAGTCTAAAATAAGGTTAACCTATTGTAAGTACCTTGCATTACTTGTGAAGTGGTAAAAATACTTAAGATGTGTATGGAGAAATTAGGAAGGCATATTGATTCTCTGGGGTAACAGCTAAAGGAAAATAAGGAATGCATAACAAAAAGTTAGTAGAAATGAAAAATGAAATATAAAACCTCAAACACAGTAGGAAAATAGGTATAAAGATGTTGAGAGCCAGAACAAAGAACAGCAAGGGCTGTGGATGGTCCCTAACGGTCAGCAGTCACAATCCACATCCACTATCGGCCACCAGCACCTGGTAGGAACTCAGAACTTCCCCGCCCCGGCAACTGCCACAATAGCCCGCCAGACAGATTGAGCTACATCCCTCTTCGCCCTTTACCCCACACCCTCACCTCCTCCCCTTCTGAGAGCATATATAAAGAACAACCAGAAATAAAATTTGGAGGCTTGATCAGAACACTTTGTCTTGCCTCCCTTCTTCGTGTCCCTGTCTGTTTTCCATTCCCTTAGGTGCGTCCCCTTGTTGTCCCTGTTGAATGACCCCGCAGGCCGGGGCATAAAGAAACAAAGAATGGATGGGATAAATAGAAAAATAGCAAGTAGAGAGTGTTAAACCAACTATTTCAGTAGTTATATAAATAAATGGATTAAATGCTTAAGTCAAAATGAGAAAGATAGGATGGATTTAGTAAAACACAAGATGCATTATAAGCTCAATATAATAAAGATATTTTAAAGTTTAACATTCTTATCTGGGAGGCAGAAAGGCATAGGTTTCCCAGATGAAGATCCCTGGGTTTAAATTCTAACATCTAATTATAAACTGTTTGAACTTAGGTTAGTTGCATAATTCCCCTTAGTCTCAGTTCCCTTTCTACACTATGAAAGAGAACATGCAAATTAACCATCACTCCGCTACACCCACCATCTAATCAGAAGTGAGTATGCAACTTAACCCAACAAAGATGGTGGCAGACATAGAGCTGGAGTGAGCAGGAGGCTTGGGGTTGTCCCCAGCAATGGAAGAAGCCAAGCTTCCTGCCTGCACTGGCTGGCCCTGGCCTCTGCTCAAGGCTACAAAGTTTCAATTATAGCAGATAAATAAATCCCAGATACCTTCTTCAAGCCGGCCATGGCCTCCACTCAAGGAGGCACTGAAAAAAAAAAGAAAAAGAAAGCCCCTTACCCAGGCTGGCGACACCCCTATGGGGTGAGGGTCCTTGCTGGGGGGCTTGGCCAGCCTACAAACAGTCATCAGCCCCTCATCCAGGCTGGCATGCCCCACCTCCAGCGGGGACCCTCACCCCATGAGGGCATGGCTGGCCTGCAAACCACCACAGGCCCCTAGCCCTGCAAACCACCACAGGTCCCTCACCCAGGTCACCCCAAGGGAACCCCCACCCTGATCCAGGACATCCTTCAGGGCAAACCAGTTGGCTCCCATCAGTGCACCAGGCCTCTATCTATACTAATAAAAGGGTAATATACTAATTAGACTGAGAAACCTTTCAGGAGACCTTCCAGAATTCTTCTGGACAAAGCCATGGTGGCGGGGCTGAGATAGAAGTGGTTAGAGGCCAAGAGGGGTTGGCAGTTGTGGTATCAGGCTGGTGTGGGGGCACTGAGAGTGATCAGGCCATTTGGGATGGGGGTAGGGATGAGCAGATGAGCAGGGAGGCCAGTTGCGGGTGAGCAGGTCATCAGTGGGGGTCATTTGGAGGTTATTAGGACAGTGGAGGAAGGGGAAGTTTGGAGTGAGCAGACCAGCAGCGGGGCAGTTAGGGGCAAGCAGGCCAGTGAGGAGGGAAGGTTGGGTGATTAGGCTGGTGGGGGGTGCATTTGGGGTGAGCAGACCAGCATCAGGGGGCAGTTGGGGGTGAGCAGGCTGGCAAACAGAGTGGTTAGGGGCAATCAGGCAGGCAGGCAGGCAGGTGAGCAGTTAGGAGCTAGCAGTCCTGGATTGCGAGAGGGATGTCGGACTGCTGGTTTAGGCCTGATCTCTATAAACCAGCAGTATGACATCATTCGAGGGGTCTCAGATTGGAGCGGTTTCTGGCCAGGCTGAGAGACACTCCCCTCCACCCCCATGTATGAATTTCATGCACCAGGCCTCTAGTCTATAATAAAAGGGCAAAAATACCTATCTGATAGGGTCCATGTGAAATGAAATAAAATTAATGAGTAAAGTTAGAGTAGTGACTAGAAAACCCTCAGTTAAGGACAAGTATTATTGTTACTCTCATCACCATCCCAATGTCTCTTAGGGAGGCATTCTATCATTATGGTTGGGGGAAGAACTTTCCAGATCTTTATAATATAGCTTTCCAGCTAGAATCACAGTGCTTAACTTTTCATCCCAGCTCTATGAGTTATTAGCCATGTAACGTTGTATAAGTATTTAAACTGCCTGCATCTTGACTTTCTCATCTGTAAAAGGGGTTCCTCTCAGAAATGTGAAGATAAAATGAGGTCATCTTAGTACATTACCTGAAACACAATGAGTGCTCTCAACATAGCAGCCAGAGTGACTATTAAGATATGTCACATTTCAATCATTTGTTCAAAACATCCAATGTCTTCCCATGCCACTTAGATTAAAAGGGAAAAATTTTACAATTGCCTACAAAGGTCTCTTAAGATGCATTAGGTTTCTGAACTCACCTACTACTTACCTCCTTGCTAACTTCACTTACTTTAGACATATCAGTCTCCTTGTACTTCCTCAAATAAGTCAGTTAAACTGTTGTGTTGGGCTCATCTATCTATATATATAAAAGCCTAAGCTACTGTCTGACCATTCAACCATATGACTGATAGCTATGACACACAATGACCACCAGGGGGCAGATGCTCAATATAGAAGCTGCCAAGCTGTGGTGACTTGGCAGCTGTGATTCTTGGGTGATGCACCTGGAACCAGAGAGGTGGGAGCCCAATTCCGGGGTGTGTCACCAGAAAACCCCCTCTCCCAATCCGGAGCCCCTTGGGGGATGTTGGCCAGCCAGTTTCAGCCCAATCCCCACAGGCCAGGCCCAGGAACTCCACTGGTGCATGAATCTGTGCACCCGGTCTCTAGTTGTAATTATAAAGATCTGGAAAGTTCTTCCCTCTGCAATTGCCACCTTGCCTCTCAGATCAACACCCCTTGCTCCTTTATCACTGTTGGGTCTTGCTCAAATATATTATTCAGTGACAGAATTACAAGATAACCTTTTGTAAAATTGTATTTCTCTGTCCCACCCCATCTCACTCCCCTATTTTACTTTCTTGATTTATTTTTCTCCTTAATAGAAATCACCACCTAGCACTCCTTTCTGTTAGAATTTTTATTAGTTTATTGTATGCCTCCCCCCATTACAATGGAAGCCCCTGAGGGAGGCAATTTGTCTTTGACTAGTAGTTCTGTAATCCCCAGCACCTACACAACTACCTGGCACATAATGGGCACTCAAGAAATACTAATATATAAGGAATTTAAAAGTTAGTCACCATTATTATTATTTATTTGATTATTTCTTCCCCCTCTTCCTTCTTTAGTATCCATTGGAGGTATCATGCCATACATGAACTCAAGACATAGCTCAGCTTAGTCATCACTTCCTTAAGAAATTTCCCCCTGAATCTTCTATGTCAATTCCTTCTGCTCCGTCCTCTTACAGCTCTGATCTTTGTTGTGTGATCCTTTCGCTTAAATCTCTTTTCTACTACCCCCATATTGATAGAGACCTAATCAGTTTTTGCTTGCTTCTGTATTCCCAATACTTAGTACAGTGCTTGCTTGACACATAAAATACACCAAATATATAATGAATATATGAATGAACATAATGGCCTCTTGATTTATTTTGTCTATTGTAAAATTAATTTTACACATTACTGAACCCCTCTGGATGTGCTATGTTTAGTGTTTGTTTAGGACAGATATACTAGGGCATTTCATATGCCATTTTCTCACCGACACTGAACAGTGTAAATTAAGCTAAGCTGTGTTCTGGTAGGTATGCACCAACATTTCTCATCGCTTTGTGTTCAGAGAAATAGATGAAAGAGCAATAGGTTGCCAGTTAGCGAAAATCCATTTACTGTTGCTCAGTTCTGAGAAGGTATCTAATTAACATTATGTATAAAACTTTATAATAAGGAGGATCCTGGAGATCAGTTTGACAAGAAAAAGAACAAAGTGAAGATAGACACATTCTTCTTTATTGAGATGGGGAAATTATGGCAACTGTAGTGTAGGCAAAAGGAAGGAATGATCATTTATTGGGAACCTGTCATATACAAGACTCCAAATTACTTTGCATTAATGATCCCATTTGATTCAAACCACAAATGTGGTTGAGAAGGGATGATGTTACTAAATGTGGGCATATGTCTGCATGGTTTTATGTGTGCATATTTATGAATGTTTAAAATTTATCAAGCTCTTGTCCTGTCTCTGCTTCATATTAGCTGTGCAAGAATGAGCAGGTCAATTAATGCCCCTATGCTTTGTTAAATGTAGATCACAAAGCCCATCTCACAGAGCTGACATTAAGATAAAATAAAACCATGGATATAAATGTTCTCTGAAAATAATTGTGTGTGTGTGTGTGTGTGTGTGTGTGCGCTGTTATAAGAATCAAAGTAATAGTCTATCTCTTTGCATATCATAATAGTTTTGCATTTTTCCTGGTAAAAGTTAGATCTGGGGTGAAGTCATATTGCATCAGCTTATTATGCAATCACTTACTCAATTTAATCCAATAAATATACTAAACACCTGTAATGTGCCAGACCAGACTCCACAAGACCATAGGAGAACAAAATGAAGTAACTATGATCCTGGAGAAAACACAAAGGTATAAAAATAACTATAAAATGTAAGAGAATATACATAATGCTAGAGATACTAGGAAACCTCACCTAATCATTTGTACAATAAATATATATATTGAATACCAACTATGGGCCAGGCACTGTTCTAGAATCCAAAGAAATGGTAGTAAACAAGATAAGGAGCCTATATTCATAGGGCTTACATTCTTTTTGTAAATTTTTTTATTTATTTAAGAGAGGAAGAGAGAGAGAGAGAGAGAGAGAGAGAGAGAGAGAGAGAGAGAGAGAGAGAGAGAGAAATATCGATTTGTTGTTCCACTTACTTATGCATTCATTGGTTGAGTCTTGTATGTGCCCTGAGCAGAGATCCAACCTACAGCCTTGGCCTATTGGGATGGCACTCTAACCAACTTACATTCTAATGCAAGAAAAGGAAGAATAAACTCATAAACCAACTGCAATTAACTGCTAAGTCAAAAATAAAATAGAGTAATGTGATAACACATTCTGGAGGGGCAGGAGTTCTAGGAAATCTGAGCCCAGACTGGAATTGTAAAAACAAGGCTGCTCTGAGATCTGAAAGAGAGCTCCCAGCGTGCTAAGAATTTGTGGGAGAAATTGAGAAGAGGTGAGCAAGATGGCTAGTCAAGTCACACACTATATTTGGGTTATGGTAAAGGATTTGGGGTCTAATTGAGGTGCAATAGGAAGCCAAGAAAGGTTTTAGAAAGACAAGAGAGCTGATCTGATTTGCATTTTAAAGAGCACCCTGGTTGCTATGCAGAGCAGGATAGACTGCAGTGGGAGAAGGTGGATCCAGGAAGACTAGACAGGACACTGTGCTATTTTTGTAAAAACAGGCGAAGGATACTGAATAGGGACTTGTAACTAAGCTAGGAACCTTCTAGATGTGTAGAAAAGGACAGATGCAGGAGATATTTTGGAGGTAAGCCAGCAAGAATTTGAAGAGGAGGGAAAAGGTTGTTTCCAAATGAAGAACACTTCAGTTTCTATCTTTAGTTCAAAATCCTTTTTTGTCAAATGAGAACAAATCAATTCTATAAATATATCTAAGGTACATTGAAGCTAATTAAATTTCTTTGGCTCCAAGTTTCTCTATGGTAAATACAGTACATGCAAACTAAAGAAAGCTGTAAAGTAGAGAAAAGCAAAAATTAAGAAAATATATAGTGTGTAATATAAAATATACAGCACCTGTACATATTTGACTGGAATACCTCTTTTCCCCCCAGAAATATGATTTGATCTGTGTTCCCAAGGGCATTGTGTTGTATCAGATTCCCCTCTTTTTCTGCTGCATCCTTCGAAAACTGAAAACAATTTAACAACTCCAATACAAACGGTAGGTGTGGCCTTCCCTCATAGGTGGGAAGTGACTTTTACTCATTGGGGCAAATGGGCCTCGGAATGCGAGGAGGTGCCAGTATGTCAGGGGCTGGATGGAGGCGGGCCCATCTCACCGAGGCCTGAAATATAAGGCACTCAGACTGTAGTAAATCCATTTGCAGGCTTGCTGTGACAGGGCCTGTGGGGAGCTGTAGCTATTTACAGCAACAATTGTCTAAGCAAGCACTGAGTAATGCAGTCCCTGGGGGAAGCGAGGCTGGAAACCTTTGTCAGGGGCATCAAGCCCTGTGTGATTAGAAGCAGCCAGTGTGTGTGCTCCGCCTCTACAGGAGGGCCCCTAATGATTGTTTCTCTGTTTAAAGACTAAGGATTCCTTGGAGGTGAAGGAGGGGGGCGGGAGTGAGTCCTATAGGGGGCACGCCCGAGGAGAGAGTCCTATGGAGAGTAGAGGGGCACCTGACTGCAGGAGTGTCTCCTCCCACTCTGTCCCCGCGCCCCCGAGGCGGACGTTGTCCCTGAGAGCCAGCGAGGCTGCCATGTGGCAGGCACCAGCTCCTGGCAGCATCCTCTCCCCTGCCGCGCGCAGTAATGGATCTTTGAGTCTTAAAACAGGAAGATAATGCCGGGTTTAGCTTATAAATAGATGGTTGTTTGCTCTCCCTGAGAAGCACTGATTGAGAGAGCCAAGCTGACTATTGATCTAATTTTAACTTCCATTACAGCACGTACTCTCTCCGCCTGCCTGTGGCGCAGGGGGCGCAACTGCCTCGGGCGACCGCCAGAGGGCGGGCTACTCGTGTTCCTGCTCCCCTGCCCGTCTGGCCTCTGTTTATGCAGACACACAATGCCTGCCTTTATGGGGTTTGCAAAATAAGTTTAGTTTTCCTGCGCCGGGATGACCTCATCACTCAAGTCGGAGGGAATCGGGAGTTGAAAGACAGGCAGTCTGGAAAACAAAGCTTACATTTCTCCTCCTCCCACTCCACCACCTCCACAGAGCGATTGGGATGTCTGTACTTATATAAAACCACGTTGCTGAAGCTCGGAAATGGGGGAGGGCGGTAGGAGTGGAATGTTAAATTCTTCTTGGTACCCAGGCGCCGAGTGTGCTACCGCTTCTGTTTAGAAGGTTACTATCCCCTACTCTCTGCCTACAAAGGCTCTCTCTCTTGAGCTGGCACCAAATTCCAGTGCACCAACACTGTCTAGGCAACAGTGACTTGACTTTAAAATATCAGTTATTCCTAAATATGATTCATTTTTACCAAGGTTTAAGTAGTGGTCATCAGCAATTTTATACTTTTGGCTTGTAAGTTTCAGATCTGCTTATGGCTTCAAATGCATGGGGTCAGTAATTAAAGCCTTTCACATTCGCTTGCCACCTTTTGGGACCACAAAATATAGGGCAGAGTAGTGTGATGGGAAGCCAGACAGAAGACAAAGAAGGATGCCTCCTAAGACATTTCCCAGCCCTGGAACTCAGCATTTGGACTTTCCTTCTGGGCTTGAATGAAATATCTTACTAAAACAATCTAATGTTTATAAGTACTTGCTATGTGTCAGGCATTGTACTAACCATTTCACATTGTCCTCAAGATAGCCTATTGGTCAAGTTCTATTATTATCCCCATTTTAGAGTTGAAGAAGTTGAGGGTAAATTACTTGTCCAAAGTCAAGTAGCTGAAAGGGACAGAACCAAATTCAGGCCTCAGGAGTGAATGACCCAGAGCTCTTACTCACCATGTTTTGCCTTGAAGACAAGCTTACTCTTGACAAAGTCGTAAACTTTCCGTATGCCTCAGCAAAGGAGATTGCATGGGAAGAGAGGATGGCACCTTTCAAATCAGACCTGCCTAGGCCAAAACCAAGGCTCTTTGTAGAGAAAGCTCTTGAAAAGGTGAAAATGTACAAGAAAAAAAAAAATCATCATCTGCAGAGTTGTTCCTGACAATAGCTTCTAAGGTGGAAATAAAATGACCAGAAGAAGAAAACTTTTACTACAGAGCACTCATTTGCCAATCATTCAACAAATATTTGCCCACGGTGGTGGGCACTGGGATACTGTGATGAAGAAAACAGACATGGTCCCTCCCCTCCTGAAACTCATGAGAGAGGGAGATGTAAGTGAACAATGAAAGACATAATTATTGTTGCCTCCACAGTAAAGAAGATAGGTATTAGTATTGTTGTGAGTAAATTCGATTAAGAAAACAATGAAGCAGTAGTATATGCATTTATTCCTGCTATGATAAAACTTGGAGTCTGTGGGCTCCTAAGGAACCTGAAGAAACCAATCTGCAACTGGCAGCATGTACAGCATTTGCAAGGCTGGTCAGCAACAACTGTGGTTAGGAGAATCTTTCAGTATCAGAGAAAACTAAAGGCCCAGAGAGGAGTAGAGTTTTGTCTGAGATCACACAGCAAATCTGCAAGTGAACAGGAGGAAAAACATCTCTTCTGGTTCTTTCCTGTGCTACTCTTCCACCCCGGGGAATAACACAAGCCTTCTTCATAAGAAATTGCTAGACTGTTATTATACTGGTAACACATTTTCATCCAAACTGTGAGAAATGCAAGGCTCTGGTTTCCCCAGCATTCTATAATTTTCCAGATCAAGAACCTTAACTTCTCTTAGCATAGTTTGGCGTTTGACCAGGCATGCTGCCCAAGGTACCCAGCTCCTAGAAACAGATCACTTTTTCCCACACCAGAAAGGGTGAATGGGATTAATTCTTCCCCTCAGGGCCAGTAAGATACACCATTGACCTTGTGGGAGACAAACAATTACAAAGGAGGAGTTGATTACCTTCATTGCACAATCCCTTTCCCCACTGAGCTCTTTTAAGTTAATGACTTAAATGCTAGCTGCTCCTTTCTTTTCTCCCCATTCTATTTTCTTGGCTTCCTATCTTTGGAAATTTATAATTGGACTGGAACTGAAAATTATTCTTCTCCACGTTAGAGTCGTGGAAATGTCTGTTACTTTTTCCTAATGTATGTAGAAATGTGAGATGTAACTCATTGTCCAACCAATTTGACTTATTAAGAGTATAAACATAGTTAAAATTTGCTACTGCCAAGACAAAACAAGAAAGGTGAAAATAGTTAGATCCACGTACCTATCACACCATTTTGAAATGAAGTTTTTTGCAGCTGTGAGTATTAGGGATATTTAATAATTATTGATCTTGGATGTTAGTATAAACTGTTCTGCCTGCTCAAATTCATTAACTTATTTTCATCTCGCCATGTGATAAATATCTCTGTGTGTGTAAATCTCTTTTCCAGTTTTATTGAGATATAATTGACAAACAGCACTGTATAAATTTAAGGTGAACAGCATAACTTTCATTGGTAAAAATTTTTGAAATATTTAATTTCCAGAATTACCACAGTCTTATATTGCAAGGACAGTAATAGTTAATGGCAGCAATTCTCTAAAGAAGAATGTATTCTAAACTATGATTTGTAGAAAAGCATCTGAAGACATTCAGTTGCTTTTCAACAAAAATTTATATTTATGCAAGGAAATTTACATTTATGCAAGAAACAGGCAAAATGTTTTTAAAATAAACAACCAAGTAAGAACAATAGCAGGAGAAGATAGTTATAATGCTACAGTATAGAATTTAATCAGAGGACTGCCCATAATTTAATCAAATCACATAAAGGTTAAAAGCTGCCTTATCATTCAGTCATAGTTCCTTTACAGAATTCTTCCCACATCGACTAATGTGTATATGTGACTTTTATTAAGAGAAAAAAAGCAAAAAACAAAAAACAAAAAAAACAATTCCACAAAAAACACAGACAAAAACTCATCCCACCTGAAAGACACCTCAAAATCAGAGATTGCTGCATAATGAGAGGATGCTCCTTTGATGTTAATCTCCAACAAAAGTCATTTGGGCCAAGATGCCTGGAAAAGCAGAGAGGAGTAGCATGTAGACAATAGGAAGAGCTGAGAATATTACTGGTCAGGCTGCTCTTCAATAAGGAAATGTTTACCCTTTGAATAATAACAGTGATTTCTGATTCATACACCAACATGTACACTGAAATGACACAGCTTTGAGTTGTTTCTCCAGTAGAGGCTAGGCTTGTGCTGGGCCTGAACATGGGCATTAAATTCAAGGATGTCTCGGGCAAGATTCCTCAGGGAAGGAACAACCTAAGACAGGCACAGTCGCAGAGGGGCCAACAGGAGAGAACCAAAAGCTCAACAGAGGTGGGGCACAGACCCTCATCCACAAACCTTGCAAGGGACTTGAATTCTCACCCCTCCTGAGGGAAGTCTCCTGCCCCCACAGCTGCTTCGCCTCCCATGCACAACTCAGACCGGGACCCAGGTGGCAGACAGAGACTTGACCAGCAATAGCTGCTCTATATTTAAATTCAGACTATTACCAGGAATGCTCAGGACCTACTCAAAAATGCACATACTACTTTACACTAATACTTACAGGGTAAACTAAGATTTCTGCTTGAGTATTAAAATTGACAGTAAAATAGTAATCAAGTTTTCAGATTAATTTAAATTGGCCAAGTGAAACAAGTGAATACTCAAGAAAATTCTACTGGACAAAAGCTTTTCCTAAAAAATTAACTAAAATATCTATTAGTAGTTCATCTCACTGTAAAACTGCCTAACATCCAAAGAACCTAAAGCAGTCATATTTGTGTGCAAAAATTAAATTTAAAATTACCAAGACTGCAATATAAAATTTCCAAAAGCCCCCATTAATCAAAAAAGAGGTGGGGGGAGACAGTGGGGTAATATCATATAAGGAAAAATATCCTGTTAGCAAAACACATCTGAAAATTCTTACTCTAGAAAAGTAAATTCCATTTGTAAAGCCAACTGCAGGACACCCATGAAAAAACACACATGGTGTCAAAATAAGCCAAAGGAAAATCATTTAGGCAAAAATAAAAAGAATCCCAAGTCTATTTTGCAGAGAGGATCCCTTTGTTAACTTTTGGTCGAGAGTGTGTTTGTGTGTTTTCAGAGGACAACTCCAAGACCATGTGGGTTTCTGCAACAGTGAGGAACTGATGGGTCTGTTCCAGTCACGAGGATGGTCCAGAGATGGGGGACACTGACGACACCTTGCCATGCTAGCAGTCGGCAGCTGTGCATGGCTGCAGGTGGCCCAGGACCAAACCAGAGAGGATGGATCTTGCATTGCCATGATGTGTCCACCATCTGGATACCATTGCTGACATGTACACATAAAGAAGTATTTGCCACTGAAACTGGGACTCAGAATAGTTGGACATTGAAACTGACACTCAAACATTTTTGGTTCTTATACATTTGTTTCTAATATGCAGAGGCAAGATATTTTTGAAGAAAAGAAACAGGGGGCAGTGATTGCTATAGAGGCAGGGTGGCCTTGGACAGGCTGTCAAGTTACAGGGGGAAAGCTGGGGTGGATGGGAGGCGGATGCTGGGGGAGATCAACCAAAGGACTTGTATGCATGCATATGAGCATAACCAATGAATGAAAGACACTGGGGCGGGGAGGGGGGCAGGTGGGAACATGTGCTGGGGGGTAAGGGAGGCTGGGGGGAGGCTATTGGAGGGGAAGAAAACATATGTACTACTATTAAATATAAGTTATACTGTAAATAAAAGACATAAAAAATGTAATTAATTAATTAATTAATTAATTCAAGGATGTCTCGCTGGGATTAGGCATCCAGATGTATCTATGAACTACAATAAGTTACCTCTCCTAGTTAGATTTATAGTCCACTGCTTTGACCTCATTAGCAGACAGTGGCCCTTAGTGCTCATTGGCAAGCAAGAGCATTGATCACCTAGCTGCAAAAATTAACAAAGGGGTAGTCAACTCAACACTAAGAGCAGACTTTTTCCAACCAGTCAATGGCCAAGGAAGGCCATCTCCTTCTGGAAGTTACAGGCAAATGAATTAAGAATAAACAAACACAGAAGCATTGTTTAAATGATTTTCATGCTTCTTCTGTGGCAAGCTGTTCATTGGTGAGAAAACATTCCTTTAACAACAAAGTTTTTCTTTAAATCCCATTCTTCTCAAGGCCATCGGGATAGCCTTTGACATGCTCAAGCATAAACAAGCGTGAACATGGTGCTTTCAAAGTCTGTCCTTGCTGTACACATATATCTTGTCATTTGTTTTTGTTTTGGGCAGGGAATTGAATTTTCTTGATGCTAATTAAAGAAAGAAGAAAGAACAAAAATGTTTAAATTATTTTTCTGTTGTTTTCAGACAAAAATGCATTTCCTCCTCTTCAGTCAGTCTAATTGTTGGCCTTTTTTTACGCATTCATTTTGGCTCCAATGCTTTTCCTGAAGAAACCTGTATAGATATGTGCCACCCACTGCCAGAATGAGGAGGGGAGGGGGAGTGCAGAAATGGGGAGCAGAGACCAGAGAGACAGCAGGCTGCTTCTCTTCCTCCCTTCTCTGTCTCTCTCTAAAAGCATGTAAGAGAAAGTGTGGGAGTGGGAATGACCTTAGCACAAGGTAATCTTACAGTCGCTCCACTTTCCATGAAAAGTAGCTCATTTACAAACTTAAGAACTTTTTTAGTTGTAGCAAAAAACCTGTGGCAAACGCTGCAACTAACTGGGATGCTATCTCACAACACTATGCTTGGGAACTGGTAATGTGTTCCCATTTTCAAGATGAAGTGAGGATTTTCCCATAGAGAACCCCAAGACTCACCAAGCATCATATGTCACATTTAGAGCAAAGGTTTCTCTATGAGTCAGTGTATAATCTGTAAGAAAAAATTGACTCTTTAAGGTCCGATGAAAGTGAAAAGAAATACCATGTGCAGAAATACTAAAACTGTGAAGGTTTATGATGGTACATGTGAACAAGGAGAAACCACCTTGATTAAGGCACGAAACTTTAATGGCAGTTTCCTCTTCCTCAAAATGGGAAGAATAGTAGTGTTATCTTTGGAAGTGAGGTCCTTGGGGTACCGATGGAATAAGCATTTCTGGAAGCCCCCATTTGTGGATGAGATGCAGTGGAAAGTTTTATTTCTATTACAGCTTCCAAAGTCCCATTTCCCTTAGTCCAGTCAGCCATAGAAGAAGTGTAGTTGGGGTTTCAGTAAAGCCAATGTGCAGAGTTTCCTTTCCATGTTGGAGCTTGGTCTAGCTCAGCATCAGGCTTCTTAGAATCCATTAGTCCATTGTGTGTAGGGTCCACATGGCCATGGCTATGTGGGCAAATGCAGGGAAACAGGAGCAAAGAGCCCCCACAAACCCAGAGGCACACTAGACCCAAGAGAGCCAAGAGCAACCAAGAGAGCAAACTCCTTTGTTTAGGGGATTATATATCCACACTTGCAGTGGCCACATCCATTCTGGCCAATGACCTCTGTTCCCAGGTGTGACAGAGAAAGCACCTTCCCTGGTCATCTCAACTTTACTGGGCATGTGTCTATCTTCACTTTGTCCAGTCTTCTTCCCTCAGTGATTTGCAGGGAAGGTGCCTATAATATTTAGCCTTCCCTTTGTTCCTTTCCTATTATTAAGAATTAGCTAATTACAATTATATCAATAGTTCATACCTCATAGGACTGTTAATTTCTGTAAAGCACTATGTAGGCTACCTGCCATATAATAATCTTTCAGTGAAGGTCAACTCCATTACTATTACTAGTGACTCCATTATTGTAGCATAGGCACAGCCATTTTTGTGGCTAAACTGAGCATAAACTCCAACACTGCTAAATTTGTCAGCACCAAATTCACTCTAACCTTGACATAACAGTGGAAAGAAGATGGATTTATGACCATCCTTTTATCTAGTTCAGATCATTATTGAGCCATAACAGAGGCATAGGGAAATAGAAAATTAGCCTTTAAAGACCTGTTGATTTCTAGTAGAAGTGTAAATTGAGACAAACCTTCTGAAGGGTGTTAAAGACCTTAAAATGTGACTACCCTATGTCCAAGCAATCTCTTAACTGTGAATTTAGCTTGTGGAAATAACCAGAGATGTGTGAAAAGATATATGTGTAAGAATCTTCATCAAATATATTTATAACACTGAAAAACTGGAAGAATCTTGATGTCCACCAGTAAGCTGCTAGTTCAGTAACATATGCACATTTATATGATGGAATGCTGCATTATGTTGGAAAAGACTATCTAGTGACAAGAACAAATGTTCCTGATATACAGCCCAGTGAAAATGGGAGGGTACAAAGCAGTGTATTATAAAAGTATATTATTCAGATATAAATAGAAGAGTTGGATTGAGGTATACCAATGCAAGTATTTTCTTTTAATGAATTGGCTATGTTCTCAAAACTTCTTTGAATTTCCCAATCTACCCAGAGCATATGTACTTTGAGGCCTATTGTTGTTTAAATCTTAGTCTGGTCTGCAGATTTTTGTAATTTAATCTGGTTATTAAAGGCTTAGACTCTCTCTGTTGAACATTCTGTCAAAATTCAACATTATTAGCTGCTCACTGTTCAGATTGCCAAGCTCTCTCTCTCTCTGAACTAACACTGTCTACCCCACCTACAAACTCCATCATAGCAGGGAGGAGCGAAGTCTCTTTGTATGCCTGCCTGGGAGTATCAGCAGTGGGAGGAAGACCCCTTCCTGATCCTGTGCAGCTGGATTCCCACTGCATCTGCTGCTATGGAGTCTCGATGTAAGGTGGATGTATGCTTTCCTGAGACCATGTTTGTTTCATGCTAATCTCCTCCCAGAGCACTTTCTTACCACAAAGGGACAACTGTGAGTCCTTCTGGCCCTTACCCAGGAAACTCTACAGCTCCTGTTTGGTAGCATGTAGCTTTGGTTAATCTCTGTGCTCTCATTAGATGTTGGGATCTTCTGAGAATCATGAAGAACTGAGAAAGGCATGGCCCTTTTCTCCTCTCTCTTTCAGGAATGCTATAGGATCTCCTTGAGTTTTGTTAGCATTGATTAGTCCATCTATCTTTCTGCCTTTTGAAGACCAAATGATAATCAGGAAACCTCGATCTCAAAAGGTCAAGTGTCCAGCTGCTCCCTCATTCTCTGAGGTGGTGGTGGGCATGGTAGGAATGAGATGAGATGGTGGAAAGGCCACAGAATCAGAGAAGATACCTCTCATCCCTAAAGGACCTCAGAGGACCATCCTCAGTATCCCTGATACCACTTCCTCTATTAAAAAACAATTTTAGCCGAGACCAGTTTGGCTCAATGGATAGAGCGTCGGCCTGTGGACAGAAAGGTCCTAGGTTAGATTCCGGTCAAGGACATGTACCTGGGCTGTGGGCACATCTCCAGTAGGGGGTGTGCAAGAGGCAACTGATTGATGTTTCTCTCTCATCTCATAGATGTTTCTGACTTTCTATCCCTCTCCCTTCCTCTCTGTAAAAAATCAATAAAATATATTTAACAAAACAATTTTAAGTGTATTTATGTAAGATAAAATGCCCCATTGTAAATATAGTTTGCTGAGTATTAACAAATGCATGCCCCATGTAATCACCACAATCAAGATATAGAATATTTATTTTTTAATACATATATATATTATTGATTGTTTACAGAGAGGAAGAGAGAGGGATAGAAAGTCAGAAACATCAATGAGAGAGAAGCATTGATCAGCTGCCTCCTGTACACCCCCTAATGGGGATGTGCCCTCAATCAAGGTAGAATATTTAATTTACCCAGAAAGTCCACTCCTGCACCTTTGCAGTAGTCAATCCTGTTCCTATGTCCTGGGTAACTGGCGATCTGCTTTCTCTTCCTTGAGATTTGTTAAAATTGCTTGTAAGTGTTATAATACAGAATGTACTCTCTTGGGTCTAGCTAAGTTTAATGTTTCTGAGATTTGTCCATAGTGTTGCTGTAGTTTGTTTCTTTTCATTGGTAATTAACATTCCATTATATGGAAATATCTTGATTTGTTCATTCACTATTGACAGATATTTGGGTTGTTTCCAATTTGGGGTTGTTACAGATAAAGCATTTATAAGCATCCATACAAAACATACAAGTGCTTATGTGAATATGTGTTCTAATTTCTCTTAGGTAAATGCCTAGGAGTAGAATGATTATGTCATATAATAGTGTGTATCTATACTAATACAAGGGTAATATCCAAATTGGTCAGGATGCCCTCACAGTAACAATGAACAGCAGGCTGCGTGGGGCAACCAGACCAGCAAGGAGGTTAGTGAAGAGCAACCAGGATAGCCGAGGGGCAGTAAAGGGCAACCAGGCTAGCAGGGGGGCAGTTGGGAGTGACCAGGCTGGCAGGGGGGGGGCAGTTCGGGGTGACCAGGCCTGGGGGTGGCAGTTGGAGTGAGCAGGTAGGCAAGAGTGATCAGGTGAGGCAGTTGGAGTGATCAGGTGAGCAGTTAGGAGCCAGTGGTCCCAGATTATGAGAGGGATGTCCGACTGCCGGTTTAGGCCTGATTCTCAGGGATCAGGCCTAAACCAGCAGTCAGACATCCCCCAATGGGTCCCGGATTAGAGAAGGTGCAGACTGGGCTGAGGGGATCCCCCCCATGCATGAATTTCATGCACCGGGCCTCTAGTATATATATATAACATGAAATTTCCAAACTGTTTTCTAAAGTAGTTGTATCATTAAAATTCCAATTCCTCCACATCCTTCCCAACACTATTTTTTGGTCAGTCTTTATAATGTTAGCCTTTATTGTGGATGTATAGTGATATCCCATTGTGGTTTTAATTTGCATTTCCTATTGACTAAAAATGTTGAGGATCTTTTCATATGCTTATTAGTCTTTTGTATGTCTTCTTTGGCTAAATAGCTGTTCAAATCTAATGCCCATCTTTAATAATTTATATTTCATAATAGTTTTTTGACTTACAAAAGAGTTCCTAAATATCACACACCCAATTTTCTCTACTGTTAACATCTTACATTAGCATGATGCATTTGTTACAACTAATAAGCCCATGTTGATACAGTATTATTAACTGTATTTCAACTGTATTCTGATTTCCTTCCTTTCACCTAATATCCTCCCCACCCCACACCCAGGACCCCATCTACATTAGACACTACATTAAATATAGTCATGTTTCTTTAAGCTTATCTAGACTTTGTCAATTTCTCAGGCTTCCCTTGCCTTTGGTGGTCTTGACAGTTTGGGGAATACTGATTAGCTATTTTATAGAATGTTCCTCAACTGCAGTTTGGTATCTTTTACATGACTAAATTGGAATTATGGGTCTTCTGAGAAAAGATCACACACAGTAAATGTGTAATCCTCATCCCACCATAACGAAAGTACATGCTATCAACAGTTACAGCCTTGAGGAGACAGAGGCCACCCATCGGTGTCATCTCTACAAGTAACTTTTGTATAGGAAGTCTTAAACACCCACTTGTAAGATTAAATAATACCGTTTACCTAATCCCCTTGGTTTGGCCCCCTCTCTCTTATCTGAAAGCAAAGCTTACAATTATGCTTAATTGCTAAACAGGTTCACAGGTTAGGACTACCTATGCCAAAGGCAAACTTTCACCTTAAGTATTAAAGGAGTGGGGTGCACCTAGGTGCCTAATGAGGCTTGGGTCATTTCCACTTTTCTGCTCCCCTAAAGTTGGGACATCTGGTCTGCAGAAATGCTTCGGGCAATCTGTCTGGAGACTATACCGCAAACATAACAAAGGTTTTCACAATAAAATGCAAATTAGGTTTTAATAAAGTGCAGCTATCTATCGCAACATCATAAAGCAATCAGGGTACCTTCTGTTCTTTCTGCTTGACCTGGGAGAGTTTTAATATGATTACTTTATTTTTTTTCCATGTACATACTTCAAAAGGAAATTCTGAGGCCTGAGAATGGCCAGGAAAGCTCTAAAGAAGGGGCTAAGCCTGCAGGTAGCTATCCTAACTCGAGGACAAAGTGACTACCAGAGAATTCTGCTGTCCAAACCTAGCCCGAGGTGTGTTTATCTTTTGACAGGTGGACCAACCAGTGGGAAAACAGTCTCATCTAGACTTGATTGCTGGTTCAGCCATCCACAGCTCTGTGAACACAAGCAAATTCTATAGTATCTCTGAGCCTACCTATAATGTGAGGATTGTGTGTACTGTGCAGTTATTCTGAGGATAAAAAATAATAGATGTACAGTGTATGGCACTTGATAAATGATAGTTTTCATGACTGTTACTACTTCCAGGCCACTGTACAGCTACAGACTCCAAAAGTAAGAGTGTCAGAGAGTGGACTGTGATGAGACAGACCACAGGCATTCTGGAAAGAGCATGGTGATAATTTCACCTCCAAGAATCCCCTTTCAAGTTTACAGTTTGCTTGGACCAGGAAAAGGCTGAAAGAGCCTGCTGTGGTCTCCATCCCACTTTTGTTCCTTTTCTCCCTCTGACTGAAAGTCAGGGACTTCTGTGACAAATTGCAGGTGTTCTTGGAGGAAGTGCAGACTCCAACATAATGAGGACTCAGACCACAGGGTGATTCTCAGACATGCGACACTCTGGGTGGGGTCCTGCCTCTCTGATCAAAAGCCCATTTCTCTACCTCCAGAGAAACAATTTGGGGTTGAAGTAGGAGCTTAACTTAGTTTCTCTTCTGTTTCCCTTTACAGCTGATGGGCCTTTGGTTTAATCCTGACTGTGCCCAAATAAGTCCACATTCTGCTCAACTTTTTCTGAAAGATCTTCCTACAACCCAAGGTTGTGGCCACTGTGCTCCAAGGGTCAGACCTGGGATGAGGCAGCGATGAAGATAAACTACAGTGCCAACTCCCAGGCAAGGCTGGCATTAGGAAGGCATAGAAGAGGTGACTGCCTGCCTGCACTTTGTGATTGGGAGTCAGGAGGCTGAATTTGTTTGTGGGTGGGGAATGTCAGTTGCCAAGGCTGCCGTAAAGTACCACAAGCTGAGTGGCTTAAGACATTTATTGTCTCACAGTTTTGGAGTCTAGAGTTGTAGTCAGAGTTCTTCTCCCTCTGCAACCTGTACAGGAGACTCCTTCCTTGCTCCTTTGAGCTTTTGGCATTTGTCAGCAATTCTTGGGGTTCCTGGCTTACAGTCTCATAACTCCTTTCTCTGCCTTTGTTGTCACATGGCACTCCCCCTTACCCCCCCCCCCCCGTGTCTTCACATCATCTTCCCTCTATGTGTGCCTGTGCATCTCTTCTTATACGACAAGTCACACTGGATCAGGGTTCACCCTACTGCACTGTGACCTCATCTTAACTTGATGCTTTTTCAAAGACCTAATTTCACATACACAGGTTCTGGTGGGGTTAGGACTTCAACTTATCTTTTGGGTGAACAAAATTGAACCCATAATATGTGGTGGAGGTGGTGTAGAAGAACAAATCCTTCAAGTCCCTCCAACCTTACCCTTCCCTGCATAAGACACTTAGTCCTTCAGAAGACCCTTTAACCTTCAGCCAGTTTTTTCCAAATATGATACCCCACAGAGCAATCTCCAGAGGCCTTTTGTTCATGGTTGGACTCCCTAATGTGTGTGTGTGTGTGTGTGTGTGTGTGTGTGTGTGTGTGTGTGTAAGGGGAGGGGATGAGTCTGAAGGTATGCAGCCCAAATTTCTTAACCAGCCCAAGAACCACAGCCTTCAGGAAAAATAAAAAAGAGGTTTGATCTATTATCAGCCAGTTCAGCCAGTTTCACTGTATGGTAAGAGATTTCAGATTCCTTTGCAGTTTAAGATGGGGATAAAGTAAAGGGAAAAGAGGAGGCTTGAGGAATTTAGTGAGGGTAAAGGAAAAAAAATGGATTTGAAGAGGATGCTGGAATCTAGGAAGGAAAAAACACTTCTCTCTACTCTGTTTTGCTAACAATTGGCTTGGACAGTAGCTTTGTATGTGAGAGCTGAAAGAAATGTCATTCAATTGTGCAATTGCAAACCAGGCTGCACTGTTACCTCCAACCCCTTGCCACTTGGCAATGTGGACAAAAAAGAGGCCACATATTCAATCTTACTAGCTCAGGGAAGGCCTGTATGGTGGTCTCACAAACTCAGAGACCAAAAGTAACCACATAGGATGATCTGAACATAAGAATTCCTACCTCAAAGGGAGTCGTGGTCCATAATCACGTACTAGGCATGTAGGTTCCTTGACAAAGATCAATCTTTACCTTAACTGAGATTGTCTGGTTTTGTTTGTTTGTTTGTTTGTTTGCATCTAAAATAGCATACCTTTGAAATGTCAGTGTAATCACATTTTCCAGACCCCTCATGATATAACATCTCCACCAGAGCATGAGACCACAGATCCTTCATTGTTATCTTGTTGCTCAAATACCATCCCTGTGTACTCTAAATGCACATTGTAAACTGTCCTGCACCCACCAGTGTAAAAGAAGCATGTGTCTCTCCATTTTACTTTGTATTCAGTCCTAGAGATTCCCCTGCTTTGCTTTCTTCCACCCTCCTAGTCATCTAGCATAGTGGATTTTTTGTAACCCTCCTTCTGTCTCCTCCATTTAGTCTAATGTAAAAAATAGTCTAATATACTTTAAATGCCATCTAAGGTTATGGTCTTGCCTCATCCCCGTGGTCCACCTGTTCAGCAAGACATACTGACACTAAGACACCCTAGGAATGAGCCTTCCTAGCACTGTGGGACTCCATTATTCAACCAAAAGGTTGGTCATCAATGCATCCTTTGGATTGATTTATGACCAAAAGGGTATGTGTTGACAAAAGGGGTCACATACTGATTTGACAAGCTCAGTTGAGGCCTTCATGGCAGTCTTGCAAACTCAGAGACCTAAAGTAACCACAAAGGATGACCTGAAATTAAACTTTAACTAAAAGCAGTTATGGTGGATAGATACCTCATAGGCCGATATCTTCACTGACAAGATCAACCTTTACCTAACTGATCCTATCTGTCTTTTTGCATCTATAATAACATACCCTTGAAATGTCTGAGTAACTTGTAACTTCCCTTTTTCTGGAGCCCCTGGGGCACAACCAAATGTGCTGGGTGCCAGGACGGATATCACAAATTACTTCATTATCATGTTCATTGCTCCTACACCCACCTAAGTATGTGTCCGTCATTTTGCTTTTTATCCAATCCCAGGGATCCCTCCCCTCCTCATGCTTTTTGCTTTATCCCACCTTCTTAATCTATCGTCAATGAATTTCATGTAACCCACCTACCTACCTCTTTTGATTGCAATGTATAAATACAAATGTAACCCACCATTCTCCAGAACATTACCTCAGTTCTTTGAGGTTCTGCTTCCCAGCATATGTTGACAGTTTGGCTCAAATAAACACAAAAATTTTTAAGAAAAAAAAAGTCTAATGTATAAAACTTCTTTTCTCAGGAGAAATTTTTCAATCAGTTGAGAATTTGACCCCATGGCAATTATCATCAGTTTGGCCCAAATAAACTCTTAAAATTATCTATAGGTTTGGATAGCTTCTTACTAAGACAGCAACTTGGGGCCATTGAGCCTACATACCAGGGCCTATGTTCTCTGTTCCTCCGAGTCTCACAGGGGACAAACAAGTCCTCTCAGTCCAAATGCCATTCCCTGAACAAACCCTGAATACTTCTTGCTGATGCAAGAATGTGAAAGTGGTTCAGAATGAGTAATAGGGCCTATCCCACTCTATCTTTTTCATTCATTCATTCATTCATTCTTCATTCATTTCAGAAAGGGAAAGGGAGAGAAAGATAGAAACATCAATGATAAGGGAATCATTGATCGCTTGCTTCCTAAACACCCTGTAATGGGGATGTAGTTCCAATCTGGGCATGTGCCCTGACTAGGAATTCAATCATGAGCTCGTGGTTCATAGGCTGATGGACCATAATAAAATATTTCTAAACTTTACATGGAGCAATGAGCCAACAAAAATAAACATTTTTTAAAAGAAGAGTAATTAGGAAGAATTTGTACTACTTGATTAAACTAAAAACGATTAATAATGATAGTCATCCTGACAGAAGCTCATCCCTGGTGGAGCCACACTGGCCAGGCCCCCAAGCAGAGTAAGCGATAAATGCAAGGCAGTAACTAGGAACAAGTCTTGTTCAGGCACCGTTCCAGGGGCAAGAGTGCTATACCTTGTGCTCTCTGCACGCTCTGGGCACCAGAATTTTTACTGCAAACAACATTGGTGAGAGGAGCAAAGGGGAAAGGGTAATCAAACCAACTCTAATACCCATCCTTTGTAATATCTGAAGATGCTCCTTTCCCTGTAACTCAAGGAAAACAATAAAAGGGAAAACTGAGAGTTATTGAACCAGAACAATGAAATGAATTATCCATAATTCACTAAATGCACAGCAAGGTAAAATAACAGAGAATAATATCCTTGGTGTGCCTCTGATGTTTCCTGTTAGAAAGGTCCTGGCCTTGCAGATATTTGAAGGAGGCCCTAGGCCCCATATCTTCAGCCTCTTTTCCGTATTGCTTAAGAATTTAGCTCTCTGGGAGGCGAGGGGCTCTTTTGTAGAGAAGAACTATATAGGAATGTATTCAAGAAATGCATCATTGGTCTTGAGCAAAGTAGAGAAAGGAAGCTGTCCCAGGAAGAGGTAATGAAAGAACTAAATAGACTTTGCATTCCTGGGAGGAATGGTAATGTTGATGTTCCACATAAACAGACAAAGGGAATTGAACAAGGAAAGGCAAACTCATGGGAACTCACACAAGGGGTTGGATTAGGAGTAAAGATTCTGTGTCTGTCAGGGAAGGAAATGGCCAGGAAGGAGGGGAAGGAGCACATAATCAGCCTATACTTTTATATTTTGGGTTTAGAATGCTGGAATATGGCTCTGCCTTCAACAGTTGATAAAATTGAAAAGTAGAATATGAGTTGAACTTGAGCTGAATTATGAAACTTTAGACTGCCGTTGCCTCCAAGCAGGCCTGTGTGGTGGGATTTCCACAGTCAGAAGGATAGCACTAACCCAGGATTCGAATCCAGAGTCACTGGGTTTGAACCCCAGCTCTACACTAACTAGTTACATAACTCTGATCAAATTTAATTATCTTACCTGTTTCTTAATCGCAAAGAACTTACCTATCAAACAGTGATAAAAATAATATCTACTTCAGAATGTTGTTGTGAAATTGAATTAATCTGTATAAAACAGAATAGTGCTAGGAACATACGTACTAAAGACTCAGTAAGTATTTGCCATTTAGAAAGTAACTGGACAAAACTGCTTGCAAGGTCCAATTAGGTCCTGGGTTTGGTTTGAGGTCCAATTTTGCATTGCCTCCTGCTCCTTTTCGGAGTGTTGTTCTGGTCTGTGTTTTCCAGTGTTCCTCCTCAGTTCACACGCTGTGAGTAGGTCTTTACAAAGAGGTGAGTCCAGTTTCACAGGATGTGCCTTCCTTTGTTCACAGTTCGCAATTTTATGTGTGTTTCCCTATGTCCAGCTACTTCTGCTTCTATGGGGCACTACAGAGATGTAGGCAAAGTTAGTGTCTTCACGAGGACAAGTTCTACAAAATGTCTTTTCCCACTTTCTCTGCTGTGGTGGGATAGGTTCCTCAACTCTCCCAGCTTTGGGTGGAAAGAGAAAAGCTTCCAGGATGCATTCAGTCTAAAAATGCCCCCACTACTTAGGAGTCATTCACTCTATGTACTTCACATATTATACTGTTTTAGTCAATACCATTTTTTCTCTCCTTTCCCCACTTTATCCCACTGCCCTATCCATCTCTCAGATCTTTCAATGTAATAAAAATTTCCCAGATACCAGCATCCCAAACAGTCTGTATTTAGAGTTTGAGTCTATTTGTCAGTGTTTCATATCTGGTGTGATGTGATGGGTGCATGAGGCTATGGCTACCCCAAATACCACCTGTTTTAGCTTCTCCCAATGTCTGATGTTTCCATGGTTAGAGCCTTTCCTCTGACTGAAGGAATTTTATCCCCAAGACACCTGTAAAAATGCAAATATCTCCCTAGAAAAGGGAACTCGGCCACATTCTCATGGTTCGTCAGATTTTCACTGGACACAGGGTGGCTGTAGAGTCCCAAGGACACTAGTCTGTGAAGGAAGAAGTAAGATGTATCAAGAAAAATTCTTTGTCCAGCAGGCTCCACCCCTTCAAGGGAGTGGACTGCAGAGGGGCTGAGTGTGGCTGGTCATGCGGTGCCTGGACTGTGGCAGGACTTCCTACTCAGAGGAGCTGGAGTGGGTAGGGGTGGATGTTCCCAAGGGGTGAATTGGGAAACACCAAAGTTATTCCCAATTTGTTGGCAGAAGTCCTGCCGTGAAAAATACTATTTAGTTTTGGTTTTAATTTCTAAATGACATGATTTGTGTTTTAGAAACGTCCTATTTTATTTCAACTTGAAAGAGCACATGTTCATAACACTATGCCAAAGGTGGGGTTACTCAGGATGTTGCTGTTACATGCAGACATTTCCTTGAAAAGGCTGCACTTCAGCTCCTTCGCTCACTTTTAACAGCCCTGCGATGGCATTGCTTCCCCTGCAGCTCTCTTTCTTGCTGGAGTGTCATTCTTTTCCTTTCTGGTTCTTTCCTCTCTGCTGATGCTCTCAGTGGCCCTGTTGGTCTTCTCCCATCTGCACAAGGTGCCCCTAGATATTAGTTCTCTGCATACTTCCTACTAAGACTGTTTAAGCTGAAATTTTGTTATTATGAATTTTGAATTCTACTGTTATCAGCATGAAGCCAGTGACAAAATAGAAAGGTTATAGGACTAGTGTGCAATAAACACACAGGGCACAGAATATTTATTTATTTATTTATTTAATTTTATTTACAATATAACTTATATTTAATAGTAGTACATATGTTTTCATCTCCCCGCAATATCCTCCCCCCAGCCTCCCTTACCCCCCAGCACATGTCCCCACCTGTCCCCTTCCCCGCCCCAGAGTCTTTCATTCATTGGTTATGCTCATATGTATGCATACAAGTCCTTCGGTTGATCTCCCCCAGCATCTGCCTCCCCTCCACTCCAGCCTCCCCCTGTAGCTTGACAGCCTGTTTGAGGCCACCCTGCCTCTATATCAATCACTCTCCCCTGTTTCTTTTCTTCAAAAATATCTTGCCTCTGCATACTGAAAACAAACGTATAAGAGCAAAAAAAGTTTGAGTGTCAGTTTCAGTGTCCAACTGTTCTGAGTCCCAGTTTCAATGTCAAATAGTTCCTCATGTGTACATGTCAGCAATGGTATCCAGATGGTGGACACATCATGGCAATGCAAGATCCATCCTCTCTGGTATGGTCCTGGGCCGCCTGCAGCCACGCACAGCTGCCGACTGCTAGCATGGCAAGGTGTCGTCAGCGTCCGCCATCTCTGGACCATCCTCATGGCTGGAACAGACCCGTCAGTTCCTCACTGTTGCAGGAACCCACATGGTCTTGGAGTTGTCCTCTGAAAACATACAAACACATTCTCGACCAAAAGTTAACAAAGGGATCCTCTCTGCAAAATAGACTTGGGATTCTTTTTATTTTTGCCTAAATGATTTTCCTTTGGCTTATTTTGACACCATGTGTGTTTTTTCATGGGTGTCCTGCAGTTGGTTTTACAAATGGAATTTTCTTTTCTGGAGTTTTCTACATGTGTTTTACTTATAGGATATTTTTCCTTACATGATATTACCCCACTGCCCCCCCCCCAGCCCCTGCTTTTTTTTGGTTAATAGGGGCTTTTGGAAATTTTATCTTGCAGTCTTGGTGTTTTTAAATTTTAATTTTTGCACACAAATATGACTGCTTTAGGTTCTTTGGATGTTAGGCAATTTTTTAGTGAGATGAACTACTAATAGATATTTTAGTTAATTTTTTAGGAAAAGCTTTTTGTCCAGTACAGTTAGATTTTCTTGAGTATTCACTTATTTCACTTGGCCAATTTAAATTAATCTGAAAACTTGATTACTATTTTACTGTCAATTTTAATACTCGAGCAGAAATCTTAGTTTACCCAGTAAATACTTGTGGAAAGGAATATTTGCATTTTTGAGTAGGTCCTCAGCATTCCTGGTAATAAACTAAATTTAGATATAGGGCAGCTATCGCTGGCCGAGTCTCTGTCTGCCACCTGGGTCCCGGTGTGAGTTGTGCGTTGGAGGCGTAGCAGCCGTGGGGGTAGGAGACCTTCCTCAGTAGGGGTGAGAATTCAAGCCCCTGAAGGTTTGTGGATGAGGGTCTGTGCCCCACCTCTGTTCATCTTTTAGTTCTCTCCTGTTGGCCCCTCTGTGACTGTGCCTGTCTTAGGTTTTTCCTTCCCTGAGGAATCTTACCCATCTCTGGCTAACCAGCCATCCTCCGGGGCCAAACAGGGTGATGTGAGGTTCAGTTCTGTCTCCTTTGTAGTCTATGCCTATGTGGCCTCCACGTCCAGCACCTGCCTTGGGGTTCCCTCGCCTGCTGGCGGGGTCCCTGTACTGATCACATATCTTGGGTGACCCAGGTTTCTTCTCCGGAGAGGGCCCAGCTGATGCCATTGGTCGAGAAACAGATCCATGGTGCAGGGCACAGAATATTTAAATAAATACGAAACAATCCCTTTTCAAACCTTCTATGGTGCTTAGCAGATCTCTGCTTTAGGGCAATTTGAGAGGGTCCACCACTCTTCTTTCCTTTTCTTTTTTTAAAATAAGGCAGCGGTGCAGAGTGGGGAAACCAGGTACAGAGTGGGGAAACCAGGAACGTTGGGTCCAGACATACATGAGTTTATCTTGCTTGGAGTGTGGCAGGGCAAGCTTCGTAAACTCTCTCTCTGATCTGTGTCCGTTCAGCATGGGTAGAAATCTCTATGTTGTAAGGATTCGAAATCATTCTTAAATCCTAAGGTTGTTTTGAAAACCAGATAAGTTAATGTATGTCAAATAATAAACTGCCTGGTATTTAGCAAAAGCAATATGCCATGTATTCTTATTAATATTATTAATAAAAATGACCGGATATAAGGAATAAAACTAGAGATGAACAAAGGTAAACCAGACAATGGAATATTATTCAGGGCTAAAGAGAAATGAGTTTATCAAACCATGAAAAGACATGGAGGAGACTTAAATGCAAATTACTAAGTGAAAGAAGCCAACATAAAAAGGCGCTGTTCTGTATGATTCCAATTATATGGTACTCTAGAAAAGGCAGAACTGTGGGAAGAGAAAAACATCAGTGGTTGCCAGGGGTTGGGGGTAGGGAGCTGAAGAGGCAAAGCACAGGGGATTTTCAGGACAGTGGAAATGCTCCACATGGAACTATAGTTATGGATACATGTCATTATACTTTTGTCTAATGCACAAGACCAAGAGTAAACCCTAAAATAAACTGTGCACTGTGGATGATAATGATGTTTCAGTGTAAGTTTATCCATTTTAACAAATGTGCCTCTATGGTGGATAAGGGATGTGAATATGGGGAGGCTGTGCATGTGTGGGACAAGGGGTACATGGAAACCTCTAAACCTTTTTCTCGATTTTGATGTGAAACTAAAACTATTTGGAAAAAAAAATAAGGAAGTCTTTAAAAAATTTAAAGCAGACAAAGAAGAGAGAAGAAACACTGAGCAGAGAGGAGCAAGTAGAATTCTCTCCCTGTGTGAGTGAAGGCCCTGACTTTCATGACTGGGCATCCAGCCGAGGAAGAAAGATGAGGCCCGCCCGAGGCAGGGCCAGTGCAGCTGGAAGGAAACAACAGGAAGTGGAGAGAGCAAGGCTGTCAGGCAGCCACACTGCAGCAGCAGTTGGAAACGCTTAAAAATGGGGGATCCATTATCATAAAAGCATACAAACAAGGAAGTGGAGATGTGGCCATTGCCTTAAAGTCACTTAGTCAATAACACTTGTCTTTTTATCTGATTATGAAAGTATATGTTCATATTAAAAAATAAGAATATACACAAAAAAGCCGAGACCGGTTTGGCTCAGTGGATAAAGCATCGGACTGCGGACTGAAGGGTCCCAGGTTCGATTCCAGTCAAGGGCATGTACCTTGGCTGTGGGCACATCCCCAGTAGGGGGCGTGCAAGAGGCAGCTGATCAATGTTTCTGACTTTCTATCCCTCTCCCTTCTGCTCTGTAAAAAAATCAATAAAATACATATATTTTTTAAAAAGAATATACACAAAAATACAAAGACTAAAATGAAAATCTGTAACACCAAGAGGACCATTCATCATTTATGGTAAATCCTTTCAGTCTTTTAAATGTAAACATATATATATACATACACACACACACACACACACATACATATATATATTTACCTTTTTTTCCTTAAAAATTTGGGCTTATTATACAAAAGTATCATACCTACCTTTTCACTTAATTATATAATGTGAACATTGTGATATTTCATTAAATATTCTTCTAGAATATCCTTGAAAAATGTACAATTAAAAATTTCACACATATAAAAATGTAGACTAGAATAATGAATCCCCATGTGCCCATCACTCATATTCAACAATTATCAACTTATGACCTGTTTCATTTATACACCACCCATTTCTTCCCCCATCCCTTGGATTCTCTTGAAGCAAATTCCACATACCATGGAATTTCCATTATAAATATTTCAGTATGTCTGCATCTCTAGAAGAAATGAAATTATTTTAGAAATATGTTTATAATAACACTAGAGGCCCAGTGCACAAAAATTGTGCACTCGGGGAGTAGGGGGGCCTCAGCTCAGCCTGTACCCTCTTGCAGTCTAGGAGCCCTTAGGGGATGTCTGACTGATAGCAAGCAGTTGAACATCCTTAGGGCCTGCCACCATTGCTGCACTCACCAGTCATGAGCCTGGCTTCTGGCTGAGTGGCACTCCTCCTACGTTAAGCATCTGTCCCCTGGTGGTCAGCGCATGTCATAGTGACCAGTCATTCTGCCATTTGGTCAATTTGCATATTAGCCTTTTATTATATAGAATTCTCACACCTAAACTTAGTAATAATTTCTTGATATCATCAAATTGCTTTTATTGTTTACTTACAATATGGCTGGTTGTCATATCCTAATATATAAAAAGCCAGAGGCTGTCACAACCGAAACAACCAGACAGACAACTGAACACAGGCTGCGAGGGGTGACAAGGCTGGCAGGAGGGTTAGTGAGGGATGACCAAATAACTGAACAGCAGGTTGCATGGGGCAACCAGGTGGCAGGGGGAGAGGGAGGAGAAGGGGAGTAGTGAAGAACAACCAAATAACTGAACATCAGGCTGTGTGGGGCGACCAGGCCAGCAGGGGAAGTCATTGGGGGTGACCAGGATGGCAGGGGAGCAATTGGGGGTGACCAGACCAGCAGGAGGGCTGTAAGGAGTGACCAGGCCAGTGTGGGGGACAATTTGGAGTAACCAGGCTGCTGGTAGGGGCATTTGGGAGTGGTCAGGCCAGCAGGCAGTCAGTTAGGGTGATCAGGCAGCCAGGCAGGTGAGCGGTTAGGAGCCAGCTGTCCAGATTGTGAGAGGGATGTTCAGCAGGAAGGATAGGGCCTAAACTGGCAGTCAGACATCCCCTGAGGGGTCTCAGATTGGAGAGGGTGCAGGCTGGGCTAAGGATACCCCCCCATGCACAAATTTCATGCACCAGCCCTCTAGTTACATATAAACTGTTTAAATCAGGATCAGATTTGTGTATGTATGGAATTAGGCACAAACACTATGTTGGCTCTGCCCTCTTTGAGCTCTGTTCTCAACCGGAAGCATGATATGAACTCACAATGTATTTAACCTAAAACCAAAATAAATTTTTTAACTCTGTACACCGGAAAGGCCTAAGAATGGTGACTAACCCAGTAGCAATTACTCTCTAGTGCCAACGTTATAGCCTCTAAATACCATTTTCTACTAAAAAAAGAACTGGAGTGTCTTAAAGGGATGTCAGATTTCAGGATTTGGGCATAAAATGAACAAGATGAATCTAAAGCACCCTTACACTAGAAAGCAAAGAAAGTGTGTGAGATGATTAGTGTTATGTCCAAAGGACCCAAGAATTTTAATAGGTTTCCAATGTTCAACCATGTGCTCATTTAATAATGACAACATTGATAAAGATAACTGTGATAGGTTGAATGAGTCAAATATGTGCCAATCCGTGAGTTCAGAATGATTGCCTCCCTACTTCAAAGTACTCACGGATCACTTTATGGGGTAAAGAGGTCAGTTGGTAGGAGAATATGGGACATCTATAATACTTTCAGTAGTAAAGATAAATTTAAAAAGATAATTGGGAACAAATTTTATTTTGTATAATAAGCAATTAAAGAGAAAGCATTGCCATTCTTTACAAACTATACCTTAACATAAACAAAGAGGAAAAGTTCCCCTTTATATACTACTAGAGGCCTGGTGCACAAATTCATGCATGGACGGGGTTCCTCAGCATGGCCTGTGGGGATTGGGATGAAACTGACAGTCCAATGCTGCCTGCTGCTCCTGCCTGCCGCTCCCACTCATCCCAGCCCATCTGCTGCAGGCTCGCGCCCAGTCAGTCCTGATCAGGAGAGGCTCACACCGCTGCAGCAGTGCTCGCCAGCCAGGAGCCCTGCATCTGGCACCCATCCTGAAGGGAGTCAGTGGGGGCCAGGATGAGATCAGCCTTCTGGGAGCACGGTGGGACACCCTTGCCAGCCTGGGATCTAGATCCATCCCACTGGCGTGCTGGTTGTCAGAAGCCACCTGGTGACTGCTTTTTTTTTTTTTATCATTTCTTCCTTGTGGTGCCAGAGGCCAACTTCCAGTGGCACTGCTAGAATTGTGCTGGCGATGCCAGTCCATGGGTGCCTGGCCCATTCTCCAGAGATTAGACTACAGGACTACTGAGGGAGTGAGTGGCTGCTGCTGGGCTGGTGGGCTGGCTGGATGGGTTGGTCAGCTGAGTGACACTCCCATTGTGGAAGTGCATTATCATTAGGGGGAAGCTCCTGCATTGAGCATCTGCCCCCTAGTGGTCAGTGAACATCATAGCAACTGATCAACCAGTTCTATCATTTGGTTGCTTAGACTTTTATATATATAGATTATATATATTTACTAGAGGCCTGGTGCACAAAATTTGTGCATAGGGGTTGGGGGGTGTCCTTCAGCCCAGCCTGCACAGTCTCCAATCTGGGACCCCTTGAAGGATGTCTGACTGCCCAGTTAGGCCTGATCCTACCGGGATCATCCTTCTCACAATCCAGGACTGCTGGCTCCAAACTGCTCGTCTGCCTGCCTCCCTGATTGCCCCTAACCACTTCTGCCTGCCAGTCTGATCACCCACTAACCACTACCCTGCCAGCCTAATTGATGTCTCCTGACAGCCTGTTTGCTCCCAACTTCCCTCCTCTGCTGACCTGGTCACCCCTAACTCCATTCCCCTGCAGGCTTGATTATTCCCAACTCTCCTCCCTTGCAGTCCTGCTCCCTCCCAACTGCCCTCCCCTGCTGGCCTGATGGCCCACAACTGCACTCCCTTGCAGGTCTGGAAGCTCCCAATGGCCCTCCCCTGCTGGCCATCTTGTGTCCACATTGGGGCAGGATCTTTGACCACACAGAGGCAGCCCTCTTGTGTGTTGGAGTGATGGTCAACCTGCAAATTACTCTTTTATTAGATAAGATAGAGGCCTGGTGCATGGTTGGGGGTCAGCTGGTTTGCCCTGGAGAGTGTCCCGGATCAGGGTGAGAGTTCTCTTGGAGCATGGGGCAGCCTGGGCGAGGGGCCTATGTTGTTTTGCAGGCTGGCCAAACACCCCCAGCAATCCATGCAGAGGCCCTGGGATCTGGGATTAATTTATCTTCTACAAATTGAAACTTTGTAGCCTGGAGTGGAGCCAAGCCTTCTGCTCACTCCCTGGCAACAGCCATTTCAGTTTGGGTATATTTAAATTCTATAATTGAAACTTCGTAGCCTAGAGTAGAGGCCTAGGTGCTGGGGCTACAGAAGGTTGGCTTTCTCCATCACCTGGACAACCCTAGCCTCTGCTCTCTCCAGCTCCGTGGCTGCTGCCATTTCTGTTGGGATATATCTTCTATAATTGAAACTTTGTAGCATTGAGTGGAGGACTAGGCCAGCAAGGGCAGGCAGAAAGCTTAACTTTCTCCATCAGCAGGGAAACCAAAGCCTCCCTCTTGCTCTCAGTGGCCACAGCCATCTTGGTTGGGGTTTATTTGCTCCTGATTGGCTTGTGGGCATGGCTTGATCAGAGGTACAGTCAATTTGCATATTATTCTTTTGTTAGATAGAATAGATAGATTTCAGCTCACTAAGGGTGAAAGGTGATAGAATTAAAACAGTACTATTTTGTAGCCTTTATGAGTTAATGATGCTAACATCATTAAAGACAATAAAAATAAAACAAAACAAAACACTTGTAATTCCTGTATTGCCCCACGGACCTGAAATCTCCCCATGAGACTGCCTTTGAACACTGGAATGTGAGCAAACCAGGCCACTTCCAACCAAATGTGTGGGTTGGCTCTGCCCTCTCTGAGCTCTGTCCACAACCAAGGAAATGGCGAGCACTAGTTAACTTCTGCTTTCTCACCTTGAGTCCTAGAATGCGAAGACAGAGAGAGAAGACCTGAACACAACCCATAGCTTGGAGCAAAGAAGAGCTAGCCTGCAAACTCTGTTAGTCTCACTGAGCCACTGAGATCTGGAAAGTTCGCTAGTGAAGCAGTTTTGTCAAAAAATATCAAACCCAACTCTGAGCAAGTTTCCATACTCAGCAATGAGGAAATACAAGGTACAGAACAACATTTTCAGTGACATCATGGGAGTCCACTCAGTGAAGTCCAGACTGTGAGAAGCCCTACGAGAAAAAACTCCAATGTCTTTTCAAACAATAAAAAGTGACTTAGAAAACATCCAACCAATTGCATTGTATATTATCATTGTAATGTAATCAAGAAATGTTGGTGGACACCCTATATCCAAGAGTGATCAGGGAGTGACTGTTTGCAGGTGTAAGCTGGAGGATTATGGACAGAACTTGACTATAGGCTGGGTGTTCACGCACATGCCCACTTGGCCCCTTGTGGTAAGATGAAGATGACCAGAAAATGGTACTGACAGACAAACAGCTGGGAGGGAATTCTACTGCCTAAGTGTCTCTGCTTTCTGTAGGAAGAGAAGAGGGGTGAACCAGAGACCTTATTTATCTTCACATTCCCATCCTGTGCCAGATTGGTCTGATGAGTTTTCAGGTTGGTCTTCCACAAGCAGTAGGAGTTAGGGGAGAGTTGCTGGGCATGGACATACCATGAGGAGGAGGTTTAGGAAGTTTGCTTTGGCAGCCCTAAAGAGGATGGGTTGATGGGGGTGGGAAGGGAGGGAGTCTGCTCAGCTCAGAGGCTCTTGCAATAATATAAATAAAAAGTGATGAAGCAGCTGGCATGGGGATGGAGACAGAAATACAGGAAATTTCTAACACCATTAAATTCATCTCTATTCCTGAAGAATTGCAGTATTCCTCAAACATTTTCTGGTCATAAAATGACAGTGGTTACCACATTCAAGAATCGTTTCAACAATTTTGGATTTTAAACCTACATAGGGCTTCAAAGGAGGACAGGTGGGGGCAGAAGTGAAAGTATTGCATCAGGAGAGAGGACCCAGTGAGATGGATACAATAGAGAGTGCTTTAACAGTTGGGTGTACAAGTTGCTAACAGAGAGCTAACTGTGAAATTATGGTGATGGAGAAAAGAAATTTTCAGCAAAGGAGATGGAGGCAGATGGGGGCAATGTGAAAGTGAAGATGAAGGCAGGGTAGTTATTCATAGCTATTCTTCTGTTATAATGCTAAACTACATGTGCTTTAAAAATGAGTAGAAAGTAATCAATTTGAAATAGAAAAGCATTAAAGCTTAGAAATATGGAAACATGAGAAATGACCCTGAATTAAATGTGTTTAAAATGGTGTTTAGGGTTTTCTTGCTCCCTATAAGTCGCCTTAGTGAAATATTTTAATAAAACTCTTAGAAAAAGGTAGTCATTTGATTTTTTGGGAAGAAAATATCACTATTGATTCAAGGAAAACTACATGGTTAAAAAAAAACTATGAAAATTGTTGCAGAGCTCCAAGAGGCAGCAGCTCTGGCTTCAGTGTGGGTGCTGATTTTTGTTATACGGAGAGCGTTCATGTTGTCAACACCGGAGCTTTCTACCTGTCCAAAGCAAGGTTCCCTAGATGCTGACCTAGAGATGGGTGATGTGACCAGAGCCAACTCTCTAGAGAAGAGGACAGCTGGAGGCGGTCATTAGCCAGCACTGCAGCAGCTGGTGCAGAGGCGTGCCAGCTGGTAGGGCAGAGCTGGGTGGGCATTGAGAGCATCCACTCCATCACCTAATCACCTTCCTCCAGAAGCACATCCGACATCCACGAATAATGTGCTTTCATCAAAACCAAAACTGAAAGGCAGTGAGGCAGCTCAGGGCAGAGGAAAGGAAGCCTTGAATGGAGGGAGTACATCTGGACAAAAGTTTCTCTCTCTCCCACCAAAGCTGGGAGATTTTGGAGAAGTTACTGAGACCTTCCAAGCTGGTTTCTTAATTTAAATATAAAAGTGCCTATTTTGAGTCATAGAGAGAAAATAAATATGATATATGTAAAAAGTACAGTTATGTATGTATACAAGAATCATACAGGATTGGGCCAAAGCAGGCTTACCGTTGCACTATGACATTCTTTTGAGTTAATAAAGCTATTATAATAATCACAACCTTCATGCTTTTGTTTTCATACAAAAACTATAAATCTGGTATTGTCCAGCCTATATATTCATTATTTTTAATATTAGAGTCCTGGTGCACAAAATTCATGCACGGGGGGGAGGGGGGGCGGAAGGGGGAAGGAGATGTCCCTTAGCCCAGCCCGCACCCTCTCCAATCTGGGATCCCTTGAGGGATGTCCAACTGCCCATTTAGGTCCAATCCCGGTAGGATTGTAAACGGGCAGCCAGGCATCCTTCTTACAATCCAGGACTGCTGGCTCCAAACTGCTCACCTGCCTGCCTCCCTGATTGCCCCTAACCACTTCTGCCTGCCAGCCTGATCACCCGCTAACAACTACCCTGCCAGCCAAGTTGATGTCTTAACTGTTCCCCTGCCAGCATGTTTGTCCCCAACTTCCCTCCTCTGCTGGCCTGGTCACCCCTAACTGCCCTCCCTTGCAGGTTTGATTGCCTCCAATTGCCCTCCCTTGCAGGGCCTGGAACCTCCCAACGTCCCTCCCTTGATGGCCATCTTGTGGTGGCCATCTTGTGTCCACATAGGGGCAGCCATCTTGTGTCCACATAGGGACAGCCCTCTTGTGTGTTGGAGTGATGGTCAATCTGTGTATTACTCTTTTATTAGATAGGATAGAGGCCTGGTGCATGGGTGGGGGCCAGCTGGTTTGCCCTGAAAGGTGTCCCAGATCAGGGTGGGGGTTCCCTTGGAGTGAGGGGCAGCCTGGGTTAGGGGCCTGTGAGGTTTTCAGGCTGGCCATGCTCCCCAGCGACCCAAGTGGAGGCCCTGGGATCTGGGAGTAATTTATGTTTACAATTGAAACTTTGTAGCCTGGAGTGGAGTCAAGCCTCTGCTTGCTCTGTGGCAGCAGACATTTCTGTTTGAAACTTTGTTGCCTAGAGCTTGGCTTCCTTTATTGCCAGGGAAACCCAAACCTCTGTTCTCTCCAGCTCAGTGGCTGCTGCCATTTCTGTATCTTTTATAAGTAAAACTTTGTAACATTGAGTGGAGGCCTAGGCCAGCAACAGCAGGTGGAAAGCTTGTCTTCCTCCTGCTCTCAGTGGTGGCAGCCATCTTGGTTGGGGTTTATTTGCATAATCTGCTCCTGATTGGCTGGTAGGCATGGCTGTGGGCATGGCTTATGGGTGTAGCAAAGTTACGGTCAAATTTGCATATTATTCTTTTATTAGATAGGATTAGTAGAAAAGGCCTGGAAAGTTATCCTCTAAGGTTGATTGTAAGTTATCCACAAGGGAGGAGAATAGTTATAGAAAGAAATACAACAGTGTGGAGAAGAGCACAGACTTTTGAGCCAAACTATTTTGGGACTTGGGGAAAGGTGTTCAACCTCTCTGTGCCTCAGTTTCCTTATCTGTAGAATGGGGGTAGGCAAAAATCTACCTCAGAAAATTGCTTTGAGAATTGAGTGATCTAATGTAAGAAATCCTATCTAATAAAGAGGAAATACGCACATTGACCATCACATTGACACAAAGATGGCGGCTCCCATAGCCACATCATGATGGCACCCAGATCCCCCAATCATTTCAGCCCCACTGGGGTGGAGGGTTGGAGTGCTGGCTGGTGCCTGGTGTGGCCAGACCCATCCTCAGCCCTCCAGCCCCCCAGGGCCAGCTCAAGGAGCAGGCAGTGAGTGCCAGCTGAGGCTTGAGTTGCCAGCAGTGGAAGCAGCAGAGGTGTGATGGGGACATCACCTTCCCCCCAATTGCTGGATCACCTCCTGCCCCTGAGGGCTTGCAGACTGTGAGAGGGGACAGGCCAGACTGAGGGACCCCTGTCTAGTGCATGAATTTTATTGCACCAGGCCTCTAGTCATTTATAATGCTGCTCAGCATGTAATAAGGCCAACATAATTATTAGATACTTACATCATTTTATTTTGCTTATTCCTGATTTCTAATTGATCTATAGTGATTACATATTAAAATGTATGACCCACTAAAATTCTTTGTAACATATGAACTGTTAATAATGGGCTGACATTTTAATTAATTCCTATTCTAACTGGACATAAAATAATTAAAACTGTTAAAGCAATACATCAAACAGACACAATGGCCATGAACTTCCTTCTGCACCATTCAAATGAAATAAAGATTCTTAGGATTGAGCTTCATATACATGCGAGAGCTTGAGCTGCTGTTGTCTCCATCTTTCCTTTTGCACAGCAGCAAGCACCTGAAGTCCTGCATTGCACACACTCTTGTTTACAGCCAACCCTATGTACATGCAACGTCAATATTTCAGCTGTCAGGGTGGGGTAACCCTGCTTTGTTGTCCAAGCTGTGGAATGATTTTTTTTAAGAGTATAAAAAGGTGACAGCTGCTGCTTCACTCACTATGGACAAATGCATACAAAATGGATTCCTCCTCAGCAGCCCCTGACAGACTGTAGGCCCTGTGGACACTAAAGCTCTCCAGAGACAAGAGTCTCCCGCACAGCCTCACACTGTCCTGACCACATGCAAACTCCACCCGTTCTCCACACACGGGTCTTCTCTGGCCTAAGGGCTGGGTTCAAGATGGCCAGTTGCTGGTTTTATCCGCAATATTCAGCTGGCTGAGCAAGTTCAATGCTGCGGAAATGTATTATTTGCATTGTTCAATTCCCTCGAAGTTTCCTCATGCTGCTCAGACGGAAGGAAGAAACATCAGTGTCACACACACACACACACACACACACACACACACACACACACACACTTTAGGTCTCAAATTATCATCAAGAAGCCAGTTGGATACCTCTTAAAATAGGCTGCAGCAATCACGCTCTCAATCCAGCCACTACACTTTGTAGGTAATTGCAAGCCAGGGGCAAGCCACAAATACCATTAAATACAGACATTATCATTCCCCACACCCACGAGTGCCATCATAATAATGAACGACCAATATGCTCAGATTCCCTGGTCACGTGGACTGTACTTCACACAAGGACTTTTAAAGCCCAGGCCACGGGAGAAATTCTCCAGGCTGTGAGATGTCTTTGGAGACTTGATGAATTCAGAAAGACAAAGTTAATTGAACTAAAAGAAACATAGTGATAGATTTATGCTAAATTTAGAGACGAGAAATGTTTTTCTTTTCTGGTTCAGCTTTTTTCCTGCAAGGTTTCTTTCTGTCTTTTCCCAGTGAGTCTATTAGCATAACTCTCCAGACCTAATTGCAAATGGAAATAAATAAATCATGGGCATCCGCCCAAGCATTTTGTGGGAATTTATAGCTAGAATGTGTACATATTGATCAAAACAGGCATCCTGCCATTGTTGATGAGGACCCTGGCAGACAGACCTTGGAAAACTGAGCACAATTATAATAGTATACACTGCAGGATCACTAAACATTTCAGCACTTACCACAAGTAAAGCAATACCGTTTCTATCAGAGGAAAATTATTCCTGATGGATTCACCAGACGGTTCTAAGGCAGTAGGCATGAATATATAAGCTAGCAGGGAACTTGTTTCATTTCCATTTTTAAAAAACTTTGAGTGAGATTTTATTTCTAAGATAATTTAAAATAGCAACCCAAGTTAGGGTGGGGACCCACTAAGGACAATGTTTTGTTAAGAAATAAAGATTTGAGCCTGGCCAGGGTGGTTCAGTGGTTGAGCATTGACTATGAACCAGGAGGCGATGTTTGATTTCTGGTCAGGACACATGCTGAGGTTGTGAGCTCGATCCTCAGTGTGGGGTGTGCAGGAGGCAGCCAGTCAATTATTATTTCTCATCATTGTTTCTATTTCTTGCTTTCCATCTTCCTTTCTCTCTGAAATCAATTTTATTTATTTATTTTCTAGGGGCACGGTGCACAAAATTTGTGCACTGGGGGTGGCTGGTCCCTCAACCCAACCTGCCCCCTCTCACATATTGGGATCCCTCAGGGGATGTCCAACTGATGGCTCACCCTTAGCCTGCCCAAGGCCTAAAGCCTTTGACAAGGCTTTAGGCCTTGGGCACCAAGCCATCGTCATGCTCAGCTCAGCCCCAGCTGCCTGTGACCACCCAGCCCCGGGGGCTGGGCACTCACTGCCACTTCCCCTCATAGCACCCAGGGGCTGGGCACTCGCTGCCACTGCTGTTTCATCTCCACCCCAGGCCCAGTGCTCAAGCCACTTGGCCGCACTCCCGCTCCTGATTGGCTGGTAGCATAGCCAATCAGGAGCAAAGGTACAGTCAAATTTGCATGTTTCTCTTTTATTATATAGGATTTATTTATTTGTTTGTTTGTTTGTTTATTGATTTATTTGTTTATTTAAAGAAAGAAAGAAAGAAAAATATTTTGAGACCTGTCAAAGTTTAGAAGCAGATAAGCATTTATCTGGACAAAGAAAATAATCTTCAGAAAAATGTGTCACTTAATATTTTATAAATGTTTAGGAAGAGGGAGTACAAAAAAAAAAGAATACTTCAGGAATATAAAGGTATTAAACATTTTTAGGTACTTTAATGGTGTACTAAAGGAAATGATTGACTCTATATGGAACATAACGTGACATTTGAGCTTCAGGATGAGAAAGTCAAGAGGAAATACCTTTAAGAATAAAGAGAACAATAGTTACTTTAAGATTATAGACTCTGACATGATCTGTCTAGAATATGAATATTTAGTATCTTTTATTTTGAAGAGGGAGAAGTGGCATTATAAAGTATTCCAAAGATGTGGGACTGATGTGTTGTAGAAGTCAAAAAGGAAAATAACTATTGGCTATTAGAATAGGAATTATTTTTTATATATTTTTATTGATTTTTTTGCAGTATAACTTATAATTAATAGTAGTACATGTTTTCCTTACCCCCTCCCCCTTATCCTCCCCCCAGCCTACCCTACCCCCCAGCACATATCCCCACCCTCCACCCTCCCTGCCCTAGTGTCTTTCATTCATTGGTTATGCTCATATGCATGCATACAAGTCCTTCAGTTGATCTCCCCCAGCATCCGCCTCCCATCCACCCCAGCTTTCCCCCTGTAGCTTGACAGCCTGTCCAAGGCCACCCTGCCTCTATAGCAATCACTCCCCCCTGTTTCTTTTCTTCAAAAATATCTTGCCTCTGCATACTAGAAATAAATGTATAAGAACAAAAAAAGTTTGAGTATCAGTTTCAATGTCCAACTGTTCTGAGTCCCAGTTTCAGTGTCAAATACTTCTTTATGTGTACGTCAGCAATGGTATCCAGATGGTGGACACATCGTGGCAATGCAAGGTCCATCCTCTCTGGTTTGGTCCTGGGCTGCCTGCAGACATGCACAGCTGTCCACTGCTAGCATGGCAAGGTGTCCTCAGTGTCCCCCATCTCTGGACCATCCTCGTGACTGGAACAGATCCGTCATTTCCTCACAGTCGCAGGAACCCACATGGTCTTGGAGTTGTTCTCTGAAAACACACAAACACATTCTCGACCAAAAGTTAACAAAGGGATCCTCTCTGCAAAATAGACTTGGGATTCTTTTTAATTTTGCCTAAATGATTTTCCTTTGGCTTATTTTGACACCATGTGTGTGTTTTCATGGGTGTCCAGCAGTTAGTTTAACAAATGGAATTTACTTTACTGGAGTAAGAATTTTCTAGATGTATTTTACTTACTCGATATTTTTTTCCTTACATGATATTACCCCAGTGCCCCCTCCCCTTTTTTGATTAATGGGGGCTTTTGGAAATTTTATCTTGCAGTCTTGGTAATTTTAAATTTAATTTTTGCACACAAATATGACTGCTTTAGGTTCTTTGGATGTTAGGCAATTTTACAGTGAGATGAACTGCTAATAGATATTTTAGTTAATGTTTTAGGAAAAGCTTTTTGTCCAGTAAACTAGAATTTTCTTGAATATTCACTTATTTCACTTGGCCAATTTAAATTAATCTGAAAACTTGATTACTATTTTACTGTCAATTTTAATACTCAAGCAGACATCTTAGTTTACCCAGTAAATACTTGTGGAAAGGAATATTTGCATTTTTGAGTAGGTCCTGAGCATTCCTGGTAATAGACTGGATTTAGATATAGAGCAGCTATTGCTGGCTGCATTTCTGTCTGCCACCTGGGTCCCGGTATGAGTTGTGCGTGGGAGGCGAAGCAGCTGTGGGGGTAGGAGACTTCCCTCAGGAGGGGTGAGGATTCAAGCCCATGCAAGGTTTGTGGATGAGGTTCTGTGCCCCACCTCTGTTGACCTTTTACCTCTCTCCTGTTGGCCCCTCTGCTACTGTGCCTGTCTTAGGTTGTTCCTTCCCTGAGGAATCTTACCCGTCTCTGGCTAACCAGCCATCCTCTGGGGCCAAACAGGGTGATGTGAGGTTCAGTTCTGTCTCCTTTGCAGTCTATGCTCCCATGGCCTCCACGTCCAGTACCTGTCTTGGGGTCCCCTCGCCTGCTGGCAGGGTCCTGGTACTGATCACATATCTCAGGGGACCCAGGTTTCTTCTCCAGAGAGGGCCCAGCTCACACCATTGGTCGAGATACAGATCCATGGTGCCAGCTGCCCAGAGGCTTCAGCCACAGCTTTAACTGAAAACTCAGGCATCAGCTGTGTGTATTTGGATAGTAAGAAGAAGGTCCCTCTTGGCAGAAAGGGCAAGAAGGGCCAATATAGAATGCTCGTATGCCTTCCCAGTGCCTTAATTTCTTCTGAAAGGGATTAATTTCTTTCCTACCCTTTTTTAAGTTGCTGCCCAACATTCAAAGAATTAGTTTGTAAGTTTATTTGGGATAATTGTATAATATGCTGTTGTCAAATATCAAATATTATAATGACATTGTAGAATAATATCATGTATGGTGTCATGGGAGGTTAAGGAGGGCCTAGCCTAAGGACTGGTGTCCATAGGAGATGACAAGCTCTAGGCCATGTCAATTCTATCTCAAACTAGCTGCCATTTTTTTATAACTTTATATAAACTTTGTCAGGGATGTAAAAACACAAATCACTTACCTTAGTTCAAGAGTTCAAATATATTGACTTTTCCCCTTACTCCCACCACCTGCCACTTGCCCTGAGGTTTGACATTCTAATGGACTTTTCTCAGTCTCTGGATCCATTCTTGTTCATCAGTCTATGTCATTCATTGTATTCCTCAAATGAGTGAGCTCATGTCATATTTGTCTTCCTCTGCTTGGCTAATCTCACTTAGCATAATGCCCTCCAAATCCATCCATGTTGTTACAAATGATAGGAGCTCCTTCTTTTTTTCGTCGGCGTAGTATTCCATTGTGTAAATGTACGATAGTTTTTTAATCCACTCATCTGCTGATGGGCACTTAGGCTGTTTCCAAATCTTAGCTATGGTAAATTGTGCTGCTATGAACATAGGGGTACATATATCCTTTCTAATTCGCCTTTCTAGTTTCTTGGGGTATATTCCAAGAAGTGGGATCACTAGGTCGAATGGGAGCTCCATTTTTAGTTTTTTTGAGGAAACTCCATACTGTTCTCCACAGTGGCTGCACTAGTCTACAATCCCACCAGCAGTGCACGAGGGTTCCTTTTTCTCCTCATCCTCACCAGCACTTGCCGTTTGTTGATTTGTTGATGTAAGCCATTCTGACAGGTGTGAGATGGTACCACATAGTCATTTGGATTTGCATCTCTCAGATAATTAGTGACTTTGAGCAAGTTTTCATATGTCTCTGGGCCTTCCTTTTGTCTTCTTTCGTGAAGATTCTATTTAGGTCTGTTGCCCATTTTTTTATTGGATCATTTGTCCTCCTTTTATTGAGTTGCGTGAGTTGCCTGTAGATGCTTGAGATTAAACCTTTATCACTGATAACATTTGCAAATATGTTCTCCCAGACAGTGGGTTTTCTTGTTGTTTTGTTGATGGTTTCTTCAGCTGTGCAAAAGCTTTTGATTTTGATGTAGTCCCATTTGTTTATTTTCTCTTTAGCTTCCATTGCCCTCGGAGCAGTATCATCAAAGAAGTTCTTTTGGCATATGTCTGAGATTTTTCTTCCTGTAGATTCCTCTAATATTTTTATGGTTTCCTATCTTACGTTTAAGTACTGTATCCATTTTGAGTTTATTTTTGTGTATGGTGTAAGTTGGTGGTCTAGTTTCATTTTTTTGTATGTATCTGTCCAATTTTCCCAACACCATTGATTGAAGAGACCGTCTTGACTCCATTTTATGTTCATGCCTCCTTTGTCAAATATTAATTGAGCATAGTGGTTTGGGTTGATATCTGGATTCTCTATTCTATTCCATTGATCTATATGTCTGTTCTTGTGCCAGTACCAGGCTGTTTTGAGAACAGTAGCTTTGTAATACAGCTTGAAATCTGGTATGGAAATCCCACTGACTTTGTGCCTCTTTCTTAGGATTGCTGTGGCTATTCGGGGCCTTTTTTTGTTCCAGATGAATTTTTGGAGAGTTCTTTCTAGGTCTGTGAAATATGCCATTGGTATTTTAATGGGGAGTGCATTAAATTTATAGATTGCTTTGGGTAGTATGGACATTTTAATTATGTTGATTCTCCCAATCCATGAACATGGTATGTTCTTCCACCTGTTTACATCTTCCTCTATCTCTTTTTTCAGTGTCCTGTAGTTTTCCATGAATAGGTCTTTTACCTCCTTAGTTAAGTTTATTCCTAGGTATCTTAATTTTTTTGGTGTGATGGTAAATGGGATTGCTTTTTTAGTCTCTCTTTCTGTAAGTTCACTATTAGTGTATAGAAATGCCATAGATTTCTTGGCGTTAATTTTGTAGCCTGCTATGTTGCTGAACTCATTTATTAAGTCTACTAACTTTTTTATGGAGTCTTTCGGGTTTTTTAGGTACAATATCATGTCATCTGCAAATAAGGATAGCTTAACTTCTTCTTTTCCAACTTGGATGGCTTTTATTTTCTTCTTCTTGTCTAATTGCAGTGGCTAATACTTCCAGTACTATGTTGAACAGGAGTGGTGAAAGTGGGCAACCCTGTCTTGTTCCTGTTCTTAGGGGAAATGGTTGTAGTTTTTGCCCATTGAGTATGATGTTTGCTGTGGGTTTATCATATATGGCTTTTATTATGTTGAGGTATGATCCTTCTATTCCTACCTTGTTGAGAGTTTTTATCAAGAAATGGTGTTGGATTTTGTCAAATGCTTTTTCTGCATCAATTGATATGACTATGTGATTTTTATCTCTCAATTTGTTTATGTGATGTATCACATTTATTGATTTGATGATATTGTACCATCCTTGCATTCTGGGATAAATCCTACTTGGTCATGGTGCATGATCTTTCTGATGTACTGCTGGATTCGATTTGCTAGAATTTTATTGAGGATTTTAGCATCTATATTCATGAGAGATATTGGCCTGTAATTCTCTTTCATTGTGTCATCTTTATCTGGTTTTGGTATTAGGGTGATGCTAGCTTCATAGAAGGAGTTAGGAAGTGTTCCATCCTCTTGAATTTCCTGAATAGTCTGAGGAGTATAGGTTTTAGTTCTTTCTTGAATGTTAGGTAAAACTCCCCTGTGAAGCCGTCTGGCCCTGGGCTTTTGTTTGCTGGAAGCTTTATGATGACTGCTTCAATTTCTTCTACAGTTATTGGTCTATTGAGTTGTTTAGATTCTTCTTGATTGAGTTTTGGTAGGTTATATTTTTCTAGAAATATACCCATTTCCTCCAGGTTGTCCAGTTTGTTGGAGTAGAGTTGTTCATAGTATTTTTTTAACAATTCTTTGTATTTCAATGGGGTCTGTTGTTATTTCACCTCTTTCATTTCTGATTTTATTTATTAGGGTCCTCTCTCTTTGCTTCTTGGTGAGTCTGACTAGAGGTTCATCAATCTTGTTTATCCTTTCAAAGAACCAGTTCTTGGTTTTGTTGATCTTCTATATTGTTTCTTTGGTCTCTGTGTCATTTATTTCTGCTCTGATCTTTACTATTTCCTTCCTTCTGCTTACACTGGGCTTTTCTTGTTGCTTTCTTTCTAACTCTTTGAGTTGTTGGGTTAGATAATTTATTGCCGCTGTTTCTAGTTTTTTGCGGTAGGATTGTAGAGCTATGATCTTCCCTCTCAGAACTGCTTTCACTGTGTCCCATATATTTTGGATTGTTGTGCTATCATTGTCATTTGTTTCCATGATGTTTTCTATCTCTTCCTTGATCTCTCTAGTAACCCCGTCATAGTTTAATAGCATGTTGTTTAGTCTCCATGTGTTTGATTTCTTTGATTGTTTCTATTGTAGTTGATTTTCAGCTTTATGCCACTGTGATCTGAGAATATGCTTGATATGATTTCTATCTTCTTGAATTTGGAGAGACTTTGCCTATGACCCAACACATGGTCTATCTTTGAGAATGACCCATGGGCACTTGAAAAGAATGTATATTCTGTGGCTTTGGGGTGAAATGATCTGAAGATGTCAATTAATTCCATCTTTTCTAATGAGTCATTGAGGATTGATGTTTCTTTACTGATTTTTTGTTTAGAGGATCTGTCCAGTGTTGATAGAGGGGTATTAAAGTCTCCTACTATGATTGTATTGCTGTCTATCTCTCCCTTGATGTCCTCTAGGAGTTTTTGTATATATTTGGGTGCTCCTGTATTGGGTGCGTATATGTTTACCAGAGTTATTTCTTCTTGTTGGATTGCTCCCTTTAGTATTATGAAGTGGCCTTCTTTATCTTTTGTTATGTCCTTCACTTTGAGATCTAATTTGTTGGATATAAGTATAGCTACCCCAGCTTTTTTTTCATTTCCATTCGCCTGAATAACTTTTTTCCAACCTTTCATCCTCAGTCTGTGTGTGTTTTTTTTAGGAGGTGGGTTTCTTGTAGACAGCAGATATATGGGTTGTGTTTTCTTATCCAGGCTATTACCCTATGTCTTTTGATTGGAGCATTTAAACCATTTACATTTAAAGTTATTATTGATAGGTACTTATATGTTGCCATTTTTGTTCTTTACCCCTGTGTTCCTTCTTCGCTTCCTATTTCTTTTTACAGCAGATCCTTTAGCATTTCTTGCATTGCTGGTTTGGTGGTGATTAATTCCCTTAGTCCTTTTTTATCTGTGAAGCTCCTGATTTGACCTTCAATTTTGATTGAGAGCCTTGCTGGGTATAGTATTCTAGGATTCAGACCCTTCCTTTGCATGACTTTGTAAATTTCATTCCACTGCCTTCTGGCCTGATAGGTTTCTGTTGAGAGATCACTTGTTAGTCTGATGGGGGTTCCTTTATAGGTGACTTTCTGTCTCTCTCTGGCAGCTTTTAAGATTCTTACTTTGTCATTGGTGTTTGCCAATTTAATTATAATGTGCCTTGGTGTAGGTCTTTTGGGGTTTATTTTGCTTGGGACTCTGTGAGCTTCTTGGATTTGTGTGGGTTTTTTCTTTCCTATATCAGGGAAGTTTTTTGTCATTATTTCTTCCAACAGGTTTTCTATTCCTTGTTCAGTTTCCTGTCCTTCTGGAAGCCCAATTATACGGATGTTGTTTTGTTTCATGTTGTCCCAAAGTTCCCTTAGGCTCTCCTCCTGCTTTTTAATTTTTTTTCTAGAAGCTGCTCTACTTGGTTATTTTTTACAACCTGGTCTTCTAGCTCACTGATGCGATCCTCTGCTTCTTCTAGTCTACTCTTAATACTTTCTATTGAGTACTTTACTTCAGCAATGTCACTTTTCATTTCTTCTTGGCTCTTCTTCATTTCTTCTTGGCTCTTCATCATTTCTTCCTGGATCTTCCTCATTTCCTCTTGGCTCTTACTCATATTATCAAATTTGTCTTCCATTCTTTTCAGCCACCTTATGACCATTTCTCTGAATTCTTTCTCTGACAGGTTGTTAACTTCCATTTCGTTTACCTCCTTTTCTGGTGAGCCTTGTTTTTCTTTCATATCTGGGCTGTTTCTTTGTCTTCTCATGGTCTCTCTTCTCAGTGTATCTGGTTATGTAGTTCTCACTCTCCTGCGTTGATTTAAAGGCACAAAATACAACACAACCAGATGCAACGCACCAGGCACTGAACCAAAATGTAATCACAGTAATGGTAATTCCAAATAAAGGTGATCGCCAGAGAAAGGCAAATTCGATGATAGGTGAAAAAAAGAAAGAGAACCTCCCTAGACACGCACAGACACTCACACACCCACACTCACACAAAAAGAAAGATACACACCCCCCCCCACACACACACACACACACACTCACAAAAAAGAAAGACAGGAATGACAAAATGATAATGGGAAAAGGGGAAGAAGAAAAAAAAGGAGTAAATTATAAATGTGGGATGAAAACTCCTATAGGACAGCCCCTAATCCGAACCAAAACCTGCAACAAGTACCTGGAGATTGATACAAATTACATACAACTACTAATATCAAGGGAGGTGAGGGAATACAGAAACAAAAATCTATCTCAAAAACAATGCAAATGAGGACAACAAAACAAGAAACAATACCAAAAATAAAAATAACCCCCCTACAAGACAAACCAAAATAAAAGAATAAGCAAATCAATCTCATAAACCTGCTTAAAAAATAGATATTATCAACAGTCAAGTAAACAACAACAACAGGACAGGGATAAAAACACTTTAAGATAATGAAGTCAGAGAAGCTAGAGGTATATATGGACTTGGAGTAGGTGGTTGGAGATTAGATATATAAGTGGGGTGAAATTTTAACAGGGGTAAAAAGAAAGAATTAAGGTAAATCTAAAGCAGGAAAAGTGTAAGGGAAACAAGGCACTAAATAGGGAAAGGTTAGCAAGAGAGTGGTGGTATAAAGGTGAAGTTGAGGTAGAATAAAAGATACTAAAGAGTAGATGAAAATAGACTGTATTCCCAAGGTCGACGAGAAAATATAATCAATTCCCTGTGTCACACAAGAGTCAATTTGTGATTTGGCCCCTGGGTGGCAGTGTTTCTAGATTGACTTCTGGCTCTATTGGTCCTCTCTATCCTGAACTAAAATTTTGCTGTCCCTGTGGTATTCAATACTGCCTCTCTAATGGTGACTGCTGTTTTAGCAGCCAGGACCCTTCCCAAATCTTCCGGGTCTCCCTCCACTGTCAGGTCCAAATTGGTTGCGCTCCAGGGATTAACTCTGCTACCAGCTCCAAGAGCCCTCTCCCACATTTACCAGCTCCAACAACCACAGATTTTATTTCAGGTGCAGATCTCCAGGCTTTGAGTTCCAAGGTGCAGATATCCCAGTCTGCCAGCCCCCTCAGTTTCACGCCCAAAGTACCCCCAGGGAAATCTGACCTTTCCGTGCTGGAGTTTAGAGCTCCCTGGACTCTGCGCGCGTCCGCGCCAACTGGGCGCCGGTGTTCCAGGAGTCTCAGCCGTCCAGCTGGTACTGCAGCTGTATATTTTCAGGTCCTTCCCCTTCAAGATGTCGTGGTCTGCCTCCTTGCGCCTCCTCGCGCAGTTGGCTCAGGGAGAGAACCCAGCAGTACTGGGGCCACTCAGGCTGGGGAGGCCAGCCCAGCAGTCCCCTATCTTCTCCCGGAGCACAGCTGTCCCCCTACTCACCAACCAACGCTCCCTGCGTGACCTTCAGCTGCTCCCTCCTTCTGCCCTGTGAGCAGTTTCAGATCGAATCCCTCCGTTCCGCCACCATTTTATTTCTCTCTCTTAGAATAGGAATTAGAAAAAAATGGAAAATATTCTTCAACCTTTGTATAAAAATTATGTTGCATGCACTTTTGGAAAATTGCTAATTTGGAACATTAAGAAATGCTGTGAAGCAACTGAGTACAGAAAATCCATTGGAGGACAGAAGGCCTGATTCACACCCAAAGAAAGACAGACACATATGGAACATTAGGCTAAGAGGAAATGGATACTCGTTCAACAAAATTCCCAGGGATATTGATAAGGTCCATGTGGGCTTCATGTCTAGCCTTCCTTTCTTATGCAAGCTTCTTAATAATGTATATATATATGTGACATTTCCAATTGTGATTTTCTCATTTCCGTTTTAATCTTCAGTCACTTAACCACAGATCTGTACCCATTGCTCCAGAGAAATAACTCTTTCTAAAGGAAATGACAATTTTCTAATTCCAGGACCAATATATAACTTTTCCTCATTTACTTGATCTTTCCCCCTTGGCCATTTCTTCTTAATATTCTCTCCTCCTTGGTTATTCATTTTTGTAGACCAAACCCTTAGGATTATTTGATATATTATAGGTGCCTTATGAAGTTGAATAAGTGGATGAATAAATAATATGAATGACTATGTAAAGTTAAAGTTCTCTTCAAATATATTGGGTTGTCCCAGGAAGCAAAAAGTTCCCTTTCCCTGTGTCCAAGCAGAGGCTGGTAGGAGAAGTGAAAATAATGACTAGATATGTAGTGTAGATACACTTTAACACACATGAAGAACAAGCCCCTTTTAACTTCAAAATGTCATGTCACCCCCCCACCCCCCACCCCAGTAGAACACCTTCAGGATCTGCAGAAAGAACTGAGGTTCTATAAGTTTGCTATTTAATTTTACCAGACACAAAATGTGCTAAAAATTACTTCTATCTCCTAATTCTATTGCTCATTATAGTGGTTTTAAAATGTACACCAATCTTTTGCTATTCTTTCCTTTAAAAGATAGAGCCCAATTCCCCTCTCCTTGCACATGAGCTAAACTTTGACTCACTTCTAAGAAGTAAGTAAAATCAGTGAAGGTGATGGTATGAGACTTGGGAGTCTAGAATCTTAGATCATCCTATCTAATAAAAGAGTAATTTGCAGATTGACCATCATTCCAACACACAAGAGGGCTCTCCCCATGTGGTCAAAGATCCTTCCCCCATGTGGACACAAGATGGCCACCACAAGATGGCCAGCAGGGAAGGGCCATTGGGAAGTTCCAGGCCTACAAAAGAGGGCAGTTGTGGGCGATCAGGCCAGCAGGGGAGGGCAGTAGTTGGGAGGGAGCAGGCCTGCAAGGAAGGGCAGTTAGGGACTATCAAGCCTGCAGGGAAAGGCAGTTAGGAGTGATCAGGACAGCAGAGGAGGGAAGTTGGGGGCAAACAGGGTGTAGGGGAGCAGTTAGACATCAATTAGACTGGCAGGGGAGTGATCAGACTGGCAGGCAGAAGTGGTTAAGGGCAATCAGGGAGGCAGGCAGGTGAGCAGTTTGGAGCCAGCAGTCCTGGATTTTGAAAAGGATGTTCGACTGCCCGTTTAGGCCTGATCCTACCGGGATCCAGCCTAAACGGGCAGCTGAACATTCCTCAAGGGGTCCCAGATTGGAGAGTGCAGGCTGCACTGAGGGACATACCCCCCCCCCTCCACCCCTTGGGCACGAATTTTGTGCAGTGGGCCTCTAGTAGAAGATATGTGGCTTCCTCCTTAGTTGCTTGTGCTCTTACTTTATTTGTTCAGGGGGAAACTAGCTGCTACGTAAGACACCATGTTCCCTTCAGATAAGCCCATGTGGCAGAGAAGTGGGGAATCCTGCCAACAGCCATGTGCCGAGTCCTCTGAACAGATCCTGCAGCCCCCAGTTGAGCCTTCAGATGAATGTGGTCCTGGAGCAGCTTGACTGCAACTTGGTGAGAGAGAGTCCCTGAGCCAAAGCAGCCTACTAAGAAGCTTGGTTTAGGAATCTAATTTCCTGACCCTCAGAAACCCTGTGAGATAATAAACCTGTGTTGTTTTATACTGCTAAACTCAGGGATAACTTATGAGACCTAGGATAACTAATATATGCATTGGCTTTCTGTGTTTTGAATACCTCCTTGAATATTAGAAATAGGCTCTCCTTCCTCTCTGCAACCCTCTAAAAAAAGATAACTTCAAAGTTAAAAAAAAAAAAAGGCAGAAAGTAAATTTATGGAATTCATTAACCCATGAGGTATATAATAGACTGAATGTGTTTTTAGGTTCGAGAAAGGCTTAGCTGCATTTATGGATGATATTCATTTATTAATTCATTCATAAGTCAGTTAAAAGCACCTATTGGGTGTCAGTCATTGTGCCCGAGGGTGGTAGAATCCTACTTGGTTATTAAGAAAAAAATGACTTATGCCTGGAGGAGGCACCCGCAGCCATCTGGGTTTGAAGCAATGCAGACATCCACGCCCTCCCCTCTGGGAGAGGAACTGGGAGGGCGGGTGTGAAGTTCTGAGCCACCAGAGGATTAATTACGCCTCCTAGTTAAGGTTTCTGAGTTAATCACTCGTTGAACTTCTAAGTGATAACCCTATCGTTTTTATCTCTGTAGCATCAAATAAAGTCCTTTTTCCTTTTCAGGACTAAGTGCGCTCTTCTCCACAGAGTGCTGCAGACTTGAAACGCGGAGGCACGTATCACAGAACACCAGTGCAGTCAAAACCTAGTCTCATCATGCTTCTCCCGGCAAGAGATTTTTAGACACTTTAACATGATACTTGTGGCATAGATGGAAGATGAATTTCATCTAAGTTAAGCAGAGTAAATGAGGGGAAAAAACCCTCCAAGATCAAAGAGCTGCGTAAGAGATACTCTAAGGACTCGGATTATATAAATGCTTGTGAACTCTTGAGTGTTTTCATACAGTGCTATTAAGAAACCTGCAATTAAGGTGTTAGAGGTTTTTCTTAAACACACATGCACACATACACTCTCAGGGAACTCTCTTATAAAAGAACAGCGGTAGGTGCGCGGAGCCATCTCTGGGCCCCGGGAAGACGCAGCGCTTCTGTGGAAAAGCAGCTCCCTGGAGCCAGCTCCGCATCACTGCGGAAAGGTATCATTTGCTGCACCCCAGAGAGCTCCGAGACAGCAACATCTCCCCGGGAGCCTGCCACTTCCCCTGCAAACCCCAAACAAAGAGTGTTAATACCCTGCCACTGAGCAGGGAAGTCTGTTTTCATATGTAAATCTGAGGGCATTTATGCCACATTCCTCCCATCGCCTAACAAGGAACGCAGGCGGCTGCACACCCGCATCCTCTCCGGAGCAAAGCTATCTGGAGTGGGCGGGGCGGGGTTTCCTGAAGGGCACCAAGGGCACCCTTACATCGCAGCACCACCGCGGTGCTGGTGCCAGTGCTCTCCTCAAGTGCTGACCCGCAGTTAAAGTGCTTGAATAATTCAGACCCTCTGAAAAGGCAGCCCACGCCATGTTACACTTCAGCAAATGAGATTCAACCCAAAAAGTGTGATATGGATAGAACCAGAATTTCACACCACATTGTGAGGACAGTGGCTCTCAGTGTGGTCCCTGGACTAGCAGCACTGGCAGCACCTGGACCTTGTGAGAGGAAAGTTCTCAGGCCCCAGCCTAGCCCTCCTGAAGTTAAACTCTGGAAACAGGTCCAACAATCTGGTTAGTAGCCTCTGGTATTCGTAGGTATGTTAAAGTGTGAGAGCCAGTGCTTCAGAGGTATGAGTGGCTATTTATAGAATAACATTTATTCTATCATTCTATATTATGTATTTTATATACAATCATATATATATAAAAGTCTAAGCGACCTGCTGACTGGCAGCTATGATGCACACTGACCACCAGGGAGCAGACAGTCAAGGCAGGAGCTGCTGAATTGCAGTGACTTGGGAGGTGCGGTTCTCAGGTGATGCACCCAGACCAGAGAGGAGGGAGCCTGATTCCAGGGTGTATCACCCTCTTGCAATCGGAGACTCCTCAGGAGATGTCGGAGAGCTGGTTTTGGCCGGACCCACACAGGCCAGGCTAAGGAACCCCGCCAGGGCATGGATTCATGCATCGGGCCCCTAGTATTCTATAATATTTATTCTATATTACTTATAGACTACTAGGAATGGTAGAGGAGAACCTACTCGATTGTTCCCAAAGGTAATAAATTAGTTATATTTTGGAACTTTTTGATAAGAATGTATGGCTTCTTGTCTCCCCTAAGTTGTTTAAGGAGCCATGGTGAAAATCCAGGAATACCTCCCCCTCCATGAGGGGCTGATCACTGCCATGGGGTCAGTTAACTTTAACCTTGCTAAAGATGCATGGTATCTCATGAAGTAATGCTTTCCTAGAGGCATGCTGCTGCAGGTTGATATCAGGTCATTATGCTGTGGCAGTGAAAGTTCACCTAGACCCACATAAAAGAAAATTTTGTCCAGCAACAAACAACCACTTCCAGATGTCACAGAAGAGCGCTGGATTTGGGGCAGAGATAGATAGTGGACGGAGATCCTATGGCACTCTTCCTTACTGTCATTCAAACTTCACGTAAAAAATATGAGCTTCCTTCCTTATTAAAGGGAGGTCTCACATTTTCCAGTTAAATAAAATAGCCTCTCAATTCAACACTCTCAAAGCTATTAAGCTAATGTTAGTGCAGTGCTTCTGGGCTTACAAATATAAAGAGCTTAATGACAACATGTGTAGTGTTATTACAAACAACAGGAAGCAAAAATGTCAGGACATGCAAAATCCACAAATCAAATATCTCATTGTTCTCCTTGACACACTTACTCCATTCTACAGGTGCCATTAGTCCCAGGAAGCTGACCTATAATTTCTTTAATCATAACTATACAGTGTTATAACTCCAAATGTAAGATTTTCTTTTCTTCTAACGTTTAGTGGCAAAGATTTCTACAGTCATGTTTCTTAGATAGCGGTAGTAAGAAAATGAATAAAAATGTGATTCTGAGATCTTTTGGATTCCATGTAATATAATCCATAACCATCATCGTGTCTTTCATTGGGTTATTTTTCCAAGAGAATATTCCAGGATTTATTGTAGTGGTAACTATTATGAACATGTAGGAGTATCTTTTGAGTGGCTGTGTAATGTGAGGAAGTAGAAGAGGTCTAGAAGGGCTGTTAAGCTCTCAGGTGTGGTCTCTCCAGTCCTGGTTATAAAAAAGGTTCTCAACCACATCAAAAGCGTCATCTCACTATTTCTAGAACAGGCCTAGAAGACAAAACAGTATTTAAAAGTCCTTGCTCTAATCTCACAGCAACATTATGATTTCTGTAAGTGTTGCCATCCTGAAGCCCAAAAGTTTAGGCATGCCAATACATCCTCTACTTAAGCCCCAAGTCTATAACGGTAGATCAGATGTCCAAGAGTTTCCCAAAGCATCTCAATTTCTATCCTATTCTCACATCATGTGTAACATTATCTTTTTTTATTATTATTATTAACCCAACAGTTATTCTTAGCCTTCATTTTCCATCTCCACCTTCCAGGATAGAGGTTGAAAAAGTGAGATTGCCCTGGCCAGCGTGGCTCAGCTGGTTGAGTGTTGTCCCATGCACTCTATATATCATAAAAGGTTACTGGTTTGATTGCCAGTCAGGGCACATGCCCAGGTTGCAGGTTCAATCCCCGGTTGGAGTGCATACAGGATGCAACTGATTGATGTTTCACTCTCTCTCTCCTGTCCTCTCTCTAAAAAAAAAGCAATAAAAATCTATGTTTTTTTAAAAAGAGAGATTTTCTACTTCTCCAGATTTCTTTTCAGCTGGAGGTAAGTAAGCATATGATCCAGATCTAGGTAATGAACCAAAAAGAGGCTTCTGGAAAAGGTTTTATTTTCAGTGATATAAAAGATGTCAAAAGCCTTTTGCTTCTTCCCATTCATTTTTGTTTAAATTCTGATTTTTGAGACATTATTCCCTCACTGTGGTGAAAATCATGTGACCTTGATGGGGCAAATTTAGGATGAAAGTGATTGGGCTGAGGATGGCGAAGTAAAAAAATGGAGAAAACCTGAGTCTCTAGTGGTGTCCCTCAGTCACTGGGTCAAACCTGGAAATGCCTACCTTGAACTTGTTGATACATGAAAAATGAAATGTCTTTATTGACTAAGATATCATCAGATGGGTTACCTATTATTTGCAACCCAAGTTATTCTTAATTGAAATCTATATATCATAGGTCGGAAAATGTCTTAATTCTTGGTTTAGAAAATACCAATATACCACAGTGAATCAATAAATCATACCAAAATTTCCTTCTTATCTTAAATAAAAGAAGCCCTGGCCCATGTTGCTCAGTGGGTTGAGCACTGTCCGATGCAACAAAAGGTGGCCAGTTCCATCCCAGATCAAGGAATATGCCTGGGTTGCTGGCTGGAACCATAGTAGGGAGCATACAGAAGGCAGCTGATTGATGTTCTGTTTGCATCAATATTTCTCTCCCTCTCTGTCTCTCTCTCTTCCTCTCTCACTGAAAATCAAAAAAGAATATTTTTAAATTTTTTTTTTGCAAAAAATTTTTATGCACATGTTCCATTCTCTCCATTCATGTCACCTTACTTGATACGTTAATCAAAATACAGTTTAGGGACTGAATGTTTGTTTCCTTCCTAAATGTATATGCTATAGCCCTAAATCCCAGAGTCATCTATACTAACAAAAGGGAAATATGCTAATTAGAACTGGAGACCTTCCAGATATTCTTCTGGACAAAGCCATGGTGGCGGGGCCGAGGCAGAGGTGATTAGGGGTGATCAGGATGGCAGGGGAAGGCAGTTGGGAGCAATCAGGCCATCAGGGGGAACAGGTGGGGGTGACGAGGCTGGCAGGGGGAGCATTTGGGAGCTATCAGGCCAGCAGGCAAAGTGGTTAGGGGCAATCAGGCAGGCAGGCAGGTGAGTATTGAGCCAGTGGTCTCAGATTTCGAGATGGATGTCCGACTGCCGGTTTAGGCCCAATCCCTGTGGAAACTGGCAGTCGGACATCAGAGGGATCCCAGATTGGAGAGGGTACAGGCAGGGCTGAGGGACATTCCTCCCCACCCCTCATGCACGAATTTCATGCACCAGGTCACTAGTCTATATTATAAAAGGCCAGTGACTATAATGCTATAATGCCATAACAACCAAATGACCAGTCACCAGGAGGTGCATAGGGCACCTCTCAGTCCCTTTCCCCGGCCTGCAAGCCACTCATGGTGACAGGGCAGGGCTTGCAGCAGCAAGCTACTCTTGCACAATTTCATGCACACTGGGCCTCTGGTAGTATATATATAGACATTGGGCTTTTGGAAGGTAATCAGACCTAGATGAGGTCATCAAGGTAGGGCCTTGGTCCTATGGGATTACTGTTCCTATTAGAAGAGGCACTTGAGAGCTTATGCTCTCTTTCTCTGCCATGTGAGGACACAGCAAGAAGGCAGCCATCTATAATCCAAGAAGAGAAACTTTACCAGAAACCAGCCAGGCTGGAACCCTGTTCTTGGCTTTTCAGCCTCCAGAAGTATGAGAAAGTAAATTACTATTGTTTAAGCCCTCCAGTGTATGGCATCTTATTATGGCAGCCTCTGCAGACTAACACACCTGTTTGGCATATAAATCTTTTTATATGTAAGTTTAGTGTTAATTTTTATTTTAGAGACATTACAGATAACAAAATAAGAAAAAAATAAAAATAATTTTGAATCATTTGTATATTTCAATAATGTTAATTCTAAACTTATCTGTAAGTTAATATTGTGGTTATTATTGCAAATAAGGAAACTGAAGTTCAGACATGTTAACTTATAATATGCTTAAGGTCTCTTTAATAAGGGTCAGAAACAGAATAAGCCCCATAATTTGTCTGCAGCTATGAGTCTGCATTCTCCTCACCTAAATCCTTTTTGTCCACATTCTTAGAGAATTTGGCTTGTTTCACTTATGAAAGTTTTTATTACTATCTTTCAATATAGGCATTTGGATATTCTAAAAGTGTGCACATTGTTGCTTACAAGATAATGAATATACAGTCAAAAGGTTACTAGTTTAGCTTCCTCTCTCGATTTTGCAATTTGAGCCCTTAAGTCTAAGGCCCATAGACCTGAGAAATCATGGCTGTACACTGAGGCACCAACACCTTGAGTGTGTGAGTATGTGGGTGAGGGTGCACTTGATGAGAGACTTAAATTCATATTGTGGAAAGTATAAGTTTATAACCATTACTCTGAGTTAGGGTTTTTATAAAATAAAGATTGATGAGACCTTTACTTTTTTAAATTGTGAAATAAAACTTCCGTAGATGACTAAGGTAAAAAGTTGGGAATAAAATATTTTGTAAAACTGAGTTATTTTCTCACCATTAAAAATGATAGGGTATAGAATAATGTGTTTGAATAAAATTGTGAGTAGAGATTTGCCATGTTATAGAGTCTGTAAAACCTTGGTGCACTAAAGGCACTTCACAAAGTTAATTCTTACTAATACATAAAAATACCAGTGATAAGATTGTCAGACACAATGTCCAATCCAAATCCTACTTTTAAAAAATTAGCAAGGAGCAACCAAGATGGTGGCATAGGTAAACACCTATTGTTCTGCCCCACACAACAATTCAAAAACTACAACAAAACAACAAAACAAACATCACCCAGAATCACCGGACAGCTGGCTGAGTGAAAACTCCACAAATAAAAGTAAAGGTGGGACACTGAGACTCAGAAGAGTGACGGAGAGCAGCCTTGAAGATACGCCTGGAAACAGAGATTAGGAGATGTGGGCCGCCCATGTGGGCTGTAGGGCTGGCAGCAATAACCCCGGCTGGATTTCTCCAATGGGGAGGGCAGAGACATCCCACTGCACGGATTCCCCAGTGCCAGGCGAGGTCCGAGGTCCGGGGGACGCACCCTGGAAGCCGGGCGCGGCAGAGGTCTCCTAGTCTGAGGAGAAACTGGGTTGCTTGGAAAAACACTAAGCCCGCGTAAAGTGTGCGACAGCACAGACGTGCGACTTGCTCCCTGGCGACTTGCCCCCTGGTCCCGGAAACCACCGGATTGCTTTGTTTTACAACCCTGAGCGAGACTTTGGGTGTGCAGACTCATTTGGGGAGAGGCAGAGTTGTCTGGCAAGGGGTAGAGACTAGCGGCTTTCTCTTGGAGGTGCCTGCAACAATTGCCACCCAACAGAGACCCGCGAGCGAGCACCGCATAGGACGTAGCTGACGCTGAGGCTGCCTGCTCAGCTCAGAGACTCTGCCCATCCAACCTGAACACAGTCTCCCTTCACAGCCAATCGGCCTGGAGGTCAAACCCTCCTAGGGCTAACAACAACAAGCTGGGTTTAAATTCAAAAATACTGTACAACCCATAAAGTATTGCAGTAAGAGTACCCACCTCAGGTAACTGGGGAGGCTGAGCCACTGTCCCTTAGAGGTCATCTACCACACAAAGCAGCCACCATGCAGAGACATGGAAAGAAATCAGGTGTGAAAGAAATGGAGGAAAAAAGACGACTAGACATAGAGTTCAAAACCACGGTTATAAGGCTTTTCAAGAGGCTCCTAGAAAAGGTCAAGACCTATAAGGAAATAAGCAAAACCTACAAGGAAATGAACGAGACCTGGAAGGAAATGAACAAGACCCTCAAGGATATGAAGGAGACTTTCAAGGATATGAAAAAGGACCAACCAGAAATTAAGCATACATTGACCGAAATAAAAAATATCATACAAAGACCTAAAAGTACTCTAGAGCACCCCAAGAACCAAGTTAAAGATTTGAAATACAAAGAGGGAAAATCCACTCAGCTGAAAAAGCAATAAACCAAAAGAATCCAAAAAATTGAAGATAGTGTAAGGGTCCTATGGGACAACCTCAAGCATACCAACACCCGAATTATAGGGGTGCCAGAAAAAGAGAGAGAGCAAGACAATGAAAACCTATTTGAAGAAATAGTGACCAAAAATTTCCCACACCTGGTGAAAGAAATTGACTTAGGAGTCCAAGAAGCACACCGATTCCCAATATATAGGAACCCTAGGAGGACCACACCAAGGCACATCGTAATTAAAATGCCAAGAGCAAAAGACAAAGAGAGAATATTAAAAGCAGCAAGAGAAACACAGTTAGTTACCTATAAGGGAGCACCCATACGCTTGTCAGTGAATTTCTCAACAGAAACGATGCAGGCCAGACGGGAGTGGCAAGAAATATTCAAAGTGATGAATAGCAAGAATCTACAACCAAGATTCCTCTATCCAGCAAAGCTATCATTCAGAATTGAAGATCAGATAAAGTGCTTCGCAGATAAGAAAAAGCTAAAGGAGTTCATCACCACCAAACCAATATTATACGAAATGGTGAAAGATATTCTTTAAGAAGAAGAAGAAGAAAAATTAAAAATATAAATTATGAACAACAAATACACATCTATCAACAAATGAATACAAAAATCAAGTGAATTAATAATCTGATGAACAGGATAAACTGGTAAATATAACAGAATCATGGACATAGAGAGGGAATGGACTGACAATTTTTGGGGAGAAAAGGGCTGTGCAAAGTACAGCAAGAGACTGGACAAAAATCTTGCAACAATGGGAGAGGACACTGGGAAGGGGGAGGTGAGGGTGGAGGGTGGGTACAGGGTGGATGGCAGCTATAGGATGATAAAAAAGGGGGAACAATGTAATTAATAAACTGAACAATAAAGATTTTTTTTAAAAATTAGCTAATGTGAAAACAAGGTACCAGGAAGGTACCTCACAATTATATTATTTGCTAAGCTAATCAAGAAGGCTTCTAGATATATAGTAATTTATACATACTTTATATATAATATTTTATATACATAATACATATAACATTTATACATATTATTTATACATATATGTATGACATTTATACACATATAACATTTATTTATATTGGGCTTAAGTAAGATAAAAATTAAAAATATATTTTATCTCATTTCTCAAAAAAGTAGTTGGTATCATTTTAGGTAGATGGTCATAAGAAAGGAGTAAAAAACAATACCTTCAACTTGAACATGCTGGTACTTTTTTAAAAACCTCCTCGCCCTTGTTCTGACTGCTTAAAAATAAAAATGATTTAGGAGCAAGCAGGTTTGAGGCAATCTTTAAGTCAAGTAGTGTATAAAAGCAATTATAGGGGGTAACATGTTCTATGCTATGTGGGGAAAAGTATATAAAAATGTCAAAATACTAGCAATAAAAAGACTATAAACTTCATCCTCATGTCCAGTCAGGAAATGAAAGATCTTCATAGAGGCTGTGCTTTGAAAAAGTTAAAGTGCTCTATGAGTTAAGACATTGTAGGATCAGGTCATTACCACTTCCCAGAGAGGATGAGGGGGAGAAAGAATACACAACATAAAAGTGGTTGTTCTATAACCTTCATTCCATTTCTTTGTACATGGGCTTTCGTGGGGGCAAATAAAAGGCAGACAGGGTTTCTCCAACATTTCTCTCAGTGCAGGCAAGCTCTGCACAAAATGCCAGTGTGGTCACAATGCTCATCTTCCTTCATCATGTGTCCTGAATGTCTCCCTCTCTTTGCTGTGGTGCCCTTTCTCTCTGCAAGGTTCCAAAGCTGTGGACCCCACCTGAACCTGCCTCCCAGACAGAACCCCTATGCCCCGACACTCTTTCTCCCTGTCCTTCCCCACCAACATCTACCTGCCCTCACCTCCACTCTCTAAAGTCTCACTAGGCAACTTGCTAAATAGATAAATAATATGAGCTAAATATTTCTCACTGGTAAATGATAAAATGTGTTATCCAACCTAGAAGACATCGCATTTTAAAATATATATATTTATTAATTTCAAAGAGGAAGGAAGAGGGAGGGAGAGAAACATCAATGATGAGAATCATTGATTGGCTGCCACCTGCATGCCCCCTGTTGGGGATCAAGGCTGCAACCAGGCATGAGCCCTGACTGAGAATCAAACTTTAACCTACTGGTTCATGGGTTGACGCTCAACCACTGAGCCACATCAGCTGGACTAAAGACACCTCATTTTAATGTCTTATGCCAAAAAGAAAGTGATATAGACATTTCTGGCAAGGCCAAGAAAGGGAACCTCTGCAGATATCTGAAATATCTCCATTTAAACCTTTTTAGTTGTATTTTTAAACGCTCCCTCACTCGACCACGATTTAGCATGCCAGTCTCACTCCTAGTTCCACCAGGAAAAAAATAAAATAAAACAAAATAAAATAAGATACCAGATATTAAATCCTGAGATCTCCTTATATTAAAGATGCCTTCATACATAAAAATATCTATTTTTTGTTGCTCAAGTTGGCCCTTGAACAACACAGGTTTAAACTGGGTAGGTCACCTTGTACATAGACATTTTTCAATAAATATACAGACCACTCTTTGAATCCCCAGGTTTCACATTCTTAAATTCAACCAACCACAGATGAAAAACAGTACTTTTGATCCCCAGGTGGGAATCTGTGGTTGTCAAGGTCCAACTGTATGCATTGTTTTATGTGACATTATATAAGGGATTTGAGCATTACAGATTGAGGTATTTGAGGAAGTCCTGGAACCAATCCCCCACAGATACTAAGGGACAAACATAGTTACATTTTTTTTTTTTGGAAGTTAAAAGTTATATACAGATTCTCCACAGTGAAGGAGTTGGCACTTCTAACCCCAACATTGTTCATGGGACAACTGTATATTTATTAAAAGTTTAATAAAACTAGTCTTTGGGTTTGAGTCATATAAGGCATTTATTGAGAAGGCTAGCCAAACACGAAGACAGGGCCCTTACAAGCGTTCAAATCCTCTCTTACAGCAAGGTGCGGGAAGTAGGATTATAAAGGGAAAGGGGTTTGGGTGGTGAGGCTGGGAACAGAATGCAGCTACATGCAATCTTGGAGGTTTGCAGATATTAGCTCCTAGAGGCCCAGTATATGAATTCATGCACATGTGGGGTTTCTCAGCCTGGCCAGCAATTGGGGCCAATGGGGGCCCATAGCTGGGGAGGGACCATGGGAAGTTGGCTGGCTCGCTCCAGGACGTGTCTGGCCCTCTCACCCAGTCCCTATCAACTGGACCCCAGCAGTAAGCTAATCTATTGGTCTGAGAGTCTTCCCCCTGGTGGTCAGTGCGCATCATAGCAACTGGCTAAGCAGTTGACCAAATTTAGCATATTGCACTTTTTATTATATTAGTTATTGTCAGGCAATGAGATTGATGCTGATGAGATGATGTTTTGACTCGTGGTGTGTCAGTCTGACCATGCTTACAGTTCTGCTTGCTGGATTCACAGCTGAGTCACCTCACTAATTGGTTATACAGGCCTTGGAAAGGAAACTTAAGAAAAACTTAACCTCCTATTCACATATAAAAAAACTTAACCCCCTATTTACATAAGTATATGTGTTCTAAGATTTTAAATAATATTATTATTTTTCAGATTAATTCAGGTCCTCTATCTATCAGATCATAAATCTCCCTATCAGTTTAACTTCCAAAAAAAATCTAAATTTTCCCTTAGTTTCCATGGGGCATTCTTCCAAGACCTCCACAGTTGAAGGATGCTCAAGATCTCTATATAAATTAGCATAGATCAATGCAAACAGTTAGCCTCCACATCTGAGGATTCACAACCATGAATCAAAAATAGTTCAGGTATTTATTTTTTAAAAATCTGCATGTAAATGGATCATGCAGTTCATAGGTATTGTTCAAGGGTCAACTATATAAAAAGGGTACTGAATTTGTTATGTCTCATCAGGCGGCAAAGAAATAAGTTGCAATGTAAGTAGGGAATTCAGAATTCTATCTATGGAAATCAAATAATAAAAATTTGAAAATTTGGATAAGGATAAAACTTTAAAAGACACACATGATACATTGGAATGTGAAACTAAACATTTTTCCAGCTAAAAATTACAAGCTTGGAGTCTGACAGGAATAAAGCAGCTAAAAGCACATTATCAGAGACTCACAGAGAGTGGCCCTGTGGCCCAGGTAGTCTCATCCTTGAAGGAATTCCTACTCCTGTTCCCAAGCCACATTCCTTACTCTGACCTGGACCAGTATCTGCATCATGGTCCTACATTTTTAATCAAACAAGCACAGCAGGCTCTCTCGATTGTTCTCAACTTTATATAGGCAAATAAAGTGTACAACATGATAATATGCGATGTGTATACTTTGTGAAATGATTACCACAATCAGGTTAATTAACACACTATCACCTCCCATAGTTAAGTGTGTGTGTTGAGAGCACTGAAGATCTACCCTTCTATCAAATTTCAAGTATACAATGCAGTATTATTAACTATAGACATCCTGCTGGGCATCTGTTCCCAGAACTTAAATCTTTTATAAGGGTTTGTACCCTTTGACCAATATTCTCCCTATTTCACCCACCCCTCTAGCCCCTGGCAACCACCCTTGTATTCTCTTTCCATGAGGTGAACTTTTTGTTGTCTTAAATTCTACATGTAGTGCAATTAGTCAATATTTGTCTTTCTGTCACATGTAACAGGCTCTTGATGGTAATCTGCTCCCCTTAATTAAATAACTAAGTATGCAACTCTTGGAAGGTAAAAATTCAATAGAGTTGATCTTTTTGTATAAGTGTTCCCTAGTTATTGCATTACTTTGTATATTCTTCATCTGTTTAAGGTGTTAGAGATAAGATAATCTGCTTTATTAAATTTATAAATCTGATTTGTTAAATTTACAAGAGTTTTATAAAAATGGATACAAATATCTTTCAAGTTAGATTTGTAAGTTTGCTTTATTAAGTATTTGAAATATTTTAATCACTTTATCAAATTGGCAATGATAATTTGAATTGTGTAAGAAAGCCTAGTTAGTAAAGTCTCTAAATAGTGTTAACATTTACAACTTAATTGAGCATTAATTAAATTACAAATAAAAGTTTAAAATTGTAACAAGATCCTTTGTAAATATAGTGGCAAGATTTGTGAGTTCAAAGTAAAGACTTATAAAACTAAATTATAAAATGTGTACCTTTTATAAATGAAATATTAACACAAACATAAGGAACTATAAATATTATCTTCTGTGCACCTCTTAGTCACTAAAAACTAATTACCACCATTAAACACTGAAGAGCAATATAATGTAATGGAGGTTATCATAATAGCTACTCATTATGTATCAACTACATGTCAGTTCTGTGATATATGATGTTTGTTCACCTATTTGTTTGCCTTTAATAATAAAAGATAATATAAAGTACCTTGCTTCTTAAGTGTGTGTTGAACTAAGCTAATCACCTTTTAAAATTTAAGAATATTATTCCACATACTAGTTTGAATTTCTTTGGTCACAAGTATCAGAAAACTGAAGTCACGTTGTTTTAATAATAACAGCAACAATACAATAAGTAGGAAAGGATGTAGTGATCAAGTAATTTAAGAAATCAAGAGATAGAGGCTGCACAGCACTTGGATCTTCCAAAGAGAACAAACTGTCCAACAGTGAGGAGTGCAGGTAACTGGTAGCCGCCAGCCACTGGGCACTCAGGGGCCTCTACTTGTGGTGCCTGGAGCTGGGAGCACACTCTTTCCGAACAGCTGCATCAATAAGCACTGCAAGAATCCCAGGCCCTGGGCATTTGTGCTCACTGTGGGACTTCTCCAACAAGCAGTCTTTGCTCAAAAGCTCCCTGATGTGTTGGCTAAGACTATAAATCTTCATCCACTGTCTAGGCTTCCCCTGCCCAATCTTGCTCCCCCCACCCCTCCACCTTTTGCTTTCATCAATGTCAGAATTGCATCAAGGATTAAAGGCTTTCACTGCCCAATATGCCCCTTCCTCCACCTTTATCTTTCCCCAACATTACCTCAGTAAATCTTGGGCACTGGCAGCTCCATCTCTGTGTCTGCTTACTGGAGGGCATGAATGGACACTTAGGCAAGGTTCATGCAGTTTAACGTTGCCATGAATCCCACTGTCTTTCTGTCTCTGCTCTGCCTTCCCCAGTGGCAGAGTCACCCCGAGGTTGTCACTCTTTATGGTAGCATCATGGCCACAAGCATCACCTGGAGCTAACTGCTTCTTCATTCACAGCCAGTGAAAGAAGGGGCATCTTTTTGTATCATTTATGAGTGAGAGAATAATTTTCTTCTCCAAATGCTACTCCTCAAACATCCCCTTTCTGTCCTTTTAAGTCAGTTTGCGTCATAATCCTATTGTATCCCAACCGTCATGACTGGGACCCATTCTTAGAGCTGCTAAGCAGTCTGCAAGACTAGGATGCCCTGGGCTCCATTAAAAGGAAATGGAGAGAATGAACCCTGGGGATGCAATCACTACATTCCCCTGTGCTTCTTATTCTAATGTAGTTTCTCTTAAGAAGATGAAACAAGTTATAAGGCCCAGAAGAGTAAAGTTTTGAAATCAACCTTTCTTGTGGTCCATGAAACTGATCTGATAGGAGACAACAATCAAGGCTAGCCGCACAAGATACTTATTCCTATGAACAGCACACACCTATGCAAGACCCTTATTTTGCAATTACTGAGACCCTTTTGCATAGTTAACAATTTTTTTCTGTCTTTTCCTAACTAATTTTGAGCCCCAGAAGTTTTCCTCTGAAGTAAACAGTATACCCTAGTTTACTTTAAACCTCAGGAATATTTTATGCATTTTGGTTATTTGCAGCTAGCTACTTTATAAAAATGGTCACATACTAATTAGGTCTTTCATTCCAGCTTAAAAGGGTAAGCATCTTTGAACACTTCTCATTTCACATCGCAGAATTAGCCCCATGAGGACACTGTTCCTATCAGCAATTGGGCATAGACACCAGAGCATAAATTGCTGACAATGAAGGCACAGAAGCCAAAAACTGCCACTGGAACTGTAGCCCCTGCAGCCCTGGGAACTAGATGTCCTGTCACCTCTGCCCCAGACTTGCCAGAGTAGATTCTGTAGGGTTCTTCTTTCTTTAAGTCATTGGTTCCCATTAAACCAGGGGTCAGTGCATCTGATTAGCAGAACCTACGTGCTGAGCTCTGGCTACAAGAGAAGCAGTGGGCAGAGAGCTTCTGCCAATTTCAGCTTTTAGAATGGGAAGTGAGCTCTGCCTTCACAACATGGAAGATTCCAGATGCTGGATTCTTTGTTCTGTTAGTCTCCTGTATGTGATCCTCAGAAGGACTTTATGAGTTTTCCTTAGTATCTAAATTCTATGAGAAAAGCATACACTCGTGCTCAAATGTCTTACAAGGCAAGTGTCAGTCAGAGCTGTCAACAATCCCATCAGTTTGAATTTTGGGGGGAAAGCTGGTTTCCGTATTAATAATAACATTTGTGTTCTCTTTTGTTTTTGTTTGTAAGACAGATACATTGGCTTTATTAATACTAAACCCATAGACTTTGTATAGAGTAGTTGCCACTGTTATCTCACCATTCCCATGAACATTCATCTCGGGAAGATTCAATTCGACTCAGCAAATGTTTATTCAGCTCCTAATAAATGCAAGGCCTTCTGCTAGGATGGTCATAAGGGAGGACAAATTAGTCTTAAATTGTCACTGTGGTGACTACTGCCCTGTTATTTTTATTCTTCATCATAGAAAAATTGAGTATTAACTATTCATGGTCTACTTTTACATTTCACTGTCAATTTTCCATTATTTTCAGAAGAGCTCCAAAGTCTCCACAATACATTTTTAGAAGTTAATCTTTACTGCAATTTTTCTCTTGTTCATATTATGAATACCATTTTGGAATCCAAGTAATAAATATTTGAATATAAAATGCAACTGTTAAAGATGTTAATTATTAATATATAAAATGTATTGCTATTATTATTATGACAGAAGAACATTAGAAATTCACAAATGTAAGTATGCATTTGAAGGGATGCACTGTTTCTGCTTGCATTAGTGCCAACATGATATGTAGTTATTGTTAACAGCAGAGGAGCCTGATGAGAAAATACTGAACAGAGCTCTGTTTTAATGCTATTTTAACTGGACAAAAAAGGTAAAGATCATGACTCAGCTTTGAATTGAGTTTTGAATTGACTTCCATTATCATTTTCATATTTAGCCAGTCCTCATTTAACGTCATTGATGGGTTCTTGGAAACTGACTTGAAGCAAACCAATTTTGCCCTAGGCTAATTGATGTAAAGTAGAGTTATGTTCCTATGGCATATTTCTGGGCACAAAAGCATAACCAGACTTCTAAATAAAGACCCCAAACACTTCTAATATTAAACATTGCAATAAACATGAACTATACATACATTTAAGAAAGATTAATAAAGACAAATCAAAGAATTCTTTTCCAACCTACTTATTCCCATTCAGGGTCACAGGTGGCAAGAGCCTCTCCTAGCAGCTCAGGGCACAGGCACAAACCCATCCTGGACAGGACACCTTTCCATCACAGGATCACTCACACACTACACACGCAGATTGGGTCAATTCACACAGACAAGCTCACCTACCCTGCACATTTGGGGGATGTGGGAAGAAACTGGAATTCCTGGAGAACACCACACAAACATAGGGAGAACATGTAAGCTCCACACAGACAGCCCACCCCACTCCCACCCCGGGGGAATTGAGCTGCTATTTTTCTCATCAAGGGCATGTACCTAGGTTACAGACTCCTCCCTGGCCGGAGTTCAAGTCAGGGCTCATGCAGGAGGCAACTAATCAAAGTGTCCCTCTTACACTGATGTTTCTCTCTGTCTTTCCATTTCTCTTCCACACTCTAAAAATCAATGGAAACATATCCTCAGGTGAGGATTAAAAAAAAATAGCATATCCTATGAAAGACACATCTTGAAAATGTCTAAAGAAAGTTGTCATATTTAACAGTGAAGGGACTAGAGTCCATGTTGATGAAAACACCTTGGCGGCTGCAGTGGCTGGCAGTGGCTGCAGCAGCAGGGTAATGGAGCTGGCGCCTTCCCTTAATCCGTCCAGTCACCTCCCACAGAGGGTGGCCAGACTGATGGAGAGTGGGCCTCAGCCATCAGTAGGACATCTCCTGAGGGTTCCCAGTCTGTGAGAAGGATCAGGCTGGGCTGAGGGAACCCCCCACCACGCATGAATTTCATGTACCGGGTCACTAGCTTTTTAAATAAAAACCCTCTTGAATGGCATGCCTAGCACCTTATTATTAGTTATTGTCATTTATTATTATTATTACTATTATTATTATTATTATTATCTAAGTTGACAGCAGCATGGAAAAACTAATAAAGGATTTCTATTTATTGTAGAACAGAGGCTAGGATTTAATCTACTTAAGAGTATTTATTTTTTCTGTTTCTATAGATTCATATTTTAACTCATTAAAGGAAAATCTTTTAGCTAGAATGTTGCTAAACAGCAATGATCATTACAAAAAGGTTTTGTTGGACACCTGAGGTGCTATGTGTAATACCACCTCTGGGTGAGGCCAGAGCGATCAAGCCTTTCAGGAATCATCAGGGTTCTCTCCACTTCTCAGACTTGCACATTGTTGACCTTAAACAAACAGACAGCCCCGTAGTTCTGCAGCCAACGGGTTTATTTACAAACAGTTAAGAATTGCAATTTGGGACCTGTGGTCTAATGGTGAGCCATGCGCATGTCCTGAGAGATAAAGGAGAGGAAATTCATGTAAAGAAAAGGACACTAGGAGCTGTTAGAAACAGAGCTCTTTCTGTTGATTCCACCATCAACTGAAGGCATCAGAGATCCGCCTCCTGGCCTCTAGCCTTCATTTTAAATGAGGTTTCTGTTATTAATTTTTACTACATCTAGGAACTCAATTTTTATCCATTCACTTTGAGGTGACAAGATTATAGGAGCTGATTTACATGAACTAACCTCCAAAGGAACTGATGTGTACTAAGTGTACCGGTTAATAATACAGAATTTTTCAGTAGATGGAGTTACACATATATTGATATATATGTGATTTGATTGTATGCTATTTTGTTGTATTGACAGCAAGCTTCAAAACTTATATGTCAAATTTTCTTTAGGTGTTAACATCATAGATATTTTTACACTTAAAAATGTCTAATTTTGTGCTCCTCCCCCCTAAAAAAATGAGAGCATTTGCGGGAAGTTTTAATTCATTACTTTATTTTGAAAAAAAGCGTGGCTGAAAGTTATCATATTATACTTTGGGAAGCTTACGGTGAACATGTTCCATCTTAAGATACTTGTGAATGGCTGGTTTAAATTCTTTAAAAGTGATGATTTCAATGTGAAAGACAAAGAATGTCCAGGTCAACCGAAAAAGTTTGAAGACCAACTATTATAAGCATTATTGGATGAAGATGCATGTCAAACTCAAAAACAACTTGCAGAAAGATTAAACATTGCTCATCAAAAATTTCTGATCAGTTACAAGCAATGGGAAAGATTTTAAAGGAAGGAAAATGGGTGCCACATCAACTGAACGAAAGACAAATGGAAAACCAAAAAGTCATCAGTAAAATGTTGTTTCAACAGCATGAAAGGAAGTCACTTTTGCATCAAATTGTGACTGGTGATGAAAAGTGGATTTATTTTGAGAATCCCAAATGCACAAAATCATGGATTGATCCAGGTCAACCATCAACATCAACTGCAAGGCCAAATTGCTTCAGAAAGAAGACAATGCTCTGTGTTTGGTGGAATCAGGAAGGTGTGGTGTATTATGACCTTCTAAAATCAGGTGAAACCATTAATACTGATCGCTACTGACAACAAATAATCAACTTGAACCATGCTTTGATTGTAAAACAACAGAATGGGTCAAAAGACACGGCAAAGTAATTTTACTTCATGATAATGCAACATCACACATTTCAAAAACAGTTAAATACACATTAAAAGATCTTGCCTGGAAGTATTAAACCACCTGCAGTATTCACCAGACCTTGCTCCTTCAGATTACCACTTGTTCTGATCGATGAAACATGCATTTTCCGAGCAGCACTTCAAAACATATGAAGGAGTGGTTTGCTTCAAAACAAAAAAAGTTCTATTGGGACGATATCCAAAAATTACCTGAAAAATGGGGAAATATGCAGTTAGCGATGGATATTATTTTGAATAAAGTATTGTGTTTTCTTTGAATTACAAAATCTGTATTATAAACCAGTTAATAATTAATTTGAATTATTAATAAGCTAATGGTTAATCTGTATTATTAACTAAATAATAATCAGTCTGCATTATTAATTGTAATAATGCATATCTTGTAATCTCGTGTTGATAATTTCAAGAGAAACATCAAAAGTGCTTTATTCAAAGTATTGTCTATCGCAAACTACACAGTTCCCTATCTTTTAGGTAATTTGTGGATACTGTCCTAATGGAATTTTTCTTGTTTTGAGGCAAACCATTCAGAGACCCAATTTTCTACTTTCTTGTACATTGTGAACTGCTGCTCAGAAAGTGCGTGTGCCATCAACCGGAACAAGCGGTAATCTGAAGGAGCTATACCACAAAATAGGATATATATCAAATTGCATATATATCAACATATATGTAACTCCATCTATTGAAAAAAATCCGCATTATTAACCACTACAACTAATAAAGGTGGCATCACTCACCAGCAGAATTATAACTGCCACTTGGTTGGCACAGTCCTGACTCCGGTGTGCTCATCACAGCTCCTCTCCATAGGCAGGTACAGAGAAACCTGATATGAATCAGCTACCTGGACAGGCAGAGGTGTCAGCACACACAAGAGCAGTTATCCCTGAAGGACACATAATGCCAGTCATAGTAAAATCCTTATCAATCATTCCTGTTTTCATAATTCACCAGAAGTGTCTTTGTTTATTGAACAGTGCAGGAGAAAAAACAATAAGATCTTTTTGGCAACACTCCATGCTCCACATGCTTCTGTCTTTCTTCAGATCTGGCACATTACCCTTGACAGAAGTAGTTACTTGGTTATGTTTAAAATTTTTCAACCAACTAAATTCGAAAATCTAATTGGCTTTATGAAGTGATTCATGAATCAGTTAGCGTCCCATCTAGCAACTAGAAGGGCTCTTTCAGGGGCTGAACAAACAGAAAAATGTTATAAGAAGAAGGGTGGGCCAAGGGAGTTACTAACAAAAGAAAATAAATAAAAAATTATTTGGGGGTTAGGACATTCTCTTTTAGGGGTAGGGAGAGAACATTGCTTGTTTCTGTGGAAGATGGAGAGAGCCCACGTGACATTACTTCACTGGTGTTGACCAAAAACCTCCAGGCTATTTGATTAAGATAATGATACTGGAAGAGGTTAAAACTTCAATTCGATCAGGTATTAAATTTAGGTTTGATAACAGGAGCTTTCAGCATGAGTTATGCCATTTGGGGCCTGTGATTTTCTCTTTAATAATTACAGTCACACCTTCCTTCCTGAGATTTTGTCTTTATTGAATTTGGTGTCCTCAAGTCACCTCCATCCATACTGAGAGCTTTTATCTCATGTGACTTCTGCAGATAGTTAACCCCATTACTTTTATAAGTTTAACAATCAAAGAAAGTTCTAATTATATATTTCCCCATAACAATCTAGAGTTTAGTGGTATAAAACAACAGCAAGAATTTTAGTATTAATTCTCCTGCTTTCGATGTTGACTGGGCTCAGTTTGGAGGCTTACACTCAGGTGTCTTGTGCAGTTGCATGAAATGATGGCTGGTACTAAAATAATCTGAATGCTTGCTCCTCACATACCTGGCACATAGGCTGGGAAAACTCAGACAGAATTTGGAATGTCCATAGGCCCCCGGCATGTTTCTTTTTAGGTGGTCTCCTCAGACACCTTATACCAGTACTACAGTGGAACAACCAGAATGACTGGTTACTATGATGCACACTGACCACCAGGGGGCAGGCACTCAATGCAGGAGCTGCCTCTTGGTGGTCAGTGAACTTCCACAGGGGGAGTGCCACTCAGCAGGAAGCTGGGCTCAGGTTGGTGGTGGTAGGAGCCTCACCCACCTCTGTGGCAGCATTAAGGAGCAGCGAGCTAAGTGGTAAGAAGTAGCCAGCAGGCAGGCAGTAAGGAGTGAAAGATCTCAGATTGTGAGAGGAATGTCCACCTGCCAGCCTCACCCCAATCTCCTGAGGGGTCCTGGACTGCAAGAGGGTGCAGGCTGGGCTGAGGGACCTCTGCCCTCCAGTGCAGTGCATGATTTCGTGCACTGGGCCTCTAGTTTATAATAATTACCTACATGTACATTTTCTGTAATGAAAGCAATAAAGGGTCTTTTGTTAAGCCAATGAGGCAACTTTTGGAAAGTGCATAAGGATGAAGCTGGTTTCCAGTCAAGCCAACCATTTGATTAGAGGGTTGAACTTTTATCCCCCCTCAACCGCCCTCAACACACACACTCACACACACACACACACACACACACACACACACACACACACACTTATATTCAACGAGGGAGAGGACTAGAGAATAAGTTCAATCACCAATGGCCAGTGACATAATCACGCCTATGTAATAAAACCTCCACAAAAGGTTGAACTTTAGAGAGTTTCCTGGTTATTGAAAACATGGAGATTTGGGGAGAGTGCCATGCCTGGAGAGGGCATGGAAGCCCCTTGCCATTGCCTAATGTTTCTCTTCCACCTGGCTGTTGATTCATGTTCTTTAACATATTTCGTAATAAATGGGTAATCCAGTGAGAAAACTGATTCCCTGAATCCTATGAGTTTTTCTAACAAATTAATCATATCCAAGAAGGGATGTGGGAACATCTGATTTTTAGCCAGTCAGAGCATAGATTCCAACCTGGACTTGTAATTGGCATCTGAAGTGGAGGGCAGTCTTGTGGGACTGAACCCTTATCCTACAGGGTCTGACAATATCTTTAGGAGGATAGAGTCAGAACTAAGTTGAATTATAAGACACCCAGTTGGTGTCGGAGAATTGCCCGGTGGTGCAGGGAAAAAAATGTTCCCACATTGGAATTGGGTACAGAGTCATTAATTACTCAGCCTCAGAATCAATATAGTGTCACTTCTGGCATACTCTATCAGTCATGATAAGCACAAAGACACACCCAGCTTTAAGCCATGGCTCTGGCTCTTGACGGGGATGTGGCACAGTTCTGGAGGAGCAAGTGGGACTGGAGATATTACTGCAGAAAATTTTAGAAAATATGATCTACCACAAACAGCAACCTTGCTTTTTATTTAATAGAGAACTATAAGTGTTTTATTACAGATCAGCCCAATGCCTATTTTCAAGAGTACTGAATTCTAAATATATGTCCTCTATTTCTCAGCTCCTTTTCCCAGCCCTCTGAGGTAGGGGTGCAAAATATAGGGATTGCAAGTGACTAGATGATGATTTTGTAAATTTTGATAAATTTCTCCCAAAATATATGGAAATATTTAGGGATCTCTGACTCTGACCTAAATAGTCAAATGCTTTCCAAAATAAAATTGGTGATTAAAAGAGAAGAACATACTTTAAATATTTCTTTTAAACAATGACTGAGTCAGAAGTCATGTTTCAGATGTGTGTCAAGAAGTTAATATCTTTATGTTTCTTCATGGGCCTTCTTGGAAAATTATACTGGGAACTGGTTAAAAAAAAAATAGGCCTTAGAAATTACATGACTACTGGATAAATAAGAAAAGATTTGCTTCCCAGGAGATATGTGTTTACATTTCATGGGTTTGGGGCAGGGTTGGGGGTGGGGGGAGACATAGGAAATGACACCCAAAGCCTTGGAGACATTCCAGAGGCTTAAACTCAGAGATGATTATCTTTTTTTTCCCCCTACAGACTTATACTTGCTTTTCAAAGGATAGAAACCCTGGAGCTTTTCCCAAGGGGATTTTTTCATTAGGGAGATTAAGTTTGTTTTCCACCCTCAAGAGGGGAAATTTTATACAAGCTCCCAGAAGCATATTTGGAAGGGAGGGAGATCCTCTCTATAGTACAGAATGTGTAGGGATGACACTGTAAGGTTTCAGAATAACTCACCCCAAAATGTGCCTCTGTGGTATTCAAATTATTTTGAGCTAAAGGCAACTGAGGCTCTGTGGGCTCAAGAGAAACTTCTGTCCCCCTTAACTACCTAGATGAATCTTAAATAGGGACCTTGCCGGTAATAAGAGATTATCAGAGATAACCTTCTGACCTGTGTATACGGCAGGTCAACTACACATCTGCTTTTCTCATTTCCCTGTCGTCCCGCTGAAGCTCCAAGGTGCCTTACTTCATTCTTAGCTCAGAATGGCATATAAGCCTTATTTTAACTTTCTGTCCCTGAACCTCTCAGCCATGTGGAGTTCCCATATGTGCACATGTTAATTGAATTTGGTTATTTTCTCTTGTTAACCTGTCTCATGCAGAGGTAACTATTAGACCCGCTGAAAGAACTTTGAAGGTAGAGGAAAGTCTCTTTCTCCTGCACAGCATTCTTCTCTCATCACATCTCTCCAAAGGGAAGAACTGAGACTAAAGGGAGCCAATGAAAGGGAGCCCATGAAAGGAAATAATATTCTATTTTGACCCCAGGAATCTCCTGTCTATATGAATTTAGGAATTAGAAATCTACCAATGTAAGCCTTAGCCAGTTTGCTCAATGGATAGAACATCAGGCTGTGGACTGAAAAGTCCCAGGTTTGATTCCAGTCAAGGGCACATACCTGGGTTGCAGGCTGAATCCCCAGCTCTGGTTGGGGTGCATGTAGAAGGCCAACCAATTGATATGTTTTGCTCATTTTGATGTTTTTCTCTCTCCCTCTCTCCAACTGTCTCTAAAAACAAACAAACAAACAAACAACAACAACAACAAACACAAAAAGCAATGAAAAAATATCTGCTGCTGAGGATTAACAGAAAAAAAACCTACAACACCTTGTCAATGTGAAAACAATACAAAATATATTTAGATACACCCATTTAGGTATATAACTTTTTAACTCTTTTTCTTGTCAATATAGTTAGTGTTATATTGGTTTTAATTGGTTATAATTCATTGAATTGTCTTGTAATGTATTTTTATTTATTTCAGAGAAGAAGGGAGAGGGAGATAGATAGAAACATCAATGATGAAAGAGAATCATTGATAGGCTGCCTCCTATATGTCCCACACTGGGGATCAAGTATGCATGTTCCATGACCAAGAATTGAACAGTGATGTCCTGGTTCATAGGTGGACGCTCAACCATTGAACCATGCTGGTTGGGCCATTCAGGTTTTTTTTTTGTGTGTGTTTTAAGTGAATTGTGGGGAGGAAATGTTCTCTATCCTTTTTAGGCTTAAGAATTAAATTTATAGAAGACAGATTAACAGAAGCAAAGCATACATAGTTTATTGAAACACAGGTATGTGGGAGTCTTCACAAGAGAATGAGGACCTTAGGAAGTGACTTGAGCAGGAAGCTTTTATACTTTTTAGATAAACAATAAAACAAGTAAAAACGAATAACTGACAAGACAAAACAGTTTAGACTAGGGTTATCAAGTGGTAAAAAAGTAACTAGGAAGATAAGGATTAGTACAGAAATATGTCCCTTCAATCTGGAATATTTATCTTTTGCTTTCAGGGAAAGAAGTATAACCACACAGAAACCCCATTTCTTTCACATGACCAACACTTTCTCCTTGGTATCCGGCCACTCCCTTCATTAATCATCAAGCCCATAGGACATCAGATTCACATCAGCTTGAAACTGTCCTAAGAACAAAGCCTCAGGTCTGTTGACAACAGAAACAGAATCTTGGTCTAGGTAAAGATAACATCTCAGTATCAGTTGAGTTTCAGCCTCAGGCCCACGAAAGGACCCTGTGGACCACACCCTCATGAAACCAGACAGAACAATGCCAAGGCTGACATTAAGACCTGACACAAAGATCAGCTACTCTTTACCCTGGTCCCAATCAATCAGTAGAGCCCACAATCCCAATTCTCTTAATCACCATGATTAGTGACTTTTCTCCTATATAACCCATCCCTTGGAAGCCAACATGGAGCCAGGTTTTTGAGCACCAGCTTCCCTGTAACCCTGGATTTGGTGCCATTTCTTCAAATAATAAGTCCTTACTTCCTGGCTGCAAACTCCTGTCTGTGTTTGATTAGGTTTTGATGCATGCAGAAAAATGGACCACTTTAGTCTGGTAACAGAAGGGTTAGTGTGAGTGGGTTAGAGTGATCTTCCTGCACCTGCTATTTTCTAAAACTCCTTCAGTTTAAGATGTTCCATATGTCAAAGTGTCCTTTTTTGGGGGGTAGCATGTCCTTAACCTCCCTAATCTGGAAGTCTAAATTCATAGGTCCACACCTATGGGTCCTAAAGTCCTCTTGATTGGTCCTCCCATGCCTTAATTCTCAGAAAAGACAGGTACAGACCCAATAGAGATCATGAAAACCTCTGTTATGTCAATATGGTATGAGATTAAAAGTCTGCTGGGGGAAGAAATTTAATCTCATACCATATTGACATAAGAGACATTTTGTATTTGTCTCTTCCACAGTCTTTTGCCTTTTTAATAAAGTTGAAATAAATCCCATTAATCCACAAAGATCTAATTTAAAAAGACAGTGAAACTCTCTGGCCTGCTTAATTTATTCTGCCTCTTACCATTTTCAGAAATGATGCACTTTACCATATTGATGTCAATAGGCAAAAGCACCTCATTTACCCTCATGTCCCCATTTCCAGACCTACCTTTGAAGCATGGCAGAAAGACCACAGATTTAATTTTTTAAAATATATTTTTATTGATTTCAGAGAGGAAATGAGAGGGAGAGAGAGATAGAAACAACAATGATCAGAGAGAATCATTTATCAGCTGCCTCCTGTATGCCCCAACTGGGGATCAAGCCTGCAACCTGGGCATGTGCCCTGACCTGGAATCAAATTGTGACTTCCTGCTTCATAAGTTGATGCTCAATTACTGAGTCACACCGGCCAGGTGAAAGATCACAGATTTAAAATATTTGCATATTTTTGTTAGGTTTTATAAAATAATCAAATCAATATCCCTCCCCTGTGAAATTCACCTTTTGATCATTTTGCAACTGACATTCCCTTTCTCTTAGACCACATTCTATTTGCTAAAAACCAGTAACTTTCCCCTCCCAACCCACCCAGAGAATTTCCTGCCAAAAAAGTCTGTCTAAAGTGATTTAAAACCTCTGACTCCTCATCTCTGGATGCTGGCACCATTTGGGGGCTCAGCCCATCTGGTTTCCAGATGACCTAATAAATTTATAATTCTTTACCACTTTTGGCCTTGTGCATTCCTTCTTCAGTGACCCTAATAATGGTCACAATTTTTTTTTTTTCAGTCTTTCTAACTAAACTACTGAACTTCTGTCAGTTCCACTCTTACCATGTTTTCATACAAGGTTGTGGATCTGAGCTGCAGGCACATGGTGACCTGAGGCAGGACTGATCCAGATTTTCTGGGTCTGAGGTAAGGATTAGTACGCCAGTGGAAACAACTGCTTGATAAATCCCAATGCATGCCTGCAGAGGAGGCAGCTCACAGGAGTTCCCCTGATACACACCACAGAGGAAACCCTATTAGCAAGAGAAAATTCAATAAACGAACAGAGCCCGTTCTCTGTTGATTCTATGTTAAAATGTAAGCTGCCCTCCAGCAAATGACATACACTAGTAGGCAGGATGCCTGTTAAGTAGCAATTCTCTGAAAACAGTGCTGAGTCTTAAATAAATTACTTTATCTCTTAGCAACACATATTTTCTTCCTCTCAACTCAATTCTTCTCACCTGCTGAGATCCAGGGAAACTCAGGCCAGATAATAGGATGCCTAGATTCCAGTAGCAGAGTGCCATTGTGGAGGGGCAAATCCACTGTGAACTCATACAGCAAATGGTAACTGCATTTTAATTGGTCTCCATTGTTTAACTTCACAATTACTTTTTATTTGGGTATGTTTATAGCAAGAGGGAAATCTAATTGTCCCACAAAGGAAGATATATATTATTCACACAGGTCTGAAAAATTAAATATACTCTCAGAATTATTCACAGCCTGATATTCCACCAAAACTAGTTGTTCCCAGAATGGTAATCAGCAATTACAACATAAAGACAGGAAAGAAAACATCAACATGTTGGCTTTATTTCAATGACTTAGGAATTTTCTCACAGGTGACATTTGTAGACATTCCTATTTCTCCCTGGTTAAAGTCACTCATTAACAAATACAAGAACAAAATTAAAAAGGGAAGAACAGATGACCAGTATTTTTTATTAGTTTGTTTGTTTGTTGCTGTTTTTCCAGAGCAACTAGAGAAACTGTGTCCCTATTTGGAGTCAAACTTAGGGAGCAAATGCTCTTAGCTTTTTTACTCATTTATTAAGTTATTTAAAACACATTTGTTGAACTCACATATTGCTGCTGGGAGTGAAAACTCATACAACCCCTTTGGAAAACTGGTGATTTCTACAAAAGGTAAAAATACACAAAACCTATGCGCCGTCAATTTTTTTCTATCAAACGCAAACATGTGTGCATCAAAACACATGTGTAAGAACGTTTATAGCAGCACTATTCGCAATAGCTCCAAACTGGCAACCTAAATGCCTAACAACAGTGGATTGGATAAATTATGGTATATTTACACAATAGAAGAAACAGGGGAACAAACTGTTTATAGTCAAACACACAGAAGATTCACTTGGGTGAATCTTCCAAACATAGTGTGTTATGGAAGAAGCAAACACAAAAGAATGCAAGCTATATTAGTACATTTATATAAAGTTTAAAAATAAGCAAAACTAATATGTGGTGTAGAAGTCAGAATAGCAGTTGGCACTGGGGGAGCTGGTAGCAGTTGGAGGAGAGTATAAGGCAGGCTTCTGAGGCCTGGAAATGTTCTATCCTTTGACCTGGGGGCTGGTTACTATGGTTGTGTCCAGTATCATGAAATTAACTGAATTATCAATGTATGATTCCAGAAATTTTCTGCATTATGCAATGCTTAACACAAATTTTTACTAAAATTTTTTATTATGTTGTGTGTCAGAAAAGAATATTATACAAAGACAGTTTTACCCTTTAGTGGCTCATAGCCTTGAAGGGAAGACAGACATTTAAGGAGGTGATTTTAAACAGTACTGAATGACTGTGAAAGAGATGGAAAGTCCATGGCAGAGACCTTGAAGCGGGCAATAGGAGAGCTTTCTGAGGGAGAGGAAGTCCATCTGATGCTAAAAATGATAACTAGGAATCAGCCAGTGAATAAAGAAGATGGGTTAGCTATTCAGAGAAAGGAAAGCAGGCAAAGCCCCCAGGACCTTACTGAAAAGCAAGCACATAAAAGAACCTATTTGGTCTCAAAAGAGGGCAACAAACCTTTGCTAGGTCTCTGACTCCTCTCACAGTTAATAGAGGAAGAAAACTCAGAAGCTTCTGTCTGAGAATTGAGACCACATATATCAACATGATGTACCAACTTGTTCCAGGAAATTCTTTTGCCCAAGAACATAAGACAATCACTGGTCACAAAATACAGTCACCCTGTAGTCTTAAGAACTTAGTTTCTACTCAATCTACTTTGAAAGGTATAATGAGGTGAGAGGCACAAACAAGGAGATTTTTCTTTGCAATAGACACTAGAAGGAAGGACTGTGAGGCTCCTATTTTCAAAGCTTGAAAGGAGTGTTAATCTCTCAAGAGTTTAATCAGTTTGAAAGGCTGACACTAAAAGTGGAGCCTGTAGGGGAGAAAAAATAATTTTCCCTCTACCCTCCTGAGTTCTTGGCTGAGATCACTCTAATAATGGATCTCAGCTCGAAGACACACAAAAAAAGACAAGACAAAAACACACACACACACACACACACACAGAAGTTTATTAATATGTATACCTTATGTGTACATTGGACATAACCCCCAAAATGAGTAATTCTCTGAGTTGGCTCAAGGCACTACCTTAAATAACATTTTCAACTAAAAACAAAGGTGAAATGTTGGGTGGTAGGACAAAGCCAGTCATGGGAATTTACCAGGAAAAGCCACAGTGAACCAGGGTACAATTTGTATGCATTATTTAAGTCTGTACCTTCTCCACTGATAAAAGTTTCTTATGAGTTGCAGTCATCATTCTGTTCCTGGTACAGAGAGGGAGATACCCTTATAAATGGAGCGATCATGCTAAAACCCACAGCCACAAGCCAGAACTCAAAAAACTTTCTATGCTTGGCTCTCCCAGAAAAAGAAGACCTCGGTCAACCAATCAGGGCCTAGATACCTGACTTGGCTCCAAGACTTTCCTTCACTCCATATAAGGAAAGTAACCCTGCTTTAACCAACGAGCAAATGCCTGCCATTACTTTCTTGTTCCTGTTCATGTTAGTCTATAAAAATATCTTGCTTTTTATAGCTCTTCAGAGCCCTTCTCTATCTTTTAGATTAGATACTGCCTGATTCGTGTATCACTGAATGCAAGCCTACCAGATCAGTAAACTGTCCGTAGAAAATATTATTTTAACAAGACTAAGATATTGCCTTTCTTCTTTTCACTAACCATTCGGCCATGTTTACACAGAAATATGTGCCTAAGGACTTGAAGTTTGTAACATTTATTTAAAATCAACCAGCTGAAGCACTTCTAAAGAAAAAGGCATTCTTCACTATGGGCATCACAGGCACTTGCAGCAAATTGCTGTCTCCCTGCTGTTTGATTTATACTTGAATTAAACAGCCTCTTGTACAGGTGACTCTGGCTTGTTCTCTTGAGCCTCTACCTGCTGGTTCAGTCTCAGAAGACTGATGAGCCGCTCCTTTTGACCAGGAACTTACCATCCCACCCCATCCCTCCCCTACTGTGCATGTTAAGGGAGTTTAACCTGAAGCCAAGAAATTAAGGTTTTAACATTCTTATCGAGAGAGAGAGAGAGAGAGAGAGAGAGAGAGAGAGAGAGAGAGAGAGAGAGAAGTCTTGAAAATAAAGTGTTCTTTAAAAATGCTCAAATACTAGGTTTTGGTACTTCAAAATGTTTTTCTTTACACATTGCAGAGGCATGGCCCTCAATTCATTTTTTCAGTGACTAAACTCAAGAAACTAGATTATTTGAAATAATCTATAAATTCTTCTCATGTGCACCTCCCTCCACTGTAAGACCTTGAACACCAAAGCAAATTAAGTCCCAGGGATTTACCATTTGGGTATCCCATAGTTTTTCAAAGTATAACATGGGGTAAAAGTAGGTTTGCAGTTGTAAGTATGCAAAACACAGAGGTTATTCTTGTATTATTATTTATTAATTATTATATTACTAGAGGCCTGTTGCAGGAAGATTCCTGCAAGAATAGAGCTTCCTGCGGCCTCAGCAAAGCTCCCTCCTTTCTCTGCTGCCTTGCTCACTCCCGTCTCCTCTGCCTTGCTTCCTTCTCTGTTGTCTCCCTTCCTCTCATCTCCTCTGCCTTGCTCACTCCTATTTCCTCTACTTCACTCCCATCTCCTCTGCCTGCTTCCCTCCCTTCTCCTTCACCGCACTTGCTTACTTCTTTGTTACAGCTTTGCTCCCTTCTACAGTGCTTGGCTTCCTTTTACACTATCTTCTGTGCATGGATATGCAAATTAACTGCCATTTTGGCTGGGTTAATTTGCATAATTTTCTCCTGATTGGCTGATGGTCATGGCTATGGGCGTGGCTTGATAGAAGGTACAGTCAATTTGCACATTACTCTTTTATTAGATAGGATATATATATATGTATATATGGCCTGGTGCATGAAATTCATGCATGGAGTAGGTGGGGGGGAGGTTTCTTGAACCCTCTGCAATTCGGGACCCCTACACATTTTTATTATTTAGCTAACCTCTTCACATTTTAAAAAATTAACTGAAATATCACCTGCTCTAGGAAATCTTCTTTGAACAAATGTCTTTACAATCTGTATTAAGAATTTTCATAGTATACCATTCTTTTTCTTTAACAGCTACTTAGAGTGGATGCAATGTGATTTTCATACTTGCATGCGAATTTTTTCTTCTTGCTCTTGTAATAGCAAAGATTATCCAATTTACATTTTCCCTTCAAGGGCTCATATTTGGTTCAGTTTCTAGTTGTCTCCCTGCTTTTTTTTTTAAGCAATAAATTTGGATTGTGATAGTAAGCTTCACTTGTAATCAAACCTGTAGGTCTCTCTATCTGAATATTTCTATAATGTCTATCACTTTAGCATAGCAGAGATTGTGTTCATTTATAGAAAATAACAATAAATGTCACCTGATCATTTGCTCTTCTAGTAATATTTTATAGCAAGATGTATTGTGTTAATTCTAGTAATTTAACTTTTACAAAACCGAGGTGTACAGAAATAAATTACATTGAACAATAAAAAATGACTCAGATATCAAAGCATAGTACACTTAGGGCCTCCCTTGTCCTGTGCCTTAGATATCATAGCATAGTATATAGTTCACGTAGAGCTCAGCTTCTTTTAAAATGGGAAGAGATGACATACTCATGAAGCAACTACTTCCACACATATTTTTTTATTTAATTCACAGCAAATGCTCTTTGTACTAATTATTGGAAAATCATCCTAGCAATTGCCTCTGTTTCTCTCTGTATTGTTGCCTTACATTCTGATGTTATTACTACGCTTTTATCATCCACTCACTCTAATAAGATTTTAAGGGCAGAGATCATGACTTGAGCTTATGTTTCTCTGTCAGGGTTCCTAGATAAATACTCAAAGGCCATCCAGTCCAAATGACTTATGATGAGAGAGGCCCACCATTGCTGGAGACCTCTGAGTTTTATTTAAGGGCATTACTTGTTCTGTGTCTTTACAGAGGGGTGAGTAGGGGTTGAGGGAATTTGAGGAAACCCAGACAGAATTCTTCTCCTAAAAGATTTTGTTAAACTGGCCACCGGGAGCCCCAGGCATTTGTACAACTGAAACCAGAAACACAGGAATAACAAAGGCACTGGTCTCCTACTGTTTTTTTTTTAATCTTTATTGTTCAGTTTATTAATTACATTGTTCCCGCTTTTTTATCCTCCTATAGTTCCCCTCCACCCTGTACCCATCACACCCTCTACCCTCACCTCCCCCTCCCCACTGTCCTCTCTCATTGTTACAAGATTTTTGTCCAGTTTCTTCCTGCACCTCCCACACCCCTTTTCCCCCCCAAAATTGTCAGTCCATTCCCTCTCTATGTCAACGATTCTGTTACATTCACCAGTTTATCCTGTTCATCAGCTTATTAATTCACTTGATTTTTGTATTCATTTGTTGATAGATGTGTATTTGTTGTTCATAATTTATATTTTTACCTTTTTCTGCTTCCTCTTCTTTTTTTTAATCTTTATTGTTCAGTTTATTAATTACATTGTTCCCTTTTTCCCCCCTATATTTCCCCTCCACCTGGTACCCATCCCACCCTCCGCCCACACCCCCCACCACTGTCCTCTCCCATAGTTGCATGATTTTTGTCCAGTCTCTTGCTGCACTTCCCACACCCCCTTTCTCCCCAAGAGTTGTCAGTCCATTCCCACTCTATGTCCATGATTCTGTTACATTCACCAGTTTATCCTGTTCATTAGCTTATTAATTCACTTGATTTTTAGATTCATTTGTTGATAGATGTGTATTTGTTGTTCATAATTTATATTTTTACCTTTTTCTTCTTCCTCTTCTTAAAGAATATCTTTCAGCATTTCATATAATATTGGTGTGGTGGTGATGAACTCCTTTAGCTTTTTCTTATCTGCAAAGCACTTTATCTGATCTTCAATTCTGAATGATAGCTTTGCTGGATAGAGTAATCTTGGTTGTAGATTCTTGCTGTTCATCACTTTGAATATTTCTTGCCACTCCCGTCTGGCCTGCATCGTTTCTGTTGAGAAATCTGCTGACAAGCGTATGGGTGCTCCCTTATAGGTAACCAACTGTTTCTCTCTTGCTGCTTTTAATATTCTCTCTTTGTCTTTTGCTCTTGGCATTTTAATTATGATGTGCCTTGGTGTGGTCCTCTTAGGGTTCCTATATTTTGGGGTTCGGTACGCTTCTTGGACTCCTAAGTCAATTTGTTTCACCAGGTGTGGGAAGTTTTCAGTCACTATTTCTTCAAATAGGTTTTCATTGTCTTGTTCTCTCTCTTTTTCTGGCACCCCTATAATTCGGATGTTGGTATGCTTGAGGTTGTCCCAGAGGCCCCTTACACTATATTCAATTTTTTAGATTCTTTTGGTTTCTTGCTTTTTCAGCTGAGTGGATTTTCCCTCTTTGTATTTCAAATCTTTAACTTGGTTCTTGGGGTGCTCCAGAGCACTTTTAGGTCTTTGTGTAATATTTTTTATTTCAGTCAGTGTATGCTTAATTTCTGGTTGGTCCTTTTTCATATTCTTGAGAGTCTCCTTTATATCCTTGAGGGTCTCCTTGATTTCCATGTTGGTCTTGATCATTTCCTTGCAGGTCTCATTCATATCCTTGAGGGTCTCGTTCATTTCATTTTACGACTCATTCATTTCCATGTTGGTCTTGATCATTTCCTTTGCGGTCTCGCTTATTTCTTTATAGGCCTCGACCTTTTGTTGGAGCCTCTTGAGAAGCCCTATAACCATGGTTTTGAATTCCATGTCCAGTCGGTTTTTTTCCTCCATTTCTTTCACATTTGATTTCTTTCCATGTCTCTGCATGGTGGCTGCTTCCCTGAGTTGGTCACTTAGCTTTGTGTGGTAGACTTCCTACTAGGGACAGTGGCTCAACCTCCCCAGTTACCTGAGGTGGATATGGGTTGCACAGTCTTGCTGAAGTTAAGCTCAGGTTAATCGTTGTTAGCACTTGGAGGGGTTGACCTCCAGGCCAATTGTCTGTGAAGTTCAACTGTGCTCAGGTTGGATGGGCGGAGTCTCCGGGCCAAGCAGACAGCCGTTAGCTCCACCCTATGCGGCCCCAGGGACTCTGTGTCGGGGGCAATGGCTGCCAGCACCTCTGAGAGAGAGCCTCTGTGGAGCTCCACCTGTTGACAGGGAATTCAGACTCTCTCCAAATGAGTCTGCATACCCAAAGTCTCACCCAGGGTAGTAAAACAAAGCAGACTGACAGTTTTCTGAATGAGAAATCAAGTCGCAGAGCGCTCTCTGCGTGGTCACGCAGCCGAGCTGTTCACGCAAACTGCCTTCTCCACAAGCCGGGAGACCCCTGCAGTGCCCGAGCTTCGTTGTGCCCTCTCACTGTCCAGTTTTCACCCTGTATGATAGTGGGTTGGTTCCCTGGACTTCGCCCAGAGCTGGAGAATCAGTCCAGTGGGACGTCTTTGTCTCCCCGTTCGAGAAAACTGTCCGGTTTTCAGCCGCTCGCCCTCTCCACTGGCTCGCGCTCCAAACCTCTCTCCGCGCGTATCTTCAACGCTGTCCACCACCGCTCCTCCGAGTCACAGTGTCTTATCTTCACTTTTATTTGTGGAATTTTCACTCGGCCAGCTTTCTGGTGATTCTGGAAGATGTTTGTTCTTTCGTTAAGTTGTAATATTAAAATTGTTGAGTATGACGGCAAGATAGGTGTTTTACCTATGCCGCCATCTTGGTTCTCCTCTTCTTCCTCTTCTTAAAGAATATCTTTCAGCATTTCGTATAATATTGGCTTGGTGGTGATGAACTCCTTTAGCTTTTTCTTATCTGCAAAGCACTTTATCTGATCTTCAATTCTGAATGATAGCTTTGCTGGGTAGAGTAACCTTGTTTGTAGATTCTTGCTATTCATCACTTTGAATATTTCTTGCCACTCCCATCTGGCCTCCATCGTTTCTGTTGAGAAATCCGCTGACAAGTGTATGGGTGCTCCCTTATAAGTAACCAACTGTTTCTCTCTTGCTGCTTTTAATATTCTCTCTTTGTCTTTTGCTCTTGGCATTTTAATTATGATGTGCCTTGGTGTGGTCCTCCTAGGGTTCCTATATATTGGGGTTCAGTGTGCTTCTTGGACTCCTAAGTCTCTTTCTTTCACCAGGTGTAGGTAGTTTTCGGTCACTATTTCTTCAAATAGGTTTTCATTGTCTTGTTCTCTCTCTTTTTCTGGCACCCCCTATAATTCGGGTGTTGGTATGCTTGAGGTTGTCCCGGAGGCCCCTTACACTATCTTCAATTTTTTGGATTCTTTTGGTTTCTTGCTTTTTCAGCTGAGTGGATTTTACCTCTTTGTATTTCAAATCTTTAACTTGGTTCTTGGGGTGCTCTAGAGTACTTTTAGTTCTTTGTATAATATTTTTTATTTCAGTCAATGTATGCTTAATTTCTGGTTGGTCCTTTTTCATATCCTAGAGAGTCTCCTTCATATCCTTGAGTGTCTCATTCATTTCCTTGTAGGACTCATTCATTTCCATGTTGGTCTTGTTCATTTCCTTGCAGGTCTCCTTCATATCCTTGAGGGTCTCATTCAATTCCTTGTAGGTTTTGCTTATTTCCTTATAGGTCTTGACCTTTTCTAGGAGCCTCTTGAAAAGCCTTATAACCGTGGTTTTGAACTCTATGTCTAGTTGTCTTTTTTCCTCCGTTTCTTTCACACCTGATTTCTTTCCATATCTCTGCATGGTGGCTGCTTTATGTGGTAGATGACCTCTAAGGGACAGTGGCTCAGCCTCCCCAGTTACCTGAGGTGGGTACTCTTACTGCAATCCTTTATGGGTTGTACAATATTTTTGAATTTATGAATTTAAGCCCAGCTTGTTGTTGTTAGCCCTAAGAGGGTTTGACCTCCAGGCCAATTGGCTATGAAGGGAGACTGTGTTCAGGTTGGATGGGCAGAGTCTCTGAGCTGAACAGGCAGCCTCAGCACCAGCTACGTCCTATGCGGCGCTCGCACGTGGGTCTCTGTTGGGTGGCAATTCTTGCAGACACCTCCAAGAGAAAGTCGCTAGTCTGTACCCCTTGCCAGACAATTCTGCCTCTCCCCAAATGAGTCTGCACACCCAAAGTCTTGCCCAGGGTTGTAAAACAAAGCAGTCCGGTGGTTTCCGGGACCAGGGGGCAAGTCGCCAGGGAGCAAGTCACGCGTCTGTGCTGTCGCACACTTTACGCGCGCTAAGTGCTTTTCCAAGCAACCCAGTTTCTCCTCAGACTAGGAGACCTCTACCGCGCCCAGCTTCCAGGGTGCGTACCCCGGACCTTAGACCTCACCTGACATTGGGGAATCGATGCAGTGGGATTTCTCCCCCCTCCCCATTTGAGAAATCCAGCCGGGGTTGTTGCTGCCAGCCCTACAGCCTGTGTGGGCGGCCATGGATACGCTGTTTCCAGGCGTATCTTCAAGGCTGCGCTCTGCCACTCTTCTGAATCTCAGTGTCCCACCTTTACTTTTATTTGTGGAGTTTTCACTCAGCCAGCTGTCCGGTGATTCTGGGTGATGTTTGTTTTGTTGTTTTGTTGTAGTTTTTGAATTGTTGTGTGGGGCAGAACAATAGGTGTTTACCTATGCCGCCATCTTGGTTGCTTCTCCTGGTCTCCTACTGTTAATGCTTGGGGATCCAACCCAGCCTGTAGGAACTCACCCACGAAATCAGAACCAGACCGCTGGGTAGACCTGGGCTGGTGCTCCTAAATCTGGGGAGAGGGAGAATACCCGTGGCTACAGGGTAGAGGCCCTGGACTCTGCACCATGCGCCCAAACAGGTCCCTAGTGCAGGTTGGTCAGCAGAGCGACTTCTTCACCTGGGATTGCTGGGCAGCTCTGCCTCTCCTGTTCACCTGTGATCCAGGGTCTGGGCTCTGCCTGTCTTGTTTGCCCCATGATAACAATGGTAGGTCTCAGCTCCATGGCGGGTATCTGCTTGGTGTGGCCTCTTTGCCAGTAATCAGGGCAGCTTGGACCTGGCCAGTGGCTTAGGGTGCTGCCAACGCCACCTGCTCAGGTCCCCTCGGATCCTACAGGAAGCATAGAGCACTACCCCCGCCCCAGCATATGCAAATTTACCTGCCATCTTTGCTGGATTAATTTGCATATCACTTCTGATTGGCTGTCAATTAGCAATTTCCTCTTTTATCAGTGTAGATATTTTTGTTTTAAATGTTTAAGGCCCAGGAATGCTGACCTTGTTTACTTGGTGTTGGTCCTTTGGGTGATGGCAAACACCCATCTCAGACTGCATGGTATGTAAAAGCTGTTGCATGCTACACATACTCTAAGAGATATGTCAAATAATGCATGGGTTTCTACAGTGAGCTATTAATTATTTAGCGTGAACCTACTATGTGCAAAGCACAATAATGGGTTCAATTTTGGCACATAAAATAACACATGTAAGACAAAATGCACTCTAACACTGTTTAAGCAATCTCAACACTAACATTTATATGTGGGCACTTACAGATACTTACAGATTTAACAAAAGCCTCCATCTATTAAACAAAATATATCTCCTCTTGATAACAGTTACAGATCAGTAAAGTAAAATGGTGACCTGAAGTGGTTTGTGAGTCATAGCAATTATTCTTGGTGGATGTAAAGGTGGAAATATTGATTTATGTAGAAATATGAGAAAAAAGAATAAAATAATCTCCATAAACATGAATTCTCGTGGGCAAAACTCTATTCTTTGGTAGAAGAAAAATGAGGAAAACAAATGAGCCCATACTCATTTCTCCTTAAAAAGAGATCAATGCAGTTGAACTAAAAAGTAGTTCTCAGCTCTGACTGAAAGTTAAATCCTCTGGAGAATATTTTTAAATGTCAGGGTCCCCAGCAAATGCACTGAGTCAGAATATGTGGGGGTGAAATCTGGCATTAAGTTTTGTGAACTACTTAAGTGGACTTATGAGGACTTAAAGGAGCAGAAAATTTTGAATTAACTAAATGCACTGATTTCAAACTATTTCTAAATATTTGGTAACTTTTTACAAACCCAATTAAAGCAAATTAAGTATATAAAATTTTGGCTGCACTGGCTTAACCAAGGTTGGAAGGGTAGTGTAGCGGTTGGGAAGAGGGTGTCCAGATCTGTGCCTGTTCACATGCGCTATTCTCCTTTCTGCCCTTCAAGACCCCAAGTGGGTCTGGACTCCTTGGAGCCAAGTATAAAAACTCTTCATATGAACGTTTTAAATGTTTCATTTGACGGATTCAAACATCAAATATACTCGCCAGGTATACATGAATAGTTATTGTAGATATCTATAAAAAAAATCACAATGAGTGCACACCCAAAAAGATTATAAAATGCCTTATAAAAAGCTTTACAATGTAGGTTAGCCATCAACATTGGTTTAAATACTAAGGCAATGGAATTGTTATTACCATAATTAGCTAGTTAATGTTAATAATAGAAAAGAGCAAAGGGGAGGCCAAACCTTATAAGCATGGTTGTCTGGGCAGCTTCACCAGGAAGTTGCAACTTTATACTCCCCAGGGAACCAACGGTCCATTCCTTGGGAGAGGGACCCAATAAAGGGAAAAACATGGCTCACGAACAATGAAGTTGATGACATAGTATTTGCCTCTTCATCTAACCTTGGAACAAAGATCATTGGCCAGGAGTGTGGATCCCAGTGCAAGCCCATGAAAATCTGGGCTTGCATACTAGTAATTCCAGGACAAAAGAATTCTCTATTTCTTTTCCTCTTGCCTTGCCCCTGCTTCCTTGCATTCACCTGAGGGCCCCCTATAGCCGTGTGGCCACAGGGCATATGGATATGAGGATCCCACATAAAATGGACTGGGAACACAAGCTAAGACTGTGCTTCAGTGTGGAATAGAGGCACTGGGCAGTGACTTTGTTTCTAGCTCTGCTGAAGACAAAATGGGATTTTTTTCCATGGAGGGGCAGAGGGAGAAGGGACCTTGGAAACTCAGAGGTTTAATTCCACAGAAATAAAACTTTACACAATACCTTATCCTCCTGTGGGGGCTCAGGAAATTGTGGGGGGCCCACATCCACCAGCAACAGATGGGGTCATGGGGAGCACCCCACTAATAACAGACTGTGCCAGATGAACCCTTGATTCCATTTTCACACCTGCTTTCTACCAATCAGGTCCTATTTTAATTAACATTTTTCCAGCAGAGGAGCACTAAGACTGCTGTTGAAAAAAAATTTTTTTAATATATTAGCTTAAGCCGTTAATTACTGTTGCCACTTCATGATTCATTTATGATACTTGATGTATTTATTAATTCTTTGTACTTGTGCCCTGAAGCAATTCCGTGAAGGGTGTAATTTGAAAAATTGAACAAATATAAAAAACAAGCACTAACTGTCCAAGCAGTACCATTTAAATGCTATTTCATGAATTATAATCTTTCAATTCCATTAATTTAAAAGGATTAGTTTCCAAGATATTGTTGTCTTCTGATCCTATTTCCTATTAGTCGCTCTTGCAGTACCAATAACATCAGCAATTGCATAGCATCTTTCTTTCATGGGGTCCTTATTCATAGTAAAAGCAAGAGCGTGAAAAGAAGACAGGAATGTCAAGGTACAAAATGTTCAAACCTATAGAGAATTTTTATGAGTTTATTTGAGTCAAACTGTTGACAATTTCCAGGAAGCAAAATTTCAACAGATTGAGAAAATGCTCCAGAGAATGGCAGTTTTTCACCTTATTTTATACTTTACAATCAAAAGAGGAGATGTAAGTGGGTTACATGAAACCCATTGACGATAGCTTCATGGGCAGGAGAAGGTGAAGTGGGTGTGGGGAAACCTCAGGAAGTGCATAAAAAGTAAACTGATAGACATATGCATATATATGTGTATATATATACAAACTCAATTAAGATAAGATATACTTTTGTTAGGGAAGATTCTACATGACTACCAATCATAAACTGCTTTCCATTAAAAAGTTTTAATATGAGACCATATTATGCGGTTACTTTAGGTCTGAGTTTGTAAAGCTACTACCCAGGCCTCCCCTGAGCTGATCAGGTTTAGCATTTTGTCCACAATGAGTACACCAGTTCAATTAATTTAATCAACTATTTATGGAATGCCTACTATGTGCTGGACACTGAGACAGACACAAAGAAGTATGAGTCATGGTCAGTGGGCCAAGGTAGGCTAATAGGCTTTATGATATGTCTAGAGGCTCAGTGCATGAAATTCATGCACAGGGGGCAGAGAGTGTCCCTCAGCCGAGCTTGCACCAACTCCAATCTGGAACCCCTTGAGGAATGTCCGACTGCCCATTTAGGACTGATCCCAGTAGAATCAGGCCTAAACGGGCAGTCAGACATCCCTCTCATAATCCAGGACTACTGGCTCCCAACTGCTTGCCTGCCTGCCTTCCTGATTTCCCCTAACTGCTTCTGCCTCCCAGCCTAATTACCCCCTAACCATTCCCCTGCCAGCCTAACTGCTCTCCTGCCAGCCTTTTTGCCCACAACTGCCCTCCCATGCAGGCCTGGTCACTCCTAAATGCCCTCCCCTGCAGGCCTGGTTCCCCTCCAACTGCTCTTCCCTGCAGGCCTGAGTCCCCTCAAACTACCCTTCCCTGCAGGCCCAGTTGCCCCCAACTTCCCTCCTCTGTCACCTGGTCACCCTAACTTCCCTCCTCTGCAGGCTTGATCACCCCCAACTGCCCTTCCTTGAAGACCTGGTCCCTTTCAAATGCCCTCCCCTGCTGGCCATCTTATGGTGGCCATATTGTGTCCACATGGGGGCAGGATCTTTGAACACATGGTGGCAGCCATCTTATGTGTTGGAGTGGTGGTCAATCTGCATATTGCTCTTTTATTAGATAGGATAGAGGCCTGGTGCATGGGTGGGGGCCAGTTGGTTTGACCGGATCAGGGTGGGGGTTCCCTTGGGATGTGGGGCAGCCTGGGACAGGGGCCTGTGGTGGTTTGCAGGCCAGCCACGCCCCCCAGCAACCCAAGTGGAGACTCTGGTAACTGGGATTTATTTATCTTCTACATTTGAAACTTTGTCGCCTGGAGCAGAGTCAAGCCTCCTGCTCACTCCTGGGATTTATTTATCTTCTATAATTGAAACTTTGTAGCCTTAAGTGGAGGCCAAGGCAGGCTAGGGCTGTAGAAAGCTTGGCTTCCTTTATCGCCAGGGGCAACCCTAGCCTCCTGCTCTCTCCAGCTTCGTGGCTGCTGCCATTTTGGTTGGGGTTTATTTATCTTCTATAATTGAAACTTTGTAGCATTGAGTGGAGGCCTGGGCTGGCCAGGGTGTGCAGAAAGCTTGGCTTTCTCTATTGCTGGGGAAACCCAAGCCTCACTCCTGCTCTCTCATTGGCCACAGATATCTTGGTTGGGGTTAATTTGCATACTTGCTCCTGCTTGGCTGGTGGGTGTGACTGGTGGGCATGGCCTGTGGTTGTATCAGAGGCATGGTCAATTTGCATATGACTCTTTTACTAAATAGGATGACTTTAATTTATTGAGCACCTACAGTATACCAGAATAATGTATATCATCTTTAATCCTCAGGACAATGGTGCAGGATAGAAAATATAATCTCTACTTTATGGATAAAAAAAAAAAATACAGCCACAAAGCTAGTATTTTTGCAGAGCTAGAACTTGAACGCAAAGATAACATGCTGGAAAAGTTAGCCTTTACCTAATATAATACATAATCAGGAATAAAGACGGCAGCATAGGTAATCACCTATACTTGCTGCTTCTCACAACCACATCAAAACCACAACTAAATGGCAGAAAAGATGGCTGAGTGGAAGTTCCATAACTAGAGAGGTGAAGAAAGCGCATTGAGACTGATAGGAAGTGCAGAGGTGCAGAAATTGCTGGCACCTGGATGTGCTGCTCTTTTAACCGAGAGGGAGATATTAGCTTCTGCTTGTGCTGAACTCCAGTTCCAGGGGAGATTCTGGGACCCAGGCACATATGGGGAGAAACTGGATTGTCTGGCATTGGGACAGAAACATGAGGGTGGCTTTCTCTTAGAGGTGCTCACAGCGATCATTGATCCTGCACAGGGGTGCAGAACATGGAGAACTGGAGACTTCTATGGTTCAGGGCTGACTGGTAGCCATTGCTGCTTGCTCTTCCATGGTGATTCCCAGAGACCCCACCCCACCCAATTTACAATCCCACCCAAGCTGAATACATTGGCTTTTACATATGAATGGCCTGTCCTTTTACCTAAAACCTGTTAAACTGCTGTTGGGTTAAAGAACCCCAAATCTTCCAAAAGAAGGCTCACTACCTGGCAGCAGCAGTGGCCTTACTTCACAGCTGGGCCTTGCTGGACATTTCTAATCCCCATACAAAGAAAAGAAATCTACATATGTCTCTGTAGCTCCAGCTCGGTGGTCCCAGACAGCAGCTGACCTTGCATGTCCTTGGAGATTCAGGAGCCAGTGTACCCTTGGTCAGAGTGAGACCATACCAGATTACAGTTTTTCACATCCATAAAAGACATAATTGAGGGGCTGACTCAGTGAGCAACAAAGCCCTCCCAGTGATACCAACAGCAATCAAGGGTTAACTACAACAAGACTGTGCAAACAGCCCACAAAGGGGTGCACCAAGAGCATCCACCTCAGGTGACTGAGGAGGCTGAGCCACTGGGCCCTATAGGGCACCTACCACACAAGGCCACTCTATCAGCTCAAGGAGACTTAAAAGCTACCCAGTATATAGAAACAAACACAGGGAAGCTGCCAAAATTCAGAGACAAAGAAACAAGTCACAAATAAAAGAAATCGATGAAAGCAAAATACTGGATGTAGTGTTCAAAACCATAGTTATAAAATTACTCAAGAATATTCTAGAAACATCTGAGAAATTTAGTGAGACCCTCATGGGCATGAAAAAAGACCAATCAGAAATAAAGCATACACTGACTGAAATAAAGAATAATATACAGAGATTCAACAGCTGACTAGAGGATTCCAAGAGTCAAGTTAAAGATTTGAAATATGGAGAAAAAACACACACACCCAACCAGAAAAGAAAAAAGAATCCAGAGATATGAAGATAATATAAAGAGCCTCTGGGACAACTTCAAGTACACCAACATCTGAATTATGGGGGTGTCAGAAGAAGAGAGAGAGCAAGATACTGAAAACCTATTTGAAGAAATAATGGCAGAAAACTTCCCCTACCTGGTGAAAAAAATAGACTTACAAGTCCAGGAAGCACATAAAACCCCAAACAAGAGGAATCCAAAGAGGACCACACCAAAACACATCATAATTAAAATGATAAGGGCAAGAGACAAAGAGATAATCTTAAAAGCAGCAAGAGAAAAACAGTTAGTTACCTACAAAGGAGTACTCATATGACTGTCAGCTGATTTCTCAACAGAAACTATGCAGGCCAAAAGCGAGTGGCAAGAAATATACAAAGTGATGAATAGCAAGAACCTACAACCAAGATTACTCTACCTAGCAAAGCAGACATTGAGAATTGAAGGCCAGATAAAAAGCTTCACAGATAAAAAAAAAAAAGCTAAAGGAGTTCATCATGGCCAAACCAGTATTATATGAAATGTTGAAGGGTATTCTCTAAGAAGAGGAAGAAAAAGTAAAGATAAAATTTATGAACAACAAAGTGCCAACAAATATATATCTATCAACAAGTGAATCTAAAAATCAAATGAATAAAAAAATCTTATGAACAGAATAAACTGGTGAATATAATAGAATCAGGGGCATAGAAAGGGAGCAGACTGACAATTCTTGGGGAGGGGGGAAGGAGTGTGGAGGGTGCAGAAAGAGACTGGACAAAAACCTTACACCTATGGACTAGGACTGGGAGGGGAGGGTAAGGGCATGGGAATTGGGTGGAGAGGAGCTGTGGGGGGGGAAAGAGGAACAACTGTAATAATCAACAATAAAGATTTATTTTTCAAAAAAGAATACAAAATCAGGAGGCTCTAGGCAACATGGTGAAGTAGGCAATGCTTGCCTTGCCTTTCCTTCGCACCTGCACTTTATATGACCTCGTTTCCCTATTGGAGTTCTTACCATTTCCCACATCTCTTTCAGTGTTTTCTTTGTTGTTCTGTGAAACATAGAAACAGTACAACATAGAAATAATACCATGGTGATTAGTGATTTATTAGTAACTAGAGGCCCGTTTGTGCAAAAATAGGCCTTCCTTCCCCTGGCTTCGCTCCTGGCTTCCCAAGAACCTGCAAATCTTTTCTCCCAGCTGGAGCGCTGGTCCTGTAGCTCCCTCTGCCCCCCTCCTCCCGCTCATAGCAGGCATCTCCCCCTTCCCGCTGCTCTATACTTGCATATGCAAATTAACCCACCATCTTTTTGGGTTACTTTGCATACTCACTCCTGATTGGCTGGTGGGCATTGCGAATGTATAGTCAATTTAGATATTTCTCTTTTATTAGTGTAGATAGGAAAGGAGCAAAGAGGGTAGCCAGACATTATAGGCATTTTATTGGGCAGCTTCACCAGGAACTTTGCACTCCTCAGGAAACCACCAGCTCATTTCCTGCAAAACACTGGGAGAAGGAATAATAATAATAATAATAATAAAGAATGATAGATGCATGCCCAGTAAAGCTGAGGTGACATGGGGAAGGTACTTGCTTGTCCATCACACCTGGGAACAGAGATCATTGGCCAGAACAGAGATCACTGACCATTGCAAGTGCAGAAACTTTGGAAATACATAATCTCCTGAACAAATGACTTATCTCTCTCGACATGCTTTGTTCATGACTCTTGTGAATCTTTACTTCCTTGCAATTGCCCGTGTGGCCCACAGCCATACTGACCTCCAGACTTAATGGCCTAATGCTGTACTGGACCTGGCTCTACTATGGAGCTGAAATTCCTGACACAGACGCTACTGAAGCTCCAGCTACACTTCTTCTATGACTGGTCTAAGGAAAATGGGACTTTGAGAACCCAGGGGTCTAATTTCATAGAAATAAAGTTTTCTACTCTATCTCATCCTCTCATGGAAGCCTCTGATACCCCAAGAATTCCACCCCCACTATTAACTGGGGGAGACAAAACCTTCTCCCCTCCATTAAGAGAGCAGTCCATTTAGACATGCCTTCTCCATTAATTTTCTTCTACTCGAGACTAGAGCTGTCTAATAAAACTTTTAGCCATAAAAAAGTTTCATATCTGTACTGTCCAATATGTAAATCACTTGGCACATGTGGCTATTCAGCACTTGAAATGTGACTGAGCAATTAAATTCTTTATTTCAATTAATTTAAATTTGAATTTAAGTGTAATTAGCTGCTATACATGGCTAGTGTCTCTCTGATTGGACAATACAGTTCTAAAAGATTCTCAAATAGCGTGTCTTTAAAATATGACTTTTCCATATTTGACTCTTTTCAGAGCTTGTTCAGCTATAACTCAGAATCACTTACTGCTTCTAATATATTGATGCTAATTAATTTGTATGTGTACCTCCCAGAAAAAAAAATGGTTGCATTTGAATAAAGGCCCTCTAACCATGAAAATATGGTCAGACACAATGACATACCACTAAGTATTTTTTATCAAACATACTTTTAAATCCCATTAATTCCCTAACATGTGTATAGCCAGATGTTAATCCCACATATTTTTTTGTCACTTGCACTATTGATAATCGAACAATTTGTATAACATACTTTTGACACAGAACTCAGATGTTTGCAAGTATTTTTTCAAAGTGCTTTTCCGGATACACATTTCATTCTATTTTCTGCCTTCTTTTTATACTGGAATACAAAAAGTTAACACCAACTGGAGTACCCAGTTTCATGGAAAACATTGCTGCCAGGAGCCCAAGAACAACAGCCCAACCTTCCCAGCCCCTGTGGCATGTGTCTGGAAGGCACTAACGAGGCTACAGCAGACTCTCCAGCCCAGGGAGATTGCTTTTTTCTGCGGAGTAAAAAAACAGATGCTTTCAGAGTGTGGAATTAAAGGTTTTAAGAGTACAAAATTGAGGAGGAGCAAAGTATGTAGCTGAGACACAAAAGCATACAATAGGATTGACCTCATCAAATCAAGGGACTTTGGGAAAAGGAAAAGATGCACAGGGCTGGGAGGAAGGGATCAAAACAGAAGCTGAAAACCAAGGATCAATGAAGACAACTGGAAATCATGCTCCAGGTGGGAGGGGACTGGCTCAAAGGGGCCTGGAAAACCATGCACAGGCTGGAAGTTGATTCTGAGTGTTTGTTGGTCTGAGAGCAACTTTGTTTTCTGGGAAATTTTCTATGGGACACTCAGATAGTCTCCTGGCCTCACCTAATCTTAAAGCAGCTGACAGGAGGATTTGCCTTGCCCTGATACATATGTTCCGTCATGCACACAAATTTAGGGCTGATGTCAAAATGGGCCTCATGCCGTTGGCCTTTAACGTCAGGAAACGGACAGGGTTAGGTGTGAATAAGAAATATATCTGTACTGGTTTCTGACCCAAGTTCCTGCTAATATTTGGACTTTGACCCCATGTCCTGACACAGAGCTTCTGAATTTGGAATTTTCTGGATGATAGGGGCATCTTTTTTCTGAGGAGGCGACTCTTGGTGGGTCCCTGGATGGGGGCTGGCCATCAGAAAGACAAAGTCATGCTTAGAAGCTTGGCACTTTCAACCCAGTCTCTGTTCTCCAGGAAGGAGAGAGGGGTTCATGACTGGTCATGCCTGTGGGATGAAGCCTGCACTGGAACCCCTAAGGGATGGGTCCTGATAGCTCTGAGTTGCTGAATTATCCACATGATGGAAGGGTGGTGCACTCCCCACTCCTTGAGCACAGAAGCTCCAGCAACTGGGCACCTACTGTACTGTGTCTGTGTAGCTCTTTATTTGGCTCTTCACCTGTATCCTTTATTTATCTTTTGTTATAAACTGGTCAATGTGTTTCTCTGAGTTTTGTGAGTCCTTCTAGAAAAAGAGGGGGTTGTGGGAACCCCAATTCATAGCTTGTCCATCAGAAGGAAAGGGGAGATGTTGACAACTGAGACTTGTGGTGTCTGAAGTAGGACAGTCTGGTCAGTCTGAGCTCATCGTCTGTGGATCCCACACTCCTTCATGGTAGATTGTGTCAGAACTGAATTGAATTACAGGACACTCAGCTGGTGTCAGAAAACTGGTCGGGGGAGGAGGGGAACCACACACCCAGGGTCAGAAGTGTTGTGAGTGTGAGAACACAGAAAAGCCTGGGAGTCATTCCTATACAGGAGAGGAAAGGCAGGAGCCCCCAGAAAACAACTCAACACAATTCTAAAACAAATGCCTCCAAGCTTTCACTCAAAAACAATGTAGGGGAAGCCACTCTTATAGATATTGCTAATGTTTATTCTCAGGAATGCTTTTATTCTTTCATTTATAATTGGCACACCTTCACTCTGGGTTATTCACATAAAAACATCATGTCACTCAACATTTACTGAAATTAGAGGGTTTCCCTCTGAGCAAAAGCATTGAAGTTTTTATTTCTATCCATTAGATGTGTCTCTTTAGTACCTGGAGCCCTTCTCTGCAGGTACACAAGCATTACAGCGTTAAGTCAGCAGATGTAAAACACTGTAATTTCTCAATGAAAATAATAGTAATTTAGGAAAGTGAAATAAACTACAGTGTCATTTTAGAGAGTTTGCAACTGTTAATGTCTGTCTTTCTTCAGGTTTTAGGCGGACTGGACACGTGTTTTTGGTTCAAGACCAGAGATGGGAGGACTGGGTAATGTCTGTTCCGAAGATTTTCCTGGAAGGGGCCTAACCAAACTTTTGAAACAGGAAACTGTTGTGTTCACTGCTCTAACTTTCAGGTTTCTTTCTGAGCACATCTTACAAGGAGCTTACTCTCCCTGACAGAGCCTGTCTGGCTTGATAGTAAGGTGTAAGATATATCCACTCAAGTGAGAAAAAAGGAAATTGAGGTCAGTTTGTATTTCCTTCAGGCTATAAGCTTCCTAAGCAGAGACTATCATGTTTTTACTCCGTAGTGGGCTGTAACAACAGCATAATATTCTGCATCGAATTAGTCCTTTAATTAATTTTATTGGATCCTCGATGGTGACCACTGGCCTAATTCGAAGGAATCGAGTTTGGCTTCTATTCTTGAAGATAAGCCCTTGTAGTATGGAGCCGGAGATGCATTTTAAAAAGACATGAACCATCTGTCACCCGGCACTGCTGTCTGCTTTGCATTTCTCATTTCCTGCCGTGGTCAGGCCCCAGGAGGCAGCGCTGAATCGTCAGCAAGGCCGTGTCCACAACCCGAGAAGAGGGAGGGGCCACAGGTGCTGCGATTTGTGACTTCGGGATATCGGGTGACAGCTTTATGAGGGGATTATTGTTTTTTAAATTGTGAAATAATATGAATATACATATATGTGTATGTATGTGCATTTATATATTTATATACATTATTTTTTTAATTTTTTAAAAATTTGTTTTATTGATTGCAGAGAGAAAGGGAGAGGGAGAGAGATATATAAATATCAATGATGAGAGAGAATCATTGATCTGCTGCCTCCTACTTGCCCCACACAGGGGATTCAGCCCACAACCTGGGCATGTGTCCTGACTGGGAATCCAACCGCGACCTCCTGGTTCATAGTTCCACACTCAACCACTGAGCCACACGGGCGAGGCCATAGATATTTTTTAGTCAAAATACATTGAAAAGAAACTAATCCTGGCAGTTTCCTTGAGAAGGTCACAATTGTTTAAGTACCTTTACCAAATTTATAATCTATATGATGACAAATATCCAAAGTAAATTCCCACAAACATTTTTTAACAATTTTTCAAGCTCTCCCAGGGATGCTGGCGATAAGCTCTTCGGCCACCTGGGGGTGCACTCCTGTTGTGGGTAGGCCCCCCACAGCTCCAAGGCTAAAAAGAGCAGGAGATGTCCTTTTCACACCTCACAGTTCCTTTTCCTGTTTCATAAGCCAGTTCCTGCCCCAGTTTCTTCATATCATAACAATTCATTACAAAAGGTGACTTAGGGGGAAAAAACGGTTAAGCAGGAAGATTCAGGTGATCTCCATTCTGCATGCCTTGATACCCATAGCTTCATTTTTCTAGTGCTGAGTACAATTAACATTTGAGTCTGTTTAGCCATGAAGAAATAGAGATTACAGTTATTACTGAAAATAATTCACTTTGGTTTCTTCTCCCATCCTACTTGCCTAATTTTTCCAAGTTCATCTCAGGTTCCCCCTCTCCAAGACAACCCCATCCAACAGGGCTTTCTCACTGTCCAGTGTTTTATTACATATAAGCAAAGAATCACTTACGTGCTACTTGATATATTTTTGCTAAAAGGGGGAGGGGAGAATAACTGTAGAGGACAGGGGCTGAATTATATGCAGTATTTTTTTTAAAAGCCCAATCAGCATATAAAATAGTGTTAGGTACATAGACAGCCTTCCATAAATATTTTCTCAAATGAAACTAAAAGCAAATGTTAAGTCAAGCTTAAACCCATAAATCACTGACTATTAATCTTTACGGAAAATTCAAGTACTGTCATGACTATTGCTTTAAGTTACTGAGATGCTATTTTCCTGACTTTTGTACTTGCCATTCACCACATATTTCTCCAAAAGACTTTTAGCCAAACCAAAATGTCTGTACTTGGAAGGAAAGCATACATGTACTTTTAGCCCAGCTGAGCAGTGGATGTTTTTTAATGAAAATATCTCACTTTTTCTCATTTGGAAACAGTGAGATACTTCGCCAGCTCACAAATCCACTTGTGACCATAAAAAATAGAGTGGCTGCTGAGTGAACATTTTCAAAGAGAAAACTCTCATTTTTCTGTTATATTTCATGGCAGGTTCCTGGTCAGGCAGTAATCTTCTGATACCATCTTTTCTCTTCTGCACTGTGACCAAGAAGTGTATTCCTTAGTTTACCATAAGATGAAAACCCAACACCCTGAAGTACATGCTCCTCCTTAAGGGTAAGGAATATGTCTCTTTCACTTTTAGGTTTCAGGATCCTATTATTTCACATTTCATCTCAGTCCTCACTGCAATCTAACCAGTTGTCATATTCATATCCCCTTCAGAGGTGAGATATCTTTTGAATGTGTAAATTAATTCCTTAATTCAAAGATTTAAAAAAAAGTCTATATAAGATTTTCTAAAAATTCCCTCCCCTGCCCTAGCTGGTTTGGCTCAATAGATAGAACATTGGCCTGCAGACTGAAGGGTTCCAGGTTCAATTTTAGTCAAGTGCACATGCCCAGGTTATGGGCTCAATACCCAATAGGGAGTATGCAAGAGGCAGTTGATCAATGATTCTCTTTCATCATTGATGTTTCTCTCTCTCTTTCTCTCTCTCTCTCCCTTCCTTTCTGAAAGCAATAAAAATGTAAAAAAATAAAATTCCCTCCCCTCCCCCATCTACTCAGATCTACTCAGTTCTCATTCTCCCAGTCTCATACCACTCACTGGAAGTTACTGTGTGTTTTTCCAGAGTCTAGTTATAATAATAAAAGCATAATATGCTAATTAGACCAGACGTCCTTTTGGGACAGAGCCAGGGTTTCACGGCTTTTGTGCATCAGGCCTCTAATTTATGCATTAAAAAAATGACAAATATATAGTCTTATTTCCTTGTTTATTTAAAAAAGAAAAAATAAGTTCAGTATGCTACCATGAAGTTTGTGCCTTTATTGTAGGAATTTGAATTCAGTTCTATCAGTCTTCAAATTAAAGAGTGCTCCACACTTCAAAACTGCTTTCTTAACTAGGAAGAGGCCTAAAAGGCATCTTGATCTTGATTCATATTTTTACCCAGCCAGGCTCCCTGTGCCAGCCATGCTAAGTCCTGGTGTCTCGATGATTGATGATGAGCTGAAGAGTATTGACAGGATCAAACGAAATTGGTTAAACTTTCAGCTTGTTGGTTTCAAGGTTTGCATTAGCTATGATAAAGGAAGAAGAAGGAAAAGAAAATACCCATGATCCAGAATATTTTCTAACCATGATATTGTTTAGTCAACTGGCATCTCAATTTTAAATCTGTTTCTTTATATCAGTGTTAGCACATTTTACTGGTGTTGGGATATTTGGGGTGATTACTACAGTGGCCCAGGTTGCTCCTGGTAGCTGGGTTAGGGAGTGGGAAAGAAAGGGGTTCATCTCTTACCAGGTTCCTGTGACCAAGAAGCCTAAACAGGAACAATTTAAAATGCAAATAGAATCATACCATTATCTTTCTTAAAATAAGTCAGTGGCTTCCATCACCTGTGGATGAAAAGACCAAACTACTAGTGGCAGCACCCAAGGCCCCCCAAATGCAGCCATTGACTTCTTCCAGGCCTCCTGTCCCAGGCTCTCCACACTCCATAGGCCAAGCATAAAGGGAAAGCTGCTGTCTTGGACTGCAGTCCTCTTTCATTCCCTTTCCCTTGTTAATTCTCTTTTATCCTAGAAGAACCATATCAGGACGCATCTTCTCCAGAAAACCTTTTCAGACATCTGTAGTCTGAGTGTATTGCCCATCCCATGTGCACCTGATGAAACTGTTTATCTAATTACTAGAGGCCTGATGCACACAATTCATGCTCTCAGGGTTGGTGGGAGGGTCCCTCAGCCTGGCCTGAGCCCTCTCACAGTCCAGGAGCCCTCAGGGGATGTCCAAATGATGGCTTAGGCCTGCTCCCAGTCAGACATCCTTAGTGCTGCCACAGAAGCTGGAGAGACTCCTGCCACAGAGCTGTGCTTGCTAGCCATGAGCCCAGCTCAGGGCTTTTGAGGAGTAGCTCTTACCCTGTAGGAGTGCCCTGACCACCAGGGGACAGCTCCTGTATTGAAAGTCTGCCCCCTGATAGTCAGTGCACATCATAGCGACCAGTCATTATACCGTTTGGTCAATTTGCATATTAGCCTTTTATTATATAGGATCCCCCCTTTACGGCCCTTCTTCCTCACCAGACCATAAGTTCCACAAACCCAGAAATACATCTTTCATCCTTTTTTCTTAAGGCTTGCCACAGGGAACCTCAATTTAGAGGACCACAAAATCAACTCATTGGTTACTACAGCTACCTGAACTCAAAGACTCTTGCTTGGAACTGTGTGCAAATATTAGAAATAGATGCCTTTGGCCTGGCCTATGGGGTCAGGCTGAAATCAGAGCTCCAACATCCCCCAAGGGCTCCCAGATTGCGAGAGTACACAGGCCAGGTGGAAGGACCCCACTGGTACATAATTGGGGCCAGGGAGGGATGTGGAAGATTGGCCAGCCCAGAAGGACTGTGGAGGGTTCCAGAGCATGTCCGGCCTATCTCACTCAGTCTGGATTGGCCAGACCCCAGAAACAAGCTAATCTACCCATCAGAGCAACTTCCTCCTGGTGATTACTGGACATCATAGCAAGCAGTTGAGCAACCTTAGCATATCGTTAGCATATTATGTTTTGATTGGTTGAACAGATGACCAATCCCTTAGCATATTAGGCTTTTATTATATAGGATGCCACTCATCACACTAGATCATCATATTCTGTCTCCCACACCAGCCTATCATTTAATAGATGGTTTTCATAAAATTTTATAGTGAAACAGATAACAGCATGAGCCCTGGAATAAGCTTTCTTGGATTAGTAATTCATCTGCCATTCATGGATTTGAGAGCTTGGGAAGAGCTATCGATCCTGTCTATCTTTCATTTATTCATTTGTAATACTAAATGAATAATAGTACTCACATGTTCTGATAATTAAATGTTATGGTACAATTAAGTACTTAGCACAGTATAGAAAAAGAGTGATTAACTTGTTCATTTATTTTCTTACTTTTTATTTTTTTCTTTGTTTTGTTTGTTTTAATCTTCACCTGAGGATATTTTTTCCATTAATTTTTAGAAAGAGTGGAATCGAGACAGAAAGACAGAGAGAAACATTAATGTGAAAAAAAGAGACACATTGATTGATTGCCTCCTGCAAGTGCCCTGACCAGGGCCCGGGCCAGGGAGGAACCTGCAACCAAGGTACATGCCCTTGACCAGAATCGAACCTGGAACCCTTTGGTCCACAGGCTGATGCTCTATCCACTGAGCCAAACCAGCTAGGGCTTACTGTTTCTTTTTCCCCTCTGGAATGTAAATTACTATATCCCTAGCACCTAGAAAAGCTACCAAGAAGCCCAGTGCATGTATGTAGACTATTTGGTAAATGGATGGATCAGTAATGACATGTGAGTTGGTCATAGTGTGTTCAAGCCACTGTAGGTTGTCCAGTTTCCCACAGAAGTGGAAGTGCCCAGCATGATCCCTAGACATATTAGATATCAGTACCTTGTCATTCCCATCTCTTACACGAGAATGAGGCTGTTTGGCAATATCCGCTTTGGAGTTGAGTGACAGTGACAAATGTAAGTACAAATATCAGTAAATACGATCTCTCAGAGAAGCACATACACAGCCTTGTTACAAACAATGACAGTCGTCACAACTATTTCAAAACAACGCACACAGAGCAACTTCCTCATTATCACTCGTATCTCTACAGATATTGGAATCTAAGTCTTCTGTAGAGTTTATATCCTCAACCAGAAATTCCTATTTTGTAGTCACTGACATCATCATTTAACAGACTAGAACTTGACATTTTCAATATGAGAAATTTATTGTGACTCATTTTTTTATGTAGAAAATGTTTTCAAGGAAGGAGAACATTATGTGCTAAAAACTTGTGTGTGTGTGTGTGTGTGTGTGTGTGTGTGTGTGTGTGTGTGTGTAAGGGCTATTTTTTAAAAAATGGGGTTTGGAGGACATTGTTAACTTCATCAAAGTTTGACTTTATTTTTGCTCAAGCTAACTGGCAATACCATGTTTAGGGAATAAGGAGGCCAGGTTTTATTACTTCTCAACGTGTCCCTCTCTGGCTGTGACTTTGTTTAATCACAACACTTCATGTGCAGGTCATCGAGCAGCTAGTCTCCAAGCTCTTCCCAGCCTCTCTTTCTGGATATTTTCAGCTGAAGGTGCCCTAATAATTCTACAGTGAACGAATCAATAAGGGATAACTCCCTGATTTGACTTTATGTAAACATGGTAAGGAAGCATAAGAAGTGGTTTTTACCCTCAGAAAACTTACCAGTTCAATAATATTTAGGAACACTATAAGTAAGTGGTATAAACTTTAAAAGCAAAGCATTTCTCTTCCCCATTACTTTAATTTTTGTTTAAATACACTATTTGTTCTAAAAGATTATTTTAAAAATCATACTAAAGAAGACATGAAACTTTTTATGGTTCTTACAGAGAAGGGGCACAGGAAGTGGTAGGTGGTGGCAGATGGTGGTGGGATGCCTTGAAAGGGCTGATAAGCATTGGTCTGGTAAGACTGGACATGAGCCTCAGCTGTGTGATGTTGACCAATCTTCTCAGTATCGCTCAGCCAGTTTCCCAGCATCCTCATCTGTGCTAACAGCATAAAACCCTATTGCCTGCTGCACCACTTTTGGGGACAATTACATTTTAATAAGTTCATGGAAATGCTTTGAAATGGTAAAATCTGCAATCACTGTTTAGTTATCCTAACAGCTACAAAATAAGGCAAGGATAAATAATGTATAGGTGAGATGAACTTTGGTCATAATTTAGATCTTCAAAACATTGTTTATTTTCTACCAGCAAACTTAATGTCTGTATCAAGTCTAGCAACACAATCTCAGTCACACTTTGCTTCCTTCCTACAGAATTGAATGTAAGTTTGAAATCGATCACAAAATAGCAACGTGTGGATATGGTAGGAGTAAGGGGCACCTGGTTTCTATACTCTGCACACAGGTATAAGAGGGGCAACCACTGGTCCTCAGTTGTTGATGCACACAGGTTGCCAGTGGTATATTCCTTCTTTTTGTCCAACCAGCACCTTTAGGCCCAGGTCTGGAGCTATGTAAGGACCCTCTTCCTAGATTCCCTCTGAAGACCTCTGGGATCTTCCTATCCCTGGGCTCTGTCAGCTTTTCTCATCTGTCACCTGGTTCTAAGATCGCCTCTTGGCTCCTAGTTACTACTAGGTAGGAAACATCTGTCTTCTGCTTTCTGGTCTCTACTGGTTCTGGGGGATCCCTCCCAGTCTTCAGGGGAGCCTTCTTCCTTTATAACCAACCCCTTACAGTATTTTCGTTCCCAAAGATTTCGTTTTCCTTCCAAGCCCTCATCATTTCCTGAGCCGTGGATTTAGCTTGTTTGCACTGTTGGCCCAGCTCTCTCCAGAGTCGCCTCCTCCCCTGAGATAATGAGGCAGGATTGCCTGGCTGTCCAGAGGGACAGAAACCCTGGTAGGAAACACTGACACAGAGGTGGAAACATTAGTTAATATTTTATAAAATGTAAACTAGTGTATAAAAGTTAATATCACACAACTGCTACAACAATAGAAGTGGATATATGTAAATAGATCTGGATTAGTTGAGTTTGAGATAGTTTACCCACAAACCCTCCCCCCACCCCCAAAAAAAAGAGAGAGAAATTTCAGAAAATGATAAAATAACACATGGTTGCTTTTGAACTCATTAAATTCATGGCAGGCAGCATAGCTGTGTCACGTGTTTCTCTTGCCTCTCTCCAGGGTCTGAGCCTTTCTCTGAGGCCAGACAGGAAAACAGCACCTGCCTGTGCCCCCTGGGTCAGCATCCTTGGTGCCAGCATTTGGTGTGTCTTTCTGGGGTGGCTGATGAGCAAACCATCACCCACCTCCACTCCCCCCTGCCCACTCCAGTCTCCAGGCTCCTGCTAGCCTGTCGAGCTGCATTTTCAATTACAGTCTTTGAAAAATGTCCAGTGGACCTATTAAATCAATGGATGTGATGAACTGGACCCAAGGCAATGTCAATTCTGTGCATCCCTTAGGATCACTGGCGATACCATGGAGTGTGGAAAATCCAAGTGTGAAAATCATCGCTTTGAAGGAAGGAAGGACAACTGAACCATTTCTTCTATTAAAATGCATGAAATTTAAATAAATGTCCCCGTTCTTCTCAGGGCCTGTCAGCCTTCGTTTTTTAATGCACTGAAACATTTAAATATTTATTAACTTCAATTTACAGAATTTATTATAGCTTCATTTGGTCAGGGAACATACACTTTTTAAAATATATGGCACTTTAAAACAGCTGGACCAGTTTACCTGACCACATTGTCCCAGCGGGCAGAGGAGGCTCTTGGGAAGTTTGTTCCTCACCACAGTCCAGGCCAGCTGACCTTGCTTTTCCATGAAGTCAAGGAGCTGGTTTGTGCCTGGAAATAAGTGAACCCCAGCCCAGACTCTTGTCACTTGGAGGGTCACCTTCGAAGAAGGGAGCTGGAGGAGATGTCAAGGCTTGGTGAGAGTTGGGCAGGGGAACTTTGGTGGCCATCTCCATAAGTCACTCTCCTTCATTTTTGACATGTAGACACTTGAAATTGATAGTGTCTCTATCTTATCTCAAATGCTACAAAACACCCAACAGACTCCTACACAGAGGTTCTGGAACCGCCTCTCTGTGTTTACTAATGGCCGTTTCCCATGATAACTGCAAGTGATTAAGAAGATGCTCTTTCTTTCCTTCCTCTTCAGCATCACACTTTGTTACTCAACTAACACAATTTTGGGAGTTATATTAGGAAAAGAAATCCAACAAAGGAATATAATTTGAAACCCCATCATACTGAGAAAACCACCTTTCCTAGGGAATATAGACCTCTTCCAATTTATGCAGCCATCCGTTTTCAAAGGTCTCCAGTAAATCACATTTTATGCACATTGAAATGCTTTAGACTTGCTTCTGTTGCTTTTGCAGCAGCACCAGCAGTATCACTATTCCCTTTTAAAATGACTTAAAAAAAAAAAAAGGTAAGATCTTTAAAACTATTGAATCATCCGTGACCAGCCACAAACTTTGTACAAGGGATGCTGTATTTTTCCTTTCATGCCTTCAAATAGACTCCTGGCCTCTGCCTTATCACCACTCTGCAGTCACAGTTAGAATGCAGGGAAGGTGAGTGACACAGACCACACGTGTAAGCATGGCAGACACAGGGAGTCAGAGTGAAGGGGTCGGGGAAGCCGCTGGGGTCCTGGCCTGAATTTTCCACCATGTACCTCTGCACTGGGCTACCCATGCACACTGGATGTGAAATGTCCATGTCTCTCTAAAGTTAAATTATGAACTGTATGGAACATTTTGCAAGAAACAATTTTGTGTTCTTTCTGTATCCCGTAACCTATAGAACATCTGTATATTTATAGTTTTTTAGAAAACAAAAATAATTGCTGAGTATACCACTTTATAAATTGATTTTTTTTGTTGTTGGCAAGTTCTTCTTTATGCCAATAAATAAATACAGGTATTATAAGCTTTGGTGATCACAAAAATATGTCATTGTATGAATCTGTACCAATTTATTTAAAGTCTCCTATCAGGGGATATTTTGGGTGTTTGGGCTTTGGGCTTCAGCCACCCCACTGGGCCCCACAGCCCTGTTCCCCAGTCTACCTCTGGTTGCAGCCACACCTGCCATGGTGACATGTCATGGGAGCCCAGATTCACCTTGTGTTGACAGCTCCAGCTCAATCAGCACGGAGTTTTTCTGATGCTACAGGAGCCTGGGAATAAATGAGAGAGAGCTGGCACTCCTGCTCCAGGAAACCCTCAATCTATGGGGGACAGAACTGGGGGGTAAATGCGGCAGCCTCCTGTCCTTGGTTGGAGTGGAGTTGAGCCCCAGTACCCCAAAGCATCTGCCTCGTTATATGTGATTTTTTCTTCTTCCTCCCCTATATTCTCCCTCTGGCTTTTCAGGACCATCTTGGGCTTAAACCCACCTGTATCCAGGCAAGTCCTGTTCTCAGACTCTGTGCTAAGGTGAGGACTATGGCAGTGGTGCACAGGATGTCCTTGAATGTATATCTCTGCCATCGATCTACTTACTTCCTCAGGATCAATTCCTAGAATTGTACATTGCTGAGTCAAAAGGCAGAGATTTCTAAAAACATGCTCAGACTCAGCTCTGTTTAGCAGAGTTCCTTACTGTAAGAGCATTGATTGCATTTTATTTGCCTATGCTCTTCAGTCCCAGAGCGGTCATGAAGGAAGCTGATACCAGCTTCCCGCAGCCTGTGAGTCGCCCTCTCCAGAGGCTCCCGAAGTCTCTTCCTTTTGCTCTCCTACACTCATGATGAATGGAATAATTAGAATGCACATCCACTGTCGTCCAAATAGACATCTCACTTTATTGCTTGGTAGTTATTAAAAAATGAGTAGTCATTTTGCCGCTGAAAAGGCTACTTACGGGAAAAGTGAAGTAAGGAAAACATTTATTCATAATTTAAGCCACAAGGAAATAAAACCAGCCACCAGATAAAACGTCTGCTTCTCAAACAGCCCAATCTTTCTATCATAGCAGCAGTGGAACGCTTAATTATCAGCTGTAAAGTCTATGGGTTTTATTTTCACCACCATCAGTGGTAGGAAAGTAGAAGTAAACTGCCTGGAACTGCACCAGAGGAGCAACACAGGCAGCTCTCAGTGGGACAGCAGCAAGCTCTCACCAGACAGGGGACATGGACAGACAGTGTCAGCGCCAAATTTGGATAAGCCATAGCCTTTCCATGAGAGGGACTGGTGAACATATGCTTGCATGTATAATTTATATCAACACATATGTGATCATCTTTAAAAATAAATCAACTATGTCTAAATCATTTAAAGAGGCAATGTATCTTTCAGACATCTTTCAGAAAGTCTATTTTTTAAATTTTTGGACAGAGGAATATTTTATTTGACTTTGGAAGACAGGTAGTGCATAGCATACCCAATTTTAACGTATACTCCCCTCATCTTTTTTATCACACCTGCATTTTTGTTGTTAATCTTCACCCGAGGATATTTTTATCATTGATTTTTAGAGAGAGTGGAAGGGAAGGAAGGAGAAGACAGAGAGAGAGAAACCTTGATGTGAGAGGAACATATCGATTGTTTGCCTCCTGCACATGACCAAGCCTGCAACTGAGATAAGTGCCTTTCACTGTAATCAAACCTGGGACCTTTCAGTCTGAAGGGTCTATCCACTGAGCAAGACCAGCTAGGGCCCATGCATTTTGAAATCCCAGTTCTTCAGGAAGTCTATTTTTGATGTTATATAATATCTTCCTCTTGGCAAACATGTACAGGTTCTGCCCTGTTGGATGGTTTCCCTAAAAAAACAAACAAAAACAAAACAAAAACAAAATATTTCCTTGGCTGTGTTTGCCATCAACATCAATAATGCAGCAAGGCATTCTGACTGCTATTTATTCTGTCATAATTACTATCACCAAACTTACATGATTGCCGCATTAGTAAATCTGTTCATTATGGATAGCATCGATGCTGTAATACATCAGCGACGACTGGCAGCATTATGGAGACGTGGTCCATACACACATGGATAGTGGTACCTTTGAGGATTATAATTTAAGTATTTCCCAGACAGTGTCTTCGCCACCAGGCCTCTCTTTTCAATCGCTCCCATAAAGGCTTCGTTTAAACATTCTCCCTGCTCAGTGTCTCTGTGGCCTTCTCCAATGTCCTTCATGCAGTCTAGACTGTGTTTTGTATTCCAAAAGATATTCACTTGATAGTATATGGACCTAGTAATGTCCTGGTTTCTTACATTTGCTAAAAGCAGGGGCACTGGATTGTAACAGCCACTAGAGCCAATTCTATTTCTATTGTAACAATAATAGATCTTCCTTTAGGCAAGAGCCCTACAGAATAAATTTTTGTGGCATTGGATCCTTCTTGGCTTTAAAAAAAAATCTTTTTTATATTTTGAGGGAGACAGGCAAAGGGTACAATTAGGCCTTTATTCAAAACACTGACATCTCATAGAAGGAATCTGCTTGTACTGTGTAATTTTGATTTCAGAATTTATGGCCCAAGGTCACCTGCATAAAGAGAATTTCCCTGCAGAACAATGTGTTTCTGTCTTCCTCAAAGCATACTCTCCCTCTGAGGAACAATGCTCTCATTTTTAATGGTGTGTGTTGAATAAAGCTGACATATTTCCTGTTTTCAGCTGTCTGCCTGATTCTTGGAAGCACTTTTGTTTTTTTTAACATAAACCTTTCTTTATTGATTCAGAACTAGAAAAATATTTAATGTAGTAGTAACATTTAGTAACTAAGGGAAGTGTATTTTGAGCAATTCTCTGGCTCATGGAAAGAATGTATGAGTCTGTCTCTGTGTACAAAAACTTACTTGATTCATCTTAAGTTGGGTTTATAAAAACAGACATATATAAATTAGTATCCTAATTATTGAGCTTGATATTTTATGAATTTATTTTCTGCTCATATTCAGAGGCCCTGTACTTTGAATTTTTCTAGGGTAATCAACATTTTAAATATTCTCTTCTGCTATTAGATCATTTATCTTGATATGAGGGCATAGAAAAGATGTCACCTCGGGTAAGAGACTGAAGACAAGATCATTGTAAAACATGATGAAAATACACAGAATGTATTATCCCAACCTTCACTTCAAAATATGTATTCGTTACACAAGGAAGAGTTTTGCAGCAAATGAATTTTTGGTTTGGCTCTTAAATTTACTTAAAATTAAATTTGTGTTCTGCTTAACCTTCTAACTATTCTGCAGCTAAATGTAGACACCAAGTGGATGTAAATAAAGAAGCAAATCAGTAATGAACTGTCCTGTGGAGACCCAACTGAAAAGAAACAAAAAGTGGTAGATAATCAGTACTGTAATTTTTAATTTATTTTATTATGTTTTTAATCCTCACTCGAGGATATTTTTCCCATTGATTTCTAGAGAGAATGGAAGGGAGAGAGAGAGAGAGAGAGAGAGAGAGAGAGAGAGAGAGAGAGAGATGGGTTGGTTGGTTGCCTCATACACACTGGGGCTAGGAAACCAGCAACCCAGGTATTTGCCTTTGGCTGGGAACCAAACCTGTGACCCTTGGGTCTGCAGGCTGACCCTCTAATCACATGGTCATTCATTATCACCTTCAAGTATTGTACACTCTATGTAAATTGTAGGAGCTATACTTTAATATATATGATTTTTTTACAGAGAGGAAGGGAGAGGGAAAGTCAGAAACATCAATGAGAGAGAAACATCGATTAGCTGCCTCCTGCACACCCCACACTGGGGATGTGCCCACAACCAAGGTACAACCCTTGACCGGAATCAAACCTGGGACCTTTTGGTCCACAGGCTGATGCTCTATCCACTGAGCCAAACCAGTTTCGGCTAGGTACTGTACTTTTATATGCCTCTAATCACTGAGCCAACCTGGCCAGAGCTGTAATTTTTATTTGAAAAGGATGAAGAAAAGCCATCCCCATTGTGGATCTTATTTGTAGCACGAATTAATCTTCTTGAGAAATAAAATCAATCTGCTCCAAACAGAATATATACCATGCAAGGTGATTGAACATTTCTGAATAGAATAGCCTTCAGATTGTTGCACTAATTGTTACAAATGTCAAGTAGAAAGATTCTGATGTCATTTTACTATAACTACTCTAACTATGAAAAGACTTTTCATGAGGCCCAGAAATGTGGATGAACATAAGAACCCACCCAGTAGTTCAGATGGCTGCCTGGGTCTCGTACAGAGTTGCACCACGCTATGGCCATGAGCTGGCTTTCATTTCATGTTTAATCTGATTGAAGATCTCATGGCTTAAAAGAGGGATGAATTTTATTGATTCCAATACTTCCAGAATACTTGTACAGTCATGCACCATTAACAACAGAGATATGTTCTGAAAAATTCACCATTAGGTGATTTTGTGGGAACATCACAGAATATATTTACACAAACCTAGATGGTACAACCTACAACACACCTAGGCTATGTGGTATAGTCCATGCTCCTGGGCTACAAACCTGTACAGCAAGTCACTGCACAAAACAACACAAGATTAAAAGAAGCACCAGAGAAAATTATTCAATCAAGAGACCCAGCAAACAGGAGATACATAAGGCTGCTGCCCAGGTGACATGGCACACTGTTTACAGCAAGCTTTCTTGTTTTAATAAGTAGCTCCATTATAATATCTTCTATGCAGTTCATCATTGACCTCAAACACCACTATGAGGCACATGACTGTGAATCTCAGAGAGAAGAGGAAGAGCATGGTCACACACAAAGCCTTTATTTGTCTACTGTGGGGAGCGCTTGCTCTGTATGGGGCTTGTCTTCAAGTCTGAATGAACAGGAGGAGATTTGATCATAAATGTCAACACACAGCAGGCACAGCCCACCCAGAAGGTAGCAGATCAGCTGGTTTTTCCTTTACTGGTTTGACTCAGTCCTCTGGCGGCCCAGATATAACATAAGTGCGATTAAACTTTAGAATGAGCTGCCAAGAGGACTGTGAAATCTTTATCCCTAAAATTAGGAGCAACAAACATTTGACTCAGATGGTTTCTGAAGGCAAAGGTTTGGACCAGATTAGTGATTCCTAATTGCTGGCCCATGTCCCAGGCCAGACCACCATGGGAACACACCATTTCTCAGCAAAATGAGAGAAGTATGAGCGATACATCATGTTTTTCCATAGGTTAAATATATTCCATTTTCATTATAGGTTATATCTGTAATACAGTTCCCTTTGTTTGTAGCACTATATTGTTGCTTATAGCTGGAAATTAATTTTCCTGTGCCTTAGCTTAGAAAAATAAGTAAAATAGGGATGAAAAGAGACTTTGCCCAGGGCTATGGGTAACGGTACAGTATGCAGATGATGTTTTGATGATGTTTTATTGAGTTGTGCACTTGAAACCAGTATGGTTTGGTGAACCAATGTCACCCCAATAAATTGAGTTAAAAAGAAGAAAAAGAAGAAGAAAACAGTTCTATATCGATTCCAATTTCTTTTTTAAAGTTTTGATGGACTTTGAAATGCAAAATCCTGTGAACCACTGGTCTAGATAATCCTCATTCAACAAATATTCATTCATCTGCCTGTTAATATGTCTCACAAATGAAAAATAATGATTTTGTTCTTCTTAAGAATAAAAATAATAAAATTAACTAACATTCATTGCACAGGACACCATGCTGTTTTATGCACATTATGTTATTTAAGTCTTGCAACACTCCTCAGACAAAGACACCCAGCCAAAAGCAGAGGCCATAGGATGCAGGTATCCTGGCTCAGGATTCCACACTGACCTGTGTTTTTACCCTCTTAAGGAAACAGACTATTAATGGTATTTCCAGGGAGGTGGCATGATACCAGAGAAATACTTTAAGCTTTTAAATATGTTGTTTTTGCATGAAACCAAAGCTTGAGAAGTGGGGTGGGTAGGCATGACAAAAAATAAAAATAAAAAATAAGGCAGATGTCAGAAGCCTGAGTAAAATGTTCTGGTGTATGGAATACCTCCAGTCAGTCAACCGTCAGGTAATCAGAGACTACTTGTACAGATGGCCTGATCATCCTAGCTCAATAACTTAATCACACCCCGTCTGCATCACGGGTATCTGTTTTGGGCTCTGTGATTCTGGGAGCACTTCTACATATGCTGCAGCACTAAATGAGGTGTGGACAGGAATTGACATCTAGCTAATGGTGATGGCTAATTAAAGAATGGGGGGAAAAAGGATACTTTGGTTTTGATTGAGCTATTTTAACCTTAATTCTTACTTTAAAATCAAAAGTAGGAATGTGAGTATATGCCAAGGTGACTTGGAACTATAATATAATTCTGTAGTCACTACACCCCAGGTAAATTAGATCATCATTTTGATGATATTTTGAACAGGTAGATTGAGGCACTGTTTGGAGAGTTAAGTAATTTCGTGTTCTTTTTCTGCCAAAACAGGGGAGTGTGCAAAAAGTCATTTTGACTTGGGCACACTAAGGGGAGTAAATTACCTTTAAGTTACCAGAGCTGGATCTTACTTTTGGGTGGGGTGTGGGATGGAGGGCCCCTAGAAGGTAATCAATTAGTTGCTGCTATGGTTGAATCCTCCCCCCACCCCCCCCGTCCCCAATTCATATGATTAAGCCCTCGTCCCTTGTATGTTAGTATTTGGAGATGGAGTCTTTAGGAAGTAATTAGATTTGGTGAGATCAGAAGAGGGGCACCCTTGTGATGGCATTAGTGTCTTTATAAGAAGAGGAAGAGACGCCAGAGCTCTCTCTCCACCATGTGAAAAAAGGTGGCTTTCTGTAAGCCAGGAAGAAAGCCCTCACTAGAATACAAAGCTGCTGGCACCCTGATCACAAAGCTCCAAAACCTATCTAATAAAAGAGTAATATGCAAATTGACCCACAAGCCACACCAACCAGCTAATCTGTGTATTTCTTGGGCTTTTAAGTCAGTTTCTTTCACCAGGTGGGGGAAGTTTTCAGTCACTATTTCTTCAAGTAGGTTTTCATTATCTTGCTCTCTCTCTTTTTCTGGCACCCCAATAATTCGGATGTTGGCATGCTTGAGGTTGTCCCAGAGGCCCCTTAAACCATCTTCAATTATCTGAATTCTTTTTGTTTCTTGCTTTTCCAGCCGAGTGGATTTTGCTTCTTTGTATTTCAAATCTTTGACTTGATTCTTGTGGCCCTCTGGACTGCTTTTAGAACTTTGTGTAATATTTTTTATTTCAGTCAGTGTATGCTTGATTTCTAGTTGGTCCTTTTTCATATCCGTGAGGGTCTCGTTCATATCCTCAGAGGTCTTGTTCATTTCCATGAGGGTCTCATTCATTTCCTTGAGGGTCTCATTCATTTCCTGGTTGGTCTTGTTTATTTCCTCATAGTTCTCATTAAGTTCATCAGCCTTTTCTAGGAGCCTCTTGAAAAGCCTTATAACCATGGTTTTGAACTCTATGTCTAGTTGTCTTTTTTCCTCCATTTCTTTCACACCTGATTTCTTTCCATATCTCTGCATGGTGGCTGCTTTATGTGGTAGATGTCCTCTAAGGGTCAGTGGCACAGCCTCCCCAGTTACTTGAGGTGGGTACTCTTACTGCAGTCCTTTATGGGTTGTACAGTATTTTTGAATTTAAACCCAGCTTGTTGTTGTTAGCCCTAGGAGGGTTTGACCTCCAGGCCAATTGGCTGTGAAGGGAGACTGTGTTCAGGTTGGATGGGCCGAGTCTCTGAGCTGAGCAGGCAGCCTCAGTGTCAGCTACGTCCTATGTGGCTCTCGCGCGCGCAGGCCTCTGTTGGATGGGGATGGCTGCAGGCACCTCCAAGAGAAAGCCGCTAGTCTCTTCCCCTTGCCAGACAACTCTGCCTCTCCCCAAATGAGTCCGCACACCCAAAGTCTCACCCAGGGTTGTAAAACATGTGGTTTTTGGGACCAGGAGACAAGTTTCCAGGGAGCAAGTCGTGCATCTGTGCTGTGGCACAGTTTAAGTGCGCGCAAACTTCTTTTTCAAGCACCCGGCTTCTCCGCAGACTAGGAGACCTCTGCTGCGCCCGGCTTCCAGGGTGCGTCCCCCGGACCTCAGACCTCGCCTAGCACTGGGGAATCTGTGCAGTGGGACGTCTCTGCCCTCCCCATTGGCGAAATCCAGCTGGGGTTGCTGCTCCAGCCACTGCCCACGCGTGCGACCAGGACGGCTCCTAACCTGTTTCCCCACGATCTTCAAGGCTGCACTCCCACCGCTCTTCTGAGTCTCAGTGTCCCACCTTTACTTTTATTTGTGGAGTTTTCACTCAGCCAGCTGTCCAGTGATTCTGGGTGATGTTTGTTTTGTTGTTATGTTGTAATTCTTAAATTGTTGCATGGGGCAGAACAATAGGTGTTTATCTATGCCGCCATCTTGGTTCTCTCCCGGTTAGTGTATGCTTAATTTCTAGTTGGTCCTTTTTCATATCCTCGAAGGTCTCACTAAATTTATCAGCCTTTTCTAGAAAATTCTTGAAAAACCTTATAACTGTGGTTTTGAACTCTATATCCAGTGGTTTATTTTCCTCCATTTCTTTCATCTATGACCTGTTTCTTTGTCTCTGCATTTTGGCTGCTTCCCTGAGTTGATAGAGTGGCTTTGTGTGCTAGGTGTCCTATAGGGTCCAGTGGCTCAGCCTCTCCAGTTACCTAAGGTGGACACTCTCTCCGTGCACCCTTTTGTGAGCTGTGTGCACAGTCTTATTGTAGTTAAGCTTTGATTGTTGTTGGTACCACTGAGAGGAATTGACCTCCAGGCCAATTGGTTTTGAGGATCACCTGTGTCTATGATGGGAGAACTTCTGTGCTGGAGTCACCTTTATGAGACAAGATTTGCTTCAGTGGGGCTGTGGTGCTCACTGAATCAGCCCCCCGAGTGTATCCTTCATGGATCTGAGGAGTTGTAACCTGGATGGTCCCACTCTGACCTCTGGGTTCACTGGCTCTTGGATCTCCAAGGAGGTGCTAATTTAGCCTCTAACTGAGGCCACCCAGGCAGGAGCTACAGAGAGATCTGGAGATTCCTCGTCTTTGTTTGGGTTTTGGAGGTGCACAGATGAGGCCCAGCTGTGAAGCAATGCAAATTTTTGTGGAGCCTTGGGCCTTCTATTAGATGTTCTGGGTCTCACTGACTCAGCTGCAGTTTTTTAGGTAAGTTTAGAATTCAAAGGACCTGACCATTCATATGCAAAAGCCTCTACAAGCAGTTTGGATGGGGCAGAGTTTCAAGGCAGAGCAATCAGCAATGGCTTCGTGGGGCGGGATCTCAGGGTGAAGCAAACATCTATGGCTTCCCATTGGCCTGCCCTAAGAGGCCCCCCAGGTCTCAGTGTCCTTTAGGAATCCCTGCAAGCACCTCTGAGAAAAAGCCGTTCTCAAGTTTTACCTGCTGCCAGACAGTCCAGTTTCTCCCTGTAAGAGTCTGAGTCCCCAGAGTTTCTCCCAGAATTGGAGTTCAGAGAGGTCAGGAGCTTTTGTCTCCCTCTGTATTGAGAAAGCCAATTGTGTACTCAGTTTCTAGTCCTTTATGCACATGCCCACCTCTGTACTTCTGCCTTCTGTAGCTTCTCTGAGTCTCGGTGTTCTTTTCTCTTTCCTTCTAGTTATAGAATTTCCATCAGCCAGCCTTTCTGTCATTCTGGATGATGTCCTTTTTGTCTTTTAGTCATAATTTTGAAATTGTTGTGTGAGGCAGTGGGTTTAGGTGTTTACCTATGCCATCATCTTGGCTTCTCCCCAAATTAATCCTTATTGTCAATTCCAAACCTGATACTTTACTAACCAGATTACCGTGACTTGAAGGTAAATTCTGCAGTCACAAAGCACTTTGGCATCGTTACTATTTAGTAGCAAGTTAGGGTGAGCAACTGGCTCCATATTTTATCTTGATTTTAGCATTAAATGTCCCACATTCTGGACAAACTGGGAAAACTGTTCACTCTGCAGTGATGAGGATAAAGTCACATGAAGAGAATCAGCTGAATGAGGCCATATCTGTAGAGGAGATTTCCTTCTGGAAGGGAGCAATGTTGCTACTAAAGCTATAACTCCAAATGCAGGCGTCTGGTGTGAGACTCAGAGCAGTTACAAAAGCATCTGTAGGTTGTGTGTGACCATATAAAGCAGAACTTCTCCAGCAATGTGTTAGTGTGATGGTCGGCATTTTTTCAGACAGACTTTCTATCCCCAGGGGAATTTCAGCCCAGCAGATGTGGTCTGGTCTCATAAGCTGAAGGTCTATCCTGACATTTACCGAATGGAGTTCTAAATAATAATTTAAAATTGCATTTGTTGAGCATTTATCTCAAAGGAGCTCAGTGTGCTTGGCAGTCATGATTTAATTAATCCACACACTGCCTCTGTGTGACACAGAGCAGGAAGGTGTAATTATCTCTGGTTTGCAGATTATATGACTTGGAGGTATGCCTGATTATAAGGTGCCTTGGAAAAAGATGCTCCACTCTGATAATGGGTTTGGTTTGGTTCCCATTCTTTCCAGTGAGCTTTAGACTTGATGTGACTCTAGGGAACCCTAAATGAACATTATAAACAATGCACTCCGTAGTGCTAGTCCATCTGTCTTTGCTTGTCACACGATATATTTGGTCATCATATTGAACAGCCTGTGCCTAACAGGCAGAAAACTGAGCCATGACAGTCATCAGGCCAGGCCTCTGGAGGTCAGTCACTGCTCAGTCCACTCTCTGCACACACAAAAATGTATATGCTGTGCCTTTGTGTGTCAGCTGGGAGTTCTTTACTAATTGATTAAATAATGGATTAATAATTGAGAAATGCCATTCCATTCAGCCCACACCCCTAGCCTCCGGCACAGTTAAGTCCAAACAGGAAGAGGATAAATGAAAATAGGAATTGATTTCCCATCAGAAGAGATGGGCTGATAAAGATGGTGCTGAGAATAACAAAGTGACATTAACAGTCAGTATACACTGAATTCTTAAAGCGCACCAAGCCCTTTCTAAGCATTCTAAATGTAGCACTGCTTTGGGCTGAATGTTTGTGTTCCATAAAATTCATTCACTGAAACTTAATTCCTGATGTGACAATTTTAAGTGCCCTTGGGAGGTGAGTGGGATGAATGCCTGTATAAAAGAGGCTGAGAGAGTTCCTTTGCCCCTACTGCCAGGTCACACTTCAAGGAGAGCAGTCATCTATGAACAGAAAGTGGGCTATCACCAGACAGAAATCTGATGACGCCTTCATCTTGGGCTTCCCAGTCTTCAGAACTGTGAGAAGCAAATGATGTTTAAGCCTCTCAGTCTAAGGTATCTTTGTTATACCAGGAGTTAATTTTTCAGAGAAGGAAACTGAGGTACAGAGAACTAAAATATTTTACCAACAATTACAGAACTAACAAATGTCAGAAACAGGATTTGAACCCAGGCATGTTGCTTTCAGGGACCTTATACTTAACCATTATGCTACAGGGAATATAAGGATCAAACACTTAAAACATAACTTCCTGTTTATTAAGTGAAACTTCCAACCTGCCTAAATGATAAACCCAGTGGTTGTTTGTCCTTTGGCCAATCCTCATATCCTCTGATTGGGAGTGAGACTGATGAGAAGAAAGTTGCATTGAACTAACCTGAGACCAGGAGAAGTGACAATATCAGCCACAGCAGCTGATTTGCCAGTATGGAAGGCTTTTCTTGGTTTAACTCATTTCCCAAACATGTTATTCAGGTTAATCAGAAATCAACATAATTACTCCATGCCCCATGCCTCCATATGTGTCATGGTTTGCTTATAGGGACACAGGCTTTTCATTTATTGAAATTATGGCCACAGCACCTCAGTTGGTCCATCATGCAAGTTGGGGGAAGGTGGGGTTGTGGGTGGAGATCCAGATATGAGGAAAGACCTTGGAGACAGAGCAGAAGGTGAGAGGCTGTTCTGTTTTGGAGCATTTCTCTGGTCCCCAAGGACCAGAGCTTTCACCGTGGGTCCAAAGCACACTCCAGGGTCAGGCAACCACTGTGAGTGCTTGTGGCCATGGAATCAGGGCCTCATGAGCACAGAACATTTTCAGAATGAGAAGTGCAATGACAAAAGCTAGTTTTATGACAATCCTGAAACACTGACATCATGGGCAAGGTCTTCAATAAAGTCCCATAGGCAAGTGCAATTAGTTTGCTTTTGTGAAATTTGGGAAGCTGACACCAAGTCTTTGGGACTGAGAACAATTCAGCACAACTGGTTTATTTTTAGAACACAATAGTCCTACTGCAAATTTGGACAGTAAAAGAATAGGGGGGTCAGCAACCCCCAATTCACTTCTGCCTTTTCCTATCTCAGGTTCACTTAGTGATGCTCCCACTCACGTATTCGGTCCAGTCTCCCCATTCTCAGATGGCTGAGGCAGAATGCAGCTAAGTAGTATAAACACGAATCTTGTCCTTACTACAAATCTCTCCCTGGACAAACGGTCCTCATTGGTCCCTGAGTCAGAGCCGCCCATCTTCTGGGCCAAACTGCCCAGCTTCCTATATAAGACTGGATCCCCGTGGAGGCCAGCAATTCCTCCGGGGTCCTGGGAACCTCAGCATTCCCAAAGCTTGGAGATAACCATTCACACAGCACTCATTTTTATGTGTCAGGCACTGTTGTAGGAATTGGGGATAATGCAATGACCAAGATGGATCAAGTCCCTGCATCTTGTGGAGGAAAGAGACATGGACAATAAACAAGTGAAAAATAAACACTCTTAACTTCAGGAAGTGAAGACTGCTTTGAAGAAACATCAAGTAGGGTAAAGGAATAGAGAGTGATGGAGATTGTTATGGGGGGGCGGGGCGGGGAAGAGTGGTGGAGGTGGTGGTGGGCGGGGGAGGGGTTTGAAGTTTTGCTTCAAGCCCTAAATGGAAGTTTGGGGCCATGTCACCTGAGAAGAAATGTCACCCGACCCTCCCTTGCCCAGGTCCCAACCACAACTTAGGACTGGCCCCTTGTTTAAAAAAAAATGATTAAGAGTTTGGAGACCAGGAAAGGAGAGCACTAAACCACATTCAGGGCTCTGCACACCTGCACGCCTGCCCGCCTATGGTGTCACCCTGCCACACCTTCAGATGACTGTCAGGTTCCCTGCCTGTTTGCCTCTGTATGGCTGGGGCTTGCTTGTCACCTGAACTCTGAGCCTGCACCCCCACTTTCCTCTCCCACCCAGCCCCAAACTCTTCAGCTGACAACCAGGCCTGCTCTCAACCCCTGTTCTTCAGTGAGGTCCTGGTTAGCCTTCCTAACTCCCATTGGCTCCTCTCAGTATTCATGTTCCATTCTTACCTGCTCCATCCTGCTACCAATAATATGATTAGATCAAAGTACAAAATTAATGTTGCTATTTGGCCTTGGGTTCAGAACCTCTGGGCATATTCCTCTAAGCACCACTTAAGAAGAATGCTCAGAAGATGCCCCACGATGAGAAGGTGGTTGCAAGGAGAGCCAGCCTGTCAGTCTTAGCCACACAGACCACTCAATTATCAGGATGTAATTGTCCCAAGGATGCTGGGATGGGAGTACTTCGTGGTTTCTTTAAACCACATGCAAAGGCATTTCAGAGCCTGGATTTAAATGCCACACTCTTTCTGTCTCTGCTGCTGCTACTGCACCAGATGAAGGGGAAAATATAACTGAATTTGTGTTTGTTGAATCAGCATCTGTGACAAGAAGATTAAGAAATGTTAGTGAGAAAGGAAAGGGAATGGATCTTACAAATAGGAAGCAGCATCACATTTTTTTTCTGGGGATGAACTTGGAGCTGAGTTATGCAGAGGCCTTTCTTGAAGTCCTGGATAAGCCTCTTCAGTGCACAGGAATGAGAAGGTAGGGTTCCTGGCTGGGACTTATTATTGCATGTTCAGGAAGAAGGAAATTGATCTGGCTCAGTAATGAAAGGGATTAAAATGAGCTTTCAGAACTGTGTGGGCTCTTTTTTATTTTCTACTAGGGGCCCAGTGCATGAATTCATGCACCTTGAAAGGAACTGTAAAACTCGAAGCTGCAGTAGGCACAGGGGTGTATCTCAGCCCATCCTCCATGCCCCTGCCCGGCCCCTCCCATCGTGGCCCCAAGTCCCCTGTCTGCAGCAACTCCACTCTGCCACTGCTGCTCTCACCTGCTGACCACACTGGCCCCATTACACTTGCTTACAGTGCGGAGCAATTGGGCCTGGCACCAGCAGAGGGTATGAGCAGTGGCTGCTGCCCTGATCACTCTGCAGGAGTAAGGGAGGTGGAGAAGCTGTCAGGGATGAACGGGGCTGGCAGCCACAGCTTGTACCCACTGATGGTATCAAATGATCGGGGCCAGTGGCAGGCGCTGGCAGCAGGTGCAAGTGGCAGCTCTAACGCTGGCAGCAGGTGTCAGCAGGGCTGGCGCCAGCAACAGGTGCAAACGCTGGGCAGGACCACAGCATGCCAGAGCAAAGAATTTTCAGTAACCATCAGAGGCTTGCCCCGATGGCAGTGACCGACCAGCGCCACACCTTGGTCTGGCACCTTGCTTACCTACTCCACCATCCCACTGCAGCCAACACCCACCATGTCTCACACTCTGTCACCTGCTGCAGAAGCCTGCCATGTTCCTCACATGCCCCCTTGTGGTCAGCGAATGTCATAGCAACTGGTTGTTCGGTTGTTCCACCCTTCATTCTATTTGCATATTAGCCTTTTATTATATAGGATGGCAATAGGAAGGGATAGATGAGCCTGCTTTCATCTTCCTACTACATAAAAACTATGAAAAAAATTTCTTAATTTTATGAGCTGATGCAATTTAAGCATCTTATCTAATAAAAGAGTAATATGCAAATTAACCATACCTCCGATCAAGCCACGTCCACAAGCCAATCAGGAGCAAATAAACCCCAACCAAGATGGCTGTGGCCAATGAGAGCAGGAGGAGGCTTGGGTTTCCCTGACAATGGAGGAAGCCAAACATTCTGCCTGCCCTTGCCAGCCTTTGCCAAGGCAGAGCCCGGTGATCAGAGCAAGCTGGGGGTCCCTCACCCAGGGCTTGAGCCTCAGCCAGAGGCTGTGGCAAAGGGGGAGGAGCAGGGCAATCTCTGTGCTGGAGGTTCCCTGCCTAGGGCCCAAGCCTCAGAGGCTTGGCCAGAGACTTGCGGCCTTGGCAGGGGGCATATTAGGGCGATCGTGCCCATGGGAGGTCCCCCACCCAGAGTCCAAGCCTCAGCCAGAGGCTTGCAGCCTTGGCCAGGGGCCGAGCAGGGTGATCGCATGCTCTGGGGGTCCCTGGCCTAGGGCCCGAGCCTCAGAGCCTTGGCCCGGGCTGGAGCAAGGCGATCACAGGCACTGGGGGGTCTACCGCCTAGGACCCTAGTCTCAGCTAGAGGCTTGCGGCCGTGGCCTGGGGCGGAGCAGGGTGATCCTGCACTGGGGGTTCCCCGGCCAGGGCCAGAGCTTCAGCCAGAGGCTTGAAGCCTTGTCCAGGGATGGAGCAGGGTGATCCTGTGCTGGGGGTTCCCCGCCCAGGGCCAGAGTCTCAGAGCCTTGGCCAGATGCTTTTGGCCTTTGCCGCCTGGGCAGAGCATGGCAATCGTGCGCGCTGGGAGTCAACCACCCAGGGCCCGAGCCTTGGAGCCTAGGCCAGAGGCTTCCGGCCTTGGCTGGAGGCAGAGCAGGACAATCATAGCTAACTGGGGGTCCCCTGCCCAGGGCCAGCGGCTTTAGGCCTTGTCAGGGGTGGAGAGGGAGGTCAGAGGAGATAGGTGTGAACTGTAGAGGAAACATCTTTTCTGACCGCTCATTGGCTAAGCTCCCTGTATGCCGCTGGTAATATTCTTAGCAACTTGGGTATAAGAATCCAAAACAGTAATCTAGGGTTTTTCCACCACACTCCTGGAGAAAAAAATGAAGGTCTGCTGCTGAAGGGCTGAGAAATGTCATATCCTGCCCTACGCGGTTTGGCTCAGTGGAGAATGCCTAGGTTTGCCAACCGCTAAGTCTGGATTAGATTCTGATCAAGGGCATGTACCTAGGTTGCAGGGTCCTCTCTGGCTGGGGCCCAGGTCAGGGCTCATGCAGGAGGCAACCAATCAAAGTGTTCCTCTCACTTTGATGTTTCTCTCTGTCTTTCCCTTTCTCTTCCACACTCTCTAAAAATCAATGGAAACATATCCTCAGGTGAGGCTAAAAAAAAGAAAAATAAAGAAATGTCATGTCCTATGAAAGACACATCTTGAAAATGCATAAAGAAAGCTGTCATTTTTTCATGTAGGGATCAGCGTCTGAGTTGATGAAAACACCTTGGTGGCTACAGTGATTGGCAGTGGCTCCAGCAGTGGGGTGATGGGGCTGGTGCCTTCCCCTGATCAGCCTGGTCGCCTCCCACAAAAGGAGGCCAGACTGTGGCTTAGGCCTGCTCCCCGTGGGGAACAGGCCTAAGCCGTCAATAGGACATCCCCTGAGGATTCCCAGTATATGAGAGGGGGCATGCTGGGCTGAGGGGACCCTTCCCTCCCCAGTGCACGAATTTCATGCACCAGGCCCCTAGTATTCACATAATATGAGATAAAAAAAAAATGAAAGCATGCTGTAGATTCCTACTGAGAAAAAAACTGTCAGCCAAGGCATGGTTTCACTCATAAAATGAAATAAGAGCCCATGAAGAATTCAAACTTGCAACTATGGCATTGATTCCAGAGCAGTGGCAGTAGAATTGGAGGGTCATTGGCCTGGCTGTGTGTGTGTGTGTGGGGGGGGGGGGGTAGGGGGAGGGGGAGAGGTTTCTTTAGTGCCCACATGCCCTCAGTGTCCTTACTCTTACTCTATATTCCCTCTTTCTCCCAATCCTCCTGTTTTATTTTGCTTTTTTTTATTTTTTATTTTGACCCACTTCTGGTTATGTTGTCCTTGATCTTGAAACTCTCTCAAGTGTCCACTTTCACCCTTCTAGCTTTACTCCCCTTTCTGGCAGATGAGAGTCCCTTGGGCTTTGGCCCTGATTCTGTGCTCACTTAGCTGGATCCTCTGCAGCCTCCATACCCATTGGTCTCCGGAGCTGAGCACCCGCAAGCCACCCTCCCAGGGCAGTGGACTTCCATCAGTCCTTAGCCTCAGGGAAGAGTGAAGTCGCTTCACTCAATGGAGTCGCTTTTACCAAGATGCTAACATTCTGAACATTATGAAGTTTGAGGCATAAGGAAAGACTACATTCTTGTTCTAACTAGCCTGGAAACTTAAATGTTTTCTGGACTTTCCAGTCCTACATCAAAGCCTAGATACACATCTAGACCTCCAGATAACACTCTGGTTGTCCCCTCCAGGACTCACACACCCATCTGGTCTCTACTATCCAAACCACCAGACTGTACCAGACCTCCTGGCGCCCATCTCCCAGACTACCTATCATCTGTCATCCTGCTCTCTGTCATCTGACCGATAACTATCCTAAATCAATTCTACAGCCGAGAGTACAGAACTGATAATTCACAAGAATGTATCCTGAAAAGCCTCCCAACTCCTCTTGAGTTCGCCGGATAGCCTCCAAACACCTCCATTCCTTACCCCTCTACTCCACGGTACCTTGTGTCTTTCCTCCACCTCGGTTTCAGCTGGTACCAAACACATGGGTCATGGCTAAGCATCATTGAACAAAAGCAGGCAATTATTATCTACTCTACATACATAGTTTTGCTAAAAAAAAGAATATATCTATTAAGCTTGGATCTTATGAGTGATATATATACTAGTAAAAGTGCTTTGACATGTAAAGTGCTGTCCTAAGATTAGCTATTATGTTCAATCTGAAGGAACCCTTCCTTAATGGCAAGTAGAAATAAAGCTTTCACAAGGGACATATGTATTTCTTTTTAAAACAATTTTGTTAAAAATATGTTTTTATTGATTTTAGAGAGAGAGGAAGAGAGCGGGATGGAGAAAGAGAAAAACATGGCCTGCACATACTTGGACCGGGGATCAAACCTACAGCCTAGGTATGCGCCCTCACTGGGAATTGAACTCACCACCTTTTGGTTTACAGAGACGATGGATGCTCCAACCAACTGAGCCACACGAGCCAAAGCAGGGACATATCTATTTCTTTTAGATTTTTCAAAAACATTCTTAAAATTAAAACACCATTTAATATTTTGAAAATTCCCCCATCCTTACCCATCTTTTTAATCATATTGATCTTAAAGAATTGCATTCAGAGTACATGCCTATTGCATAGAATTATAAATTAGTTACCAAGGATCTCCAAGATCCCTCACAAACAAAGCTATCTGCCCAACAGAATAGTTCAGCCTTCTGGTAAGACTTTCTTAGGTTAATTTCTACCAGAGATTTTTGTTAGACCCAAAGCAGGCTCTGACGTAGGGTTCCCAGGACATGTATGTAGAGAAATACACCCGTGGGTCTTTAAAGATATTTACCCAATACTCTATTTTAATGATTTAACATGAAAGTTTTCCCAAATTGCTTTTGCTTATTTTGTCTTTATTGATCCAATGTGATACATAATAGCAACATAAGATTTAGTTCTAAATCAAGGTTTTATAGGCTCTTTAGTGGTAGCATTAATTTGAAATGAGTCTATTTCAACTAAAATGTGTTATATTGCTTCCATGTTATAGTCAATAACACATTTGTTTGTTCAGCTTCTCCATGTTTGTTCAACACTTTGTTAACCTCTAACAAGGACCTTGGTGAGGTCTGAGTAGAACAAATGGGAAGATGTTTGGGAGTGCAATGAAGCAAGCCTGTTGTTTCTGTAAGCATGCAGTAAGAATTCTTTTAAGAAGATATTCACAGGTTTACAAGCACTATATGTGTTAACAGCTAACGCTATTGTCAGCATAATAGTTAAATCAATGAATGCATTTAAAATTAGGTCCACTCAGCATTCAGCAGTTGGTGTTATGCTACCTTTGTATTTAGCATAAAATTTTCCCTGTCACAATTAACCCTGATACAAAAAAATTAAAGTTCATGATTCTAAGAAAGAATTCCACCCACTTTAACAGTAATTCTCAACACTAATTAATTGCACATTAGTATCAACTGGGGAGCTTTTAAAACTGTAAATGCCCAGGCTCCATCTAAGACCAATTCTGAATCTCTAGATCATGATCTCAAAGTGCAGTTCCTGAATCAGGAACTTTAGCATCATATACAACCTTGTCAGAAATTCAAATTCCCAGGCCCAGTCCGAACGTACCTACCGAACCATGACACTGGGGGTGAGGGTAAGCTTGGGGTACAGCCATCTGTGGGATTCTAATGCTGAAGCTCAAGAACCACTGCATCAGGCACCAACATTTGTATTTTTTTTTAAAGCTTACAGAGATTTAAATATGCATCCAGGGATAGCAGTGCAACATGACTTCAGAGGCATAAAAAAATTGCTGGAACAGAAAAACACATAAAACTTCTAATTATAATAGAGCTGTTTCCTATGCCCCAAATGCACCTCTGTGAAGAAAATCAGTCTAAGTGTAGCTGCCTAAGGTCATGCTTGCTGACTGCAGTAGATGTGACCACCTTCCTGGATGGGACATTACCCACTGCTCAGACCTGCTTTTCCCAGTTAGGATGCAGTTGATGGTGGGAGGAATGACTGGCCAGGGGACTCAGACTCAACTGCAAGATCAGAGATATGACAGCTCTGCCTGCAGAAAGAATATTTTAGACCAGGAGGTTTAATTTGGGATTTCCAGTACATAATAGTATATATGAACTTTTACCTAATAAGCTTCATTGAAATAAATATTCCAAGTGATTGTCTCTAAGACCATCTAGATAAATGCATAATTATGACAAGTCAATAAATGCTTCCACTTTTTCAAGCACTTAGAGTGAATACAATAAATCATTTTGAAGGATTATTTTGAAACACTCCTTATGAGTGGCTCTTTAAGAGGCTGTTAATAGACATGTGGAAAAATATTTATTTAAGTCAATTATATAGTTTAAGTTGTCTATAATTAAATCCCTTACTAAATTCTTGGAAATTAAATGTATTAACACAAAATACATATGTAATCTTCTCTATAGTTCAGTCATATATATCCTAATATATAAAAAGCCAGGGGCCATCACGACTGACACAATTGGATGGCCAGCCAAACAGCAGGCTGCATGAGGCAACAAGGCCAACAGGGGGGTTGGTGAGAGACGACCAAACAACTGACCAGGTGGGGCAACCAGGCTACCAGCAGGCTGTGTGGGGCAACCAGGCTGGCAGAGGGTTAGTGAGAGACAATCGAACTACTGAACAGCAGGCTGCATCAGGTGACCGGCCAGCAGGGGCTTAGTAAGGGACGCCCAAATAACTGAACACCAAGCTGCATGGGGCAACCAGGCCATCAGGGGGGCAGTTGGGGGCAACCAGGCTGGCAGAAGGGCAGCTGGGGGCAACCAGGCCAGTGAGAGGGACAGTGAGGAGTGGCCAGGCTGGCAGGGGTTCTATAAGGGGCAACCAGGCCAGCAGATGGGGGCAGTGAGGGGCAACCAAGCTGGTGGGGAGGCAGTTGGGGGTGACCAGGCCAGCAGATAGAGGTGGTTAAGAGTGATTAGGCTGGCAGGCAGGTGAGCAGTTTGGAGCCAGTTGTCTTGGATTGTGAGAGCGATGTCCAACTGCCAGGCTGGGCTTGATCCCAACCTAAACTGGCAGTCAAACACCCCTGAAGGGGTCCCAGATTGGAGAGGGTGCAGACTGGGCTGAGGGGACAGCCCCATACACAAATTTCATGCACCGGGCCTCTAATATATATATATATATATATATATATATATATATATATATATATCTCCTATCTAATAAAGAGGGAATAGGCTAGTTGACCATCACACCCTTACAAAGAAGGCAGTGCCCACAGCAAATGAGGGGATATGCTAATTGACTACCACACCCTCAAAGATGGTAGCACCCACAGCCACAAGATGGTGGTGCCCAGTCCCCTCAGCCCCACTGGGGCAGCAGGCTTGCAGAACAGCTGGGCAGGTCCAGCTGCTCCACATGCCTGCCTCCAGAGTCCCCTAGTGCCCTCAGCCCCCCACCACCCATGGCAGGCCTGAGGCACAGACAAGCCTCAAATGATGGCTGCCCAGCCACCCAGGACAGCCCGAGGCTCAAGTTGTCAGGGCTGGCCAAGGCTTGCACTGCTAGCAGTGGCAGCAGCAAAGGTGTGATGGGAGTGTCACCTTCTCCTGATCACTGGGTTGTCTCCCACCCCTGAGGGCTCCCAGACTGTGAGAGGGGGCAGGCTGGACTGAGGGACTCCCCTCTCCAGTGAATGAATTTTCATGCACTGGGCCTCTGGTGTGTGTATGTGTGTGTGTGTGTGTGTGTGTGTGTGTGTGTGTGTGTGTATATATATATATATATATATATATATATATATATATATATCAGTCAGATATCCCTCTCAAAATCTGGGACCGCTGGCTCCTAACTATTCACCTGCCTGCCTGTTTGACTGCCCCTAATTGTCACTCTATGCCAGTCTGGTCATCCTAACCATGCCCCCTTCCTGCCAGCTTGGTCTGGTGGCCCCTTACTGCCCCCCCCCCCCGGCCTGGTCACCCCTTAGTGCCCCCCTGCTGGCCTGGTTGCCCCCAACTGCACCTCTACTGGCCTGGTGGCCGCCACACAGCCTGCTGTTCAGTCATTTGGTTGTTCTTCATTAACCCCTCTGCTGGCTTTGTTGCCCCATGCAGCCTGCTGTTCAATCATTACTGTTATTCTGACAGTGTCCTGGAAAATTTGCATATGTCTCTATTTTTAGTATAGATATATAATAAAAGCATAAGATATATAATAAAAGCTAATTAGAACAGACTGCCAAACAACCTTCCAGACAACATTCTGGACATCCTTGTGGATGAAGCTGCAGTGGTGGAGGGCTGAAGCAGAGGCAGTTAAGGGTAATCAGGCAGGCTGGCAAGTGATTAGGGGCTGCAGGCAATCAGGCAGAGCAGTTAAGGGTGATCATGCAGGCAGGCGAGCAGTTAGGGGTGATCAGCTAGATAGGAGAGTGGTTATGGGTGATCAGGTAGGTAGGTGAGTGGTTAGGGGCAATCAGACAGGCAGGCAGGCTAGTGGTTAGGTCCTGGATTTCAAGAGGGATGTAAAACTGCCTATTTGTGCCCAATCCCCACCTAAACCAACAATCAGACAGCCCCTGAGGAGTCCTCGATTGGAGAGGGTACAGGCTGAGCTTGGGGGAACTTCCCACTCCTATGCCCAAATTTCATGCAATGGGCCTCTAGTATATATTGTAAATTCTTAGATGTCAACAAAAAAATGTCTTTTTACATTATTTACTACTAGAAGCCTGGTGCACAAAATTTGTGCATGGGGTGGGGGGTGTCCCTCAGTCCAGCCAGCACCCTTTCCAATCGGGGATACCTCTCACAATCCAGAACTGCTAGCTCCCAACTGCTCACCTGCCTGCCTTCCTGATTGCCCCTAACTGCTTCTGCCTGCCAGCCTGATCACCCCCTAACCACATCCCTGTCAGCCTGATTGATGCCTAACTGCTCCCCTGCCAGCCTGTTTGCCCCTAATTGCCTTCCCCTGCAGGACTGGTCCCCCCAGCTGCCCTTCCCTGCAGGCCTGGTATCCCCAAACTATCCTCCTCTGCCAGCCTGGTCATCCCTAGCTGCCCTCTCCAACAGGCTTGATTGCCTCCAAATGCTCTCCCTTCCAGGCCTTGTCTCTCCCAACTGCCTTGCCCTGCAGGCCATCTTGTGGCAGCTATCTTGTGACTATATGGGGCAGCCATCTTGTGTGTTGGAGTGATGTTCAATTTGCATATTGCTCTTTTATTAGATAGGATGTTTAAGCTTTACCTTTGGCAAGCACTTTAGGGTTAAATAATTTTATTGAAATCACTTCCTTTAGAAAGAAAGAAAGCCTTATATTTACACCAATAAATATATTTTAAAAATTATTTAAAAGTAGTAGCCCTTCACGTGATATCACGCACAGTAGGCCACCACCTGCTACTTTCAGGGGAGATAGTGGGAACCGCAGGGCACCACCGGGAACCACACCGCTTCCGCGGGAGGCAGGCCCACCGTCTCCTCTCTGGGCTGCACTCGGCCTTGGAGGCTACAGGCCAGCCCCCCTTTTCCTGTCCGTGTCCACTCCTGCACCGGGGAGCTAGCCTGAGCCAGTCAAATGATGAAGCAAGCATTCCACCAGGCTGCTCACGCTGCCCGCTCTCAGTGGCCGCTTCCTCAGGACTGGAGGACTCCGGCAGGCCTGAGAGGACGGCACTCTTGTGGCTATGGGCACCGCCATCTTTGTGATGGAATGACAGTTATTAATTTGCATATTACCCTTTTATTATATAGGATAGAATTATCTCAAAAGAGTAAGAAAAATCATATTGGACTTAAAGTCAGCTCTCTGCAGTAAAAGCCTCCTAAACTGAAACCTCATTCATCTTCAAGCAGAAGGCCGCCTCCTACCTTATATTCTCATTGCATGTTGATGAGATTTTATTTAGTGCCATTTTTAATTCTACTTTGCTGAAAAAGATGTGATCTGATGCTTGAATCATCTCTACTCTGTCCCTCTAAACATTTCTAGTGACAAGGAACCCTCCCTCCTCCTGACACAGAGGATGCATCTTATTTCTCTTTTGAAGGTTAGGAAATGACTTATTCATACTGACCATTTATCTCTTTTTCTAGTGCCTGGCTTCTGGCCCCTTGTTCTATGGACTATGGCTAATCCCTCCACAAATATACTAACCCTTCACATATTTGAAAATTATAACCAAGATGAAAATTTACTGAGATCAATGTAAAGTATTCTACTGGGATCCCCCCAAAAATAAGCTGCATAAGCACAAGGTCAGAACATCATGAGTCAGTGGCCCACATGTTTTAGCTGCAATTTACAGAAGAGGAAGTGGAGGCTGAAAACCACAAAGGAGTTCCAAGCTCACAAGGCCAGGTCAGTGCTGGTGAGACTGTGGCCTGAGCGCAGATCGTATCATTCAGACGTCTGTTCTCTTTCCACCTGTCCATGATGCCACTTCTATTCTGTCATTACAATCCTTCAGTCTTTCCTATTGCTATCTAGTTTACTGTCTTCCCAGGCCAGCACTCTCTCTCTGGTGAACTATTTGCCAGCTTCCTTTGCTTTTCCTACTGGAATGTGGTTTTCCCCCCAATGGTAGAAATCATTTCATGTAGTCTAATAGTACTCATGCTGTTGCCCACATTGAGATGTGCAAGAAGTATTTATTAATGTGAAATGAAAAGTCAAATATCTTCATTTTGACAATTTACTCTCTACAGAAGCAGCATCAGGAAAAATAAAATTATATCAATCTAGAAATATAAATTGTTTTTCTCACATGGTCTTACATTATACATAGTTGCTAGGACCAAAGATATGTCTTAGTTAAAAATTTAGATTACATATATTTTTCTCCTAAAGATATAAATGCTTTAAATACAGCACAAACAAATGGCCAAATACTTCATGTTTTTCCACTTCTTTGATTTTCCTTTCAGTATCTTTGCTTCCAATCTTTCTTTCCTCCAGATCTGCCTATAAATTTTTTCTACACTACTCTTCCTACATAATAAAAAGAGTCTCCTGACCTTCAGAGTCAATTGCATACTCGTTGTCATGGTTCAGGAATGCATGATCCTGCTCATTTATCTTATTCTGCAGGCAGCACGCACAGCCAGCCAACAGAATGCATATCCCGCTCCGAGATCATGCTGAGTTCTCCTGCTCTGTGCTTCCCATATTCTCTCCACTGTTCTATTAAACTCTGGAAATCTAGCGGTTCCTTACATAGTAAGATGTAAAGATAAAACATGGTTCATTCTGACAATAATGACTTGAAGAACACATATGTTGCATTCAAGGCCATCATTTATATTTGTTTTTGAAAAATCTCTCTTTTGAGTTGATTAGCTTTGTTTATTTTGCTTCTCTTCCAAACTATTTTTAAACTTTCCAAAAGACAACCTACAAACCTGACTGTAAACCCTGAAAAGAACACCTGAAATAATTCCTGGTCATCCTTACATAGAGAGTACCAGCAAAGGATTGATCGTTGTGTTTCAAGTTGAGCTGTGTTGGCTGCATGTGATGGTTAATTTATGTGTTAACTGGGCTAAGGGGTGCCAAAATAGCTGGTAAAACATTTCTTGGAATACCTATGAGAATGCTTCTGGAAGAGTTTAGTATTTGAATTAATAGACTGAGTCAAAAAAAGATCACCTCTCCAGTGCACTGAGGGCTTGAAAAAAACAAAAGGGCTAAGGGAGGTGAATTCTATCTCTCTGCTTGAGCTAGGACAGCCATCTTCCCCTACCCTCAGACACCTGTGCTCAAGGTCCTCAGATCTTTGGACTTTGACTGAGACTTACACCATTGTTGCCCTAATTCTTGGGGCTTTGAACTCAGACTTATATCATTGGCTCCTCAGAATTACATCACTGACTTCCCTGGGTCTCCACTTTGCAGAGGGTAGATCCTGGGACCGCGTGACCTCCATAATTATGTAAATCTCTCTCTCTCAGGGTCTCTACTTCTTTGGAGAACCCTGGCCAATGCAGATTTTGGTACTTGGAGTGGTTATAGAGGAGCAGAATTTTAAGGATGAATTTCTTGAATTGGTTCTGGAGTTTTTGAAATATCTCTTTAATATGATCAGTTGTAAAGATCTTAATGTCCTTATTTTCAGTAGTAAATAGAGCACTGGTAGTCTATGGGGTAAACTGTCTATAGAAATATGCAAAATTCTGGATTGGATACTCCCAATTAACCATTTATAAGAAGCAATGAGCTAAGTGACTCTGTGTATGGCATTTTCGAAAATTTTCAAAAAAGAAGGAATACAGTGACATTAATTAGTTGCTCCTGATGTTACTGGACAAAGTGGTGAAAGAAAAGGATGCACTCAAGGTTTCAAATTCCCAGCCTAAGTGCAGCATCAATGACTTGAGAGCTGCCATTGGCCCTGAGGAAGAGCCTTCTCTCCTGTCACCACAGGGCTGAAATTGTGAAAAACTGCAGAGCATCATCCTGAGATTGGCTAAATTACAATGCAGGTTGAACTCTCAGCCTGGCAGAGTGTCTGCTGTTAAATTGAGGGCATTGATTGGAAAAGAATGAGATCCTGTAAGTTGGGCAGGAATGTGTGAGAAGATCCTGAGGAAGCTGGGGATATTGAGCCCCTAAATCGTGACAGTTCTTAGCGAGTAGGAGAGATCTCCCACCCCCAGTGGAATTGGCCTCCCTATCCCAGGAGAAACAGCCTCTTCATTTCAGTCTGAAAGGCTTAATCCTGCATGCATGAGAAAATGATAATGCCTCCTCCTGAGTCAGTTGCCATGCAAGACAATGCTGATTCTCCTCCAAACCCATCCCATCTCCCCTTTTTTGCCTCTAGATCTATTATACTCGAGTCCCTGAAGGCCCCTAAAGGGAAGAGAACTACTTGAGTTTTCTAATATATGCAGACAGAAATCCAGGGAATAGCCATGGGAATGAATACTAACACATGGGATAATGGTGACAATAACATAAAGTTATTGGGTCAGGATGAATTGATTGGTATGGGTCCTCTACTCAGAGATTTTGCATTTAACATTTCACTTGGGAAGCTAGAAAGGGCTCTAACAATTTGTTTCTAAGAGTCACAGCCCCTCAGTCCACTCCCACACTTGAGCCAGTTTATAGACCTAGAGCTTCTTGAATGAAAGGAAAGCCAGATCCTCTTGAGGAAGGCTCTCAGCACACTACCAAAAATGTATTCTGCTCATCTTTCTCCCAGTCTTCCCCAAAGGGACCTGTGGCCTTCTAGGAGGGTGTCTATATACTGCGGAAGAGGAAATAATCAGGCCTTCCAGGGACAATTAGACACTGCCTCTGAATTGGCACTGATTCCAAGAGACTCAAAATGTCACTGTGACCCTTCAGAGGAGAGGTTCATGAGGGCTAGATGACCTAAGAATTTAAGCTCAGGTTCATCTCACAGTAGAGTTGAACCCCAGTACATCTCTCAGTGAACCCCATCCTATGGAGAGGTTTATGAGGGCTAGATGACCTAAGAATTTAAACTCAAGTGCATCTCACAGTAGAGTTGAACCCTAGTTCATCTCTCAGTGAACCCCATCCTATGGTTATCTCACCAGTTCCAGAATGCATCATTAGAATAAACCAGACAGAATTCTCACATCCTGTATAGTGAGGGTTACTATGATGAGGAAGTCCCAAGGGAATCCATTAGAACTGTCTCTACCCAAGAAAATAAAAGTAACACCACATTCCTAGAGGGTTTCAGAGATTAGTGCCACCATCAAGGACATGAAAGATACAGGAGTAGTGCATCTCAGCACATCTCCATTCAACTCTTTTATTTGTCCTGTGCAGAAGACAGATGGATCTCGAGGAATGACAGTGGATTATTGTAAGCTTAACCAGGTGGCAACTCTGATTGCAGCTGCTGTACCAGCTGTGGTTTCATTGTTTAAGCAAATTAACAAATCCCTTGGTACCTGGTATGCAATTGTTTGATCTATTTTTTTTTCTCCATCCCTGTCCATTAGACTCAGCAGAAGCAGCTTTCTTTCAGCTAGCAAGGCCAGCAATACAACTTCATTGCCTTACCTGAGAAGTATATCAACTCTCTAGCCCTACGTCATAATTTAGATCTCAAGGATTTGATTGTCTTTCCCTTCCACAAGATAGCATAGGGGTCCATTACACTGATGACATTATGCTGATTGGATCTAGTAAATGAGAAATAGCAACTGTTTTAAACTTAATGGTAAGCTATTTGCATGTCAGAAAGGTGGGAAGTAAGTTTGACTAAAATTCAGGGCCCTTCTACTTCAATGAAATTTCCAAGGGTTCCTTGTGTGTGGCATATTAAAATACCTTCAAAGATGAAGGGTAAGTCGCCTGTGCCAGGTGGGTAAGTTGGTTGGAGAGTCATCCCATACAACCAGGAAGGTTACAGGTTAGATTTCCAGTTAAGACACAAACCCAGGTTGTGGGTTTGCATTAGAGGGTATATGGGAGACAACCAATCAGTGTCACTTTGGGCACAGGGATGCCCAGATAACTGATAATGGATTGTTTCTGGATGTGTCTGTGAAGAAATTAGCATTTGAATCAGTAGAGTGAGTAAAGATTGCTCTCACCAGTGTATTGAGGGCCTGAACAGAACTAAAAGGTAGAGGAAAAGCAAATTTTCTCCTTATGTTTGAGCTGAGACATCCATATTCTCCTGCCCTGGGGCATGGTGCTCCCGGTCCCCAGGCCTTCAAACTCAGACTGAATACCACCACCAACCTTCCTGGTCCTACAGATGGCAGAAGGCAGATTGTGACTTTCATTATCATACTAGAGACCCAGTATATAAAATTCATGAATGGGTAGGGCCCCTAAGAGCTGCTGGCTGCTGGTGGGGGCCCTTCCTTCATTTCACACCATCCCCTGACCAGCGTACCTCATGGTGAACAGTCAAGCTCCTGGTTGGTTGAACTCCAGCACTAGGGGTCAATTTGCATATTAGGCTTTTATATATATACTAGAGGCCTGATGCATGAAATTCATGGATGAAGGAGGGTTCCCTCAGCCCTTCCTGTACCCTCTCCAATCCAAGACCCCTCAGAGAATTTCTTACTGCTGGTTTAGGCTCGATCCCAGGGATCGGGCCTAAACTGGTAGTTGGACATCCCTCTCACAATGTGGACTGCTGGCTCCTAACTGCTCACCTGCCTGCTGGCCTGATTGCCCCTAACCACCTCTGCCTGCCAGCCTGATTGCTCCTAACTGCCCCCCCCCCACTTTCCAGCCTGATCACCCCTAACTGCTTCTACCTGCCAACTTGATTGTTCCTAATTGCCCACCCCAGTGACCTGATCACCTCCAACTGCCCCTTCTGCCAGCCTGGTTGCACCCAACTGCCTCCCCTGTTGGCTGGCTATCTCCAACTGACCCCTCACCAGCCTGGTCACCTCCCCTGCCAGCCTGGTCGCCCCATGCAGCCTGCTGCTCAGTCATGCATCTGGTTGTTTTGGTTGTATTGGTCCCTGGCTTTTTATATATTAGGACAGATAAGCTAATTCATATAAAGAACCATATATATAAATGAGTAGTAGAAGCACAGATCATACCTTCTGAACATTTTGACCTATCCTTGAGTCAAATGGTTATGTTAAGGAGAATAATGAGGGAAATTATGATGGCTAACTTTTACTGAGAATTCACTATATGCCAGGCACTGTTCTAAGCTCCTAGATAATTTTCCCACATCATTCTACATTCGTGTGAAGTTGCTACAATTTTAAATGAGAAAACTTGGAATAAGACAGGTTAAGTAGCTTACCCAAGGTCACAGAGCTTGGACAGGTAGAATGGCACTTAAATCTACAGGCGTCTGTGAACACCCACTCTGGGTAGATGGGATCACACATTATATATTCCACTGGTTTCAGATCTGTCCTCAGGACAGAAGGACTCTGGGGCTGACTTGCCACATTTCTGTGCACAGAAGTAAACTACCTGAAAGTGCTCAGATTTTGCTGTGGTTCTCCACGGGGCTATATCTGCAACCACCTGGTGAGCTCTTTCAGTTGCTGTTCCAAGTAGAGATTCTGATTAAGTGGGACTGAAGGGACATGCCAATGTCATAGTTTTTAAATGCTAGGTGTTCTAATAAGAACCATGGTGGCCCTGCTTGGTTTAGCTCTGTGGATTGGCCAGTGGACTGAAAGGTCCCAGGTTCAATTCTGGTTAAGGGTGCGTACGTCAGTTGCAGGCTGGATCCCTGGCCTTGGGAGGCAACCAATTGATGTGTCTCTCTGACATCAATGTTTCTCTCTCTGTCTCTCTCTCTCTCTCCCTTCCACTCTAACATTCAATGGAGGAATATCCTCAGGTGAAGATTAACAAAACAAACAAACAAAGATCCACTGTGGGTCCATGCTGCTACAAGTAAATGGTCTATGACTTAACTTAATTGATGACGAGGCTACTCCTTGGGGTGCAGACAGTACACCAGAAGTGAGAGCACTAGGACCCACTCTCAGTCTCCAGCCACATTCACAACCAGGTGTTAACTCCATTTTAGAGCCTTCTTGCTGGCCCAGAGGTGGAAAGAGAAGCTGGAGCAGCTTAGGGCTTTCAGCCAGGGTCAAGTCCCTGATGTACCCACAGCCATGGCCAAGGCTCAGCAGGCAGGTGTAATCAGAATTTCCCAGGAGATATTCAGAGCAGATCCCTCAGCAAGCCCAGCTTCTAAATTTGTCCTCAAGATGATTAATCTGTTTAAGCAAATCCTAGAACATAATTAAGATGCTCTAATCAAGGAAGAAGATTGCTATTTAGCAGCCTCAGGCACCAATTTGGTGGTAGGAGCTCGTGACCAAAAGGCCTCAATAACCTAGTGGAAGCAGTGAAGGTGACACAGTGGGCCTAGCCAGGCAGGTTGGGGATGCTGAAGGAGAGAAGTCTGTGAAGGCAGGGGGTCAACCAATGGAACACTAATGAGGGTCAAGAACCATCAGCTTCGGGGTTCAGGTTACCCATAGCTTTGGGAATAGCAGCAATGTGTGTGGAAGTGAGACTCTTCCAGCAGAAATAATTCAGGGGACATGAGAGTCCACTACTTGGAAATCAATGAGGACTTCCAAGGCTGGGAAACTGAGTGTCAGGTTTATAAAAGGGTGCTGGGGAGTAAAATGAGACAGTGGTGGCTCACATCACAGCTCTGGGCCCTTGTGAGCAACAGTGATATATCCACGTCCTGGTATCTCAATGGCATTGGCCTCATTCGGAGTGGGCCATGCTCATATTCTTCAGGGGACATGCTGACCTCCCTATGGGTCCCAGGTCTCAAATTGCAATGACAGGTAGATTATTCTTTTCTTCTCCCCTCCTTTGTACAGAATGGTGTGGATAGGCAGAACAAAGTCCCTCTGCCTCTCCATCCCCCACCACCCCAATCCTGGAAGAGGCTTGGGTTGGGGAGGAGTAGGGAGGGAGAAGGAGAGATGACTGGGGGAGAGCAGGAGAAGGCAGATGGGGTCATCCAATATTTCCAACCTCTTCTTCTCTGTCTCTGGTTCCATCTGTACCCACCACACACCCTTTTCATCCTGCTGTGTCACCCAAGTCTTTGGATAATACCATGTCTTGCTCGCCCCTCTTTTAAACCAGCTACCTCAAGTCAGGCCCAAGTCACTGATGAAAGTGTCCAGCTCTCAGTGGGTGCTCTAATTTCCTCCTTAGCCTGCAGGCAGCCCATTAAATGAAGCACTCTGACACACAGGCTCTTAATACAGAGCCGGCTCAGAGAGAGGTGTGGTCAGAGTAGGAATGATAGCAGGTAGTTCGCCCTGGCCCCTTCCCTGGTTCTGGGCACTAGAGGCCTCTTACCCTTGAAGCTCAGCTGGCATAGAGGGTCCCTGTGGTACAAACAAGAGGGACACCTCAGATACAGGGATGGCATCCACATAGATGCCTCTGCTCAATGGCTCAGTTCCCAGCTGCTGAATTACCTACCCTCCCATCACTGGGGCATCAGCTCTGAATTTATGGGCCAGGGTAAGGAGGGGGGTGTGGAGTCAAGTGTATGAGGCCAGTGTCAATAGGCTAGAGATGAGTGTTCTAGGAATTCAAGGTAGATGCTCAGCTGGAGGGAAAAGGGTGTGCTTCACCCTGGAGAAAAGCCAGGTCTCTCTCCAGATTGAGGTCTTGGTAATGGGGTCAAATGCATGCTCTCTAAAGCGGAATCAGCAGAAGCAGGAAGAACAGCCAGTAAGTATGTCCCTAAGATCCCAGCCTTCTTTGCCAACACTAACCCCCCCCCCCCACACACACACACACACACAGTCTCCATTCTCCAATTCAAGGGCCCCTTTGAGTAGCTCACACAGTCCTGATTCCTATTCACATGTTTTCTAAGGTTTGTTGACTAATATTGAAGACAGATCCAACTCCCTAAAGAGGAAACTACGGAACAATGTCAACAGCATTAATGTTCTACAAACACAAGATACATTTAACCAAAATATTTAAATACAAAGGCTCTGTATCAAAGCACTCTGCTGCTCTTAACTTCTGAGAGCCGGTGAGAGATAGCAACATAATGAAGTTACCACGATCATTTTCCCCAGGAAACATCCATCAGGGTGCCATGCACTAACGCCAGTGCTTTTTCTAAATTGGCTGGGTGTTTACCTCCGTCCCCCTCCTGGGACAGCTGGCCTCCTGACAGGCTTTAAGAGTGCTGCCGGCGCGGGGCAGACCGGGGCGATGGCAGGGTGTGTTTTTGTGTGGCCTGAGCAGCGGGTCACAGCTCTGTACCTCTTAGGCTGACAGCCCTGCTCTTCTCAGGATCAGAGCCCAGTGTGTTCAGCTGAGTAAAACATACGGTGCCTCCTCAGGAGCCTTTAACATTCTGGGCTGGAACTGGCAGAAAAATACCAAATTATAACACTCACTCTTTGGGTCAGACATACAAAACGAGAAGGCTTAGAGCACAAATATATATATATATATATATATATTTCCTCCCCCACCATATATTTCAAAACAATATCCTATGATGGACAGTAAGTCATGACTATTTTGGTGCCATCAGTAAATAAATCTTCCATTTGCTGTCCTGCCCACTCTCCGCCTCCCTGTATCCGGCTCTGTGTGCTGGTGGCTGAAGAGCAAGCTGTTCAAACCAGGTCTTCAGTGCCTGGCTTCCAGTTGAGTGCGGCTGGTGGGACAGGGCAGGAGATGAGAGGGAGGCAGGAGAGTGAAGTGGGTGTTGCCGTGGGCTGGCTGTGCTGTCTGTCTGCCATCTCCACTCAGCTTCACGGGTCTCCAGTTATGTTATCTTTCCAGTGCCTAGACCTTTCCGGCCAGGGAGGGGGTGGGTTACAAGGCCCATTGTTATTAGTCTTGCACTGTCTTTTATGTTTTCCCTACATCTTTGTAAATAGTTCTCTTACTAAACACAAATTTGGCCAATTTGAATATGATATCCATTTCCTGCTGGGACCTAACTAATACAATATCATACTAGTATATCAAACTATTTTTTTAAAGTATTTTTGGGTCCCCAGATTTGTTGATGATTTAAAAATATCCTGAAGTTTTTTCCAGAGTAATCGAGTGCAGGTTGTAATGCCAACAGGTCTTGAATCTCCCAGGCAAGAGTATCTACCCACACATTCCACAGGAGGGCAGATGTACTCAAGTCCAGACCACCATGGCAACCAATATAGAAGAAAGAACAGGAGGTCAACATTCAAAGGCAAAAGAGTCAATTATTTTTGTCACAAAAATTCAGAATAATTAAGATTTCTAACAGTATTACTAAAGCCCCAGCTGGTATGGTTCAGTGGATAGAGCATCAGTCTGTAGACAAAGGGTCACCAAGGTTCGATCTGGTCAAGGGCACATGCCTGGATTGCAGGCTCAATCCCCAGTAGGGGGCATGCAAGGAGGCAGCCGATCAATGATTCTCCCTCACCATTGTTTCTATCTTTCTCTCCCTCTCCCTTCCTCTCTGAAGTCAATAAAAATATATAAGAAAAGTTTTTAAAAAGATATCAAATAATTATATTAGGAAGATCTAATTAAATAAAAAATGATTGGGATTTCAGCATTGCCAGATGAAACATTGTAAAGAAATAGGATTAAATTATCAAATTTTGTAACATTTGTGGTCCCTTGGAAACCCATCCAGGCCTTTCTCTCTCTATGCCACGGTCTTTCTGTTCCATACAGAAATGAAACAGAGGCTAGTCTGCTCTCCAGAGAGAAGGCTGTGTGGATCTGAATACACCTGCTGAGTCCCCAGGTCACAGAGTTCAGATGGCTCCATGGAGGCAGAAATGAGGCCTTTCCTCCTCTTACCTCCCACAGAAAGTTCAAGCCTTCGCTCTCAGAATTTGCAGAGTGAATAGATACATTAATCTGTGAGAAAATGGAGCTCTGTCACTTCTTTAGAGTTATGCCTCTTGGATTTTTTTCCAGGTCCTAATAAATGTTGCTACTTCTAAATGGGTCTCAGCATAGTGGTAAAGTTTGTAAGTCATTTCCCCTCAAATACTGAAGTGGTTTAGTCAACAGGACAAGGCACAACCCCCAGCCCTCTCAGTGGTATGAGGCCTTTCTGATTATTATACTTTGAAAAATATTATTTTATATCAGGAACCAAGCAACAGCACCTGTGAAAGTGGGTAGCTGTCCTCCACAGAGAACTTTCTTTTTATTTTCATTTAGATGCAGTTACTAGTCTTTTTTGTAAATGGGTCAATTCAGGGAAAAGAAAACTTTATCAATAACTTTTTCTTTCCATCCTCCTTGCCCCCTCCAAAAAAAAAGTTTTATCTTTTTTTCATTTGAATCCTGAAGAAAGAAAACTGTATTTTTTCAGTTTTTTAAACAGAAGAGTATCAGTAAGAAATTTAACATGACTTTTCAACTAGTAAATGGTTTCTTTTTTAAGATATTTGATAATTAGATACATGGAGGGGACTTTCTAATTTTCAGTTTAATTAATAGACTTTATTGTTTATATGGTTTTAAGTTTACAGAAAAATTAAGGACAAAATACAGAGTTCCCCCAAAACTCTTCCTTCTTCCTATCCCTCCTCTTTCATTAGTGCCTTTGTTACAATTGGTGAATCAATATTGATACATTATTTTTTATTAAAATTCATAGTTTTCGCAAGAGTTCACTTTTTGTGGTACTCATTCTATGGGTTTTGACAAGTGCACCATGCCATGTGTTCAGCTTTACAGTATACAGAATAGTTTCATTGCTTTAAAAATTTCATGCCTGATCTACTTACCTCTTCCCCCAACCACAGATCATTTCAGTGCCTATAGTTTGCCTTTTCTAAAATGTTATTTAGTTGAAATCATATAGGATATAGCCTTTTTAAATAGGCTTCTTTCACTTTGTAATATGCACTTAAAGTTTCTCCATGTCTTTTCTTGGCTTGATTACTCATTTCTTTTCTGTTTAACATTCCATTGGATGGATGTAGCACGGTTTGTTTATTCATTCACCCTTTGTAGGGCATCTTGGTTGCTTTCAGTTTAGGGCATTCATTCATTCAGTTTCTATAAACATTTGTGTAGATTCTTGTATGGATATAAAGTTTTCAACTCATTTGGGCAAATATCTACGGATATTCGGGTCGTTAGATTATATGGTAAGCCTATGTTTAGTTTGTTAAGAAGCTGCCAAATCTTTCCAAAGTGGCTGTGCCATTTTCATTCCACTACCAATGAATGAGAGCTCATTGCTCCACGTTCTTATCAGCATTTGGTATGTTGGTGTTTTGGATTTTAGCCATTCTAATGGGATTGGCTGTAGCTCATTTTTGTGTTATTTTGCAAGTCACTAATGACATATGATTTGAGTATATCATTTCATATGCTTATTTGCCATCTCGATATCCTCTTTTGTGAGATGTCTGTTCAGATCTTTTGCCTACTTCCTAGTTGGGCCATTTTCTTGTTGAGTTTTAAAGTTCTTTCTATAGTTTGGATAATACAAGTCCTTCATCAGATATGTGTTTGCAGATATTTTCTCCCAGTCAATGGCTTGTCATTTTATTCTGTTAAAGGTTACTAGTTTTTTAACTTTCATATTTATGAAAGGCCCGGTGCACAAAATTTGTGCACAGGGTTGTGTATTCTTCAGCCCAGCCTGCACCCTCTCCAATTTGGGATCTCTAAAGGGATGTTCAAATGCCTGTTTAGGCTCAATCCCTCTCACAATCCAGGACTGCTGGCTCCCAACCGCTTGCCTGCCTGCCAGCATGATTACTCCTTAACTGCCCTCCCCTGCAGGCCTGGTTGCCCACAACTTCCCTATTCTGCCAGCCTGGTCACTCCTAACTGCCCTCCCCTGCAGGCCTGGTCCCTTCCAACTGCCCTCCCCTGCTGGCCATCTTGTGGTGGCCATCTTGTGTCCACTTGGAGGTAGGATCTTTAACTACATGGGGGGGGCATATTGTGTGTTGGAGTGATGGTCAATTTGCATATAACCTCTTTATTATATAGGATGGCATTTTAGAGTTTACAAATTTGTAATATGTCATTGCATTCACAAAGCAACCTCTGGAAGTAGATATTAGAGTACCCACACTAGTGATATGGAAGCAAAGAGGTGAGGTGACGTGACTCTGGTCACACAGGGTGGATGGAAGAAAAGGTCTGCTCTGGCCAATGAAGGGGATGTTTGGTTGCCTGTTGTGTTGATCGGGTGGTGGGTGCTATCGGACACAGTGGCTCCCCCTCCCCAGGCGAGGCCCTCACACCTGGGGTACCTCTTCTCTGCTTGCACAGGGCAGGGCTGAACATTTATATTAAAGAAGGTCCTGGCTTTCAGAGGCCCACATCTGGCAGTCCTCACCTCACACCCCTCACATGGAAGAATCCACTCCACTCAGCCTCCACATGGGTGCCTGTGGTCTGGGTCCCTCTGGGGAGCAGCTACTTTGAGACAAGAGATGTCAAAGTGGATTTTTTGCAGACTCCAAGGTGATTGTCCTGAACATTCCCTCTCCTGCTTTGACAAAAACATAAACAAGAAATGAAACAAACAGCAACAAACAATACTTAAACACAAAGCTGAAAGCCTGTCTCTTTGTGGGCTGACACTGCATTTTGGCTCAGCTATGAACACGTTTGCTAGGAGCTGTTGCTCACTCTCTCACTCTGCAGTCTCACCCTCCGGGAGCAGGGTGCCCACACCGGAGGCTCATCGGCAGGAGCATCTGGAGCCTAGCGAAGGACCGCGATGCTAGCGGTGCTGTGGATAATCCTGAGGACGTCCAGGCACAGGTATCCACATGCCAAATTCTACCTACCTGGAGATCCAGGCCCAGGTGTCTGAGCTTCACATCTTTCCAGAGCCTAGAGACTTAAAGTCCTTTTCTTCATGCTGACTTACACTAAATAAAGACAGCACTAACAAGACACATAATTGGTCAGAGTGGTTACTTACTGCTGAGGAGAAGTCAATTGAATTTGGCAACATCTATGTAGGTAATCAGAGAGAAATAATCAGGAGCTGATGACCCTTTCAGGAAGCAAACCTGCCTGCTTCTAGTTGTACCAGTTGTTATTGGCTTCCCTGCCTGGGACAGTCCAACAGAAATTCCAACGGAGCTGTTTACAGAAGTAGAAAACCCCGACTCTTTGGTAACATGTTTCACTCGCAAAAACCCTTTAATGACACTCAGAGGCCTTCCCTTAAAGAACCTTTCCTCCCAAGGAAGGGAGGGGTTACCTGGAACAGGGCCCTTCCTCAGTAAGGTTATTTATGCTCCTTGGGCTGATGGTTTCGGGCCGGTGATACGTTTAATTGCTTTTCCTTTTATAGTTAAGTGTCACTATCACATTTCGGAATGCCGCTTCTCTCCTGCCTGCAGCCGGGGACTTGCTCCGCAGGCAATGACAGCGCTGTCCGTTTGAAGTCATTTGAAATAGACTGGGCCTCAGCCATCTCGGGAGAATATTCTCCGGCTGATAATCACAGCCGAGTGGAAAGGACAAAGGGAAGCGGGCCTGTCTGGAACTTCCTTTCTCTCTCTGCTCCGAGGGCTTGGCGCTGGGAAGAAGCCAGAGAGCCTCTGGCGGCCATAAGACATGGGTCCCCCACTCAGGGGTAAGGCATTCAAGGAGGCTGTCTTCAACTGATTTATAAATAGTCATGGTTCTCTTGTATGAATGGCAAAGAAAGGAGGCTCTATAGGAATAAACATAATTAGGGTTATTTTTAAAAATATATTTTATTGATTTTTACAGAGAGGAAGGGTGAGGAATAGGAAGTCAGAAACATTGATCAGCTGCCTCCTGTACACCCCCTACTGGGGATGTGCCTGCAACCAAGGTACATGCTCTTGACTGGAATCGAACCTGGGATCCTTCCTTCCGCAGGCCAATGCTCTATCCACTGAGCCAAAACCGATTAGGGCCATAATTAGAGTTTTACAACCTTGGAGAGGAGCCTGCTCCCTGAAGCTGGCAGCTAGCTCGTAGGCAATTGGGAAAAACAACAACAACATTGTTTGCAAAACCGGAAAAGGTGGATCAGGCTGTAGAATGGACTCACAGGCACAGGTATCCACATACCTGTCACCTCACACCCCTCACATGGAAGAATCCACTCCACTCAGCCTCCACATGGGTGCCTGTGGTCTGGTGAATAACATTCCCTGCTCTTCCCCAGGGAATGTTATTCACCAGCTCATTTATAATGCCACTCAAATGCCCCCAGAATTCTATTTAAGCGTCTTGGGTACTAAGTCCCACATCATTGTTCCAGATACTAGCTTTATTTTCTGAAAGCAGAAGTAGAGAGTGTGGGAGGAGACGTGCCCTTTCTTAGCTTGTGTTTTGTGTCCTGGAGACACAGGAAGGTCAGTCACTGTTGACATGAAATCAGATCACCCTTCTGCCTATTTCAGACCCAGCTGTTTGTGCATGTGGGACGTTTTGAAGGTAAATGGTTAACATTCCAGTTAAAAAGTTAAAGCTGTAGTACATAAATTGACAAGGAAGAAAATAAAAGGGACCAAGAAGTATAAATTGCATTGTTCATCTGTAGCAGTTAAATCTCAAAAGCCTCTGCTGTCCGTGTGGTGGAGGATTGTGATGGCAGGGAGCTCCTCGGCAGGCAGGTGACCCACGGGGAGAAGTGGTTGGTGCTCCGTGACCGGGTGTCTTCCAGCCCCACCTGCTGCACAGTCCCGCCCAGGGTTGGTTCTGTCTCCTCTTTGACTGAGTGACGTCCTGCTCTTCCCCAGGGAATGTTATTCACCAGCTCATTTATAACGCCACTCAAATGCCCCCACCGACTGCGCTGCTCTCTGCAGTTGGCTCAACAGCTGGGACAGATCCTATCTAAAGTGGATCTTTGGCTGAGGAGAGGTGGTGTCGGTGGCAGGCTAGAATGTCACACAAAGGCAACTCGGAAGGGAAAGTGCACACCCAGACCAGAAAACCATCGTTGTTGTTGTTGTTTTTAAAGAGGCATATGGAATATTGGATGTGTGGATAGGAGTGAAAGGAATCCAAAAAACAAAAACAAAAAAAAAGTAATTCACATGGATAAATGCCCACATCTAGAAAAATCTCGGCCTGATCCGAGCTTGAATGGTGTCGTGGGAGGGCCGTGGTGTGCTTACCAGTCCCCCTGTGCACTCCTGTCCACATTCAGTCCCTGGTGAGGGGATCAGGTAGGCTGTGAAGACCCTCTTTGCTGCTGCAGCCACAGCCCTTGGTACACGCTACATCCTTGGAAATTGTCCATGGGTGACCACTCATTTAAAGTCCCATCTTTGGGAGGGGTGTATGTGTGGAGGGAGACTAATGAAATCTTTTGGCGACACACATCTCATTGGGGGCCACAGACAGACACTCGATGAACTTCAAATTCAACTGTGTAATCTACTGAAATGTTCTGACTTCTTCCATGGATTCCAGTACAGTTTGCCTACCTGAGAAAGCTCATCTTGCTTCTTAAGGCCAATGTTGTTAGAGTTAAACGATTATCTTCAACTATTGATCCATAAGAGAGGCTTTAGATTTGGCCATACTGAGATGTTGAGTTTAAAAGAGTAGATACCCAGCTCTCAGTACCCGCCACGGGGAAGTTCCCTCAGAGAGGAGAACAGGCATTTCCTGTAGTGAAGTCCATTATAGAAGCGGAGGATTAGCAAAGGAAGGCTCGGGGGGCCAATTTAGCCCCACATTGAGATGGGAGCAGCACACATAAAAAATGAGAATCCTTTACAACAAGTATGTTTTAGTCCAGGAACCCTCCTGGGGCAAAGGAGTTGTTGAGTCATTTACCCTGATAAAAACCTCAGTCAATCTGGGAGGAGGAAAAACAAAACAAACAGAAAGAGAAATCTGAAACAGCTTTTGGGGGATCTGGAAGGGGGTGTGCCATCGTTGAAGAAAAATGCCAATATTGCAAAAATTAAATTTCAGCAACATGCAAGAGTTGAGGCTATGGTGAGGAAAGATGCAGTAAAAGAAGGAAGGAAAATAAACTCAGGGTACCAAATATCTGGTTACCAGAATTACCTCTCTAATTAAGGCCAAATGCTCAAACCACAAACTGTTCGACCTTGTGATTTTGGCTATTCCTGGGCCATACACAACATCAGTCCTGGAATCAAGTTAGCCAGCGTTCCATCCCTCAGGGCACACGAGGAGGAAATGTGTACACTAATCCGCATCATGGATCTTCCCGACTTTCATCACATGTTCAGTCTCAGGCATCTGTGGCTTTGCCTTAGCAGCACCTGCTTTTCTTGTGCCAAGATCTCTTATATGAGAATTTAAAATACAACAGTAACACATACTATCTCTTTCCTTAAAGTCCTGCAGGAGTTTATAAGTAATTCCTTCCTGACAGCCTTTGATGTCCTTGCCCAGCCTCATCCACAATGCATTTCAATGGAGACTCTCAACCCTGCTTCCTCCTTGGAAAATTGTCTTGCATCCCTCCAATAATAGGCATCCAAGGCAGACCTGCTGAATGAGTAGATTCTTAGAGGAGCAAGATTTAAGCAATTTAATGGACATGAATTATGGGTACCAGGACTTCTCTTGGAGCCTAACAAAGCAAGGGAAGGAAAATTTTCGTCCATTTTGAAATAGAGAAGTGGAATGAGGCACACTGTTTTTAAACACATTTATTCTAACAATACGGTATGATTTTGGTTGTTATACAATATAGGTTTAATGCATCTGTATGCTAAATGCTACTACTTACAAAAGGGGCTTAGATTTTCAAGGTCTCATGTGCAGAATACTGTTCTTATAATTTTAATACACTGCTATACACACCCAAGTGAGTATTTAATATGGGAGAAGTAAAAAATTAAAATTATTTTATAAAATGTCTAAACTTCTCCAGTATTTCTCAAGGATTATATATATATTCTTGGAGGGAAAATGTTAAAACTGCAATCAATACTGCCTTCCTATTATATTTAATATTATATTTAATAAATATTTCAAATTAGATGGTAATGCATTACCTATTTTTTTTTGTCTCTAGCTAGTATTCTATGTCTATTGTTTGTATATATTTTTAAAGTGTTTACATGTTGCTTTCTGGAAGATATAAACTTTATCTAAATTGCCTCTCAGAAGCACCACAGATATAATGGCTAACAGTAGAAAAGGTTAGGACAAAATAACCATTCCACTTGAATATATTTCTTTTTTTTCATTTTTTAAAATCTTTATTGTTCAGTTTATTAATTACATTGTTTCCCCTTTTTTATCCCCCTATAGCTCCCCTCCACCCTGTACCGATCCTTCCCTCCACCCTTACCTCCCCCTCCCCACTGTCCTCTCCCATTGTTGCAAGATTTTTGTCCAGTCTCTTGCTGTACTTCCCACAACCCTTTTCTCCCCAAGAATTGTCAGTCCATTCCCTCTCTATGTCCATGATTCTGTTATATTCACCAGTTTATCCTGTTCATCAGCCTATCAATTCACTTGATTTTTATGTTCATTTATTGATAGATGTGTATTTGTTGTTCATAATTTATATTTTTACCTTTTTCTTCTTCCTCTTCTTAAAGAATATCTTTCAGCATTTCATATATTGGTTTGGTGGTGATGAACTCCTTTAGCTTTTTCTTATCTGCGAAGCACTTTATCTGACCTTCAATTCTGAATGATAGCTTTCTGGATAGAGTAATCTTGGTTGTAGATTCTTGCTCTTCATTATTTTGAATATTTCTTGCCACTCCTGTCTGGCCTGCATCGTTTCTGTTGAGAAATCTGCTGACAATTGTATGGGCGCTCCCCTGTAGGTAACCAACTGTTTTTCTCTTGCTGCTTTTAATATTCTCTCTTTATCTTTTGCTCTTGGCATTTTAATTATATGTCTTGGTGTGGTCCTCTTTAGATTTCTATATTTTGGGGTTCTGTGTACTTCTTGGGCTTTTAAGTCAGTTTCTTACACCAGGTGGGGAAAGTTTTCAGTCACTATTTCTTCAAGTAGGTTTTCATTATCTTGCTCTCTCTCTTTTTCTGGCACCCCAATAATTAGGATGTTGGCATGTTTGAGGTTGTCCCAGAGGCCCCTTACACTATCTTCAATTATCTGAATTCTTTTTGTTTCTTGCTTTTCCAGCCGAGTGGATTTTGCTTCTTTGTATTTCAAATCTTTGACTTGGTTCTTGTGGCCCTCTGGACTGCTTTTAGGACTTTGTGTAATATTTTTTATTTCAGTCAGTGTATGCTTGATTTCTAGTTGGTCCTTTTTCATATCCGTGAGGGTCTCGTTCATATCCTCAGAGGTCTTGTTCATTTCCCTGAGGGTCTCATTCATTTCCTTGTAAGTCTCATTCATTTCCTGGTTGGTCTTGTTTATTTCCTCATAGTTCTCATTAAGTTCATCGGCCTTTTCTAGGAGCCTCTTGAAAAGCCTTATAACCGTGGTTTTGAACTCTATGTCTAGTTGTCTTTTTTCCTCCATTTCTTTCACACCTGATTTCTTTCCATATCTCTGCATGGTGGCTGCTTTATGTGGTAGATGTCCTCTAAGGGTCAGTGGCACAGCCTCCCCAGTTACTTGAGGTGGGTACTCTTACTGCAGTCCTTTATGGGTTGTACAGTATTTTTGAATTTAAACCCAGCTTCTTGTTGTTAGCCCTAGGATGGTTTGACCTCCAGGCCAATTGGCTGTGAAGGGAGACTGTGTTCAGGTTGGAGTCTCTGAGCTGAGCAGGCAGCCTCAGTGTCAACTATGTCCTATGCGGCGCTCTCACGCGCGCGGGTCTCTGTTGGATGGGGATGGCTGCAGGCACCTCCAAGAGAAAGCCGCTAGTCTCTTCCCCTTGCCAGACAACTCTGCCTCTCCCCAAATGAGTCTGCACACCCAAAGCCTCGCCCAGGGTTGTAAAACATGTGGTTTCAGGAGACAAGTTTCCAGGGAGCAAGTCGGACGTCTGTGCTGTGGCACAGTTTATGTGAGCGCAAACTTCTTTTTCAAGCACCCGGCTTCTCTGCAGACTAGGAGACCTGCCACGCCCGGCTTCCCCCAGACCTCGGACCTCGCCTGGCACTGGGGAATCTGTGCATTGGGACGTATCCTCGTACCCCGGATCTCAGACCTCGTCTGGCGCTGGGGATTCCGTGCAGTGGGATGTCTCCACCCTCCCCGTTGGAGAAATCCAGCAGGGATTGCTGCTCCAGCCACCGCCCGCGTGTGCTACCAGGATGCCTCCTAACCTGTTTCCCCACGATCTTTAAGGCTGCACTCCTGCCACTCTTCTGAGTCTCAGTGTCCCACCTTTACTTTTATTTGTGGAGTTTTCACTCAGCCAGCTTTCTGGTGATTCTGGGTGATGTTTGTTTTGTTGTTATGTTGTAATTTTTAAATTGTTGCACGGGGCAGAACAATAGGTGTTTACCTATGCCGCCATCTTGGTTCTCCCCTGAATATATTTCTTAAAAGTATTTTCACATTAGCTCTAAGCCCATTTTGACTTTTGACATTGAACTTCAAAGGCTTATTCGTACAAACTTTCTCTTTCTCTCTTTCACCTCCCATCCCTCAAGACACTTTCGATCCTCACATTTTTCTCCTGACTCTGCAATACACAACCCTGAGTCAGAATGATCTTTTGTAAAATCCCCTAGGGTACGGGATCTCCAAAAGCAAGGATTATCATTTGATTTCTTCTAGCAACGGATTTCATTTTGTGCTCTCCTTTCTGGCCTGTTAACCCAGAATTTCAGGTTTTAAAAATCATTGGTACGGGCCTTCCAGGGGTCATCTACATGTTGTCTCTGCCTCTCCCCTACAATGTACTTCACTTGTGCAAGTCTGGGGAAGCAGGAAACAATGGGGACAAGGTTGGAGGGAAGGAGAAAGTGCATACAGGTTTACAAAAGTTTTAGCACTTGGGCCTTTTTGACATTAAGTCTGGAGAAAAGAAAAGGCCACAGAAAGGATTACATGCTAAAAGGGGGTTTTGATGAATCAAGTTAAATTTCTGGAGAACTGTGGATAAAAAATGGTAAATATAGCCATATCCAGTTTGAAGTGTTTCCTAGTTCCAAGTATTCTTCACTCCAGCACTACTGTTCTTGAGGCCCATGGATTCCTTTGGCTTTAAACAGAAACTAAACATATTTTAGGAATTGTGAGGAGGTGATATATAAAAAATAATTGTATTAAAAGATTTTTAAAAGGCTGTATTGTAAGTATGTATACATGAAATCACACTTCTGAAATAAACATCTAAGGTTGGGGGAGGAAATGGAGGAAAATGGGCAAAGTATAGATGAAATAGGAATTGAGAAAATGTTATTTGATGAAGCTAAGGGGTGGGGACATGGAGTTTAATATGCTAACCTACTGTTGCATATATTTTTCCATAACTTTAGAAGGTGAAAAGGTTTCTGATAAATTATAATGAACAATTTTATGTACTTTCAGCATGCATGCAATGGAGTAGTAGTTTTAGCTTGCTTAAGACCATTTTATTTTTCCTTGAGATTTCATGACCTACCCAAAAAGATGTAACTAAATACATGTAGGACCATAAAACCACATATATGTATAGTATTTTTTCCTAACACCATTTATATTTTTTGGGATGGAATTGCCCATTACCCCACCCCTACACTTGACAGTACTTCAAAGGAAAGGGAGTGCACTGGAGCATTACAAAAGTGTAATTCATCAGGCAGACTAATTTTTTAGAAAAATCTTATAGTGCTACAAAGTGTGAGCTATGTGAATTTACCTGAGTTTCCCCAAACCATATCTCCTGAAACAATTTAGCCCTAATGCATCATCCTTTAAAAGTTTATTTCAAATAAAGTATACTTAGCATTTTTCTTATAGACTCAAACATATCTGCCTTAAAGTTGAAATAAAAATAAAATCAATGATTACCATTTAATGAGAAAATCTCTTATGGGCCCTATGCCAACATTTTTGTGTATCTATTCTTTTCATATCAGCAATGGTGTGGAGGTATTAACACCATCATTCAGATGAGTGAAATGTGGTCCAGAGGTCAAGAACCCCAGTGGTGAACTGGTGGCACCAGTGTTTGAAGCCATGCCTGCCTGAATGCAAAACCTGTTTGATGTAATTATACTAGAGGCCTGGTGCACACAATTTGTGCACTGGAGGGGGTGTCTCTCAGTCCAGCCTGCACCTTCTCCAATCTGGGGCCCCTTAGGAGACATTCCTCTCACAGTCTGGAACTGCTGGCTCCCAACCACTTGCCTATCTGCCTGATTGCCCCTCATTGCTTCTGCCTGCCAGCCTGATCATCCTCTAACCACTCCCCTGCCAGCCCAATTGCCCCCAACTTACTTCCCCTGCTGGCCCAGTCCACCCCAACTCCCCTACCTCCCCTGCAGACCCAGTCCCTGCCAATTGCCTTCCCTCCTCTGTAGGCCCAGTCCCCCCCAACTGCCCTCCTCTGCCAACCTGATCACCCCTAACTGCCCTCCCCTGCTGGCCTGGTCCCCCACAAGTGCCTGGCTCTGCTGGCCTGCTCCTGCCAGCCATCTTGTAACCACATGGGGGTAGCCATCTTGTGTAAGGGCATGATGGTCAGTTTGCATATTACCTCTTTCTTATATAGCCTATCTTCCCTCTTCCATCAGCTGATTTCTGCTCCATTTTAGGGAAAAGCATCTGAGGATGCTGAGACAATGGTTAATCTCATACCAACAGTTTAGAGACCATCTTTGGATATTCTGAACTAGCTTATTTTTACGAAAGTTTTAGTGGGCATGGTATATATTGAGGGCAAATACTCTATGGTCAGTAGTGTGAACATAAAGAAATATATTTGAATATCTTTAAAATACTTCAAATTTTTATTAAATATTTTTATTCAGTTTTAAGATCACAGTTAAAGTACTTTAGCATGTTATACACATGACTTACATGTGCAATTTTTAGAAATATCAAAGTATAAGATTTTGAAGAAATTATATAAATGTGTATATTGACTTTTACTACACATACATCTAAAGAAAGCAATAATTCTGTTGTACCATTAAGTAGAAATCATTTATTACATGGCATGTTTACACCAACTCTAAAGAGAACCAAGCCAATTTCAGAAAGAAAAAAAAAAAAAAAGGAAAAGAAAAAAGAAAATGAGTGATTCGGTCATGCTGAAACTGTCAACAGACTTAAGACCTGGTGGTCAAACAAAGCTGTGGTTAATTTATGACAAGTAAGCAATTCAAACCTACGAGAAACGTTCATAATCTGGTGTGTGGAATCTCAGGTGGTTTTTATTCTTTTTTTGACAAATTCCTGAGAGCAAGAGATGTGTTCCGTGCTAATGAAATGAGAAACATTGCTGAGCACGTGCTGAGCTCCAGATCATGAGCCTTCCCCACCCCGTCCTGCCGCTCAGGCCAGGCACTGGCACCAGGTGTCGCGTTGGGGAGCGAGCTAGCCCCTCGGGCTGGCGAGAGCTGTTAGTCTGTGAAGCAAGCGCGCATCTGTGATTTAGAGCTTGTGAGGTAAGATTTGTGGTGTGGGTGGGAGGGTTTGGAGGCATTGAATTAGGTTCTTGTTACTCAGTAACCAGTTCTGACCTAAGTTATTAGGAAATCTTTGGAAGTAGTAGTTATGTTCAAAAAAACTAACTGTGCATAAAAATCAATTTGAGGGCAGGATCAATTCTGACCACTGACTGCAACAAGGAAACAGTGGCCACAGAACTTGTAAGTAAAGGTTTCCTCATCTAATTTATTAGTTCAAATCATACCACCACACATAAAATTTGGCCAGGAGAGGAAACTATTGTTGTTTTTTGAAGAAAATGTGTATTTATAATTTTTAAAGAAAAGCATAGCACAAACAGATGGAGGTGTATGACAGAATCAGATCTATTTGTCTTGATTTACTGTTTTGTTGCTTCTTTGTTCTGAAATGTAAGGAAGATCATGTCCCTAGTGAAAAGGACAAGATCATTTATTATGGAGCACAAAAAACTCAGCTATCACTTCCAAACTAAAGCAAAGCAGTCCATCCAACCCTGAACCCTTCACCAGAAGTATCTGGTAAGAGGAACTGAACAAGCTTTCTTTTTTAAGTATAATGTTAGTGAATCTAAGTAAAACGATTTTTAAGAATCCTGAAACTCAAAAACAAACTCCAAGTCTAACTCTTTGGGAATGCTTGTATAAATAAAAACAACATCTAATTAACAATTAGATCACTCTTTGTAAGGTGCAAGACAAGGTCCTATGTGGGGAAAGCTAACATTCAATTTCCACCCAGCAATCACTGAATACTTTATAGGTCAAATGTAACAGCATTTGCTTCTACTGCCCACTTTCGGCAATATACTGTTCTCTCTGGAGAAGGCGGTTTGTGAAGTCAAAACACTGCAGTGGAAAATAGTGGCACTGAAGGTAGAAGCAAAACAAGACAAACCTTCAAAACAGGACTTAACTGAAATTAACTTGTAAAGCCGAGGTAGCCCATTACACTTGGCCTTATCTGAGGGCTCTGTGGAGCAATGCAGTCAGAGGAGAATCTCCTCCCCAGTATCGCATACAGCCCCACGGTTCCTTTTACAAATGAGGACTCCGGGCCTCCTGTGTCTTCCTCCCTCTCCCAATGAAGAGGACGCTTCTCCTGGTGTGTGGGCGCCAGCCTCCAGCCTCCAGCTGCTGGTCTCCAGAACACTTAGGGTTCATACAGTAGTTTAGTAGGCAGCATGGTCCCACTGCTTCACATTAATGCCAACTGCCAAACTTGGAGCAGAGCTATTGGGTGTTGCCCCTCCCACCCCATCCCCCACACACACATACTGTAGAAACAAAAGATGTCATTCAGTGTCAGCTTCCTTCTGGTTCTGTATCAATTTAAAATTTGCTCTAGCTTTTACATAGGTGCAAATACTGTCATATGATGAGCCAAAGACTGTGGAGTGCAAACAAAACTGTAGGTGACTTAAGAGTGGCACCTGCCTTGGTAAGAACATGGCAGATTAGACATCCTGGGTGCAAGCATCCGGGCCAGTTCAGATGCTCCTTGGCCGTAGTGTGCCGTCACTGTTTCCCTCCAGCAGTTTTAATGGCAGGAACTAGAGATCAGTGATAACGTGGGAATGTCAGCATTTCAGCTATGAGATGGCATTGGTAGAAAGCTCATCTGATGGAGTTAAATAAATACATTTCTGATAGAAGTCTGTCGGGACTACAACAGTATCATTTAGCCTTTGAAGGTTTTTTTTTAGTGAATTAACACTTTGGATCTAAAAATCTGGGAACTAACCTAATTTGGGGATAAGAACCTGTATCTTCATCATGACGGTGGGACACTTTTCCTTTTCCTGATCTCATTTCAGTATCCAAACAAATGCAAACTTAAAAGGGTGTCTTACAGTATTTTTCTCTTTCACTCAGCTTCTTAGAGCTGTAGCTTCAGTTACTATAATAAACTCTACACGCTTCAAAATTACATAGAAAATACCCAGAGTAACTAAATAAATAAAAGACAAAAGGAAACTGGAACAGTGTTGTCTCCATCAGACTACACTGTCCACTTCCAGCATCACAGAGAAGGGCTAGGACAATTTTTTTCAAAATATTTATATACAGGTTTGAATCAGAAATTAAGGTTAAAAGTATAAATACTGATAATTTCAACTAAATTCAGAATGGTTTCAGAAAGATATGATACAACGATTTAGAATAAAACAGAGCAGAAGAGCATCATATTTTGGTTTGCTTGAGATATACATAAGGTGCAACAACTTCTTCTCTTGAGGATGCTTGTGGGACAAATGTTAGTGTAGATGGTGTTTGCTGGCAGATTAAGGTACACACTATAGCAATACGATTTTCCAAAATAAAGAAGAATGAGAGAAATGAAATGAAAATGATAAGTGGGGTGGGGACTACATGTTGGTCTGAAATATTTGTGCTAACAAATGTTGTTACCTGAATATACCAACACCCCTTCTCCAGCGGATTCAGGGCATGAGAAAAGCACTAGTATTGAAATCAAGACTTGCACTCAGAGAAATAACAAGGCGAGTGTCTAAAGAACTATAAAGCTTTGCAGGATTTCTGCTACTCTCAGTGCCTAACTGCTTAAAAATTAAGCATTTCTACAAAAAGATGTTTTTGTGGTTTGTTTTTTTTAAGTATATGAAAACAGTCATATCCAGTAGGTTGCCCTCCCACTCCTACCCTGCCTAAGGGAAAAGCCACTGAGGTTTAGGAAAAGCAGATCAAGTAAGATAGTAATCACATAGAAAAAAGCAATCTTTTGTTTTGCTTCTTTTTAAAAAAAGGTCCCATGAATATACAGCAATCTCTTGAGGAACTCTAGTGAAATGTAATTGAAGGACTGAGGAGGGTGCTCTGGCAAAAATAGACCTAGTCTAACATGTTCTATAGAATAACAAGTTAGTACCATTGTCAAGGTGCATGTTCTGCACCACACAATTTTGTTGTTGGTTTGTTTGGGTTTATTTTTTGGATTTTAGCTAATAATTTTAAAATCACTGCTAGCAAGTGGTCCAAAAACTCCTAACAGCCACCACTGGGACCCAGCAATTTCCAAACATTCAATTTGTGTTTTGAGATTTAGAAAACATTAATAAAACAGCATCATAGTAAAAAGGTTATGCTGAAATCTGGGGCTGCTCACCTGATTTATTTCTGTGTGACTGGGATTAAGCTATAACTGCTGATTAACCTTGCTTACTAATTCCTTTTTCCTCCATATGCACAATGAGTATGCATCTTTAAGAATATCACACCAATGCTCTATTGCCTTTACCTGCTTTGAAACAAACCCTCTCTAGAGTCTTCAATTCTGTTAGTATGTTGTACATATTTTCCAGCACCGAAACTGAAGTAATATCTACAACCATGAAAAGCTAAACGTAGTCAGTATTAATAGAGTCACTTTTTATATGGCTATTAGGTCAAATTACGTTTAGAAAAAAATCATCATTACAATTCAGTCAAATATAAATAAGAAAGCTAGATAAAACCTGTAAACTGTCACCATTTAGAGATCTAATTCAAAAGCTTCAAACCTGAACTAACACTATCAAAATCCCGCCAGTTTGAAAACCAATAAAAATTATTGCTGGAATCCAATCATTGAAATTTGGTAGTTTGTGCTGTGATGTAAGAGTGGGGAGATACTTTGTGCTATGGAAGAAATACCCTGTAAAATCTGTAGCCTCTAATTTTGATTTATCACTTTGCATCTGTTGCTAGGAAACAAGACACTGTGAACATCAGGTGGTTAAGTCAATATGTTGAATGTTCTAAGCCAGTTAATCCACTCGGCACTGGCATATGTATGGTGGGTTTAATGTTCAAAAGCAACAAAACACAAAGGAAACAGAAACTTGTAGGTGGGTAGGTGACTGAGTCCCACTCTGGTCAGGCATACCTCTTTAACAACACAAACTCGAAATGGCTCTAAACACCTGCAGTGCCGACGAGGCTGTGCATAGCAATTGCTACCCGTCCAGTCTGTCTGGGATGGATGGAAAGGTCTGTGGCTCTAGGTCCACATGAAGTGAGTGTCTTCAATGTGTTCAGAATAGTGAAGTAATACTAAGGTCACTTCTGAATAATATTTTTCTCTTTTTTTGTGTGTTTGTTTGTATGAACGATCCATTGGTCACTTAGACCCACTTAGATCTCTGTGTAAAAATAAAAGAATCCTCAAGGCATGAAAACATCAGTAATCTGTAATCTGTAGGACTCTTCCCCTGTCCAGGTAAATATTTGCCACAAGTTGTCCCAAGCAAATTATTCTTGGTCACTCAAAGCTAAAAAAAAAATTCAGCTTGTTAAGAATTGTAATTTCTCTCTCTCTCTCTCTCTCTCTCTCTTTTTGCCAGCAAACTACCGCTCTGGTGGCAAATATAAAAGTGCAGAATATATGGACCACGAGGCCGAGCATACACCGCTAACAATGGTACATCTGCCTGCCCATGCTGCGTGGGAGTCTCAGGACAGGCTTTTTAATATTATTCTACAATATAAATGTAGGTATAACCTATTATATAAACCATCTTAGAACTTAAATCTCCATGTACAAAAAAGACTAAGAATATCTAATAATAACTAGTGCAGTGCGTCAGTTTTGTTTTTTTTTTTTGTTTTGTTTTTTGTTTTGAAAGAATAACTAGGTAATATACGAAACTAGTTTCACACTCTCTGGTTGGTAAAAGAGATGCTGGATGAGCTAAAGTAAAGGCAGTCTTTTACCAAGTTACCTCTTATTACCGTCAACAGCCTTCAATAGAAAGCAACGCTCCAGGATCATTCCATTTCTACTCATTATCAGACCGAGAACGTCACCCACAAAGATTCTGGGTTCCGAGGGAACAAATGGGCCCAGGAGGCTAACTTCTGCTTCAAGTGAATCTGGGCCAAGTAGGGCAACAAGCACTTGTTTGCAGTCTATATGTCCCGCCACGGGAACTCACTAGCATCCCTCCGTAAAGACAAGGCTAGGGTAGTAGGTAAAGCACAATGTTTTACAGTGAAAGGGCGCTTCACTGGTCAGCGCAGGAAATAAGTACAGGAGCCTGTGGCATTTCTTTTGGCTGTCCGTCGTGGGTGAGCGAAGCTGACCGCTGACTTCTGTGAAGCAAGAGAGAGAAAAAACACATTTATTTAGATTATGTTATCAGAAATAACATAGCACTTTCTGATAATTTGTTTAATAGCTTCGGCTGAGTTTTTACTTACGCTATTTAATGAAAACCAATTTTGTCCTTAGAGTTTCTTTCTTTACATATTATTGTTTTTTTCAAAGGATTCCTCACACAACTCAAGAAAACATTTTGTATCCAACTGACTACCTCCATTTTGTAGAAGCTGATGCAACAACAGATTTGGCAAATTCCCTTAGAATTGGGAAACTTTAAGTCAAGGGCTGACATGCTGGACAATAATCTTCCCCTGGATCCACCGAAATAAAAAAATGACAGGTCCTTTCCTTGACTTGCCTGAGGGGAACACCCTGCTACACTAATTGATAACCTCCAGGCTCATTTCTTAAGTGGTATAATAATAAACCCAATTAAAGGCCAATAACAGCAATGGTCCTTGGAGAGAAAGAGGTGCACCAGGACACAAAAAATATGTGAAAACACTGAAACCCTCCTAACTTAAGTTTCACAGGTGGACAAAAAGCGCAGAGGGGAAAAGGCTCCAGTTAATTTGGGCCCAACTCAACACACATGGAGAGAAAATTCTAGGCAAGACTAGAAAAATTCATGGAAAATCCTATTACTTGGATTGGAACTACAATGAACATAGCTTATTTTTTTCCCCACTCTGCTTCAGCTTAACAAGTAGAAGAAAATATGTTTTATTTCATAGTTATAACAAAATTGTTCCAAATTCTAGGTGACTTATACAGAGCTTCTTAGTCTGAAAAGATAGACTTGGGCACCTCCTTGACATTTTCCACAGGCCTATGACGCCCGCCTGTGGCATCCCACACTCTGGCCCTCAGTGGTCTGCAGGGCACATGGCAGGGATTCGATGTAGCAACAATATCTTTACTTGTTTTTAAGGTTTCAATATGGTATCGTCTTCAGATTATGTGGAACAAAGGGTGCTATTTTGAAATTCATATTGTATTTGCTCCACAACTATATCCAACTCCTTTGTCTTGGTGCACAGAAAAAAAAGAAAAGTAATGTAGATAAATGATAACATGTGGTATGTCAGAATCCAATGATCCCTTAGCCTAGGATATTAGGCTTTTAGAAAAAACAAAACGTGTATTGTAATCACACTTCTGGATTAATCTGTTTATTCATGTAGGGCTGCTGTAAGCACCAACTGTTCAATATGTTCAACTCTGCTCCAGAAAGATGAAATTAAAATGCTACTTTTTACCTTTAAGATTGAATATGTAATATTATTATAAAACCAAAAGAATTTTAACAAGTATGAGAAGAGGAACAAACAAACAAAAAATAAAGTTAAAAATGAAAAGGACAATGTAAAAAAAAGAGAGCAAGAGGGAAGAAATTGGGGTAAAAGTCCAACTTAATCAATGGGAAAGGAAGATGGGAGTGTGATGAAAGAGAATGATGTGGGTCCAACGAACTGATGGCCCTCGTTCCCAGGGGAAGGAAGGATTGGGAGAGCCTTCTTGACTGGCCAGGACCTGAGAGATGCGAAAGCATGGCAGTGGAGCCATTGCAAGGACATTGGATTCAAGGACCTGCGTCCAAATCTTAACTCAGTTTGGCTGCGTGCTCCTGGCAAGTTAATTCAGCATTTGGGCCAATATTAAAATGGGACTACAAAGACCCACCTGGAAGGGCAGATTTTAGGGTTAAGTTTAATGAACTTTCCTCCTTATAAAATTCCTTGTAAATACACAGGCTCTCAACAAAGGTTTACGAAACTTCCTGTGTTTGGCATTTTGTGGAACTGCCTTTCTACCGTGGGTTTTTAAACCTAATGTTAAGATTTCTTGTGGCAAGAATGCAGGTAGCAGCAGATGATGTATTTCTACCCCTAATGCTGTTGACCACTTTCTAAATGCCTCAGTAATAATGAATTGATGTGCAACCAGGTACAATTACGTCTGTAGGTAGAGAGTTGATGGTAGCTCTGCTTTAACACATAGGGGCTAAAGTTACAACTAAGATTTCTGGGGAAAATCTGTCTTTCTAGATATTCAGAACACTAACCATTTGTTAAGTTGACAGTAAAATTTTAGTAAGCAATATCGTTCTTCTAGTAGGAAGTAAAAAAAAACAAACCACACCCCCAAAACTCACTCGCGTATTTATCCATTGACCTGACAGGAACTAAGGAAGCTGTGGATATGAAGCATAAAACTAGAGATTTTTTTTTTTTTCCTTCAAAATACACTGGAAGGAGTCAGAAGTATGAGCAAACAGTTAAAAACCAACATGGTGGCGGGTCTATAAGAGGTACAGGGGAGAGCGCAGACTTCAGTAACAGTGAGAGAAGAGGACAAAGAACGAGGCCTGGAAGGAGCGGAGGCAGGAAAGGACTTGGCCCATGTGGACTGCAAGCAATGCCCCCTGACTTTGGGAGTGGCTTGGGTAAGAAGGAATGGTTTGCTGAGGTGCTTGTTGTCAGAAACCGGGAGTTACGGAAGGCTGGTTGACAGCCATGGTGTGACCGCAGTCCTGTTCAAAAGAGAACATTCAACAGCAGGGAGGACTGTGTGGTAGCCTTTTCTGAGCCCTGAAATATGACCCCCTCCCCTCTTGATTCTTTCATTATCTCTTATTTCCACAACTTATAGGGTTACATATTTAATCTTTTGTGTAAGGGTACGACTTTGTCCTCTGTACTCGACTGCGAGGCTCCACGAGTGGAGAAGTGTCTGTGTATTTCTCTCCCTCAGGCCCGCAGAGACCTAAGCAGATTTTAACAATGTCTGTCAGCATTCAGGTGCTGCTAGGCACTTGCAGTGCACACATGAAAAGAAATGTGACCTGTGGTACATATCCAGAGGCTATTTGTGAGGGAGGACTGGAGCTGCAGCATGACAGATAAAGAGAAAGCAGCAAACAAAGCTGCCGTCTGGGCCTCCTAAGCCTGGTGTGACTAAGGAGAACGGAGCCTGCGAGGTGGGTATACAAGTCTTCTGTGATTCCAAGAACTTTGTACTGAAGATCAAAGGATTAAAAAAGTAGCTCATCTGTGGGTGATCCATTCTGAATAAAAACATGAGATCCCTGAATTTACACAAGTCTTTTCTGCTTTCCCAAAAGATCCATGAAGCAGCAGAACACTCCATTTTGCACTTAGAAGTTAATATGCTTTCTGTGGACTTCCCCGAGTTCCACAGGCCTCCACATCTCTGATCTTGGCTGATCCTTACAACCAGGTGATTCTTTGGGGACAGTGTTGTGTTCAAAGCAGGATGAGAAAACTGAGGCCCCGAGAATGACATTACTTTGTAGCAAACACAGAGTGGGAGATAAATCCAGACCTTCTGTCTGCTGTGAGTCAGATGACATTTTCCTGAACCAGCTCTGTTTTCTTCTGCTGCTACCACCACAGCCACTGACCCTCCTCAGTGAGGGTGTTCGTGGCCTGCTGGCACTGGGACGTTAGACTTATGCCGCATAACACGTCTATGGAATGAGTTCCAGCGACACCCATTTTATAGGACATGACAAGGTACAGAGGTGAATGACCTTGCAAATTTCAGGTGACAGAGCTCTGATTCAAACCCAGGTCTCAGGCCTGACTCCAAATCTCATGCTTTGAGAATGCTGCTTCTTTGCTCTTTCAGGCTTTTTAGAGAAATAAAAGTATAGCCACAGAATGCATTTAAAATAAAATATTTTGCTGGCTACATTCTCAGTGATAATTGACTAGCACACACACTTTTATAACCTCACATAAACAGAAGTGTTCTTGAACCAAGTCTCATGAACCCCAATACATTGTGAAAATATCACAGACGACATCAGAAAGGCTGATTTTGTCTCCTATGCTGCTTTCTCTACCTACGCTCTGTGTCAGGGGTGACAGTGAATAGGTAGGTCCCCAGGACCCTGGCGGAATAAGGCTCCCACCGCTAACCTGTGCACGTTTTCCATGGCGGCCACTTCAGCCAGCGCAGCCAGACTGAAGAACGCAGACACGGCAGGCATCTCGGGAGTGCTGCTCCGTGTCTCCATGGCCTCGCTGCTGTGTGCACACGCGTCATGGCAGCCTGTCTCAGTGACTTTAGGGAGACTCCTCTGCCGTTCCTTTGGTTTGTCATCTGCAACACAAGAGAAATCCATCAGGAGAGGGCCCCTCTGTTTTCTGCAGAGAAAACTCCATGGTAGGCAAATGTGAAATGAGGTAATGTTGGTCACTGCTCACTTTTGTTATAGAGAGCAGTGAATAGTAAGGCTTTTATAGGATCTCTTTCATGGTCACAAAACTCTTTTATTAAGCTCAACCGCAGCGGTGCGTAGCACTGTGTCCTGATGCTGAGCAGAGAAGCTGCGTATTATTCAAGGTCAAATAGGTCAGTGTTGGAGATAGAAAAATGGGCTTAGTCAATATACAGCGCAAGGGACCTCTGCAGAAGGGCTGGTGGATGTAGTAAAAGGGCCCTTAAAAACCCAACTGACCAAATGTTTCTGATGAAGCTGCAGCTGCCCTACCTACCAGGGCAACCGGATACTCAGTGTGCTATGACAACAACACTTAGGGTAGCAACACTAACCCCAATAAAATTTCAATCCCAATGAGACCCCAAACTCTCACTTTTGTTCTGAAGATCTACTGAAAGAAAGATAAAGGGCCAATATGCCTATTGGAAGTGAGTACCCTTTCTCTACTGTGTAGCCAAGATAGAGGCAGGTGTTATCATGACTTTAAAAACATTTCAACTACAGAAAACAATTGATAAAAGCAGTAAATGTTATGTAATAAGTGAACATGAAAGTGCTATGTGCTTTCCTTCATGAAAGAAAGTATTTTCTAAAACTTTTCACTCTTCCTACAAGTAAAAATGAGGCTATAACCATTTATAAAATGAAAATCACAGAGCAGAACCCATAGTGGAAAGTAAATGAGGAAGATGCCTGCTGGACTACATATGAGGAAAACTGGACTCTAGTCTTCATCATACTTCTGCTTAGTAGTTCAAAGCATTCAAAACAAAAGTGTGCCCCTTCGAGCTTCACCTCTTATGCGACAGGGAAAACTTAGGGATCTTTAATATACTTTTTTGTTCTACGAATCTACAAATGCAAAACAAGAGAAATGAACAAAATTCACTAATTGTCCTCTAATTCTATCTCAGCAAATAATGAATCTCTATTAACAAGCAGATTAATTTAAATCAAATATTTATAAATCTTACTCTAGCAAAACACTCATTTAAACATTTCCCCCCTATTATTGAATTCATTATGGACCTTCAGCCTTTTCCTGGCTCCTGGATTAGGCTGGCGGGGAGGGGCCCTTCCTTTGGGACTGACAGAAAGAGATGAGAGAGGTGCTAAAAGGCAGCATGGCAACAGCTCAGAGCACTAATGCTGAGGTGGCGTTGTACCCCAAGATCTGAGGGAGGATGCTCAGTGTCAAGTTCTGATCCCATTAGGTAATTCTACTGCCAAGGAGACCACCAGGAACAACAAACAGACCCCAGACCACAACCGAAAAATGGAGAAATTCACGGTAAGTTAAGAGTTGGTTAAAGATTAGCCCAGAGAACTAGAGTAATCCAGAAGCATGCTCGAGCTCCCTGGGTGGGCTTAGTCAGCTTTGCAGAAGTTCTGGATGCTTCCTAACGTACCTTCTCTCACTGGCTTGAGCAGTGAGCCATGGAGAAATACTGATTCATCCAGGATTTTCAAAAGCCTGGGATCTTTGGGAATTTACTTAACCAATACTATTTCTGTGCATGCTGAGAAAGGGAAGGAGAAGCTGACAGCCCTAAAAATTGCCTTTCCTTTCTAGTAAATCAAAATATGCTTTGGAAAAAGAGCTATGACTTTAAAGCATGGACTAAAACATGCACATTTGGGAGTCTGTAGAAAACTAGTTATCAAGGAGGCCCGGAAAGAGAAAATGTCACTGTGACCAAACCCGCAGTTAGCGGATAGTCACTTGCTGGCCCAAGTGGCCATGAGTGTCAGCCGTTTGATTTGATTCTTTCTAAAGCTCCCTTTTCTTACCCAAAGTACCGCCTGCTGGTGACACTCGGCCATCTGCTGTCCTGACCAGGTGTGTGATCTTGGTTTTCCTTGCTTTTCTTTTTTGGCTGCCCACCAGGGGTTCTTGCGTTGCTGTTGGCTCTGGAGTGTTGGGAATGGATGGGGCATTTTTAACCTTATGAGCAGGCTCTGTGGTGTTTTTGTCTTCTGTAAATATGGCTGAAATAGGACAAACCATATATAGTTACACACAAAAACACAAGGCACCGACATTGCTCTTAGAAGGAAATATTTTCAATGTCTGACCCTTCTGAATGGAGAACTTTAAACATTTAGAGTTTTCAAAGTATTGATGGGGGAAAACTAAAAAAAAAAAAAAAAAAAAAAAAAGCCCACAATCTTAAACACATATATCTATTTGCTTTGGCAGATTCAGTACAGAGGATTAAGGTGATCCCCTCTCCCCCAATAGAATACTGAACACCAAGAGGCCATTGTGTCCCAATGACCACAATTTCTACAGGAGTCAGGATCCCTATCTGAGATCCTTTTGGCCAGCTGGTCTGAAGAGGATGATAAATTTCTCTTCTTCTGAGGATACTGAGCTAAATATGTGCTTCTTAAAGTTATACTTATTCCTGGGATATTCGCTTTCAGTCACCAAGATGACTAATCAGAAAAAGCAGCTGGGAAGCCTGACCCTTTTGTTGATGTCTTGGCCAGGACCCCACAAACGCTGCTGAAGCCAGCACGGACTGAGACTCTCTCCTATTGGCTAAACTCCAGGATCAGGTAACTGTGCTTAGTGAGACAATTTCATGAAGTACCATATCTCAGCAGGGCTCCTTGGAAAATTTAGTTCTAGGTCCCTAATTCTGACTGGATTATCAGTAAACTGTTTAATAGCACACACTTGTGTTCCAAATAGCACAGTCAAGAGCAAGAAACACATTTGCCACCAAAGACTTGCTCCCAATTCAAACAGTTTGGGAATGCTGTGTCTTTTCTTATATACTTGTTTCCTTAGGAGCTCATTTATCTCCCTCTCCCCTCTATTTCAAAATAAGACAAATATGCAGATAGGAGTATAGTGAGCATTTAGGAGTACATACATGTAGTCACGTTTCATGACTGGGGCTTTTTTTATTCCAGTGGTTGAAGGTCTCTTGGGCAGGGAAGAGATACAGCTTTTCCTTTTTTAATGATCCAACCTCTTAAGACCGGCATAGAAATGCTTTTTGACAAAGAAGAGGGGAAGGTGGCTCAGGAAATCAAGATTTGAAATGAGAAATTGTGCAAACTAAACCTGGAGTATAACTGAAAATGCTTATCAGAGGAGGGTGTGAAGGTAGACATTGGAAATAAGACAATATATGTAATGCAGGTAGAAGGAAATAGCTGAAATAAGAAAAGAACAGAGTGAAAATAAGGATATAAAATAATGCACTGTTCATATGAATACTTGCATAAGTTTCATTCAACAATTTTAATCTAGCTTTCTAATGGATTTAGTTAGACACATCCTTGAGAAAGGAGGGTTATGGATTCGGAAGATGTTTGACCTCAAGATGTTGATTCCAGGATTCCTATTCCACAAGTGAGAAATAATTTAAATTATATCAAAAGAAAGTATATAAAGCCTAAATCATAATTTAGGCTTGACCTTACCTTAGTATTATATAATAGATGGCTGTTTGGGGACAGGCTTAAGATAATCATTATTAAAAAAAAAAAACTGCACTATTTGGCAATGTCCCCAAATATATTTTCAAGCAAATAATAAAAAAATAAATAAAAAAGACTCTTTTAAAGTTGTAGATCTATCCCCAGGTCAAACAGTCTTAGCATATTTATATTTTGATATTTAGCGTAACACAGGCCAATCGTGGTATATATTTAATTTTTTTCAGGTTGAACTTTGATAAAAACTACATAAAAACAAATGAAAGATAATTTGGTTAGAAACATTCCAATGATGTTTAATGATTCTGCATTAGCCCTGAAATCCAAAGCCTCCTCTAGGTTAAAGAAGCTCAAATCTAAGTTCACAGTGAGGATTAAATAACCTCTACTGGATATTCACAAGCAACAAAATTTATGTTTTTTTATCGAGACGCATTAGTTGTCCCTCTGATTACAGGGTGGATCTTACTCCCCTCTCCAGTATGATCATTACGTTATAAATGCATCTTCCAAAAAATGCATTTACCTCTTCTCTTCTCTTCCTATTGACATAAAAATTCAAAACTTGTGGAAATAAGATAATAGCAAGTTCCAAAGAGGAAGGGTATATTATATTAAAAGATTGTTCGCTGGAAGGAAGGAAGGAAGGAAGGAAGGAAGGAAGGAAGGAAGGAAGGAAGGAAGGGAGGGAGGGAGGGAGGGAGGGAGGGAAGGAGGGAAGAAGAGAGATAGAGAACACTAAGGAAGTCAAAGAGAAGGCATGGGTACCCAAAAAAAGGACCAAGGGCCAAGTGTGTTGGGAAAGATGACCTGGTTTTTACAGAAAGATGGTGGGGTGATGGAGATAACACAGTAGAGAGAAAGCTGGATTCTACTCATGACTTTCAAATTCATTAACTATAAAGATGGAGAACTGGACTCAATTAGCTCTAAGGAAGCCACCCAGTCCCCCAAATTCTTTTTATTTTGCTACATAGCCTAGAATCAGGGTCCTGATCAGGGAAAAACACATGTTCAGCTTGCTCCAGAGGCTCAGGGCTAGGAAAGAGCCTCCCCTTTGATAAAGTGTATGACTGTCTAACCACTATGTTGTACACCTGCACCTAATACAAAATAATAATGAATGCATATTGTAATTGGAAAAAATAAAAATAAAGAGTAATCCCTTGAGTAGGGTTGTTAGATTTTTCTTGGTAGTGAGCCTTCAAATGGTTTCATTTCTATTCAACATTTATTCTTTTTGCTGCATGTTCCAGATGAATTGGCAAGAACACAATAAAAAGCCAAAGGATGGCTTCAAAGGGACTGCAAATGGGAGGTACAGTCCAGGCCTAAAAGTACATTGGGACTAGGGGAAGCTCAGAAACCAGCATACAAGGAGCCAGGGGTCAAAGGCCACCTGGCTAACAGAGACCAAGAATCGTCAAGTCCCAGAGATTGTGTACTGGGAGATGGTAAAGGAGTGCATCAAATTGCAGACAAAGGCAAAAAAGAGAATATATTGCAAGTTTTCATAAATCCCTAAAATGGAAGCAATTCCACCTCTCTAGGTGTCTTCTCTAAACCTCGTCAAATCCGGATGTAACTGGGTTCTGCAGACAGGTGCGTAGCCTTACCCGGTTGGCTCAGTCGATAGAGTGTTGACCAAAGGGTCTTAGGTTTGATTCTGGTTAAGAGCATGTACCTTGGTTTCAGGCTCCTCCTCAGTTGGAAGCAACCAATCAATGTGTTTCTCTCACATCGATATCTCTTTCTGTCTTTCCCTCTCTCTTACACTCTCCTAAAAATCAATGGGAAAATATCCTCATGTGAAGATTAACAAAAAAATAAAATAAAAATAAAATAAAAAGGGTGTGTAATGTGATGCTGCTAGAATTCGGAAGAGGAGTTAAGAGTGAATCCTACCCCATGCATTGACCCAGGAGGTAACCAACCCAGAACATCTTGTGTGGTGGCTTAGACAGATGACAGCCAACCTTCAGGGTCAGCAATCAGGGAGAACTCTCCTTAGGACAGAATAATTGGGAAAGCAGGTAAAACTAAGTCAAAGAAGTAGCTGTCTGGGACAGAACAGTAGACCTGAGTTCAGCAACATTAGCACACATAGGCTTGGTGGTAAGGGACAAGAAAGAGAAAAAGCTTAGGGAGGAAAAAAGCCTGCAGTTGGGTATCAAGACAGCATGCCAGCTCCCTTTTCTTTCTCCCTGACAAACTAACGAAAATGTGAGAAAAGAAAGGTTTGTTATCTAAAACCAAATTAAGTCATTTCTTTTGGCTTGGAATTGGGCACACAAACCTACCCAAGCACTGCAAAACACGTCCACAGGGCTAGTTTTTCACTCCACTATCATCATAACACCCTTGGCACGGATCATCTGAGAGTGATAATGTGAGCTCACTCCTGGAGAAGCATTAGAAATGTGGCAGTAACAGACACTTGTTTTTCACATTCTACTCCCAAAATGTGGAGTTATTTTTTGCACTGTACCCCAGGAGACCACTAGATGCTCTAGAATCATGAATTCACATTCCAACTAAGAGGAATCCAACTTGCGCTGAAATTATTATAGCCAAATCTGGAATCCTATTGCCTTTGGTTGGTCTCCTGTGAACTGAAAACACAGTGGGACACTGAGTGGAACACAGGAAAAGTAACCAAATGAATGAACTTCATCTGAGGTCCTGGGAGACCTTGCTGAAGTGAAGTAGCAATTATTTTGAACTGAGGAGATCAAGTTAGCCTGAGTGTTATGGCTCCTGTTTGAAAATCTAACTATAAAACAGAATTTTATCCCTCATAATTAGATGTATTCCAAAAGAAACTAATCTTACAGAGACTCCTAGTCTGAGACTTTTGCTTTTCTTTTCTTATAGGATACCAATTTGTAACATTAACATCTGAGCCAAATGAGGACCATCTATAGATATGCCTGAAAAAACAGCCAATGTGGAAAGACTATTGGTTTCTTCCTTCCCTTCCTGCTTCTGTTGGTCAGGCTTCATGTATTTGGAACTAATAAGCCCTTCTTTACTTAACTGAGAATGATGTGAAGATTAGTTTTGGAAAAAAAAATATATATGTAAAAGTTCTCTGGAGACTATAATGTAATATTATTACCTAGCTTCAGAATAAGCATGACACCATAACTTGGTGGAAAGATAAAGTGACAGAGGCAGGCTGTCTTGGTTTATCTGAAAAATGTGCCTTTAATTCCAGGCTATATGCAATCTTTTTTTTTTTATGATCTACAAAAGTTTTAAGAAATGGTTTAGTGATTTTGTATTTTAAAAACATGGGTGGAAATGTTTAAACCAGATTATAAGCTTAGCACTTAAACCTCAGATATGATGACTAATCACCTAAAGGTTTCTGAATTAAAAAATGTTTTTATTAATTTCAGAAAGGAAGAGAGAGGGAGAGATATAAACATTAGCGATGACTGAGAATCATTGATCAGCTGCCTCCTGCACACCCCCTACTAGGGACTGAGCTGGCAACTTGGGCGTGTGCTCTGACAGGCAATTGAATTATGACCTTCTGGTTCATAGATCAACACTCAACCACTGAGTTACAGTTACAATTGCCAGGTGATTTCTAATATTTTGGGGGAAAAATACAAATTGTAATACAGTTATTGTTGGGATTATATAAAGAAAACATAATGAACTTTAAGTCTTCCACTTTAACAGAAATTAGAAACAGTTAACAGTTGTAGCTTCGGTTGAGTCAACATTTCTATGTAGATATAAATTACAAACAACTCCTGTCTAACCTTTGCCTAGGGTGGTTTACACACCCTACAATTATTCTGATTATGGTTTCATTTTCTTATATTTTTTACACTCTTAAAAGTAAAATTTTAATAAGCAGTGATATGGCCACAAGTGAGAGAGAGAATGAAGAGCTGAGATAATTTACAAAGTACACTGTTTACCACCGAGACAAGTAAATGCAGGGGATGGTATGAAAATAAGTAACAAGAAAAGAAAAGGTTACTTTAAATTACTAGTAATTTCCAAAGCTCAAACCTATTCCTTCTTTTCTGGCCATGTAAAATGAATCTGCACTCTACAATATAGGGCATACAATTTTTAGTGCATGTTCTCTAAAGTTTTGTTCCATATACATTAATAATAAGTATAATTAAATATCACCGATAATAACTCTATTTCCAACTAAACCCTTGAGACTGCCTACAAGACTTAAAATTGATTTACTTTTCTGTTCCCGAAATGGCAGAAAATTAGGGCTTCCAAATTAACCTATTTTAAGGATATCACATAATAAAATCATCAAGTGTTAGAGGGGAAACAGAATTTATGTATTACCACACCTCACCATTTAACCACCCCTAATACATGAGCCACATTCACGCTTAGCACCAACACAGACAGTGAATCCTAGTGAAGCTAAACAACCTTTTCTCTCTAGTGGTGAATCTGAGACCAGCACCCAGGTCTCCAAATTCCTACTTAACTCATGCTTTTTATCACATGGCACATGTTATGATAACCCATTTTATATGAGGTAGGGTTTTCCTTGTTTAAAAACACAAAATATTTAGTATTCCTGAAAAAAATGTATTGTGGTCTTTCTTAAATACTTCTTTTAGATTCCTTATCAGCGCCTTACATTTATTTATCAAATCTGTATAGAATCTATTTTTAATACATAAGAGCTAATATATATCAACTTTGGGATGTCGGAATTTAATACTGAGAGCAGCACAACAATTCATATTTTGTTTTGCCAGTTTAAGTGCAGAAATGATACTCCTCAGAGGTTGTGATGTGAAGTAACAGGTCAGAAAACATATATGCTGCTGGCATTTTCTGTAAAAGTAAATGGCATAAAAGCAGTCATGTGGCTTATGTAACCGGTACCTACCAAACAAAAAAATTCCATGTTTACAATAAACTCAAATTTGTATGTTTTTACCAATACCTTTAAAACATAAGTATTTTTGATAAATGATTTAGGCTCAATGAGCATTTTAATTTTTTTTCCCCATAAAGAAATGAGAGTGTATTTGGGAGTCCAGAGACATGGGCTACTCATCATTAAGTTCCTTTTTTCAGCCATAAATAAATCAAATATGTTGAATGGGATGATCTCTAAAATCCCTTATAGTTTTCAAATGAATCAACTAATTAAGCACTATGAAAACGGTCAGCTCTTTAAAATTATCTACAGTGGAAAACAGGAATCAATGGGAAGAAGTGGAGGGTGGTTCCTTAACCATCACAGAAATGAGCATTTACCTGAGGGTTCAATATTTAATAGAAATCAGATAATATCACAAATAAATATAATTGTGAGAAATTCTGAAATAAAATCTACACTTAGACCTGTAACATTATATGGTCTTAAATGGGCCCCTTTTATGGGCTATATATACATGGGCCTCAGAGGCAATCCATCCTATATAATAAAGAGGTAATATGCAAATTGACCATCACTCTAACACACAAGACTGTCCCCATGTGGTCAAAGATGGCCTCCACAAGATGTCCGGCAGGAAACGCCAGTTGCGGATGATCAGGGGAGGGCAGTTGGGAGGGACCAGGCCTGAAAGGGAGGGCAGTTGGGGGCAATCAGGCCTGCAGGGGAGGGCAGCTGGGGGGACCCAGGCCAGACCTGCAGAGGAGGGCAGTTAGGGGTGACTGGGTTGGCAAAGGAGGACAGTTGGGGGCAACCAGGCCTGCAGGGGAAGACAGTTGGGGGGGACCCCAGGCCTACAGGAGAGGACAGTTGCGGGGGACCCAGGCCTACAGGGGAGGGCAGTTGGGGGGGGACCCAGACCTGCAGAGGAGGGCAGTTACGGTGACTGGGATGGCAGAGGAGAACACTTGGGGACGATCAGGCCTAGAGGAGAGGACAGTTGAGGGGACCAGGTCGGTAGGGGAGGGCAGTTGGGGCAATCACACTGGCAGGGGGGCATTAGGCATTGATCAGGCTGGCAGGGGAGTGGTTAGGAGGTGAGGAGGCAGGCAGGCAGGCAGGGGAGCAGTTGGAAGCCAGCAGTCCTGGATTGTGAGAGGCATGTCTGACTGCCCTCGAGGGGTCCTATATTAGAGAGGGTGCAGGCTAGACTGAGTTACACACACACACACACAAACACACACCCATGCATGAATTTCATGCACCAGGCCTCCAGTTTATATATATATATATATATATATATATATATATATATATATATATGTATAAGCCTAAGTGACTGATATGACTGAAACAACCAGTTGCTATGACGCGCACTGACTACTAGGAGACAGGCGCTCAATGCAGGAACTGTCCCCTGGTGGTTAATGCACTCCCACAGCCAACATCCCATAGTCAGCCAACCTCCTATGGTACTTCCCTCTGGCTGGCAAACCTCCCACTGTCCCTCCCCACATCCAGCAGGCCCCATTTGGCAAGCCCTCAGGCCCTGGCTGGCCTTGCCCCGATCGGGATTGGGCAAGATGGCCCTGATAGCTGGCCAGGCCTAGGACCTCACCCATGCACAAATTTCATGCACCGGGCCTCTAGTTTAAACATATTTATAGGTACTGGGAGGTCGACTAGAAACCACTTCTGCAGACCTGTCCATGCCCAGCCACCCGGAGAGTTCCATGCTAGCAAGGCCTGTTCTTACTTCCATGAACATCTGCCTGCAACATGACTGCAAAGCTAAGTATATTTGTTTATGAAAAATCTCATTAATGTGGCTCAAAGGTTATAAATCTCCTTTTGGCAAATTAAACTTCATATGACAGATTGCCTGACCCTGAGCAGGGTCAAAAAATACAGGTTTAATTTTAAATTTTAAAATAACCCAATTATGAATACTCAAGTCTAATGCTGTTGATGGAGCCCATATAAATTAACTTTTTAAAACTATTAAAATTGTGCCTTTACCAGCACAGATGACCTGAAATGATATAATGAATATTGCTTTTTTTATTTTTTACCTTCTGTAGGGTGAATGGCATCCAAGAAGAATTGCTTGTTTGACCATTTATCCCCACTTCCTAAAAACAATGACAGAAAAGCAAAGTGAAACTCTACTCCCAGTATAGATATATACACTAAAAAAATAAGACAATATACAAAACAACTTAAATAAAAAGCATTACCAAATAAATAAAGCAGAATTTCATTTCAACTATTTAATTCTCAACTAAAATAATCAGACTATACAGGAAATGGATGAAATAAAAATGAACAAACATTGTTGGTAAAATCTATGACTTTAATCAAGAAAATCTGAAGACCAGTTAAGAGGGATTGATGCAAGCTCACATTTTATCTAAAGAGTGATGTTTCTCCACTGGAAGCAGAGAAACCACACATACACACACACACACACACACACACACACACACACACACACACACAAAACAAAAAAAAAAAACTACGCGGCTGAAGTAGAGGTGAAAATAAAACCCCAAATCAGTGAAAGGTTACACACAGGAACACACAGGCACATGTGTCTGCACATGGAAGACAGCTGCATCTGAAGCCTCCCCCAGCAACAGGAATGGCTTCACATCTGGCCATGCAAGGAGATGCAAATGGGCCCCCGATGAGCAGGCCATGGCAGTCACGACACTAGCATGCGGGGAAGATGCTAAAGAGAGCCTGACTCCCAGGACATGAGGCTGCCTTGAACAAAACGGAGAGATTTATCTTTCCTATGGAAGAGGAGTGGGAATCCTGAACTGTGAGAAGAAAAAAAACAACCTTGAGATGAGCCCTGACGAGGCTCAAAGGCCCGTCAAGATTGTAACACTGACAGAGGTTCAGAGTAAAGGAGGGTAGAGTACAATACATCTCTAGTGCTCTTAGGAAATAAAAGTTACGGACCTGAAGGAGGTAGAAAGAAGAGGGGCAAATGATGAAGTACATAGTTGGGAGGGGGAGGAGGAAGAGGAGGTTATGACTTAGGAGTGCAATCCTCCTCGACAAGAATCCTCAAGTGTCAGAGAAAATACAGAAATCACGGGACTTTCACATGATTATGACCCCGGTACGGTTTCAAGGAGGAAAATGTGGTACTCGTATGAAGGCTGCTGAACATGAGAAAAATAGAGAATAGTCAAAGAAAATAAGTGGATAAGAGCTCAAGAAAACTAAATTACAAAATGCACCAAATATAGATGAGAAAAAGCAATTTTAGGTTTCATATGGAATTCTGAAAATAGAGACAAATATGGGAATTCTGAAAATAGAGACAAATCCAAGTGAAGGAGCTCTTTTGCAATTAGCTGCAGGATCTAGAGATAATGAATGTGCCTGCATCAGGAGCTGATGACAGTGAAGCAAGCCAATGGGAGACCAAGGCGAAGCCAGCGCGCGAAGCATTGCTCAAAGATGAATTCGCAATGGAGGTGCCCAAGACACCTTAATGGAGGATGGAAGGCACCAATACCTTTTTCTGGAACATTAGGCTTCTCCTTTTTGTGCTTATATTTGCTGACAATTTTGTGGAATAAGTTCTTTTTCTGAGACTGGAAAGAACCTATAGACAATATTAATATAAATATATATTTAAATTCACCATAAAACAATACCATGTGTTTCTAAATAATTACATCTTCCTCCCACATGTGAAATAAGCAAATTGAGTCATAAGAAATGTCACCTTGAGTTTTTGCTCACTTAACTCGTGCTCAGCTTCATAGTTTAGGAGGCTGAGCATGATAAAACCCAGTGAGGTTTTCCTTCAAATGTATTGGGCAGAAGCCTCCATTAGGGCTAAGACTCTCTCAGCAGAAATTAAAAGAGATTTTAGTGACTACAGACAGTAACAGCAGAGTAGCTGCCATCTGTAACAAAGGAAAGATTTTACTTTCAATTCCCAAATATCACACAGAAAAGGACTACAGGGCATTCATCTCTCCTAAGAAACTGTTTTTTCACAAGGACAACGGTTGGCCTGATAGCATTACATAACTTTCTAGCCTCTTTTGAATATATTCTACGAAGAAAAAAAGTTATTTGAAAGCAGAAAAATATTTGCCAAAAAATATTTTTCTGGTGCAGAGAAGTCTCAGATTGTCTCTTGAGTTTTTCTCAGAAATAGAAGGCCATTTTTTAATCACCATTCAGAGATGCCAACAAGAACAATGACCTGCCCAAAGTAGGTTATTTTTATACTTTGATTTTCCTATTGTGAAACTGACTTCATCATTTAAATAAGTCTGCTTCCTCATCTTCAAATGGGAATAATAATAGTGTCTAATTCACAGGCTTGATGTGAGGATTAAAAAAGTTCGGAAGCTCTATAAACTGTCCTTGTGGTACCTACCCACCTAATAGTATCTGCAACCACACGCTCTGCCTTACAGAGGCAAACTAAGCTCCTGCCTTAAGTGTACAATTCAGTGGTTTTTATATTCACAGATACTTGCAACCATCATCATTTTGGAATATTTTTGTCACCTCAAAAATAAATTCCATATCCATTAGCTATTAACCCTCCCTATAACTTCATTACCCTTGTCCCTAAGCAATCACTAATCTACTTTATCTCTCTCTCTATATATATGAACATTCACATACAAGCTTTTGTGTGAATGTTTGTATTCATTTCTTTTGGACATAAACCTAGGAGTGGAGCTGCTAGGTTATAGTGTAACTGTATGTTTAACCTTTTGAGGAACTGTCAGACTGTCTCACAGTCTCATTAACACTTACTACACTCCACTAACACTTGTCTTTTCCATTATTAAATCCATCTCAAGGATGTAAAATTGCATCTTGCCCGTTGTGGTTTTGATTCACATTTTCCTGACAACTAACGATGCCAAGCATTTTTTCATATGCTTACTGGCCATGAGTATACCTTCTATAGGGAGACAGCTATTCAAATAGCTTGCCCATTTTTAAATGACTTCTTGAGTTGTTGTGCATTTTTCACATGCTCTGTGGAATGTTTTTTCACTTTTTTACTAGTGTCTTTTGAGGCATAAATTCTAAATGCTGATACAACCAAATTATCTATTTTGTCTTTTGTTGCTTGAGTTTTTGGTATCATAGCAAAGGATCCATTGTCAAATCTGAGATCACTAAGATTGACCCTTATGTTTCTTTTGAAAAGATTTATAGATTAAGCTCATATGTTTAGGTCTTAGATTCATTTTGAATTAATTTTTACATACTGTGTGAAGTAAATAAAGGCCCAGCACTATTTTATGAAAAGACTATTCTTTTTCTATTAAACAGTCATGGCATTGTCGTGGAAAATCTGTTGACTAATGATATATGGGTTTATTTCTAGACCTTCAATTCTATTTCATTTACCTATGTATCTATTTTCCTTTTTTATAGCCACTTGTGAAATTGAGAAGATTGCCCTGGCTATTCTGAATCCCTCAAAATTCCAAGTTAATTTTAGGATCACTTGGCAGTATCTACAAAAGAAGTAAGCTAGGATTCTAAGAGGGATTGGGCTAAATCTGTAGATAAATTAGAGTGTTTACATCTGAACAATATTAAGTCTTTTGATCCATGAACTTAGAATTTCTTCCATTTGATCATCTTTCTTTACATAATGTTTTGTAGTTTTCAATATGTTGCATGTCTACATACTATATTCTTTTTTATACTATTGTAAATGGAATTGTTTTTCCTAAGTTCATTTGGGATTGTTCATTGCCAAGTGAATAAAAATACACCTGGTTTCTGTATAATGATCTTATTATCATCCCATAACTCTGCTGAACTCATTTATTAGTGGAATCCTTAAGTTTTCTAGTAGAGTCCTTAAGTTTTCTATATAAAAGATTGTGTCATCTGCAAACAGAGATAGTTTTCCTTCTTCCTTTCCATAATCTGGATGTCTTTATTCTTTTTCTTTCCTAATTGTCTTGGCTAGAATTTTTACTACTTCCTTTAGGTATATTTTGCTCTTCTTTTTTATAGTGTCATAAGGAAGAAGATTAGGTTATTGATTTGAAATCTTTCTTGATATATACATCTAAATATAAGCATCAAGCATTACTTTAAGAGTATCCCATAAGTTTTGGTATGTTGCTTTCCTTTTTATTCATGTCAAAGTTTCTGATTTTCCTATTAATGTCTTAGTTTCTTCTTTGGTTATTAACTTGTTGGTTATTTAGTATGTTAATTTTCACATATTTATGAGTTTCCACATTTTTTTCTTGCTGTTAAATTTTTAATTCCATTCCACTATGGTAAGAAGGTATGATTTGAATTATTTTAATAAAAATGTGTTTGTTTTATGGCCTAGTATATATTGCATTCTAGAGGCAGTTCCATGTGTACTTGAGAAGAATGTATATTCTACTATTGTTGGGTGAAGTGTTCTATATACACAGAGAGAAATAGTATATAGAATTATTTTCCTTCCTTGTTGATCATTTGCCTAGTTATTCTATCAAACCTATACTTTTTTTTCATAGCACTTCTAACCTTCTAATACTTTGCTTATTGCTGAGGCTCGTTTATCGCCTGGCAACCCCACCATAATGTAATACCCATGGCAGGAAGGTCCTTTGTTCTCTATCACAAATATATTCTACAGATATATGCCTAGAGTGGCGCTTAGCACACAACTCATTCTCAGTAATATTTGTTACATCAACGAATAAATAAAACTCTTAAGCCACTGCTTGGCACAAAGTAAGAATTGAAGACGTGACAGTTTCTATTATTACTAATAACATAAAGTTGTACAGGTGTTTTTTGATGACTACATCAAACCACCCTTTTAAACCATCCTTCTATATAACTAATTAGCAAAAACTTCTGAATTGGCTGATGATAGTTTAAAATACTTCCAAATTGGCTGATGATAGGAACAAAAATTTTCCTCTTATTGGCTTTTGTCTCCCAGGAATAGTGAGCAAAATGAAAAATAAATAAATTTAACAAATACAAAGAAAATATATCATGTGTACACACTGTACTAATAGTACAGATATTCTCGATAGTCCATTTACAATCACTGCCTCATACATATTTTATACAGCCAAGAAATTTTAGGTTAGTGTACCTGAATAATAGATACATGGGTAATCATAACAAACAGAAGTAGAAAAAAAAAGAAGAAAAACCATTCTGAGATTTCTTAGGACTATAAGGATCCTAGTTATTTACCTGCAGGAAGATAATTTAACAATGATAAGGAACTGGCTTACAGGGAGAATGATTTCTATAGTCATCAGTGTGCATTTATTTGTATGAGGAAATGGGATAAGACATTAATTCACAAAGGAAACTGATGTGACCTATGAAGTGGATTACTCCGATAAAGAAGAAAAGGATACATATTTTCAGATCTAGCCTTACTCAGAGAAATCTAAAAAGTACAATTTAAGGACAAAGCTAACAATGGAGCTTGTCAATTTTAACATGGAAAAAATACAACTGGAGTAGTGTTGCACACAGATGAGCCACTGTAAACATTTTACTTTTAAACCTCCTTGCTCTTAGCCAGCCCAAACCATAGCTATAAAACAAGTCTAAGGATGACTTCAGTTAAAAAAAAAAGTCACAAACTTGAATAAGTAATTAGAAAGCAGCAATGTTAGAGTCAAGAAATGAACAACTTGCAATCTTCCCAACAATATGGTACATATGTTTGATATTTTGCCTCAAGAAGATAAAGCCAAACATTGTAACAAATAGCAAATATACAAAAATTTACCACTATTTCCCCCTTTAATTATTAACGTTGAGACTCCATGCAGGAAAATGAGGGTAGAAAATGAAAAGCGGAGAAAAGGGTTTTGAAGGAATTATTTAGAAAACAAAGAATCAGCATCTGTCATTCACTAAATCATCCCCTCAAGTTTCCCTCCCATCTCTGTCTGCCTTCTTCCTAACCACATTTCTTAAGAGAGTTTTTGCATCAGCCGTCACATCCTTATGACAAAATCACTTTTTGCTGACATGCAAACTAGCTGAGGACTCTATTTAAACTTTTGGGCAGGATCGCTTATATTTGAAGGCATTAACCTCTTCTTTGCATGCCAACTTCACAGCTGTGTAGAAAATAGCAGACACAAAGAATCTGAGAGGATAAGAGGGTGCCATAGAGATATTGATAATAATAACCTTTCCAGGCATTAATGTTGTTCATGGTTTGCTGAAAAAGTGACATTTTGGGGGTGAGACACTATAGTGACACAGGAGCCAGCTCAGAACTAGCCTGGTGTGATCATTCTTCAAGGTCAGCAGGTGAGGTGAATCAAGTGAACCTTACTCTCTGTCACAGGATATAAATTTTAGGCCAAATTCAAATGGTGACGACTTCTGCCCAGGTTCTAGTTTCACGTTTTCAAGCTATAAAAAGAGCAGATTTTTAATTCTAAAACTAGGTTGTTGTTTTTGTAATGAACACATGAAACAATAATTTGTGATAATGTATAGCAAAGTGGCTCTAGCTACTGGTCACATGGATCTGTAGACTTGACTAAGTTTGAGTAAAGCAGTCATAATTGAGTTAGAATTCATCAAGGGGACTGAACCATTGTGCTAGACCAGTGGTCGCAAACCTTGACTCGATAGCCACATGCATCTCTTTGGCCCCTTGAGTGTTCTAATGCCACTTCTTCAAAATAGACTCTCCCAGGCGAAAATTGACTTCTGCATATGGGCCATGACGTTTCAATCGCACTGTACATTCGTGCCACACGTGGTATTTTGTGGAAGAGCCACATTCAAGGGGGGGCCAAATAACTGCATGTGGCTTGCCAGCTGCCGTTTGTTGACCACTGGGCTAGACAATCCCTGCCCTGGTCAAGGAACTCAGGATTATATTAGATATATCTTCGATACCTGCAAATGTGCTGTCACCATGTTCCTGAAAATATTTGGTGTCAATGAAGACTCTGAAACAGGGTTTTGCTCAACCCGGAAGCTGTAACTTCCTGGTAGGAAAGGCAGGCCTGGCTGAAACAGGTCTTAGTTCTTTAACCCTGACAGTATCCTCAGATTGCCTCCTTTCCAAACAGGGGATTCTGTCCTCAACCTTTAATTTTGTAAATCTGCTCCTTATATTAAAATCCCAAGTGCTTAATCATTTGAAATTCCAATCCATAAGTGTGAATTTGAAAAACCTGGGAAAGACCAACAGTATGTCTGATGAGCTAAGAAACAGTATGTGAGAAGACAGAATAGATAAAAGAGGGAAAGTGAAGTCAAGGGTCAAACTGGGCCATAATTTAAACACTCTAAATTGAACTCAATTAACTTTTTCTCCATGACCCTATGCCATTTGAAAATCACTTATTTTGCAGAGCACTCTTGACTTCTGACACTTCTGTAAAAAGTGCTTTATACATTAATAGTACACTTAAGATAATGTGTCAAAAGAAATCCTTTGAGAGGTTACAATTAAATTTAGACTTATAACTTAACACTTTCACCTGAATATATACACGTGACTATGAGACAGAAACCAGAAAACATGCAGGTCTGGGCTGCTTCAGCTGAACCGCATCAAGCCAGACAGATTATAAATTTGCTCTTAGAAGAGAAAGGAAATTCTGTTCTGAAGCCACTGTGCTCTGCCGAATATAACATATCTGAGCCCTGCTGGAAAAGGTGGCATTTCACTATTTTCATCCTCTTTTTGTTTTAAAGTTTCTGACAGACGTATTATAGAGACACGAGGGGCCCAGTGCACGAAATTTGTGCACTGGGGGTGGGTGGTCCCTCAACCCAACCTGCCCCTCTCACATACTGGGAGCCCTCAGGGGATGTCCAACTGATGGCTCACCCCCAGCCGGCCTAAAGCCTCGCCTTGGGCACCCAGCCATCGCCCTGCTCAGCTCAGCCCCGGCTGCCTGCGACCACCCGGCCCCGGGGGCTGGATGCTTACCACCACTTCTGCTCACAGCGCCTGGGGGCTGTGCGCTCGCTGCCACTGCCATTTCATCTCCACCCCCGGGGCCCGGCACTCACACCACTTGGCCCTGCCCCCGCTCCTGATTGGCTGGTAGCATAGCCAATCAGGAGCAAAGGTACAGTCAAATTTGCATGTTTCTCTTTTATTATACTGGATAAGTGACAGGGGACAGTGGAGGGGACAGTGAGAAAGGGAAGAGACTACTTGGAAATACAGACATAAACAAGGAGACACTGGGAAAACAGAAGTGCAGACCCAAGCAGGTACTATGATTCTGAGGTATATACCTGTATAAATATAACCACAATCATTTCCTCTAGAAATTACATTTCAGAAAAATTCTACACAATTCCTATAACCTGGAGTGGCTAAATAAGCACCTATAAGGCAGAAAGAAAAATATAATGTAGGAGAAAATAAAATATAGACAAATGTTGAATTGTTGGAAGAAGAACGAGGTTTCCTATGGAGACATGCTCTTATGAACTAATGACCTCATACCCACGTTTTTGCTTTGAAGGATTCATTAAGAAAAGGTACAAAGGATCTAGAGTTTAAGAAAACAATCTCCTCTCTAAAGATCAGGCAATTACAGCACAGCTGGTATGGTAATTTCATTAATAAGTTGTAAATAGTACATTGGTACTGCTAATGCCAAATTTTAATCAGTCACAAATACCATAATAAAATAGAGAATCGATTATTTAATTTCTGCCTTATTATAATTGCATATTTTCTCCATGAGTTGTTATGTAGAACAAAATCCTAAAAGACTTCCCAGCTACATAATTACTAACATTCTCTGTAAGACCAGTGACTTCGTGGTTTAACAGAAGTCTTTAAAAATGATGTTGTATGAAGTATAATCCAAACCTCTAAAAAGCTATTTCATATAAACAGAAATACTGTTAATCTTAGTTGGGAGAGAAAAAACATACAACAGACAAGAGAAGGCTGCAAGAAAACAGACCCTAACGTCAGGGAAAAATAAATTTATTCTTACATTTCCTGACAGGTAATTGGCCATCTTCAGAGTTCTAAAATTAATGCCTCAAACCACACACACAAAAAAAACCCCAAAAACACACACACACACACACACACACACACACACACACACAGGAACAGAATTCATCCTGCACATCAATCAATTAAGTTCCATTTTATACGCTTGTTAAGATAATTATTTATCAGTGACTTTAGATTCAAGAATTATGGGAGCTCAGGATACCTGGCATCTTTGGACTCAAGGACTACTGTGCCTATTCCTAAATATCTCTAGAGCACAAAGACTGTTATTGCATTTGACAATTTATCATTACAGTGCTCAGCTGCTTACCTGTCAACAAGGCTACTTGATTTCTTTCCTACCTATCTTGGAAGATCATGACACATCCCTATTTTATTTTCTCAGAAGAGCAAACTTGGTGATGCAACATTTCTTTTTTAGTTCTTTATCCACTAAGCCACAGAGGAAAACTAAGCTAAACTCTCTTTTATGTTCCTCTGTGCCTTTAATCATGAAGGGGAAATTTTCTTCAGCCTTGCAGAGCCATTTTAAGATACAGATCTCAAAGCAATCCTTCTCAGTTATATTAATACCAGTGCACGAAGGGGTTTTAGGTACCAAGGGATAGAGGTTCAGCTTTCTTCAGAAAAGAAACCATAATTTTCTCTAGACATACACCTTATATATCCTTTCAAAATCGATGAAATTGTATCGCTTCATTAATTTATCTGTGATCATTACCACGACTGCAAAAATTTAAGTAAGATTTACATAAAGATATATGTCGTATCATAAGCATCTATCTATCTGAAATCCACAAAAGAAGGGAATTAACCTAATTTGACATAAAGCAAACAACAGGCAGTCACTTCTGTAGGATGATTACAAGAAATCTTCCATCACACCCTGCTCGGAATCTGGTACTGAAAGCAAAATGGCTCCGCCATGCCAGGTCTTCATCCCTCCATTCATGATCTTACAGGAGAGCTAAGTGAATGAAGTCTCACATCCGTGTGGACAGAGGTATGTTTTCCCCATCAATCTTTAGACCTAAAGTAATGTTAGAAGACATGTTTCTCAAGCTGAGCAACACTGTCATTTTGGGTAGGACAATCCTTCTTTGTCTTGAATATCCCTAGTAGGTTAGGATGTTTAGAACCTGAGCCCCTGGCCAAATATAACAGTGGTCCTAGGAGTTGAGATCACTGAAAACGCCCCAAATCCTCCAAAGACCCCCCTTTGAACTACAGTGTTGCCTTTGATGAATGTTGACATCCACCCACATTATGATAATTTATAAAGCTTCCCTGATATACACAGGGGTGAATCTGATATTCCTGAAAATAAATATACTGAACAAAATTTTTTCTAAATTTAACAAAACAAATAAAAAATATCACCAAAATATTACAGGGAATTTTATTTTCATTGGTTCATACTGCCAGTAGAAAGAATGAAGTTTGCTTATTAAGCAAATGGAATGATTTCATAGTCTCACAGTCCAACCTGTTGCAAACACAGGGAACAGAAGACTTAGACTCAGCAGCTTTTTGCTCAAGAAAAGTTCTGCCTTTCCAAATTAGAATTCTGGAGAGTAGAAAGTCAAGACCACATGGAACACTTTCAAAAACCTACACACCTGTAAGGGCCAATGTACAGGCAGAGAGGCCAAAGGACAGAGGCTGAAGAGAAGTCGGAAGGAAAAAAAAGAAGAAAGAGGGAGGTAGGAACCAAGATAATTGCTATCGCCTCAACCAAGGTGCAGTTACATCTAAGGGGAGTTGCAGCAGCTCAGAAGAGGGTTCAGGGAGATTCTGACTACACTGCAGGAAGGCAAAGCACACATCTAACCTTTGCTGGTTTTAGTCGGTTCTGAGGACATGCTTCCAGTCTTCTTCTTTTTTCTTGGAATTGGTACACATTTCCGGTCAAATGTAACAGGACTATATTGAGGGAGGCTGTTGAATTTTTTTTCAAATTCTTCATCCAGCTTTGCTGAGCTAATAAAAGAGAAGGGATATAATGACTTGACCATGATATAAATATTTAAACAGAAAACAGTAGAATATATATTTTAAGCTATTTCTTTTGAAAACAGGGTCCCTGACAATTAATTGGTAATAAATTCTATGCAAGGACAAAAACGACATTTTCAGAAAAGCTTGAAAAGATTTAGGAACACAGCTTTCTTGGTAAACTCACAGGACAGGTTATCATATTATGTTGGAAAAGCTGAAACATTATTTTTAAAGTGGAGAATTTGTCTCTCTCTGTGTTGTCATGGAAGTTTTCATTAAGTTCAATACAAAGGATAATCCATCCAGACAAGTATCTCATTCTAAAGATATATATATATATATATATATATATATATATATATAGAGAGAGAGAGAGAGAGAGAGAGAGAGAGAGAGAGAGAGAGAGAGAAGCTTTTTGGTAATGTGGTATATTGGTTCATTTTGTAAGACTTTTTTCTTTTTAAAATACTTACTGATAAGTACTTTAAGTCATATACACATAAAGAAAACACAAGCACATAATTTGAACATTAGGAAATCATTCTGAAGAGTTGACCAGGATGAGGATAACACAGTGAGAAAAGCGAAGCCAGTTTTCAATGAACACACTGGCAGACAGGCAGCACCGCTCTAACACCATGGTGACTACAGAAAGGCCACTAGCCAAGTTGGGAAATCCTTGGGCTGCTTCTGACTGTCGGCAAGGCCTCCTGGACCCCACCAATGGCAGCATGCCTGCTGGGTCCTACACTGGCTGCTGGCTTTCACTGACAGTGAGACTTACTAAGACACAACCCAAACAGACAGGAGAAGCTGCGGGAGAATCTCTGTGCTCTGGAAAGTGGAAGGCATACATGGGAGAGAGCAGCTTGGAGTGGCCAACTTACCAGAAGGCTACTACCTATGTGATGTAATTGAGCTGTGTCCACCTAAAACTGTTCTCAGTTTTGGAGGAATGTATAAGAACTGGGGAGCAGAGATAAGACAGTCAGATAGCTATCAGAACTAACAACAGAAAAAGGCCACTACCAAGTTCTAATCAAAGCTGTAAAGGGTAGTGGGTGAGAATGACGTTTATTTCTTACTAAAATTCTTACTAAAATCATCTTTTCATGCTCAGTTTAAAAAAAATGTTTATGCTAATGGAAAATCAGAGACTATCTGGTTACTAATTAAATGTATCTGAAACCTATCTGTAAGATGTAAATGTTTCAGATACTCTGAATAAGCAAGACAAAAATATGAAATGTGAGATATAATCCCTAATGTCTCTTGGGACTCATTTTTTTCTTTTTTCCATTAGAATAATCACTTCTGTTTTTCTTGGATAAGTCTATAAAATTAGAACTGCCAATACTGAGTGAATTTTTCCTGGCTACAGTTAACTAAGTAGGTAGCACATTTTCTGAGATAAAAATGTTTAAAATGCTCATTTAGAAATCTCAGATAAGACTGACAGGAAGTGGCATTTCTCTCTGTTCAGGCACTGTGTTGGTGTGTTCTTGTCAAGGGAGACCCAGATAGTCTGATTCTGACAGGCCATTATTTAAAGGCGACAGAGGAGGAAAGATCAGAAGTTTACCGTTGCTGTAAACCTGTAGAAAACCACACGCCCAGTGATCTATATGTGGCTTCCTTAGAAAGGACTTAAACAAAACAAAAAAACCACCCCACACAACAATCTCTTTGTAGGGAAAGATTTTCAACAGTTGTACTTTTCTCTCACAGCCTCAGGAGCACCTAATGGAAGCATCAGAGAACCTTCTGCTGGGGAACCTGCAAGCATGCTCTGTCCACTAGTACTTCACTGTTTGCAATGAGCATGCTCCTCTCTTGCCAGGTAGACACACAGAGCACTGGTAATTCCAGGAGTTACAAAGCACTGGCCCTGATGCTCAGTGGTCACTGGAGGAAATAATTCATTTGAAAAATATCATTTGACAATGACAAGCGTGAATATTTCATGTCATTGTTGAACCATAATGTAAGCAAAACTAATCTGAACTATTCTGGACTTTAAAAAATTAGAAAAGAAATATATAAAAGTCTAAATATATCATGTCAATATAAATAATCTTAAGGAATCACTGTCATGAGAAATAATTTCCACTCTCACTCTTTGTTATGACCTAGAGCCTTAGAATTAGCCAGGCTTTGAAGCACTGTAACAACCAGGAAAAAAAAATATGTTATTCCACAAACAGAAATGCAAATATTTATGAGTAAACCAAATTCAATATTCCCAATGCATAAAATTTGCATACCTTTAAACACATTTATGAACAAATATGGAAAATATAAAAATGTATTTATTTCCTTTCAGTGTGTTCTATTTAAATTGGACTAAGAGAAATCTCAAAGGATTTTTCAAACCAATACAACTGCAGATGCTTTCCTTACCAATATAAAGTATTGGATTTCATAACTTAACTTGCAAAATGCTTTATATTAAGATTAGTATTAGAGTCTTTGATATAATATAAAGATGAAATAATTCTTAATTTTATCTTGATGTATGCTATTGCTTGGGACAGAACTTCAATATATAATTAATTACTGAATATTCTCTGTATCAGAGAGAATATTCAATCTATTATTTTTATTTAGAGCAGTAGACATATGGTTTCAACAAAATAAGATTAGAAGTAGAAACTTAGGTTTATTTATCTTTAATTTCAGCTGTCGTTTTTTTTTTTTACAAACATATGGACATGCCTAAAAATATTAAGTAAAGCACATACAGTATGTAAAATGTAAACATACTTATATCCACTGTAAACCTCAGATGGGAAAACGTGTCTTGGTGATATTAAAGGATTTACAATGTCACACTACTAATATATGGTGAACCTCAATTCAAACTCAGGCCTATGTCTAATATTTGAAATGTGAATGACACTGTCACTCACAACCATGTTAACAGCAGCAATCAGGTGCTACACATGATCCGTTTTCCTTGTGTGTTTACTAAGTGCTGAATGAACACTCAAAGAACAAGCAGTTAGATATTTTTGCTTGCCTTGAAAATCCTACCACACTTGGGGCTATGTAGTGTAGCAGACTATGCTCACAGGCACTCACCCAAGGAGAGAGTCTTCCTTTGGCTTTGTCTTCTTGAATTTCTTGCTCCCACTGGTCCCACTTGGGCTAAAGGTCCAGCTTTCTTCATTCCAACACCCTTCATGATCAGAGGAGTTTCCTTTTCCTGAGCTTCGTTTCCCTAAGGAAATTCAAAAGAAAGGATGTGCTCCGTATATTGGGATGGGAGTAAAATCAACTTAGTTGATTCACAAGTGACCTCTTAACCCCTGGTATCATGGGCCTGATGCTATTAGTAAATATTCAGTTTCAAAGTGATTCATGATGGACCACCCTCAACAAAAGAACATCCACAAGAGTGACTTATAACCCCTGAAATAAGTTTTTTTTTGTCATAACTCAACAGCTATTGTGTGACTCCAGAGCAGAACATCGACTGCTAACTTTTCCATTAGAGAATCACCTTAAAGTATGGGAGTCCTTTGCTGGTGGGCATTACTAATTCTCATTCACCAAGATTTATTGGAATGGCATCCCTGGAGAACTATGTACTCCCAAAGATCTTCATTCCAGGCTTGCTAGACCTCGTATTCACACATTTCTAGTTGAAATTTAGCTTGGACAAAGGTAATCCACTAGCTAGACACATTTTAAAACAGATGATGAAACACTATAGAATAAAGGTAAATACATTAACTGGCTTCTGGATGCTATTGTTTTAAGGAACCTTCACTTCAATTATAGTTTTAACTAATGGAGAGGACTAGTTAAGTCATTTGCTCCTGGATCCTTCACGTCAGGATTCTACCAAATTATCTGCTTGACTCAGGAAATTCTTTCCACCAGTGTTAGAAAACAGACTAAGAGCCCCGGACATGCAATACTGATTCTTCAAACCAAACACTGAGCCTATCCCAGTAAAAAAGAAAGGAAGGGTTGAATTACTTTAAACACTTATATCCTGAAGACACTCTTTTCTATGGGCTAGGAAACATGTAAAACGACAAATGTACGCCATCTCTAACCCATTAAGGCTGTACAAATGTAAAATATCATTTTGATGCCATATTGTTCTTTCTGATGGTTCTTTTCAATAGGTCTAAAGAAGAAACTCTGCTAGCCTTCCATAATCTTTTCAGATTTGTAGAAGTCACTTACCTCTGTCAACATTAGCTCTCAGAGAGGTGAGCATGCCCTCAGACACCAGGGTTTTATAAAGAGCACCTTTGCAAGACCTCTCGGATTTCCGGGAACCACAAGTCTCTATTTTTCTGTGACACTCACTGTCCTCAGGCTTGGCCTGTCCTGATAAGCTGGGTGGCAATGTGTCCTCTGTGGGGGTCAATGGTTCTGCTTTTATACCCTCTGGCACCTCACCAGAAATGTTCTTGCTGGAAGAAATACTTATGAAATCTGGAGGTCTTAACTCTTTGGTGGTGTCTGAGGATTTCTCCTTTGACATTTTCTTCTCTCTTGATTTCACTTTTTTCTTTGGTGGCTTGGCATCCAAAATGGTTCCCTTGCCACTTGAGGATGCACGTGCCTTCTTGCGAGGGGTCTCTCCAAGTTTCTCAATGCCCCAGTCTCCCTTTGCGACAGCTTCAATGGTGTATATGACACTCTCGATGTCAGATTCTGAGGACTGCCTCTTTTTGCAAGTCTTCTTGGGTGTGGATTTATCATTCCCATGTCGATCCATTTTGCTTTTCTTCTTTTTCTTTTTTAGCTTCTCTGGCTTGTTTAATGCTGTGGGATCCTCAATGATCATAATCCCATGAGGATGGCACATATGATCCTTTCTACTGGGAACATCACTTATTATTATCTTGCTACTAGCTGAGTAAGAAAAATCAGAGAAGTGACTATACTTTTGATCTTTGTCTAATTCTTCCTTTTTAATTTCTTTGGGATCGTCCATTTTTATAGCCATTATATCATTCATTTGCAGCTCCTCAAAATTTCTTAATTCCTTATAATCTTTTACATTTTCCTTAAAAGATTTTTCAAATTCTGCTTCCTTCTGTAGCCTGGCTTCATCCGTTTTCTCCATTTTTATCTCTCTTTCTTCCTTCCCTTTCTCAAATTCTTTCATTCTTCCGCCATCTGATTCTTTTGTTTTTATTAGCTTGGATTCTTCTATTTTCACCCCCTCTGATGCCAGACACATCTGAACAGTTAAAACAAAATTGGGAGAACAAGACACACACAAAAAAACCTTATTATTCCATACTTGAAATTAGCTTGAACTTTTAAAAGTTACTGTCCCCTTTAAAAATAATCAAAACAAACTTGAAATTTGACAATAATCAGTCTACTTCTACCTAACTTAAATGATTCAATTTAATAAAATATTTTAGGCATTATGATATATTCATTAAACTCTAGACAAGCATATACCTGAATTCTCATTTTTCAGCTTCTGGGAAGGTTGTATTATGAAAACAAGATTTGGTTAAAGGAGAATGAGATCCAGAGTTGAAAGACCTAAGTTTGAGTCTTAGTTCTGTTACTTACTAACTTTGTAGTAGGAATGAGTCATTTCATCCCTCTGTTGCCTTTGTAAAATAAAAATAGTTTATTCCAGAGGATTCTGTGAGGTATAACAGAGATGATAATAAGAATTGTACTTATAGCAACACTTAACAAATCCCCAAACTCTATCCCAATGTTTGTCCTTTCTTCTTTATTGGGAAAATGAGAAAAATAGTGACAATTTCTAACTATTCATTTGCAATTAAAAATAAGATTATGCTGATAAGTTATTACCAAAGCCTGAAAACTAAGTTATGGTGTGTTCTTTTGTTTTTTAAACTAATTTGGTGGCAAACTGGATCTCATCCAAATTTACTTGGCTGGAAATTCTGACAAGAACTAATGTGAAACTGCTTAACATCCAAATTTGTCTCACTTAGTGTGACTATTCATATGCTTTTGGTATTAGAATCTTCAGGCATTTGAATATATACTGGGGGAATTAACTGAATAGTGTAAAATACATACACTGTATCACCAATTTCCTAAAATTTGAAAAATTCTGACTACTCAAAAATGTCTGGCAGCAAATTGGTTAAGTTTATTTTTTATTTTTTTGGTTAAGTTTTTAAAGTCCCAAAATTTTACAGAAAGAACATTAAAAAAAAAAAACAAAAAAAAACCCCCAACCATGCTGATTAGATCAAGGGCAGCACAGGAATTATAAAACATTACTCTTCTTACCTACTTTGCATTAGTAACAAAAGGAAAAAGAATATTGTAGCTTGTTGAGGTCCCAAATTAAGCCTATGAGTAGGAAACTAATCCATTTAAAAAGACATATCACCATTTTGTCAAATGGCAAGTTGTCAGAGAATGTTAACATCTATAAAGTTCATTTTTCAAATTCGAATTTTTAAGTGGATACTTCACTGAATTAAATATCAGATGCTCTTTAACTTCATTTTTCTCCCTTAGTACTTTCAAATTCTTTTGTGAGAACAATGTTATGATTAATAAGTCTGGGGAGAAATTGGAAAAGGGGTGGAGGTTGGGGCAGACAGTGCAGGTTTTTTAAAAAAGTGAACATGACAAGAGTACCCAGCTCTTGGGATCATTCACAGGGAAGATCTGAACTATCATGGGTTCACAATGAAGCTTTTTCAGGAAATCAAGTCAGTTAACTTGTAGACCTCAGCAAGTAATTATGAAGACTAAGAACTTCCCTTTATTTAAGTAACCAGAAATAAGGTCAAGTAAAATGTTATCTTAAATGAATTCTGAAACACCAATACATTTAATCTTCCCTGCTTGTTTTTCTCTCATGGGAGTTTTGCTGTGTTTTTGTTTTGTTGTATTTGTCTTTGTTTTTTCCATAAATTTTGAAATAGTTTTTATTTTCCTTCCTCAATTATCCTAGATCTTCAAGAATATAACTATCTCAATGTGGAGAGAAAGACTATACTAGTTTTTAAGAGAAGATGAGAAAGGCATCCTCAAGGTAAATTTTATGTGTGTGTGTGTGTGTTTTTCAATTACTTTCACGCTGATGGCCTTTAATAAGTCATCTCAGGGACCTTTTAGCATATAAGTTTTTACAGTGATAAGCCAACAGTTTGCCTTTGAACAGCTCATCTTATCAAACCTAATAATACTTTGCAAACACTGTTCTCTGCCTAAATATATATTTCAAAATGATTTTCCTCATCACCCCCAATAGGGATGAAATGGATCAAATATAGACATCCACTCTGGGAACATATTCTGGGTAATAAGTAGTCTTTCTTGTGAAGTTAATTACACTGAGTGCTAGTCACACTTTACTTCCTTGTTTCAGCCTCTTGAAAGTCTCCCTCCCCCCCCGCCCCCAAACAGATAAAGAGAATAATCCTAAATTATAAGAAAAAGAATTATGTTCCCGAAAGTGAAACTATAAAAATAAAACAACTCTTAGTCAAAACTACAAACCACAAATCTCACTAACCCCCAAAACCCAAAAGAAATTGGATAGAGTTGTGTGCCACTCTAGAAATTATTTAATTTAACATTCTTCCCAATACAGCAATTCATTTCACTACTATATTCCTAGAGTTACCCAGATTTTGCACAAAAGCTATGACCATAGGAGATAGTCTGTTTCAAATTTTTAAAATATTGAGCAAAACCCCTCTCAAGCCTTGTAGTTCCCTGAAGCCACTAAGTTATTAATCCACTCCTCTCGTGTGTGTTTCAAATCTTGGAAGACAGGCTTTACTTTCCACAGTCTGTTGTTCTAGCATAATATCCCAGGATCCCTTTACCGTTCATCACAGGTAAAAGCCTTCTGAACCTTTAAAGGGAAGCTAGATGCTGTATGGTGTCCTGAAGTGAGAATGGGCTTTATTGCAATTAGCTGGGTTTCTGACCAAGCACCAGACATTGCTTTCCTAAGACTAAACAGTGAGCTATGTATCTTAGACTTGAACCCATATGAGGAAATAAAGGCAGGCTGAGAAATAGGGTAAGTGTACATCCTACACTGTCTGTTGTGAGGCAAAGACGAACAAATGTGTGCGCATACAACTTGTAAATTACATAAAGCTTTACAAGGTTTGGGGAACAATGATGCTTCAATTTAGCAATATATTTCTTAGAGTACGTGTCTACCCTGCCTGTAATGCTTCTTGAAGAGAAGTAGGACTATTTATCAGTTGACAAAAACACCAATCTTCTAATGGGGCCCAAAGACAAGTTCTCTGTGCCCTCTTTTAAAAACAGGTCTCAATTCTGGCTTGTGGTCAATTAAAATACTGGATTTCTTTACTGACATAATATGCCGGGAAACTTGGCCTCTCCTATACTATTTCTTTGTGTGTTTTTTTTTGTTTGTTTGTTTTGTTTTGTTTTGTATCTATATGCAAGATATTCCATTTTCCTTAAAAAGTTTATCCTTTTACAACTTGGATGAAACTGCCTACCAGCTGTGTGTTACAGACACATTTGATATAAGCTGCTTTGTATCTTTGTCCAGATCTTTGGCAATAATGTGGAGTAGGACATGGCCAAGGACAGAGCCTCTGGCAAACCTCTAGAGCCTTTTCATCAGTTGACTTGACAATAATAAACGTTAGCAATGCAAGAATTTATTGTCCAGTCTAAATCCTCCCTATTTTGTTCACAAGGACATACAAAATTCTCTTAGCCTATTTTATAATCACAACAAACAGAAAATGAAAATGGCTTGTGCACCAGTTAGAGTCTAACTAGGAAAAAAGAAACAATTTAAGCATATCTAGACAAGGGAATTTAATGCAGAGAATCAGTTGGTTACACAGGTCATGAAGAACTGAGACACCCAAACAAGTAGTGGTGAGGCAACCCAGTGAGTAGCTACAGCAGAAAGCAAAGGAGGGAAGAAATGCTACTGAAACCCAAGGGCGGGTCCCAGTAAAAGATGGAACTGTAGTGGGGCTGTCTGGAGAGAGCAGGATATGTAAAAGAGAGGCTTCCCTGCTGTACCCCCAGCCTTCCTCATTCCTTCATTTCATGGTGTGGCCTCTCTTTTCCTCCTCTCCCCTAATCTCCCTCCAGTGTCTCTCACAAGCTGAACCCAACTAGGAATCAGGGGACACAGGAGTCCAGGAAAGGCAGTCTGCAGCCACCTGGGATATAAGCCAGTGTACAGGGCAAACACTCAGGGCTAGCACATTTGACAATGAAATAATTCAAAGAGACTTCGATAATTTCATTTGTATCTCCTTCTGAGATAAAAATTTCAAACATTATATTAGAAATAATTTTCAAAAGTCTTTAGGAATTAATAGTCTATAAGTCTATATGACATAAACAGAACCTGGGAATAGTTATGGACACCATCACTCTCAGATATGAGCAAACTCTCTATTGAAAATCAGTCTCAAAAGGCAGGGATTCTGGCCCTAGCTAGTTTGGCTCAGTGGATTGAGCAACAGCCTGCGGACTGAAGGATCTCAGGTTCCATTCTCGTCAAGGGCACATATCTTGGTTGCAGGCTCAATCCCCAGCCCTGGTTTGGGCACATGTGGGAGGTATCTTTCTCACATCGATGTTTCTCTTTTCTCTCTCTCTCTCCCCCCCCCCCCCCTTTCTCCCTTCCATTCTCTAAAAGTCAATGGAAAAATATCCTTGGATAAGTATTAACAAAACAAAACAAAACAAAAGGCAGGGTTTCTAGAGCCAGATTGAATAAACCTGCAGACTGATTAGCTCATTTTATCTAAATCTTTCTGTGCTCCAGTTTCCCAATCTCTAAAACAAGATTGTTAGTAGTATTTGCTTTAGGAATACGGTGAAGTCCAATGAGTTGCGCATGTACAGTACTTGAATTAGTGCCTGTATAGAACAAAAATAATATATTCTGACAACTATCTCTCTGGGGCCTATCCCATATAGAGAAAATGTTGGCTATTATTATTACTAGTAATATTCATATTGGTAGCATTAATAGGACAGACTAACTGTTTTGCTCCAGTTGTTCATATAGGATTGAATGAGTCTATAGTTGAAAAAAGAAACATATACAACAAAATTAAATTCAGGAAGATCTTCAATCAGTTATCTTTCAAGAAGCAACTTTTTAAAACACACATTCAGGTCAGTTCTACTTTTGGGTACAAGCATCTCTACTTACATCTACTTTTGGGTGCATATATCAACACTTCAATGGGACTTAAAGTGTGTACACACTACATTATATCAAGATATAAGGACATGTGCACAGGGAAGAATATAGTGGACACAAAAAACCATAAATCAACGTGAACTCAAATGAATAAAATTATACTTGGGGAAGTGCAAAATTAATGTCTGTTATTAATTAGTCAGGTTGACCTTAAAAGAAGGTTGTTAATCAGACCCTGAAACAGAACATGCCTTAGTAAATGACAATTTATTCTTCTATTATTATTTTACACTGAACAATCACCTTCTTTTAAAGTGAGAGTGTAAAATCATCTGCAGGACACCTTCTGGGTGGATTCCCATGGCTGTATTCAGAGAAGTTAAAATATTAATGTTTTAAATCAAATGCTGGGCACCAATACTTGCTATCTATTGTGTATTTCCTCAGGTACTGCACTCTATTTTTATAAGGGTAACTCAATGGGTACAAAATGTATCCTGTTCACCTTTGTATTGTTCACCAAGAATACCTTAGTATTGGCCTTCAACAGATAACTATGTTAAACTGAATGACTCGCTAGTTCCAAAATAACGGATGAATCTAAAATGCTTTCTGATTTATACCAAGTAAGAGTTACTTTCCGCGTCTATTAAAAACAAACCACAGTGCTAATTATGATCCTGCTGCTGGTTGGCCTGGACTAGCAATCACACTGTCTTTGGCCATGCTTCACAAGAACACAGTAAAAATTAAACACCAAAATTTTAATATTTTAATTTACAATATTTTAATTTTAACTCTGAAAAAGTGGTTTCTCATTATTTGTGTAATCAGAATGGCACATCAGTGATGTGCTAGAAGACCAGTAACTAAAAAAAAAATAAAAATGTAACTCACTCCCTAAAGAAAAACAAAACTATTACGTTGAAACCGAGGTCCTAACAATGTACATGTACGATGGATATATAACACTATAAGCTTAAAAGTGACCGCAAAAAGAAAAAGAAAAAAAAAAAAAAAGCAAGAATACTGAAGGGGTCAGATAAGATGGAGAGGTTATGCTTTATGTTCTGGGGTTCAAGGAGGCTGTCACATTCAAGACCACATCTTAGGTTCAGGATTTGTTACTGGGGACTTGCTTTAAAGACAAAATAAATCTATGTACATCAAGCCTGTATCTCATGGAATCAAAGACATTTTAAAGTGTATTCCTTTCTTCAGAACTATCAATTCATTTAGTTAATGTACCCTACTTTAAAAGACTTAGAAGAATGACCAGTGAAATATAATCATGTATTAGATAAGTAATGCTACAAAAATAGAAACCCTTTAAACTGGTACAAAGAAATGTGTACTATCCCATTTTATTTGGTTCTTAATTATATTTTGTGCTTCTTTGTCTATTATACAGGAACCAGCTAGATTAAAAAAAAAAAAAAAAAAAAAAGGCAGTGTGAAAACAGACCCTAATCAGGGAGTTTCAATTTCAAAACAAATGTTTTGCAGCCAAGGTATGTTTACAATCATTTTGTACTGGCTTATTACCTGCCAAACATGTAGACATAACCCAAGGATGGCTTTTAACAGTGTTTTCCAAGATGTACATTTCTCCTATAATTAAATAAAACTAGAATGTTTTTGCCATAAAAATACACGAGCTGATGGTTTCAGGGAATAGTAGCACTGCTGCTAAAAAAATCTAATTTTCTTTATTATAAAAGATAACTGGTAACAGTGGTCTAAGTGTTTCCCAACACTAAAATCTGGGCATGTGAAATAGTTTGTTATTTGGTTTGCTGAAACAATTAAGCCAGAAGAAATGGTGGATAAATGTTTCTCTTTATCCACTATTTCTTCAGAAACAATACCATTCCTGAAAACTCCAAATGCATCTGCTAACAGAAGTCATTAGGTACATTCCTGTAATCTAGTTCCTCCATAAATAAACTGGTTCAACCTGGGTATGAAATGCAGTTTTAGGAGTTTTCTAAAAATAAATGACTCACATCTCTGCACAAAAAGATGAGGAAGGAAAACACACACACACACACACACACACACACACACACACACAACACACCACTTGTCCCCTAAAATAAGTATTAGAATTCAGTTGTGTGATGACAGGGTAGGTGGAGCTGAGACAGGAAGCCACTCATCGAGGTTCTGGGCTTCAGGAATTAAAACAGGATTGGAGGGATAATGCATATCCATAATATATGAGGACACAACAAAAAACTTGAAGTCACACCTCTAATTGGTGGTGATGGGAAAGCTACTGTGATTGGAGGGATGGGATTTTCTACTTTTATAGGAATATAATTTCTGTATATAATTTCTGTAATTTTATTATAATGCAGCTTTTCTTAAAGTAAGCCATAATTTTCCATAAGATTCAATTTTTACAGATACTAGAATAAGCGTATATTTATTTGTTTTCAATTATACCTGGCTTCTGCAAGTTAGACTATAAGAAAAACCAGAGAGTTGAGGTCTCTGAAAATGTCTCCATCCTTTTTAATAAGTAGGATAAAGGACAACTTTTCCAATTCCCCTCTTCCCAGCAGATCTATAATCTTGCTTTTTTATACATAAGGAGTGTATTTGGAGAGATCCATTATCCTCCTCCATCTCCACCTCAACACATAACTAGTTTCATAAATTGGGATAAAGAAGAAAATACAACACAGTGGGTAGCCCAGGCCAGACACAGCAGTGCTGTGGTGACCACTTTTACCTTCCTCCTGTGCTCAGAGGAACATGTCTCCCTGCTTTCCAAACTCAGCCACTTACCTTGCTGGCAATTCCTCTCTTGTTGATGTTTTTATTTTTATTTTATTTTTTTTAAATATATTTTATTGATTTTTTACAGAGCGGAAGGGAGAGGGAAAGTCAGAAACATCGATGAGAGAGAGACATCGATCAGCTGCCTCTTGCACGCCCCCTACTGGGGATGTGCCCGCAGCCAAGGTACATGCCCTTGCCGGAATCTAACCCAGGACCCTTCAGTCCGCAGTCCGACGCTCTATCCACTGAGCCAAACTGGTCTCGGCAGTTGATGTTTTTAGTAATGGCTTTTTTCAGCTATCCCTCCCCACCTCAGCATCTTTCCTCTTTTCTTTTGTAATACTGGACTCTTCGTCCACGAACACCCAGGCTCCCCCAACAGGTCAGGGTCAAACTTCAGAAAGCCATTCTTTGCCCCCACACCCAGGCTGTGAAGTGCAGTCACCTCTGACATTCCTTTAGCTTTGCCTCTCACATCAACTGAGCCCCATGCAACTCCCCTGAGGTCTGTTTCTGCCTCCAGTTCCCACTGCCAGCTCCCCCTCTCCAGGTTCCTGTCTTCTTCACATCTGGATTTCGAAGAGGCTTTCTACTCCCTTCCACATGCTCTGCCTAGTATCTTTCCTAGTGGTGTGTTCATCGCTGCATACCTTTACCCCAAATCTTCAATGGCTCCTCATTATGTTCACATAGAAATGTCTTTGCTTCACACTAAACACCCTCTCAATTCTGATTTGCAGCTGCACTCTGCCTTCTCCTGCCCCATATCTCCTCCACTCCTGCCAGTCTGATTTACTTGCCATCCACCAATCTCACACTTGCCTCCTTTTATCTCCTCGCTCTCTCCCTCCCCATCTCTCCATTTAATTATGCACAAGTCACAATCTCTACTGGGTACAGGTGATCAGGTACAAAAGAGGAAGGTGGACAAGTTAAAGTGGATGCTACCAATTGCTTTTAGCACCAGAGTCCAGGCTCAGTAGGGAAAGGAGAGGATGGTCACATTTATATAGCAAACACCTCTGCAAGGAAGCAGCCCCTTATTATTCTGAACAACTGTTCCAATGTAGGAAAGTTAGCCCAGTATTTCCAGATCTCTCAATTTTCAGGAGAAATCAAAAATTTGTATTTACTTGAAATCTATGATTTTAAAATATTAGCCACTAATTCAAATACAAATGATAATGAAGTTCAACAAGTTATGAGCCAAACAAAGCAAGTTGGCTGCCAATTTCAACCTCTCTTTCTCAACAACTCCTTCAACTTTCTCAACCTATCTTCATGCTCTCTCCTGTGTTGGGTCCCCAGAATATTCCTGCTCATATTAATTTCTCCCTGTCCTGGTTTTACACATTCATCTATGTACCACTTTTCACTCAAATGGAGCTTTGTCATTTCATTGCATTGTTCCTTATAAAACCACTTGCACTATTTATAATTTTATCCCTTAACTTTTCACATTTTATTTCTTTGCAAGTGAAGAATACGTTCTTGGAGGGCAGGATTCCTACACCATAATTTCCTATAGTCCTCACAGTGTCTTCCAAATTCACAAATATGCACTTACTTAAGTGTATAAGCGGTATCTTGGCAGTTTTAAGAGTACAGATACTTTTTAAAAAGGAAATATCAGCTCCATTTTATGACAGCAGTCTTGAACAATCTGTCATTCTATTCAGCAGTACACACATGTGTAGGAGTAAGCTGTCTTCCATGGAACCGTCTATAATACGCAAACTCCTATAACAAGCAGCTTGCACAGCTTTTATACTCATCTAAAACAAGGTGACAGCATAGCCCAGTGTTGAAGAGCCTAGGCCTAGGCAGTGGGGACAGAGGCCCTAACACTTTCTATCCCCGGGACCTTAGGTGAAACATAAAACCTCTCTGCCCTTTCGTTTCCTAATGCATAAAAAAGGAAAGATAACAGTACCTACCCTCAGAGGATGGGCGTGAAAATTCAATGAGTATATATAAAGTACTGAGAAAAGTGTCTAGCACACAGTAGATAATAAATGTCAGTTATTATCTTAGGTTAGATAATAAAACTTGCATATAAAATCAGCTATTAAAATGTATAGTCTAATAAAAGCAGACCTGTATGAACAAAAAAATTTATAACCTATTTAAAATAACACATAAAGTTATTTCAGAAAAATCAGAATTAAAATAAACAGTAATAATTATAGGCTTATGCTCCAGCCCCTTGTGGCACACTAAAACGTCAAAACTGTACCTAGAGGTAAAGCATCCCTGCACCACTTAGAAGAAGGCTCACAGCTGTCTTATCATAATAACAATACTTGGGTATCCACATGCAGGAAGCTTCAGCAGCCTCACTGTATTGGCATGGAGCAGACCCTCAATAATTATGAGTCCTTAGAATGAACGAATAAACTGTCCCACTTAGTATACCAGGCAATTTGGTACCAGAGATCTGCAAGTGTAGAAATTTTCTTTGTTTAAATGTACAGGTAAAGATGTCTCTAAGTGTCCTCCAACTATAGCAACTATGATACACAGTGCACTCAGGGCAGGGGAGAAGGGGAGGTGCGTGTTGCTTTGCAGATCTTTATATAACCCAACCTAATTAATTTAAAAATGAAAGGAAACAAAATACGTTATAGGACCTGCATCAATTAAGTAACTGATTAACTGAAGAGTATGATTCTCATGGAGATTCAAACATAAAGGATTTTGTTTTTTCTCCATTTCTTAACCTCTGCAGTACTATGCCAAAGCTCTTTTCCCAGTTGGAAAAGATTCCTAAAAAACACTTGGAATAGATCCCAGAATTTTCAGGTCACTTTTAGCTATTAACAGTTCACCAGTTTAAAATGCCAATCAAATGCTCAAAGAAAGGCCTTCCCCAGTGTATCTTTTGGTCCAGGGTCCAGGGAAATAGACAGGGGTCCTTACAATGCCAACACTAAGAGTGTAGGCTGATACAAGTCTCTTTGTGTTTGCTGCCAACTTTTTCAATTTTCTTTCTGCCTGCTTGAGTGTGTATAGGGCCCAGCAATAAATATATTCCTATAATATTTCTTACTTCTAACCAAAGAAAAGACATTTTTTCCTATTTTAGCGAGTTCTCTTATTCACTCCTTCTCTCAAGCTAGCCCACGGGAATGGAATTGGCAAAGGGTGAGCAGTTAATTCTTGGGCTGGCTGGTTCCTAGTCCTCCCTTCATAGGCCTAAACATTCTGTTTTAGTGGATAGAAGAAATGGTGGAGGTAAAATTAACTGCCCATAGGTATATCTTTCTTTTTATCTGTTCCTGCTAACTCTACATAAGACTGAATGACCTTGTCAGGGGATGCCAAGCACAGGGATGATATGCAAAGTATTTAATAGGTGGGGTGCTGACTGGAAGGATCAGCGATGCTGGGGTGCATTGCTGCAAGGTACTCAGGGGATTTAGGTCACAGTCTTTGCACTAACAATAATACCAAGTATTTTAGTACCAGGACAGCTATACTGATGCAAACTCCTGAAGATCACTCCTGCTTATGGGAGCTCATCAGTGTATCCTGAGCAAAGTATCTCCTGGTGTAGGAGCCTGCCCCACTGTGCCAGGCTGGTCCTCTGCCAACCCTCCCCATGACTGTCCCATGGCCTCCTGTCTGATCAAGCTGGACTACTTCCTATGTGTCCACTAGACCCCTGGGAAACTCACACATCTCTACAATGCCAAAATGGAGTGCAGCAGGCATTCTATGTCTCTCCCTGCTGCCAACTTCCTCCAGCTCTTTTTTTTGCCTGCTCAAGACGGGTGAAGGATATAGCAGTAAATCCATGTCTAAAACATTTCTTGCTTCTTGCCACTTCTTGTAAGCACCACCCTTAACCTTTAATATTGGTTCTCTTAGAGCTGCCTTCGCTTTCATGGACATGGAGAAAAGCCAAAATATCCAGATGATTGGATAGCCTATGATTTCTCCCCACTCACTGATGACTTGAGTTAAGGGTAGGGATGAGAGGACCAGCCTCTGCACGGTAAGTATATGAGACAGTAGAATTAGTATCTCTTCATAAATCCCAATCTAGTCTGGCCCAGATTGGAGGTGGCCTCTTGAAGGCTTCACTGTGGGATGGAATAACTGAAAGCTATTCCTTCAGATTTCCGACAATACCATAATTCTGGCCAAAAGAAAAAATTCCTCCTTAATATCCTGTTATACTTATTTAAAGAGGCACCCAACATAATGAAATGCTATGTTTTGTTCAAGAAAAATGAGCACCAAGTACACATGGAATAAAATTAATTGAGGAAGCCTATTTCTATTGTTGATTATTTGGAGATGCTGGTTAATCCATTGTGCACATATTTATGTTTAATTAGAAACTGGGAAGCTTCAGGATGTTATTCTAAAACACAGTCTATTGGCATTATGGCATCACATTCATGTGGGAGAAATAATGTTAGAAGATTTTCTTGGTAAATTATTTTTTAGCGACCCTGTTTCATCAGAAGCATGTATTTTTAGTCAGATGTTATAAGAAACTAAGTCTGAGTATAAGCTGATTTACTATAATTGGAATAGGCTTATTGCAGTCATTTTACCCCTTCAAATTATGATCCCAGCATTCAAACATCTGTTAGACCATAGCATCTGTTTCATATTTGGGATGCATCCCTACAAATTACAAGAGTGTTCTTTTTTAATGAGCTCTGATTTAATAGGGAATCCTTTTTTTTAATGACTTATGCCAAAGAAAGAAAATTCATCTCTCTAGCATGCCCAGCTCCACAGCAAAGTTCCTCAAAGGTCCACACTTTTCTAACACAAAACTGTTTACTAAAGACATATTAATACTAAAAGTTAGGTGTTTTACAATTTAGTGTTTAATATTTTAAAAACCATATGGATCCATTCATCTATGGATAGACATTGAGGCTGCCTCCCATTCTTGGCTATTGTAAATAGTTCTGCAATGAACTTAGGGGTGCATATGTCTTTTCAAATTAATGTTTATGTTTTTTTATATACTTAAATTAAAAAAAAATAGAAATAAAAACCATATGTAGGTGTTTGTACATATGTGCAACACACACAACTAAGAACTGAAGAGAGGGCTACACGTTCCTAATATTCAAGCAAGATAGTAGCTTCTTTTCTTTTAGCAGGTTTTGTTTTTTAGGTATTTATTTATTTGTTTGTTTTTATTTCAGAGATAGGGAGAGGGAGATAGAAACATCAGTAAGAGAGCATCATTAATTAGCTGCCTCCTGCAAGCCCCCTACTCAGAATGGAGTCCACAACCTGGTATGTGCCCGGACAGGGAATTGAAATGTGACCTTCTGGTTCAAGGATCTAAGCTCAACACTGAGCAACACCAGCTGTCTTAACAATCTATATAGTCTGAAAGACGCTGGGCAAATTCATGGCCTTAGAGTTTCTCTGTTTACGAAGTCCTGTTTACAACTCTAACTCCAAAGGCACATTAGGCACCAGATCCTTACTATTAAAGTTCTACCTGCAATAGTACTTTGCTACTGACTCACCCAGTTCTTTTGCTGTCTTTTTTTTAAAAAAAATCTTTATTGTTGAAAGTATTAAATATGTCCCCTCTCTTTCCCACTGACCTTTTCTAATCCATCTCCACCTCCCGCCCAGGCCTACACCATTCTATTGTCTGTCCATGGGTTATACATATTTGCTTACAAGTTCTTTGGCTGATCTATTCCCATCCACCCATCCTCCTCCTCTGCCACCCCTCTGAGATTCCGCACTTTGTTACATACTTCCATCTCCGGATCCACCCCATTCATCAGTTTATTTTGTTTATTAGATTCCACATATGAGTGAGATCATGTGATACTTGTCTTTCTTTGACTGGCTTATTTCACTTAGCATAACACTCTCCAGGTCCCTCCATGCTGTCCCAAAGGGTAAGAGATCTTTCTATTTTATTAAAACTACTAGAGGCCCAGTGTCCGACATTTGTGCACACAGGAGGGGGTGTCCCTCAGTCCAGCCTGCACCCTTTCAGTCTGGGAGCCCTCAGGGGATGTCCGACTGCCTGCTTAGGCCAGGACTGCTGTGAAGGCGGAAGAGGCCCCCACCACTGACGCTGCAATCTGCCATTCAGTGGATTTGCATATTACCCTTTTATTATATAGTTCCCTGTGGCCTTTGTTAAGTTTTTTAGTCATTTACAGATCTCTATTTGGGTCTGAATTTATCTTATACAGAAGCTGGTCAGCTTAATGTCAGACAACAATAGATCGGTTTATTCTGCTGTTTATATACTTCTTTATTGCTTTAGACCTTTGTATATTTATATTTCTAATTTGGATCTTGCTAGAATTTAAAAGCTTAATGACAAGACATTTCAAACTCCTAAATTTTTATGATATAAGCTGCCATAAAATTTGGAAAATGATAGGACATCCCATTAAATTAACAAACTACTTTAAGATTTATAAAAGAACCATATCACTAAAAACAACAACAAAACACCTCATAAGGGACTCATGGGTAGGAAGTCAGAAACATGAGAGGGAAAAATAGTTTATAAGAGATTTTGGTTATCCATTTTTTTTTTAATTCGTCTTACCAAAAGAAAGAACTATTACTATAGTGTCCTGAAAATGTTTCTTCCATGGGTTCCCTTAAGGCAGAGCAGTCACAGCTTGGCAAAGTCACTACTCCTGCCCACCCTAAAAACTTCTGGCATCATCCTCCCCAACGCATCACCCACCTCATAGGATTTATAAAAACACATTTTCTACTTTGCCAAAGGAATTTCAAATCTATGTCAGGTCAGATGTACAACTAACCAATGTTATAAAACCTGACTTGGAACATGTCTTTTGAGTTCTCTAAAAACAACAAAAATTAAAACATCAACCACCTGGTTTAAAAATAGTGCATTCTAGGGATTTACAGATGTTACAAGAGAATCAGCAAAGAGGAAAAGGGCCTGGACCATTCTGAGTTCAAGCTGGACTTATTTAACTGATCTAAGAGAGACAAAACTGACCTTACTTTAAAATATTACTTACTTGTGAAAAGGATTTTGCAATTTCCCTGGGTAATCTTTTTCAGTGCTTAATGACTTTTAGATAGCAAGACGCCCTTTTTCCCCTAAATTTAAGGTTAACCTCATTATTGAAAATTAGATACAACACACTTTATGGGCAAAGGTGAAATAGTATAGTTGAAGGAATATGATTAATTTCTGTGATTTCTGCCTCTGCATAGTTCATTTCGGAATATTCTTAGAAACTTGCCTCTGCTAGTTGAAAGAGTGCAGACTTTCCACAGCGTCTTACAGGTTCGGCACCACCCAACTGCGAAGTGTTTGAAGAAATCTATATTGGAAACAATTCATATAAAGAATATTAATTGTGATATCAGAATTCTTGCTTCCCATTCATACATTCAGGAACTTTCTATAGTTTATGAGAATGTCGTTGTTCCCAAGTACCAAATAACTTTAAATACGACGTGCTTGGGATTATAATTTTCAAACCAATTTTAGTAAATACTCTCCAAAACAGTAACAACAACAAAAACAAAAACAACAACAAAAACAAAAACAGGCATGACTATGGTGGCTATTTAATGACCAGAGTATTATCTTTTATATTTCAGGCTTTAAATTTAATTCTAACCTTATAAGAAAACACATATTTCCATTTCTATATAAGTATAACTCATCAACTGGTCATATATAAAAGAGCTATTTAGAGCCCATTTGTATTTACCAAAGTGACTAGTTAATTGTGCAAAGGAATATGCTTGGGAGCTCTGAGGAAAGAACACCAAGCAAAATATTTTTTTGAGAATCCAATATAAATGTCCTAAGCAGAATCCAATATAAATGTCAGGGGCAATGAGGAAAATAGTTCCTGCCACGGGGGCGGGACCCCAGACTCTGCTGTGCCTCAAGACCCATCAACTCACCTCCTGGTGACTGTTCATTACGGTGTTATAGCCACAGGCCTTTTATAATATAGACTGGCTCTTCCTTTGAGACTATGTTCTAAGTACACATAAGGACTGACAATCAAGACCACAAATCTGAATGAGCGGTACAATTAAGGACTATGTTGTAGCACACACATACACATACAATATTACACTGACTGCACACTTTCCTTCCAGTTTGGCTAAACAGTAACCAGGCACTGATAACAATGAACAGCATTGTCCTTTGTCATTTTTCCATGAAAATTTCATTTTCTATTGCTACCCTAACTTAGTAAAGAACTGAGAAGGACATATGCTAAGCATCTTTACAAAGTGCGCTTTCCCTGAAGAAGTTCTGTCACCATTAGAGCAGCTAGCTGGCTTTTTGTATTCTTTGTGATTCTGAATTCTTTCTCAGTTTAAGACAGAGATATTGCTCAGTTCCCTGTAGCAGGCAATCCTGCCATAGGTGACCCCAACCCCGCCCTCAGGGGAGTCTATGGAGCTGTCAGCTGCAGGAGAGTCTAGGTGCTTTGATGCTGGTGGGAATTCTTCCTAAAACACCTGCAGCATAAGAGGCCTTTGTAGAGGCAAATATTTAATAAGCTACCTGGGTTATTTAGAAGGGCCTAGTTTGAGAGGTTTTAAGGACTTTTTCTTCCTAGGTACTAAAATTTTTCAGAGTCCTTTCCTATTTATCCTAATCACTTACTTTTTCTTTAGAAGATCAATTTATGAGGCTCAATCTTTCTAAAGTTTGAAAGAATTTAATTTAGATTAACTTTCTGATATATGCCACTTTTACTTTTTCTAGATAAGTTGAATTACTTTATCACTAGCCTAATAGAAACAAACACATTAATATAATCACCAATTTGCAGTACCTTTAAGGAAGAACTGAACCTGAATGCGTCCCTTAAACGAAGGTTGTATGATAAAAAGAACATGGCTTTTTTGTCAGACAGATGTGCCTTCATTAACTCTTTGCTGTGTGGAGTTAAGTAAATAATTAAGACATTGGGCCTCATTTATCTCATCTTCAAAATAGAAAAGTAATACCTGCCTTATATTACTATTGTGAAGATTAAATCTTATGTTGGTGAAGGGTTTGCAATAATGCTGAGCCCATATTATGTTTTCAATTAGTAATGCATATATTAATAAGGATGTTATCATTAACACTAATAAACATAAACTCTTTTAGTACAATTGCAAAAATTAGTTACACACTGAAATTGGAATACAATTAAAATTGCAATGTCAGAGTATTATAGTTAAATTTAATAATCTGCAGAATATTACATCTGTCATAACCATATGATACCCTCAAGAACTGCTGAAAAATAACAAGCTGGGTAGAGCAGCATTGATAGCTCATGACAGTTTCCAGTTCTTCCACTGGCTCCCTCTGCTGTTGCTTTTGTAGCTGCAGGTTTATGCTCTGTATGTGTTTGTTCACTATCATATATCTTGTGCCTAAAGCAGTGAATGGCACAACCAAGGCTTAATGAAGAACTAGTGAGGACATGGATACATTACCTGCCATCTGAGTTTATGCTCAGCTGTCTGAGTCAGAGCTTGAGAACAGTTTCTTGGCTTTCAAAAAGGAATCACCTGTGTTTAGCAAAGAACAATTTTCCTCATTGCCCCTGAGAGGAAAATTGTGTAGGTATAGGAAAGTATTTTAAATGCTCAAAGTTGCTGGAAAGCCGATTTCCAAAGGGGCATATGTAGGCAGGATCAATGCGTTTTAGTCCAACATTTATGTGACAATAATTTTCATCCTGGCTGGCACCAGCATAGTGGTTAAGCACTGAACTATGAACCAGGAGGTCATGGTTCGATTCCCTGTCAGGGCACATGTCTGGGTTGCAGGCTCGATCCCCAGTATGGGGCATGCAGGAGGTAGCCAATCAATGATTCTCTCTCATCATTGATGTTTCTCTCTCTGAAATCAATAAAAACATATTAAAAATTTTTTTCATGGAATGTCTTAGTGACAAGATATGCTTTCTAAAAATGTCTTTGGCTTATTAATCAGGGTAGGGACCGAAAAAGTAAACATATGTTAATGTCCATGGCTGAAGCCTCCTCTCTATTTCTTAGCCGCATGCACATGGCTGGTCCTTCTCTGGAGAACTCCTCCCTGAGCTTCTATCACTGCAAAGTGCTTGTTCTCCTCCTACTTTCAGGCCACTCTTTGCTGTTCTCATTTGCTGTCTCTCCTCTCTATAGTGATCCCTCAGGGCTTTGTCTTAAGATCCGTCTTTTTACTTATACATGATTCTCTTCATAATCTCATCTACTCGAAGTTTTCAATTATAAGCATAGCTTGTACAATGACCATTTGTTACATGTTATACCACTTCATTCCCTGTTTCCCTCTCCATTCCCCCATTTTTGCCTCCCTCCGTTTAAGACACACATATTCTTTCAAGTAAGAACAATATAGTTAATATATGTTTCTCAATGTTTCAATAACTGGTTAGCTAGTGGTGGAAGGGCATGTTGCTACACTCCTGGGTAGAAGGTACTAGGGGCCCATACTGTACAGTATGTTCCTGGCTTTGCTTTTTATTTTCCTTGAATTGATAGTGCCTGACCATCCGTTTACTCCACTGTAGTCTCTCCTCTGGTTTTATATAATGTTTTGATTTTTTTTAAAGGTTAGGTGTAATAGAACATGAGGCACAGCAAAAGTGCTAAGAAAAATTCTCACCCTGGATGTTAATCTGCTAATTTTATAGCTGGCCTGAGGTATGGGAGTACAGGTGGTAAAGATAAAAAGTGCCAATTAGGTAATGGCGGAAATTTTCTGCAATTACAAGGGGTACCATAAACACTGCACCTTGTGAGAAAATGACCAATAATAACTGAATAAATCACTGAATTAAGAACAAATGAACAGCCAAGACCGGTCTGGCTCAGTGGATAGAGCGTCGGACTGGGGACTGAAGGGGCCCGGGTTCGATTCCGGCAAGGGCATGTACCTTGGCTGCGGGCACATCCCCAGTAGGGGGCGTGCAGGAGGCAGCTGATCGATGTCTCTCTCTCATCGATGTTTCTGACTTTCTATCCTTCTTCCTTCTGCTCTGTAAAAGATCAATAAAATATATTTCTCACACTGATTAGCTGCAGTGAGTACATGGAGTTTTTTTCAAATGCAATATTCTGTAACACACTAAGCATTTCATCATGAAAACTAATGCCTTAAATTTGCACTTATTGCACATATTCACTTGTGATAATGGCTTAAACTTGGTGTATTTATATTGGCAAAGAAAATATCTTTTAAGTTTAATATTCAAATCTATTTGTCTAAATCATCCAGCTTAGCTCTTTGTCTTCCAAGTAAATATGTAATTTTTTCAATGCAAAGATATGCTCTAGATGTAAGAGTCAGCCACAGAGCAGAGAATATGGTCATGGCTTTCAGATTTGTTAAATAATGGAAGACAAGAGCTCCCTTCTGGCTTTACATTTGGTCATTAGTCTTCAGTAAATGAGATCTAAAAAGTGACAGATGTGTTACTTTACCTGTAAACAATGAAAGATGCAGCTAGGAAACTCATCCTAACCAACTTAATGAATAGGGGCCTGGAAACTGTGATGGCTCTTCACATGGGCTGGGTTAAACCTAGGTGAACTATGAGTGTCAATAAGGAATGGGAGACAGGTTGACATGGGGAAAACAGGTTCTGTACTCTATTATTTCTTTCTAGATCTTATAGAACAGACATATTTTCTCCTTTTAAATGTAAGCATTCATTTAAACCTAGAAGCAAAAATGTTCTTCACTCAGTTTCATGGCTCCGTATATATAGGTTAACCTCAGTATTAAAACTTACCAAGTTTGGTTAAGAAGAAAAAATATCCTTCTCACCTTGCAAAGCAGAGACTTAGGACTTATTATGAAAGAAAAAACATTTTCAATTTAAAGAAACCCCCAAGGCTTACAGTTTTTTTAAAAGATGTGTTTCTAGGATAATGATATTGCATAATAACTGTCTCATTGCCAAGAGTAGATCTAGCTAATCTCTTCCTGGAGTTACTGACATCTGTAAATTAAATTAGAAGGAATGGTCTCTAAGAATTTTATAAACCTGATCTTCAAATGATATTATAGCTAAACATTTTAAAACAGTAAATTGATTCCTGAATTATATAAAAATCACTTTTTAAATAAAAGTATACATAAGATGAGTGAGAATCCCTATGAAAAGGGATGGGGGTGTAATGTGGCCCACTGGGAAATTTTTTTATTACACGTCCATCCCTTCCTCACTTCATCCTTTCCCTATGAGGTCCCAGAAACACTAGGAAATGCCTTAATAACGATGAATAAACAGCTTTCGGTAAAATTTTTAAACTACAGAACAATGGTCTCAAACTCTTACTTCCTGATAGTAAACTTTTTGGCAATGTAAATTCTCAGGCTCTACTCCAGACTCAATAAGTCAGAAACTTTGGGGGTGCGACTCAGCAATGTGATGAAAATGACTTGAGAGTGACTCTGGTGTTATTTAAAGTTTAGAACCTCTACTAAGATAATTAAAACAAGAATTACGAGAGTGTGTTTTCTCAAAGGTGATGGGTGTTTTATGAAGTAATTATAAGAGCTTTAGGGATATGATCAAAGTAATTACAGCCTATTCTATTTCTGCAATATACATGCTCATATCACTTTTTAGTTCACCTAGTTAAGTCTTGTTTAGTTTAAAATAAACCAGCACAGTATCAGGCTGACAGAAAGATCAACTCATAAGGTGCTAACAGATCGAACCTTACTTAGGGTTTCTTGGGTCAGTGGAGGAAAGTGATAGAGAAGTTTCATATTGGAGAGAATCAAGTACTTCTCTCACATAATCACACATAATATTTACTCAATAATGAGGTATGTTATAACTTGTTTAATTTGCTTAGGAATTAAAAGGCTCACATTATCAACCTAGACAAAATATAACTAGGAAAAATAATATACTGAGTTGGGAGGGGAAATTGCTTTTGATTTTAGGGCAAAACATTTTATTTTGTATTTCCATCATGCATGACTTCTTCCATTATGATATCTTAAAACAAAAACTAATAAGTTTCCAAAACAACTATTTTTTTAAGCTTCCTTGAACCTTCTATATATCTCATGGCCAAGAAAATGAAGCCCTCAGGAGACAAGTGCTACTGCGAAGATGACATCTGTGCACGAAAACGTCTCTTTGCACAACGTCCAATTCAGAGGAGGTTCTTTTCTCCTCTGATGGGGAGGACCTCCTCATTCTTGGAGGAACGCATACACTGAGCAGTAAGGACAAACTGACTCGCTGCAGAGAGGCACAAAATCTGGTCCTCCAGGGTCACGGGACACAGGCTGTTACACCACCAAACTGCTCCTTCAGACCCAAGGGCTATAGGAGCTCCTAATAAACCTAATGATGGTATCACTCCAATAACTATCACACTCTCAGTGGTGATGGCTGTTAGAAATGCAGCAGCACCCGCTGACATACCCGTCTTTCATGTTAAGTTGAATACTCTTGGTAGGTAATGTGTAAATACCAGATGCATCAAAGATGAGCTACTGCCTTTCTAAAATTCATGATAGAGTGCAGAATTTAATCAAACACAATATGTAGCAAATACAATCTGTTTTGGAGGAAGTGTTTCTAAAAAGTTGGATGGGATTCACTCAGGTATCAAGATAAAAGGTAAATTTAAAAAACAGACTATCCTAATGAAGAATTATAATAAAATCTTAATTTATTTAAATTCATCAAGCAAATTGTTCTTAATGATAACATTTGATACTGTTCTTACCATTTTCATTGCATCACCCTCAACAGTTAAAGTGAGACCGAAAAGATGAGCAGACCAACTGTGCTATAAAGTCACAGTGGTTGACACAAATGTCCCACAAGGAAGCTTTTAACTTAAGGGCTAAAAGTAATTTTTATCATTTTCAAAGTAAGATACCAGTTTTTCTTCAGTCAAAAGAATACCATTTTATATTTCACTTACATAGCATTCTATTCAATAAATCAAAGTGATTCAAAATACCAATATTAAACAGACAAGTCCTGCTTGTCATTCTCTCTCAACCCCTTATGGGACTGATCAGTTTATGATATGCTTTTTACTGGAATAAATATAATGGAAAAGGGGGAAAGACCTAAAGAAGATAGCATCTTATTTTCAAGAATTATATACATTTTATGATTTGTCATATAGTGCTCACTGGAAACAAGCCTATGGAGGAAGACAGAGCCTTGTGGCCATATCAAGCTTATCAGATTTGCCTCCTAATCATATCTACCAAAAAAATGCTCTCTGGTGTGTGCTCTGTCTCTGCCTGACAAACGAAAGAAATTCGAGATCCTGTAAGAGCTGACTGGATACAAGCCTGGGATTAATGAAAACACTGGCTGAAGCTATACCACAGTGAAAGGTAATCACTGATGATTTCACAGGTCAGATTCACCACTGCATTGCTGTGAGAGTTATTCATGAATTACAGCATATAATTTCACTATTAGGAAAATTTACTAAATTGGAATCCTATGGTGTTCATGTTGACAGCAGTTTTTCCAAGCTTTAAAAATAAAAACAAGGCAAAAATGAAATAAAATTATTAGAAAGTGCTTATTCTGAATGAACTCTTTAATGAATGGTTACAAAATGGGCATAATATATGGAGCTAATCTGACTACAATTACAGCAAAGACAGAAAAGAACAGTATTCAGCTATGTGTATTATGTCAGGAATGGGAAGAGGCGCACCTAAAGTTCGCTATACATTACTAAAACTTCACTCCAGTGTTTCCCCAAGCTCAGTAAGTTTTCTGAGCCCAATAAGTATTGAAGAAGAAGAAGAAGAAGAAGTAGAAGTAGAAGAAGAAGAAGAAGAAGAAGAAGAAGAAGAAGAAGAAGAAGAAGAGGAGGAGGAGGAGGAGGAGGAGGAGGAGGAGGAGGAGGAGGAGGAGGAGGAGGAAGAGGAAGGGGAGGGGGAGGGAGAGGGGGAGGGGGAGGGGGAAGGGGATGATGACAAAGGAGAGAAAAGGAGTGGGAGGAGGCGGCCATACCTCTGCAAACTGAAACAAGGCTGATGCTTGACATTGTTTTGAAGGAGCATCAGGGTGGGATGTACTTGAAGATATCTGAAAGGAAACAAGTAGTTTTTAATGCACAAAAACATTTTCCCATATCAGAGTAATAGATTTTGCCATATATTCCCACTGAAGGCACTGATGAAGATTAAGACATGAGTCATCACCCTCAATCCCTTTTAGAAGAATAGTGCAAATTATAAAAGACAAAGGCCATGTTTCTAAAAACAGGGGATTTAAAGAATAAAGACATGACTCATTTGCTATGTCTCTTGTAAGAGTATTAGCTACAAGTCAGGTATAGCAGTTGATACCTGTTGAGATGAATTTCCTTATTTCAATGGATTTCTTAAAATATTATTAAAAGTTAGAAGCTGCAAGTAAAGACACTCACTCTCTCTCTTCCCTACAACACTACCCCCAAGCTGTTTTCTGCTTAGGCACAGTTGTAAAACAATTTAGGAGACGCATATGGATGTGGATCAGGGTATCTGGTATCTTAGATCTGTTCCGCACTAGCTACACGACCTTGCATAGCTCAGCTAACCTTTCTGCAATTTATTTTTCCCAACTGTAAATTGATAATGACAATGATGAAGATAGTCTCCATTTATAGGATTATGGCAAGAAAATAAGCCATAATAGAGCAATAGAACTCAACAAATTGCTCACTGAAGACAGACAGCATGTCTTTCTTTTATAACTCTCTCTCTCTTTCTCTCTCTCTCTCTCTCTCTCTCTCTCTCTCTCTCTCTCTCTCTCTCACACACACACACACACACACACACACACACACACACACACACACACACACAGTCACACACACACTTCAGCTGCCTGACAGTGGACAGAGGGTTCTGCCACACCACATTTAGTTTAACTAGGAGACCGTTTGTTTCCACTTGGCCCTAATTATGGTAGCCTCATTAGTTTTCACTGAGGGCCATGTGGAAAACTTTCCGAGGATTTTTTGAGAGCAAGGTCAATTATTAATTTTGGTTCCAAAGAGCACAAGCTTTTGTCCAACTACAACATAGGATGAAAGTAAGTCACAAGAACAGAAAGCCTGGACAATATAAAGTCAGCCCATTCCCAGGCTAATAAAAATATTTTTCATCAATTAACTGTACTCATCAACTGCATTAAAAGATACTTACTAAGCAAAAAAATGCCCTTAATCATAACTCTTCAACCACAAAAATCAATTTTAATCTCAATTGAATGATGTTGGCTAGAAAAACAATGAAACCAGTTTTGGTGACACAGTATCAAAGTGATATTTAGGGATAAAAAAATAGCAGAGAAAATGATGGAATCATTGACTTTATTCATTGCTGAAGCCATTAGGAAAATATTAATTCCAATTAGACATCTACACATTTTTAGAATACATATAAGTAAAAGCAAATCCTATTTAACAAACTAGATATAAACAAACTATCATAAGTGGATAGTTTTAATCAAGTGCTCTGAAGACACTGAACCCATGTGAGGATAAAATCATAGACTTGGTCTAACCATGAAACATGTCAGTGCAAGTCATGACAGACTGCAAATAGGAATCCACAAGGATTTTCCTGAAGTCCTGAGAATTATACACCAGGTAGGTCTTACTTCAGATATCACTTTTCATTCCTACCAACCCTCTTTAAAAGTTTGAGAAGACAAACAGTTTATGTAAAAACAATGTCTTTTTTTAAAGCTTAAATCAGACAGTGGACAAAATAGAACCAGCATAAACTATCTAGATTTTTAAAAAGCATTTCACAAGTTTATCTCTCAACAAAAGAACGTTTTGCAAATTAATATTGGGATAAAGGAGATAGTTTGTTAATGACATGAGTAGGGAGCTCCTGAAGAAATATTACATCAGGGACTCCTTATATCAAAGAGATCAGGAAATCTCTTTGGAATCTTCCATGTGCTGTAGAACCCACAAACATGTGCATATGTCCACAAAACCAAATTTCATACAACATTTTAGAGATTTCATTAGGGGTTCAGAGATCAATGGTTAAGCATCTCTGCTTTCAAAGTTGGGGCCAACACTATTTTACATGAATATAACTACTGGAGAACAGGGTGAATTCCCTGTTACATTAATGCATTAAGAAACAATGTGCAAAACAATTGGAATCCATGGTGCATCCCATGAAGAGGCAGAAAAGGAAAGTGACAGATAAGGAGTATCATGCCAGCAAATTTATGTTATAACACTAGAGGCCCGGTACATGAAACTCATGCATGGGGGTGGGGGAGTGTCCCTGAGCCCAGCCTGCACCCTCTGCAAACTGGGACCCCTTGAGGGATGTCCGACTGCCCATTTAGACCTGATGCTGGTAGGATCAGACCTAAACGGGCAGTTGGACATCCCTCTCACAATCCAGGACTGCTGGCTCCCAACTGTTCACCTGCCTGCCTTCCTGATTGCCCCTAACTGCTTCTGCCTGCCAGCCTGATCACCCCCTAACCACTCCCCTGCCAGCCTGATTAATGCCTAATTGCTCCCCTGTGAGCCTGTTTGCCCCCAATTTCCGGCCTGGTCACCCTAACTGCCCTCCCCTGAAGGCTTGATTGCCCCCTACTGCCCTCCCTTGCAGGCCTGGTCCCTCCCAACTGCTTTCCCCTGCTGGTCATCTTGTGGTAGCCATCTTGTATCCATATGGGGGCAGGATCTTTGACCACATGGGGGCAGCCATCTTGTGTGTTGGAGTGATGGTCAATCTGCATATTACTCTATTATTAGATAGGATTTTTGTGCTATCTGCAGGGCACTTAGTCATATTATAAACAATGTCTTCAAAGGAATGGCCTAATATACCATTGTGAAAAGCAGTTTTCCAATGAAAATGTTGAGAACCACTAGGAAAGGACATTAGAGAGAGGAAATAAAAATCTGAAACTTAAAATATGCTCTCCTTGTATAAAACGGTTATGGAATAGGCATATGTTAGAAAGGTTGAGTGAAAGACAATTCCAGTAATCAAAGAAAGATGACGTGCTTTAAAGTTCAACAAAAAATTAATTAATGAAAGCTCCATATTGAGTTCTGGGGTAAATGAAGATATTTTGGGAAGCAGTCTTGACCTTTATACTTTATATCAAGGATAATGTACTTTTGTATTTCATCTCTTTCAACCAGTGTTAAAGATGTATTGAGCCTAACAGGTTTGAGAAAGGCAATAAGACTTCAGAAATTTCAATTGAAAGAAAATTGAACTTAAAAAAAGGAATGCATAGTCAATGAACAACCATGAGTTGTTTCTGTCTTCAAATTTAACACCTGATAAGTGACTAATAGTAATTCAATTATACTATTTTTTAAATATTGATTTTAGAGAGAGGGGGAAAGGGAGCAGAAGAGATCTAGAAATAGAAACATCAATTAGCTGCCTTCTGCACGCATCCCAACCAGGGACCAAACTCACAACCTGAGAATGTGCCTGGATTGAACCCAAGACTTTCCAGTACCAGGGATAATGCTACAACCAACTGAGCCACACTGGCCAGGGCTCAATTATATTATTAATTTTACTATCTATGAATAAAATTTATTGATAAGGCTTAAGTATAATAACATTCAGGACTTAATAATAAGCTTTCATAAACATATAATTATTCCTTACTTAAGAGATTCTAGAGTTCCAACATATCTTTCAAAAATTTAAATTTTTCCATTAACAGTCAACTGAGCTAAGCAGAGTTCTTCATTGCTCTAAGTTATTGTCATCAGCTCAGATTTAAGTTCTTTTTACAATTTCCTTATCCTATCTAATAAGAGTAATATGCAAATTGACTGCACTTTTGCTACACCCACCAGCCACGTCCACTAGCCAATCAGGAGCTGGGGTGGGGCCAAGGCAGCCGGGGCCATCAGAGGTGGTGCTGAGGCAGCACAGGGTGCGGGGCTAAGGCGGTTGGGGCCATGGGGGATGGGGCCGAGGTGGCCTGGGGTGCAGGGGCTGAGGCGGCCTGGGCCATGGGGGATGGGACTGAGGTGGCCAGGGCCCTGGGGGGGCAATCCTGAGGAGGCTGGGGCCCTGGGAGGGGAGGGGGAAAGTTGAGGCAGCCAGCGTGCACTGGCCAGGGAGAAGGCCTGGGCTGGGGAGGCGGGGCCAAGGTCTGGCTGGGGCAAAGGCCTAGGGGTTTGGAGGGAGGTATGGCTGGGTCGGAGCCAGCCATCGGCCCTATTGCAGGGCGATGGCTGGGTGCCCAAGGCCTAAAGCCTAGGCCTTGGGCAGGCTGGGGGTGAGTGGTCAATAGGATATCCCCTGAGGGCTCCCAGTATGTGTGAGGGGGCAGGTTAGGCTGAGGGATCACCACCCCCAGTGTACGAATTCCATGCACGGAGCCCCCCTAATTGTCTAAATTTCAATATATTACCTCAGCAAACTGAAATAATGGTGACTTCTGACGCAATTCAGGGGATTCTGAAACATCAGGCCTGCAGGTGCCAGAGGACATCTGAAACAAGGAAAGATAGTATGAAGCATCACAGGAATAATTTCTGGAATATGACAGAAGTTAAATGCCACCTAAAACGTTCCTATCTGAGGAAACAATGGTTTTGATTGCCCCAATGTGAGGCAATACTATGACAAAAAAGTAGTTATATTCTGCAAATTTTATACAAGATGCCATTGAACTGTAAATAATGCCATAAATAGCAGATGAGCAAGACAATGTGTTTTAAAAAGTTAACATTCACTATTTCTACAATGATGCCCATTTGATCCCTTGGTTTTCTGCCACCAAATCCAAAGAATATCTACATCTTTCATGTTCTGTGTTTCTCAAATATTTCACATCACCAGACTACATGAACATATAAGAGATTTGAAAAATACAAACCTTTTAGAAAAACAAAATAAAATCACATTCATGTTTTCCAGGGTTTTCATGTGTTTATATACAAGCCCCAATCTTAGAAAGGTTAGTATTTGCATAGGAATTTATTTTATGCTACATATTTTTTAAAAATATTTTTTTATTGATTTCAGAGAGGAAGGGAGAGGAAGAGAAAGATGGAAACATCAGTGATGAGAGTCAGTGATTGGCTAGTTCATAAGTTAACACTCCACCACTGAGTTACACTGGCTAGGCCATATTTTCTTCTGTGCTATTTATCATTTTTGGTAAACATTTAAGGCTCTGCTATCTTCATTTGTGATTTTCATTATTAACAACAGTTACTGAAACATCAGATTTTTTCAAAATTCTTGCTATTAATCAAGTACTCATTTCATGGGATACATTTATTTTATCTCAATGAGTAAAACTGATTCATTTCTGTATCTGGATGACATACTCACTTAGGTAGACAACTGTGTTTCTAAAGTCATAGGAATCACAATGTTAGAGAGAGAAGGATTTCATTAACCGCTCATCTAACACGTTTTACAGCTGAAGGAGCTTAGCACCAGAGTGCTGAATAATATCTCTCTCCCCAACACTGAATGATCTTATTTTTTATCTACATGGCACTGAGCACTGATTACCACAAGACACAATATTTGTTTATTGTCTGTCTCCTCACAGGGGCTTTGTTTACTGCAGAAAACGCTGCCTGGGTACAACGTAGATACTCAACAAGTAAGTTAACCATAAGTCTTCTAAATCACAAATTAGTGTATTCTCTTCCCTCTTCCCTGCATGGTAAGGAGAGTAAGGGGAAAAGTTACCTTTCACTCTAAAGGAAAAATAGACAGATGTTAAAAATACTTTTAAATAACATTTCTGACAAGAAAATACCCAAGTCCACTGTGAAAATCTAAAAAGCATAAACAAAACACAGAGATATATTATTTACAATGTTATCTCCTCAAGATAAGCACTGTTAATATTTCATGCCGTGTATATTCTTCCAGCTGTGTAGGTAGATAATATTTTCAACAAAAATGAATTACTGTATTATCTATATCCTATCTAATAAAGAGGGAATATGCAAATTGACCATCACCGCCATCACAAAGATGGCAGTGCCCATAGCCACAAGATAGTGGCGCCCAGTCCCCTCAGCTCCGCCAGAGTCCTCCAGTCCTTTCAGGCCAGCCAGGGGTCAGGGACAGCAGGCACACAGTGCACCAGACATCCCCTCAGCCTCTCAGCCACAAGGGCTGGCCCAAGGCAGAGGCAAGCCTTGGATGGCAGCTGCCCAGCTGCCCAGCTGCCCATGGCTGCCCAAGGCTCAGGTAACCACAGCTGTCTGAGGCTTGTGCTGCCAGCTGTGGCAGCAGCAGAGATGTGATGGGGGCATCGCTTTCCCCTGATTGCCAGGTCACCTCCCGCCCCTGAGGGCTCTCAGACTGTGAGAGGGGGCAGGCAGGGCTGAGGGACTTCTGCCTCCAGTGCATGAATTTTCATGCACTGGGCCTCTAGTATATATATAAAAGGCTAACATGCAAAGTGTCCCTTTGGGAGTTTGACGGGGAGAGACTGGAAGTTTGATCGCTTGCTATGATGTGAGCTGACCACTAGGGGTTGGCACAGAACAAAGGCAGGCACTGGCTGGCAGCTGGAGGAAGGAAGGCCCCAGCCAGCAGCCAGAAGGAAAGCCCTGGCCGGCAGCCAGAAGGCCCCAATCGGCCCTAATTACCGGCCAGGCCTAGGGACCCTACCCATGCACAAATTTCATGCACCAGGCCTCTAGTAGTTATAGAATGTTCTTTAAAAAAATACATTAATACTCCTGAATTAGTAAGCCTTTTCCTATGTAATTTTATTAGTTGTGAGCGTTATATCAAATGGTTAAATCCAATGGAAAGAGCTGGCAGTCACTAAGGCTGCTTTCCTGAAAACAGTTTCTCATTGAACCTCTTTGTTACACACTGAAGAAGATGTGACTCTAAAAAAGTGTCACAGACCCTTGGGCAGGTGCAAGCATTCAAAATGTTGTCTCTTCTAGATTTGAAAGAGTAATGGCCACCTTCTCTCAGAGATAAGCACCATAGAAAACATGCAAAGCTTTAATTTGCCACCCACGGGTCTGGCTGCCAAAGCCTGACTCTCGCATTGGCACATCACTATTTGACAAGTTGTGTGCCAAATGGCCCAATAGTGTCTTTATTTGCTCCCCAGGCTTAAAGTTACATGAGACCCTCTGCAAATCATTCTGATGGTCTTAAATAAAACTTCCTTCTTAAATGAGAAATCAAATGTAATAATTTTTAAATTATTATTTTATATATATCTTTTTATTGATTTCAGAGGGGGAGAGGGAATGATAGATAGAAACATCAATGATGAGGGAGAATCATCAATTGGCTGCCTCCTTCACACCCTGTACTGGGAGTCAAGCCCACAATCTAGGCATGTACCCTGACCAGGAATCTGTCACCTCCTGGTTCATAGGTGGATGTTCAACCACCGAGCCACACTGACCAAGCCAAATTTAAGTAATTATTAAGGTATCTGTAATCTTGCAAGTTATATTAACTGTACTATGCAATCAAAAACGGCTATGCATGTGGGCTGTGCTCACCATAAACCTGGGTCCATAGCAGACACAATGAATATCTGTTGACTGACTTAATTCTCTATGTGTATGTGAATATGAGGAATCTCAATGACCTAAACAGAAATCACACAAGGGCTGCCCAATAGTTAAAAAAACAGTAACAGAATCACTAAGGCTATGCATTTTAGAGTCTATAAAAACCTATTTACTCTTACCTTAAAGCAATGTTGATTTAACATATATCTTCAGTGTAGTATAATGGAAAAAGAACAAAACTAGGAGCCAGCAGAATTGAGTTGCCACTAAGTTATGTGATTATCTGACTCTCTAGTCCATAGCAGAATAGAAGCAAAAAATCAGCCGGGCCAAGAATGAGGATAAGAAAAAGGAAGATGGAGGGGGGAAAATATAAAACACGGTGCCAGAAGCAAGAAGTCACAGGGAGAAGAGAGAAAAGCCAAAAAGAACAGACACAAATGCTTACAAAGCACTGTGGTTTACCTAAAAGAAGTTAAAGTAGACCATATGGCCTCAAAGTTTCTCCTGAAGGCATCAGTTCACTGCAGTAATTAATATTTATAACTATGATTCTAAGTTGTCAGGATAAGAATAATTATAAAATATATCCTTTATTAAAAGGCAGAAATGCATGTCATACATACTAGACATATTTCCATATGGTTCAATGGCACTTACATTCTTGAGTGGTTAAGTAAGGCATCAAATACAAGTGTGAATATTTGTGCATGCATGATATATACACACACATTTAGAAAAAAAAAAAAACACTGTGGTTACATCCAAACTGAATGAACAATGTATTGCCCACAAAGGACTCCTATAGAATCCCAGGTTCTCTGACTTGTTGCCTTGTAGTTTGTATTTACAGTGCTCGAAATTACTTGTCATGGATAAATATCAATTCCTCAATATCCATTCCTATCTTGCATCGGCTTACTCTCTAAATATAAATGAATATAAAGATTCTAAAATATTTGTTAATTAGGAGGGAAAAAAAAGACACTGAATAAGCAGAGGGTAAATAGAGAGAGAGAAAACAAAACAAAACAAAACAATGGGCTATTTCTAGAAATAGTCTCTGAAATAATCCATAGAGCCACTAGGTGTAGCTATGTATCCAAGAAAGAAAACAGCTAAAGTGATTTCAAAAGAAAAGTTAACCACATATTCAACTTCCTTTAAATACAATCTTTCCTTTGATTTAGCTATAATTCACATTAACCAAGAAAGAGGGATGGTTAGTATAATTAACAATCATGATGAAGTAGTATCCCCCCACCCTCCCCTCACAGGTACAGTTTAGATCTTGAAAACTGTAGACAAAGAAACATGATCCAGGCCCCTGATATAAAACTAGATCACACCAGTCAGATGCACTAAGTGCATTGGAAAGCGAGGTATTAGCAAGAGCCTGCTCCTACTTCACATGGCACAAGACCACAGCTTCCCTCAGCTAGACTGTGATGAACACACAAACAACAAAAGGGGTGAGTGCACTTTTATCTGACTACACATTCCTGCCTTTGGCTAATTCAAACATTTATTGAGTACCCACTCCTTCAACAAATGTTCAATAAACACCTATTATGTGTCCAATAAACACCTATTAAGACTGCTGAATTCAAGAAGCTTATATTCTACACATATGTTTTTTTTTAAATATATTTTATTGATTTTTTACAGAGCGGAAGGGAGAGGGATACAAAGTCAGAAACATCGATGAGAGAGAGACATCGATCAGCAGCCTCCTGCATGCCCCCTACTGGGGATGTGCCTGTAGCCAAGGTACATGCCCTTGCCAGTATCGAACCCGGGACCCTTCAGTCCGCAGTCCGACGCTCCATCCACTGAGCCAAACTGGTCTCGGCTCTACACATATGTTTTTTATGCTGAGGAATAAAATAAGACTAAGGGGATGTGTCTGGCCCTTAAAATGATAGCTATTCCAATACAGAGGAAAGCTACACACATGAGAATGTAAGTGCATAATGGTAGAATATTACAAGGCTTATGGGAAGACAAAGAGGTCATCCCATTCTTTCTTGGGATGGTGGAAGAAAGTTAACATTTGAGATATACCTAGAAGGAACACCAGAACTTTGAAAAGATGTGGCAAAAGCAGGAGGAGGAGTATGGAGGTAAGTGCTTGTATGTGTGAAAACCAGTGACTTTCGAAGGCTAAGATGCCTGGGAATGTAATGGGAGATGAATGAAGCTGAGGGGAATTTGAATTCTATGTTAAGTTTGAAAAGTAGGCTGAAGGTAATGGGGAGCCAGCCAAAGTTTTCAGTCAGAGGAGTGGCTAATGAGATGCGCAGCTAGACAATTCTGTCAGTGGAGTGCAAGATGACCTTGGCTGAGGAGTTACTGAAGGCAGGAGACCAACTAGAAGGTTAAGGAAATAAACCAGCTGAGATGTGGCGCCCCATGTAAATCAGAGATGGTATTTTTGAAGCCTCAGTAATTATCTGGAAGGATGTCAGGGCTGAAGAAGAGAGGTCAGATAATGGGAATTGAGAGAAGGAAGAAAGATTAAGCAGGGGCGGGGGTGTGGGGTTGTCTACTGTGGCAGGTGAAGGTTTGGGGGTAGAGGGTTCCATTTCAGAGTTCAAGTGTAAAGATCCTGTGTGACTCCACCATCCAATAATGTGATTCTCACCCTTGTTCAGTCTGATCCAGTCTTTCATACATGGCTTTTGCCAGTTACCCTTCGGTGACAGTACATGAGTGACATTTTATTTGCATTTATGAGATGTTAAATGAAGCTCTGAAATAGACCTGATCTTAAATACAGGTGAATCAGATACAAGCATATTACACCCATGTTAGTCCTTCAAAATGTTAGACTAAAATGAAGACACTCTTGATTAAATCTAAATTAGATTACAGAAAACCTGAGTCCTAAAGCATGTACTTGGCTGGCTGACCCCAGGCCTGAGCTGCAGCAGAGAAGAGCACTGGGCTCTCCTAGAGAGCATAACCAAGTAACTGCAGAGACTGGAGCACTCCCCCACCAGAACACTCCCCAGACACCTAGAGGAGAGGAAGAGTAGGTCCCTGGTTTCACCTTCATACCATGAGTAAAGTTCTCCTATTATTATACACTGTGTGGCAGAGCACTAGTATGGAAGTCGGGAACAGACTCCAGGCCACTTCTACAAACAGCTGCTACCCTTTCCACCACCTCTGGGAGACTGAGGAGCTCATACAAGTTCACCAATGTTTTGAGCAATGCAGTCTGCGAACTCACTGAGAATAGATGCTTGTCAATCCAAGTTGGATAAAATGACCTGATTCTCTGGGCTTTGAGCCTCAGTGCTGACAGATGGAAGAGGCTGGGCTGGATGGGCAGCTCCAGCTGAAATGGACAGTGAACAGTGATGTAAAATATGGAGGTCTCTACCTGGGAAAAGTGAATTCAAAGAGCCCATTTGCTATGTAATGTAAACTTTAAATATGGTATATTTCATCACAAAATATGTTTGGAAGCTATAAAACTGTGAGAAAGAAATAATAGCTTTGATGGTGTGGGGGGAATAGTTGGGGAAGAGGAAAATCAATGGATTTTAGCATCCTAAAATCAGCCTAAGAAAGACACGTTAAACTAGCTCAAATCTACCAAAAGGTAGGAAAATCATCTTCTCTACTTCACTGATGTCACAAATTATAATAAAGATGAAAACTTTCTCAGATTTTTAATACGTATTTGTTTTAAATTTAACACTCACAGTGTTTAAAATATGGCTGTAATTTAACAAGTACTGGTATAACTTCCTTTTCTTTATTTCAAATTTCCTTTATCTCACCATTTAGAGGAAACACATGAGTTTAAGTCTTAATATTATGACTTTCTTGCTCTATGACCTCTTCAAAGGCTATTTTCACATTTATGAAATGAGGATAATAATAATAAACAACCTCAAGCTTATGGGAGGCTGAAATGAGGTTATCCATGTAAGTGCTTATTACCACATGGCCTGGCCCCAGAAACAGGACTCCATGAGAAAACTGCCTGAACTGAGGTCAGGTGGGCTGAATCACAAAGCCCCCTGAGTGCTACTCAAGACTGATGCTAAGTCCTCCTGCTCTTGGGTTCAAATCCTGGTTCTGTCACTTCATAGCTGTACACTCTTGAGCAGGTTATTTAACCCTTATCTGCCTCCTCTTCTTCACTTAATAGTTTAATATCCTTTATAATAAAAAGCTAATATGCAAATTGGGGGAAAGACTGATTCTATGACACGCATTGACCACCAGAGGGCAGATGCTCTCAACACAGGAGCTGCCCTGGTGATCAATGCACCAAAAGCCAGGCTCATGGCTGGTGAGCACAGTGGTGGTGGCGACCCCCCAGTGCTCCAGGACTGTCAGAGAACACAGGCCAGGCTGAAAGAAACCAACCCCAACCCCAAAGTGCACAAATTTCATGCACTGGGCCTCTAGTTTACTTATAAGGAAAATAAGACTTAACTTAAAGAGTTACTCTTACATAATGCACTTAAGAGCAATGCCTGGAATGAAGGAAGTGCTCAATAAATGTTAGCTGTCATTTGTAACCACACTGCCAGCAAGTGGAGAGCCCAGCAGCTTCAATTCTATAATTATTCTTTTCTCAAGGTGCTTCAAATCTTCTGGCTGAGTCAAGACTTATACACAGTATACAATGAGAACAATGAAATACTTTTCTTATAGAGTTTATAATAAAGAACACAAATATAGGAGTGAGGAAAAGTGGGTTTACAATAATAATTAATAAGTAATAATATAAGAATAAACTATGTTTCATATACTCACAACTGTAAACCTAATTTTACCCACCCTGTAAAATAAAGTGCTATAATGTATAATGCTGACACTAACAACTATGAGGGATTATGAAGAGGAGAAATCAAATTTGGCTCAAAACAAGCTGGAAGGGTTTCCTGGAGGAGATAAGAGATCAATATTAGAAACATAAAACAGAATTTATTATTTTCAAATTTCTGTTATATAGAAATGTTTTGGTTTTAAATAGGCAGATGGTGAGCAACAAATGAAAATCAATGTGATTCCCTCTGAAGCCAGAAGTATCATGTGAAGAGTTGCTATCTCTAAACATCTGATCTTAAGACACCATAGAGAAGTATTTCTGTTTTTTTTCCTGATGTGCCTGGAATACAGAAGGTATTCTACGAATAACTGTCATCTGAATGAATGTGTAAAAAGATGGCACAGAGTGGGTTCCTACACTGTTCAGTTCTTATACAGGACCTTTAAAGTTCCCTAATGAAGCTATGCCATTATCAGTTAGCATTTTCTCCACTAACTTTGATGCTATCTCAGTTACTCTACTACAATTATACTTCCTATATTGGTTTCTTCCAGGTATTAAAAAGGTGTCCCCTCCTTAAGCACCAGATGATAAACAGAATAAACTACAACTGTACTTTCCTACAAGTTTACAATAAACAGAAACTATGTGTGTGCGCATACACGTGCACTGCTAGTAAAGTATATTGTAGCCTGTAGGAGTAAGCCTGATATAATTTATGCTTTCAAGTTAAATATGAAATGCCAAGAATAACTTATGGTAACAGAACTAGATACCTACAAGAATGCTTGCCAAGAGAGTTAAAAATGCCTTACAGGTTTTATTTAATTAATCTTCAAAGATGTCCTGGGAGTTATAGGCAAGAGAGTATTATTAGCTCTATTTTACAGCATAGAAAGCAAAGAAAAAGTTGATCATAACTTTATTGTCATATCTCTTGATTCCAACAAAAGAACTAGGCATTCTAATATAACTGACCCACAGTCTAATGCACTTCCTATACATTTGAAAGTTTGCCTTCAGTCATTCAACTAGATATTGATGTCTCCAAATTTTTTACCAGATATGGTTACTCTGCCTAACTTTTCTTATTTTCCACAATTCCCCAAAACATCCCTTCTGAGGTTCAATACTGAATGTTGTCCTTTCCAATATTAGTCCAACCTATTCAATACATTATGCACTGAATAATCTCCCAATACTCTCTGAATTATATACTCCCTGACTTTATTTTTAAATTTTAATTTAGCTTTATATTTTATTAAAGTAAGTAATAAATATAATAGTATAGAAGACTTTTAGTCCTACAGGTTACCTCTAGAAACTCTAGGTCAAATACTTATGCTTTATTGCACTTTCATCTGTAAATACCTATGTGATATGAAATGTAAGGGCTAAACTCTCTTCCCTTTAGCTCTTCCCAGAGTTTGATGTCAACAATGTTACTTCTATTTCTTCAAACTTTTTCTTTCTTGTTCCTTTAAATTAAAAAATGTATATGTTCACTTAAATCTCTGGGCATTCAGAAAGGTTCTCTGTGGCCCTCAGCTAGGCTATTTTCTGCTGGCACTTACATCATATTTCACTGATTTAATAACAACTTCATTTGATTTCTGATTTACTAGTAAATAGGTTTGCTAAAATCTCCTATTCATTAAAAATACCCCTTTCCTTCTTCTTCATTATTGCGGGATTACTTCCTGATGAGACATCTATGTTTATACTATATTTACCCAGGTCTCAGGACACAGGCTTACTCTTTTATGCCAGCCTTGCTCTACCACTCTTATTTTGCTTCTTTAACCTATAATTCATGAATAAAAAACATTGCTTTAAAAATATATTTCAAATAATTAATGCATTTCAATGTACTCTGGATATAAAGGAAATATAGGGCTACTCATTTATGTAAAAAATAAAAGATCTACCCTGACAAGCTAACTCAGTTGGTTAGAATCCTTCTGATACATGAAGGTTGAGGGTTTGATCCCCATTCAGGGCACATAAAACAATCAACCAATGAATGCATAAATAAATACTTGGAACAACAAATATCTCTCTCTCTCTAAAAATTAATTCAAAAGTAAGGAAAAAAAGCAATCTAAAATAAACTTAAATGCAAATTTCATCTGTTTTATTCTACAACAGAAACTACAGAAGCAAGCCTGACTCAGTAATAGTAGCACATAAAAATGTTGACTTAATGCAACAGATATGGCACCTTCAGAGTTAATCAGAAGACTGAGGAAAAATGCAAACATTTTGTTTGTTGTTTATATATCCACTGATCACTCAAAAACCTATCATTTCTGTCTAAAAACTCTAACAGTACTTCAGGTAGATCTAGGAAACAGAATAAGCCAAAGAAGCTTTTAATCTGAAAATTTATTATTTGTTACGACTAGACTCTACCTTTTAGAATTAAAAAAGAAAAAGTATTATCTATATTACAATTCCATATTTAAAAATAAGAGAATTTTGAAGACTTTCACCATCTGCCTAAGCCCCTAAAGTTATATGACCATTTCTCTACATTTGGAATAAGATATTGAACAGGATATCAGGTGCTAAATAAAGTCTGCTAATGTCTGTATGACATGAACTCTCAAAATAACTATATTTAGAGACAGCATTATTCTATAGAAATTTGAATGCTTTATTGTTTCAGTAACTCAAGATTATTTTCAATAATGACCTATATTTCTGAGATGAGAAATAGGGATTATGAAGAAAAAGCTTTAAAAAGCTGTATTCTTAAAAGTGATATATCATATAAACAAATTGAAAGACAAAAATCACACTATCATGTCAATAGATATACAAAAAGCATTCGACAAAATACAACACCCTTTTTGGATAAAAACTCTCAGCAAACTGGGAATAGAGGGATTATATATCAACATAATAAAGTCCATATATAACAAACCTACAGTCATCATCATACTCAAGGGACAAAAACTAAAACCATTTCCCTAAGAATAGGAACAAGACAGGGTTGACCACCTTCAGCACTCTTTTTTCTTTATTGATTAAGGTTTTACATATGTGTCCTTATTCCCCCATTGCCCCCCTTCCAAACCCTCACTTGTGCCCTCACACCCCTGGTGTCTGTGTCCATTGGTTATGCTTATATGCATGCATACAAGTCCTTTGATTGATCTCCCCCCCTTCCCACCACCCTCCCCTGCCTTCCCTTTGAGGTTTGACGATCTGATAGATGGTTCTCTGTCTCTGGATCTGTTTTTGTTCATCAGTTTATGTCGTTCATTATATTCCACAAATGAGTGAGATCATGTGATATTTATCTTTTTCTGACTGACTTATTCCACTTAGCATAATGCTTTCCATGTATATTCATGCTGTTGCAAATGGTAGAGGTTCCTTCCTTTTTATAGCAGCATAGTATTCCATTGTATAGATGTACCACGGTTTTCTTATCCACTCTGCTGTTTCCAAATCTTAGCTATTGTTAATTGTTCTGCTATAAACATGGGGGTGCATATATTCTTTCGATTGGTGTTTCTAGTTTCTTGGGATACTAGGGAAATGGAAACTAAAGAGAAAATAAACAAATGGGACTACATCAAAATAAAAAGCTTCTGCACAGCAAAATAAATAATCAACAAAACAATAAGAAAGCCCACTGCATGGGAGAACATATTTGCTGATGTTATCTCCAATAAGGGTTTAATCTCCAACATGTACAGGGAACTCGTACAACTTAACAAAAGGAATAAAACAATCCAATAATAAAAAAAAAAAGGGCAACAGACCTAAATAGACACTTTTTGAGAGGACATACAGAAGACCAAGAGACATATGAAAATATGCTCAAAATCACTAATCATCTGAGAGATGCAAATCAAAATGACAATGAGGTACCATCTCACACCTATCAGAATGGCTATCATCAACAAATCAACAAATGACAAGTGCTGGCGAGGATGCAGAGAAAAAGGAACCCTCATGCACTGCTAGTGGGAAGGTAACTGGTGCAGCCACTGTGGAAAACAGTATGGAGTTTCCTCAAAAACTACAAATGGAACTCCCATTTGACCCAGTGATTCCACTTCTAGAAATATATCGCTTTCACCACTCTTATTCAACTTAGAACTGGAAGCACTAGCCAGAGCAATCAAACAAGAAGAAAACATAAAAGGCATAGAAATTGGAAAGGAGGAAGTAAAACTCATTATTCGCAGATGACATTATATTGTACAAAGAAAACACTAAAGACTCCATAAAAAAATAAAAAACGATTAGATTTAGTAAGTCAGCAATGTAGCAGGATAGAAATTTAGATTTAGTAAGTCAGCAATGTAGCAGGATGGCTTTCTTATACACTATTTTATGAATTCTCAAAAAGAGAAACTAAAATAACAATTCCATTACCATAGCCATAAAAAATTAAGATAGAAAGTAATAAATTTAATCAAGGAAGAAAAAGACTTGTATTTGGAAAACTACAGAATTTTGAAAAAAAGAGAATGAGGAAGATATAAACAAGTGGAAGAATATATCATGTTCACAGATTGGTAGAACTAACATAATTAAGATGCCCATTCTACCCAAAGCAATCTATAGATTCAATGTGATCACTATCAAAATACCAATGCATATTTCACAGTTCTAGAACAAACACTCCAAAAATTTATATGGAACTAAAAAAGACCCTGAATGGTTGCAGCAATCTTGAGCAAGAAGAACAAAGTTGGAGGAATCACAACACCAGATATCAAGTTATACCACAAAGCCACTGTACTCAAAACAGCCTTACACTGGCATAAGAACAAACATATACCAGTAGACCAACAGAACAGAGACACCTGTAATTGACCCAAGCTTCTACACTCAAGTAATATTTGACAAAAGAGGAAAGACCATATATTGGAACAGAGATTCTCTTCAGTAAATGGTGTTGAGAAAATTGGACAGATATATGCAAAAAATAAAATAAAATTAGATCACCAACTTACACCATACACAAGAATAAACTCAAATGGATAAAAGACTTACATGTAAGATGTGAAACTATAAAAATTCTAGAAGAAACCATAAGCAGCAAAATCTCAGGCAACTCTCATAGCAATATGTTTGTGGATACATTTCCTAGGACAGTGTTCAGCAAACTCATTAGGCAAACAGTACAATGACTGAAATTTCTTTTGAGAGCCAAATTTTTTAAACTTAAGCTTTCTTCTAACACCAGTTCTTCAAAATAGACTCACCCAGACCATGGTATTTTGTGGAAGAGCCACACTCAAGGGGCCAAAGAGCCACAGTTTTCCAACCACGGTTCTAGGGCAAAGGAAACTAAGGCAAAAATAAACAAATGGGATTACATCAAAATAAAAAGCTTCTGCACAGCAAGAGAAAGCATCAAGGAAATAACAAGAGTGCCCCCTGCATGAGAGAACATATTTGACAATGATACATTTGATAAAGGGTTAATATCCAAAATATATAAGGAACTCATACAACTTTAAAAAAGGAAGACAAACAATCTAATTTAAAATTGGGCAAAGGGCCGAGACCGGTTTTGATCAGTGGATAGAGCGTCAGACTGCGGACTGAAGAGTCCCGGGTTCGATTCTGGCAAGGGCATGTACCTTGGCTGCGGGCACATCCCCAGTAGGGGGCATGCAAGAGGCAGCTGATCGATGTCTCTCTCTCTCTCATTGATGTTTCTGACTTTCTATCCCTCTCCCTTCTGCTCTGTAAAAAAATCAATAAAATATATTTTTAAAAATGGGCAAAGGACCTAAATAAATACTTCTCCAAGTAGACATAGAGATGGCCAAGAAACAGGTGAAAAAATGCTCAAAGTCACTGATCATCAGAGAGATGCAAATTAAAATGACAACAAGGCATAACCTCACACATGTCAGAATGGCTACCATCAACACAACAAATGACAAGTGCTGAAGAGGATGTGGAGAAAAGGGATCCCTACTACATTGTTGGTGGGAATGCAGACTGGTACAGTGATTGTGGAGAACAGTATGGAATTTCCTAAAAAATTAAGTATGAAACTGCTATTTGACCTAGTAATCCCACTTATAAAAATATGTCCTAAGAAACCCAATACACCAATCAGAAAGAATGTATGCACATTTTTCTTCATAGTAGCACAATTTACAATAGCTAAGACCTGGAAACAGCCCAAGTACCCATCAATAGACGGGTGAATAAAATATCTGTGGTACATTCATACTATGGAGTACTATGCAACAGTAAAAAAAAAAAAAGGATCTCTTATCCTTTGAGACAGCATGGAGGGACATGGAGAGTAGTATGTTAATGGAAATAAGCAGGTCAGAGAAAGAGAAGTATCACATGATCTCACTCATATGTGTAATCTAATGAACAAAATAAACTGTTGAATAAAATAGATCCAGAGATATAGAAGCATGAAATAGACTGTCAAATCTCAGAGGGAAGGTGGGGGTCAGGGGGTGGGAAGAGATCAACCAAGGAACTGGTATGCATACAGTATATGCATAACCCATAGACACAGACAGTTGGGTGGTGGAGGCCTGCAGTGGAACAGGGGTGGGGGACCATAAGGAGGTGAATGGGAAAAAAAGGGGGGACATATGTAATACTTTCAACAATAAAGATTTTCAAAATAAGACAATGATATGACACACACAAAAAAAGCTGTAATATTTTTTTTAAGTGAATCTGGTTTAAATTTAGATTGTCGAAGTATATTTAAATTGTCAAGAGCTAACTTCATTTTATTAAACATTTCAAACATCCCACGCAGAATAGTAAGAAATAAAGTGACTGTAAATGGCTGTTGAGTTTTTCCTAATAAAAGCAGTAGATGTTCAAAATTATTTTTTTCTATTTATGCCTAGCAATCTTAGTTTTGTTCTTTTTCTATTCCTCACTTCCCCCATCACGCGATTATACTGAATGAATATTATCTTGTCACTTTGTTAAATACTTCCTTTTCTAAAGCAACAAGAAATAAGTCATTTGTAATAACAAGTGGGTATAAAAGTTGTATTCTTAGAAGTGGTCCCTAAAGACAAAACTGCTGGCAACTTCTTCCTGAGCTAATTCTCTTCTATCTGATTCACTTCTGACTTAATTCTTACAACCATTGAGCTTTGTTTCTTTAGCTTGAGAATTCTCCAAATGGTTTCTCCCCTTCATCAGAAATCAAAGGTTGAACACTGCTTTGTCAGAGCTATGCTGTTCTTGAAAGTGGGGAGGAGAAAATCCACTAAAAAGAGCCAAGAGTCTAACTTTTTAAGCAAAGGGAAAATGCATCCTTTTGTTTGACTAGCATTTTCATCTATCAGTTTACTTTTGTTCCTGAAAGTTAGAAAGAATGCAAATAGTTGTTGGAAAGTAATCATTATAATCTAATCTGTTAGAAAAGATGATGCTGACTTTCGTAATACAATGAATGGTTGGAAATCATGAGTCAGACTGTGCTGAAACTGGAGTGTGTATTATTATTCCAACATTCACAGTGACCTTTCGGAAATGCTTGGAATAGTCTATACCTAAGTGAGAGTTAGTCTGATTGCTATTAGGTAGCAGCCATGTGTTAGAAAGTGAAATGATGCTCAAGAAGCTATTCTTCTAGGAATTACAAAAATGTTGAGTAATAAGTATGCAAAGGCATATAGTGACATGCTTTCTCAGCTAAAGATTAGTACAATGTAAATAACTAACATTCCACCAACTTACACACTTTTTGCTCTAATAAATTCAACTGGATCAAAATAAGTTAAATTGAACATTTGGTCAACTATTATGGATCCCAAATGTAGACTATCCTATCTAATAAAAGTAATATGCAAATTGACCGCACCTCTGCTACACCCACCAGCCACGTCCACCAGTCATTCAAGAGTGAGTATGTAAATTAACCCAACCAAGATGGCTGTGGCCACAGAGAGAGAAGGAGGGAAGCTTGGGTTTCCCCAGTGATGGAGGAAGCCAAGCTTTCCTCACAACCAGGCCACCTAGGACTCCACTCCAGGTAACAAAGTTTCAATTGTAGAAGATAAATAAATCTCAACAAAAATGGTGGCAGCCATGGAGCTAGAGAGAGAGCAGGAGGGTGGGGTTGTCCCTGATGATAGAGGAAGTCAAGCTTTCTGTACACTCTGGCCTGGCTTGGCCTCCGATTAAGGCTATAAAGTTTCAATTGTAGAAGATAAATAAATCCCAGATATCAGGGCCTCTGCTTGGGTTGGCAGGGGGTGTGGCCAGCCTACAAACCACCACAGGCCCCTTGCCCAGGCCGCCCATGCCCCAAGGGAACCCCCACCCTGATCTGGGACACCACTCAGGGCAAACCAGCTGGCCCCCACTCATGCACCAAGCCTCTATCCTATCTAATAAAAAAGTAATATGCAGTAAAACCAGCTGGCCCCCACTCATGCACCAAGCCTCTATCCTATCTAATAAAAAAGTAATAACCCAAGCTTCCCTCCTGCTCTCTCTGTGGCCACAGCCATCTTGGTTGGGTTAATTTATAGAATAACCATCATTCCAACACACAAGATGGCTGCCCCCATGTGGTCAAAGATCCTGCCCCCATGTGAACACAAGATGGCCACCACAAGATGACCAACAGGGAGGGCAGCTGAAAAGGACCAGGCTTACAAACGAGGGCAGTTGTGTTGTGGACGATCAGGCCAGCAAGTGAGGGCCATTGGGAGGGACCAGGCCTGCAGGGGAAGACAGTTGGGGGTGATCAAGCCTGCAGGGGAGGGCAATTAGGGGTGATCAGGCCTGTAGGGGAGAGCAGTTGAGGGGGACCCAGGCCTACAGGGAGAGCTGTTGGGGGTGAGCAGGCCTGCAGGGGAGGACAGTTAGGAGTGACCAGTCTTGCAAGGGAGGACAGTTGGCAAACAGCCTGGCAGGGAGCAGTTAGGCATCAATCAGGCTGGCAGGGGAGTGGTTAGTGGGTGATCAGGCTGGCAGGCAGAAGTGGTTAGGGGCAATCAGGAAGACAGGCAGGCAAGCAGTTTGGAGCCAGCAGTCCTGGATTGTGAGAGTTATGTCCGACTGCCCATTTAGGCCCGATCCTACCGGGCAGTCAGACATCCCTCGAGGGGTCCCAGATTGGAGAGGGTGCAGGCTGGGCTGAGGGACACCTGCTGCCACCTGTGCATGAATTTTGTGCACTGCGTTTCCTTTTTAATAAAAGGCTTTTGTGTTGTAAAGATCTTATATGCTATCCTCTAAAATCACTATTTGAACAAGCTTCAACTATAATCTAATTTGCCCACTCATGTTTTTTTTTTTTTTTTTTTTTACAAAGTAAAAAATATATATATATTTGCAATAAAATTGAGCTGACTGCTATTTTGTCCAACATAGCAACTTTGGTTGGGGCTTCAAAAATGTCCATATCAAGTAGCTGAATGACCTTCAGGTTAATTCATTTGGTCTCTGGAAAATAGAAGAATTCCACACATGCAAACTATGCATGGTGAACTGCTACTACTTGCCCATCAAAACCCTACCTAAAAATGTTTAGCAAAAGCAGACCAACGGGATAAAAGACCATAAAATCAAGGTCATGAGGGCCTGGATCCTTTTCATTTTTCATTAAAAAAAATGAAACCACCTTGGAATGCCATGTCTCCTGATTTTATAAAACAGAAATGTGGATTTATTCAGGAACCATAGAGACAGACAGTTTTCTCTTTTTTAAATCTCTCATCTTTTCACTAGCAAGTCTAAATGAGAATGTGATAAAAGTAGGGAATGTTATGAATAGAGTTTAATGAATCATAGGACCCACTGTACTGACGCACGTCACAGTTATGGCAAATGCAAGTTATCCGTACATTGCATTCTCATCCCAAGGCTCACAGAACCTCAAAATCTGCACCTGCCTTGTGTCTGTGTGCTCTTGAGATCATTCACACCACTTCTGTTACACTCAAGGCTCAATACAATGCACATACAGAGCTCAATGAAAACAAAAGTAAAGTCTGTTCAGGAGCTGTAAACAGTGGCACTGCAGAACTCACAGTGTGAACAGAATACAAATGTCTGTATTCTCAACCCCAGCATAAGCAGAATAAGGAACCAGCTTACCTCTGATGTGCCAAGCGCATGTTCTCCAGCTAAAAGCAGCATACTCAGTCCTCCCATTTGAGTAGGATCTAAGTAAAAAACAAATAAATCATCAATTTACAAACATTAAGTACATAAAATCCATAGAGTTAAAAAAGGAAACTTACAAAGAGTAGCAGTCAGAATGCAAAAGAACCACATATAACTTTTTATAGAAAACTTTTCAAAATTCATTATGCCTGGCATATATCTACTTAGTACTCATACTTTTGTCAGCCTTTTAAATAGCACTATGGTCCCACCATTCCAACATAACACATTCTTTTCAATACCATAGTTGTTTATAACATGAATTATCTCTTTAATCTGATGCTTCTTTCCTTACTGTCTGGAGGGTTTAGGTGGATTTTTTTGAAGCAAATGAATTCTATGCTTATCTTCTAAGAAGTTTGAGATTGTTATTCTCAAATTGTTATTTATGCCATGTAAAATCAGGGCTGATAAAAAGAACCAGACTATAAGAGGAACTAGAAAACCGAGACAAATTTTACAAATGGGCCTGCAAAATCTGGCAGGCTTTGTTCATACAATCTTTCTCTAAAACTTAAAATTAAAAATGATGTCTTTTTGACATATTAAATCTTAGGGGTTTAGTTGGGCCTTTCCTTGAAATAACTTTAAGATTTAAAATAAATCCTTTTTTAAATTACTGTAGGTCTTTGTTTCCATTCCTTCAGTAATCAACAGAAACAGAAAAAACAAAATAAAAACAGCAAATTGATATATCTCTGACCTGGGGTTATATCTAAACAAAGTAAGTATTACAGACAATTAGAAACCTATATACTTTAAGGTTGTCTTAAATATCAGAAATGCAATGAAATAACATGGGAAAATGGCTAACTCAGTGCCTATCATAGTACATGCAGGTCCTCAAACAATGAGTTTTTAGCCCTGGCAGTGTGTCTAAATGGCAATTCCCAGTCAAGGCATGTACCCAGGTTACATGTTCAATACCTGGTTGGGATGCATAGAGGAGCCAACCAATCAATGTTTCTCTCTCTTTCTCCTTCTCCCTTCCTCTCTCTCTAAAATCAATAGAAATACATATAAGAAAATAAATAAATAAATTAGGTGTTAATTTTGGGAACCTCTCTACAATTTAGGAGCATTAGGCATACTGTTGCCTAAAGACATCAGGAATTTATTTTCTTTTTCTTTGTGGAATTCTTGTTTAAATGCATACTCTTGAGTATATCTTTGTATACAATCTGTCTCCAGAACTCATGAAGCAACTCTGACCATATTTTAAAAATGTAAAAAAAAATCTGAGATAGTTTTTAAAAAGGAAAAGATAATTAGAGGGGACAATATGTCACCACATGATCAGGAGGTCAAGCTTAATGTTAAAAGGTGGCCACAGGAAGACACACACATAGAATACACAAGAGCATGCTGATTTGGTGAAATAAGGCTTTTTACATTAAGAACTATTGTGGCTGTTAAAATAGATACTTAAATCTATTTTTTTTTTTAATCAGGAGGGGGAAATGAGTTTAGCAAAATGGAAATGTTTAATTTGGTTCTCTGGGCAGTTAAATAATTTTGCAGCTATAATTTTAGAGATCAGGAGGAATCGATGATGGCTTTCTAATAAAGAAAAAAAAAAGTGTTACTTCAAATGAAAAGTAAAATAGGAACACACATATGATGATTTTAAATTATACACCAATGCGACTTTGCAAGAAGTTTGATGTAATGACAAAAAAATAGACAATGAAATTACCAACATACCTTATATTAGTTTATATTTATATAATGTTATTTACAAACATGAAAAATATATTTATATAAACAATATGCTTTCCTTTCACCGAGAGGGCTTGTTCTTAGTTAAATTCTAAATAGCTTTCCCTTCTTGGAAATCACACAACTGACTGCTTTCAGGTTATTGAAAATAGCAAAATGCTGTGTGCCAAGAAATACTGGGAAAACAAAACAAAAAAACGAGATTCCATGTTGAGGAAAAGCTTAAACTGGCTCCCAAAAGCCCTACAGTATCCCTTAGATTCAAACAGCTAAGGACCATGTGTTAATTAAAGGTAAATTAATTTGCATGCATTGTATTGAAAAGGGAATAACTATAAGTATCAGCCAATGTTGTACAGTTACACACTAAATTTACAAGTGCTCTGATCCTAGATTTCCAACATCCATCACAAGCCCTTACATGAGATAAATGCAAAAAAGGTGTTGTTTTTTGATATCCTATATTTTGCTCTAAAGAGCACAGTTCTTAAAAGCTGATCTGTACATATCTTGATTGAAAGTCTGGGTCCCACTCTTAACTTGTAGGTATGTAAGTTAGATTAATAAACTGTCAGAAATGGTACTACCAACAGATACCATTCATTGCTTTCTGTAATTTACCTATAATTATGTTTGGTTTGTAAAGAGCCATTGTGTAAAAACACATACACACACCAAAAAACAAAACTACACAGACTGACCTAGACTTAAAATAGAAGAAAAAAGCAATGGAAGATAAATAATAATTGAAGTAATTCAGTTAAAAGCCTATTGCCCATATATTCTTTTTTGGTCCTGATAATGAAAGGTTTAATAAAACACTCAAATGGTGTGGGAAGTCCAGAATGCACACCAAGAATACTAGTAAGTGGTTTAAAGTTAAAATAGTACAAAGTGACAGCTAAAATGAGGAAAGATCTCCTATTTGCTTCTCGGATATGTAGAAGTATCATTTTAAAAGCTCACCTAGAATTATACTAGACACCCTACATAACAATCATCTGAAGAAGACTTTGTTCTCCAAGAATGCCACCATTATATTAGAACTAGAGGCCCAGTGCACAAAATTCATGCACAGGAGGCACGGGAAGTCCCTCAGCCCAGCCTGCACCCTCTCCAATCTGGGACCCCTCGAGGGATGTTTGACTGCCTGTTTATGCCCGAACCTGGTAGGACTGGGCCTAAACGGCAGTCGGACATCCTTCTCGCAATCCAGGACTGCTGGCTCCAAACGGCTCACCTGCCTGCCTCCTTGATTGCCCCTAACTGTTTCTACTTGCCAGCCTGATAACCCTCTTAACCACTACCCTGCCAGCCTGATTGATGTCTAACTGCTACCCTGCCAGCCTGTTTGCCCCCAACTTCTGTCCTCTGCCGGCCTGGTCACCCCTAACTGCCCTCCCCTGCAGGCTTGATCGCCCACAGTTGCCCTCCCTTGCAGGCCTGGTCTCTCCCAACTGTCCTCCCCTGCTGGCCTGATCACCCACAACTGCCCTCCCTTGCAGGCCTGGAACTTCCCAACGGCCCTCCCTGCTGGCCATCTTGTGTCCACATGGGGGCAGGATCTTTGACCACACGGAGGCAGCCTTCTTGTGTGTTGGAGTGATGGTCAATCTGCAAATTACTCTTTTATTAGATAGGATAGAGGCCTGGTGCATGGGTGGGGGCCAGCTGGTTTGCTCTAAAGAGTGTCCCAAGTCAGGGTGAGGGTTCCCTTGGGGTGTGGGGTGGCCTGGGCGAGGGGCCTGTGGTGGTTTGCAGGCTGGCCACACCCCCCAGCGACCCAAGCAGAGGCCCTGGAATCTGGGATTAATTTATGTTCTACAATTGAAACTTTGTAGCCTGGAGTGGAGTCAAGCCTTCTGCTCGCTCCTTGGCAGCAGCCATTTCTGTTACCTTCAATAACTGAAACTTTGTAGCCTAGGCTAGAGGCCTAGGCTGGCCAGGGCTGCAGAAACTTGGCTTCCTCCATCGCCCGGACAACCCTAGCCTCTGTTCTATCCAGCTCTGTGGCTACCGCCATTTCTGTTTGGATTATCTATCTTTTATAATTGAAATTTTGTAGACTAGGTTGGAGGCCTAGGCTGGCAATGGCAGGCAGAAAGCTTGGCTTCCTCTGTTGCCGGGGAAACCCAAGCCTCCCTTCTGCTCTCAGTGGTGGCAGCCATCTTGGTTGGGGTTATTTGCATAATTTGATCCTGATTGGCTGGTGGGCATGACTGTGGGCATGGCTTGATCGGAGGTATGGCCAATTTACATATTACTCTTTTATTAGATAGGATTAGTGGCCTGGTGCATGAAATTCATGCACATTAAAAGGACATTAATTAGAGGAAATATCTTAATATTGCTCTTTGCCCTTTCTCTATAATAGAAGTATCTTAAGAAAGAAAATTAGTAAAATGTACATGAAAATCTGCCTCCTGTCAGATTCTGGGCCACACCACGGGACCTAAAGTCAAGTCCCCATCCACCACCCGCACGTGCTTTGAAAACACAGGAGACCCAGACCCAGATGGTCCCACCCTCATCAAGCCCCTCTGGGCAGGGGCACAGCTTTAAGTCCCCCAGCCCAGCAACAGGTAGAGGGGCATAGCCTCAGGTCCCCTGGCCCAGCACCGGGTTGGGGGTGCACTTTCAGGCACTTCACGTGGGGGCAACAATCTCAGTTCCCCCAGCCTAGTGCCGGAGCAGTGGGCGTGGTCTGAAGTACCCCGGCCAGCACTGGAGTTGGCGTGGAGGGCCCACAGTCTGAGGTCCCCTATCAAGCCCTGATAAGTGGGGGGCACAATCTGAGGTCCCAGTCCAGCTCCCTAGGTGAGAGGCAAGTCCTGAGGCTTCGTCAAACCTCATCAGGTAGGGAGCACAGCCTGAGGTCCCCTGTCAAGCCCTGACAGGGAGTGCAGCCTGAGGTCCTCCAGCCCGGCGCTGGGGTGGCGGCAAGGCCTGAGGTCTCCTGGCCTGGCACCAGGGATGGGGGTGTGGCCTGAGGTCCCCCATCAAGCCCTGACAGGTGAGGGGCACGGCCTGAGGTCCCTCGCCCCAACCAGGCGCCATGCAGCCTCAGATCCCTGCAATTCCGTAGTGATATTACAGTGTCCTGGTTAATTTGCATATTCCTCTGTTATATAGATAGACACATTCCTTAGGCTTATACATTAAACCACCGCATACTTTGTTATATTATGACTAGTGACCCTGCACACGAATCTGTGCATGGGTAGCTCACTGCCACTTGGCTCAGCTGGCTGGGTGTCCCACCCACCACTGCTCACAGCTCTCTGACATACATAGCTTGCTGCCCCACCCTCCTGTAGCTCTCCGCCACTCGTAGCCCGCTACCCACCTCCTGCTGATCGGTCATTACATGATGGCGTTCTGACCAATTTGCATATTACCCTATATTAAGTATAGATTAAATCACATTAGGCCTACTGGCCATAAAAAAAAAAAGTCTCATCACAATATTGTTCAATCTTATTTCTAAGCCCTAAGTCCTCTCATTTAGAAAAAAATTACTTGTAATAAGGACATAGAAATCCTATAGCTCAACCTCACCTTCACTGCTTCCCCCTGCCCAATCTCTCAATTTCATCCTGGTAAATTCCTCTTAGAATTAGTGGCCTGGTGCAATTAGTACCATGGCAATTTCCAGGGAAGACAGAACTGTTTACAGAGTGAGTATAAATACTTTATTTCATGGTTATAAATGCTTAGCATTCCTTACCACCCAAAGAGTATTAAAGGTCCATAACAAATGAGGCCATCTGGACTTTTAAATTTGATCAGCTTATACAAGATTGGGGGCAGGAGAGGGCATAGGGTGGGAATTCCCTCTAAGAAACATCTCTCAGATCCATCTCAAATTTGTGACAAAGTTGTTTATATTCTTTCCCTACATGATCACATCCTCAGATGATCTACACAATTGTGGCTCTTTTAAGTACCCATCATAAGGTGCTTACTCAGATAGCTTACAGTGTATATCTGTAAACTATTTTGTTACATTATAAAATTCACTGAGTTCCTGATAATCTCCACATTGCTGTCTGCGTTTTCATAATGACACTGTCAGGAATTCACACCTCCTTTAATTATACCATATGCATTTTATATATGCTCCAAAGCTTTAAGATATGCAATATTGCCACTATTTCCTACTGATTATATATTTTGCTTCTCTCTCTTTTTTATTCTATCTCTCTCTTAGTATTATTTAGAAAAAGTACTGCCTAAATAAAGAACTGGTAGAATTAGTATGTAAACTCACCGGCCATTCCAAAGTTAAGTTGAGGCATTTCTTCAGTCTTAGCTTTCTTGGGGCTTGGCAAGTCTCTGGAAGAGTCAGATGGGAAGGCCCATAGCTTCTTTCGTGGATTGACAGTGGGTGATGGGGACTTCACAGGCTTGTTTGTGGTAGGACACCATTTGTAGCCAGGATTTGCTTTCATAAATGCATCTTTATACTATCAATAAAGAATAAATAACAGGATTAATGAACATATAGATTTAAAATGTTCTAGCAGACTTCATGTCATTACCCTATATGGATAATGATTGGGAAAAAAACCCACTCACTTTCAGTAATTTCAATGGCTTTCCTTGTAGAAGGATGACAATTCAGAACATGAATTCATTTACTGAAAAGTTCATTTGTGGGATGAGGGTACAGAAGAAGCCAAATTTTTTATCTTTAACCCCTCAATATTTCATTAGGATACAAAAAAGCTGTCTAACCTTGGTGGAGAGAGGGAGTAATTTGTCATGGAAAGAGCCAAAGGCTTTGAAGACAGAAAAAGCAGAGTTCAAACCCTAACATTTCCACTTGGGCAACAGTGGCCAAGGTTGAAGACCAGAATTGGAGAATATAACACCTCTGGGCCTCAGCCTTTGTCTCCACAGACAGGAAATACCACCAAATGCGGCCATTTGTTAGGGTTACTGTAAACAGAGGTGCATAGCATGATATCTGATACACATTACAAAGTGTGAACAGGGCAGTGACCAGGTTCTGCTTACTGTATACTTTAGTAAGGACCATAAAAATTAAACCTGTGCTTTGATGTAAGCAAAACTAACAGAGCAAAATAATTGGCTATGAGATAAATGAACCAAGATTGAGAACAGAAGAAGAGGAACAAGGTGGGACAACATAATATATAACTTACAGTTATTTGAAGATGCAAGGCCACATAGAAGAAAGAGTACTGGTACAGAGTCTGGGGACCTGAGTTCAAAACCTGTAATTGCTATCAACCAGCTATGGACATTAACCAAGCTGTTTAACCTTTCTCAGCCTCAATTTCTCCATCTGTAAAGTGTAACTGCACTTGCCAACATCCCAGGGCTTTATAATGAGCACACATATTCACTAATGTGAACATGCGGAAAGCTGTAATGTGTGATGCTGCAATTAATCCATCACAAACTTTGTCTTTACTAGTAGGTTTCAGCCTTCACTGACAGTGTCCTTTCTCCTTTATCTTCCTGTGGCTTTCTCCTGTAGCTATTTCTCCGACATCTGCCACTTCATTCCCCTTTCCTGGCTAAATTACATAAAAACTATTTAATGTTATTTATTATATAATAAAAGCCCAGTGCACAAAATTCACGCACTCGAGGGTGGGAGGTGCCTCAACCTGGCCTTCATCCTCTCGCAGTTTGGGAACCCTTGGTGGATGTCTGCCATGGCTGCTGCATTCACAAACTGCACTCGCAACCGTGAGCCTAGCTTCTGGCTGAGCAGCACTTGCACTAACCTCCAGGAGGCAGCTTCTGCATTGGGCATCAGCCCCCTGGTGGTCAGTGTGCATCATAGTGACCAGTTGTTCCGCTGTTCGGCTGATTTGCCTTTTATTATATAGGATTGGCAAAAATTGTCATCTGATAAAATGGATTTTCCTTGTGTGCTTCAACTATTATGTTATTACTGCTGGAGATACTCTATTAAATTAATGCAATTCTTTTAATCCCATAAGTTTGCCTTTTAAAATGGTCTGTGTATAAAATGAACTATTAGTATAAGCTTCAAAGCTTTTTATTTAGCCCAATGGGAAATAAAGATTCCTTTACCCTTGTAGAAAGTATATGTAATCCAAAGAACAAATTTTTCTCAGCATTTCACTTTAAACCATACAGAAAACTGTACTGTATCTAGTCAATGGTTTAGAATTGTTTAGAACAAGAGGCCCAGCGCATGAAGATTTGTGAAAGATTGGGCTTTCCTTTCCCTGGCTGCTAGCACCGCCTTCGCTCTGGCCACAGCTCCCTTTTTGCTCCAGCCCAAAGCCGCCTTTCTGCCTTCCAACGCTGCCCAGAGGCCAGGAGTGGGTGAGGCAGTATGGAATTCCTGTGTCATCACTGCTCAGTGCTTGTATATGCAAATAACATGCCATATTTGTTGGATTAATTTGCATACTCACACTTGAGTGGCTGTTGGGTGTCACAAAGGCATGGTCAATTAGCATGTTACTCTTTTATTAGTGTAGATTATCTTAATTCAATTTTTTTATTATTTTTTTTTACTAAAAGCTGTTATATCTGCTTACTGATATATAGGAACTTATAGGAGGAAGGTAAGCATGAAAAACTGTAAGATGCAATTATACTTTTCTTATAAAAATAATTAAAATGGGACACAAAACTGGAAGAAACTCAAATTTACCACAACATAGCAGAATGTATTTGGAGATACCAAATGTGACAGAAGAAATACCCTATTCTACATGTGCAGAGGGGCATTTACATATTAAGCTGGGCACACAGATAGCCTGGCCTACTGTCTGGAGGTGGAAAGTGACAAATGGCAGAGAGAGGTGAAAATGGAAGTAGCAGACACATGCATCACTATTGTGTTCCAGTGGAAGACAAAACAGGCTAGGTTTGTCAGATGTACAGTCATTTGGACAAAGGTCACCACTCTATAAAGTGACAAAGGACTTTCAAACAAGTGAATTAACATGTTTGTCATGAGAAATTTTAATAGATTTGGCAGTTTTATAAGAAAAAGTTCCAGTTATGAAAGTTCCAGTTACTATAGTAAATCTTGACAACTCTGGAATTTGTGATCTTTCAAAGGGATAGAGATAAAAGTTAACTTGCACTGTTTGAATAATTCATGACATAAACTATTTTGTGAGAAGTTTAAATTGTTTAAGGAAATTTTACTAAACCTCAGTGAACACATTTAAAAAAAAAATAAGCATTTTACAATTCAAATGTGTTAACATGAATTTATCTGTTTTACATTTTAAGAAATGTAGATAATATTACTCACCCAGATCCATATTAACTTTCTAAAAAGTAACAAAATTAGAGTAAAAAGAAATTCTGACATTTTAATTTTTTATAAGTACAGACTTACTAAACTGACTTTTCTCCTAACCTCCCAAATTAGGGAGTAAAATTATTCCTTAAAAATTTTTTATATAGGAAAATTGCTATGGTAATCCTTACAGCCAATTTAGGTAACAGAATCAATAGTTAAGTCTTACATTCTGTTTACCTTTATGACTGTTCCATAATAGAAAAATCAAGCAATTCCATAGCCACTTAAGTTGGTTTTTGAAGTGTGTGACATTTATTGGAGTGGTTTTATCATGAAAGTTTTGCAGGTTAATGTATAATTTAAAATATTTTTGTTCTGTCAAAACCATAAACTTAATGCAATGTTCTGTCACATCAAACATTTTAATTTTCTTTCTAGTAAAGATAACTAAGCAACAAGAATTCAGATTAGAAAATGCTACTGAGTCTTATTATTTAATAAATGATAATTTTAAAAAATTTTTGTGAGGGAAAGGTTGTAGAACTAAGGAAGAAGAGATTAGTGCCACTTTTTAAAGTCTTCTTTTCCTCTTTCACCTGTGTATAATATGATTTCTGCCTACCACAGAGAAGTATAGCATCTCAAAATGTTTTATGTTAGGGGTTCAGTTAATCCCCTGCAGTTATAAAATAAAAAAAGTGTAATATCTCTTTTTAAAATATCAGGTAAATTTCTGTGCAATCTCTCTTCCAAAATTCTGGTAGATTTTACTTTATGGCTATATTTCAGATATTTGCACCAGAGTCAGCTATCTTTTTTTGGGTAGTCATTCCTAGGATCCCTTATTACTTATTAGACTTCACCAGGGTTGCCATTCTCTTTCACTCTGTTGAGAGCTAGACTGTATTAATAACTAGAAATACTACTGGACTTCTACGTAGCACCCCTCCCCCATTAAAAAAAAACGATTGGAGAATAGTTCATAAATTTAAGATCAAATTTCCAAGTTTATCAATGATCTGGGAAATTAATGTTGAGACCCAATTTTTAAATGATTAACATAAGGTGCCTGGGTACTGTGGCTCAGTGGCTGAGCATTGACCCATGAACCAAGAGGTCACTGGTTCAATCCCGTCAGGGCACATTCCCAGGTCATGGGCTCAATCCTGGGGTGTGTGCAGAAGGCAGCCAATGGATGTTTCTCTTTATTCCTCTCCATTTCTCTCGAAAATCAATACAAAAATATTTAAAATATTAATATAAAGTCTTGTCTTTGGTATATAGCAATGCCATTGTCATATATGAAGTAGGCAAAATGCTGTCATAAAATGGATACATTTACTACCATTACTGCATAACAGTGATTTAGTATTATTGCTAATGATGATGGTTGGAATTAGAGAGAAGTGAGTCAGCATTTACTGAGCACCTTGTAAGTCAGGAGCTATGCCTATAAAGTAGAATCACTGTAGGTTATCGAATGATTTGGAAATTTGTGGCAGGGAGGGGTAATGGAAGCCATGAAGTAACTTTTTACTTAACTAGGGAATTTTTGAAAATTGTATTTAGTAAATTACTTTTGGGTTAGTACCAGTAGCCCAACATGGATGCTCTTAGAGGATAACTGAGATTCCTCTCCTACCCTAGCAAGGATCCAGATGAATGGAGCCGTTCTCTTCGGCCCTTTGAATTCTGTGATGATGGATTTTTGCCCCCAAGGTTAACCACCATGCTAATTAATAGTTTCACTCAGCTATTTGCTCCAGACTAATACACTCTTTTTTCATTTCTTTCTTACTCCGCCTTCTCTGTAATTCCTTTCCTTAATAACCTCATCACCACAAATGATTAAGCCTTTCTGTTGTCTCTTACAGTTGAATCAGAGCAAGTGATTGATGAGGTGCCTAGTTTCAGGGACAGATAGACATCCTCACACCCTGAGGCTCTTTCTGCCTCTGACCACACTTGTTCATACACTGCTTGCATGAATCGGTGTCTCTTAGCATGAATTTACAGCTTTTCCATCTAAGCATTAAATTCCTTAAGACAAGGGGTGTGCTATTTTCTCTATCACCCACATTTTCAAGTCCTTTGCTCAATATGTAAATGATTAAACTAATGAATACTATCTTGGTACTGATCACTTACATTGAAGATTCTGGAAGATTAATATTGTGATAGTGATAGTGTATTGACCTTCATAGTGATTTCTCTTTACTGTTTTCCATAAAAGCCCACATTCTCAAGGCCTTTTGCTTGTCCTTTGTTCTTCAATCCATAGGAAGCCTCCCCTTTTACCATCCCTTTGAAAAACCATTTTTTTCATGCCTGAGTCAGGGAAAGGCCTACGTAGGTTATCTAATGATTTGGAAATTTATGTAAAAAGAAATAATACAGGGTAGGGCAAAAGTAGGCTTACAGTTGTAAGTACAGGAAACACAGTTTATTGTTGTATTAATATTATTATATTATTTTCCATATGAATACATGTAAGCCTACTTCTGCCTCACCCTGTATGTTTGTGTGGCTAATCACTGTAAACAATATGAAGGCAGAGACTCTGATTCATGCTCTTTTCATCCCCAGTGTCTAGTCGATACTCACAAAATACTGAGATAGAGATGGATAGGTAGAAGTGGAATATGAAAGAGAAAGAGAAATGATTATGATCAGTGACTGTGCCTGCTTTATGTTGTCTTCAGCACAGGTCTACATCAGAAGTTCATTTAAGCTGGCCTTTATTATCACCAGTGCTTTAAAAATAGTTGGTGCTGGTAATAATTCCTTCATGAGGACAATAGTATTATCATTTTCATTACATGTATTGATTTTCACCAAAACATATTACTAAATGATTAATATCAGAGGATGTGATATCTTCCTGGGAAAGAATTTACTAGCAGGTCAACGTTGGAGGGGAGGAAGGGGACACCTAAGAAACAGAAGAAATCTGAGTGTTAGTCACAGCATCTTTCTTAATTGGAACTTTCTTATAAAACTAGCAAAAATCTTGCATTATGTTTCGGAATTAGGTCCTTCAGTCATCTAAATATTAACATCTGAAACCAACATCAAAATGAGTTTTAAGAGATTCAGTTTCAATTCTCAATTTATTACTCACTATAAGGTCTATCACTATTTATAGGGTCATTATAAAGTCCTTATACTTTTGTTTTATTGGAATATTTAAATTACAGTGTTTACTAACAATTAGCAAATTGATATTTTGAAATCAAGTCATTAGTTCACCTAACTGAACATCTATTTTCTTGGGGACTATTAATCACATAGAACAGTATCTGCCAAGTTGAGCAAATGATACATTTAATTTTGTTGATTCTTCTTTCAAAGACAAATTTTGCATTTCTGTAGCCCTTTATTGTGTTCACAGTTCCTAATAAAAAAAGTAAGTAATAACTAGGTAGAGAAGTATCAAATACAAACATAAGTTTGCTTGTCAGGAATAACAATAAAACTAACATTTAAACAACATTTTAAACTTTATAGAATGTTTACACCTACATCACCTTTTTTGTATCTCATCTTGACCCTGGGAGGGCAGGCATTTTTACTGCCATTTTCCAGTTGTGGAAACTCAAAGGTCTGAGAAGGGAGAGGGCCAAGTATGAAAACCACAGCTATGCTATTACTAACTTGCTTCCTTAGACAAGTTACTAATTTTTCTGGGCCTCAGTGTCCTTATTTTTAGCTTTTGGAAAATATTTATATCATGAGACTAATCTGAAGAGTAAATGAGTTAAATATTTGTGAAAGACACCTGGACAAAACAGAGCAATATTCAGAAACTTATTATTACCATTTCAAAGATGTATGCTGGAATATTTTTTTAAAATACAGTAAGAAAGCACTGATATCTAAAACACAAAAATGGGAAAGGTCTCAGAAATATTGTGAAACACAGAGCCGAAAATTTTGGTTTTATTTTCCACAATGCCCCAGGGGTTGGGGAGGAATTAAGCCACATTCAGAAAATCCACAGATAGTGAGCCATTTCATTAGAGGTAGCCAAAAGAAGTGAAAGGAGAGGAATATCAATACAGTGGAGGGTAGATCCAAAAGAAAAACCCCTGGGAAAGCAAAGAAGGAATTCAAAAAGAACAAAATAGTCTCATTTGATACACAGACAGAAATTTGTGAATGTAATTGTTCACAAAGGTCTCACCAAATTACAGATGATAAAATTCTTGTTTGTAAATAATGAGTTGAAATTTTCAAATAATTCAAAAGGCAATTTGAATACTTTAAGAAATTATGTAAACAAAATTTTAAATAAAATTTCCAGAATAAATATATAAAATAAAAAGTGTTTAAAGGAGCAATTTGTGACATCAGTTTCTCAAGGATGCTGGATGAATGAGGTGTTCCCATCAGTACAGCAGTATGCAAGGTGCCACACCAAGCATGTAGTACAAGTTTTGTTAAACACGATACATGGCAGTTAAAAATTTGCCAGAGTTACAACAGATGAGAAAATAAGAATATATCTTTTTTGGAGAAGAATCCATTTCTGATGAAACCAAAATAAGGGAATGAATGGCCTTTACAAAAAGTATCCCAGGGGCAAATAACCCAAAACAGGTTAATTTTATCTTGAAATATGGTGGAAGAACTAATTACTAAAAACTCCACGGATTTATGGTAATGGTAATGTTTGCTAAAGTGTTGACAACAGATACCAACATTCACAAAAGACTATTATAATTTACGTTCAAGTTACATTTTATTACATTTAATTTCATAGTTGTTTTATTGGCATACACCTAAGCTCCAAACTTTTCAGCCTGGTCTCATAATTTTTCCTTACCATCATCATTTCTTATCACTCTACTACACATATACTAGGCTTAGGGTAAAACAAAACAAATTTTCTTATTTTTGAACTTCTTACTCTCCCACATCTGTTCTTATCCTTACCTGGCCAGGCCAGCTTTTATCAAGTTCATAAAGCCTTTTCTGAAATACCCCCACCCCAGCACAGGTAGAGTTTTCCCCTAAGTCCCATGACACATTTTATTGTTACCATTTTTGTCATACTTATTCAAATCTACTTATCTCTCAGGCATCTAAAGCAAGCCACCATACAGTAAAAGGGCACTAAAATCAAACAGACAAGAGTATCTGAGCTCCAAAAATGTATAAACAGTCAAGATATTAACTCCAAAGAGCATGAGATCCCTGGTCTGAAGGGTGGGGACAGGAGAACCAAGATGAAGGGGCAGATGAACATGGTACTCACTGTCTCCCACAATCACATCAAAACTAAAGCTAAAATACAGAACAACCATCACTCAGAACCTGAAAGCTAGCTGAATGGAAATCCTACAACTAGAGAAGAAGAAAGCACACTGAGACTGGAAGGAGGAGCAGATGCACAGAATAGGCTGGTCTGAGACCCATGTGCAGCATTTTTTCAATCTCGAGGAATATCTCAGCTGCAGAAGCCTCCCATAAGGACTAAGGGATCCCAACTCCACACCAGACCCCCAGCCCACAGTTCCAGAGCTGGGAAGAGAAGTCCCCATAACTTCAGACAATAAAAACCAGGGAGATTATGGCTGAGTGACACTGAGACTGCTGGAGACCCAGGCAGTTACCATTAAAGGGCCCGTGCATGAACATGCACAAACTTGGCAATGGCTCAGACAAACCCAGAGATAAAAAGGAAAAAATTGGATTGTCTGGCATCACAGCAAGGGTTTTAGTTTGAATTTAAAAGAATTTCAAAGAGGACCAGTCAGAAATTAAGCACATACTAACTGAAGTAAAGAATAATTTATAAGGATTCAAAAAAATCAAGGATTTGGAATATGAGGAAGCAAAAACACCTAATCAAAAGAGCAAAAAGAAAGAAGAATCCAAAAATATGAAGATAGTGTTAAGGAGCCTCTGGGACAACTTCAAGTATACCAACATTTGCATTATGGGGGTGACAGAAGGAAAAGAGAGCAAGCAAGATATTGAAAACCTATTAGAAGAAATAATGACAGAAAACTTCCTCTACTTGGTGAAAGAAATAGACTTACAAGTCTACACAAAGCACACAGAGTCCCCATAAAGAGGAACCCAAAGAAGCCCACACTGAGACACATCATAATTAAAATGGTCCCAAAGGTTAGAGACAAAGGAGAATCTTAAAAGCAGCAAGAGAAATGCAGTTAGTACAAAGGAGAAAAATGAATAAAATGGCGCAATAAATACATATCAACAATTGAATCAAAAAATCAAAATAAATAAACAAAGCATCTAATGACCAAAATAAACTCATGAATAAAATAGAACCAGAGGCATGGAAACATGGAATAGACTGAGGAATCTCAGAGGGAAGTGGAGATGAGGGGGAGGAAGAGATTAACCAAAGAACTTTTATAGGTACATAGGCATTACCTATGGACACAGACAATAGGGTGGAGAAGGCTCAATGAGGGGGAAAAGGGAGTAATCTGTAATATTCTCAACAATAATAAGAATAAATAAAAAATAAAAAAGAATCGGGACAAGCACAACTAACTTTACATACTTGTGCTTATGTAAAACATTGATGAATCAATCAACAAATACATGCATTCGGGCCTCATGTCTCTGGTTCTATACAAAAGAAGGAAGAGTGTATTATAAAGGGCATTCAAAATTGCCTTGACTTCCAGGATTCTCCCTCGTCTTTGCAATGATCCCATTCAATGTGAAGGTCAAGATATGAGATCCTCTAGACTGACTGAGTTAATTATAACTATTAGTTTAAGTGAATAACGGATGGTTCTAGCACCATCCTAGGCAATAAGGAAGACGTGTATTCCTATATTTGTAAGAGTACATAAAGATATTAAAAGAAAAAGTAAAACTATTTTTGCATGTCCCAACAGGCAGCCATAGTCATAAATCAGAACCTGTGAACAGCCACAACACTTGCACCATCATGCAAGGAAAGGGTCACAGAAAGTTCTAGCAGGTAATAAATAAATAAATTTATCTGAAGTTATATTAATTACTAGAGGCCCAGTGCATGAAATTCATACACGGGGGGGGCTCAGCCCAGCCTGCACTCTCTCCAATCTGGGACCCCTTGAGGCCTAAACGGACAGTCAGACGGATATCCTTCTCACAATCCAAGACTGCTAGCTCCAAACTGCTCACTTGCCTGCCTCCCTGATTGCCCCTAACTGCTTCTGCCTGCCAGCCTGATCACCCCCTAACCACTACCCTGACAGCCTAATTGATGTCTAACTGCTCCCCTGCCAGCCTGTTTGTCCCCAACTTCCCTACTCTGCTGGCTTGGTCACCCCTAACTGCCCTCCCCTGCAGGCTTAATTGCCCCCAACTGATCTCCCTTGTAGGTCTTGTCTCTCCCAACTGCCCTCCCCTGCTGGCCTGATGGCCCACAACTGCCCTCCCCTGGTGCCATCTTGTGGTGGCCATCTTGTGTACACATGGGGGCAAGATCTTTGACCACATGGGGAAGCCCTCTTGTGTGTTAGGAGTGATGGTCAATCTTCATATTACTCTTTTATTAGATAGAGGCCTGGTGCATGGGTGGGGAACCGCTAGTTTGCCCTGAAGGGTGCCCTGGATCAGGGTTAGGGTTCCCTTGGGGCATGGGCAGCCTGGGCAAGGGGCCTATGGTGGTTTGCAGGCCAGCCACACCCCCTAGCGACCCAAGTGGAGGCCCTGGGATCTGGGATTAATTTATGTTCTACAATTGAAACTTTGTAGCCTCAAGTGAAGCCAAGCCTTTTGCTCGCTCTGTGGCGACAGCCATTTCTGTTTGGGTTATTTAAACTCTATCATTGAAACTTTGTGGCCTAGAGTGGAGGCCTAAGCTAGGGCTGCAGAAGTTTGGCTTCCTCCATTACCTGGGCAACCCTACCCTCTTCTCTCCTAGCAGGTAAAAAATAAATAAATCTCTCTGAAGTTATATTAATTATTATTCACTGCTGGCTTTAGAATATGTTTCTTTTAAAAACAAAAAGAAAAAAATTAAGTATTTCTTACTCGATAGATAATGACAGTCAGCTATGCTGAAAGAATATATCTTGTGCTGATTGGGAACACATTTTAAACTGGTGTTTAAAACTGAAAGATTACTGATAGAAAGCAATTATAAAAATGATAGGCTGAGGGGGACCTGGAGGAACTGACAACATATTTATCACTAGCAACCACCACAAGACCTGGTACCTTGAAGCAATAAGTTTTTGTTTATTAAACTGATATTCCAATTCAGATGGCAATATTCACAAACAACAAAAGCAACATCACAATTACCTGTACTTTAATGTAATTTCAAAACCATTTAGTAAATAAACTGAAACAAAAAAGTATCCCTTATGAATAACAACCAATCCTATAATGATTTTGGAAGTAATTGAATTATTCACACTGTGCACTAGAAACAAGACATTTAATAAGAACATATAAAATCTAGGTAAGAAGCAAGATAAAGAATTAATTATGATCATCACTTGTAGTAGATTGCAGGGGACCACATTAACAATTTCATTACAGCATCACTATGACAAATATTATAAGCATAATTAAGTATTAGTAAGGTATTTCCTGTATAAAAATACCTCCTTTTTTAAAAAGTGGTAACCTGCTGAGTTGGTAAATTAACAGTAGTTGGGATAAATAATATACTTGGTTCAGGCTGCTTGTTATCCAAATACAGCAATCCAAAAACAAACTCAACTGTTTAATTATAGGAGGCTAATACAGGTCCCTATGAGGTTTCAGATAATTGTTTATTTTACCATATAAGCATGAATGACTATGAAAAGTCTAAAGCTATTTAATGATAAAGTTTTAGTATGTATTGTTAAGCTAGTGGGAAACATTTAAAACCATGTAGACTACTAGAATTTTAAACTTTCTAGATGCTCTACATTGTTAAAATCCTTTTTCTAACAGTAGTCACTTCCTAAAGCCTATGTGAGCATTAATTACATAGTATATAGGCAGGCTAATCATTTACTCTGGATTTAAATGTCCCTTGAACACTGCCTAAGAAATTTTTATGTTCCACGTTACCTTGTTAAAAAAACTCAATAAAACCACAGCAATTAAAATAATTATTTCCAAACACTGAAATGTCTAACAAGGTGTCATTTGAAAGACTGTAATTTGCCACCTACTGGTTCATCTTTTCACAGATTTAACAAATACTTGGGTGACAGGGTTTTCATGATTCATGAATCAAGATTGTTTGCAAGTGGCAACAGTGAAGAAATAAAGTTAGAATTACACTTTTCAGGTTTAATCACAATGTTATTGCTTTCCTGTACAATAAACTCTTGTTAGTTTCAGATTAATTTAGTAATAGACCAGTGTATAATTTTTGAAGAAGTCACTGCTATCATTATAGAATTAGTGTCCAATCTCTCTGAATAGCCTTCTTGCACAGAAATGCTTCTCACAAACTACTGCCTACACATTGTTAACATGCATGCATACATCACTGTACATCCTATTCCACTGCCATTTATCACTTACTAGATTTAAATATTCATGCTGCACTACCTACAAAACAGAAACAAATCAAAACATATCTCTTGATAGCTTTATATATTAGAAAATCAAAAAATGTTAGAGCTGGAGGGGATACAAATTTTTGTCCAACATCCTCATCTATATATATAAAAGGCTAATATGCAAAGTGTCCCCTCAAGAATTCAACTGAAAAAATGGGAGCCTGATCGCTCGCTATGATGTATGCTGACCACCAGGGGACAACATGGAACATGGTGGGTGAGTAGCAGCAGCAGGGCGCTGATGGAGTGAGGGAAGGAGAAGATGACAAAGGGAGGCAGGAACCTTATTGACCCTCATTGCTGGCCAGGCCTAGGGACCCTACCTGTGTACAAATTTCGTGCATTAGGCTTCTAGTTCTAACATAAAAAGAAGAAAGCTGAGACACAGAGATTGACTTAGATACTATCACAAAGTTATATAGCATCAGCACTAGATCAACTCTTTCCCATTACACAACCAGAGTAACCTAAGATTGTTATCTTTACCACAGGCACATTCTGACAGCAGAAGCTGAGTTCCCTGAAAAACTATTAAAAAAAAAAAACATTTCTTAATAAATCACCATTCATAAAAATCAATCCCCTCTATCAATCAGTAGAGTGCATACAATGAGAAAAAAACCTCTTGGTAATAGATTGCTCTTGGCACTCCACTACTGTTTGAAAGGTGAACTCAGAACTCAGAAATAGGAACAAACTTCTTATGTTTTCTCTTAATACCTAATTCAGAATTCACCTTCCTGCAGCTAGACCTTCATATTTACTGACTGAGGAATATGGGATTGATTCTTCACAACCACACCTTAAAACCTTATTATTGGACGTACCTCCTTGGCCATGTCTGTGTATTTTTGCTTTTCCTTTGGATCAAGAACAGCCCACCAATCAGCCAGTATCTTGGTAGCACCTCGGTTATCAAGCCTCGGGTGTTTCTGACGTACAAGAGAGCGATGGCGTTTGCAAAATAAGAGAAATGCATTCATTGGTCTCCGGGCTCGCTGCTCTGGTGATTCATCATCTTCAGTCTCAGCAACATCTTGCTCTAGGCCATCAGCCCCAAGAAGTTGAACCTATTACCAAATAAGCAAAAGTCAAATGTTCAACATATCCTGGATAATTTTGCTTTAACAATTAGTCTTGGTTTTGAAACTGTATTTTCTTAGTTCCATTTAAACAACTTATAAATTGAGAAAAAAATTATTTTAAAAAATTATAAGTGGTGGTAAACAACATCTGATGTTTCCTTCTGCTTAGTTTCTACAGTAACCTGAGCATGTCTATTACAGCATATATTATATTGTGTTGTATTTGCTTACAGAGCAACTAGCTCAATTTCTGGTATAACATTAGTACTTAACTGCTGAATGAATAAATCCATTCTGTGGTATATGGGTCTCAAGATTAACAAAAATATTCACATAAAGTACACAAATATTAAGAGTTATCTTTCTCCTCTTTATAAAGTTCTTTCGTATGGCTGATAACATGAAAATATTTAACATGAAAATAGATCATAGAAACCTAAATACAATACTCAATGTTTATGTGTACATCATAAGTAGAGCCTCCTACTGTGAAAATCAAAATAGACATGTAATATTATTTGAAAGAATAACTACATTGTACATTTTCAAGCTTATAAATATTTTCCTGCCTCGTGAAATACTATAGTGATAGGAATAACTCATCCAGACCTCAACCTTCAAAATCAGTTCGGAATCCTCCCTTTTTCGAAGCATTTCATTTTATTCAAGATATTCAAGGACTCTGCAAAGCTCTGATCCCGTCCACTGCATCTGTGCAAGGAGGTGGGTTCTCACTGCTACTTCAACTAACACCACTCCAGCCAATGGCCTGGTCTTTCTGCTTTTAACCTCTTATAAATACTTCCTTCATCTAGCTGAAGATTAAATTTCTTTTTTTAAAATATATTTTATTGACTTTTTACAGAGAGGAAAGGAGAAGGAGAGGGACAGAGTTAGAAACATCGATGAGAGAGAAACATCGATTCAGTTGCTTCCTGCACTCTTCCTACTGGGGATGAGCCCACAACTAAGGTACATGCCCTTGACCAGAATCGAGCCTGGGACCCTTCAGTCCACAGGCCGATGCTCTATCCACTGAGTCAAACTGGTCAGGGTTGAAGATTAAATTTCTTAAAAGCACATCTCTGATCACAGAATCTCACAATATAATAGCATCATCAATTTTCTAATTCTAAATTATGATTTTATAATATATCTTAGAAACATTGCAACAATGAACAGAAGTCCAGAATGCTTACTAAAAGCAATTCTTTAATTTATTGTCTCCTAGTTAAAATCAAGAAGATCGAGGTTGTTGTTAGTCTGCATTGTACAATAGGGCAGTAGTTCTTAAACTTGGGTGGGCAGTGAAATCCTCAAAGGTCTTGCTAAAACAGATTGTTAGGTTCTATTCCCAGAGTTTCTGACTCTGTAGATCTGGAGTTGGCCTTATTAATTTGTATTTCTAATTTGTATTTCTAGTTGATGCTGATGCTGCTGGTCTGAAAAATCACATTTGGATAATCACTATATAAGGCAACAATATTCTTTAAAATACAGATAAGATACTCTAGGACAAATCACTAGTTTAATCTAATGTAGTATTTTTCAAAAAGTCTTTTAAGTTTAAAGTAAGTATTGTAAATGCATTTAATTAACCAATTATTTTCAAACACAAATAGTTTAGAAAAACTTTAAATCATACCAATCTGATCTGGAAATCCATTATAGATTATTATTGGGTTGAAGGCTACAGATTTATTTATCTTATTATTATACAATTATTAACAATAATTTGAATATTCAAGAAATATTTATTTAGGATCTGTTCCCTCAGAAGACAGAGGCCCAGAACACAGGCTGGGCTCTACGGCCTAGAGCACCAGAGCCCATACCAGCAACCCACTTAATATCCGCCTTACATGGCGACAGACCTGCTGGCCGCAACGGAGCCTGGAGCCATGGAACAGAGCCAGTAGGAAAGAGGCCACAGTTTCCTTTTGGTCTTCTTTCTGTGCGCCCCCTACTCCCCCCCCTCCGCCACCCCCTGCGCACACGCACGCACGCACACACACACACACACACACAGCCCAGGAGTTTTCATTTGCAGCTACTTACCCAAGGTTTGGGGGCAGGAGGGGGAAATGTGGACTTGAGGTGCCTAAGTAGAGGCTAGGGTGGGAAGCATTGCAGGGAGACTTGGAAAAACAGCATCCAGGAACACTTGGTAATAGGCCCCCAAAACCAAAGCGGCCATTTTTCGTGAGAGGAGCTAGCTGCTCCCAGAAGTGGCAGGGCAGGAAAAGAAAAAGAAAAAAAAAACAAAGCAAAAAAAAAAAAAACCGCCCTAGGTGATACAGTTTGCCCCACCCTCAGGAGCCCTGCATGCCATACCATGCATTTTGACCTTTTCAGAGGACACAAAATCAGAGGCTAACTTTACAGGTTTGAAGAGTCTTAAGGAGCCTTCAGTAACTGGACTGAAGGAGAGGCCACCCACCTCACTAAACTGGGACCATACTGATACTTTCCCCACACAGGAGAACTGATAGGTTTCCAGCCTATCCTTTAGTCTACATACAAACATCTCTGTCAAGCCAAAGATAGAGTAATATTTTGGGCCACTCACTGAGGAATAGCTCTTGGACAGGGAAACACACCCACCACATGCCCTGAAAGCTAAACAGCATCTCTCCCACCTAAAGCCCTTTCAGAAACGGAGTTTTCAGTGATTGAGATTGACAGCTGGTTAGCAGGCAAAGGCAGGCAGAGGCCAGACCTGGGAACCATGGGAAGTTTGCTGGCCTGGGCCCCATGGTACTAATAAAACTACTTTAGAGGGAAGATTGGCCCCTCATGCTTGCAGCCAAATCCTGTGGAGACAGACACAAATGGTAGAATGGTAGATCGCTTCGAGATTCAAGCAGGTTGTTGAAAGCCAAAAGACAATCACTGACAGTGGTTAGCACCTAAGTACCTGACAGGAAACCCAGAATTAGCAGACAGAACATAAGAGTGGGATCCAAAGCAAGCTCCCAAGGGGCACTAAACTCCGCTGAAATGGCCACTACAGTTGTTTTTTTTAAAACTTCCCCCTCCTTTTTTCTACTGTTTTATTTTCTTTTTCCCTCCCATTTTTCTTCTCTTTTCTTATTTTTCTGTTTCCCTTTTTTTGCACCTTTTTAAAAACCTACCTTCTTTATCTATATGCTTTATTGATTGTTATTATTCTAGTCTCTGTTGTTTTGTTCATCTATCTAATTTTTCTCTTTCCTTTTCTGAATAAACTTATTTTCATTGGTCTTTTTTCACCACTCATCCCCGCCCCCTTCTTTTTCTCCTGCTTTCTCATCTTGTTTATTTTAGTTTAGCTCTATCTGTTCTCTTCTACTTTCTTTTTCCAATTTTCTTTATTGTCATTTCTTTTTTCCTTCCTTTATTTTAAACCTTTTTTTCCTACTGCTGTAATTGTTTATCGTATTTTCTTTATTTCAGCATTTCATCTACATATTCAGTCCTTCCTTTTCTAATATTGTTTATGCTTTTGTTTTGTTTTCTCATATTTTTTCTTGCTCTCTTTTCTCTTTCCTAACACTCTCTTCTCTGGTGGTTGCTTTTGTTGGTGCTGTATTGGTATCATGTACATTTCTGTTTTGTTTCTCCTGGCTCATGTTTTGTTGTGTTGTATTTTGTTGTTTGGTCAGCACCTCCACAACAGCTCCCAAGATGTGGTTAGGGGTGAGCCACATAGTCAGCCAGCCTGAAAAAAGACTCCATCCACAAATGGGACAATAACATTCAAAATCCAATCACAATAGGAGAATCCAAATATCTCAAGTAAGAGGTTTTCCTGGAGCACCCCGTTCAGGAGATCTAAGGAAATGCACCATAGGGTCCCATCAAATACCTACTACATAAGAGCCCCCCACAAAATCTGAGAAGCATAGCAGTTTGACCTAATACATAGGAATAAAACAAAGGGACAACAAAATGGAGAGATAATGAAACAATTCCCAAATGAAATAAAAGGAGGAACTGCCAGAAAATGAACTAAATGAAATGGTGGTAAACAATTGGTTAGATAAAAATTCAGAGTTACTGGTAATAAGGGTGCTCAAACAATTCAGTGAGAACTATCAGCAGCTTAATACAAATTATTAGAGTCTTAATGAGAGCTACACCAACATGAAAAGAGAGCTAGAAGTAAGAATCAATTGTAAATGAGGAATGACGTAGCTGAAATAAAGAACACCAAGGAAGAATTAAACAGTAAACTAGAAGGAGCTGAGGATTGAATCAACAAGTTAGAAGACAAGATAGAAAATACACATTCAGAGTAGCAAATGGGGAAAAAAAACTAAAAAGCAGAACAGTCTAAGGGAGCTGTGGGAAACATAAAATGAAAAATCATTTGCATTATAGGAGTACCAGAAGGAGCAGAATCTGAAAAGAATAGAAAACTTGTTTGAAGAAATTATGAAGGAAAATTTCCCTAATTGTTGAAGGAAAAAAATCACTTTAAGTTTAGGAAACACAGAGTGTAACAATCAAGATGAACATCAAAAGCCCTACACTTAGGGACATAATAATGAAAATGGCAAACATTAGAGACAAAGAAAGAATCTTAAAGGCTGCAAGAGAGACAGAAAATTACCTACAAGGAAGCTCATATTTGACTGTCAGATGAATTCTCATAGAAACAATTCAGGACAGATGGGAATGGCATGAAGTATTCAAGGTAATAAAAACCAAGGAACTGAACCCAAAGCTACTCTATCCAGCAAGGCTATCATTCCAAATTGAAGATCAAATAAAGAACTTCACAGACAAAACAAAGGCTAAAACAGTTTATTACCACCAAACCAGCACAGCAAGAAATGGTAAAGAGACTATTATAAGAAGAGTAAAAAGAAAGAGAAGAACACAGACATAAAGAATACAAATGTCAATAAAAAAAATACCTATCAATAATAATGTTAAATGTAAAGGGCTTAAATGTACCAGTAAAAAGACATAGGGTAGCTGAATGGATAAGAAAACATGACTTGTATATAAGCTGACTACAAGAGACACACCTCAGAAGAAAGACTTACACAAAGGTGAAGGGATGGGAAAAAAATTAACAAGCAAATACAAATGAAAAAGAGCTGGGGTGGCAATACTTATATCTGACAAAATAGACTTCAAAATGAAGGCTGTAACAAGAGATAATGAAGGCCACTTCGTAATACTAAAGGGATAAGTGCAACAGGAGGATATAACAATGGTAAACATTTATATACCCAATATAGGAGCATTCAAAAATATATCTAAAGAAATCCTAGAGGATTTCAAGGGAGAGATTGACAGCAACACAATCCTATTTGGGGACTTTACACCTCCCACTGACATCACTGGAGAGTCTTCTAGACAAAAAAATCAACAAGGAAACAGCAATCCTAAACAATACACTAGATCAGGTGGAATTAATATTTTCAGAATATTTAACCCCAAAGCTATGGAATATGCATTTTTCTCAAGTGCACATGGGACATTTTCAAAGATAGACCACAGTCGTCTCTCAAGTTCAAGAAGACTGAAATCATATCAAGCATTTTATCAGATCAAAATGTCATGAAATTATAAATCAATTAAAACAAACAAAAAAACACACACAAAAAAAACATTCAAACACAGGGAGGCTAAATAGCATGCTACTAAATAATGAATGGGTTACCAAAGACATCAAAGAAGAAATAAAAAACATCCTGGAAACAAATAAAAATGAACACACAACAACCCAAAATCTATGGGACACAGTGAAAGCATTCCTGAGAGGGAAGCTCATAGCACTAAAGGCCTACCTCAAAAAACAAGAAAAACTTTTCTTAAATTATCTAACCCTACAACTTAAATAATTAGAAAGAGAGTACGAAAAGCATATAATAAGTATAAGGAAGGAAATAATAAAAGATAAGAGTGGAAATAACTGACATAGAGCCTAAAAAATAACATACAAAAGACCAACAAAACCAAGAGCTGGTTCTTTGAAAAGATAAGCAAGGTTGAGCCAGACTCAAGAAAAAAGAGAGGACCCAAACAACCAAAATCAGAAATGAGAAAGGTGAACAACTAACCCCACAGAAATAAAAAAAGATTATGCAAAAAAAAAAAAAAAAGACAAAAAAGAACACACACTATGAATGACGGCATTTCAATAAACTGGACAACCTGTATGAAATGGACATAGTACTATGAAAAATACAATCTTCTATAACTCAATCAGGAATAATCAGAAAACCCCTGATGAAACTATTGATGAAATTAAACCAGAAATAAAAAAAAAATTCCAGTTGCCTTCATAGGGGAATTTCATCAAATATTCAAAGAAGAACTAACACCTATCCTCCTCAAACTATTCTAAAAAATTCAACAGGAAAGAAGACTATCAAGGTCTTTTTATGAGGCCAAGATTACCATAATTCCAAAACCAAAGAAAGACACTACAAAGAAAGAGAATTACAGCCCAATATCCCTTATGCTAAAATCCTCAACAAAATTTTAGCAAATCGGATCCAGCAATACATTAAAAAGATCATACACCATGACCAAGTGGGATTTATTCCAGGGATGCAAGGCAGGGATAATATTCTCAAATTAATAAATGTGATATATCAGATAGACTGCAAGACAAAAATCACATGATTTCAATTGTTGCAGAAAAAGCATTCAACAAAATCCAACACCCTTTTTGATAAAAACTCTCAGCAAATTGGGAAGAGAGGGATCATATTTCAACATAATAAAGTCCATATATGACAAACATACAGCCAACATCATATTCAATGGGCAAAAATTAAAACAATTTCCCCATCGAACAAGAACAAGACAGGGATGCCCACCTTTACCACTCCTATTCAACACTGTACTGGAAATCCTAGCCATAGTGATCAGAAAAAAATAGAAAAGACATCCAAATTGGAAAGGAGGATGTAAAACTGTCATTATTCACAGTTGACATGTTATTGTTTTTAGAAAAACCAAAGACCACTAAAAAAACTACTAGATTTGGTAAATGAATTTGGCAATGAAGCCAGAGACAAAATGAGCACCCACTGCATTTTTATACAATAATAAAGAATTCTCAAAAAGAGAAACTAAAAAAAAAAAAAAGAAAGAAAGAAAGAAAGAAAAGAAACAATCCCATTTACCATTGCAACAACAACAAAAAACGATATTTAGGAATAAATTTAACCAATGAGATAAAAAACTTGTACTCTACAGGACATCGAAGAAGAAAAGAAGATATAAACAAAGTTGAAGACTATACTGTGTTCATGGATTGGTAGAATTTAACATAATTAAAATGTCCAAACTACCCAAAGCAAGCTATAGATTCAATGTAATCCCCATTAAAATACCAATAGAATATTTCATAGATCTAAAACAAACACTCCAAATATTCATATGGATCCAAAACAGACCTTGATTGGTAACAGCAACCTTGAGAAAGAAGAACAAAGTTGGAAGGGTCACAATATCAGATATCAAGTTATACTACAAAGCCACTGTAATCAAAAGAGCCTGGGACTAGGACAAGAATAGGCGTACAGACCAATGGAACAGAACAGAGAACCCAGAAATCCACCCAAGTCATTATGCTCAATTAATATTTGACAATGAAGGCAAGAGCATAAAATGAAGTCAAGACAGACTCTTCAAAAAATGGTTTTAGAAAAACTGGACAGGTGCATATAAAAAAAAAGAAACTAGATCATCAGCTTACACCATACACAAGAATAAACTCAAAATGGATAAAAGATTTAAATATAAGTTGTGAAACCATAAAAATCTTAGAAGAAATCATAGGCAGAAAAACCTCAGACATCACTCATACCAATATGTTTAGGGATACATCACCTAGGGCAGTCGGTGGACGGCAAACTCATTAGTCAACAGAGCCAAATATCAACAGTACAACAATTGAAATTTCTTTTGTGACCCAAGTTTTTTAAACTTAAACTTCTAATGCCACTTCATCAAAATAAACACACTGAGGCCATGGTATTTTGTGGAAGAGCCACACTCAAAGTGCCAAAGAGCCACATGTGGCTCCCGAGCCGCGGTTTGCTGACCACTGGCCTAGGGAAAAGGAAACTAAGGAGGAAATAAATAAATGGGACTATATAAAAACAAAAAAGCTTCTACACAGCAAAAGAAAGTCAACAAAATGAAAAGAGAGCCCACTGCATGGGAAAACATATTTGCCAATGATATATCTGATAAGGGGTTAATTTCCAAAATATGTAGGGAACTCATATAACTTAACTAAAGGAAGAGAAACAATCCAATTGAAAAATAGGCAAAGGACCTAAATAGACACTTCTCCAAAGTGAACATATAGATAGCTAAGAGACATATGAAAAAATGCTCAAAGTCACTGATCATCAGAGAGATGCAAATTAAAATGACAATGAAGTATCTAACACCTCATACCTGTCAGAATGGCTACCAGTGCTGGGTAGGATGTGGAGAAAAGGTAACCCTAGTACTTTGCTGTTGGGAATGCAGACTGGTATAGCCATTATGGAAAACAATATGGAGTTTCCTCAAAAAATTAAAATGGAACTGCCATTTGACTCAGTGATGCCACTTATAAGAATACTAGGGGCCCAGTGCACAAATTTGTGCACCTTGAAAGGAACTGTTGACCTCAAGGCTGTGGTGGACACAGGGGTGGGTCTTGGCCCATCCTCCACGCCCCCACCCGGCCTCTCCTGCTGTGGCCCTTGGTCTCCTGTTTGCTGGCAGCCCTGCTCTCGCTGCCACCATTGCCATGTGCTGACAGCATAGAGTGATTGGGGCTGGTGCCAGCAGTGGGTGTCAGCTGGACCCTATCTCCCCTCAGGAACAGGAGGAGGTGGAGAAGCCCTCACAAGCAATTGGGGTTGGCAGCCACCACTCACAACCACTGACTGCATGAAGCAATTGGGGCCAGTGCTGGGCCCTGGCAGTGGGTGAGAGTGGTGGCTCCAGTACTGGCAGTGGGTGCAAGTGGTGCTGGCATCAGCAGCAGGTGCAAGCACTGGTAGTATGTGTGAACACCGGGTGGGACCATGGTGTGTAAGAGCAAAGAATTTTCAGTAACCACCGGAGGCTCACCCCAATAACAGTGACCAGCGCCCCACCTTGGTCTAGCACCCTTGCTTACCTACTCTACCATTATGCCATGGCCTACACCTGCCATGTTCCGTGTGCACCCCTGGTGGTCAGTGTTGTCATAGCAACTGGTTGTTCAGTTGTTTGGTTGTTCTACCATTCAATCTATTTGCATATTAGGGTTTTATATATATAGATATCCTAAGAAACCCGAAACACCAATCAAAAAGAATGTATGCACCCTTATGTTCATAGCAGCACAATTTACAATAGCTAAGATCTGGAAACAGTTCACTTGTCCATCAGAAGACGAGTGGATAAAAAAGCAATGGTATAATTACACCATGGAACGCCATGCATTAGTAAAAAGGAAGGATCAAATGAACAAAATAAACTAATGAATAAAATAGATACAGATTCATAGAGGCATGGAGCAGACTACTGAATCGCAGAAGGAATGCAGGGGTGGTTGGGTAAAGATCAAACAAAGAACTTATATGTATAAATGTATAAACCATGGATACAGACAGTAGTGTGGTGAAGGCCTGGCATTGGGGGAAGGCTAGAAGAGGTCAATGGGAGAGAAAGGAAAACAAGTGTAATACTTCTAACAATAATTTTTTTTAATGTACTATGGCCTGGCCCGTGTGGCTCAGTGGTTGAACATCAACTGACCCATGAACCAAGAAGTCATGGGTTTGATTTCCAGTCAGAGAACATACTCAGGTTGCAGGCTCGATCCCCAGTTCAGGAGGTAGCTGATCGATGTTTCTCTCTCACTGATAATTCTCTCTATCCCTCTCTATAAATAAAACATATTTTTAAATGTATTTTATAGATTGAGGAAGTAATTACATTTCCCTTTAGAAAAGAGTAACTTTTATAAAAATCAGGCTAAGAAGTAGAAAAAGAGATAAACAAGAAGACCCTGGCTCAAGGAGCTCACTGTTTGAGGAGGGGAAACATACATATGTGAATAAATTAAAAAGCAGTATACTGACTACAATAAGGAGCCAGTGCGATAATGAAAGCACCACTAAGTACACAAAGTCTCCTAGGAAAAGTGTTGTCTGAGTTAAATTCTGAAAGGTGAATTAGAATCTGTCAGGTAGTCAATGGAGGAACTAACAGGGATTAAGGCTCAGTGATTTATTAAAACATCGATATGCAGTTCAATAGCAGATTAGAACAGGGATCTGGGACATGAGATTATAAAAGGTAGGAACGATTTCATGCAGTGTGTGTTCTGTCACCTAAAAACACATGCATTTAATCATGTAAACAAGTGGTTTCAGAACATATGGACCAATAAAAAATCTTGGGAGGGACCAACACAGATAGCCAACTTCTTATTTTGCCAAGTATGGACATAAAAAGAATGTTTTTAACTACTAAATAATAATGTTAACTAACCACAAAACAAATCAACAAATAAATATCTGACTAAATAAGTGAAATTAAATTAAAATGAAAAACTATCTGAATTTATTTTTCTTTCAACCGAGGCTGAGTACTGTAAACTCCAAATATCGATACTAGTACTAGACCAGGATATGAAAACCCTACTTAAATCCACAGACTTGTATTTTAAGATGAATCTTGTCAGCATTGTAGAGAATGAATTATAACAGCAAAACTAGACACAACCAAAACTAAGAGAAGAGATAAAAGCTTATTTCAGCTGTCCAGGAGAGAACGGGAACCGAGCTGAGTCAGGGCAGTAACCATGAGAATGGGTAAGTGTGATCAAAGACTATTAATTTATGAGGTAGAGCCAAGAATGGCATCTAATTGGATTTAAATGTTGCAAAAGAAAGAGTGTTTATAGCTTCAGTGGCAAGACTCCTTCATACACAAAAAGAACATGTTTTCTCAAAAAAATTAGATATAGTGGGAGCAGAAAGATGAGTAATGAGCAGGCAGAGTTTGAAGTGGCTCTCAGTAAAGTTCTAGCTGCGATATTGAACTGTGGTATCAATATCAAGGTACTATGACTAAGAGTGTGCATGAGATCACCAGATGTGGATTGAAGCGAAGAGGATTCAGTGACTTCCTTCTTCCTTGTGTTTACTGGGCACCTAAGATGGGCTAGGCACTGTTGCAGATGATGCACACGGAGCAGTATGCATACAAATTCCCTGCCCTTGTGAAGCAGAAGAGCATCAAGACCAGTCTTCCACTTCGAAAGGATCCCTCTGGCTGCTTTGTTGAAAACAGACAGCCGAAGGGCAAGAGGAGAGAGAGAGAGAGGGAGAGAGAGACAACAATCTACACTAGAAATGGTGGTGGCTTGGATCAAGTTGGTAATAGGGAAATTGTCAGGAAGGGATTAAACTGAAAATATATTTTGAAGGTATATACATGATAATTTGCTGATGGGTACGAATGTGAAACATGTACAAAAGAAAATATATAAGGTTTCAGGTTGCACTGATTTCAACATTGGAGTTGCCACTTATTGGGAAAGGGAATATGCAGGAGAATGGGGTTTGGAGGAGAGAGAGATAATAGCTTCATTTTGAACACATTCAAGCTGAGATTTTGATCACATATAAATTCAAGTTCAGAATTTAGAAAAAAAGCTCCAGGATAAAGACAGATATTAAAATAAGAGGCCCCCAAAAAATCAACATTTGCAAGTAGAATAATGAAGGGGCATGAACTGAAAGAAACTAGGAAAATACGTTTGGGAAGGCAGGAATAGAAATAGGAGTGAGTGATTTCATGGAAACAGGACACAGCTTTAAGGACCAAGTGATCAACAGGTGCAAATCTGGCAGAAAGAGCAAATTGGCAATTTCTTCAAAAATAAGGAGTAAAACCTATTTTTCTGAACAAGGAAAGAAGGAAGAAAAGATGGGTAAGGAGTGAGAAATATGCACAGGTGAGAAGAGGAGAGGGAACTGAAGAAGTCATTTGTGGTGGCCTCTATTGTCTCTACAAAAGAGGGAAAAAGGTCAGGAGAAAAACCATAAAGGGTATCCAGAAAAGATGTCTGAGAAACAAAATAATGTTTACAATCCCAGCTGAGATGGTGGAAGAGGGAGCTGACACAAGCCAAGAGCATAAGGATGAGTGGACGTCAAAGGCCTAAAGAATATTAAAATGTGTTTATAAAATTTATAGTGACATAAAATTTGTACTCATTAATTTTTCCACTGAACATATATCTATTTAGTGCCTACTATGTGCCAGGCACCATTCTAAGTTCTAAAGAAGGAGAGGCACACAAGAGGGGCAAGGTCTTATTGAGCTCATATTCCAGTATAGCAAAACAGGTGAACAAGGACAGTTAAACACAAAGCAAAGAGTCAGAAGTGCAACGAAGAAAATCCTTTGATCTGGAATGAGATGGGTGGAAAGGAATGAAATGATGAGATTCCCATCTGTTGGGGATATAGTCCTAATGATGAGGAGTTATGCCAAGAATATGTGGCTTTCTAAGGCCACCTGCATGGCTGTGTGTCTTTCTAAATAAGAGTGGGATGCTCAAGTGTGAGTCCAGAGAAGGGGACTTGAAGGACTGACTGCCACCGAGGCTTGGTGGGGTGAGAGCAGCCAGATGCCACAGGGATGAACACCTGAACATCTCTGAGACTGCTATGGTGGCAGGGCCAGGCTGGAAGCAATAAAAGAGGCCAGAGGCGCCAACAGGTGGGTGCCAGGTGAGCACACCAAATTTTCTGAATTATCCCCATCTCTACTGCATCTTCATATTGCTTTCAAATCATTAGTTATTTGATGAAAATACTATTGAAGAAGGATCTGTTTAGTCTAAACTATTAGGAAGTAGACACTTTGAGAATTATCAATAAAAATGTAGATTAATTAAATAGGGTTCACGTTACACAGACTTTTAGAAATACATCTTTCACACCATAGGTATTCACTGAAGTTTCTAGGATAAATGCTTAAATAAACTTAAAACTTCTACAATAAATAGAGGAATTGCCTTATCAATATCCTCCTCTTCGTCTTCCTCTTCCTCCTCTTCTGAAAAGTCAAGAAGTTTCTTGGCCAGCAGCGGATGCCACTGAAGACACTTCCGCTTCGGTCGTTTTCCAGCCCCTTCTCCTTCTGCTGAATGATCTTTATTTCTATTACTGCCTTTCATTACTGTGACCTGTGGAAACGGAAAAAGGGAGAGAAACAGAAGTCAAAGTAAGTTTGATTACAATTAAGTTTACTTAGCTTCCTTAGCTTTAATTGGATTGTAGTTCTATTATTTGTTTGTTTTCTGTGTTGAATTATAGTTTTAATGACTAAAGTGCCTACCAACTCAGGCATTTACTGAATTCAGTAAGAATTCTAAGTATATAAATCAAGCATTCATTTTATTGTGCCAAATTGAGCTAATAAAATTTGCCTTTTATGAAATCTTGTACTTTGTAACTTCAAAACTCAAAACCCAAATAAAGTATCAGGATGATGACAAATTGCTGTCACTCATTCATATTTATTCAGGGCAGTGTTTTTCAAAGTTCCCCATCAGAGAAATGTGGAAAATGCTCCCAGCGGAGCAGAGGTGCTCCCAAAGGTTCTCTATCTTCTCTGTCTCCTATTATAATCCACATAAATTTTGCATTTTATACTATGATAAATCTGAGGATGAAATTATTATTAAATAAGATGAATACTTTGTAAGAATAAAATGTTTTGTATTTAAAATAAAACTTTCATAAAATGACACCTTTTTGTTGTTGTTAACCCTCATCCAAGGATATTTTTTCCTATTGGTTTTCAAAGAGAGGAGAGGTGAGAGGTGAGAGGTGAGAGGTGAGAGGTGAGAGGTGAGAGGGGAGAGGTGAGAGGTGAGAGGGGAGAGGGGAGAGGAGAGAGGAGAGAGGAGAGAGGAGAGAGGAGAGAGAGAGAGAGAGAGGAGAGAGAGAGAGAGAGAGAGAGAGAGAACGAACTATGTGAGAGAGACACTGATTGCCTCTCACACATGCCCAAACCTGAGGGTCAAACTTGCAACCCATGTACATGCCCTTGATGGGGAATGGAACCAGAAACTCTTTGGGGTGCAGGCCAACACTCCAACTACTGAGTAACACGAGACAGGGCTGACACACATTTGTCAAAAGCAAGTTATGTGCTGCCTCTAAGGACAGTGCAGGAGTACTGTAGTTCAGTCAGTGGAGTGAGTAGCCTCCGTACCTACCTGCAATACCCAAACTGCAAATCCCTTTGTTTCTCTATTACATACATGTTGCAATCAGTGACAAAGTTTTACCTCCTGTTTCCCCCCCACCCCCCTTAATGGGTGATTTGCTGAAACAGCTAGGCAACAGTCAGGCCATGAATGTGATGAAATCTTTTAGGAACCCAAAATTCTACATTACTTTTCAATGACTAAAAAAAAAATTTTCTCATCAATAAAAAAACCACATTTATTGTAAAGGTGAAAACAGCATAAAATGAGGTTTACCTACATCATCTTGTCCAGACCCCAAGTCCAGAGATAAAATATAAATGTTGAATTTCTTACATACTATATCACAATGTTTGATTTTTCATTCATGCATTTGAAGTATCAATATACAAATTATGGTTTAAACATACTCATGCAAACATTCAAATGATAAAGTTAAAGTTAAATGGCATCAATTTAAATGGTTCATGCCTACAATCACAAATGCAGTTGCTAAAAACATAGGATAGTGATCGTTTTTGGACAGTGTAAGTTTGTCTTGGTCCAAATGCTTGAAAAGTAATATCAATAAACTTTTAAGGCCATGTTTCTAAAAATGGGGTCCACATATAGTTTCAAGATTAACCCAGTTCTCATGCCTTCAAAACGATATGGCATAGGAAAATTTATCCTTCCTTAATTACTTTGTATTTGGGGTCAGTCATGCTTAGGTCTTCAAATTAAAAATAATCCTATCTAATAAGAGTAATATGCAAATTTGACTATACCTTCGCCACACCCACAAGCCACACCCACCAGCCATGCCCACCAGCTAATCAGGAGCAGATTATGCAAATAAACCCCAACCAAGATGGCTGCCACCACTGAGAGCAGGAGGAAGGAATGGGTTTCTCTGGCAACAGAGGAAGCCAAGCCACCTGCTGTTGCCTGCCTAGGCCTCCACTCATTGTTACAAAGTTTCAGTTATAAAAGATACAGAAATGGCAGCAGCCACAGAGCTGAAGAGAACAGAGACTTGGGTTTCCCTGGCAACGGAGGAAGCCAACCTTTCAACCTGCCATTGCTGGCCAAGGCCTCCACTCTAGGCTACAAAGTTTCAAACAGAAATGGCTGCTGCCACGGGGCGAGCAGAAGGCTTGGCTCCGCTCCAGGCTACAAAGTTTCAATTGTAGAACATAGATTAATCCCAGATACCAAGGCCTCTGTTTGGGTCACTGGGGGGGGGGGGGGGGGGGGGGTAGTGTGCGTGTGGCCAGCCTGCAAACCTCCTCAGGCCCCTTGCCCAGGCCGCCCCTCACCCCAAGGGAAACCCTGGGACACTCTTCAGGGCAAACCAGCTGGCCCCCACCCATGCACCAGGCCTCTATCCTATCTAATAAAAGAATAATTTGCAGATTGACCAACACACAAGAGGGCTGCCTCCATGTGGTCAAAGATCCTGCCCCCATGTGGACACAAGATGGCCACCACAAGATGGCCAGCAAGGGAGGGCTGCTAGAAGATTCCAGGCCCTGCAAGGGAGGGCAGTTGGGAGGGAGCAGGACTACAAGGGAGGGCAATTGGGAATAATCAAGCCTGCAGGGGAGGGCAGTTAGGGGTGACCAGGTCGTCAGAGGAGGGAAGTTGGGGGCAAACAGGCTGGCAGGGGAGCAGACATCAATTAAGCTGGCAGGGTAGTGGTTAGGGGGTGATCAGGCTGGCAGGCAGAAGCGGTTAGGATAATCAGGGAGGCAGGCAGGTGAGCAGTTTGGAGCCAGCAGTCCTGGATTGTAAAAAGGATGTCCAACTGCCTATTTAGGCCCGATCCCAGCAAGATCGGGCCTAAACGGGTAGTCGGACATCCCTCGAGGGGTATCAGATTGGAGAGAATGCAGGCTGGGCTAAGGGACATCCACCACCCCCCCGTGCACAAATTTCGTGCACCGGGCCTCTAGTAACAATAATAATAATAATAATGTTCCTTCTAGAACTTGTATGATTTCATCATTTAAAAAATGTAAATATTTGACCTGGAATGCATTCTGACAAAAGGAGTGAGGAAGAAAAATAGATTCTTCTTTTTTTCCAAATAATAACTGTTGCAACACCATTTATTAAATCAGGTTTCTCCCATTCCTGTGAAATGCCACTTTTATTCTATCCTAAATTGCCACAGGTGTATGAGTCTGTTTCTAAATTCTCTTCTGTATTATCAACACCTCTCCCTTACCTGTCTTGCCTACCCTATCCAATTTTAATATCCTTAAGGACTACATCATTCTGTATCTTTTTAATATGCAAATATAACAAATAAACATAGCCATTAATATTTTTAAATTTCCTATGTCATACTATTTTCTCTAAGTCAGAATATCTTGATCATTCTCATTTGGGAATAACTATGACATATTCCAAAATAAGAATGTATCACAATTTATCCAAATATTCCACTATTGTGGAACACTCAAACTATTTCTTGTGTTGCAATTAAAAAAAATCATCATTTATTAAAATATTTTTCAAATATTCATTTTGAGAATAATCCTCATTAATTTATTAAAAGCCAAGTCTAGTCAAGAAAACGAGGCAGAGAAAACCATGCTCCTGTGGTTTTTTTAAGCAAGGAATTTCTGTTGAATAACTGAAGCAATTATCAGATTTCTGTGGCTGCCTCAAGAGTACAAGAAGTTACTGAAAACTCTAAATGGAAATACTTATCTGGTTTGCTCTTAATAAAGGAACAAAGACTTCTTGTGAACTGATGATAGACCATTTAACAATTCCCATTTTATCTACAAATAAAACTTGGCCAGGGCAACCCAATTTTCAAAAATACCGATGTTATATATATAGAGAAGAGGAAATGGTTACTTTTGTGGTGTATTAAATCACTTCAGAATGAACTGCTTGAGTGATAATTAAACCCATACTTGAAGGCCCAATATTTAATAAGAGAAAACTTTTTTTAAAGTAAAATTTACTTTTTAAAAACTTGTTGATTTTAGAGAGACCAAAAGGGAGAGAGAAACATCAATTCATGGCTCTACTTATTTATGCATTTACTGGTTGGTTCCTGTATGTGCCCTAACTGGAATTGGACCTGAAATCTTGGTGTATTGGGAGGACACTCAAGCCAACTGAGCTTCCTAGTCAGGGCCACATCACACATTTTTATTTTTTTTAAATATATTTTATTGATTTTTTACATAGAGGAAGGGAGAGGGATAGAAAGTCAGAAACATCAATGGGAGAGAAACATTGATCAGCTGCCTCCTGCACATCCCCTACTGGAGATGTGCCCACAGCCAAAATACATGCCCTTCACCGGAATCGAACCTGGGACCTTTCAGTCTGCAGGCCAACACTCTATCCACTGAGCCAGATCAGTTAGGATGACCTTTTTCTTGAGGATCCAAGACTTTATTTATCTTCATGAGTTCAGAAGCATCTTGGCTCACCAGAAAATCAAGATCAGTGTCATAAGGGTTGTCCTAAGCAACTATGAGCTTCCATGCTGAATTTTCACAATAATTCGCTATTCTTATACACTAGAATGGTTTCAAAATTAATACCCATCTCTCTCATTCTTCTGAATTCAGATATTATTCCCTGAGTGGGGAAAAGAGGGTGTTTGGGAGAGGCTGAAAATTCCGAATCACTAATATGCAGACCAAGGTGGCATGTGGTCTGTGAGAATTACATGGACTTTGGAAGAAATAAGGATGACGAACCTAGCACAGTAGAACACTTAAATAAGCATGGAATAAGTATTTTTAGCTTGAATGAAAGATGAATAAATTGGAGAGAGTATACCTCAGACAAAACAGTCAAGGAAAGTGTAACTGACCTAATTAATGACAATGAAATATTTCAAACTACTAACAGTAAACTTTATTAAATAAATGAAGCAATTGACAGATTTTATTCAAAAGGGATCTTTGGTTCATTCTATACAGCAATTCTAGAATAACTGAAGTCAGGTTATTTAACTATCAGTGGACTCTACTTGAAAAAACTCCCTATCAAATCATGCTGTTAAAATTGTCAAATGATGGAGGCTGAAGGCCCCTATCCAAAATACTGAATATTCATTTATCTTATAAAAACAGACCAACCCATGTGTGCCCCCTCTCTGTGCCAGGATGAGCAATTAGATACTCACTGTACTGAATTAAATTTAAGTCAACTTAGTGATAAATTAGAAAAAATACAGCAAGCCCATTCATGAAGAACTCTACTGAGCTCAATCTTCATGAGAAATTTAAAGAAGAAATATCATAGAAGAAACAATACAAAGCAAGCACCTCATTTAACAAAAGGAAAAAATGGACCCTGGAGTCTGGCAGGCCTCATTTAGAACTCTGCTTCTGCCATTAATTACTTGTTATAAAGCTATTAATCTTGCTGGTCCTTCCTCATATATTAAAACTGAATAGCCACTCTACTGTGAGACTCAAGGTTAGTAAATTCTCCCTTTACGCACAGCTTTGTAAAGGGAGTATGGGTTTAACTGGCAACATCTGGTCCCTGAGCTTATCCCAAAATGCTGTTCAGGAGAGCATAGACGTCTCCCATGTATAGTGGCCTCTAGTCTCAAAAACTGAAGAAGGAAGATGGAAAGTTTCCTTCTCTTTAAGTGATTTTAGTCAGAAACAGTGCTCTGGCATAGTCACATACTTTGTGAATAAGATCCTCTTAGTCTTTCTATCATCTTGTCTTATAACTTAGGCAAACAGTATACTCAGTCTTTAAAACATTGTGTGAATTTAACAGTGTCACAGTATTTTAGAGTTTAAACTGTTTCCTAAATGGCCAATAAAATACCATTAAAATTATATGAATGAAAATTCAGATGCAATGAGACAGGTAAAGGTATAACCACACATTCTAACCATAAGTAAAGCCTCTTCTGGGTCCAACTAAGATTAAAAAGCTTCACAGCATTCTCAGTTTTACAAAGAGGGGAAAAAAATCCAAAAAAAAAATGGTGACAAAGCGGTAGCCCTAGAGCTTCTATGTAAATTAGACCAAACTAGTTAAAATCTTCCAAGAGTCCTGCTGCTTTCAAGACACTCCTTGCTTTCAATCTTTCAGGGTGTCCTGCTGACACAGAGGCTGGCAAACACCCCAAGTCTGAAGTCTTGCTCACCCTAAAATTCTCCAGTTCTCTGTCCAAGTTCTTCTCATCCTCCAACACTTGGGTCCCATATCCCTTCCCCTCTAAAAGCTTTCTGTGAAAATCTTAAGTCAAAATTTCTTGAACTTTGATTGTACTCGATGTGGTTAGCACTCACCATAGTGTTTTAGTTTTAAGTATCCCCTTGTCCCCCAATAGACTGGAACTTCTAGAGGGGAGGTACCAGGGTTTCTTCCCTTTCTGTCCCAGTGCTTAGTTAACACTGACTCAGGTACATAGCAGTCCTTGAAAAAGGAACTTACTGGCTTTTAATTTCCTCACCTAACCTTTACTACACGTAACAACGCCCCAGAGTGGCGTAACAATGCCCCAGAGTGACGTGTTTCAAATAATAATTTAAAAACATTACTAATACAGTTAATGTTTATCAAAAACTAGTTGCTACATATTCAATATTCAGGATTGCATTTATTCTCACAAGAGCACTCTGAAGCAAAGACTACTCTGAGTCCCAGATGAAGAGGTTGAGGGTAACTTGACTATAGTCACACAACAGCAGAGTAGGAGCCTGAACCAGGGAGCCTAACTTAAGAGCCCAAATGGTTGCTAAGGACAAGGAGCTCTAATAGAAAGCCTCCCACCTGTTGACTCTCCAGGCATCTCTCATGGATCAGGGCTTATGGGCCATGGAAATACCTCCAGAGAGCACGGAGGGGGCTAGAAAGTGAACACTTTCAGGGCACATCTCTGAGGACTTCAAGTGACAATTAAATTAGATTAACTCCAAACTCTTTGAAGGTAAAAGCTAATCATTATTTATTGTAATTCTAATGAAAATTCTAAATTGTAGAAAGATTAAATGAAAAACATCTAATTCAATAAAGTAATACTCTCTTTTAGAAGCAATTCAGCCACTCTATTCATGCACCGAGTGTCATTAAATGGACTTTTTATTGAAAAGCAGTGGCTCTTCAAGTTGCAACTTTAACTCTGTCAAGATGTTATCTATATGCTCTTCATGAATACTAATAAGGGCTTAGCTGTGCTGGCAGTTCCGGTCCCTGTACCCTTAACTCATGAAGGAACATACATTTTATGATCTCCAATATTTACACTCCCTGATATTTAGTCTTGGGGGAATTTAACATGGTTCTCAAAAATGCCTGCTGCCTTAGACTACAGATAGAGAAAACAGCCACTTTGAAAGAGATCTGGCACCAAAAGAGTTGGCTTAGGAAGAAATAAGCTATTTACAAAGAGAATTCAGTAACAGGCTGGACATGTTTCCCACAGACCAGACCACAACTCCCCACTCCACCCTGCAAAAGGCCAACTTTCTGTTTTCCTATAATTTTATGGTGGTCTTTACATTCTTAATCAAAAAGTCACCACATTCTTATTCTTCAACATGCTTAGCATTACACATTTCCCCCTTTTAGTTTCTAAATTAAGAAGGATTTTGATGCACTTATTACATGGTAAGGATATAATTATTACAATGACAAGAATCTGAAGCACAAGAATACAAGCCCATGGGAGTCTCTTTCTCACTTCCTCTCACCACAGTGGAACATAAACTTATTGGTGACCTGGTAAGCTATGTACTGTGGGTGTTAAGTGTCCATCCAGCCTTACCTCCCATTTAACTCACTTCCTGCCGCTACTCTCCTGTCAGGATGGCTTCTGCCCTGTTAGCCACACCTGCCCTGTGCTATGGCACTCTTTCCTCTGCTCTCTCAGACCTGCACACTGTAGGTCTCATTTTCTAGGCAAGCCTCTCTGAACTCCCATTTCTAAAAAACTGTCTTTATTTGCCCCAGCTCTGTGTCCTTCCTCCTGAGTACCACCTTTAATAGCTGTACCACATGTTTTCACTATTGGATTGTGTGACAATTATCATTTTATGTACAATATATGCATAATAATATCATTGAGGTCTTCCTGCAGAGACTCTTGAGGGTAATGAACGTGCCGTGTGCCTTTTTTCTGGATCTGTAAGAGCACATCACTATGCTAGGTGCTGTTCACATATGTGAGTAAGTGACTACAGAAACAATAGTCTGATTTCTTATTATACACTTTTTTGTTGTTTTGCTAGAAGGCAGAGCAGATATAGGCTTGAAAGAAAATATGCAGAGAAGGAAAAGAAAGAACCTAGGAATGACTGTTCAGAAGGGGAGGGGAGAGAGAACAAAAACAGCCCAAATGACAAGGCAATGAAATAAATGTAATGAAATCTAAGTCACCTCCACACAACAGCTGTCAGTACTAGTCTAAAAAGATGTTCCAGTAGCTTTATTCCTCTTTCTGGTTGTCAATAAATCTCATTATTCTCTCAAAATAGGATATCATGTTACCACCTTAAGCTCCCTAGCTCACTTTTCCTTTCATAATTGGTCTGCTAATAAACCCCAACTCTGAACTCAACCAATCGTTTTTTCTTCTCTAGGTATATCTCCAGCACTACAAAGTTTCCAATCTCAGGTTGGCTTTAGTGTTAGTTGAAAATAAGCTGATGAACAAAATAGATCCAGAGACACACAGTCCCACAGTGGCTATGATAATTCTCAATTTCTTCTCAACATCTACTGACGATGATGAGTAAGGATAATAGTAATTTTTATTAAAAATATAGATAGATAGATAGATAGATAGATAGATATAGATATAGATATATAAATATATAGATATATTGATATGTTCTAGGGGCCCGGTGCATGAAATTCGTACACTGGGGGTGGGTGGTCCCTCAACCCAACCTGCCCCCCCTCTCATACTGGGAGCCCCCAGACTGCCCAAGGCCCTGCTCAGCTCAGCCCCCGCTGCCTGTGACCACCAGGCCCCGGGGGCTGGGCACTTGCCACCACTTCCGCTCACAGCTCCCGGGGCCGGGCGCTCCCTGCTGCCGCCGCCACCACCGCTGCTGCTGCCGCTGCTGCTGCTTCCCCTCACAGCACCAGGAGGCTGGGTGCTCGCCGCCACCACCACCGTTTCATCTCCACCCCCGGGGCCAGTGCTCATGCCACTTGGAGAGTATTTATGCTATGTGAAATAATCCAGTCAAAGAAAGATAAGTATCACATGATCTCACTCATATATGGAATCTAATGGACAAAATAGGTCCAGAGACATGGAGACAAGCAATGGACTGACAAATCTCAGAAGGAAGCTGGGAGGAAAAGGGGAGGTGAGAGAAAGAGATTAATCAAATAATTTACATGCATATATGCATAATCCATGGACACAGGCAGTAGTGCAATGAAGGCCTGAGAAGGGGGCAAAAGTAGGGTGGAGGGAATGGGAGGGGCAGACATCTATAATACTTTCAACAATAAATTTTTTTTTCTTAAAGAATGTCTATTACATGCTAAATACATGAATTAATTTGTTTAATCCTTGATACAATTGTTAAAGACACTACCATGTCACATTTTAAAATGAAGCAACTGAGAATGTCAAAGCTTTAGCAACATGCCCAAGGCCACTCTGCCAACATGTGGAGGAGCCAGGATTCAAACCTAGGTCTTCTGTTCCTAGAGCTCAAGCTTCCAATTACTTCTCCACACTGTCCTTCCCACCACAATCCCAGTTATTCTGGCAAACTGCCTCTGCCTCCTGGTTAATAGAGTCTTAAAAAAAAACCCTATTAGGGGACATCCCAAAGCCCCATCTTGCCTATCAATTTCAAAACTTGTTTCTTCTTCCCTCTTCTCTCAAAAGCAAAGATTCAAGGTCAAGTCCTTTCACTCCCAATCCGTGCTTTCTATCTCATTTCTTGCTCTCTGGGCTCTTAGTGCTTCGGTTGCTTTATTTGGTGGACTACTGCTAAACTGTCAACAATTCCTTCTAGTTAATACCTTCTCCTTAGGTCTACATGTGATCTCAAATCTAAAGCCTTCTCTAAATTACCCTCCTCCTTTAGGTAATTCTCTGTTTTGTATAAACTGGCCCCAGCCTTAAAGCCTGGAGATTGCCTAACTTCAAACCACACAGCTAACAGCCACAGGCTGGCCTGCCTAGTACTAACATGGTTCATGGTTCATAGATTCCACCTTGAAACTTGTTTACTCACTTGGTTCCTAAACTTCTTGGTTCTAAACCTCAGGATTAATTTCCTAGAAAGCACTCACAACTCATTCCTACCACACCACAGGCTCTGGCTTCTTACCTCACTATGAGTCATGCTTACATCTTTGATTTCTAACCTCTCAGGGAAAATACCTTGTCTGGATCTGGCCTCTGCCTCCACCATATTCCTGGGGAGAATGTCAGGAAATGGATATTCATTCCTTCCTGGAACAGAGAGAAATGCTGGGCCCCTCAGACTCTTGTTCAAGCCTGCTTTGTTTCCATGGCCTTCGGGCTAATAGCCCTGCCTAGTCTTGCATATAGACATGCCAATCATTAGAGGAATTCTGTTGCCTCTTGAGTTCTTACAAAAACAATCCCTTACAAGAAAGTGCCTCCCTCCAGGAGATAAGGGAAGTATGTACTGTTTATCAAAGGTTTGCAGGAATCTGTGACACACTCACATCAACCAGCACAATCTTCTTTGGCACCCAGATGTCTGTAGTTGTCAACTGACCCTTCTATTTGCCTTCCCTTGACATAAAAGAATCGCATCTCTATACTTTCTTAAGATGAATTTGAAGATTAGGTCTCTCCTCAGTTGGCAACTTCTCTATCAATAAACCTTTCTTTACTCCAAACTCTGACATTTCAAAGCATACCGACTTTGGACTGGTAACATTCCCTTCAGATAAACATCTGGAAAAAATACATATATCTGTTCTACTTTCTCACTGTAAATTCAAATCATTGCAACTAGCTTCTTGCCCTGGTATCTACCCTGTCACCAAGTTCTGTCCCTTCTACCTCTTACGTATGGTCCACTCCTCTCTACATGGCATAGCTAATCTTCTTCCCTACAGCCCCGCTGACTTCAGCTCTCCACACTACAATATCTGTTCATGACCTTCTTCTGCATGGCTTCCTTAATAGTCCCACAATGGCTCAGGAAAAAATCCAAACTTCTTTCTTCATGTAATATACAAGACTCTTCCTAACTTGGTTCTTGTTTATTGTTTTGTTAATCCTCGCCCGAGGATCATCTTCCCATTGATTTTTAGGTAAAGTGGGAGAGGAAAAGACAGAGAGAAACATCGATGTGAGAGAAACACAAAGACTGGTAGCCTCTTGCATGAGCTCTGACCAGGGCCCAGGCCAGGGAGGAGCTGCAACCAAGGTATGTCACCCTGACCAGAATCAAACCCAGGACCCTTCAATCCACAGACTGACACCCTAGCCACTGAGCCAAACTGGCTAGGGCCACACACATTTTTTAAAGTAAACCTATTAAGCTTCATCTAAAATCACCCAGGTTTAAAAGAATCATATTTTATTTATATGATTTAGGCTTATATGATTTTATTTAAAAAACAATATTTGATATCTCATTTTGGAATCTCTTTTTCATAAGCTACTATTCTTTAATCTAAAAAATAGGAAATAATTTAAGTTACAGTTAAATTTAGTTCACTTAAAGCAAAATCTCTAAGTCTTAATGGTTGAAAAACAAAAATCTTTTTTTCTCAAAGAATCAATATTTCTCATTTAAGTAGTTATAATTTTAGTAGTTATAGTATTTATTGAAATAACTTATCCTAGCTTTAATGCCTAATACTTTACAATGTGGTATATTAGAAATAAGTTAACTCATAATTTCCAGATTACATAGTATATGAAGGTAGGAGTTATCTTTATAGTCCCAAATGCTTAGGATGCTGCCTTGAATATACTTTGTATTTTAATAAATAGTACTTGAAAATACATGAAATTAATTATTTTATATATCAAACGTACCTTTGCCAAGGAAATTAATCAGAATGCCTAGAAAGCGATGATACATTTATATTTTCTACCTAGAGTTAAGCAAAAAGTCATTTGTTTCATACTTGCTTCATACTCGGTGATGTTTTTTCTTAAATATATTCCCATTTTCTGAGCATACATGATACCAAAGTGATTATTTGCAGATCCAGAGTCAGAACAGTACCCTGTTCAGATCCTTAACTCTTCCTTGTATTTTCAAGTGTTTGGACTGACTGTGTTTTAGCCACAGTGCCAAGTATTGACAGCTTATTTTATTTACTAAATGTATTAAATTTATGGCATTTGTTTTATAAAGTTCTTTATGTCACTGAATTAATAAAGTTCCTATTTATGTATTTGCTTGCCCTTTTTTCTTTTTTTAAAAAACGAACAAAGGGAAAACTTAAGTAGCTAGATGCTTTAGTATGACCCTAATTCAATCCTCCTTCCTCTCCATGCACAGTATGAAAATGGACATTATCCACTAGATATCTGTTTACTGAGGCATCTGGGAATCTTTTCTTACAGCCTTAATTTACATAAATCTGCTCCCTCTATCTTCTAACATCCTATTTAAATTCAAAGATTAAGGTATTGCTGTATAATATAAAGAAAACAAAAGCCCTTCTATAAAGAATTATAAACCATAATCACCTGGAAAATCACTTAAGAAGCTCTTCTGTATCATAAAAGCATGGTGTTCGTTGATTTTTGGGAGAAAGAATCATCCAAGTACAGTGTACTGAGTTCAACCCAGGAATTTTCAAGTTTGGTATTATTTTTCCCCTAAGTAAGATTCTTTTTTATCTTTAAATGTTTATTATTTCAGAGACAGTAAAGAAAAGGCAGAAACATCAATGAGAGAGAAACATTGATCAGCTATCTCCTGCACACACTCTACTGCTGATCCAGCCTGCAACCTGGGCATGTGCTATGAGTAGGAATCAAACCAGCAACCTCCTGGTGTCCCCTGAGTAAGATTCTTCATTCTACTAAGACCATTTCTCATTAAATCAGTTCCCTTTTACCTGGAATCTCCACAATGTTTTGCAATGAGCATCTTATAGCCTGTCATTCCATACCTACACCGTGGCATTTCATAAAGGAGGCATGGGGAAGGGAGTACTCTCTCACACACAGTGATCTGTCACAGCCACAAGAGTTAGTGGGCAAAATACATAATCAATATGAGGAGCTACAGTGCCATCTATATGTCCACACTATGTATTTATTCTTTGGTGTTCTTTTACAAAATGGAAGTTATTTTGATGACATATCTAAGAAATTGTTTTACTTTTTATAACAAAGCACTTTATTATATAGAATTTGAGTACACTTTGTTAGTAAGTTCTAAACATATTTTCTAATAAGAAAAAATCAGTAGTGCTATTAAAACTCTCTGGAGTACCTTGATTGCTACTTCCCAATTATGTACCATTTTATATAACTTATAAAGCCTTTATTGCAGACCCTGATTTACTTAATATTACACAACCCTTGAAGTGGATATAAGTATGTCCATTTTACAGCTGAAGAAGGGAAGTCTCAAAGACATTCATTTAATCTTTCCAATGCCATTAAGAGGCAAATCAGGGACACAGACTAAAGGCTTTGGACGTTAATCTCAAAAAACTTTCTTCCATCTAACTATCACTGACTTTAGTTTTTAATCAATATATTTATTTTGGAAGAGAAAGTAATTCCATTTTACAAGTAATTCCATTTTTTAATTAGTTTCCAAGCCTTTCTGCAGTTAATCAGTCTCTCAGCATTTACATAGGCAGAGGATTCCAAATTTCCCTTCATAGTTCAAAATAGCCCCTCCTATGGATTTAGCCATAGTAAATACACTGGGAGAGGGAGGTAGTCAGGGAACAAGAAAGCATATGTATCTGTGACTCAGTGTACTTTTCTTCCCTTTGCACTTTGTAAATATTGACACCACAGGTCCTGAGTGCTCTCGGAGCTCTTGTGACTGACAGCCCATGAGTGCTGCGTCTTTCAAAACAAAGGTGCTTTATTTAAGGAAAGAATAAACATCTCCATCTAATTATTCTGAGAGGCAGGGTAGGACAAGTATGATTTCTCTACTAACCTCAGCACTCTGCATTGAACACAACAGGCAGGTTACAATTTAACAGATATCATCAGTTTGTCACTTACATATGCAACACAACATGTAAGGAGCACTGACAAATCTGCCACATAACCCCAGAGTAACACACAATTTCCTATGTTTATTGCAAAAAAAATTTTTAATTCAAGCCATACTCCCACCTTTTTTTTTTTTAAACAAAAAGAGGAGTATGCTCATTTACTGGATTTAAAAATATGTAATAACACACTAAAAATAAAAGTAAGTTTGGGTGAGAATTTGCAAAGAAGCAACTGGTGTGAATAAAGTATGCATGATCAGCTCAATTTTAGAGGAAAAAAATCACAATTTTAATAACAAATGTCAGACGCATTATTTAGATCCCATTATGGCATTTGTCAGACTGGAAGGTAAGGCTCATTGAGTTTTGCTGAGCTCTCTCAGCTCTCTGGCTTTGATAACTGGCAAATCTGTAATTGAGAGGTGGGCAAATTCCTCCTACAGCTCTTCTACAGCTCTTCTACAAAGGTCCCAAATCTACCTGTTGAAGACTGAGATGTACCAATAAGGGACCTGTTGGTGAAATAACATCTATATAACAGTAAAACAATTTGGGAACTCGACAGCATGGAACAGAGTGCAGCAACTGTGGTCCAAACCATTAGAGAGTAGATAACATATAATAAGAGGACATTCTTAACACAGGATACTTGGCAATTACAAAAGCCACTGGAAAATTCAGATTAATTCTCTTTATTTACTTTAATGGCTTCAATCTGTCCCATGAACCCTTTAACTAATGGCTAAACTTAAACACATCACTGAGGACACAGCCAGGAATGAACTCCAGGTTCCAGGAATTTCCTGTCACTGCCAAGTTTGCCATAACTACAAACTTTGCCAACCATGACCTGGCTTCTCTTATTCTGGCATCAGCAAAAATAAATCTTTGAAAAGATCCTGAAAAGAAGTACTATGATCTTTGTTACGTTTGCTACTTAAGACTGGGGTAGGGTTTACAATGCTCCGCTAGGTGAGGTAGCTGGAAAAACATTAGGTGGTTGGCCAGTCCTGAAATCTGAAGCTTGACTTAAGAAGAAATAGCTGGGAATTTATGGGAATGTAAACCTTAACGAGAACTGGAATTTTGTTGGCATTCACAAAGAAACTGGTCAAAGATGATCTGAGACAGGTATAAAGTCTAATAACATTTTTATGCTTCTCACACTCGTTTTCCTCTTAATTGTAGAGTTTTGCATGGAGAGAAGCAGGGAACTAGGAACCAATACCAGTGCCAGAATGAGAGTAAGGATGCCCAGCACCTAGGCCTGATTTTCATCTCAGAAAAAAAGAAAATTTAAAAACCAGGCCTGTTCAAGGACAAAATTAGCAATTTATAAAGCAGAAAAACTGTGGAAGGTCTTCAAGTATCAGAAAGTTGGTCCAGATGATCTTAAAGACCCATTTTTATCATTCTCCACTTTGATTTTATTTCCATATCTCCAGCTGGGTCCAGGCTCTGCTGCAGAGTACCCCCTCTCCTATATGTAGGCCTCCATTCCCCTCTCTCACTTCTTACAAAAAAGATAAAAAGTCAGCTTTCATAGCTGCTCACACAACCCATACACTGGCTATAATTTCTTACCTGTATGGGGATCTTTAAAAAAATTTCACAGCTATTTTATTTTGTTTTTCCCACATTGTTTTTCTCACAGTTGATGCAAACGCTCTTCCACTATTAACTAATACTGGATTCTAAAATTTGAAAATTGGGTACATTTTGAATTTTGTATAATTTCATTAACTTGTTTTTTAACTACTAACATTTTAAACACATTCCATGTAGTTTCTTGAAATTCTATAGTAAATTACCTAACTTTCCCAACATTTAAATAAGACTTCCCATTTAGATCCTTTGTGATGACAGAGAATCATTGACTGGCTGCCTCCTGCACACCCCCTACTTGGGATCCAGCCCTGCAACTCTGGCATGTGCCCTTGACTGGAATCAAACCTGGGACTCTTCAGTCTGCAAGCTGATGCTCTATTCACTTAGCCAAAGCCGCTAGGGCATCTTTTGCCCATTTTTTTGACTGGGTTGTTTATCTTCCTTTTGTTAAGTTGTATGAGTTCTCTGTAAATTTTGGAGATTAAACCCTTACCAGAAATATCATTGGCAAATATGTTCTCCCATTCACTAGGCTTTCTTGTTGTTTTGTTGATGGTTTCGTTTGCTGTGCAGAAGCTTTTTATTTTGATATAGTCCCATTTGTTTATTTTCTCCTTAGTCTCCAATGTCCTAGGAGCATACAAGGAGTGTATAGGAAAACATTTTTTTTTCCTTTAAAAAAGTCAATTCCTAATAGCGTCAAATCAAGGCTATGAAGGCCCCTAGTAATTTTTTACCATATAAATAATTCAATGTGTACTTTATTATGGAGATGTCAAATATTCAGAGACTAGGAGATTCAGGTCACTAACAGGTTGGTTAGGACTGAACCACCTTACCTGTATTGTACATTTATTAAAAATCCCATGAGTTACATCTGGAGCAAAACTGCCTATGACACTGGGAAATTTGTAGCTCAGACAAGTAATAAATGTGGCAAAATCTGGGCCTTTAAATCCCGGGCCCTTCACATCAATTCAAACCATTCATGTGCCAAGAGGGGAACCAGCTGGAACAAGGAAAGAGCTTCATGATGAAAAATTAATGGGGAATTCTAAGTACCCTGATACATGAAAAGTAGAAAAAGGGGTCTGTCCTTGACAACTGAAACATGCTAAATTATTAATTGTGTCAAGTCAAAGCAATTGCTGTCACTACTCTTTCAACACCTAACTCCAGAGAATTTAAAAACTTTTTTACTGCATTAGAATTCCAGTCATAACATATCCATTTGAGTATGTTATACATAATATTGAGCATTTATAAAGTAAAAAAATATGCAATGCAATGAAAACAATAATAAACACTTTCTTTTCAAATACTTTCCACTTAGGAAGCTACATTTTATTGTAAATAAGGGAAAGTTTGTAGTTTTGAACTACAGTTGATGTGGGCCCTATATCCACAGAATTTCCATGGATAACAAAGCACAGAGAATAGTGAAAATTGAATAGTATAACTTTGATCTTTTTCTTTCTGGACTTAATCATTCTCCAAGGGCACTATTATAACTATAATCATCAATTCACTTAATCCTCAAAACAACTCTGTGAAAAAGGAATCATAATTACCCACCTTTTACAGAAAAGGAAACTGAGGCACAGAGAGGAACAGAGTGGAACCTGCCCAGGGCAACACAGCTAGGATACTAGCCCGTTGGACACCAGGATCTGGACTCAAGTGGTCCAGTTGCCATGCTCCATTGCTGTTCAATACTTCTTTGTCCACATGCAGGTGGTTCTAGAAGCATTTGAGGAAAGAGTAAATTCTGCAATTGCAACACCTAAAAAAACTAGATTAAACTGAAATGAGTCCTATTAAGTCTTCTGATGATCAAGGGTCTCAGAGATAAAATACATGATTACCTTTGTCAGCTTTAACCTGTGATTTTCTTGTTCAAGTGACATGTACATGTACCTGTGACTCGTATAGTCTAACTTCACTTTAATTAGCATATGAGCTTGAAGTACAATGAAATGATTTCCTTATCCTGGTAGTTTATAAGAGCAATGTTATTAAACATCCTTGAGTTTATTTAACAATTTTTTAAAAGTGAGGATTTTTTTTGTTGTTGTTGTTAGTCTTCACCTGAGGATATATTCCCATTAATTTGTACAGAGAGTGGAAGGAAGGTGGAGAGACACACAGAGAGAAACATAGATGAGAGAGAAACAAAATAACTAGTTGCCTCTGATACATGCCTGGACCAGGGACCGGGATCAAGCCTGCAACTGAGGTACATGCCCTTGATCAGTCCATGGGCCGACGTTCTATCAACTGAGCCAAACCGGGATGATATATGAACAGTAAAGCCATTTAATGGTTTTTACATAACAAGTAAATATTAGACAGGATCCAGATTAGTATTTTCTTGGGTGACCCGCCCCTTTGTGAATTAATGATTTCACAAGTAGGACCTGCTTTATATAATACTAGTGGCCTGGTGCATATAAATTCATGTACTGGATGGGAGGTCCCTCAGCCCAGCCTGCCTGCCTCCTCTCACAGTCTGGGAGTTCTCAGGGATGGGAGGTGACCCCGCGATCAGGGGAAGGCGATGCCTCCATCACACCTCTGCTGCTGCCACTGCCGGCAGCGAAAGCCTCAGCCAGCCCTGGTTACCTGAGCCTCGGGTGGCCTTGGGCAGCTGGGCAGTTGTCATCCAAGGTTTTCCTGTGCCTCGGGCCAGCCCTTAATGGCTGCGGGGGCTGAAAGGACTGGTGGACTCCAGAGACAGGCACACGGCAAGGCAGGGCCCTCCTGAGGCCTGGCCTTGCTGCCTGCCTGCCGCTCCAGCAGGTCTGAGGGGACTGGGTGATGCTATCTTTGAGGGCGTGGCAGGCAGTCAATTAGTATTTTCCCTCCTTATTGGCTGTGGGAGCTGCCATCTTTGCAATGGTATGAGGGTCAATTAGCATATTCCCTCTTTATTAGCTAGGATTCCCCAAATATCCTGGAGTCTATGTTATACTAACTTTTAACAATTCTGAGATTCACCCAGCCAGTGTACCTCAGTGGGTGAGCGTCAGCCCACAAACTAGGAGGTAATGGTTTAATTCCCAGTCCAGGCACATGCGCAGGTTGCGGCTCAATCCCCAATAAGGGTGTGCAGAAGGTGACCAATTGATGTTTCTCTCTCTCTCTCTCTCTCCCCATCTCCCTTTCTCTCTGAAATCAATAAAAATGTATTTTTTTTTTTTTTAATTCTGAGATTCATCGCCGAAGCCAGTTTGGCTCAGTGGATAGAGCATCGATCGGCCTGCTGACTAAAAGGTCCCAGGTTTGATTCCGGTCAAGGGCATGTACCTTGGCTGCACGCACATCCCCAGGAGGGGGTGTGCAAGAGGCAGTTGATCGATATTTCTCTCTTATCGATGGTTCTGACTTTCTATCCCTCTCCCTTCCTCTCTGTGAAAAATCAATAAAATATATATTTTTAAAATAAATAAATAAATAAATAAATGAAATTCTGAGATTCATCGAAAAGGTATGACTGCTACCAAACAGCTATAAGGAAGCCTAAATCCTGATTTCTCCTTTATAACTGTAAATCTAACACACTGGGTAGGGTAAAGCAAGTGTGTTGCAAAAGAGGAGAAGGTGCAAGAGCTATAACTACTTCATTCATAAATATAACAGGATCTCTGCCACTACCACTGAGCTAGCTTATGTTAATTTTGTAGTTATTGTTCCCAAGGCCTTGTTAGGATGCTCCCAAAACACACTGCAGTCAGAAATTACTGGCCTAACACCAAAAAAGATGGAATTCTTCTGAGCATACTAAAAGGTGGGCGGGAACGTATGAAAATTTATTATTATACTAAAATTGGACTCTACCACTGTTAAAATGGAGAAAGGCAAACATCAAGGCTTCTTGTGATTATTTCGAGATATTGGACTCTATGAGATATAAATTTTGGTTCATTAAAAAACCATAATGTTAGAATTGAAAGGGACCTTAGAAATCAGAGTAGAACACCATCAATTTAAAGATATAAAAAACTAAGCCCACAAAAGGTTAAGTTTAAAACAAAATAATTTTTCCCTCTGAGTTTGTATAAAAAGTTTGGGTCCCTTTTGAGCTAATTATTATTGTTGTTTTTTTGTTGTTATTAGATAGTTTGTTTGTTTTTTAACTAAATTATAAACCTGAGATTGTTTTGAAGTTGTATTATCATTAAGACAAATGGTTAAACTGGTATTTTTAAAATTAAAATTTTCAAATTTATTTAGAGTAAGATAACAGAACAAACTCTGGATTTCTTTGCCACTTTCAGGTTTTAAAATGAACTGGATCAATAACAGAAAAGTTGTTAAATGGTTATTTTATTCTATCATTCTAATGAGAAAAATCACTACAGAACAGATAACAAGTTATCTATTTTTAGGGCAACTTATAATATTCCAGGTTTCTTGCTATTTGAAAGAATAAAATATCTCCAAAAAAATATACATACCAACAAAAAACCTTGTGGCCACAAAATCTAGGAGCAAAAACCTACATTGTTTTAAATGAAAATCAATAAAGACAAAAATCAAAAAAGTGGGATGAAGGAATCTGTGGTTACTGATACTTTTGCCCCAAACACAGGGTTAGTCAAAATGCTCTAGGACACAGGCAGAATTCGTGTAAGACATTCCTTACTGCAGAGTCAGAGAAGTGGAAATCAGGGTTACCCATGCAGGATAGCCTGCATTACCTCCTACAGATGTATCACTGGCAAGAGCTGATGAAGAAAAATGAAGGCTGAGAAAGAAAGCGACTGGTGTATCCTTCACATGTAATTTTCAGCAAATTTTGATGAGTTCAATCTTGGGTGAGTTTTGCTCCCTTCAATTTCATTTAGAAAATATCATCCTGTTTATGTTCTTCAAGTATAACTTTGCAACTAGCCTAATGTGGCCTGAAATTACCACCTTCGAACATTCCTTAAGGAAGCACCTGATTAAATACCGCCTGGTTAAGCAGGTCAAGGCTGATTCCAGGAACAAGAATCTTACCAAACTGACAAATCAGTGTCTTTACTCTGTCACATGCTGTCTCCTGTCAGAACCGTTTTCCATTTCTTAAAACTTGTTTTTCCATGCTGGCAGCCTCCTGTTGGATGCTATAAGGTCCTTGCTCCTAAAGCTTATTTATTTTTATTTTCCATCCTCCAGGTTCTCTGCAGATTATACCACTGACCTCAGCTACTGACCTGGCAGGAAATAATCTGAAAGCCATTCAAAATTAGAACTGCATTTCTATGAGAACCAACTTTACTTTCTAAAATACCTAATTCATTTGCCCATATTTTAAAACAACTCTGCCCTTTGCAACGGTATGGATGGACCTGGAGAGTATTATGCTAAGTGAAACAAGCCAGTCAAGAAAGACAAGTATCATATGATTTCATTCACATGTGGAATTTAATGAATAAACTGAACTACCAAGCAAAATGGAGACAGACACATAGAGAGGAGGCAGACAGATCTTGTGTGTGTGTGTGTGTGTGTGTGTGTCTCCATGCGTGTGTAGGGAGAGTGACTGTTTGAGCAAAAAAGGGGAAAAAAGAGAACTCATGGACATGGACAACAGTGTGGTGATTGCGGAGGGGTTGGGTAGAGGTGGAAGATAGCATAGAGAAGATAAATGGTGAAGGAAAAAATAAAATAAAATGAAAAAACTATTTTAAAAAGACTATCACTACTATGGTGCTGCCTTACTTTTTGCCTTTGTCCACAGTCAGAAAAAAAGATAAAAGGCAGGAAGTGGTCTAACTATCAATAAGCAGTTCTCCTTTGAAGACAGATAACAAAATACCACAGTTAAAAGTATGTTTGTAATTGCAAAGTTACTGTTCTTGAACAAATTCCAAATACAGTTATATGTCTTTGATCTTAGAAGAACATTTTTCTCACTGTTCATAGCTGACATCAATGGTTCAGTTAGACACCCACTCCCAACTATGGGAAAAATGTTTCCTGAAAGTCAATCATGTGAGTTATTAGCTTTTTGTCATCAGCCTAGAAGTGGCTGCTTATGCTCCGCACTGTTGCTGCGTGGGATGTTTCTGCCCGCTATGATAATATAAGAACTAAAAAGTCATCAGTAAAATGTTGCTTCAATGGCACAAAGAAAGTTTTTGCATCGAATTGTGACTGGCAATAAAAAGTGGATTTATTTTGAGAATCCCAAATGCACAAAACCATGGGTCAACCATCAACATCGACTGCAAGGCCAAATTGCTTTGGAAAGAAGACAATGCTCTGCGTTTGGTGAGATCAGTAAGGTGTGATGTATTATGACCTAAAATCAGGTGAAACCATTAATACTGATTGCTACTGACAACAAATTATCAGTTCGAACAACTCTTTGATCATGAAATGACCAGAATATGCCAGAAGACACGGCAAAGTAATTTTTGTTTCATGATGACGCACCATCACCCACTTCAAAACCAGTTAAAGACACGTTAAAAGATCCTGCCTGGGAAGTATTAACCTACCCACCGTATTCACCAGACCTTGCCCCTTCAAATTACCACTTATTTTCATCAATGGCACACGCACTGTATGAGCAGCACTTCAAAACATAGGAAGAAATGGAAAATTGGGCCTCTAAATGGTTTGCCTCAAAACAAGAAAAGTTCTATTGGAACAGTATCCACAGACTGATAGCCTGAAAGCTCAACTTTGAAAAGGAGCATTAATCACCTAAGCATTGCTGTGAACACAGTAACTCACAGCATCTGCAGTAAAGTCCTAGGAAACAGAATTAAAGAATGATCATCAAAAGTGTCACTGTATCTGTTCAGCACCAGGAAAGTGTTGTCATAAACAGATCCTTATAATAAATACCCTGAAGGTTTTTTCTTTCTAGCAAAATAACTCTTTCCCTTGAAAAAGAAAACTTTGCCCCTTATCCTTAATAATAGCAGTGACTTTACAGATATATGGGAAACACATAAAGAAGTACAGATTTCAAAAATGTACAACTACTCAACATACCAACCATGAATTGTTCCATCTTTGTGAATAAAATACTAAAATAGGAAGAAAACACTAACAACAAAGAGCATAGAAACTAGGCTGTAAAATCAATAAATGAAAAAACTGTTCCTTAAATGCACTTACAGTAACATTTATACTCCATGATGCTGATCTAGATAGACGAAGACAAACTGTATAAGTGTATCTATGCCTAGAAAGAAAAGAAGAAAAAAAAAAAAAAACACTGGAAGGATAAACACCAAAAAGCACACAATGGATATGGAATAGAATATGCATTGAGGGCAATTTCCATTTTTGTATTCATGCTTTTTAGTGTTTTTGACATGTATTATTTTATAAGCAAAAGAGAAAGCTAGTATATCATTTTAAAATCAAATACTTTAAGTATAATTTAATAAAGAACAAAGTAGCAGGCTGCTGAGGTACCAAATCAATATGCTGCAGTGGAAAGTCATTTTCTCTGTCTGGTCTTGTCTGTGACCATGTGGCGTCTTTTCACACCTGCTAAAATTAACTGCTTCACTACACAATGACAAGAACTACAGCAAACGGACTCAGTCTATAGTTAAATTACTATAGAAGGTTTTATAGTTTGAGTATTAAAAAGTTATGCACATACTTGACTACATACATAGAAATAAAGCAGACCCTCTTATGTATCATATGCTAATTAAGAGTAAATTTAAAAATTCAGTTGTCTGTTTATACCGCAGTTATCCAGCTTATTATTCAATGCTCTGGCGCTAGTGGGAGAGTAGAAACACTGTTCAGTCGCATTGCCAGGGAACTTCAGTGATTTCCATACTGTGATCAAAGGCCAGAGAAATTAGCTAGTGTTCCCTAGGCCCCCAGAGTATTTGAATAACATGGCCACAGTGACATTACCTTGAGTAGATATTTTTATGTTTGCAGGTGTGTCTTTCTCATTTTATGGAAGCATACATATTACAAAGAATCCATTAAGTAAGTGTTAAAAATGCCCTGGCCCATATGGCTTAGTTGGTTGAGCATCATCCCATGCATCAAATGGTCGCCAGTTCAATTCTTGGACAGAGCACATGCCTGGGTTGCAAGCTTGATCCCCAGCAGAGGGCATGCAGAGGCAGCCAATCAATGATTCTTTCTCACATCAATGTTTCTCTCTCTTTCTTCATTTCTCTCTCTAAAGTCAATAAAAAGGTATTTAAAAAATAAATAAATGCTAAATGAATGAACTGTCCTAGAAATAACTAAATTTGAAGATAAATTTGGGAGATGGCTCAATAAATCACAGTGAATCAATCATCTGTAATTTCAGTAACATGTAATATTGAAAGAAAACTAGTTAAATGTTTCTTAAGAAAGGTTTTCAACAACTTAAGTCTCCTAGTCGTTCCTCAACCCCATTCACTCCCAACCGTGTTCCTTCATGAATTTATTCACCATCTGACTTTTAAAAAGGAACAAAGTTATTTTTATCAGTAGTCAATTTATAAAACCCAATCCCTCCTAACTACAAATTACTCTTTGGACTTCATTACACTGCACTGTCATGAAGAATGTTTTTGAATGTGTCATTTTGGCTTTGATTACATTATTGTCGGCTGCTGAGTACATGCTTTAGGTGTAGCTATAAGTACAGTGTACTCTATTATGCAGACCGATTTGTCTAGCCAGCAGGAGTTTGATTCTGGGAATTTATATCTACAGCCCTCCTGTTGCTAATTTTACTCTGAGATTAGAAAATAAAATGTATCCTCTATAAGCAACTGAGCAAAAATTGAGCAAAACTATTCATAATTCATTTTAATAAAATATTTCTACAAGATGATACCACCATCTTCCTTAGTCTTAGCATTTATCCTCAGAATCCTAAGAGCACACACTTTCAATTAGTTATCTAGTTCAGCTTAATTTACAAGAATATCATGTATTATAACTGAGCATTTCTTAGTGAGGACACTTTTGGCACTTGGGGTGGGACAATTCTTTACTAAGCAATACTGTTTCACTCAATGCCAAATCAACACATATCTTAGCTCCTTTGGCATCCTTTCACCTCCACCCTCAATTCCAGGTGATGTCATCCCCCAATCACTGAGATAATGGCCCACAAATTCTCAAACATTCCCTGGGAGTGGTAACTTCTCATTTTGTAGGAAACCACTTCACCCTTGCTTTTTGAATGTCTATTGCCACTTGAACTCCTTGGTCTCTTTTTAGGAATCTTGAGCTCCTGAAATTCTGTTCATATTTCAGCATATTTTACTTTGGGAAGAAATACTCCTTGATATAGTAAATGAGTTAAAACTGGGAAGCCAGATGTGTTCCTTTATGGCACCTCCCAACTCTACTCTCTGAACAACTTTTCCAGACCTTCCAGGAGCCAAACAGCCCCATGTGGCCAATGAGCAAGCAAGGTTTGGCCACTTTGGTCCTCGATCATCTAAAAATAAGACTAAGTTATCAGGTTGAATTATGTGCTATACACTTGTTCCTCCAGCCTTTCTTGATCCCTAGGACTCAAACTTGACTTTCTTACTGGAGCAATTTATTGCTAACAGACTTTCTGCTTTTAAATGCCAGTTCTGATTCCTCTCAGGCTGTCACAGACTGGCATGTTCCAATGAGACAAGGGGCATTAAGTAAAATGATAAATTAACGCTCATTTTAAAAATGGTTTGGGCAAAGAGTAATTTTTAATGGCTAACTCTTGATGGAGAAATTTTAGGCATAATCATCAAGGTGAGAGGAGCTTTTCCAAACTCAGAGGAAAGACAAAGCCTGGACTGAACTAAGATCTCCTTGCTTGAGCTCATGTTTTCCATTTTATAAAGAGACAAGACTAAAACAAGTGACCAAGCACTGTCACAAAAGTATGCTGCTTTTTGGGATCTTTTCAATGCTGATGGCTCGCTAACATGTTACATTTTATTTATCTTTATGTTTAGTACCCTTACTTGTACTTGGCATGTATCAGGTACTTAATAAATGTTCATTAAATAAATGCATCTGCAGCTAGGAAGTCATGCAGCTTTCACTCTCAGAACAGCCTGCCTGGGATGTAGCCTGCTCTGAATCAAAGCCCAGAAAACGCGTGAGCCTAAATTATGGGTAATATACACTGAGTTTTCATGAACTAAAAATTTTACACGAGTTAAAAAACATATAACTTTGTGTCATCTTCACAAAAGAAAGCATTTGTTATATAGCATAACTGTAATCTGTATTAGAACTTTACAACTTTCAGTACCTCATTCAATAAGGACATCTGATGACATTAATAATCATTTTAAAAGGAACCACATAAATCTCTAGTCTTTTCAATGAAGCCCTTAAATACAGTTTTGAAAAAAATCCCATACCATCTGCTTAACTCCACTTTGCCTATAACTAGTGCTTCATGTAGCTGAGCATAAAGGTTAATAGTGTGGACTGTTTTTGCCTGTGTGACCTGGAGTAAATAATCTAACCTCTCTGTGCCTTAGCAACCTTATCTATAAGAAGGGGGACAATAATGGATAAAAGACTTAAGTGTAAATCACAAATCCATAAAAATCCTTGAAGAAAAACATAGATAGAAAAAGTTCAGACATCTCACATAGCAAAATTTTCACCGATACAACGCCTAGGGCAAGAGAAACAAAGAAGAAGAAAAAAACGGACGATTACATCAAATTGAAAAGCTTCTTCTGCACAGCAAAAGAAACCATCAACAAAATAAAAACGTAACCTACTATATGGGAAAACATAGTCTCCAATGATACATCTGATATGGGTTTAATTTCCAAAATATACAAAGAACTCATACACCTCAACACCAGGAAGACAAACAATCCAGTTAAAAAAATAGGCAAAGGACCTAAATAGACATTTCTCCAAAGAGGACATACAGAAGACCAATACTCACATGAAAAAAATGCACAGTCACTAATCAAAGGGGGATGCAAACTTTTAAACTACAATGAGATATCACCTCATACCTGCCAGAATGGCTACCATCAACAAATCAACAAATGACAAATACTGGTGAGGACGTGGAGAAAGGGAAACTCTCATGCACTGCTGATAGGAATGCGGATTGGTGCAGCCACTATAGTAATCAGTATGGAGGTCCCTCAAAAAATTAAAAATGGGTCTGCCATTTGACCTACCACCCTAAGAAACCTGAAACACCAATCAAAACGAATATATGGACCCCTATGTTCATAGCAGCATTATTTACCATACCTAAGATTTGGAAACAGCTCAAGTGACCAGCAGTATACAAGTGGATAAAAAAAGCTGTGGTACATTTACACAAGGCAAAACTATGAAGCAGTTAAAAGAAGGATCTCTTACCCTTTGCTACAGCATGAATGGACCTGGAGACTATAATACTAAGCAAAATAAGCCAGTTAGAGAAAGACAAATATCACATGATCTCACTTATAAGTGGAATCTAAAGAACACAATAAACTGATGAATAAAATAGGTCCAGAAGAATAGATGCATGGAACAGAAGAATAAACTTTAGGGGAGGTGGATGAGGGACAGAGGAAAAAATTAACCAAAGAATACATGTGCATATATATATACATAACCCATGGACACAGACAATAGCATTGGGAAGGTCTAGGTTGGGGCGAGGATTGGATGGAGGGGGTAAAACGGGAGAAAACAGCAGACATTTGTATTACCGTCAACAATAAAATACATTTTTTTAAAAAGGCCGGGGAGCAATAGTATCTATCACATTGTGAGGATTAAACTAATTTGTTTATATATACACAAACTACTTATAATACTGCCTTGCATATATGTACTTTTCATAAAGTAAATGTATATGAGGATTCACTATTGTTATCAGTTATAATTAATCACAGAATATAAAGATTCAAATCAACTTGAAATAAATTACAATTAACAACTAGTAGTCATTTACCTCACAGAACCAAAAAGTAACAAATTCATTCAACATTATTGAGAACTGACTATAAACAGATGCTGTGCCAGTTTGATTCATGCTGCTTTAATACAGCACTGTCGTTAGAAATATTATGAGTAAAGAAATACCTCTGCATTTTGAAATTCTATGAGAAAAAAAATGGAGAAACCTAAATATAAACAGTGGGAGATTGAGAAGAGATAATTCATAGTAATAAGAATTCTGTAAAAATACTTTTCTTGGCATGAATACATGTTTGAGATAATCTTTTAAGTGAAAAAAAAACACAGGCATTATGATTTTTCATAAAAAAGAAATGATAAATATGGGTTTATAAATGCATAGACAAAGAATAAAGCCTGGAAAAATGAAAGCTAAATTGTCCAAAATATTTCTCTGGATGACAGGATTATGAATGCATTTTCCTTCTTTTCCCTAACTAAATTTTGTTACTTAGAATTAAAACACAAATAATTCAAAAATAAACATGTAAGAAAACATTGGAGTAAGCTATCATAAATAATAAACTTTTAAAAATACTGATTGACTCATCAGATTAATCAAATCATTCATAAACTTGAAGACACAGTTAAGAATAAAATTATTAGCATGTTAATAATTAACTATTTGGAAAAAGAAATCAAATAGTAGAAATCTTCCATAGATTCTTAGGACAGCGATTCTTAGAACCTTAACTTAAAAAGAACTTTGGAACCATATTGAATATATAATCTCTATCTGTTATAAGCGCAATGTCCTACACTTGCAAGAAAACATATATTATTTTCCTACTGGTATTCTCATAGATGACCATTTTTCCATACTTGCCATATTCTTATAAAATTAAGAATTTAAAATGGTTAGGAACGCAGACTTCCCAATATTACTAATATAGGTTATCAATGTCATAGTGTTTGAGAACATTCAGGAATCTTATAGAAACAATAAAGGGGCTATACATAAAATGTTGATAGAGAATTTTCATTTTTAAAATTTTAAAGTTTCCATGAGTCCAGATTCTCATGAATAACCAACCAACCTTCAGAGAAAGACATTTATTTTCTTTTTCAGTTATACCCTCTAGTCAAGAATGCTGCAGGGCTGATTCTAAATACAATTATAAAGTGCCATCTAGTGGATGTTTTTATAAAGTTTCCCTGCTTACACTTAAATTATATCAATCTTTAGAAAGCTGCTCTGGGTAATCACAAACTTTCAATTACAAAATAAATATATACATCCTGGGATATAATATACAGCGTGGTGACTATAGTTAATATTACTGTTCTATGTATTTGAAAATTGAGAGTAGATTTTAAAAGTTCTCATTATAAGAAAAGAATCTGTGTGGTGATAACGTTAATTAGACTTACTATGGTGAAGAATTTGCAATTATACATATATCGAACCATTATGTTGTAACCCTAAAAGTAATATAATATTATGTGTCCATGTATCTCAATAAAAATAAATAGCTACTCTGAGGAAATAGCTGTCCCTTATGCCATTTCCTCACCAATTATCACCTGAGCTGATGGACAACATATCATTTTTTTAAAAACATACCCCTGACTAATAATATTGATTTTAAATCTTGAGTTGAGCCTCTGGCACCACCACAGAGAATAGGGAAGAGCCCAATTATCTGCTAAAAGGTCCAAGATTTATAATGACAGCATGCAAAAGTTAGAAAGAAGATCCAACTTAATAAATGTGCTTTTATAATCCATTCACTTCATAACAATAAAAGATTAGGACAGTAATTACTGCTAACCAGTGCTCTATGCTATATGAAAATAAATTTCTTTGGTCTAAATAAGCAACATCTGATATTTAGAAATCAATAGGGTTACCAGCAAAGCCTTTAAAGCAGGACTGCGCCCCTGCATGTATAAGCTGCAAAGACCTGTTTGTTTGTTTTTTACCATAAAAGGTGGTAGTCACACAAGTTACGAGCAATTAAATTGAAATTGATAAATAGAATTAATGTGGAGTAAATATAAAATCAAGGCAAAGTAAAAGGCTAAAATGTACAGCCAGATATTTATAATTTTTAGTCTGTGATAATTGAGATAAAAGTTTAGGACTAGACTTAATCAGAAAAAAAAAAACCCATATCTACTTAGATTTCCCTACTATAGATTCAATAGTTTGCCTTCAGAAGCAGTCCACACATACTTTTTTAAAGCTTCTAATTATCTAGATATTTTTGGATTTCCACAATGCTAAACCAAAATGATCAATTTATTTGGAGAGCATCCTAACTCACAGATGGAATGACATTTTGACTTTGAAAAAGAGTTGTCTGCAACCTGTTGTAACTTGCTTCCTTGGGAAAATTGTGCATGTGTTACAGCTGATATTGGATGTTTAATTAATTTATAAAATATTTTCTGTTTAAGAAACTACTCTTCTAAAAATGAAATGCTCATTTTATAGAAGTTTTAGGGATTGCAAATCCAGCCCCTGTCCTCCAAATAACAGATGAGTAAACCAGGATTCTTAGAGGTCCAAGGTCAGCTCACAGTCACTAAACTAATTAATAGAATAGTTAAGATCCAGGTTTTTTAACCACAAAATTAGAACTCTTTCCACTATATCATACTGCTTTTTTATTCTTTCTCTGAAAAGAAATGAAATGTTTCCATTAAATTCTTTTTACAGTCCTACTGTTGCATTTTTAATCTAAAAGGTCATATGGTAACACTGTCCAGATGTGCACGAAAAAATGTCAAAACTGCGAGTTTCTTCATACTCCTCTAAGAAAAAATAGCAAGATAGGGCAAAGCAGCTTCTATGGAGCAACTTATCAGTGATTTCGATCAGGGAATCAAGAGAACAGGGAACAGAACCAGTAGTTACTAAAGTGAAAATTACTGTTCTTGACGAAGCAGAAGAAGCTGTTTCTACAATGAGTTTGTGTTAGCTGAGAAGGCACCGCTTCCTCAACGGGTGCTGGAAATGTGACGGCTGACAAACAGAAGTGCACAGACTAATCTTTAGCATTTGAGAAGAAAACCTTTTGTTTTCTGCAAAACCATCATCTTTTACCTCTCATCATCACACAGAGTAAATATATACGCACCATACATTCTTTCAGCTCTGAATTAGTTCCAAATTACAAAATCTGACTTCTTTTCTTTTTAAATATATTCTTACCGATTTCAGAGATGAAAGGAGACGGGGGGTGAGAGAGAAATATCAATGATGAGGGAGAGTCATTGATTGGCTGCCTCCTGCACATCCCCTACTGGGGATCAAGCCAGCAACCCAGGCATGTGGCCTTGACTGGAATGGAACCCAGGACCTTCACTCTGAAGGCCAATGCTCTATCCACTGAGCCAAACCAGCTAGGGCCCAGACTTCTTAGCTATGTCTTCCTGTGAGATTTCAGGCACTTCTACTGAACTTTTAAGCTATGGTTTAAAATGTTCTTTTTGCTATTTTGCTATTTATTATGACTCTTAGGACCATGTTTCTGACACCCAAGTGAAAGTCTAATAAAAAACTTGGATTCAAACACCAACTTGGCTAAATCACCTTAACCTCTGAGACTCTCTGGTTCCCTCCATCTGGCCCTGGAGAGGCCTCTCCAATTCTACATTATTCTCAAGCTGTATTTCTTGAAGACTCTGTAACAGACTTGAACACAACAAAACTTACCAGGCCTGTCCCTAACATTACTTCTTCAGCAAAGGCTTTAACACAAGTCTGAGGAGTGCAGAGATGGTACCAAACCTAAAAGGGGCTCTTTGTAGGTTCTAAGTGAATTGCTTTTGAAAAAGTCTCTATGGACAACTCACTTTGGCTCCTTCTCTATACAAATTGCTGTGGGAGCCCAAGAAAAGCAGCTTTCAAAGTTGTAAGTGCATAGATTTGGTTCTGCTGCCACCAGGCTGCAAGCGCTGCCAGGGGACGGACTGAGTCAAAGCAATTCTATGCATCACACGCCTCAATGTCTTCCGTTTACTTGGCAGCTGTAGACACTGGGATCAGTCATCCAGATAAATGTCAAGAGCCCAAAGTTATTACTAGTGCAAAGATTTCCAGTCTGAAACTTTACAGATATAACTTTAACGTCATTACAAAGGATATATTTTTACGTTGTTATTATAAGCTAAGAATAATTCGTGAAAATTTTGCAAAGTAGTGAGACAATGGCTTAGGAATTGCACAATGTGTGTACATGAAAGAACACACACACACACACACACACACACACACACACACACATTTCTACATCAAAGATGGGACTATCACTTATTAAAGGAATCAAGTAGAATCAATAAGAGCAGTTTTAAATATTACACAGTCTGAGAATTTTCAAATATATTTACATTAGAATGCCTCATTTTCAGGCTCTAATACTTATTTCCAAGTTTTAAGGCATTAGAACAGATAATTTACTTATAAGCTCTTTTCCCTTGAAAAACGTATCATTGTATCGTTAATGGTTTTCGTTGTGTTTTTTTTTTTTTTGTCAAATTACATAACACGTAAATTCGAATGCTTTCTTTTTTTGAAAGAAAGAATCATTAACTTTACATATGTGGTCATACAATTCTGTGAAAAGCAGTTCATGTCTATCTTCCAAGATAAATGAAATACTTGACTGTCACTGAAAACAACTCCTCTTTTATACAAACTGTTTGAGTCTTGTAGCTAAAAAGAAGCTACCAAGTGAAGAAAAATACGTATTTAGAGATTACAAAATACTTTCTGACAAATATGGCTCTTAATTTAAAAAAATAATTCTGTCTGTAATATGGTACACTAATTTTGGAAAGAACTTATTGTACACAAATGTTATCCTGAATAAGAGATATTTCTAGGAAAAAAATGTTAAGTGGGTCTTACTAATAACCAGTTCTCTTATCAAGAGCAATTTGTAAAAAGAAAAATCTTATTATAAAGGAGGCACACTTTGATCTTTATTAGTATCATTCTCATTCTCCAACAGCCTGACAGTTTTTTTTAACTTGGGCGGTGCTCTTAATTTTGTGAGAAAACTATATAACTCAGTTAAGGAAGAAATGAATAACGTAATTCCTGTGGTTAGAGGAGCTGGAGTAAGTAGGTACTAAAGCAAAAATGCTGAGGTTTAAAAATAAAAAAGTAGAATAAACTTTTATTAAAAACAGATTTCAAATAGCCATTTTGCCAGAAATTGAGCTTTTAGACAAAGAATATGAAAACTCATTATCTTATCCAAAACAACAAAAAAACCTCTGTTCTAATCAAACAAATCTCATTGCCATTATGTCCCAAACAAGGTTTTGCTACTATAAAACTCCTTTGAACCATTTCTACTGGATTGGCATGTTTATAAGAATTGTTTTCTAACCAAAATGTTCTTTTATCCTCATCAAAACTCTGCTAAAAACTTACTGAATGTGGAAATCCTCTTGTTAATCTCATCTAACTTGATACAGGAATACTCAAATATTTTAAATTCCTACTTTGTTCTTGATTTTAAAACACAGATTTTATAGAGTTAAAAACAAACTTTAAAGATTATCCAATTTAATTTTCTCATTGAAATAAAAACAAATTCAGTTCCAAATTAATAAATTTGCTCAAGATTTCAGTACTTGTTCAGAGTTGGGACTAGTACAAAGTCATCCACGAGGTTAATTTTTCATTTTCATTTATCATTGAAAAAGGCTAAAAGGTATCATTTCTTAAGGCAACTGAATTTTATTCAGTTAATATTTTTTAAAAAATAACAAAGCAAATCACTGACACTTTTCATAAAGTATAAATATTGTTACATTAAAATTGACTTCATTAAATTCATTTTATTAAAATGAGCAACAGTCATTCAACATTCAAAATAAATGTACTGAGCCATTTCCTGCCTTGCCAGGCACCTTGAAAAATAAAGGCAAAACAACATATGAGAATTAAGAATGCCTTCAGACCTATGAAAAAATTCATCACAAGATCGTAATATTTTCCTGGATAGTTTAATTAATATGTCATACTCTATTCCAACAGTCTATAGCACTAAATAAAAAAAAATCATAGCACATTTTTCTTCTTCCAGTTGCTTTTTGTTAACATCCTCAAATTTAGCCCCTAAATAATTCACATGTACCGTACTTAGGAGATGCTATGTTGAAGAACTGGTGATAATACATCACTCTAACAGATTCAAGAAGCATTGTAAGCTTTCCATGAAGTTTCTACCTAGACTAGAAAACATTTTCAACTTACGTTCTTTCCAAGAAAGGATATATTCAACTGCTTAAAATGTAGTCATGTATTAACCTAAATCCCCTTTTATTTAGGAAATAAATCATCATATGTCTATAAAATAGCTATCCTGTTTCCCCAAAAGTAAGACATCCCTTGAAAATAAGACCTACTCACTGTAATATAAGGCATCCCCCTGAAAATAAGATCTAGTGCATCTTTGGGAGCAAAAATTAATATAAGACACTGTCTTATTTTCGGGAAAACAGGGTAGAACTTTTTAACAAGATTTTATTAATCCTCCAACATTACTTTTCATGCTGTGATTTCAGAATAACAATAATATTTCTGTGTAAGAGCTATATAAAATAAATAAAAGAATACACATGTTACATTTGAGGAGCTAAGGTGAAGAGATCCCTAAAATCTCACACATGTAAACTCTAAGACATCTGCTTTTTTTTTTAATCTTCACCTGAGGAAATGTTTTCCCTCCCCTTTTTTGGGGGTGGGGGGTGGGGGGGGAGGGGAAAGAGTGGAAGCAAAGAAAAAGGGAGAAAGAGAGGGAGGTAAGAAGGGAGAGAGAGAGAGACCGAGACCCATTGGTTGTCTCTCACATGTGCCTGGACAGGAAACGTGGATGAACCTGCAACTCAGGTATATGTCCTTAACTGGGAATCAAACCTGAGACCCTCGGTCTGAGTGCCTATGCACCGACCACTTAGCAAACCAGCCTAGGCTCATTCGTAATTCAATATTTCAGATATAAGATTACAAGCATTTCACTTGAAAGTAATTAAACAGGAAGTAGCATTTCTAATTTGCCAAAGTTTTAGTAAGTTTTATCAATGGTCATAATTTGGTGTTTAGAACTTTCCCCAACCATGTTAATCTTTTTGTACTTACCAAAAAAAAAAAAGAAGAAGAAGAATCACAAGTAGAAACTTTGAAGATATATGATTTGCAAAAAAAGGATTTCAGAAAACTGAATCATAAAATTAACCTGGATTACTAAATACAATAAAATTTATTATTTTAATATATTCTTCCATTGTGAATATTTAGTTATGTCAAAGATTTATCAACATTCTTTTTTCACCCTAAACAATTATAGCAACAGTCTCTCAAGGAGACAGTTTGCAGTACTATATGGATCTAATAAAATGTGTGAATAATTTCATAACATTATAATATACTCAATTTAGCAGTTCCTAAAAGTCTTCTGGGACATTCTTATCAATGTTTCTAGCTTTGTCCATTTCATTCTTTGTACTGAAATTCTTTGGATTTTACCAAATAACACACACACACACACACAAAATTACTTTTTTTTCCATCTTGTGAATAATATTGAAATTATTATTGTCAGATCAATCTTGGAATAAAGATTCAATATTTTCCTTTGAGGATCAAATATATAATTCAGAAGAAATAGTAAGCATGCTATTACTTAAACTCTCTTATTAACAGTCTCAATGATATTTAGGCTCAAATCTCTCAAAACTTCAACTACATTACATATGGATTTCTAGACTTTGGTTACAGACGGAAGTTCTTATTCAATCGGTCAAAATCTAATCTGAATGCTTATTTTTATTTATTTACACTTCCCAAATAAAAAAAAAAACACTTTTGTTGGGTAATTGCAGACACTCAGCTGAGTCAACGAACATATTTCAGACAGCTAATTCTTATTGGTGAACCTAAAACTATTTTTGCTGAAGGAAATGCAGGTTATATAAAAAGAAATAAAAATTAGAACCAAAAAAAAAAAAAAAAAAAAAAGACCCCACAAAAAAAAAAACACCTCCCCTTAGCACAATTTGAAGATGAAACAGAAATATTAAAATATAGACATTCCTCACTTATGGGGAAAACTCCTTTTAGGAGAAAGTGACAAATTCTAAAAATAAACTATCAATTTAAAAACAATCCATGAATGTCTTAATTAAGAGGTGGAGAAGTTATTGGTATAGATAGCAGACAATTCACTGAATGTCATTACCTATTTCTTCAAATCTCCAAACTATTCTATGTAGTATAATATTTAAAATTGTCAAATAGATATTAACCATTATAGTGATGAACAAGATCATCCTCCCATTAAAAGCAGGCTTCACTCTGCTATTAAGAAGAGTTTTGTACTAACATTTTTGCCATGGTTTAAAAACATTAAAGTTAGACGTTTTCTAGGCCCTAGCCAGTTTGGCTCAGTGGATAATAGGCTCATGGACTGAAGGATCCTGGATACAAGTCCACCCTCTCACATGGATGTTTTTCTCTCTGAGTCTCTCCTTCTCTCCTCCACTATTTCCAAAAATCCATGAAAAAGTATCATTGGGTAAGGATTAGCGAAAAAAAAAAGTTTTCAAGATAACTTTCAATGTATAAGAAAATTAGGTTAACCAAAATTCTTATTTTCTAAGTACTGCAGTTTATCTTACATTTTTATTCTAGAAAATTGAGACATTCATTTTATTTCTTACACTAGAGGCCCAGTGCAGGAAATTCATGCACAGGGGTCAGGGAATGTCCCTTGGCCCAGCCTGCACCCTCTCCAATCTGGGACATCCTTCTCACAATCCAGGACTGCTGGCTCCAAACTGCTCAACTGCCTGCCTCCCTGATTGCCCCTAACCACTTCTGCCTGCCAACCTCATCACCCCCTAACCACTCCCCTGCCAGGCTGATTGATATCTAACTGCTCCCCTGCCAGCCTGTTGGCCCCAACTTCCCTCTTCTGCTGGCTTGGTCACCTCTAATTGCCCTCCCCTGCAGGCTTGATCGCCCTCAACTGCCCTCCCTTGCAGGCCTGGAACGTCCCACTGTCCTCCCCTCCTGGCCATCTTATGGTGGCCATCCTGTGTCCACATGGGGGCAGGATCTTTGACCATTACTCCTCTTGTGTGTTGGAGTAATGGTCAGTCTGCATATTAGTCTTTTATTAGATAGGATAGAGGCCTGGTGCATGGATGGGGGCTAGCTGGTTTGCCCTGAAGAGTGTCCCAGATCAGGGTGGGGGTTCCCTTGGGGCGAGGGACCTGTGGAGGTTTGCAGGCTGGCCACGCCCCTTAACTACCCAAGTGGAGGCCCTGGGATCTGGAATTAATTTATGTCTACAACTGAAACTTTGTAGCCTGGAGCGGAGCCAAGCTCTGTGGCGGCAGCCATTTCTGTTTAAAACTTTGTAGCCTAGAGTGGAGGCCTAGGCCAGCAACTGCAGGCGGAAAGCCAGGGAAACCCAAGCCTCTGTTCTCTCCAGCTCTGTGGCTGCCATTTCTGTATCTTTTACAATTGAAACTTTGTAGCATTGAGTGGAAGCCTAGGCCAGCAACTGCAGGCGGAAAGCTTGGCATCCTCTGTTGCCAGGGAAACTCAAGCCTCCCTCTTGCTCTCAGTGGCGGCAGCCATCTTGGTTGGGGTTTATTTGCATACTCTGCTCCTGATTGGCTGGTGGGCGTGGCTGTGGGCCTGGCTTGTGGGTGTAGAGAAGGTATGGTCAAATTTGCATATTATTCTTTTATTAGATAGGATTGGAGGCTCAGCACACAAATTCCTGCACCAGTGGGTCTCTCAGCCTGGATCAGGCCAAAACCAGCTCTCCAACATCCCCTGAAGGGTCCTGGATTGGTAGAAGGTGCAGGCTAGGCTAAGGGACCACACTTGTGCACAATTGGAGCTGGGGAAGGACATGGGAGATTGGACAACCAGGAAGGGACCACGGGAGTGCTCCAGGGCACATCCAGCTGGTCTCGCACAATCCCAATCTGCCAGACCCCAGCAGCAAGCTAACCTAACAGTTGGAGCATCTGCCCTCTGTGGTGGTCAGTGCATATCATAGGAGGAGGTTGAGCAGCCTTAGCATATCATTAGCATACTGGAGGCCAGGTGTACAAAAATTCGTGCACTCAGGGGGTTCCCTCTCCTGGCCTGCACCTTCTCACAATCTGGGATCATTTGGGGAATGTCCATCTGCCAGCTTAGGCTTGTTCCCTGGAAAACAGGGCCTAAGCTGGCAGTCAGACATCCCTCTGGCAGCCCAGGAGACCTTACGGGATATCCCCTGGGGAGCAGGCCTAAACTTCAGTTGGACATCTTAGTGCTGCCATGGAGACAGAGAGGCTCCCGCCACTGCTGCTGCACTCACAGCCATCAGCTTGGCTTGTGGCTGAGCAGAGCTCCCCATGTGGGAGTGTACTGACCACCAGGAGGCAGCTTCTGCATTGAGGGGCTGCCCCCTAGCAATCCTTTTCTATTATTGTCTTCTATTATTTTAAATCCTTGACTCTTAGCCTCTCACTTTTTCAAACTCTAGAGGCATCATCATCATCATCATCATCATCAGTAGCCTTTTAATAACAGATAGTAGTCAAAATGAAGTCCTCTATTGAAAATTATACATTTAAATCCCTCAAGTTAAATTTGCCCACAGTTCATCTTCCCCATAAGCATAAACTCGAAATGGAGGAGCGAGGTGAGGAAGGGTTGGTATCCCTTACTGGTCTTTCATGTCCCAGGGAAAATGTAAAGAAAGAAATAGGAGAACACAATCCTACAAATTAATCATCATCCTTACTAAGCAGAAGGAGTAAAAGAGCCATTCTCAATGAAAATGGTCTTTTAAATCATTTAAATATAAATAATTTCAAATAAATCAAAAATCTCTAGCATATTTTGTTTTTAAATTTGAAGGAAAGTAAAGCATACTCAAATCAATCCTTGAGAAAGCTCCAGTAAAAGCAGAGGCTGACTTGATGAGCTTCAATCCTGAGAGAACCACTTAATGGATAACTCCATTCAGTGAAAATCAGATGCACTGTTACCTTGGCACTGAGATCTAGAACTTCTGATTCAGAGAGTTCCAGAGGGCACCTCTTCTAGGTCCAGACTGGTTCTTAGCAGTTGGCAGGTTACTAACTGATGAACACACAAATCCTGAGTTTACAGGGCAGCTTGAGACTCACAGAAAGTAACACTGCCATACTCGGTATAAGGATTAAGTAACAGCAAATAACGTTAAACAGATAAAAAGCTGAAGCCAAGATTCCTCAAACTCAAAACAGACTTTAATCTAAGGGGAATGATTCCATCATTTAAGTGAAAGGGTGCTTGGCTAGCACAGGAAAAGGGAGTAAAGTGCCCCCTAGCTAAGTATAAAAGAAACATAACAATTCTGAGAAGGATTTGGTGGCAGGAAACAAACTGGCATATATACAAAAGAAAACCATTTTAGTGATCTTTAATAACATTATGATGTCTAGGTGAGCTTCCTAGAGAACCAATTCCTCAAACAACAATCAATATTAAAGCACAGCTGCTGCTATACTTTCTGTTCTGTTGTTTTTATTTAAAAGATTTTCTGATTTATTTTTTTAGGTATAATAAAACCTGGTCAGGCTTTTAGAAATGTGTATTTTTCAGCTAGATAATAAATGGTAATATAGTAGAAAATTAACTTCAGGAAGCTCACTACTTTTTCCTCCAAATTTCAGACCCATTTGAACATTTCTCTGTTTTCTTATCCAGATATAAAGTTCCAGACAAAACGAATATTATTATTCCAGCAGTACCTAAATTCAAATTTTAAAATTATTCAGAACTACTTTAATAATCTAGATAAATCTGTATTTTGTATAATTACGTAACTGCATAAAGCTCAACTCACAGCTTACTTTTACATAGATCATTAACTTTGCTGCATAACAAACTTAAAACATGAGTAAAAATTAAATACATAGTTCAAAATTTATTCTTACATTATTTTTTTAAAATTCCTCTTCCAAGTTAAACCCTTTAAGTACAGAATCTGTAATAAATGCATTTCCTCGTCCCTCTGAAGGAAAATTCTGTATCATATGTTTATGTACTTTATATACATTAAATTTATATATGTTGTAAGTTCCCTAACTATAAGTAAAGATGATCCAACTTATTTATACAATAGTTTTTTAAAACATTTTCTACAACGCAGTCATTTGGACATATATGGTTTTCTTTCAAAAGACATTAAGTAAAATAAGAATATTAAATGAGTGCTCTTCATTTTCTGAAGCACTTTCAAGCCTGTCTAAATTAATAAAATACTAAGTGAATTAGTATTACAAAGGAGACTTTGTCACTGATAACTTCAAATATTAATGTGAATACTTAATGGTCAAGCTTTTTGCATTAATCAAAGAAAATGTAAGCCTGGTTAGAGTTTTCTCCTATGAGTAAAGTTTTCATGTCAGGTAATTTCTCCCATTTTTCCCTTCTATGAATAAAAGGATATTTCTCTCCCTGCATTCCTGAGGAATAAAAAGTCATCTGTTCTTCTAGAGATAGGATGATATTATTAACTGCTCCCCCCCCCCTTTTTTTTTTGTTTACAAAATTCTTCTCTTGCCTTATTCTCTTCTTAGCATTAAATCTGCCAGATTTACATGGGATATTCACAAGTGGGTCCATAAAGTCAGGAGATTAAATTAGTTTGTGTTCCCCTCCACCCAGTCAACCTCAGAAAGAGCCTACTTAATCTTGGTTCAACCAACTAAAACTATAAACCACCAAGTATAGATTACACAGCTCTCTGGCCAGGAATCTAAGGAGTGATTAGGGGATGTTTACAATTTACAGAAGGTTAAGATAGAGTTTATATCCATTGCTCTGTGTGGCCTGTTCTCTGGTGCCTTTTGCCTTTGATCCACAAATTCAGAGGCACTCACAAAAGGAATTCTGAACAAAAAACAAGATTAGGAAATATCAATCATGTGAGAATCCAGAGTCAGATTATTCCTCAAAAGTGACTGTAGTACTAATCCTTTTAAAATGGAATCCCCTTACGGAAAAACTGAGTGAGGGGAGCAAGGGAAGAAACTTGGGCCTCAGAATTGAGAAGTTCCTAGCAGAGAAAACGCAGAAAAAAGGAATGAACAACTTGCCTCAAGCACGAGGTGAAAACACACCCACTGAATCCAAGGAAAAGCCAAACAGTAAAAACCAACACTGACTCAACTATGGAGAGAAAGACATGAGGGTAAGTTGGACAACAATTGACCAAGGTGGGACTAACTGCTGGAGGAACAGGAAGATGAGCAAGTGGGCAAAAGGTCAAGGCTTTACACTGAGCAATAAATGTCTGCATTGCCTGGTGAATGAAATTGGGAACCCAAAGGTATTCATTATATTTTCTCAAAGAAAAGATCAACATATACTTTTTCTTGGGAAAAATACTCAACTCTAAATAACAGAGAGGAAGGAAAGTCTGATATATGTCCCATTTCTGGGGTTATGAGAGAAAATAACTGGCATGTCACTGGGGACCAAAAGCCCAGTAAGTTATGGGCCAAAAGCCCGGGAAGATAGATTCAGGCTTTAAGTGTTGCCCACACACTAGTGAGATACCACTTGGCATTAAAATTTAAAATAGAATCCGAACTATTGCAGTCAAAAGGAATCTTACGAATCACTGGCCTACCATTCTCATTTTTCCAAATATCAGAATGAAATTCAAGAAGAAATGATCTGGGTATTTACAAAGCTACTCACTGGCACAACTGTTTACAGTACTGATGACTTTTACCCATTGCTTTTAGGGAAATTACTATTGCTGAAATTTCAGTGCTTATTGCATTTTCGTCTTCCCTTCTTCATTAAATAAACATCTACTGAATAATAAGCACAAAGTACTAAGCTAGATCCTAGTATAGTTTCCTGAAAAATCTCAGAAAATAAGTGGGCAGATAGTGGTAACAAGTTTGACAATAGGCAAAATAGTAAGTTCAACCAACAAAAACTATAAACCACCATATATAAAGTTAGGAAGAACAACTGTGGTATGAAAATTGGAATGGCATACAAGCATAATCATATACCAAAAGAATAACTGATAAAAACAGAAGTGGGTAAAGAATAGAAATAGGAAAAGAGTCGGTGGCAAATACAAGTTGAATGACTTACTTGAGGTCCTGGAAGTTTTGCAATGCAGAACTAAACATAGGCAAAGTCACTGTAGCTCGCAAACAGTTGCCTGTGGGACACTCTTCCTCAATTTGACTTAAGGAAAAAAGAAATCAGTAAAAGATGCACATTTTCCTGCCAAAACTGTCTTAGAAGTCAGGAACAGTTGACAATATCACTTAACATAAGAACACCCTATCTAATAAAAGAGTGATATGCAAATTTGACCGTACCTTTGCCACACCCACCAGCCAATCAGGAGCAAATTATGCAAATAAAACCCAACCAAGATGGCTGCCACCACTGAGAGCAGGAGGAAGGCTTGGGTTTCCCTGGCAACAGAGGAAGCCAAGCTTTCTGCCTCCCTAGGTCTCCACCCAATGTTACAAAGTTTCAATTATAAAAGATACAGAAATGGTGGCAGCCACTGAGCTGGAGAAAATAGAGGCTTGGGTTTCCCTGGCAATGGAGGAAACCAAGCTTTCAGTTGACCATTACCAACCTAGGCCTCCACTCTAGGCTACAAAGTTTCAAACAAATGGCTGCCGCCTGGAGCGAGCAGAAGGCTTGGCTCCGCTCCAGGCTACAAAGTTTCAATTGTAGACATAGATTAATCCCAGGTACCAAGGCCTCTACTTGGGTCACTGGGGGGGGGGGGGGGGCGGGGGGATGCTGCTGGCCTGCAAACCTCCTCAGGCCTCTTGCCCAGGCCGCCCCTCACCCCAACAGAACCCCCACCCTGATCTGGGACACTCTTCAGGGCAAACCAGGTGGCACCCACCCATGCACCAGGCCTCTATCCTATCTAATAAAAGAGTAATTTGCAGATTGACCATCACTCCAACACACAAGAGGGCTGCCTCCATGTGGTCAAAGATCCTGCCCCCATGTGGACACAAGATGGCCACCCCAAGATGGCCAGCAGGGGAGGGCCGTTGGAGGTTCCAGGCCCTGCAAGGGATGGCAGTTGTGGGCAATCAGGCCAGCAGGGGAGAGCAGTTGGGAGGTACCAGGCCTGCAAGGGAGGGCAGTTGGGGGTGATCAAGCCTGCAGGGGAGGGTAGTTATGGGTGACCAGGCAGGCAGAGGAAAGAAGTTGAGGGCAGATAGGCTGGCAGGGAAGCAGTTAGACATCAATTAGGCTGGCAGGGTAGTGGTTAGCGGGTGATCAGGCTGGCAGGCAGAAGCGGTTAGGGGCAATCAGGGATGCAGGCAGGTGAGCAGTTTGGAGCCAGCAGTCCTAGATTGTGAGAAGGTTGTCCGATTGCCCATTTAGGCCCGATCCTACCAGTATCGGGCCTAGATGGGCAGTCGGATATACCTCGAGGGGTCTCAAATTAGAGAGGGTACAGGCTGGGCTAAGGGACATCTCCTGCCCACCTCCCCGTCCCCACTGTGCATGAATTTCGTGCAGCGGGCCTCTAGTTACATTATAATATGGTTTTCTCCAGAGAAAATACTTAGCTAGTAAATATACTTGCCATTTCCATATTTCTGGACTTAAATAGTTTTGAGAAAAGGTGCAAGTGACAGCTGGAAAATAGAGAGAAATAAAAGTAGCTGCTGCTGAGAATAAAACTAAATTAAAACAAGCAAACAAACTAAAAAAGAAGAAAAAAATGGCCATCACAATTATTGTTAAGATGGTAAGATGGTGTTATAGACAACTTGCAAAATTGTTTAAACAAAAATCTAGTAATCTTAAGTAACTATTGGAGATAAAGAGAAGGTAGAGTCTGGACATATCCTTTGACCTAGAAGTTCTAGTCCTGAACATTTATCTTAGAGAAATAACATAAGAGGCATGTACAGGAATCCCAAGAATTTTCTCTCTGCAGCTCTATTTCTAATAACACAAAAATTGGAAAGAATCTAAAAAGCCATCACAAAAAAGTAGGCAAATAATGTGGTATTTTCATTCAGTAAAATACAAATGTGATCACAAATAAATTACGGGTATAAGTAAAGGTGATTACCAAACATGAGGTTGAGATTTCTTAGGTCCAAGATGGTGGTATAAGAAGAATTTACCTCCTCCCAGGATCACTTTAAATCTAAACTTAGAAACGAAGCAATTCCCCTCAAGAAGAAAGAAGGGCTGACTAAACAGTTTCTGCAAAACAAACCAGAGAGATCACATAGAAATGGGTAAGAGAGTAGGAGAGACTAAGACACTTACCTTGGGAACACCACCCCCAATGCAAGCACCTGTGCTAGGGAGGGATCGCTGAAGGGCCTATGTGCACAGGTTTGCCGCCCAGGGGCACAATGGTGGGAGGTTGGGGTGAGTGGCTTAGAAAGTATCTAGAATACACACAAGGAAACTCATTTTCAAACCCTAGGGCATCTTCCAAACAGGAGAACTGCAGAACTCACTCAGGTATTGGAGAAAGAGGAGAGCACCATTTGTTATGCTCACCCTCCACCTTGAGTAGAGGATCTAAACACTCTAGCCAACCATTGTCCACAGGTAACCTGCTGCACCCCAGAACCGAGGCCCAAACTGGGTGCGCAGGTTGCCAATGGGAGTTTCCATGGCCTTTATGCTCTCCAGCCAGAGCGCCAGGCATGGGGAGCTTGTCCCTTGGAATCCCGACAGTCCATACCCACTCCAACTACAGTCCTGCCCCCATTCAACCTTTTCCTAAGTCTTCCCACAGACAACACCCACTTGGGCCACAGCTCCAGCTTGCAGCTAGCTCCTCAGACTCCCTGTGGTCCCATCCTACTCCAATTACAGCTTCAACTAGCCTGCCAGGTGTCCCTGGGCAGCTTGCCCCTGGGCTTCCCATAGCCTGCACCTGCTCCAGGTCCAGCCTAAACTGGCCTGCCAAGATGGATCCAGTGCAGCTTGCTTCAGACTTTTCTGCAGCCCAACCTCACTCTAGCTCCACCTTCAGCTGGCCTGACAAAGACACAAAAATACCTCTTATACACAGTAAAAAAAAAAAAAAAAAAAAGCTACACCAGGCCACTCCTTCAAGACTGGAAAAGGTTTCTGTTTCACCTAATTCACAGAAACAAACACAGAGACAGTCAAAAGGAGAAAAGAGAAATATGTCCCAAATGAAAGAATAAGAAAAAAAATCTCAAACCCCATTAAAAAAAGAAATAAGTGAAACAGACAATGTACCTTACAAAAACTTCAAAACAATGGTTATACAGATGCCCAATAAACTCCAAAGAATAGGTAAATTCAGTGAGAACTTAAAGAGACAGGACAAACAGAACCAATCAGAACTGAGGTACACAATAACTGAAATGAAAAATACACTAGAGAAAAGCAAAATCACATTAGATGATGTATAAATATACCTCAGAAAGCTAGAACACAAGGTAGTGAAAATCACCCACTTAGAAAAGAAACAAGATTTTTTTTCCATGAAAATAGTTTAAGGGATCTCCAAGACAACTCATGTATCAATACTTGAATCATAGGCATCTCAGAAGAAGAGAGAGAGAGAGAAAAGGACAGAAGATATATTTCAATAAATAGCAGCTAAAAAATTTCCTAAGTTGTTGAAAGAAATGGACATCCAAGTCCAGAAAGTATGGACAATCCCTATCAAGATGAACCAAAAGAGAGCCACACCAAGTCACATAATTTAAATGCCAAAAGTTAAACATAAGGAGATAATTTTAAAAGCAAAGAGAGAACAAGCTAGTTATATGCAAGAGACCTCCCTCCCCAGACCATTAATACACTGAGTGGCCAGATTATTATGATCTCTGAACACATAATAATCTGGCCACCCAGTGTATATCCTATATAATAAAAGGCTAATATGCAAATTGCCCCCTCAACCAGGAGTTCGACCAGCAGGCAGGCTGGCCAACCACCCATGTCCCCTCTCCCTGGTCAGGCTGGCTGGACCCCACCCATGCACGAATTCATACACACACACACACACACACACTGAGTGGCCAGATTATTGTGCGTTCAGATATAGTAATCTGGCCACTTAGTGTATAGCACAGCAGAAAATTTGAAAGCCATGGGGAACAGCAGAATAATTCAAGTAAATGAAAGGAAAGCCTACTATCAAGAACTCTATCCAACAAAGTTATCATTCAGTATTAAAGAGAGATAACGAGTTTTCCATTATCAAGTGGATTTATCCCACTTGATACACCACATAAACAAAATAATGAAAATCATGATCATCACAACAGATGCACAAAAAACATTTGACAAAAATTCAACATCCATTTATGATATGATGGTATCATATTCTTTAGTGAAAAGCTGAAAGCTTTTCCTCTAAGGTCAGAAACAAGATACTCATTCTCGACACTCTTATTCAACATAGCACTTCATTATAAGTCCTAGACACAGCAATCAGAAAAAGAAATAAAATATATCCAAACTAGAAAGGAAAAAGTAAAATTGTAATGATTTGCAGATGACGTACTATATAGAGAAAATCAAAAGATTCCACAAAAACTATTAGAGCTAATACATAAATTTAGTAAAGTTCCAAGATAAAAATTAATATTCAGAAATTTGTTATGGTTCCATACACTAATAAGAAACTATCAGAAAAAAATTAATAAAACAATTCAATTTATAATTGTATCAAATAAATAATAAACTACCCAGAAATAAATTTAATCAAGGAGAGAAAAGATCTGTATTCTGAAAATCATAAGACATTAATGAAAGACAGTGAACAAGGCATAAATAAATGAAAATATATACCATGCCCATGGATTTAAAGATTAAAATGTCCATACTATCCAAAGCAATCTCCAGATTCATTGTAATCCCTATCAAATTATCAATGGCAATTTTCACAGAACTAGAAATAATAATCTTAAAATTCATATGGAACCATAAAAGATCATGAATACCCAAGGCAATCTTGAAAAAGAATAAAAGTTGGAGGTATTTGGTCTTTGATTTCAAACAACACTACATAGCTATAGTAATCAAAACTATATAGTACTGGCACAAAACAGATACATAGATAGTGGAACAGAATAGAGAGCCTAGAAATAAACCCATTCTTATAAGGTAAATTAATCTATGATAAAGGATTCTATGCATATAAAAGCCCAGCGACCAGAATGGCAGAACAAACAGAATGACTGCTGGCTATGAGGCACACTGCAGCAGTCAAACAGCCTAATCCAGGCCCCAATCTGCCCACCACACCCCCCCACCCCCGGCCCTGGCCCAGCCCTGATCACCCATCCCCACTCTAATTGGGAGCAGGCTGGCTGGCCAACCACCTGGGGGCCCTCCTCCCTGCCAGCCCAGAATCAAATGGGCCCTCATTGGGGCGGGCTGGCCGGACTCCACCTGTGCATGAATTCCTGCACCAGGCCTCTACTCAAACTATAGAGTGGAAAAAAAGAGTCTCCTCTTCAATAAGTGGTGCTGGGGAAACTGGGCAGATATATGCAAAAAAAAAAAAAAAAGTATACCACTTTCTTACATCAAAATAAATGAAAGACTTCAATGTAAGAGCTGAAATAGAACTTCTAGAATAAACTACAGGCAGGAAATTAAACTCTTTGACATCACTCTTAGCAATATTTTTAAAAATGTATCGCCTCAGCAAAGGCAACAAAAGCAAAAATGAACAACTGGGACTACATCAAACCAAAAAGCTTTGCAACAATGAAGGAAATCATTGGCAAGTCAAAAAAGCAACATACTGAATGGGAGGAGATATTTGCAAATGATATATCCAATAATGGGTTAATATTCAAAATATATGAAGAACTCCTTCAACTCGACATTTAAAAAAATCCAATTAAAAAATTGGCAGATGACCTAAATAGATATTTTACCAAAGAAGGCATACAGATAACCCACAGACATACAAAAACATACTAAGCATCACTAATCAGCAGGGAAACCAAATCAAAACCACAAAGAGATAATCACCTCTTGCCATTTGCAACAACGTAAATGTATCTAGGGAATTACATTAACAAAAATATGTAGGACAGAGAAAAACAAATAGGATATTATTTCATTTATATGTAAAATCTAAAAACAAAACAAATGAACAACATAAAGAAACTCACAGATACGAAGAACAAACTGATCTTTGCCACAGGAGAGGATAAAGGATGGGTAGTAAAAAAGGAAGGGGATTAAGAAGTACAAACTTCTAGTTAAAAAAGAAGTCAGAGGGAGGTAATGTACACCATAGGGAATACAGGTAACAATATCATAAAAACTTTATATGATGACAGATGCTTACTAGACTTATTGTAGTGATCACTTTGCAAGGCACATAAGTACTACCATACCATGTGGTATACACAAAATTAATATATTATATGCCAAGCATAATTAAAAATAAAATTTTAAAAATCATAATGTTGAGCAGCAAAAACAGATGCAACAGAGAAAACGTATAGTACTTATTATTTATGTAAAATTCAAAAACAAGCAAAATTTAATGTAAATATATTTTTAAATCCTATAATAATGAGGTGATATGCAAATTGACCATCACACTATCACAAGATGGTGGTGCCCACAGCAGGGGCAGGGCCAGCTGCTCTGCGTGCCTGCCTCTGGAGTCCCCTCAGCCCCACTGGGGCCTTGGGTCCTCTTGCACCCCCCACTGACTGACAGCTGGCCCAGGCTCCTCCAAAGAGCTGCCCATCCCTCTCTTCCTCCCTCCCCCGAAGCTGAAGCCTGACTGTGGTGTCTAACAAATTGGAAGTTATTATTTATGTTGTTGAGAGTATCCTCCATTCCACCAGAATGCCCTCAGCCCCATGGGGGGGCCTCAGGTTCTCTTGTACCCACCATAGACTGAGGCTCAGGCAAGCAGGGACAGCTGAGGTACAGGCAAGCCTCGAATGACAGCTGCCCAGTTGCCCAGGGCCAGCCCATGTCTCAGGTAACCAGGACCACCTGAGGCTTGCACTGCCAGCAGAGGCAGCAACTGGGGCGTCGCCCTCCCCTAATAGAATGGGTCGCCTCCCACCCCTGAGGGCTCCCAGACTGTGAGAGGGGGCAGCCAGGCTGAGGGACCTCCCCTCCAGTGCATGAATTTCCACGCACTGGGCCTCTAGTATAAGGATAAAGAAGAAAGAGAGTTAACTCATCCTTCAGGGTTGGGGAATGAGTTGAGTTAAGGAAGTTGTTGAAATCTGGGCCAGGCAGTTAGTGGTAAATATTCAATTATTCATTTTAATGTTATTCTTTGAATTTTATTCACATGTTATTAGTATGCCCTGTATTCACATGTTATTAGTATGCCCTGTATACACATAACATTTTCCAAATACTATGAGGCTTACTTCGATTTTTAAAATGCTCTCCGAAGTAACACCTGCATTTAACAAACTATTTTAAAAGTACTTTTAATTATCTGCAAGTAACAAGTACCCAGCATGCATTCAGGACTTTATAAAATTATCTCTTTAAATCACACAACACTAAGATAAATGTTTTCATATGAGGAAACTAAGATTGTGTTGTTATATAGAATGCCCAATCTTACACAGCTAGCAGAGTTGAGATTCAAACCATATCCAACTCTGAAACCATGGTACAACTGAAGGTAGGACTTGTCTAAAATACAACAGCAAAAATAAATTTCCATCACACACACACACACAAAAACAACTAACTTGTTATACTACAGTTCACTACTGTAATTCATCGTGGCATGTAAAAATGTATCCATAAATTATAATAGTTTGTATTAATTTTCATACTGCTGCAGCCTCCTTATTACTTCACAGTCACAACTTATCCTTAAACTCCATAAATTTTAATGCTGGCAAAGGAAACTAATTATGTTTATGGAAAGTCTCAACTTGGCTATACTTTTCTAACTTGAATTTCTCTAAGACTGGAAGGTTAAGAAGTTAGCTGTTGGCAGGCTGAAATTTACCACCCTCACTTCACTACCCTCTCCCATTCAGGAATTCACTCAGGCAAGTAAGCAGGCTTTGGAAGCCCCAAAGAAATTACTCTCTCCAACCCTCTTTCCTCATCTCTCTTATTTGTCAGCTTTTTATTTTGTTGTTTTCATTTGTATGCGTGACCATCTGGCAAGAATCACTTAAGAAGAGTTTATAAGTTTACTTCTGAGCCATACCCTAACTGATTTTTTCCCAAAGCACCACCAACAGTAGTCACTTAATAAAGGCTTATTGACTTACTACAGTGATACAGTTCGCCTCTGGTATTTGTCAATATCCCAGTGAATCCTCCACATCTATATACATGCTGGAGATGATACCAGGTACCGCTAGAGGCTTGGGGTCTTCCTGGGGGTGCCTGGGACAAGAAAAACACAGAGAGAGACCAAAGACAGTCAGGAGAAACACAGAGAGAGGGAACATGGAAATAAACAGAGGGTAAAATAAAGAATAAGAGGCAAAAAAGTGGGGGTTACAGAAAGATTAGGCAGCCAAAGACACTCAGAGACAAGGAGAAAGTCAGCAATCTGAAAACTGGGGTTTGGGTTTGGAAACCACATTTCTGGTATATTTACTCATGTAACAGGTACCCTCATGTTTCTAAATTTATGATATCATAAACCATTTCTCAATTATTTCTAAGGTTTTTCTCAGCTTGTATCTTTATTAAAAGTCACCTTCACAGGGTCTTTGTCTTTGGAGATGCATACACCCAGGCACAAACACAATCCTCAAGACAACTCAGCTGTAAAAAAAGTATTTTCCCAACTCTTACTTCAAAGAGGTAGTGTGACTTGCTCAAGGTCACAAGTAAGCACATAATTGAGGCCCCAACTCTTCTAATTCCAAAACCCAGTGCTTTGTTCTGGTATCCTATGCTGTCTCTACTGGAAATGAATCATATATAAATCCAAGCTGTTTTTATGAAATAAAATTTAAACTACACTGTCAAGATGAAATTTTCTATTTGGGGACACTGAAATACTCAGGTTATTCACTAGGCTACTTTATTATCTCAGTGCTTTAATTATTTTTTAAATTTATTTTTAAAAATAAGACTAAAAGTATCTTAGAATGATAGAAATTTTTAAACAGAAATGAAATTAGTTGATCACCTGCTTGATAAAATTTTAACATTAAAAAGTGCACTTGGGTTACATTACTTCTACAACTTTCTAAAGTCTTAATGACTCAACAAATTTCAGCTGAAAGATAAAAAAAATCTGCACATTTTGATAAATTCTTAGATTTAAATATTAGTAAACTTGTCTCAAACTTGTTCTTTCATAACGTCTCACCTAAAGTCTATACTACAATTCAATTTCAGGGTAATACATAGAGTAGAAATGATTTAATGCACCTCCCTTTGTAAGCATTAGCATTTTCTTTTAAGGAATAACTAAAATTGTCTAAATAATCATGTCCTTATAGAAGCAATCAATGTAATTTCCAGAAAAGCTTCTTTGATATGTGTAAGCATGTTATTGGATTTCACACAAGACAATAAGAATACAAAGAAATTTCTATTCGAGAGTGCATCAATATATTTTCCCATGTTCAGCAATTTTTAAACCAGTAATTTTCAAACAAGGCCTAAAGTATGGTACTGCTCTGCCCTCTAGTGATAGCCTAGGATTTCCTAACTAAATGCTTTGATTTACTTTTGAAATTGCTTTATGAGCAAAACTTAAGGTTTTAAAATATATATATATATATATATATATATATATATATATATATATATATGATACCTGACTTTTCCTATTTGAATAGTGAACAGAGCGAACTAGTCAACTTTTAAGATTTAACTTGTGGTATGAGTATAATTCAGGAAAGAGACACAATTTCCTTTCATAGGAAAAAATCACCTAAGTGTTGCAAACAAGAAATCAAATTTAATATAATTTATTCAAATCCTTCTTTATATTTTATGCCAAAGAATTCTATTTAGTTTCTTTGTTAAAAACTTTACAAATTTCTTAACTATAAATTCCAAAATGGTTAATTCTATGATTTTGGAGACTGAGGTATCAGAGTACTATATATACTGTACATAGATGAACAGTTTTCTATTAATAGACTAAAATATTCTTCATAAAAAATTATACTGTACATCAGCTACCCTTAATTGTTCAAATGGCACTGTAGGATTTTTCTGAGCCTCAGTATTGTCAATAGGAACCTGTCAATTTATATGTGGAAACATTAATCAAGAATGCCAGTTAAGAGTTATTATACAGAGATCCACCCTACTATTTTGATGAAGGGAACTTCCTTCCTTCTGAGTTTCTCTTGCCAGAAACCTCTGGAAAGGAACCAATGCATGCTTAAAACAGCATTTCTATTATCACTAATCCTAATGGTATTACTTCTGTGTCTACACATTTGTAATAAAATAAAAATGTATAGGGATACCCGAAAATGTGAGGACAATCCATAAGCAATATAATGGTGTAGTGAGGACCACAAACCCTACAGACAAATTGCCAGAGCTTGATGTCAGATTCTGTCACTTGCTTTCAGTGTGATCTTAGGCAGATTAACTTCTGTGTGCTTCAGTTTCCTCATCTGCAAAGGGGAATAAAAGGAGATACCTACCAATACTCATGCTTTATTATCTTGATACACATTTAGGTTATACAGGTGTATGCATTTATCAAAACTCAAAAGAATATATGCTTAAGATTGTGTATTACTAAGTGTAAATTTTACATAAAAAAGCTTAAGTATATAAATATTGAGCTCCAGTCAATAATATGCATGCTAAAATATTTAGAGCAAGTTTTACAATGTCTGTTATTCAGTTTCAAATGTATCAGAAAATAAGATGACAATAGATGGATTATAGATAAGTATAGTAAAATGTTAATGGCTGAATCTAAGTAATGAGTATGTAAGTGGGTAATGCTATGCGTGAAAGCTGCATAATAAAATATAAGGGGGAAATAAACCTTTCATAGAGTTGATATTAAATTTATATAAGTATATATACTACTGAATATACAAAAAAGCCTCTGATAATCAACAATTACAAATGGTAACATATTTAAGCAAAAGACAGTAATCTATTCCTCTCTAGTTAGAGGAAAAGGATAAGAAAGTAATGAGGCATACTGTTGAGAAATCAATTGAAAGTCATATGGGTGCTCCCTTGTAGGTAACTAACTGTTTTTCTCTTGCTGCTTTTAATGTTCTCTTTTTGTCTTTTGCTCTTGGCATTTTAATTATGATGTGTCTTGGTGTGGTCCTCTTTGGATTCCTTTTGTTTGCGGTTTAGTGCACTTCCTGGATTTTTAAGTCTATTTCTTTCACCAGTTGGGGGAAGTTTTCACTCACTATTTCTTCAAATAGGTTTTCAGTATCTTGCTCTCTTTTTCTGGCACCCCCATAATTCGGATGTTGCTATGCTTGAGGTAGTCCTAGAGGCTCCTTACACTATCTTCAATTTTTTGGATTCTTTTTGCTTCTTGCTTTTTTGGCTGAGTATTTTTTGCTTCTTTGTATTTCAAATCTTTGAGTTGATTCTTGCAGTAATGGCAAGAAATATTCAAAGTGATGAATAGCAAGAACCTATAACCAAGAACACTCTACCCAGCAAAGCTATTGTTCAGAATTGAAGGTCAGATAAAGAGCTTTACAGATAAGAAAAAGCTAAAGGAGTTCATCATCACCAAACCAGTATTATATGAAATGCTGAAAGGTATTCTTTAAGAAGAGGAAGAAGAAAAAGGTAAAGATAAAAATTATGAACAACAAATACATGTCTATCAACACGTGGATCTAAAAATCAAGTAAATTAAAAATCTGAGAGGAACCAAGATGGCGACATAGGTAAACACCTATACTGCTACCCCACACAACAATTTCAAAACTACAACTAAAAGACAAAACCGACATCATCCAGAACCACTGGAAAGCTGGCTGAGTGGAAATTCCACAAATAGAAGGAAAGATAAAAGGACACTGTGACTCAGAGGAGCTGCGGAGGGCAGAGTTGCAGAGATGCGCGGAAACAGAGGAGCAGAGCTGCGGGAGAGTGGAAAGGACAGGCAGCTGAATATTCAGTCTTCTTGAACCAGGAGGGAAACAAAGGGGTCTCATTGCACTCATGTATATTTTTTGTTTGTTTTTTTTCTGTAAAATGTCCCAGTTCTTCCATAACTTATAAACATGATTTATACTGAGGAGTGGATGGGAAAGTGGGTGGGGAGTAGACCTGGGATGGGGAAGCTCTTTTTCTTGCTGCCCCTTGGGGCGGGCCCGGAGATCTTTCGGGGTGGTGGTGGTGATGCCCCAACACCTCCCTGAGGTTGTCTGGCAGCCTCTGCCCCTGGTGCTCAAAATCTGGGATGCTTCTCAATTCCAGAAACCCTTCTGGGCCCCAGGTCCACTGGGCACACTGGCCCTGTGGCTCCAAGTCCTGAAGCACCTGTGGTTCTAGAATCCCTCCCCCTCAGCTGCTGGGGTGATGACCCCTCCTTTCCACTACCCCATTGACCACCAAGGAGAGAAGGATGGGAGCCAGAGGGGTGCGTAGGTCTCCCCTCTGTCGGGAGGAGCAGAGGGAATCTCAAGGAGGGAGGAAGTGGGAGGTAGAAGCCAGGAAAGGCTCAGCTGATGGTGAGGCCGAAGCCACACTGGAACTTGTTCTTTCAGTTCTGGGTGAGTCTCCGGGAACCCAGACTCATACAGGGTGAAACTGGATGTAAGGAGGAAGCACACTGATATTTGGGAGCTGCAGAGGTGCACAAGCTCACAGAAAGGATCCATGGTTAGCTCTCTTGTTCAGAAGGAAAACAACAACAACAACAACAAAAAAAAAAAAACCACCAATCTGCATTGTTTTCCAGTTACGGGTGAGAATTTGGGTGTCCAGACTCATTTGGAAAGAAACTAAACTGTTTGGCAGCAGGCAGAGCTCGGGGGCAGCTTTCTCTCAAATGTGCGTGCAGCTCTTGCCACAAGGAGTGTAGACCCGGGCGCCGCATAGGGCAAGGCTGACAGAAAACCAAGGCTGACTGCTCAGCCCGGAGACTCTGCCCCATCCAAGCTGAGCACAGAAGCCATCCCAGCATGGAGACAGCTGATTCTCACAGCCTATTGGCCTGGAGGTCTACCCCTCCCAGTGATACCAAAAACAATCTAGGCTTAACTACAACAAGACTGTGCAGCCCATAAAGAGGTACACAACGAATATTCATCTCAGCTAACTAGGGAGGCTGAGTCACTGTCACCTAGCTATGCGACCAACTCAGGGAAGCAGCCAAAATGCAGAGACAAGGAAACAAATCACATTTGAAAGAAATGGAGGGAAAAAAAATGACTGGGTATAGAGTTCAAAACCATGGTTATAAGATTTTTCAAGAGGTTCCTAGAAAAGGCCAATAAATTTAACGAGACCCTCAAGGATATGAGTGAGACCCTGGAGGATATAAAAAAGGACCAACTAGAAATTAACCATTCATAGACTGAAATAAAAAATATTATACAAATACCTAAAAGCTGACTAGAGGACTGCAAGAATCAAGTAAAAGATTTGAAATACAAAGAAGCAAAAAACACTCAGCTGAAAAAGCAAGAAGCAAAAAGAATCCAAAAAATTGAAGACGATGTAAGGAGCCTTTGGGACAGCCTCAAGCATACCAACATCCAAATTATGGGGGTGCCAGAAAAAGAAAGAGAGCAAGATACTGAAAACCCATTTGAAGAAATAGTGACTGAAAACTTCCCACACCTGGTGAAAGAAATTGACTTAAAAGTCCAAGAAGCGCACAGAACCCCAAACAAAAGGAATCTAAAGAGGACCACACCAAGACACACCATAATTAAAATGCCAAGAGCAAAAGACAAAGAGAGAATACTAAAAGCAGCAAGAGAAAAAACACTTAGTTACCTACAAGGGAGCACTCATATGACTGTCAGCTGATTTCTCAACAGAAACGATGCAGGCCAGACAGGAATGGCAAGAAATATTCAAAGTGATGAATAACAAGAACCTACAACCAAGATTACTCTACCCAGCAAAGTTATCATTCAGAATTGAAGGTCAGATAAAGTGCTTCGCAGATAAGAAAAAGCTAAAGGAGTTCATCACCGCCAAAACAGTATTATATGAAATGCTGAAAGGTATTCTTTAAGAAGAGGAAGAAGAAGAAAAAGGTAAAGATAAAAATTATGAACAACAGCTGAGACCAGTTTGGCTCAGTGGATAGAGCGTCGGACTGCTGACTAAAGGGTCCCAGGTTTGATTCCGGTCAAGGGCATGTACCTTGGCTGCGGGCACATCCCCAGTAGGGGGCGTGCAAGAGGCAGCTCATCGATGTTTCTCTCTCATCGATGTTTCTGACTTTCTATCCCTCTCCCTTCCTCACTGTAAAAAATCAATAAAATATATTTTTTTAAAAATTATGAACAAGTGAATCTAAAAATCAAGTGAATTTAAAAATCTGATGAACAGAATAAACTGGTGATATAATAGAGTCAGGGTTATAGAAAGAAAATGGACTGGCAATTTTTTGGGGAAAAGGGGTGTGGGAGGTGCAGGAAGAGACTGGACAAAAATCATACACCTATGGATGAGGACAGTGCGGAGAGGTAAGGGCAGAGGTTGGGATGGGTACCGTGGAAGGGAGGTATGGGGGAGAGGGAGAGGAACATTGTAATAATCTGAACAATAAAGATTTATTAAATTTTTAAAAATCTGATAAACAAAATAAACTGGTGAATATAATAGAATCAGGGGCACAGAAAGGGAGTGAACTGACAATTCTCGGGGGGAAAGGAGTATGGGAGGTGCAGGAAGAGACTGGACAAAAATCGTACACCTATGGATGAAGACAATCGGGGGGAGGTAAGGGCAGAGGTGGGGTGGGACCCAGGTGGAGGGGAGCTATGGAGGGAAAAAAAGAGGAACAAGTATAATAATCTGAACAATAAAAATATATTTTAAAAAAAAGAAAGTAATGAGGCATCGAGCTTCCAAACTCGAATGAGCATCAATATCAAATTTCAAATACATCCTAAAATTGCATAGACTATGTTGAGAACATGGTCTTTGAAAGTCAAAAAAAGATTATTTGAATCTTGGATCTGTTCTTAATTAGCCAAGAAGCTGAAATGATTTATAATGTTTTTAGCCTCAGTTCTTTCATGTATACAATGGGAATAATAATACTTACATAAGGAGAAAATGCAACACACAGACACAGAGATATTAGCACATAAAATGCAGTAAGAGTTCTATCATTAAAATTATTACTATTACTTAGAGTGAGTCTTGTATACTCACTCTTAAAACTATTATTCTCTGCACATGGGTCATACTTGATTGTATCTGATTCTATCCTAGAATTTGCGTATGCAGGGTTCCCTACTGGCCCAAAGAACTTTCTAAAGGATCTTTATTAAGGCAGTAGGCCTATTTAAAGTTTTACAGTACTGAATATAAAAGAACTGGCCATGACAGGGAAATCATTAATTATCCCTCTGTAATGCCAATTAGAATATACATAATAACTGAGGCATTTAGAAAGTATGTTTGCTGATGGTATTTGAGAAAATTATATAACCAGTCTACAACTACATATTTAATGAAAAGAATATTAAAGCTACACTTAAAGAAGATGAATTCCATGCTCCCAGGGAGTAGATTTGTAAGTCATTCCAGATTACTCCATGAAGACAGGGACTCAACATACAGTTTCAGCTAAAGAGAAAATAAAAAATTTGGCAGTAAAAGGGGAAATACTAAAATCATTATATAACATGGCTTCTGCCTTGACCATTATACAAAAACTGATTTCTCCAAAGGACCCCAAGATCACGTAACACAAACACTTTCTTTAGGCATTTAGATGTGTCTACATTTTCAACATTTTTGTTGAAAACTCATCACCATCGTCCTCGGTCCTATACTACCTTGATTTTCCCACCACAGATCTGATTGTCAAAGAATAAGTAGATGTTTTCAAAAGTCCTTTCTTAGCCACATTTTCTACTTTCACCAATTTTCAAAATTTCAGCTTAGTCCAGGCCAATGTGACTTGGTTGGTCATTGTCTTGTGCACCAAAAGGTTGTTGGTTTAATTCTGGTCAGCGGGTGAAGAAGGCATTGGATCGATGTTACGCTCTCACATGAATCTCTCTCTCTCTCTCTCTCTCTCTCTCTCTCTCTCTCTCTCTCTCTCTCTCTCTTCTCTCTTCTCTCTCTCTCTCTCTCTCTCTCCCCCTCCAGAAAAAAAAATTAATTATTCTTTAAAAATCAATTTCAGTTCCACCTCTCAAGCTAAACCTATACTCACAGCCTGAATCTCTTCCAAACTCACCTCACATTTATTACTACATTATATACATAATTACATGAAGATACTCTCTGCTTTTTAAATCCAGTCATCCCAAACTTCATCTCCCCCTCCCACAAATCAGTTTTTATGTATTACTATTTCTCTACTTCTGGATGTAGTGTTATCTAAATACCTACCTTTAAATATAAATCCTATCTTTGACTTCTTTTTCAACATCTCCCATTGCTTCCTTTCTTCTTACAATCCCTTCTTCACCTCTAATACAAGTTCAGTCTATTGTCAAGTTCTAAAGTTAGTAACTTGGTTCAGGTGACAGAATAGGATTTATATGATTTATATTCTTTGAGAAATAGTGAAAGCTAGACTTATAACCACTAAATATTCATAAACATAGACACACACAGGCTAAATAGTAAGTTAGTAGGTGTCAACTGTTTGAGAAAATCGTCAATGATGAAATCCTTAAAACTGAGTAATAATTTTCCCCTGGCCTCAAACGATTCCAAAAAATCCAAAAGGAAAGAATACTTCCAAGCCCTTTTTATGAAGCTCGCATTACCCTTATTCCAAAACTAGTTAAAGACACTACAAAGAAAGAGAATTACAGACCAATATCCCTGATGAATATAGATGCTAAAATCCTCAACAAAATTCTAGCAAATCAGATCTAGCATTACATTAGAAGATCACACACCATGACCAAGTGCTATTATTCTGGGGATGTAAGGCTGAGAAAATGACACTATACGAAAATCAATAAATGTTATACATCACACAAATAAATTGAAAGACAGAAATCACACGATCATATCAATAGATGTACAAAAAGCATTCAACAAAATACAACACCCTTTTTGGATAAAAAGTCTCAGCAAACTGGGAATACAGGGATCATACCTCAACATAACCAAGGCCATATATGACAAACCTACAACCAAATCATACTCAATGGGCAGAAACTAAAACCATTTCCTCTAAGAGCAGGAACAAGACAGGGATGTCAGTTTTCATGACTTTTATTCAACACTAGAGGCCCAGTGCATGGATTCATGTACTGGTGGGATTCCTTGGCCTGGTCTGTGCCCTGTTGCAATCCGGGAGCATGTCAGACTGCCAGTTTAAGCCCAACACCCACTGGCCAGGCCAAGGGACCACATCAGTGCAAGAATGCATGCACCAAGGCTCTAGTATACATATAAGATCTTTGGTTAATCTTCCCACTCTCTCCCCTTCCCTGTGAGATCCATGAATCTATTCCATGCTTCCATGCCTGTGTGTTGAATGTCTGCCTCCTGGTCATCAATGTACATCATAGCTACCGGTCAAACAAATGAACAGTCAAACAAGTTGCTTATGCTTTCATATATATAGTACTGGAAGCCATAGGCACAACCATCAGACAAGAAAAAAATACGAAAGGAATCCAATGACATGACATTGTACATAGAAAACCCTAAAGACTCCACCAACAAAACTAATAAATTTAATAAAAGAGTTCAGCAATGTAGCAGGAGACAAAATTAACACCCAGAAATCATTGGTATTTTTATACACCAATGATAAATTCTCAGAAAGAAAAACTGAAAAAACAATCCCATTTACAAAGCAACAAAACAAAAACATTAAGGTACCTAGGAATAAACTTAACCAAGGAGGTAAAAGACCTGTCCTCAGAAACCTATAGGAGAGTGAAAAAAGAGATAGAGGAAAACATAAAAAAGTGGAAGAATATACTGTGTTCAAGGTATATTAACATCATTAACATCATTAAAATATCCATGTTACCCAGAGCAAAGTATAGATTCAATGCAAACCCTATTAAAACACCAATGACATATTTCACAGGTCTAGAATACTTCAAAAATATATATGGGAAAAAACGTTTTTCTATATTGCCACAAATAGCTGCAAAATCTTCAGAAAGAAAAAAAAAGTTGGAGGGGTTCACAATACCAGATATCAAGTTATACTACAAATCCACTGTAATCCAAACATCTTGGGCCTGGCACAAGAATAGGCACATAGATCAATGGAACAGAACAGAGACATCAGAAATTGACCCACACCATTACACTCAATATTTGACAAAGGAGGAAAAAGCATATAATGGGAAAAAGACAGTATCTTAAATAAGTGGTGTTGAGTAAATGGAACAGATACATGCAAAAAAAATAAAAAAAAAATAAGACCACCAACTTACACCACACACAAGAATAAACTCAAAAAGGATAAGACTTAAGTTAAATTTAAGTTAAATGTAAGCCATGAAACCATAAAAATCATAGAAGAAAACCATAGGCAGCAAAATCTCAGGCATCTTTCATAGCAATATGTTTACAGATAAATCTCCTAGGGCAAAGGAAACTAAGGAGAAAATAAAAAAATAGACTACATCAAAATAAAAAGTTTCTGTATAGCAAAAGAAACCAACAACAAAAGGAAAAGGGAGCCTACTGTATGGGAGAACATATTTGACAATGATATCTGATAAAGGATTAATATCCAAAATATATAAGGAACTCATACAACTTAACAGAAAACAAACAATCCAAACAAAAAAAATGGGCCTAGACAGACACTTCTCCAAATTGGACATACAGAAGGCTAAGAACCACATGAAAAAAACTAGAGGCCCAGTGCATAGATTCGTGCACGGGTCAGGTCCAGTTGGCTCTGCCCTAATCGGTGGATCGGGGCCAGGTCTATTGGGAGGAGGAGATGGTGGAAGGTTGGCCAACTGGGAGAGAGGCTGTGCATAATTGGCCAGCGGGCCCCACCCCCAATTGGGGTGGGGGGCTGATTGGGGTAGGGGTCAGCTGTGGACAGGAGCTGTGGGCAGTAGGAGGACCGATCGGGGCAGAGCTGGCTGAGGAAAGGGACGGTGGACCGATGGAGGTGGTAAAGATTGATTGGGGGTGGGGCGGGCCATGGAGAGGTGCTGTGGGTGGTTGGTCAGCTGCCCTACCCCTGAATGTGGTGGGGGGGAGAAGGCTATTTGGGACCAGCGGCCTGGGGGAGGGGCCATAGGTATTGGTCAGCCAATCCTCCCCGATTAGGGTCAGGAGGCCGAATGGGGGTGAAGTTGGCTGTGGGGAGAGGCCGAGGGCTGATCAAGGTGGTGGGGGCCCATCTAGGGCAGAGCCAGCCAGGGAGAGGGGCTTTGGGAAGTTGGCTACCAGCCCCACCCCCGATCAGGATGGTTCGTGGCTGCAGTGGGCGTCAGAGACCGAACATTCTGGTCATTACAGTGTTCTGGTTGGTGGCTGGCTTTTTATATATACAGAAGCTCAAAGTCACTAATCATCAAAGATGCAAATTAAAATGACAGTGAGGTATCAACTCATACCTATCAGATTGGCTACCATCAATAAATCAACAAACAAGAAGTGCTGAAGAGAAAAGGGAACATTAATACACTGCTGATGGGATTGCATACTGGTGCAGCTACTGTGGTAAACCAAAAAATTAAATATGTTAACTTCTATTTAAACCAGTGATCTCTCTTCTAAGACTACATCATTCCCTGATTGGCTCAGTGATAGAGTGTCTGCCTGTAGACTGAAGGGTCCCAGGTTCGACTCTGGTCAAGGGCATGTACCTTAGTTGCAGGCACATCCCCAGTTGGAAGTGTGCAGGAGGCAGCTGATTGATGTTTTTAACTCTCTATCCCTCTTCCTTCCTCCCTGTATGTGTGTATAATAATATATCTTAAGAAACCTGAAACACAAATCAGAAAGAATATATGCACCCCTATGTTCATAGCAGCACAGTTTACAAAAGTTAAAATCTGGAAACAGCCAAGTGCCCATCATTAGATGAGTGGATAAAAAAGCTGTGGTATATTTATATCACGGAATACTATGCAGCAGTAAAAAAGAAAAATCTCTTACCCTTTGAGACAGCATGCAGGGACTCGGAGAGTATTATGCTGAGTAAAAGAAGTCAGTCAGGGAAAGACAAGTATCATATGATCTCACTCATATGTGTAATCTGATGAACAAAATAGATCCAGAGACAAAAGCATGGAACAGACTGTCAAATCTCAGAAAGAAGGTGGGAGTTGATGGAAAGAGATTAACCAAAGAACTTACATGCATATATGCTTAACCCATTGTCACAGACAATAGAGTGGTGAAGGTTTGAGGTGGGGGTGAGGGAGGACAAATGCAAGCGAAAAGGGATCAATAGAGGATAAAAAAGTAATCTATAATACTTTCAACAATAAAGTTAAATTAAAAATAATTAACCTTCATAACTTCTTACCTAGAATTCCTAGAGCCTCCAAATCAATCTTTCCCATGCCTTCCTCTTTACCTTTCCAATCCATCCTTCCCATCTATATAGTCTGCTTAGAAATTTTCAGTGTAATAATGTAAACTCACCCTGACATTCAAGGCCCTCTTACACCTAGCTTTCTACTAGTTTCCCACTTTAACTTTACATATATTCTATCCAAATGGCAATGGGGTTTATTCACCCTCCCAGACTTCCATATTTCTCTTTTATGTAGTCTTCCTTGATACTCATACCTAGAATTTAAGATCTCCCTCAGAACTCTTAATGACATTTGTCTCTCTCTTCTTCTCTGCACAGATTTTGCCTTCTCTTATATCATGATGCTGATATAGTGTCTAACTCATTGCACATAGTAGTTCTAATAAATAATTACTAGATAAAAAATAGAAAAACAGAAAATAGATTACTTTATCTTTACACAAAATATTTTTCTTGTGAGAATACTGCAGGGATCTCATGTCCTAAAAGGGATTAGAATAATGCTGAAGAAAAAGTGCAAACAATCTTCTAGGTGGGCAAGAATAGTTTAGAATCCTATACAATAAAAGGCTAATATGCAAATCTAGCAAACGGAGGAACAAGAGGTTGCTGTGATGTGCACTGACCACCAGGGGGCATATGCTCATCACAGGAGCTGCCTCCTGGTAGTCATTGCACTCCCACAGGGGGAGCGCCACTCAGGCACAAGCCAGGCTCACAGCTAGCGAGCAAGCACAGCAGAGGTGGCAGGAGCCTCTCCCACCTCCACATCACCCAGACATCCCCTGAGGGCTCCCAGACTACGAGAGGGTGCAGGCAAAGGTGAGAGACCCCCTCACCGGAGTTCTGGTTTCAATATATGCTAATAATTAAAAATATATAAGATCCATGCTTGTTATGGTTAGAATGTTCACATATTCACCTAGGAAAAGGTAAATAAAACCACAAACACATAACAGACTCATGCTAACTTATAGAGCAACTTTTAGAAGGAAACGAGGTACTCTCATAGAGGACTAAATCATCTTTAAAACAGTTTAAAAATATTAATTACAGAGAGATATTCAAATCTGATAAATAAAGTTATTGACACTAGTGACAAAGAAAAACAACTTTGTAGTGCATGAACTTTTTTAGAAAGTAAATACCTCCACTGAGGTAGCATTTTCTGCAGGTGTACAAAAATACTTTTTTTTTTCTAGGATCAATTAATTGTGGAAAGCTAAACCATTGCCCTAAAATAAAGGAAAATACAGCTTTTTTAGTTTATGATTAAACTAGAATTGGTTATTAATTTTTTTATTTTTATAGCTGTCAGGTTGAGATCATCAATTTATGAAAATAACTCATACTTTAAATTTCATTAGGAATTCATAATACAAGTTCCCTGCAATAATGATAGTTTTTTATTATAAGAACTTTTGATATGCTTAAATAATTTATTTGGGGTGATAAGTTTGTTAATACTGATAGTATTAAGCAAGAATGTTGCTAAAATAATTATAATCCATTGAATAATATAAATGGCTTATTTCCTAATATTTTCATGAACTGGAACTTTGATTGGGTTTCAGTAAATTTGCAAAATTAATTGGGGAAAGTATAATTAAAACCAAACTTCTATCACTTACGGTTATGCAGAAAATATTTTAAGATATCTAGTAATATAAAAAAGTAAATGTTATTATTTCCTGATGATTTAAAGCAAATCCATTCTGAATTCAATTCAACTTCCCACATAAAGATGTGCAATTTGAAGCCAAACGTTTTCCTTGTAAAGAGAGACAATAACATGCTTCAAAAGTCAATTTCAAGGAATAGTTAAGCAGCAAAAAAGTCAAATGTCACTTCTGATCTATGTTATTTTTTAGAACAAACACATTTCTTAGTAGCCCCACCATGTGCTGGGTTAGCATTGCACCCTCCAGCACTTTTAATCCTCATAACCATCTTACATGGTTGGTATTCATTCCATTGCACAATGAGGCGAAGTAATTTTCCCAAGTCCCATGTCAATAAACAGCTGTTAGATTTCGTCTTATCTTAGGTCCATCTGAGCCCAAAGCCCATGCTCCTGAGATAAAGTCACAGCTCAAAAAGAAGAGAGAGAGAGAGAGAGAGAGAGAGAGAGAGAGAGAGAGAGAGAGAGAGAGAGAGAGAGGAGAGAGAGAGAAAGGAGGGAGGAAGGGAGGAAGGGAGGAAGGGAAGGAGGGAAGGAGGGAAGAAGGGAAGAAGGGAAGGAAGGAAAGAGAAAAAAGGCAATCCACTTAAATTTTCTACAAGAAAGAAAGAATGAAAGAAAGAAAGAAAAAGGAAAAAGGCAATCCACTTAAATTTTCTACAACAAAACCTTTAAGTTTCTGCCTATACATATTAGTCACAAGGAAGCAAAAGTGAGCATTTTGTAGCTGATAATTTAGAGGCAAGAATAAGGGTGTTTATCAGCATTCCAAAGTAAAAGTTCTAAACTACTTTTTGACAGCCATATTATAAACTAGAAAGCATGAAATATTTTATTACAACAGAAATAATTGGTAAAAAATTCTATGATTTTGATGATTAGGTAAAACTCATTAAAATGAGACATATCTGGGACACCTTGACCATTAATAAGACATATTATAACAGTCTTATTAGAAAAATTTATTTAAATTCTCTAAAAAGGGAAACTCAGTTACTAATAAAGAAAGACAACACCCATCATTTTAACAGGAACAACTAAACTATCCAACCTGAAAATGTGATCATTTTTTAAGGGTTCACTTTACCAAATGAACTGAAAGATGAACTGTATGCTTCATCAAATGGCAAGACTGACTGAATGCTAGAGAAAGAGTTTTCTACTTAAAAAGAAGATAGAGGCTGCTCATTTCAAACTTTTCTCTATTGTCTCTTTTATAATACTAGAGAGGTCTGGTGCATAAAATTTGTGCACTCTGCGGGGTAGAGGGAAGTCCCTCAGCTCAGCCAGTACCCGCTCACAGTCTGGGAGCCCTTGGGGGATGTCTGACTGATGGCTTAGGTCCTGATCTGCCCAGATTGGGGCTGGGCTGGCCGAACCCCACCCATACATGAATTCATGCACTGAGCCTCTAGCCCTATCTAATAAAAGAGTAATATGCAAATCCACACCTCCGCTACACCCACAAGCCATGCCCACAGCCACACCCACCAGCCAATCAAGAGCAGATTATACAAATAAACCCCAACCAAGATGGCTGCCACCACTGAGAGCAGGACAAAGGCTTGGGTTTCCCCGGCAACAGAGGAAGCCAAGCTTTCCCCATGCCATTGCCGGCCTAAACCTCCACTCAATGTTACAAAGTTTCAATTATAAAAGATATAGAAATGGCAGCAGCCACTAAGCTAGAGAGAAGAGAGGCCTGGGTTTCCCTGGCAACAGAGGAAGCCAAGCTTTCCCCCTGCCATTGCTGGCCTAGGCCTCCACTCTAGGCTACAAAGTTTCAAACAGAAATGGCTGCCGCCACAGAGCGAGCAGAAGGCTTGGCTCTGCTCCAGGCTACAAAGTTTCAATTGTAGACATAAATTAATCTCATATCCCAGGGCCTCTGCTTGGGTCGCTGGGAGGTGTGGCTGGCCTGCAAACCTCCACAGGCCCCTTGCCCAGGTCACCCCTCGCCTCAAGGGAACCCACCCCTATCCTGATCTGGGACACTCTTCAGGGCAAACCAGCTGGCCCCCACCCATGCATCAGGCCTCTATCCTATCTAATAAGAGAGTAATTTGCAGATTGACCATCACTCCAACACACAAGAGGGCTACCCCCATGTAGTCAAAAATCCTGCCCCCCTGTGGACACATGATGGCCAACATGAGATGGCCAGCAGGGGAGGGCCATTGGGAGGTTCCAGGCCCTGCAAGGGAGGGCAGTTGTCAGCAATCAGGACAGCAGGGGAGGGCAGTTGAGAGGGAGCAGGCCTGCAAGGGAGGGCAGTTGGAGGCGATCAAGCCTGCAGGGGAGGGCAGTTAGGGGTGACCAAGCCAACAGAGGAGGGAAGTTGGGGGCAAACAGGCTGGCAGGGGAGCAGTTAGACATCAATTAGGCTGGCAGGGTAGTGGTTAGCGGGTGATCAGGCTGGCAGGCAGAAGCAGTTAGGGGCAATCAGGGAGGCAGGCAGGTGAGCGGTTTGGAGCCAGCAGTCCTGGATTGTGAGAAGGATGTCCGACTGCCTGTTTAGGCCTGATCCCAGTAGGTCCCAGTAGGATCAGGCCTAAACGGGCAGTCGGACATCCCTCAAGGGGTCCCAGATTGGAGAGAGACATCCCCGCCCCTGTGCATGAATTTCGTGCACCAGGCCTCTAGTCTATTTATAAAAGAGAAGGGATTGGACCAACTTGAAGAATAATCCACCCCCAAATTTTCATGTGAAATTCAACTAATTTGTCATTTTAGAAACAATGTAATTGATATTATTATGCTGTGCCTGATTCTGAGAGCACAATCAGGCAAAGTCTATAGAGAAATCCTCAAAGGTGTCTAAATAATTTAACCCTCATTAGAAAATAGTAACAAAAAGATCTTGAAATAGAAATGTTGATTTTTTTAAACCCTGTATTTGCTCTATATGGTAAAGAACATTTCAGCGGCGCTATCTCCTGTTCTTGTACCTTGTCTTAAGAATATAAAATTTGCCCTAGCTGGTTTGGCTCAGTGGATAGAACATCAGCCTGAAGACTGAAGGGTCTCAGGTTCAATTATGGTCAAGGACACATTTATTCCCAGGTTGCGAGTTCAATTCCCAGTAGGGGGCGTGCAGGGAGCAGCCAATCAATGATTTTCTCTCATCATTTATGTTTCTATCTTTCTCTCCCTATCCCTTCCTCTCTAAAATCAATAAAAGTTAAAAAAAAATTTAAATGATATAAAATTTTATTTCTTTGATTCTGACTTCATGAATATTCAAACTGAAGGCCATATATCCACATTGGGCAATCATTCATTCCTTAAGATTTCTATAGTCTCAATGGTAAAAAGTGAATTATTAAATCATAGGATGGCTAGTATTCTATAGGATTTACTCTTTCATTGATAAGGAAAACCCACTTCCCATTTTCCGTAGAACTATAGAAAAATACATAGGTTCTTACGCCTTTACAACAATGTTTAAAAACTCTTAGAGGTAAATGTGTGTGTTTATACACAAATACGCAAACATACTCTAGATATACACATTGCTAGATGTTTAAAGGTATTTTATAGTGCATTTAAGATTCCTGAACTTTTATCACATTTTTCTTTTTCTTTTTTAAGTATTGTTTCTTAAGTGCTTCCCATGTGCCAGATACTGTGTCAGGCATTTAGCCTAATTACCATAGTTTTTGGCGTATAAGACGACCCCCAACTTTTCCAGTTAAAATATAGAGTTTGGGATATACTCACTGTATAAGACTACCCCTCTTCCAACACACACCAAATAAAAATTTAAAAAATATCATTATTTGATTTCAACCCCTGACTTTTGAGAAGATTTTACTGGGTTAAAATGTTGTCTTATATGCCGGAAAACTCGGTCGGTACTTCACTTAATCACCACAATCTCATACCATAGAATTATCCCATATTAAGAGAAAAACAGAAAATTTCAGGGAGGTTAAATGATTGCCCAAATTCCTTCAATTAAAAAGAGCTAGAACTAGAACTTATGCCTGTTCCTCTGAATCCACAGATATCTAAGTATATTACTTTCCACTAATCGCAAGAAACAATAAGCTATCAAACAAAGCTTTGTTTATATACTCCTAGGTTTTTACACCACCCTAACCACACAGGCCTAGTAGCAATGTTTTATAATACCTGTGGAGCTAATCAAATCAATATTGGCTCAGGAGTTCTATGTGCTTAGTAATTTTCTGGAAGTCTTAGGAGCCAATAAAGCAATGTACAATAAATGTGATGTCAGGTGGGGTACCTGAGAAAACTCCCAGTGTACAATTGTCTGCATTCTTTCTAGAATAATTCTTCAAAGTGATCTTAAGTGGGGGTATTTGGGTACTATAATCTAGTAAAATTATTGTATTCTACAGGAAAAAGCAAAGCACCATTTTCTCAATATTTTTGTAATATCAAATTTGACATGTCAAAGTTCTATAACCTATTAAACATAAATAAGAAATTATTAGTAGTATTATCATGCCTCTCTTCTCTAATCCTGGATGCAAACTATGGATGTTCGGTCCAGTCTATAGTAATTTTAATTCATTTTAAAACTACTTGTAAAAATAGTAATGTAAGAAACCCTCACTACTGGGTGGAAAATGTCCTAATGTTCAAAACATCAAGGAACTCTTAAATTGTATCAATTCCTCATTTCTGAAAATTTGTCAGAGCTAGTGTATCACAGGTCAAAGTGTTTCACGTAATAACAAAAGGATTCATGGTCAAATACTTTTACGTGTTAAACAGACACATTTACTACAGAATTTATTGGAAGCTAAATATTCTGTGTGTACTCTGTCTTTCTAGAAGAGTTATAAATGGGATTGTTTATATCCTATTTAATAAAAGAGGTAATATGCAAATTTACCGCAATTCCAACATACAAGTTGGCAGCCCCCATGTGGACACAAGATGGCCACCACAAGATGGCCAGCAGGGGAGGGCAGTTGGGAGGGACCAGGCCTGCAGGGGAGGGCAGTTAAGAGGTGACCGAGCTGGAAGGTGAGGGCAGTTGGGGGCAGTCAAGCTGGCAGGGGAGCAGTTAGGAATCGATCAAGCTGGCAGGGGATGGTTAAGGGATGGTCAGGCTGGCAGGCAGAAGCAATTAGGGGCAAACAGGCTGGTAGGCAGGCAAGTGGTTGGGAGCCACCAGTCCTGGATTATGCCCACTGGGATCGGACCTAAACAGGTAGTCGGACATCCCTTGAGGGGTCCCAGATTAGAGAGGATGCAGGCTGGGCTGAGGGACAAACACAACCTCCCCCCGCCCTGTGCACAAATTCCGTGCACTGGACCTGTACTTATTATATATTATAGTAAAAATATGCCACTATGCCTCCCTATCAGCCTTCCCTTATCACACCTCTTTTAAAAGGCTATTCTTACCCTATGACATGAGGGTTGCCCATGTAACATGTCTTGGCTAAGGAAACATAAGAGGTAGTGCCACTTACAAGCAGCAGTTTTAAGAGCCTCCATTCTACCACCATCCCATTTCTCCTTCTGTCACAATATTTGTACTTCCCAAAGAGGCTGCTCCTTTAGCTTGGATCCAGGAACAAAGAAGACAAGGAGCAGAGTGGCAGCAGACTCATCAGAAACATAAACATGGTGAGAAATGTTCACTGCTACAAATCACTAAGATTTGGGAACTCTTTGGATAATGAAACATAACTTTGCCTAAGCTGAATGATACATAGCTTGTCTTCTAGATTTATTGGACCCTGGCATCCTTTGGTCACAAAACATTTTCCAGGATTTGTTTCCTAAATTATTCCTAATTTTGAATGGTATCTTTTCTATTTCTTAATACTGTATTTAAGACAAACATCTATGGAAGCTGGAAACATGTGGTAATAGATAATTGATCTTCTTAAATGTTATCATCAACTTAAATTTATGCTTATAGTCAGTAAAAATATCTTCTTGAAATAATTTGATTAACATTCAGAAATCAAAGAATGAAAGTCAAGTCTGTTGTACTAATGCTGAATAACAATTTAGTTCTCTGAACAGGTCAGATGGTATCCTGCTTTACTTTTCATATATGTACTCATGTTTAGCAAATTCAGAATACTGATAAAAATTGAATTTTCTTTAAACCTCACTATGCTCAAATCACTGATTTGAAATGTAAGTATCAATATTCAAATATTCTGTAGTATATTTTGCTGATTCAGTAAAACCATAATCAACTGTATCCTAAATGGCATTCTTAAATCCAGAATGTGTTTTTCTAACTTAATTTTGTCTTAAAGGAAAATATAGAAATGAGAAAAAATAATAATTAAATCCAAATCTTCTCATTGGCGTTAAGATTTTGTTGGGTATTAAAAATCCCAGTAAATACACATTCAATATAAATTGTATACATTTTTACTATGTGTACAATCCTATACAATGATGTTCAGAGGAAAGGGTCAGAGGCCTCATATTTATACTCACATATTAAAAACAATGTTCAATCATAGTTACTAAAATAAGAAGCTAACACAGATATTCTAGGCAGATTTAATAAGCTAACAAATAAAAATACTTAAAAACAGAAAATATTTAAGATTTATTTTCAATTATCGATAATTAAAATATAAGTTTATGCCCTGAAAATGGAACTAAATTTTTATATATGTTCATTTTAATTTACATCAAATTCCCCCATCTTAAAAATCATCAAATCACCATAAAATATTAGGTATCAATAGAGTAATCATATATTTTATTCTCAAATGAGAAGACTGAATGCATTGAGTAACCACTATTAAAAGTAATCTTAATATATTATTGTTATATTTTACTCCATTAAAATTTTTTCCTAAAGAAACAACTTTGAAATAACTTATCTATAAGAGGACAGTTGTAGTATTTTTGACTTTAAGAATTTGATATAATTTGTCACATGTATGTATTTTGCAATCTCAACTTTTTCTTCATTGTATAATTTTCATCCTCAAAACAATTTCATGTTGTTATACACACCTCTATTGTTTTTAATAGGTAACAACAACAACAACAAAAAAGAACACTTCCATAATATGTTGACACTGACAACAATACAAAATATAGCTTTCAGGGAAGAGAATGTAATTTCTAGATATTCAGTTCTTAAATAAATCAACTCTTCACCAACAGTACATTTCTGTGGAGAAACAAATTAGAGACTCTGAAACAGTTAACTTATATAGATTCGTGATTTTAAAGAAAAATTTAACTTACTTGATGGAGATTAAAATGTCACTTTTAGGAATGTAATGAAATTGACAAAGAACAATAATATAATTATCACACTTCCCTGATCAATAAGGAAAGGGAATCCATCAGATAAGAAAAAGTTGAGATCAGCTCTGAGGGCATTCGTCCTTGGCTGCTTGAGGTAAGTAAGGAAAGTGGCACCTGCAGTGCTGTTCTTACCAGTCAGGTCAAGACTTTCCATTGTGATTTCAATGGAACATCAGAACTCCCAGCTTCCTTTAGACAGCAGGATTCTGGGAAAAAGCCATAATGAACTGTTAAAATGGTGAGCCACGAAGGCCTTTCAAACACAGCTAACACGTATTGCCTTTTATGAAAATAATCCCCCCCAAATAAATTAAGGGCCAAACCATCAAAACCAATTTATTTAAAATCTCTATGTTAACACTATTTAGAATAAGCATACTAAAGTATTTTTGTCAATTTTAACAAAACAAAAAAGTCATTAAAAGTACTCAAGGGAAATTCTTAGATAAAAGTTACAGAGACAAAGAATTAGAGACAATCACCTCTCAGCTTTTTGGCTAAATCAAGTGTAGAATTATAGTCAAATCCCCTGAAAAAACATGAAGTTATAGTGGCATCCTGACTAGTTCTTTTAAATTATTTTAAATGACTGGCTCAAACCAACCAGATAGACTATAGTTCATATATGAATATCTCATAAATTATCTTTTATATGTTTTAAAGATAAGAAGCAAAGTAAGATAATGGTTTGGGAGATACACACAAATAAAGAAAGGCTGGTAATAAAAAATTACATTCTACCTACAAGTGACTTAGCAAAAGGGTGTCCAACAAATTAATAAACATTTTACATTACACTGCAAATATAAACATACACGTAAATTGTATCATTTTTAAGAATTAAGTTGTTTCTATGTGAGACATTCATTTAGTTTCTGGGGTGCTTCAATTATATTAAATTCACACTCAACTAAGACAACTTACTGCCCCCTGCAGATTATGACGATATCTTTCTTTATGATCAGGACACTGTAACACACCAGAAATCAGGCATCACTTATCCTCTTACAGCTTTATCAAAACTGTTAACTCATTTTATGGGTTGGCTGAAGTTTTTCCCTAATTAGTCTCTATGATATAAAAGAACTGGCTCTTATACATTAAACGTAAAAAATGTGTAATGACAGGCTTCCAGTCAAGATGGCCATATAGATGCAGGCAGTACTTGCACCCTCCACAACCACAATCAAAATTATAAATACAATACAAAACAACCATTATTAAGAACCACCTGAAATCTGGCTGGATAAAAGTCCTACAACTAAGGATATACTACTAAAGATGAAAGCACATTGAGGCTTGGAGGTGAAAAGTAAAAATCTGGAGGATTTTAGATTTCTCAGCAGCTGAGAATTGAGGTTGAGGAAGATGAAGGACTGCTGGAGTCCAGGCACTCCTCTTAAAGGGTCCCCACAGAGACTAACTTGGGCTCAACTCCCTCTGAACTTCACTGCTGGGCCAGCAGCTTGAAAGGCACCAGGGACATACCTGGAAGAACTAAGTTATCTGGCATCAGGGTGAGAGTTGAGGGGCAGATTTTTCCCAGAGAGAAGTACTGGCAAAGGCCACTGCTCCTTTTCTGAGGTAGGAGGGCACCATATCTGAGTGGCTATCACTATTTACCCAATCCAAGCCATTTCCAGGCAGTTTTCCATACAAATGGCCTATCTTGGCTCATGCTTCATACTGTCCTTAAATCTTTAAAATAAGCAGCAACTGGTCACTGTGAGTTTTGTACCTCTCATTTAATGACCCTAAGCTGGCTCTAGTGACAGTCAGCCTTGTTTGCAGCTTGGCCTCTCCTGGGTACCTCCAAACCCAGCACAAGTAGCAGCCATCTGCAGATAACTTTGTAGCTCATGCAAAGTGGCCCTAAGCAGGACACAAGTGGTGGCTGACCATGGCCTGCACCTCCCAGGAGGCCCCAGAGCCAGCACACTGGTGGACAGCTTTAACCACATTGAAGTACCACTCAACCACCTCTACAAGCAACACACTCAAGGGGAGGACTGAGCAAGCAACAGAGCTCTACTGAAGTAAGTCCTGCTCCCCATGTGGGTACACCCCTGCCCAGCTGATCCTCCACAGTGGTTGTAGCCAGTTCTTGCAGCCAATTGGTCTGGGGGATAAATCCCTCCCATTAATGTGGCAACAGCAATCAAGGCTCAACTATAACAGGAGGGTGTACAAAACTCACATAGGGGTGAAGGGAAAGGAGGGCAGGAGCAGCTGGTGTGCCAGGCTTGGGTGAATGGGAGGTTGTGCCACTAAACCCCACAAGATAACCAATACATTAAATGACTCTACCAAGCCCAGGAGACACAGCAGTTCTACTTAATACATAGAAACAAATGCAGAGAGGCTGCCTAAATGAAGATGAGAAAGAAACATATCCCAAATGAAAGAACAGATTAAAACTCCAGAAAAAGAACTAATGGAAGACAAGCAATCTACTAGATGCAGAATTCAAAACACTGGTTATAGTATTCTCATTGAACTTGGAGAGTAGAAGAAGCTAGAACTTCAACAGCATGAAAAAGAATATGGAAACCATAAAGAAGAACCAGTCAGAAATGAAGGATACACTAACTGAAATGAAGAATAATTTACAGGGAATCAACAGTAACGAGTAGATGATGCTGACAATCATATCAGTGATTTGGAATATAAAGAAGCAAAAACACCCAATCAGAACAAAAAAAAAAAAAAAAAGAAAAGAAAAGAAAGAAAAAGAAAAAAAGAATCCAAAAACATAAGGAGAATGTAAGGAGCCTTTGGAACAACATTTGCATCATGAGGGGGCCAGAAAGACAAGAGAGAGAGCAAAAAATTGAAAACCTATTTGAAAAAATAATAATAACAGAAAACTTTCCTAACTTTGTGAAGGAAATAGACACACAAGTAAGTCCAGGAAGTACAGAGTCCCAAGCAAGATGAACCCCAAAAGACCCACACCATGATACATCATAATTAAGTGCAAGAGTTAATGACAAAGAAAGAATCTTAAACACAGCAAGAGAAAAGCAGTTAGTTACCTACCAGGAAGCTCCCATAAGGCTGTCAGCTGATTTCTCAGCAGAAACTTTGCAGGCCAAAAGGGAGTGGCAAGAAATATTCAAAGTGATGAAAAGGAAGGACCTACAACAAGAATACTCAACCCAGCAAATGTATCATTTAGAATCAAAGGACATATAAATAGTTTCCCAAACCAATTATAAGAAAAAGCCAAAGCGTCTTTTTTAAGAAGAAGAAAAAAAGATAAAAATATGAACAATTAAATGATAATAACAACAAATCTATCAACAACTGAATCTTAAAAAAATAAAAATAAATGAACAAGCAGAAACAGATTCACAGATACAGAGAACATTTTTATGGTTGCCAGATGGGAGGGGTTAAGGGTGAAACGATAAAGGAATTAAGAAGTATGAATTGGTAGTTACAGAATAGTCATTGGTATGTAAAGTACAGCATAGGAAATATAATCAATATTATTCTAATGACTACTGGTATGTGTGGTGTCAGATGGGCATAAGATTTATTGGAATAATAACTTAGTAAGATAATGATTACCAGTTGTATACCTGAAATTAATATAATATTGCATGTGGACTGTGATTGAAAAATAAAAATTTCTTTAAAAATAGAATAAAAATATAGCCTTCACCAGGTGTCTCAGTTGGTTGAAGCATAATCCTATACACCAACAATGCTGGAGATTCAATTCCTGGTCAGGAATTGAACATACCTAGGTTGTGGGTTTGATCCCCAGTCAGGGCATGTACAGGAGGCAACTGATGGATGTTTCTCTCTCAGATCAATGTTTCTTTCTCTCTCTCTCTCTCTAATCAATAAAAATATATTCTCGCCCTTACTGGTTTGGCTCAGTGGGTAGAGTGTTGGCCTGTGGACTGAAAAGTCCCAGGTTCGATTCTGATCAAGGGCATGTACCTTGGTTGCGGGCATATCCCCAACAGAAGGTGTGCAGGAGGCACCTGGTTGATGTTTCTCTCTCATCAATGTTTCTATCTATCCCCCTCTTTTCCTCTCTGTTAAAAAAATCAATAAAATATATATTTTTAAGAAACATATTCTCAAGTAATGATTAAAAAAATAAACAATAAAAAAAACAAAGGTGACATAATTCATCTGAGTAAAATCATGTCTAGAGTTAGATGAGTCAGTTGTCGCACAGTGCTAACTAAAGAAAACAGCTGGAAAGGATGAATGTTAAATATTAAATGCTCTCATGTAGCTTCACATGAGATACTACTCATTCATCCATATTTTTTAAAACAAAGGCATGGATGAAAGAATAAATTCAGATCTTTGAAGCTAACTACAAAGGATACATATGAATACTTTCAAGCTAAATAACTGCTTTTACTAAGGAATCATGTAAAAATATATTAATTTTAAAAATAGGCAACATTAAAAATGCTGTTGTAAGAAATTACATATACTATCATATATTCATTTGCATACTTTTTTCTTCATATAAATCTATAAAAGCCAGTTTAGGGAAGAATCTTTAAAATAAATGGGTAAAAAATTGTGAAGTAAAAATGACTGTAAATAACTATCAGGTAAATAAATTGATATAAACTAAAAATTCAATATAATCCATACTTCCAAAATTGGGAGAGGAGGTTCTACTATTAATTTTAACAGTATGGGTTTAATTATTTTGGTTCAAAAATTGGTTTGGTTTTTAGTAGAAGAAGTGAATACATGCTATATGAGAAATGACATATGCTAATATATCCTACATACTAAATGAACTTATTTTAGGATCAAAAATAAACTCTCAAATAATCTTCAGGTACCCTATTTTATAATCAGATATATACCTCCAAAATGGATCAAAACTATACCTTAATCTGATTACTGTTCAATAATTTATCACCTGGGATGAGTGGGGAGGGAGGAGGTTGCCTATGTTATGGCCAATTTGGGTTTTAAAATTCTTAGGATAACAAAGAAATCATGTTGGACTTCACTGATTAGGAGAGAGAAGCCAGGGAGTCAGCCACAGAGCAGGGTTGATTTCAAGGATGAAGATCCTGCTGAAACAGACTCCCTTTGATAGCAAACTTAGAAACTCCAAATTTAACCTTTCACAAATGCCACTTGAGTAGCTTCAGAAATGCTGTTTCAGCATAAGCTGTTCTGCAATTAAGTTACAAGTATTTCAGAAAGTATTTTGATTGATGGAAATGGATGCGCTATGACATGTCAAAAGGGCAGATGTGTGTGGGGTAACAGGGAAAGATGCCTAAAGTGTGAACACAACCCTACAAAATAGTGATCTGAATGTCCCCTTTGACCAAAGCCAGGGCAGATTTTCACTCTTCTCTGTGTTCTCTGGGTCCCACTTTGACTTCATCTCAACCTCTACTCTCAGCATCCACATAGGACCTTGAAATCCTGACTCCCCATGACTTAGTTCTCACTGTCTCATTAAAAACCTGTTCCCTCTTCCTTCACAAAGCCTCTATATCCTACCCAGGCTGCTGAATCCCACAGGATGCACAGCTGACTAAGCCTGATCTGGCATGGCCCAGGATTCCCTCTGAAAAACATCATGGCAGGTCGGACAGCCACCTCTTAAATATCTATTATTTGCCTCTTACCACAAATAGGTTTTTCAGGTGCTCTGACCTTAAAGATCTGGCCTAAGCAACCACTGAAATATTCCAAAAGCAACTGGCTTTCTGGCACAGCTTATACAGTGCCCCTTAAGGTGCAATGTGTTGAAAAGCTAACAATATTGAAAAAAGTGAGGTGCTACTTCTTACAATGAGGCAGACTCCCAATTAGAGCTAATGTCCAATATAACATTCAAAGTCACATCACGGCAAAATCCCCTTCTATGCCAACACTGTAGGTTTTGCACCCTGATGTCACAACTACCTAGTTAGTGCAGAAGGGACTCCAAGGCAACCAGGTTGCCCACTTACATGGAATAATATTTAATCCCCACGAATGACTGCTTTTCTGATGTTTTCATCAATTCTCTGGGTAATAAATTAAGCTTTAACTAACTCATTTTCATACATAACCCTAATTCAATCTAGCTCAATAAAATTCATTTCAGACCGCAATTATTTGCTAAGAAACAATTACATTCAAATGAAAAAAAAAATTGCTGGGCATGATACAAGGCACGGTAAAGATGCTTCTCCATTTATGGAACCAGAAAAAACAACAAAAATAGCCAAACTGCTAGAAGAAAGGGAAGCAAAATGTTTTCCTCATCCTCCTGAAAATAGGTACTCCTGCTTTTCTACCTGAAGAAAACAAAGTGGAGCACCCAAGAAAGCAAATTTTAAAATTATTACTTTCAATTTAGGCTTATGCTTTGAAAGAGGCTGCATTTCTAATCTAAGAGTCAGCATGACCTCTGAGAGCCAAAACAAGGCCAAGTCACAAATAACAATCTTAATATCCAATCTTTCACTAGCTGCCTCCATTTTCCCAACAATTAGATATTCTAATCTCCACTTCACAATGTAAGTTTTCATAAGCATAAAACTGCTTCACATGAACACAATTCTTATATGTTCCTCAATTTACTCTTTTATAAACTATATATTTACAAATAAAATATTAACATCATATTTGTAGTAAAAAAATCTCATTATTTAACTAAAGTCTTCCCTGTCCTGTGTGTACAGAAGGTCCTCACTCACCCCACTATATATTTCTTTAATCTCCTCAATTGTAGCATCAGGTGCATTATACAATAATATGGTACTGAAAATGCATACCAGTGATTAATGCAATTCTGATCCACCACAGGGCAAGGAATGTTTTTCCTAGAAATGATAAGTTGATAGTCTGGCCTCCTGTCAAATCATTTTCTAAAATAAAATATCTTCATATAGATAAAGATAACTATAGGTAGATATATATGCATATGTACACACATAGATAGGGTGTCCCAAAAATGTATATACACACTTTGAATAATTTTATAATTATTTATAAATAAATAATTTTATTAAAATACATTTCATTTTCAAAATTGAGCTATCAACTGTTAAAGTATGTATACAACTTTTGGGACACTCTGTATATACACATATACACCCAGACATTATATAAATATACATATGTACATATGCTTTTTAACAAAAGCACTTATTTTTTATTCATACTTGATAAGACAGTGACAAAGAAAGCATGAATAAAGAAGGAAACACTTGTTAAAATCACCCACCTTGCCTATCTTTGTGAGCTAAAAGTTAAATCAGAGCTACTTCACAGGAATTTTTGGCCAAGCACCAATCTTTCAGCGAAATTACAAGTCTTGGCTCTACAGAATGAAAACTTCTTAAGAGAAAATGCAAATCTTAAGTACCACTCTATTACCTTCCCTCCCCCACTGTTGCATTTCTTCATGACCCAGAGTCTTTCAGTTAGGAAATCTTAAACAAAGCAATAAAAGGCAAAACAAGTCTTAAGTGTTCTCTAAGATATCCAACAGCACACCAAAGTAACTACTAAGTCATTCCAGATTTGTCCATCTGTTTGGACTTTCCAGTAAGGCGTTAGAAAGCACTAGCAAGCAGACAGAAAACTCTAGCATTGTTTGGCATGGTCTTACATTACTCAATACTGACCAATTGAAAAAGTATGCTTTAAAAACTACCTTCTGCCTATTTGTGACCTGGCCTTGTTTGGCCCTCAGAGGTCATGCAAACAGATACAACCTTTTACAGTTTGTGAAATTTATTAAAGAACTACTATGTATTAACAATGCAAAAGGCAGTACATGAGTTGCTGTTTTCTGGAAGCTGATGATCTAATTAGGTAATTGCATTTATACAAACATATTATTTAAAATTAAACAGAAATAAATAATGTCAAAATAGTAAGCAAAGAATTTTTTTTAAGAGTTAGGTAGAATACACAGGGAATGTTTATACAGGAAATGAACAAAGCTGGAACCTGAAGTGTGGTGGCAATGGGATATGGTTGGGGAGAGAGGACACAGGGTGGTGATACAGGCACAGGCACAGACAGGATAAGTCAAACTTCAATACTGGAAAGCAGCTAAAAGGGGAAAAAGGCAAATCTGGTTGAAGTGCAAGGTTCATATCAGAAAATGGAACATGAATTGTGGATAATGCAATTTGCTCTTTGTGTTTTTTTTCTCTCCATGGTCTCATAAACAGCAAAATACAATTAACAACAAAGCATACTGACCTTGGATCCACACCCACATCCACCATTTACTACGCTTCAATTGTGAGCCAATTGCTGACATTTTCTGAAAAAAATTGGATAATAATTCCTACACCTCTAAAAGGTTCCTTAAATTATTAGAAGATACACTGAGTGGCCATATTATTATGACCACCCCCTCAGTACTTTGTTGGGCCACCTTTTGCCTTCAATACTACAGTGATTCTTCCGTGCATCCACTCTATGAGATGTTGAAAGGTGATGTGAGGAATCTGACACCATGCCTGATGAATAGCACTGTCCAGTTCTGTGAGATTTGATGGTTGTGAACCAGCTGTCTGATGGTTCTTTTAACTTCGTCCCACAAATGCTCAACTGGATTGAGATCTGGTGATTGTGGGGGCCACCTAAGCAAGGTAAAGTCTCCCTCATGTTCTTGAACCCACTCCTGCACAATACGACCACCATGGCATGGCGCATCGTCTTGTTGGAAGAAGCCGTCTCCATCAAGATATACCATCAACATGATAGGATGAACATGATCAGCAACAATACTTAGGTATGTTGTGCTGCTCAGACATTATTCCACACGAATTAAAGTGCTCAAATCATGCCAGGACAACATGTCCCAAACCATAATACTGCCCCCAACAGCTTAAAGGGTTGTACTCATGCATGTGGGGTGCGTGCTTTCATGCAGTTTCTGCGAAATTCTCACTCTGCCATCTGCATAATGCAACTGGAAACATGATTCATCGGACCACATGACTTTTTTCCAGTGCTCGATTTTCCAATCCTTATGTTCTATGCAAATCGGTGATGTTTTATCTTGGTAACTGCAGACAGCAAAGGTGTTTAAACAGGCCTTCAGCTTCCATATTCCATACAATGCCGTGTACGACTAATTTGCCTACAAACGTCAGGTGGTCATAATAATCTGTGTATTTTAAATACAAAAGGTTTGGTATACAGTTAAATGCTTAATAACTGTTAGTACTCTCCCTGGAGTTAAAACTAAGTGACAGAAAAACATTTAATAAAGCATCTCAGACCTGTCAGAATGGCTATCATCAACAAATCAACAAATAACAAGAGCAGGAGAAGATGTGGAGAAAAAGAAATCCTAGTGCACTGCTGGTGGGAATGCAGACTGGTGCAGCCACTGTGGAGAACAGTATGGGGTTTCCTCAAAAAACTAAAATTGGAACTCCCATTTGACCCAGTGATCCCACTTCTAGGAATATACCCCAAGAAACAAGAAACATGAATCAGAAAGAATATGTTCATAGCAGCACAATTCACCATAACTAAGACTTGGAAACAGCCCAAGTGCCTGTCAGCAGATAAGTGGATTAGAAAACTGTGGTACATCTACACAATGGAATACTATGCTGCTATAAAAAGGAAGGCATTCCTACCATTTGCAATAGCATGGATGGACCTGGAGAGCATTATGCTAAGTGAAGTCAGTCAGTTGGAGAAAGATAAATATCCTACGATCTCACTCATTTGTGGAATATAATGAACAACATAAACTGATGAACAAAAACAGATCCAGAGAAGCATAGATCAGACTGTCAAACCTCAGAGGGAAGGCAGGAGAGGGTGGGGATAAAAGAGAGAGATCAACCAAAGAGCTTGTATGCATGCATATACGCATAACCAATGGACACAGAATGAGGGCATGAATAGGGGTTTGCAGGAGAGAGGGGGGCAATGGAGGCATACGGACACATATGTAATATATTTATCAATAAAGGAAAAGTTTTTAAAAGGTACATTGGGCCCTAACCAGGTTTGGGTCAGTGGATAAGAGTGTCAGCCTGTGGACTGAAGAGTCGCAGGTTCGATTCCGGTCAAGGGCATGTACCTTGCTTGCAGGCACATCCCCAGTAGGGGGTGTGCAAGAAGCAGCTGATTGATGTTTCTCTCCCGTCGATGTTTCTAACTCTCTATAACTCTCCCTTCCTCTCTCTGTAAAAAAAAAAAAAAAAAAAAAAAAACAATAAAAATATATACTTTTTAAAAAGTACATTGGGAACACGTTGAAGTTTGCCTTGAATATTCTTAGCATTTGGATAAGTGAATTGCAACTTTAAATGGTGTTTCACTGTTTTAATTTAGGTGGTTTTAACATGTTTAATTCTGAAAAGCCATTTCTTACTCCTACCAATTTCAAGGTGCATTAGATAATTTGATAATATGGATATTTTACTATAATGCTTATTAGCCATAATACTGTTGTTTCAGGGACCATAGCGCAACCATGAATTTCTGCCGTTTCCGTAAGTAGAGGTGGGAAATGAGTAGGCGTTAGTCCAGTCAGATGGCTTGGCAGGGAGGCTCTGAATGCCTCTTTTATACTCCTGTTAACTGTATAAATGTGCCTTTGACCTTCTCAGTCAGGGGAAATTGCACATTTAAGGTAGAAGGAGTTTCACTTCCAGGAAGAATATAAAAAACATGCTTGCCAGCAGCTACATCAAGGAATACCTGACAAGAAACCACCAGGTACTTTGGAAAGATTCATTAGTCCCATCAAGTCATTGAGCATTGAGTTGGAAAAGAAGGTTAGGATAATCCAGCCCTGTGGGATATCTCACCTATGGGTAACCAGAGTTAGCCCAAGTAAACTCTGGCCTACACACTTTAGGATTCCTTTAGAAAGAGGTTCTGCAAATGAAACCCACTGGAGGAATCTCAAGACCCTTGTCCTCTGAGGTTAAGAAAGGGTTTCCTTGCCCCTTTCACATCAACAAAAATTTATAATATACAGAAACCTCTCTTATTTAAACTATTTAGTCCAAAATCATTTGATAAAAAAGGAAATCAGACATTAGAAATTTATATAGTTTTAACTGGAAAATATTCTGTTTTAAGAAGTAAAAAATACCAGTCTTTATCTTTTTCCCTTTAGGTAGGTTGCATGGATACAATTAAATATTGACATGAACATAATTTAGCATTTTGTAATGTTATTAAAAAACACTTGTATAAAAATTGTATTATCTAGGAAGAATTCCTATCCTTTTAGGTATGCCTAAAGTATTTCTAGCAATTATCTTAGCAGAAATACTCTTGCTTCAAGTATGTTAACTGCAAGAATCCTATATAATAAAAGCCTACTATGTAAATCAACTGAACTGACAGAATGACTGGTCACTATGACGTGCACTGACCACCAGGGCCAGATGCTCAACACAGGAGCTGTCTCCAACTCGCAGGCCCCAACAGAAGGCAGGGGCAGAGAGCGGGGCTGGCGAGTGGGTAGAGCCAGGCCAGCCAAGGTAGGTGCCAGTATGGCCTCCTCACCAATTGCCTCGCTGGTTGTCAAACAGAGGGAGGCGACTGGTGGCGGCAGCAGGAGGTGGAGCCTGTGAGTGGGTGACACCAGGCCAGCCAAGGTGGGTGCCAGTGGGGGGCCCACAATCACCCCGCAAGTTGCCCCACTGATCAGCCCTGATCACTGGCCAGGCCTAGAGACCTTACCTGTGCACGAATTTCATGCACCGGGCCTCTAGTATGATACATCTTTCAGAGACTATAAAACAGCTACAAGTCATCTAGATTTCATTGTATAAGGTTCCAAAAAACACAGGTTCTGTCCCATGAACACTCAACTACTCAACAAAGAGTCTCAACAAACACACAGAAATGTGTGACAGGAACATTTAATATTAGAAGAAAAGCAGTATAGAATTGGTTATAAGCAAAATTAAAGCTGGGGTTTTGTGTCCTCAAACTTTCTTCACAAGTCTTCTCCCTTTCCCCAAAGACTCTTTATATCAACCCAGCCAGTTAGTTTCACTCCACCATCCTCCATATCAAAGAAAGCTTTTAAAAAAATGAGCCCAGGCCACTATGGGTCAGTGGTTAGTGTTGGTCTGTGCACCAAAAGGACTCAGGTTTGATTCCCAATCAAGGACACATACCTGAGTTGCAGATTCAATCCCAGACTACAGCTGGGGAGAACGGGGGAGGATTGGGAGTTAAATGTGGAGACAACTAATGAATCAATCTCTCTCTCTCTCTCTCTCTCACTCTCTCTCACACTCTCTCTTTCTCTCTCTCGCACTCTTCCCTTTCACTCTCTCTAAAATAATCAATGAAGAATGGGTGAGTATGAAAAACAACAATTAAATAAATAACTGAGAAAGTTTACAGTATTAACTGAGGAGTAAAATTTGCATGCTACTAGGCATTATGTCTAAGTAAAAAATCTCTAACTGCAAACAACCGGAGTAGGTAACATGAAAGCACATCAACAGATTTCTAAGTAAGCTCCCTCATCTTTATATGTTTATTAGAGGCCTGGTGCATGGGATTCATGCACTGGTGGGGGTGTGGCCTGTGGGAATGGTCTGCTGTGGGAGCACCATGGACCTGCCCTCTGAATGGCACACCCACTGTGGGAGTGCACTGACCAACAGGGGACAGCTCCTGCATTGAACATCTGTTCCCTGGTGGTAAATGCATATCATAATGACTGGTCAAGTGGTCATTCTGGTCGTTCCACCATTTGGTCACTGGGCTTTTATTATATTGGATATCATTGAAATCTAACACCTATAGTTCAAACTTAGTAGCATCAACTGGAATGACTGAAAGTCTTAAAGCAGAGAATAGGAGATGCCTATCTCAATTGAAAGTCTATAAAATGACATATTGCAATGTAAGTCAGTAGACTAACCAGACAAAAAGAAATCAGACTTTGTGGAATTAAGGTATCCAAACAAAGAGGACAACCCATTCTACTTGGTGCTGTTTGTGTCAGGTGAGATCAGAAAGAACTTAAAGTGCCTCTAGATCAGATCATTGAAAAATTATGGACATGGCTAAGCAACCCTGTCAAGGACAGAATGGTTGAAGCAAATGAAAATGTTATTCTGGAAAAGTAACATTTGCATCTTATGAGGAAGAGGCACAAGTGGGGTCCAGTCAGGGGGTAAGGAATGCGAGAGGTTAGTCAGCCAGCCCCACCTCGGATCGGCCTCGGGGGAGGGACCGTGGGCAGTTGGTCAGCCAAACTACCAGTTGAGGGGATAATTTGCATATTAGGCTTTTATTATATAGGATAGAGTAGCTGTATTTACTCTGATACATTTGTTTAACTAATAAGAATTTGTAGGAGCCTCAGAAAGTTCCCACAAATGATATTTGCCATGAATCGTTCTCAACCCAAACTATAAAACACAATCACAAGAGACATTTTTTAAATACAAATGCACAGCCACTTCATAATACATTAAAACCACTGACATGAGAATAATTCGTAGGGTCTCTTAGGCATCCACGGTACTAAAAGCTTCTCAGGTGATTCCAAGGTGCAACCTGGCTTGAGAACCACTATGGATACACACACACACACACACACACACACACACACACACACACACACTGAAGTAATAGAAACTAGTGTTAAAAATTGCTAGTGCTTATGGCTCTGGAGCTCAGGTGGTTAAAACAATGGGTTAAAATAGCTACAAGGTAATTATGAATCTGACTGGTAAGGTTTATTTTCTTTTATAGAAAGAATAAAAGGTCTAGTGCACAAAATTCAGGCACGAGGGGTGAGGAGGGTATGTCCCTCAGCCAAGCCTGCATCCTCTCCAATCTGGGACCCCTCGAGGGATGTCTGTCTGTCTTCTCAGAATCCAGGACTGCTGGCTCCCAACCGCTTGCCTGCCTGTCTGCCTGATTGCCCCTAACCGCTTCTGCCTGCCAGCCTGATCACCCCCTAACCACTCCCCTGCTAGCCCAGTTGCCTCCAACTTCCCTCCCCTGCCAGCCTAGTCACCCCAATGCCCTCCCCTGTAGGCCTGATCCCCCCAAATGCACTCTCCTGTTGGCCTGATCACCCCTAACTTCCCTCCCTTGCCAGTTTGGTTGCCCCTAATTGCCCTCCCCTACCAGCTCAATTGCCCCTAAATGCCCTCCCATGCAGGCCTGGTCCCCCCCCCCAACTGCCCTCCCCTGCAGGACTGGTAGCCCCTAACTGCCCTCCCTTGTAGGCCTGGCTCAAACCCCCCCCCCAACTACCCTCTCCTGCAGGCCTGGTCACCCCCAACAGCCCTCCTCTGCCAGCCCGGTCACCCACAACTGCCCTCCCCTACTGGCCTGATCACCCACAACTGCTCTCCCCTGCTGGACATCCTATGGCAGCCATTTTTAACCACATGGGGGTGGCTATCTTGTGGGTTGGAGTGATGGTCAATGCGTATTACTTATATAGGATGTATTACTATCCTGATGGGCCTCCCACCAGTTTATGCCATACATGTAAATAGATCCATATAAAAAAGATTATCTCAATACAAGCAATGCAGAGTTGTCTTCAAATTCATTTGGCAGTGAGGAGATTGAGTCAAGCTTTTTCCTATATCCTCTCTCATATCTTTCAGGTACAAATATGTTTTGCAACACAGCTGACGAATATTAAGGATGCATCTGTGGCTACAAGAGCAGGGCAGAATTTCCCTATATGTCCTGTAGGCTGCACCCAGATAGATGTATGCCACAATCACTACTAAATATATGGAACACATCAGACACTAAATTGTGCATTTGTCAAAAGAAAAGCAATGTATCCCATGACCCAAAGTTAATGGTATTGGCTACTGTCTTAAACACACTACCAATAAATAGTGTGAGTGGGTGGTGGATGACCTAGGTGGTGATAAGTTAGCCCTCTGGTGGCAAAATATTTACATATTAACATTAAATGAGTTCCTGTCCCTAATTTATTTGGCACGGGGTTAAACAGACAAAAAAATCATTCCATAATGCTGCCCAATATCATGTGCAAAATGAATACTAACTTAGGGCCTACTGTCTTTCACAATGTTTTGTTTTCTTAGTCTGTATATTAATAATTGGTCCTAATATGCAGAAGTACTAGTAAGTATCATAGGTCCGAATACTGTTCAAATATACAGGCATAAAAGTTTTTTTACTTTGCTTCCTTTTGGTTTGGTTTGTTTTCTCCTCTTTAGAAATTAATTTGTATTACAGCTTCTTTTGTGAAGAGGGGGTGCTAAAGACAAAGCTACTGAGTAAGTGGGGAACTTAACTACTCAGATCACCCAAAGCACACAGCCTCAGCTCCGTAAACTGCTTATCAGGGGGGAAAATGCTTAACTAACCCTAGAAATTGCAAGCTTCCCTGGAGCTCAGATCAAAGTAAACACTTCACAATTATGAAAAATCCAAACACATTTTTTTCAAGTAGGAAAGATCAAGGAAGTAAAAATGTTGTTTTTGAGATGCAAGTAGTTTCCTATCTAGAATTTTTCTAGACAAAAAAAGATTATTCCCTCAGGTACTGATGCATGCCATAAAAGCTTCTAATTTCTCACTGGTAGGTTCCCATTTTATACTAATACATACTAGAAAAACAAACCCTGAAGCTCAGTTTTCAAAGCAAAACAATATAAATTACACCTCAGGACCAAAGAAAGACCTTAAAATCGGTGACTGTCAAATATTTGGTGCCATGTCTATTTTTGGTGTGGGTTCAGTTTCAAATGGACCCTTATGTTCTGTGAATTTTATTAATTATATCATAGTATTCACTGCAATAACTACCCATTTTTTGTTAAACTAAAATTAAATGGAAATAACACAATAAACCCTAAAACAAGAAGTGTTTTCATATAAAAAGTAGTACAGCCCTAGCTGGTTTGGCTCAGTGGATAGAGCATCAGCCTATGGACTGAAGGGCCCGGGTTGAATTCCAGCCAAGGGCACATGCCTGGGTTGCAGGATCAATCCCCAGTAGGGGGCATGCAGGAGGCAGCCAATCAATGATTCTCTCTCATTGATGTTTCTATCTCTCGCTCCTTCTTCCTTCCTCTCTAATATCAATAAAAATATATTTTAAAAAAATAAAAATAGGACATAGATAAGAAAAGAAAAATTTCTTTAACCTCCTTTTTCACTGGGGGCTTCCAGTGACTAGCTTTATATTTTGACATCTGAGCTGGGAGATATTTTATTTATGAAGAAATTGATTAATATCCTTTATTTTCACTCAAATATAAGAAAAAGGAGAACGCAAATACACTTTATTTGCACATCCACATAATTTTCATTTATACTAGCAACTATTTAATTCAATAGCTTTATTTAAAAAACATGGAGCCCTTTATATCTTTCTTTACTGTGAAAAATTGTTAATGACCATTTATAACTTTAATTTTTTAAAATATGGAGCCCTCTAGTGGCAAAATATTTACATACTAACATTTAAAGAAAAACATTAAATGAGTTCCATTTTCTCACAATAAATCAAAGTAATTATTGTATTCTTGTTATGTATCATTTCAAAAAATCTAGTAAGTGTCCTCTTCAAAATAATATCAAAATGTCATTGCTAACAGTAAAATATAGTATACTTAGGAAGAAAATATTTAAAGCTATTTAACTTAGAGGAGGCTAAATGATATTCAATAACACACACACACACACACACACACAAATGTACCAGACTAGAAACACACTATTCTTCCTCAATGATCATGTATTAAGTGGTAATAAAATTAAATGAGCTCATTGTGGGTCAAAATTGTTGCTTATAGAATTTATAAATATTCTTGCCTCAAACTAATTGTTACTATCACGTGATACTTAAATCTCTTTTCTAGAGATATATAAACCTTCCTTTCCATTTGGAAAACTATAAACTGATTTCTACTGATCAGAACCATTGATTAAAAATACAATGATCAAACAGGGATTGCATGGGGCACCTGTAGCTTCCAGAAGCTTCATTGGAATAATCTCTTTTAACTATTAAAGCAATAAGGTAAGGTGGTAGCCAGTCTCCAAGACAGCCCCCAATGATTTCCACCTCCTGGTAGTCCCCTCCCACACAGATTAATGGATGGCCTGTGTAACTAATGGGATAATGCAGAAATAGCAGAGAATTCTGAAGCTATGTCATAAAATACATTGTGACTTTTACCTTGATCTCATTTGGACTGCTTGCTCTGTGTATGCCAGCTGCAATATCATGAAAACACTCAATTGGTCCTGTGGAAAGGTCCATGCGCCGAGGAACCCCATGAGCCCACCTGCCAATCACGCACAATCTTGGTAGGCATGTGAGTGAACCGCCTTGAAATTATCCTTCAGTCCCAGTCATGGCTTCCCATGAATGCAGCCTAAGCCAACATCCTGACTGCAGACAGAGTCACCCCACTAAGCTACTCCCAAATTCCTGACCCTCAGAAACTGTGAGATAATAAATGTTTATTTTTTAAGTTTCATATCAATTTATTATACTTCAATAGATAATATATGTTGATACTATTACTGTCTCCATCTTACAGAAGATTCTGTGCATATTTAAGACAATATAGCTCTAGAAAGATATTTTTGTTGTTGTTGTATTTTTGGCCATTTCCTAAAAACCTTCAGCCTATAATAGTCCAAAGATAATCCAAACAACCATACAGAAAATTTTTGCTCAGCTTTGCTTATTAAACAGACTAATATCCGCAAACTTAAAAAAGAAATTTCTTTTAATTCTTGACAGAAAATGAAAGCATTATTGATTATATAATATGTATTCTATTTTACCAACAGCCATATCTCACCTTGTATTCCAAATCTGTAATATAACTTATGAGTAAGTGAAAATCCTATTTTCTTATAACCTGTCTTGTAGCCCAAGAAGGCTAACATAGCAAATAAAAACTTTGATTTAATTTAGCTAAATGCACAGATGTACATGGTGAATAAAAAGCACTTACTATACTCCACAAGCTATTCTAAATGCTTTAGATTAACCATTTGATCTTCACAATAAATGGGAATAATAAGTTGTATTATCTCCATTTTATAGACATATAGAGGTCAGGAAAGGTTAAGGAATTTTCTCAAGGTCACATAAAGAGCCAATTTTGAACCCCAGCAGTCTGGTTTCTGAGCCTGTGCTCTTAGTCAGGACCCTATACTGGCTCCCCTAATCTCTAATTTAATTATTTCAAAGATACTGTGTGCATAGTAGAAAGTCCATGTGCTTTGGAATAAGAATATTTGAGCTATAATGCCCCTTATGTATACATAATTTAACAATCCTCAAACTGTTTTTCTCACTGTAAAATGGGGTTGTGTTTTTTATGAATATTAAATAACAACATGGTTAAAAAACACCCTACACAATGCTCTACCCATATCAATATTTATTTGTATTTTACCTTGTTTCCATAGACAGGTTTTTATCAAAGCCAATGAAACTTAGCCTTTATGGTCTTCTACTCCAACAGCCTCATCCAAGATATTGTACCTAATTTCGTATTTATAACTTGTATTCTTTTCCTTTAAGAGGGCTTCCAAATTATATAACCTTCAGATTCACAAAACCAGGGATCTAACCTCTGTTTTCCCATTAATTATTTCAACACCAAAGCAAGCCCAATGGGCTCCCACATGGGTAAGAGAAAATAAATACACTCCATCTTGTCTGTCCCACTAAATGCAGCTATAAAACCTGGGCAGAATGCATGCTGCAGCTATTTCAGAAACAGGAATATAGAAGAATAACAATAAATTTTGAAGTATAGTTTCTTCACTCTTTCATGTGCTGGGCCTCAAGCATTTCTGTGGTAGCAGAGAGAGGAGGCAAAAATAGAAGCCCACAGAAGCAAAAATTCTAAGCAAGGGAACCTTCATTTCTGAATCCAGGAACATTGGTTCCAAGAGGGTGGGGCAACACCCTGTTGCTTTGCTTTTATTCTCTCTTTATATTCCCACTGCATATTCAGAGACATGGAAACTACATAGCACAGAATAACTAACGCCCCAGCTTCCCTACCAGGGAACCAAAATAAAAGTGGGAGATGGCAGAGGAGTTTTTATGAACTCGTGGTCTCATACCAGGCTACACACATAGATTGATCCTAAACATCAGATATAGACACTGAGAACACATCAGATATAAAGCACTGCTCAATTCCCAGTTTGGCCACTGGGTGGCAAAGATGTGGGAAAAAGCCAAACAACTGAAAGGTCTTTGAAAACTGAACTGATATAGGAAACACAAATCACAGAGGGCTGGTTGAAACCTGAATCCTGAATTTAATTGAATCAAATAAACAAAATGTCCAGGATAAAATCCAAAATTAATCAGCATATAAAAATAGAAGACAATCTCAACCTGCACAGAAAAAAAGAACAGATATCAACTCTAAATGATGCAGATGTTAGTATTATGTGACAAAGATTTTAGAGAAGTTTTATAATAATGTTCCAACAAATAATGCAAACACTCTAGACAAGAATGGAAGATAGAAAGGACCTGAACGTAGTATAAGCTATTCTGGAAAATGGTTTAAACATTTCTTATATTAACATGCACTTAACGATATAACCATGGAATCCCACTCAGATATTAACATGGGAGAAATCAAAATACGCTCACAAAATAAAAATCTGTATATAGTGGATTTATATATAATTGCCATAAATTGAAAAGAACTCAACGGCTAAAGAGATAAACAACTGTAATATCTGCTCTATGTAATTCTAATATATAAAAATCCTGGGTCCGTCACATCCACAACAACCAGAGGCTCGACCAACCAGAAGTCAGCACTGGGTTGCTGTGGTGACCCAGCACTGACTGCTGAGAAGGCTGCAAATCAGTCCTGGAGAGAGGACTGAAGAAAGAAGTAGGGTCTGATCCATAGCCTCTGTGGCAGCTGTTGGTCAGCACTTGCCTCTCTCTCTCTGGCCCTGGCCAGCAGCCGCACCTCCATTTCTCTCCAGGCCTCCACCAGCCCTGCCTTTCTGATCAGGCCCCCATTGATAGGCCCAGAGATACTGACTAGCATAGAAACTGACCAATCAGAACCAAATTTGGGTCAACTGTGAGGAGCCAATGGCTGCCTAGGAGGCAGAGCTTTTGACATTGCCTGTTATAGAAACCAACCAATCAGAACCAAATTGGCCAGCAGAGGAGGACCGTTGGGGGTGAGATCAGGCCGGCAGAGGAGGGCAGTTGGCAGTGATCGGGCTGGCAGGGGAGGGCAGCTGGGAACCATGAGACCAGTAGGGGAGGACAGCTGGGGGCAAGATCAGGCTGATAGAGGAGGGCATCTGGGGGTGACCAGGCTGGGAGGAGGGCAGGGGGAGGGCAGATGGGGACAATTGGGCTACCATGGGAGCAGTTAGATGTTAATCAGTTTGGCAGGGAGCAGTTAGGGGTGATCGTGTTAACAAGCAGAAGCGGTTAGGGGCAATCAAGCAGACAGGCAGGTGAGCAGTTAGGAGCCAGCAGTCCCAGATTGTGAGAGGGATATCCAACTGCCGTTTTAGGCCCAATCCCACAATCTGGCAGTTGGACATCCCTCAAGGGGTCCCAGATTGGAGAGGGTGCAGGCTGGGTTGAGAGACAACCTCACCCCCAGTAATATTTTAACATAGTTAACATGTTATAAACACAGACATGATAGATATACATACACATATACACATACACATACATACACACACACACATATATACATAGATTACTCAATAGAAAAAAATGCAACCATTTGGATGAATCTTGGGCACTACAGGAAGTGAAAAAAGTGAATCTCAAAAGATTACAAAGCATATGATTCCATTTATGTTATAGGCTCCGAAAGATAAAACTATTGTAATAAAGAACAGAATAGTAGTTGCCAAAATTTTGGAGGTGAGTGTGACAACAAATAGACAGCATAATGAAATTTTGGGGAGTGAAGGAGCTTTCTAAATTTTATCTGTACACAAAACCTATTCATGTTTTAAAGCTCATAGAACTATATGCAAAAAGCCAATTTTAACTTAAGAAATAAAAAAATTCTAAAGCCCAAGTTTTAAAAGACAAAAATAAATTGCGTAGGATTTATGAAAAAATTTTCTAAGACATGATTTGTATCAATTTGCTGATTTCAAGGGCATTTGACCCTTTGCACTAAAGGCCAGTAGAATCAAATAAACAGCATAAGAACTTAAAATTACTTACAAAGGTATAATCCTACCCGATATGCTTCCTCTTCTACTGTATATACAAAACTAAGACCAAAATAGCACATAGAAAGAAAATCAAAGAACACCGTGTCACTGTCAGTCACCAAGTCGCAGATCAGGTCTTCAAGCCAAAAGATATCTAAATTTCCTGAAATAAGAATCTTATTTTGGGAAGAACCCATGGTCAGCAAACAATGGCTCGTGAGCCACATGCGGCTATTTGGCCCCTTGAGTGTGGCTCTTCCACAAATACCATGACCTGGGCAAGTCTATTTTAAAGACGTGGTGTCAGAAGAAGTTTAAGTTTAAAAAATTTGGCTCTCAAAAGAAATTTCAATCATTGTACTATTATTTGGCTCTGTTGACTAATGAGTTTGCTGACCACTGGGAAGAACCATTCCAATATTAATGATTACACATGGAAATTCCAAGCTATGCTCTTCAAAATACCACCTATGCTGTATTTTTATATTCTCTACCGCATTAGAAAACACATAAGGGAATTCCACTTCCAGAAAGATGGTACAGACATACTGTGCCTAATGGTCTCACTAAATGCAACTAAAAACACTGAATATTTGACAGTCTGGTTGATGCTTCTCTGTCTCTGGATAGAGGGAAGGAAGGGGAGGGTGACAGATCAACCAACAGATTTGTATGCATACATATAAGCATAAGTAATGGACACAGGCACCAGGGGAATGAGGGGATGAGCGGGAAAGGTTGGGGGACGAAGGGGAGGAGGGAAAAGACACATATGTAATACCTTAATCAATAAAAAAAAAAAAACCACTGAATATTATATATGAAACAATCATAAGACTGTGAACATTACAAATAAAATTGACTAAGGTCTTTAGGATGTAAAGAAGAACAATATAGTGGTGAGTTCCCTGGGTTTCCGTTTTTAATTTTTTTTTAATCCTCACCTGAAGAATTAAATTTTTAATTGATTTTTAGCGAGAGAAAGGGAAAAAGAGAAACACCAATGTGAGAGAGAAACATCTATCGGTTGCCTTTTGTACGCCTGAACAGGAATTGAACCTGAAACCTAGATATGTGCCCTGAGCAGGAATCAAACCCACAACTATTTTGGTGCACGCGACAACACTGCAACCAACTGAGCCACTTGAGTGTGGCTCATGTTTACTTTTTGCCCCACATAACACAGACGTGGAACTGAAGAAGCCAGCAATCCAGATATGCCAATAGGGCACAAACAACTAAGTCCCAACAAAAGCCAGCTCTCTCTAGCCAAAAGATCAGGAAAGGGGGCAGCAGAGCAAGACAGAAAACTTTTAGACAATAACTGCTCTACATGAGCCAAAAATGACAGAAATACTGACCCTACACCTGCTAAAGCCAAGTGTAGAACGTTGGCTACCACACTCCCCAGTCTGTGAAGATGACCCACAACCTCCTCAACGATGTAGTATCAGAGGACAAGTAGGGAGCTGGGATTCTTATCTAATCAGGTGGTGAAAAGTCCCTCCTCCCTACACCCAATACAGAGACTCAACGGAAATCAACTATATTTTTATATATGATCAACGAACATATAAACACTAAAATTAAAATATTTTTGTATACTACAAATAAATATGTAGACACCAAAATCAAAAAGACAGTATCATTGCCTTGGTCAGGTGACTCAGTTGGTTGTTTTTGATCACCAGTCAGGGTGTGTACAGGAGGCAATAGATCTCATAGAGATGTTTTCCTCCCTTCTCTAAAAATCAACAAAAACATATCCTTACTTGAGGATAAAAAAATACAATAGCACTTACAATAGTTTAAAAAAACGAACAGTAAACTGTAAATTTAATAAAACGAGTTCAACACATGTATGCAGAAAACTACAAAATACTGATGAAAAAAATTGTAACTTCTAAATAAAGGCAAATACATACTATACTGTGTTCAAGAACTAGAAGACTAAATATAAAAAAAGTTGTCAATTTTTTCCAAATTGATATGCAGATTTATTACAACTGTTTAAAAAATCCCAGCAAGATTTTTATAGACACAGAAGATAAAGACAAAAATTATTCTAGATTTCATATGGAGAGATAAAGGAACTAGAATGGCTCAAATAGTTTTGACAAAGAAGAATGAAGGGTGAGAAATCAATCTACATGATGTCAAGGCTTACTATATAGCTACTAGTGGCCCGGTACACAAAATTCGTGCACAGGGAGGGAGGGGAGAAGGGGGGAAGGGAGTGGGTGTTCCTTAACCTGGTCTGCACCCTCTCCAATTTGGGACCCCTCAGGGGATGTCCAACTGCCAGTTTAGGCCCAATCCCTGTGGAATCAGGCCTAAACCACATTCAGACATTTCCCTCACAATCTGGGACCTCTGGCTCCTAACCACTCTCCTGCCTGCCTGCATGGTCACCCCTAATCCCTCTGCCTGCCAGCCTGATCACCCCCTAACTGCTCCACTGCTGGCTTGCTCTCCCCCAACTTAACCCCCCATCAGCCTTCTTGCCCCCAACTGTCCCCCCTTGCTGGTCTCCTCATCCCAAACTGCCCCCCTGCTGTCCTGATCACCCCCAGCTGACCCCCACTGATGGCCTGACCCCGCCCCCCCCCCATCCTGGCCTGATCACCCACAACTGCTCTCCTCTCTTGGCCTCTAACTGCCTCTGCCTCTACCTCAGCCCCACCACTATGGCTTTGATCAGAAGAACGTCTGGAAGTTCTCCTGTAAAGTCTCCCAGTCTAATTAGCATATTACCCTTTTATTAGTATAGATAGAGGCCTAGTTCATGGGTGGGGGCCAGCTGGTTTGCCCTGAAGGGTGTCCCAGATCAGGGTGGGGTTTCCCTTGGGGTGCGGGGCAGCCTGGGCCAGGGGCCTGTGGTATTTTTCAGGCTGGCCATGCCCCCATGGGGTGGGGCAATGGCCAGCCTGGGTGAGAGGCTGAGGGCTGTTTTCAAGCTGGCCACACCCCCTTCAGGGTAGAGGTTCCCCCTGGGGTGCCTGGCCAGTCTGGGTGAGAGGCTAATGGCTCTTTGCAGGCTGGCCAGACCCCCAGCGGGGACCCCCCGTGGGGGCATTGCCAGTCTGGGTGAGGGGCTGAGGGCTGTTTTCGGGCTGACCACGCCTCCCAGCATCCCAGGTCCCCAGCCACTCCTTCAGTGAGTGGTCAGGGTGTGCAGGAAGCTTGTCTTCTTCTATCACCAGGGGCAACCCAAGCCTCCTTCTCACCCCAACTCTGTGGCCACTGCCATCTTTGTTGGATTAATTTGCATACTGATTGGCTGGTGGGTGTAGTGAAGGGACGGTCAATTTGCCTGTTTCTTTTTTATTAGTGTAGATAGTAAGAATGTATTATATTGGTGAAGGAGCAGACACATAGATCAATGAAACAGAGAACCTAGAAACTTATAAATATAACCATCTAATTTGTGACCAAGGCACAAAAGCAGGTCAATGAATGAAGATTACCATTTTCAAACTAATGGTGCTGCCCTAGACAGTTTTTCTCAGTGGATAGAGTGTTAGCCTTCGAACTGAAGGGTCCCAGGTTCAATTCTGGTCAAGAGCACATGCCTGGGTTGTGGGCTTGTTCCCCAGTAGGAGTCATGCAGGAAGCAGCTGATCAGTGATTCTCTCTTATCATTGATGTTTCTATCTCTCTCCCTCTCCCTTCCTCTCTGAAATCAATACAAATATATCTTTAAAAAAACTAACGGTGCAAAGCAACAGGACATCCATATGCAAAATAACACTTCATATCATATATAAAAATTGACCTATGACTCACATCATATATAAAAATTAACTCACAATGAATAATGGACTGAGGTGGAAAACACAAAACTATACAGCTTTTTTGGGGGGTGGGAGAGGGAATGTATAAGAAATTCTCTAGAATTTAGGGCTAGAATAAAGAATGATAAAGTGAAATCCATCAAAATTTAAAACTTTTGCTTAGCCAAAAACCTTATGAAGAAAATAAAAAGATAAGCTACAGACTGGAAGAAAGTACATATCAAATACATATCTGACAAAGGACTAGTATCTAGAATATATGTATAAAAACTTTCAAAATGCAAAAGTAACAATTGAACATGCAATTATCATTATGGTGCTTTAATTGCACTCCTGGGCATTTCTCCAGTGGAAATGAAAACTAATTCACAAGAAAATAGGTACATGAATGTTCATAGCAGATTTATTCATAATAGCCCCAAACTGGAAACAACTGAAATGAATTTCACCATGTGGTTACACACACAGTTATATCTTTACACCATAGAATACTATTAAGAATAAAAAACTACTGATACAATAAGTTACATGAATCTCTAGATAATTATGCTAAGTGAAAAAAAAAAGCCATAATACTCTTAAAATGACAAAATTATAAAAATGGAGGACAGATTAGTGGTTGCAAGGGGGAGGGGACAAGAGGAAAGTGGCTGTGGCTATACAAAGGGCAACATGCCCTGGCTGGTGCTGCTCGGTGTTTAGAGTATCTGCCCAAGCGCCAAAAGGTCACGTGTTCAATTCCTGGGCACGGGCACATACACTGGTTGCAGGTTTAATCCCTGGCCCTATGGGGCCATGAACAGGAGGTAGCAAATTGATGTCTCTCTCTCACATTGATACTTCTCTTTTTCTGTCTCTGTCTCTGTTTCTACCTTCTTCCCTCTTCCCCTCCCTGTCCCTTAGAATCTCCTTAAAAATCAATGGAAAAAATTTCCTCAGGTGAGAATTAACATAAAAAACAAAAAAATAAATAAAATGCAGGTGAGTACTGTATGTTTCTTTGTGTTCTCAATTCTTGGGTGGAAAGTGTCTCCTGTGCAGGGCCTTGGGTTAAGGTTACCAAGTCCGCTTTTACTTTCACTGTACATTCCTCTATAGCTGATATCATTCATTCTGGAAGCTTCAATTACCATATGCCATTGATTGCCAAGTTTATATTTCAGCCAATTCCTCTCTTCTGAAGTCCAGATATATTTTACTCACAAATGAAAATATAATCTAGGTATCTTATATGTACTTCAAGCTCAACATGTGGGCATTTAAACACATCATCTTCTCCCTACAGCCTCCAGTTCTGCTTCTCTTGTAGCTTTCCCTGTTTTGGTGATTGTCACTCCATCATCAATGCACCAGATGCTAAACCTAGTGTGCATTCTCCCCCTGTCTTACTCTTACACCTCTAGTCACTTATAAAACACCATTAATTAAAGTTCCTAAATTGCCACTGACATCGCCTGGCCTAAACTACCACTCTAAGAATCTCTTGAATGATTTCTGCATCCCCCATTTATGCCTTCCTCCAAAGTATCCCTCCTGTAACAATCAGACCAATCTTTACAAAATGCAAATCCAAACACCACACTCCCTCGATTAACACTTTTCAGTGTTACCCACTAAGTTTGGCATTATCTCATCAAAGCATACAAAGGTCCACATCATATCACCCTTTTTGTTCTTTTTTGAACTCCAATAATAATAGATTCTTTCTAGTTTCTCTTAGGTATCCTGCTCTTTTTCACCTCATATCTTTTGCACTTCCTCTTATGTTGGAATCCTTTGCACGTCCCGCGTGGTTCAGGGTTCCAGTTCAGGGTTCGGGTCCTGGAGAAGGCCACACGCAATGAACAAAGACTCTGAAAAATATTACTTTGGAAAAATGGGGGCCAGGTGGCAGCCCATCTCTAGTGGAAGGACTACTCTTTGCCTTGGCCTTGCCATTCTTTTTATTTAGGTTCTGGGAATACACCCATTGCCCTTAGGCAGGAAATAAGCCAATTATCTTGTCAGGAAGGATTTACACGATTATCTGGTGGGGAAGTTGCCCTTGCCCCCCTATCTCAATTAGATAGGGAGTGGTTGGCTCTGACCTTTCAGATCTTCATGGTTGACTAAGCCTTTTGGATTCCCTGTCCATACCTTTCTATTGGTGAGGTAATGGCTGGTTCCCAGCACTCCCACCATTCCCAGCCCTTATAAATCTACTCGTAAGATTTTTTTCTTAGCCATCACTTTCTCCAAGATGAGTTTTCCTGAGCCCCCATACTAGGATAAGTCCATTATATAGAAATAAGAAAACCTACACAACTTCAAATAAATCTAATTAAAGTGTTTTTAAAATAATCAAATAATTCCAAGATTTATGCAAAGATAATATCTAAGTCAACATATTATATTTCGATGTAAATACATCATATATATTTGCTTGGCACCTTATTTATGTTAACTTAGGTCTACTTGCTACAACCCCTAATATCCATTTTCTCAGGAACTTTCTATATATAGAGAAGAGTAGTAATTCTAATAAAAGGTTTGTCATTCATAATCAAACTATGACTGTGATCTCAGATTTCCACCCTCCGGAGCTGTAGAAATAAATGTTTGTTGCTTATATGCCACTCAGTCTATATTTTGTCATAGCACCCTGCACTAAGGCAGAAAACTGGTACTGAAAGTGTGGTGCTGCTATAACAAATACCTAAAAATGAGAAGCAGCTTTGGAAGTGAGTAATGGGTAGAAGATGGGAGAGTTTGGGAGTGCACTGTAGGAAAAGCCCACATTACCGTGAACAGACAATTAAAAGCAATTCTGGTGAAGGCTCAGAAGAGAACAGAGGTAGAAAAAGCCTGTCTTCCTAGAGAAAACCTAAGTGGTCATGAACAGAATGTTCATAGAAATATGAAAAGTAGAGGCCATTCTGATGAGCTCTTGGAAATGAGGAACATGTTACTGGAAACTGAAAGAAAGGCCATCCATGTTATAAAATAGCAAAGAACTGTTCATGTCCTAGTATTCTGTGGAAGATAGAACGTGTGCGTAAGGAAAGTCAGAGTGATGAAACTGGATGTTTGGCTAACCTTTTTCTAAGCTAAGTGTTGAAGGTACAGATTGGCTCCTCTTGAATGCTTATAGGAAAATGCAAACAAGAATGATTTAAAGATGGAATTTTTAATCAAAAGGAAAAGCAGAAATTTAAAAAATTCTCAACGTATAACATTGTGTTAGAAGAGAACACTATGGGTGTGACCAAGAGACCTTTGGATAAAGAGATTAGTATGAGTGTGAACCAGGATTTATTCAGCCATCCAATCTGAACTGAAGGGGAAGGAGACAAGAATGAATGAAGGTTGGTTGTCAGACTTCTTAGAACATACAGGATGGAACCATAGAGATATTCTATTGGGAATGTGTGATATTCCTCAAGACAAGGGGAAAAAGGACTCCAAAGGCAATTTAGATATCATCAGGGCTCCCTCCTCGCTTTTAAAAGAACATTCCCTGGTTTTCAAGAGACTAGAAGACCTCCCACCCAAAACAATGGGAGCCAATGGGGGAGTGGCTACTTCTATCTAGATTTAAAAGGATCAAGCTGCCTATAGGGGCAGAAGGAAAGCTGAGGACATGGCGAAGAAGAGGCCACCACAGAAACCCCACTAGGGCAACACGCAATAGAGCTGAAGAAAAAAGGCTAAAGCTGCCAGGTAACCCCAAACCAAAAGAACCACAGGAATACCATTCCAGCTTGGAACAGTTGCTGTATGGGCTACACCCTAAAAAGTGATAGGGGCTAGGATGCCCTGAGTGTGTCCAGGAGGTAGGACTTGCTCCAGTGGGCTTGGTGAGCAGACCATTGAGTTAAAGATTATTCTCTAACCTTAAGATTTGATGTAATTTGCCCTACTGAGCTTTTACTTACTTCGGGTCTATCATACCCCTTTCTTTACTATTTTTCCCTTTTTAAATGTGTTTAATTATATGCCCATCCCATACAAATATTTGGGAGTACATAAGTTGTTTGCTTTCACAGGTTCGAGTTGAAGAGGAATTTGTCTCAGGATGAACCATACCATTATTCTCACCAGATCAATGTAGGTAACATTTAGATGAGACTTTAGACTTTTGAGTTGGTGCTAGAACTAGTCAAGACTTTTAGTAGCTGAGATGGAATTAATGTATTTTGCATACAAGGAGGACATGAATTTGAGGTGTATCAAGGGCAGAATATTATGGTCTGAATGTTTGTTTCCCTACAAAATTTATGTGTTGAAATATTAATGTACAATGTGATGGTATTAGGTGGAGCCCTTGAGAGGCACTTAGGTCATGAAGTTGAAGCCCTCATGAGTGGGATTAGCATTTTTATTTTTTTAAGGCCACCACTTAAAAGTCCTTTTTAAAAATTAAAATATTTTTTTCAATTACAGTTTATATTCAATATTATTTTGTATTAAACTCAGGTATACAGCATAGGGATTAGTGTTTTTACAAAAGAGAGAGCACCCTTAATCCTTTGCTCATATGAGGATACAATAAATCTGTGACACAGAAGAAAACCCTCACCTGACCATGCTGGCCCCTTCAACTCAGAATTCCAGCCTTCATAACTATGAGAGATAACAGTTTGTTGTTTATAAGCCATTCAGTCTGTGGCATTTTGTTATAGCAGCCTAAAGACTGAGACAGACTGTTATTAATTATGAATACTTATAGCAACCAGTACACTATTTTCTTGTAATTCTTTATTGTTTTATATGCTTTAAGGACAACTTCATATATATTCAAACTTTTCTGGAAGTTAATTTCACTGTATAAAAAACACATTTTAATAAATACCAAAATTAACCCCAAAGTTCGGTTATCCAGCATTCTTTCTAAAGTTTGATGGGCTCCACCCAGTTTCTTAATAATAATAAAAACAATCACAAAAAGAAAAACACATAGAAAAACAACTGCTGGGATATGCCATGTATAAAGTGATTTGGCTGAAGTTTTAGAAGATATGTCTGTAAGCACTGTCTAGGTTTTGAGGTCTTTACATGTTAATATTCTACAACAAGAAATATTTGCAATAAATCTGTATTTCCCAGCTCATTTTTTTCTGACATCTCATCTTTGATTTAAAATTAAATATGGATATGTTGTACTGAGTACTATTCAAGAATTAACTAAATCCACTAGTAATCACATCTTAATATATGTGTCATATTACATTTTTTAAGCTGTATTCTTTTATATGGCTAATGTATACATGGCTCATGGTTCTATGAACATTTAATTCCCATTTTCTGTTAAAAACATCTGGTTAAAAGCATTATTTTGAAGCATAAAAATAATGAAGGTGTTACAAGAATGAGATAAAAGGAACCGCCATGTAAAACTACAACCACTATTAATCAAAGTAATTTAAATATCCTTACAAAACAGAAAATAGACACTTGGGACTACAAAAGAAGCAAGAGATGCTTTAAAAGTGCAGTTTCACAGCTGATACTTTGTGCAAGCCTCTAGCTGATAAAGGCAGGTGTTTCCAAACTGTAAAAGTGGACATGCAATCAAAACTATATTGACCAGAAAAGAAACCTATTCTAAATGTACTTATAAGGCCTTGTTGTTTCAACCACTGCTACTGAAAACCTTTCCAAATGTATTAAGGTATACTTTGATATTTTAGTAAGTACAGCAAAGTGAATAAAATTAAATCACTGGTGACTGCAGGTCTTATCAGACATTAGGTTCAGCCTGTTGTGAGCATCAGTTTTCATTGGAACCTAATGAAGATGTGGACATGGGGCTAGATGGATACAGACCAGCCCTAGGCTATTCATTCTTTGATGCTCTTCTTTTCTTTCTTAAAAACTAAATGATTTTAAATCAATTTTTAAAGGGGAGGAAAGGGACTTATTTTCCTCCCCTTTAAAAGCTGGAAAAATAAACCTAGTTATCTGAGCTTTTACTATATCACTGGAGCTTTTCTAAAGTAATAGGTATTCTTGAAAAAGCTGTTCCATTTCAACACTGTTAAGGAAATGAGTGCCCAAAAGCAAAGCAAGCGGGAAGAAAGATAAAATCCAGTTCCTATGTGAAGAAGGAAACAATACTGAAGAAAGCTGTGCAATATCCAGTTATTTACCAAGCATGTTTATGTACTAAATGCACTGCCAAGCACTAAGGATACAGCAAGCCTTTCCTGCCTTTCCTGCCTCAGTTTCTTCATCTGGAAAATTGGAAAACAGACCATACATACCTTTCCCTTAATATATAAAACTTTTGCATGGTATAATTTATTATAAGCAAGGCAGTAACCATCAGTTGAGTGGAGGGAGTTAGGCCATGAATAACTTTCCAAGCGGAATTAGGATGCCCAAACTCCTAAGAAAACTATTCTTTGCAGTCAACTAAGTAATACTCCTCTTTAATTGCTCTGGGCAGAACACTAAATGAAAACCAAATCAAAATTTGATTTTGGTTTATGTTAAGGAAATAAGTATTAAATATCTCCAAAGAGACAGTGAAGCATCCACAGAAGCTTTATTTTCTTTCAGTTTTCTTCAAAGTCTTATCCTAAATAACAAATGACATCAGCACTTGTGGTCTAATCCACTTGTGGTGGGTCCGAGCTTTGACATTAGTAAGATCCTAGGCATGTCACCTGCTCATCTGCAACTTCTACTTATCTCACTAAATAAGAATGTCATGACAAGTTCAATACATTGTCTTTTTAAATAAAAATAGTTCAGGAGTATACCATGGATATAATGTATTTTGATTTTGGAAAAGCATTAGACAAAGTATTTGAGGGAGAGCAGAGTGTGCTACCCCAAAATCTGCCTTTTGGGGATACTGATTATTTTAAGCTGATTATTTTCAAGAAACAAAAGACTAAAAAATAGTATTTTACGTACCTGCCTAAAGAAGGTTGGATAGAAAAACCTGCTTAAAGGAAGGGAGCTATTACCTTATCATAAGTCTGTTAGCATCCTCTCTTTGTCCAATTCTTTAAAGTCCTGGACTACTTACCTTCCTTTCCTTAATTCAAAATGGCTATAAGCCTCAACTGCCCAATTTGTCCTTGGATGCCATATTCTTCTGGAGCCCCTATATGTATATGTGTAATAAACTTAGTTATCTTATCCTGGTAATCTGTCTTTTTATCAATTTTACTATTAGATCAGCCAGAGGAACTTAGAAAGGTAGAACGAAAATTATTTTTCCTCCCCTGCATATCAAATACAAACGTTAACATAGGCTATCTAGTCAAATGGGTTCTTTGAACAGCAAGCACTAAGTGGTGAATTAGAAGGAATACTGGAAAACGAAAGGTCTAGATCACTCACTAAAATTGCTGCTATCTGCACATTATATAACCTTTTGACATTCAGTTTGAATACATCCCTCTCCTTGTGTAGGATAACTGATTCATCATACTTCCTCATATTCCATAAGCTATGAAACTATAGTTAAAAAAATTTGCAGGCATGGAGTAGGAGAGTCCTGACTTATGCACAGTTCGTGTGAAAAAGAACTAAGAGCTCGAGCTGAAATCAAAGTTACCATGAATTAACAGTGTGACAGGGTTGCCAAAAAGCAAATGTAATCTTTGATAGAAGTATAGTGTCCAGAACAAGAGAGTTACATCTTTACTGTATTCTCTGCATCCTGCGCTAGGCACCCCATATCTAGTTGCCAGGCATCCTATTTTAGAGCAATATAGCTCTGGCCAGGGTGGCTCAGTTGGTTGAAATGCCATCCCATACACCAAAAAGTCTTGGGTTCAACTCCCCATCAGGGCACATTCACGGGTTGCAGGGTCCATCCCTGGTCAAGGTGTGTAAGGGAGGCAACCAGTCAATGTTTCTCTTCCTCCCCCTTCTTCTCTCTCTAAAAATAAATAAAAAACATATCCTAGGGTGAGGATTAAAAAAAAAAAGACAGTGTTATATTGTCAAAAAAGAGCATTTCCATGACAGAAGAGACCAGAATGGGAAAAAAATCTAGAAAGCTAGTCCTGAAGACTGAAGGAACTAGGAGTATTCAGTCTAGAAAAGCTAAGTCTTGGGGGAGAGAGAGATATTAAATATCTCATGAGTTTCAAGTGACAAAGTTCAGACCTAAGAGGGCACACACCAAAGCAGACCTGGTGTTGAACCATAACAGCACCCAAAACAGCATGGGCTGCTTCACTACTCAGGATGTTCATTCAGGAAATGCAGCTACTGCCAACCTGGCTGGCTGCACATTATGAACTGGGGGCAGCTTTAAGTCTTTCATTACTCAGGCCCCTCCCCCGACCAATTAAATTAGAATCTCTAGGTAGGGACTGGGCAATGGTAGGTATTAAAAGTTCTCCAGGGGTTTATAATGTGGACTTGAGAATGACCAAGTTAATAGGATCAGGATGGCCACCTGTCTGTGAGGTGGAGCAAGGATTCCTTCTCAGAAGCCTGCATTAGGTTTACTTCCCAGATCTTTTGTTCTAGAATCTTTTCCATTTTTAACTTATTAACAATAACCTCTATGATCATAAAGATTAGCTCTCTGTGCACAATTGTGAGAACAAATGAAGTTTAAATGGCACAGACTCTTAAAGGGAAAAATTTAGGCTGACTTATAATCACTAGTTTACTCTACTCATGAATAGGAGCTTTCAAAGATTTAAGCACTACCATCTTTATGGAAAAGGGCAACAATACTGGCACGTTTATATGTTAATAACTTAAACAACTTAACTCCAAAGTTTTGTAAAATAAATGTAAAACATGCTAGCATTCAAGAATTCTCAAGTTTCTTACATAATAAAATAATTCTTATAATCAAGCAGAAACTAATTTGTAGTTCAAACGGTCTTTGCCACACTATCTTATTCAAGGTACATGACAAATTATGTTTTTCTCTAAAATTTTTTATAACAGGATAGCCTGAGTACTTCGTAACCACTATATAGTTCTCCACATTTCCTTTGGTGTTGGTTATATTCTTATTATTAATCCCACTGAACAGAAATATTTATGCATATTCCCTAATTTCCTTTGAAAAGATACATCCATACGTGTTCGAAAGTCTTCTGGCCATAACACAGGTCAGGCGTCCACACTAGTGGGTGGGATTATGATTTTAAATTTTAGTGGCCCTTCCACATTTTTCCACTTAGCCAAAACACACCTTTTAAACTTTAAAACTTTCACTTTATGTTAAGGTAAAACATCAACTATTTCCTTTTACTTTCGCCCTCTGTCGAGGCAAATGCTCCTAAAGAATCTGAAGCTTCTTCTAGGCTACTGGAAGTCTCTCTCATTAATCTCTGTCACGTGGTTCATAAATAATGAGGGAGGTATTAAAGATCATCATCTTGTTTACAGACAAGCACCATCAAGAGAGCCTGGAACAACACCGTGGATTTGACTAGACATATTCAACCTGAATGAGCATTTCAGAAGTCCTGATGTGGGGACTAAGCACACATTTAACATTTCACGAAGAGCTGGTTAACGGTACCACGTTTAAAATTAACAACTGCCCTTGCGATATCCAAACACTAGAGAGAATTCCGACCTTACAGCCATCTGAGCAGCTGCAGGGCGGACAGTCTGCTCCACAGCCAACAGTCACCTTTCCATTTTCAAGCACATACCTCTCACAGAAATGTTTTCAGTGCAGCAGTCTACAGAGCTGGTTGTAACACCGGCAAGATGTGACAACAAAATTCATGATGATTTTGCTTTTTCATCAGCCTGCCCCTTTCCTTTTTTTTTAATTCTTCCCTCCCCCTGTATCCCCCAAAGAAAACCAAACCAACAATACTTCCACAAAACCTGACTCAGACTTATGAATATAATGCTTTCAGTGAAAGCAGACCAGCTTTATAGGAGAACCGCTTTCAAGAGAAGCAGGAAGCTGATCTGAGCAGCAGAGAGAGCAGGGATGGGGCGGAGCAGAAAGAAACTGAGCTGTGGGGGGGAAGCGAAGCACCGGGTCCTGGCTGCTTCTAGTTACTTATTGACAGTTTCATCTTTTAGCACAGATTTATGAACGGGTTGAGCATCTGTCCTGTCGTACCTTTTCTCTCTTTTACAAATCTCTGTCAATCTGGTAAACTATCACACAGGGGAAAGTAAGGCCTTACAGCCTCGCCAGAGCCCAGTTTCAGGGAAATGATGTAAGCTTCCCACCTCCCACCAGCCCCAGCTCTGCCAATCCACCTCTACTCTGACCTGTTAACATCCCCCCTCCCCCAGTGCCACTGCCTTGGGGCCGCAGGGCGCCAGGGAAGCTTTCTGTGTCCTACTGTGCTACAGAAAGTATTTGCCAGGGGATAAGGAGTATTTTTGTTTTGAGAAAAGTCTTCAATGAAAAGCAAATATCTCTACCTCAAAAATAATGCTGAGTCAACAAAAGCTTGGTCAATCCCCAGAAGAACTAATATTAAATAGGACTGAGGTAATGAATGCAATTTAGCAAAAGGCAACAGAAGGTGTGATGGACCAAAAGGTGTGTGATAATGAGAGTTAGGAGACCCCCAGTTCTACTACTCTAATATCAACTCTGTGACCTTGGACAACTGACTTAGTTTCACTTTCTGTAAAAGGAAAGAGTTAATATAAATTATATCTGAGACCTCTAGTGCTGTTTTCAATTCATGAATTAATACTCAAAAGAAATAAGCACAGGCCAAAAAAATAATACTCATCATCTAACTGTGGCCAATTGTTTGATATTTACTAAAAACAGCAATAAGTCCTTATATTGAGCTATATGCTTTCCCAAAGTACTGATAAATGTGAGTAGGACTACCAAAAGATGTATAGGGGGAAAGTTACACAGGCTGTTCAAGTGTTAATGCTCATCTGGAGAATTTAGAGAGAATTAGGATAGTGAAGATGGAAAGGACACACTATATTAACTGCCGCTCACGAGCCACATGTGGCTCTTTGGCCCCTTAAGTGTGGCTCTTCCACAAAATACCAAGGCCTGGGTGAGTCTATTTCAAAGAAGTGGTATTAGAAGAAGTTTAAGTTTAAAAAAATTGGCTCTCAAAAGAAATTTCTATCGTTGTACTGTTGATATTTGGCTCTGTTGACTAATGAGTTTGCCGACCACTTCCCTAGACAACTATTTACTAGTGTTTTAAGTTTAAAGGGACACACACACACACACACACACACACATATATCAGGAATAGGGAAAAACAAAACAAAATTTTAAACTAAGAGCCAGTAATATAGTGGTTACTAGCCCAACAGTCTTCAATTAGGGGAGGCAAATTCCTAGAAGTACCTGGGACTTTCCAAAGGGTCTGAAGAGTACATAGGTAAGCAGATGGTAAATCAGTTTCTAGAATCAATTTTTCTTAATACCCTTCTCTGAAACCAATCTACCTGAGCATGCCCCTACAGAACAGGTTTAACTTTCCCACTTTCCCTATTCCAATTCCCCTTCTCCCACTTTATAAAATCCAGGCACACAATTCACCCATCACAAATCCCACTCAGAGGCATTGCTTGGGGGAGGAAAGAACCTCTGGGCAGGACACAGGACACAGGAGAAATACTGGTGATGAAAAAGTGTATGGCCCTAATCACTCTTCTTTTGCAATTTAGATATCTTTTCTATTTCTTTAATTGGAATAAAAGTAATTTGGTTGTCAGCTGATAAATCATTAAAAATATTTTAAATGAAAGGTCATTGTGATTTTGAATAGAAGCCAGAAGTTCAAAGAATTGGCACAGCTTTATTAACACTCTCATCCTCTTCAATTTATTTATGAAAACAAAATTCAACAATGTATATATTTAAAATGCAAAATATGCTGAACTCTTTTTTGTATAATATTCATCTACTAATATATAAACTAACTAGAAGAAAATCATCAATAATGCATTAAGAGATATATTTCCAATAAAATTGTATTTTTCTCTAGTATTAGTTATCAAACTTTATAATTCACATATATTATTAGGTTCAACTGTATACTACTAATCATTGTTATAACTTTTTTAAAGTCACAGAGTCTTGTCACAGTAAATTAAATTTTATCACCAAAGTATGATAGGGTGATTAAAAAATAGATTTTTAAACATAATAGTATACAACGATAAAATTTAGTGGGAAAAGTCTAATAATAAAGATTTCAAGAGAAAAATTAACACTAAAACTTCTGACTGTCAAAAAGTAGTTTGTAAATGGAGAGTGGTGTTTGACTCAAATACTATAGATGGGTATGGAAAGTTTATTAAGAAATGTAGTATTTACAATTAACAATAATTATACCATACAAATGATTTAAACTTAAAAAAAATTTAAATGTCAATGAGGGAATCCATAGTTTTCATTTTACTGGAGCGCAAATGTTTAAAGACCACTATACTAGTTCACCTTTCTTCCATTCCAAAGCACTTTTCAAGTATCACTTACATTGTTTTAGAAAAGAATAGCAATCTAGAACCTCAGGAAATGAGTCACTTAGAGCAACTACATTTTCCAGTTATCTCTGGTTATATTCTTTGAGTATCATAGTAGTTTTGTCTCTTAATTTTAAATTTATAAATGAAACTCTTCTTAAAATGGGGAACTCCTTCACACCTTCTTACAGAATATTAACATAACTTAACATTTATTAGTGTTTCCCAATTATTACTAACACTAGTCCTGCTGAGCATTCATAGGTCTGCTTCCAAGACCTATGATATTCCTCTTATTTAGCTATCTGCACTTCTGCCAGCAAGTGGGGGATGTGGGTTCAATTCCTGTCCTGCCAATCATAAGCCACTGAGCTCCAATTTTCTTTCCTATAAAAAGAAGTTAATCTCACCTTGTTAAACTATCTCCCAAAACTGAGATGAGTTCACAGAAGTGAACAAGCATTCACTTACAGATTCCATAGCAAGAAAACTTATGTTTTAGGGTTTCCTCCCCTTTCTCTCCCCCCGCCCCTCCACGTTTTGGTCAGGCTCCTCCTATCAATTCTCACCACTGCATGCATGAACCTCGCCTTGCCATTCTAATTGCTATAGGTATGGAAGTCAGCCAAAAAGCTAACTAGATGTGTTTAATTCTCATAAAAATAAGTTAAGTGACAGGTGTCTTCTAATTATCTCTAGAAGCCATATGGGTTCTGGGTCACTGATATTGCTAGATGGATGGCTGAGTAATGTATAGAAAGACATAACTCTATATTGTGTTCTATTCAAAAGCTCGATCTGCTGTAACAAAAGATTCACAGAAAGAGGAGGCCTAACATTTTCAAATGTGATTCTCTTTAGTATCAAATCCATCCGTGACCCAACAACCAACACACTTTTATTATCTGCTCACTAAATGTTTTTACTTATGCTGTTAGGTAGTCCAAAATTTCAGTTGGCATACCAATTTAGTTACATCTAGTGCCTTATAATCTTTCATTTTCAGAAATACAAAACAAACCTCTCACTTTCCAAAATAGCAAATAAAATTCAAATAACATCAAAGAAAAGATAAGGTTTTAAAAAGTTAACTGATATTACCTATTCCGTCTATTTAAAATGACCATATGGGGGGGCTAGGCACTTTATTCTAGCCCATGAATTATTATGTAGTTACTAGTATAGTCTTGCTTGACCCTTTAAAGCAACGCTGCTATGATTTCCAGAATGAATCTGAGCCTCAAAAGTATTTAAGTGACTTGCTCATGATCAAAAGGCAGGCAGTGAAAGCCAGAACTAGAACTCAATCCTGCAGAAGGATGGTTCAGCCAAGTCCCCTAGTGATGTGTATGGCCCATGGAAACAGCTGGTATAGCGGCAGTGAGCTGTGGCAGCGTTCCTGCTGTTCTGTGACTCCCAGAGGGCATCATGTTTTAGTCCAAAGGACAGGAGTCACACAGATCTGAGTTTGAATCCAGACCATGTTACCCTGGGCAAGTTATTTAACTTTTCTAAGCCTTAATTTCCTCATCTATAAAAGGTAAAATCAACACCTACCAGGTTGTTGTGGGGACTTAAGAGGTAATATCCTTAGCACTGCACCATTATAAACTTGAGTCTACTAAAATAATAACTAACAATTTTTAGCTATTATTATGTGACATGTCTTAATTCATCTAATTTTCCCAATAATCCTATGGCATAATAGATATTATTATTATTGTTCCTGTTTTATGGATAAGAAAAACTTTGTCCAAAACAGGAAACACAATCTGCCTAGGTCAAAGAGCTATGTGAAAGAGCTGCCACAGAGCCTAAACAGTCTGAACAGCTTAGACTAACTCTCTGGGAATGATTATAATGACAGCACGGCCCTTATTCTAGACATCACCATCATCATAATCTCCATCATCAACCTTCTTGATAGTCAGCCGAAGGTCTATGCCAGTGATGAGACATAAAGAGTTGAGAATCTGACTGAGACTGACAGGAGTAAGGGCATCAGGGAAGAAGTCAAGAAGGAAGCTGTTCCCTGGAAGAGAATAATGTACAGCAGAATGGAAAAACTAAATGGTGGCCTGAAAGTGGCAACATAAAAATATATATATATATATATATCAGCTACTTTATCAGGTGCCTAAAAAACACCAGAAAGAAAAACGGCCAAAACCTGGCCTGTGATATAATTTGGGTCTATTCCCTGTCTACAAAATAACTATCTGACTCTGGGAGGGGGAGAGGGGCGGGGAATGTGATCACTTTAATCAACTTTCATTGATGACCTAATACAAGCACAATAAAGACCATTTGACTCAAAAATATCAGAGCACAGTAAATGTCCTTGTCATCATCTACTGAACTGCAAATTCGATTTCTTTGGCAAATCTTAAATCATATGCTCAATGTTATTGCTGAGTTCCTTTGGATAACTATGCTTTGGGCTTTTAACTCACATGATTTTTCTGTGGCTTTTGTCTAAATCTAAAGTCTGTTTTCTTCACTTAAAGAGATTGGCGGAAACCACAGTTTGCCCATTTCCTTCAGGCAGACTTAGGCTGCATGCTCTGTGCTCCCAAATGCTCTGCATATGCCACTCTCACTTGTGACTACTAATCTGGTTTTTCCATTACCTTTTAAGATCCAGCAGAAGAGAGAGAATTTGTGTTTTGTTCATCTTCACAACCCAAGTACATAGTACACTTTGTTGTACTCATTAAATGTTGAAAAGATTAGTTGAAAGTTTTCAAACCTGTTTTCTGACTGAGGTTTCTTTGGCCACTGAGCTTACTCTAGAAGCCTATCTCTTTAAAGAGTGATAATCTTCAATCATCAAAAGTGATTAGGATTTAGTGGATTAGTGATTACTTCTCTGGCAACTGGTTGGGGAAATAAAAGAAAAACACCCTTGGGATGATGTTTCAGTACCCTCTTTGTTGAACATATGCCCAGTACTCAGTTTTCAGACAAAAGATATGACTTAGGGTCATGACCACTTAAAATTTATTGACTAGCTCAAGGAGCTTTGTTTATCCCATAATACCCAGAGAAGTGCCTAGCACAAGGTCAGTATCAGATAAACACTTTTATATTGTTTGATTAATTGACTGCTGCTATTAGAACCACCAAAGGACAAATACAGTCCTTGAACTAGTAACGAGGGTGTTAAAAAAGTTAGCAAAACACAACACGTGTTAGCCTCTAAGAACAGATAATCTGCTTCTTAGAAATATAAAATTATGATTAAATAGCTATTAAAAATAAATCATACTTCTATTTTTTCTATATGGAGTTCTTTGAAAAAGGCAGTACCATGAGAACTTCTTAACTTAATCTAAAGCAAACAAACAACTCTTCCATAAATTATACGGCATAATTTAACAGAAATTGGTGGCCCTTCCTTCGGGTATGTGTAGAGGGATGGAGACTGAGCATAATGACATTCAATATTATTGAAATTTGGCAAATCTGATTGCTATAATAATAAATCTAAACATACTTATTGGAGGAAGCACCTGTGAGCTCCCCAAAATTGCACACGCCCATTTTGTTAATAAAACCTGAGCTCTGTGTGTCCTGCTAAACACAGCAAAATAAACTTTAAATTTTCCAGTTTTAGAATAAAGTTTGATTTTTAAATATTTCAAATCTCCCTAAGATTTCCTTATATTATTAGTCACTAAGAGATTTTAAAATTGAACATTCTTTAATATTAGGCTGCTATTATACAAAAAAATCAAGTTTAAGGTATTTTTAAAAATCAGCATTCTCTTGATGATCTTAACATACTTTTTATAACCCAAAACATTGAAGGGGGGGGGCGGGGGAGAAGAAGAACAATAAATAAGTAGATTACATCTTGCAAGCTGATACACTTACAAGTTTTCCCAAATATCAATGTCATACTAAACTGGGGGTTTATTGACTTTTGTTGTTGTTGTTAATCCTCACCCAAGGATATTTTGTCCATTGTTTTTTATTTTTAGAAAGAGTGGGAGGGAGGGGAAGAGACAGAGAGAAACATCAATGAGAGAGAGACATTAATTGTTTCTCACAAGCGCCCAGAGGTACATGCCCTTGGCCGAAATCAAACATGAAGCCCTTCAACCTCTAACCACCAAGCAAATGCTAGAACTGAATTATTAACTTTTTGAAGGAGTTAATCTCTTTCATATAAAGCTAGGGACATCACATCTACAAATTGTATCTGCAATGCCAAAGAAATTCAAAGTAACATTTTTTTGTACCATAACGATTATATAGGCTAAAAGGTATACATTTACTAGCAAGTTATAGACTCTCTCCAGCACATAAAATATTTCCTTTTACTTTAATGAAATCTTACTAAGACATTTCAATTACCTATAGTAAAGTACTATGCTTCAAGGAAACATTTCTAATACTATCAAGACCCTTTAAAATAAATAGAATGTGATTAAGTAATTGGGCTGTTCCTTTTAATTGTGTACAATTATTGTTACATAAGACATTTGTTGATTTTTATAGTTCCTTACAAAATAAATGTCATATTTGGTAGAAATATGTTCATTCTCTTAAATCAGATTACATATATAGTTTATTTTTATGTTCTTTTTAATCTGATAAATTTCCCAAAAAGAAGGTTTATTTCGATTGTACTCTAACTCTCTCTAGGTCTAAGAGGTTTCATATTTGAACATCTTAATTTTCAAATGTTTTATCAAGACTCTTCTTGTTACACAGACATTTAAGATGGGTCTATACTACACTAAAATTTTTACTTACAAACATTTATATTTTACAGAAAAAGTCACAAAGATTGAGAGAGATAAAACATCTCACCTACTAAAACTGGAAAGTCAAGATCCGAACTGGGTTTCCTTACTTAAAATCAGGAACTTTTAGCATATACTGAAAAATTTAAAAATATATTTATTCATCAATGCTGTATAAAATTGCTGGAGATTCAAGCTTCTAAAATGCCTCCCTTTCCTCCTACCCACTTCGAGGAGCTGACTGATTGATAATTTCTGCATCTTAAAACAAGTTTTCAAGTCTATTTCATTGGACTTGCACTGTTCTCTTGAATTCTCTGGCCATGATTTTCATCCATTTCACTTTTTCATCCTATATAATACAAGCCTAACATGCTAAGTGTCCAGTCGACCAGTTGGCTGCTCAACCAATCGAAGCATAATATGCTAATGATATGCTAAGGCCACTCAACTGCTCACTATGATGTGAACTGACCACCAGGAGGCAGATGCTCTGATCAGTAGTTTAGCTTACTGCTGAGGTCCAACCAATCAGGACTGAGCAAGACAGGCCAGACACACCTGGAGCACTCCCCCAGTCCCTCCCCGGCCCTGATCATGCACTGGTGGGGTCCCTTGGCCTGGCCTGTGCCCTCTCACAATACAGGACCCCTTGGAGGATGTCAGAGAGCCAGTTTCGACCCAAACCCACAGGCCACACCAAAAGACCCCACTGGTGCACAAATTCACACACCAGGTCTTCAGTTATTTTTATAACTTTCTTCACTGTCCTATGAACAGTGAAGAACATTAAGGGGCTCGTTAGAAAATTATCTAAATTCACTTTTTTTCTTTAGATAGCTGTTACAGGGTTGTTTGTTTTGTTTTGTTGTTTTGTTTTGTTTTGTCTTTTTACTGACGTTAGAGACAAACATCAATTTGTTGTTCCACTTAGTTATTCATTCATTGGTTGATTTTTGTATGTGCCCTGACTGAGGACTGAACCCAAATCCTTGGGGGGATGACACTCTAACCAATTGAGCTAAATGGCAAGGGTGATATTATAGTTTTAAAAAATAAAAATTAAAGGCTTCCTTTAGAATTTAGAAAAAACAAGGAGATATATACATTGAAAGCTAATGATGTGATTCTATATTTAATCTCTGATTCCATCCTTAAGACTATGGGAATAACATCTATCTAGAGTAGATTTAAGCTTTAGGAAATTGGCTGAGTCTCAAGAGTGGATACTGCCTGGAAACTGGAGGTACTACATGTAGTGTTAAGGAAGCAAGGTCATTAAAGGTCAGTGACTAAATTTCTAGCATTACTGGGGCTGAAAGCTGTGACTTCTGTTGGGACCACATGCAACCTGTACTGTTATTGATGAGTGAAACCTCTGACCTAGCACTCCAAAGCTTAATTCTCATTATCTGCCCCAAACCCAAGTATTGTGGCTTTTGATGATGGAGTGAATCTATATACATAAAAGCCTAAGCAATCATTACAACCATTCAACCAGACCAGTAGACTGGTCGCTATGATGTGCACTGACCACAAGGGGGCAGAAGCTCAACACAGGAGCTTCCCCCTGGTGGTCACTGCTCTCCCATAACCAACCTCCTGCATCCCTACCCCCGGCAGGTGGGCCTCAATTGGCCATGATTGCCAGCTAGGGAGAGGGACCCCACCCATGCATGAATTCATGCATCAGGCCTCTAGGAAATAAATAATCTCTCAGATTTGGGACAAAGAGGTAAGCAGCCCTAACATGGTCACTGAAAGGGAAAAATTCATCTGTGTAGGTAGGATGTGCTTGAATAAAGTTTAAATTGTAAAATGATTTAAGAGAGGGCCTAAGTAAAATAAGAGAGGTAAAGATTTAGAAAATATAAGAAAAAATATATGCATATACAAATAATTTTTTGTTTAGCCATACTATAAACCATATCCTAAAACTAATTATTTGATTTATAAAAAAACATCTCAAAATGGTTCCATGGGATGGTTATTTATAAAAATATTTTCAGGTGTTTACAAATACGCACTTTAAGTAAATACTTTATATTTGAAACTGCAAAACTCTAAATGGTACTTGTGAAGCCATATATTTCCAAGGGGAGACAGCGGGGACTAAAACCTGTACAAAGGATAAAGAGATCATATTAGACTCCAAAATGATGGAAAGCACTAAAACAAAGGCATAAAGAAAATAATCAAAATTCATGGAGCATGATACAAAATTTCTAGTCACCTATGAAAATCACTTTTAAAACAAATTTTGTTTTGCTAAATCTTGCCCATTTTCTAAATACATGAGTACCTTTTCTGAGATTAAGAAGAGTAAAATTCTGAGAACCAAGATGGCGGCATAGGTAAAACACCTATCTTGCCGTCATACTCAACAATTTTAATACTACAACTTAACGAAAGAACAAACACCTTCCAGCATCACCAGAAAGCTGGCCGAGTGAAAATTCCACAAATAAAAGTGAAGATAAGACACTGTGACTCAGAGGAGCGGCGGTGAACAGCATTGAAAGATTCGTGCAGAGAGAGGTTTGGAGCGCATGCCAGCAGAGAGGGCGGGCAGCTGAAAACCAGCCAGTTTTCTCGAACGGGGAGACAAAGACGTCCCACTGGACTGATTCTCCAGCTCTGGGCGAAGTCCAGGGAACCCACTATCATACGGGGTGAAAACTGAACAGTGGGAGGGCACGCCGAAACTCGAGCGCTGCAGGGGTCTCCCAGCTTGTGGAGAAGGCAGCTTGCGCGAACAGCTCGGGTGCATGACCGCGCAGAGAGCACTCTGCGACTTGCTTTCTCATTCTGAAAACCGTCAGACTGCTTTGTTTTACGACCCTGGGTGAGACATTGGGCGTGCAGACTCATTTGGGGAGAGTCTGAATTCCCTGGCAGCCGGTGGAGCTCCACAGCAGCTCTCTCTTCAGAGGTGCTGGCAGCCATTGCCCCCAGCACAGAGTCCCTGGGGCCGCATAGGGCGGAGCTGACGCTGTCTGCTTGGCCTGGAGACTCCACCCATCCAACCTGAGCACAGCTGAGCTTCACAGACAATTGGCCTGGAGGTCAGCCCCTCCAAGTGCAAACAATGATTAACCTGAGCTTAACTTCACCAAGACTGTGCAACCCATATCCACCTCAGGTAACTGGGGAGGTTGAGCCACTGTCCCTAGTAGTAAGTATACCACCCAAAGCTAATTGACCAACTCAGGGAAGCAGCCACCATGCACAGACATGGAAAGAAATCAGATGTGAAAGAAATGGAGGGAAAAAAATGACTGGACATGGAATTCAAAACCACAGTTATAGGGTTTTTCAAGAGGATCCAACAAAAGGTCGAGGCCTATAAGGAAATGAATGAGTCCTACAAGGAAATGAATGAGACCCTCAAGGATATGAACGAGACCTTCAAGGAAATGATCAAGACCAACGTGGAAATGAAGGAGACTCTCAAGGATATAAAGGAGTCTCTCAAGGATATGAAAAAGGACCAACCAGAAATTAAGCATACACTGACTGAAATAAAAAATATTATACAAAGACCTAAAAGTGCTCTGGAGCACCCCAAGAACCAAGTTCAAGATTTGAAATACAAAGAGGGAAAATCCGCTCAGCTGAAAAAGCAAGAAACCAAAAAAATCCAAAAAATTAAAGATAGTGTAAGGGGCCTCTGGGACAACCTCAAGCATACCAACATCCGAATTATAGGGGTGCCAGAAAAAGAGAGAGAGCAAGACAATGAAAAGCTATTTGAAGAAATAGTGACCGAAAACTTCCCACACCTGCTGAAAGAAATTGACTTAGGAGTCCAAGAAGCGCACCGAACCCCAATATATAGGAACCCTAAGAGGACCACACCAAGGCACATCATAATTAAAATGCCAAGAGCAAAAGACAAAGAGAGAATATTAAAAGCAGCAAGAGAGAAACAGCTGGTTACCTATAAGGGAGCACCCATACGATTGTCAGCGGATTTCTCAACAGAAACGATGCAGGCCAGACGGGAGTGGCAAGAAATATTCAAAGTGATGAACAGCAAGAATCTACAACCAAGATTACTCTATCCAGCAAAGCTATCATGCAGAATTGAAGGTCGGATGAAGTGCTTCGCAGATAAGAAAAAGCTAAAGGAGTTCATCACCACCAAACCAATACTACATAAAATGCTGAAAGATATTCTTTAAGAAGAGGAAGAAGAAAAAGATAAAAGTGTAAATTAGGAACAACAAATACACATCTATCAACAAATGAATCTAAAAATCAAGTGAATTAATAAGCTGATGAACAGGATAAACTGGTGAATGTAACAGAATCATGGACATAGAGAGGGAATGGACTGACAACTCTTGGGGAGAAAGGGGGTGTGGGAAGTGCAGCAAGAGACTGGACAAAAATCATGCAACTATGGGAGAGGACAGTGGAGGGGGGTGAGGGCGGAGGGTGGGATGGGTACCAGGTGGAGGGGAACTATAGGGGGAAAAAAAGGGAACAATGTAATTAATATACTGAACAATAAAGGTTTAAAAAAAAGAAGAAGGCTAAAATTCTCAAAACATCTATCTACACTAATAAAAGGAAAATATGCAAATTGACTGAACCTCCATGACACCCACCAGCCAACCAGGAGTGAATATGCAAATTAACCCAGCAAAGATGGCAAGTTAATTTGCATACACAGGCACAGAGCGGCCAGGCAGGGCGGGATGCCTGCTATGATGGGGAGGGCAGGGGGTGGAGGGAGTTACAGGAGCAGTGCTCCGGCCAGGAGCAATGACTTGCATGCTCCCGGGCAGATGGGAGCAAAGCTAAGGGAAGGAAGGACTATTCTTGCACAAATCTTCATGCAATGGACCTCTAGTCCTACATAATCCTACATAATAAAGAGGTAATATGCAAATTTACTGTCACTCCAACACACAAGATGGCCACCCCCATGTGGTCAAGGATGGTTGCCCCCATGTAGACACAAGATGGCTACACAAGATGGTCAGCAGGGAAGGGCAATTGGGGGTAACCAGGCCTGCAGTGGAGGGCAGTTGAGGCCGACCAGGCTGGCAAGGGAGGGCAGTTAGGGATGACCAGACTGGTACGGAAGGTCTGGCAGGGGAGCAGTTAGGTGACTATCAGGCTGGCAGGGGAGTGGTTAGGGGGCAATCAGGCAGGCAGGCAGGTGAGCAGGTGGGAGCCAGCAGTCCTGGATTGTGAGAGGGGTCCCAAATTTAGAGAGTGCAGGCTGAGCTGAGGGACACACACACACCCCGTGCATGAATTTTGTGCACCAGGCCTCTAGTATATATATAAAAGCCTAAGCGACCATTCTGACCAGACACCTGGCCAGTAGCTATGATGTGCACAGACCACCAAGGGGCAGATGCTAAACACAAGAGCAGCCCCCTGATGGTTAGTGCACTTCCACAACCAACCTCCCAAAGCCAGCCAACGTCCCGCGGTCCCTCCCTCCAGCTGGCTGGCCCAATTGGCCCATATCACCAGCCAGGCCAAGCAACCCCACCCATGCATGAATTCATGCATTGGTCTTCTAATGTATTGATAAATTCTGAGATATTTCTGTACCTGAACAATAGTCAGGTTCAACTGCCCTCTCTAGATATCTTCCCAGAGAAAATTATTCCACTTCATAATTCTACTTTTGAACCTTTGAAAAAGTACTGCTATGTGGTACTGCTCAAAACCAGTCAACAGTTTCATTTCCCTTCTTTCTCTGGTGGAATTTCTTGAAGCTGTGCCAAGAATCATTTGATGACTTAAGCCAGTGCTGATGAGTTGGAAGCAGCTGGAGTATATGAACCAGTGGTCATTTCTCGGTTATATTTTAGTTTTTAAATAATTATCTGGAGGATCAAGAAACTTGATCAAGAAGGCACTCTGGGAGCAAGGGAAAGAGCACTGGATCAGGAGGAGGCAGGAAAACTGAAGAACAATTATGAATTAGGATTACACAGTTTTGACTTCAACCGTTCTGTAATTATTCTCTTCTATCTAATAGCTTTGTTTTCTTGGAACTTTTATAACTTTTTAGAGAGTAGGAAACCAAGTGAACTTCTTTATCTAGGTCCGTGAGAATAAAATTAAATAATGGTCAAATAGCAGATGTTCAAAGATAATGACTCACTGAATATAATTAATGAGTTCAAATAATAAGATAAAATGGTTCCTCATTTTTCCTCACTAAAATCAAGTTTAAGTTAACAATAGGTGAAATAGCATAAAGTGATGTCTAATGGTTTCAACAAGATATATCAAAAGGCTAAATGGAGGTATATGGCAGAAATGAAAATAAGTATGTAACACACATCATCTCCAACTCTGAAAATACAGATGTTCTTTGTAAACATTGCTTATGTTATTTCTTAATTAATTGAGAGATTTAATTCCTCACCTTCATGAATGCTAATTAAGTACATAATACATGTGATTTTTAAATTAAAATAAATAAATATTACCTATAATCACACCACTATTGACATTTTTTACTCCCAGTCTTTTTTCCTTTGTAAACCCAAAGCCTGGCACATCAATAGGTGCTCTGTGCTATATTCAATTTTTGCCCCATTCTTTTTACTCACCTATGTTAGTTTTAGAAAAAGTAGTACAAGCATTTCTATTATTAAAAACATTAATAAACATAATTTTAATGGCCAAATTAAATATTTTTTAGTGGAATTGGGAAATTCATGCACAGATAAGTTAAGCATTTTGAACAAGGTTATCCAGTTTATTGGTGCAAACTCAGATTTGAATCTAAAATGTATGATTCCATGCTAATAACCAAATTGCTTCTCTGAATGCAATGTTATGCAATATCCCTCTGCTCCTTTGCATCTATATGTCATTTAACCACTTTAGTGCCTGGGTTCTTTCCAAACTAAATGACTACTCAGTTCAGGCTGGCTTCCTTACTGATCTCCTACTCCCTACTCTTCCATCCTGCACTCCCATGTGCCACTTTGCAAACATGTTTTTCATACAGCTCTCTCTGTCAGTCATTTCCTCCTTTTGCTACCTCCTCAAAGCCTTAACCATCTTTTAATATTTGGGCCATGCTTCCTCCCTTCCATAAAGTCTTACTGAACTATCAGAACCTTCGTTCATTCATTCAAATCATTCAGTAATTACTTACTTAACACCTACTATGTACCAGACACTGCTGTGAGCATTGGGATAGAAAGGGGAACAAAACAGGCAAGACTATAGTCATAAGAAGATAAACTAGTTTTTAAAAAAGCAAAAATAATTTGTCAGTAATATGTATTATGAAAACAAGGTGATTTCTGTACTATTTCTGGTTGGCTTTCTGACTATTTGCTATAAAACCAAACTATTAATGGCAAGAATTCCACGTATGCCTAAGCCTGGCACATCATAGGCACCTCAGTGATCAGTAAATTAATATAGGATAAATGAAGATGGATGAATGGATGGAATGATGGATGGATGTAAGAATGAGTGAATAAACAAACAACTGCCTCAAACTATGACTAAATCACTTCATCTCTACATTTTGTTTCCCCCAACTAAGTTAAGGCTTAAGAGCTTAGAGTTTACAAATCTATGTTGGCCCAATAAACATGAAAATGAATCCCAGTGATTTCAGGTACACCAGGCACCTCGTTAAGGAATGACCACCATATTTCCTGTCTTCTTGCCCAACGCTCGGTTCCCACATTCGTATTTCCTTTCTGGCTCCTGCAAGCACCTGCCCCCAGACAGGTTCTCCTTTAGTACAGGGTCCCAAAATTTAATAACTAACAGTATAAAGAAAATGAAAAAACTTCATATTCCTAATTATTTAAAAATTGAGAGAATAGCAATTTCTAGCTCATATTATCTATAATTACAAGATTCAAATCATTACAATATTTGACTAAATTCTCCAAAGCTTGCCAAAACTAATTTCATTTTTTAACGTTAAAAAGTTTCCAAAATATTCAGAAATAAAATTCGTTTTTCATCGTCACTTGTCCTTTAATTAATCTTCAGTTAGATTAAAGAGATATTTCCTTAAACAATTAACCCATTTAACTATCATGGTTAATTAAATCCTCTTAAGTGTTTTTTTCTTTTAACTTATCTTTATATATTGTTGAAAGTATTACAGATGTCCCCTTTTTTTCCCCCACTAACCCCCTCCACCCCTCTATCACCCACACCCCCAGACCTTCACTGCCCTATTGTCTGTTTCCATGGCTTACGCAAACATGCATATAAATTCTTTGGTTAATCTCTTCCTGACCCCCTCCCGCTTAGATTCCTTTCCCTTTCCCTCTGAGATTCCTCAGTCTGTTCCCTGCTGGAATATATTTTTAAATAAAGCAAGATAAAGTGTTAAAGCCCTTAACAATGTGAATCATTTACTTATATCATTGGACACAATAATCAAAGATCATAATCAAGGACATTGTTTCTCAAACTTATTTAGCCTTGACAACAAAAATAAATCCACAAGCAACTCTGTGGACCCCGATCTAAGGAACATGATCTTAATAGTTAAATATTCACTTTAGGTACACATTTAATTGACAACAATATCATAAACACAAATGCAAAGTTTGAGACAAAAATCCAATAGTGATGCTCAGGCATAAGTTAACTAATCAGGCCACCCAGAAAATACATTTTTCTTTTTTTTATCAGCAAAAAAAGTTTTAAAAATCTTTATAGTACTTACTAAGAACTTCCTAACTCTGAGAATATGTCATTATTTGACTCAAGTTTAAGAAATTCAAGTTTAAGAAAGCCAAAGTAAAGGTATCTCTCAAAAAAATAATTTATGTGTGGGTTTTCTTTGGTATGAGTATAGTATATAATTAAAGCCTAACATGCTAAGTGTCCAGTCATCCATTCAACCAATCAAAGCGTAATATGCGAATGATATGCTAAGACTGCTGAACCGCTCTCTATGATGTGCACTGACCACCAGGGGGCAGACGCTCTAACCAGTAGGTTAGCTTGCTGCTGGGGTCCAGCTGATCAGGACTGAGCGACAGGGTGGAACATGCCCTGGAGCCCTCCTACTGTCACTCCCCAGCTGGTAAACCTCCCATGTCCTTCCTTGGTCCCAATTATGCACCAGTGAGGTCTCTCAGCCTGGCCTGTGCCCTCTAGCAATCTGAGACCTCTCAGGGGATGTTAGAGTGGATTTCAGCCCAATCCCACAAGCCAGGCCGATGGACCCGACTGATGCACAAATTCATGCACCAAGCCTCTAATATATATAAAACAAACTGAATTCGTTAATCAATGTTTGTTCCTGGTTAATATTTAAATGCTAGTGATTCTTAACATTTTTTTATCTTAAATTTATCTGCCTATAACCTACAGTTCTCTGATGGACAGATAGTTAATCCTATCTAATAAAAGAGTAATATGCAGATTGACTATCACTCCAATACACAAGATGGCTGCCCCTATGTGGTCAAATATGACTGCCCCCATGTGGACACAAGATGGCCACCATAAGATGGCCAGCAGGGGAGGGCTATTGGGAGGGACCAGGCCTGCAAGGGAGGGCAATTGGGGGCAATCAAGCCTGCATGGGAGGGCAGTTAGGGATGACCAGGCTGGCAGAGGAGAGCAGTTAGGGGCAAACAGGCTGGCAGGCGAGCAGTTAGGCATCAATCAGGCCAGCAAAGGAGTGGTTAGGGGGTGATCAGGCTGGCAGGCAGAAGTGGTTAGGGGCAATCAGGAAGGCAGGCAGGCGAACAGTTGGGAGCCAGCAGTCCTGGATTGTGAGAGGGATGTCCGACTGACCATATGGATCAGGCCTAAATGGGCAGTCGGACAACCCTTTAGGGGTCCCAGACTGCAGAGGGTTCAGGCTGGGCTGAGGGACACAACCCCTGTACATGAATTTCATGCACCAGGCCTCTAGTAATATATAAATAAACTCTTAGCAGATTACTGAAATTTGAAAGAACAATGTGTATGAATTACATTGGTTAAATAATTATCCTCTATTTGTTATTAACTTCCAATTTCACATTGGGTTTTCTTAAAATGAGAACATTTGTATAACATTAAAGTTACATTAAAGAATATAAGAAAATATATCTGAAACTTGATCTTTTTTATTGTTCATCTACAAAAATGTCCAAAAATTATGAAGTGTTTTCCTAACCTGTAAGAGTAATTGCAGATTAAAAGATGATTCTGGATCCTTTTAGTTTAGGGATTGCTGAGCTTCTTTGTGAAGTAAATATAATATAACCTAATATCTTGTTTTTCTGTGCCTAATTATTATGTTTTGAATTACATAATTAAAATAAGTTTACTTTTTAGTTACCCAGAGCATCATATAAATATAAAATAGGCTTCCTGTTCTGGAAATATTTATTATTATTTCAAGTGGCTCATGCCAATTTAGCTTCACTAAAAATTATATATTTTGGTAAAACATTTTCCAAAGAAAATAAAGAACCATAAAAAAAGAAATATGATTGTATTTTACTGTAATGAGTTAGCTAAAAAGCTTCATAATTGGAAAAGAAAGGACCCTATAAACATCCATAATTATTTAAAAAAACTAATATTTAAAGACTTTTTATTTTTTTACATGAAGTACTGATGTTTTGAGAAATTAAGTTATTCTTCTCTCTTGGACATAAAAATACATCCTACTTATCTCAGCATAAATCAGCTCCCAATTCCATCTCCAGGAACTATCCTCTCTCTCTTCCCCCTTTACAAGTAAAACTATTTTTAAAACATTTGTCAACAATAACTATCACCTTTTTCTCCCTACTTTCTTGCTACTCACACCACTATTCTGTAGGCTCTCACCCACTCCGTTTCTCAAAACCAATGGCCTAAACATTGCTAAATGCAGTGGTGGGTTTACAACCTCACCTTACTGTTTCCTCCATTTGAGTTACCCTCCTGCCTCCCTGGTCAGAATCCAGGTCCTGTACTGAGTGATTCCACTCCACTTGCCCTCCTCCTGGCCTTCTTCCTATTCTTTGCATTTTAGTCTCCCAAAGGCCAACAAATTAAGATTTCAACTGAAACATCACTTTCTCCAAGAAGCCTGCCCTGCTCATTCTTTGGTCAGTGTCCCACTTAAAATTCTCTTACTAGTACTACTCCATTTTTCTGCCTTTTAAGCAGTTATGATGTTTTGAATTAAATGATTGCATAAGTAGTTATGTGATGTCAACTGCCCTCATTAGAATGTAAGGTTAGGGGCTGTGATCCCCAGTGCCCAGCACATAGGTTTAAACGAACATTGAAAGGAAGAGAGGGAGGTAGAAAGAGAGGAAGGGAAGGATTGAGGGAGGGATGAGTCTCACAAATTAAACGGATAACTATTAACTTTGATTCTAAAAGTGTAAAACTAAAGAAAAAATAGTATCATATGAATAATTTGGTTTCAATATTAAAAAACAAACCAACTGTGAAATTAGTTGACGTTTAGAAGAAATAGTAATATTAGAGTTACTATGTAAAATTTAAAGTACAATTATCCTAAAGATTGAAATGACTGGCACTTTTAAAACAACAACAGACCTATTAAAAAGCAGTTTCAGAAATCAAAACTGAAGATTGGCTCAGCAGAAATCACACTATGATGAAGAAAACCATAAACGTATTAGAATAAGTATCTCTTAAACCTGGATTAATATTTTAAAACTATCTTAATGACTCCTTTTAATCTGAAAATAATAAATTAAGCATTAATTACTACAAAAATTTAGTATCCTGTGCAGTTGGTAACAAGGTATAAATCTTTCATGCTTTGATTCCTAATTTATGAAATAAGCAGTTGCACAATTGACCTTTGAGGCTCTTCGGAACACTTTGGAAATTTAAGAGTTAAACTAAGGAACCTAATACAGTATCATCTCAGTTAACCAAAAAGTCCACTTCCGAGACTTTTAACTACTCAAAATACAAAAAATAAAATAAAATAAATAAAATAAAATAAAATAAAATAATAAAATAAAATAAAATAAAATAAAATAAAATGCATAAGCCTAAAAAAACTTAGTCTTCTGAATAGCCAGGATTTGTTTTTATTAACACCTAACAAGTCCCATATATTTAAAGCAGATATCTTAGGCTTCATAACATGTGGATCATGCTTTTATTTTTATCGCTGTGGCAGTATGCTTCATTATGTAGCAGCAAATCATATAACTAGACAGCCAACAGCCTTGAGGAGAGTCAAAGGGGGTAAGGATAAGGGAAAAGAAAATAGATTAGAGCACAAGTCATTCTCTAACAGAGAGCATTTATAGTGAAGCTAAGAACATAACATACATCTACATCCTATACTTACATCATTCTATTAATTCTAACAGCAATAACGACTTTGAATTATAAAAAAAAAAAAAGTAAAATTATGTTTGTTAAATTCTATTTAGCAAGTCAGGAAAATATATTATCATTGAAAAATTTTAAACTTAAATTTTTGAAGAGTTAAAAACGGTTAAAGTTCCAGAACTTAAACTCACAAGCATTATACTTTTACTGATACATTATAGTCTCAAAGATATAACACTTGCAGAGGAAGTACTACCTTAGTTATGTGCCAACAGCTTTAAGGAAGAAAAATACTGATAGCACTTATACTAGTAATAGTAAGATACTAGTAAGAAAGAACTGTTCTCCAATTACAATTAAAAACAAACAAGAGCCCACGCTGGTTTGGCTCAGTAGATAGAGCATTGGCCTGTGGACTGAAGGGTCCCAGGTTCGATTCCAGTCAAGGGCACATGCTCGGGCGCGGGCTCCGGCCCCAGTGGAGGATCTGCAGGAGGCAGCCAATCAGTTCTCTCTCATCAGTGATGTTTCTGTCTCTCTCTCCCTTTCCCTTCCTCACTGAAATCAATAAAAATATACATATTACAAAAACAACAAAAACACAAAATAAAAAACTGGGAGAAAAGACTTTTATTAAAATTTACATCTGAAAGCTATCCTAAAATTAGTATTGATTGTTTGGCATTTGGGAGGCTCTCGGTTTTCAAAGATGACTACTTACCTGGCAGACTAAGGTGCTTTCAACCACAAAGACAAATTCAATATTTAAAAACAAGTCTTAGTTTTATAAACATTATCTGGATACTGGGATACACAACAGGTGGGTAAAAGTAGTCAAAAGGTACAAACTTGGTGGGGAGTGAAGGGACAAGGAGAATGTACAAAAAAGTTCCTACATATGCTATATGTGTACTAAAAATTCTCAAAGTAAAAACTACACAAACTTTTGCCAAATGTTTCCAAAAGCACAAAACAATTCTGCAAAATATTTTCTACCTACAAAATGTACTTAAAAATATTTCCACAAGGTTAGTGTATTTCATTACAGAGAAAGTTTACCAAAATATCCAATGTCCAATAGGCTAAAAAATCATGCTTCTGCCTAAATATTTGCAATATAGTTTTTTAAAAGTTAGGGTTTTTTAAAATGTTCATATGTACATATATATTGTGCTAAAGTGAACATTATTTTTTAAAAGTTTATAAATATGCCACTATAGATGGAGTAATACTGTCTACAAATTGATAAGTCTAAATTCTACTTAAAAGTTTTTAGTAGTACTAATAATGTGATATTAGTACTAATTAGTACTAATAATGTGATACCATAAATCTTTTTCTAAAAACTATCAGACAACTACTCCTTAGAGGACATACAGATGATAGAAAATTAGATTTAATAAGTTCTATCAATTCTGCCCTGTTGCTGATAAACTGTCTTCTCAATGTATAACTCAAATAAGTTTTCTTAACTTAAATTCCTAGTTGCAAAGCAAACAGTCAACTCAAGGATACTAAATACTGAGGACAAAGGCAATGTATAAAAACTGAACATCAGTAGCTCAGGTCCATAACAGACACCAATTAGCAAAACACTTTTTTGGAATATAATTCCATCCTCCAAGCTACTTTTTACAAATTCTGGCTTAATTCCACAAGCATTATCTGTCTACTTGGGCAAAGCAACTGGAAGGTCCTGCATATTAGAAGAGTGAAGAAAATATGATCCTATTCACTTCTAACTTGGCAGGAGCAAGGCACAAATAAAGAATCATAGAAATGGAATTCCTGAGTTTGAAAATCCTGAAAGAGATTGGCCTGTATCACCAAAAATAATTTCAAGAGAAATGGGGAAAGACTATTCTTTCCTAGGATGCAGGGGAAAGGTCTGACATTTCTTTTATCCAGCCCACACTTTACACTTAAGTATGATTACTCTATAAAAGCTCATCTTTAAGACAAACCTAGCAGCTTCAATAAAAAATTAGAAGCTTGATTTAAATTTGCCCCTATTTAAACATAGATTGTTCTTTAAGCAAAACTCATTCAGAATTCACTCATGGTTAACAATTAAAAAGAATTTTTTTTCCTGATAGCAGTCCTATATATCAGTCACATTTTTGGTAAATTCCTATTAAGAATGCAACTAAAGTTTAATGTGACTGATATCAAAAGACAATGTTCCTTTATTAATTGAATCCCACATGGATATCTTACTTTTCAATATTCAATAAAATAAAACAAATTGTTAATATACATTATCACATGAACATGCTGGTAGAAAATAACAATATTGAACATTCAAAGAAATAGCAAGAATGATAATGTTGAAAAAGAGTAATGAGAACAATAAGGAAAAAAATGAACAATTAAAAACTTCTGGATTTCAAATTTATTTTCTATCCAAAATGCTAGCAAAACAGAAGCAATGTCTTTAAAAATAAGATAAACAGACAACATAAACTAAACTATTTTTTCACTTAAAGAAGTCATGATACATGTATAGTCTATTTTTATATTAATTTTTCAGAATTTCCTATATCTAAAATTAAACTCTATAAGTGATATCAAGTGGTTAAAATGAACTAGACAGAATTAAATGTCTATCCAAATGCCATAAGTAATACAAATTTTACATGAAAGATTATTGACTTTAAAAAATCTGTTGTACTGATTTAAATGAGCTTCTCAAGTACAATCCAAAGTTACATGAGGGAGAAAAATCCACTGCTATTAATATATAGTTATATTATACAATTAACAAAAATATCACAGAACTTGCCAACTCATGTTCTCAAAACTAGATTTAAAAATTAATTATATAGGTGGAAGATGTAGCCAAAGAGGATAAACAACCTCACTTTGTTGGTGTAATTTTCTAAGAAGCAGAGACCAAGAGAGGATTCAGTGGGATGAAATATACATGGACTTTAATAATAGGAGATATGCCTATGAGAGAAAACAAGAAGTCCGAAGAGTCATCATACCATGGCATGAGGCAGAGGTGAAAGGGAGAGGGATAGAAAGTCAGAAACATCAATGAGGAGAACCAAGATGGCGGCATAGGTAAACACCTATTGTTCTGCCCTGCGCAACAATTCAAAAACTACAACATAACAACAAAACAAACATCATCCAGAATCACCAGACAGCTGGCTGAGTGAAAACTCCACAAATAAAAGTAAAGGTGGGACACTGAGACTCAGAAGAGCGGCAGGAGCGCAGCCTTGAAGATTGCGCGGAAACAGAGAACAACTCCAAGACCATGTGGGTTCCTGCAACTGTGAGGAACTGACCAGTCTGTTCCAGTCACGAGGATGGTCCAGAGATGGGGGACACTGACGACACCTTGCCATGCTAGCAGTCGGCAGCTGTGCATGGCTGCAGGCAGCCCAGGACCAAACCAGAGAGGATGGATCTTGCATTGCCACGATGTGTCCACCATCTAGATACCATTGCTGACATGTACACATAAAGAATTACTTGACACTGAAACTGGGACTCAGAACAGTTAGACAATGAAACTGAGACTGAAACATTTTTTGTTCTTATATATTTATTTCTAGTATGCAGAGACAAGATATTTTTGAAGAAAAGAAACAGGGGAGAGTGATTGATATAGAGGCAGGGAGGCATTGAACAGGCTGTCAAGTTACAGAGGGAAGGCTTGGGTGGATGGGAGGTGGATGCTGGGGGAGATCAAGCGAAGGACTTGTATGCATACATATGAGCATAACCAATGAATGAAAGACACTGGGGTGGGGAGGGGGGAGGGTGGGGACATGTGCTGGGGGGAGGATAATGGGGAGGGGGAAAGGAAAACATGTACTACTATTAAATATAAGTTATACTGCAAAAAAATCAATAAAAAATATATTAAATTGAAAAGAAAAAAATTAATTATATAAAAAATGATAGTAAAAAACACTCAATCCACCATATAGGTATTTTCTTAATGTTCCCACAGGATACTGAGAACATAAGTAAAGAAGGAAGACAGAGAGGAAGAGAGATACAGGTCAACATCTGACTGCACAATCTGGGGAAGAACAAACTCTATAAAGCCGGAGGATTAAACTCTAATTTCTTCTCTCTGGTCATAAAAGAGGTATCCCCAACATAGGTTAAGTATCTATGTAAAAAGAAGCATAAAGAAATCTGTTGAGATGGGAGGGACGGCAGAAAATCCATCAACATTTGTTTGAAAAGACCTGCCAGGCTCTCAGGAGTTACACGTAAATAATGTGACCTTTCCAGACAGGACAATAAGGAAACAGATTAAACCCTTCAAGAAGTGATTCATCCTCAGACACAAGGCAAGGGGGATCCACTATAAAGCCTGAATCTTGCCTGTTTGTGCTGACACATCTGGGCAGTTTTTCTGTGGCCCTGTAACAAACTAGTGTGTGTACAGCACCTACTAGAGCCTGGCACAAGTCACTAAAGAAGGCTACAGACTTAGCAATCAAAACACACAACCCTTCCAGGTCAATCCTCAAACAATAACATCTGCTCTTCTCTTCTTGTGTGAGCAGAGGGCAAATCCCAGTGCAAGATCCATCAAAGTGCTCACTCAACCCTTTACAAGACTTATCATCTCACTTAGATTTTGAGGGAAATTCTCACACATAAGCAAAATAATGAAACAATGAAAAGCAGATTTTAAAAGAAAAGTAGCTCATCTCAACAACTGCAGAGGAAACACAATGAGAAAGTGAGAAATGAGAATCAATGCGCTCTACACAAACACCTCTTAGCATGTGTAATCCTTCTCCGGTTTCTTACCAGTCCATAAACTTGACAAGGGGATGAAGTATAAAATGAGAGGGTCCTCAGGGTCTATAGAGTTACGGTATCAGTTACAAAATCTTGGGAACAGGGTATTTAAACAACCATCTTTCTTAGTAACTCAAAAGCTACAAGATTAACCCAGCCCATCAGCTAACTGCTTCCTGCAAATGCCCCTTCCACTCTTCCAAATCAAGCTCCTCCAGCATTTCACAGGATGAGGAAGCTGTCACTGGCAGGTTTTCGCACACACTCTCTCTCCATGGCCCACAGAGCAGGAGGGCTTCTTCTTTCATCTGCTCAGGGTGAGCCTCTGGGCTGGCTCCACTGGAGGAGGAAGCACCTCCCAGTGGGCCCAGTGTGCTGTGCTTCTCCCTCCTTCCTGCAGATGGAGGCAACCGAGAAAGAGCCTGCTCTAAGGCCAAGAGCTCCTCCGTCTCTAAGCAGACAGACAGAAAAATGAAGCCACAGGAAGCCCTGTGCTTCTGGAAAATGATATAAGAGGCAAACTGGCAGGTGCTACTGTTCTCAAAATATTATAAAATTCTAACCTGGCCCCTAATGTTTTTGTCTACATAAAACCTGATGAGAAAGAGGTTTACAATAACTTTACCCACTGACAAATGAGGTATAAACTCCACCCCCTCTTCGAGAATCAAGTCTGTGTCCCCACAGGCTATTAGGCAGTGTGGTAAAATGTCCTCTCCTGAATGAATTTATATTCAAGTTCCTTTCCCTCGGTAGCTCTGCGCTGTTGCCTGGAAACAGGAAACCCTTCCCACCTACAAGCTTCCTGACTACTCCCCCTGCCTCCCTCCTAGTGTGCAGTGAATGTACCTGGCCATGCTTCCAGATACTGTTATCTTAAAGAAAAGCCAATTCTTTGAAACAAAGCAATGGAAGGAATTTTACCATTCAATTGTGCATAAAGAACATTCATTAACCAAACAAATTCATATTGAAACTTGAATTATTTAGACAGAAGAACCACCCCCCCAAAAAAAAACCCACTTTATCTAAAAGCACTTAAAATGATGAATGCTGAACACCAATTTATTAAAACAAGTGTGTCAAATAAAAATGAAAGTTATCCTGAGTTATTTTACCCACTACTCTGCCTCATTGGTTTTTGTTTGAAAATGCTTTCTCAGGGTAGGGGAGAACACCATCTCTTTAATAGGTAGACCCCCATACCAGAACCATTACATTCATCTTGGTGCCCTTTTAACATCAACAACCACACCACAGGAGTTGCTAAGTCCTTATGGAGACTAGGTTATCTACTCTTCAGTTATTTGATCTTTCCTGTCCACTCCTTTTGCTACCACTAAACTTTACACATAAATTAATTTTCATTTAAAATTACTGAAGCACCAAGAGCTACTGCTATTTTTGTCAATTAATTAGAGAATACCATGGGCCAAGAAGCATAGGAGCCACTTACATATTTTAATCTTATTCTTTTCAACAGTCAATGAAGAGGTACTGTTATTACCCCACTTTAAAGATAAGAAAACTGAGATTGAGAATGCTTAAGTAATTTGCCCAAAGTCGTACACACTTAAAGTAAGCCTCAAATTCCTCTCCTAGGAAGACAGAGGCAGAACATCTTTATCTTCCAACTCTTCCTTCTATTCCCTACTAATGTTTTCTTTGGAAATGTTTTGAAAAATGTAAAACCAAAATGTGCATTCACTTCCTTGGATAGGTGAATCACAGTGTTTCACATTCACACCAATAGTATCAACACACTGGTCCACATCCATCCTTAATAGAGGAACAGATATTGTTATGGATCTTCTTTTGTATTGTAACTAATGGGATTTATGGAAAAATTGTATGAGCCTTTCAGAGATGTAATAAAAAGTAAACTTATTCTTGTAATTTGATGTTTATTAAGAGCTTTGAGAGAAAAAAAATAAAACTTTTGATCAGTCTGTTTCGCCAAAGCACAAGACCTTAATCCCCTAACAAAATTCACAAGATAAAAATAACTAACTAGATAGGTAAGTCAATCCTCGGAATATTGTTTGTACCTAGAGAATAGTGAACATCAGACAGTATATCTGTTTCACAAATTTATTCAGCTTACAATTTTTTCCTGTTAACACGAACCCTTGAACACAGTTCATGAACTATGTCCATCTGTAATAATAAAAGGGTTATATGCTAATTAGACCAGAGGTCTTCCAGACGTCCTTCCTGACCAAGCTGAGGCTGGAGGGAAGCCAAGCTTCTGGGTGCCTGCTGGCAGCCAGAAGAGGGAAGCCCTGTTTCCTGGGTGTGGGAGGGAAGCCAGTTCTGGCAGCCCAGAGGAAAGGAAGGCCTACTCTTGCACGAATTTCCATGCATCAGGCTTCTAATCGTTCCATAAATCACCTTATATATAGCCATCATATATGCAAACAAGCCTAGCTATCTATACCTTAGATCAAACAAACAAACAAAATAGACTTCTAAAGCAAAACTGAAATACAGAAACTGCCCCAAAGTTAGTGAATTGGTGAAGTCAATAAATTGAAATTATAAACTGTTAACTGAAAATTTACAGCTAACATATTCTCTGATTTTTTTTAAAAAGGTCAGTTATTCATTCAACAAATATAGGTAAAGTTTTGATTCTTAATATGTTGAAGAAATCACTTCTCTTTGTACCAATAAACTCATAAAACAACCATTTAATTCTAAGCAAACACTATAGGCAGTACTGGGTTCCAGTTGTAGCATTATAATTTACCAGCCACCTCAACTTAAGCATATCCCTCATATAGCCTGAGCCTTAGTTTCCCCACATCTGCAAAGATAATAATGCAATACTAACTTATCAATAGGTTGTTCTGAAAATCAAATGAGAATAACCTAAAGTTTGGTTTTCTGAACTATATATATATTCCTTGGTTCTCATCATATTGTAAACTGTCAAATATGATAGTCTTGAAGTCAGCACCTCTAGTTTCTGGAAAACATGCTTCATATATCTACATTTAGAGAACTTTTCTTTTTTTATTAAAACTTTGTGGAGATACTATGTTACTCAAGGACTACATGCCTATTAAGGTTATTTAAATTAGACATAATTACCCAGTGGAATCAATACAATAACTGAATCAGCAATTATTAAAGATTATGATTCTTATAACATTTTCAGCCATTGCCTGGTTGGTGTGGCTCAATGGTTGATTGTCAACCTATTATCCAGGAGGTACAGTTTATTCCCAGTCAGGGCACGTGCCCAGGTTGCATGCTCAATAACAAGAAGGGAGTGTGCAGTAGACAGACAATGAAAGATTCTCTCTCATAACTGATGTTTCTACCTCTCCATCCCTGTTCTCCCTTCATCTCCCTCTAAAAATCAATGAAAACATATTTTTTAAAAATTTTTTCAACTATAGACATATTATTATTTATCTAAAGCAAACAACTAAGAGAAATGAGTAGATGATGTGGTATTTCAAAAAAACTTAGTATTATAACTAGCATAATCCTGTATACTAATTTTTCTGACTATAGATATCCATCCCCATCAGATGGTCAGTATGGGCAACACTGGTGGCAATTTTAAAAGTAAAACAGTTGTGATATAGTAGGATGTTTTGTTAGTTTGTTTTTTTCCTAAATGAAAACCTATGCCGCCCTAACTGGTTTGGCTCAGTGAATAGAGCGGCAGCCTGCGGATTGAAGTCCCAGGTTCGATTCCGGTCAAGGGCATGTACCTCGGTTGCAGGCACATTCCCCCAGTAGGGGGTGTGCAGGAGGCATCTGATCGATGTTTCTCTCTCATTAATATTTCTAACTCTCTATCCCTCTCCCTTCCTCTCTGTAAAAAATCAATGAAATATATATTTTTTAAAGAAAACCTATGCCACTTAATGCAAAATAGTCCTAAAATATCTTGTGCACCAGAAAACTAATACAATCAAGCAAACCCTGGATAATCAAACAGTCCATGAATATTGGTACCACAATGAGAGAATGGCAAATAAACCTGAATTGATATTATTAAATATTTTCTAAAGGTAGTATGGCTCACAATTTGATACACAACTAAGTAGTGTATTCCTTCATAAAGTGGTGAGAAACAGGAGAGAAAAAGAGGAGACAACTGGGGTTCCTGTTTTTAATTAAAATTATATAGACAATTAAAGAGGAGGGAAATTCTTTACAAGAAATGTTATCATCAAGTTCATTGAAACAAAAGTATTTTTAGAACTAGATTGTCCAGGTAATGGTCTTGGGTTTGACACTAGAGTTTAGAAGGGTAGAAACAGTATTTAACTGTCAATTCTTTTGTAGATTTAGGTAATTCTTTGGTTCTAATACACCTTTCATGTGTTCTTCTCTATGTTTAGGTCTGAGACCATTCTAGTATCAGTCATCAGATACTTGGGGTATCAAAACATAACTGGACATTTAGACAATAGCAACTACTAGAGCACCTCACTAACCCATAAAGTCCACTTACGTTGATTTACACTGCCCTCTACAGCCTTGAGTCATTTCTTCTAAAAAATAAATCTGTATTTTTATAATGTGTAAGAACAGCATAGAGCACAGGATGAAGAGATATTCTGAGGCATTTGGTTTCATCTGTAAATCCCATTAATAATGGAAAACTTCATAAGTGGATTTTTAAATGTTGTTATATAGCTTTTACCTATTTTTATTCATTAAATCCCTCCCAAAGAGGAATTTCCTTTATTTCACTTCAACAATTACTGAATGATTATGATGCAGACATTGTGCTAGGTGTTAGAATTACCAAAATATATGTGAAATGATCCTTTATCCTTCATAATTTCCAAAAAGAACATTCTAAATTTTACTAGATAATATCTTTTAAAATACATGTATTTAAGTACTAGAATATATGTGTCCTCTAAAATCTACTAAAAACAGTTAACAAAACTATAACATATGTAATCTAAGTTTCATTTTCAAAGTCCACATAATATTTTCATAAACATTTTACTTATTTGTACCTTAAGAAATTTTGAGTTTATAGATACCAGATGATTTTATTAAATATTCAAGAATATTTTAATCGCCAACAAACATAAAGCATTTGATTCTTTTTGTTGTTATTTAATCTATCTACATAATTGTGAAACACTGAAAAAGTTGCATTAGTGTATGTTAATTATGGTGAATATGATCTTATCCCAATAATAAGGGTGTGCGACTGAGTATCATATCTTCATTGTTTTTACTGTTATTACTATTTAAACTTAACAGGGTAACATTAAAAATTAGTCGGAGTTTAAAACTTACTTAAAATTTTTAAATGAGCCAGAAAGCACACGCCAGCAGACGGATAGTAAATTAAAGGCACCCATGTCTTTGAGGCCAAAATTAGTAAACAGGGTGCCCTGGTCCATTTAACAACGCCATCGAATGAAACTTGTCTGGTGTTGTTATATAATCTTTACAGAGCCGAGATAAGTCAGTATTTTTCCTAAAAAGATTAACTATCCCAGTCATATGTTAATAACTATGATAATCTTTCATTTGAATGGTTGATGATTTAAAATGTTATGTTTTAAAATGAGCCTGTTTATAGATTTGTATATTAAACCTTGAAATGATTATACTACATTGATGGTAATTTTAATCTATTAAAACATACTAATGATCAGAAGGTTGTGAAGAAAGGAGGCAACACATTGAGTGTATTTGTAATTATAAAACATTCAGATATGAAGACAAACTAACATGCAATTTACTTAATCAACATGCATGACAATCTCCAACGCATTTCAGGTATTTTGCCTTGTCTGAAGAGGAACAATTCTGGTAAAATAGCCCTTTGATAGGCAACAATTGTCCAAAACAATGTATTAAGTGAGTTTTAATTTTTGGCTCTTATTTTTTTAAATAAATGACTGTCACAAATCCTTTCTCTAGAATTTGTTTTTGAGAATTAAGAAAAAGACCACCTGAATATCACAGTTCCAAAAAGTTCAGGAAACATGGAGTTTCTGAAGTAGCCATCAGCATACAATTGTTCTGTTATGTACCATCCTAAGTATCTTAAAGAAAGTAGTGTATTTTCTGGGTAATATCTTCAGTAGCTTAGTCTAGTATAATTTCCTGTAACTGTTATTTACCCTTTCATATTACTTTGGTAAATAATCTCTTCACAAAATAAGTACATTATCTTTCCAGAAAGATTAAATGCCCCGCATAGTAAATGACAAGAAGGAAAGAATCTGAACCCATGATATCTAGCTCAACTAATGAATCCCAAAAGTGTATTAAATGTTGTGTATGATGAGCTCACACATGTGCACATGAGTGCACAGGCAAACTGGGACTAAACACTGAGCAGAAAAATAAGAATAAAATAGAAATCACTCCAGATAATAAACAGTCAGAGGTAGGCCAAACACATCTCTCTTGAAAATACTCTTTACTTGCTACGTTTGGAAAGCTAGTAGGAGAGCCATTGATCAAGCGCTGTTTCTGCAATGAATTTTCAACAACTAGAGCAATATGATTAGTTGCTTCCAGGAGAGTAACATACCAAGAAACTATTAAGAATATTTTCTTAGGGTTGTTATAAATTGTTTAATTAAATAACATAACATTTTGTGAGTAAAGTAACCCAGTATAATTCCCAGCATATTGTGTCTAATAAGTTAGCTACTATTGTTACGATTATGGAATTTCATTCCTACAATAAAGGATTTGGGGCTCGATTCCCAGTCAAGGGTACATGCCTTAGTTACAGGTTCAATCTCCAGTTGGGGTGCAAACAGGAGTCAACCAATCAATGGGTCTCTCTCAGGTTGATGTCTCTCTCTTCCTCCTCCTGTCCCCCTTCTTTACTTCTCCCTCTTCCCCCTCCTTTCCACTGTCTCTAAAAGTTAATGGGAAAAATACCTCACCCCCGGGATGAGGATTAAAACAGAAAACACAGAGGGAAGAAAGGAGGGAGTGGGAAAAGAGGGAAGGGAGGGTTGATTATCCATAAAAGAGGTAGCAAACTTCCACTTTAAACAATAATGTGAAGGAAAATTTCTGTCTTTATCAATCTAAGAGACTCAAGAGACATAATGGAGGATGAAAAGAGCGTGTTCATATTCTTCTCCTATTTAATGAGAAGCTAGAAGTGTTAAAAAAAAAAAAAAGCATGTTCAATATGTATGTTTAAATGTTTTGTGGGGTGAGGAAATTGGAAGAAACTGGTCAAAAGGTACAAACTTCTAATTATAAAATAAACTAGAGACCCAATGCATGAAATTTGTGCATGAGTAGGTCTTCCTCTCCTCAGCTGCCACTCCTCACCACTTCCCTCTGGCTGCCAGCATTCGGGACCCAGGCTTCCCTCTGGCTGCTTGTACCCAGGACCTGGGCTTCCTTCTGGCCACAGCCGCTGGCACCTGGGACCCGGGCTTCCCACGCAGAGGGAGGCCCTGCCCACCCACTGCAGCCCACCAGTTGGTGGCCTGGGCCTCCCTCTTCAGGGCAATCATGGGGCAACGGCAATCGCATCCAGCCGCCTTGGCTGGCCTGGCACCTGTGGGTGTCATAGTGTGCTCCCTGATGGTCATCCGGATGGTTGTTCTACTGTTCAGCCATTCAGCCAATTTGCATATTATGCTTTTATTACATAGTCTCCATAACATGAAGACTATAATTAACACTACTTTATGGTGTATTTTAAATTGTTAAGGGAGTAAATCCTAAAAAGTTCTCACCACAAGGGAAAAATATATTTTTGTATCCATATGAAATGATGGATCTTAACTAAATTTATGGTAATCATTTCACAATACACTGAGTGACCAGATTATTATGATCTCTGAACACATAATAATCTGGCCACTTAGTGTGTGTGTGTGTGTGTGTGTGTGTGTGTGTGTGTGTGTGTGTGTAGGCCCGGTGCATGAATTCGTACATGGGTGCGGTCCAGCCAGCCTAGATAGGGGTAGGGCACATGGGTGGTTGGCCAGCCTGCCTGCTGGTCGAACTCCTGATTGAGGGGACAATTCGCATATTAGCCTTTTATTATATAGGATATACACTGAGTGGCCAGATTATTATGATCTCTGAACACATAATAATCTGGCCACTCAGTGTATATGTAAATCAAGTCATTATACCACACTCCTTAAATTTATATACAGCACTGTGTGTCAATTATATCTCAATAAAATTGAAAATAAATAAATAAAAGTATCCACAAAATAGGACAAGAATGTAGGCTATTCAAAGCAGCAGAGCATATAAAGAGTAAAAAAAAACTGCCCAGCCAGCGTGGCTCAGTGGTTGAGACCTATGAACCAGAAGGTCATGGTTCAATTCCTGGTCAGGGCATATGCCAAGTTGCAGGCTCGATCCCCTGTTTGAGGTGTGCAGACGGCAACTAATCAATGATTCTCTCTCATCATTGACATTTCTTTCTCCCTCTCCCTTCCTTTCTCAAATCAATAAAAATAACTACATATTTTTTAAAGAAGAAAAATTTGATCATTCCAATGAAAGTCTGTAAAGTTAAAATGAAAACCTACTAGTAATAATTTGAAAAATTAGCCAATTTAAATCACAATAAATAGAAACACACCTATTCAGAGATATGTTCAGGCTAAATTAAAAATAAAAAGTAAAATCTAGTTTTGTGCATACCCTTAAAAGACACACCTAAAACAAAAGGACACACAAAGGTTTAAAATTCAGGGATGTGAAACTATAGCAAGCAAATGGAAAGAGAAAGTAGGCATAGCAACAGTGGCAAGAGACAAAAAAAAGAGATCAAGGAGGAAATAATTGAGATTAAGAAATATTTACATTTCCAAAAAGAATCATCTTCCAAGAGTGAACAGCAACCATTGATTCTTGTATATTTAGCAACACAGCTTAAACATATATAAAGAAAAAATTGAAATAACAGAAAGAGACAAATCACATTCACAATGGTAGACTCTAACTCTCTCAGAAAATAAGAAAATGAAAAGTAATATAAGTAATGTTATGAAGGATAGGAATTAAACATTCAAATTAACCTACCAAATATAGTATTAACCTAAAAAAATTAATATATAGAACTCTGGACTCCACATAGAAAGAAATCACATTCTTTCAAAGAAATGAAATACTCAGAGATTGATTACATAGCATGTAACAAAAAAATATTAACACATTCCTAACCTAAATACAGTAACATTAAAAAAGGCAATAAAAAATGATAACCTAAAAATTTTAACTGAAAATTTTAAACCATACAGTGGAACTTGAGTTCTCAGACTTAAGTTTTTCAGAAGGCTGAGAAGCATTTTGTTCGGAAACCAAATCATTTTTTTCCTTAGAAATAATATTAAGTTGAATTAATCTGTTCCAGACCCACAAATGATTCCCTGTTTTAACCTTTCTTATATACAGTACTATATTTCCTTTTTATGCTTTATCATTCTCACAACTTTCCTTTTCACTTTGCTACAATCACTAAATTTCTTAAGACCCATGGTGATTTACTGTACATATTTAATAGTAAGCAGCAAAAAATAAATAAATAAAAATATTCACAGCACAATTTCCTGAGAAGTCAACAAAGCAAGTTTTAGCAGTAAAGTGACTCATATTTGGGTAAACTCTCCTGTGTTTGTCACCTGAAAGACACATGACTGATCACACAGTTATCAGCATGAAAGGTTTGTGGGGTAGAGAACTGAAGTTTATTCTGACAACCAAGACATTTTTCTCTGAACAACCTGGTCATGAAACTGAATTGTTCAAGAGGAGAGATATTTGAGAAATGAGGTTTCACTGTATTTCTAAGCAACGTAAGAATAAATCAGCTCTGGATGGTATGGCTCAGTTGGTTGGGCACCATCCTGTGAACCAAAAGGTTGCCAGTTCAATTCTTAGGGTACATGTCCAGCTTGCAGGCTCCATCCCCCGTAGAGGCATATAGAAGGCAGCCAGTGTTTTACCCTCACATTGCTATTTCTCTCTCCCTTTCCTTCCTGTCCCCATAAAACCACCAACAACAAAATCATAAAGAGTAATCAAAGAGCCACTTTTAAATATTCCAAACTGTCAATGAACTATGAAAACCTGTCACATTATCAAAATGGTAAGCATAAGAAAGAGCACAACAAATGATATTTTGAAACACAATAAATGAATTATTTTAAAATATGCACTAGAAAAAAAATACAAGACAAAAACAAATAATTATGATAAGAGAATCTAACAAACACCTGAGAAGAACTAAAGAGAGAAAATATTAAATATTAGAAGAGAAGACTAAAAACAACTTTATGACAAAAACTTTAAAGCTTACAGGAAGTAGTTTCCTAACAAAAAACATAAATGATCAAACTTATCAAAGAACAGTCAGAAAACCCAAAACACAATATTCAAAATTTAAATTAAAAAAAATTAAAACAGTTGCCAAAGATTACATCCTCAAAAAAGCACTAATCTGAGGCAGTTTTATAGATAATAAATATCCAGATTAAATGTTTACATCAAGCAAATGTTCTAAATTTCTAAAGTAAAGAAAGGTATAAGGGGTCCCAGGTTTGATTCTGGTCAAGGACATGTACCTTGGCTGTGGGCACATCCTCAGAAGGGAGTGTGCAAGAGGCAGCTGATCGATGTCTCTCTCTCATCGATGCTTCTGACTTTCTATCCCTCTCCCTTCCTCTCTGTAAAAAATCAATTAAAAAAAAATATATATATAGAAAGGTATAAGGAACTATGACCTATGTAGGATAAAGCTCACTTAATACTACCAATAAATTAGTCCAATAATACTTTAACATAGATATAAAATTCTTAAGTAAACATTTAAAATATAATAAAACAGAGCATGAAAAAAGTAACATCAAGTTGAGCTTATCTCAGAAATGTACAATTAAATGTATCGATGTAATTCACTACATTAACAGGGTAAAAGAAGAAAATGACATTGATCAAGTCAACAACTAGATTAGTACACATGCATGATAAAATTTCTTTCCTAAGAATAGGAGAGAATTTACTCAACCTGATAAAGAGGATCTAGAAGAAGCACATAGAAAACATCACTCAGAGTAGTGAAATAAATATTAGATGTATTATTAAAATATGTAAAAATATATACACTATCACTAGAAGTAATCAACATCATAACAGAGGTACCAGTCAATGCATTAGGCAAAACCAAAAAGAAAAGAAAAATAGAAAAAGTAAGAAATTGGACAAGGTGACCTAACTATCATTAGTTACTTATGATTTGATTTTTGTGGGGAAAATAATACCCAAGAGAATCAACTGAGAAACTCGCAAAGCTAGTTAAGAGAGGTATTATCCTGATATATAAAAAGCCAGGGGCCATCACAACCGAAACAACTGGATGGACTACTGAACAGGAGGCTGCGTGAGGAGACTAAGCCGGCAGGGGGGGTTAGTGAGGGATGGCCAAACGACTGAACAGCAGGCTGCATTGGGTGACCAGGCTGGCAGGGGGGGTTAGTGAGGGATGGCCAAATGACTGAACAGCAGGCTGCATTGGGTGACCAGGCCGGCAGGGGGGGTTAGTGAGGGATGGCCAAACGACTGAACAGCAGGCTGCATTGGGTGACCAGGCTGGCAGGGGTATTAAGTGAGGGATGGCCAAACGACTGAACAGCAGGCTGTGTGAGGAGATCAGGCCAGCAGAGGGGTTAGTTAGGGACAACCAAACAACTGAACAGCTGGCTACATGGAGCAACCAGGCCAGCGGGGAGAGGGGGGCAGTTGGGGGCAACTAGGCTGGCAGAAGGGGCAGTAAGGGGCGAATAGGTCGGTGGAGGGGGAGCAGTTAGGGGCAACAAGGCAGGCAGAGGGGGGAGCTGGGGGTGACCAGGCCAGCAGGGGGAGCAGTTAGGGGCAATCAGAAAGGCAGAGTGAAAGGGATGTCCAACTGCTGGAATCGGGCCTAAACTGGCAGTCAGGCATCCCCCAAGAGGTCCCGGATTGGAGAGGATGCTAGCTGAGCTGAGGGGACCACTCCCCCGCAGTGCATAAATTTTGTGCACCGGGCATATGTATGCCAAGCTACTGGAACAAACAAAATGACCGGTCACTAACATGTGCACTGTTGAGGCCAACTGACTCGGTCAGAGCCCTAATCGGCCCCCTAACCTCCCATGGCTCCTCCCCCAGGCCAGCCCTGACCCATATCAGCCCCCACCCTGACTGGGGGTGGGGCCAGCTGGCCAACTCCCGCATCCCCTCCCCTCAACCTCCTAGCCCTGATCAGCCCCCATCTTTGTGAGCCAGCCAGACCCCAGCCAAGCACAAATTCGTACAATGGGCCTCTAGTAAAGCTATATAATTCTATCTACTATGTCCACAGAAATAGAGAAATGATATCAATAGTATGCAAAGTGTAAATTCAAAATAACCCCAAAATAGTTGTTCAAGATAAAATCATTTCAAATTAGCTACAGAAAGCATATACTAGTCCACAGATGGGCTGGATCAACCGGCTTCCACTTTGTGTGGGGAAGTGAAGAGCTGGGCAGAGTTTAAAAATGCATCTCTATCTCACAACAATAAATGCATTATTTATCAATGTATATCCATGATTATGGGTACATAAAGAAAAAACAAGAAGGAAAAAATTGATAATGTTGACTACATAAAAACTGACAATGCCCCCATGAGAAATGAAACAAAATAAAAGAAAAATAAATTGAGAAAGATTTGCTATATATATTAATGTAGTATGTTAGAGAAGTAATATGTAGATTACATATGTAAAGCTCATTCAAAAAAGAAAAGAAAATCTGATAGTAAAATGGGCAAATACAGTCAGCACTCCATATCCTCAGGTTCCACATTCCATCAACCACAGACTGAAAATATTAAAAAAGTAAATAAATGCTGAACTGTTGCTGATGCATACTATGTAGTTAGCTTATGAGAGTTGTGTTTGTACTGAACATGTGCAGACTTTTTGCCCTTTTTCTTGTCAATATTCCCTAAATAATATAGTATTAATTACATAGCACATGCATTGGATTAGGTATTGTAAGTAATCTAGAGGTGATGTAAAGTATACAGAAGGATTTGCATAGGTTATATCTAAATGAAATGCTATTTTATAAAATGGACATGAGCATGCACTGAATTTAGTATCCATGGGGGAACAGTAATCAATCCCGACTATCTCCAAGAGATAACTGTATAAGCAGGTAATTTTTTTTTAAATCAACAGATGAAAGTATGTTCTACTTTGTAGAGAATTCAAATTAAAGCAAGATGCTATTTTCATACATCAGACTAGAAAAAAATTAATATTTAATATTACATTTGGTAAAGGTGTAGAAAAAAATAGTGAATATGCTCTGCTTTTTATAATGAAAAAAAGTATGTCTAAGTAAATGCACTGAAAGGATTCTAAAGAATACACACTTAACTGATAAAGTATCTAGCTTGGAGAGGTTTGTGGAATGCATGGCAAAACATTAAGATTGGGAATAAAATAAAAATTCTGTATCTTTTATTCATTCATAATTCATTGATAAGCATTTATTTAGTGTTTAATACACGTGAGGCACTGTTACAGCACTGGATTTATAGAACATACAAAACAGGCCGAGACCGGTTTGGCTCAGTGGATAGAGCGTCGGACTGCGGACTGAAGGGTCCCAGGTTTGATTCCAGCAAAGGCATGTAGCTTGGCTGCGGGCACATCCCCAGTAGGGGGCGTGCAAGAGGCAGCTGATCGATGTCTCTCTCTCATCATTGTTTCTGACTTTCTATCCCTCTCTCTTCTGCTCTGTAAAAAATCAATAAAATATTTTTAAAAATTATATTAAAAAAAAACGCATGGGACAAAAAAAAAGAACATACAAAACAGACCAAGATCCCTGCTTCCCTGAAGCTTCTTTTTCTAAAAAGGGAAGAGGCAGATTCTAAACTTACTCATTTTTTAAAATCCTCACCTGAGGGTATTTTTATTGATTTTAAAGAGAGGGAGAGAGGGAAAAGGATAATGAGAGAAGGATATTGAAAGAGATAGAGATAGAGATAGAGAGAGAAAGGAGAGAGGAAAAGAGGGGGGGAGGGAGAGGGAGAGGAAGAAAGAGTGAGAAGGGGAGAGAAATAAAATGAGAGACTGATTGGGAGACAGAAAAAGAAAACAAACATCAATGTGAGAGAGAAAAATCAATCTGTTGCCTCCCATACATGACCTGACTTGGAATCAAACCTGCAACCTTTAGGTGCATGGGATGACGCTCCAAATGCCTGAGCCACCCAACTTTTAATTTTATATTAAAATAACTTCAGAAATTAATAAATACCGAATATATATACATATATATCTAATAATAGGGTAGTATGCAAATTGGTCAGGATGCCATCACATAATGACTGATCAGCAGGCTGGGTGCACAAGAGGAATGGGTGGGCGGGAACTTGCAGTGTTGGTGGGCAGGGACTTACACCACCCAGGGACAAGAAGCTTGCATCCTCACCCCCAGCAATGGGCCTAGGATGTAAGACTCGCGTCCCCACCCCTTACGCCAGCCCAGCGACATGAGGCACATATCCCTAACCCTGGCAACAGGCCCTGGGACATGAAGCACATGTCCCAGACCCTAGCAATGGACCCAGGACACGAAGCTCGCAACCCTGTCCCCAGCAAGGGGCAAACAGCAATATTAAAATATTTCCTCTAATTAATTTACTTTTAATGTGCACAAATTTCATGCACCCTAATTAATTTCCTTTTAATGTGCACAAATTTCATGCACCGGGTCACTAGACCTATATAATAGAAGGCTAATATGCAAATTGTCCCTTTCTGAGGTTTGACCAACTGGGAGTTCAACTGCTCACTAGACATGTGCTGACCACCAGGGGGAGGCACCGAACAAAGAAAGGCCCCGGCCAGCAGACAGAAGGCCCTGATTGGCCCCTGACTGGCCCTGATTGCCGGCCAGGCTTAGGGACCCGACACATGCATAAATTTCATGCACCAGCTCTCTAGTACACACACACACACACACACACACACACACACACACACACACACTCTGGAAGTTGTTGATCTTTGAAGAAAAGTGTATCCATTTATTACCTGTTAAATAGAGACACTAATTTTCAAAACTTTATAAAAAGCTTTTTTTCTATATAATAGTTTACATTTAGGAGGGTAGCACTTTGTGTCTGTTCCTTAGAGATTGAGCTCAAAAGCACACTGAGCTTCACAGAGGTGTTGAGCAAGGGACAAGGGTCCCTGAGAAAAAGAAACTGTAAGGTCCCTGAGGCCTTCCTCAGGTCCTAACTGGGCAAAAGAGACTGTTTAAAGATGTCCCTCCATTAATGATTGGCCACTTCTCCCCTCTCACCAATCCCCACACATACCTCATAAACACAGACTACTGTCCTGCTCCTTCCATTCAGCAGGGAGGAGTGCTGCAGAGCCCAAGGCTGTGGGGTTGACAAGATTTCTAAACCAAAAAACCTTATTGTGAACAACGTAATAACTTTCAGGTCAAAAAAAGATGTTAATTTTTTGCTTTCTAAATATTTGCACAACCACCACATAAAAATTTTCCCATATTTTGGAGGGAAAAGAAAAAGAGCTCTGGCTGCTATATTCTAGTGGTTCCTTTAGTAAAAAAAACAAAGTGATAGCCTTGATCTAGCTGGTTTGGCTCAATGGACAGAGTATTGGCCTGCAGACTGAAGGGTCTCTGGTTCAATTCCTGTCAAGGGCACATGCCCAGGTTGTGGGCTCAATCCCCAGGAGGGGGCATGCAGAAGGCAGCCAATCAATTATTCTCTCTCATTACTGATGTTTCTAGCTATATCTCCCTCTCCTTCCTCTATAAAATCAATAAATCAATTTTTTTTTTAAAAGAGCTAACCTCAAATACTGGTACTTTATAAGTTACATATTCTATGTGATTAAACTATTTTGTAGAAGGTGCAAGCATGTTAATTCATTCAGGTTACTGACAGTCCTTTCAGCAGAAATACCTATAAATGTGAATAGTACTCTTGCTGGTTTGGAACTTTCCTCTGTTTTCATTCTAAAATATGAAATGTAAAATTAGACTTTAAGTATGGTTAAGCAAGCAGCAGTTTTCAAAATTAAAAAAACTCTTCTACTTCTTTTTTAATTTAGCATCAATATCTCCTAAAACATACATATGTATTTTACTTAATAATTAATTTGTTAAAAAGTATATTCCCATCAGTTAACCTTGCAAAAATAAGTGAATTACATAAAATGTGACATTCAAAGATTATTTTTAATTCATTACGCAGGACAACTACCAACATGTATTAAAAATTAGGCCATTAAATAAACCTTGTATTTGTCTAAAAGCAATGACAAACTCTAAAGAACTATTATTCTTTTAAGACACTATATCCACATCTGCCTACTATAAAACACATGTTCAAGTCATGAACATTTGAGTAAAGGAAAATTTCCCTTAAACAAGTGTGTTTATTTGAACACACAATTTTAGAACCAAATCAACAAGTGTTTCACAGGTTCACGCTCATAAGGGATCACATATGTGTTTATTTTAATGTAATCTCATTGAAATAAACACAGCTGCATTTAGTTCAACGTGTGAGAATTCAGATCTACACGTCTGTGTAAGAACGAATCACGAAACCATGATTTAGTGCATGGTAATGTGACTAGGAAATAGCACACAGCAGCATCACTTCCTTCAAGCACATGACTGAAAATTAAATCTGTAGCTAAAAATTTTTTTCGGAAAAGGTGTAATTCAGTATCTCCCAAAATGCACTGAAGCATATCAATATATCCTGTCAAGTATTAAAGTATTTCTTTTATATTTCATTTGAAAGAAAATGAAAAAAGATGCAGAGAATAACAAAATATGCATGAAGCTACAATTAATATTTAACATTTCTGTAATACAGTTAATCCTTGAACACCAAGAATTTAAACTGTGCAGGTCCACTTACAGGCGAATTTTTTTAAGTAAATACTGTAAATGAATTTCCTCTTCCTTAAGATTTTTTTAATAATATTTCTCTCTAGTTTACTTTGTTGTAAAAATACAGTATATAATACATGTCACATATAAAACATGAGTTAATCGATTGTTACCAGTAAGGCTTTCAGTCAACAGTAGGTTATTAGTAAAGTTTTTGAGAGTAAAAATTATAACCCAAATTTTCAACTATGCAAAATGGGGAAAGACCCCTAACCCCAGCATTTTATTTTATTAATAAAACAATGCAAATAAAATTGACATCCTCCATTTTTCTTTCCATTGTCCCAGTCATCTTCATCATCCCCTTGTCCTCAGAAGTGGACACTCCCATGACCTGGAGCTAATTGGCCCTGACTGGCCCCTGATTATAACATTTTCAGTGTTTTCTAAAACTTACATGGATTTTGCTCAATAACATCATTTTTTAAATTGACCCACACTAATTCGCTTAATTCACTTTAACTGGTTCACATTTCTTCCATGGCATTGAATACACCTCAATGTATGTCTTCTAACTGGTGGTCCATGGTGCATTCCCAGTTTTCCTATTACAAATAAATTCTGCCATGAATGTCCTTATACCTGAACCCTTGTGCAGATGTCTGACAGTTTCTCCAGGGTATACTAGATATAGAATTGCTGTGTTTCTCAACTTTTACGAAATATTGACCAATTGCTGTCCCTAAGTGGTTGTATCAAACTGTTCTTTGATTTGGAATGGGTTCTACAGAACCAGAACAATCTGTCCCAAGTTTAGTGTTCAAGTAATCGATTTCTAAAATGGCAAAAGTTTCATTTATTCTACACTTTACGACACCTAATTGCAGACTATTTGGAGTTTCAGATTCTTTGTTGATCCATGTATGTTAATTAGTACAGTGGTTCTTAACCAGAGGTGATTTTGACCCCTCAGAGACAGTCTGATTGTCATTACGAGGGGGCGTGATACCAGCATCTAGTGGTTGGAGGCCAGGGATTTCTCACTTTCCCCATATTGCCTTTCAAAGAACAGAATGTCTACCTGATTTCTTCTGGCAAAAATTCATTTCCACTCTTTGACCAAGTATAAATTCCAGAAACTTTTGGCCTACAAAATCATTCGTTAGATAACAAGCAGTGACACCAAGTGAAAATGTTTTTCCTGAAATCATAAACCATTGAACTCAGAATAAAGAATATAAGCTACAGCACATAATGAGATCCTATAGCCCCATTATTCAGAGTATACATCTCTTCCGGAAACAAATGACTACACACCTAAACTGGAAATGCAACTAAATCTGAGTCTCACAAAGTTTATCACAAAGAAATTTACTCTTAATTCCTAGTTGACTTTATTTACTATCTTGGCTGATAATTTTGCCTTTTCTTTTATTTATAAACTAGAGTCCCAGTGCACAAAATTTGGGCATGAGGGTGGGGGCGGGGGGAGGAGGTGTATCCCTCAGCCCAGCCTGCACCTTCTCCAATATGGGACCCCTCGAGGAATGTCTGACTACCTGTTTAAGCCCGATTCAGGTAGGATAGTCGGACATCCTTCTCACAATCCAGTACTGCTGGCTCCCAACTGCTTGCTTGCCTGCCTGCCTTCCTGATTGTCCCTAACCACTTCTGCCTACCAGACTGATCACCACCTAACCACTCCCTTGCCAGCCTGATTGATGCCTAACTGCTCCTCTGCCAGACTGTTTGTCCCTTACTGCCCTCCTCTGAAGGCCTGGTCACTCCCAACTGCCCTCCCCTGCAGGCTTGACTGCCCCCAACTGCCCACCCTTGTAGGCCTGGTCCCTCTCAACTACTCTCCCCTGCCAGCCATCTTGTGTCCACATGGGGTGGCCATCTTGTATGTTGGAGTGATGGTCAATTTGCATATTACTCTTTTATTAGATAGTATCTAGGATAGAGCAAGAGCAAGATAGAAAGATTTTTTTTTAAAATATAATTTATTGGTTTTTTACAACAGAGAGGAAGGGAGAAGGATAGAGAGTTAGAAATATCGATGAGAGAGAAATATTGATCAGCTGCCTCCTGCACATCCTCTACAGGGGATGTGCCTATAACCAAGGTACATGCTCTTAACCGAAATCAAACCTGGGACCTTTCAGCCCTCAGGCTGATGCACTATCCACTGAGCCAAACTGGTTAGGGCAACAGAGAAATATTTTTAAACCAAACTATTTAACTACCTCATTTGGTTGCAGGGGCAGGAAAGACAAGAGATTCACCCTAGCCAGTCTGGTTCAGTGGACAGAGTGTCAGCCTGCGGACCAAAGGGTCCTGGGCTGGAGTCCAGCCAAGGGCAAGTACCTTGGTTGCAGGCTCCTCCAGAGCCCGGATCTGGTGAGGGCTCATGCAGGAGGCAACCAAGCAATGTGTTTATCTTATTTCGATGTTTCTCTCTGGCTTTCCCTCTCTCTTCTATTTTCCCTAAAACTCAATGGAAAAGTATCCTCAGGTGAGGATTATTTAAAAAAAAAAAAATGAGATGAAAAAAATAAACAAATGTCAGGATACCACAAAGGAATTGCTGAAAAAACATGTTTGTTTTTTACTGAAAGGACTTTGAGGACTGTTTTTTCTTTTTTCACATTATATTCCCTACCCTGAGTGAGGTTTAACTTTCTCTTGACGTAATATGCAAAATGTAACTTCATAATTCATTTGGAGACCATGTGAATCAATGTATCTAAAAAAACTGAATGAGACCAAGAATTTTAAACTTGATATTGACTCTCTTTTTATTGCTATCCTTGACAATTTTAAGATCAGACCTGTGACTTTCAATAATTGCCTCTACAATGAAGTCTTATTCATCCCTGAGTTTTAGGTCAACAATTCCAAATACTTGCTTGCATCTACAGACGGAATGCCCCTTACCAAATCCCACACTCCTGAACCTGAACTGCACTATCTCTGTACACCCTCAAGTACCTTCCACTTCGGAAACTCCATCCTTGTGTGAAAGGACCAGCATCCTCTTAGGCAGGCAGTTTCTTTAGTGGCTTGCTATCTTTTATTTCCCCAACCCCTTATACTGCTTCTTCGGCAGTACCTTTTCTGAGTTTCTTCTTTCCAGTTTAACTATCACAGCCAAGACCAGGTCCTAATTTATCATGGATAGCAGCGATTTTCAGCAGTGTGCCACAGCACACTGGGGTGCTGCAAGAGGCATACTGTTGCCCTGGCTGGGTAGCTCATGGTACAGCATTGTTCTGCTGTGCCAAGGTTCTGGGTTCAGAACTTGTAGTGCCCTTGATCAGGGCACTACAAGAGGCAACCAATGAATGTATAACTAAATGAAACAACAAACTGATGTTTCTCTCTCTAAAATCAATGAATAAATTAAAATTTTAAATAAAAATGCACACTAGTGTGCTGCAAGAATTTTTAAAACATCCAATTCTGGATTGTTTAGTCAGGGCACACACCTCTTTTCCCTTAAAAAGGAAGAAAAAAATGACAATAGCTAACACAACAGCCATCTGGCATGTATGCATCACAATTATACCTACTTTTTGTCAGATCAGCAAAAAATATATTTTTTGTTGTGCCACAGAATTTTAGTAATTAGTTTATGTGTGCCATGAGATGAAAAAGGTTAAAAATTGCTGGTGTACACCGATTGCTTCCAGACTTATCTCCCTTCTACTTATCCCGTTTCTCCTCCTAAAATTCATCCTAAATATGTTGCCATACTAATCTAAAGTTCTAACTATATCACCTCCCAGATTAAAAATCTTAACTTGCCTGGCATCCAATGATATCCATGACCTGGCCTCAAACCAATGTTGAACAACTTTTCTCCCAGATCTCCTTAATAAGTCAAATCTCAGGCAAATAGAATTTTTTGTTTTCTACCCACAAACTCATACTTACATGTCGTAGTGCTTTTTCTCAGGCCACCCCCAATACCTAAAAGGCCTCTCACATAAATGTGTTCATGTGCAGATCTTATCCTACTTCAAGGCAAAACCAAATCATGTCCCTTTCATGAGGGCTCCTGTTTTCCTCCATCAGAAGCAGCTCTTTCCTCTAAACTGTCTCTTGTTCACTTATGCCCATACTATTACTGCTATTATTGTGCTGACCACAGGAAGATGGTATAACTAATGGCTATGAAGATGGACTCTGGAACCAGACTGCCTGAGTTCAAATCCCACTACTGGCTATTTAACTTTCCTGTATGTTAGTGTAGTGGATGTTGGGAGTGTTGGATGCTAACAGGTCACAGCTGCACAAGACCTACCTTTTCCAGAGATTCCCTTCCTCACTGACTGTCCCTCTACTAGTCTCCCCTAACCCCAGTGTCTGGCTGATTAAAGTATTAAAGTAGCTACTGCCCTGACCAGTTTGGCTCAGTGGATAGAGCATTGGCCTGTGGGCTGAAAGGTCCCAGGTTCAATTCCAGTCAAGGGCGTGACCTTGGTTACAGGCACATCCCCAGTATGGGTGTGCAGGAGGCAGCTGATCAATGTTTATCTCTCATCCATGTTTCTATCATTCTCCCTTCCTCTCTGTAAAAAAAAAAAACAACAACAATAAAATATATTTAAAATCAATAAATAAAGTGATTCCTAAACTCTAAGAAACTCAGTAAGGCTAGATTTTTACCAAAACCCACCTCTTTACCTGGATTCTTCCTCTACCTGAGTGGTTCTCAGATTTTGATATCAATTAGAATCACCTGGAAGACTACTTAAACCACAAGTTGACCAACTCACTTGAGAGAGACCTGAGAACATATATTTCTAACATGTTATGCTGACAATGCTAGTCCAGGGACTATGCCCTCCCCCATCCTGCTTCCTGTTTCCCTCCCTTGCTCAGGTTCCTCCTGAGACCTCTCGCAACAAATCACTTGCACAAGAATCTGCATCTCAGGCTCTGCTTCTAGGAAATCTGACCAAGACACAGCTTTTTAATGTATAAAACTGGCATGTTATTAACTCTAATGATTGTTGTGCATACAAAATCAAATAACACATGCAACAAGCTTAGAATATTACTTAGCACATAAAAATCTCTTAATAAGTTTACTTACCATCATCAACTCCACAATATTATTAAACATTAGTGAGCAAAGGGTCTATCCCTTACCCAGTTTTGTATCTTCTATATTACCTAACACCAGTATCTACAATTGAAATCAATCTAGTGAGCTTACTGTATTGTGCAGTATACTCAATACAATAACTAAAATTTGGTGTCTATTAAAAGGAAGCTTTAATATCTACTCTCTGAAAAATACCTGGAGGAAAACAGAGATACAACACCTACAGTCACAGGCAATGTTCACAAAAGAATTCAAGAAATGGGAGGGGAAAAAAGCTGGGAATGTGTCACCAGAGGGATTCCTGGAAGATGACTACTGTAGAGCAAAGTGTCAAATGTTATCCTGAAAAGGATGTTAAATGGTAGGTCACATACATGTGAATAAGGGCCTTACTACAAAATAGATTCCCAGTAAAAACAATGAATCTGAATGAATTTTTAATTTCCTAATAGCAGACACTTACTTGACTTGATAAATTTCAACTAAAGTAGAAATTTTTTTATGTTTAGATGAACAGTGGGCATTAACAGACTTCTCTAGCAATGCTAGCCTTTAGCTAAAAAAAAAAAAATCCATTACGATGTCTAATCATTTTGTACAACTATCTCGACTAAGTCCACACTTCTCAAAATACAATAATCATGCCATGCCCACTTGTCACCATGCCTAGGGAATCTATACAGTGGTATAATAAGCCATAAAACTTAAAAAGTGAATATCAAGCCCAGCTGGCATGGCTCAGTGGTTGAGCTTCGACCTCTGAACCAGGTTACCTAGTCAGGGCACACACTGCGGGTGAGTGCTGGATCCCCAGTGTGGGTGTGCAGGAGATAGCCAATCAATGATCCGCTCTCATTAATTTTTCTCTCTCTCTCTCTCTCCCTCTCCCTTCCTCTCTGAAATTAATAAAAACGTATTTTTTAAAAATAAAATTTTTAAAAGTAAATATCAATATTCTTTATGAAAATAATCTCAAATGCTATTTCTATGCTAAAACATGTAGGTAAGTGGATTATACCAGGGTATTCTTTTGTCAAGACTCACCAAACATTAAAGATGTCTTTAATTTTTGACATCTTTTGTAAAAGTATATGGAGTAGAATGTAATATTCAAAAGGTTTTCTAAGATAAAGGATTCTGAAAGAAAAAAAAAATAGAGCATTCTAGAAACTTCAAAAATAAGAGCTTCTGGTAGAACAGTTGGCCAATGACCCGTGACTTCATAAGAATATAAGTTTACTTTCTTTGGCATTCAGAAAGTTTAAAAAAATTCAAGAAGCAGAACACTAAGAAAACCAAAAATCCCTCTGATTCTGGCTTCCAGATTTACTTAAGGGAGAGCTCCAAATGCTTGGTTCCTTAAAGTTTCCCAATATCTTCACTGATTTGTTTTATGTAAATTGAGCCTTTTCTGGACATTTAAATGGCTGCTGGCCTGGTAGAATTATCACTTAAGACTGGTCTGTGCCTTAAAACACATTTCCTAAAGCAACCTCTTCAAAAGAAATATCAGAAAATCACCACAACCACATTAGTCCCAGCAGGATAGTCCCACTGGTTCTGTTAATTGAAGGAAAAACTACAGAAAGTTACCAGATACCTGTAAGGCTGTTTAACATCCAGCATTTAAATGTATTACTCCTTCACCAGAAGGGCTCTGAAAGTTTACTCAGCAAAATGGTCTGGCTCCAGGCCAGCATCTAAAACAGCATCTAATCCAAAAAAATAAAATAAATATAAATACATACATCAAAATTATAACCTAATATGAGCCATTTTAAAATAATAACCATGTTCAATAAACATCTACTGAATCAGAATTGAATAGGTAGTGGTGTCTATTAACCAATGTTTTTCTAAAATGGAAAGAAAAGTCATAATATCTTGGAGAAACTTTGCAGGACAGCAATAAAGAGGATACCAGAGCATGTGAACAACAGAGCTCAGCAGAACCTGAGCCACACAGACCAGTACTCGTTTTAACAATAGAGAGAAGGGCTGTTGTGAAAGGACATGGCTTTTTCCCGACATCAACTTTACAAAATTATGGATAAGCTCCAAAACCTCCTACATGCTATATCGCCCCATTTTTTTAATTATGAATTTATGCAAGTTATACTTTTAAGAAATTTCTATTTTTATATTCTAGGGACAACAGTTTATAACATTTTTTCCCTACTATTTAAGATGGTCATGCTTGGGGGTGGTGGGAGAATTTGTACAGAAATTTTAAGGCTGGCCTTCGGACTAAAGGGTCCCAGGTTTGATTCCAATCACAGGCATGTACCTGGGTTGCAGGCACATCCCCAATAGGGGGCGTACAGGATGCAGCTGATCAATGTTTCTCTGTCATCAATGTTTCTAACTATCTCTCTCCCTTCCTTTCTAGAAAAAAAAAATCGATGAAATATATTTTAAAATAAAGGAAGAATACCTTTCAACATTTTCATATAATACTTGTTTGGTGGTGATGAACTCCTCTAGCTTTTTCTTATCTGTGAAGCTTTATATCTGACCTTTAATTCTGAATGGTAGCTTTATTGGATAGAGTAATCTTGGTTGTAGGTTCTCGCTCCTCATCACTTTGAATATTTCTTGTCACTCCCTTCTAGCCTGCATAGTATCTGTTGAGAAATCAGCAGACAGTCATATGGGTGCTCCCTTGTAGGTAACTAACTGTTTTTCTCTTGCTGCTAATATTCTTTGTCTTTTGCTCTTGGCATTTTAATTATGTGTCTTGGTGTGGTCTTTTCATTCCTGGTGTTTGGGATTCTCTTTGCTTCCTGGACTTGTAAGTCTATTTCTTTCACCAGGTGGGGGAAGTTTTCTGTCATTATTTCTTCAAATAGTTTTTCAGCATCTTGCTCTCCCTCTTCTTCTGGTACCCCCATAATTCAGATGTTGGTATATTTGAAGTTGTCCCAGAGGCTCCTTACACTATCTTCATATTTTTGGATTCTTTTTTCTTTTTGCTTTTTTGGTTGACTGTTTTTTGCTCCTTTGTATTTCAAATCTTTGACTTTATTCTTGCGATCCTCTAGTCCAGTGGTTGGCAAACACATTAGTCAACAGAGCCAAATATCAACAGTACAACAACTGAAATTTCTTTTGAGAGCCAAATTTTTTAAACTTAAACTTCTTCTAATGCAGCTTCTTCAAAATAGACTCACCCAGGCTGTGGTATTTTGTGGAAGAACCACACTCAAGGGGCCAAAGAGCCGCATGTGGCTCATGAGCCACGGTTTGCAAACCACTGCTCTAGCCTGCTCTTGGGTCTCTTATGTTATTTTTTTATTTAAATCAGTGTGTGCTCAATTTTTAGTAGGTCCTTTTTCATATCCTTGAGGGTCTTGCTAAATTTATCAGACTTTTCTAGAAAATTCTTGAAAAACCTTATAATCGTGGTTTTGAACTCTATATCCAGTCATTTGCTTTCCTCCATTTCTTTCATTTGTGACTTGTTTCTTTGTCTCAGCATTTTGGCTGCTTCCCTGAGTTGACAGAATGGCTTTGTGTGCTAGGTGTCCCATAGGGTCCAGTGGCTCAGCCTCTCCAGTTACCTGAGGTGGACACTCTTGGTGCACTCCTTTGTGGGCTGTGTGCACAGTCTTGTTGTAGTTAAGCCTTGACTGTTGTTGGTATCACCTGAAAGAATTGACCTCCAGGCCAACTGGCTGTGAGGATCAGCTGTGTCTTCAATGGGAGAACTTCTGTGCTGGAGAGACACCCTTATGAGACAAGACTTGCTTCAGTAGGGCTTTGGTGCTGAGTCTGCCCCTTGAGTGTGTCCCTTATGGATCTGAGGAGCTGTAATCTGGATGGTCCTACTCTGACCCCTAGGTACACTAGCTCTTGGATCTCCAAGGAAGTGCTAATTTAGCCACTGCCTGAGGCTACCCAGTATGAGCTACGGGAAAATCTGCAGATTCCTCTTCTTTGTTTGGGTTTTGGAGGTATCCAGATGAGGCCCAGCTATGAAGCAGTGCAAACTACTGTGGGGTCTTTAGCCTTCTTTTGGATGTTCTGGGTCTCACTGACTCAGCTGTAGTTTTTTAGATAAGTTTAAAATATGCAAAAGCCTCTGCTCTCAGGTTGGATGGGTCAGAGTCTCAGGGCAGAGCAAATTGGAGTTCAGAGCAGTTGGGAGCTTTTGTCTCCCTCCCACTTGAAAGAGACTGCCACATACTCAGTTTTCAGCCCTCTCCATGCATGCGCCTCCATACCTCTGTACTCCCGCAGCTCCTCTGAATCTCAGTGTGCTTTTCTCTTTCCTTCTGGTTGTAGTATTTCCACACAGCTAGCCTTCCTGTGGTTCTGGATGATGTCCGTTTTGTCTTTTAGTTGTAGTTTTGAAGTTATTATACAAGGCAGCAGTTCAAGTGTTTACCTAAAGCACCATCTTGGTTTCTCTCCTAAGCTATTTTTTTAAATATATTTTTATTGATTTCAGAGAGGAAGGGAGAGGGAGAGAGAGACAGAAACATCAATGATGAAACAGAATCATTGACTGGCTGCCTCCTGCACGCTTCCCACTGGGTATGGAGCCCACAATACAAGCATGTGCCCTGACCAGGAATTGAACCGTGACCTCCTGATTCATGGGTTGATGCTCAACCACTGAACCACATCGGCCAGGCTAACCTTCTTTCTAACCTGGAGATGCGAATATTGTATTTCCAGAAGATAAGCATCATGTTCGTAAACTTAAGTGGGATAGTATTTTTAGTGCTTTCAGCTTTGTGATGAATAATTTTTATTGGACTTTCACTATTATAGTATGATGTGACCATAGCAATTTCTTCTTGAAAAGGTTAACAAGCCTTCTCCAAGCTTTTTCCAGGGTCTTTAATGAAAAACTCAACTTGTGTAGATTACTTTGATGTTTGTAAATTACTTTTTCTTTGCTAAAGTATCCTTGGAAACTTATAAATTCATTTGGGAGCTGAGTACATCTAAAATCTTAAACTTAGAGGCAAATACAAGAAAAGTATCCCAACTATACTTCAGATGAGCCTTGAAAAACACAGATTTGACCTGTGCAGGCCACTTAGATGCAGAATTCTTTCAATAAATTTACAGTCTGCCCTCCTTATTCCTAGGTTTTGCATCTGTGGATTCAACCAGTTAGTGGCTGAAAGCAGTACTTTTGACCCACAGCTGGGCATGTACTAATGTGAAGGGCTGACTGTACACACTGTTTTGTGCCATTTTATATACGCAACTTGAGCATCATTGGATTTTGATATCCACGGGGGTCCAGGAAACTTCTATCTGGAACAATTCTGGCTAGTGTTTCCTTGTTTTCATCTCAAGCTTCTAAAATGCACCTCTCCTGTTTTAGCCCTGAAGTCTCTCCTCCCTCATGCTGCATTCACAGGCACAACCCTCACCTACCTAATCTGTCCTTTAGCCCATGCATTAAAAAGCACAGACCTAAGTTATTTCATTTATGTGTGGGATTAAAACAGAGAGCAACAAATGAATAGACAAAAAAAAACTCATAGACACTGACAACAGAAGGGTAGTTATCAGAAAGGCAGGAGGACGGGGTAGAATGAAAAGAATAAAGGAGGCCAAATTTATGGTAATGGAAGGAGACTAGACTTTGGGTGGTGAGCACACAATGCAATACACAGATGATACATTATAGAATTGTACGCTTGAAGCTTATATAATTGTATTAACCAATGTCACCCCAATAAATTTAATAAAAAAGAAAAAGGCTCAGGCATAGACATTAGTCATAATTATTTAGGAGCATGGGGAAAAGTAAAAAATTGGACTTGGACTCAAGAGTCAGAATGACCACAATTCAAATTCTGAAGCACAGAAATAGCAACATTGTATTCATAGGTTAAATGGGGAATAATAACATCTACTTCATTGTACAATTATAAAGATTAAATAAGATGTTTTAAAATACTTAACACATGCCCGGTACATGATGCTCAATACACAGTAGCATTATAAATACAGAACAATTTATAGATATAACACAGTGAGGATTTTCACTGTTCATTGTAATGTAATGGGATGTCTAAATACCAAATAACTCAAGCTTTTCACTACTCAAACTCAGCAAGTTCAGCAGATTCTTACCTACCTAAAGTCACTTTGTTACTCCAAAATAAAATTTTTGAAGTAAGAATTTCTTCCCTTATGAAGTCAACCGAAGTACAGCATTTAAAGGATGGGTAAAATGAGGTCTTTGCTACCACAGCAAAAATTACTGAAACTGGCTTTCATCTATAAATTCTTAAATAATTGCTGCGTGATATCCTTAGAGATTGCAGATCTCCCTGCCTGCTATCACGGTTGTTGAGACTAGCTGAAATGTCTCTGGTTCTTCAGACCTAAACAAGGGAAATGTGAAGAACCCCAGATGAGAATCCAACATCTTCTTACTTCAAGAGAAAGAAACTTTAGTGGCAGGAGGGGAAGCTGGGGTGAGTCTTAATATTTTTTTAATTTTTTCAAGTGTGTACTTTTACTGATTTGGACATTTTTTTTAAAGTTTTACTTTTAACAATGATTTAAAGTATACTTCACACTTTTTCGTCTTTAAGTGGAGTAATACCTACTCATAGTAAGTCCATAATGACTGTTTTCTCTATTACTATGGAAGCTGATGTTGGGGTGCCTACTTTTGTTAATTCTATATTCCTGAGGTTTAATACCATGCTTGTCAGACAAATGGTTGAGGTTTAAATATATTCAACCAAGAATGTAATGGTTTCTGTGATAGCCTAGCCTATTCAAGAGTTTACTTCTGAAAATAACAAGAGTTGTTTCAACTACTTTTCTAACATTAGCAGAGGATCAGACCAAGGCCCAAAGTAATAATCTCTTAACACACTAATGTTTCTCACAGCTGAACAAACCCAGCAATTATTTGTTGGAGACATCTTCCACGGGCCTTGCACTCCGCTCAGAAAATGGCAATGTTTTGTAAAGAAGTAAACATGGCTTTTCAGCCTCCTATATGAAAAAAGGCACAAGTCAGGAACTTATGAAGAATACCAAATAATCTGAATCTCAAAATATTACAATTTGTCAGTGGTTAAGGGAGAGTCTTCCCCATTGGCTCCAACAGGTCACAGAGTCACAAGGAGTTGCCCTGGGAAGAACTTTCCTGATCATTTCAGGCTAGCCCCTATGTCATAGATGAGAAACTGAGGCCTGTTGAAATAAAATGCCTGGCACAAGTTACACTCAGTGGTGTAAAAGCCAGGACTAGAATCTGGGTTTATTTGTTTTCAGGATTTACACCTTAACACACAAGCACATTAATAAGATATGTGATTTTGAAAGAAAGGATCATACAGATTATACTTTTATATTGTCTCTTCTATATAGTCTTAGACATTTATGCTAAATGTGAAGGCAAAAGTTGATATAAATTTTCTGAAGAATTATTTTCCTAACAAAAATGTATGGTTCTAAATAAAATCTAAATACCATTACTATTCTATTTAAATAAATACAAAAATGCCCTACCTGAAATGTTTTCTTGGAAATCACTTTATAAAATGGATGATCATTAAGAATTTTCACATAAAAACCAACGAAGTATTATCCCTCCTTCTCTCTCCCTCTCTCTCCCTCTCCCTCTCTCTCTCTCTCTCTCTCTCTCTCTCTCTCTCTCTCTCTCGTGTGTGTGTGTGTGTGTGTGTGTGTATTTATAACTCAGAACATACAAAGGGCCCAAAAGAACTATAAAAATATATTTACAGTATGTAAAAATTGAACTCTGACATAAATTACCTAACATGATATAATAACTTTACTTAACATTCTTTTGCTTTCATAGTGTTAATAAAGGTTCTTGCAGTCATGACTTAGTGGTAAACTCTAAGAAAAGTTGTTCCAGTTAATATGATTTGATGGTCCCATTTCCTCAAAAAGAGTTCCTATAGCAAAAGGAGACATTCAAAATCATTCCACTGAGTAGGTTAAAGCTGTTTACTAAACTTTAGTGTGCTGTCAATTCAGCCTCTAAAATACCACTTGGGTCTATTCATGGCCACCCTAGATGAGTTCCTAATTACTTCCAGCCTCTTTATCACCAGCTCCTGCCACTCGCTCTGCTTCTTCAGTGTTACCTGTGCATGTTAGGAAGCCTGCTTCAAAAATCCTCCACAGCCTGTCCTTGCAATTATGAGGCTTCAGAACCTGAGCCATTATTACTTTGAATGAATATTTCCCTTGCACTCACCTGCAGGCTTCCCAATCTCCAATGTGCCCTGGCCCTCACCTTTCCCTTCACCAGGATTGTCCTTTCCCCTATTTTCTCACTCAACAAAAATATGACAGCTAATTCTATAAAAATACAAAACCAAATAAGGTAATTTCCTCATGCTCACAGGGTGTGCCCAAATCCCATTCAATCTTTTAAGACACATTTCAAGTTTCCATGAAGACTTCCCTAATAATGTAGCCAGATGTTATTGCTGCTTCATTCGTCATGTCATTTGCCATCTATCATTTTAGAGCACTGTATTACTCTACTGAGTAACTAATCACTTTATCCAAAAATCAACACACAGGTGTTGAGCATCTACTGTACCCAGGCATGTGCTAGCTTCTTCCCCATGTGTTATCTCATTAAGGTCTCATAGGAGGTATTTCTGTACTTTCTCTCCCTGCTATACACACCCCTTGTGAGTAGGAATATCACTTTCCCCACCCTTATCCTCTTGATAATTTTCACAGTGCCAGAACATAGTAGGTGCTCAGCAAATACATGCTGAATGAATTAACAGACCTATAAATATATTTGGGATAATTTTTTTTTTAAAAAAAAGAAAGTATAACTTAACACTACTCCCTGTCTTAACTCTTTGTGGATTATTTTACAAATAATCAGCCCTCCTGACATCTGCACTATTTTTTAAAAGGCAATTAAAGAAAAGCACAGTTGCTGAAGATACTCTTCTTGTCACTCTGAAAGGTCTACTTACTAGCTCACTTGACTGCTATAAGGGAATTTCAAGTAAAAGTCTTAAGAGAAGTATGAGTGAGCATTTTAGCTGCAAGGAATGCACATAGCATGACCCTAATTCTGCCAACTATAGAAAAAGCCATCCAAAGCACCACGCATCCTCTTCCAAGCAACATAGCCATTTCCCCCAAAGCCTCTGCACAAACTTCTGTACCACATTTCACACTGAACAGGAATTCTGCAAGAGTGCCGGATACTCTAAAAATGGTGCAAAAAAGACACTCAGGGACAGAACATCCCAAAAGTCAGCACCACACTCTCCATCTTTGTATGAACTACTCTTGGACTTGCTGAGTTCCTGACAGAGTAAAACTCCTCTCATCACAAATCACTCTGTTTAAAACTGAAATCCTGCACTCTCTCCTTCCTTTGCTTTATTTTTCCTATAATATATTACCACCTAACATATACAACTTACTTATTGCCCTCTTTTACCCCACTAGGAGATACACTCCCATAGGGCAGCGTTTGTAACCATTGAATTATTACTAGTCCGAAAGATTAGAACAGAGCCTAGCCCATAGAAGAAGCTCAATAAATGTCTGTTGAATGAATGCTACAATTCTTTTATTATTAATCTTTAAATGTATATTACCCATTATCAGGAGTCCACCAACCTCAAGAAAACCACTTGTTTTCTAAACCCTTTGTATATATAAACTAGAGGCCTGGTACACAAAATTCATGCAAGAGGGGGAGGGTCCTCCTCATCTCAGACTGCACCCTCTCCAATTTGGGATCCCTCTCACAATCTGGATCGCTGGCTCCTAATTACTCACCTGCCTGCCGACCTGGTCACCCCCAACTGCCACCCCTACTGGCCTGGTCACCCCCAACTGCCCCCCTGCTGACCTGGTTGCCCCCAACTGCCCCCCCCCCCCGCCAACCTGATCGCCCTTCACAGCTCCCCCGCTGCCCTGGTTGCCCCACACAGCTTGCTGTTCGGTCATTTGGTCATTCCTCACTAATCCCCTATTGGCCTGGTTGACCCACACAGCCTGCTGTTCAGTCATTTGGTCATCCCTCACTGACTCCCCTGCTGGCCTGGTCATAGGCAGCCATCTTGTGAGAGTGTGATGGTCAACTTGCATATTACCTCTTTATTATATAGGATTATTATATAGGATGAGTATAAATATAGTATCATTAGAGGCCTGGTGTATGAAATTCATGCACTGGAGGGAGAGTGTGCCCAGCCTGTGCCCTCTCACAAGGGGCCCCATGACTGATCAACCCAAAGAGGTAGGCCCGCACACCTGGCCAGGGCTCTGAGATGGATCGCACCCTGCAGAGGGAGGACCCACCCACCACCGCAGCTCACTTGTCAGTGGCCTGGGCCTCCTTCTTTGGGGCAATCATGGAGCCCCCTGGATGACCAATAGCCTTGCTGGTTGGTGGCCTGAGCCTCCCTCTGCAGGGTGAGATCATGGGGCAATGGCCAGGCCCCCGACCAATCGCATCACACATGCCTTGGCTGGCCTGGCACCAGGAGGTGTCATAGCGTAGTCATCCGAAAGGTCATCTGGACATCTGCTGTTAGGTCATTCAGTTGATTTGCATATTACATTTTTATTATTATAGATGTTATGCTTGCAAATAGACAAGTGAGCACATATAAACACAGGTACACTCAATATATCTGACAGAGACAGGAGAATTCATACAAAGTAGTATAAATTCATAGATGCTAAGTATCCATGTGCAAAGCACTTAACTGCTTTACATAGATTTTATTTTTTAATTTTAAAAATAACTTTAAAAGTAACTCTTATTTTTCTTCTTTACAGATGAGAAAACCAGAGTACCAAGACAGTAACAAGCCTGGCCCAAATGCACTGAGTTAAGAGGTGGCATAGATGACATTCAAATGGGGCTTGCCGTACACATGATGATACTTCTAAACCAGGATGTCTCCCAGGTAGATATTAAGACCAACTTAATTAGGTTTCTGGGAGTGGGGCTGAGCCCAAAACTCAGTTTTAAATCACGAAAAAGAAGCCAATCAAATGAAAGAGGAAGAGAAAAAAGTAACTGTTCCAGCAATCAGAGATTTTGAGTATAGTTATGAAAGTCCTTGCAAAAGTGAGGACAATGAAAAGGGTACTGGCTTTGGACTTAGATCCTGTGGTTCCTCCTGGGTGATGCTAGGAAAGTTAATTATTCTTGTTGAGCCTCAATTTCAATATTTGGGAGGCGAGTGAAAGGGAGGAGGGAGGAAAAATAAAAGTGGGGAAGGGTATATAATATCAACCAACAAGATCTGTATTTACTACCTATTATATATCAGGTTCTCTTTAAATATATATATATATATATATTAAATCCTCACCTGAAGATAAGAGAGAGAGAGAGAACACCATTGATTGGTTGCCTCCCATACGCATCCCTTGATGCATCCATCTATTTACAATAGGAGAGAGAGAGAGAGAGAGAGAGAGAGAGAGAGAGAGAGAGAGAACCATTGATTGGTTGCCTCCCATACGCACCCTAACTTGGGATCAAATATATAAGAGCTGGTTGGAGAATTGTGTCATACACCAGAAGGTTGCAGATTGATCCCAAGTCGGGGTGCATATGGGAGGCAACCAATCAATGGCTCGTTCTCTCTCTCTCTCTCTCTCTCTCTCTCTCTCTCTTTCTCTCTCTCTCTCTTCCTCTCTCTAAAAACTAATAAAAACATATCTTCAGGTGAGGATTTAAAATATTTAAAGAGTACCTGACATATAATAGGTAATAAATTCAGGTTATATTTAATGTCATATTTATTCATTTCATGCAGAGTAAAACAAATATATGTAGTGAGAAAAGAAAACTAACTACAATAGGTTTCATGAGAATATGGGAGAGATTGAATTACATCTTAAAATTAATATGCCAGAACAGGGGTCGACAAACTCATTAGTCAACAGAACCAAATATCAACAATACAATTGAAATTTCTTTTGAGAGCCAAAATTTTTAAATTTAAACTTCTTCTAACACCACTTATTCAAAATAGACTCGCCCAGGCCGTGGGATTTTGTGTAAGAGCAACACTCAAGGGGCCAAAGAGCCGCATGTGGCTCATGAGCTGCGGTTTGCCAACGACTGTCCTAACCTATCACAAAGATTTAAAGCTATAAATCTTTTTTTAATATATTTTTATTGATTTCAGAGAGGAAGTGAGAAGGAAAGAGAGGGAGAAATATCAATGATGAGAGAGAATCACTGATTGCCTATTTCTTGCACAGCCCCTACTGGGGATTGAGCAACCTGGGCATGTGCCCTTGACCGGACTCTAATCTGGGACCCTTCAGTCTGCAGGCCGACACTTTATCCATTGAGCCAAACAAGATAGGGCTAAAGCTATAAATATTAACCAAAAAAAGTTTTAGAACTTTTGAGTTTCATTTCATGTTATCAGAGCAAATATTTCTCTAGCACTGTTTTGTTATAATATAAAGCAGCTTTTCTAGGTAATTGTTACTTATGTAGCATTTATACATTTATAAAATAAGGAAATATGTATTGATGAGATTTCAAACTATCTTGAACGTTATGAAAGTTACCTAAAATACTCATTACTATTATGTCAGAATAAACACACTAGCAGAGCAGACATATTAACAAACCATAAGAGAGAAACTGGTTGGGTAAGAAGTTACTCAGCAAATCAATATATTTTACTTTTCCTTGTGAAAATATAGGAGGAGTTGAAAGGATTAAAGAACCCCACACTACTTTCAGATAAAATAACTACATCACATTTGTAACAAGTAATGATAGGCTCAGCACCACAACCAGTATTCCAAATATTATGATCAAATATCTAATTCATACATTTTAAATTCATAAAGCATATATTTAAATTTTTCCTTGTATTATCATTGGTTATTATGGATTTTTATAAAGGTACATTATGTTTTTGTGTTAACTCAGAAGTCCCATCAGGTAACCTAAAAAATTTTAATTAATTCCACTTCTGAGTATTTGACCAAAGAAAATAAAAACACTAATTTAAAAAGATATATGCAGCCGTATACTCACTCTGGCATTATTTATAATCGACAAGATACGAAAACAACCTAGGTATCCATTTATAGATGAATGCATAAAGAAAATGTGGTATTATGCAATGGAATATTACATAACAATAAAAAAGAATGAGATCTTGCTGTTTTCGACAACATAGATGCATCTAGGTATTATGCTAAGTGAAATAAGTCAGGAAAAGAAGATAATTACTGTTTGGTTTCACTTATATTTGGAATCTAAAAAGTAAAACGAAACAAAAATAGACTCATAGAAACAGATACCAAAGAGATGGTTACCAGAAGGGATGGGGTAGGTAGATGAGCGAAAAGAAGAAAGGGAATACAGTCAGTAATCTATAACAATAAAAGTATAATATGCTAATTAGACCAGAATTCCTTCCAGATGACCTTCTGGACGAAGCTAGGGCTGCAAGGGAAACCTGGTTCCCGGGCGTCAGAGGGAAGCTGGTGCTGGTAGCCAGGGGAAGGAAAGCCTACTCTTTTATGAATTTCGTGCATTGAACCTCTAGTATTGTGATAAGTTTACACAGTGACAAATAACTGCTAGAATTGGCATGGTGATCACATTGTAAAATATGAAAATGTTGAGTCACCTGAAATGAATTTTGCCAATATAAGATTGTATATCAACTATACTTAATTTTTTTAATCCAAAAGAGGACATAAACTTCTTGCAAAAATGATCTCATGTACCATAAATGATTTTGTCACTTTCCTAAAATGGTATCACTGAAAGTACTTGATTTATTTAATCATGTGGCCTGTGGATCATGAAATCTAAAAATTTTCTGAGTTTCATTTAGTGAACAAAGCAAATAACCAGTATTTTGACAAAGGATTTTTAAAAATATAGTCCTTAAATTATTCATACTAACATTTCCAAAAGTTATGACAATAGTAAAATTACAAATGAGATCAATTTAAACACTTGGACACGAGTAACTAGAAAATAAATGTCAGCTCAGGAAAGTCTATATAGTAAAGAAATAAAAAATTGGAGGATCAGCAGCTCCCAAGTCTTAGAGCTGACCTTCAGAGGGCACGGTGAAGGGTGCTGATTCACACAAACTTAACATCGTCTAATCTGTCTGCCATGGAGCCAGGAAGCCAGCAGGAAGGTTCTGGAGAGGTTAGGTATTACAGAGGGGGAAAACTGGTCACTGGCCCCTGGGACCTAAATAGTAAAAGATTAAGGATTACCATAAAGCTTCATATATAATATTCCAATAGAAACAATTAGCACCTTTGAGATACTGTAAACAAGCAGTCTCCTTTTTACAAACCAGCAACATTTTGCTGTCTTTTCTCCCAAACTCTGAAAGAGAACTGGTAGGAGATCACCATTTCAAAGTCTCTGTTTTGAATCCTGTATTTTACATCATGTCACTGAGCTGAATGAAGGCCCAGCACAACTGTTGTTGTAACTACTTAGTGCATCATCACTACCTATTGGGCAAGACTCAAACTCAACTAGGAAAATACTAGACTATCCTATCAACTACCACTCCTGAAATAAGGAGAAAGGTTAACTACTGCCCCTTTTAAGAAAATAATTCTATGGACCAGCACAAAGATTCTGAATAGATTACTATCCTTTCAAATGGAACTAACCCTCTACAATCTCTAGTTGCCCAAACAACTGCTCTCAAGTCAGACAAGCTGCTTCCAACTAAACACAAGGTATTGATGATCTGCTATCACCATTCTCACACAAAAACTAAAGGTTTTTATTTCCATTTAGCTGCCACTCAAAATTTATAAAAAGTACATTTTTCCTTTTGTCCTCATAACTCAAGTCCTCACTGAGCATATTTCTTCATCACAGATTGCCAATTTTTGGTTATTTTAAAAATCCCATCAAAGTACACTTATATGATGTGACAATTAACTCTTAGTGATGGATAAAAGAGGTGGATGCTTAAAGTCATTCTGCATTCTATTACTGCACCTATCTAATTAGGAAAGCTCCTTTATAAAGGTCCAAAGTTTTTCTTCTTTAATCAGAACTCTAAAGACTAACTTTGAAAATATATTAGATTGGGAGATGGAACCAAGATGGTGATATAGGTAAAACACCTATCTTGCCGTCACACACAGCAATTTTAATACTACAACTTAACGAGAGAACAAACACATTCCAGAATCACCAGAAAGCTGGCCAAGTGAAAATTCCACAAATAAAAGTAAAAATAAGACACTGTGACTCGGAGGACCAGCGGTGGACAGTGTTGAAAGATTCGCGTGGAGAGGTTTGGAGTGCGCGCCGTGGAGAGGGCGGGCGACTGAAAACCGGCTAGTTTTCTTGAATGGGGAGACAAAGGCGTCCCACTGGACTGATTCTCCAGCTTTGGGCAAAGTCCAGGGAACCCACTATCATATGGGGTGAAAACTGGGCAGTGGGAGGGCACGCCGAAGTTCGGGTGCTGCAGGGGTCTCCCCGCTTGTGGAGAAGGCAGCTTGCGCGAACAGCTCGGCTGCGTGACCACGCAGAGAGCGATCTGTGACTTGCTATCTCATTCGGGAAACCATCAGACTACTTTGTTTTACGACCCTGGGTGAGACATTGCGAATGCAGACTCATTTTAGGAAAGTCTGAATTCCCTAGCAGCCGGCAGAGCTCCACAGCGGCGCTCTCTCAGAGGTGCTAGCAGCCATTGCCCCCGGCACAGAGTCCCTGGGGCTGCATAGGGCGGAGCTAACGCTGTCTGCTTGGCCTGGAGACTCCGCCCATCTAACCTGAGCAAAGCTGAGCTTCACAGACAATTGGCCTGGAGGTCAACCCCTCCAAGTGCTAACAACGATTAACCTGAGCTTAACTTCAGCAAGACTGTGCAACCCATATCCACCTCAGATAACTGGGGAGGCTGAGCCACTGTCCCTAGTAGGAAGTCTACCACACAAAGCTAATTGACCAACTCAGGGAAGCAGGCACCATGCAGAGACATGGAAGGAAATCAGATGTGAAAGAAATGGAGGAAAAAAAACGACTGGACATGGAATTCAAAACCACGGTTATAGGGCTTCTCAAGAGGCTCCAACAAAAGGTCGAGGCCTATAAGGAAATAAGCAAGACCTACAAGGAAATGAATGAGTCCTACAAGGAAATGAAGGAGACCCTCGAGGATATAAAGGAGACTCTCAAGGATATGAAAAAGGACCAACCAGAAATTAAGCATACACTGACTGAAATAAAAAATATTATACAAAGACCTAAAAGTGCTCTGGAGCACCCCAAGAACCAAGTTAAAGATTTGAAATACAAAGAAGGAAAATCCACTCAGCTGAAAAAGCAAGAAACCAAAAGAATCCAAAAAATTGAAGATAGTGTAAGGGGCCTCTGGGACAACATCAAACATACCAACATCCGAATTATAGGGGTGTCAGAAAAAGAGAGAGAGCAAGACAATGAAAACCTATTTGAAGAAATAGTGACCGAAAACTTCCCACACATGGTGAAAGAAATTGACTTAGAAGTCCAAGAAGCACACCGAACCCCAATATATAGGAACCCTAAGAGGACCACACCAAGGCACATCATAATTAAAATGCCAAGAGCAAAAGACAAAGAGAGAATATTAAAAGCAGCAAGAGAAAAACAGATGGTTACCTATAAGGGAGCACCCATACGATTGTCAGCGGATTTCTCAACAGAAATGATTCAGGCCAGACGGGAGTGGCAAGAAATATTCAAAGTGATGAACAGCAAGAATCTACAACCAAGATTACTCTATCCAGCAAAGCTATCGTTCAGAATTGAAGGTCAGATAAAGTGCTTCGCAGATAAGAAAAAGCTAAAGGAGTTCATCACTACCAAACCAATATTATATGAAATGCTGAAAGATATTCTTTAAGAAGAGGAAGAAGAAAAAGGTAAAAGTGTAAATTAGGAACAACAAATACACATCTATCAACAAATGAATCTAAAAATCAAGTGAATTAATAAACTGATGAACAGGATAAACTGGTGAATGTAACAGAATCACGGACATAGAGAGGGAATGGACTGACAACTCTTGGGGAGAAAGGGGGTGTGGGAAGTGCAGCAAGAGACTGGACAAAAATCAAGCAAATTTGGGAGAGGACAGTGGAGGGGGGTGAGGGTGGAGGGTGGGATGGGTAGCAGGTGGAGGGGAACTATAGGGTGAAAAAAAAAGGGGGGAACAATGTAATTAATAAACTGAACAATGAAGATTAAAAAAAAAAACAACAAAAGAAAAAGAAAATATATTAGATTGATTGGGCCAAGAGATGTGTAATAGAATACAGAGCCTCTTGTCAGTACACTGCAGAGGTAAAGAAATGACTCCACTATCTATTCTTTCAATTTAGTTTGTATTATGTTTATAAATTTAAAAACAAGGAGTTCATAAATAACTAAATTTCATATCTAAAAACTGTATTTATAGTTTTCTAGAGGTAATGTTTTAATAACTAAAGACATGAGCTCCTTGGATAAAGCTTCCTGCACATACAGCAAGTTGTGCAAGTTGTTCTGTGCACAACACTAGGGGCACCACTCACATCAGAGAGCACAGATCTATACATTTATAATGACAATTTCCTGCCAACAGGGAGTAAAGTATTTTTTTCTAACAAAATCAATCTATTATGACAATTTTCCAACATTTGGATCTAGGTGTCTCAAGTAAAGGGTGCCTTTTTCTAATGTACACAGAAGAGAAAAACGGCTGCTGGGGCTACCTGGCTCCTGTTCCTCTGTAAGTAAATAGCTGGGGGATGGCCCCTCTCAGGTGACCTCCTCCGATAAGGCATGCCAGACTTCCTCCTTGAACTACAGAGTGGAGGTTAATGTCTCTCAAATGAGACAGGAAAACACCAACCTTGAAAATACCATCTAGGGTCTTAACTCACTAATGTTTAGTCCACATACATTTGAGTGGATTCAGTCAGTTACAAGGTATGTGGTCACTGTTTCACTACTGTAGTTTCGTAAGAAAGCCATCACGAGGCGTTGCAGGACACAAATTAGTTAAATCACCCTCACAAATAAAGCTGTTCAGGTTTTACAGATGTCTTTCTCCTGATCAACAGCAATGAGCAGTTTATACTTTGATGGACAAAACAAAATTTAACAGCCCTGGGAACTTGAAAGGCTCTTTTGCTTAAGATTAGGTAAAACTGCTGTAAGCCTGGGATGGTTTTTCCTAAAACCAGACTGTAATAAACTTATGACACTTGATAAGCTGGGATGCCAAGTAACAATGTGGTCTTGTTTTGCAATTTCTTCCTCTGTTTTCACAGGATTCAGGGAAACTACACCAAGACCATGTTTCAGTTTATTATCTGTTGGTTACAAAAATTATGTTATACTACTAAGTAAATTGGAATAAAATTATTTCAAAGTTAATACGTATAATGTATTTATTACATATACCTTTATTCTAATAATTCATAACATTTTAGTTCTTTTATCTTTATAACTATTTATAAATGATGACACAGAAAAGTCGCATATTCCTGCTGTGAAAATGGTGCCATCAATTGACTAAAACTTTTTTATGTTATTTTGGAGCTAAAGAAAATTTCTACAGCAAAACACCAAACCAGAAGCCTTACATCTTAGTTCTATGTCTTCCATTCACATGCCTGGGTCCCAGTTTCTTAGGCGAGGCCAGTGGTTGGCAAACTGTGGCTCACGAGCCACATGCGGCTTTTTGGCCCCTTGAGTGTGTGGCTCTTCCACAAAATACCACGGCCTGGGCAAGTCTATTTTGAAGAAGTGGCATTAAAAGAAGTTTAAGTTTAAAAAAATTTGGCTCTCAAAAGAAATTTCCATCATTATGCTGTTGGTATTTGGCTCTGTTGACTAATGAGTTTGCCTACCACTGGTCTAGGCCTTACTTTCCTCAAATTTAAAATAACAGATTATGCTACTCCAAGATCATCTGTACTATATCTTTTGGAACTAAAATTCTATTATTTGTCTTGGATGTAACTTATGCAAATCCCAAAACTACTTTTTTTTTTCACTACAATTTTTTTTAGTCATGATCTTCTAGCATACTATGTAATACTAATTTTAACTTTAGAACTTTACCATATACTTAAAAAGACTCAAGAAATAAAGTAACTGTGTATACAGCAATCTGCATGACAATGTAGAAACACAGAGTAAAAGCACTTTTATGTGAGCCAGAAAGCTGTGTTTTAAACCCTCAGTGTTACAATTCATTAGGAGTCAAGACAGGTACATGGCACTATGGGGTGATACAAATGCCATGCGGGAAGCACAAGAGGCAGATAAGAGAGTGCAGGAGTGGGAGCTTGGCCTCCTTAGTGTGAGCTGGAATGGAATGCCAGCTCCTCCGCTTATGGGAAGAATGACCCTGGGAGGGTTGCTGAGCCTGAGACACAGTTCCCTCATCCAAAGTGGAGACAAATTCCTTCCTCACAGGCTGTTTCCAAAGAGAGGGACCACTGGAGTCAGAGTTTGCATAACTGCTTAAAAACATAATTTTAAGTTATCCTCTTAACATTCATTTTCATATCCCATCTTTACATGCCTTCTTCAATAAACATGCACCAATTTTTCTTCAAATTGCAATTCTTCAATAAACTTCTTCTTTAGCCATTACTACTTATATCATGTCCCAAAATAGTAATATACAAATATAATTATAAACATTAAATTGAAATAAAGGGAATGTATAGAAACAAATATTCTAAATAAATTGCTTTTGTCTCAGACTGTAAAAAAAAAAGTTTCTGGCGATCTATTGTAATCAGTTTGTTATCATTCTCTCACAGTAAGATAATTACTAGCCTCTTTACTCTTGGGGAACTTTGAAATAAGATCCTAACAAATAAAACTTATCTACTATGTAGAATATTTGATCCTGTAATTTTTGAATAGAAATATCTTCTTTTATAGTTGGCAGAGGTGATGTATTGAATTCTCTAACTAGCCTGTTAAATGTTCCTTTTCTACAAAGTGCCAAATTAAATTGTCTTTTAAATTTAGAAAAGAAAACTATGCACAAGCCTTTATTTCTTTGAAAACACCAGTTGATATCAGATTAAAATATAAATATATTCCAGAAATGCGTATAGCTCAAATATCTAGATATCAATTCAGATTTTCCAGTTAATTTTCATTATAAGTTCGCAAATGTCTCATAGAAGGAAAATAAGCTGCCCCAATACATAATCTAAATCTCATGTAAGAATCATATACTTAACATATACTTCAAAGCACTTCTTTATTAGTGTGTGGTCCCTATGCATTTAATTTTCAATAGTTAAGTCAAATGGTCAGCCATTCCACAGGATCTCAGAACACTTATTTAAATACACAAGTAGATCTAAGTACACCAGAAAGTTAAGACCCATTTCACTGGCATTGTATACACCACTGTGCATGAACAATTAAATTACCATATTGTCCATGCCACTGCTGTTATGGGTGTTTACATAACTTACTTAGTTGAAAATAAGTAAAAGAAAAAAAATAGCTGTTCAAATAAGATAAATTCTGTTTTGCACATTGGGCAGCTTGCTAAATGAGTGGCAGGAATACTGGACTCTGGTTTCAGGAGGCACTGCAAACTCAGTGACCTGGGTCAAGCCACTTAACAACCCTGAGCCTATTTCCTCATCTACAAAAGGAAAATAATGATACCCTAGTATCTATCTACTTCACAGAGTAGTTTTAAAGAGTAAAAGGTCAGCGAAATCACAATGTAAACTCTAGACTGCAATAACAAATGGAAGCAAGTTATGTTACTACTGTGTCTTTAAAGATGACAGCCTTATAATAAAGATTGGATGATTTGATGACTTAATGATGAGACTGTGCTAAAGATGGAGGAGGGCTCTCTGAAGAAATTTTTTCCAAGGCTAGGGAGCTTGAGCAGAATAAACTGTTTTTGTAAGGGCAAAGGGGAACTTCCTGTATTTACTATAAGGCATCAGAAATACAAATGACAGCATAGTAACTTATTAATTGAGCAGAAGTGAAACTACTTTAAATAATCACGTCCTAAATGAGACTGAGCTATAAGAGGGGGTAAGGAGGTATCCATCTTGACGTTTATGGCAGAGCCGAAAAAGATGGGTATCTTCATCTGGCCAGTTCCTAAAGGACAGCTAATGCCTTCACTTCTCAGAGGAAATGTCTGCTCTCCCCAACTCTGATAGCACTCAATAAAATGCATGACAGGTTTATTTTATGACCACAAAATTAGAATTTGTAGTACCTTTTAAAGAAGTATGAATAAGAAAATTCCAAAAAGAGGAAAGAAAATGCCAAGTACCTTGCTTTATTTATGTGTAAATAAATCCAGTCCTAATTGTAATAGTATACATTGTGCTGCTCCATGACATATCCCAGCTTCAGTAATGGGGAAAGACGGTATAAGATAATAGCACATAAGAAACAATTCTATTGTAAATTCCATTTTCTTCATTGATAATATGTCAATAAAAGTATGTTAACAATGATCTTTAAATAAACAACTGTAATTTGGCAGTTGTGGTCACTACATCTCTGTGCAGGAAACACTGCCAAGGCTTAAAAACATATCTGTGTATGAGGTAATCCCAGAATCACTGGCTTTGCTTCAATCAGGGCAGGATTCATTTACAGGCCTCTGATCTTGACACTGATCCATTCCTGCACACGCAGAGCTTCTTACATCCAGTACATAGTATAAAACAAAGCAATTCAACAAAAATAAATCACAGACACAGATCTAGGCACCGTGGGCACAAAGATGAATAAAATCCAGATCCTACTGTTTAAGAAGGTCACTTTTTTTTTTTTTTTTTTTGAGATTTGAGGTTGCCAAAGCCATTCTTCTGAGATATTCATACTAACACTGTGCCCCCTACCACCACCAGCACCACTGGCTGTAACTTTCTGCTTACCATAGATACAGCAATGAACAAAAACTGTCTCTATTCCTAACAGATCCCTTATGCTGAGGAAGGTCTGTCTTCTTCCCTTCTGACTAGTCTAATTCTGCCTGTTTATTCAATAGTATCTATTGAGCTCCTAGCGTGTTCTAAGGGCTGAGGATACAGCAATCAGCAAAACAAAGTCCTTGATCTAATAGAACTTACCTAAACTAGGTGTAACACTGCTCAGTTTTGACCTATAGTCTCCAAAATAGGGTTCTTGAACACTAAAACATAAACAAGACATACTAGGTAAGATGTACTCAGAAGCAAATATTAGAATTTTACTTATATTCAATTTATCCTTCTTATTTCTAAGCTATTATATTTTAGCAGAGGTCTGGTGCCCTCTTGCAATCCAGGACCCTGCAGGGAGGTCGGACTGCAGGCCAGGCCAAGGGACCCCCCCAGTACACGAATCTGCGCACTGGGCCAGTTTTGGCCCAATCTCTGCAGGCTGGGCCAAGGGAACCCATCAGTGCATGAATCCATACACCAGGCCTCTAGTATGTATATAAGATCTTTGATTAATTAATCTCTTCCTGCCCTCCTCTTCCCCCTTCCCTCTGAGATTCATCAGTCTGTTCCATGTTCCCATGACCATGCATTGAGCATATGCCCTCAGCGCATATCATAGCTACAGGTTCAATGGTCGAACAGTCAAATGGTCGCTTAGGCTTTCATATAAAGTATATACATTATATATTAATATGTCAGTATATGTAACTTACAAGCAAATGTACACATATCAAAGATACATGTTCAAATTCTTTTGCTGAGGAAGATAGGATCACATTTAAAAGGCCCAGCAATGCCACTTGCTTAGATGACATATTTGGAATGAACTGTTTGGCTCAGGTAGGTTTAACCTAGGCTTTCCACTAGGTTCATTTTCTCCCTGATAAATTCAAGGAAGCTTTTGCAACAATACCTAAATACTAAATAATACAACCAATAATCAGATCCATCCCAACTTCCCCTTCCTAATTGTTTTCTATCACTCTATACTCACCACCCCTGTGTCACATGAATATTATAGAATCTTTGACTATATTTTCTACTAGAGACCCATTGCAGAAAGATTGTTGCAAGAACAGGGCTTCCTGCGGCCTGAACAACGAAGCCCTATCTGCGGCCTTGCTCCCTTCTCTGCTGCCTTGCTCCCTCCTTCCTGTCTCTGCTGCCTTGCTCCCTTCTCTTCTGCCTCACACCCTCCTGTCTCCTCTGCCTCATTCCCTCCTGTCTCCTCTACCTCATTCCCTCCTGTCTACTCTGCCTCATGCCCTCCTGTCTTCTCTGCCTCGCTCCCTCCCATCTCCTCTGCCTCGCTCTCTCCCATCTCTACTGCCTTGCTCCCTCCCATTGCCTCTGCCTCGCTCCCTTCTCTGCTGCCTCACTCTCTCCCATCTCCATTGCCTCATTCCCTCCTGTCTCCTCTGCCTCGCTTCCTCCCTTCTCCCCTGCCCTACTTGCTTGCTTCTCCACTGCTTTGCTCCTTTCCGAAATGCTTGGCTTCCTTCTACACCGTCTTCTGCACCTGGATATGAAAATTAACCGCCATCTTGACTGGGTTAATTTGCATACTAGCTCAAATTGGCTGGTGGGTGTGGGTTATGGGCATGGCTTATGGTGTAGCGAAGGTATGGTCAATTTGCATATTGTTCTTTAATTAGATAGTATTCCACATGTGGTATGTGTGTCATAACTATACTAGAAACTTGCTAAAACTAGAACCACTGTTTTTTTAACTCTGCATGCTCCAGAATCCCTAATCCAGTTTTATATATTTTGAGTACTCAGTAAATATATGTTGCCTAAAATAAAGACAGTTCAAAATATGGAGCCCAGATTTACCCAACAGATATGATAGAAGATTAGAATTTGCTTTATGAAAGTTGGCTCTTCTTCATAAAATGATAAATATTATGTTCCTTTACGTAGCTCCCCTATATGTACTTGACACTGATTACTTAATATGAGAGCTGGGAATGGTAAAACTTTAAACTATAAAATCAGCAGCCACTTCTAAATGAAGGTCATTTAGAAATACAGATGAAGAAGCATAATGAAATTAGAATTTAATTGTGAAACACTAGTTAAGTCAAAACTTTTCAAGAAAACATTTTAAATGAAGAAAAGTACCAATTATCCTAATTCTTAAGATCTATATCTTAGACTTAAGGTCATTTAGCTATATTTGACAAATACCTCAGATGGTCACATTTTTTAAAATAAAGAAAAGGAAATCGACTTCCTAACAAGCGATTCATGTTCACAGTTCCTCATGCAGTAAACATATCACTATGTATGTGAAACAAAGTTTTCATATGTAAAACTCTATGTCCACATGTGATTGACCCACTTCCTGAAGCCCTTTCAAGCCAGAGAAAACTTTTATATGAATCTGTATTATTCATGCAGAGGCTGTATACAGGAAATTACTAAAATACAACAAAACCCTGAACTTTACAACAAATCAGAACATGTTCTCTGGGACTACTGAAAACAGATAACACTAAATGAGATGAGAACACACACCCATATATAAAACCTATAAAGAAGCAGATTATTACCGTGAGGACTGGTAAATAATGAGATCTGAATGCCTGTACTTCTATGATGCCATACAGCCCCAAGACAGAGAATGGAAGACTCTCATGTTGTTATTTTGTGTGTTTCTGTTCCTCTATCCTGCTTTAATGTCATCATTAGAGGCATTATTAATGTTGTGATCTTATGAATAAAACTAGAGGCCCAATGCAGGAAATTTGTGCAAGGGGCTCGGCCCATCACAGCACCGTGGCCCTGCACACTGGTCTAATTAGCATATTAGTTCTTTATTACATAGGATTTTTTCCCAGATCGGCTTCTTCTTTATGATTTAACCTATGAATATACTTGTTCATTATCAAAAGCAGCTATGGCTAGCATTTGGAACATTGAGCACCGTATTTTCGAAACATGGTTTGAATCTAAATTGCGTTGATATCCAGAAAGGATCAGTCAAAAGAGGGCCACAACTAAAACTGGGTGAAAAGGCAGACATTCTGAGTATAATAAACCAAGTTATGATAAAAAGATGCTATGACAAAGGTTTGATCAAGACAAAGAGGAATCCCAAGACCAGAGCCCAGATTACTAGGGCAACCGAACTCATGGGGCCTCCAAAACATGGCTTACTAAGCCATGAGACAAATCACAGTTGAAAATAGGGGTTGAAAACATCCTGGAAAACCTGAAAAGTTATTAAAAATTATGCCCAATGCTTCTATCAATCTATAATTTCTCAAGGTTTTTACAGAAGTAAATTTTTACCTCTTTAGAATTTCATGTTGTGCTTTAATAATTGAACTAGAATCTTATTAAAGTACTCCTAACTAGTATAATTAATCTAAATAAAAGTTAAGTATCTATAATGATAAAAGTATACTATGCTAATTGGACTGGAAATCCTTCCAGACGAAGCTGCGGCACTGGGGGCTGAGGCAGAGGAGGCTGCCATAGCAGGCAGGAGCCAAGGCAGAGAACCCTCGTCGTTACGGCAGATGAGGGCCAAGGCAGAGGCAGCCTCCCCAGTGGCAGAGGCCAAACCCCTTGCACGAATTGCATCAAGTCTCTAGTAAACTATAATAGTTTATAATACTTTTATTGACACATGCTTGGACACTAGTTTGAAATCTAGTTCAAACATATTATTTTGGTCTCTATGCTTTTAACATGATTTGGTAGTGAAATCTTCAAACACTTCCCTTCACTTCCAAAGTGTTATCATTAGAGATTGTAACACTAATAGCAATAAATAAAGAAAAGAATTAAGAAGAAAATTTAAAATACTTAACTAAAGTATATCTTTCTAATATCATTGAAATCTTTATCAAAAAGTCAGCGACCTTTTAAATAGACCAAAAGCCAAAGAGATACACTAATCCTAATATATAAAAAGCCAGGAGCCATCACAACCGAAACAACTGGACGGATGACTGAACTGCAGGCTGTGTGGGGCGACCAGGCCGGCAGGGAGGTTAGGGAAGGATGACCAAATGACTGAACAGCAGGCTGCATGGGACAACCAGGCCAGCAGGGGGGTTAGAGATGGATGACCAAATGACTAAACAGCAGGCTGCATGGGGTGACCAGACCACCGAGGGGGGTGGGGGGGAGCTGGGGGTGACCAGGCCAGTAGGGGGCGGGGCAATGAGGGGTGACCAGGCAAGTAGGATGGGGCAGTTAGAAGCAACCAGGCTGGCAGGGGGAGGGGGGATAGTTAGGAGTGATCAGACCATCAGGCATAGGCGGTTAGGGGTGACCAGGCAGGCAGGGTGGGGGACAGTTAGGGGCAATCAGACCATCAGGCATAGGGGTGATCAGGCTGGCAGGCAGGTGAGCAGTTAGGAGCCAGCGGTCCCAGACTGTGAGAGGGATGTCCCCCAAGGGATCTCGGATTGGAGAGGGTACAGGCTGGGCTGAAAGGACCCCCTTTTCGTGCACAAATTTCATGCACCGGGCCTCTAGTATTTAAATAAAAGCCAAATTAGGGTTAGAAATCCAATTTTAAAATCTACTCTAGAGCTTAGGCCAAATTAGTTTTACAACCCTAATGACAATTAGTACAAACACAGTGTCAGAGCAAGAAACTCCTCCCCACCTCCACTTTGGTGTCCAGTTCCTATGCTGAAACTAACCTGTTTTTCAGTGGCATTTACTCAGTACTATTTTATGCCATATCTGTTAGAACAATTAGCACAGAAAAGTGGTCGGCAAACTCTTTAGTCAACAGAGCCAAATATCAACAATACAATGATTGAAATTTCTTTTGAGAGCCATATTTTTTAAACTTAAACTTCTTCTAATGCCACTTCTTCAAAACAGACTCATCCAGGCCATGGTATTTTGTGGAAGAGCCATACTTAAGGGCCCAAAGAGCCACATGTGGCTCACGAGCCATGGTTTGCTGACGACTGATACAGAATAATGTATAACATAGATATTTATATCTAGTGGCCTTTTCCAGCAAGCAGAATACATTTACTTTGAGGGCAATAGGGGGATAAGAACACATATGTAATACCTTAGTCAATAAAGAAATTTTTAAAAATGAAAAAGAAAAGAGCGGTCCTATATTCATCTTTTTCATCTCCAAGTCTAAATCAGCATCACCAGGTTATAGGCACTCAATCCACTTAGCCTGAATTAAATTGATAATAGTTTTTGCTACTTTAATCTCACCAACACTGAACCAAAGTATTTAATATGCAAAATGTTCTTTGAAAATGACCTAATAAAACAAGTAGAAAGAAAAGTGTCAGAGGCCATAAATTTATGATTTGGTTTACCATCCCACTTGAATGAGAATAGCATGGACATGGTTTATTGTAAGAGGATGAAACACAAGCAATGGAAGCCCACCACCTTTGGTAAAGTATCAATCAGCTAAAATAATGCAAGAGCATACTTTTAATAAGACTACCATCTACAACAGTTACTTTGCCAAAATAGAAAAATAGCGTATTTCCATGTTTTATGGATCAGGGGAAAAAGAAAACCCATTTAAAAAAGGATAACTACATTTTGATCTTCCATATCTGAATTACTCTCACTCAGACTTTGCTGAATTTACAAAGATAAAAGAATTCAATTTCAGACAAATAGGGCTCTTAGTATTAAAAAAGACCATATTATTTTGTATTTTCTAAATGATTTTCTACTTGTATAGAAATATAAAAATTTCTTCTATTTATCAGAGCAGAAGTAAGTTTCTTAGGTAAAATAAATCAAAAGTACCCAGATACCATTTCAAAAGCTGTCAACTTTTGACTGACTCTATATCTAATTCATATTTGATCATTAGACATCTGAAATACAAGTCCGTGAATCTATTTATTATTTTTTCCAATAATAAGGAATTCCTTTTCAAAGCAAATGCCAGAAAACTATTTCATAAACCTCTCCATGCTATATTGGTAAATTCCTTCAGTAAAGTAATTTAAGTATTAAAACGTACCAAAGTAAAAACATCATAGAATATTCAGCCAGAAAAAAACCAACTCCTCATGAAAGAAAAAAGAGTTTCTAATGAAACTCTTTGTCTAACCTGCTGTTATTAGACATGTCTATACTAGATAGATCAACTAGAAAGTTAGTTCACTAAATGTCAATTTATAAACTACATTTGTACTGGTTACTGTTTGCAACCTCACTGTAACAGGCCCCAGCTCAGAGACTTTCTCATCTATCTCCCGTAAGTGTAACAGAGTATCATTCTGGCCCTTTCACTTCAAAATGAACAAAACTGTTCTTTGGGCAGAAAGAAAAATTAGGGAAATTATTGGCTGAAAGTTGCCCAAAACCTTTCATTTCTAACCTCTTGGAATGTGGCGCTAAAGGCAGATAGAAGCCCAAAAGACTGTGCAGAAAATTCCAAAAGATTGTGGCACTGCAGCCAAGCATACTTCTGTGACCTCAGAGAGGTTACTAAACCAGACTCAGTTTCCTCATTAAAATAGTTACTTTGCCCTAGCGGTTTGGCTCAGTGGATAGAGAGTCCCTGGTTAGATTCTAGTCAAGGGCACATATCCAGGTTTTGGGCTCAATCTCAGTAGGAGGCATGCAGAAAGCAGCTTATCAATTATTCTCTCTCAACATTGATGTTTCTTTCTATCTCTCTCTCCCTCTCCCTTCTTCTCTGAAATCAATAAAAGTATATTTCAAAATAAATAAACAATGGACTTACCTCTCATCAGAAAGTTGTTCTGAAAAATCAGGTACTAAAATAAAACTTGTACTGAACAAAGAGGCCCTCAGTCCAAATTAACTTCATCCCTTCCAAAGTAAAATACTATTTGGGAAACTTCTAAATACTGCTTTCAACTTTCCCTTAAATATAAATAAAACTATGTAATCAGCATATCACCCTAAAATACAACAAATTTGAATAAGAAATTCACTTTGATTTATTTCATAAAAAGAAGTAACTTTACTTCACAAGGCCCTACTCTAGGCACCTCATAATCTCTTCCTAAATGACACTTCCATGTAGGGAATTGGGTGATGGCTCACTCATATATCATCAACTTTATTATATAAGTAAGTAGTGATAATCACTAAAACACCTCAAACAGTACAAACAAATCTCTAAAATCAAATAATAGTAAAAAAAATTCAACTCCATATTATCAATCTTAAACATTTGTAGGCAGCATCACAGAAGCACATTAGTGAATATGATAAAAGGCTGACAGACAACAAGTGATCAGATAGACAGGATAGAAGGAAAGGTGAAGAAAGAAGAGGGAAGAAGGGGGGAAGAAATGAGGGAAAGAAAAACAATTTTAACTTCAGCAACTCAAAAGATATTCAAAGTGTGACAGCTGGGTGTGGAGAATTATTTTCTCATTCTGTTCCGTGCTCCACCACATTCCCTTGTAGTCAGAGAACTCTCTACACTTGGGTGAGTTTTCAAAGGCACACCAAAAGTGGAAAAAAACTCAGCATTTTTTAATATTAAAAGAATCAGCATTGTTAATAAGACTCCCTCTGAAGTACTCAATTTGTGCTTTCCTATAGTAGTCAAGCCTTTTATATAAAAGGCCAGCAACCAAAATGGCGAAACGGCCAGAACAACCAGAATGACAGGTGGCTATGCATGTACTGCAGCAGTCAACCAGCCTGATCCAGACCCTGATTGGTCACCCACCCACCCCCAACACCCCACTCCTGGTCGGCCCCCAAAACTCTGATTGGGGCTAGGGCCAGCCAGACAACTGCCCATGGCCCCTCTCCCCACCAGCCTGGCCCAATGGGCCCCATCGGGGTGGGCCAGCCAGACCCCACCCATGCACAAATTCATGCACTGGGCCTCTAATAAATAATAAAAGCAAAATGTTCTTTAGTCATCAACAGTTTCAGTCTATACCAAACGAAGACTGATTTAAGTCCAGCCACAACAATAAATCACATCACGTACTAGTTTATTCTTAGAGAACCTCAGACTGTTTTCTTCACAAACTTTTCATTTTTCTCTGGTTCTACAGAAAATTAAAAGTACAAAGGCAAGATCTTAACTTACATTTTCATAGTTAATTATTGAAAATAAAGTCATCTAGAATGTGTCTATGAAGCAATACAACACAAAAATATTATCACCTGAGCGTAGACTAAATTTGCAGAAAACTTTTTACTTTTCTGCTAGAATGTAAGAAATGTGCAAATGGCAATAAAAATCCTTCTCCAGCCGAGACCGGTTTGGCTCAGTGGATAGAGCGTCGGACCGTGGACTGAAGGGTCCCGGGTTCGATTCCGGCAAGAGCATGTACCTTGGCTGCGGGCACATCCCCAGTAGGGGGCGTGCAAGAGGCAGCTGATCGATGTCTCTCTCTCATCGATGTTTCTGACTTTCTATCCCTCTCCCTTCTGCTCTGTAAAAAAGTCAATAAAATATATTTTAAAAATAAAAAATAAAAAAATAAAAAATAAAATAAAAATCCTTCTCCAAACCTGAAAAAAAGCCTGTACTTAGAACCTCTTCATGAAATGTATCACTACAGTAAACCATAACAAAAAGGAGCCTAAATTTTGTTCAATGATACATAAGAAATGTTCAACACAGTAAGCGTTTCAAATATTATGTAGATATGTGTGTTTGTTTAATTAAACTGACAATTATAACAACAAAAAAGGAATCATGATATCAAAATGGATATATGAGGTTCAATTAACAGGTGTGTGTGTGTGTGTGTGTGTGTGTGTATTTAAGCTTTCCTTCCCCAGGACAGGAGCCTTTTACACTACTCAACTTAGGAGGTATAAATGGTATTAACTACCATTTTGCTTATCTGACTTTATAATCTCTAAAGCCTTCTATCTTTATATTAGAACCCAAAGGGTTCCAACAGACAGTTTTACAGAGTTAAAGTAGAATGTTAAGATATTGTCCATGATTCACCAGTGACCAAAAGTAGCAAAAGAATTTTCATTGAGTGAAGTGGATAGGAATGTCACTGTGTAGACTAAGGAAATTAATATAATAGATCATAATCCCTATGTAAAATCCTTGGGTCCAGGTATGCTTCAGATATTTGTGTTTCTAAAAAGGTCAGAGAAAAACTGGCCAGCATAGCTCAGTGGTTAAGTGTTGACCTATGAATCAGGAGGGCACGGTTCAATTCCAGATCAGGGTACGTGCCGGGATTGCGGGCTTGGTCCCTAGAATGGGGTGTGTAGGAGGTAGCCGATAAATTATTCTCTCTTATCATTGATGTTCCTGTCTTGCTCTCCCTCTCCCTTCCTCTCTGAAATCAATAAAAAATATATATCTCAAGCAAAAAGGTCAGAGAGATATTGTAATGACTATGGATAGTGTCAGGTGGGTACTTAAAATATTGGGGGACCACTTTGTAAAGTATATGATTGCCTAACCATTATGCTATACACCTAAGATTAATACAAAATAATAATAAATGTAAACTGTAATTAAAAAATTAAAGTTTATTTTAAAAGGCCAGAGAGAGCATATGACATATATTATGTATCACTGCTAGCTAGATCTATAAATCTAGGATAGCCCACACAATCAAACATATTACTATTTCTATAGCAAAGCATATGAATAAGCTTTAAAACTATTTTAAACAAGCCCATAATAGTTTGCATCAGGTTTTGCTCTTGCCACCAAACTTTTGGAGAAACAAACAAACAAAAAAATCTTTCAGTTTTTTGGAGAATTTTTTTTTTAAGATAAAGGATGTTGACTATATATCCAATATCACTACGTATCAAAGTACAACGACATTTTCAAAATATATAGAGCTAATTAATTTATTGGAGATTAAAAAGTACACCTAACTAAAATTTAGCAAAGTAGAAAGATGTTCCTGTTAAAAATAATCTTAAAAATTATGAAATGCAAAGTTATTTCTTTTTAATTTATTCAAATAATGCTGAGACATTAAAAACAAATTTGTTAGAGAACTCTGATACTGCTTGCAGTCATTTGCACTTCTTTGAATTTGACCACATGTTGCATTTTCCCTAGCTTTTAGTTTTCATACTGTTCAAGATTTCAGGAATTTGGTGTATATCCCACTCATCTTCTTGCCTCTCTTTTCTATTTAAGTGCCTATTTTGTACAGTGTAATTATGCACTCTGGATGTAATGCTTCTCAATTTCCATGCTTTGACACAAGGATAAGTTTTAATTGGTTGTGAAAAATGCCCTAAAGTAATTAGTTACAGTTAAAGTACCACAGTTTACAAAGGGTTTCAAATAGGTGTATGGGTATATTCAAAATTTTCATTATGATAATACGATTCTCACTTGTATTCTGACATTCTTAATAGGGAAAGAAGTGACTTTATCACACTGTGTAATACATACAAAACCCACCAGGTGATTTATCTTTGTCTATAACCAGGGAAATTGCAATGTCCCATGTGTAAATATCAGTTGCATGTATCATGGTAGAGGAAAGTTTGAGAAGTGATGCTCTAACCAACTTTCCAAGACGTATCAAAATCACCAGAGAGAATACTCAGCTAATTACTTTGAAATATGAAAATAGTTGTTCTCCTATCTTGTACTATCTTTTGTGAGAGAAGGGAAAATCCTTCTCCAAACCTGAAAAAAAAGCCTATATTTATAGCTGTGAATGCCCCAAATATTTTTTTTCTTCTGATTATTCTTATTTCCTTCAGTAACAAATTAATTGTCCAATACCTCACATCTAGTGAAAAACACACTAGTGTTTCATGACACTAGGGTTGAGAATCACTTTAGAGCAGTGATTTTCAACCTTGTGCATCTTATAAACTAAGTAGAGGCCCGGTGCGGGGGATTCGTGCACTGGTGGAAGGTGTAGCCTGCGGGGATCGGTCCACTGTGGAAGCGCAGCTCATCCCAGTCAGCCAAGTAGCTATGGACCCGCTCATCCTGGTCAATGGAGCTGTGCTCCCACTGTGGGAGCACAATGACCACCAGGTGGCAGCTCCTGCATTGAGCATCTGCCCCCGGTGGTCAGCGTGTATTGTAGCAACTGGTCAACTGGTAGTTCTGCCACTGGGTCACTTGGTTTTTATGATATAGAATTGGATTACTAAATTCTGCAGCACACCAATATATATATATATATATATATATATATATATATATATAGCCAATATAACAAAAAAATAGGTATAATTTTGATTCATTCACACTGGATGGCTATTGTTGTATTGGCTGTTATCAATTTTTTACTTGACAATCAAAGGCAGGGGTGGGGGAAAAAATGGCCTACAAATCATATAAAGCTTTCAAAATCATTTGGTCTGGCCCTGCCAAAACATTAGGGGTGAATTAATTAAATGTTTGACCAAATACAGCAGGCTAATTTTTAAGTTGTAATTTTGTATGGCCCAGAATCCTCCTATGTAATAAAAGACTAATATGCAAATCAATTGAAGGGTGTAATGATGGGTAGAACGACTGGTTGCTATAAGGTGCACTGACCACCAGGAGGCAGACACTCAATGCAGGAGCTACCCCCAGCTCACAAGCCCCGACCAGTGGCGGTAGGGGGCGGGGCCGGCAAGTGGGCAGCGCCAGGCCAGCCAAAAGTGGGTGCCAGCGGGGATCCCCCTCAATCACCCCACCAGTTGCCTCACAGATAGGCCCTGATCTCCAGCCAGGCCTAGGGACCCTACCCATGCACGTTTTTGTGCACCAGTCCTCTAGTGATATCCAAATGGCACTTGACAGAAAAGAGGTTCCCCACCCCTGATCTAAGGGCAAGAGATCGGTGCCCCTGACCAAAAAGTCAAGAATTTCACATTTTAAAAATTCTTATAGCACACTGGTGCTACAGCACACCAGTTGTAAATTGCTGCTTTAGGGAAAATGAAAATTACAGTTTTGAGAAATTTCAATCTTAGGGGGAGTCAGGGTGAAGTGAGATGTAACTATGAAAACTTATACTATATTTTGAGTGCTGACTCTGGATAAGGGTCATTTACTGACATTACTGTTTTTGTACTTCTCATTCTGTTGCATGGTAAATATTAATGTCCTTTTGCACACATGATATTGAAAGTGTATTCTGAAGTGACATGCTCAAACTCTCTGTTTAGTAAACTACAGAGGCAGCACTGTTCCTTGCACCATTCCTGCTACTACAGGAATATCTACAAAGGGGTAAGGAGGTCTCTCAGTACTGCAAAATGCTGACTGAAACGTAGCCATAGAATCTTGAAGCTGGAAGAGATTTCAGCAGTCAGTGAACTTTAACCCCACATTTCGTGCATGATTCCCATTCAATCTTCATCCATCTGTCCCTTATACCAGTTTCTCAAAGTGTGTCAGAGTACCCTGCACCTGTTTCAGTACCCCCTGCAGTACTATTTGAAATGCAGAATCCTGAGCCCTACACTGGCACACTGAATCAGAGTATCTGGGGGTGGGGTCTGAGGACCTCCACTTTTAGCAAGCATTCCAGGTTGGTGTTTCTCTAACTGCACCTCATAAAAATCAACTTAGTGAATGACACTCTATTTTAGTAAAATCGTTTGGAACAGATTAGATTTGTAGAGTTGCATAGGAACAGAAAATATCAGAGGACACTGCTCTTAGTACTGTTTCAGAAAACTTTTGTTTCAGTTTTTATATGTGGATTGGGATACAAAAGATATTTCCTTTCACACACCTCAGTTAAAAAATACTGAAGAAATACAGTTGCTTTAAATAATTATTTGTACTTGTTCTTATTTATTCACACTGGATGGCTATTGTTGTATTGGCTGAATGTTTGACCAAATTTATTTATTTCTCCTTCGAAATAAATTATCGATCTTTTATTTAATTACTTCTTTGTATGGAATAATTCATGAATAAAATCCTTCCATGTCCTTTTTAAAATCTCAGTTATTCCATTCCAGGAGCTTATTTATTCCCTGATCTTTTCACCCAAGGGCCATGTTTAACTATTGGTTTAATTACTTAATCAGTATTCTACAATATTTTTATTTTTTTATGATTTCATAAAATCCAACTAATTCTTATTTTTACTTTGTATTTTATACAACCACCTTATACCTGAAGTCATTTCACTATCTAGATCCTTGAACTGACTCAGAAATTTTAACTTAGTAAGTTTATATTTTGGTAGGTGTGTCAATGCTTCATGGTCTATATTAGTATTTAACCGTGTAAGTATTTCATTTCCTTAGTATTCCACCTTCTCTCTATATACACTTTTAGATAGAATTCTCTAGCAGCTTGCCTGGTATTACATTTCCATTGTAAAATTGATACTTATTTTAATTCTTACCTTATCTTTTTCTTTGAAAGAAAAAAATGAAAACAACCCCCATTAACACATGAGGATTTTCTGGGTATACCTTTATACTTTTAAAATAATGTCCTGGCGTTTCAAGGAACTGTAACTGCCTTCTATGGAATAATATGCACACATATGAATGTTGAGTAAAGCTATACTCACAAAGTGCTTTCCTCAGGTATGACTTAAAATACAGAAATCTCTGCAATTCGACTCAGTATGTGATAACTGCCCTTAAGGTAGTACAAACCTACTGATTGAATGACAGTCACAAAATTTTCAAACTCTTAAGATCCTCCATTCAGTCTTTGGCCTTAGTGTTTACTTCCCTCAGAGCAGTGTTCTCAAAGTGTAGTCTGAGGACCACCTGCATCAATTTACCTGGAGCATGTAATAAAAAATGAAACCATGAAATTACAATGCTCTTATAATTTAGATTATTTTCATTTCACATTGAGAGGAAGAAAACTGACTAAAAATATAGGATACTACTCAGACCTATTTTAAAAGGTACCCTTCACAATGAAATGTTAAAAAAACAAGGTAGACTTTAAACAAGTTCAAAAAAATGTGTCATCTTCTTAAGTTAAGCACCTGCTTAAGTTACGATTTTAAAATACAGGTATACCTCACTGGTGGTGATGCAATATGCCACAGTTAATTGCCTAAATTTACTAATTTAGAACATTTAAATATCACAATTTTAAACATTTTTGCACTTTTGTAAGACAGCAGTAATTTCAGGATTTCCTTTAGTGGAAACAGGCATACCTGTAATGACTCTATTTTCAAAAAGATTTTTTAATAGCGTTGAGATGTGAAATCTTTATTACTTCTATTAAAGTTCTCTAATATTAAAGTAATTGATATTCATGGTAAGATCCCATAAAACACGGCTCTTGCTTTACCCATGCTCTTTATGAAATGTAGGAAAACATAAACTTTAAGTACATTAGCTGTTGATTAATAATTAAATATTATGCTTACAATTTTACTGAAAAATATGGCTAACTTTAACTGCCTATTTAGGTTTTATGAGTTGTACCAGGTTAAGACTGTCTTTTTATTCTTTCTTTACTACATACAAAAAAAACTTATCAATTAGATTGTTTCTTATAGCACAAATGAACAATAATTATTACATATTCACCCTAGCTTTCACTCAAATGTCTAAAAACAATTTTGTTTCAATGGTCTAAGTATAAAGATCAGTTCTTTAAGGTCAAAGGTGCCATAGACTTTTAAAGTTGTATAGCAGAGCTATATGTAACCTAATTTCATAGCTATCTCACAAACTCTCAAGCCTCAGACCTCTTTTTTTTTTTTTTTTTTTTGGATTCGAAGATCAGGATGGATTTTAAAAAGTGTGAAAATTGCAAATTTTTGTTAATGTCTAAGTCTCCAGTGAAAGATTCTTTCTAAAACTGCCAGAGTGCCTCCAAATATATATCATTGAAAATCAACATAGATAAATCTCCTTTTCAATAGCGAGCATTAAAAATGAAAAGTGAATTAAGGCTTCAGTTTCAAAACTTAATAGAGATATACAGAAAAGTGAAATGTGAAGTTTGGAAAAATTTGGCAATGTAGAAGCAAACCTCTATCTAAATTTTATTTTGTTAATCAAGTCTCAAATGCAAATAACTAGCAATTCACTGTTAGGGTGACTTTTATTTATTTTTTTAAATATATTTTATTGATTTTTTACAGAGAGGAAGGGAGAGGGATAGAAAGTCAGAAACATCGATGAGAGAAACATCAATCAGCTGCTTCTTACACACCCCCTACTGGGGATGTGTCGGCAACCAAGGTACATGCATTTGACCGGAATGGAACCCAGGACCTTACAGTCCGCAGGCCGGCGCTCTATATCCACTGAGCCAAACCAGTTTTGGCTAGGGTGACTTTTAGGTCAACACAGTAAGTTTTGAACTACATAAACTACTCTGACTTTAAAGACCAACTCTATTCTTGAAAATATTGTTTTAATGAAGCAGTTATTTGATATTTCAAAGAAATATAAGAGATCACTAAATAGCTTTTATTGCAGAAATTACAGATTCCCATTTTAAATATATCCATGGGAAAAGAACTAACATTAAAAGTTTGCTCCAGTGAACAAAATAATGTGCAACTATGGTGTTCTTTGGTAATCAGGAATGAACTTTGAATACTCTTGATATATGTTCAAAAATGAAAAAAACCTTCTCTTCCAAACAAGCTTTAAAAAAAAATCAAAGACATGAAATCCACATATTTTGGTGTGCACTAAATTCGTCTTACAGAATCATCTCATTCTGACCACTCCAATTGGCCTATTTTATATGTGATGCATTAGGAAGTTCCCAAAACTACCTGAAGTAATGTGTGATATTTACATTCCATAAAAGATGCTAGATATTTTAAATTATATCTCAGCTAAGAGTCTCAGCAATACTTTATATCTCACCAAAGGTTCTCAGCAATGTCCAAGTATATTTTTCTACTGTATGGAAACTACCAGAAAGGCCTAGTCTTCAAACTCAATTCCTCTTAATACTAAGAGAACCTTTAAGAACGCACATAGTATCCAAGGAAGCCAGAAAACAATACAGATAAGTTCCCTTTTCTTTTTCAATTTTTTTTATGAAAAAGTTGAGTCCCAAGTCCATTTTCATCCAAAAATATAATCCCATCTTCTACTGTGGTAGTATTACAAAGCATCATAGCTGATTTACACAATTTAGTACAACCAGTTTTCTTAACATACCAGCAACTTAAGAGTACCTGAGGATTTTCTTATAGTGGAGGGGCAAAATTACAAGCTGGTTTTCTACATTTGGGCTCACCATGATGCCTTCAAATGCTCTAGAAACCCTCCGTTTTCAGCTAGACAATTCATTACTTCTCACAAACTTTTCAGACACTTGCTATCCCATACATTATTTCACAGATTTTTCCTTACGGGAGGCATCCATCTGGAAAAGTCACTTAATGAATTTCAAAGTCACTATTTATTGTATATATAGGCTGTTAAGATGTACCAAATTTCTCCAAATACTTAAATTTTGAAGGAAATTAGGATAAATTTGGTCACGGTTATTTGCCTTTAGAATCAAGCTGCTTGGCACACTAAATGCTAGATATACTACACTACCCAGTCCACCCTTCCCCACAAAAGTAACTGTCACAAACAACAGAAGAAAAGAGTAAGCAAATGTCGCTCACTATAATGAGAGGTCTTCTATACAAAGCTTCTTTGGGTTTTTAATAATTGTCTCCATTTATAAGCTGCAATCTTTCCACAAGATTACCTAACGTTAAATATCCTAGGCCTCCAATTCTATAAATTACATTATCAATTAAAATCCCTATTTGAAAATAAGTTTTCAAATAACACTTACTTGCAGATTAATGTGAAATGTACATTTAAACAATCTTAAAATATTAGTAATAGCAGCTGAAATTTAAGTACTGAGAATCCTAAATTGACTTCTGTTGTGGGAACTTCAGTGAAACAAGCTTTCTGGGGTGTTGCAAGACCAATAAAGCATCCTCTTGTAAACAGTTAAGGACCTTTATATCACTACTAATCGCCATCCAGGTCTCCTGTATGAAGAGTTTGCATACTTACCCAGGAAGGCAAATGGAAAGTACACTGGAAGAAGATGAACTGCGGCAAAGCCTTTGTCATATGATAGTGACCTATAAAGTATCAAATAAAGGCACATCATCAGTATGGTAGAGCTTTACAAGAGTCCCAACTCCTGCCACATCTATGAAGGATCCGGAAGCTAGAATTCCATCTCCCACCAACCCCTCCCCTTCCTCCACCCCCATGCTGGAACTGTAGGGCAATAAAGGCCAAGAAGTGCCCTGTATTCAGAGGGCAGAGGCTGAGGGTAGCCCTGCTGGCATTTCAAGGTGTCTCAAGCACCCTCTCTCCCTACTCCCCGTATGTGCAAAGCAGAAAGTTGATCCACTCTGCAAACCCAAAACCCACACCGTGATCATTCATCAACTTGCACAAGTGATCGCCACCCCCAGGACAAATAGACCAGTAAGTGACCAAATCATAGCAATCGATCGGCAGTCGGAGCCTCCGAGGTGCCCAGGAGCCGGCAGGCGGTAGCACGGCGATGGCAGCGGATCCAGGTAGCGCAGCCCTGGGCCCTGCAGATCAGGGCTGCCACCCACGGCCCTCGCCCAGACGCCGGGCTCCGGTCACAATCCCGAGATTGGAGATAGGAACCGAGCGAGGAAACACGTTACCAGTGCCCAGGGCGGCAAGTGCAGGGCCGCCGGTTCGGGGTTGGGGGAACTAGGAAACGGAGAGAGAGGAAGAGAGCAAGAGATCCCACCCTGGCTTTGTTGCTGGTCACCATCAAGTTTGCATCTTAGTACAAAATGTCGATCTTAAAGGCTGACAAGACAGAGGCAGAGGGAGAAAGAGAAAGGGAATAGAGTCCATCTTGCTTTGGGGAAGAGGGGAGAGAGAAAAAATTAAGTGCAAATCCCACACTCCGGGCGTAAAAGTCTGCTGAACACCTTTTCATAACGGAGGAGCAACGAGTGGGGTGTCCCCGTACCGGTGGCCGCTCGAACTGGCGGCAATCTGAGCAGAGAAGCCTCCCTCTCCTCCTCTTCCTCCTCCTTCCCCTCCTCCTCCTCCCTCTCCTCCTCCTCCTCCTCCTCCCGCGGGCCCCGGCGAAGATCCCGCCGCCACCGCCGCTGCCTCCGCTGCCCCCCGGGGAGGCACCGCCGCCCGGCCCGGGGCTGCCATTCCGGGCTTGGACCGCACGGTGCGCGTGGGGCCGGGCGCCGGGTGGCCGCGCGGGGCCGGCCGCGCCAGGGACCCCCGCACCCCCTCGCCGCGGGCTGGCTGCACACGTCGCGCGAGCAGAGGTGGTGGCGGCGCGCAGGGGGCGCGCGTGAGAGCCCCCACGCCGCGAGCGGGCAGCCCCCGGGGATGGCTCAGAACGCCCCTCCCCTGGCGGGGAAAGTACCCGGGTCCCCGGCGGCCCGGCGTCCGCGGACGGGAGGGGAGGACTGGACGTGTCATTAGCAGGACGGGCAATGGTTTCAGAGCCCCGGGCCAATGGATCATTAGCGGAGGCAGAGCTCGTTCCGTCCCCATCCCCCACAACCTCCACCCACCTTCCCCTTCGGAGCTCCCCCCACCTCGCGAAACTTTTCAACAAGATCCACCTGGACGAACGTGTCCTCGGACGGTGAAAACAGTGACTGGACCCTCCACCCCGAGAGGGAAGGGGAATGCGCGCTTTATTTTCCTTTTCCACAGAAAGGAAAGCAAAAAATAGCTTCTCTCTCCGTCTCTCCCTCTCGCCTCCCCCCCTCCCCTCTGTCGTACATGTTGTGTCTTAGCTTTTTGCATCGTTTCGTTTTACCTTCCTCATTTGGCAGAAATGATCTCGGATATTTCACACATGAACGTGTTCCAGAGCCTTGGATTCGGGGGTCCTTGTGAATTTACCGGGCTCGGGTTTGGTCTCTTACGTTAAGTTTCATACAATACCAAAAAAATGTTTTTTAAAAAAATAAAAGATAATAATACATGTCTGAGGGTGAGCGAGCGAGACGAGGTGGCGGAGGAAAGGAAACCTCGAGTCTGATTTCTGTAATCCACGGGCGACCCGGATCGCGGCAAATAACAGGGAAACACGAGTGTGGCTTCGGAGGGCTGGGGAGCTCTTTCGAGAGGCATCGACCCCGTCCCCGGGGAAAGGAGCTGCAAGTTTTCTGTCATCGCGACCGTGCAAAGCCACAACTTACCTTCAGAAAGGAGACTTTAAACGGCCAAGGCCTTCCTCCTCCCGCCACCGCCACCCCCAGCCTTGCTCTCTCCACCTTAAACTTATTGACACAACATAATCCCACATTCAAGCAAAATCCTGACACAGCCTCCCTCCTCTTCCCTCCCGTCCTCCTCTCTCTCTCTCTCTCTCTCTCTCTCTCTCTCTCTCTCTCTCTCTCTCTCTCTCGTCCTCCCCCCCCCCCCCCGCGTTCCCTCCCTCTTCTCTCTCCCCTTCTCCCTCGCCCTCTTCCCTCTCCCCCCATTCTTCCTCCTGGCCACTCCGGTCCTAAAACGGCACTTTCTCCACTCGCCGCGCACTGGGGTAGGGGCGGGGGGTGAGAGGGCAGCGATCCGCGGGGCCGGAACACCCCAATCCCAACTCTCCAGATGAACGAGCAACTGGGCTGCTGCTGTTCCCGGTCAGCGACGCACACGAAACGTTCCATAAATCCACCGAGGGCCACCTTCCTCCCCTGCCCGTGCTCCCCAGGCCCCACCTCCCCGGCAGCCGAGCCCAGGCTGCGATCCACGTACTTTCGCCAAGATGAAGTTTGGGGCTCCCCGGGGCGGCCACGAGCCGCCCGCCGGCGTGAGGGCTGTTGTTGTTTTCCTCGGGCTGCTGCTGCCCGCGCCCCGGCCCCCCGTGCCCCTCTCGGGCGGCGCTGCCTGTGCGCCGAGAGGTGCTGGTTGCAAACGCAGCCTGGCACCGGCTGGCCTACTACTCCCCGGCCCGGCCCCCAGCCTCCCGCCCGCGGGGCACTGCCTCCTCGCCCCTCGGCCCCCGCCGGCGCGGCCGCCGCGACCCTCGCCCCCCGACCTCTCCCGACCCAAAGTTTTGGCGGAGGGGGAAAGTGCCCGGGGAGCGGGCCGGCTGGCGGCGGCTCCCGGCGCGCGGGGTTCCCTCCGTCTTCCTCAAGTCCACCCTACCGGCTGCCGCCGCCGCCGCCGCCGCCGCTGCTCCCGCCGCGGAGTCCTTGGGGCTGCAGCCGGGCGGCTCGCAAGTGAGGAGGAAAACAGAAAGTGCGGGGAGAGCGCCCGGGAAGGGCTGCGGCTGAGGGGCGCTTACCTCGCGGGCTCGCCGGCCGCGAGGGCGTGTGTGTGGCTCGCCCTCCGCGGCCAGTCAGGGGTTCTCTATGGGAAAGTGGAGAGGAGCTCGCGGAGCCGCTCTGCCTCCGCTTCACTGTACACTGCTCCACATACAGTACATGCAACCCGGAGAGCCCGAAAACACTCGTTTTATATAAGGCAGCCTGTTATTGGCCCGCGCCCTGACGGACAGGCCGCGCGGCCAAACAGAAGGCCCGTTACACCCAAACACACGCGCACACACACACACATTTCCCAGAGACACACAAAGATCATCACATTTTCTATTTTCTGATGTTCGGGACCTGTAGACAGTAGGAGAGGGACAGGTAGAGAGGCCCAGCGGAGTGGGGAATGGGCGAAAAACCCTGTGTGCACCAAGTTGCAAGGCTTGAAACTGGTGTCCATTTGACTTGGGAGGGTGATAGTAATAAACTATAACTCCCCTGGATATGGAAGTGAGGGTTTGTGTTGTTTTTTTTTTTTTTTTAATCGTTGCTGTGTGGTGCCCCATGGAAGAGGCATGCGTTATGTTATGATTTTATAGCCTGACCTGGCTGATAAGTGACTAAGAAAGGCTTTTATCAGCTTGAATTTCTTTTGTCAATGAGTTGGCTATCAGATAGGCCAAAATAGTGCAAGATAAGTTTATTAGGACTATAGTACATCAAGGTTGTTAATGCTTCATTCCAAGGTAAATTCAGAAAAATCAATATAGAAATACACAGAAAGATAAACATTTTGCTAAAATCGCCAATCTACTTTTAGCTGGTCGAGGACTGCAAGTCACCTGCATGGGCATGCACAGTGCTATAAGGTAGAGTAAGTCACGGAAGATTGTCTATGGTCCCTTTCTTTTAAAAATAGACATTTGAGTCAAAATTGCAAGGTTTGTATTTTGCATATTACACATATGATATTGACTTTACATATTTCGCATCATGTGTGAACATCACATGTTGGATGACTTTTGGAGATGGTTCTTTCTGACTTTTTTTTCTATGATGCGTCTTCGGCAGATTATATTTGACAGTTCTATATAAACAGGGCAACAGGTTGCTGGGCAGAGGGGGGGGGGCGGTGTTCAAAGCTGGAAATTAAGAGGAATAAATTTTAGGACCATCTCTTAAACTAGCTGAATCAATTTTGAGCACATAACTTAGTCACTTTAATGCTCAGAATTGGTTTCAGGTTTTATTTTCATTTTTTCTTTTAAAATTAAAATAAGAAGCTTTCCCCAGTTTCTTTTCACTAAATGTTTATTCATCATCTACTATATACCAGGCATAGTCATAGGCTCTAAATGTTTTCTTAAGAGTGCTTCTGATTTAACACTCTGTGAGTTACTCTTAAACACAAACATTTTGAAGATTAAATAAACACTACAATTGTATGGCCTAAATGCATGGCTTTAAAACTTAAAGGAAAGCTGAATAAGAGAACTTACTTCAAATCCCCTTTTATTTCCTTGATGCTATCTTACAGTTTTCCTCTCATAGCCATAAAGTTATCAAATGAGAGAGAGACAGAGAGAGAAATAGATACTGAGGAAACTTAAGTTTATGAAGTTTAGTAAACAGTGATATTTAGAAACGTGGTGTTTTGTTTATTTTTTAACATAACATGAAAATAACTTTTAAAAGGGGCAAGTATTTCATATACACAGCGTTTTAAACTGATAATATTAAAGGTTATATTTAATGACACTGCATTTAGTTGACAGAGGAACAAAGTGTTCTTTACCCACGCTACACTGCTAGGAGGCCGCTTCTAAGTTATTATCTCTGCTTTGCATTCAAGTTCGAAGACTTCTAACAGTAAGAGAAATGAGACAGAGACAAATTACCTAATCTGCTCAATATTTCACAGAATATACCAGTGAAGAAGGAACTTAAACCCAGGAATGGACTCTTCAAACTCAACACAAGTTTTGAGTAACTTGATGACTCCTTCAAAATGACAAACTTTGGGGACCAGAGGCAGATGAAGGAAAAACCAGAAGGGGGGGGGGGGAAAAAAAAAAAAAAAAAAAAAAAAAAAAAAAAAAAAAAAAAACCTCTCAGGATTTCACTGTGCTCTTTTTCAAAGAAGAAAAAAAATCAACACAAGTTGCTATATTTAATTGCTGAGAAAGTGTTGTGAGTTATTTGCTAGTATATTTATGTTATAAAAAATATAAAAGACCAGCTCATTCTCCACTTTTGCCCCTAACCCAACCATAGGAAAACATTCTTTATTTCTTTATAGTTGCAGGATTTTTTTTTCCTTTGGTTGAGTTATGCTGAGTTTAGCAGAATTATTTAGAGCTACAGTTTCAAACCTTTTAGATCATGCATTGCTATCAGTAAAATGTCTGAGCGTGTACCACTGCATTCATGTATTTTTATTATTACAAAGCATACACTCACAAAAACGAAATGAAAAAGCATGAGATAAAAATAAATTAAGAGTTTTAATCTTTTCTTCCCAGAATCCTATGTTATAGCCTTAACACAGGCCACAGGGTTTTGCATACAAGTTCGGAGACTTCTGACAGTGAGAGGTGATAATTGGCCGGGAATGATGTAAGAGAGCATGAAGTGCTTAGAAATAACTACTAGGAAACTGGTGGGTTAACAAGGCCTTTAGATCAAAAGAACGACATATTTAAAAACACACACACATTGTATATCAGTGGCATGTTAGGCATCATCTGGCAGTATGATCCATCATTTAATATTTGTTTGCAAATCACTTATTGGGAAGGATCTATGTGCCGGGCACTTGTGATGCCAGATTCTGGAAAAGGAAATTTGCCAGCTCCTAGAAGTAATGGAAGAGCATAGAGTGCCAGTCTCATGTGTGAAAGACAGGGCTTTACCACTAAGTAAGGAAAAGAGGCTTAGAAATCAATGTAATATAGTAATTCACCATTTAGGAAATATTTTTGCATTTTAACAATCTCATTTAAGAATAAACATCAAGATATTTTAAGTGCTAGTGATTCTCGAATATTAAAAATTTTTTCAGGAAAAATCATAGCTTTCATAAAGTTTATTCAATTTTTGTAATGTAAATTTATGAAGATAAAAATAACCGTTATGGCCGAAACCGGTTTTGCTCAGTGGATAGAGCGTAGGCTTGTGGACTGAAAGGTCCCTGGTTTGATTCTGGTCAAGAGAATGTACCGGGGGTTGCAGGCACATCCCCAGTGGAGGGTGTACAGAGGCAACTGATCGATGTTTCTCTCTCATCGATGTTTCTAACTCTTTATCCCTCTCCCTTCCTCTCTGTAATAAATCAATAAAATATATTTAATAAATAAATAAACAAAAAAATAATAACCGTTATGGGTAAAAGGCTTTTAAAAGGGTCTATGGTTTTCCTTTCTTGTTTTCACATTTGATGATACCGGTTAAGTTCATATGGTTAGCATAATCTTCCTTCTCATGGCCTCGATTTTTCATTATTTTAATGTTATTTTATGAGTCCTCTGTTGTAAACCACATAAAATAATTTTTGGAAAGTAAATTTAAATATATGTAAATCTGTATGTATAAGTGCATATGTTGTTTATGTAGGTCTATAAATAAGACTTTGTTGCTTTATTCATATATTACTTCTTTATACTAATTCCAATCCTGATGTCACTACTTCCTAAATGTAAACTTGGAAAAATTCCTTTATCACTTTAAGACTCAGTTTCCTAATTTATAAAATGGGGATAATAAGAGGTCCATAAATAAAATAATCTATGTAAAATTTTTAAGCCAGGATACACTAAATATTCAATAAATATTTTAATTTGTCTTCCCATATACAATCCAGTGACAGTTGTTTTGCAGAAGGTTATAAGACTTAACCCTCTTATCAAATGGAGTTTATGAAACCTGTTGCAATTTACTTCCAATGTTGACAATTTCCTTTTAGCCTACATTCAACTAACTTCAGCATAAAAAGAAGTTAAGCCTGATCCCAGGAAAAAGCAAACATTTTATTGGGTGGCCATTATTAAACACCTAAAAAGGCATACTTGTAATAAATCACTCTTTGAAACAAGCCTTGTTTTGTGCATTGAAACTCTAGATAGTTGCACTGATGAGGGTCTGCCTTGCATAAGTTTTTGGCTTGTACTTGACCTTGCTGAGCTCACTTTTTTTCTCTGTAAAAGAAATTAATAGAGAAGAAAAAAATCACCTCTCTCCTCAAGGCCAATGCAAAGAGACTAAAAATTGAATCTCAGACAATTGGTCCAGTTCTCAACACCAATGCAAAAATTTGTAATTTCAAAGAAAACCAGCTTCTACTTGGTCCCAGCACAGTTAGGGATTTATACCTTGCTTTCCTAGAGTGATACTAGGCAAAGCTTCTCATAATTCCCACTCTCCTGTGATCTTCTTTAGCAGTTTATCTGTATTATTCTTAAGGCATTAAATATCTGGCCTTGTATTATATTATCTGTGTATTAATAGATCTCTATTTGATGGCAAACACCTTGAAGAAAATTATAATGTTCCATTAGTCATTTTGTTATTCAACAGTGGCTAGCGTAATAATGTGCATTGCCTAACATGTAACAGTTAACTCAACAAAGATTTATAAAAAACCAATAAACAAAACAAGTAACCAAAAAGACTCTAAATTCTAAGAAGGACCAGAGAAAATCTACAGAGAGAAGTGCCAGAGAAAGTGAGGGGTCCCAAGTATGGGGAATATAACTTACATTAGATTACACCTTTCTTTCGTTTCAGTTTTCCAAATCGCATGTAAGATAGCCTAGCATACTCACAAATATTTCCACATGAGGTAGGTGAGACAGATGGACCTTATTTTTAAAGATGAAAAAAAAAAGAAGCAGGAAAAGGCTAAATGATTCCCTTATATCGTACAGCTAGTAGCAAAGCTGGTAACAAAGCTGGTAACAAAGCTGGAACTTTAAGTACTAAAGTTCTAGCTACCTAGTTCTGCCTTTGGAAGTAGGAGGAATACCCAAGGAGTCATTTAAGGATCAGACCATAAAAATAGGTCTCTGAGTGGACGATGGTTTTACACTAATGGATTTGAAAATAAAGTCAGTAAGCACTAGCATTAGATGGTCCTTCTAGCCACTTTCTCATTAGAAGCTTTAACAACATCCCCAACAAGGTAGGCTACTGTGACACATCCAGCTCCTGGGGACTCTCTTCTTCCCAAATCTGTTTTATCTTCTCATGGTTTTGAATAGCAGACTTCTTCCCAAGATTTAACATAATTCCTTTCCTCTTAAGTGTTACTCTTCATTCCTTTTTCTATTTCCTTGTTACCACACAGAACAATCTAAATTCCTTTTCCCTGTGACACTTGAAATATGTGAAGATAGCTCTCATGACCACCTCCTGCCTTGAGTTGTGTCTTTTCCAGGCAAATAGCCCAAGTTCCTTAAAACATTCTTCCCAGGACACAATTCTCTATTCTTAGTCGTCTCTTAAACTTTGCCTATTATCTTTGTTTGTATGCTCCTTCAAGTGGCATATCCAGAGCAGGTGGGGGCTGAGGCTATGTGCAATACAGCATGACCAAGGCTCCCTATCTTTGAAACAAAGTTTCTTACTACTGCAGCCTAGAAGGAACACTCTACTGACCGATATTGTTCTTCTCCAAATTTTTTTTTAATGTGTGCTGTTAAACAACCTGTTTTATCCCCCCCAAAATGTATATATACTTTAACAGCTAATAGCTCAATTTTGAAAAATAAATGTATTTTTAATAAACACTGTCTTTAAAATTATTCAAAATGTATGTATGTATTTTGGGATGCCCTGTATAATTTATTTTAGGAAACTGAGACATACACTTTAATGACCCAGGTATTGCACAGTGGTTAAGATCCAAGGCTTTGGAGTTATAGCAACACTAGTATGCTGGTACACAGATTCGTGCACATTGAAAGGAAATTAATTACAAGAAATATTTTAATATCACTGTTCACCCTTTCTCTATAATAGAAGTGTCAACCAAATTCATGATCAACAATGACAGATCAAAACACATGTGTGTGATTGGGCCAGTGAGAGCTTTATAAGTATAATGCATGCAGGAATCAATTGAGCCTTTTTATATACAGATTAACTTGCTTAATTAGACCTGCTTTCTGATTTAGCTAAGCTTTTTCCACCCCAGTGAAGCACCCCGAGTTCTCTTTCAGGTAATTGTCAGAAACACAGCAGTAAATATCAACATGAATTATATCATTATTGTAGATCATGCAGGGAGAAAAAAGGGTAAAATATTTAACTATAGCAGTGTTTAACTATATTCTGGGCAGTAAGAAAACCTGAATCATTTTCAAGTTCCACCATTTCTTACTTTTCAGTCGATTCAAGTTTGAAAACTTTCTAAATCTCCGTTTTCCAGCCAATGAAAATAAAATAGGATTCTACCGAGTCTCCTGTTTACCTACTCTAGGACTTCTCTGAGATCAAATGAGATGAGGCATGTGAAAACATTTCACAGACATTTGGTTAAACTGTAAAATGTTTGTACCTGGCTATAAAGCAATCCGGGTTCCTAGGCTGAAGAAACTCTAAGGAGGCTAGTTGCTAGGGAGAGGAAGCCAGGCATTGCTATGTGACATCATTACCTGGCACCTCCAGCAACTGTTTCAGGACTGGCCTAGGCTGTGGGCCACATTTTGTTCCATGGGGTCTAGTTAGTGCTGGCTGTGACTTGGTGGGGTGTCGCTCTGGGATGGTGGCGAGGCCTGTGTCCCACTTGGGGGAAACCGAGTGTTGGTTTGTCAGCACCAGGTTCGTGGTACTGTTTATTTTTAAATGGCCAGTGCACACCATGGCAGCTCCTACATTGAGCGTCTCCCCCTGGTGGTCAGTGCATGTCATAGCTACCGGTTGGACAGATGGACACTTAATCTGATATATATATATATATGACTTAGCCCAGCACTAACTTAGTGGACTTGGACATATTACATAACCTCTCTTTACTTCAGTTCATAAAAGGGATAGGAATATATACCTCGTAAGATTATTTTAAGAATTAAAATAATATATGTAAAATATTTAAAACAGAGTTTGTTATATAGCACCCAATAAATGGTCAAGTTTTATTTTTTTTCCTGTAGCTAATGAGACTCAGCTCAGAATTCCATTTTGTCACATCTTTTTGTATGCTGATTATTTCATTCAGAATATTTCTATTGATTTTACCATCTCTGATTCATTCACACATTTGATGCCTTCCTTAAATTTTTTAAGTCATTTTGTAAAAGCATAGACTAAAGCAAAACCCAGAGCACCTACCTCCCAGTGTGTTAGCATTGATCATTAATCAGCACTCCCAGGGCCACAGTTGTTGCATCTGCAATAGAGCCTCCTAATATCACTTAAATGGAATATAATATAGTGAACATGTAGGAGCTTTATTAAAACTTAATGTATTATTATATTGCCTCATATTTCTTTATAAGAAATAAAACATTGCATATACAAATGAAGTCCCCTGCCCTGGTCCAATTCTGTTCTAGTTCTTTCCAGAAGTGACCATTATTTTGTAATTTCACTCTCATGCTATCCATATTCTTTGCAGCCCAGTCATTAAAATACTTGGTTTGACTTAATCAAAAGGCTTCATGAAATTTTCATTCATTAATGTTATCAGAAAGGAGTTCTTTGGTGGGTGGGGTATACTAACTGGTTAATTAAAACAAAAACAGGGACTTTTGAAACCAAGATGGCAGCATAGGTAAACACCTAGGCTTTTGCCTCACACAACAATTTTGAGAATACAACTAAAGGACAAAACGGACATTGTCTAGAACCATGAGAAGGCTGGCTGACTGAAAGTTCTGATACTAGAGGGACACAGAAGTGCAAACAGATAATCAGAGCCTCTGCAAAGCCTAAGTAGGGTAGGAGACTGGCACACACAGAGTTGGAGAGGATGGGTTGTCTGAACACCAGACAGGGGTGCCCTAGTGGAAAGGAGACAAAAACTCCAGGCTTGCTCTCAAAACCCAGGGGACTCAGGCCCTTATGGGGAGAATCTTGACTGTGGGCGGAATCCCAGAGGAAGAGCCAAAGGCAGAGCTCTGGTGGTGTGTGCGCGAGTGGGGGCAGAGAGGATGAACTTGGCCGCTGGTGGTGTCTGGCAGGAGAAAGGAGCTCTGGGCAGCACTGTGAGGCAGAATCTTGGGGGAAGAGCCAGAGGCAGAGCTCCAGGGGTACACACCAGTGCTCAGAGTGAGGGCTATCTGTTGACTGTGTGGCTGGCGTCTGTCGGAAGAGAGAAAGAAGTTCCGACTGCACGGAACCCAGGCGCCAGGAGAAAAATCTGAGATTCCGGATTCATTGGAGACTCTACGGTCTGGTGGCAGGCAAAACTCAAGGATGCCTTACTGGCAGAGGTGCTTGTGGTGGATGCTAGGACCCGGTGACCTCGTGGGGCAGGGCTGGCTGGCTGGAAGCCAAGGCTGATGGCTCCACTCTGAAACTCCGCCCCACACAGAAATGCAGCCCCATCCAAGCTGAGCACAGAGACTTTGGCAAATTTGCAAGTCTTGGCGCATAAGGCTGTCTCCCAACTTAGACATAGCTGATCCTCACAGCCAGTTGGCCTGGAGATCAATTCCTCCCAGTGATACCAACAACAATCAAGACTTATCTGCAACAAGGCTGGCTGTACACGCAGTCCACAAAGGGGTGCACCAAGAGTGTATACCTCAGGTAACAGGGGAGGCTGAGATACCTAGCACACAAACCTATCCTACCAACTCAGGGAAGCAGTAAAAATGCAGAGAGAAAGAAACAAATCACAAATGAAAGAAATGGAGGAAAACAAACAACTGGATATAGAGTTCAAAACCATGGTTATAAGGTTTTTCACAAGGCTCCTAGAAAAAACTGATAAGTTTAGCGAGACCCTCGAGGATATGAATGAGACCCTTGAGACTATGAAAAAGGACCAACTAGAAATTAAACATACACTGACTGAAATAAAAAATTTTACAGAAACCCAACAGCAGACTAGAGGAACGCAACAATCAAGTCAAAGACTTGAAATACCAAGAGGCAAAAAAAAAAAAAAAAAAAAAATACTCAACCGGAAAAGAAAAAAGAATCCAAATTTAGTGTATGAAGCCTCTGGGACAACTTCAAGCATACCAACATCAGAATTATGGGAGTGCCAGAAGAAGAGAGAAAGCAAAATACTGAAAACATATTTGAAGAAATAGTGACTGAAAACTTCCCCCACCTGGTGAAAGAAATAGACTTACAATTCCAGGAAGAACCCCAAACAAAAGGAATCAAAAGAGGACCACACCAAGACACATCATAATTAAAATGCCAAGAGCAAAAGACAAAGAAAGAATATTAAAAGCAGCAAGAGAAAAACACTTAATTACCTACAAGGGAGCACCCGTACGATTGTCAGCTGATTTCTCAACAAAAACTATGCAGGCCAGATAGGAGTGGCAAGAAATTTTCAAAGTGATGAATAGTAAGAACCTACAACCAAGATTATCTATCCAGCAAAGTTATCATTCAGAATTGAAGTTCAGATAAAGAGCTTCACAGATAAGAAGAAGCTAAAGGAGTTCATCACCACCAAACCAGTATTATATGAAATGCTGAAAGGTATTCTTCAAGAAGAAGAAAAAGAGAAAAAGGTGGCTGCTTCAAACTAGAGCATGGATAGAACTGGAGAACATTATGCTAAGTGAAATAATCCAGTCAAAGAAAAATAAGTACCACATGATGTCACTCGTTTATGCAATATAATGAACAACATAAACTGATGAACAAAAACAGATCCAGAGACAGAGAAGCATTGACTGTCAAACTTCAGAGGGATAGTAGGGGAGAGTGGGGGTAAGGGGAAGAGATCAACTAAAGGACTTGTATGCATGCATATAAGCCTAATCAATGGACACGGTCACCAGGGGGGTGAAGACATAAGTGGTGATGGGGGAGAGAGGAGGAAGGGGTAATGGGTGATGAGGACACATATGTGATACCTTAATCAATAAAGAAATTAAAAAAAAAAACAGGAAATTATGGAAAGATATGGTAAAGCTCTTAGAATAAAAGAAAAGCTGGAGAACCAGATCTCAGAAAGCCCAGCGACACTGTCAACTCCAAGGACTGAGATCACTTTAGATGATAATATCTTCATTATGAAGAATTTGCTCAAACTCTTTTCCTTCCTTTCTTTCTTTATGCCACTGAAGGGTGGAATGGAAAACTCCAATTGTGTTTACCCAAGTTTTATGCTTACCCTTTGCCCAGAGTAGAAGAAGACACTTTGCTTGATCCTCCTCCCTAGAGCACCTGGTTTCCTGGTGTGGGGAGGAAGGATCAGTGATGGGGGTGGCAGGGAGTTGAGTTAGGACAGAAACATTTCTGTGCATGCCATGTATTGGTAACATTCTAGTTCTTGGTGGATCCACGAGAGCTCATTTTGTAACTTACGTAGATGTAATGTTATTCTTTTGTATGTATCAAATGATTTTTGAAAACAACAATAAACCTTAAGAAAAGTAGGAAAACAAAGATTGCATACACACAAAGGTTATTAGGTTTCCAAAGTAAAATTGGAGTAGTACTACTAAGAGAAGAAGGCAAATAGATAGTGGACAGGTGAAAACAAGAGGTTCAAAACATCCCCAACAGCCACAGTGCAGCTGAGCTATTAACACTGTTACAAAAGAAAAAATAGGCTTAGGCCAGTCTTACTGACCCCATGCTGGCTTCTAAGGATTACTTTGTCCTTTTTCTAAATACATGCAGATCTTTCCTTTACTTGCCTATCTTAGTCAGGTTTCATTTCATTTCAAGGACCAAAAAGCCAGTTAGATAAGCTTAAGAAAAAAGGGAAGTTAATTGTACAAATATAGGGGTCTCCCCCAGAAATCAAGGGCAGTAAGGATAACCAGGCCTGGAAACAAAAGCGCGTTGCCTACTTTACTGCCAGGGCCACCAGGTGAGGGACAAGGATTCATCTGTTATGGAGAGCTGCTTTTTTGGTGTTTGTAGGCAGTAAAGTGAGCACACGAATAGAAGGCTACAAAGGGTATTCTACTATATAGCACTTTCTAGAATCTTAACTAGGATCCATGTCTCATTCACCAGCCTATAATTTGCAGAATCCATCCTTTTTCCCCATCACAAGAAATTTAGCCAGAATTACTCAGAATGTTTATGGTCTGATTTCAAACCCACATATGCAGGGTGTTCCCCCCAAAAAAGTATACACACTTTAACAGCTGTTAGCTCAATTTTGAAAATGAAGTGTATTTTAATAAACTCTGCCTTTATAATTATTCAAAGTGTGTGTATGCATTTTTAGAGACACCTACATTTAGAAATAAATTATTTCATTATATATTTACCTATTTATTCTATTCCTTCACTCATTCTAGACAAGATTTCAGTTGGCCTTCAACAGTTCCAACTTTCCTGCATGTTTTGTCAAGACTCAGGTATTATTGAATAGATCTAGGAAATCTGAACTCTATTTAGAGTCTCTAGGTGGTCCCTTAAATTTTTTTAAAACTTTTTTTTTTCACTTCCTATTGCATTCTACAGCAATTTGCTCAAACTAGGTGAAGACAGGGAGGATTTATTAGAATCACTACATAGGTAAGGTTACAGTAAGGACCAACCACAGAAAGCTATAATTTAAACCCCAAATACAGTGGGATTACCAGGGATCGGAGATAGGCGATAGGCCAGGAACCTTCTCTGAAGGTGCAGTTGCAATGCAGGAAGTACAGCTGGCAGAAAGACTGCTTTTTCCTGAAGTGGGATGGGACAAACCGGAGAGGCGTACAATTGAGAACTTAATTAAAACAATGATGTTTGATGTAAAGGAGATGAAACTAAGGTAGGAGGGAAGCTTCTGTTCAATAATGGTTTGCCTATAGATTCACTTCTAGACTCACTCCCACCCATATATGATTTACTAATAACAAGCAAATATAGCGAGGCTGACCTGTCAGAAATTACAGCTTTAAAAAAGAGCAATGTGGCAGTGCTCAAAAAGGAAGCATTTAGTACATTACCTGAAATTAGGCTGGAAGAATTGACTCCAGGTCTCAGGAGTATTTAGCTATTTGGAAGGGCATGTTTTCCTTTTCCTGTCTTTTGTTTGACATTTTTTCTTATCATCTTCTTTCTCATTCAAAAATAAAACTCTAACCTGTTGAATGACAAAAGTTCTCTTTCCGAAGATCAGATTGACTGTTAAAAGTTTGTTAAAGTGCTGTTCTCTGGCTAGCGCTATGCCAGAGAAGGGGGAAAAAATGGGTAACTTTGCTTGTCACAATATATGAGGGAAGGAAGGAAAGAAGGAAAGAAAAATAAAGAGAAGCGAAGGAAGACACAGTCAAAGAGAAATTATGTCGGAAGGACTCAGAAGTCACCACCTTTGGCTCTGACTTTGCATTTAGTTGTAACCTGAATAGGGCTTGGAGAGGGGAAGGAAATAAGTATAAAATAAACCTATCCCAAAGAAGATAATTATCTATTAGAAAAAAAGCTTCGTGAGCAACACTTAAGTCCCCAATACCAGACAGAAGGAGAAGGGGCTCTCTGCCCTTTAGGTCCCAAACTACTGCAGACATAACCAGCGGCTGCAGCAAGGAGGGGGCCTCCTTTGCGATCTAATTCAGACAATGTGTGTCCTTCTTATTAAACCTTAATTACTGAGTGAAGTTGGGAGTTCCTTTTCTCCATCACATTTCTTCCTTTCAGAGGAGAAAAGCAGGCAGCAGAAAGCCCTCCTGTTTTCATTGTCCTTCACTCCATCCAGTCTTCCCTTCCACGTTTGGAGGCTGTATCTGCTCTCCCATCCTTTTCAGACTGGCGTTGTCTCTGGCACTTCGAAAGAGGAAGAGCCCCAGTTCAAAGGGTATTTCTAAGTGATGAGTGGAGAAAAGCTGATCTCAGGTCTTGATGGTCATCTGAGAAACCAGTGACTTTTCAGTCCTGAATGAAATAAAGAATAGAGAAGCATCCTACTAAGCTCAAGCTATTATTCTGGTGAGGGTAGAAGAAAGAACCAAGGGTTAGGAGCCAACCAGTAAATTTCACAGGTCACACATTCATTAATTCATTAAACGACATTTATTAAGTGCCTTCTCTGTGCCAAGTACTGTGATTATTGCAAGGGACACCAAACAGATGTGGTCCCTGTACTAATGGAGCTATGGTCTAATAGCAGAGACGGATGCAGTATACCACACAACACAAAATGTCCCTTGGAATCAGGGATGGAGGCAGAGCAAGGCCACCAGCAATGCTGAAGGAATCTAGAAGTGGGGGAGCAAATGCAGGATTGGAAGCTGCCCAAGAGTCAGTTGTTTTAAAGAGTAAAGAAATTGTCCTTGGTTGGCTAAGAAAAAAGTCTGGATTACAGTATGTTTTGATTCTTAGGTTGGTGTTATATTCTAACTAAAAGAAAATGCCACTTTGGGACTTGCCCTTTTTGTGATTAGTATTATTCTTTTTAAACTCGTGGGCTTGTGTGCAGTAGTGATGGTTGGGAGAGATTATTTTGTTTGCTTCAGAAATTTCAGTAGGAGGCTAAATGTATTAGGAGCATTTGGCAAAAAAAAAAAAAAAGTTACATATTAGCGGTTATAAGAAGACATGTCAGGAAGTACTACACACAGGAGGTTCAGGTGGCAGCTACTAAGCAAACACAAGTTTGACTATTTCCAAAGATAAAACATGTCTGATCAGAATGGCAAACACTGAATATTGATGTAGATTTTAGTTATTTTTTATATTTTGCAAAGGCATAATTATATTTTGATTTTATGTCATTTTTTTAAATAGAATAGACCTGTTCCTCTACTGGGATTGTGTATCCTCAGCAAGCTATGCAATTTGTATTGATATTTGCTTTATCCGTGCATGTTCATAGGGTGTGTGTGAACTAAGGTTCCCTGGGGAGGCTGAATTGCTTAGAGCTTAAGAATCGGTGCTTCTGGAGTCAGAAAGATCTGAATTCAGATACAGGCCCTGCTGTCAACTAGTTTTATGACCTTAGACTGACTTCTTAAACCTGCTAAGCCTTAGGCCTCAATTTCCTAACATGTAAGATGGGGGTTGTGATGGTCACTACCTCTAAGGCTTGTTGTGAAAATTAAACTGGATGCTGCATATAAAAACAGTCCCCAGTACTCAATAAGTAGTAGCTTCCGTTTTAAATGTGTCTAATAATGTTTTGTGTCCCGTGTCACAGAGCCCTGGAAGATAAATAGAAATTTTTTCTTCTGAGGATAATTAAAATGTTGAGAGATTTGGGTGGCCAGTCCTTTGAAGATTGCTAAAATGTAATATGGTGGAACAGGAATTACAATGCGTGGAATGAACTAAATATTTCCTTCTCTCTCCTTTACAAAAGATAATGGGATTCACAATTATTTGGTACCATTGGAGAATATCAGAGTATTTATACAATTCTGATGCGATTCACTTAGTTTTCTGAATGTGACTATTGTAGAACAAGAACTCATTTTTAGCTCCAAGTCACCATTATATCTTTAGCACTCTGCTAAAGTCTTATGATAGCATCTTTCAAAATGTGATTCATCAGAATCACCAGGATGATTTGTTAAAAATTCAGATTCCTGGCCTTGACCTGTGAAGAAGTCTCTGGGATTTTAAACAAAAATCCCAACCCAGCTGATTTTTATCAGCACCTAAATTTAGGAATGACTCAACCACACAAATAATGATGTTCCACATATAAGCTCAACTCCCAATGCTCAGTCAGGTTTATGCTCATTATTTAAATAGTAACGTGTCTAAAACATTTACGGGACACACCCTAAAACCCTAACAGGACACAAAACCTTTGTTCTTTATACCTTAATAACCATCCCAACTCACTTGATTAATAATCACTTACTTTCTCATCTACTCTTCAGAAGCAATTACCTTTCCCTACTTGCCCTGGTAAGTGCTAAACTGTTACATTATCCTTGTTGCTGAAGAGTAAGGCTGCGGATGGAGCAAAGTGAATAGATGTATGTTGAGATTCCCAGAGAACCTCTGATTTATGCAAACCTCTCCAGGGTTGAAGCTGTTAAAGTGGGCTTTTCTTGTCCCAGTCACTCCATTCCTAGTCTCATATATCCCTAGTACTAGTGTACACCCTTATGACATCCCCAACCTAGACATCCCTTCTGTCCTGATCACTACTCCAGATCCACTTTGGTCACATCAAATAGATATCTGTGATTGCTATCTGATTCCATTTCTAGAAATGTGTTAGCCACCAAGGCAGTAAAACTTATATTTCCTTGCTCTGGTTTGTAAATAGAAAAGGTATGTATATATGTGTAAAAGTGTCAATTCAAGTTGCAGTGTGGGGAAAGAAAGAAAAGGATGCCTCTGAAGTCAGGGAAGAAATCTATACCTTCACATTGCCTGGCCTAAGTGGTGACAGGCGAGGAGACAGGTGAGCTACGGAGGCAGACCTGGTGCTTGCTGCTCCCAGTATATTGAAACTATGAGAACTTAGCTTACTGAGTCATTTTCTCCTGCAAATTTTGATATCTGAAGTTCTATGATTTGGCAGAGTGATTGATGCATGGAACAATGCTAATTTACTTTTGATTTTAAATGTTTTTAGGAGATCTTACTAGCTTCAACAAAAATGGACATTCTTTATGTGCTAAGTTTGGGGATTGCATCTCAGGAAAGCAAAATCTCAATGTGACTGCTAGTGTCCCACAAAAGAAACCTGCCCATCTAGCCACTTGAATAAATCAGGCCCCTATGCTGAGATGGCTGCCCCAGCATTCTGGTTCACAGAAGTGGCATTGCGTAGTGTGTCACCGAGCAGTAGCTCAGAGTCAGATGTGGGTTTTTGAGTCCTGGCTCCACCCCTTGCAGTTGTATGAACCTGAACAACTTAATAAGCCTCAGTTTTATGAACTATAAGATGAGCATAATAGTAGCTGTGGTGAGAAACATATGGTAATGGCTTTAAAGGTCTGTATGTTGTCCCTGGCCTATAGTAGTGCTCAATAAGTAGCCTTTTGCTTTTTCTTCTTAAGATTTTACAAGAGGTCCAGTGCATGAAATTTGTGCACAGGGTTGGGGGTGGGTCCCTCAGCCTGACCTGCACCCTCTCCATCTGGGACCCCTCAGGGGATGTCCAACTGCTAATTTAGGATCAAACCTAAACCTGAAGTAGGACATCCCTCTCACAATCTGTGACCTCTGGCTCCTAACCACTCACCTGCCTGCCTGCCTGATCGGCTCTAACCACTCAGCCTAGTTGCACCTAACTGCCCTCCCCTGCTGGCCTGGTCACCCCTAACTGCCTCTGTCTCAACCCCCATCACCCTGGCTTTGTCTGGAAGGATGTCCTAAAGATGTCTGGTCTAATTAGCATATAAGTATAGATTATTAGTATAATCTATATTAGTATAGATTATCTCCACTTTTCCTTTGCATCTTGTTCAGGTTTATTTCGAATCTAATCATGTAATCTGTCAAGATGTACCTAATTCCCTACTCTTCATTCTCTCAATTTCATTTATTAATTCAACAAGTATTTCCTGAGTGCCTACTGTGTACAAGGCAATATTTTAGGTTCTTAAATTGGAGAACAAAACAGACTCAAATCCTTGCAGTCATAGAGCTTGCATTCTAATCTAGAGGACGAAGGTAACAGACAATAACAGTGAATTAATTACATAGTCTATAAAGTGGCAGAAGGGTTATAGAAGAAGAGAGCAGGGGAATGGAGGCTGGGTGTAGAGGTAGAAGTGTTCCAGTTTTAAATGAGATGATCGTGATAAACCTCACTGAGCATTGAGGGGTGGAAACTTCCTTTTTTTTTTTTTTAAATGAAGTTGTACAGAGTTCACATTATATCTTCATAATATTAGGCAGAGAGAGTGGCTGGGATGCCTAAAAGAAGTAGAGGCCATTCTTTAATTTCTCAAATGTAGCAGAAAGAAGCATCATGATGCTTGCCCATCAGGTGGCAAGAACTGTTTTTTATTCTCTCTCTCTCTCTCTCTCTCTCTCTCTCTCTCTCTCTCTCTCTCTCTCTTTTCACTTCACTCACCTCTAGTCTCTAAGGTCATGGAATCTTTATCCCTTGCTCTCCCGGGTTTCATATCTCAGGACCTTTAGTGATAGATAATGTTATCAATAAAAGATGAGGTATTAGAACTTTTTATGCTATATCTTTGTTTTATGTACCAGAACTCCTTTGCAGCTCAGATAAAAAAAAACATATAAACAACTATAAACCCATTATTGGATTTAATCTCAGAAATTTTTTAGTAAAACCTAACAGCATAATTATTTTTAAAGCCTGTCGAAGTGGGAAGAAAACTGCATTGGGATTCAGAGAGCAGCATCTCCTGCAGTCCTACTGCTATCATTTGACAGCTCTTGTCCAAGACTTTCTACTGTGAATTGGAGGTAGGGGAGGTGTCTCTTCCACCTCCTCTAATCCTATGAGTCTCTGAAAAGCCCCAAGATTTTTTTTCTTCTAGAAACTAAAGCAGGTATAATGTGTGGGCATATAATTTCTTGATGTCTGCTTTATTAAAAACTTCAGTTATAGTGATTTGTCCATTTTTGGATGGGAACAAAAGTAGGTTGGTAATATTTTTTTATGCCTCTTTCCCTTCCATGCTATAAATAAAGAGAAAACTGGATTCTTACCAGGTACTGCTCACTAGAATACCTGGCACTTCAAGGCCTTATCATTAGATGTTCGCTATCAAACACTTAAAATATCCCAGTATTTATGAACATAAAGAGACCTACAAGTGATGCAGACTTGTCCTCAAGATCTCTATCATTATTATTATTATTATTATTATTATTATTATTATATCAGAGTTAATTCTATTAGTAACATGTTATCACATAAGTAACATATTATAATTTTCATTTTACATGGGAAAAAATTGAAATGCACATAAAGGTCCCCCCAAACAAAACAAAACAAAACAAAACAAAAACAAAAAGAACAACAACAAAAAACTCAGTCACTTCATCCTGTGAATTCAGACCTTTCCTTAATCTTCTAAACCAGGCATTTGCAGGCCTACTGCCTGCAGGCCAAATAAGCTTTCCCTTCCACATTGTCTCTTTTACCTCTTCTTATGTGGCTTTTACAGTTTTTAATGATTGAAAAAAAATCAAAAGAATATTACTTTGTGATATGTGAAAATTATATTACTTTCACATTTCAGTGTTTTTGGATGAATGGGAGCACAATCACTCCCATTATATATCATCTGCTTCTGTATTTGGTCGCTTTCTCTCAAAAATGACAAGAGTTGAGTAGTTGTGACAGAGATCGTTTGGCTTACAAAGACCAAAGTATTTGCTGTCTGTCTGTCCCTTTACAGAAAAATCAGTTGCCAACACTTGGTCTGGAGCATAGGGGTGTCTTTGTTAAAGGTTTAAGGAGGACATAAATAGAATCATGAAATTTCAGCACTGCCTTATTTTTAAAATATATTTTATTGATTTTTTACAGAGCGGAAGGGAGAGGGATAGAAAGTCAGAAACATCGATGAGAGAGAAACATCCATCAGTTGCCTCTTGCACGCCCCCTACTGGGGATGTGCCCGCAGCCAAGGTACATGCCCTTGCCGGAATCGAATCCGAGACCCTCCAGTCCCCAGTCCGATGCTCTATCCACTGAGCCAAACCGGCAGAACTGCCTTGTTTTACATAAACTTACATGGGGCACCATTTTGCAAGAAAAACTACACATTTTCTTCCATGCTACTGCATTTGTCCTTTATGGATCAGTTACTCATTGTAGATTATTATTTATAGAAATATCAATTTGTGCATTCTTTCACTCCACAACACTTTATGGTGCAGCTATCCAGGAACAAATGACTAACAAAAAAGTAGCATTATTTGTTAGCTTTCTTAGACAAATATAGAGCATTATTATGCACTAAGGAGAAGTGCCATGACTGGGGCAGAAAGGAAAGTTACTTTACTCAGCTGCAGGGGTCGGTGAATGCTTTCTAGCAATGAAGATCCTTGAACTGGAGGACAAGGGGTGGGGAGGGGACATGCATTCCATGTTGGACAGCAATATTTTCCAGGGCTTGTCTTAGTCAGGATTCAGTGCAGGAAATGAAACCAAAGAGTCATTTTAAGAAGAAAAGGACTTAGGTAAAAATAATTCATAGGTATTTAAGACAAAATTCTGGAATGGCTTTCCCACCAGGAATGATTTTCAAAAAGCTAGAGTACTATATCACCGAGGCAAACACTGGAAGTATGCAGTACAAGAACATGTTGGCATCCACTGTTGAGGAGTCAGGAAGGCAGCCCTGAATGAAGCTTTTGCTAGACATGGGGACTCTGCTGGAGAAAAGGATCTCTACAAAATTACTTGTCAGTAGAAAAAGAGCCAGGAAAGCAGGGAGATGGGCCTCAGCCCCATTTTCAATTTCTGAATCTCAGAGGAACATATATATATATTGCATTCAGAACACTAACTGCAATGAAGTAGATAAAGGCTTTTGGCTGTCTAGTCTCTGCAGCACAGGAAGTCACCCTAGAAGTAAGGTGGAAAGGAGGTTGAGCAAGTGAAGCCACAGAAACCACCACTTGTACAGAGTCAGTGTCCGTGTCCATTCAAAGAACTGCAAATAGTTTGGAATGGCTAGAGCTATGATCCTTTTTTAACATCAAAATATTGAATCCCTGATATGCCTGACAGTAGTTATATTTTAGCATCCTACCATTGAGAAATGTATTACAAATAGTTACATTCAAATAAAAATTTATCTTATTAGTCATGATGGCAAAAAATACATACATTTGGAAAATGATGGTCATAACAGTAGATCACATATATATATATTGCATTATTGCATGAATTTTTACATTAACTCATTCAGATATATCTATATCTATCTATTTATCTATCTATCTATCTATCTATCTATCTATGCACTATATCATTTTTTTAGTCAACAAATAATGTCTAGACCACTTGTGGAATCCTGAACTCTTTTCAGTAATGCTGAGGAGCATAAGTATTTCAGACTCACATTTGGGATCATTGAGCTGTAGTTTAAGGTGGATAATGGGAGAGAATCAAGTAAAAGAGGCTCTAAAAGAAAGCATGCTCCGCTGGCATGGCCTAGTGATTGAGCATCCATCTATGAACCGGAAGGTCAAGGTTTGATTTTGGAGGGGCACATGCCCAGATTGTGGAGTCAATTTCCAGTGTGGGGTGTGCAGGAGGCAGTCAATCAATGATTCTCTCTCATCATTAATATTTCTGTCTCTCCCTCTCCCTTCTTCTCTGAAATCAATAAAAAAATGTTAAACACATACACACACACAAAGAAAAAAAGATGAAAGAAAGTAAATTCCAAAAGACACATGAAAAAATGCTCAAGTCACTCATCATCAGAGCAATGCAAATTAAAACCACAATGAGATATCACCTCATACCTGTCAGAATAGCTTTCATAAATAAGTCAACAAACAAGTTCTGGTGAGGATGTGGAGAAAAGGGAATCCTAGTTCACTGCTGGTGGGAATGCACATTGGTGCAACTAGTGTGGAAAATAGTATGGAGTTTTCTCAAAATAGTTAAAAATAGTATTGCCATTTCAGCCACTTCTAGGAATATATTCTAACCCCCTCTCCCAAACACCAATTAGAAAGAATATATGCATCCCTATGTTCATAGCAGCACAATTTATAATAGCTAAGATTGGATAACAACCCAAGAGCTCATCAGTAGATAAATGGCTAAAAAAAAACACTTGTGGTACATACACACAATGGATTCCTATGCAGCTATTAAAAAACAAGGATCTCTTACCCTTTGAGACAGCATAGACTGACCAAGAGACTATTATGCTAAGTGAAATAGACCAATCAGAGAAAGACAAATATCATATGATCTTACCTCTTTGTGGAATCTAATGAACAAAATGAATTGACCAACAAAATAAGACTCAAAGTATGAAGTCATGGAACAGACTGACATAACTCTGTGTGGAGGTGGGGTGATTAGAAGAGATAAACAAAGAACTTATATACTTACCAGAAGCTCATTGTACGAAGATTCATGCAATAGGCCTTCCTTCCCCTGGCTGCTGGCACTGGTTTTCCTCCAGTCCCAGGACTCAGGCCTTGGCTCTGACCACAACAGAGAAGCCAAACCTCTTCAGTCTTCAGACTTCTCTCAGGCTGGAGCCTTCAGTCTTTGCTCTGTGCCAGCATATGCAAATTAACCCGCCATCTTTGTTGGATTAAATTGCCTACTCACTCCTGATTGGCTGGTGGTCATCATGAAGGTATGGCCAATTTGTGTCTTTCTCTTTCATTAGTGTAAATAAGCATAGCACATGGAAATAGACAATAGGTTGGTGAGTGTCTTAGGGGGATAGATATCCGCTGGGTGGAGGGGAGCAAAGGGAGGGAAAATGGGGGACATCAGTAATACTACCAACAATAAAAATATATATTTTTAAATTTATAATTATAGATTTATTAATTGTTTCTCTAATTTTAATTCTATATGAATATCATCTTTATTTAATAAGCAATTCTTAAACAATTATAATTTTATGAAAATATTAAATGAGATAAATTTTACCTGCAAGTGTTAGACATTTTTTATTTCTATATGCTTATAAAATTTAAATATTTTCTAGGACTATAATAAGATAATGTTTTACAATGTAAAGTGCTAAAACAAATTTATTGCTATATTTATTTGTAAAAAGTGAATTCTTTAGATATTAACCAGGAGATAATGTAGAATTACTAAATTCTGCACACAAAAAAATGACAAAATTAGACTTTCATGTAGAAAGACTATTCTGGCAGGAGTATGAATTGAAAGAATGAAAGACTGAGGGCAAGGACAAAATATAAGAGGCTATTTCAATGGTCCACCTGGGAAAGTTAGAGGTCTAATAAAAAACATACAGGAAGTGGGGATGAAGAGAAATGGATATTTAGGGGCAAAATTAATTAATTATTTATTTATTTGGTGTGATGTGGGTGACTAAGAGGACAGAAGAAAGAGTCCTTGGGTAAACATGTAAATGTGGAATACAGAACAAAAATAAAATATTACAAGTTCTCAAGCAAACACATACACACACATTTTTAAATTAAAAGTCAATAAAGTGACATGCATATACTACTAAATTAGTGAGTACAGATAACTGTTATAGAAATAACTCAAAATCTCAGGAAATTAATACAATAAAGATATATTTCTCATTTACATAATCTTATATAATAAAAGGATAATATGCAAATCAATCAAGTGGAACAACCTGTCACTATGATGTGCACTGACCACCAGGGGCAGACATTCAATGTAGGAGCTAGCCCCTGGTAGTCAGTGTGTTCCCACAGGGGAAGTGCTGCTCAGCTAGAAACTGGGCTCACAGCTGGTGAGTGCAGTGGCAGTGGCAGGAGCCTCTCCCACCTCTGCAGCAGTGCTAAGAATGTCTGACTGATGCCCTAGGCCAGCTCCCTAAGCCATCAGTTGGACAACCCCTTAGGGCTCCTGGACTGCGAGAGGGCGCAGGCAGGCTGAAGGGCTTCTCCCACCTCCGAGTGCACAAATTTTGTGCACCAGGCCTCTAGGAATCTAATAAGGGTTGATATGTTTGCTTGTAATGGAGAGAAAGGAGGCAGACTCTGCTCTATGTGATTATTCAGGATCCCAGGATATTTCATTTTATCGATTCAATCATCTCCTGGGGCCAATGTATTTTCTTTGTTCATCTGGACAAAGGAAGGTAGATAACTGAGTTGCAAATAGGTAGATTTTATGTGTCAGGCTTGGGAGAAATGTACTGCACATGTGCACACATTCCAGTAGTTAGAACTCAATCATATGGACACACCTATCCAAGTTGGTCAAAGAAATGTAATCTAGCTGTGTATCCAGGAAAAAGAAGACCTGAGTTTCAGGAACATCAGCCAATCTAAACCATAAGCATAGTTTAGATTATAAGGCAGAAACACAGGACTTGGAAATATGATTTCAGTGAATGATAAGTGACTTATTTGAGTTTAATTAGACAATGTCTAAACATAATTGATGTAACAGAAAAATCTTTGTACCAGTTGATTATACTATTGGAGAATTTCTGTGTTCATATATTGTGGGCTTTTGGGAGAAATGGGAGAGAGCAGTAGCTCTAATGAGTACAGGAATAGGTGAACCAAAGATAAAGGGAGTAACTGTGTACATAGGTTAGATTACTCTACCTATTTATTCGTTAACTATTTATTTATTTATTTTTTAAATATATTTTATTGATTTTTTACAGAGCAGAAGGGAGAGGGATAGAAAGTCAGAAACATCGATGAGAGAGAGACATCGATCAGCCACCTCCTGCACGCCCCCTACTGGGGATGTGCCCGCAGCCAAGGTACATGCCCTTGCCGGAATCGAACCTGGGACCCTTCAGTCTGCAGTCCGATGCTCTATCCACTGAGCCAAACCTGTCTCGGCTCATTAACTATTTATTAAGTGCCATTTTCTAGGCACTGTTGTAGGTGCTGGAATAGAAACAATTTATCCTCCAGGAACCAGTCATAACCTCAACAACAGAAAGATGTGGACAAGGAACCCAAAAGGCTTAGTCAACCTTGAAGCTCTGAAAGGTCAGAGCCAACCATTCCCTATCTAATTGAGATAAGGGTGGCAAGGGCAACTTCCCCACCAGATAATCGTGTAAATCCTTCCTGACAAGATAATCTGCTTATTTCCTGCCTAGGGGCAATGGGTGTATTCCCAGAACCTAAATAAAAGGAATGGCAAGGCCAAGGCAAAGGGTAGTCCTTCCACTAGAGATGGGCTGCCACCTGGCCCCCCATTTTTCCAAAAAAAAGAAAAGAAAAGAAAACAATTTATCCTATCTGCCAGATATATATGTCCTTGGAGAAGAGATGGATTTACTAGACCCTCATGGCTGGAAGGCCTAAGCTTTTATAATATTCCAACTAACTCACTTTGTTCTGATTCTCTACTAAACAAGTACCTTCTATTTCACTCTCAACTGTCTTTAATCAACCAGCACAAGACTTCCAATACCTGTGATTGCTGCAGCCTCCCACTCCCTTCTCTTCCTTTGCCCTTTGTTGTTGTCATCATCATTATGCTCATTCTAATAGCCATCATTCACTGAGGACTGGGCATTGTGCTAAATACTTTATACATTTCTTTTAATCCTCTTGGCAGTTGCATTTTATAGATGCAAATATCAAGTCTCATAGAAATTCAGCAACTTGTCTCACAGTTAGTACTGGTGAATTTAGATCAAATCCCAGTTATGCTGATTTCATAGCCTAAGTTCTTCCTACCATTGTAAAGGAGTGAATCTGCATTTGTAAAGGAGAGATCTGGGCTTATAGATGAGCTTCCTTGAGAATTTATTAAATACTAGAGGCCTGGTACATGAAATTCATGCATGGAGGGTGGGGGGGGGCGGCAAGGGGGGAGTTCTTCATCCTGATCTGTGCCCTCTTGCAGTCTAGGAGCCCTCAGGGGATGTCTGACTGATGGCTTAGGAAGTGGTCTTAGCACTGCTGCGGAAGCAGGAGAGGCTCCTGTCATTGCTGCTGTGCTCACAAGCCATGGGTGAGCCCCACTTCTGGCTGAGCAGCGTTCCACCTGTGGGAGTGCAGTGACCACCAGGGGGCAGATCCCATGTTGAGCATCTGCCCCCTGGTGGTCAGTGCACATCATAGTGACTGGTCATTCTGCCATTTGGTCTATTTGCATATTAGCCTTTTATTATATAGGATGACATATTTGCTTTAATTGATAAAGTCTGGGGACATTGAAAAAAATCAAGTTTGTAGTTCCACAATACTCCAGACCCAATATTGACCTGGAGAAACTCCTCAAAGATCATTAACCTTGTGAGGTCTTACCAGGGTTGTTGATTGGCTATCTGCCTCTGATATCCCTATTTCTGAACTTTAACTGCAGCGTTTGTGAGCTGGTAATACCACAAAATAATTTGCCATGGAGAACTGTTAACATGTTTACATTTTTATAATGAAAAAACTATTCTCATAAATAAAGCCCAAACCTCAGATTCAAAATTTAGTAAGGTTACCAGATAAAAATTACATTTGATTCCTTCAACAAAAACCAGACTGTGTAGGTGGAATTATTGAACAAAGATGTAATCAGAAAAGTATATTTTTGAATTAAAATGGATTGATAGGAATAAATCAAAGTAAATGTGTTTTCTTCTAATGGCATTTTTATTTTCCCAGAGTGGAAATTTAAAATTGCTTAAATTGCTTTCTAAGTTAGTGAGTAGGAAAAATGCTTAAATGGTGATGAAATATATAATAAATGTTTGACCAGCATCCAAAGGATGACAGGGAAGAGAAGAATAGTTCTGAAGGTATCACAATAAACCAGGCACACTGATTTTTTATAACCAGTATACAAGTTCAAGTATCTACTTCACTTTAATCTTCTGCATTATTACCTATCCTTATATAGAACTAACCCTCGCACATTGTATTATTTCTTTTGTTTCAAAATACTTCTAAACCTTTGCATTTTATGTTATAATTTTTTCAGATTCTTCGGAATTATCTCACTGTTGTATTATAGAAGTACTAAAAACATAGGTCAAAGTATGTCTTTCAGAGAGTAACTCTAAAAGAAACAAATGTGCTTTCCTTATAAGTGGCGAACATCCTTTTCCATACAGTATATATTGATGATGACAATTACTCACTGATGTCCTTGGGAGAAGGGCTATTATAAATGTGTAAAGTGGTGTTCTGGTGAACCATGCAAACTTGAAACCCCACCATTCTCAAGTGAATCACACAGAAGCTAGGCTCTATCGCAAGTAAATGTGTGACTATTATCCAATTCCACATCTGTAGCCACAGAATGAACAACTGCAAAGTTCCCAGGCAGGCTTGGTAGCTCATCAATCTACTAGCAATGTAATGTGGCCACTGCATATCCTTCTCCAAGAAAGTGAGGGGGCACTGGTTAAGAATGAGGATGCCTGATTCTAGCTCGGATTCAACTCTGTGACTCGGGGATTTACCTAACCTTCTGCAGGTTCAAGTTTTTAATTCATAAAATGATAGGGATGGAATAAATCCATAAGATCCCTCTGGGGTATAAAATGAAACAGTAACTACTCCATCATGAGGGAGGAGGGGAAAAAAATCTTCCTTTAAAAAATTGATTAGTGACATCTATGTGAGGTGATATTTAGAAAATAATTGCAATCCAGACGGTTGCAATATTAGTATAGGAATATGAATGTTCCTAGTGAAAATGATTGCATTTCCTTTTGTTCTGTGAACTAGTTTAAACATGAGCCTGCATCTTTTGCCTGGGGCTAGCAACAAGTTCAATCTGTGATTCTGGGACTACCCATCCCTGTGAAAGGTTCATGCAAAATTGCTGGATTTTATTAAAAGCTAAACCTCCTGGGAAACTGGTCTGGTTGCCCTTGGGTTAACCATGGTGTACACTGAGACCTATGCCTGCCTAAAAGGACCTTTTGTCTCAGGTGTTCTGATGCTTCGGTAACACTGCGGGGGCAAGGCAAGTTTGAGTGAGTCTGGTCATGTCTGTGTCTGGGACCCAGCTCTGTCAGGTACCCAATCCAAGGCCACCTCCCCCAGAGTCCCTTTACCCCCTGACCTCTCCCCAGACCACAGAACAGCCCTTCTTTTTCCTGTTGCTACTTTTCAAGGTCTTCCATTTCTCCTTTCCCTCTGTGAACATCTTTAGTGAGCATAAACTCTTCAGTGAGTTTTGATTTTCATCCAAATTGGAAAGGGAATTTGCCTCATGTATCCTCTACTTGACCATAGAAATATCTCTGAAGCAATGAAATAAAAAATCTTAGGCTAACACCTGTGATTGAGAGCAAAGAAAAAAAAGGCAAGAAAGCAAATTAATATTTAAGTAAATCATCCTGCCCCATTATCAAATAATTTAAATTGTAATCTCATTTAGGGGGAAATGGATTTATATTTTTATTATAAATTTTTAAATAACAGCTTTATTGAGATATAGTTTATATATTATACAATTAATCTATTTAATGTGCATGTATTTAAGTGAATTTGAGTAAAAGCACATTTAATTAGAGGGGATAGCTGGAAAAAATTATGGATGTTTTAAAGGGAACTTCTGAATACTTTTAAAAGTTTAAGAGGTTAATGGTGCTGGCATTTTTGTTATGTTGAATATCAATAACATATTTCTTTTTTATAGGATGATATGGGGTATATAATAACATTGCAAGCTTTTCTACTGTAACCTATATATTTAAAAGCCTAAGTGACCATCACAACCAAACGGATGACCGAACAGGCTGCGGGGGGCAGTTAGGCCCGCAGAGGGGTTAGTGCAGGTGACCAAATGACTGAACAGCAGGCTGCATGGGGTGACCAGGCTGGTAGGGGGTTAGTGAGGGGTGACCAGGCCAGCAGGGTGAGGGGGCAGTTGGGGGCAATCAGGCAGACAGGCAGATGAGCACATAGGAGATGGATGTCTAACAGTTGGACATCCTCTGAGGGGTCCTGGATTGGAGAGGGTGCAGGCTGGGATGAGGGTATCCCCTCTGCCCCCATGCATGAATTTTGTGCACTGGGCCTCTAGTGTTAACAGAAAAGGGCAGGCTACAAAATTGCAAATAATATATGACCACACTTGCATAGATAAAAAGACAAGAAGAATTTAGTAGGGTACATGTTTTCTTTTCTATTTTCATGGAAGATTAAATTCCTCAGTTAGTATGTGTACTTCTGTAATGAGAAAGGAAACTTTATATATGAAACTGCACTTTTCTCTTTTTCCGAAACACTTTTTATGGGCACTACTCATTAGGCCTGACTTGGGTTATTTGGGGAAATCACAAATGATGACAATATACTGCCTTTGTACACTGCTTTATACTTTACAAATTGCATTTAAGAACATCATCTTATTTCATCAGTCAAAAAGGTAAGATTTTATTGAAGAAACTGTCAAAAGTTAGAGAAACCAAGGAAAGCAGAAGAGCATTTTATTTTATTTTAAAATATATTTTTCTTTATTTCAGAGAAGAAGGGAGAGGGAGAGAAAGAAACAGGAACATCAATGATGAGAGAGAATCATAGATTGGCTGCCCTCTGCATGCCCCACACTGAGCTATTAAGCACAATAGCATGTGCCCTTGACCGGAACTGAACCCAGGACCCTTCCATCCACTGGCCAAGACTTTATCCACTGAGCCAAACCAGCTAGGGCCAGAAGGGTATTTTAAAAAGGACCTCTAAATGCAAGTCGTTGTCGCTGGTAGGAATGGCTGTTACTTGAGGTGATAAAGGAATGAAGGAGAATATAAGGAGTTACAAGGGGTCATTACTGACCTGATAAAAAGTGTGGATGGTGAATGGGGCCTGGGAGAATGGGATTTTTATACACATTTCTATGCTTTTCTATAGTCTCGTCAGCTGTAGTCAGATTATCCATTGTCAATAGAGAGATTGTTTACAGAAGGAGAAAGAAGAGTGAGGAGTAAAGAAGCTCATTTCGGTGTGAGTGAGTGAGTGTGTGTGAGAAAAGGAAGGAGACAACCATGTAGCCTCATGCCAGAGGCATCTGTGAATCAATCATTTGTAAATCTGAAAACACTTGGCTTTGGAATAGTTGGGGAGTATGCCAGATGGGTTTAGGCAAAGTCTATATCATATACATTTTTAGAGAAATGGAGTTTTACTTCTTCTGATGCAATGGACAGATTTTATTGACAGCAATAAGTAAGATGTGGTGAAAGAAAAATATAACTCATTATAGACCCATATTTTACAATAAGACTATAAACATTTTTCATTATATATATACTTTAATATAATTTCTGGCTCCTAAATATAAAGAAATTTCTTTTATTTTTATTTTACAGATGCCTCATTAGCAAAGCTATGAAAATTCAGAGGGAAAATGATATCACCTTTTTTTATTCTATAGTTATAGCTTAGTTTATAAGAATCATCGTTAAGTTATTACAGGCTACATTTTTTTGTACAGAAGAACTTTAAAAAATAACCACTAATAACTGTTATCAGAATTTCTAGTACTCTACAATCACTTGAATTGAGGGAATATTTTTTTTTTTTGGTGTCAAAACCTAGGCAAGCATTTGAAAGATGCCTAAATGCCATAATAATTAATGTAATGTTATTACAAAAAAAGAAATAGAATATTGACCAAATTGTGGAGGTGTAATACACTGGGATATATAACTGCTCCCTTCAGCACAGCCAGACTTAGGAAAACTCCAGATCCTGATGTGTTGCAAAATTTTTGGCATGAGAAATTCTGTCAGTTCTTTCCAGGCTCAGCTGGGGTCCAGCCTCCTCAAGGAAGCCTCTCCAAACACTCCAGCCTGCAGTGACCTTGTGCTCATTTGAATGCATCACTCCTAATAAGTGTTTCCATGGGTGGACAGTTGAAATAGGCACCTCTAATGCACTTGTCACAGCCCTTTGACCCACCTTTGATTTCATCTGCAGCTCTAGTAGAAGGACCTATGAAAGTTCAAACTCACCTCACTTGGTGGGGATCCCACCTCACCACCTCAAATTCAATTGCTCACTGGGCTTTCTCTGATATGAGGGGAACTCGGGCTGTGGATGAGCCCAGCTGGAAGTGTGGGAGAGTAAATTGTCCCTAGGGAAAACCCTTCAGCTGTGGGCTGTGGGAACCAGTGGACAAATACTTTTGCCTGCTGTTTTTAAGTGGACATTTCTATTCTGTATGCTTTTTAGATATCCTGGCAGAAATTAGCCCCCATTGTCTACAACAATGACCTCTAAATGACACTATTATGTTGGCCTCTCCTTTTTTTTCTCATACATTTTCCCTACTTGCTCACTCCTTGTTCCTGGGACCAAGTCCAAAATATACTGCCTGAACCAAGTCCTTACCCCAGGTTCTACTTTGAGAAAAACTCAAACTAAGACAACAGTTATACACTATTTTGTATTACCCCTGTATTTTAATTGTCAACGTTTTAAAATCTTGTTGATGTAAGTCTTGCTTCCTCAAGTAGATTATAGTCTCCTGAGAATAGCAAGAATTTCTTATATATTGTATCATGTCTTGTACATGGTAAATTTCTATCTATCTATATATAAAAGGCTAATGTGCAGTGTCCCCCTTGGGAGTTGGACCAGGAAACTGTGAGTTCAATCACTCGCTATGATGTGCACTAACCACCAGGGGGTGTTATGGAATGAAGGAAAATCCCAGCAGGCAGCTGGAAGGCCTTGATTGGCTCTGATCACTGACCAGGCCTAGGTACCCTACCTGAGCACAATTTTGTGCACTGGGCCTCTAGTTAGTAAATATTTGTTAAATGAGAAGTTCAAGATGGCATATGGGGATGCTGTCAATTTTTATTTTTATTTTTTAGAATTTCTGATGACACCAGGTTCAGATTCTTGTAAAAACACTGGTTGTTTATCTGCACTGAGCTGGGGAATGGATATTTGACATTCCTTATGTTTTTCCAGCAGCTGAAATGCTCCCTCATAAAATGAGTAACCCTTATCTTAGGCACTAAAAATACCAACAACTCACTTTCTAAGCCTCTCTTGCAGCTTTGTCATAAAGTCCACCAGTCAGATTCACCTACTCTGGAACCTGAGTCAAAGTCAGAATGTGAGGAAACAGGAACTCCTCAGAATCCATCCTGGCAATGGGGTAGTGGCAGCCACTCTATAAGGCCAGTTCTGCAGCATGTTTAGGGACACTGTGATTGGCAGGATAGCCTCTGATCCTGGTTGACCAGGCTTCCTGGAGATATCATAAGCTATTGAATATTATTTAAGTTATTTTTTCTGAGTGATTAACCAGAATGGCAGTTTGTGTTTACAGTAAGACCTTCAATTGATGCATTTCTAAGGAACCTTAGGTATTTTACAATAAACTCTAATGGGAGGTGAGGTGGGGGAGAGGGTGGGATCTGATATCTCCTGGGGAATTCTAATACATTCCATGAAACTATGTGTTATACCTAAATAGAACCCCTTAGAAACTTTCTTAGTCCTCATACAACCCAATTTGAGGACTCTGGGTGTTGGATGCTGTTGAGAGGACAAAATTGCAAGAGAGTTATCTGTTGTGGCAAGCAAGAGGCAGAATGTATTGGAAACCAGAATAATGCAGTAGAAAGAACACTTTATAAAGTTACCACTTATTCCCTTTAGCTTCACTGGAATTGCTGCCAGATATTTCACAAACATCACACACACACACACACACACACGCACACGCACACGCACACGCACAAGCACATGCACTCTCACACATGTGTACAATCCTTCTGCAAAGACAGTATTTCAAATTCAAAAGATAATCGATTTTTTAAATTTTTTTATTTTAATTATTTATTAATTCTCTATTGTTTAAAATATTACATGTGTCCTTTTCCTCTCATTGACCTCTCCCTGCCCACCTCAAGCCCTCCCAACACATGCCCTCACCCCCCTAGTTTCTATATTCATTGGTTATGCTTATATGCATGCATACAAGTCCTTTAGTTGATCTCTTACCCACCCCCTCCTTCACCTGCCTTCCCTCTGAAGTCTGATGGTATGTTCGATGTATCGCTGTCTCTGAATCTATTTTTGTTCACCAGTTTATGTTGTTCGTTATATTCCACAAATGAGTGAGATCATGTGATATTTATCTTTTTCCGACTGGCTTATTTCACTTAGCCTAATACTCTTCAGTTCCATCCATGCTGTTGCAAATGGTAAGAGTTCTTTCTTTTTTATCGTATCATAGTATTCCATTGTGTAGATGTACCACTGTCTTTTAATGTACTCACCTGCACTTAGGCTGTTTCCAAATCTTAGCTATTGTAAATTGTGCTGCTATGAACATAGGGGTGCATATGTCCTTTCTGACTGGTGTTTCTGATTTCTTGAAATATATTCCTAGAAGTGGTATTACCTGGTCAAATGGGAGTTCCATTTTTAAGTTTTTGAGGAAACTCCATACTGTTTTCCACAGAGTCTGCACCAGTCTGCACTCCCACACAATTGATTATTAACATGCCTTCAATTCATAGGCTGGGAAAAATCACTTCAGAAAACAATATTCCTTCATATGTTAAGAATGATCTTATTAATGAAAATTATAAATAATAAAAGACCTCTAAAGACTAGGCCATTATTAACACTATATACTTTATCATATACTCATAAAACAAGTAAGCAAAACCATATTAATGATTAGCTTTTAAAAAAGCATATTGCTTAGTTCCTTTAAATCTTCACCCTTCAAAAATGCTTAGAATTGTCTACATATTTTGCAAATATAGTAAGGTTAACCTTGAGTTTACCAAATTATGAATATATTATTATATTTTTAGAAGAAAACAATGTCAACTCTACCTCATGTGATACACTAAAAACGAAATAATCATAGCTGGGACTAGATAAAGATGGGCAGGATAGAGGTGACTCTGATATTAGTGTGGAGAAGAACCTTGCAAACATAAAACTAATGCAAGAAATACTAAGGAAAGAATTGATTACATATTCAATATATAATCAAGATATTTGACTATAAAATATTTTTAATTTTGCACATCTATCATAACTAAAATGAAAAAATATGAAAAATTGGTTAATAGTTATAATACATAAATAACTTTTTAAATTAACAGTGAAAATATTTTACTCTCAATATTTTCAAAAACAAGGTACATGCAAATACGTACTTAATTTCGAAAGAACTAAACAGGAAAACCCACTAAAAATAAAACAAATGTAAATGTAAGTAAATAGTATTTTCAACAACTAAATTGGTATTGTTTTCAAACCATTTTGTTGCAGACTTTGCAACGCAATGGCATTTTCATGTTAGAGTGCAAATTGGAAAGAAATTTGGCAATAGTTTAAAAAAAAACATAGAAGTATATATGTGCTTTGATTTACTATATCCTCCTACTAATTTCTTTTAAGGAACAATGAGAGATGTGCATAAATAGTTAAAAGAATTTTTATCTTAATATTATTTTAATTGCAAAAAATTTAAGCATCATAAATGTTTCAATAATCAATAAATTATTTGTGGTTTATAGGTAAGATAGAATATTACTCAACCAATAACAGCATGTTATGACATAAGAGAATGCTCACATTACATAAATGGAAAAAGCAGAATAGAAAAGTTTATATATAAGAATTTTTTTTCTTAATTTCAGTTTTAAAATGTTCATGGAAAAAAATACTAGAAATAACTACATGATAATACTAACAGTTTTATCTCTGGTTAGTAGAATTTTGAATCATTTTTATTTTATTTATATTTTTATGTTCTTTACTCAATAATTATAACATTTTAAAATAAAATCTTAGTATTAAAAGCATAATTCTTCAATTATTTTCCTTCATGAAATGACACATTTAGTAGCATGATCTGCCTTCCATTGAACTAAGGAAGTAGGAACAACTATTCACTTAGTTCATTTTAAGAACTTTTGAATTAAACAGAGCAGGTGTTAATGATCCCAGTTAGAAGAGAAAGAAATTGAAGATTAGAGAGACTAAATGATTTGGCAGTGTTCAGTTAGTTCGACAAGTATTTTTTTTAGCATATAGTAATTACTGTGAATTGGAATAGGCATTAAGACATTAAAAATCATTCCCAAGAGTGTGCATTCTTATAGTAGTTGATACTATATTTAAAAAATTGATATTTTCAGTTAGTAAGATAAGTGTTAGCAGATATATGCAGTAGGAACTATAGAGAAAAATATATTAATTCAAACCACTTTAAATTGCCAATATTTAACTATTTTGATATATAAAAATGGTATTTTCATATTATTCATTCTAATACGTCCAAACCAGAAAGGTAATGATGGCTTGAGCTGAGTCTTGATGAGGAGGGAGAAGATTATCAAATGAAAGTGTGTTCATTCTCAGGATTCAATCAGAGACAAAAACCATGCAGTAAATTGAGTAGGGAAAGTTTAATATAAAGAATCTGGGTATCTGATTAAGGAGTCACTGACTAGAAAGAAGCAAAGAGAACTTTGAAAAACAGAAAAAGCAGATGTACAAACCAGCAGCAACCCAACCCTAGCACTGAAATGGAACACCCAAAGAAGAACTAACTCCCCTCCACCCCAGGTCTGAGATCTAAAAAGGTTCCACCCATGATTCCCTGAATGGCAGAGGATTTGCTGTGATGGGAGTCCTGGCAATATATCCAGGGGAAGCGAGGGAAAGCTGTTCACAAGGAGGTATCTCACTAAAGGCACTCTGCTAGGAAACAGCCGTGCTTAGGACTTTTGTGGGCTGCCCTGCACTGGAGAAGCCGCCTGAGTACAGGAGCCTAGTGCCCACACTGGCTGAGGTGGGTGCTGGGAAGCTAAGTGCACTATAGGAGCCAGGCTCTGCAGAGTTGTGAGTGCCACAGGAGTCTGGTGCCGGAGAAGCTGCACATGCTGCAGGAGCCTACTGAAGAAATACTCCAGGAACCAGAAGAGAAATCCGTTTATCTTGTAATGTCTCTCCATCACCTTCATTGCCAAAGGGCAACATTATGTTAGCTGACAAACCAAAATTATTTAAAAGGCCCAGCTGCATTTTTGCACAGAGGAAAATAAAGAGTGAATCTGGAACCTAGGTGATAAATTAATAATAACTTGCACAATGTGGAAAGAGAGTCTTCAGCTAACAGAATAGCATGAGAGAAGATACGTAAAGACACTTTCATATTAGGTAACATGATGGACTAAGATACCCGGACTGACAGTCCTATACAAAACAAAAACAAACTAGGAAACAAAACACCTAAATATGTGAAGTTAAAAGAAATAAGGAACTTGTGTTTAAATGCATCTGTAACATGGCAAGAAAGTATAGAATATATACTTTACTGCCAAAAGTAAGTGAAAGCATAAACTGGAACACCAAAAATATCTTTTAGTGGCAATTGCTACTTTGAACTTGAACTTCACTTTTTGGAGTATAAGGGAAAAATGATTAATCCCAAGGTCCTCTCAAATTGAGGAGTTTAATTTTGAGATTCTTAAATGTCACTAGGATATAGAATATTCTGTGTGAAAGTAAACTAGATAGTGATGGGAAATCTGTACATTTATTCAGTGTGACAGTGAAGTGAACCCACCCTGCTTCCCATTTCCTAAGGGGACTACAAACAAATTTTGGTACTGGTTGAAAGAGGAAAATTCTCTCCTTAAAATTTATAATTACAACCAACCCCATACTCTTATCACCCACGTGGTCTGAAACACTTGAAGATGAATATTAAATTTAAAGTAATGCCAAATTAGTAGTGTTCTGTAGGATTTGGAAAAAGTAAACACAAATCCTCACAGAAGGAATGTGCCTTCAATCAAAAATAGTTCATTAAAATAGTCTTACAAATAAATCCCAAGAATTCCTAGGTCACTATAAAAAATCACAAAATATGTAAGAAGTATGGCTACAATAAGCAATAATCTACAGAATCAATAAAACTGCAAAAAGCTATAACTATCTTAATTATCAATACAATTGATATGTTTAATATGTTTAAAGAAATAAAGTACAAACAGTGACTAAAATAATTTGAAAATGAACCATGTATAATATACTTCTAAAAATTAAAAGTGTAATACTTGAAAAAAATTAATAGGTTGGTTTAAAAGCAGATTAGAGACTGCTAAAGTCAGAATTAGTGAACTGGAAGATAATACTGAAAATACGCAGAATATAATACAAAGATATAAAGAGGAGGAAATATGAAGAAACATTGAGACATAAATGACGGAAGATTTCACATATATTAAATTGGAATTCCAGAAAGAGATGGGAGGTAGAATGAGGCCATGGAAGAGTTCATGGAAAATAGCTATATACAGCTAATGAAAACAGGTATCCAACTATTCAAAATGCACAAACTGGGTAAAATAAAAAATAAAACACCCAGCTACTTTGTAGGTAAATGGAGAACACCAGTGGCAAGGAAACTCTTAAAAGAAGAAAAGAAAAAATTAAGAAAAGAAAAGAAAAAAAACACACCAAAAAGCCAATTACCAAATGATAATTAAACTGAAAACAACCATGGAAGGCAAAAGAAAATAAATAATTGTAATGTGATGAAACAAAATAACTCTCACCCTAGAATTGCATGCTTATAAAAAAATATATTTCGCCGAGACCGGTTTGGCTCAGTGGATAGAGCGTCGGACTGCGGACTGAAGGGTCCCGGGTTCAATTCCGGCAAGGGCATGTACCTTGGCTGCGGGCACATCCCCAGTAGGGGGCGTGCAAGAGGCAGCTGATCGATGTCTCTCTCTCATCGATGTTTCTGACTTTCTATCCCTCTCCCTTCTGCTCTCTAAAAAATCAATAAAATATATTTAAAAAATATATATATATATATATTTCAAAACAAGAGCCAAAGGGAGACATTTCAGACAAAGAAGAATTAAGTGTTTGCAATCAATAATCCATAACCTAATAAAATTCTAAAATATGAACTTCAGATGGTAGAAAGTGGTTTCAAATCAATGTTCTGAAGTTAAAGAAAAGATGATAAGAATTTATATGGATATATACATAATATGGACACAGACAATAGTGTGGTAGGCCTGAGGGTGAGGTATTACAGGACTGAGAGAGTCATCTTCTTTTGCTAGTTTTGATCATTTGTATCTGTCAACGATAAATTAAAAATGAAAGAAAATATAAAACCTATAGAACAAAATTTAAGATTTGATAAAACTGGATAGCAGCAACACCATTATTAGACTATTTTTCTATAATTTTCAGTAAGTTTGAAATATTTTATAATAAAAAATCAAAATTATTTTGGTAATAAAAGAAGAGATGATAAAACAAAGTATAAAACTATGTGTTAATGTAACCAAATACTGTAAAAAATAAATTGAGGGGCTGAAAGATATATTTAAATTAAACAGTTACAAATTGTAAGAGGTTTTCAAAGTTAGTGTTCTAGAGACTTTCTGTTGTTCAGGAGGATGACATAGATATTGCTTAATTTAAGTTAAATGTTATAGTCAAATTTCTATAGCAAATACAAAAGTAAATGAAAATAGAGAAGGCTTATCTGTAATTTCAGATTTTTCTTATGTTTATTTATTACTTAGTAAAAAGCAACACAACCAAGATTGTAATTGACTTCTGTAAAAGTTCAGATGTATTAAGGGCTTTGCGAATGGTTTGATCTGAGTTTCATCTTTATAGTTTCTTCTTATGATTATCTCTCTGAACTTTGTTATGTTCAGCTTCATTTTTATAACCAAATGGCTTCAGAAATTCTAGAGAGTGCATATGCATGCTTAGATTACAGAGTGTGAGAATATTTCCTTTTGCTCAACTAACCAACAAAAGTCTTAGACCTCACTCTGATTGGACCCATAAATCAATTATTGTGGCCAGAGGGATGTCATGCACAAACTCTCTTAGGCCTGGGTTGCATAGCTCTCTCTTCCACTAAGCTAAAGAAAAATATGATTAGCATCCCTCTATCAGTCATTTACCTCATGTGTGCTCACTGAAGCTTTTTTCATTCTAAATCTCATCTTTTAAGCTTTTAAAATAATTTGAATATTAAAACAAGCTCACATTTCTAGGGTAAATCCCATTTTGTCATGATGTAATATTCTTTTTTTTAAATGACTATATTTCAACTTCCTAATATTTTGTTGAGAAGTTTTGAGTCTGTAGGGATATTGGTGTGTAGTTTTCTTTTTCTTTTTTTAAATATATTTTATTGATTTTTTTTTTACAGAGCGGAAGGGAGAGGGATAGAAAGTCAGAAACATCGATGAGAGAAAGACATTGATCAGCTGCCTCTTGCACGCCCCCTACTGGGGATGTGCCCTCAGCCAAGGTACATGCCCTTGCTGGAATCGAACCCGGGACCCTTCAGTCCGCAGTCCGACGCTCTATCCACTGAGCCAAACCGGTCTTGGCGGTGTGTAGTTTTCTTATAATATTTCTATATGGTTTTGGTAAGACAGTAATGCTGTGCTCATAAAATGAATTGGGAAATATCCTCTTCTCCCCTTTATTTTCTTAATGAGTTGGTTAAATTTGTTATTATTTTTTAAACATTCAGTAGAATTAATCAGGGAAGCCATCTGGACCTAGAGTTTTCTTTCTTTTAAAAAATATATTATTGATTTCAGAGAGAAAGGAAAAGGAGAAATAGAAACATCAAGAATGAGAGAGCATCATTGATTAGGGGCCTCTTGCACGTCTTCTACAGGGGATCCGCCTGCAACCTGGACAAGTGCCCTGAGAATCAAACCGTGACCTTCTGGTTCATAGGTTGAGGTTCAACCACTGAGCAACACCAGCCAGATTTGGAGTTTTCCTTTTGAGAATATGTTTAAATTATGGAATTTTAGTTATTTAATAGACATAGGATGTTTTCGATTTTCTATTTCTTCTTTTGCTAGTTTTGATCATTTGTATCTGTCAAAGAATATGTTGATTTCATATAAGTTGTTGAAATTATTGGCATGTAGTTGTTGATAATTTTTCCTTATATCTTCTTAAATCTATAGATCTGTAGTGATGTTTTCTCTTTAATTCTTGATATTGCTAATTTACGTTTCTTTTTTTGAAAGTTTTAAAATAACTTGAGTAATGATATACATCTCTGTATTGCATAATTACAAATGGCAAGAAGCCATTTAAATGATGCTTGACTACTACTGAAAGTTTCACCTGTAGATTTCGTACAAAGGGAAATGTAAGAATATTGGGGCTTCTTGAAGTTGAAAGGAATTAACTGTTAGTTAATCAATGGTAGTAATATATATTTGGTCATAATAACTCAAAATAGGATTCATGGCATGTGATTGTTAAATGAACAAATGGGTAAATATTATTTATGAGGGAAACTAGATTGATATTGCAATTTAATTATACTCTATGTTGCTACATGTATTATTTTCTAAAACACAAATATGCTTTTGTAAATCCTCAGATTAAAAAATTCCCAATATTTTTAAAATTTTCAATGGTTTTCCATTGTCTTCATGATGCATTTGAATACTCTAAGGCTAAATTCAAAGGCCATGTCATATGCAGTTTTTCTTGTCTCACTCTCAGAATAATTAATAGTACTTTTCCATTCTCTCATGGAATTTGTTCATCCTTCTAGTATTATTTTTTAATATATTTTATTGATTTTTCACAGAGAGGAAGGGAGAGGGATAAAAAGTCAGAAACATTGATGAGAGAGAAACATCCATCAGTTGCCTCTTGCACACCCCCTGCTGGGGATGTGCCCACAGCCACGGTACATGCCCTTGACTGGAATCGAACCTGGGACCTTTCAGTCCGCAGGCCTACGCTCTATCCAATGAGCCAAACCGGTTTCGGCCATCCTTCTAGTATTATAATGCATATCACAATCAAGTTTAGAATGTTTGGTGGCTACTCTCTAACAAATAGGAGCTCTTTGAGGACAGAAATTATCTTACTTTTTTTTTTTTTTACTCCAAATTTCTAGCATAATCCTTTGAATATTGTAGGCACTCAGTAAATGTTATGTGATGCAAAGACACATGATAATCATAATCTCAAAACCACTCATAAAATAAACTAGAATTTTTTAGAGGAATACACTGTACTTTGGTCTAAAAAACACTTCTAATTTAGATAAACTAATTTTTAAATATCAGTCTTTTTTTTCACAAGGGTGAAAAATACAAGTATAAGTTCACTTGGGATAAAGTTATCATTTTTATGTACAATAGAAACTATACTCATCATATCAATTATAAAATAATTGAAGGTTATTCTACCTGCTGGGTGACTAGCCAAAGTATACTGTTAATTTTTCAGATCAACATTATTACCTTGAATGTGAATTTGCAAATGGATTATTAATACATTATGAATGTGATCCCAAGGCTGTGTTGGGAAATTGCTAAAACATGCAATGGGACAGACATAGTAATACCATTAAACTCTACCAATAGACTAGACATTCTGCTGCTGATAAGTATATGAAATTGTATTGGTATTCATATTTCGTGAAGCATAAATATTACAAGAAATGCACACAGGCAAGCAAATTTGTAGATCAGAGTAAGGAGCCAAAACAAAAGTGACATTTATAGCACATCAAAGTAAAGTAAATTGTCTCAATTTTTCCATTTAATTAGTAGTTGCTTAAGAATACCTGTATATACCTAGGTAAATATTTTAAGAAACAACACATTAGTTGCAAACAACTAATATGTTTGCATTAGTTCAAAATATAATACTTCCACAAAGATTTTTCTCCTTAACATATTTTTTAAATTCCATTAGAGAATCATTTTTTACCTTTTATCCAGATAAGCAAAACTAAAGGAGACAATATCCTTCTTTGTGGTTCACTATAGTGTCAGTTATAGTGCAAATCTGAAGGATAGACATTTCTCCCCCATTGTGTTGAGAATCATTTTAATAGGGCACATAAAGTGATAACAATCATTTACTCTCATCCAAATTTGGAAAATTTGACCCTCCATACCATGGAGAGGGATAGAAAGTCAGAAACATCGATGAGAGAGAGACATCGATCAGCTGCCTCCTGCACGCCCCCCACCGGGGATGTGCCCGCAGCCACGGTACATGCCCTTGCCGGAATCGAACCCGGGACCCTTCAGTCCCCAGTCCGACGCTCTATCCACTGAGCCAAACCGGCCATGGGAAGAAAAAGACTTTTATATCACACTAGAGGCCTGGTGCACAAAATTTGTACACGAAGGGGATGGGGTGTTCCTTAGCCTGGCCTGCACCCTCTCCAATCTGGGAGTCCTCAGGTGATGTTTGATTGCTGGTTTAGGCTCTATCCCTGTAGGCTGGCAGTCGGACATCCCTTTCGCAATCCAGAATGACTGGCTCCTAACCACTCTCCTGCCTGCCTGATCACCCCTAACTGCCCTCCTCTGCCAGTCTGATCTCATCCACAACTGCCCTCCCTTGCAGGCCTGGTCTCAACCAATACTGCCCTCCCCTGCCAGCCTGATCACCCCTAACTGCCTCTGCCTTGGCCCCCACCATCATGGCTTTGTCCAGAAGGAAGTCACACATCTAGAAGACGGCCAGTTGACCCAGTCTAATTAGCATATTATCCTTTTATTAATATACTAGAGGCCCGGTGCATGAGATTCGTGCACGGGGGCGGGGGATGTCCCTTAGCCCAGCCTGCACCCTCTTCAATCTGGGACCCCTCTAGGGATGTCTGACTACCCGTCTAGGCCCAATCCTGGGAGTATCAGGCCTAAAAGGGCAATCGGACATCCTTCTCACAATCCAGGACTGCTGGCTCCAAACTGCTCACCTGTCTGCCTCCCTGATTGCCCCTAACTGCTTCTGCCTGACAGCCTGATCACCTGCTAACCACTACCCTGCCAGCCTACTTGATGTTTAACTGCTCCCCTGCCAGCCTATTTGCTCTCAACTTCCCTCCTCTGCCAGCCTGGTCACCTCTAATTGCCCTCCCCCTACAGGCTTGATTGCCCCCAACTGCCCTCCCTTGCAGGGCCTAGAATCTCCAAATGGCCCTCCCCTGCTGGCCATCTTGTGGTGGCCATCTTGTGTCCACATGGGGGCAGGATCTTTGACCACATGGAGGCAGCCCTCTTGTGTGTTGGAATGATGGTCAATCTGCAAATTACTCTTTTATTAGATAGGATAGAGCCCTGGTGCATGGGTGGGGGCCAGCTGGTTTGCCCTGAAAAGTGTCCCAGATCAGGGTGGGGGTTCCCTGGAAGTGAGGGGCAGCATGGGTGAGGGGCATGTGGAAGTTTGCAGGCCAGCCACACCCGCCAGCGACCCAAGCGGAGACCCTGGTATTTGGGATTAATCTATGTCTACAATTGAAACTTTGTAGCCTGGAGCAGAGCCAAGCCTTCTGCTCGCTCCAGGGTGGCAACCATTTCTGTTTGAAACATTGTAGCCTAGAGTGGAGGCCTAGGCCGGCAATGACAGACTGAAAGCTTGCCTTCCTCTGTTGCCAGGGAAACCCAAGCTTCTGTTCTCTTCAGCTCAGTGTCTGCCACCATTTCTGTATCTTCTATAAGTGAAACTTTGTAACGTTGAGTGGAGGCCTAGGGAGGCAGAAAGCTTGGCTTCCTCTATTACCGGGGAAGCCCAAGCCTTTCTCCTGCTCTCAGTGGTGGTAGCCATCTTGATTGGGGCTTATTTGCATAATTTGCTCCTGATTGGCTGATGGGTGTGACTGATGGGTGTGGCTTGTGGGTGTGGCGAAGGTACAGTCAAATTTGCATATTATTCTTTTATTAGATAGAATATAGATTATATACGACAGGATTGCTTAAATGGGGCGGGGGGGGCTTTTTCAGCAGGAGAAGATGCTCTTTGCAGACAAAAACACATAATCCCTGTATCTGGACTGATAGCCATCCATATGAACTATACTGCCAAACTGGTCATTAAAATATTGAATCACTTTCTTACACCTTACACCAAACAGCTGCTGCCCTTAAAACCCCTCCTCAGCCCCCACCTTAGATTCTGCCTTTGCAATTCACACATATTTAGTTCTGATTTGTCAGTTTCTATGCCATTCAGCATCTCTGGGCCTATCTCAGGGCCTGACCATAGAGACATGGCTGATCAGCAGCCAACCCAGGCTGCTAGTGAGTGGGCTGAAATGTTGACCTCTGGGAGAGAGAGGATTGGCTGCTGGCGAGGTTGAGAGAGAGAAGCAGGGTCTAATTACCCTGCTTCTCTCTCTCGGTCTCACCAGCAGCTGCTGCCACTGCTGCTCATTCCAACCTCTCTCTCTGAGAGGTCAGCAGCTCAGTCTGCTCACCTGCTGCATGCACAATCTGGTGTTCAGTTGAGCCTCTGGTCGTTGTGAATGTTATGACTGTGGATGTTATGACCAGGATGCTTTATATCCTATCTAATAAAAGAATAATATGCAAATGGACTATAACTCTGCTACACCCATAAGCCATGCCCACCAGCCAATCAGGAGTGAGCATGCAAATTAACCCCAACCAAGATGGCTGCAGCCACAGAGAGAGAAGGAGGGAGGGTTGTGTTTCCCCATCAATGGAGGAAGCCAAGCTTCCTGCAGCCCTGGCCTGCCTTGGCCTCTGCTTAAGGCCACAAAGTTTCAATTATAGAAGGTAAATAAATCCCAACAGAAATGGCTGCAGCCATGGAGAGAGAAGGGGTTTGGCTCTGCTCCAGGCTACAAAGTTTCAATTGTAGAATATAAATAAATCCCAGATACCAGGGTCTACACTTGAGTTGCTGAGGGCCATGGCCAGCCTGCAAACCACCACAAGCCCCTCTCCCATGCTGCCCCACACCCCAAGGGAACCCCTATTCTGATCCAGGACACTCTTCAGGGAAAACCAGCTGGCCTCCATGCATGCACCAGGCTTCTATCCTGTCTAATAAAAGAGTAATATGCAGATTGACCATCACTTGAACACACAAGATAGCTGTCCCCATGTGGTCAAAGATCCTGCCCCTATGTGCACACATGATGGCTACCACAAGATGGCCAGCAGGGGAGGGCAGCTGGGAGGGACCAGGCCTGCAAGGGAGGGCAGTTGGGAAGGCCCAGGCCTACAAGGAAGGGCAGTTGGAAGCAATCAAGCCTGCACGGGAGGGCAGTTAGCAGTGACCAGGCCAGCAGAGGAGGGAAGTTGGAGGTGGCTGGGCCTGCAGGGGAGAGCAGTTAGAGACAAACAGGCTGGCAGGGGAGCAGTTAGGCATCAATCAGGCTGGCAGGGAGTGGTTAAGGGAAATCAGGAAGGTAGCCAGGCAAGTGGATGGGAGCCAGCATTCCTGGATTGTGAGAGGGACATCTGACTGCCCATTTAGACCTGGGATTGGGCCTAAATGTGCAGTCAGATATTCCTCAAGGGGTCCCAGAATGGAGAGGGTGAAGGTTGGGCTGAGAAACACCCCCATTCCCGTGCACGAATTTTGTGCACCTGGCCTCTAGTATATAGATACTCCCCCAGCAATGCATTATATGCTTAAACAAGGAATTTGACCCAAAGATTATGTTAGTGGCCACAAAAGCTAGATGTAATGGCTACGTAGCAAGGCCACCATTTAGGGGCACTGATTGTGGGTCATATGACCAACAAGCAGGAAGCACTGAGAAGAGAGATCATGTGGTTTGGGAAAGAGTAATAGCTGGAGAAATAAGTGGCCATGGATGCTGATGGCTTTCTAGTTCTTAGCTCAATCCAGCCATGAGACTCAGTGATTCATTCTATCCCAAATTCTGCAATTTCCTTGGATTTGGTCTCCACATAAGCTTCCAGTGTGCTTCTGTTTCTTATAATCAAGTGATAAGTAAACATCAGGATACGGGGTTAAAAAATAAATTAGTCAATGTCCATATGTTTTTATGTTTTAAGATATGATTAATCTGACAAATATAAACAATTTATCTATTAAGTACTGCTAATATAATAAGATTGCCAAACATTTTCAACATGTTTAGTCTTTATTGAGGTATAGGAAATAAGGATTTGGACTTTTTAATATTTATTTCAGATCATCTTTCCCTGTCATAAATAAGTTGTGTTGAAATAAAACAGGCAGTGGGCCAGATTTCACCTTTAGCCATAACCCATGGACTAAACAATTGTAAGCTCTAGGCCTAACCAACTTCAAGTTTTAGTGTTAGTTTTTCCACTGATTCTCTGAAATCTTAGAAATATATTCAGTTCTTCTGAATTATACTCATGATTTTTAGTTTATAAAATGAGGTTGTAATAATAATTCTAGTTGGCCTCCTAGAATTTGATGAATAATATTTAATTAATTAGAACAAATGAGATTTACTATAGTAAAGTAGTAAATACAGTGCCTGGCTCAGAATTTATTCAATAAATATTGTCTTTGTTGTAAGCACTAGTAATGTATGGAGCGGGGGGCATGCAACAAAAGTAGTACTAAGTGCTATATGTTGTTTGTGAGAGGTGGATGGGACACTGGAGAGAAGACCATAAATTCTATATATTTCACTGACCAATCACCTATTAAGTAGGAAGCTTTTAAAAATGTAAAATACTGAAAATTTAAGTTAATTGGCAGGAGGTATAAATAGTCCTACAAAAAGAAGAGAAAAAATAAATCACATCGTAATTGCTAATACATGTAATTTAGCATTGTGTTACATATACAAGATGCATTTAATGTGTTAGAAAAATATGTTATTTAGCTTCTTTGTTAACATAAACATATTTCAGTCCCAACCTGTTAGTTTAGATACATTTATTTCTGAATGAAGAATTTGACACCTATGCTAGGTGACTTTACTTACGTTTCTAATACAGTCTTGAGACATAGAAGGATTAGGAAGCTTCAAACCCCCCTCTTGTGTTTCTTCCAGAAAAAGGTCATGGGTTGGATGATAGCAGTTTATATCATGGTTCTCTTAACACAATCAGGAGTTATTGCCGAGATTGCAGATAAAGTTATTACAGATAAGATAAAGGAGTTATTCTATATACTTTGGAACAGTAAGCCTCCTGAGTCCAAGAAATCCTAACTCTGTGTGCTCCAAAGTTATGGGGTTCTTGAAACATCAATGTATTTACTTGACATCTTGGTTAAGATTTCAAGCCTCTCATGGAATTTCTTTTAGTCTTTGCAGCATTCTGAGGTCAGCACAAGAGAGGTGGGAAAGAAAAGGAGGGAGGGGATATTTCCCTTTCTCAAAAGATGAAAATTTAGTAATAACATTTTATTTCTGATGGGAATCATAAACTGCTTTGCTCTGATGGTGAATCATAGAGTTAGGCTGTGTGTGCCCTGAACCATCCCCCTGAGGAACTGGCTGGGCAGCTCTTGGGAAATACTCGGATAAGCTTGGCTGCTTGCTTCTTTCTCTGCCATTTGGAAACACCAATTGTTCTCAAAAGAGGTTTCTGGTTATCAAGACTATAGGCTAAAGCACCTAAGCAGCAGTAACTTAATCACCTGGTAGGATCCTTGTAAATTCATATTCTCAGGCCCCATCCCAAACTCACTGAATTAGAAGCTCTGAAGTATATGTGCATGGTGAGGTGGGCTGTTGGGGGGGAAAGGGGCGAGCGTGTCCAGAAGTCTGAATTTTTTCTAGATTTCCTAGTTGATGGTTAAGCAAAGTAAAGACAAAGGCTATTTTTCAGAAATACTTTTCTAACCAATCCTTCCCCAGAACACTGCTCAGTCCTCGTCATTGTCAGGCTCACAGAGTCCAAAGCTGCTGCTTTGTCAAGAGACTGTGTCTGGAACTTTGGGAGAAACTTTCCTAGCTGAAAGCTTTTCACAGTGATGGAGCTGGTCAATGGACTTCACTTCAATCAAGACAGGCCAAATTGGGCAGGATTTAGCAGATCAGGATAGGCTATTAGAGTTCTTCAGCAGAGCTTTAACCTGGGATCTACAGGTCCCCCCCAAGGGGCCCAGGGGTGGGAAAACATTTACATCTTTATTTTCATTAGCTCAAAATTAACATTTCTTTCTACTATGAATTTGGCAACAAACCACATTAGTGTTAGCAGTACCTGTGACTCTTTGTCACCAATAGAAATCACAGATATATATATTTTTGTCACATTTTAGTTGTTACATATAGCTTAAATATTCGTATTTATCAAAATTTCAAATTAGTTGATTTTAGACTTGTGAGTAGATCTTTTAAAAAATGAAACACAGTTACTACTCTATTTTATAGTTAAAAATATTTTGATAAATGTAATCCAATGTACTATCTGGTTCCTTTGTAATCTCATAACTTTTTATACATTTAGGAACATTATTCTGAGAAGAGTTCTATAGGCTTTATCTTTCTCAGGATAATTTTCTAAATATATGTTATGTGATTTCACAAGTGATTGCCAAAGGAGTGCATGGAAGTTAAGAAAAGTTAAGAATTACTGATCTAATGTAATCTCAAAGCCATTACACGTTTGAAACAATGAGCAATGAACATTTTGAGATTTGTTGTTTTAACTCTTTTTTAATTATCATAATAAACTGGAGAGTTCCCAAGTACTACCTAAATCTCTCAGACTAAGGACAAAGTCTTCTTCATCTTTGCCCATTTAACTCAAGGTAACTAACCCAGCGAGCCAATGGAATCTAACCCCTTGTGGTCCTTACTGTGATCTTGATCTAGGTGCCCCATAGCCCTACAGTTATTTGGCTTTGTATTTGTATCATAGTAATTACTTAATAAATGCTCTTTGATCTCTTCTGTATGAGAACTATGAAGCATGTCTCCTACCCTCTAGCACAGTGGTTCTCAAGCTCTGGTACTTGAGACCTTATGATTAGGGGTAAGTACCTGAGCAGAAATGCCTGGGTTCAAATCGTTCCTTTGTTATTTAACTAGCTGGGTGGCTTTCGGTAAATTGCTCTCTTTGCCTCTATTCCTTTATCCGTAAAGTGAAATGATGCCCTCTGCACTCAGAAGAGTACTTGGTATTTGTAAGCACACAGTAAATGTTGTTATTCAATATACAGAGTTTTGGGTCACAGCCCAAACTCCTGAGTCAGAATCTCTGGGGGCTCGGTTCCATGCAGCTTGTCAAGTTCCACAGGTGACTGATAGACTTTAGAGCAGTGTTATCAATATTTTTTTTAATTGTTGCCTCTCTAAGAAGTAATTTTACACATTTTTCCCTGATTTTCTCTTCTTCATGAAATTTCAGTACCTTAGGTATATTACTATATATCTATTTATATACTTTGGTCCATTGTAATATTAAATATTTTTGTACCCCTACCCACCCTAAACACCAATTTTATCCCTCCTTGCTGAGGATGCAGGCTTTAAAACAGTGGATTCTCAGTCTTGGCTGCTCATTAGAATAAAATAAGGAAGCTTTTAAAAAATACCCATACCTGGAACACCCCCCTTCACAATCAGTTCAATTAGAACCCCTGAGGGTAGACAAAAGAAACAGGAGTTTTTTACCAGAAAATATTCCCATGTGATTCTAATATGCAACCAAAGCTGAGACCCACTACTTTATATTTTGAGATCTTCCTACAAGAGATTAAAATCAGGTTGGTAAATGGGGCCTACAAACATGAACATAAAAAGTGAAGAAACGAAGGGAGCAGTGAGTGCTATAAAGGTTCAGAAAAACTAATACAGTGTGTTCTGCACTACACTCATATTCTGAGCAGGATCTGGAAAAGAGACTGAAAGAGACCATTTCAGATGTGGTAATGACACAGTGAAAATATAAAAAGGCCAGAGGGTGCTTGAGGGATGTAGTGGATTGAATGGTGCTGGCTCAAAAGACACGTCCACCTGGAACCTGTGGATGAGACCTTATTTGAATAAAGGATCTTTGCAGATGTACTTGAGTTAAGGATCTTGAGATCAGCCTGCTTTAAAGTTTACCCAATGGGAAGAACCAAGATGGTGGCATAGGTAAAACACCTATCTTGCTGCCATGCACAGCAATTTCAAAACTACAACTTAACAAACATCATCCAGAATCACTGGAAAGCTGGCTAAGTGAAAATTCCACAAATAAAAGTGAAGATAAGACACTGTGACTCAGAGGAGCGGTGGCGGACAGCGTTGAAGATACGTGCGGAGTCAAAGGTTTGGAGGAGCGCACGTGCCACCGGGATAGGGTGGGCTGCTGAAAACCGGCCAGTTTTCTTGAACGGGGGAGACAAAGACATCCCACTGGACTGATTCTCCAGCTCTGGGCGAAGTCCAGGGAACCTACTATCATACAGGGTAAAAATTGGACAGTGGGAGGGCATGCCGAAGCTCGGGTGCTGCAGGGGTCTGCAGGCTTGTGGAGAAGGTGGGCTTATGCTGAGTGCACATGAGCTTGGGAACAGCACAGCTGCCTGACCACTCAGAGAGCACTCGTGACTTGCTTTCTCGTTTGGGAAACCATCAGACTACATTGTTTTGTGACCTTGGGTGAGACATTGGGTGTGCAGACTCATTTGGGGAGAGTCTGAATTCCTCGGCAGCTGGTGGAGCTCAGCAGCGGCTCTCTCTCAGAGACCCTGGGGCCACATAGGGCAGAGCTAATGCTGTTTGCTTGGCCCGGACACTCCGCCCATCCAACCTGAACACAGCTGAACTTCACAGACAATTGGCCTGGAGGTCAACCCCTCCAAGTGCTAACAACAATTAACCTGAGCTTAACTTCAGCAAGACTGTGCAAGCCATATCAACCTCAGGTAAGTGGGGAGGCTGAGCCACTGTCCCTAGTAGGACATCTACCACACAAAGCTAATTGACCAACTCAGGGAAGCAGCCACCATGCAGAGACATGGAAAGAAATCAGATGTGGCCGAACCGGTTTGGCTCAGTAGACAGAGCGTTGGCTTGTGGATTGAAAGGTCTCAGGTTTGATTCCGGTCAAGGGCATGTACCTTGGCTGCGGGCATATCCCCAGTTGGAGGTGTGCAAGAGGCAGCTGATTGATGTTTCTCTCCCATCTATGTTTCTGACTTTCTCTTCCTCTCTGTGAAAAATCAATAAAATATATTAAAAAAAGAAAAAAAGAAATCAGATGTGAAAGAAATGGAGGGGGAAAAAACCACTGGACATGGAATTCAAAACCACGGTTATAGGGCTTTTCAAGAGACTCCTAGAAAAGGTCAAGACCTATAAGGAAATAAGCAAGACCTACAAGGAAATGAATGAGACCCTCAAGGATATGAATGAAACCTGCAAGTTAATGAACAAGACTCTCAAGGATATGAAAAAGGACCAACCAGAAATTAAGCATACACTGACTGAAATAAAAAATATTATACAAAGACCTAAAAGTGCTCTGAAGCACCCAAGAACCAAGTTAAAGATTTGAAATACAAAGAGGTAAAATCCATTCAGCTGAAAAAACAAGAAACCAAAAGAATCCAAAAAATTGAAGATAGTGTAAGGGGCCTCTGGGACAACCTCAAGCATACCAACATCCGAATTATAGGGGTGCCAGAAAAAGAGAGAGAGGAAGACAATGAAAACCTATTTGAAGAAATAGTGACCGAAAACTTCCCACACCTGGTGAAAGAAATTGACTTAGGAGTCCAAGAAGCGCACCGAAACCCAATATATAGGAACCCTAAGAGGACTACACCAAGGCACATCATAATTAAAATGCCAAGAGCAAAAGACACAGAGAGAATATTAAAAGCAGCAAGAGAAAAACAGATGGTTACCTATAAGGGAGCACCCATACGATTGTCAGCGGATTTCTCAACAAAAACGATGCAGGCCAGACGGGAGTGGCAAGAAATATTCAAAGTGATGAACAGCAAGAATCTACAACCAAGATTACTCTACCTAGCAAAGCTATCATGCAGAATTGAAGGTCAGATAAAGTGCTTCGCAGATAAGAAAAGGCTAAAGGACTTCATCACCACCAAACCAATATTATATGAAATGCTGAAAGATATTCTTTAAGAAGAGGAACAAGAAAAATATAAAAGTATAAATTATGAACAACAAATACACATCTATCAACAAATGAATCTAAAAACCAAGTGAATTAATAAGCTGATGAACAGGATAAACTGGTGAATGTAACAGAATCACGGACATAGAGAGGGAATGGACTGACAATTCTTGGGGAGAAAAGGGGTGTGGGAAGTGCAGCACGGACTGGACAAAAATCATGCAACTATGGGAGAGGACAGTGGAGGGGGGTGAGGGTAGAGGGTCGAATGGGTACCAGGTGGAGGGGAGTTATAGGGGAAATAAAGAGAACAATGTAATTAATAAACTGAACAATAGAGATTAAAAAAAAAAGAATAAGAAGGACCTATAAAACTTTTATAAAAAAAAAAAACCTAATGACAAGTGTCCTTAGAAGAGAAGAGAACTGGGCACACACAGAGCAGAAGGCCATATAACTGTAGAGGCAGAGATTGGGATGATATGAATATAAACGAAGGAATACCAAGGATTTCTGGAAATACCAGAGACAGGAAGAAGGAATGAAGGATTCTCCTCTGGACCCTTAGGAGGAAACATGGCCCTGCTGACACCTGGATTTCAGACTTCTGGCCTCCCAAACTGCAAAAGAACAAATTTCTGGGTTGTTTTTTTAAGCCACCTAGTTTGTAGCTATTTGTTACAGCAGCCTTAAGAAGCTAATAAAGTGGACAACGAGGAAACCAATGTGATAGAGTAAAGGGATTGTTATAAGAGTGAAAAATAAAATTGGAAATATTGGGTTTATCCAAATGGGAAAGGCATGGTTTGATTGTATACTGCTTGCAATGAGAACAATTAAAGGTCTGGGGATAAAAAAAAAACTCCACCAGATAAAAACCAATGTTACTGGAGGATTACTCTACTAATTAATACCGTTTAACCTACAGGGTGTAAATTGAGTTAGGGAAACCACCATTAATTATAAGCGAATTATCTAAGGAAGTAAGGAAAATCTGGATTTGCAGGATGGCTTGAGAAAGAAAATTAAATGGCTTCATGCAGTAAAGATCATAGGAAGAACCAGGAAGGCCTTGATACCTGATCTGTATGATCATGAAGAAGAGGAATCCTATATAATAAAATAGAAACATGCAAATGTGACCATACCTTTGCTATGTTACCAGCAAATCAGGGGTGAGGGGCAGGGCCAAGGCACACGTGCAAGGCAAGGCCCCTTGTGCCTGCTCCGTGGGGTCCATGGAGGGACCGGGACGCAAGGGGTGGGAGGGGTGTACCCGTTCACGGAGGGATTGGGACGCAAGGGGCTGCCACAGCCCTGTTATCAGGGACACAGACTGCAGAGTGGCTCCTGAGCCCCCGGGCACCCAGCCATGCTCCCTGAGGCCGGATCCCGGCCATGAGGCCCCCATCAGGCGGAGCTGTGGGAAATGGCAATTCTATTCCTGGCACAAGCCTCTTTCCTGGAACTGGGACAGCCAGGCTGGGCGCTGGGGGGAGGGGGAGCGCGGGGTCTTGGTGCACCCTGGAGCCACCCTGAGCCTGCATCTGGCTGTTCAGGTGGTCCAGAGGCCCCACCTATGGCCGCTCCAGCCAGTCCCCGCCGGCTGCACTGTGGGCCCCTCAGCTCCCCACCGACTGCACTATGGGCACAGGGGCCCCTGGGCCTCATCTTGCTCCCCTAGCATCGCCCCCTCCCCCCAGGGCCAGGCTGGCACAGAGGGCACCTCAGCCAGGTGGGCACCACAGCCAGGTGCCTGGCTCTCCCCCTCAGAGGCAGTGGCACATGCCCTGACACCAGCTTCCTGGGTCGCCCTCACCTCCTAGGACCTGAGGGGCCACCAGGTGTAACAAGGTTGAGTCTGAGGCCAGTGTTGTCCCAAACTGTCTGCTCTTCTCCAATGAAATGACAGGGGGCTGCAGAGTAGGGTGATGGGCATGCCTGCTATGTGGGTGGAAAGGGCCTGGCTTCCACATCAGGCCTTGCCTGGAGCCCTGCTTGGCTACAGGCTGGATGGTGCCCCTGCCCCTCAGGCCCTGTCCTTCTTGGCAGCCCCAGCCAGCAGCTCAGTTGGTTGAGCATCATCCCCAGAGAGATGAGCCAGACATGCCGTGGAGCCCTCCCAAGGACCCTTCCCGGCTGGCCAACCTCCCACTTCCTTTTTGTGCCATGGTGGGTCCCTTTGCCTGAGGGACCCCCCATGCACAAATTTTGTGCACCGGGCCCCCAGTTTATCTATATAAAAGCCTAAGTGACTTTTGCAACCAAACGGACTACCGAACAGGCTGCATAGGCCAACCAGGCAGGCAGGCGGAGAGTTGACCTAACAACTGAATAGCAGGCTGCATGGGGTAACCAGGCCAGCAGGGATGGGGTGGGGGGGCATTTGAGGGCAACAAGGCTGGCAGGGGGAGAAAGTTGGGGGTGATCAGGCTAACAGGCAGAGACATTTAGGGGTAATCAGGCCACCAGGGGGCAGCTAAGGATGATCAGGCAGGCAGGCGGGTAAGTGGTTAGGAGCTAGCAGTCCAGGATTGTAAGAGGGATGTCTGACTGCTGGTCAGGGATCAGGCCTAAACAGGGAGTCTGACATCCTCCAAGGGGTCCTGGACCACCCCACCTCCCCATGCACGAATTTCGTGCACTGGGCCTCTAGTGTTTCCATAATGATTTTAAAGTTTGAGCTTGAGTCAATGATGTGTATTGCATCTAGATTCAAATGATACATTGGCTTTTACTAATTTATTTCTTAATTATATTACTTTTATTAACAACTTTATTGAGGTATATTTTACATATAAAATTTACTCATTTCAAGTATACAATGCAAGGATATTTAGTAACTGAATCAAGTGGTGCAACCATTATCATGAATCAGTTTTTGAGAATTTTCATCCACATGCCCATTTACAGTTAATCCCAATCAATAACTCCAACTGTAGGCAACCACTTTTCTACTTTTTCTGTTATATTTCACTACACATAATGTTTTTGAAGTTCATACATCACATAGTTCCTTTTAGTTTTCGAATAATATTCCATTGCATGGATGGACCACATTTTATGTATCCATTTACTAGTTGATGGACATTTGGATTTGTTTCCATTATTTGTTGACATGAACATTCTAGTGCAAGTATTTGTGTGGACATATTTTTATAGATGCCTAAAAGTAGAATTGTTGGGTTGTATGGGAATTTTATGTTCAACTTTCAAGAAACTGTCCAATAGTTTTCCAGAGTAGATATACTATTTATAGCCTCACCAACGATTGATAAAATATCCCTTTTTAAACTTCCTTGCCAACATTTGTTATAGTCTGTCTTCCAGCCCTTCTAGTGGGTGATATCTCATTGTATTTTTAGTTTGCATTTCCCTAAGGAATAATGATGTTATACATCTTTTTATGTGCCCATTAGCCATTCACATATCTTCTTTGATCAACTCTCTTTTCATGTCTTTGCCCACTTTTTAAAAGTTTTATCTTTATTGTTGAAAGTATTACAGATGTACCTATTTTCTCTCCCATTGACTCTTTTGCTCCCCCACCCCCACCCCCAGCCTAGGCCTTAGCCCTGGTGGCGACTGCCCAGCCCCGGGGGCACCCCGCACTCGGCAGCCACGTGCCACACACTGGAATGACCTCCTGACCTGCACGTGTGGCCCCGCCCCCTGCCTCTTGGCCCCTCCCCTGCCTCACACATGCCTCAGCCCCCCTCTCCTTATTGGCTAGTAGCATAGCAAAGGTATGGTCAAATTTGCATATTACTCTATTATTAGATAGGAAGATTGATTTTTTACAGAGAGGAAGGGAGAAGGATAGAGAGCTAGAAACATCGATGAGAGAGAAAGATTGATCAGCTGTCTTCTGCACACCCCCTACTGGAGATGTACCCACAACGAAGGTACGTGCCCTTGACCAGAATCAAATCTGGGACTCTTCAGTCCGCAGATTGACACTCTATCCACTGAGCAACACTGGCCAGGGCTCTCCTGCTGTTTTTTTACTCTTAATTTTCCTTTCTATTCTCTCTACTTAAGTCAATTTGAATGACAGGTGCTAGTATTTGGGTTCATTTCAGGCAAAAACTTTTAGAAAGTAAATTGATGCATTTCTCCATTGAGTTTTTTTATTGCCTTATCTGGAACAGCACTGATTTTTTTCAGCTTGTACCCTTTTCAAATGAGAGGAAAACTTTCATTCATTCATCCACTTATTCATTTCATCAGCCTCCCCCATTCTTACTATGTGCCAGGCTCTGTGTTAGTTGGAGGTGTTTCCCCAGAAATAAATGGGCATAGTCAGTCTTTTGCCATTTTCTGTGTAGAGAAGACTGAGTCTTTCAAGAGTAGAAGAAAGAACAGAGTCGATGGCTTCAGAAAACATTGTTCAGATCTGAATAAATAAGGGCCATGTGAAAATCTGCTGCTTCATTAAGTTCCCTCTCTGGGTTAGAGATTTTTTGAAAAAGTTATCACCATCTGGTTGATGTTTCATCTCGAAGGCACCTTGAGTGGTACACAAAAATATACAATTAAGTAATGGTGTGTCTTTCTAGATTTCTTCTTCAAACTTAATGGATACTAGCCTAACATCATCCTCTAATTAAATATGTGCCTTTGGGAAAAATCACTTCCCCTCTCTACACTGACAGGTCAGGGTAAGTGACTTGAGAGGACTTTTCTTACTCTGGATTCTACTTTCCAAATCTTCTTAACTCCTTAGGCTATGGATTTGTGGGTGGTGAAGAAGGGAAGAAGGTGAAAAAAAAGAGAGGAATCTCTTTCAAGTGGCTTCATGTTTTCAGAATATGGGGCATCCAAGCATGTAAGTGACTGAAGAATAAATTACTTGCTAGTGGGTATGGGACAAGGAACTGGGCATATATGGCTCTATTCCTTCCTTTCCCTCTAACTTTTGAGAATAAATTGTTGTGAACATAAATTTTGGTCAGCTTTTCCATGCTTAAAGTTTGTTTTGCAGTGTAGGTTCCTACATGGGGAAGCCTATGGCTGTCCACTTTTGCATATGGTCTGGTGGATAAATAAATCTGCATCATTCAGGGATTCTGCATTAGTTTTCCTCCACATTTTAAACCCTGCTTTTCTTCATTTACAATGGTGATGGGAGGATGATGATTATGATTATAATAAAGGTTATATATTGTTTTTCATTTGCCTGATGACTTTTGATTAAAAAAACTCAAGTGAGGAAGGCTGTAATGTTATTTACTGGACCTCCACAAACTTCACCATCTTCATCATTAATTATCTCCTGAGCTTTAGTAAGGAAAAGGTCAAAGAGGTGCTCAAGAAATATTCTGCAGACTTTGGAGTTGCAAATCAGCAGTTACATAAGATTTGGAAAAAGAAGTCAAGTGACCAATTTAGAATATTAGAGGAACTTGACAAATGTGGTTTGGGTGGCTGCTTTATTTTATGCTTTAAAATTAGTTGCTTCCCTCCTGGGACACAATTGAAGTATTTCTGGGATCAGTCAATCACTGTTGTAGGGATATGATGGTTCAGCTACTTTCAGTCATCATTACAAAAACCTGAACAGTGCACTTATTGTTTATTCTCAGTTTGTACTTGTTATTCCTATATTCTGATTCATAGAAATAAATTATATTAAGAGAAGAAAATATTTTCTGTTTTATAGCTCCATAAGCCTTTTACTCTCATATTTAAAGCATAAATTTGAAAGGGAAATTCTATATCCTAATTAATGGGTATCTTGAAATGACTGTTTCAAATTATATTTATAGGAAAACATAACTAATTCTGAGCATTTGCAGGGGAGGGGGAAGCCACTTGGAATTGTTTCACTTTATCCTTTTCCGTGGTGACTTTGTTTGGATGAATCTTAAATGTACACCTCCAGCTCCAGCTCTCTATTGAGGTTTTGGATGCATATTTCCAACTGCCTACTGGACTCTTCCAGATTAACAGCCCACCCTGAAATGAACAGATCTACATTCCAACCACAGAACCTCCTCTTCCTGCTATGACTTATTAGCTCAGTTAGACATCAGCTCTAGGAATCAGCTCCAGGATGCTCTGTGGGGTGTTCCTGGCTCCTCTCCATTGTGGGAACCTCTCTCCATGTGCCTGCACCTAAACCCCTTCTCTGTTCTCATTGTCAGCCTCCTTGGACCATGGCTGATTGTGTCTCATACTGGCTATGGCAATACCCTCCAGTCTGCTTCCTCCACACCATCCAAAACATCATGATAAAGTTTCTGGAGCAATCTTCCTATATAATAAAGAGGTAATATGCAAATTGACTGTCATGTCCCCACACAAGATGGCTGCCCCCCTGTGGTCAAAGATGACCGTCCCATATGATCACAAGATGTCCTGCAGGGGAGGGCAGTTGGGGCAAACAGGCCAGCAGGGGAGAGCAGTTGGGGGCGATCAGGCTGGCAGGGGAGCAGTTAGGCATCAATCAGGTTGGCAGGGGAGTGGTTAGGGCCAATCAGGTTGGCAGGTAGGCAGGCAAGCAGTTGGAAGTCAGCAGTCCCTGGTTATGAAAGGGATGTTCGACTATTGGTCAGTCAGACGTTCCTTGAGTGGTCCCAGATTGGAGAGGCTGGGCTGAGGGACACCCCCAACCCCAGTGCACAAATTTCATACACCAGGCCTCTAGTACTAAAATAAAAATTTAATATGTCACTCTAGTAATCAAATATATTCTGTTTTCTCTCAACTTACAGGAAAGATTTTGAAATTGCTAGACAGGACGTTTAAAGATTCTAATTACAGTTTCCCTTCTTAGTAATATTTCCCACTATCTCTCCTTCCTTGTGAATTCAGATCCCGTTACCAAGGGCTGCCTTTAGTGACTGCTATATACCTCTCTCCATCTCTGTGCCTTTCAATCTCATTGTTACTACTGTCATTCTCTGAGGCAGGTTGAGCCTCTCTTAAATGGATGGGGATGCTCTTCAATTATTTTTTAAAGGCCCTTCTTAGATAAGTTTAAAGTTTCTCTTCAGACACTCTCCAAAGAGCTCTGTCCTGCACCTACACCAGTGGAAATCAGCCAATGAGGGAACCTGGAAAGCAAAGATGTCTACCCTAGGCCTGCTTGAAGAACCCAGCCCTATGTATGCCAGACCCCAGCAGCAGTTCCAGTCTGCTGTGTGCTTCCTTAGTGAATCAAGCTCCCTCCCTTTCTTCTTTCCCTCCACCTTGTTTTCAGTAAACCTCTCCTTTTGAACCTGTTTTGCCTCCTCTCCTGATTTCTATCTTGGGGGAGAGGGACAAAAACTTCTTTGCAGGTGATACTTCTATCACTACTTACATCGTGTATGGCCTTACTATAGTACCACTTCTTCCAGTAGCCTTCTTTCACAAGCATATCTCAAATTATATTTTAACCATTAGGATCCTACTCTTCCAACTAGGAATATCATTCTCATACACATCCACCAAATAGGCTTCCACCTGGGAGCCACTTCCTGAAGACTTTCCCCTTGTACCTGTCAGCTGGGTAGATCACAGGAGCAGGAGTTTTTAATACATATATATATGACAGTATTACAAATGTCTTCCATTTTTTCCCTTTGTCCCCCTCTGCTGAGCTCCTACCCCCATCCCTATCAGGTATTCACCACCCTATTGTCACTGCTCATGGGCTATGAATTTACATATATAAGTTCTTTTATTTCTCTCTCCTCATTCACCCATCCCCACATCGAGGTATGTCAGTCTTTTCCATGCCTCCATGCCTTGGGTCTTATTTGGTTGGTCAATTCATTTTATTCATTAGATTCCACAAAGAAGTGAGATCAGGTGATCTTTGTCTTTCTCTGATTGGCTTACTTCACTTAGCATAATAGCCTTCAGGTCCACCCATACTGTCCCAAAGGGTAAGAGATACCTCCTTTTTATAGCTGCATAGTATTCCATGTGTAAATGTCCCACAACTTTTTAATCCATTCATATACTTTAGGCATTTGGGTTGTTTCCAAATCTTAGCTATTTTAATAATAATGCTGTTATAAACATAGGGATGCATATATCCTTTCTGATTGGTGTTTTAGGATATATTCCTAGAAGTGGAATAACTGGGTGAAGTGGCAGTTCCATTTTTAATTTTTTGAGGAAACTCCATATTCTTTTCCATAGTGGCTGCACCAATGTGCATTGCCACCAGCAGTGAACTGGTGTTCCCTTCCCTCCAATCCTCCAGCATTTGTTTGTTGATTTATTTATGATAGCTATTCCGACAGGTGTGAGGTGATATCTCATTGTGGTTTTAATTTTCATTTCTCTGATGATCAGGGACTTTGAGCATTTTGTCATATAGTCTCTTGGCCATTTGTTTGTTCTTCAGATCATCTGCTCATTTTTTTAATTGGGTTGTTTGTCTTCCTTTTGTTGAGTTGTATGATTACTTCACATATTTTGGAGGTTAACTCCTTACCAGATGTATCATTGGCGAATACGTTCTCCCACATAGTGGGTTCCCTTTTCATTTTGATGGTGGTTTCTTTTCCTGCTTAGAAGCTTTTTGTTTTGATGTAGTCCCATTTGTTTAAAATTTTCTTTGTTTCCCTTGCCTGAGGAGATGTATCAGCAAAAATTCTGCTACATGAAATGTCTGAGATTTTACTGCCTATGTTTCAGGAGTTTTCATTTTCCAGAGTAGCTCTCAACCAATGAATGAAGCAAACGAGGATAAAAACCCAAGTGTCCTCGCCCCTCAGTTAGGGTAACTGAGGCATTTTCTGTAATGTGTCCCAGAGTTCCCCAGTAGGATGAACCCCAGGAGGTCACAGCAGAAATCTGTCGATAAATCACCTCTTATTATTGGCTACTTTGCTTTCTTGCTTAGCTTTTATGTTCCCTCCATGGTACTTTCTGTAATGCCCAAATAAAACATAAGCACGTATATTCTTGTCTCAAGGTCAGTTTTTGGAACAGCTTTTGATGGAACCTGAAAACCCATATACTGTGTTTATACTCTTATAGCAGGTTGCCTAACCTGCTCTGATTTTTATCTTCATTTGGGAATACTCATTTGGGAATCTATCTTAATCCTTGAAGGCAGAAACAGCATTTTCCTCTATACGTTCCTTTCAACGCCCAGCACAATCTCTTATGTGAAGTAGGAGGAGCTCAACAACTAAAGATTGAGGGAAAGTGTTTCAATAAAGAGGAAAATCACTATTACATATTTTAAAAGAAAGAAAAAGTTAAAATTTTCAAGAACTTGACAGTAACTTCCTCACAGAGCTATGAGTTAGTTATAAAGCCCTGAAGCGTGCTTTAAATTTTTTTTAACATAGTTCATTTTGCAATAATCATCTTAATAGTAGTCATTTTTATGCCTATGATCGAAAGGTAAACCAGCAAAGTTCCATCATATTGCATATACAGATTTTAAGTTGAAAACATCAATGGGCTTTTGTTGTATTTAGGAAATTGCTTGCACAATTATGGAAATCAGAATCTGTAGAAAGAGTTTGTAAAATGGATGGTCAGTTTCTGACTATCCCAGTATTGTGGTTTTCATCCTTCAGCCTTTTCTTTTGCTATCCCCTCTATTGCAGCATTTATTCACATTTAGCTCTCTCTGTTCACTCCATAGAGGCAGCCTACAGATCTTTTAACTTTTCTTGCAGCTAGAAAATCTAATTCACCATAGCAGACACAGCTGTGTGTGTTCCCTAGGCTGTTGTAAACATAACCCTTTAAAAGTGAGCTTAGTTAAAGGAAATAAAATAACAAAAACAATAGTGGGAAAATATCAGTGTTTTGTGGCCTGGACCCACTCATATCTTTCTTACAAAGCTACTCTTTTTGTATTTGGTATTTCAACTTAACTTTAATTATCAGCAAGTCCTGGTAATTTCACTTGGGCCTCGTCCCTTAGGAAATGCTGTTAGAGGTTCCTCTGCCAGTGGCATTTGCAGCCAAGAAGGGACAAATACTCACTTCAGTTCCGTGGACAGTCCACTGATTTGCATGATTTTACATATGGAGATCACAGTCAAACACTTTTGAATGGAGTAAACTGTGCATGTGGATATGGGCAGAAGCCTTGTGGATGTAGTTCTGGTTCAGAAGCAGTTACCTGGTAAAAAGGACTTTACATACAATGCAGATGAATATAAAGAAAAAGCATTCTGCACAAAATTATACTCACAGAATTACAGTCCTGACATTCTTTCTTCATGTAAAATAAAGTTGGGATGAAATAAATTTGAACTTTGTAAGATTTAAAAATTATTGTTAAGAACAATAGAAAGCACAGTTCCTTGGGGAGTTTGCAGCTGCTTTGAATGACGATCTCTTGGAAAATGTTGCAAACCAGAGGAGTAGGGTGCCCAGGCAGAAGAGATTTGCCAAAAGCGGGGGGTCTGCGGTCCAGATATTACATTGTTGCACTCAGGACCAGCCAGCTACATAATCTGAGGCCTGATGCAAAATGAAAATGCAGAGCCCTTTGTTCAAAACTCACTAAGAATGTCAGGACAGCAACAGTAGACCTTTAAACCTCTTTGGGGGAGGAAGTTTGGCATGGCTGCACAGGTCCTGCACACCCAGGCTGGTCCTGTTTACCCTCCTTTATTGAGAGCCTTCTCCACAAGGTTCTTCTCAGTGGTTCTTCACCAAATAAAGTGTCCCTGGACACACATTTGAAATCTAAAGTAATATTGAGCCCAGAAAGGGCTGTGTAAACATGATTCTGTAATTTCTAAACATGCCTAGAATACCTATCCATTCCACAGTGAGAAATATCGGAAGTTTGTTGGGCAGAGCTGTTTCTTAAGAGAACCTCAATGATTCTAAAAGGTTATTCTCTCATTCCTACCTACTTGATTATCTGTTTTTGAAAGCCAAGACCTCAATCTTGAAATCCTGTTATTTTGCAATCTACTCCCACAGTTCTTAGGAATAAGGGAGAAATGGCAAATGCACCTACATTATGTCGCTATGGCTTTTCCCACAAGTCCCTCCCTGACCACCCACCAGGCAAATCTGACTAGTCTCTTCTAGGCTTTTCCCCTCTTCCCCATTTCACTATCTCAGCAACAGAGGAATGAGAATAGATCTTCACAAGTTAGAGAACTTGTCTTCTTCACTCCTCCTGCTTTAAACTCCACTCCTCTCCTCTCCTTATCTTGGAGGCTCAGCTGTATCCTTGACTTGAATTACTTTATTCTCTCTGGGAACAGAGTGAGAGAATTGAACAAGTTACATTTTCTCTTGAAATTAATATAAAAATGTAGTGGGTACGTGACCCTCCTCTAGTGTACATACAGTTTTATATTCCTGAGCCAAGTGGGTAAGTCATAATTAATTTGAGAACAGCATGTATTAGTAACCCTGAAAAATTACAAGAATAGTTCTATAGTAGTGTTTCCAAATTTGATTAGAAATCTTTGCTCTCTGTCATATTTCTTCCAAGTCCTAAAAACACATGTGCTGTATGAATTAATTTTATTATAATTTCCCTAATTAATGTCTTTAAAAATTATTAGTAAACCCCTATGACAAACTAGGACACTTAACTGAATTTCAAGCCAACTTATGACACTGAGCAAAGCAAGCATATTATTATTCTTGTTATCAAAAGCAGCTAAGTAAAAAAAAGTTTAAAAAAGGCATTTTGGGGGCAACTTAAATATTAATGTCTATAAAATGGAATAATCCTATCTTTCCTGTTAATAATCCTGTCTATCCTGCTAATTTTGGAAGAAAAGCACCAAGTTTTTTGGATTATTTTCTTTTAATGGGGAATTTAATAAGCTATTACTACTACTATACTATTACTGTTGTAACTATATTTAAGTACTAGTAAAATTTGTGCACATTAAAAGGGAATTAAGCCAAAACTGGTTTGGCTCAGTGGACAGAGCATCAGCCTACAGACTGAAAGGTCAGAGGGTCAATTCCGGTCAAGGGCACAAACCTTGGTTGTGGGCACATCCCCAGTAGGAGGTGTGCAGGAGGCAGCTGATCAACGTTTCTCTCTCATCAATGTTTCTCACTCTCTATCCGTCTCCTTGCCTTTCTGTAAAAAATCAATAAAATATATTTTTTTAAGAAGAGAATTAGAGAAAATCTTTTAATATTGCTATTTGCCCTTTATATAAGTAAAAGTATCAGAGATTAAAAAAAATTAGAAAAATGTATATGAAAATCTCCTTCCTGTTAGAGTCTGGGGCATGCCATGGGACCTAGAGTCAAGACCCCGCCCACTACCTGCATGAGCTTCAAAAACATAGGAGACCTAGACTGGCTGGCCCCACCCCCACCAATCCCCTTTGGGCATGGCGCACAGCCTGATGTTCCTTGGCCCAGTGCTGGGGTGGGAGGTGTGGCCTAAGGTCCCCAGTCAAGCCCTGTGAAGCAGGGGACACAGCCTGAGATCCTTTGCTCTGGCCAGGCATCATGCAGCCTCAGGTCTCTGCTGTTCGGTCATGACATTACACTATCCCAGCTATCTATTATATAGATAGATTATTTTAGTTTTTAGAATCTGTGACCTCTTAAGAAATAATTGTTTATTTAAAAAAACAAACAAACTAGAATTTACTAGTAGTAATAAATTTTTCCATTGAGTTAGGTTTTCATAGAATGTAAGTTATTATTTAATTGCTATTTTACTCAGAAGTTGGTAAGACATTGGGTTATACATTAGATATGCTGAAGTTATTGGTTTACCCAAATTACTCGCTCTTTAGGTGTGAACACAATTAATCTGTTATTAGTAAATAATAATAGTGGTCTACTTCACAAGATTTGTGAATTTTACTTAACATATTTAAACCCAAACTTGTTTTTATAGCTTTATTATACTATAATAAATATAAGAAACTTCCTATAAATGTGCATTTTGATAAATTTTAAATGTATTTAGCCACCCTTGAAACCTTCTATCAGAGAGTGAACATACCTATCACTTCCAAAAAGTTCCTTGTGTCTATTTTTAATTCTTCCCTCCCACATCTTCTCAAGGTTCCTTTCCCACCATCCCAAGGCAACCACTGAGTTGCTTTCTGTAACTGCAGATTCATTAGCATTTTCTAAGTTCTTTCTGTCTGGCTGCTTTGACTCACCATAATTATTTTGAGATTCATTCATGTTGTTACATATTGTTTTCAATAGTTCAGTTCATCCTTATTGCTGACTATTAGTCTGTAATATAGATATACCATATTCACTTTATTCATTCATTATCAAATATTGCATGACTCTTTCTTAATGCTTTTCTAAACTCAATCTTTACTTAAATCATGTCTCCAGGGGAGCCTCATGGTATCACAGGAGCTGTTTTCAGCATACATAAATCCAAATTCTAGCCATAATTCTTGTGAGCTATTTCTTCATCTAAAAAAAAATGAGTACAGTAGTTTCCCCATAACTGTGGGGGATACGTTCCAACACCCACTGTGGATGCCTCAAACCACAGGCAGTACCGAACTCTAAATATACTATGTTTTTTCCTATACATATATACATACATACCTGTGATAAAGATATATTTATAAATTAAGCACACTAAGAGATTAACAACAGTAACTAATCATAAAATCGAGCAATTATAAAAATACTAGCGGTCCAATGCATGAAGCTCGTGCACAGGGGCCTAGGGGTGGGCCTCAGCCTGGCCTGCACCCTCTTGCAATCTGGGACCACTGGCTGCTAACTGCTTGCCTACCTACCTGCCTGATAATCCCTAATCACTCACCTGCCTGCCTCATCACCCCTAACCATTCTGCCTGCCTACCTGATCACCTTTAACTGCTTGCTTGTCTGCCTGATTGCCCCTAACTGCCTCTTCCTTAGCCCATGCTGCCAAGGCTTTGTCCAGAAGGATGTCTGGAAGGTCATTTGGCTGTCTGTCTCATTAGCATATTATGCTCTTACTAGAGGCCCAGTGCATGAAAATTCATGCACTGGGAAGGGGGTCCCTCAGCCCAGCCTGCCCTCTCTTACAGACCAGGAACCCTCAGGAGCAGGAGACGACCTGTCAATCAGGGGAAGACGATGCCCCATCACACCTCTGCTGCTGCCAATGGGGCAGTGCAAGCCTTGGCCGGCCTGGTTACCTGAGGTGGGCTGGGTAGCTGCTATCAAAAGCTTGCCTGCACCTCAGGCTGGCCCTGGGTGGCTGGGGGGCTGCAGGGCTCCAGAGGCAGGCACACAGAATGGCTGGACCCACAAGGGGCAGGGCTGGCTTGCTGCATGCCTGCTGGCCCAGCAGGGCTGAGGGTATTGGGCACCATCATCTTGTGGCTATGGGTGCCGCCATCTTTGAAGGGGTGGCAGTCAATTAGCATATTCCCTCCTTATTGGCTGTGGGTGCCACCATCTTTGCCACAACATGAGGGTCAATTAGCATATTCCCTCTTTATTAGATAGGATTATTGTAGATATTATAATAAAATTTACATGAATGTGTTCTCTCTCTCTCTCAAAATATCTTATTTTACTACATTAATTCTGTGCGATATGTTTAGTAGAACTTCTAGCCTATAATAAATCCTCAATAAATGTTAACAATATTAATTTTATTGCCATTGCTACATTACCTAATAACTATTCATTTCTTTTTTTCTCTCTCCTCTTATCTATTCAATCTTTTTGTTCTACTCTTACTAGTGGTCTCAGTGTTACTTGACTGGAGGAAGGCAATGGTTCTAAAGTGTAATGCAGGGACCAAACATTAGCACCAACCTGGGAACTTGTTAGAAATGTGAATTCTCAAGGCCCTATCCTAGAAAGGCTAAAGCTCCAGGGGATGGGACTGTCATCTGAAATGTAATGAGCCATTCTAGAGATTCTGCTAAATCTAAAGAACTTGAGCAGTGGAGTCTTCACCAGGCTTGAGCAGGAGTTAATGCAGGCTCAGTTCACATCAACTTTCCTGTTAACAAAAGCACACTGTTGACTAATTGAGCTTAATACCAACTAAAACCCTTAAGTCTTTTTCACACATGTTGCTACTAATCTCCATATTCCCCATGTAGTACTTGTACGAGATTCTTTTGGGACTGAAGTATAAGACTTTACATTTATCCCTATTAAATTTAATCTTGTTAGATTTGGCCCATTGCACCAGTCATGTTTGGGGAAATTTTAGTTCAGCTGGAATGAACCATGACAAAAAAAGCGGGGCCTGGAGATGAAAGAGGGATGCTGCAAGGACAATGTTCTTTTATATATTGGCTGAATACTAGTCGATGAGATTTGGGCTATGGCAGGCTTCTAGTTAAACATTTGAGACCCAGGGAGAAGGGGTTATTTGATTTCAGTTTAATTCAACTAACATTTATTGGGCACCTACCAAGTTCCTGGCTGTGAAACAGGTATAGGAGAGGTACTAAGAAGCCCCCCACCCCTCCTCTCTCTCTCTCTCTCTCTCTCTCTCTCTCTCTCTCTCTCTCTCTCTCTCTCTCTCTCTTTTAAATCCTCATCTAAGGATATGCCATTGATTTTGGAAAGAGGGGAACAAGAGAGAAACATCGATGTGAGAGAAAAACATAGATCATAATAACCCTCTTATTAATGTCAGATATCAGTAGAGGGGAAGGTGTTGTTGTTGTTGTTTCTTGTTTTGGTTTGTTTGGTTTTGATATGTGAAGTCCAATAGAGTAGCACTTGCAAATCTCCCAAGGAAAAGAATTAGTTTTTATTATTTTTTTAATTTTAATTTTTAGTGCAAATCCTTTGCTCTCTCCTTTGTTTACACTTTGTTTACACTTTACAATTCAATGATATAGGAATGATTAGCTCATTTATAGATGAGGAAAGTTAGAAGCAGAGGTTAATGCATTTCCTCAAGGTCACACAGGTAGTTAGCTGTAAAACTAGAGGAAATCTGAGATCTGTATGGGTTTAAAGAACATGTTGTATATAATCTTTCTCCCTGAGATTGAGAAAATTAAGCTCTTTAAATATCACAACTACAGAGGCTTAACCATAAACTAGTGATGCTCTTGGACTGACTCATAATGAGTAAGTTTACAATCCCCAAAACATTAAAATATCAAAGATGACCTAATTCTACATTCACTAAGAAGTGCATCTAACTGTGCTCACAGTCCTAAATTATAAAATAGCTTACATTTGGGTTTATTTTTATTTGCTCCTTTTAAGTGTTAGCCATATTTTTAATCATTATCTATCACAATATTAATATTGTAATTGTTACCACTTGCAACCAAATCTTTGGAAAGGGCATGATTTCCTCCTCTAGATGATAAAACTAACCAATTCTATTCTAGCAGGTAATATCTACTATATTTTACTATGATATAAAATGTGAATTTTGATAAAGTCAGTTGTAGTATAATGGAAAATGCATTGGACTTGGAGTATTAAGACTGAAATTTGGTTCCACTTGCTAGTTGTATCACCCTGGGCAAAAAATTTAACTTTTATAAACCTCAAGTGGGGTTTATAAAAGTTAAATTGTCCTTCTAAAATGGGGACAGTCATATTTGTGTAATCATGAGATTAACTGAGATAATATCTATGAAGGAAGGTACTCTGTAGTCTTAAATATTTTACAAATAGGTATAAGATATTATAACTATATTTTAAAATAACTTATAAGTTGCTATCAAGAAGAGAAAATGTGAAATATTTTGGAGATTTCTGCTACCTACACACCAAATTAATTGATAGAGCAGAATTCAAATGGTTTTTTTCATAGTTTCTTTTTAACATTAGAGCTTTCAGTAGAATTATATAAGAACAGTATGGTAGAATTGTTAAAATACTAGATTTGGTTTATTAATGTGCATTTTAAAGGTAAATTCTCTTTAACCAGCACTAACATTGTAAATACTATTAACATCATCCTTTTAAAAGGACACTCACTAGGTGCCTGTCTTCCTCAAGTTTAAAATGAGAATAACAATTGTACTTTCCTGATGGCAATGTGAGAATGAAATGCTGTAGGATGGGTGAAATCCTTAGTAAATACCAGTACTTAATGCACAAACCATATTAGCTATGTTAAAAGATAAACCGAAGCATATTAATAATTTTAAGAGTCTATTTGAGCAAAAAGTAACTCAAATCAAGCCACACCGAACCAGAATTATTTAAGAGCTCTCCATGGACAGGAACTCAGGGAGATATTTTTATTGAATAAGGTAGAAGCAACGTATAAGGAAATGATTGATAGGCTATAGTTTGAAGCTTTGTTGAGTGTTTGTGATTGGCTTTTCTTAAGTTTCAAGTTTGTAACTGTGAGGCATTTACAAGCCTCTGTTTTTATATACTTATGTAAGGCACCATAGCATTAGAACCATTTCTATATAATGGCCTCCTTGCATAATTAATTTAACAGTCATTATTCAAGCTAAATACTCTATACTCCCCAAATCAAACTCCTGAATATTTCACCTCTCCCTTCTGGTTTTTACACCCCGCAAACAATGAGCTTTCTCTGATCATAATGAATAATATGTGTAGCCTGGAAAATCAATGTCAGTCACCTACACTGCTGCATTAGCTCCCTGGAATCACAGAATCTTTGAGCAGGACCTCAGACTTTAGAGATCATTGGAGACATTTTGATCAATGACCTTATTTTGCAAAAGAGAAAACAGGCCCAAAGAGGTTAAATGTCCTATCTAAGCTATAGGACCAGTTAGTGACTGAAATCTGGACTCCACGCTCAAAGTATGTCATTCACCTTCCTCCACACTCTGTCTCTACAGACTCCCAGTTCTTCTTAATCTCCTCTTACACTTGGCCTGCCAATAGGACCATGCTGATCTGGCCTGCTGCCAATTTCCACTATCCAGCTTCAGCTAAATCTTCATGGTAAATCTTGTTATTCATTTTCTCTTTATTTCTTAGCATGTAAGTTTCACAATTTACTTTCTAAGGGAAAAAGTTAAAATGCTGCCTTTATTTATTTTTCCAAATAAAGCCTTACTTGTGCCAATAAATGAAAAGAATAAAAGCTTGGACTTGGGGTAATGATGGGGTTGTAGGTCCACGGGCTCATAGGCTCAGCTCAAATCCTTCTTTCCCATCCTTTCTAAAGTGGTCCCTGAGGGAGTTCCACTGAACTCTCAAAGCATGGCTTAGCAACACAATTTAAAAGTAACTACCTAATACATATACTTAACAATGGTTATTCCTGGGGACTCTCAAATATCAGGAGAGGCTCAGGCCACTTCCATTTTTAAAAAAAGAAAGAAATGCTAAACGGGATTGCACAAATTATGATATATTTTAAAAGCTTATACTTAACAGATTAACACTTTTAACTCAGATACAAAATTGATGACAGCACATGTGGCCTCATTTTGACATAGTATTAGAAGCATAATTATAAGGCATATATTATCCCCAACCTCAGCTTTCCATTTGTTCTGACGTTTCTCAAGCTGGCATGTTCCTCAGTCCTTCAGTTCTACCTCTGCTTTCTCACTCAACCATCATTTAATCAATGTCCTCCATGTGTTAAGTTTCATGCTAGGTACTGGGGCCACAAAGATGAAAAAGACAGAATGGCCTCACTTTCTAAATGCCATATTATCTCAGACAAATCCCAAACCCAATTTAACCCTCTTCCCTTCTTTATTTCTCCCCCCTGCAACCCCTAAGGAAATTTAGCTTCTTCTTTTCATTTTCCCATTTCTATAATTTCTTTCTGTTACTCCGGCTTAAAACTGCAGAATCACATCTTCAATTTCCAACCTTCTCACATACCTAATCTACCAGAAAAGTTCAATTGTTTCTCCTTTACACTGTCTTTTGTATTTTTTTGTTTCATTGTTCTCTTTTTCATAATTTTCTTAAAGTCTAGTATTGAACACTGACTTATTTTTTTCAAGGCCATTGACTTAGTAGCTGAAAAACTGTTCCCTCCACAATCTGGTTCACATCTATCTTATTTTTTAATACTCCATTTCCTACTTCAATACTCTATTTCACTGCTACATACTATAGCTACTAAAGGAAAGCATCCCCTTTTTATCTTGCCAAATTGAAAAGTATGTTTAGCTGAATTATGAGATTCTTTAAAGAGAGGAGACGAAAATGAGAAGTGACATGTTGTTTTTTTCCTTAGGGATTAGAGAAAACTAATTGAGGAATATAAAATGGATGCCTCAGTTTTGAGGATCGGATGCTTTTCATGGATTGGCTAGGAAGAATCGCTTGGGAAGCCTATTAAAAGCACAGATACCCAGGCCCTACTACCTACAGCAGTGGGTCTCCAGCTTACCTCAACTGGGGCTCTTAAGAAACGTACAACTGATGCCTGGCTCCCACCACCAGTAAATCTGGTTGCCTTGGTCTGAACTGTAGCTTGGCTACCAGAATTGTTTAAAGTACCAAGTGGTTATAATGTGTAGCCAAATTGGTGAACACTGACCTAGATGTACTGTTTGACTGTATCTGGGATGGGGACAATGAATAAAGCCCCCACATGTGATTCTGGGAGTCACTGGTATAGACAGAAGTTTCTGTTTTCCTAGCTATATCTGGAAAAGGTTTCAATAAATGCAAAAGGTAACCTCAGGATGAAGCACTAGGTCACCAGCAGGTTGTTCTTACAGATAGGGTAATAGACTAAGTTCTGAGTTGAGGCTCCTGCTCATCCTCACACCCTTCCTTCATCATGTTAGTACCCTGCATTCTTTCTGAATTCTCTCTCCCCAGAAACCAAATTGACATAATTTCCTCACTTCTTTTGCCCCAGCTTAATTGAGCTATATTGTGTCCTCTATGATTTTTCACTTTCATAACCTCTTCCTTATACTGTTCCTTAGCTACTTACAGCAAAACCTTACTCATTCTTGCCACTTCAGTGAAAACTTCTCTTAGTCTCATCTAGCACTGATCTCCTGAAAAATTTGAATGCTGACTCAGTGTATAACATTATTATTGTGTGTGTCATTTTAACTTGATGTGAGTATTTATACATTTATCATTGCCTGATGAGTAATACTTCTGTTCAAACATAATAAACATATACCACTATTAACATATATACTTGTATTTTTTTTTAATTGAGGGCAATGGCATTTCAATATTCATATATTATCTATATATTGTAGTAAAAGTCAGTTACATTACTAATCTGTGCAAGCAATTAAATCTTAGCTACTGTATTAGCTTGCTGGAGCCACAAAATGTACCGCAGACTGGTGGCTAAAGCAACATGAAACAATTTTCTCACAGTTCTGGAGATTAGAATTCAAAGATCAAGGTGTCTACAGGTTACTTTCCTATGAGGCCCCTTTGGCTTCTCCCTGTGTCTTCGCATGATCTTCCCTCTGTGTATGTCAGTATCCAAATTTCCTCTTCTTATAAGGATACCAGTCGTATTGGATCAGGCTCACTCTAATAATCTCATTTTAATTTAATTTCTTTGTTAAAGATCTTGTTCCCAAAGACAGTCACATTTCTGAGGTACTTGGGGATTAGGACTTCAGCATAGGAATTTGGGGGGAGAACACAATTCAGCCTATGACAGCTACCTTGCTATGTTATTGACATGACTTGTATATCAGGACTGTATATAAAATTTAACATTCTGAAAACAAAAAAGCAAAGAGATACTTAGTTAGGATCAGACATGTGTTTTATGGTCATGCTAATCATTTTGATCTGAGTGAAAATTCTATGCATAAGACTCAGTAAGGAAGAAAGGATAAGTATTTCGAACTTAATTAATTTTATTGACATTACTTATAAAGTTTTTGAATCACTTTTGTCCACATCTGAGTTTACTTGTCAAGCAATAGAAATACCTGAAGTTAAAGTGGAAGAATATAAAAGGCTTTAGGATATAGTTGAAAGAGGCTGGGATTTGGAGGACAACATTGGGCAAATCACTACTTTTCTGAGCCTTTGTCTGATTAACACATGCTTTCTAAATGAAGGTGGGATGATAAAATGAATGTTAAAATTCTTTGCAAATTATAAAACACCATTCAATATTATTCATTTATTGTTATGATGGGCCAGGGAGAAATTTAGAGAGAAGCCTCTAGAACTATATCATTCTCCCCAAATAATGGTATAGACAGAAGCTTCTGTTTCCCTGGATATTTCTGGAAAAGGATTCAATAAATACAAAAGGTAGCCTCAGGATGGAGTACTCAAGAGAAACTGAATAAAACTAAATCTAGCTATCCTCTGTTGCTGGAATGTACTAAACTCTCCCCATGACAGGTGTGTATGTTTGCTCTAAAAAGACCTTTATCCTTAATAATTCCTATGATTACTAGGAATGAATTTGTTGTTGATTAAGTAGTTTATGTATATGCTTACCATATGTAAAGCATTTAGGGGCTGGCCTCGTCATTCACAGTTTTAGGGTAAAAAGTCAGAATCCACCTCCCATGTGTGACAAAATGAATGAACTCAGACATTGTGATGAGTGAAATAAGGCAGCCACAGAGGACAGATACTTTGAGATTCCACTTATATGAGGTATCTTAGAGTCAAACTCCTAGAAACAGAGAGTGAAAGGGTTGGGTGGCGAAGAGGAAATGGAGAGTTGCTGTTCAATGGGTATAAAGTTTCAGTTTGTAAGATGAGTGTGTTCTAGAGCTCTGCTGTACAACATTGTGATTGTCTATGTATATAAAAGCCTAAGTGACCGTTATGACCAAACGACCAGTCAACCAGTTGCTATGACATGCGCTCACCACCAGGGAGGCAGACGCTCCATGCAGGAGCTTCCCCTTGATGGTCAATGCACTCCCACAGCCAACCTCCCATGGCTAGCCAGTAGCATCTGCATCCAGCAACCATTTCTTCTGTGCCCAGCCTGGTGACCATTGCCTCCTCTCCCATTCCTTCTGGGGCCTTCCAGTTCTGGGCTGGGACAGGGAATTGGGGGAAGGTGATGGCTGACATGGCCCCTTTCCTAGCGGGGTGGAGGGCCAGCTTCCTCCTTGGGGCTGGTGGGCAACCTTCCATGTCCTGTCCCTCCCCCCAGCTGGCAGGCCCTCATTGGCCCAGTCCTGATCGCCTGCCAGGCCTAGGGGCCCCATGTGTTCACGAATTTGTGCACTGGGCCTTAGTAGTTAATAATACTTCATTGTGCACAAAAATTAATTAAGAGGATAGGTTTTATTTTATCTTTTCTTATCACAAAATTAAAAAATCAGAACTCAAAACTAGAGTGACTCAACCAGGCAAATTAACTATGGGTACTGGCCCTGGGCAGCCATCTGAGATGATGGAGTAGGTGATCAAAGATCAGATTGGGAAACCTACTAATGCCTTTAGGATACCTCCGCCCCCTTTATTCTTCCCTACAATACTGATTTGAGAATACTGTTGTACTCTTTGAACTTAGGTCAGAATGGCTATTTAGGGCCTGAAATGCATTTGAAAGGGTCAGTAGCTATGAATTGGCTGCCTTCCTGATCTTAGTTCTTCAATTGTCCATCGTGTGTTCAAATCACTATTAAAGGCAATAAATAAATGTAGTAAAAAGTCTGAATACCCACTGGGTCTATAGCACCTTATACATTTGCAAGCCCTTCATCTGGTCCTATTACCAGTCAATAACTATTTCTTGTTTATACCTGAATATGAGTACTTACTCAACATCTGCCATTTAGTGTGAAACTTCTCAATGGGAAGGATAGAAAGTAGGGTTGTTGAGGTCTATATTGCTCAAGTAAATCATATTAAAACAAAAGCAAGGTCCACTAGAAATTATCTCTAAGTTTGATATTCTACGTCTTAAGGTCACCAAACTTGTCAATGTTCTCAGAGCCATGGAGAATGGATAAAGTAGTAAAGCAGCACCTGGAAGGTGGAAACATAATGTTGTATAACCTGATTTTGGTACTGTATAGTTCATTTTTTTCTTTTAAGAGTCAGACCATAGCTCCTCTTTGTCCCGGGCTAGTCAGCTGGGAAGTGAGGCACAGTGACACAAAGTTTGAGAGAATGACTTCTTTAACCATTGTCAAGGCTCATTAAGTTGCAAGTAGCCTGGAAAGTAGCTGGCATCTGACCTTGCTATTTCAGGAGAGTATGGAGACTAAGAGTTCTTCTGACAGACATGAGGTTGTTGGGAGTGGTGATGGCAGCCAAAGAAGCAATCCACATGACCTCTGCTGAATAGAGAAAACAGCTGGACAGCTGAGATTTTCATCAGCTATGTTTTTGCCCAATTGCACAGATGGGCACTTAAATTATATAATAAATCACCAGCATTCCAATGTACCATCAAACCCATTAGTCATATTACTTAAAGCCTTTAGATTTACAAGTTCTTGAGTATTTCAGTCACAGTCTGGCCAATTTGTTTTAAAATATAGTATTTTACCTATTGTAAAGGAAAGGAATATATTGAACAATGAGATATAACACTTGTATTTAAGTCCATGTTATATCGCAGATTCTCTCTTTGCTGTAGAGCTTATTTGGCTTCTTAGGGTTCAAGGTTCCTAAGCAATGAATGAGAATTGTTGCTGTTTAGCTTTAGTGTCTCTTCTAGGGTAAAACTGAAATTGATCTTTGTGAAATATAAAAATAGCATTATTTTTATTTCTTACAGATTTTAAAAAGTTTAATTTCATCAGTATTCAAGTGGTTTTGTATCATTTGTGATGACTCAATGGCAACATGTCTACAAATTATTCAAGCCCTTTCCATGACTCATGTCATGTATTATGGAAAAGTGCATTTTTTTCCTCTCCTATTTTTCTTAGGAGAAAGTTTAGACATTTGGAAACTTTTAAGAAAGATTTTTGATAATAATATAAATGATTATTAACATTTTAAAAGTGAATTAAAACTTGTCAGTAAAGTACAATTAAGATCCTAAAAAACAAAGACTTCTCTATCTGGTGAAACATGAACACATATTGTAAGGATTTTACAGTGACTCTTCCAGAAATGCAAGGTGTTTGTATTCAGGTGAAGAGAGGCTGGTCTCCGGTCTATGTAGGTTTGGAACCAGTTTGACATGAGTTATCTGAGGAGCATATTGTCATTGAAAGTGAATTTAACCCCTTGGAAGCCTTCTCCACTCACCTGGACAAATTTCCCTCTCTTTTGTTCTGGCCAATTTACCAAGAATTCTAGGTATAAACTTACTTAAACTAGAGGATGTGTTGATGGGCAGGGTCTTTTCTCCCAGTGTTGGCTATAAAGAGATCTGGGATGATTGATCAACTCAGGATTGCCATTGCTTCTGCCTGGTGTCTCGTGTCACTGTGAACACTGTGCCCAAAGTCTAGCACATGCCTGTCTACTCACTGTGATGTTGTTGCTGGTCTGGATGACTGTCAGCCTCACAATGGGGATTTGAACGTGGATTTTGAACTTTTAGCTCTCTTAGTTTGCACTCAGTTATTCTGCCATTGTTCATCACAACAAAACCTTCTGTGTGTCACTTCACTACATCATCATGGCTAGCCTTAGTCACATACTATGGAGACCATTCCACAAGTGTAGCCTGGGACCACCCTCCACTTGCTCTTTCCTCAAGGTTATTTCAGGGGCTTCCTAGGTAGTTTCAGCTCCTGAACTTTGGGCAGGACCACCTTGTCCACCTTTCTAAGTCTATTTAACTTTGAGTCCCAAGGAGCAAAAGTCAGTGAGTTGGGCCCTTTACTACAGAAGACCTAAGCTCCTTTTGCAAAATGATCCATCACCTTCCAAAGATAAGTTATCTTTATAAAGTAGTGAGGCAACTTGTATTAAAACAGATTTTTAAAGTTATTGCTACACCCTCTTTTTAAAATCATGGGTACTTATTTTCATAATTAATTTACTTGCAAACAAGTCTTCTCTGAACTAGAAAATTGCAGGTAATTTGTAGTCTATACATCTAGACACAGAGTGAGTGATGTAATTGATAAGTACTGCTTTGTCCTTACCTAAAGGCATGTAATTTATGTTTAATCATAATAGATATCCTAAGTGTGCAAATATTATCCTTGTAAATGACACAGGCTTCTCCACATTGCTTAAGTTAAAAACATGCTTGAGAGAACAACCAAGATGGTGGCATAGGTAAACACCTGTCTCTCACAACCACATCAAAACTCCAACAAAAAGACAAAACAAATATCATCCCGAACCATGGAAAAGCTGGTTGAGTGGAAGTTCTACAACTAGAAGGAAAGAAAAAAGTGCATTGAGACTGGTAGAAAGTGTGGAGGTGTGAAAGTGTGGAGGTATAGAGGCACGCACAAAATGGGCTGACAATTGGGTGTGCTGTTGTTGTTTTTCAATTGGAAGGGAGATAAAAACTACCAATTTCTATAAACTCCAGTTCCAGGTGAGACTCTGAGGACCCAGACTCATATGGGGAGAAACTGGACAGTCTGGCATTAGGAAGAAACACAAGGGTGGCTTTCTCTTAGAGGTGCTTGCAGTGATCATTGTTCCTGCATGGGGCCATGGGACACAGAGACCCAGGGACCTCTCTGGGGCAGGGCTGACTGACAGCCATTGCTGTTTGCTCTATCCTGGTGATTCCCTGAGACCCCGCTCCACCCAATTTACAACCCCACCCAAGCTGTGCACAGTGGATTTTGCATATGAATGGTCTGTCCATCTTGCAACCTAAAAGCTAACAAACTGCAGCTGGGTCAGAGAGCTCCAAAGCTTAAAAAAAAAAAAAATGCCTGCAGCAGCAGCCTGCATTGCTTCACAGCTGGGCCTCATCTGGGGACTTCCAAACCCCAAACAAGGAGAAGAAATCTTCAGATCTCTCTGTAGCTCCTGCCGGGTGGCCTCAGGCAGTGGCTGAATTTGCATCTTTTTGGAGATCCAAGAGCCAGTGTACCCACTGGTCAGAGTGAGACCAAACCAAATTACAACTCTTCATATCCATAAGCGACACACTGAATGGGGCAGACTCAATGAGCAACAAAGCCCCACTAAAGCAAGTCCTGCCCCATAAGGGTGTCTCCAGCACAACAGTTCTCCCATTGTAGGCACAACTGGTCCTCACAGCCAATTGGCCTGGAGGTCAATTACTTCCAGTGATACCAACAGCAATCAAGGCTTAACTACAGCAAAACTATGCACATAGCTCACAAAGAGGTGCAAATCTAAGGGGTTGTCCACCTCAGGTAATTGTGGAGGCTGAGCCACTTCGCTATATAGGACACCTAGCGCACAAGTCCACTCTATAAACATAGGGAAGCAGCCAAAATGTGGAGACAAAGAAACATGTCACAAATGAAAGAAATGGAGGAAAGCAAACTACTGTATATAGAGTTCAAAACCACGGTTATAAGACTACTCAAGAATCTTCTAGAAACCTCTGAGAAATTTAGTGAGACCCTCAAGGATATGAAAAAGGGTCAATCAGAAATTAAGCATACACTGACTGAAGTAAAGAATAATATAAAGAGATTCAATAGCAGACTAGAGGATCCCAAGAATCAAGTCAAAGATTTGAAATATAAAGAAGCAATAAATACCTGACCAGAAAAGAAAAAAGAACCCCAAAATATGAAAATAGTGTAAGAAGCCTCTAGGACAACCTCAGGTGTACCAACATCTAAATTATGGGACTGCCAGAAGGAGAGAGAAGGAAAGATATTGAAAACCTATTTAAATCAGAAAATTTCCCCTATCTGGTGAGATAAATAGACTTACAAGTCCAAAAAGCTCAGAGAATCTCAAACACAAGGAATCCAAAGAAGACCACACCAAGACATGTCATAATTAAAATGCCAAGGGAAAAAGACAAAGAGAGAATCTTTAAAGCAGCAAGAGAAAAACAGTTAGTTACCTATGACTGTCAGCTTATTTCTCAACAGAAACTATGCAGGCCAGAAAGGAGTGGCAAGAAATATTCAAAGTGATGAATAGCAACTGAACTTTGATAACTCTACAAGCAAAGCTATTATTTAGAATTGAAGGTTAGATAAAGAGCTTCACAAGAAAAAGCTAAAGGAGTTCATCACCACCAACCCAGGATTATATGAAATACTGAAAGGTATTCTTTAAGAAGAGGAAGAAAAAGAAAAAGGTAAAGATAAAAAAATATGAACAACAAAGTGACATCAAACACATATCTATCAACAAGTGAATCTAAAAATCAAATAAACAAAAAATCTGATGAACAGAATAAACTGGTGAATGTAAGATAATCAGGGGCATGGAAAGTGAGCAGACTGACAATTCTCGGGGAAAGGAACTATAGGGGGTGAGGGAAGAGATTGGACAAAAACCTTACACCTATGGATGAGGACAGCAGGGGGTGGGTAAAGGCATGGGGTGGGGTAGGAACCAGGTGGAGGAGAACTGGGGGGGGGGGAGAGAGGAATAACTATAATAAACTGAACAATAAAGATTTATTAAATAAAATGAAAACATGCTTGGTTTTCTTATGTCCACATTCAAATCCAAGTCATATTGACATGATATATTTAAATATAAACACCAGCCATCTCCATATATCACCAAATTATAACATTAAAATATATCTCCATTTTCTCCAGCTCAATAGCCACCTGCTGGTGCAAACTAAATAATCTCTCACCTGGACAACAGGAATGACTTCCTCACTGGTCACATGCTGCTTTTCTTGTCATGCTGCAATAGGTTTTCTTATACAGCAAGATATAAAAGTAAGAATCTGATCATGTCACTTACCAACATAAAATCAAAGACTTTCCTAGTTCTTATTTCTCAAAAACAAAAAGGCCTTTCCCAACTCTAACGGGGCCTTTGCACTTGTTCTCTAGACCTGGCATAATTCTCTCTCTCAAGTTCTTCACACAATCGGGCCATTCTCTTCCTGTTTGATAACAGATTTCATATTGCTATCTCAGAGAGGTCTTTCCTTGCCTCATTTCTTAGGTTGCCACCTATACTCACTCTCTTATCATTCTCTTTATTTTCTTCAAGGAATTGCCATTTTAGTTCAATTTCAAGACTAAGTAAAGTCATCTGTTGTTCAATATTATGTGGCTATTGGGATCATGCATTTTTTTTCAAACATAACTGATCTCCATGCTCCATGTATAGTTTTAAAATCTGCTTTTTATAAAATTAAAACATAAACATTTATTACAATATTAAATATTCATCTATAACGTTATAATTAATACTTTATCTTATTAACGTGTCATGATTTGGGTAACCAGACTCTGCTGTTAGAAATTTAGGTTATTCCTAGACTTTTACATAGGAGTTGGAGAAGACATAAGTAATTATTAAAGCCCTCAAAAACTGGAGGTGAGCTCTGGAAATTAAGATTATAGTTGAAAAGAGAAATGGTAGGTCAATGATCTATCATTGATACAAAAATGTATCACCAAATTAGATAGAATTTGAATTTGGGTTGTCTTTGAAGATCAAAGCTACTAAATTTAGGACAAATAAAGGAAGTACAATGCTAAACATTACTAAGCTCATTATGGAAGTTTCTCACTTAAGGAACACAGTGATAGAAGAGCAGATTTGCTGGTGAAGGCAATTGGTTGTGTTTTAGAAATGGTGAATTTGAGTTATTTGTGGAATATCCAAGGGGAGCTATCTAGTAAGCAGTTGGATTTAATGGTGTATGACTTAGGAAGAAGTTCTGGTTTAGAGTAAAGATTGGGGAGATGTCGGTGTCTGTTGCATGGTAATTGAGACCAATGGACATGGACGCAAAAATCCAGGGAGAATATGTGGAATGAGATGAGAAGAGGGCCCAGGACAAAATGGTAAATTACCTAAACATTTGCAAAATGGACAGGGGAAGATGGGCATTTTAAGGAGGTGGAAAATAAGAGGCCAGAGAGTTAGGAGCAAAGCCAGGACAGAATGTCTTGTGAGATCTTCCAGCACTGATAAGCCTAACCCTGCTTGACTGGTTATGTGACTGGTGACTTTTCCTCCTCCTCACTCTGTGTTTATATCTCCCAGGATTGTGCTCATACAGAGTATAACTTTTTCAGACAGAGCATATTCTTCTTTAAAAAATTTTATTTATTGATTTGAGAGAGAGGATGAGAGAGATTGATTTATTGTTTCATTTATTTCTGTATTCATTGATTGCTTCTTGTTTGTGCTCTAAATGGAGCTCAAACCTGAAAACCTTGGCAAGTTGGGACAGTGCTCTAACCAACTGAGCAACCCGACCAGGGCCATATTCTTCTTTAATGGAAGGTATACATGTTGTTGGATTTCCCAGGCAAAATACCCAGCAATTTCTTAGAGTTCATTGAATGAGTAGGTGAAGGTCTCTAGGGTATGATTTGAAACATTCAGAGAAAGCTGCTTCTGTGTCCTAAAATAGACCTCTGGCTGACCTATAGCAATGTCTGACAGTATGCACCCAGTAAACCCTTGTGAGAAAATGGATCCATGAATATTGAATGACGAAGTAGCCTATTAAAATGCAAATAGTCTGAGAAGGATGTCAAATATGTTGTCAACCCCTATTTAATAAGTTGGTAGGCAGGGTATGTTTTATCAAAACTTTCCAAGGTGGTCAGTTTCTGTACAGTTGACTCATAGGGCCATTATTGTGATAGGTGTATAGGCCTAGAGTGAAGGCTTACCTGGGGAGGGTATATCTGAGCACATTAGTTCAGTTTTACAACTATCTGTACAAAGCATCTGTTTTTGTTTCCTATGCTTCCATAGCAAATTACCACAAACCAGGTGGGCTTAGAATGACAGAAATTTATAGTCCTCAATTCTGGAGGCTAGAATTCTGAAATCAGGGTGTCAGCAGGGCCATACTCTTCACTGAAAGCTTTATTCGAGAATCTTTTCTTGCCTCTTTCTTGCTTGTGATGGTTGTCAGGAAGCCTTAGTGTTCCTTGCCTTGTATATGCAGTCTCTCCACCCTTTTTCGCATGACATTCTTTCTCCCATGTCTCTGTCTGTTTCTGTTTTCTATTCTTATAAGGACACTAGTCATTACATTAGGGTACATCATAATCCAGTATGGCCTTTTTTTAACTTAACTAATTATATCTACTGATACTCTGTTTCCATATTAGGTAGCAGTCTGAGGTCCAGGTGGACATGACTTTCTGAGGGATAATACTCAATCAGCATACTGTGTATTTTGGCTAAACATTCAGCTCACCTCTTGGTGTGTGTTTGTGTGTGTATTTCTACCTGGTAGCATAAAGGAACTAACTTGTCACCTAGTGAATGTGAGAAGTAACTGGGGATTACCAGGCAGTAGTAAGTAAAGAGTGAAAAGGACATTAATTAACTCTAAAAAATATTGTTAGTACATATTATGGGCCAGGCTTGGAGTGAAACACTGGAAGGAAAGTGGTAAATGGAAGAGACATTACTCATGTTCCCCAGGGAACATGCAGTTTAGTGGGACAAGATAAACAATAAAGATGTATAGAATAACTACATTCAAAATAAAAAAAAGAAACACTGAGAAAGTGTAATGGGATTTACAGAGTGCTTTCTGATAGAGAATAACTGAGAAGAACCTTTTCAGATAAGATGATCACAAAGAAACATTTAGGCTGTAACTGAAAGGTTGAGGAGGAGCCCAGAACAGATGGTTTACTTCCTTCATCGGTTTTTCAGGGATGGCTCTGAGCAGAGATTCTGAAACTCAGCAGTGAAAATGAAGGCCTTTGCATCTTATCCCACACCAATTGTTTGTTGTATTTCCAGATAGAGGAGTGGAGGCCTGGCTATTTTTCTCCCCACATTTACCCTGTGCCTCTCTGAACTATTCCCCTACAGGCACGCACAAATACACACACCACATTTTTTTCTGAATTATTTGAAAGTTACAGATATTTTTACACTTTAGTCCTACAAATTTCAGCATGTATCAGCTCTGAAAAAGGACATATTCTTACATAACCACAGTATAAATCTTACAAGGGCCCAAACATATACTGGATTTGTAGCATAGGTCTTGATATTTGTCTAAATGCTCACTGGGAAATAGATAACTAACTGAAGTTGCTAGTAACCTATATTGTTGCAGTTCAAAGTATCCCAAACCAGTTCCTTGGGGGTAAAAAATATTTTGTTAAAATGGCCTTGGAACTGTATTATAAAAATGTAAAAACAGGGTGATGTGTGTTTGTTTTTTTTTCTGAAGAACTTTTTCAAAAACTTTTATATACTAACAAACTTTATGAATCTTTAAGAAGGTTTATGTGGATTTCCCAAACTTAATTGATCAAAGGAAACTTTGTTTTAGGATTGTATTAGTTATCTCTTGCTGAATAACAAATTACCCAAGATTTATGGACTTAAAACAATAAGCATTTATTATCTTATACTGTTTCTGAGAATCAGGAAGTGGCTGAGCTATGCCATTCTGGGTCAGAGTTTCTTCTCGTGATTTAGTAAAGATGTTGGCTGAGTCTGCAGGCCTGAAAAAACTGTTTTCAAGATGTCTCGCACACATGCCTATTGGAGGAGGCCTCAGCTGCTCACCATGTAGACCTTTCCATAGGGCAGCTGAATGACATGGCAGCCTGTTTCCCTCAGAGTGAATGATCTATGAGAGAGAAAGGAGAAAGCTCTAATATATTTTATGACCTAAGTCACACACCATCGCATCTACCGCTGAGTCACCCAAGAGAAGATGAGTTAGTTTTAACTATTTTTTTTAGGCTCCAGGTTTTTGTGTGTGTGTGTGTGTTTTTAAGGGATCAATGTCAAAGAATTTGTGGGAATTTTTTAGAAATTACTTTATGAACCATATTGAAGGTCCAGAATTTTTCATAACACACTTTTAGAAAACATTAATTATGATATTGAAAGAACTTGGTAAGAACTTACAAGAGGTGGGTCTGAGGTCCACCTCATATATTAGTTGTATCAAGTTGGATTCATCTCTTAAGTGTTTGAGCTTGAATTTTTATCAAGGTAAAATGAAAATGATAGTGCCATCTATGTTTGTGATATCTTAAGGTTGTTGTGAAGATAAAATGAATCAACGTCTATAAAAATGCTTAAATAATTATACCACACAGATATTCAATCTTATCAAAATCACTAGCTGATGTATGACCTGTCAAATCACTGAATACTAGATCTCTGAATGTTTTCATATTCAAAAAGTCCTTCTTGTCTTTCAGGAGAATGTCCCAAGCACAGATGTGCTTAAACATCATTTTGATGAGCCTTATAATAACTCCATGGGCATTTAAACCAACCCATTTGTCTTCTTATACAATTGCTTCTTTGCTAAACATATAGAACTTTGTCTTTGCAGGATACTGAGTTACCTGCCAAATGAGCTGTTGTTGTTGTTGGTTTTAAAGACCTTTGTGTATTTCCACCATTTCCCAAACCATAAGGAGGCTGTTTTTCTGTTATGTCTCAGAAGTAGCTCCAAAATAGTTTCTAAAGAGGAGTCCAGAAAACGTTTCAAGCAATGGCAGCCTAATCAAAATAAGTACAGAGTCTTCCAGGGTTACCACATGGCAGGACAAAGCAGGTTTGGATGAATGAGTCTTGATGGGATATGTTTGTCCAAGATTAGTCTCCTTGCTTTAAAGTCATATCTCATTACCAAATGAACCACACAGACTCGATATAAAGAAAATGTTGCTACAGCCAACTGCAATTTTTAAATCCAAAGAGCTTAGAATACTTATAGGCATAATCTTATTAATCTTCATAATACTGTGAGGTAAGTTAAAACACCATCATTATAGAGGAGAGTGTGGCCAAACTTCAGTTCATTTTGAGTCTGTGTTTTTCTAATACTTTGCGTTGTGCAACTATTATTTGAATATTGAAGATGTTTAGTCCTAGTACATAAAAAATGAAACAAATCATGGATACTATGGCTGAATTAGGATCAGGGTTCTTAACCTGGAAAGAGCTAATGGTCAATACATTAATTAAGGCATCAAGTTTACACCCTGTTGTCAACTATAATTGTTTATTGCCTAACTAAACCTTTCTTAATTTATTATAGTCATTAGTGTCTGTTAGCAAGGGAGAATGTGCTTAAATTTTACAAGGGTATGTGGTTAACAGTTTTCTGTCTCTGAGCTGAGACCTGACTCACTTGATCTTCTCACCTCACAATTAACACAGAACTGGGCCTTACTTAACAAATGATTTATTAACAGTCATAGGTCCTTCTATCCTGTGCCTTAGCTCTTAAAGCTATAAAATGAGAGGGTATGTCTAGATGATCTCTAAATTATCTTGTATATCTAAACTTCTCAGTTAATGATTAACAGCTTTTATACAGAGATTAAGACAACAATGACAGAACAAATAACCTACAAATTAGAGCATTTGAGCAGATCTGAGTTATTTGCATGTTTTCATAATTACCTAACATCAGTTTGAGGGTCAATAACTTGACTCAGGAAAGTCCTCTGGCCATCTCAAAATTAGGTTTCAGAGAGGAATAAGAAGGGGGAGAATGGTCCTGGAAGGGGTGTGTGAAAGTAAGGGGAGTAGGGAGGTAGGGAAGGAAGAGAACTTTTGCTTTTTGATTCAGTTAAATAGATTTGGGGCAGGAGGAAGTAGCTAGGAAGGGGAGCATCATTGAGGAAGTAGGCTGGTTGAGAAGAATTGCTAAACCTGCAGGGGCAAATCTAAGCCCTGCAGGACTTAAAGCTTTTTCAACCATAAAGTCTGTCTTTAAGAAAAAGAATTCAAAATTAAATATGAAAATACATATTTATTCAGAAGTGAATCCAGTTGGAAGTGAATATTTATTTGAATGCTCACAGCTCTAGAACACCATCCAAAACAACAGGGAAAGTGCCATGGAAGAAATTTGAGAAAAGACTGGTCTTAACCAGTCACTTTTGAAATATCTTGCTCTTTCCAATTTTACAAAAATCTATGGCCATGTGAATACATTGCTAACCCTCTAGTAGGGTTCCGTGAAAGTGAGCAACCCAGAAGCCTGGCCTTCCTTAGTTTAACATTCTTCCACCACATGAAACACGTCTAGAATATTCTGGTAACTAATTCAACTGGAAGTTCATTTTAAAAAACAACAACAACAAAAACCATTAAAAATTGAGATAGATCTTTGCAAATAATCATGAAACTTCCAGAATATATTGTTAGGTGAAAATATAAGGAATACAGTAATATTACATGCTTTTATTTTTATATAAAAACCCAACACTGAAGCAGTGTTTTGTGTGTGTGTGTGTGTGTGTGTGTGTGTGTATGTGTGTGTGTATGAATGATATACATTTGATCTACATCAAATTCTTAATAGTAGTTACATTTGGAGAGTATATGTGGTTGTGGGGTATTACTTAAATTTTGCATAATAAATACTCATACGTTACATGTAGGCCTCCTCATTAATAATAACTGTATATCCCTCCATAATCTATATGACAAGAAACCCATTATAAAACCATCATTGGTTACCTTTCTTTTTCTTTTTAAAAATATGTTTATTCATTTCAGAGAGGAAGGAAGAGGGAGAGCGAGCTAGAAATATCAATGATGAGAGAGAATCATTGATTGGGTGCCTTCTGTACATTTCCCACTGAGGATCAAGCCTGCAACCCAGGCATGTGCCCTTGACTGGAAGTGAACCTGGGATCTTTTAGTCCACAGGTCCATGCTCTATACACTGAGTCAAACCATCCAGGGCTTGGCCAATTCACTTCCTCTAGAATTTAACTTCAGCTGTTTTGACCCACCAGGATCTACAATCAAGCCTTCCGTCTGTCTTTTTGGTGTCCTCAGTCCCTTCCTATCCTCACTTTTGTTCTTACCCAGCTTAAATCCCATGGTCTGTTGTTATGATCACTCTTCTGGGTGCACCTTAACTGCCTGCCACTTCTCACTTCATTGTTTTACTTGGTAAACCATCCCAGCTGGAATCCAACTCTCCTCCTGCTTATAACTGATTGTGGCTGGAGAAAAAAAACCCATAACTCATCCTGCCTTGTCTCATTTTAAATTTCTCACCTAACCTCACAGGAGCTTTTAGTGCTGCCCTGCAATCCTACTACATTTTCCCTAGTGCATTCACTCTCCCACACTCCTTGGTAGCTGTTTCACACTTTTTCTTTTTTTCAAACCTTCATACCTCCTACACTATCCTTACCCTTACTATATGACTATACTTACTATTTCATTGAGAAAAAGAAACAATCAGGGAAAATAAACCCAATATACCCATTCTGATAAATGCCCTGTGCTGTATCTACCCACTTCCTGTAACCCTGTTCTAGGCCTTTCTTTTCTGTTCCTGTGGATGAACAACCAGGGCTTCTACCTCAGGCCCTTTACTGTGTAATAACCTTGTTCCCCTGTCCCTTTCTCACCTACAGAACAATACCAAAGGCCATGGATCTATATGCATAGCAGGCACAGTGCCTAGGTCTCTTCTTTCTTTTAGAGCCCATGGAAATGTTTAATTTCCCTAAGATCAGAAGAAAAATATGAACTTTTAGGTTAAAGAAAAGGTTCTATATGTATTTGGAAGGGGCCCATGAAGGCAAAGGTTGCTAGGACCCTATGTAAGCCATAATTCAGCCCTGACAACATTGCTGCTATTTTTAATCTGTAGCATTAGTTCCCCCCACCTTTTTTTTTAGGTCCTCTCCATTATCAAACATGCTGCAATTTTCTCCATCTTTCCCGTCTTTGTCTTTTTGGGCTGCTATGACAAAAATACCATAAAATAAGTGGCTAATAATCAACAAACGTTTATTCCTCATGGTTTTTGGAGGCTGGAAGTCCAAGGTCATGACCCTAGCAACTTCAGTGTCTGATAAGCAGGCTTTCTTTCTGACAGTGTCTTCTTGTTATAATCTCACGTGGTGGTACCAGTAAGGGAGCTCTCACTCTTCCTCTCTGGGGTCTTATGAATAAAGGCACTAATCTTATTCATGAGGGCTCCACCCTGGGGACTGAATCACCTACCAAAGGCCCCTCAAGTGAAGGATTAGGCTTCAACATATGAATTTGGAGGTAGGCCACAAATATTCAGTTCATGACATATCCTTAACCCTGTCTTGACTCACCTTCCCTTCTAACCATTCTCTCCATCAATTTCTTGCCTCCTTTTTTTCTAACAGCAAAACTTCTCAAGAGATTTGTCCCTGTTTACTTTTATCAGCTGCTCTCTTCCCATTCTTCTTTGACATCTTGTTTTCATACCTGCTGCACTGCTGAACCTGATTTTCTGATAAGGTCCAAGTGGCTTCTTTGACACGAAATCCAGTCACCAGTCCTCAGTCCTCATACTCCACTTAGACACATCATTTAAAATAGTTGGTCATTTCTCCCGCTTAAACGACTTTCTTCACTTGGCTTTTTTGGTAGGGAAACCACATCATTTATAATCAGAATAAAGACAACTTGAGAGCGAGAGACAGGCACTACTCCTAATTACACTGATGCAGACACCAACTCAGACTGTCTCAGGCAAACTGGATTATATAGTCACTGTTCTTCCTGTGTTTCTCTTATACACTGGCTTTTCCTCCTCAGTCTCCTGTGCTGCCCCACTCCTCTTTCTGACCTCTAGATATTGGACTGCTTGGGGCATCCTCGGACCTCCTGCTCCTTTTCGACACTCCTTCAGGGCTGTATTCCACCTCTTGCACACTAATACACTACACTGCTTGATGAGATGTTGAAATACTTCTATTCAAGTAAGTAAAGAGCTGCTCTCAGACTCTCCGGTGCCTTCTCCCACTCACTACTCTGGCTCTGCTCCGAGTCCCTCACACCTACCGGGTTGCTAAAATGTTAACACTTGAACCTTTAGAACTCTGCTCTAGCACTTTCTGATTGGTTAGTAACATTTCCATACCGATTGTTAAATATTTTTAATATCATCCTTGCTCTCATTTATAGGGCTTTAGATGAATGCCTAAATTTGTATGTCCAACTCAAACCAAAACATTTCCCATGGACCCCAAGACTTGTATATCCAATTGCTTATCCAGTATTTCTACTTAAATATATATAAGCAATATTTTGAATTTAAGGTGTCAGTTTTTCCCTCTAAATATACCCCTTCTACAATCAGATGATGGTAACCATATCCTTTCAGTTCCTCAGGTCCTAAGTCCTGGATTTGCACATTAAAATAGCTCCTCTCTTTGATATCCCATGTCCAAGCCATTAGCAAATACTTTTGGATCTACCTTCACCACACATATGCCATTTTCACTACTTTCACCCCCACCACTTTCCACCATCGTCTCTCCCCTTGACCACTGTAGTAGCTTCACTCTCTCTGCTTGCACCCTTGCCCCTTGTAGTTAGTTTAAACTCTGCAGAAAGAGTGCCCTTATAAAACATAAGTCAGCTCATGGCATACACCTTTCTCTGCTCAGAACCCTCCTAGATTACTCAGAATAAAGCCCAGTCATCACAATGACTTCAAGGTCATATGCATCTGATTCATACCACCTACTCCTTTCCTCAAACCCCATTTCCTACTCTTGTCTCCATCCTCCATCCCTCCAGCCACATTCATCTGCCTGCTCCTCCTTACGAGGCACACTCTTGCTTCTGAGCCTTGGCACTTGCTATTTCTCCCCACTGGGCCTGTTCTTTCCCCATGTTGCAGAAAGCTGGCTCTTTATTTCCTTCAAGTTATTAATGGAAGGTCACCCTCTCAGTAAAGTATTCCTTTAACAAATGATAACACCCACCCTGTTGCCCTTCCCTGTTTTATTTTTGCCCACATCACTACTTATAACCACCTAACAACACATTGTAGGTTTTACTTTTATCTTATTTGTCACTTTTGTTCCTTGTAGTCTTAGTTTGCTTTTGCTGCCATAACAAAACACTATAGATGGGGTGGCTTAGACAACATAGATTTATTTCTCATAGTTCTGGAGGCTGGAAGTCTGAGGTTAAGGTGCCCCAAGTCGGATTCACTCTGAAGAGGTAGGTGGTTGTCATCTCACTGTGTGCTCATCTGACTTTTTTGTACAGATGCCCATGGGGAGAAAGAGTGATCAAGCAAGTTCTCTGGTGTCTCTTCTTCTAAAAGCACTAAACTCATCATGAGGGTCCCCTGATTACCTTATCTAACCCTAATTATTTTTCAAAAGCTGCATCTTCAAAGACCATCACATTAGGAGTTAGAGCTTTAACATATGAATTTTGGGGGAATGCAATTCAGTCCATAACACTTGCTGTAACTGCAGAGACTAGAACAGTAACTAATACAGAGTGGGTACTCAGGAATTGTTAAATGAATTCATAATTAGAAAAAATGTCAAATATTTACTAATGTTTTAACTTCTCAAAAAGTTTTACCACTATTAAACTTGATTTCTACTAATAAGTTATAGAGAAAGTCTCCCAAAACAGAGTAGATGGTTATTCATAGACCTGTTCTAGAACTTTTATATAGATTTAGTAAAATATAAATTTTGTGTGTTATTTGGAAGCTTATATACAAATGTGTACATTGTTTGGATTTATAACCTCTGGTGTCCATCGGTGGATGAGTGGGTAAAGAAACTGTAATAGCCCTGATAAATTTGGCTTAGTGGATAGAGCATTGGCTTGCAGACTGAAGGGTCCCGTCAAGGGCATGTACCTTGGTTGTGGGCACATCCCCAGTAGGGGATGTGCAGGAGGAAGCTGATAAATGTTTCTCTGTCATCGATGTTTCTAACTCTCTATTCCTCTCCCTTCCTCTCTGTAAAAAATCAATAAGATATATTAAAAAAGAAATTGTGCTATACAGTACATATATTTATGGTTCATCAATGAATGAATTAAGAAATTGGATACACAAATGGATATTATTCAGTCATGAAAAAAATGAAATCTTCCCATTTGAATAACATGGATAAACTTTGAGGGCAATATGCTAAGTAAAATAAGATAGAGAAAGACAAAGGCCATATATGATCTCTCTTACATGTGGAATCTAAACAAACAAGCAAAAATAAACAAGCCCTTACATATAGAGAGCAGATTGGTGGTTATAAAAGGCAATGGGTGAGGGGTGTGAGAGTGGATAACTTTTTTTAAAGTATATTGAATAAAAATTCTTAAATGCAATTTTTCAAGAGGAATAAAAGAGAATAAGAAAAAAAATGAAGGAAGTTTAGTAGTAAGGATTTTTTTAAGTAAAAGCCAAAAATAAGAAAATATACAAGAGAATAAAGTGGAAAATGAGTTTGATTTTAATTAAGATCATTGCACCATATTGAGGAGGAATCAAACAATGCAAATTAGAAATATGACACTGCATTTCAAAAGAACATTTTTTCACAGATGCTGTCTACTCTTACCTTTCCTCTCAATGGCAAGGAGACAGATGAGGAATAGACAGAAGGAAGCAGAAAACCACTGGGAATAAAAAAGAGAGAAATCACAACAGGATACCTAAATATAGGGTCAATTATTATTCAATTCAATTACTTGATTTACTTTTTTATCGTTATTGTTCAGTTTATTAATTACATTGTTCCCTTTTTTTTTCACCCTATAGTTCCCCTCCATCTGGTACCCATCCCACCCTCCGCCCTCACCCCCCTCCTCTTTCCTCTCCCATAGCTGCATGATTTTTGTCCAGTCTCTTGCTGCACTTCCCACACCCCCTTTCTCCCCAAGAGTTGTCAGTCTATTCCCTCTCTATGTCTGGGATTCTGTTACATTCACCAGTATATCCTGTTCATCAGCTTATTAATTCACTTGATTTTTAGATTCATTTGTTGATAGATGTGTATTTGTTGTTCCTAATTTACACTTTTATCTTTTTCTTCTTCCTCTTCTTAAAGAATATCTTTCAGCATTTCATATAATATTGGTTTGGTGGTGATGAAGTCCTTTAGTTTTTTTCTTGTCTGCGAAGCACTTTATCTGACCTTCAATTCTGCATGATAGCTTTGCTGGATAGAGTAATCTTGGTTGTAGATTTTTGCTGTTCATCACTTTGAATATTTCTTGCCACTCCCGTCTGGCCTGCATCATTTCTGTTGAGAAATCCGCTGACAATCGTATGGGTGCTCCCTTATAGGTAACCATCTGTTTTTCTCTTGCTGCTTTTAATATTCTCTCTTTGTCTTTTGCTCTTGGCATTTTAATTATGATGTGCCTTGGTGTGGTCCTCTTAGGGTTCCTATATATTGGGGTTCGGTTCACTTCTTGGACTCCTAAGTCAATTTCTTTCACCAGGTGTGGGAAGTTTTTGGTCACTATTTCTTCAAATAGGTTTTCATTATCTTGCTCTCTCTCTTTTTCTGGCACCCCTATAATTTGAATGTTGGTATGCTTGAGGTTGTCCCAGAGGCCCCTTACACTATCTTGAATTTTTTGGATTCTTTTGGTTTCTTGCTTTTTCAGCTGAGTGGATTTTGCTTCTTTGTATTTCAAATCTTTAACTTGGTTCTTGGGGTGCTCCAGAGCACTTTTAGGTCTTTGTATAATATTTTTTATTTCAGTCAGTGTATGCTTAATTTCTGGTTGGTCTTTTTTCATATCCTTGAGAGACTCCTTTATATCCTTGAGGGTCTCCTTCATTTCCTTGTAGGACTCATTCATTTCCTTTGCGGTCTTGCTTAATTCCTTATAGGCCTCGACCTTTTGTTGGAGCCTCTTGAAAAACCCTATAACCGTGGTTTTGAATTCCATGTCCAGTCGTTTTTTTCCTCCATTTCTTTCACATCTGATTTCTTTCCATGTCTCTACATGGTGGCTGCTTCCCTGAGTTGGTCAATTAGCTTTGTGTGGTAGACTTCCTACTAGGGACAGTGGCTCAGCCTCCCCAGTTACCTGAGGTGGATATGGGCTGCACAGTCTTGCTGAAGTTAAGCTCAGGTTAATGGTTGTTAGCACTTGGAGGGTTGACCTCCAGGCCAATTGTCTGTGAAGCTCAGCTGTGCTCAGGTTGGATGGGCGGAGTCTCCGGGCCAAGCAGACAGCGTTAGCTCCGCCCTATGTGGCCCCAGGGACTCTGTGCTGGGGGCAATGGCTGCCAGCACCTCTGAGAGAGAAACGCTGCCAAGCTCCACTGGCTGCTGGGGAATTCAGACTCTCCCCAAATGAGTCTGCACGCCTAATGTCTCACCCAGGGTCATAAAACAAAGCAGTCTGACGGTTTCCTGAATGAGATAGCAAGTCGCCGAGTGCTCTCTGCGCGGTCATGCAGCTGAGCTGTTCACACAAGCTGCCTTCTCTACAAGCTCGGAGACCCCTGCTCACCCGAGCTTCAGTGTGCCCTCCCACTGTCCAGTTTTCACTCCGTGTGATAGTGGGTTCCCTGGACTTCGCCCAAAGCTGGAGAATCAGTCCAGTGGGACGTCTTTGTCTCCCCATTCGAGAAAACTGGCGGGTTTTCAGCTGCCCACCCTCTCCGCTGGCGCGCGCTCCAAACCTCTCTCTGGGCGAATGTTCAGCACTGTCGGCCGCCGCTCCTCTGAGTCACAGTGTCTTATTTTCACTTTTATTTGTGGAATTTTCACTCGGCCAGCTTTCTGGTGATTCTGGAATGTGTTTGTTCTTTCGTTAAGTTGTAGTATTAAAATTGCTGAGTATGACGGCAAGATAGGTGTTTTACCTATGCCGCCATCTTGGTTCTCCTCCTTGATTTACTTTTTAAAGTAGTTTTAAAAGCCACCTTTTAATGTGTTCTTTCTGTCTATTATTTTTGGAGTTTTGTATTTGTCAATATTCTGATGCAGAGAACATGAGGGCCACAATAGATTCCACTGTAGAGAATTGGAATGAACAGATTGATTACAGCATGTCAAATGACTTACAGAATTATTAAGATGATGGAATAAAAATCTGTAGAATGAGATCCCAGAATCTATTCTCTGGTTTATTCTGCAGAACCAGGCTGCCAAAGGATATGCTCTCCTGCCATGATCAGGAAGCTGCTTGTCAAATCAGGAAGCCTCCTCTTATTATTTAGATAAAATACAGGACTGACTCGGTTTAAGCTGCTAAGTTTGCTACATTTACTGGTTCCAAAACAGCACCACTATGCTCCAATCAGAAAACCAAATGTGAAAAATCAAGAAGCTGCCATTGTGGCTTCAGGATCCACGGCATGCTGCCTTTTTGACTATCAAGATGCTATTTCTGCTAGCTAAGCACACCTCGGAGACAGTGGTTGGCTGCAGAACCATGCCACACTTGCTATGATCTACATAGATAAAATGCGCACCCAGTTTTCCATTTATCTCAGTTCAATTTTCAAGTCTTGTGTGATCTCACCTGATGTGGAACCCCATTCAAACTTGGATCACCAGCTGAAAAGAAACTGGAGAAATTTTTGTTTTCTTTTTCTGCTCTCCTTAGGAAAGGGAAGTCACACAAGAAGAAAATTGGAATAGATATTCTGAGCCTGACCTCCATAACTGCATTAGACCACTCTCTTACTTCTCCATGTTCATCCTTGGAAATTTCAAACTTTGTCATTGTTACAAGGGCATGATATATTTGGTGCATCTCTGAGCATATACTCTCAAAGTCGAGAACATTTCTACTATAAATAAGTGCTTGATAAATATCTATTTAGCACAGTGTTCCAAGTCGAGTCGATCTGCTCCAATGTCTGTCCACACTGCTGAATTCAGTATAACATAGAGGCTGCAGAATCCTGCTGGTAAACCCATCTCACTCAAATAACATAGACAACTGAACAAAGGAAAAACAAGAAATCAGACCCTTTGCTCTTCAAGGAAGATTGGAAATAGAAGAAATTAAAAGTGAACAGTAGCCGTGGAGATGCTTTGAGGGTTTTCCTACTCATCATTTTCTTTTCTTGTGTTATTTACATTGATGCTCCGCATAAAATCCACTAATTGACAGTATCACAAAACCTCTTCCTTTATTATTTACATTCCGGTATAGCCATGGACATACTTTTTATTCTGGCAACTTCAGAACAGTGTAATTTACCAAGTTAATCAGGAAAATATCATCATAAAGCTGAAGAGGCGTTATTAATAATTCTGGTAGGTGTTTTCCAGTGTTTTGAACATTAGCCTCAGAGGAGTCTCTTGAACATGCCCACACATACAAATATTCACATTATAAATCCCTGGACACCTTTGCAACCTGTAACAGAACATCATTCACTTCTCAGCCTCCAAGAAAACTTCCAGAGAACATCACTTCTTATTTGCAAAGAAATGGAAGTTGCCAATCACTGCCTCTCCACTGCAGAGCGATCCAGAATCATCTCAAACCTGTCTTTACCTGTTAGAAGGGAGCTCAATTCACTAAGTCACCCAGAATGGTTACAACTTCATAGGATTTAAAAGATGTAAGGAACTTAATTATACATATAATCCTACATAAGAAAAGAGTAATATGCAAATTGACTATACCTTCGCCACACAAAATAAGCCATGCCCGTAAGCCATGCCCACAGCCAATCAGGAGCTATATGCAAATTAACTCACAACCAAGATGGCTGCTACCATGGCATGCTGAGCCAGGCGGGCTGGGGGCATGGCCAGGCAGTGATTGGCCTGATCGCAGGGCGATGACTGGCTGGGATTCCCTGGCCGAGGTCCCCTGCTCAAGGACGGAAAGTCTTTGCCAGAGGCTTTCAGCCTTGGGCAGGCTGGGGGTGAGCCATTAGTAGGACATCTCCTGAGGGCTCCCAGTATGCGAGAGGGGCAGGTTGGGCTGAGGGACTACCCAGCCCCAGTGCATGAATTTCGTGTACCGGGCCCCTAGTTCTTATATAATTTACTTAGGACAGTGATGCTCAAATTTTTCCTTTTCTTACTCAAAATAAACAAAAAAATGTTTGAGTTAGGCATTATTTTCTATTTTTATTTTGCAATATTGTTTTCTCTGTTTTCTGTAGTTGGGAGGTAAGATGAAAAGGGGGGCATGTTAATATAATTATTATGAAAATGATATAAATTATAATCATTAAATCATTAATTTTTATGAGAGAAAAGGAGGGGTAGGAAATGAAGCAGACGTCTTATTTAAGAAAACTTAACTGGAAGAAATAGGTGTTGTTTTGAGTTATGATGCTGCTTGCTGTTTAATTCTTATACAGCTATTTTATTAATACGTTTCCTCTTCTTCCAGTTTGAACAGCACTAGTTTAAATTAACATTATGAATTTAAGCATCTTTTTGCTTAGGAAAAAAATGATTTCATAATCAAATGTGAGAATCTATAATAGAAAAGAGCTTTTTTGTTCCTTAATTTTTTTTATCTGCCTTGCATATAAATTCATAAATTAAAATTAATAAATGGGTGTAGAATTTATAAATGTTTTGTTTAAAGCTATCAGCATAGATATTTGTAATGAATCTAGTAAAATACATTATGTGAAATGACAAGAGAAGTCACTGATACTTTTTGTCACTGCATTGATGCTTTCTCCACTAGTTTAGGAGTCAGGATAGAAACTGTTCGGTAGCTGCAGTAATATCAGAACTCATCTTACTGACCAAATACAAACAAAACAAAATGGACAAATATTTGAGAATGTGGTGTCTTGGGATTTAATTTAGCGAATTAATGCTATTTTCTGAGTGATTCCAAGAATCAATTTGGATATCTCTTTGTTTCAATGAATTATTTTTTACTTAAAAATTATGTGATTTACATCAGAAACTTAGATTTGAGATGCTCTGCAGTTCAAAGTGCAGCGATCATTCCCAGCACCAGATCTGATTCTCACAACACCTCTCTATGGTAGACAGGGCAGTCGAGATATGCCTGTGTCACACAGGAGTGAAGGAAAAGCGGAAAGAAGCTAAGCATGGCAGAACTCACAGAGCTGACAAATGGGGGAACCAGGATTTTAATCCAAATAATTTGGCTCCAAATATTTGCACTATAGTCTGTTGCCTCTTCTGCTTTAAGCTACTATGATTGTAATGGTGATATGCTGAGGTAATTCAGAGCATTTATCTGGTAGCCTAAATTACTTAGATAACTGACTGGATATTTTTGGTTGCTTTACAAATAAGGACATGACCTGAATGTCACCGAGGAAGAAAACATACAAACTACACTTCTAAAAATACCTTTTACTAGGGGGCACTGACGTTTGCCCCCAATTTCTTAAATTTGTAATCTAAGTAAGTTTCTGGAGCCAAGAGTTTCCCAAAATAGTTTGTTTTTGGTAGAGAGTATAGTCACTCTTTGGAAATATAGACTTCATTATGTTGCTCTATTTCACATTACTTTCATCAGGACTGAAAGAATCTAAAGTTCTAGATTGTCCTCCCTAGTGATGTACAAGGTGTACTTTAATGACCTTAAAAGTTCAACTGTACCTACTATATCCCAGGCTTTCTCCCTTATTAGTTATCTGAGGTGACTATATGAACATTACTAATATACCTAAGTAGACAAACATCAGAGATAGTCATGGTATTATTAAATGCTAAGAGAATCTTCCGGAGGTGCAGATCACTTATCACCTGAGATCAGTATATCAAGGTGAGGCCATTTTTCAGGAATTTGTGTGTATGTATGTGTGTGTGCTCTAGAGGTGCTATTAAATAGCTCCATTTTTTGAATTTTCCATAAATGTGCACAGTTTCTTATTCACTAAGGAGTTAACCTTATATGAAAAATTTATCCACACAAAGTCCTTAGTTTAAGTGGCTGTTTTCGGCATGCCCTCAGGGTCTCTGAAGGTATAGAAGGTTCTTGTCCACTCATAAGTGGCAAGAGGAAATTCTGCAACAATTACAACTGGAGATGTTGGCTCCTCTACAGGTCTGGGAAGCCATTGTCTGGCCCAGAGGCTGACATGTAGCACCTGCTGGAGAAATATTTGTTGAAGAAAAGAATGATTGGCCCCCCCTGTTGATTTGGAGGCCTCATCTGGTCTACTGCTCCATGAACAGTCTCTACCTCTCAAAAACTTGTAATGAATGGGGAAAAGTTTGGGGACTCCCTTCCCTAATAAATGCCAAAAGCTTGTAGGTAATTATAATTTAGCTAAAATCCTTGCTTCTAACTGGAAGAGAGAGCAAATAGAGAAGTGTGATTGACAAAATGGCTGGAGCTGGTAAGAGCACCAAAAGGAGAGGCAGAGGTTAGAACTGTCCTGAGCTAGAACTGGAAGCACCTGGGCCAATGAATATCTAAGGTGGATGCTCTATTCAGTTTAGAATAATTCAAGAGATACTTACTATGTGTCTGGCACTAGGCATAATATTAGGTGGTGGGACTATGAGGTGTCTGAAATTCAGTAAACAAGATATACTCATATTTAAACAGTACGTTAGTTATATTTTGAAATAATATGCTCAGTATGTTTTTCAATCTCCAGAAACCTTTCTAGGTTAATTAACTCTACATTTAAAGTAATGGGGTAATTTGAAGAAAAAAAAAAGGATAATACACTGTTTTCCTGTTTCCAGATTTTTTGAATATTCTGTGCTATAGAATAAATGGACTCATTCTTTAAACATACTGAGCATATTATTTCAAAATGTAAACAATATTCTATTTAAAGTAAGTTAATCTTGTGTTCTCTAAGTTTTTATATAGGCAGATTCTCAAGGAGCTTCAGTCTAACAGAAAAGGACATGGGGGAAGAAACATTACACATAGACTGAGAACCATAATGTATGGAACAGAAGTGGCCTCCTACATAAGCGAGGGATTATTGCTTTGGGGGGGATGTAGCAGAGGAGCAGGAAAGAATTCACAGGTGTGGCGCTGCCTGAGCAGGGTTTGAGGCAATTCGTAGGCATTTACCATGAAGACGAGGGAAGAACAAAAATTCTAGGGAGAAGATGGGCATAATACAGGATTACAGAGGCAGGACACAGGAGACAGCACTGTATGTTCAGAGGATTACAAGTAGTTTAATACTGCCTGAGGTTTCAATGAGAGACAGAGCTGTAGACCAAGAGAAGTAACAGGGGCTAATCATGTAATATTTTGTTTGCCGTGTTAATGAGTCAAATTTTATTTCATAGAGTTGCTGGGAATCAGCAAATACTTTTCTAAAATTGAATTTATTGGGGGGTGACATTGGTAAATAAAATTATGTAGGTTTCAGGTATACAACTGAAGTTTCAGATATACAACTCTATAGCACACTAACTGTATATTGTATTGTGTTCAACCACTCCAAGTTAAGACTCCTTCCATCAGCATTTACCCCCCGCCAATACCTCTTTCTACCTCCCTCCCATACCCCCCCCCAAAGCAAATGCTTTTTAGTATGGAAATAGTTTAGTCAGAGTTGTTGAGGAATGGCATTAGTCCCCACGTTTCTTACACAGCCTCTCAATATCTCTGTGATTCAAGAGTAGATTAAGAAGGAAAAGACTAAAAGAGAAACAGAAGTCAGGATGTTAAGCTGGCTAAATCTATTTACTTAATGGTAATGTATCACTATCCATGCTCAGTGCTTGAGGTTGAGGAAGGAGGAACAGTGGCCTAGTTATCTTTTGCACTATAACTTTTCTACTCTCCAGAACAAAAGTAGAAATTGTTCCAGAATAATTCATTATACTCCATTTATTTCCGTCTCTGTTTGCCTACTTTTCACATAGGGGTCAGTATGGATACACGGAAGAGGAAGAGTGGAGCAATGGTAGCATTAGATGGTAGCATCCATTTTGCTTTCCCCTCACATCAAGCTTCTAGCTATGGAAAACTCTAGGGATCATTTGCAGGACTTATTTTAGTAACTTGTTCTAGTCTTTACCATCAAAATTCTCTAGGTGGTTTTTTTCTCCCTCTTTTATTTTTAATATTAGAGTTCTTACCACTTAACATTAGCAGAAATGAAATAACTGAGTTTTACTTGATTTCTCTCTTCCTCTGGGAGAGAAGGTACAATAGTGAAATATCCAGAAGGCAAGCAATTAAAAGAGGAAGCAAAGGATAATCAAGATTTGACTACATTAGAGAAACCAAAATGGTGGCATAGGTAAACACCTAAACTGCTGTCTCACTCAACAATTTCAAAACTACAACTAAAAGACAAAACGGGCATCATCCAGAACTACAAGAAGGCTGGCTGAGTGGAAATTCTACAACTAGAAGTAAAGAGAAAAGCACACTGAGACTCAGAGGAGCTGCAGAAGGTAGAGGTTCGGAGGCACATGCCTGCTGAGAGGGCTGGCAACAAAGTACCCAGATAGCTTTCTCAATTGGGAGGGAGAGAGACAAAAGCTCCTGACTGCTCTGAACTCCAGTTCTGGGCAAGACTCTGGGGACCCAGACTCTTACAGAGAGAAACTGGACTGTATGGCAGCAGACAAAACTCGAGGGCAGCTTTCTCTCAGAGGTGCTGGCAGCAATTACTGTGGTACACTGAGGCCCAGGGGCCTCTTAAGGCAGGGCTGATGGGAAGCCATTGCTGTTTGCTCCACCCTGAGATCCCACCTCATGAAGACATTGCTGATTGCCCTGCCCTGAGACTTGACCCCATCCAAGCTGCAAACAGAGGTTTTTGCATGTGAATGGCCTGATCTTTTGAATTCTAAACTTACCTAACAAACTGCAGCTGAGTCAGTGAGACCCAGAACATCCAAAAGAAGTCTAAAGGCCCCACAGTAGTTTGCACTGCTTCATAGCTGGGCCTCATCTGGGCACCCCCAAAACCCAAACAAAGAAAAGGAATCTGTAGATTTCTCCATAACTCCTGCTGGGTGGTCTCAGGCAGAGGCTAAATTAGCACCTCCTTGGAGATCCAAGAGCCAGTGTACCCAGGGATCAGAGTAGGACCATCCAGATTACAACTCCTCAGATATAAAAGGGACACACTCAGGGGGCAGACTCAGTGAGCACCAAAGCCTCACTGAAGCAAGTCTTGTCTCATAAGGGTGTCTCTAGCACAACAGTTTTCCCATTGTAGACACAGCTGATTCTCACAGCCAGTTGGCCTGGAGGTCAATTCATCCCGGCGACACCAACAACAATCAAGGCTTAACTACAATAAGACTGTGCACTCAGCCCACAAAGGGATATACCAAGAGTGTCCACTTCAGGTAACTGGGGAGGCTGAGCCACTGGGGCCTTATAGGACACCTAGCACACAAAGCCACTCTATCAACTCAGGGAAGCAGCCAAAATGTGGAGACAAAGAAACAGGTCACAAATGAAAGAAATGGAAGAAGCAAGTGACTGGATTTAGAATTCAAAACCACGGTTATAAGGTTTTTCAGGAATTTTCTAGAAAAGGCTGATAAATTTAGTGAGACCCTCAAAGATATGAAAAAGGACCAACTAGAAATTAAACATACACTGACTGAAATAAAAAAAATAATATACAGAGATCCAATAGCAGACAAGAAGATTGCAAGAATCAAGTCAAATATTTGAAATACAAAGAAGCAAAAAACACCCAACTTGAAAAGCAAAAAGAAAAAAGAATCCAGAAATATGAAGATAGTGTAAGGAGCCTCTGGGATAACTTTAAGTGTACCAACATCAGAATTATGGGGGTGCCAGAAGAAGAGAGAGAGCGCAAGATATTGAAAACCTATTTGAAGAAATAGTGACTTAAAACTTCCCCCACCTGATGAAAGAAATAGACTTACAAGTCCAGGAAGCACAGAGAACCCCAAACAAAAGGAATCCAAAGAGGACCACACCATGATACATCATACTTAAAATGCCAAGGACAAAAGACAAAGAGAGAATCTTAAAAGCAGCAAGAGAAAAACAGTTACTTACAAGGAAGCTCCCATACAATTGTCAGCTGATTTCTCAACAGAAACTATGCAGGCCAGTTAGGAGTGGCAAAAAATGTTCAAAGTGATGAATAGCAAGAACTTACAACCAACATTACTCTACCCAGCAAAGCTATCATTCAGAATTGAAGGTCAGATAAAGAGCTTCACAGATAAGAAAAAGCTAAAGGAGTTCATCACCACCAAACCAGTATTATATGAAATACTGAAAGATATTCTTTAAGAAGAGGAAGAAGAAGAAAAAGGTAAAGATAAAACTTATGAATAACAAATACATATCTATCAACAAGTGAATCTAAAAATCAAGTGAATAAAAAATATGATGAACAGAATAAACTGGTGAGTATAATAGAATTAGGGGCATAGAAAAGGAGTGGAGACAATTCTCAGGGGAAAAAGGATTTTGGAGATGCGGGAAGAAACTGGACAAAAATCCTATGGATGAGGACATTGTGGGGGAGGGGAAGGAGTTAAGGGTAGAGGGAGGGGTGGGATCCAGGTGGAGGGGAGATTTAGGAGGGAAAAGAGCAACAATTGTAATAATCTAAACAAGAAAGATTTATAAAAAATATTTGACTATATAGTGATTTAATTTCTAATTATTTACATTATTTGAGTAGATGTAGTTTGGATTTAGAAAGGACATTGGGCAAGGAATCAGGAAGTAGCTTTTTGGTGCTCATCCTACAGCTAATTAACTGTGTGTCTTTGGACAAATCAGTTCTTTGGATATATTTCTGACCAGGAGAAATAGGAAGTGTGATTATATCAATTCTCAAGTTCTATTTTGCATCAGATTCATCTTAGGTGATTGCAAAATATACAGATTCCTGGATGTGACTACAGGATACAGTGTGGTGGTTGAGTCTGTGGACTGCATTAGATTAACTGGGTTTCACCCCCTCCCATGCCACTTACTGAGTGACCTTTTATAAGTTATTTCAAGCCTGCAATATCTTATTTTTTCTCAGAAAGCATGGGTAACAATAACAGTATCAATTTCACATTCTCCCTGGAAAAGTAGAATGACATAATGGCTTTAAAACAAGTAGATTGTCTCATACTAAACATTCAACAAATATTATGTTATTACTTGGTAACACAGTATGTACATATAGTGTGTATATGTACAAGTTTTACGCAGGTATAGGTGCTTCATAAATATCTGTTGAATAAATAAGCGAAGTATAACTGAAGGATTTCTTTTAACCACTTTTTCTTTTGTCTTCAGATCTTAAATTCTTTGTAAGTCCAGGATTTACTTCCTCAGAAAGGTAAAGATAGATCGAGGAACAAGTTTAAGTGTTGTGCTCAATCTTAGCCCTATGCTTACTCTTAGACTCGTGAGAGCCTCGTGATAATTTAAAAAATAATTAAATGATAAAAAGTCCCACCGGAGTGGCTGAGAGTGACAGGAAATGAGTTTCAAGGACTTCCTTGGCCGGATCCAGCCTGTCACTATATAATGACTCTCACCTAGGTGTGCATCTCCATTTTATCTCACAAGATGCTGTGAAATTCTCATAGTCACTCATTGCAATTGATTTTCGAATCACAAAGAAAAGCAACATTCCATTTACCGCGTTGTTTGCTGACCGGGCAGAAACAGGGCAGTGCAACTTTAAAAAGCTTGAAAATCAGGGTTAACAAAAATAGACAGTGAGCTTCGATCCCCGATTAGCCCATTAATCAAAAACACTGTGTACATTGAACTGTGTGTGTGTGTGTGTGTGTGTGTGTGTTTTTCGGTGCCGGTGGTCCCTCGCCCAATTTCCCGCGTGTGATTTCCCCTCGTGCTTTCAGGGAGAGGAGTTAGAGGAAACCAGCAGAGAGGAAGCCGCCTCGAATCTCCGGAGGTGGCCTCCTAGAAAGATCGCCCAGGAGGGGAGGAGCCCTGATTGTCCTGGAAGAAAAGCATGGCCCCATCCGGGAAGTCACGGCTCTCGCCCGGGGGCAGGGGTTGGCGTCTCCGGGTCCCGGAGGTGGCCGACGCGAGAAGCGCTAACCTCGGAGCTGGGCCTGCGCGCCCGTTGGGGGCTCAGTGGGCGCAAAGGAAAGGCGCGCGGCGCGACCCGCACGCGCGGGCTCTGGCCTCTCCCACCACGCGCGTGTTCCGGGCTGAAATGGACCCGGGGCCGTCCTTGCTCGGCCCGCGCGGGCGGCTGCCCGGGATCTGCTCCAGCCCCCCGGCCCGCGCCGCTGGGGGTCGGAGCCCGGGCCTCCGCGGGGCGCGGCAGCCCCTCCCCCCGCAGCCTGCGCTTCCGCCGCAGACCCGGCGGCAGCCCTGACCGTGGCCGCGCCGCGCCTTCCGCCCGCGCCCGGGAGCGGCAGCCGCCGCCCGCCCGCGCCCCCGCGCGTAGCACCCCCGGGTTGCGGGAGTGGCGACGCCGGGCCAGGGGTCCGGCTGCGCCCCGGAGACGCCCTCGGAGCAGGACGCTGGGAGGATTGGCCAGTGTCACTCCCGCGTGGGATGGGCCCCTCGGCACCTGCGGCCGCCGGGAGACGGGGTTCGGCGGGGCCGTGGCGGTGGCTGACTCCATGACGAGCTGGGAGGCGGGACGGAGCCGGGGGCGCCTCCTTCCTTTCCCAGACCCGCAGGGAGCTGGAGGGCCCGACCCCCGGCGCGGGCGGCGGAGGGAATAGGACCTAGGAGGGGCGCACTGGACCCCGATCTGCTGCCCCGTCGTGATTGGGGCGCCAGTGCAGAACTGGGAACGTTCAGGGGGACTCCCCGTGGTCGCCCCGAAGACCCAGTGCCCGAGCTGTCCCCCCGCTGGAAGTCTAGTGCGGAAGACGGCTCTCCCCGCCCCGCCCCGCCCCCGCTCACCTTCGTTCGTCTATCTCTAGCCTTCTTCCCCAAAGGGCCAAGGCGAACGTGGACAAGAGGGAACAAGTTAGGGTACTGCGCAGCGTGTGTGTGAAAACAAAAAGAAAGTCACAAACATCTCGGTTTTTGTCAGTAACACAGGCCCCCCGACCCGCTAGTGGCCTCGGTTTGTGCAAACACATTTTACACGTTCAGCCCTAAGCGAATCTCCCGTGCACAGGGATCGGTGGCAGCCGGGTCCCCGGCAGCTTCCTTCTCTGTACTGACTTCTCTGAAGCATGTCCATATTTCCCCCCGCAGGGGTCGGAGGAAGTAGCATGCTGTTGGGAGGCCATTTCGGGACCAGCCGAAGCCGGGAGGGTGGTCTTTGTCACTTCTGCAGCGGAGGTCACCCCGGATCAAGGTGTCATTGGAGGGGCAGACGCCTCGGGGGCCTGGGAAAACACCACGCTGTGCTGTAATGACTGTGCCCCTCCCGACTGAGGGCAAATGCTTCTCATAAGGATGAGGCGGATGGGTGAACAGGAGGGTGGAAAACAGAAACTGATCCTTGGGGTGCCCCGGAGCAGCCCCCACCTTCCCCCTCTCCCCAGCCTTCACTGAACCAGCGTCAGGTTCCTCTTCACAATCCAAAACACTTCCTTCCACTTGCAAACACTTGCGTTAAAACGCAGCAGCGGAGACGGGTGTCTGCAGTAAACGGGCTCTCAGTCCACTCGCTACTGCGTAGTGGTGGAATACATTTTTTTTTTCTTTTCAAGAGGCCCCTTCCAGTGGATTCTAAACGAGTTCGCGTTATTGTTCGCCTCGCCGCCGATAGGGGGCAGCAGATGCCCTGCGATGCCCGGGCGACGTGCAGGAAGAGCGTCCTGTCCCTGCGAATCCGGCTGCATTCAACCTTTGGGGTAGAAGACCCGAAGCTCCCCGGCATCCCGCCTCGGACCCGGGGCGCCTGGGCTTACCTCGGCAAGGCGTGGGCAAAGCCATCTGTGCGTTCAAGCTATGCCAGTAAACTTAACGAGCATACGGACTAAGTAAATAAATTCAGATGTATGCAAATGTTATGATTGATAAAATATGCCAGCATTTGAAAGTATTACAGAATCTATTGACACTTTTGGTCGGTTTTTACGTTTTCTCGATCAGAAGAGAATTTCAAAGTACGAATACTACCGCCGTTTGAGTGGTGGTGGCGGTGAGGGGTCTGTTAAATTTTGAATTTAAAAAAGGCTTTTCTCATTAGGAGTTGGGAACTACTACGGACCCACAGAGTCCTCAGAAATTCTGTGGTCAAGATTCCCAGGCACCTACGAAGGGCAGCTGGGAGGCTGGGCCCGGGGGCCCGGGCGTGTGTCCGCAGCGCGGGAGGCCGTGTGCCGCGCCGCGCCGCGCCGCGCCGGTCCGCGGAGGGGGGGCAGCTTGGGTTGGTTCACACCCGGGGATTTGCCCGCGGCCGGATTTTACTGAAAACCCACCTGGCTCGACAGCCCCAGCGCTGGAGTTTTCAGAATTATGCAAGACGCATTCTATAGCTTCTCCAAAGCCGGTATTTCCTCATAACTGAGCACATTTTTCTTTCTAAATTAAAAAATAAAGGTGTGCCCCCTGCCCGTTTGGCTCAATGGATAGAGTGTTGGACTGAAGGGGCCCGGGTTCGATTCAAGTCAGCTTGATTCCACCCACGGCCATGTACCTCCCTTGCAGGCTGTAAACAGGGCCTTGGTGGGGTGCCTGTGGGAGGCAGCCAATTCACATAGATGTTTCTGCTTCTTCCTCTCCCTTCCACTCTAAAAACCAATGGAAAGAATTGGTCTGGTGAGGTTTAAAAAAATACATTTTTTTTTTTTGGAGAAAAGAAAAATCCAAAAAATGTAAAAATTTGGACTGACAACAGCTATAAATCTCATACCTAGTTAAAACCCCTTATAATTAATTCCTAAAAACCTTTGGAATATAGGGAAGAATGACAGTATTTTATAACACGGCGTTAAAACGTTTCAATTGCATTGCAATTAAATTTCTACTTTTAACGTATTTTTATCAACACCATAACATATTGTAGAAAGGCAGCTATCACTACTAAAGGCCGGAAAGAATATTAATAGCACAACTTAATTGATAGGAAAGTCCATATCATGATGTAAGAACATAGGATCTTCCCAAAATAATGATGAATACTAATTAAGCTACTGTAAAATCTGAAGGAAACTGTTAAATTTGTGTTTCAGGGGCATGAGGAGGAATCAAGAAGAGAGACTTTTACTGCAGGTGGGAGAAAAAAAGCCAATAAATCCGGGTGGGGCATTTCCAAATTGAGTGCAAAATCCTAAGAGAAACCAGAAACCCAGTTGCTTCTGCGGCCAGTCAGTCCTACAGCTGTTGAACCAGGGGACTGGCTCACCATGAGTTCTGAGAACACAGTTCTTTGTGCCTAAAGATAAGCCTGAGCAATTTTAAGTGTGCCAAGGCCCAAGGCTATCTACCTCCAAATGTGTGTATTCAGCAGTTGCATACTGAGCACGGAGAAAAGTCTATTCCAAGCTTGGTGGCAAAGATTGCACTAAGCATCAACCACAAAAGATTTCTTTATATAAAGATATCTTTATCTTTATATAAAGATAAATTGTCAATAGCATGAGATATCAGTAGGTTTTAACTTTTAAAACAATATATTGTGTTGTAACACAACTTGGCTTATTTGCTCAATTATGATGGCCATCATTTTGTGTGCCACACAACAGCTATACAAGGTGGATATCATTAGTTCCATTTCACATACAGTATAAGGAATCTGAGAGTCAAAGAGCTTAAGCTACTTGCTTAAGTTTACATGGGTATTAACTGGAAATAGCTGTTTCTGATTCTAGAGCCCAGATTTTTACACACTATCTTGCTCCAAACCTTAAGACTGCAGTGTATCCTTATAACGAACACAAACCCTGCACTCTCAGGGGTGTGGTGGCTGAGCAAAAATGCACACTCATTTTTATTACATTTGAGACAGTGTGAGGCATATAAATGTTACATCACTATGTTACAATGCTAATGTAATACTGTATACCAACTATCCACACATTAAAACAAGAATTTAAGCCCCAAGATTAAAAAAAACAAAAAAAACACACCCTACATGCACGGAGGATTTTAACCTCAAGTTTCTGTATCCCAAATGATTTATGGAGGTAATAATGGGGTAGAGAGGATATTATAGCCTATTTTAAAATTTCAAAAATCTAAACAGAAATTAAATGTTTACTGCAGACAGATGAACTAAAATTTCATTGTTTTTGCTTTCCCTGGTAATTACATGGATACAGAGCTGTATAATCAATCTAAAATAGGAAAATGAATTAACTGTTAATCAAAGTAATTAGACAATATACATATGGTTCATGGAGGGTTGTAAATGCTAATAAATGTTAAAAAGGAGACTTTGGACGTGAAAAGGAACCACTGATACCACATAAAAGCTCATATAATATAGTTAGCTGTTCTGTGTAGTTACTAGTTCTGCCACTTAATAGTAGAGCTCTGATTATACAGGAGTTTTGCTGCATCTGGGGCATTGTATATTGCATCTCCACAAGTATAATACAGTATAATAAAGAGCACTAGTGTAAATTGGTAACATTTATTTATTTTTTATTTATTTATTTTTTTAACATTATACTTTTTTTTGCTGGTACTTTATTTTTTTTATCTTTATTGTTCAGTTTATTAATTACATTGTTCCCTTTTTTTTCACCCTATAGTTCCCCTCCACCTGGTACCCATCCCACCCTCCGCCCTCACCCCTCTCCACTGTCCTCTCCCATAGTTGCATGATTTTTGTCCAGTCTCTTGCTACACTTTCCACACCCCCTTTCTCCCCAAGAGTTGTCAGTCCATTCCCTCTCTATGTCCGTGATTCTGTTACATTCACCAGTTTATCCTGTTCATCAGCTTATTAATTCACTTGATTTTTAGATTCATTTGTTGATAGATGTGTATTTGTTGTTCCTAATTTACACTTTTATCTTTTTCTTCTTCCTCTTCTTAAAGAATATCTTTCAGCATTTCATATAATATTGGTTTGGTGGTGATGAAGTCCTTTAGTTTTTTTCTTGTCTGCGAAGCACTTTATCTGACCTTCAATTCTGCATGATAGCTTTGCTGGATAGAGTAATCTTGGTTGTAGATTCTTGCTGTTCATCACTTTGAATATTTCTTGCCACTCCCGTCTGGCCTGCATCGTTTCTGTTGAGAAATCCGCTGACAATCGTATGGGTGCTCCCTTATAGGTAACCATCTGTTTTTCTCTTGCTGCTTTTAATATTCTCTCTTTGTCTTTTGCTCTTGGCATTTTAATTATGATGTGGCTTGGTGTGGTCCTCTTAGGATTCCTATATATTGGGGTTCGGTGTGCTTCTTGGACTCCTAAGTCAATTTCTTTCACCAGGTGTGGGAAGTTTTTGGTCACTATTTCTTCAAATAGGTTTTCATTATCTTGCTCTCTCTCTTTTTCTGGCATCCCTATAATTTGAATGTTGGTATGCTTGAGGTTGTCCCAGAGGCCCCTTACACTATCTTCAATTTTTTGGATTCTTTTGGTTTCTTGCTTTTTCAGCTGAGTGGATTTTACCTCCTTGTATTTCAAATCTTGAACTTGGTTCTTGGAGTGCTCCAGAGCACTTTTAGGTCTTTGTATAATATTTTTTATTTCAGTCAGTGTATGCTTAATTTCTGGTTGGTCCTTTTTCATATCATTGAGAGTCTCCTTTATATCCTTGAGGGTCTCCTTCATTTCCTTGTAGGACTCATTCATTTCCTTTGCGGTCTTGCTTATTTCCTTATAGGACTCGACCTTTTCTAGGAGCCTCTTGAAAAGCCCTATAACCGTGGTTTTGAATTCCATGTCCAGTCGTTTTTTTTCCCTCCACTTCTTTCACATCTGATTTCTTGCCATGTTTCTGCATGGTGGCTGCTTCCCTGAGTTGGTCAATTAGCTTTGTGTGGTAGACTTCCTACTAGGGACAGTGGCTCAGCCTCCCCAGTTACCTGAGGTGGATATGGGTTGCACAGTCTTGCTGAAGTTAAGCTCAGTTAATCATTGTTAGCACTTGGAGGGGTTGACCTCCAGACCAATTGTCTGTGAAGTTCAGCTGTGCTTAGGTTGGATGGGCGGAGTCTCCGGGCCAAGCAGACAGCCGTTAGCTCTGCCCTATGCGGCCCCAGGGACTCTGTGTCGGTGGCAATGGCCGCCAGCACCTCTGAGAGAGAGCCGCTGCCGAGCTCTACTGGCTGCCGGGGAATTCAGACTCTCCCCAAATGAGTCTGCACACCCAATGTCTCACCCAGGGTTGAAAAACAAAGGAGTCTGAAGACAGGGAGTTGCAGAGTGTACCCCGCAGCTGAGCTGTCCGCGCAAGCTGCCTTCTCCACAAGCCGACAGACCCGGCAGCACCCGAGCTTTGGCGTGCCCTCCTACTGTCCAGTTTTTACCCCGTGTGATAGTGGGTTCCCTGGACTTCGCCCAGAGCTGGAGAATCAGTCCAGTGGGACGTCTTTGTCTCCCCGTTCGAGAAAACTAGCCGGTTATCAGCCACCCGCCCTCTCCGCTGGCGCGCGCTCCAAACCTCTCTCCACGCGAATCTTTCAACGCTGCCGCCGCTCCTCTAAGTCACAGTGTCTTATTTTCACTTTTATTTGTGGAATTTTCCCTCAGCCAGCTTTCTGGTGATTCTGGCAGGTGTTTGTTCTTTCTTTAAGTTGTAGTATTAAAATTGCTGAGTATGACGGCAAGATAGGTGTTTTACCTATGCCGCCATCTTGGTTCCTGGGTAACATTTAAATAACAATTCATTTGGGGCCTTGAAGGACTGCAGGGGAAGGGGTATGTTTGGACATTATGCAATTGCTAGTCCCATAGAAGTTTCCTGAGCTCCTCCTGATTGCTCCTTTTTCTCTAGGTTAGCTAAGTCTCAAATATTTTTGGTCTCAGGACCATAAAAAGCTTTCATTATGTAGATTTATGTGAATTGCATCTTCGAATACTCATTGTATTGGAAATTACATTTGGAGGGATATTTAAAGTATTCATTTGTTATTCCATTTATAATGATATACTCATTACATAAGTGACATTTTAAATTAAAAATAACGACTTTTTCAAAGCAAAATAAAATGGGAAAAATTTTGTAAATCTCTTTAATATCTACCTGGATTTTATATATAGCTGGTTCGAAGCAGATGTATTCTTACATTTGCTTCTGCATTATATTTTGATAGAATTGTATAGTTTGAAGTATATTAAGAAAATCTGACTACAAAGAGATATATGTAGTTGAAAAAGGAGTATTTTTATAGCTTTTCTAGATAATTATGAATATTCTTTGATATTATTCCAAAATCCTTCCAGTGGTAATTTTAAAAAAGTTAGCCGCAATATGAAATAAAATCCACAAAAATACACTTTTCATACTTTGTTACACTAAAACCCATTTGGACTTTTATCCATGCATGATTTGTAATGTGATCCACTGGTCCCTTGGAAACTATTATTTTACTGAATCACGCAGGTCCTCAAATGTTGACTGATTTAGTCATATAATGTCAAAAATATCATATTCATTAATTTTTTTATTGATTTTTTAAAGAAAAATTTTATATATTAGGATACAAGTTTTTCAGAATGCTAATTTTGCTTGAAAGTTCAAATTTTATTATTGGCAAGAATTGCTGTTGGTTGTTTTCCTTGAAGTAACAAGCTCCCTTTGTTGATTTCTGAGAAAATATCTGCCAAATATTTGTCTGAATAACCATAGTTTGTCAGTTGTTCTTTCAAATAAAAAGCTACTCTATGAAAAAAGTGGCTAATTCCACTTGAAACTCAGTGCTTTTCCTCAAGCACTCTATCCTTCTTCCCATTTGATCACACAAACTATTAAAAAGAGATGCCCTGGTGGATAAGGATGTAATAAAATTAATAAATTTAACTGCTTTATCAAAGACATTCTTAAGTGAACATGCTTTTCTTCCTCTTCCTCTTCTTCCTGTGGTGGTTAAGAATATAGTGACTACCATTACAGTAGGATGCCAGGCTTGCTTTGTGCGGAAGCAACCACATGCAGTTCTAACCATGATCAGTGAAAACATGGAGACAGTAAAAAAGGTAAATAACATTTTAAAATTGTCATAAAAATAGTTTTAACTTCACAGAACCCTCGAAAGAGTGTTGGGCACATCCAAGAATCTGGGAACCACTGGGAATCTCCAGTGGTCCTGCAGAACTACTGCTCTAGTCCTATAGCAATTGTTATTTGGATCATTCATTTGCAATTTAACTACGAACTTTAGTACGTTGTTAATCTTCTACTGCCTCTTATATATCTAATCTCCCTGATTAGGAGCTGAATCACCTATATAGTTGTAGCCTCACAACTGTTGAAGTGCCTGGCACTTAGTACAATGAACACTTGTTTGTGTTTTTGTTTTGTTTTGTTTTGTTTTGTTTGTTCTGTTTTGTTTGCATTTGCATCCTAGAATTACACACCTAAAAAGTGTAAACTGACCAAAACTTGCTGAATGTCAAGTCGTGATCAGATTCTAATTTTTTAATATTGTTTTATTTCATCCCCCCTGCGTTTGGCAACAAAAGGAATTTGTTGACTGACCTACTGGAATTAGTGGTTCATGTACACTCTTCTGTAATTACATACCACATCCTTGTTAGTTTGGATTTTTGTTTATGTTAGTAAGTGAGAATGATAGTTTGGAGGGAAATATATTTATTCAGAAGAACTCAGAAAGGAGGACTCATCATAATATATTTTTTCCAAACAGTTAACATCATTAGCAGCCATTTCATGTGCATGTCATATTTTAGCTTTTCTATTGCTAATAGTGAGGATACCACTTCATGTAACCACTGTCGAAGGATTCAAGTCCAGTTGGTGATGCATTTAAAATACCACATAAGCACAACCAATGGACACAAGACACTGGGCAGGGGTGAGATGAGGACATGTGACAGGGAGTAGGGGAGACTGGGGGAAGGTCAATGGGGGAAAAAAGGAGATACATGTACTACTATATGGAATGCTTTAAACAATAAAAAATAATAAAATAATAAAATACTGTAATCACTGGCACCACCAGAGGAATTGCTTCTAACAGTAAAGGGCTTGTTCAATTTCTAAGAACAAACTGAAAAGCACAGCTGAGCTTTGGACCGCTCATTAGTTCCACTCCTTTGGGTCATGCAAGACTTCTTAAATATGTGAGGAAGTCCTGTTGCCTGTGCAGTCACAAATCCATCTACTATAAATAGCAAAATGCTTTATTTTGCATTGTTTATACCTTCAGTCTTTACTATTAGAACTTGTTTAGTGGCAGAATTATTCCTAAATCCACTGAGAGTAAGTGAAATTGTGCAGGCAATTGATTGCTAGGAGCAGATACCTCATTTTCAGTATGGGATATTTTCTTTGTATAGATGAATTTGCTGAGAATAACTCATCTCACATGTATTTAGTAATATTAAGACATAACCAAAAAGAAGGTAAGGATCCACAATTTGCACTCTTTTAAAATGGTTAAGAATTAGATTTGATCTTGTTAAATATAGGTGCATTCAGGCCTATTGCCCATAAAGTAATATATTCCAGGAGAAGATATGAAATAATCTAATAAGGTAGCCTCTAGCCACACATGAAATGTGGCTAGTACAACTGAGGAACTTGATTTTAAATTTTATTTTACATAAATTTAAAAACAAATTCTATAAGAGGAAAATTTAATTATGTCGGGAAAACTTGGAAATGTAAACTTGGGTTTTTAACAATAATTCTTATGAAATCTAAATCCTGATAAAAAATTTCACTGAAAAGTTAACAACTAAGTTGAGTTGTATGCAAATTTAATGTTCATATCAAATTTAGTTGAGTTAATATAATAAAAAGAATAAAATATCTCAATTTTTCAATACTGATTACAGATTGGAATGATAATACTTAGATATGTTGGTTAAATAAAATATATTATTAAATATTATTTTACCCATTTCCTTTTTCAATTTTTGTTTTACTGTGAATCCCAGATGATTTAAAATTACATATGTATGTCATATTTCTATTGGATGGAGTTCTTACAGATCACTTTCTATCTATGGGGATAAAAAGCAAATGGAAAAATATTGCCTTAACTTATGTTCATTATGTGAAATACAGGTTTTCTCAAAACAATTGATATTAAAAAACTTATTATATAGCTGATTGGGATACTTCTATACTAAGGCTTCTACACTAAGTCAGTATTATTTTTAAATTTCTGTATTATATAGTGCCCAATCTATTTTACATCCAATTTACATTCTGGGAATCCTTTTCCCCACCACACTTTATTCTTTAGAAAAGTTTTACATTCATGGAAAAATTGAGCAGAAAATACAGAGAGCTGTCATATGTCATTTGTCCCCACACATACACAGCCTCCTCCACTATCAACATCCTGCACCAGGACATTTATTACAATTGATGAAATGCTTTGGCACATCTTAGTACCAAATCCATATTTTACATTAGAGTCCATTCTTGGTGTTGGACATTCTAAGGGAATTGAAAAAGGAATAGTTTTTGAAAATATATGTTACATATGATCTCTCTGCTTTTCCATTAGTATACTTGATTAAAAAATAAATTTAAGTAGGACTTTCATTCGTTAGAAAACAACTCTTTTCCTGATAAAATGTCATATTACTGAGAAAATTAGAAAATACAGAAAACTATTTTTTTAAAAAGAAATGGTATTACTACTCAGAAAAAAAAAATTAACGATTTGTTATTAATCTCTTCCCTTTGGGTATATAAGTATACATTATAATTACTCTATAATATAGTTTAATAACTCACTTTAATCACTTTATATATCTTTGAACATTTTCAAATGTAATATTTTTTAAATAGAATAAATAACCAAATATTATTTTATTATATGTATGTACTATTATTTATTTTACCAAACCTACTGTGATTATTCTTGTATATAAATTTCTTTACATCATTATTATTTCCCTTGAACATAAAACACTGTGTTCTAAGGAATTGCTTGGGTAAAGGATAAGGGCATAAGACTTTGTATATATATTGTTAAATTGTCCTCCAAAAAGGTTATATGTGTGTCATTTTTGCAACACTTTTTCTGAAACTGGGTATTATAATTTAAAAAATATTCATCAATTTTAGAGGCAAAAATTTGCAGGCTTAATTTGCATTTTATTGCTAATGAGATTGAACATAAAAATATATATTTAACAGGAATGTTTCTTTTGAATTTTCTATAACCTTTGTTCATTTTTTGCTGTATAAATATTTATCTTATTCTTATTGTTTGTAGTATACTTTCAGATATAATAAGGATATTAAACCTTCTCTTTCCATTAATGTTGAAAATTATCTTTCCAAGTTACATTTGACTATTATTTATATTTATGTCTTTTAGTTTTTATGTTAACGCACATACTCAACTTTTTTCTTTATTGTTTCTTATCTACATTATAATTCAATAAATATTTATATGTATTCTAAATAGACCTTTATATTAAAAAAAGTGGTTCATTCTATGGACACAGGCAATAGTGTCGTGAAGGCGTGGGAGGGCTGGGTGCAAGGTAGAGGGGAGTCAATGGGAATAAAAACAAAGGGGACATCTGTAATACTTTCAACAATAAAGATAAATTTTTAAAAAATGATCATTTTGTGTAGGTTTTATTTTGGCATACTTATCAGGTAGAAAATCTAATTTTATATTTTAAATAGCTAACTAATTGTTCCACCATTATTAATTAGATAAACAATCTTCCCTACTTTAAAAAATGCTAACTTTAATACATGCCAACTTTTTTTCTATACTATAGTTTGTTTCTACTTCATTCATCTGTTTTTTTCACATTGAGATTTTAATTTATACAATTGGTTAATTAATATGAGGGGAATTGACATATTTGTAATTGTCAAATTACTTTAGAATATAAAAATAAGAGGTTTTATATGTTTTCCAATTGGGTTATATAATTAGTGTTTTGTAGAATACTTATGACATTTCATAGTAATTGTACTTTAAAATGTACTTTTTGAAAAGTGCTAGTTGGCAGTGTCTGATAATAGGGAATGTGTTTCGAATAAAGAGAAAGCAGAAAAAGGGCATTGTATATATTGCTTATTGGATATAAAAAATGGATTTTCTAAATGAAGGAAAGGTAAACCAATGAAGAGAGCAGGAGGATGGGAAAGAAAACAGGGGGAAGAATAAGCAAAAGTAAAAGTAATAGAGATGAAGAGCAGGTTATAAAAATAAAAGAGGAAAAAATAGCAGAAAGGAGAGAGTTTGTAAGTTTTTTATGTAAATGGAAATACTTAATTTAAACACCAGAAAGCTGACACAGAGTTGCTTTTAACATTTATGTTAACTCATAAATGTAGGAGGGAGTACAGTGTAACGGGGGAAAATGTTCTGTTTTAGAAACCTCAATTTAATACACTTAAAGAAATATTTTCTTATAAAATGTATAAATTGTTTTTGAAATTATTTTTAAGCCATGTACCTATATTATCTATATTTATTTTATTATTTGAGCACACAAAATATTCTGAAACTTGCTCTTCATGTTTTTTATAATTGACACCTGAAAATCCCTGGTCTTATTGAAATAGTTTTTATTTGATTGATAATAATGAATTCTCAATTTGTTATTTCTGAGCAACTTTTTAATGTCTACTTGCTTGGAAAATAACTAATAAGAAAAATAAAGTATACAGAAATAGTTACTAACCTGTAGATATAGAGAAAAGATATTTTAATAGGATACTTCACAATTATGTTTAAAGAAAGGCAAGTACAGTTTGGATTTATGGGTCTCCACTTGAGAATGCAATTGCAGATTCCCACATTTCTTCCTGAAGGTGGCAGTATTTCAGTGAATAAAACTGACGACAAGCTGAATAACTACCAAGAGCTCTGAAACATCCATGAAGGTGTCACCTTGTGAAGCGGAAATTCCTCTAGTAAGGCTTTACTATTCCTTTGGCTTGAATTATATTTCTGTAGGGACACATGTTGCCAATTATCTGCTGACCAATGATTGCTTAAGATGAGGACTCTGGAGAGTAAGGTAGCGTTTTAGTTGCTCAGATATTGGGGGAAATTTTTTGTTGGCACTGGATATTAAATTTAGAATTTAGTGCAAAGTAGCAAATGTAATGAGACAAGAAGCACAGTGATGTGTTTTATGATCGTCAGGCACCATTTTTAATGGACAAATGGCCATTTAATTCATGCTGTTATTTTTCTTAAAAGACAAACTACATTTTTTAAGTATTTGGTTGATATTATAATGACTACATAAACACATCTTTATTTTTGTCAGTAATTAACATATTGACAAAAGAAGTAAGAGCATTAACAAATTTTGAAACAAATATATCAATAAAAATATGAATTTAATACATTTTAAGTGGCAAATTGTAAGAGGAGAATGTGTATATATCTATAGTATTAATTAACTTATGGACAATTAAGTACACATAATCAACAAAAGTCAATATTGATCTAAAAGTGGGTGTGAAACTGGTACTATTATTTAATTTTATTTTAATATTTGAAATAACCAGTAACATTAACTTGATTAATATTCAGGGTTTAAGTTATCATTTATTTTGATTAAACTGAAAATATAATGGCTGATTTTTATTATTGTCTGATACTTAAAATATTTGTATTAATGTTCTTACAAAGGGATTTGAAACTACAGAGTACCAAGGGATGCAGGGAATTGTAGTTCTCTGAAAGTAGTCTTCATGAATAGAAACTAATTTGTAGAATAGCAGTGACATGTTTTATTCATTTGGCAATATTTAAAAAAATTATCTTGAAAATATTTCTTCTTTAGACTTTTCATCAATTTGTCAAAATATACTTCAGTAGAATTGTAAATGCTTTTATATGTAATTATACCAGTTTTAATGTTCCTTTCCTTTCTGCCCCAACATATAAATTGTGCCAATTTAATTGGCTTTTTAAAAAATCATTCAGTATTTAGAAATAGCTTTGAAAACATTATGAGATGTAAATGTAGCTACAGTCTCAAACATAAGTAGAATTTACCCTTGCCCTGACTCCTCCCTGTACACTTATGTTGGCGTGGAACTTGGCCTGATGGGAGAAGTTGACTGCATTTCATTTTTATGTTCTTTCTTTGAAGTGTCACAAATAATTTTTTACAGCTTTCAAATTACAGAATGTTCTTAAGCTATTAAATATTTCACCAGCGTATAATTGTTCCACATCGATTTATCATCCCAGAAAGCTTTAGAAAATAATTTTTGAGAAGACTCTTGTTTTCTGTGACAACTATTCATCTTGGCATTCAATAAGCAGTACTTGCTATTTTCTCAACTTTGGCTCTCCAGAAAAACGGGTCCCTCTATGTTGCAGCTATGATTTATACACTTTTATGCAAAGAATAATATAACCAGATGAACATAATTTTTAAAAATGATAAAAAAATTCATAGGTGACTGAAATTACCCTGGGTTGAGGGATCAAAACAGAGATCAAGGATAACTAATGAAGACAAATACTTTCAAGGCAATGATATGTACCAACAGCCTTAAAACTTGATACCATTTTGCCTAGTTATTACACTTTAAAGTTAATTAAGAAGTTATTCATGAAATTATTTACAACAGCAAGATGACTAATGTTAGAGGAATAGGAAAAAAAGTTTATACTTTAGGTGGAAACCCAAGCAGCCATTAGAATAACCTTGAAAATACTTGTCTTCCATCCATTAGCTTTATTATCTATCTTTTGATCTCTTGACCAAGGATAAGTTCACTTATCTATGAACTTTTACATCATTTTTTTGAACATTATGTTCTCAGATTACAGACTATATGTAATTATCTTACTGGTGCCCATTAAATTGTTGAAGTAAGGAAATTAATTTACTTGATTGTGGTTCATACTACCAGATTCTGCAAGAAAAATACAGATTTAAAAAAATGCCGAAGGCCATTGAAGGAATTTCAGTTACCGTGACTTAGTTATGTAATACTGTTCTCCTAAAATGATTTAAGTTTTATTTAATTTGGTATGTTATAGTGACTATTTGTATAAGATACAAACTTTACTGTTTGCCCTTCAGTTGGAAATAATTTCCTAAATACGAGAGGCACATCGTGATCAGTGACCAGTCTCCTCACAGCTTTCCAAGACTGTTGGTGATCAATCACTTTACATCTGTTATTCACTTTATGCATAGTCAGCAAAGCATATAGTTGTGTAGTCTCCTTGTCTCTCAATGATAAAGCCACATAACATTTTTCCAAAAATGGATAACCAAAAGAGAGAACTGGCCAAGAAAAATGAACATTCAGCAGAACAACAAAAAAATGCTAAGAATGGAAGTGAAATTTGAATCAATGTAAATGGAGTTTATAGAAGAACTTGCTGACCATGGCAATGTTGACACAACTGATATTCAAAACCTTCTATGTACAGCTGAGAGAAAATAATGATAGTGATCTTGTAGACATATATGAGGCACTGGTTGTAATATAAAGAATGAAGATGTCCTAGGGAAAGTGATCCTGGCAAAAATTTTCACATTAAAGGAATTTTGGGAAATACTTAATGACATTGAAAATGCAAAAGATAAGATGTTGGAAAATGACCAAAACTTAGAAAGGAGCATTACAGTTCATGTTTGCTTCATCTAATAAGCTAATGTGATGAAAATAAGGCAAACACCCTTCAACCTGATCTGGATAATTTTTTGACAAATAAATCAAGCTATTATTATTATTATTTTTTATTGTCTAATGTTTTACATATGTCTCCTTTTCCCCCATTGACACCCCTCCCATAGCCATTCCCACCCTAGACAAGCCCCCACTGGAAATCAGGCTCTTTTAAATGTTTCAAATTATTGTGTACTAAGTAAATACTACTTTTAATAGTTTTATTATTTCTTTACATGTTTATAACTGTGAATAAGTTTTTAATGTTTTGGTAAAAACATTACACTGAATTTAAAAACAACGTTATCAACATAAACTTGCTAATGTTTCTATTTAGTTATAGTAGTTCATTAAAAAATACCCCCTATCTCTTTGGTTTTGATACTACAATATCTTTATAAATAAAAAATAAGTTAATAAAATATAAAAATAAGACAAGTAGCTATGATGAAAAACATTAAAACAGTATTGCTTCACTTTGGAAAACAGAGAACTCTATGGACATAGCAAGGAGTTGGCTTAACCCGTTTGGCTCAGTGGATAGAACATCAGCCTGCGGACTGAAGGATCCCAGGTTCGATTCTGATCAAGGGCATGTACCTTGAAGCAGTTGATCAGTGTTTCTTTCTAACTCTCTATCCCTCCTCCTTCCTCTCTTTAAAAAATCAATTATATATATATATATTTTTTTTTAAAGGAAGGAAGGAGTTGCTTCTCCTTCCTTTTCTAATCTATTCTCTTTATGGTCAGTGCTCCACATTCTCAACCTTCTCAGCCTCTTCCCATCTCTTAGAACAAATCAGAAATTGGAATTTTACTGTGTGGCTCAGTTTTTGTTGCTCCTTGATCTTCCTACTCAGTCTGTTCCCTATGGGGGCACTTCATTAAGAAATAGGTCTTTGCCTTCCTTTGGCTTTCTTTTCCAGTACAATTTATAATCTGCTGATATCAGGATTAGATCATATTATAAAATTGCTTTATCCAGTCATGTTCATACTTTTTTATAAGGCAACAGAATGTGATTTTCAAAAGAATTCTGAATTGGAAGCTGCATCTAAGAATCTGATGAAAAAGCAAGTGGAGGACACTGGAGACCCATCTGATTTGGTTTTAAGAGGAGCCTCTGGGGCCTCTACCTGAAAACCTTAATGCTCAGAGCACTACTGCAACTCACCAATTCTTCTTAACTGACACATGCAGGATTCCTACCACTTTAAGATTTCTTTTTTTTAAGTCTCAGGTCTTTCCTTTTTTGAACCTAATGTTAATAAAACATATTCAAAAGTGGTTTTTAAACAAAGGTTTTACCATGTGGAAGTGGAAAATTCACTGTTACTTGCATAATCTTGCAAATACAGTGGACAAAGACACATTCAGTTGGGTTTCCCCAAGGTCAATGATAAGACAAATGTAAGCAACGCTAGTGGTATTATAAGGCTAGTTTGATACTAGCTGAAAGATTTAAATTTAGGCAGTGTACTTGGGGATGAGTGAAATAGTTGTGTATATTTTAAATAGCCACATTTGGTTTTTCAAGTGTCACTAACCATAGTTCCTTTCCTTTGAGATGTACTGTAGATAGATTGCATTTTCTTTAATAACTAAAAGAATTCTCATTCAAAACACAGTTATACTACAAAATGCTATAGACTATGTATTTTATATCTTTAAAATTACTTATACAGGGTGGGGCAAAGTAGGTTTACAGTTGTGAGTAAATGAAACATAGTTTATTCTTCCCCCCCCCGTCTTATATTCTTATTTATTAACTAGAGACCTAGTGCACAAAATTCATGTATGGGTAGGATCCCTAGGTCTGGCAGACTATGAGGGCTGATCAGGGCCTTCTGGCTCTTGGCAGAGCCTTCCTTCATTCCCACTGCCCCCTGGTGGTTGGTGCATGTCACAGTGAGTGATCAGTCTTCCTGTTGAACTCCTCTGGGGACAATTTGAATATTAGACTTTTTATATAGACTAGAGGCCCAGTGCATGAAATTCATGCTCTGGGGGCAGGAGGTGTCCCTTCGCCCACTCTGTACCCACTAGAATCTGGGACCCCTCGAGGGATGTCCGACTGCCTGTTTAGGCCTGATCCTTCCAGGGGCAAACCAGCAGGCAAATCAGCTGGCTCCCACCCATGCACCAGGCCTCAATCCTATCTAATAAAAGAGTAATATACAGATTGACCATCTGTATATGGTCTGTGGGCCTGATCACCCACCCCTTCCTTGCAGGCCTAGTCCCTCCCAACTGCCCTCCCCAGCTGGCCATCTTGTGGTGGCCATCTTGTGTCCACATGGGGGCAGGATCTTTGACCACATGGGGGCAGCCATCTTGTATGTTGGAGTAATGATCAATCTGCATATTGCACTTTTATTAGATAGAATTGAAGCCTGGTGCATGGGTGGGAGCCAGGTCATTTGCCTCCTAGGATTGGGCCTAAACTGGCAGTCAGACATCCTTCTCACAATCCAGGACTGCTGGCTCCCAACTGCTTGCCTGCCTGCCTTCCTGATTGCCCCTAACTGCTTCTGCCTACCAGCCTGATCACTCCCTATCCACTATCCTACCAGCCTAATTGATGCTCCCCTGCCAGCCTGTTTTCCCCTAACTGCCCTCCCCTGCAGGCCTGGTCACACCTAACTGCCCTCCCCTGCAGGCCTGATCTCCTCAAACTTCCCTCCTCTGCTGGCCTGGTCACTCCTAACTGCCCTCCTCTGCAGGCTTGATTGCCCCCAACTGCCCTCCCTTGCAGGCCTAGTTCCTCTCAACTGCCCTCCCATGCTGGCAGATAGGATTGAGGCTAGTGCATGGGTAGGAGCCAGCTGGTTTGCCCTGAAGGGTGTCCTGGATCAAGGTGGGGGTTCCCGTGGGGCATGAGGCAGCTTGGGAGAGAAGCCTGTGGTGGTTTGTAGGCTGGCCATGCCCCCTGGTAACCCAAGCAGAGGCCCTGGGATCTGGGATTTATTTATCTTCTACAATTTAAACTTTGTAGCCTAGAGCAGAGCCAAGCCTCCTGCTCGCTCCATGACAGCAGCCATTTCTGTTGGGATTTATCTTGTATAATTGAAACTTTTTATCCTTTAAGCGGAGGCCAAGGCAGGTCAGGACTGCAGAAAGCTTGGCTTCCTCCATCACTGGGAGCAACCCTAGCCTCTTGCTTTCTCCAGCTCTATGGCTGCTCTCAGTTTTGTTGGGATTTATTTATCATCTATAATTGAAACTTTGTAGTATTGAGTGGAGGCCTGAGCTGGTCAGGGTGTGTGGAAAGCTTGGCTTTCTCCATTGCCCAAGCCTCCCTCCTGCTCCCTTTTTGGCCTTAGCCATCTTGTTTGAGTTTAATTTGCATGCTCGCTCCTAATCGGATGGTGGGCATAGCTGGTGGGCGTGGTTTGTAGGTATAATGGAGGTATGGTCAATTTGCATATTACTCTTTTATTAGATAAGATTATATTATTTTCCAAACAACTGTAAGCCTGGTTTTGTCCCATCTTGTATACCAAAAGTACAAAGAAAATTTAGTAATGTTTTGCACAGCAGAGGCGATCTGGAGAAGCTGTTTGGGAACTCCAGGAATAGAAAGTATATTTTTTTACTTTCACCTGTGATTAAAATAATAAAATACATTTCAAATGTTACTGGTTACATGCTTAGACTTTTATTTATTTTTATTTTAAAAAAATATATTTTATTGGTTTTTTACAGAGTGGAAGGGAGAGGGATAGAAAGTCAGAAACATCGATGAGAGAGAGACATCGATTAGCAGCCTCTTGCACGCCCCTACCGGGGATGTGCCCACAGCCAAGGTACATGCCCTTGCCGGAATCAAACCCGGGACCCTTCAGTCTGCAGTCCGATGCTCTATCCACTGAGCCAAACCGGTCTCGGCCATGCTTAGACATTTAAATTTCAAATCTATTGTTCTTGTTATCTTACTAGCAATGCTACATTGCTTTATTGATACCCAACTCATATTTTTCTCAAGCATCAGCTTTAAATTTATTATGTAATAAAATACATAATATGTAATTTAATATAGTCATATATTAATTAATATGTAACATATAATAATTAATTATAATTAAATTATCCTATCTAATAAAAGAGTAATATGCAAATTGACCTTACCTTTGCTACACCCACCAGCCATGCTCACCAACCACGCCCACAGGAGCTGGGGTGGAACCAGCCAGTGAGCCATTGGTCTGGGCCACGGTGGGGCGGGGCTGAGGCGACCTGCCTGTGCTGGCCAAGAAGAAGGCCTGGGTCGGGGAGACGGGGTCAAGGCCTGCACTAACCAGGTGAGAGCTGGCTGAGATGAAGGCCTGGACCAGGGGGTGGGTACAGCAGGGCTGGAATGAAGCCAGCCATCGGCCCCATTGCAGGATGAGGCTGGGTGCCCAAGGCCTAAAGCCTCGGCCAGAGGCAGACTGGGGGTGAGTGGTCAGTAGGACATCCCCTGAGGGCTACCAGTATATGTCGGGGGCAGGTTGGGCTGAGGGATCACCCAACCCAAGTGCATGAATTTTGTGCACTGGGCCCCTAGTATCCTATATAATAAAAGAGAAACATGCAAATTTGACTGTACCTTTGCTCCTGATTGGCTATGCTACCAGCCAATCAGGAGCGGGGGCGGGGCCAAGTGACATGAGCACCGGGCCCCGGAAGTGGCGGCGAGCGCCCAGCCCCCTAGGGCCAGGTGGTTGCAGGCAGCCAGGTCTGAGCTGAGCAGGGTGATGGCTGGGTGCCCAAGGCCTAAAGCCTCACTAGCAGAGGCTTTAGGCCTTGGGCAGGCTGGGAGTAAGCCATCAGTTGGACATCCCCTGAAGACTCCCAGTATGTGAGAGTGGGCAGGTTGGGTTGAGGGACCACCCACCCCCAGTGCACAAATTTCATGCACTGGGCCCCTAGTAAAATATAATTCTGTTTTCAACACACTTAGAGACTTAGGCAATATAAATAATATTTAACCTAGTTTGCTAAAAATAAATAACAAATGTTATTAAGGTATTATAATTGTTTAAGAATACTAAACTTTTGGAGAGAAGGAAGTTTAGATTAGCGCTATGTTCTCTAAACTTTTTTTTAGTGACACTTTTTCTTGCTTTGATTTTTTTAAAAATTAATTTTATTGATTTCACAGAGGAAGGGACAGGAAGAGAGAGATAGAAACATCAATGATGAGAGAGAATCAGAATCATTGATCAGCTGCTGAGGATTGAGCCTGCAATCTGGGCATGTGCCCTCAACCAGAATTGAACCTGGAACCTTTCAGTCCAAAGGCTGATACTCTATCCACTGAAGCAAAAAAGCTAGTGCATTTTCTGCTTTTAAAATGAGCTCTCAATGACAAAATATTAAACTACACTCATTGGTCATGTATGGACAAGCCCACAAGTAAGGATAGACAGCAGCAGCAGGTGGCAAGAGGTGGGAAGTGAGTGAAACAGTCATTACAAATGTTCACAGGAAGCCAAAACTGTCCAGTAGGTTGTGCCCTAATATTAGTACAGGTTAGAGTAGTCACTACCTTGGTGGGAGGCTTCAGTGTATTTGGGTTCAGATTCTACATGATGATACAATTTCTTCCAGGTAAGAGTTTTTGGCTTGGGGCAATCACAAAGTGGCCCAAAGGCACCAAACAAGTCTATCATTTTTTCAAAATGCTGTCTTAGACCTGATAGATGTACTGAGAGACTTCAGGAGCTCTACATTTTGGGGATAAATTATACCTAATGGGAATTTCCTGGCTGGTTACAAAGCTTGGCCAAAATCCAAATGCCATTAGTTCAGCATGCCCTTCCATATTCCCATTAGCAATAGTATAAATGTTGTTTTGTAACTTGCTGGAAATAACATCAGCTTTTAAATGACATTCTTTCATCTGAAGCAGAAGTTCATTTTCATTGGTAATACCCTTCCATGCTGCAAGGAAGACTTAATTCCCCATTTTGCCATCTTCTACAAAATGAACATTGAGTGGGATGAGATGGCTGAAGCAGGAAGACATTAATATTGTCTTTCACAGCCACATGGAGGTTATTCAGAGGCCTCATCGTCATAACTGGGCCAGGTGTTGAGAGGCAGGGAGACATCAATACTCTGGTCTGGCACCAGTGGAGATGGATGGCCAGAGGAGTGCTGGAGACGACACCAAAGCTACTCTTGTTAAACTGGACTGTGAAGTCTGTCATGTGCTGCAGAGCTTTGTTGGTGAAGTTCATTTCCATATAGATTTTTCCTCAGTGATGAGTAAATGTTCCAGAAATCTCCAAGTCTTTATCTTTTACTGCAGGCAGCCAGACAGCCTCAGGAGCCATATACCCATCAGGTGCCATGCCTATGCCTGTTGAGTTCAAATAGATCATTCAGACCACTGCTGACCACAGCAGCAGGAGGTGAATAAGCAAAGGTTTAGGCACTAATAATGAATGAAGAATTATGCCACCAGACTATGTAGTTCTCCTCTCAAGAGAGCCATGGCTCCTTCCTGCATAGAGGATTCCTTGGCACATTGACTGGGGGACCAAGATCAAGGTTTAAAAGGTCACCTAGAAGGTCACCTTGAGAGAGGATAACCTGAGGTTGTTCCAGGTTGGTGTCAGTGGTGGTGCCAACAGGGCTATCACCTGCATCTGTGTTCCCATGATGTATTGGCAAGTGTTTGTGATGGATTCCATGACTTCTTTTCTCCAAAGCATTGGGAGGCTTGTGGTACACAGTAGCCAAAGAACCACTGTGGCAGATTCACACACCAGCAGAGGTGGCTCAATATTTGTCTCCTCAGAGATCAGATATGATTACTTCTTTGGCTCTGATAGGGTTTGTTGAGAGAAGCCACCAATAAATATCTTGAAGCTCAAAATGACCAGAAACCCATATTGCTAAGCTCAAAACCTGCTGTACCAGCTCATGTGTTTCTGATAGCAATAAGCAGAGTTGTTGGGTAACAACTATAGAAAGTTCATTAGGACTTTTACTGCTGAAAGCACCACTGCTGAGTTGGATGAGATAACTGGCAGTTACCCACTCAGGGATGCTCTGAGCCTCTCTGTCATCTTCAGGGTTGTAATCAGAGAGGCAGTGCAGGAAGAAAATCTGTGCACTCATTCAGGGCTATAAGCAACTTATTAATGTTCTATGGATTCAGTTCTAGTAAGTTGCTGTTTGGGTAAGACTCACTGATTTCAGGTAACACAGCTATAGCACTAGCCATCACTATTGGATTTGAATCTACTCTGAGATGCTGCAGAGAATCCAGAAATCCCTGGTGGTCCACAATTTGGGCATTGATATCTTGGAGTTTTGCCACACAGACTGCTGCTGCTTTTTGAATGTGGGGATCTGTGTCTTTCAAGCACTGTTGAGGGGCTCTCAGAGATATTCTGTAATCTTGTCCATTTGGTTGCACCCCAAGGTTCTGACTGTCAGGGCCAGGACTAGAGGATTGGGATCTTCACAATGGCTGTTGACAGCCATGATGGTCTTGTCTCATCAAACAGAAATATGTTACATCTGGAGAAGAAAGCTAACATCCTTCTCTATAGTCATAAAAGCTGTCACTTTATTCACAGCCTCCTTCCTCTTCTCTTTCTTTTCATTGTTGAGTTCAGCTTTTAATACAAATATTTCTCCTTTTTTATTGGTTGTGAAGTACTTGGAGGCCATCATGGCTTTGGATCTTTAATGTGCATCTGAAGCAAGAGCGGGGGTGGCAGAAACAACCAGAGAACATGTGAGTGCTGTAATAGTTTCCTGCCTCGTCAAGGCTCCTCAAACTGGTTTTTGACTATGCACTTCCCAATATCAATATTTTTAGTGCAGTTCAATGTATATTCATAAATAAAATGAATGTATTATATGTTATAAAGAACATTCAAAAATAGACTTAAGAAATATATTAATATTTAAATATAATGTATTTTATTTTAGATGGTATATTGATATGTTTAATAAGAGCATTATTATTAAATATGTTTTATTGTTTTAGAAAACATTTTTTTCAGCATTTTCTTATCTAGCAATCCAAAGTTCTGGTTCTGTATTTTATTTTAATTCTGTCTTTCTGGAAGAAAAAAACTCACAAAGATATGCAGATTAAAATAAAAATAACGTATAAAATTATTGTGACACTGATTTTAAAAAAATGAATTTTTATTCAGATTATTACAGGTGTTCCTCTTTTTTCCCCCCATAACTCCCCTCCACCTGATCCCCACCCTCCTATGCTGCCACTGTCTTCATCCATAGGTGTAAGATTTTTGTCCAAACTCTTCCTGCACTCCTCACACCCTCTTTCCTCCGAGAATTGTCAGTTCGCTCCCTTTCAATGTCCCTGATTCTATTATATTCAACAGTCCATTCTGTTCATCAGATTTTTCATTCACTTGATTTTTGGATTCACTTGTTGGTAGGTATGTATTTGTTGACATTTTGTTGTTCATAGTTTTTATCTTTACCTTTTTCTTCTTCTTCCTCTTCTTAAAGAATACCCTTCATCACTTCATATAATCTTGGTTTGGTAGTGATGAACTTCTTTAACTTTTTCTTGCCTGTGAAGCTCTTTATCTGACCTTCAATTCTGAATAATAGCCTTGCTGGTAGAATAATCTTGGTTGTAGGTTCTTGTTGTTCATCACTTTGAATATTTCTTGCCATTCCTGTCTGGCCTGCATAGTTTCTGTTGAGAAACCAGCTGACAGTCATATGGGTACTCCCTTGTAGGTAACCAATTGTTTTTTTCTCTTGCTGCTTTCAAGATTCTCTCTTTGTCTTTTGCCCTTGGCATTTTAATTATGATGTGTTTTGGCGTGGTCCTCTTTGGATTCCTCTTGTTTGAGATTCTCTGCCCTTCCTGGACTTGTAAGTCTATTTCTCCCACCAGGTAGGGAAAGTTTTCTGTTATTATTTCTTCTCATAGGTTTTCAATATTTTGCTCTCTCTCTTCTTCTGTCACCCCAATAGTTCTGATGTTGGTATGCTTAAAGTTGTCCCAGAGGCTCCTTACACTATTTTCATATTTTTGGATTCTTTTTTGTTTTTTTTTGTTGGGTGATTTTTGTCTCCTTATATTTCAGATCTTTGGTTTGATTATTGGAGTCCTTTGATCTACTGTTGAATTTCTGTGTATTCTTTATTTCAGACAGTGTATGCTTAATTTCTGTCTGGTCCTTTTCCATTTTCTTGGCATTTTCATTAAGGTCCTTGAAGGTCTCACTAAGCTCCTCAGAGGTCTCACCAAATTTCTCGGTGGTTTTTAGAAGATTCTTGAGTAAACTTATAAATGTGGTCCTAAACTCTATATGCAATAGTCTGTTTTCCTCCATTTCTTTCATTCATGACATGTTTCTTTGTCTCCGCATTTTGCTGCTTCTCTGTGTTGATGGAATGGAAGAACTGTGCTGGAGACACTCTTATAGAGTTGAACTTGGTTCAGTGAGGCTTTGATGCTCACTGTGTCTGTCTCTTGAATGTATCACTTATGAATGTGAGTAGTTGAGTTCTGGTGTCATCTCACACTGACCTCTAGATACACTGGCCTCTGGGTCTCCAATGAGGTGCAGGTCAGCTACTGTCTGAGGTGACCCAGCAGGAGCTACAGCAAGAACTACAGTTTTCTCCTCTTTGCTTGGGGTTTGGAGGTTTTGGAGCTGTCTGACCAGAGCTGCAGTTTAGATTAAGCTGCGAAAGTGCAGGCCACTTATAGGCAAATGCCACCGCACACAGCTTGGGCAGGTTTTCAGATTGAGCAGGGTGAGGTCTCAGAAAGTCGTCACTAGGCTAGGGTGTGGCAAACAGCTATGGTTGCTACTCAGCCATTTCTGCGTCTCCACGTTTCCAAGTCCCCGTGTTTCAAGCCCCCGTGCAGTGAACAATGATTGCTGTGGGCCCCTCTGCAATGGAGCCACCCTCACTTTCCAACCCCATGGCAGACTGAACTGCTTCTCCCGTAATAGTTCTGGGTAGCCAGTGTCTCCCCAGAAACGAGTTCAGCATAACCAGGAGCCTGTTTCCCTTCAGGTTGAAAGAAAGCAGCCCCAAAGTCGCCTGCCACTAGCTGGGCTCACGGGCCTCTGCACCTCAGCTTTTCAGTGCTTGTGCACATCTCAATCCCCTTCTCTCTTTCCGTCTAGTTGCAGAATTTCCACTTGGCCAGCTTTCCCATGGTTCTGGGTGATAAACGTTTTGTTTTTTAGTTGCAGTTTTGAAATTGCTGTGAGAGGCAGCAGTTTAGGTGTTTATCTATGCTGCCATCTTGGCTCTTCCCTCCCCCCGTACACACACTGATTTTTCTTTAAAAAATATTTTTATTGATTTCATAGAGGAGAGGAATAGAGAGATAGGTGAGAGAAAATCATTGATCAGCTGCCTTCTGTATGCCCCCTTTTGGGGGTTGAGGCCACAGCCTAGGCATGTGCCCTTGACTGGAATTGAACCTGGGACCCTTCAATCCACAGGCCGACACTCTGTCCACTGAGCCAAACCAGATAAGGCTTGACACCAATTTTCTAATGCTGTCCACAAATGTTGGGCCCCAAATTTACTAAAACCCATTTTACATAGGGTCGAAAACTTTGTTTTCAAGCTGTTGATTGGACAGCTACGATGACATCACTTTTTCAGCAACCAAATGATGGGAGCATTTCCAACCATACATTTTCAAAATCCCTTCAACATAATACAACTGTTTGTTTTTTTAAAATGATGATTTCATTAATTATTAAAGTGTTACATTTTCCTCAAAAGGTAAGATAACATTTACGTATTTTTAAAATAATTTGCTGAGCAGCATGCTACTCATAGCAGTTTTTCATTACAAAAGAGTCCAATAAATTAGGAACATGTGTCAGTTGCAAAAGAACAATGTGTAACATGCCCAGTTTAAGAACTCTCAAGTGTCATGAGATAACTAGAGGACCTCTAATGTCAATGACTCTTAACTGCTGGCTGCATAATAGAATCACTTGGAGCCTTAAAAAACAAGCAAAACAGAAACAAATGAACAACCAACCATCCCCCCCACTACCTGGTTTCTAGATTCTGCCCCTAGAGGAGTCTGATTTAATTGCTATGTGGTGATATTTTTCAAAAAATCCTAAGTTATTCTCACATGTAGTCACGAGGAGAACCATTGTTACGTTTTGGACAAAACTTTCCTTGAATACTCTCTGTATCATGACAAAATATTTTACATATTCTAATTAAGCTAATATAATCCATTAATTCCCTTAACTGAACACAAATCAATAGCAGTACATTGTAGCATCCAGGAGGAGAAAGACTATGGCTGCCATGTCAGACCTCCTGTTTGGATAAACTTGTAAACATGTACTCTTCTCTTTAGTGTGTGTGTGTTTTTCAATTGTGCTAAAAACAAAGCATGTAGAATTTACTATCTTAATCATTTTTAAGTGTGCAGGCCAGTGGAGTTGACTATATTTACATTATTATATAACTGATCTCTAGAACTTTTTCATCTTGCAAACTAAAACTCTATATCCATGAAACAACATCTCCTCATTCCCTCCTCCTCTCAGCAGCAGACAATCACCATTTTATTTTCCGTTTCCATAATTTTGACTACTCTGGTTATCTTACCTAAATGGAACCATATAGTATTTTACCTTTAATGACCCTCTAGTAACTAGTTATTTTGTGGACCTTGCTTGTCTTGTGGCCATATCACAGAGGGAGGGGTGAAGGAAGAGAGCTTTGTTTATAAACTATTAAATATTGATTAAGGTTATTTTTTATTATTTTATTTTAAAAATATTTACTTTATTAAAAACATATTTTTATTGATTTTAGAGAGGAAGGGAAAAGAAGAGATAGAAACATCAATGATGAGAGAGAATCATTGATCAGTTGCTGAGGATCGAGCCGCAACTTGGGCACGTGCCCTGACTGGGAATTGAACTGTGGCCTCCTGGTTTATAGGTCAACGCTCAACTACTGAGCTACACTGATCGGGCCTTTTTCTTTTAAACAAAAAATTAGAAATGAAAGTTCTAGCATTTTCTATCTCCAGTCCATTCATTATTAAAGTGTTACTTTAATAATGCAATTATATAACTCATTGTCAGTGTCCTCCAGCCAGAGACCACTAGAAGGTAACCTGGAGTTTATTACTCATCGCAGCAAGGGAGAACACACACTGTGGAATAGTGGCACGTTTCAGTAAGAGGATATTAAAAAGGCTTTTTATAGGACTGGAGCTTTAATGGATGATTCCAAGGAGAGTCTAAGGAAGCAGAGATTCACTCTACATGGATGCTGTCAGGAAGTGAGGGTAATTCTATGATTGGGTATCTGAATAAATCTTATCTGTAGAAAGGGAGAGGATAAAGCTGTAATTGGCAAAGAAGCAGCAGAAACTCATACAATCCAGGAGAGAGGGCTGTTTGGTATTTTGGGAGTTTCCCCCAGGGCCCATCTTTAGGTCTGTGCTTAGACAAAATTATGAAGAGGCCCCGTTTTGTCTCACTCTATTGTGACCTTGTCTGATGCCGCTCTGTGAGACTGTGAATGTGCCACAGAAGGGAAGCCTGGGATAGCTGCTAAGTTCAGTCCAGTCTGTGGTACCACTGAGACTTAGTCCTGAGTGTCAGACCAGTGCCTAGATTTCAGGGCCAACTGCTATCTTCTCTACTACTTTTGGAGATATGGAGGTTTGGAATCAGGGAACCTGTGATTCAACCTCAGTGTCACCCACTAACCAGCAGTGTGATCCTGTCACTTTCCTTTCCTACTTGCTACCTATCTCACAGTAACATAGTGAGCCTTAAAAGAGATAAAGCATTGAGCATGCTGAGCAGATTAATTCTTATAGGGAGAGAACTCAGATTGCAATAATAGCTTCTTTTTAGCTCTATCTTATGGGAGATTCTTTTATTCATTTAAGAAACAGTTATTGGCCCTTGCCGGCATGGCTCAATTGGATGTGTCATTCCATGCACCAAAAGGTCACCAGTTCGATTCCAAGTCAGAGTAACCTATCCATATTTCTCTCTCTCCCTCTCCCTTCCTCTCTCTAAAAATAATCAATACTATATATATCTATATATCTATATTTCTATATCTATCTATCTATCTATCTATCTATCTATCTATCTATCTATCTATATAGTTTGTTTGCTTGTTTGTTTATTTTTTTAAAGGGGTGACTACCCTGTGCCAATCACTGGCTAGGTAACTGTCCTAGGTGACTAAGACATACAAGGCCTTTGCCCTCACAGATCCCACAATCCAGAATGGGTTTCAGACAATTACGTGGGCAGTTGAACAGAGAGAGGGTGAAGCGCTCTGGAAGGGGATCTATGGGAATCCTTAAACTAGCTTAGCAAGATTGGGGAATGACCTGTAGGAGAAAGGGATGTTTATGCTGATATCTAACAGATGGACAGAAGGTATCTGGGAAAGAATGCTCGTGGTACAAGGAGCAACATAACCGAAAACAGAAATGTGACAGAGAGAATGGCACAGACTGTTTAGTGGGAAACAAACTAAAAAACAAGAACAGAAACAGGAACTTTTTAAGTGCACCCTATATGAAACAATCTATTTCTTTTCAACTCTTGCATGTAATTTTATGTGGCACTGCAATAGTAATCATTGCTCATTAATTAATGAATGATGATACAAGGCTTTGAAAATACAAAGTGCAGTACATTTGCTAACAAATTGATGATTAGCATAATTGCTGTTTTAATTTAGCCTCTGTTTACTCTCTGCACTTGGACTTCCAACTGTCTGCTTGCCTTCCCACACCAAAGACAGCTGCTTCACAATAGGCTTGGTTTGGTGGCTATTTTTGGTCTTTCATTCCCTTAGTTGTGAATGAGGTTAGGAACGACTAATAATGAAAAAGGAAAAAGTGGTCTGAATGACTTCCAGAGTCCTTTTTTAATAAGTCATTCTGCAATGCTTATTATCCTCCCACTTTCTGATACACTCTAATATGGCTAAAAGGATTGAGTGTATCTGTGTGGTGGGGGCATCTGATGAAGCAAATGTACCAAAGATTATTTTTGGTTATTTAAATATATACATTTTCTTGACTGGGGTCCACCAAATAATATAACTTCTTGTGGATTCCATTTATTGCTTCTACTATGATGCATAATTTCTAGAGAAATGACTAAGTGGAATCCTAGCAGCTTATGTCTTTGCTAGAGGCCTGGTGCACAAATTTGTGCACCAGTGGGGTCCCTCAGTCTTGCCTATGGGATCGGGCCCAAACCAGCTCTCTGACATCCCCTGAGTGGTCCTAGATTGCCAGAGGGTGCAGGCCAGGCCAAGGGACACCACCAATGTATGATTGGGGTTGGGGAGGGATGCAGGAAGTTGGCCAGCCAGGGAGGGATTGCAGGAAGGCTCCAGGGTGTGTCCGGCCTGCCTCCCTCAGTCCTGATCAGCCCGACCCATGTAGCAAGCTAATCCACCAGTCAGAGTGTCTGTCCCCTTGTGGTCAGTGCACATTATTGAGTGGTTGAGCAGTCTTAGCATATTATTAGCATTTTATGCTTTGATTGGTTTAACAGACAACCAGATGACTGGACACTTAGCATATTAGGTTTTTATTATATAGAATACTTGATAAAAAAATCTCAATGTTATCATCTTCTACCATTAAAAAACACCTGCCAAAAACTAGCTCTAATGAGTTTTTTTAAATTTATTTTTATTTTTTCATCTTTATTGTTCAGTTTATTAATTACATTATCCCCTCTTTTTATAATCCCCCTATAGCTCCCATCCACCCTGTACCCATTCCACCCTCCGCCCTCACCTCCCCCTCCCCACTGTCCTCTCCCATTGTTGCAAGATTTTTGTCCAGTCTCTTGCTGCACTTCCTACACCCCTTTTCTCCCCAAGAATTGTCAATCCATTCCCTCTCTATGTCCATGATTCTGTTATATTCACCAGTTTATCCTGTTCATCAGCCTATCAATTCACTTGATTTTTATGTTCATTTGTTGATACATGTGTATTTGTTGTTCATAATTTATATTTTTACCTTTTTCTTCTTCCTCTTCTTAAAGAATATCTTTCAGCATTTCATATAATATTGGTTTGGTGGTGATGAACTCCTTTAGCTTTTTCTTATCTGTGAAGCACTTCATCTGATCTTCAATTCTGAATGATAGCTTTGCTGGATAGAGTATTCTTGGTTATAGATTCTTGCTATTCATCACTTTGAATATTTCTTGCCACTCTCATCTGGCCTGCATCTTTTCTGTTGAGAAATCCGCTGACAATCGTATGGGTGCTCCCGTATAGGTAACTAACTGTTTCTCTCTTGCTGTTTTAATATTCTCTCTTTGTCTTTTGCTCTTGACATTTTAATTATGATGTGTCTTGGCGTGGTCCTCTTTAGATTCCTATATTTTGTGGGTCTATGTACTTCGTGGGCTTTTAAGTCAGTTTCTTTCACCAGGTGGGGGAAGTTTTCAGTCACTATTTTTTCAAGTAGGTTTTCAATGCCTTGTTCTCTCTCTTTTTTCTGGCACCCCCATCATTCGAATGTTGGTATGCTTGAGGTTGTCCCAGAGCCCCCTTATACTATCTTCAATTATCTGGATTCTTTTTGTTTCTTGCTTTTCCAGCCAAGTGGATTTTGCTTCTTTCTATTTAAAATCTTTGACTTGGTTCTTGTGGCCCTCTTGACTGCTTTTAGGACTTTGTGTAATATTTTTGTATTTCAGTCAGTGAATGCTTGATTTCTAGTTGGTCCTTTTTCATATCCTTGAGGGTCTCATTCATATCCTCCTAGGTGTTGTTCATGTCCTCGTTGGTCTTGTTCATTTCCTCATAGTTCTCATTAAGTTCATCGGCCTTTTCTAGGAGCCTCTTGAAAAGCCTTATAACCGTGGTTTTGAACTCTATGTCTAGTCATCTTTTTTCCTCCATTTCTTTCACACCTGATTTCTTTCCATGTCTCTGCATGGTGGCTTCTTTCCTGAGTTGGTCGATTAGCTTTATGTGGTAGATATCCTCTATGGGACAGTGGCTCAACCTCCCCAGTTACCTGAGGTGGATACCCCTATTGCATTCCTTTATGTTGTACAGTATTTATGAATTTAAGCCCAGCTTGTTGTTGTTAGCCCTCGGAGGGTTTGACCTCCAGGCCAATTGGCTATGCAGGGAAACTGTTCAGGTTGGATGGGCAGAGTCTCTGGGCTGAGCACGCAGCATCAGCATCAGCTATGCCCTATGCTGCATGCAGGTAATGGCTGCCAATAGAAAGCTGCCGCTGGTCTCCCTGCTTTTGCCAGACAACTCTGCCTCTCCCCAAATGAGTCTGCACACCCAAAGTCTGGCCCAGGGTTGTAAAACAAAGCATTCCGGTGGTCTCAGTAAAGAGGGAGCAAGTCGCGCATCTGTACTGTAGTGCACTTTACGCACAAACAGCTGTTCCAACGCGTACTCTCCTCAGACTCAGAGAGCTCTGCCGCGCCGGCTTTCAGCGCACGTATCTTGGACAGATCTCGGACCTTGCCTGGCACTGGGGAATCTGCGCAGTGGGGCGTCTCTGCCCTCCCCATTGGAGAAATCCAGCCGGGATTGTTGCTGCCCACCCTACAGCTCATGTGTGCCCAGGGCTCCAAACCTCTGCCTCTGCGCGTATCTTCAAGGCTGCGCTCCGTCGCTCTTCTGAGTCTCAGTGTCCCACCTTTACTTTCATTTGTGGAATTTTCACTCAGCCAGCTTTCCGGTGATTCTGGATGATGTTTGTTTTGTTGTTATGTTGTAGTTTTGGAATTGTCGTGCGGGGCAGCACAATAGGTGTTTACCTATGCCGCCATCTTCGTTCCTCTCTCTAATGAGTTTTGATTGTTGGTGAACATCTGAAAGCACTTAGTTTATAATTATACACTATCAAACATGTTCTTTGTTTCTGCAATGAAAAACCAGGATAAGCTGATATTTGGGTGCAGAATCTTATTGGTAAGAATTATGTTGATTAGTAGGCCCAGTTTCATCAAAATGTGGGCTTTCACCCAGTTTGAAAGAAGTTTCTGGTGAAATATTCTTCTCTGCAATGTGTAGAAAGCACTCCTCAGTTGTCCTATGTGCCATGTGACTCATATGCATGGTTGGCTGCCTAGATAAGCTGATGGGAATTTGGCTTGGAGGGGATGCACTAACAGACCTCAGTCTGCATATGGGTGAGGACATGTTTCTGTTGCACATTTTGAATCCTTGCAGCTCTCTTTTGGCTTAAAGTAAGGTCTCTTATCATCAAGTGCTTACTTCTAGTAGGAGAGAAAAGACACAACTGTATTTATATTAAACTAGTCAATAAAATTGATAAACAAGAGCCAAAATTTTAGTAGAAAATCCAAGACAGTGTATGTCATCTACACCAAAAATATACTTGAAAAAAGAAAGATGGGTCAAGAATGTTCACAGTTATTGTAGAACACAATAAAATTGTATAATAAAAATCCATTGGTTTAAAGAACAAAAACAATTTTTAAATTTTGACAGTTTTTAAAAACTATTACTTATTATTTAAGAAGTCACTGATAGATGAGGTAAGTAAAGAAGAGAGAGGCAGAATATAAAGAGGAATGTTCAATCCTAAGGGTTTTATAACAGAGTTGAGGCTTGGTGCATGAATTCGTGCACCAGTGGGGTCCTTTGGCTTGGCCTACAGGTTCAGGATGAAACTGGCTCTCCAACATCTGCAAGGGGTCCCAGTTTATGAGAGGGTACAGGCCAGGCTGAGGGACCTGACTGGTGCATGGTCAGTGCTAGAGAGGAATTCAGGAAGTTGGCTAGCCTGGGAAGGATTGCGGGAGGGCTCCAGGATGTGTATGGCATATCTCACTCAGTCCCAATTGGCTGGGCCCCAGAAGCAAGCTAACCTACAGGTTGGATAATCTGCCCCCTGGTGGTCAGGGCACATTATAGCAAGTGGTTGAGTGGCCTTAGCATATCATTGGCATATTATACTTTGATTAGCCTGGCTGGATATTTTTCATGGCAGAGTTGGTTTTCAAAATGGGCCTTGAACAATAGGGGATTGTGGGTGGGCAAAGGAATAGCAGACCAAGACATTGCAATGGCAAGAGCACAGAGGAGAGATAACAATAGATGTTCAGTCCTGAGCTCTTATTAGAAAGGATCCTGATTTTCTTGGAATAGTTACAATTTATACTTTCCTATCTGTGATAACCATGCTGAATAATGCCCATCAAAAATGTCTATGTCCTAATCCCAAGAACCTGAGTTTGTCACCTTGCATGGTAAAAGAGACTAGAGAGATATCATTTGATTAAGGATCATGAGATGAGGAGATTATTTTGGATGATCTGGACTGGCCCAATATATTGACAAGAGTACTTTTGGCCCTAGCTGGTTTACTCAGTGAATAGAGCATCAGCCTGTGAACTGAAGGGTCCTGGGTTTGATTCTGGTCAGGGGCACATGCCTAGGTTTCGGGTTGGATCCCCAGTAGAGGGTGTCCAGGAGACAGCCAATTGATGATACTCTTTTATCATTGATGTTTCTATCTCTCTATCCATCTGCCTTCCATTCTGAAATCAAATACACACACACACACACACACACACACACACACACACACAAGCACTTTTGGAAAGGAGTCAGGAGCCTCAGAATTGGTAGTAGATTAAGTAATGAGAGAAGAGACCCTGTGTCAAGGAGTGCAGGAAGTTTCTAAAAGCAGCAAGGGAACAGATTCTGCCCTCAGAGTGTCTACAAAAAGCCAGCCTTGGCAGCTCCTTGACTATAGCACAATGAGACCGATTTTGGACTTTAAACCTCTGGGACTGTAAGATAATATATTTGTGTTGTTTTAAGTCACTAAACTTGTAGTAATTTGTTGCAGCAGTGATAGTTAACTAGTACAGTAACTATGTTGAGCCCCTTTATTCCCTCACAAATAACTAGGTTTGATGATACATTATGTATATGTATTCTATGCATAGGCCACAGCAGCTTACAAATCCCTGGTTCTGTCAAAATAACTTTAGGAAATAAAATTTAAGTCCATATACTCTGATCATCAGGAATTAGATCTTGGAGGACTGAAAGGGGATCATCTCCCAGAGCGTATGAGGTGTGTTGTGTTACATGTGTACAAACATTGGGGGAATTACCAACTAACCAGAGTAAATGGGATAAGACCCAGAGGATGCAAATGGGGAGGTAGGATGGTACACAGAATCCTTTACTTTAACAGCTTCCTGTGTTCAGATACCCCTGGACCTTAATAAAAGGCTTAATTAGGCTCCAATCATGTATTGTTCTGTTTGTTGGACTCTGAAATAGAGACTCCCCAAAAATGATGGAAATATTTTTATTTTTATTATTTTTTTAAGTTTCTTTATTGATTAAGGTATTATATATGTGTCCTCATCCCCCATTATCCCTTCCAACCCCCCCTTTACCACTTATGCCCTCACTCCCTGGTGTCCGTGTCCATTGATTAGGTTTACTTACATGTATGCATACAAGTCCTTTGGTTGATCTCTTCCCCTTACCTTCACCCTCCCCTACCTTCCCTCTGAGGTTTGACAGTCAATGCTTCTCTGTCTCTGAATCTGTTCTTGTTCTTCAGTTTATGTTGTTCATTATATTCTATAAATGAGTGAGATCATGCGATACTTATCTTTCTTTGACTGGCTTATTTCACTTAACATCAGGCTCTCCAGTTCCACCCATGCTCTGATTTGAAGCAGCCACCTTTTCCTCTTTTTTCTTCTTCTTCCTCTTATTAAAGAATACCTTTCAGTATTTCATATAATACTGGTTTGGTATTGATGAACTCCTTTAGCTTCTTCTTATCTGTGAAGCTCTTTATCTGACCTTCAATTCTGAATGATAGCTTTGCTAGGTAGAGTAATCTTGGTTGTAGGTTCTTGCTATTCATCACTTTCAAAATTTCTTGCCACTGTCATCTAGCCTGCATAGTTTCTGTTGAGAAATCAGCTGACAATCTGATGGGTGCTCCCTTGTAGGTAATTAAGTGTTTTTCTCTTGCGCTTTTAATATTCTTTCTTTGTCTTTTGCTCTTGGCATTTTAATTATGATGTATCTTGGTGTGGTCCTCTTTGAATTCCTTTTGTTTGGGGTTCTGTGTGCTTCTAGGACTTGCTGGTCTATTTCTTTCACCAGGGGAAAGTTTTCAGTCATTATTTCTTCAAATATGTTTTCAGTATCTTGCTCTCTCTCTTCTTCTGGCACCCTCATAATTCTGATGTTGGTACACTTGAATTTGTCCCAGAGGCTTCTTACACTATCCTCAAATTTTTGGATTCTTTTTTCTTTTTTGGTTGAGTGTTTTTGGCCTCTTGGTATTTCAAATCTTTGACTTGATTCTTGCATTCCTCTAGTCTGCTGTTTGGTTTCTGTAAAATATTTTTTTATTTCAGTCAGTGTATGTTTAATTTCTAGTTGGTCCTTTTTCATATCCTCAAGGATCTCACTGAATTTACTGGCCTTTTCTAGGAACCTCTTGAAAAACCTTATAACCGTGGTTTTGAATTCTATATCCAGTCATTTGTTTTCCTCCATTTCTTTTGTTTGTGAATTATTTCTTTCTTTCCACATTTTCACTGCTTCCCTGAGTTGGAAGGGTAGCTTTGTGTGCTAGGTTTCTCAACCTCCCTTGTTATCTTAGGTGGATACTCTTGGTGCACTGCTCTGTGGACTGTGTACAGGCTTGTTGCAGTTAAGTCTTGATTGTTGTTGGTATCACTGGGAGGAATTGACCTCCAGGCCAATTGGCTATGAGGATAGCTGTGTCTACACACTGAGAGACATCCTTATGCGACAAAACTTGCAAATTTGCCAAAACCTCTGTGCTCAGCTTTGATGGGGTAGAGTTTTATGTTGGAGCTGACAGCCTTGGCTTCCACTCAGTCCTGCCCCACGAGGTCACTGGGTCCTAGTGTACACCGGCAATTGCTCGAGCACCTCTGAGAGAAAGGTGCCCTCGAGTTTCACCCGCTGCCAAACAGTCCAGTCTCTCCCCCAGTAAATCTGGACTCCCAGATTTTCGCGCAGCACTGGGGTTCTCTGCAGTTGGAACTGGGTTTCAGCGCACATCCGGAGCTCCTGCCTCCCTCCCACTGGATCAAGCCAGCAGCACAGTCAACAGTCCGCCCTCTCTGTGCACCTCTGGAGCTCTGCCTTTGGCTGTTCCCCTGAGATTCCTCCTCACAATCCAGATTCCCCCATATGGGCCTGGGTCCCCCACGTCTTGCCCAGAACCGGGGTTCAGTGCAATTGGAACTGTGTTCAGTGCAGTCTGGAGTTTTTGTCTCCTTCCAGCTAGAGCACTCCAGTCAGGCACTCAGACATCTCCTCCTCTTCACATGCGCTAGTGTCTTCATACCTCAGGCTTTGCAGCTGCTCTGATTCTCCGTGTGTGTTTCTGTTTCTTTCTCATTGTAGAATTTCCAGTCAGCCAGCTTTTCTGTGGTTCTGGATGATGTCTGTTTTGTCTTTTAGTTGTATTCTTGAAATTGTTGTGCAAGGCAGCCGCTTAGGTGTTTTCCTATGCCACCATCTTGGTTTCTCTCCGGAAAACATTTTTAGAACCATGTTTCCAGAACTGTTTGGAACATTTATTTGCCTTTTGGATTCATGTAAACTAATAAGAAATTCATTTGCCCAGCAATATCTCTTAGTTCATTTTCCATATCTATAAGTAAATATCTCAGTTATATTTATTTTAAAGTAAATGCAGTAATGCTAATAGCACGATTTCTCTAATTAAAAAGTCTCTTGAAATATTTTAGTCAGGAAAAAAAATCTCTTGTGACTAATTTCTATAACTTCTATATTGCTTGAGGGATCAAATCTCTGGTAAATTATTTTATATTTATAAAATGTTTTCACTCTTCAGTGATTTCCCAAAAATTTCTGAGGTATTCTTTGTAGGAGAATTAATTTAAGATGGCAAGTCTTTCCTATATAAGGCATAATAGTGTCTTGTCCCAGTTTATAATATAATAGAGAAATTCATTTCAGTAGTGATTCAGTAAAGCAGTAAAATAATTCTATCTTTGTGACACTATAAAAGCCATCTATTTCTGTCTCATTATTTCTTGAGCTTTTAGATTTGTTTAAGTGCCTATGAGTGATTAAATTATACACTAGTTTTCATTTTTAGAAAAATAGTAAAAGACTTGTTTTTATATTTTAAGACCTCATAATATGAGTTCTAGATAAATTATTATTCGGACTTATAGATTGACTATTTTTATTTTTTGTGTTGGCAGACTACTACTTCACACTATAATTATTCTACTAAAGAAGGCTATGTGGTTAACTTCTTACAGCACAGTATTTACGGTTCAGATCATGCAACCACTTAGTTTTATTCTATTCTAAATTACAGACATTGTTCATTAGTTAGAGAAATTATAGGAAAAAGTCAATAGAAGAAATAAGACAGCTATATGGAAGCCAAATAAAAATTAGATTATGCAACAATAACTAGCAAAAATTAAAGTAGAAGGGCAGCAATTCATAAGCAAATTCTCAGATAAAGTAAATAAAAAGCTTATAAAAGAATGATTTTAAACATTGGTTAATGTATTATTCTTAATAAAAATTTTATTATAAATATTCAAGATCTCAAAATTAAGAATATTAGCTCTCAGCCTGGTCAGTGTGGCTCAGTGGTTGAGTGTCAACCTATGAATCAGGAGGTTATGGTTTGATTCCCAGTCAGGGCACATGCCTATGTTGCCGGTTATAGCCCCAATGAGGGGTGTGCAGCTGATCAATGATTCTCTCTCATTATTGATGTTTCTATCTCTCATCATTGATGTTTCTATATATCTCTCTCTCCCTTCCTCTCTGAAATCAATAAAAATATATAAAAAATATTAGATCTCAGAATCTTTGAAAATAACATAAAATAATGGTAGGTGATAGCTGGAAAAGAGTAAGTCACAAGAACACAATTGATTATTAGAAACAAATGTACATCAAGACAAAGAAAGCAAATGAAAATACAATGAGATATAAGTTTGAGTGGTATGTCCTCAAATATTCAGTAGTTCTAAACTGAAAGGAAATTCTAATTCCTGGTAAATAGGAACACAGTCCAACATGCAATTAGAACCATTCCCTTACAATAAACATCTTTATCCTTGACTTATTAAATGTTTCATTAGGATGAATAAACTTTCATCAAGAGAGACAAAGAACAACAATTAAACTGAAACAACATAGTGTGTCCTAAATCATATTTTCAGCGATATTCAGGAATCTCTTTCAAAGGGCAGCAATGATTGCCAAACAGGATGCTCTATCACAGGGAAGAAGATCCAGTGAAGTACCTCCCAGTGTTCCTCTGCTTCTTAATGAAGACAAATAGTTTAGTCTGTATATGGAACCGAATTACTTTGGAATTTTAGATATATCACATAACTGAAGTCACTTATTAGAATCCACTTATAGGTTTTGTAAAACATCAAGCTTGATCTTTGTGTAGTAGGAATATTTCTAAATTTTTCAGGCTGTATGTGTAACATATCAGAGAAAGAATTTAGGACAGTCAGAGCTACTCAATAGTCTAGGCAAAAATAAAACAAAACAAAAACAAAAAACAAGTCAGATGACTCAAAGGTCACATAAATATTGCACCAAAAGCTCTCTGTGTATATGCAAAAGAAAGCTATAAAGTGTAAAATCACATAAACTAAATGGTTTATATTTCAAATATTTATATGTATACATATAAGTTGTAATTATGAAGAGTAATCAGATTTATGACACAGTTGGATTTATTAATGCAATTCTAGTTATACTTTGTTTTCTTAAACTCTCTCACACAATTTTATTAGCATTAGTGAATGATTGATTACTAATATGTGACATGGGGGAAGGTCAATGGGGAAAAAAGGAGATATATGTACTACTATATGTAATACTTTAAACAATAAAAAATAAATAAATAGTTATATAACTTACTCTTCAATTAACTAGGACTAGAAAATCATGATATACCCCGAAATATACATGAGAAGTTTCAAAGAAAGGAAAATAAACTATGAATATAAAAAAACATAGGCAAGTTTTGAATCATAAATATCCTTTAATTAACATCAGTTTATGCAACTTTTTGGATATAATCAATATGGAAAATCCTTTGTGTCAACACACACACACACACACACACACACACGCACGCACACGCACACACACCTCTTACAGGTTGTCAGATGGTGAAGGCTTGTACATCATTTACTGGAGAAGAAACCTGTTAGATTTTATTCCTAAAAAAATATTTAAAATATTTATTTAAACTATTTTATAATTGGAACCTGAGCCCCAAAAAGGAGACCTCACATGCTTGGGTTTAAAAAACCACTAGGTGGCAGAAAATATCATATCACAAGTAAACAATGTTAGTAACAGAATATTTCCTTAATTAACATTTACTGAGTATTCAGAAGGTACCTGACGCTCTAATAAGTGTCACAGGTGTAGAGAGGTCCTGTGGGATGATATGGTGAGAGCTACGTTAGGACTCCAGATATCTCTGTACCTGTCCAGACTCTGATACCTCTGGGCAAGTTGAAGCTTAGACTATAACAGTTGCAATGGTCACATCTATAAAGTAATGATAATAGTACATGAAATTCTTAAGTGAGATCATGTGTGATCAAGTTTTATCAGCTATAAAACGCATGAGTTACGGTCATCATCTTCGGAGTTAATCTCTTTAGGTACATTTAGGTTCAATAGAATTTTGGGCTTTATCAGAACCACTGGGGAAAACCTAATGATGTTAATCGTCCTTAGGCTACAGAATAAGAGTATCTAACCCTTTATGGAAAACCTCCAGCAATTCAAAGAAGGATATGCCTTCTCTGTATGCTTGTAGGCCAAGTTATTTTTTACAAGCAATTTGAATGGAATGCATACATTACCATTTCCTCTGTGCTTACAGTTTTTTCCCAGGATGTTTTTCAAAGTTTTGCAATGATGATTTTCTTCAAATAGCCATTTCCCCCTTAATACTTGACAATTGCCTGTCTATTCCACGTCTTATCCCTGTCCTATTATAATAATTTTCTTGGCTGCTCTCCACACACGCTTCCTCTCTCAGTAACTGGGATTTTTTTTTTACCTCTGCCCATGGGTTCATCCTCGCCTGAAGCTCTGAGATCAACCAGCAATGAAAGCAAGTTTCTCTCCATAAGAATATCCTCTAAAATTATGAATTTTTAACATTTTTAAAAAGGTGATTATTACATCCTGAAAATATATTGCAGAAATAGTGGGAAACCAAAATATTGAGGAATATAGGAGAGAGTCAAATGGTATTTTTTAAAATTTATTTTTAAAAAATATTTTTATTTCAGAGAGAGAGAGAGAGAGAGAGAGAAAGAGAACATCAATGACGAGAGAAAAATCATTAATTGGATGCCTCCTACACTCTGAGCCTGAAACCGGTTATGTTCCCTGACTGGGAATCAAACTGTGACCTCCTGGTTCATAGATTGGTGCTTAATGACTGAACAACACCAGCAGGGCTGGGGCATCTCTTTTATATATTCTCCCAGCAAACATGAGCCCAGCCCTTCCACATGAACTATGTTGGAACTTTAATTCGGAACCTCAGTTCCTTGACTTTGTTGCTTCTAGATCTCTTTGCTAAAAGTGATGGTAAATAATACATGCTTACTGCTTTCATTTGGGTTCCCTGAGAAACAAATTGAGATGAAGATTTGTGCTCAGAAAGTTTACTGGGGCATGCCCTCCTGAACAACGGCTCTGAGGGAGTAAGGGAAGCAATGTAGTTGTAGCAAGGGCTCCAGCTAATATCAAAGGAAGTTCTGGAGCTGGGGTGATTCTTTAGAGTTGTTCTGATTTGAAGCAAAGAGTCGTAGCCTTTTTACTCCATATTGATTAGTCATTGGAGGTGGACTGCTCACAGGAGAGGGGGTGTATACTTGATTGAATCATCTCCCTTTCCCTGAGGGCAATTGCTAGACAGACCAGAGCTGAGCACTTTGCAACCATACTTTGGAGCTGACAAAATGTATGCCTGAGTCCTGAAGGGTGGGTCTGGACAGCTTTCCACAGCATGTACATATATACATGCATACTCATGCACACACATCCTATATAATAAAACCCTAATATGCAAATCAACTGAACAGGGGTACGACTGGTCACTATGACCTGCACTGACCACCAGAGGCCAGATGCTCAACACAGGAGCTGCCCCCTGGTGGTCAGTGTGCTTCCACAGGGGGAGTGGCACTCAGCCAGAAGCCAGGCTCACTGCTGGTGAGTGCAGCTGCAGAGGCAGAAGCCTCTCCTACCTCTGCTGCAGGCGGGCAGTAAGAAACATGGGGTTTCATACTGTGAGAACCTTGGACTGTGAGATGTCTGACTTCCAATCTCATCCCTGGGGGATCGGACCTAAGCTGGCAGGCAGACATCCCTAGAGGGGTTCCAGACTGTGAGAGGGCACAGGCTAGGCTAAGGGGACCCCCTCCCCAGTGCAACAGGCCTCTAGTTTATATATACCTGGTACTTTCACATTCAATATATATATATATATATATATATATATATATATATATATATATGCATACACACATGCATACACCAGGAAACACACACATATACATATATACTGAGTGGCCAGATAATTATGTGTTCAGAGATCATAATAATATGACCACTCGGTGTATATACATATACAGCTATATTGTTGCTTATCATGGTTCCTTGACCTCACTCAACAGTTTCCTTGACCTTTTTATTTAAATACAATTTTTTTAAAGAAATAAGTTAGTGCTGTTTCAACAAAAGGTTTTTCTAGAAATTCTAAGTTCCAATTAAGTTCTTTTATAGTGTACTCATTATCAAAAAGTCATTTTAGAATCTTTAAAAATAGCATTTCCCTACCTCCACATTCTCACCACTACCCCACAGCCTCACCAGAAAGCTTTTATAATAAATGATTTGAAATGTTTCTAAAGGCATTTCTTCCACAGAGAGAGCCATACCCTCATGTACAGAAATCTATATCTCAGCTAATGGCTAAGGATTATACTGACTAAAGCATGATGAGGTCACCCTGCTTTTAGTACTGAATGCTGTTTCTGAGACTTCCAAAGAGGCCCAAGGAAGGTACAAAATTGAACTTATGCCTGGAGAAGGCTAATAATCTGCTCTTGTAATGTAATAAATTGAGGTCCAAATAGAGCTGGAAATCCTTAACTCCTAGGCCAACTCGATGTCAATCAAACCTATTCTCTTTGTCTAACAACCTTTGGCCTCAGAAAGACCAGCAGAATAGTGGTGACATTCTTTAAGACACAGGAAGAGAAAGTTGGGAGTAGATAAAATAATGATCTCAGTCATGGTTGTCTGAGTTTGAAACTGGCTGTGGTTCATCAAAGAGGAGATATTCATTGGGCATCTTTATACTGGTAAGTGGACCTTGAGCTTAGAAAGGAATTTAAGCTAGTGTAACAGATTTGAGAATCTTTGAAATATCATGAGAGTAGATAAGGTCATTCTACTACCAAATTGTGTAAAATAAAAAGAGAAGAGGAATGAAATAGGATCTTATGCATAGAAAAAGAAAAAAATGATTGAAAAGGAACATCCAAATAAGTAAGGAGGTAGAGGAGTGGAGAAAGAAGAATTAAATGTCATTTTATCAAATAAGACAGCTATTCTGATTTTTCAAAAAAGCTAAATAGGTGTATGGGCTTTACCTTGTCCCCACTTATGAAATGTTGGGCACCTATGCTAGTTCCATTCAGGCTTTCTATTCCATCAACCTGATCTAAGTGTTCAAAGACAAACTCTTCTTCTGTGAATGCTGAAAACCAGTGAAAGAGGGAAATTTATTTATACTGTACACTAGTAGGTGAATAGATTCTAGATTTAATTCAATGCTTGGACAAGGATGGGCAATAATGCTCCTGTTAGACAGTCACCTAATGAGGTAAATCTTCACTAGGATCAAATGGGAAAGGCATATGGCAGAGTCCCTGGATGACAAAGACAACAGACTCTACTCTCAGATGTCCTTGGATGCTTGACAATACTTCTCACAGTGATTCTGCTCCAAGACAGTGCTCAGTCGTGGCTGGATTAGCCTTTTCAGGGCCAGTCATCTTCTTCTGATCCTCATGCCTTCTCTGCTATTTTGTCAGTCTCTGTGCATCTTTATTACATGTTTGGGAGATGTTTTTCCTTTGGGAAGTCTTGAGAAGGAGGTCTTGCTTTCTCTTGTGATAGTTTCCCAAAGTATCATAGGGTTTTTTCAGAAAGAAAACACATAGGATGACACTTTCGGCTTCTCTTTCTCACTTTGTAACATTCTTCCAAGGTGATGAGCTCAAAACACCTAGCTGTTTAAACTGGAAGGTGGAAGGGTGTATCAAAGAAGAAGGAAGAGAGAGAAAATGTTCTATCAACAGGAAAAAAATTATTTACTACATAAAATATTAGGTAGACACACACAAAAAGTTGGTGCTAATGTCTGAATGTTTTTGTCTTCCCCCAAATTCATATGCTAGAATCCTGATGTGCACAGTGTTAGAATGTGATTGTGTTAGAAGGTGAGAGGCCTTTAGCAGGTACTTACGTCATTCAGGTAGAGCTCTCATGAATGGTATTAGTATTCTTATAAAAGAAATCCCACAGGGTTTTCTAGCCCTAGCCACCATGTGAGCCATGTGAGGATACAACAATAAATATGGGACCCTTGAGATGGCCCACACCTGACTATGCTGGCCCCCTGATCTTGGACTTCCAGCCTTCAGAACTGTAAGCAATAAATTTCAGCTGTTTATAAGCTACTCAGACTGGTATTTTTTATAGCAGCCTGAACAGAGTAAGGCAGCTGGATAGTGTTAAAAAGATGCTTTTTGACATAGTGATACCACTATTTGTCTAAAAAGATAAAACAGCAATGGCCAATTGACAGAGATGTTGAAGAAGCAGTCAAGAGAAACAGACAGGAACAATGACAATTACATTTTTGAAGAAACAGTCAAGAGAAATAGATAAGAACAATGAGTATTACATTCTTACTGAGGCCTAAATCCCCCTTTTACCCCCAAGTTAAATTTGCTACTATGAATTAAATATAGACTCTCTCTGAACTTCACACCATTTAGAAGGCAGGAAATTTATAAGATAATCAAGAGTAAGGTTGTAGATGTAAATGTTTTGTTAGCCATTATTGACCAGTTTCATATCATTAGTTCAAACAAATGTGGCTGTTGGTTAGTCCATTACACTTATTTCCCAGCCTCAGATTCAAGTAGAACATTAGCAAAGCCAAAGGCCCACAATTTTAAAAAGTAAAAGTAATAACTAATACCAATATTTCCAGTTCTGACATCTTTCCTAATCATACACCAAAGTACTAGACTTCTTATGAAGAAAGATTGGAAAGTGACCCAATGTCTTACATATCACTATCTACATATATTTAAATTCTTGCCTTCCTACTTTCATCATAGGTTTTTAGCCAATGTTTCTTTTTCCTATCGTACTCCTTTATAGTTCAAGAAAAAAATCAGAAATAATAATTTTTATCACAGTGAAAATATTCAAAAATACAGTAATGGAGAGGGGAATATAACATTTCTTCTAAGTCTCTTAATTAAAAGCAATTGTAGTGTACAGGCTGCCAGGCTAACATCACAAGGTCTCCAGATGTGTGACTTTGGGCATATGCTGCCTGTGCCTCAATTTGAGAAAAATTCAGAAGTAATCTCTGACTCATCCTATTGTTAAAATACTGAAGCTCTAAGGACACTGCCTGCCACATATTAAATATTCAATAAATGTTATTTATTAACTATTATTTTACCCTCTCCAGTTATGAGCACATTTTCAGCTTATTTTACCTTATTTTTAATGCCTATCACTACACCACAGATAATAATTACAGAATGAGGATAATGCAATGGATAAAAATGAAATCACAAGAGATCAAGAGAAAACTCAGATTTTTTATCTAGTGTCCTAAACACCTTAGAAAAAATATTATGAGAAAATCTGACCCTGACCATGACAGGTTACTCAAGGAAGTAAATTTCAATGTTTGTGAAGAAAAACACCAGCTCTTAACCCATTTTTTTTCATTGTAAACAGTTCAAATGTCATTGTGAAATATAGTTTTTCCCAAAACATTTATTTCACTGACCACAGTAAGATATAATTTGTTACAATACACTATGTTAATATATTTTTCTACTAAGAGAGAAAACTTAATCAATGAATCCAACTAATTCAGTAACAAATTCATTACAATAACAAAAAAAGGAATTAATATTAGTCAGGTATCATCAAAGTCTTATTTTTTTTTTTTTAGTTTTTTTTTTACAATGTCAGCTAGGAACAAAAGTGGACTAAACAATTGAGTCAAAGGCTATACATTATAGTCAATGTGCCACTTTAATGGACTTTTTTATTATAAATGAAAAAGAATATAGGATTTTTAACACAGAGAAATAACCACTCTGACACTTAGATCCAAAAAGGCTAAAGAGAAATATCTTTATATTGAAGTAGGTTGGGACATGTATAGGAGCCAACTGATGAATGTCTTTCAAAGATCCTGGGTTGGGACATGTATAGGAGCCAACTGATGAATGTCTTTCTCTCACATCAATGTTTCACTTTTTCCTCTTTGGCAGGATTTCCCTTTATGCATCCAAGGACATCTGAGAGTAGAGTCTGTTGTCTTTGTCATCCAGGGACTCTGCCATATGCCTTTCCCATTTGATCCTAGTGAAGATTTACCTCATTAGGTGACTGTCTAACAGGAGCATTATTGCCCATCCTTGTCCAAGCATTGAATTAAATCTAGAATCTATTCACCTACTAGTGTACAGTATAAATAAATTTCCCTCTTTCACTGGTTTTCAGCATTCACAGAAGAAGAGTGTGTCTTTGAACACTTAGATCAGGTTGATGGAATAGAAAGCCTGAATGGAACTAGCATAGGTGCCCAACATTTCGTAAGTGGGGACAAGGTAAAGCCCATACACCTATTTAGCTTTTTTGAAAAATCAGAATAGCTGTCTTATTTGATAAAATGACATTTAATTCTTCTTTCTCCACTCCTCTACCTCCTTACTTATTTGGATGTTCCTTTTCAATCATTTTTTTCTTTTTCTATGCATAAGATCCTATTTCATTCCTCTTCTCTTTTTATTTTACACAATTTGGTAGTAGAATGACCTTATCTACTCTCATGATATTTCAAAGATTCTCAAATCTGTTACACTAGCTTAAATTCCTTTCTAAGCTCAAGGTCCACTTACCAGTATAAAGATGCCCAATGAATATCTCCTCTTTGATGAACCACAGCCAGTTTCAAACTCAGACAACCATGACTGAGATCATTATTTTATCTACTCCCAACTTTCTCTTCCTGTGTCTTAAAGAATGTCACCACTATTCTGCTAGTTTTTCATATTAGTAATCTGGCAGTTTTTCCTATGGCCTTCTCCTTCATCCTCATATCTAATTAGCCTTTTAATTCAGATCCTTTCTACATTTGTAGAATTCTGACTTTCACACTTTCTTGTATGGATCACTGCCATCAACTCTGTATAGGACTTTGTGCTTCTATTCTTCAATATTCTAAAAAAATGCAAATATATTTATGCTAGTGTCCACATAGCATTTGGGATAAAACCTTCAATCTTAACAAGTCCTATAAAGACCACTCTGAGGTTAGAGGTTAGAGTGGTCTTTCTGAGGCCAAAGGTTGTTAGACAAAGAGAATAGGTTTGATTGGCATCGAGTTGGCCTAGGAGTTAAGGATTTCCGGCTCTATTTGGACCTCAATTTATTACATTACAAGAGCGACATTATTAGCCTTCTCCAGGCATAAGTTCAATTTTGTACCTTCCTTGGGTCTCTTTGGAAGTCTCAGAAACAGCATTCAGTACTAAAATAATTTTATGTAAAAGGAAATTTTATGTGGTCAAGTGTTGGATAAAAAATCTTGCTGTGGAAACAGAGGCAGTAGAGCAAAGATAAGAGGAATTTTCTGCTCCTGCTATCTGGAGATTACATGAGCCACAGACATCCCCATATTCTATATTTTAAGTATCACTTTAGGGATAAGAAGGGGGAAGAGCAGAAATATGAAGTACATAAAACAGAGTCACCCAAAGAAGTTTTTTAAAGAAGTCAGATAGGTAAATGAAATTCTGGGAGATTAAATGTTTAAAATGAATAGAGATAGTATAAACCAGAAAAATCAAAATTATATAATCAAGAGGTATAAATTGCTATTATTACTTAGCAGGATGGTAGTTTAAAAGGAAAATTGGGCATATTTTAGAAATTAAAGGAACCACAGATCATTTGCATACTTGAATATTCTGCCTTTATGGTGGAGAGTCATCTGCCTCTGGGATCTCTCTTTCTGAATCTACCTATCTGTCTCTCCCCCCCCCCCCTCTTTTCCTCTCTTCTCTCTCTTTCTTTCAATAAAACCATTCTTACTATCAAAGCAAAATACTTCTTTTTATTTTCTTTTCCTCTTTTTCCACTTCCGGTTCTCATCCAAAAATCATCTTTCTTTGCTCAGCTTTGCACATACCACGTATCTCCTGCTCTAAAGGAGAAAGAAGTTTCCTGTTGTATGCACACTGGACCTTGTTCCAGCCCTAATTTGCCTGAAATATGTTTTCCCCCTTTCCCTTTTACCACTTTTAAGACAGGAAAATTCTTACAGTGAAAATGTCTTACTAGTTTCTAGGTAGAGGAGAGAGTTATAAAGTTGTGACCATTGTCATTTCTTAACATATGTAAACTAAGAGATACATCATGATATTCCTTCATTCTATTGTCTCTCAGTTGAGCTTTCTTGCATTTGGATCCCTAATTCTTTGCTTAGAATGTCTGAAAAAAGAAGTCTTTATGCTACAGTACTTAAATGAAAATAAATCCTGTACATAGGAGATTGCCTGTCATATACACCAGGTGATGGAATGAAAGGTTATTGAACGTGCCAAATCTCCTGGAACAGATCATAGGTTTTTTTTTTAAACCAGGAGGAGTTAATGTGGTTAATTTGTTTTCATACAGGGCCATTATTTAGTTATGGAATATCGATTGATCAAAAGTTTCTGGCTAATTTCTAGGAGAAGTTATTTGACCTAAAATAATGGAAAAAACAAAACACTGAGAGTAACCAAATAAGAAATGCAGAGGAAAAAATCCTAATATAATTTTATATGGTTTGAAATGTACTGTTAATCTTAAAAAGAAGTCAAGGCCACAGGCACTGGTGAAAAGCTAAATATAACCAACAGCCAAATGTGGAAAGAAACTTAGAAGGATCTCTAGACTCTCATAGACAAATACTGTCAAGAAGGTTTAGGTGCAAATTCTGATTTAGGTATTGAATATAGAGAGTTTAATTAGTTTTAAAATAAATGAGTATATTTAGTGCAGTGTTTCAATTTTATCCCTGGAAAGTTCTTATAAAGTAAATAGTGTGTCTTATAATTAGTGGCTCTTAGACTCAAGAAAATGTGGAAGTTATGTTGCTTCCCCTGCTTCATGATTTGCCCTTGCTTTCCTACTGATCTCTCAACACTCCTATCATGGTACAATTCAGCTACCCTAAACAATTCCAAGCTCCGTAACTGTACTATGCTTTCCGACTTTTAAAACCTAATGTACATTCTCTGCCTTTTCTCTATGCTCAAATGCAATCTTTCTGGCACACTTCTACTCATACTTTAAGGCTCAACTCAGACTTCAGTTCTCTAGAAAATCTTCCCAGGCTATGTACCATCTCTATATTGCACTCTATTTTATCTCTGGCACTGTATTTACAGTGCAATCTTATATTTTTACAAGTAGCTGCTGAGAACCAATTCCAACATGTCATATAATTACAAGAGTTTCACCAAAAGGTTGGTGAAATTTGGGGGATTCAACAAGGACTGAGCCACACATGAAGTTTACCTGTTGGATCAGCTAAATGGCATTTCCCCCAAACCTGAATAGGATTGTCTGCAGCCAGACAGATCAGGGCATTTTATTGCCTCCTGTTGGCCAAACACCTGAACAGCTGTAGGCTATTCCCCAATTTGACAATGCTTCTGTAAATTCTACCCTTTGAAATCTTACCCTCTGAAGTGCATATTTCCACCTTGCCTTAGGACAAATTGTGTTTATAAAAGCAAGGATCCTAGACAAGGAGGTAGTCTTTTAGCTCCTGTAGCTGAAGATCCTCTGACCCTCAATGCCTTTCAAAATTATCTTTATTCTTTGGACTCCTTGAATCTGTGCATCAGCCTCTTCCTCCACATTGCTGAACCCTTGTTAAGGCTGGGACAATAATCCCCGCAGGTAGCAGTTCAATAATACATAAACATAAGCAAACATATTTTTCATACAGCATAGCCCCTAAATGGAAACCAAATTCTTCATCTGGTGCTTAGCTGAAGAATCTATGATCTGTTTCCATACTGGGGGTATATGATCACAGTGTGTGATAGATGTAGTGATCTATTAGAGTTTGTTGTATAGAGTTAGAGGCCTTATTTTGCAGAACTCACTCTAGATGTTTTAAGCTGGGTGAACTATAATTCAAGGAACCAGCCCCATACATGTTCATCAGAGTGCTAGAGGCACAGGTTGAAATTTTCAGAATAAGTTCCAGAATAATACTGCTACCTGGCCTGTCAGCAATGCTGCTGATTTTCTCAGGGTAGGATGGTGGAATTAGGAGTCCACTGCTGACCTATTGAGTTCAAGAACACAGTGTCATAGCTGCCATTCAGGTGGCGGGAAGCTACCACTCTCCCCACTGCACCTACTTCAAGATCCCCACAGAGCTTGGTTGAGATGCACTCTGGAATACTGGGTCTCAAGGACTGTGCCTCTGAGCAGCAAGCAGCAGGAAGATGGGTTCTTCCTCACTTATGGATTCAGAGGATGAAAGGATGGAACTGGTCTGCACCAGGAAACCCGGCAGGAAGAGATTTGGGGCAAAGTAGTTTTTATTCTCTAACTGAGGCAAGACAGGAGGATGCTTTAGGAAGGCCAATTGGATGCTAAATGCTATTACCTTATGGCCCTATTATCAAGTGTACTGTGCATTTCAAGCATGGTTAGGGCCTTTCTTGGGTAATTTTTTTAATGCATTAAAACCTACATAACTGCATGTCTCACATAACTGCAAATCCATGATATATTCTAAGACAGTGGTGTCTTTGTTTTTCAGTAAATGTTCAGCTCTTAACAGAATCTGGGCTCTACTCATCTTTGTGAAACAGTGTCTAGTACTGTGTCTTGTCTAATGAATGAATGTATGAATCAATACAGTGAGCCATAGCCAGGTGGCTCAGTTAGTTGGAGCATCCTCTTGTATACCAAAAAGTTATGGGTTTGATTCCTCGTAAGGGCACATAACTAAGTTGTGGTTCGATCCTGGGTTGGGGCATGTATAGGAGCCAACTGATGAATGTCTTTCTCTCACATCAATGTTTCTCTCTCTTCCTTTCCCTCTCTCTAAAATCAATAAACATGTCCTTGAGTGAGGATAAAAAAATAAAATAGAAATATATAAACAAACCAGTGAATGATAGAAAAACTGTATCCTTTGTACTTTTTTGAATTGAAAAATCCCTTTCACTTTTGTCTAATTCAGTGGCAATTTTTCCTCCCCAGGGGACATTTGGAGATGTCTAGAGACATTTTTGAATCTAACTGTTTCAGGGTGGAGGGCTATATTGGCTTGATTTGGGAGAGACCATAGAGCTATTGAATATCCTGCAATTCACAGGTCAGCCCCTGAAACAAAGAGTTATCCAGTACAAAATGTCAAAAGTGCCACAGTTGAAAACTCTGCTCTAATTACTTCTTCCTCTTACTTCTGTCTGCCCAATATTCTTATGTCAATAACACAGAACCCTTGAGAATCTGAACTTTCTCAGAATTTAAATCCTCATCAGTATTTTTCCTCTTTGGCAGGGTTTCCCTCATATTCTCTCATTCTATGTTAATTCTATTCCCATACATATTTATAATGGACTTCAGGAACACAGACTGGCCTTTAAGTCTTTATATTAGAAATAGAGGTCCAAAGCACAAAATCATGCCTGGGTTCAGTCCCTAGGCTTAGCCTGTAATCAAGGCCATCTTCCCCAGCTGCTGGCAGCTGACCCTGCCCCCTGCCACTACCCATTCTGGTTCCTTGTTCACCATCTAGTGATGGGAGCCTGATGACGACCGGGGGAGGGACTGAGAGGTTAGCCATTCATTCCCACTCTCCAATCTTACCCCTTCACACAGTTGGCTGCCAGTTGCCCTCTGTATGTGGGGTGACCAGCAGGGCAGAGGCCTTCATCTGGTGCTGCTCCTATCCCCTGCCACTCACTCCAGGTTCCCATTTGTCATTGGCGATTGGAGCCTGCTAACAGGGGGAAGAGACTGAGAGGTGGTCAGTGCACCTCGTAGTTACTGGTCGAATGATCATTCTGGTCATTCTGCTGTTATGGTCCCTGGGCTTTTATTTATAAGATGCTACTAGAGGAAATTTTTGGAGTATCACTCTCCAACTTCTTAATCTTACAACTCTAGATTTGAAGTTAAAATTTCATTTACTTAGAAAATGTTCCTAAAAGGTGAAAGATGTTATTCTGATATATTTTGAATGTTGATGGCTAACATACCAATTTTATTGAATTAGTCAATTTTTTACGCCTTCCCCCCCTTTAAAAAAATACAATTTCTTGGCCAGTATTCCTAATAAACAATGAAATTCTGACCTTATAATTAACTTTCTAGAAAAGTCAGGACTTCCTTTAGTTTATAGAAATATATTCATTTTCATAATTAAATAATTACCATGATTATATGGTTATAATGATTAAACATAAGTAATTAGCCATAATTAAAGTCCTATATATCTCTGAACACAACAGTAAGCCAATAGAGGCCTTAAAACTAGAACTATATAAAACTAATTTTATGCATTCTACAAAGCTTATTGAGCAACTACTATTCCCTTCTGCTTGCCATCGAGAATACATTAGTGAGAAAATTATATATATGGTCTTAACTCTCATAGAGTTTACATTATTTAGGTAATGTAAATGTTAGGTCTCCCCACTAGATAATCACACAAGTAGGATTTAATTACTATGGTAACAAGTTCTATAATTTGAAATCATAAGATGGTATGAAAATAAATAGGGAATCTATTTCTAACTTAATCAGGACATATTTCCTTAAGAAAACAGTAATTAAGCTCATACCTGAGAGATGAGTAAGCGTTGGCTGTGCACAGTCTGGAAGAAACAGCATTTCTGGCATATATAATATCTAGAGGCAAAAAAGAGCCTGTTTGCTTAGGTAATACAAATAGGATTTAATACTCAGTACTGAGTATTTTGGATTTAATACTCAGTACTGAGAAACCATGAAATGGTTTCAATAGAGGAATGATTTTGGGCATGGTTGGGGCAAGAAAAAGTGAGTTAGAGGAAACTGGTAGAGTATAATTTGAATAGTCCAGGTGAGAGATGATGGTTACTTAAATTGGAAAGCACCTAGATTTAGAGGCAGGGTGAACAGCAGCCAGCACGGCCAGGGGTGGTGAAGGATTAAAGAAGATAGACAAGAGAATACAGTTGGGGCTAGATGGACACTGTTCTCGGATGGGGAGACAGTGCCAAAACCTGTAAGCCAAAGCTTTATTTTATAGTCAGATCACACAAAGCAAAACAAGGGCAAGGTGTTTACAATATTCTCTCGAATTTCAAACCTGCTTCTTCCCTGTTGTTGCTATTCTCTGAACTCTAACAAGCCTTGTCTTGGCAGCATTTGCTACACCCCTGCAGCCCACATCCCTTAGCTACTTAGGACTGCAGGATTGGACTATAAGGTCAAGCTTACCACCATAGTCTTTTGGCTATAATTGTGCTGGGAGGGCTTTGCCCTTCAAGCTGGGACTCGTATGTGTCTTTGCCACAAGTCAGTCAGAGGCTTGAACCTGTCCAACCGATGTAGCTGCTCTCCACAGCAGGGCAACTGGATCTGTGATTAATTTTGGGGAGTAGGAATGGGCTAAATCACTGAATGACAGTGAAGTATTAAGGATGGCTTATAGGTTTCTTTCTGGCTGGAGCACCTAGGAAGATGTTGGTACCATTTACAACGATTCAAAAGCAGTGTTTGGGCAAGGTAGTTACAAATAATAAGTTTATTTGGGTGTATGTCGTATTTGAGATTCTTATAACTTATTCAATTGTCCCGTTTGGGTTTATGAATCTATAACTCAGAAAAACAATTTTTAAATAATTTTCTGCAATAGTAGGGATAGCGTTTGAAGATAAGGGAGAGGATGAGATCTCTTTGGGAGAGAATTGAAAAGGGCCCAAGACTGGGCCCTGAGGATGTTCTACACATAAAGACTGAGTCAAGGAAAAGTCAGCAAAGCAGTCTCATAATAAATCAGAAGAAAAACAAATTAAGTCCAGGGACATGGAAGAATGGAAGGCAAGGCAAGAGATTGTTAGTAGAGGCAAGAGTGGAAACCTGTGTACAAAGGAAACTGAGGTTTCAAATAGGATAGATATGAACATTTCCATTGACTTGGCAACATGAAGGTCATTGGTGACTTAATGTTAGAGTTTAGGTGTTAGGCACTGAAGCCACATTGGAGTGGACTGAGAAGTTAATAGTAAGAAGAAGTAGAAATTGAAGCAAGCTATAGCTATATATTTTGTAAATGGGAAAATAAATATACTTTTAGTTGGAGATTTGTACTCTAGTAAAATTTAGATTTTTCATAAAATAGGAGGACAATAGTATGTTTAAATGATAATGAAAAAGGTCTAGTAAAAAAGAAAATGCATTTATTTATTTATTTATTTATTTTCAAATTTAAATTCTTTATTATTTAATGTATCATATATGTCTCCTTTCCCCGCTACTGACTTCTTCCTGGCCACCCTCAACCCCCAGCACATGTCTTCATTCCCCTAACCCCCATCTGTGTCCATTGGTTATGCTCATATCAACCTTTGGTTGATCTCTTACCCTCTCATCCTCTGCCTTCCCTCATAGGTTGGACAATCTATTCTATACTTCTATGACTCTGGTTCTATTTTTGTTCATCAGTTTATGCTGTTCATTATATTACAGAAATGAATGAGACCATGTGATATTTATCTTTCTCTGGCTGGCTTATTTCACTTAGCATAATGCTCTACAGTTCCATCCATGCTATTGCAAATGATAAGAGTTCCTTCTTTTTTTACAGCAGATAGTATTCCATTGTGTAGATGTATCATAGTTTTCTAGTCCATTCATCTACTGATTGGCACTTAGGCTGTTTCCAAATATGAGTTATGGTAAATTGTGTTTCCTGAGGAATAAATAGCATTTTGAAGTTAGTTTTTCATTATTAAATGCACATATTTTTCTGCTTTGTGTTTCTGTTTCCTTAGAATATATTCCTAGAAGTGGGATTATTGGGTTAAATGGGAGTTCCATTTTTAATTTTTGAGAAAACGCCATACTGTTTTCCACAGTGGCTGCACTAGTCTGCATTCCCACAAGCAATGTACAAGGGTTCCTTTTTCTCAGCATCCAACTTGTCCTTTGTTGATTTGCTGATGATAGCCATTCTGACAAGTGTGAGATAGTACCTCATTGTCATTCTGATGTGCATCTCTTGGAATATTAGTGACTTTGAGCATGTTTTCATATGTCTCTCGGCCTTCCTTATGTCCTCTTTCAAAAGGTGTCTATTTAGGTCCTTTGCCCATTTTTTTAATTGGATTGTTTATCTTCCTTTTGTTAAGTTGTATGAGTTCCCTATAAATTTTGGAGATTAAACCCTTATTGGAGATAACTTTGTCAAATATGTTCTCCCATGCAGTGGGCTTTCTTATTGTTTCATTGATGGTTTCTTTTGCTGTGCAGAAGCTTTTTATTTTGACGTGGCCCATTTATTTATTTTCTCTGTAGTTTCCATCGCCTTAGCAGCTGTATTGATAAAGATATTGCTACAACAAATGTCTGATATTTTGCTGCCTTATGGGTTCTTCTAAGATTTTTATGATTTCTCATCTTACATTTAAGTTCTTGATCCGTTTTGAGTTTATTTTTGTGCATGGTGTAAGTTGGGGGTCTAGTTTCATTTTTTTTTTTTTGCATGTATCTGTCTAATTTCCCCAACACCATTTATTGAAGAGACTGTCTTGAGTTCATTGTATGCTCTTGTCTCCTTTGTCAAATATTAATTGAGCATAATGGGCTAGGTCGATTTCTGGGTTCTCTGTTCTGTTCCATTGGTCCACATGTCTGTTCTTGTGCCAGTACCAGGCAGTTTTGAGAAACAATGGCTTTATAATATAGCTTGATATCTGGTATTGTGAACCCCCCAGCTTTGTTCTTCTTTCTCATGATAGCTGTAGCTATTTGGGGTCTTTTATTATTCCAGGTGAATTTTTGAAGAGTTTGTTCTAGGTCTTTGAAGTATGCCTTTGGTATTTTAATGGGAATTACATTGAATCTATAGATTGTCTTGGGTAATATGAACATTTTAATGATGTTGATTCTACCAATCCATGAACTTGGTATATTCTTTGATTTGTTTATGTCTTTCTCTATCTTTTTTAAAAAATATATTTTATTGATTTTTTTTACAGAGCGGAAGGGAGAGGGATAGAAAGTCAGAAACATCGATGAGAGAGAAACATCCATCAGCTGCCTCTTGCACGCCCCCTACTGGGGATGTGCCAGCAGCCAAGGTACATGCCCTTGACTGGAATTGAACCCAGGACCCTTCAGTCCTCAGTCCCACGCTCCATGCACTGAGCCAAACCGGTCTCGGCTCTATCTCTTTTTTCAGTGTCCTGTAATTTTCTGAGTACAGGTCCTTAACCTCATTAGTTAAATTTATTCCTAGGTGCCTTAATTTTTGTGTTGAAATGATAATGAATTTTTTTTTTTTTTTTTTAGTTTCTCTTTCTGTGAGTTCATTATTGGTGTGTAAAAAAGCCATAGCTTTCTGGATATTAATATTGTTACTGCTACATTGTTGAATTCATTTATTAACTCTAGTAGTTTTTTTGATGGAGTCTTTAGTATTTTCTAAGTACAATATTATGTAATCTGCAAATAATGACAATTTTATTTCTTTTCCAATTTGGATGCCTTTCATTTCTTCTTTTTGTCTGTTCACTATGGCTAGCAGTTCTAGTAATATGTCAAACAAGGTGGTGAAAGTGGACATCCCTGTCTTGTTCCTGTTCTTAAGTGAAATGGTTTTAGCTTTTGCCCCATTAAGTATGATGTTGGTGATAGGTTTGTCATATAAGGCTTTTATTATGTTGAGGTATGATCCCTCTATTCCCACTTTGCTGTGATTTTTTAATCAGGAAAGGGTGTTGGATTTTGTCAAATATCTTTTCTGCATCAATTGTTATGATTATGTAATTTTTGTCTCTCAATTTGCTTATGTGGTGCATCATGTTTACTGATTTGTGGATATTGAACCAGCATTGCCTTCCCAGAATAAATCCCTCTTGGTCATGGTGTATGACCTTTCTAATGTAATGCTGGGTTCGATTTGCTAGGATTATGTTGAGGATTTTAGCATCTATGTTCATCAGGTATATTTGCCTGCAAGTCTCTTTCTTTGTAGTGTCTTTATCTAGTTTTGGTATTAGGGTAATGCTGGCTTCATAGAAAGAGCTAGAAAGTGTGCCTTCTTGCATTTGTTGAAATAGTCTGAGAAAGATAGGTTTTAGTTATTCTTTGAATGTTTGTTAAAACTCCTGTGAAGCTGTCTGGCCTTGGGCTTTGTTTGCTAGAAGTTTTTTGATTACTGCTTCAATTTCCTCCTTAGTTATTGGCCTGTTAAGTTTTTTTTTATTTATTTATTCTTCTAGAAAGGCATTTTAGAGATAAGTTGCCATTATCTTATTTGAAGTGAGCTAGCATCTCTGCCACTCCACTGGCCTGGAGATTGAGTACCTACGCATGCTACATGTCTCACTGTTCACACCCAGTCCCTCAAAAGGATTTGAATAAATACATCCAGGCAAACAATCAAAGTAAAAGTGGATGGGAGACAAACAACCAGAAGAATTCTGATGTGCTGGTAGACTTCCTCAGGAATGAATAACATTTTGGCGTTAGTTTTTCAACCTTGTCTTGGACAGTGTAGGAATTCAAAGATTCTCTAAACTCCCAAGATGCAAAGGGAGTTTTGGTTGTGGCAATGGCAATATAACAATAAGAATTGCATTTGATTATAAGTTACAAAAAAATCCAGCTACATTGGCTTAAACAAGATAGGTTTATTTATTTCTTTTTAAAAATATATATTTTATTGATGTTTTACAGAGCAGAAGGGTGAGGGATAGAAAGTCAGAAACATCGTTGAGAGAGAGACATCCATCAGCTGCCCCTTGCACGCTCCCTACTGAGGATGTGCCCGCAGCCAAGGTGCATGCCCTTGCCGGAATTGAACCCAGGACCCTTCAGTCCCCAGTCCAACGCTCTATCCACTGAGCCAAACCGGTCTCGGCAATAGGTTTATTTCTCATACAACAAATCCTTAGGTAGGTTGCTGGTGTTGTTTCAGTACCTCAAACAATGTTAGGGCCGGCATCTTTGTGATTCTCTTGATCTTTTCCCTCACATTCACAGCAGAATGCTAAAGCTCTTGCAATTATTTTTGCTTTCAAACAGGAAGAAGGTAAAACTGTGTAGCAATGGTTCTGAAGAGATTGAAAACAAGTTGACATCTGCAAAAAGTGAGAAGAGGAATCATCAGGAGGGAAAAAGCTCTGTGGGGCTCTAACCCTTTCCCTGGAGCCTCAAAAGAGTATCATACTTGTTTTACACACCAACATATTACCAAGTACTTGGCATGGTGTCTGATATATAGTAGGTTCTCAATGACTGTTTAATTAATGAGTAAAGGAATCATTTATGACCGTCCTATATAATAAGAAAGGAATATGCTAATTATCCAGTATGCCCTGAGACATAATGACCAACCACTAAATGACCAGATCATGGATTTACAGTAGGGTGGGGCAATGAACTAGAAGCCAGCAGCAGAGAGCTACCAGATGGGGCAGAGCAGCAAGCAAGCAGGAGGCAGAGAGCTATAGGAGGGGGCAGGGCAGCAAGCATGCAGGAGGCAGAGAGCTATAGGAGGAGGCAGGGCAGGAAGCAAGCAGGAGTCAGAGAGCTATAGGAGGGGCAGGGCAGCAAGCTAAGAGGGAGCTACAGGAGGGTGGCAGCAAATTACTGGCAAACGGATTTCTGCATAGGGCTGCTAGTATAAGATAAATCCAAGATAATAGTAGTAAGAGCTAGTGTTACCTTACTATGGGACTTATTTCCATGGAGTTGGGGTGATTTGGCAGATTAAAATAGTTAATTTTCACAGACTGGGAGGAGGACACAGTCTTTTTCTTTTCCTTTCCAATGCATGCCCTTGAAAGAGACCTTTTTAAAAGTATAGAATTTAGGAGTTTGAGATGGAGATACATTTTAGGGCTATGTGGAACTCAGATTCCTACCCACTGTGGGGACTGCAGAACATGCTGGGAGAGGGTTTTGGTGTAGCCCAGTCTCATCATGTCCACACATGTCTTTCTTGTCCTTAAAGGACATTCTGCACATTTAGTTAACAAAGACAGCAGAAGATTAGGCTGGGGAAATTTCATTCTTGATTTAAAATTCCATTTGTCTGTGATTGAGCTTGTTTTAATAAAGTGAAAGAGAAATGACTCCGAGACTGCATAATTCTTTGGCCCCTTTAGATGACTCACAGTGAATTGAATCTTTCCAGGTTTTTCAATCTTCTTTAGGTTGCTCAGTCATATAGTATAAATACACTGAAATTGATTTTACAATTGTGAAAGTTCAATACCTGTGAATTAAGGGGAGAGAGAGAGACTTGGGGGAGAGAGAGAGAGAGAGAGAGAGAGAGAGAGAGAGAGAGAGGAGCTATGCAAGTTATCCTATCTCTGAATCAGTAAATTTTCAAAACTTATTGTGTAATTATTTTGTCCATGTTATTTTTTATTTTCTTTTTATTGTTGTAGATGATAGAGTTCTGATTAGTGTTTCTGCAAAACATGCTTTTTCTGAAAGCAATTTTCAGTGAACCAAAAAAAAAACAACAACCAAAATACATCCTATTTCTCCATAGAAATTAAAAAATATTAATTTGTTTGAAACCATAAAGGGGGCAGAATATTACAACAAGTAAAGAAAAGAAAATTAGTTTAAGACACTTTTTCATATATTTTCTCAGGTTGGAGAGATTTTTTCTCAACTGACTATAAGAAAATAAAGATAAAAAAAAACTATAGTTATTTCCCTAGCCAAATTATAACTTGTTCCACTCACCTGTGTTTGAAAATTGGATTAAGGCATATTCAATTGTCTTCATTATATAAAATAAATTCTATAATAAAGTTTTATCCTATATTATGATTAGTTGTGTGGTGGAAAAATTGGGAGTTGTGAGAAGCTTGAGCAAAAATGGAGGAAGTAGTGAATAATTGGGCAAGTGTGTTAGGAGTCTACCTTAAGGAGATAATCAGAGTGAATATTCAGTCCAGGATAAGATATGTAAATTTAAGCAGCTAGCCAAAGGAGAAAATTAGGTGAAGGGTGGTTGCTGGCATGAATTGAAAACAGAAATTGGGACCTGGGGAGAAAAGTTTGGGGAATGGGTAGAGTGGTAAACAACCATGAGGGGAAGTTGGACCAGGACCATGTATGGTGGTTAATTTTGTGTGTCAACATGACTGGACCACAGCATGTCCAGGTAAATGGTTAAATATTATTTCTGTTTGTGTTTCTGGAAGAGATTAGCATTTGAGTATGTGAACTGAGTAAATCAGATGGCCTTCTCCAATGTGGGTAAGTGTCATCTAGTCTGTTGACGGCCTGAATAGAACCAAAGGTGGAGGGAGGTTGAATTTACTCTCTTCCTGGCTGATGAGCTGGTATATCAGTCTTCTCCTATCCTCCATGTTCCTGGATCTCTGGCCTTCAGACTCAGACTGCAATCTATACTATTGGCTTTCCTGTGCCTCAGTTTGTAAATGACAGAACATGGGACTCTTTAGCCATGTTTATTGTTTGTGTTTCTGGGGAATCCCAACTAATACAGGAGAGATACCTGTAAGCAGAATCAGGAAGAATAGCAAAAGATCAACACTAAGGTTTCTGGGCTGAAACTGAGTAGGAGAAAAGAGGAAAGACAAGTGCACATGACTTTATCTGGCAAGTGAATATATGTGTGACCCCATGGGTTGTCACACCATCTCAAAAAAACTAAGATAGAAGGAGGAAAGAGAGATGCACAGAGACAGAAGCAAAGGGAGGGAGCTATAAGTGGAAATAAAACATTTTATCAAAAACACAGGAAAAGAGACAGGGAATAAGAAATACTCTGTTTTAAAAGATGGTGAGAAGGAAGACAAGCTAAGAATGGTTTACAAGGTTTTACCTAGAATGTATTCACACATGTTTTCATTCAAATTCTGTTGTTCTTTTGAATGACAGGCTTTGCAGTGAGTTATCACTGTCCTTTAAAACTCATAGAAGCTACTTAAACAGTATTTACAGCTCTTCAACTTTTAAAAAACATATTTTACTGATTTTTCAGAGAGAGGAAGGGAGAAGAATAGAGTGTTAGAAACACTGATGAGAGAGAAACATCAATCAGCTGCCTCCTGCATGGCCCCCTCCATCCCCAGGATGTGCCTGCAACCAAGAATCAAACCTGGGACCTTTCAGTCTGCAGGCTGATGCTCTAGTCACTGAGCCAAACCAGTTAGGACAACTTAGAAAAAATACTTTAATATGTAAAGGTATTATCTGAGACTTCTATCAGAAGCATGTGTGTGTTCTTGTTGTTATTATTATTAGTTTTTAAAGCTATAACTATATATAATAACAAGAACCATATCACTGATCACAGGCAAGGAAATTACCCAAAAGGTTTATCTATTCTTATATATTTGGTATAAATATACATATACATAGTATATATATGCATGCATATAGATTTGAGACTATATATATATATATATACACACACACACACAGTGGCCTGATGCACAAATGAAGATTTGTGCAAGAATGGGCCTTCATTCCCCTGGCTGCCAGCACCGCCTTTCTGATCCAGCCTGGAGCCAACTTTCTGCCTTCCTACACTACCCAGAGGCCCTGAGTGGCTGGGTGGTGTGGAATGCCTGCGTCATAGCTATGGCAATGACAGAAGTGCCCCACCCTGTCCACAGCCACTTTGCACCTGTGTATGTAAATTAACTGGCCATCTTTGTTGGGTTAATTTGCATACTCACTCCTGATTGGCTTGTGGGCTTTGTGAAGGTATGGTCAATTGCCATGTTACTCTTTTATTAGGTAGATATGTGTATATCTCCTATTTAATAAAGAGAGAATATGCAAATTAACCATCATGCCATTACAAAAATTGCAGCACCCATAGCCACAAGATGGTAGTACCTGGTCCCTCTGCCCTGCCAGAGTCCCCCAGTCTTTTCACCCTGCCAGAGGGATGGCAGGCACATGGTGTGGCTGGACCCACCCTCAACACCCCAGCCACCCAGGGCTGGCCTGAGGTACAGAAAAGCCTCAGATGGCTGCTGCCCAGCCGCCCAGGGCACCTTAAGGCTCAGGTAACCAGGGCCAGCCAAGGCTTACACTGATGGCAGTGGCAGCAGCAGAGGTGTGATAGGGGCATCACCTTCCCCTAATTGCCATGTCATCTCCCATCCCTGAGGGCTCCAAGACTGTGAATTTACTCTCTTCCTGGTGGATGAGCTGGTATATCAGTCTTCTCCTATCCTCCATGCTCCTGGATCTCTGGCCTTCAGACTCAGATTGCAATCTATACTATTGGCTTTCCTGTGCTTTAGTTTGTAAATGGCAGAACATGGGACTCTTTAGCCATGTTTATTGTCCCCCTTTCAGTGCATGAGTTTTCATGCACCAGGCCTCTAGTATATATACATTGCCATATGATATTAACATCTGATCCCTGATGAAATGCTCAGATAACAGAAGACTGACATAGCAAATTCTGATGTGAGAAAGGTCAAATTTTCAAAGAGAATGGAACATGGACTGAATGACCTGGGAAAGGAGACTTTGGTAAAGTGTCAATAATTGCAGATTTCCAATTCTTGATCAATGCATTGCCCTAGATATGGAACATGAGATGGTAAGAGGCACAATTAAATGTGTTTTTGACCCTCAGACTATTGCATTTCCTCTGCATCTTGCTATCCTTTAGCTTTCAGAATGCAAGAATTCAGTGTGGCTTAAAGAACACTAGACCCACCATCTTGAAACCTGGAATCTGGTCCAGACTCAAGTTGGGTAATGTTAGGCAAGTCACTTCCACTCCTGCATCTTAGGCCTCAACATTCTGGATAGCTATTGTCCAGCCCATTCAATAGTAATAACAATAGAGTTATGTACTTGACAAGGTTTTTCAGAGAAAAAGAACCAGTAGCATAGATATAGATACACAGAAAGAGATTTATTATACAAAATTGGCTCCTGTTCTTGTATGCATGCATATAAGAATAACCTATGGACATAAGACACTGGGGAGGGGCAAGTGAGGGCATGTCCTGGGCGGGGGGGGGGGGGGGGGAGGGGGTAGGGAAGGCCGGGAGAGGTCAATGGGAGGGAAAAAAAGGAAACCTATGTACTACTATTTGTAATACTTTAAACAATTAAAAATAAAAAAGAAATTGGCTCCCGTGATTATGGAGGCTGAGAAATCCCATGATCTACCATCTTCAAGTTGGTGGTGTAGTCCCCGTTCAAACCCAAAGGCTTGAGAACCAGGGGAGCCATTGTATTAAATCCCAATCTGAGACTGAATGTCCAAACCAGGAGTGTTGATGTCCAAGCGCTGGAGAGGATGATGTCCCACCTCAAACAGAGAGCAAATTCACTTTTCCTCCACCTTTTTGGTCTATTCAGGCCCTCAATAGATTGGATTATACCCACTGCATTGAGTAGGGCATCTTCTTTACTCAGCCTATCTATCCGAATACTCCAGAAACACCCTCACAAACACACACAGAAATAATGTTTTACCAGCTCTCTGTGCATCTCTTAGCCCAGTCAAGTTGACACATAAAATCAGACATCACAAGTTATATGGAACACTTATTGAGTACTTACTATGTGTCAGATGCTGAGCGAAGTACTTTTCCTGATTTTATCTTCAGCATATAATTTTATACTATATTCTATTATTATCCACAACTTAGAACCAAGAAAGTTGGCTCAGAGAATTTAAGAAACTCAGCAAGTTTACACATCTGGTGAGTAACACAGCCCTCATTAATTTAGATCTATCTAATATCTAGGTCCCTACATTTGCTGCTCCTTATAGTCATAATTTTCAAATGGGGTAAGGATATGTCCCCTGACCCATAGGCATATTTTAATATTGGGGAGGGATTAATTTATAAAAGTCTACCAGATTTTAAAAACCCCTTTGGAAGTACTCCTACTTGAATATCACCAAACTTGGTAATCTTTAGGCTTCTTTTACTAGCAAAGCTAACCTTCTATGACTTTGGGATTCTGCTGCTGAAGAGAAAGGAAACTCCCACTGATATTCCTTACAATAAGCTTGAATCTAGGATTCCATTGTTTTTTTGTGGTCTTCTAGAAGTCTGCATGAGTCAACAGTTCTTCTTTGTCCCCTTCAGTAATTCACTGTCTTCAGAGCAGCTTCTGATCACAAACTTCATTAAGTCAGTTCTGATTTGTCTTCTTATCTTACCTCTGAGATAACATATTGAAAATGCCAGCTGGGTCACCTGAGGTGCTCCTCTAATTAGACTGCCAAAGGCATAATTTTGTTAATATTGCTATAACGACAAATAACCATGTCACTAATGGCTGTGATCTAATTACAAACTGCACATCAAGCAATTACTATCTTTATAGTTGTCAAATGTAAGTTGACTGAGGGTCAGTATAAATGAGAGTGGCACCCACATCTTAATTTTCTGATATCCCAAAGATGTGTTATATCTCCCATCAGGATATTGGCTCATGAGGTCACTCTTTCTGAACAGACTGATAGAAAGGATATGTATATTATCAGAATCAGACTATCATTTGGGCACATTTTCATGCATTTATTTTCTTATCCTCAGTGAGAATTGGGGCAAGGGGGAGTATCTAAAAATAGGTGGCATCCTTGACTAAAGAAAAAATTAGAAAGGTCCAGTTGAGAGTTGTTCTGGAAGCTTATGCAGATTCATTAGAGCTAACCTGTAACTGAGAGTAAACAAAAAGGATTAAACTGCTTATGGAGACACACTGCCTTTTTAAATATTTTCAGAGCACGTGGTGTGGGCCTCTGGTAGGAATATCCTTATTGTATGAAGAACTGCACCAAACCTCTGCTGTTTCTCACTCTTATACTTGATGGAATTCTTTTTTTTTTTTTTTAATGATTTTTAGAGAGAGAGAGTTAGAAACATTGATGAGAGAGAAACATCATTGACTAGCTGTCTCCTGCATGCCCCCTGCTGGAGATCAAGCCCACAACCCAGGCATATGCCTTGATCAGGAATGGATCCAGTGACCTCTTGGTTCATGAGTCAACACTCAACCACTGAGCACACTAGCTGGGCTGTTTCTCATTTTTACTGGGAGTTTTCCTTCTTCTCCTTGTCCTTTCCCTTCTCCATGACACTACTTTTGGCTGGGATGCATCGTCCCACACCCTTGTACCTCAAGCTTTGGGTGAAAAGAATGGGGTGGAGAAGGAGAATGATCAGGGTATATGCAAATCTATCCTATCTTTGTCCCAAGAGCCCACTACAGCAATGCCCTGCTCCACTAACTCCACTTGCCATTAACATTTCATAGCTCAGAAAATATTGGAGTTTCATATCCACAAAAAATAGTTGCCTTAACCAGTTGTCTCAGTGGATGGAGCATTGGCCTAAGGACTGACAGGTCCTAGGTTTGATTCTGGTCAAGGGCATGTATCTTGGTTGCGGGCACATCCCCAGTAGGGGTGTGCAGGAGGCAGCTGATCGATGTTTCTCTTTCATGGATGTTTCTAACTCTCTATCCCGCTATCTTCCTCTCCCTGAAAAATCAATAAAATATATTAAAAATAAAATAAAATGCATTTTCTTTATTAAAAAAGTTATTTTCAGGTTGATTGTATTCCAAAAGACAAATGAGGGAGCAAAGCCTCCAATTTTGCTTTTACCTCACTGTCTCCACTATCTTCATTACCATTTATTGAGCAGGAGGATCTATGCTAAGTGCTTTACATGTATAATTCTCTTCTTTCTAGATCAACTTTCAATCTTTCACTATAAAAAATGGCCCTGGAACCACTTTAGCCCTTATGCCCTGAACTAGATTCTCAGGAGCGACATGGAACCTTGTCTCTTTTCTTGTCCAAGAACTCCCCATGTCAGCTTCTTACCCCTACAGTTCATCTTTGGTCCCCATTAGACCCTGTTCTTTGTATTCCCCAAGATATTCTTCTTGTGCCATCAATCTGTCAAATATTCATTCTACTATCAGAAGAGAGAGCAAAGCGAGTGGAGTTCCTGATTCAGTTGTCAAAACTACTGCTCTTATAGTATTTTCCTGAATACACTTTGCATGGGAATACCAAAAGTTTGGCTCCTTAGTTTTATTAATACCAATATCTCAGGTATATTGCTATTCAATCAGTTTTTATGGATTGGTCCAAAATATGCAACTCTAAAATGTTTCTTTGTAATAGGCATTCTGAATTGTAAACAGTGGATTTACAAATGAAGTTTTGGAGCTTAATCCAGTGATCTGTTGGGGAGTGTCTACATTTTGAGTAGAATTATACCAAAAAAGTTGCATTTTTTGTGGCTTACAGGAATTAACCTTAAAGCATTACTTTACTTTTAGGAATAGCAATTTTTTTTCTATGTGGGACTTGGGTTGTGTCCCATAAAAAGATTGCATTAAGTTTTAAATGAAGTGTATAGTTTTCTACTCCAAATTTAAGCAACAGGGAAAAATAATTGGAAACTGGCAAGAACACCATTGGAAATTATGTTCCTTCAGGATAAGATTGGTGTCTTTTTCATCTCTGTTTCTTCATAGTATAGCTCAGTTCCTGGCATAGGATCAGATTTCAATAAATGTTAGTGAATGCTGTTCTTGAATGAACAGAATGCTCTTAGTGTCTATCTATGCAAGCAAGCATTCCAAACTGAATGAAATGACTTATCTTAAAAATGGGTCTCTTCCTTCCTCCCCACATACTTCTTCTGATGCTTGTTTTTACAGTGTGCAATTAAAGGTGGACAAATGGCTGTTACAGATGATAGAACATTGGTTGAATGCCCAGACCAGGAGGAGAGCTTCCCACCCTGTCTTATTCTTATCACGCTCTCTTGGGTTGAGGGAGTCGAGAGTTGTTTTGGAGTTTTTGTATTTAGTCTTCACCTAGTTCATTATTTGTCTGAAGTTCTTTATAGCTGGCAAAGGGAGGTAGGGTTCTGAATGTAAGCTCCTTGAGGCAGGGATTTTGTTCTGTTGATCTTCTACCCCTTTTTAATACCTAGCCAAGAAGTTAGGTATTAAAGGAAAGAAGGAAATGACTACCATTTGTTAAGTGTTGACTAAGTCATGGACTGTTTTGGGCAGGTTATCTACATTGTCTCATTTGATTAACACAACAGTCTTGTGACATAAATTGTTCTCAATTTAGAGTTAGAGTTGAGAAAACTAATATAAAGATCAAAGACTTTGCCAAAATCACATTTTTATAGTTTACCATTGTATACCCAGCTCCTGGCACAGTACCTGATACATAATAAATGTCTGGTCTTTTTTAAATGTCCTTGCTATTTTCACTGTTGAATTCCAACCTCCCTACTAATGTGTTTAATAATAACAACCACAACAATAGTTTGAGACATTTTGGCAGATGCACAATGGTTTCCATGTTTATATACATTATAAGAATTCATATAATTATATTTATACTCAATTTTCTTTGTAGATCAGGATAGTGCTTCATTTTCTGTCTTTTAATTTAAAAACAATTAGTGAAAACCTACTAATAAAACTGATTTAGGTATTCAAGATAAACAGGTCAGTTTCTTACATTATCATAAAAAAGCTCAAAGTTTTGTGAGGGAGACAGACATGTAACCTCAGAGAGACTGAGTAGAGGATAAGAATTAGAGGAGATGTCTCAGAAAAAAAAAAATTGAATTGAATCTCAAATGACCAATTTTTGCTCATTAGCCAGATAAAAGAAGGGCATTGGAAGCAGTAGAAACAACAAATAGAAAGATAAAAGATTTGAAAAAAAATCTGCAAGACATTTACTGTGGCTAGATGGTGATTTGTATGTAAAGTTATCATAGGAAAATGAGTAATAATGGGAAGAAGTAATGATAATATCATTTATTTCACACTATACATCAATTAGATTGCTTGGAAGTTCACATAATAATCTTCATTATTACTGGCTGTAGCCTATGATTATAATTCTTATTTTAGGAATAAGGACATCAAGGCCTTGGGAATGTAAGCTTTGGCTTAGTTCCAAAGTTCCACAGCTAGTAAGTGACAGAGCCAGCTCTTAAATCAGGTCAGCCTGATGCCAAAGCCATTGTGCTCTACCACTATGGAACTCTACTTTCTGAAGGTGAAAATGCAGGATGGAAGGATTGTGTAGGCTCTGTTAAGAAATTTTGATTTTATTTTGCTTGACATGAGGAGCAATGAAAACATTTTTGAACTGTTTTTTTTTTTTAATTTGCCTTTTTTTGTTGTTGTTAATCGTCACCTGAGGATATTTTCCCATTAATTTTTAGAGAGAGTGGAAGAGAAGGATACAGGGGGGAGGGGGAGGAGATAGAGAGAGGGAGAGAGACATTGATGTGAGAGAGACGTATAGATTGGTTGCCTCTTTCAGGTGCCTGGGCCAGGACTGGGGATGGAACCTGCAACCCAAGTACATCCCCTTGACTGGATATCAAACCTGTGACCCTTCAATGCTTGGACAAATGCTCTAACCACTGAACAACACTGACCAGAGGGGTGGGGGATCACTTTTTAAGACTTTGATTATGGACACCCTGGAAGTTGGGACATCAAGCAGGAAAACTTTTCATTTAAACCTCAGAGGAATGGTAGGGGACAGTGTGGGAAAGGGGGACAGATCAACCAAAAGGACTTGTATACATGCATATAAGCCTAACCAATGAACACAGACAACCGCGGGGTGAGAGCATGATTTGGGGGAGGGGCAATGGGGCGATAAGGACACCTATGTAATACCTTAATCAATAAAGAAAAAACATTAAATAAAATGGGTATAGAAGGAAGCTACCTGACCATAATAAAGGCCATGCATGACAAACCTTAAAAGAGAGAGAGAGAGAGAGAGAGAGAGAGAGAGAGAGAGAGAGAGAGATATTTATAAGGCTTAAACCAAAATAGAAGTGAGAACAGAGAAATGGATCCCTTGAATTATTGGAAGATAAACAGGAAAAGATTTGATGATTGATATACAAAATGAAAGAGAAAAAGTTGAGAGTAATTCCCAGTGTGGGGATTTGAATAACTTGCACTGTGATGTCATTAGGAAGAGGAATGCTGGAAAAGAAATGAATTTGAGTCAGAGGAAGGAAAAGTTTCTAAGGTTAATTTAAGAATAAGGATTTTCAGACTACTGTAGACATCAAGCAGAGAAGATAAATAGTCACTTGGGATGGGAGCTCAGGAGGTACCCAAAGAGTCTGGGTTAATAGTCTCTTGATTTAGGAGTCATTAAAGTGAACCATGAATATTTTAAGGGAATAATTAGTGGTAGAGTAATCTTCTAAGAAACTGAGAAAGATCAACCATAGTGATTGTAAGAGGACCAGAGAGAAAGCATTATTATGGAAGATATGATCCAGGGAGGGAATGGGAAATGGGGAAGGGAGTGGGCTTCTAAGGATGATGAGAGACCTGAAAAAGAGGAGGGGGACACAAGGACAAGCCAAACACGTATTTTTGTACTCTGAGTACAAAGAACTGGTGGTGGTAATTAGAATATCCCTGAGCCAGGGGATATGAGGCAGGAGAATTTGAAAGCAAGGATGAGTGAAAAATTATTTTCTCCATGTAGTTACAAGTTGAGTTCTAATTTAATTTTTACTTATTTTTTCTTTTATTAAATTTTAGTAAGGGAGATATAAACATTGATGAGAGAGAAACATCATTGATTGGCTGCTTCCTGCATTCCCCCTACTGTGGATCGAGCCTGCAACCCAGAAATGTGCCTGACTGGGAGTCTAACCAGTAACCTCTTGGTTCCTGGGTTGTTGCTCAATCGCTGAGCCACACCAGCTGGGCTTGAGTTCTAATTTTAATGAGTTGTTGAGAGCTCATTTAGGTGGTAATAATAAATAATTTACTCAAAAGCAAAATCCTCTTTCCTCACAGGAATCTTGGATAAACTAAAAGGACCATTATCTTCAGGAAAATTTTGTGACTAAGTAAATAGTGTGTAGTTCTTACCTTCTCCCCCTCGAACTTTCTTATTCAGATAAAAGCCAGCTTAAAATGAACATGATGGGGATTACTGAAGAGAAATATGAGATCCATCAAATGGTTGAAATAATAGCCTGTCAGTACTTTATGTTTGTAAAATACTTGGTGGCTTTGATTTTCCACATTCCCTCCATATCCCACTCCTGTGCTCTTGTTCAGTTTTCCTTCTGCCTGGTACTCTGCCCTCACCACCCCCTCCTCTCCTTGCCTCCTTCCTTACTACAAGAGTCATCACCATTTTTCCTCCTGATACTAGCAGCACTTCTCATATTGCTCTTTGCTGCCCATCCTCATCTCTCATGCATTAGAGGTATGGGTGCACACATTCTATTTATCCTATTCAGTGTTATGTGTCTACAATACAGGGAACATCTTCTACTTTTTCTTTTATCCTCCATGACCCTTTGTTGTTACTGAATGCTGAAGATGTATGTACTAAGTTAATAGAATGATTCAATTTTTCACAGGTGACAAAACAAACCTAGCTGAGATGAACTAATAAAGTAAGTCTAGGATTTAACTGTTCAAAACTAAAATCTTCTGATTCCTAGCCCTAGGCTCTTTCCCTAAATTCTTTGCCTCTGTTGAAACAATAAGCAAGTGCTAAGTAGGCATGTAAGGTGAAAGCATGTGTAAATATACAGAGGCTCAGATGACCCAGAAAATACCAGTTGAGTCACTTTTCACTCTCCTGGAATCCACTTGTGATATGTTTGCCTGTATTGTGGCCTACCTTCCCTAGTTACTCTCTGATGTAAAGGCCACACCCAGAGTGCTGAAGTAGAAATCTGACTGTTCTTTATAGATTTTTCTAAAAGTGACTAAATACATAGAGATTACTGGTGCCTTTTCCAAGATGATACTTGACTTTGTTAGCATGTTTTAAATGGGTTTAAAACAAAACCATTTAACATATAGCCTGGTGTTAAGTAGGTATGTGATAGAACCCTCCATGCTGCACCTATCACATAGGGACATATTTAAAAATGATTTGTGTACACATTTATTCTGAAAATTTCTAAAGAAGGATTAAGTAAGATGCATTTATAAACAAAAAATGTAATATATAATTGCCACCAGACTGGTACTAGACAATATTGTGTCTTTTCATAATATTCCTCCCTTAATTTCCTTTATACCTGCCTTAGTACCATTTTCTCACTTGAAACTAGGTTGTTCTTTGCTTATTGCCAAAGAAAGCCCCATTTCAAATTATCAATGGAAATAACTTAATGTAGTATATTTACCATGAATATTTGTAATTTAACAGCATCAGACTATATTGTTAGAGTTTATTAACTAAGTTAGGTGATGACCCCTTTATTTTGCTTCATTATCTAAGGAATGGGCACTGGATGAGCCTCATGAATTTTGCCTATGAGAAAACAAGAATATTGACAGAAAATGTACCACAGCTGTCCAGTAGGATGATATGCTTTAACTTACTGTAGACACACAGAAATGTGAGCAAGGAGTTCACAGCAACCACAAAGATGTGTGAATGCTTACAGCCATGAGGTTACATTTATTTTGTGCCAAGCAAAGCAGAATATAACTCTATAGTCGAGTTATTTCCTCCTTTAAAAAACCAAAGAGACAGTAAATGTAGTTAAAAACAGAGAGACAGATTGTGGTCAAGCTCACAATAGGCCCAGTGAGTGGACAGTATCTCTGGGTTATGAGTTGTGGTTCTTCAGGAGGGATAGCTGGCCTAGAAAGAAGCCACTGGATGAATTCTTCTAACTTGGTCGCACTAAGAAAAAATCTCCACTTTCCTCCATGGACAAAAGTTAGCTTGATCCATGTACTAATGTCTGGGTAAATATAAATGCTTGACTTCACCTTTTTAAAGCTTTTTAATGCATTTTGATGGTTACTTTGCTTCAGAATTTTAATTTTGGGAGAAATTGTTTTTTCCTCAAGATGATCAATGGGATCAGAATAACTAGGTAATTTCTCTGATTCTGCTGAGGAGATTTCAGACTCTGTAGAAGCCAATGTGTTCTCCAAAGTTTGTGGTTGCATGAGTTTGTGAAGTAGTTCCATGACCTCTTTACCCTTTTCTCCTTCCAGAACTTTTGAACAATAAATGCTGGAAGAAGAATGCTGGTTTTCCAGTTCTGTTACCTTCTTCTTTAAAGCATCAATGTTTTCTTTCATAGAGAAGATGTCTTTAGTTGTTGTGTATTGGTTGTCTTCATTCACATTTATTTTGGTTTCTAGTACCTCCATCTGCTTCTGATAAAAGTCAGTCTTTCCCTGGAATTTTGATACTGCACTGACAATGTCAGTCATTTTCCTGAGGAGGTCAATTTGGGCAGTTTTAATATCTTGGAGCATTTCTATAACACTCATTTCTTCATCAGTACTGTCATCTTGATCAGAATCATAGGAAGTTATAGTTGGATTTCTAGTTGAATCTTGGTGCTGGTTATTAAATTTATGGTAAACATTTTTAAGAGATTGTCTGATATTGGAGAAATTTGAAGGCCACATCTTCCCAGCAGCTGCTTTTACTCTTTTGGCTTGATGTTTGTACATCTTTCATGAGCCAAGATGGTGGGAGACCTGATAAGAATCAAAGAAAGAAGCAATGTTAGAATTAAGTGGTCTTTCTCTTACTATTTGTTGAATGTCTTTTCTGGTAACATTGTGTAATGCCCTATGGAGAACATGAAGGGCAATAGTAGGTTAGCTTCTTTCAGGGCAGTTCTTGTGAATAATGGTCAATTGCTTGGACTCTTTCATATGGTGATTATTGACCTGATTATGATGTCACAATGGCTGCTAGCTAAGATTCCATTTAACCTTAAGCTAGTAATTCTCAAAAATTTTGGTCACCAAGATGGCGGCATAGGTAAACACCTACGCTTTTGCCTCGCACAATAATTTTGAGAACACAACTAAAGGACAAAGCGGACATTGTCCAGAATCCTGGGAAGGCTGGCTGACTGGAAGTTCTGAAACTAGAGGGACACAGAAGTGCCCATGGATAATCAGAGCCTCTGCAAAGCCTAAGTAAGGTAAGACACTTGTGTGCACGCAGAGCCAGAGAGGACAGGTTGTCTGAGTGCCTGGCAGGGGTGCTCTAGAGGAAAGGAGACAAAAACTCTAGGCTGTGCTGAACCTAGTTCAGTTTGCACTCAAAACCCGAGGGACCCAGGCCCTTACAGGGAGAATCTGGACTGCGGGCGGAATCCCAGGGGATCAGCATAAGCAGATCTCCGGAGGTGTGTGAGAGAGTGTGTGAGAGGAGGAACTGGGCCGCTGGTGGTGTCTGGCAGAAGAAAGGAGCTCAGGGCAGCGCTGTGAGGCAGAGTGACATTGTTTATATATTTGCAAATGTTTTAAATAGCTGGATTAGTAGAAGACACTTGGATTCTGCTTTTGCATTACAGCTATTGTGAAATGTTTTGGTTGAAGTATATGAAGAAAATATTCTTTGAGTACTGGGAAGAGGCCAACCTCATGGTAGCAGACAAAATTTTTAAAAATTCTAATTTTAGCTTGAAAGGCTTGAAATTAATTAAGCTTGTAGGTTGTTTTTCTTAAAGTGATAGGTAAGGCCCCTCCATCTATTTACCCCCCAAAATGCTTGCCAAATACTCAAATATGAATTATTATAGTTTGCTGCCAGTTTTTCTTTCAGGTAAAAATGATATTCCATGGCCTTGGCCAGGTAGCTCAGTTGGTTAGAGCATTGTCCTGATATGTCAAGGATGTGGGTTTGATCTCTGGTCAAGACACATACAAGAATCAATCAATGCATGCATTAATAAGTGGAAGGACAAATTGATGTTTCTCTTTCTTCTCTTTCTCTCTCTCTCAAAATCAATTAAAATTTTTTTTAAATGATGTTTCATGCCTAGCTGGTGTGGCTAAGTGGTTGAGTGTTGACCTATGAACCAGGAGATTATGGTTCAGTTCCTCATCAGGACACATCCCTAGTGCAGATCAATGATTCTCCATAATCATGGATTGTCTTCCTCTTTATCCCTTCCCCTCTGAAGTATCTATCTATCTATCTATCATCTATCTATATATCTATCATCATCTATCTATCATCTATCTATCATTTATAAATATATAAATGATATTTCATGAAAAAAAAGCAGCTAGTTTAGTTTGTAACTCAGATATCCACCATACTCTGGTCTGGTAAGCCACAGCAGTGCTTTGTGTGTATTTCCTATTACATCACACATAATGGTAAGAAGACATATTGAAGGATTGAGATTTAAGAAAATTAAATTTTTACTGCTTCATTAAGGGTATCTAGAGCTAAACTGTCATTTCCTTGTATTCTTTTCTTTTTTTTCCCTTTTTTTCTATTGATAACAGTTTACCGCCACTACCTTGGTTTCTGCTAAGTTTTACCCACCATTGCTTTTGCAATGCAATTTGCAAAATGCAAATGTCAACTTGATACAGTCTAATATTATTTTGAAATATTTTTGCTCTCATCATGCCTTGTATACCACACCTTGAGAACCACAGCCTTAAGCTTAAAAAAAAAAATAGCAGGTATTTTTCATGTTTCTTCTTACAGCTTTTAAAAATAATAATATTTGAAATTCATTCTTTTGAAATATTAAATGCTTTGTTTATTTTATATATTGAGGTAAACATTAATTTTGGGGGGTCACCTAAGACTGGATATTTTGGAATTTAAATCACATGATAAAGCTGTCTCTCAAGGTGCAGTTCCACTTTATGAAAAAAGATATTCCTTATAAGATCAGTGCCAGTCCCAACCCTCTACCAAATCATTCTTCCTCCTATTTATGCCTAATTACAGGGATAGCTTTGGCTTAGATTTTGGTACAAACTCTAAATTTAAGCCAAAGTAATTTAAGAATTTTGGCTCATCAATGATATCTGGGATTTTCCTTGATTGTCCTATCTTTGAATCTCTGTTTAGAAACCTCATGAAAACTTCTGGACATCTTTCCAAACTCTTGCTGAGGAAAAAAAATGTTTTCCAGGAAGCAGACTAGCAAAGGAATAGTACTTGGGGCCAAAAAGGTAGTGTCCAGAACTGGCCATTCACCTTAGACAAGGCCATTCTATCCATTAAGCACTGTAGACACAGTGCTTAGGGCCTATGAGATTGTCAAGAGCCAATAAAAATATTTGAGAGCAGAAAGAAAAAATAATGGGTTCAGAATACTAAAAGAAAGATATGATTGAAACAATAAATATTTAATTCAATATCTCCAAAGTGTACCATTATATCATCTTCATTAATTGTTAAATATAAAATTAAAATTTCATTTTATTTGGGGGAATTTTTGGATTAGGTGTTCTCACTTTACAAGAATGCTCAAATAAATTAAAGAGTTTGCTTGTAGCAAATACTCCAAATGAGGTAATAACAGCTAAAACTTATTGGGGGAATACCAGATACTGTTATAAATATTAGCTTATTTAACTGAAATACAAAGAAGTCAAGTAATTTTTCTTTCTTCTAAAGAATGGGAAGAATTAAATTTAAAATCCTTACATTCTAGCTCCAGAGTTCATATATTTTATCTTTACTGCCATGACAATTATAATAAAAATACCTGTTTGCCAATTCAGAAAGAGATCGGCATTCCATTTTTTAGAAAAATCATACTATACAGTTATTGAAAACATTTTGATTAAAATTTTGTCAGCATTATTATAAAACTAATGTTTGGTTGGTTATTTTATTTATTAAAGCTACTAAGAGTATTTTTGCCTTGTTGTAATAGTAGTATAACAACTGTGTAATAGAGAACAATAGACTTAAAATTTTAAACTAAAATTATTCTTGTCCACTGATTATTTTTATGAAACAAATTAATCTGGTAGGTTTGATAAAAGCATAAACCTGTCTGGGGTTCTAATTACTTATTTATTAATGTTAAAGAAAGGAGCCTCAGCCTATTTGGGGCTTGTTGGATAATGGGAACCTATTGTGGGAGGATATAATCCTATTGATTTGGGTGAAATTGTAAGAGCAGTCAACAAGTGAATGATGGTTTGATTTGAGTAGTGAGCATACAGTGCACTATACAAATTTTGTACACTTGGAACCTATATAATCCTATTAAGTAATGTCACCCCAATAAGTGTAATTAAAAGGTCAATGAAAAATGGGGAATGAGCTGATTCCCACCCTTTCATTCTTGCCAGATACATGGAGACATTTAGAAATAATAACATGGAAGACTGGAACCTAATGGTGGATTTTCACTGAGGAAAAATGTTCTCCGGGAGGCATGCATTTACAGGAATGTTATCTGGAGCCAGAAAGTTCAGAGTTCAAGGTATTCCCATTTACTAACTCAGTGTTCTTAGTTAAGGTACTAGCCTTTCACAAGCCTGTACAATAGGATAATAATAGCACCTATTTCATAGGGTGGGTTTGAGAAATAAGGTGTTCAGTATTTGTAACTTCCTTTCCTCCTTTTCTATGACTACCTTCTTCTCACTCATCTTTCGAATGAAATTAGGAAATAGTTAAGAGTTTTAAGCTTTAGCTCTACTGTCTCTTTCAGTGTATTACTCTCTCAGTAAAGAGGCCACTCCACCATCTATATGACCATGGCATAAAGAAATACTGCTCACTGTTCCATATGCCATACACGTAAAGCATTTGGATTAGAAGAGTACCAGAAGGCAGCAAACAGGGTTGGATAAACCAATATTGTGTCTCCTAGTACAGCTACTGCAACAAGCTATGGTGACAGAAAGACTGGCATGGAATGACCATTGGAGAGATGTGATTCTAATAATAGCTAATATTATTAATATTTAAAATACTAATGGTTTTGAGTAAATTAACTATAAATTTATTATGGTAAGTCCGGCTGATCTATTTAAAACTTACCCGAATTTACATCCTTTGTAATATGCTTCTCTTTTTAGTTGGTAGAGTTATAGCTATTCTGCTAGCAATTGGACATTATTTGGAAACTTTATGTTACACCAATAGGCTCTACTAATGTTCAAGTACTCTGAGGGGTTGTAAAGATGAAAAAAAAAGTAAAGTTCTTTTACATCCCCCACAAATTTGAGGATCAGGTTTACAAGAACCTGAGCCTTCCCGCCTGAATATCACTTATCATGTGCAGAGTGAGGAAAAGATTAAGGGAACAGGAACCAAGGATGGTCTTTCAAATTTAATCAGGGGTAACTGACCCACGTGGATAAGAATGTGTTAATCAGAAAGCCTCGATCTGGTGTTTCACAATCCAAGTAGTTATTAAGGATCCCAAAGTGGAGCCATCTCTTCTTCTACTTTTCTTTCCTTTTAGCCATGAGAAGTAGAAAGAAACAAAATTGATATCAGAGCTGTTGCACTGGACCGAGGGATGAAGAGTGAAGGAAAGACAAAGTATTTATATGACAGAAAGAGGCAGGCAGTGATGCCACATTATTTGCAGAAGGACATGATGGAGCCATTGCCATTGATAAGGCAGATTGGCTAGAGGGACACTTGGGGTGAGAGGGCAAAATTTCACTCCATGGTGTCCATAAATACTCAGGATAACACTTTAAAATCATATGAATCCCCAGCCAAATATGATGAACAACTCTGTTGAAATGATGGGATGATCATTTTCTTTCATATACTATTTACTAGAGGCCTGGTGCATGAAATTCATGCATGGGGGAGAGAGGGTGTCTCTCAGCCCAGCCTGAATCCTCTCCAATCTGACACCCCTACAGGGAATGTCCAACTGCTCTTTAGGCCCAGGTAGGATCAGGCCTAAATGGGCAGTTGGACATTGCTCTTACAATCCAGGACTGCTAACTTACAACTCTTCGCCTGCCTGCCTTCCTGATTGCTTCTAACTGCTTCTGCCTGCCAGCCTGATCACCTCCTAACCACTACCCTGCCAGCCTAATTGATGCCTAACTATTCCCCTGCCAACCTGTTTGCCCCTAACTGCCCTCCCCTGCAGGCTTGGTTACCCCTAACTGCCCTCCACTGCAGGCCTAGTCCCCCACTACTGCTCTCCCTTGCAGAACTGGGTCCGCCCTTCTCTGCAGGCCCAGTCACCCCCAACTACCCTCCTCTGCCCACCTGGTCACCTCTAACCCCTTGATCGCCCCCAACTGCTATCTCTTGCAGGCATGGTCCCTCCCAACTGTCCTCTCTGCTGGCCATCTTGTGGTGATCATCATGTATTCACATGGGGGCAGCCATCTTGTGTGTTGGAGGGGCCTGTGGTGGTTTGCAGGCAGGCCATGCCCTCTGGTGGTGCTAGGATCTGGGATTTATTTATCTTCTATCATAGAAACTTTGTAGCTTTGAGCAGAGCCAAGCCTCCTGCTTGCTCTGTGGCCAAGCTATTTCTGTTGGGATTTATTTATTTTCTATAATTGAAACTTTGTAGCCTTGAGTGGAGGCCTGGGCCTGCCAGGGTGTGTGGAAAGCTTGGCTTTCTCCATTGCCAGGGAAACCCAAGCCTCCCTCCTGCTCTCTCCATGGCTGCAGCCATCTTGGTTGGGGCTAATTTGCTTATGCTCTCCTGATGGGTTGGTGGGCATGGCTTGAGGGCATGGCTTGTAGGTGTAGTGGAGTGATGGATAATTTACATATTACTCTTTTATTAAGATAGGATTTTTATCACAATAACTGAAATTGTGGGATCCCTTTTTGAAATGTCCTTGTATATTTATCACCCAAGCAGATTTATACTAGTCCTTTAGGAGACATCCCGGTAATATGTTCTTCCTGTCTGTTCTCCAGGATTCTCCACGTGGACTTACTAGGGCTTTTGAAAGTTCTGTTTCTCTATCTAGTAGTGATTGTCACACAATGACAGTATTGCTGTATGCCATTGTTGTGCCAATTTCCCCTCTAGATTGTGAGCTCCTTGAGAGGAGAAACTTGCTTTCAACTCTATATCGCCAGTGTCACAATCCTAACATGTAGTTGGTGCTCAGTGTATCTTTATTCATTGACTAGAGACCTGGTGAACAAAATTCGTGCATGGGGGGAGGGTTCCCTCAGTTCAGCCTGCACCCTCTCCAATCTGGGACCCCTCAGTAGGACCAGACCTAAACGGGCAGTCGGATATCCCTCTCACAATCTAGGATTGCTGGATCCCAACTTCTCGCCTGCCTGCCAGCCTGATCACTGCTTCTAAATCCTTCTGCCTGCCAGCCTGATCACCCCCTAGTCAGTCCCCTCCCAGTCCTGTTTGCCCCTGCAGGCCTGGTCTCCCCCAACTGCTCTCCCCAGAACCTGAATCCTCCACAACTGTCCTTCCCTACAGGCCGGTTGCCCCAACTTCTCTCCTCTGCCAGCCTGGTCACCCCTAACTGCCCACCCCTGCAGGCTTGACTGCCTCCAAATACCCTCCCTTGCAGGCCTGTCCATCTAACTGCCCTCCCCTGCTGGCCATCTTGTGTCCACATGGGGGCGAATTGACCACATGGGGCAGCCTTCTTGTGTTCTGGAGTGATGGTCAATTTGCACATTACTCTTTTATTAGATAGGATAGAGGCCTGGTGCATGGGCGGGGGCCAGCTGGTTTGCCCTGAAGGGTGTCCCGGATGAGGGTAGGGGTTCCCTTGGGGTGTGGGGCAATCTGGGCGAGGAGCCTGTGGTGGTTTGCAGGCCAGCCATGCCCCCTGGCAATGCAAGCAGAGGCCCTAGGATCTGGGATTTATTTAGCTTCTATAATTGAAACTTTGTAGCCTTGAGTGGAGGCTTGGGCCTGCCAGGGTGTGTGGAAAGCTTGGCTTCCTCCATTGCCAGGTACATCCAAGCCTCCTGCTCACTCCGTGGCTGAAGCCATTTTGGTTGGGTTAATTTGCATACTTATTCCTGATTGGCTGGTGGGCATGGCTTGTATGTGTAGTGGAGTGATGGTTAATTTGCATATTACTCTTTTATTAGATAGGATGAATGCCCTTGTGGATGATTATTAAGATATACATTGGGTCTGTCCTGAGCCTAATTCTATTGGTGGCTGGGGAACACATTGCTTTCTTTATAAAGGGAATCTATGATAACTTTTCTCAGCTCCTGAGGGAACATTTAGCATTTTGGGATAGGGATTTAATAATTGCTTCTCCAGAGACTTGAAATAGTTAAATGACAAGAGAGGTAAGTTGAGATGAGGCAGAAGAAAATAATTTATGAACTTGGAAACAGCTAAGGCATGGATGAGAGAGAGAACTGTAGTGATGGTAACAGGACTGGTGTTAATGGTATTGATCATAGACGTGACTAACATACCAAGCATACTTTCCCATATGCCCCATATTGAGTCTTTCATGCCTCTAGGGAACCAGAGGTAGTGAGTGTGTTTTCCAAGTCCCTGTGGATATACCTGCAAACACATTTGTTACCCTCTAGAGGACTCAGGCACTTATCTCTTTGTTCATGTCATTTTATACTCTGAACTCCAAATTTACAAAGAGCTCTCTCTAGCTTATCTAGACATACCCTTCACCATTTATTTCCAGAACCCTGGGGGCACATTAGTATTTTATGTAATCTCTCCTCCCTGTCATCTTCCTCCCATTCTTTCTGTTATGCTTGGCTCTTGCTGGTAATACATTATATAAGGCTACTCAGTTTTCGTAATGCTCAACTTCACCTCTTGATTTCCCTTATCCAAGATTGCTATTAAACCTCTGCTCCCCATAGCTTATGATTGACACTCTTTTCATAATGCTTTATATGTCTTGATGTGCACAATTGATGTAGCCATAAAAATAAATGGCCAGAAGGAAAAAAAAAAGAGAGAGAAAGCAAAAGAGAAGTGTTTTTTGCTTAACCATGACTTCCTTCCTTTATAGCACCGGTGAATAAACTCAGTGAGTTATTCTATTTAAACACATATGTTTCACTGAATTTATATCACTTAGTAGGTCTTTTTAGAAATAATTATGTGATGGGTGCAATCCTGGGTTAACTTGCTGTCCTATTCCTGAATTGCACCAAACTTCATTTAAGAAACACCGAAAATAAAAGACATGGAATACGTAGTGATCATATAGAAATTGGAATTTAAAATGTAAATAAATCCAGAAATCATCAAGTGTAGAAATGGAAGAATGTTAGTTTTCCCATTTTTTAATTATAAATACTGTGTACTTTGCTGTGTTGTCTTACGTTGGTTTGTCTATATGCTATTATATCTTAATTGGAAGAAAAACTCTGTTTTAGTGTTTGGGTTTTCAGTTGTAATGACGTTTTATAGGACTTTGGACTACAAAACCCAGGAAGCTATTTTCTTTCTGGGCTTAAAGTTTTAAAGATTATAATGTGAAAGATTGCACTGGTTTTCCTTAATGCTGCTAACCTTGAGAGGCATCTGTTATTATGATGTTTTATGCTTCTGAGGAAATTTGCACCAGTATCTCTGCGAAGTAAATGCGTATTTGTCCCTTGGCTCTATCTTTCCTTCTGTTATTAGTCTGCTCCCCATCCTGAGAATAATTCTTCCCACTTTATTTCACATGTGTAGTGAGAACAGCAATAATGCCATGTGTTAATGTTGAAGGAGTGTCATAAGGTTATCATGAAACATCTAATTTTTAAATTTATGTAACCCTTAAACTACTATCATTATGCATTTTTTCTGCAGTGCTTGTTCTTCTGGAGTTTGATTTTAGAGTAATTCTCTCTCTCTCTCTTTAATGCTACATGTTTCTTTTCTCCTATAATGGGTTTGGATTGCAAAGATCTTACTTAACTTTCCAAATATATTACTTTTCTTTATACTCTCTGGTTACTCACAGAATAGAAAATGCCCAAAAGGTAATCTTAAAACTGAAGGTTTTTTTTCCCTCTTTCTTCTCTACCGAGGCTTTTACAGTTGTGATCTAAGGGGAGAAGTATTTACTCATTGCTTTAAGTATTTATTAAAAGCTCCTTTCTTTTGGCACCCTCCCCCCATAATATATACTGTTGCTGCCCCTGCTTCAGGTGTGCCAAAAGCCAATTAGAGTATAAAATGTATTTAAGAATATTTAACTAAACATTGAGAATTAGATCTTTTTTTATTTTTCTCTTCATGGAAATTTGAGATCTCTTTCTGATGGTCTTAATATAATGTAAGCATCAAATGACAGAAATGGAGAATGACAAGGCAGTTCTATTAGACATACATTTCAATAATTTTCAGCTTCAGATTTTGGCACTAATGGCCATGATTCTCACTGTAACTTATGAGAATTAATTACCACATATTCTATTTAGGTTCCGAAGTTTCTTCTCTATAACATAGTATAAAATGAGAGCAAGCTGGCTTAAGCCCTTAGGTAATTTACATACTAAAATAGGTATGTTAGTTTTACCATAACCTCCATTGAATTTCACATTTAAATTTAATGACTGGCACTTAAAAACAACAACAACAACAACAACAACAAAAGATTCCTAAAAATCACATTCTTCATTATTAGAAGTCAGAACTAAAAAAATAAAATAAAATAAAATAAAATAAATAAATTTAAAAAATTAAAAAAAGGATGCCAGTCTCATTATAATGATTTAAAAAGTGACATAATTGCTTAAAACCTATTTAAACAGAAGACCCAGTATTCCTTTGAAAATTCCAAAAAAGCTTTGCAGTCATCCCTTAGAAACAGCATATGCATATAATTCTGCATATAATTTTAGGTGATTCACAGACCTAACCTCCAGTATTCTGTCCCAAAGGCATTATGGACACTATAAATTATATCCCAGGATATAATTCCTGACAGAAAGAGAAGGGTGATTGACACTTCAGTATATGGTTGTGGGTGTGTTGTTACTAAGAAGTCTGGAGCCTATAGATGGTTTTGTTTTAGAGCTTAGAAAACATGAACTGCTCAGAGTGAAGGCAGTTGATCATTTCAGTATCATAGGAGCATAGGCCACAGAATGTAGTGGTTTGGAATTGGTTGCAGTGGAAACCTTTAAGAATGAGTGAGATTAGGTAGATAAAAGCCTGCTTCTTTGCATCATGAAATCAGGATCCCTATTTGATTTTTTTTCACTGTCTCTAGCTTGATGCCTACTATATACCAATGGGCTTTTAATAAAGATGAATATAGTGTTTTAGTGAAATTTAAACCAAGAAAAATAGCATTAACTCAGGGCTGGAGTTCCACCTGGGCCTCTGAAAATGAGTGAATGAAGCTGAGGTGAAATTAGTCACTGTGTTGTATCGAACTGGACTCTGCTAGTTTAGAGCCATAAATCCTATGCTGGTGGTGGGAGAGGTCTTACTTCATCACAACTCCTGTAGCTTTTATCAGTTGCAGCTGTTCTGCCACATACCCTATCTCATCACCACCCTATGCCTAATTTCCCAGATGGGGAGGAAAGAAGGAAAGGCTCTGTGAGACAACTAAGTCATTTTCAATTTTGACTTTTTCCCTCTCTCAGTACCATTTACAAAGGAGGTGTTATCATTAAATACAGAGCCTGTTTCATACCCACTCCCAGCCCTTTACTGCCTCCCCTCTCCTCCTCCTACTTGTACAAAAAGGCTCTCCATCTGCTGAGTCATTGCTGCAGGACAGAGACTCACCTGGTGGCTTTCCTTTATTCAGAGAGCTAAATTAACCATTGGCTATTTAGTCCTGACTCATTGTGGGCATTCTCTTTTTCCTTTCTATATAATTTCAGATTTTTACATCTATTTGTCTGTCTTACACATGTGATATGCAACAATGATATTTTCCATTTTTAAAAGCTCAACTTTCCCCACAGCAGGACACTATTTCACTTCTTATTCCCTAATGACTATTATGAATAAAATGTTCATGTCCTGAAGTGCCTGAGACCCAATGTGTCCCAAATGAAGAGAATGGCCTATGTTACAGTCCAGTGCTATAGCACATCTGTGTGTGTGTGTGTGTGTGTGTGTGTGTGTGTGTGTGTGTGTTTGTGTGTGTGTTTGCGGGTGGGAAGGGTGATCTCTCTCCTCTCAGACTACGATGTTTTAGAAGGAGGGACAAGAATTATCATATCTCTCCTACCTTCTCTCCATCTCCTCAGGGGAGAAGAGTGCCTTTGCCTGTGCTGAGTTTGGGGATAAGGAAATGGGCAGGCATAACTCTTCCCTTTCCTGCTTTCCTTTGCCTTTGGGATTTGCTGCCTGCTTTGAGAGCTCTTCATTCTGTCTTCCATGCCACCAGCTGAACAAGGGAAGACTCGGCCACCCCATCCCCCACCCTCGTGACCCAAACTCACTACACAGGGGTCAGGGCTGAAGTGTGGAGAGTCAATTCCATTCCAAGGTTGGATATTAGGAAGACTATGATTGCCACACAGCTACATTATATCCATTATAAGGGTGATTTTTTATCTCTGACTTGCCATTCTCTTTTGCCTATTTCAACTGTAGAAATTGGGAAAGGAAAACCCTCACAATTTATTCACCATCTCATACACCCAACACAAATAGGCTCATTTTGAAACATTAAAAATTTGGATGAGGGGAGAACCAAGATGGTGGCATAGGTAAACACTTATTGTTCTGCCCCGTGCAACAATTCAAAAACTACAACATAACAACAAAACAAACATCACCCAGAATCACCAGAAAGCTGGCTGAGTGAAAACTTCACAAATAAAAGTAAAGGTGAGACACTGAGACTCAGAAGAGCGGTGGGAGTGCAGCCTTGAAGATGGCGCGGAAACAGGTTAGGAGCCTTCCTGGTCACGCGTGCGGGCTCTAGGGCTGAAGCAGCAACCCCGAATGGATTTCTCCAATGGGGAGGGTGGAGACGTCCCACTACACGGATTCCCCAGTGCCAGGCCAGGTCTGAGGTCTGGGGGACGCACCCTGGAAGCCAGGCGCGGCAGAGGTCTCCTAGTCTGAGGAGAAATCGGGTTGCTAGGAAAAGAAGTTTGCACTCACGTAAACTGTGCAAAAGCACAGACTCGTGACTTGCTCCCTGGAAACTGGTATCCTGGTCCTGGAAACCACCATACTGCTTTGGTTTACAACCCTGGGCGAGACTTTAGGTGTGCAGACTCATTTGGGGAGAGGCAGAGTTGTCTGGCAAGGGGAAGAGACCAGTGGCTTTCTCTTAGAGGTGCCTGCAGCCATCCCCATCCAACAGAGACCTGCGTGCGAGTGCGCCGCATAGGACATAGCTGACACTGAGGCTGCGTGCTCAGCTCAGAGACTCCGCCCATCCAACTTGAACATAGTCTCCCTTCACAGCCAACTGGCCTGGAGGTCAAACCCTCCTAGGGCTAACAACAACAAGCTGGGCTTAAATTAAAAAATACTGTAAAACCCATAAAGGATTGCTGTAAGAGTACCCACCTCAGGTAATTGGGGAGGCTGTGCCACTGACCCTTAGAGGACATCTACCACATAAAGCAGCCACCATGCCGAGATATGGAAAGAAATCAGGTGTGAAAGAAATGGAGGAAAAAAGATGACTAGACATAGAGTTCAAAACCACGGTTATAAGGCTTTTCAAGAGGCTCCTAGAAAAGGCTGATGAACTTAATGAGAATTACGAGGAAATAAACAAGACCAACCAGGAAATGAATGAGACTTACAAGGAAATGAATGAGACCCTCAAGGAAATGAACAAGACCTCTGAGGATATAAATGAGACCCTCATGGATATGAAAAAGGACCAACTAGAAATCAAGCATACACTGACTGAAATAAAAAATATTACACAAAGTCCTAAAAGCAGTCCAGAGGGCCACAAGAACCAAGTCAAAGATTTGAAATACAAAGAAGCAAAATCCACTTGGCTGGAAAAGCAAGAAACAAAAAGAATTCAGATAATTGAAGATAGTGTAAGGGGCCTCTGGGACAACCTCAAGCATGCCAACATCCAAATTATTGGGGTGCCAGAAAAAGAGAGAGAGAGAGCAAGTTAATGAAAACCTACTTGAAGAAATAGTGACTGAAAACTTCCCCCACCTGGTGAAAGAAACTGACTCTAAAGCCCAAGAAGTACACAGAACCCCAAAATATAGAAATCTAAGAGGACCACACCAAGACATATCATAATTAAAATGCCAAGAGCAAAAGATAAAGAGAGAATATTAAAAGCAGCAAGAGAAAAACAGTTGGTTACCTACAGGGGAGCACCCATATGATTGTCAGCGGGTTTCTCAACAGAAATGATGCAGGCCAGATGGGAGTGGCAAGAAATATTCAAAATAATGAATAGCAAGAATCTACAACCAAGATTACTCTACCCAGCAAAGCTATCATTCAGAATTGAAGGTCAGATAAAGTGCTTCGCAGATAAGAAAAAGCTAAAGGAGTTCATCACCACCAAACCAATATTATATGAAATGCTGAAAGATATTCTTTAATAAGAGGAAGAAGAAAAAGGTAAAAATATAAATTATGTACAACAATTACACATCTATCAACAAATGAACATAAAAATCAAGTGAATTGATAGCCTGATGAACAGGATAAACTGGTGAATATAACAGAATCATGGACATAGAGAGGGAATGGACTGACATTTCTTGGGGAGAAAAGGGTTGTAGGAAGTACAGCAAGAGACTGGACAAAAATCTTGCAACAATGGGAGAGGACAGTGGGGAGGGGGAGGTAAGGGTGGAGGGTGGGGTAGGTACAGGGTGGAGAGGAGCTATAGGGGGATAAAAAACGGGAAACAATATAATTAATAAACTGAACAATAAAGATCAAAAAAATTTTTTTGGATGACATTGCTCAGCTTGCTGTTTGGACAAGCCCAGAGGAAAGCCTACTGGAGTGAATTGCATTTGAGAAGAAGCCTATGAGATTTTCTTTTAAAATTGTCAACATTACTTTAAAAAGGAGGAAAAGCTAGAAATCTGTTGCCAGCTGGGTCTCTTGATGACATCCTGACTGACCTCAGGACTGAGGTGGGAGGCTTGAAAGGAGGCTCATGCTGCCAGATGAGTCTAAACTGAGTTTGAGGTACAAAAGAAGAGAGACAGACAGAAATGTTTCAAGACAATCTCAAAAATTTCTTTCTTATATGTCATGAAGATAAAACAAGCATCACCAAACTTTAGTTTCTTTGATATTCCTATAGAATAGCTAAATTTTCTGTTTGTAAGTACTCATGAGCTATATATTTATGGTGGTGGAAAGTGGGAGTTGGAGTTGGTTCCCTGACTCTTCATCATCTCTGCTACCTCACAGGGTGCCATTGTAGTTGGTCCTCCCTGGGCATGTGCTGTGGTGGAAGGCTGTTGCAACAAGTCAGTCAATAACCTCACCATTGTGAGCAATCCCAGAACTGGTAGATCCCAATAATTTCCTACTAGGGTTATGGTTTAAGATTTTTTTAAAAAAATAGAAGGGAGGAATTTTTTCTCATTTCTAAAGATCTGAGCCTATTGGATTTGTTTGCATATGCATTATTTTTGGCAATGAAGAGGCCATATCATCTCTGTGCCCAGTGGGAAAGATCATCTCTCTCCCAGTGGCTTTAGGAGGATTGGTGCAATGCAGTCTGGAATCTGGCCTGGTAAGGTGTGGTTAGAACCCCTGGCAGAGGGCTCCTCAGTGAAAGGCCCTGGTTCTGCTCTATCAGTAGTTACCTGTGAAGGAATACATTGCACCCTCTGAGCTTCATCATGATTTTCAAAAAAACAGGGATTAGGCTCAATGATATCTTAATTCCACTTCAATTTAAATATTAGAAAAGGAATAACTTATAAGTCAGAAGGTGGATTTAATTAACCTTCAGATTTCTGAATTTAAAAAATGTCCTTGTGGTAGTATATTCAATTATATACCATGTTCATAATTTAAACCCACTTTCTATGTTTATTAAGCTTAAAGCTTTTTATTGTTATCTAATATTTGATTATTAGCAAGTTAAATATTTGCCTATATAATTGAGAATAATCACATGTCCCACAAAAGTACAGGTATTGTAGTCCTGCTTTTCCACAGGCGTATGTTCTAACACTCCCAGTGCATGCCAAAACTGTGGGTACATCTGAATCCTATATACACTGTGTTTTTTCCTGTACATATATACTTATGATAAAATTTAATTTATAAATTAGACACAGCAGATGAACAATCTATATGCATGAAAAGCCAGCGATCTGACCAGAATGAACAGTCGCTATGACACCCACAGCTGTTAGAAAAATGCCCATATCAGGGGTTGGGGCCGGCCATCCAAGCTCCTTCAGCCCCTCCTCCACTCCCAATGGGCCACCGTCACCCTGATTGGCCTGCAGGCCCTCCCCAAAGCTGACCCACCCCTGATTGCCCTCCCACCCCAATAGGGAGCAGGGCCAGCTGGCAAACCTCTTGCAGCCCTTCCCCCCACCCAGTCCCATCCAGTTCAGTCCCCCCCCCCAACCCAATCAGGGGCAGAACCACTGGACAACCACCCCAATCAGGGGCAGAACCACTGGACAACCACCCATGGCCCCTGCCCCAGACTGCTGGCCCCCAATCAGCCCTTTCACCCCATTCATGGGTGGGGCCAGCTGACTCACCACCAAGGGACCCTTTGCACATCTGGCCCCACTCCCTATTATCCCCCATCACCCTGATCAGCCTGCGGTCCTCCCCCCAGCCAGCTGTTCCCTCAATTGTCCCTCCCCCACACCAATCAGGGGGTGGGGCTAGCCAGAAAATCTCCCGCAGCCCCTCTCCTGGCTAATGACCCCCAATCACCCTCTTACCCCATTCAGGGATGGACCAGCCAGCCCACTGCCCACAACCCCTCTTCATAGCTGGCCCTGCCCCCAATTCACCCCCTACACTCCAACCAGGTGTGGGGCCCTCCAGCCAATCACCTATGGCCTCTCCCACCAGCTGTCCCAGCCTTGATTGGGCCCTGATCAGGGCAGGCTGGCTAGCCAATCTCCTGCTGTCTCCTCCTCCCCACAAACCAGGTCCCAGTCTGCCCTGATTGGGACTGGGCTGGCAAGACCCCACCCATGCATGAATTCGTGCACTGGGCCTCTAGTAGCATAATAAAATGAACAATTATAGCAATATACTGTAATAATAGTTATGTGACTGTGATCTCTCTGTCTCTCAGAATATCTTATTGCACTGGCATGACTCTTCTTATGATAATGTGTGATGATATAATGCCTACGTGATAAGGTGAAGTCAGGTGAGTGATGGATTCATTGTGACACAGTGTTTGGATTACTATTATAAGGGTTACTTAACCACAAACACTGTGATACCCTGACAGCTTGTAACTAGGATGGCTCTTAGTGACTGACTGGTGGCTGGGGGGACTAACGCATACAGTGTGGATAAGCTGGAAAAAGAAATGACTCGTGTCTTGGGTGGGAGAAAATAAGATGGCATTGGAGTTCACCATACTAACCTGAACAGTGCACATTTTCAAATTTATTAATTGTTTATTTCTGGAATTTTCCATTTAATATTTTTGGACTCAGGTTGACCTTGAGCAACTGAAACCATGTACAGTGAAACCACAGATAAGGGAGACTACCGTAATTCAAGAATTGGAGACTCTTTCCTTATTAATGTCTGTTTCAGCTATTAAAAATATACACATAATCTGATATCAGGAAAATTCCAAGATCATATGTACCACATTTTCTGAGATTAAAGTTGCATCTGTTTTCACATTTTTATGTCACTGAAATTGGAATTTGTCTTATAATAGAAGGCATCCTAACATAGTGTCATAGAGTAATTAGAGATTTTTTTTTCAAAATACTTAACAACATGCTTGTAATTAATGCCATTTTAAGTTTGTTGAAATACAGTAAATATTAATTTACTATCAATTTCTAAATTTAAAACCAACCTTTTAGTCTTAACATAAATAAATTCATTATAGCCCTGGCTGGTTTGGCTCAGTGAATAGAGTGTCGGCCTGCTGACTTAAGGGTCCCAGGTTTAATTCTGGTCAAGGGCATGTACCTTGGTTGGGGGCACATCCCTAGTAGATTGTATGCAGGAGGCATCTGGTCAATGATTCTCTCTCATTGATGTTTCTCACTCTTTATCTCTCTCCCTTTTTTTAAAAAAAATCAATAAAATTTATTTTTACAATGCATTATATATGCTAATCCTTAAAACTTAAATCAGTATTTCGGGAACCTAATAAATCCTAACATAACCATGTTAAGTACATTATGTTATATTGAACATTTTTTTTTATGCAGCAAAAGTTCCAACTTGAACCTATGCAGAAATTTAATATGTGTGGGCTTGTTGGTGAACCTGGGTATGCCTATGAGATGTTAATGTATATGAACTGCTTTTTATGAGTACTCTCAGAGGAAAAAGAATGTTTGGTTTTGGTATCTGTAACAGGACACAGGTATATCAGTTGGATTCTCTGGGAAGCAGACACTGAGATGGAGTTGGGAGTGCAAACAATTTATTGGGAAAACATCCATGAATGATAAAAGTAAGAGGAATTGTTTTGAGCAGGAAAAGCCTACTAATCTGATAAAATCTTGGCCAATACAACAGGGAGCTCTGGAGCAAAGACTCTCCATGAACAGAAATGTCCAGGTGCTAGTACCCCCACCTACCCATACTCTGGTTGTGGCTGTCCAGGACGCATGGTCTCAGTTTGAGAGATAAGGTGGATCTTGAACATCCTCCAGATAGAGACTGTTAGTGACCTGCTCTCCTTGCAGGTGAAATATGGGAGATAGGATTGTAGGTCAATTTTTTGGTGGCAGATCTGCGAATTGCTTAGGACAGCACCATGTCTGTCCTACATAGAAGTTCTTATCCAAAAGTTATATCTGAATCCAGCAGTGAAAACCGTGTCAACAATTACATAGGGTCTAAAGTTTACTCTCCTTACAAAGTAACAAGTTAGCCTGCATGTATCATGGATGCTGAAGATATGAGACTTCTAGGTCAGAGACAAAGGACTTTATTACGCATGGCACAGTAGATGGCATGTTTGCGTGTTCTGACAGGGTGATGCAAAGAGGACGAGGTGATGTCTGCATATGCAGTGGGTTGTGTTACAGGAGAAACTCAAGCTTAGAGAATATGAATTCTTCATAATGGGCAGAGAGCCTGCCTGACTTTTGCCGGTGGGGACAGTAAACAAATCTGTCCTTTGCTCTGGAGGCAGATACTCTTTCTTGGCTGCACCAAGATCCTCGGGAAGATAATCCAGAACAAAGGCAGGTAGTGTCTCTGCTCATAAGATGTTCAGGAATGCGAGAGGCTCATGACGAATAGTCTTCCAACAAGGTCTCCAAACAGAAGCTGAAGAAAGTCTTTTCACAAGTAACTCTGGAATACAATGAATGGGCTGATACGTGAAGACACAGAGTAAGGAGAGGAACACTTCCTACTTCTTCCAACACAGAGGAGACTTACCTCAGAGAAAATGATAGGGGAGGCCATGCCATGTAGGCATCTCAAGTGTTGGCTGTTTTATTGACACTAACACCAGCACAGTCATTGACTTCCTCTCTTAATGTTTGACTATAATGACACAGCCTGATAAATGATGAGAAGATTGTAAAAGCTTTGGAGGTACTCTTTCAGGATTTCTAGAGATAGTTGAGCTGGGATGCTGGGATATAACTTTTCATGGGACAAATTTCTACCTTCTATACGGATGAGAATAAGAGGCAGAGAAATTTGATATTACCTTTCTAGTCCCTAAATGCTAGGGTTGAGTTGGGCCAGTAAGCCAGGGCAGGTGGAATGGGGAAACTGAGACAGACAGTTAAATGGCCAAGTAGTTTGCAACCATACAGAAAATCCTCTCTTCACTAACTTAGGACACTTAAGAGTAGATGGTTTATACTTTTCCTCCTCAACCAGAGGATAAATAGATTACATCACCTTACTCAGGGTGATTTAGTGGCACAAATGTCACTAAAATCCAATCAGCGCCATTTGTGCCAACCATACCCAAGCACGGATATGTTAAGGGAATAAATCTCATTTTGGCACATCAGCACAAAGCTGATGAATAGTCTGTTGAGATTCTTTCCTAAACTCCTAGCCTTTAAACCCTGAAGAACAAGGACCCAGGCCTCGCTCTCCTTCCTGGGAGCAAGCCCATGTCTTTCTTCCTCCTTTCGTTCTCAGGTGTGCTTTATCTGCCTTGATTCTAAGGGACCCCATGAGACTTGCCACCAAGGGAACAATGCTCATCCTAGGCTAACCCCCTGAACCTGTTTCCAAGGCGCCCTTTTCACTGACTTCTCAGTAAGCCAAAGCAGCTCCACTTCGGTTAATTTATTTCCTATAACATTTCTAAAGAGACAACGCAATCCCACTTAGGTTCTCTCTCTCTGCTGCTTCTTCTATCCTAAGGCTTTCCTTGTTAAACTGTCTCAAGCTTTAATAAATGCACTCTCAAAATCACCTAGACTTGTGTTGTGAAATCATTCCTGCATGAAGTTGAAAACCCACACACTACAGGTCATCCTGAGGCAGACCTGCTCCAGGCCTGGTTTCTGTCCAGGAACAGGGAGGCCTGATTAAAGAAACTTGGGTCACACCATTGGTGCTTATTCAGTACTTTTTGTGAGTTCTTTGACCTATGCATGACTATATTTAGTAACTATTTTCAGCCTAATTATAGTTGGCAGTATGTCTGTTTCCAGTTTTGTCCCCTAACCTTTCTTTCTCCAGCATGCTAAAGGAAGGATGGAGTAAGCAAATAATTTCATCACAGGCAATAAAAAAATTAAAGTTTAGAATTAATGAAGGAACTTCTCATTAATTCAAAACCTTATTTCAAACCTCAGTTCAGTTTCACCTACTTGAAGCATGTTTATTTCAAGTCAGAGAGATGTCTTTCTCCTTCAATTCCTATGACTAATTGTAGGGATGGCAAAAGTGATGGCAAAAGTGTTTCACCATCTATAACTAATAATTTGAGAGTCACTAACCAGAGTGCATTGTTGATCATTTAGAGGCCATGTCCCACCTCTTGGGAAAGCTAGTGACCAGCAATGTGGACTGTTAAGTTAGCATGCAAGGATGCAGCATACATCTTATCTTACCTAATAATTGAGAATCATGTAAATTGACTTGTACTTCCACTATGCCCACAGCCAATCAGAGTGACTATACAAATTAACCCAACAAAGATGGCAGGTTAATTTACATATTCAGGCACAGAGCAGCCAGGAGGGGCAGGATACCTGCTATGAGGGGGTGGGGAGGGTGGTGAAGGGAGCCTTAGGAGTGTTGCATTAGTAGAAGTGAGGACTTGCAGGCTCCCGTGCAGCTGGGAGTGAAGCCAGGGGAAGAAAGGCCTATGCTTGCACGAATATCGTGCAATGGGCCTCTAGTATATTAATAACACTTGCTCAACTAGTTCTTTAAAAGGTTTTGTACAAAAGCCTTTCCCCCCACACACAGAAGCAATGAAATCTTATGACTAAGTGTTCTTTTTCCAAAGAAGTTTGGAAAACAATATATAAAAACCTTGGGAATTTACAATGAACTTTACCATACAAAAGCTGTAAGAAATCATGCATTAAAGAAACTCTGAATATCTATTATCTAGAATCTTTACTTTTTAAAAAAAACTACAGAACCTCTTTTCTCCGTGATACCCTAACAACTAGCAATTATATAACATCCTGCGATAAGCTTTTTTTCCTCTTGTGTAGAAATATAAAACTCTTTGTTACTTTTTCATGTATTTATTTATCTTTCTGCACTTACTCTAAACTTTGGAGTAGCTATGTGATTTAAGTCTTTTTCCTTGATGTTTTCAGATATCTATTCTCTCTCTGCTGCTGCTTCTATCCTAAGGCCTTCCTTGTTACACTGTCTTCAGCTTTAATAAATGTACTCTCACAATCACCTGGACTTGAATTGTGATATATGCTATGTCTTGCATGCAGTAGCATTAAATTTGTACAATCAATTAAAATTGACAGAAAAAACCCTTTTCCTACCCTTCTTTGTATTATTTGCTGAGCAAGCATGGTGCTTCCTAGTAGTTACATACTTAATAGATGCTTATCAAACATTACATTAAAAGGTTTTTAAAGTATATTAAACATTAAAATAAATTTTAAAAACCCAATGTTATTATGAATTAAGAGGTTCTTTTAAGTACTGCAGGATATATTGGTTTGGCTAGATATTGGAATTGATGATTTGTATATTTTCTTATAACACATGTATATTTTCTTAAAGCTTCAATTGTCTTAAATATTAACTATTTAAGTACAAATTTCTTGGAGCCTACTTTTAGAGTTGCCTCTGTTTTCTAACTCCAAGTCTTTAATGGCTTTTTAAAATAGCTATTTCTCATTTTTTTCCTTTTAAAATTTTTATTATTTATTTCCTTCAACAACACTAATAATTTTTTCCAAGTTGAACACTGTTAGATTTATAATTACATATTTTAAACAATGGTATTACTGGAAATATCACAGATGACTGTAACAGAGATTCTTTAGTGCCCCAGCTGTCCCTCACTATTTCTGCTGGCTATTCAGGGTTTACTCAGTGTAGACAAGGCTTGGGTTGGGCACCAGCTCACCATTGTTGTTTTTTGTGGCCCCTGGTAAGTCCTTAGATCTATTTTGGTGCTCAGCTGAAGGACTGTCCCTCAAAATACTATTAACTTTCTTAGACAAGAAAAAGCATAGTGAAGGAAAAATAACTCAATTAACCTATTGAATTTTTACTATGTTTTAGGAACTTGTTATTATATCTCAAAGCATTATAACAATTTTACGAGGCAAGTACTGACATATTTTACTGAGGGACTGGAAGCTGAAGAAAGTTAAGAAACTCACCTAAAATTAAATTGCTAGTAACTAGTTTAAGTGGGATTTAAATTTATAGATTAGTTCTAACACTACCCTATGCCACTTTTTAACCATAACTTTGGACACATTTGTACTATTTGTGTAGTTAAAATAGGAATGATTAGGCAAAAAAAAAAAAAAAAAAAAGTATGCCATTTCAGACTGCTCATGTTGCATGGACATTGCAACATCTCCTTACTTTTCTTCATGCATACTCCTACTCCTGGATATGTTTCATCCTAAAAAGAAACAAAAGTATTTCATGGTAACCTTTAAAAAGATGTAATTTTTTGTTCTATACTTGAGTCTAATTCCCCCTTTTTCACATTGACTCAACACCTACTGAAAATTCAATTCATGTTGATTCAGCAACTATAAATAGTTCTAAAGCATATGAATAAAAGAATTGAGATGACAACTATTGTGTAAATCTTTCCTTTAATACCAGAATTTGAGGTTTAAATAATAAAAGGCTCCCTTGATTACCATAACATAGCTCTCTCTGTAAAACTAAGTTTTTGTATCATTGACTCATCTGAGACTTATTAGTCACCTGTGGTGCAAGCAAAACATAATAAAGAAGAGGAAGAATTAATTCTCTTATTTATGCCATAAAGTATTTCAAGCCATATATTTGTCATTAGTCTAAGTTTGTGTTTTTGTAATCAGTATTTTCCATAAGAACCAAGGCCTTAACTTGGTTTCCACTTGGTAAGTATTCTAAGAATGTTATCTTCCTCAAAAAAGCTCATGAAGTTTTAAGTTACAAAAAGAGAAGCAGAAACTTTTGCTCCTAGACCTTCTACCATCTGATAAGATTCTGCAAAGGTCCTGCATTATGAAATTTTATTGTGTCACTGAGCTTACAGGAAGAAGGGGGAATTTTCAAAATTTCCCCAAATATAAACACATGAAGAATAAAATGCAAAAAAAAAAAAATCTGTGATGCAAAATCAGAACAACAAGATAGTATTGTGAAATGGCAGATAAAATAAGGAGATGGAACATTAGGTGTGCATCAAGGTTGAGTGGCTGATACCAAGATTCCCAGTTAAGCTGGTATCCTGGAATGGGCTAGAGTGTTGTCAAGTTAGAAGTACTAGCTGGGTCTCAGAAGAAACAAATTTAATTCTTCTCAGGGTAATAATAAATTCAATTTAGGCTTCTGTGTTTTTTCAAAAGATTGGAGAGCAGGGCTTATTAAGAAAGGTGAGTAGTAGTAGAATACTCATGCTTTGACCCTCTTCATTCAGTATTACTTTTTTCTCTTTCTTGCCTTCTTCTTTCTAACAGTAAAACAGCAACATTCCAGGAGCAGTGGTGAACTAGAAAAGAAGCAAACCCTTGCAGGGACTGAAACCTAGCTTATAATAATCTCAATTTCTAAAATTGCATTAAAGTGACCCCATATTGTTAGAGTCCTTAACCACTTGCCAAAAACAGTGCACAAATCTCTCCTTGGGAAGATAAGAAAGGCCTAAATTGAATACTAAACCTTTTATATATAACTAGAGGCCCGATGCATGAAATTTACAGCCCCGGCTGCCTCTGGAATGTCATCTGAATAGTCATTCAACTGTACTGTTGTTTGGTCGATTTGCATATTGTGCTTTTATTATTATAGGTAAGTGGCACTCAAGTAAATAAATAAAAAAAAGAGTGCATAACTAAGATAATATAATCAAAATATAAGAAAAACAATAGATAATGGAATAATCTCATAGGAGGTATCAGACAGATTTTAAAGCAACCATGTTGCCTATGTTCAAGAAAATTTTAACAGAAAACTAAATGGAAACTCTAGAACTAAACAAACAAAAACTGAAATCGAGAATGCAATGGTGAGTATGACATCAGATTAAATCCAGCAGTAGAGAAGATTACTGAATCAGATGATAGTTCAAATAATTTTTTAAAGATCCAAAACTGATCAAATAGTATGAGAAGTTTAGGGGATAGTCTGAGAAAGGTCAAACATTTAGAAAATTAGAGTTCTTGGAGGAGAGGAGAAGGAAAATGAAACAAAAGTGTATTGGAAGTATTGCTGGATTTATAATTTATCAAAAATGATTAAGGTTATCAAACCATAGAGTCAAGTTATCTTATGAAACCCAAGCAGGTAAATAAAAGATGAATCACACATACACACATCACAGTAAAACTGTTGAAAAATAAGACAGAGAAATACTTAAAAACAGAAAAAAATTTTTTTTATAATTCCAAAGGAATCATAGGAGGATTTGCCATCTAAATTTATGATATATAGGTAAAACCATATTGAGAGAAATTGTTATAATTCCAAAGGAGTTATAGGGGGATTTACCATCTAAATTTGTGATATATAGGTAAAGCCATATTGAAAATTTTAAGTTTAAGTACATTTATTAGAAAAAAAGAATAAGCTCTTGAGCTAATGAGAAGCAATGGAAGCTAGAAGACAGTGAAATAAGTGCTGAAACAAAATAACTGCTAATCTAGGATTCTATTTCCAATGAAAGTTATGAAAGTTAAAATCATTTTTCATTCAACCAAAAAACAGAAAGATCCTCACTAGCAGATCCACACTAAGAGAAATGCTAAAGCATGTCTTTCAGAAAGAAGGAAAAAGAATTCCTGACAGATTATTGGAAGTGCAAGAAAAAGTTAAGAGGCCCAAAACGAGTAAATATGTTTTGGTCCTCTTAACAGAAATATTTATTGTTAAAATAATAATAATAATATCTTTGGAATTTAAAATATGTAGAGTTAAAACACATGACAACAGTGTCATTTAAATCTGAAGTATAGTAAAATTAAGTCACATGGTTTAAGGTACTTGTGTTGTCTAGGAAGAAGAGAAAGTACTAAATTATGTTAGATTTTGATAAATCAAGAATATACATTTTAATATCTCAAATAAACCTCCTCCCCTCAAAACAAAACACAGTAAAGTGTTTATAATTAAAAGTCAGTTATTCAAAGAAGGTAAGAAAAAAAGTAACACTGAATGGTGATACTTTTAGCTTGATTCTTTGTGATCCAAGAAAATTTGCTCAAATTCAATATGTGCTAAGTCAGAAAATATGTCTTAACACATGTAAAGGGAGGACTTGCGATATCAGATATCATGATATGTTATAAAGCTATAGTAGTTAATATATTTAATATTTGTGAAATAAAAGGCATACTAATCAGTGAAACTGAATAGGAAGCCCCCAAATCATCCATAAAAATATAATATTTAATGTTATATGTATAATATCTATAATAATCCAGGTGCATTAAATGATATTTCAATTGCAGCTCTAAACTAATTAAGCCACTTATCAGTTTTTAAAAAATCACTTGGAAGGCACAGTAGATTACCAGGGAATCTGGTTTTCAAGGGCAGAAAATTCATGACTATTAGATTGTTCTATCTGCACATGAGCAGAACCCATGTTACTGTGGCATGGCTCCCCTGAGGGAACATTCTGTTCTCTCTATTGCCAGACTAGTTCCTAAGCATTTAGAAATCTATTTCAGATATTGAGATGTTCCCTGCTTAATTAAGTTTCTCTGGACTAGCTTAAAGGACAGTTTGTCAGTCTGTTTGCTCTACTGCCTTTGTGAGAAATATAAATTACTAATGTATTCTTGGTCTTAAATCATAGTAATGGAATTTATTTGTATGTTTGCTCTATCAGATTGAATTGCTTAATGATAGAAGCCCTTTTTATAGACAGCAATTTTTGCCAGTCTGTGTGCAAGCATTGTAGATACAGAAAAAATATGCATTGAGAATGGCTGGGTTCATGAAAAGAACTGAGTAGAAAAGGAAGGAAAGGGAAAGAGGAAAGAATGGAAGGTGGTGCATCTTTTGAATTATCTCTGAGTACTGTGCTAATTACATTTACATATATGGAGTTATGGAATTCTAAAACTGGAATAGAGTTTGAGACCATTTACCAAATCTTCTTATTTTATAGAAATAACTAAGCTCACCCAAAGTCACCTGACGATTTGGTTGTAGAAAGCATTAAAATCCAGACATTCTGACTCCCAGGCCAGTGTTATTTTCCCATATTATATTACTTCTTGTTCTGTCCTTTCTAAAATAAGAGGACAGAATTTAGTATCTCAAGACCCATGTATATTATCTGACCACAGCACACTACTAGAATGACATAACATTTCTAAACTAACACTGTTAAGTTTGCTTAAGAGGTTGTTTTGTATCATTACCTTGCTTTGAGAACTCAGATACACATTCATATGGATTACGTGATTTAATACCAAATTGTTAGATGGTTTATTGTCTGTATTATTTGTAAAATCCAAATCATTAAGTTATTCTAATTTATGTTAAAGAGAAAAATACCTGTATTTTTGCACTCTGGGCTAGACAAATAACATTATTCCTTTTTTTTTTTTTTGACAGCTTTAGAAATTTCTTTGATAAGGAGAAATTTATTTTTTAATGATTTTTTATTGTTTAAAGTATTGCATATAGTATATATATTATCCCCCCCCCCATTGACCTCCCTCCTCTGAGCCTCTGAGCATTATTATTACTAAAAACCTGAAGTATAGGTAAATTTACAGAATTAAACATTTTTTAAATATTTTTATTAATTTCAGAGAGGAAGGGCGAGAGAGAGAGATAGAAACATCAATGATGAGAATCATTGATCACTGCCTCCTCCACACCCCCTGCTGGGGATCAAGCCTGCAACCCAGGCATATGCCCTTAACTGGAATCCAACCTGGGACCTTTCAGTCTGAAGGCCGACACTCTATCTACTGAGCAAGCCAGCTAGGGCATAATTAAGCATTTTTAATACTTAGATTATAAAACTGTTTATAATTGTATCAGGTCAAACCTCTCCCTGGTTTGACCTGATACAATTGGTTTTAACCTGGATTTTATCCAAACAGTCAAGACACTTTTATTTAATAATTGCTTTTACAGTTTTCATAAAGTTTAATGAGCCACTTAGTTGGATATAATTTTCTGAAGCCTGAAGTGTTTTTGAATAAACTTTGCCTTCAATGCCTATAAGGATTTCTTTCCTCTTATAAATAAGTTAGACTCATTTAGACTATAAGAACTAAATGCTTTTTCAATATTTATATGATGTTTCCATATAAATCTATATCATTAAACCACCTGGTTAAGTAAAAAATTCAACTGAATATAATCCATAATTCCAAAGTATTAGATGTTAGGCCATTAGACACTTCCAGATAACCACTGATCATGTGTCAGAAATCTGAACTCAAAAGAATTTCCCTTCGCTGGAGACAAAAGGTGAAGGAACAAGAGCCATTGTGGATAGAAACAAAAGATGCTCAAAATACCATCTAACTATATATATTGGTTAATCCTCACCTGAGGATATTTTCTCCACTGATTTTTAGAGAGAGAGAGAGAGAGAGGGAGGGAGGGAGGGAGAGAGAGAGAGAGAGAGAGAGAAGAGAGAGAGAGAGAGAGAGAGACTGCATGTGCATTAATTCATTAATTGGAATTTTATTCTATTTGCTCATTTATAAAAGGGGACAATAACTTCCCAGTGGCTGATAGCTGAGGGAGCTACTTGGAAGTGGGGATGATTTGTTGATTTGCTGACCCCCCCCCCCAATATTTTTCTCCCTTGGGAGAAATGCCCTGTGTTTTTGCTGGGGTCTGCCAGTCATGTGATCATACCCCCAGCACCCCTTCACAGAGGTAGCTAAGCAGTAGTTGCAATGACATGGCCAGCGAGCAGCAATGAGCCTAGACCAGTGTCCTCTAGAATGTTCTAAATACAAATTGGAAGAGAAAACGTTTATTTCCTCTGTGTTCAGGAGTTATGAGAATATAACTCTGTGTTCAGGAGCTGTACAAATGTGGCCATGTTACTGCCACATGAAAAAACGGAGAGAATAGTGCCATCACACAGTGATTAATCAAGTTGGACAGACCAAGAGGGAGAGCAGAGACAGGGCCCACGACACCCAAGTCCCTGTGCTGGCCCTGCTCCCAGGTGGGCTGCCCCTCGCTCCTATTGTTCTTTGATTATGGGGCGTAATCTAGGATCTTCAGGAAATACTTTTCACACAAATGGATTTGAGTTGTACCTTCTTCATAGTACAATTTGCTATCTACCTATTCTTTCTTTTTTAAAAAAATGACAAAAATAAGGAAAGGAGGCTGTTAAAAGTAGGGCACTTTTTCAGAGATAAGTCATGTATTTGTATATTACATGGATGATGGATGAACAGCAACAAAATAGGGAGTTTCATGCTTGCCAGATTAGTTTATAGAGGTGTCAGCCTCTTTCAAGTCAGAGAAAACATCTTTCTATGACCTCTCCCTAGGGGTCTTCACTTCTTATGGGGGCTCTTGGAAGTCAGGCCAGGTCCCAGGGGCTTTGGGGAAAGTCTGGTGGAGTTGACTACTTCCTCTAGGCAGCAGTACTTCTAGACCAGTGTTCTGAAGCCATGAGAGAGGGCACTGAAGTGGAGTGACACCCCATTCACCAAATTAGAGTTGTACCAAAACGTGCTTTCACAGAAACCCACAGCACTGATGTTGTATCAAAAGCATCTGTTCTTGCCAGCACAGTTATAAACATTTTAAACAAAATTTGATAAGTTTTCTGAACAAAAATATAAAGCAATTTTATAATAGCATTAGCAGTATTTCAATGAGGAAACAGATAACATCCTACTTACTAGAGAGAAGGTCAAAGGGCAGAGGATCATACTTGCTCCTCATCATCGGAGTGGTATAAATGTAAGAGGAAGGACAGCATGTTGAGAAATTAGATGGATTGAGAGGCATACCTTTGTCTTGAATTCTTGTGATGATTCTGAATTTTTTCTGCGATATCAATGAGGTACTTTAAGAAATTCTTTTGAAGGCTGTTACATTTCTGAAATGTTCCGTAATAATATAAAGCAATGAAGCTGAAACATTTCAGTCCAAAGTACACACACACACAGATATTATTTTAAAAGCAACAATCCAGCAATTACCCATGATGTGATCCAACTTCGTGCATCACTTTCCTCACTCTAGAGTGGCAATGCTTGCCAGGAAATGCTGCATTTTAATTGATGATATCAATATGAAGTTTCACACAATAAAAGTGAAGGCAAGGCAGCACACATCATTAGTTGATGACATATAAAGCAGCACGTAAGTGTGGCATATTCTGCTGCACATTTTGGCACAGTTTGGCTGTTTGCTGTTTGTTTAGGTTAGAGTTTAATTGAGTATTTGAAGACCATTGCCTGAGCATTTTTGTACTTAATCATTATTATTTTTTAAATTTATTTTGTTGTTTAAAGTATTACATATAGTAGTATATATATCTCCTTTCCCCCTGCCATTGTCCTTCCCCAGCCTCCCCTACTCCCTGTCACATGTCCTCATGCCCCCCCCCATGTCTTGTGTCCATTGGTTGTGCTTATATGCATGCATACAAGTCCTTCAGTTGATCTCTTCATCCCTCTCCCCAACACTCCCTACCCTTCCTGCTATAATTTGACAGTCTGTTCGATTACTTACTGCCTCTTTATCTATCTTTTTATTCACCAGGTTATAATGTTCTTTATTTTCCATAAATGAGTGAGATCATGTTGTATTTTTCTTTCATTGTCTGGCTTATTTCACTTAGCATAATGTTCTCTAGTTCCATCCATGCTGCTGCAAATGGTAGGAATTCCTTCTTTTTTATAGCAGCATAGTATTACATTATGTAGATGTACCACAGTTTTCTAACCCACTCATCAAATGCCCTAGATTTGGGCATTTACGCTGTTTCCAAATCTTAGCTCTGGTGAATTGTGCTGCTATGAACATAGGATGCATACATTCTTTCTGATTGGTGTTTCTAGTTTCTTGAGATATATTCCTAGAACTGGGATTACTGGGCCAAATGGGAGTTCACATTTTTTGTTTTTTGAGGTAATGCCATACTGTTCTCCACAGTGGCTGCAGCAGTCTGCATTCCCATCAGCAGTGCAGGAGGATTCATTTTTCTCTGCATTCTCGCCAGCACTTGTCATTTGTTGATTTGTTGATAATAGCCATTCTGACCGGTGTGAGATGGTGCCGCATAGTCTTTTTGATTTGCATCTCTTGGATAATTAGTGACTTTGAGCATGTTTTCTTATGTCTCTTGGTCTTCTGTCTTCTTTCGAAAAGTTTCTATTTAGGTCCATTGCCCATTATTTTATTGGATCATTTGTCTTCCTTTTATTAAGTTGTATTAGTTCCCTGTAAATGTTGGAGATTAAACCTTTATTAGTGATAACATTTGCAAATATGTTTGCTCAAAACCAAGATCAACAGTAATTAATATAATTGTGAGAAGTCTGGCAGAACGTTGACTTGGACTTCTCTTTGAAATTCATAGGATGAATTTCCATTTTATGACCTACTTCCTAAAGCAAACACCCCCCAAAATCTGATAATCTTACTGTTTACTATAAACATTACCATTGATATGTCTGTTTGCATTCCCAAAAGACAATTGTGTATTCTAGTAAATAAAAGCAGCTGGGTAAAGGAGACTCCATGAAACTTGGCTGCCCTAGTCAAGTTTGCCCTGGCCTCCCCCCATATTAATTAAAATTAATCTTGTCTTGTGTGTATCATTTGTACGTCAGCTCTTTCTCCAAGCCTTTGAACCTGCTGGCTGTGGACTTTTACAAATGTTCTTTCATACAGTGGGCTTTCTTGTTGTTTTGTTGATGATTTCTTTTACTGGGCAAAAGCTTTTTATTTTGATGTAGTCCCTTTTATTTATTTTCTCTTTAGTTTCCATTGCCCTAGGACCGTGATGGTGAACCTATGACACGCATGTCAGCATTGATACGTGTAGCCATTTTCAATGACACGTGGCCACATGCGGTCACATACAGAGAAGTATGGGGCCGCATGCCGAGAAGGACGTTTCATCCTCGGCTCTGCACGGCCAGGTGCAGTATACTGCCAAGGATGAAACATTTGCTGTAGTGTAGACACTCTGTGCTGGAAGTCTGCAGGCCAAAACAACAGAACTCCAGCACAGAGCCTCTCGTTCTGAGACTTCCAGTTAGGCCCTGAGGGGATCTTTGACCCCACTTCTGGTCAGCAGAGCAGGGAGCAGCAGAATGCCGTGGAGGATGCATCTCTGGGGGCCCTATGATCGCCATTACCAGCAACCACATAACCACAGCAACCATCATCCAATTTACTGTTCTGGGGTGTTGTGGATTTCTAATTGATCATCATTATTGAGATAAATGAGGGGGAGGCTGGGAGAGGCCAGAGCCTTTGCTATGGGTGCCTTTTTCTGTCATTAGAAATACCGGCAGACATCTTGATTTATATAAGGAACGTCATTTTGCAGCATAATACAGACTCCATTTCACCACTATTATTGTTGTGCATCCTTATTAACCCCTATTTCTGCTTATTAACCCTGCCCTTTCCTAAAAGACAGTTACATGTGCCATCTTGTGGTCACTTAGGCTAGTTAACACCTAACTGCCTGCAGGGTTAACAGGCTATCTATAATTCTCTCTTCTGTCACTGCGCCCCTGATGGAGAACCCAAAAAATAAAAAACCAAGGTTAAATAAAGGAAGTGGTAGTAGCAGTAGCCAACCCTTTCAAGAGACATGGACCGAGATGTATGGCATTATAGAAAAAAATGGCAGATCATTTTGCATTCTATGTACTGAAATAGTAGTAAGCAGAGCATGGAATATAAATAGACATTTTGAAACTAATCATTCCCAGCTCTTGAAAAAAAGTGAGGATGAAAAGAAGAAATACATTTCCAGGCAGCTACACCTTTATAAGAGCCAATCTAATTCCATTCTTAAATTTATAAAAGGCTCTACAAATTTAACATCTGCAAGTTTGAGCATTGCTCATTTTACTTACGTGATCTTGATTGGCCATATGATTTTTCTGACTTGTTTTTCCAGAAATTTGTTTTTTAGATTATCAAAATTTATAATATTTTCTTTTCTTTTTTAAAAACATATTTTTATTGATTTCAGAGAGGAAGGGGGGAGAAAGATAGAAACATCAATGTTGAGAGAGAATCATTGATTTACTGCCTCCTGCACACCCCCCACCTGGGGCTAGAGCCTGTAACCTGGGCATGTGACATGTCTGGGAATTGAACTGTGACCTCCTGGTTCATAGTTCTACACTCACCCACTGAGCCATACTGGCTGGGTTTCTTTTCTTTTCTTTTCTTTTCTTTCTTCTCTTCTCTCTCTCTCTCTCTCTCTCTCTCTCTCTCTCTCTCTCTCTCTCTCTCTCTCTCTCTCCCTTCCTCCCTTCCTTCCTTCCTTCCTTCCTTCCTTCCTTCCTTTCTTTTTAAAAAAACATATCTTTATTATTGAAAATATTACAATGTCCCCTTCTTTTCTCACATTTCATGACCCATTCTTTTATTTCCATCCCCAATACATTATGATTGAAATTCTACACCATGTAAGTACGGCCAAGAAGATGGAAGTACTTTTTCCAAAATTTGCAGTCAAATGATATTGTATCTCACATGGAGGGACAGCTGCCATACCCTCTTACTCTGAGTTGCAGATATTAAATTCTTAGTGAATTTGTCTGAGAGCTCAGAAGTGCCCTCATTTCATCTAGTCTCTTCACAGAGAGGAAGTTCTACTGAGGCATGGAAGAATGAGAATCTTGGGGCCTGGATTACTTTCCCTCCAACCCATTTCAGGTACAAGTTCAATTCCAAGAGAGGCAAACTGAGAATACCTGCCCAGGGTGCAGCTCATTGGCTCTGATACTTTTTTCCCAAGCGAAGAGGCAATCCATAAGAACAGATATCTACAAAGCTTTCCCTAAAGGAAGTGATCATATTTGAAACACAGTGTAGGGAAGTTCAAGCCTAAGCATGCTCTCAGTGACTATGGAGATTTTGGTGGTAAACAATTAAGAGGCAGTTGATACATCTATGATAGCAACAGACTAAATCAGTGGCCAGCTAGTTTACCAGAGAGAATCAGAAAAAGAGACAGTTAACAAGAGTGAGTACTCCTGGGTCAGAACAAATTTTAAAAACTGTCTTCCAAAAGTGTTCTTGAAAAGGGGCCCAAAGTCAATTAGATCAGACTGTAGAACAATTTATGCCCTGGGGTATTATCAAAGATGATAGAGCAATCACTCAGTAATAGCAATCAGTCAGCAGTTAATGGAGTTTATGAACTTGTTTTGAGGCCAAAGGAGGCAGACAGCCTAACAGAGAGAGGGATTAAACAAAATAACACACACACACACACACACACACACACACACACACACACACACACACATCCTATATAATAAAAGCCTAATATGCTAAGTTTCTAGTCATCTAGTAGTCCATTCAACCAATCAAAGCATAATATGCTAAAGATATGTTAAAGTTGCTCAACCACTCGCTATGATGTGCATTGATTACCAGGGGGCAGATGCTCCAACTGGTAGGTTAGCTTGCTGCTGGGGTCCAGCTAATTGGGACTGAGTGAGACAGGCCAGACAAGCCCTGGAGCCCTTCCATGGGACCTCCCCAACTGGCCAACCTCCTGTGTCCCTCTCTGGCCTCGATCGTGCACCAGTGGAGTCCCTCTCGCAATCTGGGACCCCTTAGGGAGTGTTGGAGAGCTTGTTTTGGCCTGATCCTGCAGACTAGGCTGAAGGATCCCACTGGTGCATGAATTCATGCACTAGGCCTCTAATCTGTAATAATAAAAGCATTATATGCTAATCAGGCTGGAAATCCTCCTGGAAATCCTTCCTTCCAGACAAAGCCGCAGTGGGCAAGGGCCATGGCAGAGGCTAAAGAGGTGAGAGTTGGGGCCAAGGTCCTTGCCAAATTTTGTGCATTGGGCCTCTAGTCTATATATATACAAAGCTAATATGCTATGTGTCCCACCATCCAACAGGTTTCTATGACATGCACTGACCACCATAGGGCAGGCGTTCAACACAGGAGTTGCCAAACTACAGTGACTTGGCAGCAGTGGTTCTCAGGTGATGTACTCCAAAACCAGAGAGGAGGGAGCCTGAGTCCTGTTGGGGCTGCTTGATTCTACCTTGGGTTACGTTATTGCTGGAGCACTGTTGGCCCCAAATCTGGTTTATTGCACACTTGCATTTGTGTTCCATACCCTGTATGACAGCAATCTTGCAGAGTGCCCTCTTGCACTCCAGGAACCCTCAGGGGATGTCAGAGAGCTGGTTTCCAGCCAATCCCCACAGGCCAGGCCAAGTGACCTCATCTGCCAGAAGGACCATGCTCATTTTGCAGACAGCTTTCAAGCCCCAGTGCCTCCTCAGGTGTGGCCGGCTGGGGGACCCTAGGAGGTTAGCTCCAGGGCATGTCCAGCCCATCTTACCCAGTCCTGCCCCACCAACCACTTTCTAATTAATTTCCTTTTAATGTGCATGAATCCATGTACCAGATAACTAATATATATATATATATATATATATATATATATATATATATATATACATACCTGTATTTTCTGGCATATAGGACGATTGGAACTGATGATAGGAGGCGATAACAAGCAATAGAGAGAGCGCAAATGCCAGGCAAGTCCCTGGCAAGTTAACATTGCCCAACATAACTGCAAGCTATGGTATTTTTACACCTGGTGTATAAGAGGATCCCCAACTTTTGAGAAGATTTTCCTGGGTTAAAAAGTCGTCTTATACACAAGAAAAAATATATATAATATGTAGATCTAGACAACAGTTTGATTATAGCCAGAGGGAAAGCCAAGTTGGGGATAGGTGGAGGTGGACAAAGAGGGGGTGGGGATGAGGATTGAAAGAAACTGCTTGGGGGCAATAAGACCAGAATGCAGTGTGTACATGACAGTCTGTTGAATTGTACACTTGAAATTTGTTCCCCAATAAATTCAATTAAAAAAAAAGAGAGAGAAGCTCTGCTAAAACTGCTGTCATCTCAGGATGACTGTGTGCGTATCCAAAGTGTTCCCCCTAAGGAGCGATATCAGAGGTTTCATACTGCAGGGGAAATGGAATTCACTAATGTTCTCTATCCAAGTCATTGAACAAATAAAGAAGCAAACAATAGCAACAATAAAACAAGCTCCTGGGAGGGGGTGAGGAATCAGTATCCAGTGTTGCTATAACATATTACTTAAAACATCCAATTTCAAGGAAAAAAAAATGAGACATTCAAAGAACAGGAAAGTGTGACCTATGCAAAGGAATAAAAACAGGAAACAGAAACTGCCTGTGATCCAAAATAGTAATTTGAATCCACATGAAAAAACAAATAGCAGTGGTAAAGGTAATTGTGCAATTATGAGACAGTATAAGTGCATATTTCTTCTCTTATCTTTTCTTAATTGATTTAAAAGCAATTGTAAAAGAATATATCCACAAAATTTTATTGTTGTATCTATAACACATAGAAATGCAATATATTTGCCAATAAAAGTGTAGCACAAAGAAGGTGGTTGGGAGCAAGGTTACACTGGAGTTAAAGCGAGTTACCAGATGGTGACTTGAATCCACAGGAACAAGTGAAGAGAGCCAGAAATAGTAAATAAGAAGGTTAATATAACAAATTCTATAAATATATGCTTAATTGTCATAAAATTACATAAATTAATAATTATAACAACATAATGTTAGATTCAGAACATATAATATGCTTAACAATAACAAAAATTAAATTATTATAAATCTGCCGAGACTGGTTTGGCTCAGTGGATAGAGCGTTGGCCTGCAGACTGAAAGGTCTCAGGTTCGATTCCAGTCAAGAGCATGTACCTTGGCTCCGGGCACATCCCCAGTGGGGGTTGGGGGTGTGTGTGCAGGAGGCAGCTGATCGATGTTTCTCTCTCATCGATATTTCTGACTTCTATCTCTCTCCCTTCCTCTCTGTAAAAAATCAATAGAATATATTTTAAAAAATAAAATATATTTAAAAAATTATTATAAATCCAATGACACTAATTAGATAATATATAACCAATTCATGCAGCAGTGGGGTTCCTGGGCTTGACCAATGGAATTGGGCCAAAATTGGCTCTCCTACATCCCCTGAGGGTCCCCAGATTGTGAGAAGGCACAGGCCAGGCCGAGGGACCCCACTGGTGCATGATTGGAGCTGGAGAGGGTCACAGGAAGTTGGCCAATTGAGAAGTCACCATGGGAGGACTCCAGGGCATGTCTGGCCTGTCTCGTTCTGTCCCAATTGGCTGGACCCCAACAGCAAGCTAACCTACCAGCTAGAGTGTCTGCCCCATTGTGGTCAGTGCATGTCATAGCGACTGGTTGACTGTCTGCCCCCTGGTGGTCAGTGCATGTTATAGCAAGTGATTGAGTGGTCTTAGCATATTATGCTTTGATTGAACAACCAGACAACCAGATACTTAATACAACCAGCATATTAAGTTTTTATTATATAGGATTAACTGATCAGAAGTTAGGATATGCATGATAAACCCTAGAATACCACTAAGAAATAACGTTTAAAAAATTAAAAAGAGTTGGAACCAGTTTGGCTCAGTGGCTAGAGCGTCGGCCTGAGGACTGGAAGGTCCCAGGTTTGATTCCAGTCAAAGGCATGTACCTTGGTTGCAGGCAAATCCCCAGTAGGGGGTGTGTAAGAGGAAGCTGATAGATGTTTCTCTCTCATCGATGTTTCTGACTTCCTATCCCTCTCCCTTCCTCTCTGTAAAAAATCAATAAAATGTATTTGAAAAATTAAAAAGATAATTAAAGACATCCATGTGAAGATGAAGGCAGAGATTGAAGTGATAAAGCTGTTGGCAATGAAATGGTCCCAGAATGTTATGGACCTTGGTTCAGTAACCTTAGTACTTGAGTTCTGGCTAAGAAAGAATTCAGAACCAAGAGTCAAATGCAAGCAAAAATGTATAATAATAAAAGTGCAATATGCTAATTAGACCAGATGTCCTTCTGAACAACCTTCCGAATGAAGCCCCGGTTGAGGAAAGCCTGGGTCCTAGGTGCTTATTGGCAGCCAGAAGGAAGACTAGGTCCCAGGTGCCTCCCGGGCTGGAGGGAAGCCCGGGTATTATGTGCCAGAGGGAAGCCGGTGCCAGCAGCTGGAATTTTGTGCATCAGGCCTCTAGTTTATTGAGAAAGTCACAGAAGTAGAAGGAGTGAGCTATGTAAGAAATGAGCCAGCTGGGCTGTGTGGGCTCAGGAAACAAGTTACAGAGACAAAAGACGGGGCCTTGGAGATTAAGAGAGGGAAAACAAGTATATATGCTCCTGGAGGGAAGGAGAGGAAAAAGGCTGAAGCATGAATATTCATTAGCTTTTTAGTTGTATTCTTTCAGGGTTCTGGTCTTCATTGATTGGTTGGTGCCAGGGCAAAGTGTCATTAGTCACCACAGTAGGACCTGATGCCAGCCATGGCATTGCCCTGCCTGGCCTCACTGCTTTTCTGGGCCTGGAGCTGAAACACAACTGCAACCTCGGATGTTATCGCTACTGCTTAATGCTTAAGGGAGTGGTTGTGCAAGGACTTGTAGGAGGCTATTTTTCAGCAGCATTATTCCTCCTCTAATGGGACCTACCACATGCCTAGAGATATGACTAAGGATATGATGGAGAGGGGGAAGGTCACCCTGGGGGTGAGGTTCCACCTTAAAATTGTCTGTTGTTAGGTCCCCGGGGGTTTTCAGTCTTGGTGGCCTTCAGTACCTGGCCTATGGTTTCTACTCTGCTTCTGTCATTCCAACTACTACAAAGCTACCCAGCAAGGAATGCCAAAGACTGCTAGCAACTATAGAAACTGGGAAGAAGCAAGGAAGAGTTCCTCCCTGGAGCCTTCAGAGGGAATGTAGCCCTATTGACAACTTGATCATGGAATTGTAGCCTCCAGAATTATAAGATAACACATACTGTTGTTTAAGCCATTCAGTTTGTGAGTACTTTGTTATGGCAACCCTCTCAAACTAATACACTGATGATGCTATTTCCAAGTCATATTAACTATTCAATTTTGGTTTATTTCCTTTCAGTTTCATATCTATAGATCTATAGATACACACTTTATATATATGTAACCTCCATTCAAATATTAGAGGCAAGTTCCTCTTAAGAAAATTATCCCAAACTTGGAAATAAGGCAGAAAAATTACAGTATGACCTTCCAAACTCATACTATAGACTATCTAAGAAGCTGGTCTGAGTCTTCTGCCACTTTATTATTTATTATTGACCAAGGCCTAAACTCCATAAAGCTGCATATTAACTTGATAAGAAGCAAATTACTTTTTTTTTCTGGTAGAGATTTTAATAGTTTTTGTCCTATGGAAAAATAACCCCTAAAGGGTACAGTTTCATTGCCCTCTATATAAATTAGCAGTCTTATTTCAGCTTTCTTTTGGTAACTCTCTTTCAAACTCTTATATTCTCCTTTGAAATAGGTTTATCATCCTGCTGATTCATTCATTAATGAGCTCAAAAAAATCTTTGACATTTGTACACTACAGATTTGCATGAGAGTCATGATTTTAATTTTTTGGAAATTATACTTTGACATGCCTAGATGAGTAGTTCCCAGACTTTCAGAGTTCACAAAGAAGAAAATTATTAAAATAAAATGAAGTTGGATGACTGAGATAGTGTTGCCAATTTTAATTTTCCAAGTAATATCAATTTAAAAATCACAAACACAGAAAACTGTCAGATATTAATACCACCATTGCACAAAAGAATGGAAGCCTTTATAAAACCAAGAAAGTGAAATAAAATGTAGCATAAACTATTTAACATTATGAAAATTTACTCTGTCCTACTTATTTTCCTTATTGCATGGCACACGTGTGAGAACAGGCATAATTTAGGAAGCATTGCCTGCAGTTGACTGGTTTTCTTTCTATTTGAGCAGTTTTTTTTATTCACACATTTAAGGTCTTTACTGAGGACTTTCTATATCCTAGTGAGGGTCTATCAGGCTACACCAATTATACACCAAAACCACTGATTATATAACAAGGAAGCATAGAGTATGCTTCCTGACATTGGGAAAAATATATTTTAGTGGGTAAAGATGCCCTGAGTAATCTTACAAATAAATGTAATCTAAATTGTGCTAAGTATTATAAGGAAGAGCATAAGTTTAACAGTATGCATTGAGCTGCTTAAATGCCAGTCACATCTCAGTGAACACTGTTGCGTCTAGTAGATTATTCTGAGCTGCTTCACCCAACAAAAGAAAGACACTTTTTTCCTCCTGAAAAGTTAAATATGTGGCTGTGCTTGAAGTAGCATATCACCAATAATAACAGACCTGGATTTGCATAGATAACAACCTGGGCTGAACCAGAGCCCTCAAAAAGAGCAGAGACCTCCTACCTCTCCCTCCCTCTCCATCCCCCTCCATGTTTAGAAGAAAGGAGCTGAGCACTGAAACGTCTTTTCTATATAAAATAAATTAAAATGAAGTCAGTTGATAGTATTTTTAAAAGACATAAAAGTGCTTTATTGCAGTTGATAATAATGTTATATAGTTAGTTGGCCCAATTAGCTTAGCAGCTCCAAAGGCTCAGGCCTTCACCTAAGGCTATGAAGCAGTTTTACAAGGAGGGGGGCATTATCATGTGCTAATGTCCCTTATTACAAATTTTCTGGAGATAAATTTTGACTCAATTGAATAAGTAAGGGCAATTGGGGCTTCAGGAGAGTTTGTAAATATGTAAGAAAGAAACTCTATCAGGCTAGACTTTTTATGCTCTCCCACACTATGTCATGGAAAGTTGATGGGAGGGAAAACAAGAAACGCAGCAACATCAGAAAAAATTAGGGCCAGGGACACTTGCTTTAACAAAGATGTGGATGAATCTTAGAAAAGAAAGGCACTATCAAGTGTTTGGACTGAGAATCTGGAGATGATGAAATTGGTGGAGGAACATCGAGTTTTCTGTTCCCCAGAAAACAGCTTATTGTGTATGTAAGCATGAAAGTAGGTGGCTGGATTTCTCTTTGTTGCATAGCCAGAAAATACCTCTACATGTCTGCATATAAACAAAGTAGACCTTTGTAGGTTGGGCAGAGAAGTAAGACAATGAGTAATCTTCTCATCTTCTGTTTTTCATAAGCTTTATCTGCATTCCACTGTAGTGCTCATCGCTAGGGATTAAGCTATAGGAGTGAGGATCACCAAAGAAGAAAAAAGTTTTCTATGAATTTCAGAGGAATCTTAAGGGATATTAAAAAAACCAGTCAGGTAAGATATTCTGAAGACAAAAGGCCCATTTTGGTAAAAGTTTAGTACCAACTATCTACACCCTGACCACCAGAGAAGTCCACTGATCAACCAGGACTGTTTATTGTCCTGACTCAGTGATTGGACATTGACCCCTGGTCATGGGTTTGATTCCCGGTCAAGAGCATGTATTTGGGTTGTAGTTTGATCCCTGGCACTGTTTGGGGCATTGTGGGAGGCAACCCAACTGATGTGTCTCTCACATTGATGTTTCTCTCTCTCTTTTCCCCCTCCTTCCTTCCCTTTACTCTCTCAAAATGCCAATGGAAAAAATATTCTCAGGTGAGAATTACTAATAATAATAAAAAAGACTAAGTATATTAGATTTATAGCAGTGAGGGAGAACGCCAGCTTGAAAAGATATATCAATAGCTTCTCAAAGTGAAGAAATTATGGAAGTATATTTATAGGGTTTAGAGTCAACTAATTTAGGAGATTTCAATCTGAGTCCTGCAAGGTGGGTAACTTTGTTAGGACTGAGAAGAGTTTAGGTTATAATAACTGGATTGATGGCCCAGCAGATGAGGATCTTGAAGAAAGTCTTGATAAATAAATTGTCAGTTTTGATAAATAACCTGTTAAGTTGGTTTTACAGGCTTATCTTCTTGAGAGCAAGTAATCTCTGGAGCAAGCAGGTAGTCATTTTTGCTCTGCCCCGATATTGTTTAACACAGGAATGGGAAAACGTGTCTAGTTTTAAAATAAAGATGGGGAATTATATTACATTCAGTTGTCAGAATTCCTTTTGTTTTTTTATCTGCCTAGGCTGTAGGATAGACCATTATCATCTACGGACATGATTGTTCAAGATTTTTATCACTGTTTGATGTGTTGTGGTCATGTGAAAAGTTTCTGAGGGTAGTCATTCCAAACTCTACTGACGGTTTTTCTTGTTCATTCTTTTGTTCCTTTGGAGGATCATATTTAGACTATTTGATGGAACAGCATAATTTAAGACCCTGAAGAGCAAATGAGAGTTGCACCATAGACAATTGCTAAGAGAACAGTTATGCTATGAGCTTGTAATAACTTCTAAGGCAGGAGCCAAAAATGGCCAGATTAAATCAAGAGAACTGATACCATTTCCAATCTGTACAGGCCACACAACCAGATATGGGGATATTAGCCAAATTACACAATTTTATGATGTTTATGTTTGCTTTCTGGATAATTTAATAATGGAGATTCAACAGAGGTCTGTTGCAATGTAAGGACAACATTCCATCCCTATGTCCTAAGTCAGCACACGTTCCATGCTGAAAGGCCTCATTTTTGAACAACCACCTGTCCAAATTTATGAACCTCTTAGTTGAGGAGTTCTATGGCCTCAGTAATATTGTCATTCCTGCTAGTCTCTGTACCATTGCTTATAGAATTCTGCCTTCTTTTCAAGCCTCATGTAAAGTGTGAAATGAAGAAGAAAGCTGTCTAAAATATCCCTTCAGTAATTGTTTTTGTTTATTTTCCATTTGAGAGAGAGGAGGAGAAATATCGATTTGCTTGCTTCTGGTATGTGCCTGACCCAAATTTGGTGTATTGGGAGGATATTTTTAAATGTAAATTGAAGCTCAGAATTTCTTACTTTTTGAATTAAATGATCTAAATGTCTATTTGTTTTAGAAGGTAAATTGGTGGGTCAGAATAGACCAAGGGTAATATTAAGAACTATCCTGAAGTTTACTGACATTAGAGATGCCTGTCCAGTTTATAGATTTCAGGATGCAGCCAATAGTCTTTTATGCTTTAAATATTCATATATGAGTGTTAAATAGAATACACCTGGCACAAATTCCAATGCCTGGTGACATGCCAATTCTTTTTTTTTTTTTGAAGAAACAGATAAGTTTTATTCTTTTTTCCTCCAAATTTCTTTATTGATTAAGGTATTACATATGGGTCCTTATCCCTCTATTAACCCCCCCAACCATCCTCCTACTCATGCCCTCACCCACCTGGTGTTCATGTCCATTGGTTAGGCTTATCTTCATGCATACAAGTCTTTTGGTTGATCTCTCCTCTTTCCCTGCTCCCAGCCGTACCTTCCCCCTGAAGTCAGCATTCTGGTCAATGCTGCTCTGCCTGTGGATCTGTCTCTGTTCATCAGTTTATGTTGTTCATTATATTCCACAAATGAGTGAGATCATGTGGTATTTGTCTTCCTTTGACTGGCTTATTTCACTTAGCATAATGCTTTCCAGTTCCATCCATGCTGTTGCAAATGGTAAGAACTCCCTCTATTTTATTGCAGCATAGTATTCCATTGTGTAGATATACCACAGTTTTTTAATCCACTCATTGGCTGATGGGGACTTAGGCTCTTTCCAAATCTTAGCTATGGTGAATTGTGCTGCAATGAACAGAGGGATGCATAAATCCTTTCTGATTTGAGTTTCTAGTTTCTTGGGATATATTCCTAAAAGTGGGATCACTGGCTCAAATGAGAGTTCCAATTTTAGTTTTTTGAGGAAACTCCATAATGTTCTCCACAGTGGCTGTACCAGTCTGCATTCCCACCAACAGTGCAAAAGAGTTCCTTTTTCTCCGCATCCTCACCAACACTTGTCCTTTGTTGATTTGTTGATGATACCCATTCTGAAAGATGTGAGATGATACCTCATTGTTGTTTTGATTTGCATCTCTCAGATAATTAGTGACTTTGTGTATGTTTTCATATGTCTCTTAACATTCCTTCTTTCCTCCTTCCAAAAGTGTCTATTTAGGTCCGTTGCCCATTTTTTTTTTATTGGATTGTTTATCTTCCTTTTGTTAAGTTGTATGAGTTCCCTGTAAATGTTGGAGATTAAACCCTTGTCTGTGGTGACATTGGCAAATATGTTCTCCCATGCAGTGGGTTTTCTTGTTGTTTTGTTGATGGTTTCTTTAGCTGTGCAAAAGCTTTTTATTTACATGTAGTCCCATTTGTTTATTTTCTCTTTGGTTTCCATTGCTCTAGGAGCAGTATCATTGAAGAAGTTCCTTCGGCATATGTCTGAGATTTTTCTGCCTGTGGATTCCTCTAGTATTTTTTATGGTTTTCCTTCTTACGTTTAAGTCTTTAATCCACTTTGAGTTTATTTTTGTGTATGGTGTAATTTGTGGTCTACTTTATTATTATTATTATTTTTTGGCATTTATCTGTTCAACTTTCTCAACATCATTTGCTGAAGAGATTATCTTGACTCCATTTTATGTTCATGCCTCTTTTGTCAAATATTAATTGGGCATGGTAGTTTGGGTCGAATTCTGGGTTTTCTATTCTATTTCATTGATCTATATGTCTGTTCTTGTGCCAGTATCAGGCTGTTTTAAGAACAGTGGCTTTGTAATACAGCTTGAAATCTGGTATTGAGATCCCACCTATTTTGTTCTTCTTTCTCAGGATTGCTGCAGCTATTTGGAGTCCTTTTTTTGTTCCAGATGAATTTTTGGAAAATTCGTTGTAGGTCAGTGAAATATGCCATTGGTATTTTAATGGGGATTGCATTGAATCTGTAGATTGCTTTTAGTAGTATGGACATTTTGATGATGTTGATTCTACCAATCCATGAACATGGTATGTTCTTCCACCTGTTTATGTCTTCCTCTATCTCTGTTTTCGGTGTTATACAGTTTTTTGCATACAGGTCCTTTTCCTCCTTAGTTAAGTTTATTCCCAGGTATCTTAATTTTTTTTTGTACAGTGGTAAATGGGATTGCTTTTTGAATCTCTCTTTCTATAAGTTTGCTATTGCTGTAAAGGAATGCCATAGAATTCTTGGCATTAATTTTGTATCCCGCCACATTACCGAATTCATTTATTAAGTCTAATAATTTTTTATGGAATCTTTAGGGTTTTCTATGTACAATATCATTTCATCTGCAAATAATGACAGTTTGACTTCCTCCTTTCCAATTTGGATGCCTTTGATTCCTTTTTCTTCTCTGATGGCTATAGCTAGAACTTCCAAGACAATGTTGAATAGAAGTGGAGAAAGTGGACAGCCTTGTCTCGTTCCTGATCTTAGGGGGAAAGCTTTCAGTTTTTGTCCATTAAGTATGATGTTGGCTGAGGGTTTTTCATATGTAGCTTTTATTATGTTGAAGTATGATCCTTCTATTCCCACCTTGTTGATCAAGAAGGGGTGTTGGATTTTGTCAAATGCTTTTTCTGCATCAACTGATAATGATTATGCAACTTTTATCTCTCAATTTGTTTATTTCTCAATTATGTGATTTTTACCTCTCAATTTGTCTTGTTCCTGATCTTAGGGGGAAAGCTTTCAGTTTTTGTCCATTAAGTATGATGTTGGCTTCAGGTTTCTCATAGATGGCCTTTATTATGTTGAGGTATGCTCCCTCTATTCCCACCTTGTTGATCAAGAAGGGGAGTTGGATTTTTTTCAAATGCTTTTTCTGCATCAATTGATATGATTATGTGATTTTTATCTCTCAATTTGTTTATGTGATGTATCATGTTTATTGATTTTTGAATATTGAACCATCTTTGCATCCCTGGGATCAATCCTACTTGGTCATCTTGTATGATCTTTCTGATGTACTGCTGGATCTGATTTACTAGAATTTTGTAGAGGATTTTGGCATCTATGTTCATGAGGGAAATTGGCCTATAATTCTCTTTCATTGTGTTGTATTTATCTGGTTTTGGTATTAGGGTGATGCTGGCTTCATAGAATGAGCTAGGGAGTGTTCCTTCATCTTGAATTTTTGGGAAAATTTTGAGGAGGATTGGTTTTAGTTCTTCCTTGAATGTTTGGTAAAACTCCGCTGGGAAGCCGTCTGGCCCCAGGCTTTTATTTGCTGGAAGCTTTTTGATGACTGCTTCAATTACTTCCATAGTTATTGGCTTATTGAGATGTTTAGAATCTTCCTGATTGAGTTTTGGAAAGTTATATTTTTCTAGGAATATGTCCATTTCCTCCAGGTTGTCCAGTTTGTTAGAATAGAGCTATTCATAGTATTTTTGAACAATCCTTTGTATTACTGTGGGGTCTGTTGTTATTGCACCTATTTCATTTCTGATTTTGTTTATTTGTGTCCTCTCTTTGCTTCTTGGTGAGCCTGGCTAAAGGTTTATCAATCTTGTTTATCCTTTCGAAGAACCAGCTCTTGGTTTTGTTGATCTTTTGTATTGTTTTTTTGGTCTCTATGTCATTCATTTCTGCTCTGATCTTTATTATTTACTTCCTTTTGCTCACTGTAGGCTTTCCTTATTGGGTTAGATAATTTATTGTTATTTTTTCTTGTTTTTTGAGGTAGGCCTATAGAGCTATAAAATTCCCTCTCAGAAATGAAAGAGAAGAAATAAAAACAGGCCCACTGAAATACAAAGGGTTGTTAAAAAATACTATGAACAACTATTCTAATAAACCAGACATCCCGGAAGAAATGGACACATTCCTAGAAAAATACAACCTTCCAAATCTCAATCAGAAAGGTTCTAAACATCTCAATAAGCCTACACTTATGGAAGAAATTGAAGTAGTCATCAAAAAGCTTCCAGCAAACAAAAGCGCTGGGTCAGATGGCTTCACAGGAGAGTTTTACCAAACATTCAAGGAAGAACTAAAACCTATTCTCCTCAAATATTCCAAAAAAAATTCAAGAAGAAGGAAAACTTTCTAGATAATTCTATGAAGCCAGCATCATCCTAATACTAAAACCAGATAAATACAACACAATGAAAGAGAATTATAGGCCAATATCCCTCATGAACATAGATGCCAAAATCCTCAACAAAATTCAAGCAAATCGGGTCCAGCAGTACATCAGAAAGATCATACACAATGACCAAGTAGGATTTATCCCAGGTATGTAAGGATGGTTCAATATCTAAAAATCAATAAACATAATATACCACATAAACAAATTGAAAGATAAAAGTCACATAATCATTATCAATTGATGCAGAAAAAGCATTTGACAAAATCCAACTCCCCTTCTTGATCAACAAGGTGGGAATAGAAGGATCATACCTCAACATAATAAAAGCTATATATGAAAAACCCTCAGCCAACATCATACTTAATGGACAAAAAGTGAAACCATTTCCCCTAAGAACAGGAACAAGACAAATTGAGAGGTAAAAATCACATAATTGAGAAATAAACAAATTGAGAGATAAAAGTTGCATAATCATTATCAGTTGATGCAGAAAAAGCATTTGACAAAATCCAACACCCCTTCTTGATCAACAAGGTGGGAATAGAAGGATCATACCTCAACATAATAAAAGCTACATATGAAAAACCCTCAGCCAACATCATACTTAATGGACAAAAAGTGAAACCATTTCCCCTAAGAACAGGAATAAGACAGGGATGCCCACTCTCACCACTCCTGTTCAACATTGTACTGGAAGTACTAGCCATTGTGATCAGACAAGAAGAAGAAATAAAAGGCATCCAAATTGGAAAAGAAGAAATAAAACTGTTCTTATTTGCAGATGACATGATATTGTACATAGAAAACCCTAAAGATTCCATAAAAAATTATTAGACTTAATAAATGAATTTGGTAATGTGGCGGGATACAAAATTAATGCCAAGAATTCTATGGCATTCCTTTACAGCAATAGCAAACTTATAGAAAGAGAGACTCAAAAAGCAATCCCATTTACCACTGTACAAAAAAAAAATTAAGATACCTGGGAATAAACTTAACTAAGGAGGAAAAGGACCTGTATGCGAAAAACTGTATAACACCGAAAACAGAGATAGAGGAAGACATAAACAGGTGGAAGAACATACCATGTTCATGGATTGGTAGAATCAACATCATCAAAATGTCCATACTACTAAAAGCAATCTACAGATTCAATGCAATCCCCATTAAAATACCAATGGCATATTTCACTGCCCTACAACGAATTTTCCAAAAATTCATCTGGAACAAAAAAAGGACTCCAAATAGCTGCAGCAATCCTGAGAAAGAAGAACAAAATAGGTGGGATCTCAATACCAGATTTCAAGCTGTATTACAAAGCCACTGTTCTTAAAACAACCTGATACTGGCACAAGAACAGACATATAGATCAATGAAATAGAATAGAAAACCCAGAATTTGACCCAAACTACCATGCCCAATTAATATTTGACAAAGGAGGCATGAACATAAAATGGAGTCAAGATAATCTCTTCAGCAAATGATGTTGGGAAAATTGAACAGATAAATGCAAAAAAATAAATAATAATAATAAAGTAGACCACAAAGTTACACCGTACACAAAAATAAACTCAAAGTGGATTAAAGACTTAAACGTAAGAAGGAAAACCATAAAAATACTAGAGGAATCCACAGGCAGAAAAATCTCAGACATATGCCGAAGGAACTTCTTCAATGATACTGCTCCTAGAGCAATGGAAACCAATGGACATGAACACCAGCGGGGTGAGGGAATGAGTGGGGGGATGGTTGGGTGGGTTAATAGAGGGATACAGACACATATGTAATACCTTAACCAATAAAAAATTTTCTTAAAAAAAGATGGCATGATCTCCGCCTCTGGAACAGCTGGCCGCCCAGGAGTATCCGCCTTGTTTGCAGGGCTCCGCTGTCCAGGGATACCTGGTTTGGCAGCCCCTTGGAGGACCTGCAGAGTCTAACTGTCCCTAGTTCATACACACACACATCCACACATGCTACACTCTCCTCTATGGGTCCCTCACTCTCTCACACTCTCTCTCTCCCTATCTTCCTGCCCGTCGCCATCTTCCCTCTCCTCAAGGTTTATCATGATACACCATTTCTATTTGACATATACATATGAGTATTTCACTGAAAGCAGATCATGGGGTTGCCCCTAACAAGTTGTATTGGATTTAAAGCAAAAATACTATTGACTGAAATCTGTAGATTGGATAGGCATGAGGGTTTAACCCAACTAATACACTTTTATTGCAAGGTCTATAAAAGTGAGGCAACTTTTCTTTTTAAAAAATATATTTTGTTGATTTTTTTACAGAGAGGAAGGGAGAGGGATAGAAAGTCAGAAACATCGATGAGAGAGAAACATCGATAAGCTACCTCTTGCACACCCCCTACTAGGCATATGCCTGCAACCAAGGTACATGCCCTTGACCAGAATTGAACCCAGGACCCTTCAGTCTGCAGGCCGATGCTCTACCCACTGAGCCAAACCAGTTTAGGCGAGGCAACTTTTCAATCTACCCCATGGGTTACCTAGCTTTTTCTATGCTCTATATCTGTGAGAGCTTGATTGCATAGCCTAGCTCCTCTGTGTGCTATTTTTTTTTTCTACAGGAAAAGAAGCACCCCTGTCTATGTTTGTCATAGTAGGGACTTTAGATTTCTACATGGTCTATTGTGTTATTTGCCATTTAAATAAGTTGCTTGGTGGTTGAGTCCAATTAACAGGGATTTACAAGAAGTTTGTTTTGTCTGATTTGTAATGAGGAAATAGTACCAAATAAAGCTGGGTAGTATCCCCAATAAAATGAGTACAAACCCAATATCCAATCAAATTGATTTTATGCTTTAACCAAATCACAATCAAATTATAGGCAGGTATCGGAATCATGCTAAGAAATATATATGTACACAAACAAATTATTAAGTATAGAAACTGTACAGATATCAGAGTTAATAAGTGTCTACTCACAATCAGGAATCTTAGACCAGGAAAGAAGAAAGAAAATATCTAGGAAAATAGAGGACAAAATAATGCAAATAAAAGCATGGGAATCAGTACTTCTGGTCATCTAAATCTGGCTGGGACAGTTTTTTACTGTTTGAGAAATGAATAATATCTGTTTAGTTGAAACATAGGTCTAAGTGTCCATACCCTGTAGTTTTCCTCTTGAATTAATTATTATTTTTAAAAAATATATTTTATTGATATTTTACAGAGTGGAAGGGAGAGGGATAGAGAGTTAGAAACATCGATGAGAAAGAAACATTGTCGATTCAGCTGCTTCCTGCACACCCCACTGGGGATGTGCCTGCAACCAAAGTACATGCCTTTGACCGGAATCTAACCTGGGATCGCTCAGTCTACAGACTGACAAAACTCTATCCACTGGGCAAAACCGGTTAAGACTTGAATTAATTATTTTTAAAATATTTTTATTGATTTCAGAGAGGAAGAGAGAGGGAGAAATATATAAAGAGACATCAATGATGAGAGAGAATCATTGATCAGCTGCCTCTTGCACATGCCCCTCCCCCACTGGGGATTGAAGCTGCAACTGGGGCATGTGCCCTACTGGGAATCACGCAGTGAACCTCCTGGTTTATAGGTTACCAATCAACCACTGAGCCATACCAGCTGGACTGTTGTATTAATTATTAATTGAACCTAGTCAAATTCTCTTCACCAATCCACAAGGACAGTTTCCTGTGATGTCTCTTTTAAAGACTAAATTAGTCCTGGAGAATTAGCAGAATGAAAGATGGGGACATTCTTTCTTGAGGTGTAAAGAAATAAATGTATAAGTTTATAGTCTTTCTCTGGAAGGAAGAACACGTTATGAGCAGCGAAGACACTGAGAAAACTCCAGGGTCTTTTAGTTTGGGCCTTAAAGTGTACTATGATTATCCCCAGTTAACATAGGTGCCGAAATTGAGTAACCTAAAATTTAAGTCTTTTTTAGACAAGTACATCAGTCTGTGTACATGAACATTATTTTTAACATAAAAATGTAGTTATTGAAATATTTTGTAAATGTAATATAATTTATTTAGTTTCATTAATATGATTATAAGTAAACTAGAGATCTGGTTCAAGAAATTCATGCATGAATAGAGTCCCTAGGCCTGGATGGTGATCAGAGCTGATCTGTGGGGAAACTGGTAGGGCAATTGGGCAGGGTGGGAGGGGGCACTGGCACCTGCCTTGGCCAACCTGGGGCATCTGCGTTGAGCATCTGCCCCCTGGTGGTCAGTGCATGTCATAGTGACTGGTTGTTCTGCCATTCAGTCAATTTGCATATTAGGCTTTTATTACATGGGATGATTATTAGTAACATTTTTTATTCTCAAAAATACAAACCATTTCATAGAACAAATGAGGACTATGCCAAAAATTTAGAGAAGAATCTTAGTGATAAAAAAGGAAACTCTTAATGAGCAAAGAAATTCACGTTTGGTGAGGGAAAATAAAATTGACAACCAATAAGCACAGCAAATTTCAAACAGGGGAGAGAACTTAAGATGGCGCCATAGGTGAGCACCTATCTAGCTGTCCACGCAACAATTCTTAAACTACAACTTAGCAACGAAACAGACAACACCCAGAAATCGCCAGAGAGCTGGCTGTGGGGAAATTCCGCGCATGAGAGTAAAGGCGGTGACTCGGGAGCAGCGGTGTGCAGCTTTGAGGTTCGGAGCGCGAGAGAGCGGTGAGGGACGGGCGGCAGACAGCCAGCCCGGCTGGTTTTCTCCTGCGAGGAGGGCGGAGGTCTCCCACAGCACCGACCCCCCAGTTCCAGGCGAGCTCCCATCTTGGGGAAAGGAGGATCCCGGGCGCGGCTGAGGTCTGTGTGTTTCGGGAGAGTTCACGAGTAAATTGGAGTGCGCAACCGGGCAGAGAACGTGGGCAGAGAACGCGCAACTACTTGCTTGGAGACCACCATACTGCTTTGTTTTACACCCCTGAGTGAGTCTTTGACCGTGCAGACTCAGTTAGGGAGAGGCAGAGTTGTCTGGCAACGGGGAGACTAGCGGTGGATTTACATAGCCACCCAACAACGAGACCCGTGAGCCGCACAGATAAGCACAGATAAGCTGACGCCGCGAGCCCCATAGACCTGAAACGGGGAGGGAGCCAGGAGGGATGAACGTAAGCCCGACGGAGCCCACCCATTAGACGAAAACTCCGCGCCAAGCAGGGCGGGCCCAAGCCCGACGCTGCGCCCCCAATAGACGCAAACTGCTTGCCAAGCAGGGCGGACCTAAGCTTGACGCTGCGCGCCCTTTAGACGCAAACTGCTCGCCAAGCAGGGCGGACCTAGGGCTGAAGCTGCGCGCTGCAAAGGAAGCTGAGCCACTGGTTCCTTAGAGGATACAGGATACCTATCACACACTGCTAAGGAACCGACTCAGGAAAACAGCAACAATGCAGAGAAAAGGAAAGAACTCAGCTGTGAAAGAAATGGAGGAAAAAAGACGATTAGACATAGAGTTTAAAACCACAGTAATTAGGTTTATGAAGAGACTACTAGATAAGGCGGATAAAATTAATGAGAACTATGCCAAAATAAATAACACTTACAAAGAAATGAACAACGCTTACAAGGATATGATAAAAGACCAACTAGAAATTAAGCATATACTGACTGAAACAAAAAATATTATACAAAGACCTAAAAGCAGTCCAGACGACCGCAAAAACCAAGTCAAAGATTTGAAATACAAAAAGGCAAAATACACTCAGCTGGAAAAGCAGAAAGCCAAAAGAGTCCAAAAAATTGAAGATAGTATAAGGGGCCTCTGGGACAACCTCAAGCACACCAACATCAGAATTATAGGGGTGCCAGAAAAAGACAGAGAGCAAGATAATGAAAACCTACTAGAAAAAATAGTGACTGAAAACTTCCCCCACCTGGTGAAAGAAATTGACTTGAAAACCCAAGAAGTGCACAGAACCCCAAAATATAGGAATCTAAAGAGGACCACACCAAGGCACATCATAATTAAGATGCCAAGAGCAAAAGATAAAGAGAGAATATTAAAAGCAGCAAGAGAGAAACAGATGGTTACCTATGAAGGAGCACCCATACGACTGTCAGCGGATTTCTCAACAGAAACGATGCAGGCCAGACGGGAGTGGCAAGAAATATTCAAAGTGATGAACAGCAAGAATCTACAACCAAGATTGCTCTATCCAGCAAAGCTGTCATTCAGAATTGAAGGTCAGATAAAGTGCTTCACAGATAAAAAAGAGCTGAAGGAGTTCATCACCGCCAAACCAACACTATATGAAATGCTGAAAGGTATTATTTGAGAAGAGGAAGAAGAAACAGGTAAAAATGTACATTTCGAACAATGGGTACACATCTATCAAATGAATCTAAAAATCAAGTGAATTGGCAACCAGAGGATCAGGATAAAATGAGGAATAGAACTGAATCATGGACATGGAGAGGGAATGGACTGATAATGCTTGGTGAGGGGAAGGGTGCGGGAAGTACAGCAAGAGACTGGACAGGGGTCATGCAACTATGGGAGAGGACAGAGGGTGGGGGAGGTGAGGGCGTAGAGTGGGATGGGTACTGGGCGGAGGGGAGCTATTGGGGAAAAATGTAAGTAATAAACTGAACAATAAAGCTATTAAAAAATTTCAAACAGGGTAAACTGAAGAAAATCTTCCAAACACAAAGTAATCAAGCTTCTGAAAATCAAAAATGAAAATTCTTGAAAACAGCCATTGAAAAGTACCCGTTTCAAATGACTGAAGGTTTCTCATCAGAAATCAGAAGATCAGAAGATAGTAGAACAACATTTTTTAAGTGCTGCAAGAACAGACTGTCAACCCAAAACTCTATAGCCAGTGAAAATAACCATTAAGAATGAAGTAAAATAAACAGGTGAAGGGAAACAAAGACAATTTATTGACTTAAAACCTTGCCCTAAAGGAAATGCTAATAGCTTTTCAGGTAGAAGAGGAACTGATAACAGTGAAATTTGGAATTTTACAAATTAAGGAAGAGCAACTGAAATAATAAATATCTGGGTGTATTAGTATCCAAGGACTACTATAAGAAATTACTGAAAACCTGTGGCTTAAAACAGCAGAAATTTATTCCCCATCAAGAAGTTCAAAATCAAGGTGTTGGCAGGACTGCATACTCTCATAGATATTAAAAGGATAATAAAGGATTGCTTTAAATAACTCTATCCACATAAATTTGATAGCTTACATGAAACTGACTGATTTTTTCAAAGTCAAAAGTAAGAAGAAATAGAGAACCTGAAGAGTTCCATATCTATTTAGAGAATTGATTTAATAGTTTAAAATATTCCAAAAAAAGAAAACTCCAGGCCCAGACAATTTTATTGGTGTATGTTACCACACATTTTTGGCAAAAAAAAAATAATAATAATAACACTAATTTTGCACAACTTCTTCCACAAAACATATGATCCATTTCCCAATTCATTTTATAAAACAGCACTATACTGAGACAAAACCAAATAAAGGCAATATAAGAGAAGAAAACTATAGACCAATATCTCTCATAAATACAACTGCAAAGACCAACAACAAAAAGTAACAAATTGAATTCAGCATAATATCAAAAGAACAATACGTGAATTAACTTTTTATCTTAAAAGTTAACCAAGGCTGCTTCACCACTCAAAAATCAACCAATGTAATTCAGCATTGATTTTGCATCTACTAATGCAATAGCAATAGTTGTATTTCATATCAATAGATGCAGAGAAGTCATTTAATGAATTCAATTTCCATTTATGATAAAATCTCTTCATAAACTAGGAGTATGGAACTAACATCATATTTGGTAGTAATGCAAAATGGAACAGCTATTTTGAAATAGTTTGACAGTTTCTCTCTCTCTCACTCTCTCTCGTCTACTATATGTCAGGCACAGGAGGCAATGGGAAATAGATAAGGTTTTACCCAACTGAACGATACATCCAGTGGCAGAGATTGATAGCTATTCACCAAAATTCAGTCTCCTCCTCTTTTTGAACTCATAGCTAGACTACATTTCCCAGATTCCTTTGCAATTAGATCTCCAGCTGGCTGAAGGTGAGTGGAAAGGATGAGAGGCCCTTCCAGGCCTAGCCATAAAAACCTCCCCCACTTCTTTCTCTATGCTGAGATGACGAGTGGCAACCTTGGAAGCCATGTGTAGGAAATGTCTGTTGATGAGGAACATATAATTTGTCCTGTTACTGAACAAGAACTCAATTTATTTGTGTTGGAGACATTACACATTTAGGAGGTTGGTTTTTTTTTTTTTATAGCACTAGCTATATCTTAATTAAAACATACTCCTGCATGAATACTGCCTAGAATGGTATTCTTTTACCAAAAGAATTGGAGATAAACTTTCCTCCTTATTAAACTAAACTACTTTGTAAAGAAAACTGAAAATCTAGTGATGATGTATGGAAAACAGGCTCCTGCTGGCTGGAAGGGATTTCCCTTGTCTGAAAGGGGAACACCAGGAACTCATGTGAAAAAGCCTATCTCCATCCACCACTGACTATACCTGAGAGGATAAGTCTCCCCAAGTCTGGATCTGTGTTAATCACTCACTTTGCAAAAAGACTTGATGCTACACCCTCAAGTTTGCCTCTATAAGGAATGATAAAGTTGACACCTTAACTTCTCTCTGCCATTCTTTTGTTTTATATCTTAGCTTACTCAGAACTCAGGGTGGGAAGATGATTGCTACTTATTGCCCCCTCAGAGACCTCAAAAGTTATCATAATTTTTGGATTAAGCAGTCATCAGTGATTATATTATGATAATTGTAATAACAATCATCACAGTTGAACCAAATAGATATTTTATTTCTAGTACATTTTCCTCTGAGTCCATAATTGCCATATTTTTTGTTTAATATCTTTTTAGTTTTCTATGAACTTACAACCGTTTTTTTCAACTATTACAGTTTCTTTGTCAAAGGTTTTCAAATAGTGGAAGTGAGTTTAGTGGTTACGTTTGTTGGTAAAAAGAGAGCTTGAGAGAGACCATCTGGGATGCTGATTATACTCTATTTCACAATCTGGGTTCTGATTACATTTTTGTTCATTTTGTGAACTTCTTTCAGCTGAGCAGTTACAATTTCTGAACTTTATAATATGTATATTATCCTACAACAACAATAAATTAATCTACCAGATCATGAAGATAAATTGAAAAAATATTGGAAATTTTAGGAAATGAGATTCTTCTGCATAGGTAAGTTCCGCTGTCCATGAATTCATCATTGTGTGTAAAATTTAGTTTCTTGGAAGTTTGTTATAAGCACCTGTCACATCTAGTACTTATTTTAGAGAAATTTGTGTCCACACAAGTCTGGACATAAATGTTTATAATAACATTATTCATAATTGCCCCAAACAAGAAACAAACTAAATGCTCTTCAATGGCTGAATGAATAAGCAACCCATGGAATAATTCGCAGGTGTAAAAGGTGATGAACTTTTGATGCATACACCATGATTGTATCTCAAATGTTTTATACTAAGCTAAAGAAATTAATCTTAAAAGGTTAAATTTTTATGACATTCTGAAAAAGGCAAAACTATACGGACAGAGGAGTAGTGGTTACCATGCTTAGGTATGAGGGGAGAGTGACTACATTTTGGGCAGTAAGAGGGAATTTTGGAAGAGTTCTGAAATTATTCTATATTCTGTTTATATGAACCTTACAAGAATCTGTGCATATGTTAAATATCAGAACTGTGCACCAAAAAAGTTAATTTATTGTGTAAATAAATTGATTTATATATTTACATATACCAAATTTATTTATATGGTTACATATAAACACTTATTTATATGTTTATATATAAAATGTATATGCTTGCTGAGACTGGTTTGGCTTAGTGGATAGAGCGTCGGACTGCGGACTGAAGGGTCCCGGGTTCGATTCTGGTCAAGGGCATGTACCGTGGCTGCGGGCACATCCCCAGTAGGGGGCGTGCAAGAGGCAGCTGATGGATGTTTCTCATCGATGTTTCTGACTTTCTATCCCTCTCCCTTCCGCTCTGTAAAAAATCAATAAAATATATTAAAAAATAAATTAAAAAATGTATATGCTTAATTAACTGTATAAATAAATAAATAAATATCAATAAAATACTTAAAACAAACCTTTATTTATTTTCTTATATACATGTGATAATTTCTTCATAGCCAGTTTTATTAATTACCACTTTTAACAAAATTAAACAACTTAATTTTTTCCAGACACATGAAAAAACTAGAAAATAGGAAACCAAGATCAATATAGCTAAATTTTTTATGAGCATATGTTTTATTTTATTTAAATAAATGTTAAGATAGTAAATTCAATGTATTTAATATTATTTAAAGTTATTTACACATCTCCTTAATCTATAATCATTCACTATATAAAAATAAATAACAAGGGAAATGAAAAACTATGTTTAAAGATGAAAGTGTTATTTTTTCTTATGAGAAATTATCCAGGTAGTTATACATTATTTATTAAATAACACAATTTGCCATTAGCTTAAAATCTTAAAGTGACTAAAGGTCTGGATAAACAATTTAAATGAGATCGTCTTGTGATTTCTAGCATTATAAAGTTAATAAGATAAAATTCTTTTAAAAAATCTGTCAATTCAATTTTTCTTTTTAAAAATTGTTTTATATTTTAATTTTGCAGTATAATTTAGATATAATAGTAGTACATATGTTTTCCATCCCCACCCCATTATTCTCTCCCAGCCTCCCCTACCCCCAGCACATGTCCCCACCTACCCCCCTCCCCGCCCCAGTGTCTTTCATTCATTGGTTATGCTCATATGCATGCATACAAGTCCTTTGGTTGATCTCCCCCATCACCCCCCTCCCACCCTCCCCATCCTTTCCCCTGTAGCTTGACAGCCTGTTCAATGCCTCCCTGCCTCTATATCAATCACTCTCCCCTGTTTCTTTTCTTCAAAAATATCTTGCATCTGCATACTAGAAATAAATGTATAAGAACAAAAAATATCTGAGTCTCAGTTTCAATGTCCAACTGTTCTGAGTCCCAGTTTCAATGCCAAATAGTTCTTTATGTGTACATGTCAGCAATGGTATCCAGATGGTGGACACATGGTAGCAATGCAAGTTCCATCCTCTCTAATTTGGTCCTGGGCCACCTGCAGCCATGCACAGCTGTTGACTGCTAGCATGGCAAGGTGTCATCAGTGTCCCCCATCTCTGGACCATCCTCGTGGCTGGAACAGACCCGTCAGATCCTCACTGTCTCAGGAACCCATATGGTCTTGAAGTTGTTCTCTGAAAACACACAAACACATTCTTGACCGAAAGTTAACAAAGGGATCCTCTCTGCAAAGAGACTTGGGATTCTTTTTATTTTTGCCCAAATGATTTTCCTTTGGCTTATTTTGACACCATGTGTGTTTCTCATGGGTGTCCTACTGTTGGCATTACAAATGGAAGTTACTTTCTGGAGTAAGAATTTTCTAGATGTATTTTACTTACACGATATTTTTCCTTACATGATATTACCCCACTATCACCTCCCTTTTTTGATTAATGGGGGATTTTGGAAATTTTATATTACAGTCTTGGTAATTTTAAATTTTAATTTTTGCATACAGATATGACTGCTTTAGGTTCTTTGGATGTTAGGCCATTTTACAGTGAGATGAACTACAAATAGATATTTTAGTTAATGTTTTAGAAACAGCTTTTTGTCCAGTACACTTAATTTTTCTTGAGTATTCACTTATTTCACTTGGCCAATTTAAATTAAACTAAAATCTTGATTACTATTTTACTGTCAATTTTAATACTCAAGCAAAAATCTTAGTTTACCCTGTAAATACTAGTGGAAAGGATTATTGCATTATTGAGTAGGCTCTGAGCATTCCTGGTACTAGACTAAATTTAGATATAGAGAAGCTATTGCTGGCCGAGTCTCTGTCTGCAACCTGGGTCCCGATCTGAGCTGTGCATGGGAGGCGAAGCAGCCGTGGGGGAAGGAGACTCCCTCAGAAGGGGTGAGAGTTCAGGCCCCTGCAAGGTTAGTGGGTGAGAGTCTGTGCCCCACCTCTTACAGTTCTCTCCTGTTGGCCCCTTTGCGACTGTGCCTGTCTTAGGTTGTTCCTTCCTTGAGGAATCTTACCCGTCTCTTGCTAACCAGCCATCCTCCGAGGCCAAGCAGGGTGATGTGAGGTTCAGTTCTGTCTCCTTTGTAGTCTATGCCCCCGTGACCTCCACACCCAGCAAATGTCTTGGGGTTCCCTCACCTGCTGGCGGGGTCCCGATACTGATCACATATCTCAGGGGACCCAGGTTTCTTCTCCGGAGAGGGCCCAGCTCACACCATTGGGCGAGAGACAGATCCATGGTGCCAGCCGTCCAGAGGCTTCAACCACAGCTTAAACTGAAAGCTCAGGCAACAGCTGTGTGCCCTTGGATTGTAAGAAGGGGTTCCCTCTTGGCAAAAAGGGCAAGAGGGGCCAATATAGAATGCTCGGATGCCTTCCCAGTGCCTTAATTCCTTCTGAAAGGGATTAATTCCTTTCCTATCCTTTTTAAAATTGTTGCCAAACATTCAAAGAATTAGTTTGTAAGTTTCTTTGGGATAATTGTACAATATGCTGTTGTCACATATTAAAAATTATAACGACATTGTAGAATAATATCATGCAAGGGTATTATGGTGTCACGGGAGGTTAAGCAGGGCCTAGCCTAAGGACTGGTGTCCATAGGAGATGACAAGCTCTAGGCCATGTTAATTCAATCTCAAACTAGCTGCCAATTTTTTTATAACTTTATATAAACTTTGTCAGGGATGTAAAAACACAAATTACTTACCTTAGTTCAAGAGGTCAAATATATTGACTTTTCCACTTACTCCCACCACCTCCCACTTACCCTGAGGTTTGACATTTTGACAAACTTTTCTCAGTCTCTGGATCCATTCTTGTTCAACAGTCTGTGTCATTCATTATATTCCACAAATGAGTGAGATCAGGTGATATTTATCTTTCTCTGCCTGGCTAATTTCACTTAGCATAATGCTCTCCAAATCCAACCATGTTGTTGCAAATGGTAGGAGCTCCATCTTTTTTACCGCAGCGTAGTATTCCATTGTGTAGATGTACCACAGTTTTTAATCCACTCATCTGCTGATGGGCACTTAGGCTGTTTCCAAATCTTAGCTATGGGAAATTGTGCTGCTATGAACATAGGGGTGCATATATCCTTTCTAATTCATGGTTCTAGTTTCTTGGGGTATATTACTAGAAGTGGGATCACTGGCTCAAATGGGAGCTCCATTTTTAGTTTTTTGAGGAAACTCCATATTGTTCTCCACAGTGGCTGCACCAGTCTATAATCCCACCAGCAGTGCATGAGAGTTCCTTTTTTTCTGCATCCTCGCCAGCACTTGTCGTTTGTTGGTTTGTTGATGTAAGCCATTCTGACCAGTGTGAGATGGTGCCGCATAGTCTTTTTGATTTGCATCGCTCGGATAATTAGTGACTTTGAGCAAGTTTTCATATGTCTCTGGACTTTCCTTTTGTCTTCTTTCGAAAAGATTCTATTTAGGTCTGTTGCCCATTTTTTTTATTGGATCATTTGTCTTCCTTTTATTGAATTGTATGAGTTGCCTATAGATGCTTGAGATTAAACTTTAATCACTGATAACATTTGCAAATATGTTCTCCCATACAGTGGGATTTCTTGTTGTTTTGTTCTCCCATACAGTGGGATTTCTTGTTGTTTTGTTGATGGTTTCTTTAGCTGTGCAAAAGCTTTTTATTTTGATGTAGTACCATTTGTTTATTTTCTCTTTAGCTTCCATTGCCCTAGCAGCAATATCACCGAAGAAGTTATTTCGGCATATGTCTGAGATTTTTCTTCCTGTGGATTTCTCTAATATTTTTATGGTTTCCCGTCTTATGTTTAAGTCCTGTATCCATTTTGAGTTTATTTTTGTGTATGGTGTAAGTTGGTGGTCTAGTTTCATTTTTTTGCATATATCTATTCAACTTTCCCAACACCATTTATTGAAGACACTGTCTTGACTCCATTTTATGTTCATGCCTCCTTTGTCAAATATTAATTGAGCATAGTAGTTTGGGTTGATATCTGGATTCTCTATTTTATTCCATTGGTCTATACGTCTGTTCTTGTGCCAGTATCAGGCTGTTTTGAGAACAGTAGCTTTGTAATACAGCTTGAAATCTGATATTGAAATCCCACCAACTTTGTGCTTCTTTCTCAGGATTGCTGTGGCTATTTGGGGCCTTTTTTTAATTCCAGATGAATTTTTGGAGAGTTCTTTCTAGGTCTGTGAAATATGCCATTGGTATTTTAATGGGGAGTGCATTAAATTTATAGATTGCTTTGGGTAGTATGGACATTTTAATGATGTTGATTCTCCCAATCCATGAACATGGTATGTTCTTCCATCTGTTTACATCTTCCTCTATCTCTTTTTTTAGTGTCCTGTAGTTTTCCATGAATAGGTCTTTCACCTCCTTAGTTAAGTTTATTCCTAGGTATCTTAATTTTTTTGGTGTGATAGTAAATGGGATTGCTCTTTTAGTCTCTCTTTCTATAAGTTCACTATTAGTGTATAGAAATGCCATAGATTTCTTGCCACTAATTTTGTAGCCTGCTACGTTGCTGAACTCATTTATTAAGTCTATTAGTTTTTTAATGGAGTCTTTTGGGTTTTTTATGTACAATAGCATGTCATCTGCAGATAAGGATAGCTTTACTTCTTCTTTTCCAATTTGGATGCCTTTTATTTCTTCTTCTTGTCTAATTGCAATGTCTAATACTTCCAGTACTATGTCGAACAGGAGTGGTGAGAGTGGGCAACCCTGTCTTGTTCCTGTTCTTAGGGGAAATGGTTGTAGTTTTTGCTCATTGAGTATGATGTTTGCTGTGGGTTTATCACATATGGCTTTTATTATGTTGAGGTATGATCCTTCTATTCCTACCTTATTGAGAGTTTTTATCAAGAAAGGGTGTTGGATTTTGTCAAATGCTTTCTCTGCATCAATTGATATGACTAGGTGATTTTTATCTTTCAATTTGTTTATGTGATGTATCACATTTATTGATTTGCAGATATTGTACCATCCTTGCATTCCTGGGATAAATCCTACATGGTCTTGGTGTATGATCTTTCTGATGTACTGCTGGATCCGATTTGCTAGAATTTTATTGAGGATTTTGGCATCTATATTCATGAGGGATATTGGCATGTAATTTTCTTTCATTGTGTCGTCTTTGTCTGATTTTGGTATTAGAGTGATGCTAGCTTCATAGAAAGAGTTTGGAAGTGTTCCATCCTCTTGAATTTTCTGGAATAGTGTGAGGAGGATAGGTTTTAGTTCTTCCTTGAATGTTTGGTAAAACTCCCCTGTGAATCGTCTGGCCCTGGGCTTTTGTTTGCTGGAAGATTTTTGATGACTGCTTCAATTTCTTCCACAGTTATTGGTCTATTGAGCTATTTAGATTCTTCCTGATTGAGTTTTGGGAGGTTATATTTTTATAGGAATATATCCATTTCCTCCAGGTTTTCCAGTTTATTGGAATAGAGTTGTTCATAGTATTTTTTAAGAATCCTTTATATTTCGATGGGGTCTGTTGTTATTTCACATCTTTCATTTCCGATTTTATTTATTAGGGTCCTTTCTCTTTGCTTCTTGGTGAGTCTGGCTAGAGGTTCATCAATCTTATTTATCCTTTCAAAGAACCAGCTCTTGGTTTTGTTGATCTTCTGTATTGTTTCTTTGGTCTCTATGTCATTTATTTCTGCTCTGATCTTTACTATTTCCTTTCTTATGCTTACACTGAGCTTTTCTTGTTGCTTTCTTTCTATCTCTTTGAGTTGTTGGGTTAGATAATTTTTTTGCCACTGTTTTTTTTTCTTTCTTTCTTTCTTGCAGTAGGATTGTAGAGCTATGAACTTCCCTCTCAAAACTGCTTTCACTGTGTTCCATATATTTTGGATTGTTGTGCTATCATTGTCATTTGTTTCCATGATGTTTTCTATCTCTTCCTTGATCTCTCTAGTAACCCAGTCATAGTTTAATAGCATGCTGTTTAGTCTCTATGTGTTTGATTTCTTTGGATTGTTTTTATTATAGTTGATTTCCAGCTTTACGCCACTATGATCTGAGAATATGCTTGATATGATTTCTATCTTCTTGAATTTGGAGAGACTTTGCCTATGACCCAACACATGGTCTATCTTTGAGAATGACCCATGGGCACTTGAAAAGAATGTATATTCTGTGGCTTTGGGGTGAAATGATCTGAAGATGTCAATTAATTCCATCTGGTCTAGTGAGTCATTGAGGATTGATGTTTCTTTACTGATTTTTTGTTTAGTGGATTTGTCCAATGATGACAGTGGGGTATTAAAGTCTCCTACTATGATTGTATTGCTGTCTATCGCTCTCTTGATATCCTCCAGGAGTTTTTTTTTTATGTATTTGGGTGCTCCTGTATTGGGTGCGTATATGTTTACCAGAGTTATTTCTTCTTGTTGGACTGTTCCCTTTAGTATTACAAAGTGGTCTTCTTTATCTCTTGTTATGTCCTTCACTTTGAGATCTAATTTTTTGGATATAAGTATTGCTATCCCAGCTTTTGTTTCATTTCCTTTCGCCTGAAAAACCTTTTCCCATCCTTTCACCTTCAGTCTGTGTGTGTCTTTTTTTCAGAGGTGGGTTTCTTGTAGACAGCAGTTACATGGGTCGTGTTTTCTTATCCAGTCTATTACCCTATATCTTTTGATTGGAGCATTTAATCCATTTACACTTAAAGTTATTATTGATAGGTACTTATATGTTGCCATTTTTGTCTTTACCCCTGTCTTCCTTCTTTGCTTCCAATTTCTTTTTACAGCAGACCCTTTAGCATTTCTTGCATTGCTGGTTTGGTGGTAATGAATTCCCTTAGTCCTTTTTTGTCTGTGAAGCTCCTGATTTGACCTTCAATTTTGATTGATAGCTTTGCTGGGTACAGTATTCTAGGATTCAGACCCTTCCTTTGCATGACTTTGCATATTTCATTCCATTGCCTTTTGGCCTGATACATTTCTGTTGAGAAATCACTTGTTAGTCTGATGTGGGTTCCTTTGTAGGTGACTTTCTGTCTCTCTCTGGCAGCTTTTAAGATTCTTACTTTGTCATTGGTGTTTGCCAATTTAATTATAATGTGCCTTGGCATAGGTTTTTTGGGGTTCATTTTGCTTGGAACTCTGTGAGCTTCTTGGATTTGTGTGGGTTTTTTCTTTCCTATATCAAGGAAGTTTTCTGTCATTATTTCTTCCAACAGGTTTTCTATTCCTTGCTCAGTTTCCTGTCCCTCTGGAAGCCCAGTTTTACAGATGTTGTTTTGTTTCATGTTGTTCCAAAGTTCCCTTAGGGTCTCCGCCTGCTTTTTAATTTTTTTTTCCAAGAAGCTGCTCTACTTGGTTATTTTTTCCTACCTTGTCTTCTAGCTCACTGATGCGGTCCTCTGCTTCTTCTAGTCTACTCTTAATACTTTCTATTGAGTTCTTTACTTCAGCAATGTCACTTTTCATTTATTCTTGGCTCTTCTTTTCTTCCTGGGTCTTCTTCATTTCCTCTTGGTTCTTCTTCAATTCTTCTTGTTTCTTACTCATATTGTCAAATTTGTCTTCCATTCTTTTCAGCCATCTTATGACCATTTCCTTGAATTCTTTCTCTGACAGGTTGCCAACTTCCATTTCGTTTACCTCCTTTTCTGGTGAGGCTTGTTTTTCTTTCATATGTGGGCTGTTTCTTTGTCTCCCCGTGGTCTCTCTTCTTTGTGTGTTTGGTTATGTAGTTCTCACTCTCCTTCGTTGATTTAAAGGCACAGAATACTACACAACCAGGTGCAGCACACCAGGCACTGAACAGGAATGTAGTCACAGTACTGGTAACTCCAAATAAAGGTGATTGCCAGAGAAAGGCAAATTCGGAGATAGGTGAGAAAGAAGAAAGGGGAACCCCTTCCCCCCACACACATAGACACTCACACACCCACACACACACACAAAGAAAGAGAACCCCCCCCCACACACACACACCAAAAAAAGAAAGTCAGGAATGCCAAAATGATAGGGGAAAGGGGGAAGAACTAAAAAATATAAAGGGGAATAAACTATAAATGTGGGGTGAAAACTCCTATAGGACAGCCACTAATCTGAACAAAAACAAGCAACAAGTACCTGGAGATTGATATAAACTACATATAACTACTAATATCAAGGGAGGTGAGGGAACTCAGAAGCAAAAATCTATAAAAAAAACAATGCAAATGAGGACAACAAAACAAAAAAATAACACCTCCCCCCCCCAAAAAAAAACCACAAAACAAACCAAAATTTTTTAAAAAGCCAACCAATCTCACAAACTTGCATAAAAAATCGATATAATCAACAGTCAAGTAAATAACAACAACAAGACAGACAGAAAAACAATTTAGGATAGTGAAGTCAGAGAGGCAGGAGGTATGTATGGACTTTGTGTAGGTGGTTGGAGATTAGATATATAAGTGGGGTGAAATTTTAACAGGGGTTAAAAAGAAAGAATTAAGGTAAATCTAAAGCTGGAAAAGTGTAAGGGAAACAAGGCACTAAATACAGAAAGGTTAGCAAGAGAGTGGCAGCATAAAGGTGAAGTTGAGGTAGAGTAAAAGATACTAAAGGGTAGATGAAAATAGACTGTAGAATACTAATCCCAAAGTAGAATAAAGAGAAAATAAAATTAATTCCTTGTGTTACACAAGAGTCAATTTCTGATTCAGCCCCTTGGTGGCAGTGTTTCTAGATTGACCTCTGGGTCTATTGGTCCTCTCTAGCCTGAACTAAAACCTCGCTATCCCTGTGGTATTCAATATTGATTTGTGGGGGTGGGCTGCTCCAGAGCTGCCTCTCTAATGGTGACTGCTCGTTTAGCAGGCAGGACTCTCCCAAAATCTTTTGGGTTTCCCTCCTCTGTCAGGTCCAAATGGGTTGTCCTCTAGGAATTCCCTCTGCCACCAGCTCTGAGGGCCCTCTTCCACATTTACCAGCTCCAACAGCCACAGATTTTATTTCAGGCGCAGATCTCCTGGCTCTGAGTTCCAAGGCGCAGATCTCCCAGCTCTGCCAGCTGCCTTGGTCTCGCACCCAAAGTAACCCCAGGGGAAATCTGACCTTTTTGTGCCAAGTGCAAAGCTCCTTAAACTCTGTGAGTCCAAGCCAACTGGGCCCCGGTGTTCTGGGGGGTCTCAGCCGTCTAGTGGGTACTGCAGCTGTATATTTTCAGGCCCTTCCCCTTCAAGATTGTGTGGTCTGCCTCTGAGCCAGTGGCTCCTTGAGAAAACCCAGCAGCACTGGGGCCACTCTGTCAGGGGAGGCCAGTCCAGTAGTCCCCTACCTTCTCATGGAGCACAGCTGTCCCCCTACTCGCCAACAAACACTCCCTTCGCGACCCTCAGCTGCTCCCTCCTTCTGCCCTGGGACCAGATTCAGATCGCATCCCTCTGTTCTGCCACCATTTTCTAACAAAAAAAGTGTCAATTCAATTTTCTTATTAAAAATATTTTCATATTTTTTGCAATTTAAAAATTTCTGAAAAAAACTTATACCTTCCAAAATCCATGATACTAATGAAGGAAATTTTAAAAATAGAAATTATTACAAATTGAACTCAACTCTTATACTAATTAAAATACAGTGCAAACATTATTTTTACATAATGATAAAACCAAGGAAAAGACATGGAGTTGTTTTTAAGCTAAAATTAAATTATTCAGCAGGTATTTATTAGGCATATTTTAAGCCTCTTGAATGAATTCCAAGCTCTGAGTTTCTAGCTTTTCTCATGTAGAATCCTACATTATTAGCCAAATTCACAGTTAAACCATTTATTCTAAATTACTGTTATAATTGGGGAAAACATACAAAAGGAAGTTGTTAACATTTTCTCTTTTCTTTTTCAAACTCGTGACTACCTGGAGTAGATATTTGCAGTTTATAAATTACTACAAAACAATTTCAATGATCAATTAATCTTCTAATTTTCTCAAGAGTATAAGAAAGAAAAAAAGCAAAAAATTAATTTGTTTCAGATAAGTAAACATAAAATCATAATTGTAAAATGTTACTTGTCTCCTCCATTTTGAGGAGATTTCCTTTCACTAAAATATTCTGGGAATAAGAATATCATTTATAAAATATTTTAAAAGTGGTGATATAGCTATGAAATAGTTATTGTCTTAATCTTCAAAGTGTTTTTAGGGTAGGCAAAAAGATAATTATTTTAATGAACAAGAAAGCATCCTTTGTGTTGTTCCTGTCTTTAGACAGTGTGTGTCACAGTGTTTAAAATTATGTTTCTGACTATCTTACAATAAATACTTTTTAAAAACCACACTATGGAAATGTTTTTAAATTCCAATTTTCTAGGTGATATTTTTATGGTTGAATTTTTTCTACTATCTTTTGCATCTCTTGATACGAGTATGTGCTTTTCTACTTTAATAAATGTCTTAATATTGAACTGCTCTCTAATTTATTATATAAAACATGCTTTTGTATTTATTATACTTCTGGAAAAATTTTATGAAACTGTATTTAGGATTTTGTCCTCTGAATTATAGACTAGGGGCTGGTGCCCAAAATTCATGCATGGGAGGGGGTCCCCTTGACCCAGCCTGCACTCTTTCCAATTGGGGACCCCTTGGGGGATATCTGACTGCTCCCTCTTGCAATCTGGGACTGCTGGCTTCTAACCACTCACCTGCCTGCCAGCCTGATCTTGCCCCTAATTGCCCTCCCCTGCTAGCTTAATCTCGCCCCCAACTGCCTCTATCTGCCTGATCACCCCTTACTGCCCTCCCCTGCCAGCTTGATTGTCCCTAAACTCCTGCTGGGCTAATCTTGATCCCAACTGCCCTCCCCTGCCAGCCTGATAACCCCTAACTGCCTCTGCCTTGGCCCTGAAAACCAGGGTTTTGTCTGGAAGGAAGTTGAACATCTGGAAGAAGGCTGGTAGACTGAGTAAAATCAGCACATTACTCTTTTATTAGTATAGATAGATTATATAGGATAGAATTGCTTAAATTAGGGGAAAGCCTTTTTCAGCAGGAGGAGATGGTCTCAGCAGACAAAAACACATAATCCCTATATCTGGACTGATAGCCAGCCATATGCACTATACTACCAAACTAGTCATGAATAAACTGAATCACATTTTTACACCTTGTACAACAACTGTTGCCCTTAAAACCTTTCCTCAGCCCCCACTTTAGGTTCTGCCTTCACAGTTTACCCAGATTAGGTTCTGATTGGTCAGTTTCTATACCAGTCAGCATCAAAAGCTCCGCCTCTTAGGCAGCCATTGGCAACTCGCACTTCATCCAGATTAGGTTCTGATTGGTCAGTTTCTATACCAATCAGCATCAAAAGCTCCGCCTCTTAGGCAGCCATTGGCAACTCGCACTTCATCCAGATTTGGTTCTGATTGGTCAGTTTCTATGCCAGTCAGCCTCTCTAGGCCTATCTCAGAGCCTGATCAAAGAGGCAGGGCTGATCAGCAGCCCCTGAGTAGGCCCTGAGAGAAACAGAGGTGCAGCTACTGGCAAAACCAGAAGAGAAAGAGAGAGGCAAGAGCTGATCAACAGCTTCCACGGAGGTCGGGTTTAGACCATGCCTCTCTCTCTTCAGGCCTCTCTCTGGGTCTGATCTGCAGCCCCTGTAACAGTCAATGCTGGGTCACCATGGCAAACCAGCACTGACTTGCAGTGTTTGGTTGAGTCTTGGTCGTAACAGACCCTGGCTCTTTATACACACACACACAGACACACACACACACACACACACACACACACACTATTTCAAGTTTCACTAGGCTAGGAAGTGGTTTAAAGAGCAAATAGAAATCCCTTGTTTCAGAAATGTTTGATGGTGCCTTTTTTCAAACTCCTCAAGGCCTGTTGCCTTTTTGGCTGAAAATATTTTCATTTTTTTCCAATTCATTTTTTATTTTATTTTTTCTCTCTTTATTGATTAAGGTATTACATATGTGTCCTTATCCCCCATTAGCCCCCTACCCCCCACTCATGTCCTCACACCCCTGGTGTCTGTGTCCATTGGTTAGGCTTATAAGCATATGTACAAGTCCTTTGGTTGATCTCTCCCCTTTACCCATCTCCTTACCTACTTTCCCTCTGAGATTTGATAGTCTGATCGATGCTTTTTTGTCACTTGATCTATTTTTGTTCATTAGTTTATGTTGTTCATTATATTCCACAAATTAGTAAGATCATGTGATATTGATATTTCTCTGATTGGCTTATTTTACTTAGCATAATGCTTCCCAATTCCATCCATGCTATTGCAAATGGTAATAATCCCTTCTTTTCTACCACAGTGTAGTATTCCATTGTACAGATATACCACAGTTTTCTAATCCATTCATCTGCTGATGGACACTTAGACTGTTTCCAAATCTTAGCTAAGGTAAATTGTGCTACTATGAACATAGGGATGTATATATTCTTTCTGATTGCTATTTCTAGTTTCTTAGGATATATTCCTAGAAGTGGAATTACTGGGTCAAATGGGAGTTCCATTTTTAGTTTTTTTGAGGGAACTCCATATTGTTCTCCACAATGGCGGCACCAGTCTGCATTCCCACTAGCAGTACATGAAGGTTCCTTTTTATCCACATCCTCACCAGTACTTGTCATTTGTTGATTTGTTGATAGCCATTCTGACAGGTGTGAGATGGTACAGCATTGTCGTTTTGATTTGCAACTCATAGGTGATTAGTGACTTTGAGCATCTACATTAATAAAATAGAAAGATGCAAATTGACTGTACCTCCACAATTCCCCCAGCAGGAGTCAGTATGCAAATTAACTCAACAAAGATGGTGGGTTAATTTGCATACAGAGGCACTGAAGGTTCTGGCCCCGAGCTAAGAATGAAAACTGAAGACTGAAGACTGAAAACAACTGAGAACTGAAGACTGAAGGCTGAAGAGGTGTGGCTTCTCCACTGGGGCTGGAGTGAAGGCCTAGGTCCCATGTGCCAGAGGAAAACCAGTGCCAGCAGCCAGGGAAAGGAAGGCCTATTGCATGAATCTTCTTGCAATGGGCCTCTAGTGTTTTCATGTTTCTTGGCCTTCCTTCTGTCCTCTTTGAGGTTCATTGCCCATTTTATGATTGGATTGTTTATCTTCCTTTTGTTAAGTTGTATGAGTTCCCTGTAGATATTGGAGATTAAACCCTGATTGGTGATAATATTGGCAAATATGTTCTCCTATGCAGTGGGCTTTCTACTTGTTTTGTTGATGGTTTCTTTTGCTGTGCAGAAGCTTTTTATCTTGATGTAGTCCATTTGTTTATTTTCTCTTTAGTTTCTATTGCTCTAGGTGCTGTATCAGTGAAGATATTGCTTTTGCATATTTCTGAGATTTTGCTGTCTGTGGATTCCTCTAGTATTTTGTTTGTTTGTTTCCCACCTTTTGGTGAAGTCCTTTATCCCTTTGAGTTTATTTTTGTGTGTGATGTATGTTAGTAGTATTCACAGATGACATTATACTGTATAGAGAAAACACTGAAGAGTCCATCAAAAAGTTATTAGACTTAATGAATGAATTTGGCAATGTAGCAGGATACGAAATTAATCCCAATAACTCTATGGCATTTTTTATACACCAATAGTGAACTTACAGAAAGATAGATTTTTTAAAAATCCTATTTACCATCACACCAAAAAAATTAAGTTACCTAGGAATAAACATAATTAAGGAGGTAAAAGACCTGTACTTGGGAAACTACAGAACACTGAAAAAAGAAATAGAAGAAGACATAAACAGATGGAAGAATATACCGTGTTCATGGATTGTTAGAATCAACATCATTAAAATATCCATAGTACCCAAAGCAATCTATAGATTTAATGCAATCCCCATTAAAATACCAATGAGCATATTTCACAGACTTAGAATAAACTCTCCAAAAATGCATATGGAATAAAAAAAAGACCCCAAATAGCTCAACAATCCTGAAAAGAAAAACAAAGTAAGAGGGATCTCAATACCAGATATTAGGCTGTATTACAAAGCCACTATTCTCAAAACTGCCTGGTACTGGCACAAGAACAGACATGTAGACCAATGGAATAGAATAGAGAGTCCAAAGATCGTTCCAAACCATTATGCTCAATTAATATTTGACAAAGAAGGCAGGAACATACAATGGAGTCAAGACAATCTCTTCAATAAATGGTGTTGGGAAAATCTGACAGATACATCCAATTTATTTAACGCCTCACCAATTATGTGGTCTGGGTGGTGCGATTACTCTGGTGAGCAGTACCACTGTGATTCCTTATGCCTGGGCAGGTCTAAGGAGCTCTTCAGATTTCCTACCTCCTCTTGAATCAGTTTGGTAATTTTTGTGTTTCTAGTGTATGATAGGTTTCATCTGGTTTTTCAAATTGTCATAGAGTTTAAATTTGATTTCTTTAACATTTTTAAATTCTATTTTCTTATATGTTTCTAATAGTTTTTATTAGAAACAACAAAAATGGTTTTTATGTTATGTGTAAAATATACCTGATTAATAGATGAGCCTTTGGACAAATTAGAATAATTTAATTTTAGGTTTTTATTTCTTGGTCAGGAGGTAGTACATAAGACAAGATTTTAAGATGCATTCTTCTAATAAGAGCTCATGTGTTCATGGTACTTTCAAACGGGTCTATTTTTTTCATATTATTTTGCATAATCTTCACAAGCTGTGTGAGGTGACTATCAACAAAAGCTTGTGCCCTTTCAAAAACCTGATGCCAACTTCTATATCTGGCATATTGAAATCTGCATATCTGTATCTTGCCATCATTTTTTCCCCTAAAGGAATAATTCTATTTTTGTTTCTTTTTCTTTTTATCCCCGGCTTAAGTCTTTCACTGTTTCTGTAAGAAATAACTATTAAAGAAGAAGAAATGAGGGGGACAGCAGCAACACAAAGGAAAATATGATTTTTACAAAGAACTACCTCTTGCTATCTATTTTGTTTAGGAGCAAAAATGTATTTGTTAAATGGCTAGAATGAACATTCCAAAAACTCTTGCAAAGAGAAGGCAGGAAAATAATAAATATACTGGAATTGTAAGCATTACAAAATCTGCTTGGGTGGACAGTATGCAGAATATAATATTCTTAAATATTTCCTCTAGGGAGGAAGTACTGGAATTTAATTTATGTAGGTACAGAAGGCAGAACTAAACTAAGGAACATATATCAGGAAGCAGCTATTGAATAAGTATGAGGAAGAACTTTTTTGTAAATGTAGTTTTTATCTATGAATGATGTAAAATGTTGAGAATACAATGGGGTGCTAACTATTAGTTACATAATTCTTGAAAAAATATTTATTGATTGATATCGATTTTATTTTATTAGTAAACTTACATAGTAAAATTTCTATACAAAAATCATTTAAAACTAAAATTCTTTTAGAAAATTATTTTATTGATTTCAGAGAAGAAGGGAGAAGGAGGAGAGAGAAATAGAAACATCAGTGATGAGAGAGAATCGTTGATTGACTCCTTCTGCTCGCCCCCTATTGGGGGTCAAGCCTGTAACCCGGGCATGTGCCCTTGACTGGAATTGAACCTGGGACCTTTCAGTCCACAGGCTGATGCTCTATCCACTGAGCAAAACTGGCTAGGGCTAAAATTCTTAATAAATAAGATTTATAGGGTGGGCAAAAATACATTTACATGAAGCACAGAATTTATTCTTGTATTATTACTTATTAATTATTATATTATTTTTCAAGCAAACCACTGTAAACCTACTTTTGTCCCACTGTGTATCCTAGCTAATAAAAGAGTAATATGCAAATTAAACATTGCTCTGCTACACACACAAGCCATCCCCAAAAGCTATACCCACAAGCCAATCAGGAGTGAGTATGCAAATTAATCCCAACCAAGATGGCTGCAGCCACAGAGAACAGGAGGGAGGTTTGGGTTTCCCCAGAGATGGAGAAAGCCAAACTTTCCACCTGCTCTTGCCAACCCAGGCCTCTGCTTAAGGAGACAAAATTTCAATTATAGAAGATAAATAAAACCCAATAGAAATGGCTGCAGCCACTGAGCATGCTGAAGGCTTGGCTCTGCTCAAGGCTACAAAGTTTCAATTGTAGAAGATAAATAAACCTCAGATACAGGGCCTCTGCTTGGGTCACTGAAGGTCATGGCCAGCCTGCAAACCACCACAGGCCCTTTGCCCAGGCCACCCTACAAGGGAATCCCAACCCTGATGCAGGACACCATTCAGGGCAAACCAGCTGGTCCACACCCATGCACCAGGTCTCTATCCTATCTAATAAAAGAGTAATATGCAGATTGACCATCACTCCAACACACAAAACGGCTGCCCTCACGTGGTCAAAGATCCTTCCCCCATGTGGACATAAGATGGCCACCACAAGATGGCCAGCAGGGGAGGGCAGTTGGGAAGGGCTAAGCCTGCAAGGGAGGGCAGTTGGGGGCAATCAAGCCTGCACAGGAGGGCAGTTAGGGATGACCAGGCTGGCAGAGGAGGAAAATTGGGGGAGGTGGGTGACTGGACCTGCAGGGAAGGGCAGTTGGGGGAAACCCAGGCCTGCAGGGGAGAGCAGTTGCGGGGACCAGGCTTGTAGGGAAGGACAGTTAGGGATGACCAGACCTGCAGGGGAGAGCTGTTGGGGGGGGGACCAGGCCTGCAAGGGAAGAAAGTTGGGGGTGATCAAGCCTGTAAGGCAGGGCAGTTAGGGGTGACCAGCCAAGCAGAGGAGGGAAGTTGGGGACAAAAAGGCTGGCAGGGAGCAGTTAGGCATCAATCAGGCTGGCAGGGTAGTGGTTAGGGGTTGATCAGGCTGGCAGGCATAAGCATTTATGGGCAATCAGAAAAGCAGGCAGGTGAGCAGTTGGGAGCCAGCTGTCCTGGATTGTGAGAGGGCAGTTGGTCATCTCTCGAGGGGTCCCAGATTGGAGAGGGTGCAGGCTGGGCTGAGAAACCCCTTTTCCCCCTGTGCATGAATTTTGTGCACTGGGCCTCTACTCTATGTATATTAAAGCAAAATATAAAAAGTACTTATATGAATTGTCTGTATAATAAAATTATATCAGCAGAGTTTTCTATATTATTGAACACTTTTTTTCTTTTTAAAAATTATTAATGCTATTACAGATGTCCCCATTTCTCCTTCTTTGACTTCCTCTATCCAGCCCCTGTCTCCCTTCTCTCTGTCCATTACCTCACTATTCTCTGTGTCTATGCATATGTATGTTCTTTGGCTAATTCTTTCATCTTCTTTATTTAGTCCCCCCCACCACCTCTGACAACTATCAAATTGTTCCATGAATCCATGCCTCTGTTTTTATTTTGTTCGTCAGTTTATTTTGTTCATTTGACTTTACATATAAGTGAGATCATATGGTATTTGTCTTTTTCTGACTGGCTTATTTCACTTGGCATGATAATCTCTAGGTCCATCTATGCTATCACTAAAAGGTAAGATTTCTCTCTCTTTTACCATCTCATAGTGCTCTATTAAGGTACTATAGCATTTTTATCCACTCATCTACTGCTGGGCAGTTGGACTTACTGAAAACTTTTTTGAAAACTTTAAAAAAAACTTTTTTGTACCTATTTAAATACTTTAATCAGTAACTTACAGGTTAGGACATCCTTGTCTTTATTTCCCCTTCATATATTATATATATATATCAACCCTATAATTCCCCTGTTTCCTAAAGACTCCATTGACTAGCAGGTTTACAGCTGCCCCACCAAGCCAGGAGGGCAGCAGGCACCAAGAAGGCATTCATGTTCATTTCCTTTTATTATTGAGCACATCCTGCCTGATGCCCCTGGGAGACTGATGTTCGTTACTTGGTTCCTAGAAAGAGCTGGACATCTCTCATATTTAACCAAGCACTAAAATGGGAACTCTGCTCACTGCATAAAATTTCAATTACTCTTAGCTGAGTCTGAGCTGGAGCTGGAAAAGTGCAAGTCTATCAGCCCCATCTTAGCATTTTTACTGTAACTGATTACTAATATTACTAGTTTAAAATGAAAAAATCCAGGGGAAATGCTAAACTGAACAGGCCAACAATATGACAGAGTGTACAAGGGAATCATGCCTAGCAAACCAGCTGTAAAGATCTTAGAGATGCAGAGTTGTTTTCTCTTTTATGTAAGCACTAGAGGCCAGGTGCACAAATTCATGTACCAGTGGGGTCCCTTGGCCTGGCCTGTGGGATCTGGCTAAAACCACTTTCTGACATCCTCTGAGGGGTCCTGGATTGTGAGAGGGCACAGGCCAGGCCAAAAGACGCCACTGGTGCATGATCAGGGGTGGGAAGGAGATTGGTGTGGGAGATTGGCCAGCTGGAGAGGGACCACAGGACAGCTCCAGAGCATGTCTGCCCATCTCACTTAGTCCCTATTGGACAGACCCCACTGGAGGCTGTAGACCTCCAAGAAGGGAGGGAAGTAGCCTAGTGCTCCTGATTGTTGGTGCTGAGGAAGTTGTACTTGAACATGTGCACTGACCACCAGGGTGCTGGCCTTGAGCAAGTCTCTGATTTCCACAATCTCATTTTCTCCATTGTAAATTGGAGATAACAATGGTAACTATGTCATGAGGTTACTATGAGGATTAGATGACCTGACATTGTGAAATACTATTTGCTATGTAATTGTTTGTAAGTAGAATAAAATTGGCTCCATAGCCACATGAAGCAGAAAAGGAAGCGTGTTTTGTCCCACTGTGTCTGTTCTTCAAAATGACTGAGTGTTTCTCTTCACCTTCAATGAGGAAAGAATTGCCTTTGGTGCTAAAATAAGAATCCTATTGGATATGGTGACGAAGACACTAGGACATGATTGCGGGTGCTCTCAAAGGCCCTTAATGCAAGATCGTCTTGCTTATTATTAGAAACTTAATTAAGGGCTTTCAGGTCCTTGCACTCTGGTTAGGAGATATCTTTCAGATCCTGAAACTGAGAGCTATCCCCCATACTTTCTGCAAAGAGCGTCAGCTGAAGACATTGAGTATCTGATTCAGGGAGGAAAATTAGAATGAACTGGAAATCTCTTCAGATTCCCATCATGGTTACAAAATGTTAGCACCACAAACAGGACTGTGACTCATCATCAGATGGCCCCTGAAATTATGGTCATGAAAACTAAAATACTGTACCTAAGAAATCCTATAGCAGCTTTAAATACTTTGATGTCATGATTCTGGTTTTAGACTGAATTGCCTGTCATTCTGCTTTTATGCTAACCCCACACCACCGTGGAACATTAATTTTTTTAATTTTAGAATAAAATGTTCTTGAACTGGAAAACCATTGAGATGAGTCACAGCCTAAGAAGTGCACATGGGCAACTCATAATAGAATAAAAGCATTACCTTTGCTAAGGCATTAGAATATTTTTAAAAGCAGGATGCACTTGTATTCAGTAGTAATTATTATGTTTTTACAAAACAGCAGTTGGAGAAAAGCTTGAGTTGCTTATGACATGATGACTCACCTGAGTTTTAGTGCCTTTAGATGATGCCAGATTGTCATTTCTCAAAAGTAACATTCCAGATTTAGCCACAGATTTGGGTAACCCGGTTATGGTATTCACACTTCTCTGACACCACCCTGTCTGTTATCACCTAGTTAGGAGTCCTAGTCTCAGTTCCAATTCTTATTCTTTAGACACTGCGATGAAAGAAGTTTCAGATTATGTTTCAACAAGTAGCTCTTGTCTCCATCAAAACCAAAGTGTCAAATTCAAAGCATTACCCATGGAGAGGATTTGGCTCAATTAAGACTTGCTCAAAAGCTCTCTACAGGGGTGTGCTGGAAAGGTGTTCATTGCTAAGGAATAAAGACCCCATCAGCCACATCGCAACAGAGAAACATTTCCGTACATAGTTCACGCACATTTCCATAGGCTGAAATTCTCAAACTCTTTGTTCAAAAGAGAATTCTGAGAGTAAGAAGAAATAAATGATTAGTGAAGCTCTTCTTTTATTTTAGAGCTTCTTAGTATATCCCATAGCTTTAGGTAGTAATGAACAGTTTGTTAGGCCAGGAGTAAAGTTCTTAGGAGTTGAGGTTTTATTTGTATTAGGAGAAAGCTCTTACATTTCAGGTATCTGCAACAAAATAATTTGAGTCTTTATTAACTTTACTTGGAACAAATCACATTTTTCATAGACATAAATCAGTAGTGTTTGATCAGTGAAGGATCAAGTAAATTTATACTTAAAGCTCAAACATATAACTGTGTTGATTTGATTAATGCAGGAGTTGGCCCACGATGGCCTGCACACCCAATCTAGACTTCAACTATTTTTGTAAATATTTGTTGAATATAGCCACACTATATTCATTTACAAAGTGTCTCTGGCTGCTTCCACTCAGACAATGGGTGTCCAGTATAAAATAGTTGCTGTCTGGTTTTTTTACAGAAAAAAATTTTCTGTGCTTTTTAAAAAATCTTTATTGTTCAATTTATTAATTACATTGTTCCCCCTTTTTTATCCCCCTATAACTTCCCTCCACCCTGTATCCATCCCACCCTCCACCCTCACCTCCCCCTCCCCACTGTCCTCTCCCATTGTTGCAAGATTTTTGTTCAATCTCTTGCTGCACCTCCCACACCTCTTTTCTCCCCAAGAATTGTCAGTCCATTCCCTCTCTATGTCCATGATTCTGTTATATTGACCAGTTTATCCTGTTCATCAGATTATTAATTCACTTGATTTTTAGGTTCATTTTTTGATAGATGTGAATTTGTTGTTTATAATTTACATTTTTACCTTTTTCTTCTTCCTCTTCTTAAAGAATATCTTTCAGCATTTCATATAATATTGGTTTGGTGGTGATGAACTCCTTTAGCTTTCTCTTATCTGTGAAGCACTTTATCTGACCTTCAATTCTGAATGATAGCTTTGCTGGATAGAGTAATCTTGGTTGTAGATTCTTGCTATTCATTACTTTGAATATTTCTTGCCACTCCTGTCTGGCCTGCATCACTTCTGTTGAGAAATCTGCTGATAATCGTATGGGTGCTCCCTTAGAGGTAACTAACTGTTTTTCTCTTGCTGATTTTAATATTCTCTCTTTATCTTTTGCTCTTGGCATTTTAATTTTGATGTGTCTTGGTGTGGTCCTCTTTAGATTCATATATTTTGGGGTTCTGTGTACTTCTTGGGCTTTTAAGTCAGTATCTTTCACCAGGTGGGGGAAGTTTTCGGTCACTATTTCTTCAAGTAGGTTTTCAATACCTTGCTCTCTCTTTTTTTCTGGCATCCCCATAATTCGGATGTTGGCATGCTTGAGGTTGCCCAGAGGCCCCTTACACTATCTTCAATTATCTGGATTCTTTTTGCTTCTTGCTTTTCCAGCTGAGTGGATTTTGCTTCTTTGTATTTCAAATATTTGACTTGGTTCTTGTGGCCCTCTGGACTGCTTTTAGGATTTTGTGTAATATTTTTTATTTCAGTCAGTGAATGCTTGATTTCTAGTTGGTCCTTTTTCATTTCCTTGAGGGTCTTGTTCATATGCTTGTAGGTCTTGTTCATTTCCTTGTAGGTCTCATTCATTTCCTTGTAGGTCTCATTCATTTCCTCGTTGGTCTTGTTCATTTCCTCATAGGTTTTGTTCATTTCCTCATAGTTCTCATTAAGTTCATCGGCCTTTTCTAGGAGCCTCTTGAAAAGCCTTATAACCATGTGCTTTTTATTAATACATATTTTATTAAAATTTTCTTAAAGCCCTCATGGGTTTTCTTATGGTTGTCTGCATAATGGGTCTGGGGGTAGAGAGGAAAGTAATGTAGATACAGCTGGGCTAAGATCCATCCCATAGTTTTATATACTGTGTTGCCTTTGTTTACTCAGCCAAGCAAAGTTGCTCCTTACTTCCTTTGTGTCTCTCTAGAGATAAGTCTATTTTTGCAGTCGTTTGTTTCCATGCTTGTCTTTCACATTTGATACTGAGTAACTTGAGAGTAATATTCATGTATGACAATTTTTATTCTCAAAATCAAATACAATACTTGGCATTATACTAACAAGTTTAAGGAATTAAATTAAATTGGGCAGAATTTCCCAGCATCCCCAAATAGAAGCATTTATGATGGGTGCAAAGAAATGAGGCAGAGAATGCATTCTCTCCCACAGCACTTAAAATTATTTTAAAAATAATTTAAGGGAGAACCAAGGTGGCAGCGTAGTAAACACCTGTACTCACCACATCCCAGAATACATCAAATACAGAACAACCATCATTCAGAACTACCTGAAAGCTGGCTGAATGGAAATCCTGCAATCAGAGAAGTAAAGAAGAAAGTGTGTTGAGACTGGTAGGAGGGGTGGAGTCACAGAACAGGCTGTTCTGACATCCCATGTGTGGTATTTCTTTAATCAGGAGGAATATCTCAGCTGCTGAGGCCTCCCATGAGGAGTAAAGGGTCCCAGCCCCACACCGACCCCCAGCCCCAGATTTCAAAGCTGAGAAGAGAATCTGTAACTTTAGGTTGTAAAAACCAGCTGGGATTGTGATATGAAACTGCTGGAGACCCAGGTAGTTCCTCTTAAAGGACTAGTGCATGCACTTACACAAAGTCGCTCCTTCTGAGCTCCAGCACTGGGACAGTGGCTAGGAGGATTCAGGAATATACAGGGAGAAGCTGGACTGTCTGGCATCAGAGCAAATCTCTGTGATGGCTTTCTTTCAGATGGGTGCTCACAGGGGTCATTGTTCCTCTGCTGAGATCTCCCCTGTTTTAGAGCTGACTGGCAGTCATATCTGAGTTTCCATAAGGCTGCCTCACACTATTTGCTCTGTCCTGGAAATTCCCTGAGACCCCACCCAATTTGCAGCAGCTTTTCCATATAAATGGCCTGTCCTGACTCAGGCTTTAAACTTACCTAAAATATCTCAAACAAGGAGAAGCTGGTGTCAGCATGCCCCAAACATGTCAATAAAAGGCCCCAAAGAACCAGCCTACCTTGCTTTGCCAGTGGGCCTCCCTGGGCACTGCCAAGTCCAACACAAGCAACAGCCATTTGCAGATGGCTCTGTAACTCCAGCCTGGTGACCCTAGGCAGTGGCTGACTTTGCACCTTCTTGGAGATCCCAGAGCCAGTGCACTCAGTGGACAGCTGTAGACTATACCAGCTTACAGCTCTACACATCTATTAGCAATACACTCAAGGGGCAGACTGAGTGAGCACCATAGCCCTAATGAAGCAAGTCCTACTCCTAGGGGCATCTCCTGCACAGTAGCTCTTCCACCATAGTTGCAGCTGATCCTCACAGCCAATTGGCCTGGAGGTCAATTCCTCCCAATGATGCCAATAGCAATCAAGGCTCAACTACAACAAAACTGTGTATACAACCCACACAATGGTATACCTAGAGTGCCCAGCTCAGATCACTGGGGAGGCTGAGCCACTGGGTCCTATAAAACAACTACAACACAAGGCTATTCTGCCAATTCCAGGAGCCATAGCAGCTCTACCTAATATATAGAAACACACAGGGAAGCAGCCAAAATGTGAAGACAAAGAAACATGTCACAAATGAAAGAACAGAAGACATTTCCAGAAAAAGAACTAAATGAAATGGAAGCAAACAAACTACTAGATACAGAGTTCAAAACAATGGTTGTAAGCATGCTCAAGGACCTTAACAAGAGCCTCGACGTACTTAGTTTGAATTTAAAAAAAGACCAGTTAGAAATTAAGCATATACTAACTGAAATAAAGAATAATTTACATGGATTCAACAGAGTAGATGATTCAAATAATCAAATCAAGAATTTGGAATATGAGGAAGCAAAAAACACCCAATCAGAAGAGCAAAAATGAAAAAGAATCCCAAATTATGTAAGGAGCCTCTGGAAGAACTTTAAGCATACCAACATTCCCATTATAGGGATGCCAGAAGGAACAGAGAGAGTGTAAGATATTGAAAACCTATTTGAAGAAATAATGACAGAAAACTTCCCCTACCTGGTGAAAGAAATAGACTTACAAGTCCAGGAAGCACAGAGAGAACCCTTAAGAGGCCTACACCAAGACACAACACAATTAAAATGCCAAAGATTAAAGGCAAAGAGAGAATCTTAAAAGTAGCAAGAGACAAACAGTTACTACAAGGGAGTACCCATATGACTGTATGATTTCTCTACAAAAACTTTGCAGGTTAGAAGGGAGTTGCAGGAGATATTAAAAATGATGAATAGCAAAGACCTACAACCAAGATTACTCTACCAAACAAAGCTATCATTTATAACTGAAGATCTGATAAAAAACTTCACAGGTAAGAAAAGGCTAAAGGAGCTCATAACCACTGAACCAATATTACATGATATGTTGAAGGTATTTTTTTTTGAAGAAGAAGAAGAGGAAGAAGGGGAAGAAGAGATACAAAATGTGAAGAACAAAATACAATAAATACATATCTATCAATAATTGAATCTAAAAATAAAATAAATGAACAACTAATTTAATGAACAAAATAAACTGATGAATAAAATAGAACCAAAGGCATGGAAACATGAAACAGACTGATGAATCTCAGATTAAAGGGGGGCAGGAGGGAATGGAAAGAGATTGAACAAAGAATTTATATGCATATATGCATTACTTATAGACACAGACAATAGGATGCTGAAGGCCTGCCTGGGGTGGGACAGGAACCAGGTGGAGGAGGGCAATGGGGGGAAAAGAGGGACATCTATAATACTCTCAACAATAAAAATTTTTTTAAAACTAATAAATGTGGACCCAATCCTAGGGTTATATGAAAGAAGAACAAGAAGGGAAAGTCTCTGGTGTGTCTTGATCATACATCTCAAAATAAGTAACCAAGAAATATGTTTAACAAAAACAAACATTTGCTTTAGTGTTTGATTTTATTTTTTCTTTTTAAGTAGTTAAACCCTATGAATGAACTCCTCCTATTCATTGAAATGATTGAGGAAATGGGATTTTACAGTAAATTTAATAGTCTCTCAATTACTATGCAGTTATGAGTTTTCAATTTTTAGAGGGAAATGATGAAATAAACAGTATTTTAAACTTGCTTTATTGATTTAGAAGATACTTTGGGATCTTGAAGTAACACAGTTATCATAATGAACATAAATAATAGGTGATCAAATACTCATTGATTTGTATTCTATATTTCAAAGTAGACAATCCAAAAAATTGTGTTGAAAATATGCTGACCTGTGGTATATTTTGGAAATGGCTTAAAAAATTCCTGGTATCAGCTTGTTTACTTGTCATTTGTATTTTTCACATAAAAGTTAATTTGCAGCTGAAAACACACACGTTTCAGTTATTTCAGTTCTTTGGCTATTTGCATTGTAGATAATAGGATGTTTTATAATTCTTAAATATCTTGAGAATTGGCAGGCTTCTAAAGTGCTTTTTAATTTTGATGCCAGTAATAAATATTAGTTTTTATCCATCTAAACCCTCAGAAGCAAATATTCTAATGTCAGTCTTTCCCCCCAAAATTGGTTTTCTGTCTTAAATGTTCAAAGTGATGGACATAAATGGAGGGATGAATTTAAATCCTGATGCCGCCACTTATTATTTGTGTGATTATGGGCAAGTTGTTTAATCTCTCTGGATTTTAATTTCCTCACCTGTAAAATAAGGATACTTAAATAACAGGGTTATTTAATGTAAAGGTTGGTAAATTAATGCCTTTTTAGCTATTTAGCTAGCAAGTTTCTATAACATAAAGATCTGAAATGGTAACTATTTTTCTCTTTAGAGTTTAGCTTATTAAAAATTATTTACTTTTTATTTTTTAATTAACTTACAGTAAAGTGCCCTTTAACTATGAATTTTAACATATGTATAGATTTATGTAACCATCATCACAGTTGGGATGCAGAACTGTTTCATCATCCCCCTAAATTCCTCATGCTGTCCATTTGAAATTACACTCCCCCTCAACCCTAACTCTTAGACAACCACTGATCTATTTGCCATCACTGTAATCCATCCTGTTTTTAAATGTTATATAAATGGAATCATATGATGTAACCTTGTGGAACTGGCTTCTTTGTGCAGCATAATACATTTAGGATTCATTCAAATTTCCATGTGTATCAATAGTTTGTTACTTTTACTGCTGAATAGTATTCCTTTGCATGGATGTATCACAGTTTGTTTATCCTTTCACCCACTGAAGGACATTGGGCTAGTTCTAGTTCTCAGCAATTTTGAATAGAGCTATTGTATAAACATTTGCTGTGTGAACGTATGTTTTCAGTTCTCTAGGGTAAATATCTATGAGTGAGACTTTTAGGTCATATGACAAGATGTGTTTGACTTCATAAGAAACTGTCAAAATGTTTTCAAGAGTGGCTATACCATTTTGCATTCCAGGAATGCATAAAAGTTCCAGTAACTGCATCCTCACCAACACTTGGAATTATTTATATATATATATATATATATAATTTTATTTATTTATTTATTTTTTACAGAGAGGAAGGGAGAGGGATAGAGAGTCAGAAACACTGATGAGAGAGAAACATTTATCAGCTGCCTCCTGCACACGCCTTTTTGGGGATGTGCCAAAAGCAAGGTACATGCCCTTGACCAGAATTGAACCTGGGATTCTTCAGCTGTAGGCCGATGCTCGATCCACTAAGCCAAGCTGGTTAGGGCAACACTTGGAATTATTAAAAAAAAATAAAAATAAAAAAAGCCTTTCTAATAGGTGTGAAGGAGTATCTCATTGTGGCTTTAATAATAACATTGAGCATATTTTCAGATGCTTATTTGAAAAACATGTATTTTCTTTAGTGCAATGTTTATAATATTTGTCCATTTTGGTTGATATTTTTATTGGTAAGTTGTTGAGAATCCTTTGAATATTTTTTTGTACATTTAGATACATGACTTGCAATTATTTTCTCTGTGACTAGTCTTTTTATTCTCTTAACTGTCTTTTATAAACAAAGTTTTAAAATTTGGTGAAGTCTGATTTATCAATTTTCTTTTATGAATTGTTCCTTTGGGGTCATGTATAAGAACTCTTTGACTAACCTAATACCATACAATTTTTTCCTATCCTCAAAAGTTTTATGTTTTAAATATAGATCTAGGATTCATTTGAGTTAATTTTTGTATAATGTGTGAAGTGTATTGTTTTTGTAAAAAATTTATTTGCCATATTTGTGTGGGTCTACAATGAACATATGGGTACATATATTTTGTAAAATTAGTAGTTTGGTTTTCTTCAGCAATATACCCAGAAATGGAATTCCTGAGTAATAAAACAGTTCCGTATTTAAATATGTGAGTAAATTCTATTCTGTTTGTTTTTCCAAGTGGCTGCAGCAATCTGCATTCCCATTAACATTGCACAAGGGTTTCCTTTTCTCCACATCCTTGCCAACACTTGTTGATTTATTGATGACTAGAGGGCAGGTGCATGAAATTCATACATGGTGTGTGTTCTCCCTCTCCAATCCGGGAACCCTTAGAGAATGTCCATCTGCCTGTTTAGGCCTGATTGGCCCTAAACAGGCAGTTGGACATCCCTCTCACAATCTGGAACCTCTAGCTCCTAACTGCTCACCTGCCTGCCAGCCTGATCACCCCCCTAACTGTCCCCATTGCCAGCCTGGTCAGCCCATGCAGCTTGCTGCTCAGTCATTTGGTCATCCCTCACTAACCCCCTGCTGGCCTTGTTGCTCTAGACAGCCTGCTGGTCCTTACTGTTATTGTGATGGCATCCTAGACAATTTGCATAATCCTCTATTGTTTGTATAGATAGCCATTCTGACAGGTGGGAGGTGATAGCTCATTGTGCTTTTAATTTCCAATTTTTTGATAATTAGTAATGTTGAACATCATTTCATATGTCTATTGTATGTTCTCTTTGGAGATGTATCTATTCAGGTCCTCTACCCATTTTTTAGTTGGATTGTTTGTTTTTCTGGTGTTGCGTTGTATGAGTTCTTTATAAATTTTGGATATTAATCCCTAATTGGATGTATCATTGGCTAATATCTTCTTCCATTTAGTAGATTGTCTTTTTATTTTGTTGATGGTTTCCTTTACTGTACAAAACCTTTGTAGTTTGATGTAGCCCCATTTGTTTATTTTTTCTCATTTCCTTTACTGGAGGAGACATTATGCAAAGAGAACAATGACTAAGACCAATGTCAGAGATTTTACTTCCTATGTTTTCTTCTATAAGTTTTTGGTTTTGAACTTTACATTTTTTACTTTATTCTTACATCTGATGTAAGAAGTTGATCTAGTTTCATTTTTTTTTCATGTATCCTTCTAATTTTTCCAACACCATTTTATTGAGTAGACTGTTTTTACAATATTGTGTTTTCTTGCCCCTTTTGTCAAATATTAATTGCCTATATAGGCCTGTGTTTATTTCTGGGCTCTCTATTCTCTTCTATTGCTCTCTATGTTTGGTTTTATGCCAGTACCATGCTGTTTTGATTATGACAGCCTTATAGTAGAATTTGATATCAAGTAGCTTGATATTTTTTGTTTTGTTTTGGTATTAGAGGAATATTTCTTCATAAACAGATTTGAGAAGTATTATCTGCTGTTTTATTTTTAGGAATAGACTGTAGAATTAATGGTATTTTCTTATTGTTTAGTTCTTCTATATACTTTATATTTTTTGTTGGCTTGTTCTATCAAATACTGAGAGAAGTTGAGGTTGCCAAATATAATTATGAATTTATTTCTCTTTCCACTTTTCAGTTTGTTTCATGTACTTTGAAGCTTTTCTGTTTATTTAGGCTTGCTTTCACCCTGATGGATTAACCCTTTATTTTGATGTCATATGTCTGTTTATCACTTTAGCTTTCTTTTGATTAGTGTCTGTATGGTATATCTTCTCCCATCATTTTACCTGCCTAGCTTTTCAACTTAAAGTCTTTCTAATAACCTATGTCTTCTAACTTGTGTGTTTAGACTATTTATACTTAATATAATTTTTGATATTTTTGGATTTAAGTCTAAAACTTTATTAATCACTAGGGACTCAGTGCATGAATTTGTGTATCTTGAAAGTAACTGTAGGCCGCAGGCTGCGGTGGGTTCAGGGGTGGGTCTTGGCCTATCTTTTGTACCCCTGCTCACATTCTCCCACCATGTCCCAAGTCCCCTGACTGAGAGCAGACCCACTCCTATCACCACCACTCCCATGGACTGATGACACCAACCCTGCTTGCACCTGCTGATGGTACAGAGCGATTTGGGCCAGTGCCAGCAGCAGGTGCAAGAGGGGCTGGCGCTCTCTGTGGGTGCAAGTGGTGGCTGCTGCCCTGATTGTCCCTCAGGAGCAGGGGGAGGTGGAGAAGATCTGAGGGGTGATTGCAGCTGGCAGCCACCACATGCACCCACTCATGGTGCTGAGTGATCGAGGCTGGCACTGGGTACCAGCAATGGGTGTGAGCAGTGGCTCTGGCACTGGCAACAGGTGAAAGCACCAAGTGGGACCGCAGCACATGGGAGCAAAGAATTTTCAGTAACCGTCAGAGGCTCACCCTGATGACAGCAACCAGTGCCCTGCCTTGGTCTGGAGCCCCTGCCCATCTGCTGCACCATCCTACCATGGCCAATGCCCACCATGTTCTGTGCTCTGCTGCCTGCTGCCATTGCCTGCCATGTTCTGCAGGTGCTTCCTGGTGGTCAGTGCATGACATAATGACCTGTTGTTTGATTGTTCCCCCATGTGGTCTATTTGCATATTAGGGTTTTATATATAAGGCCTGGTGCATGAATACATGCACTTGTGGGGTCCAGCCCGCCTGTCTGAAGGGGGCTATTGGGGTGGGCCGGCTTGGGGTGAGGGGCCTTGGGTGGTTTGCAGATCAGCCCTGCCTCTGATCAAGGTGGGGTTGGCTGGGGCAAGGGGCTATGGGTGGTTTGCCAGCCATGCCCCCTCACCCCATCAGGGAGGCAGGTCCTGCTCAGGGGTGGGGCTGGCTGGGAGAGGGGCCTAGGGCATTCAGATTGTTACATCGTTTGGTCAATTTGCATGCTGCCCTTTTATGATATAGGATAGATATTTAGTTCTTCCCCCTCCATTTTTATCTTTATAGTTCTCCTTTACTAATCTTTCCCTCTTACTAGTAATCTTCCTTTGGATAATGTGAATGTTTTTAGTATCTAATTTTAATTTATTTATTGTATTTTACTTTCTTTTTTAGTATCTGGTGCTTAAGAGTTACACTATATATACTTAACTTTTCAATGTTTATTTCAAATCGTATTTTACCATTTTAGTTAGACTGTAAGAAGTTTACCCCTCTATAGCTTCTTTAATTCTCCCCATTTATGTTGTGGTTGTCACATATATTACATCAATGTATATAAAAAATTACCTGAAAATATATTAGTTTCTGTTTTCATCTATCAAATGTGTTTTAAAGAGCTCAAGAGATGTTATATTTATCCAAGTATCTACTATTTATATGGCTTTCTCTTCAACACTGATATTATAAGTTTTCCTGTGGTATCATTTCCTTTTGGTCTGAAAAACATCCTTCAATAATTAAAAAAATTTTAAAATATTTTGTATTGATTTCAGAGAGGAAGGAGAGGGATAGCAAGATAAAAATATAAATGATGAGAGATAATTATTCATTGGCGGCCTCCTGCTTGCCCCCCACTAGGGATGGGGCCCACAACCAGGGCATGTGCCTTGCTGGGAATCAAACTGTGACCTCCTGATTCATAGGTTGATTCTCAACCACTAAGCCACAGTGGTCAGGCAACAATTGTTTTAGAACAAGTTTTCAGGCAATAAATTTCCTTCATGCAAGAAAGCGTTTATTTTATCTTTATTCCTTAAGAAAATTTTTGCACTTGGAAATATTGAGCCAATTCCTTTGGCTTCCAGGATTTCAGATGATAAACACTTGAATCATTGTTCCCCTCTAGTTAATGTATTATTCTCTTTCTACTTTTTAATATTTTTCCTTTGTCTTTAATTTTCAGAAATTATGTCTTGGCATGAATTTCTTTATGTTTATTTTTTGAGGGGTTACTATTTTTAATTTATAAATTTATGACTTTCATCAAAAGCAGGATATTTCAGGCATTATTCTGCACATATTTTTCTGCACCCCTGCTTTTTTATTCCTTCCAGAACTCTGATTACACAAATATTAAGCTTTTTAGTACCCTCCAACACGTCTTCTTTCCTGTCATGTGTGTTCTGTTATTGAGCTTCCCCAATGAGTTTTTTTTTTTTAGACATTTAAAGTTTAAAAACATTATGCTGCTGAAAAGATTCATGGAAAATCCTTTATTTGCTGCTGAGTCTTATATATGCCAATATTTTATATTTTCAACAAAGTATTATTATTATTATTAATAGTCGCATTAATGTAAGCTGGCAGTCAGATTAATGAAAATAAAATAAATTATGTCAGTTTTATGTAAACTATGTGTGAGTGTTGTAGTTTTTAAACATGTCCACATACTTTCTAATGCGTTTTCCGTCAAAAGGTTAACTTTAATTATCTTCCCCTTGAATAGTGTTTAGTGTTATGTTAGTGATTTGCATTTAAGAAACAGAATGCATTGAAAAGTCATGCTGTGTCACAACCAGCTTGTGCTAGAAAAGGCAATTCAGCTTCTTTATGACTCTCTTCCTAGAAAAACTCACTCTTGAAAATCAGCCACACGGAGAGGGCACATGTAGGTGCTTTACCTGGTACCCATAAGCAACGCTCCAGGAGGTCTCCAGCACCAACCGCCAGACAGCTGAGTGAGCACGGCTTCAGATGATTCCAGTTGCCAGCCTGCAAGCTCCCCCAGCCAAAGCTGAGTGGAGCATAAATGGATGGTCCCAACTGAGCCCTGCCCGAAATGTTGATCTTTAGGCAAAATATATTTTGTTATAAGCCTCTATATTTTGGGTACTTTGTTATCTAGTAATAGGTACATGAAATAGATTTTGATATTTGATATCTGGAAGTGCCCCGGGGCATGCTGCTGAAACAAAATCTAAAACAGTAGGGATTGCTTTGGAATCTCAAATAGAGTGCTAATGAATGCCTAACACCTTGTACATAAAAAGCAGCTTTTCTTTAAGCTTCTAGGGCATTAACAAAATCCATCCACCAATGCTTTCCATTCTTTTAATTACATCTGCCCCATTACCTTTTGAGTACTAGAGATGCTGCATATGTTAACGTTTTGTCTTTTACCTGCACCTCATTCCAATATGCCATAGATGGGAGTGTTAGTCATTGTAATGCCACAACATGCTAGGAATTAACCTCCTCCCACACTGCCCCAGGCAATGGTTGCCATCTGACTGTTGAGTAATTTAATTTCAAACTTTTATCCCGAGGGCCGGTTTTCTAGAGCTTCTTCCCATTCCAAATCTTAAATTAGGTTTTCATGAAAGCAGAACCTGAGACAAATACTCAGTGCAAATAGTTTATTTGGGAGATAATCCCGGGAAACAAATGAGAGAGTGGAGAGAATGAAACAAGAAAGGGAGAAAAGCCAACAAATGGTATATTTGTTGCTGATAAAAATGGGTAGTTTTTTTGTATAGCTTAATTCCACTTGTGCATTCTGAGGAATCTTGTAGAATAGTTAGAATTGTTTTTGCTAAAAAATATGAGGCCAGTCTATTTATATAAAAACTACTGCACAACATTGTCTGAGGGTTGTGGCCTTGGTTATTAATACTTTTTGCATCTACTGATTGACTTCCAATGTTATCAGTGGAGTTCATGGAATGCCGAAAGGAAAAGAAACCCCACTGGAGGATGGGGTTTCAAGGAAAGTTTTATTGATGATGTAAAATGAAGGGGTTTCTCTCCATCTCTGTCCACCTAACCATAAAAGTCCAATCTTGTCATCAGCTGGGCCAGAATAAAGGCCAGTGCTCATAGTTCCTGCCTTGTATTAAAGTATTGTCCAGTCCAGCATCTGGCTAGCTTAGCTTGTGTTCCCAGCTGTAGTCCATTCCATGTGCACAGCCAAGGGCCATGCTGCTGCTTAAGGCCATCTAGCTATGGAGAGAGAACAGGCGAGCTCAGGGACACAGGGGTGAGTGCAGGTCACTGAGCAAAGAGAAAAATAAGAGTACAAGAGCAAGCAAGAGAAGGAACTCTGGAGACTTTAACCAGGAGTTTCTTCAAACTAGACAATTAACTCTCCAAGATTCCATACCCTTCAGATGGGATCCAGTCCCTAGCCAATCTGCTGTTCCTCAGGCTAGAGTGATAGGTAAGCACTTCCCCTATACCACATGACTTCTACTGCACAAGAGTCCATCTCTTCCTCCTCTTCTTACCCCCACCACCCCCAACAATCAGTAAATAATGGGGGAAGAGAGGAGGTGTTAATTCCCATGCAGGGACAATACTGTAACTCCCTGGAGTGTGAAGCTGTAGCTTTCTGGTGAAACAAACAGGCTTATGCTTCCCAGTTGAATATGCTCAACAATGTCTGACCCTTTGCTTTCTTCCTTTTATTAATATTAACTAGAGGCCTGGTGCACAAAATTCGTGCATGGGAGAGGTTGTCCCTCAGCCCAACCTGCACCTTCTCCAATCCAAGACCCCTTGAGAGATATCTGACTGCCCGTTTAGGCTCTATCCCACTATCAGGCCTAAATGGATAGTCAGACATCCCTCTCACAATCCAGGACTGCTGGCTTCCAACTGCTTGCCTGCCTGCCTGCCTGCCTGATTGTCCCAAACTGCTTCTGCCTGCAATCCTGATCACACCCTAACCACTCCCCTGCCAGCCTGATCAACACCTAATTGCTCCCCTGCCAGCCTGATTGCCCCTAACAGCCCTTCCCTGATGGCCCTGTCACCCCTAACTGCCCTCCCCTATAGGCCTAGTCCCCATCATCTGCCCTCACCTGCAGGCCTGGTCACCCCCAACTGTCCTCCCTTGCAATTATGGACCTTCCCAACTGCCTTACCCTGCTGGCCTGATTGCCCACAACTGCCCTCCTCTGCCAGCCATCTTGTGATGGCCATCTTGTGTTCACATGAGGGAAGCCATTTTTGACCACATGGGGTCAGCCATCTTGTGTGTTGGAGTGACAGTTAATATGCATATTACTCTTTCATTAGACAGGACTAGCTAATTATGAAGAAAACATCCAGGACTTCAGAAAGAAAAAAAAAACCTTAGGCAGAAAAGCAGAGAGGATCATATTTCTGAAGAGGCACTGACAGTCATTTACTAGAGGGCTGGACTGACTAGTGGGATGTGGCTTACAACATCATAAGCATGTGCTACACCCACACTTATTATCAAGCATTTTAGTTGGAGGATAGGATGGAATTCATTTTCCATCCTTTTGGCAACTCTTGAGCCCATGTAAATCTTTATCCTCTTTCTAGGCATAAGGAAACCTTACTCTCCAAATTCACCTGCAGTTTGTTTGGCCATGTGACTGAGTTTTAAACAATGGCTAGGGGACAGAAGTATACAATTTCCAGCTCTGACCCCTAAAGTTATCCCATTCTTTGCTCATCCACCAAGAGAGGATTCAGTGGGAAGATGTTGGGAGTAAAACTAGGGAAAGAACTTGAATTCTTGAATCATCACTTGGAACAGAGCAGCCCAGAATATTCATTTCACTGCTATCTGACATGACTTGAATGAGAAATAAGTGGAATAAGCAGCATGTGTGAGTGAGTGTGTGTGTGTTTTCAATGATTTGGTTTAGCAGTTGGTGTTAATTTTTTACATAAAACCCACACTTTCTTGATCCTCACTACACTTGGGTCATTGAAGAAAGTATTGGTTATCCTCTCTTTATGTTACAGGCAGGCATGTGATGATAATTGGCAGAGTCATGTTTATGGTTTGGATTAGCTTTTTAGGGAATAGGAGAGATGAGCTCAAAGCAGTAGTATCATTCTTTTTAGATATCTGATTGCATTCTTCGTGGTTAGGGAGAACTTCCCATGCTATCTTACACTTGCTGAACACAACTTTAGAGAGAAATTCTCCTTCACAATCCCAAAATAATAAACACAAGAGAAAGAACCAGCATGAGATACTGTCTGCTTTCTCTTTTATCACAAGGAGCCAAGAAAATGTCCTGGATATAAAAAATATGTATCAATGAAAGATAAGCAGATATTCACTTAGATTTTACATGAATAAAAAAGAAGCTCGCCTGGTGTTTAATAAAATGCCTTATCATTTTTAGACAAGCATAAGGATAGTATCTATTCATTGTCAGACATGGACTGTGACAAAGAAGTAAAAATACTCCCTCTTGTGGTTCTTGAGAAAATAATCTCAGCTATGAGGACATATTGAGAAAATAGAAATTCTAGAAAATAGAAAATCTTTAGGATATCTTCAGTGGATAATTAGAATGCTTCTTTTTCTCTCTGACCTGGCTCTATGAAGATAAGTAACCATGTAGGCTGTGTTAATGTTGACTTTCTTGAGAGAGCATTTGTGAGCTTGGACTGCTAACCTCAGGGAGGAGCTGAGAATTTCTTTCCACTTTGAATTTTTTTCCCTGAAAGGTTAAAGAAATAGTAATTGTCACTAAATACCCTTTTTCTTTAAAAAAAAAAAAAGTATTTTATTGATTTTTTTACAGAGAGGAAGGGAGAGGGACAGAGAGCTAGAAACATTGATGAGAGGGAAACATCCATCAGCTGTCCCTACTGGGGGTGTGCCCCAAACAAGATACACACCCTTGACCAGAATCAAACCCAGGACCCTTCAGTCCACAGGGCGATGCTCTATCCACTGAGCCAAACTACTTGGGGAAGCTTTGACTTAAGAGGAGTGAATTTGGTGTTAGGATTCTCTGTCTCCTCTAAAACACATCTCATAGTTTTGTGGGGTGGGTGTAAATGTATTTCTCAGATATATGTTTCCCCCCTACCTATCTGGAATCTTATTTAGCAACTCTGTTTTCCTGCAGAGATAACTGGCTGCACAATGCTAGAAAGAGGAAATTTACTCATTTTATTTATTTATTTATTTACTTACTTACTTACTTACTTTCTCTTCACCTGAAGATACGTTTATTGATCTGAGAATTGACTTCAGAGAGAGAGAAACATCCATGTGAGAGAGAAACATTGCTCAGTTGCCTCCCATACGTACCCTGCCCAGGGATCAAATCTGCAACCTAGGTATGTGCCCTGACTAGAAATCAAACCTGCAACCTTTTGATGTATAGGATGATGCTCCAGCCAACTGAGCATCCTGGCCAGGGCTTACTCATCTCTTAGATGTTAAATAGGAAAGGCATTGCAATTGGAAGACTATATCAGCAGTGGTTTGATGTGAAATTATCATTTTTTCTCATAATTTATTCCTCCGACTTTTTTATCCTAACGTTTCACCATTAGAAAAATAATATCCTCCATTTCTGAGGAGGGCTGAGATCTGTGTAGGAAATCAGTGTCTATTTTTTAATTTTATTTTTTATTGATTTCAGAGAGGAAGGGAGAGGGAGAGAGAGATAGAAACATCAATGATGAGGGAGCATCACTGACTGGCTGCCTCCTATACATCCCCTACTAGGGATTGAGTCTGCAACCTGGATGTGTGCCCTGACCGGGAATAGATCTATGACCTCCTGGTTCATAGGTCAATGCTCAACTACTGATTCTCATGGCTGGGTGAAAACAAATATCTATTTATCTCCTTCTCTCTGACTTTCTAGTTTGCCCAGAACAGTCCTGGTTTACATTGCTGTCCCTGTGTCCCATTTGTTCTTTTTTCATTTTCCTTCCAATGGAAATTTTAGCAATTTCATTAGTCTTACAGTGCAACTTTAAGAACCCTGGAGGCAATTTTAAGTTTAAAAACATTTAAATATTACATTGAATAGTACATTCTTTAGAAAAATACCTGTGACATGACCTTAGATGCAAAGAAAGTGTAGCACGTGATTGTAAAGGAGAAAGAAACTGCCTTGGACTGGATAAGACATATCACTTTCATTTATGTCTTATTGGAGAGACAGGTCACATGGCCATCAAGATGCATTCTGGGAAATGTAGTTTAGCTGTTGGCCCAGAAATGAAAAATGTATTTCAGAAACAGCTACTCAGTCTCTGTCACATTATTTTAGAACAAAAATTTCTTATGGCCACACAATCAAAAAGGGGCAGAAGTAAGCATCAAACTTGAGTCTACTTGATTTCAAACCTCAACATTTATCACTGTAGAGGCCCAGAATGAGTCACCCCAGCATGTGCCTCTGTGGCATGTGTATTATTTTGAGCTAAAGGCAACTGAGACCTTTCTGGCTCAAGAGAAACTTGTATTTCCCCCAATCCCTTCCTGGCAACTATGTAGAAGAACTTATATTAGGGATTTTGCTCATAATCAGAGATTATCAGAGAGCACCTTTTTGACCTGTCTATATGGCAGGGCAACTATAAATTACTGCACATTTGCTTTTCTTATTGCCCTGTGCCCCCCTCCGAAGTTCCATGGTGCCTTACCTCATCTTTAGCTCAGAATGACATATGTACCTTATTTTAACTTTCTGTCCCTGAACCTCTCAGCCATGTGGGGTTTCTGACTCACTCATGCATGTGCGATTCCTATCTGTACTTACATAATTAAATTTGGTTATTTCCTCTTGTTAATCTGTCTCATGTAGATTTAATTATTAGACCAGTTGAGAGAACCTTGAAAGCTAAAGAAAAGTTTTTTCCCACCATACCATCACATCCAAAATCTCTCTGTAGTTTCAAGAAATCACTTATAGCACTATTTATACCTTTATTTATACTTAGCAGGAGCCAAGATTTAAATGATTGAGGTTATTTCTAATTTTACCTGAATTATAATACTTGCATACATTTTTGGAAGCCTTGGCTGAACACTAATACAGAAAGGATTTATATATCATATATATCATATATATAATTTTTATATATTTATATACTTATCTACAAATAACTTAGATTTTAATTTTCTTGTTGTGAAAGTCTATTTATTACCATAATTATAAACAGACAGAAAATATCCTTTTCCTTTTCTTATGTATCCATCTCTTTTATTTTATTTTTTTGAACTTGAGACATGGAGTTAGAAACAAAAGCTCACAGGAGAATTTATCATTTCTTCTAGGTTGAGCATAAACACATAACCTGGTTCTTGCTCGGAGCTTTTCATTAATTTTAGGGGTGATTATAATATACACCTGGTAGGTGTCTCTCTTTATATGCATCATTCTCTCCCACATAAATAATCTTGAGACTCATAAAAGGAAAATAAAATTCTGAAATTAAATTACCCATTTCCTTTGTTGGTTTATTTTATCAACTATTGACTGGTTGGTTTCATAGAACAACTCCCTAAAAACAAATTGACCCATTGAAATGGAGTGTTAACTACAAATCAAATGAAAGTGAGAATTTTTGATACTGTTCAGAATCATCCATCCACCTGGACAACTAAGCTTTTTATAACAAATTGACCAATCCACTTTGCTCTTTTCCCTTGTAATTTTCAGAAGTCAAGGCACATAACAAATTTTTTATGTTTGTCAAACAATGAACAGAATTATGTGAATCTTAGACTTTGAAAATAAAAATATAAGAAGACATATATTACATAACTTGTGTAGTAATAGTGTGTTCTGCTTTCCGGAGTTACTTTTTTTGTCAAGGATGATCTTACCTGACATCTGTTTACAAGCAAAGTTGAAAAAAATCCAAGATTGGCTGGTGGTCTTTAACTCTTCCCCTTATATTTCTGTACGCCTCCCTTACAACTCAGTCAGGGCTCGCAGTTGGGCGTTCTGTGTGTTTAGAACAAACTGGATGAGGTTAGGGGAAGTGAATAGAGAGGACACAATCATTCCTCCCACAATGCTAACTCTGTTCTTGCTCTGATTCTACTATTCTCTACTCTCTACTTAGAAAATGAGGCCTTATTTTTTTTTACTTGATTCTGGACCTTCTTGCATAAATAGTACTATTTCTCTGCTTATCCTTCCCAGAAATATGTTTGTTCACGTGTTAGTTTGCACTCACCCCTTCCAAGCACAACACTCTGGGGCTTATCCTTTGAGAAAGCATCTAAACTAGGGAATCAAAAATCCCTATTTGTTTCAAACTGCAAGTCATACATTTAGCTGCTCCACCAAAAACATCGTCTCTCTGTTCCCCAAAGAGCAGCAACCTGGTGTGCTCAAAGTTCTGACTAACACCAAGCTCAGAGATTCCATATTAATAGTATGTAAATGTAGCCACAGAACAGGCTGAAGATCAACTAGAATTCACACAGGTCTGGGCATGCTTAATGTACTGGTAAAGCCATCTTCCCCAAGACTTGTTTCCTAATGGACTAAGGAGATTTTGGAGAAAGCTTCTGTCCTGAGGGAGGAGTTTGATACTGTAAAGTCTTAGTTGTGAAAGTGGATGGACAATTATGAACAACACAAACAATTTTCACTTTTATTTTATTTGTAGCCAAAACTACATTGGATCCAGATTTAAATCCTGTGGAGAACAATGGATTTGTACTTCAATCCCATAGAACCTTATTTTCAAAAACTCTTACGAATAGGTGCACAAGCAATGCTGCATTATTGGAGCTCTCTAAACCCATGGAATATAGAGGTAAGAGCTCTTCCCATGTGGTAACTGGTAGACAGGATTCCAAAAATGTGCTCACCAACCCTTGCTATTCACCCCCAAGATTTCTGACCCATGGTCACTTGTTCAAAGACTAATATAGGGACTTCTTTGAAGTGGTTTTGTAGATATGATTGAAGTCCCAACCCAGTTGACCTTAAAGTAGGGAGAATGTTCAGGTGGGCCTGATCCTAGGAGGTGACTCTTTTTAAGGCAAGAGTTTTTTGGAGGTAGAAGAGCAGAAGTCAGAGATTCAAAGTATGAGGGAGAGATTTGATGCACTCTTGCTGGACTGAAGATGGAGGTGGCCTTGTGTTAAGGAATGCAGGTGGTCTTAAGGAGCTTAAGAGTGGCCCTTGTTGATAGCTAGCAAAGAAACTCAGACCTGCACCCATATTTGACCAATGACCTGAATGAGTGTGGAGCAGATTCTTTCCTGGAGCCTCCAGATAAAAGTACACTCCAGGATACACCTTGTTTTCCACCTTATGGGACTCTAAGCCGAGAACCCAGTTGAGCCATGCCAGACTCGAGGCCTACAGATATTTGAGATAAACCATTTGTGTTGTTTTTAGTCACTGAATTTATGGTAATTTGCTATGCATCAACAGAAAATGAAGGCAGTAACAAAGGATGATGATGCTCCTATTTTATGGGACTTAGGCTTCAGTTGTGGTGGGAGACCACAGCGCCCCAGGGTCAATGGATGTCCATGGTAAATAGTGGAACATAATATAAAACTTGGTAATGGCTTGTGAAATATCCCATAGGAACTCCCAGAAAATTTCCGGGATGGTGAAAAAAAAAAACACAATAAAAATTGGATTGTTATAGTTAATGCTAGGGGCCCAGTGCACAAATTCCTACATGGTTGGGGTCTGCCCAGCCTGGGCCCAATCAGGGTGGATCAAGGCTGGGCCTATCAGGAGGAGGAGATGGCAGGAGGGTGGCCAGCCAGCCTGCCCCAGTCAGGGCCTGATCAGGGCTGGGCTGGGAGGAGTAAGGGGCCTTGGGAGATTGGCTAGCAGACCCCACCCCCGATTGGGATAAGCATGCCGATAGAGGGCCAGCAGTCTGGGGAGGGGCCATGGATGGTTTGTGAGCCAGCCCTGCCCCTGATGGGGTGAGGGGGTCAATCTGGGATGGGGCCGGGTTGGCGGGGGGGAAGCTGCAGGAGGTTGGCTGGCCAGCCACACCCCCTATTGGGGTGAGGGGTATGATCAGGGGTGGGCAGCCAGGGGTAGGGGCTGCAGGCCCATTGAGGTGGGGTGGGCTAATTGAGGGGAAGAGAGGGAAGCATTTATCCAACAGCTAGCTCTTGATTAGGGTGGGAGAGTCCGATCAGGGTCAGACTGGCAGTGGGGAGGGGCTGCAAGGTTGGCAGGCTGGCCCCACCTCCTGATCTGTCTGTTTGCTGGCCACAGTGGATGTCATAGAGACTGGTCGTTATGGCTGTTACAATCTCTGGCTTTTTATATATATAGATGAACCACTGGACTCTACAAGCTGATTGTATACATCTCTATAAAGTCCAGTTTCTTTCAGTTCCCTAGCATGCTCTTCATTTACCAAAAGGGGCACAGTTGTCACAGTTGTTTTTTATTTTGCCTTCTGACTTACTCCTCCCACTCCTAATTTTTTCTTTTTTTTTTTTTTTTTTGCTTTGTTGGGGACCCTGATCTCTTTTGGTAGATGACAAGAGGTGGATTTACTAACTATGTCCTTGGATAATGAAAAGAGTAGAAAACTGCATTTTTAAATTATTAAATTTTTGCTACTGAAATAAAATAGCAACTTACTTTTGAAAGATAAATTGTCCTTTTCAGCCTAGTTAGATGCCTTTATTACAAACTTCCTTTTAAAAAATTGTGAGCACAGATCTTTTATTAGTTTCTTAACAAAGGAAACTTTATATATATATATATATATATATATATATATATATATATATATATATATAATAGTATGGACTTTTCATTTTCAAAGCCAAGATGAAAATTACTATAGAGAACATTATAGGATAATTGCACTGTAATTTTATAAGGATATTTTGTGGAGACGATTCTTCATAGATGTCTTGCATTTCTGCATATCTTCTGAGCAGACACACTGGCAGCTTTTGTTCTAAACTATATTTTCAAGTATGTTTGTCTGGCAAACAGTCTTGGAAGGTAAAGATAGTGTCTCTCTGAGGCAAAGGGCAGATTTGTTTGCTGTCAGGATAATAAAGATAATGTCTCTTTCTGGAACAAAGGTTGGACACATTTGCTGGCTGTCTTTTTTTTTTACGCATTTTGTGTTTCCTAAACTTAGGGCACTTCAGCTGGGATACAAACCCAGTATGCACTGGATGACTAACTTGTCCTACACTGGCCGAGAATTTCCTGATTATTATATAATGTCCTGAATACCAGGAACCCTTCAGTTTGGGGTACAGCAGGGAGCTGGTCATTGTAGTGAGCTGCATGCACCTGAAATGTTCCATATCAGCCCCATGACGTTAGGAAAACAGAGAACCATTATAAACTTGCAGCTCAAGCTGCCACCGTGCTGTGATAAAGTCTTTCGATCCTTACTCAGGGATCGTCATTGTGCATCCTTAAAACTGTGGTAGGTTAGCAAGTTCAGGAAAATATCAGTTCCTACACAGTTCTTTACAAATGTAAGTCCCCTAATTGCTGGGCTTGTCATTGGAAAAAAAGTCTATTTTAGATTGGGAAAATGGAGTAAGCTCATAAACTTTCTCTGAAGTTTTCCAAAGGCCATTTTATGAAATGAGTAATTCAAAAGCAAATCAACTTATGAAAGTGACTTTGTAAGAACTTGTGTTATTTCTCTTGCTTTGCAATATTTTTTTCTTTCACAGGTTATTTAGCAATACATTGCTTCATTTCCTAACATTTAGGTTTCTTTTCTAATTATCTTCATGTTACTATTGTTTAGTTTAATTCCACTCTGGTCAGAGAACATATTCTATGATTTCAACTTTGAAATTTGTTAAGATTTGGTGTGGTCTATTTTGGAAATGTCTAAGTGCATTGGTAAAGAAAATACTTTGCAGTTGTTGGTTGTAGTGTTGTCTGTATGTCAATTAGGTTAAGGTAGTTTATTGTATTGTGCAATCTTCTATACTTCTACTGTTTTTCATCTGCTTATTCTGCTAATAATTGTAACATTTCCAAAAGTGATTATGAATTTGTCTCAAGATATGTTAGGTGACACAGGTTTAGGAAAGTTTTATCTTCCTATTTAATTGAATCTTTTATCATTTTGAAATAACACTCTTTTTCTAGTAATGCAAAGCATACCTCAAAGATATTATAGACTCAATTCCAGACCACTGCAATAAAGTGACTATGTCAATAAAGTGAGTCATAGGAAGTTTTTAGTTTCCTAGTGCATATAAAAGTTATGTTTGCACTATACTGTAGTATATTAAGTGTGCAATAGCATTGTGTCTAAAAAAAATGCCCAAGGCACACCCCTTATTTAAAAGATGCCTTATTACTAAAACATGCTAACTATCAACTGAGCCTTCAGAGAATTATAATTTTTTTGCTAATGGAAGCTCTAACCTCGATGTTGAAAATGATACAAATCTTTAATTTCTAAAAAACACAGTATCTGTGAAATGTGATAAAATGATTTATAAAATGAGGTATGCCTGTTCTTAACTTTAAATCTACTTTGCTCACAATTTTTAAAAATATATTAATAAAGGTATGCTAGCTTTTGTTTCCATTTTGGATGATATAATTTTTCCATTTTTTATTTTTTGATTTTATTATTATTATTTTTAATCTTCATCTGAGGGAAGTTTTTCCATTGATTTTTTTAGATAATAGAAGAGAGGGGAACGAGGGGAAGAGAGAAACATGAATGTGATAGAGACACATTTATTGATTGCCTCCCACTTGAGCCCTAACTGGGTCCGGGGGTCAAACTTGTAATCCTTCAGTCTGCAGGCTAGAGCGGCCAGGGCAATTCTTTTTATTTTTTAAGTTCTTTTGTGTGTGTGTGTGTGTGTGTGTGTGTGTGTGTGTGTGTGTGTGTAAAATATGCCTTTTATAGCATGTAGCTGGATCTTTGTTTGTTTGTTTTCCTTTCATGAAAAAGATTCAGCCTTTGCTTTTTAACTGAAGTCTTTGGTCCATTTACATATAACTACTGTCATAGGTGATGTTACAGAATCAATTGTCTCCCCAAATTCATATGTTGAAACCCTATTCCCAATGTGATATATTTGAGAGGTGGCTAGGATTAGATGAAGTCATGATGGTGGAGCCCTCATGAATGAGGACTAATGTCCTTAGAATGGGAACTTGCTTCCCATTCTGCTCTCTGCCATGGAGGGGTCAAGAATCAGTATTCTGCAACCTGGCAGAGAACTCTCACCAGAATTCAACCATGCTAATACCCTGATGTTGGACTTCCAGCCTCTAGAACCATAAGAAATAAATTTCTGTTGTTTATGAGACATCAGTTTATGGAATTTTGTAATAGCACCCCAAACTAAATACAAGAGCTGGGTTTATGTCTACCAGCATATTAGTTTCCATCCATTTTTTTTGTTTTTTATTTTTTCTTTCTTGAATTATTTTAGATTAAGCAGGCATTATTTATTCTGTTTTTTCCTCCACAGGATTTTAGCTATATATTTTAAAAATTATATTTTGGTGTCTTCCATATTAATAAAATATATATCAATATCTTATTGTCTACTTTAAATTAGCAACTTTACTAATTACTGACTAATGCAAGAGTACTTCAACAGTTCAATTCCATTTATCTACCTGCCACTATTTGGGCTGATGTTACCATATACATTAGCACCATAGACATTAACATGAGTCAAGGAAAATTTGAGTGCAGTTTTTTGGATCTTTTTCTCAATTCTTTTTCTGTCTGAAACTGTGATGTTTAATTCCAAGCTGCTTTAGCAGTTTGTGAACTCAGACCTCTTTCCCCTGAATCTAATAAAGACTATCACTTTCTGTTTGAGCTCTATTCCCTGCATCATAATTTGAAAAATACCCTCAGAAAAAAAGCCGTGGCACTAATGTAGCGCTCACCATTATATGCTTCCCTTGTCTTAGGGACTGAGAAAGTCCTGCATGTCCTGGTTCCTGGCCAATGCCTTCAAACAGTTGATTTATATATGTCATCTATATTTTATTGTTGTTTTTGGCATAACTGTTAGTTCAATACCAGGTACATGGTTGAGACAGGAAATGCCTTAGAACATTTTTATAAACAGAACTTTCTTCTGATGTAATAGCTGATACACCACTGGTAGAGTATTTTTCCTTTATTTATCTACTAGAGGCCCAGTGCAGGACATTTGTGCACTGGGGGGTTGGGGATGAGGAGGGTCCCTCAGCCCAGCCTGTGTACCCTCTGGCAGTTCAGGAACCCTTGGTGGACATCCCCCAAGGGGTCCTTAGCACTGCCACAGAGGCGGGAGAGGCTCCCGCCACCACCACTGCATTCACCAGCCGTGAGCCAGCTTCTGGCTGAGCAGCACTCCCCCTATGGGAGCGCACTGACCACCAGGAGGCAGATCCTGCATTGAGCACCTGCCCTCCGGTGGTCAGTACATGTCATAGCAACCAATTTGATCGATTTACATATTAGCCTTTTATTATATAGGATTTTCAAAATAATGAGATGATTCCTAGTATCCCTCAATGTTGACCAATTATTATTTTTGGTATAATTATGACCTCAGGATTTAGACATATTTATTGTGCCTCAATTCATTGTAGCTATTATTCTTAGTGAGGCCTAATTTTTCCTATTTTTGACCACTGGAAGCCTCTTTAAGTTAGCTCCCAGATACTTTTGATATGACCCTGTGGTCTTTGATACCTTTCTTGTTATATATATGGCAAATTATTCTAGGATCACCTTCTGTATTTTTCCCTCCTGGAAGTAAGGAATCCATGAGGGGAGGATCAAGGATAAGTTGTGTTCTCAGGGTACTGCCAAGTCTCAGTTAAGGCAAGAAGGCTGATGATTTCCAGAAGATACGGAGAAAGATTCTTAGAGGAAGGAAAAGGATTAGAGTTTAGGTAAAACCAGTAAGCGAAAGGAGAAAAGGACATGGAGAATGGGAGCCTAGTGAATACTAACATGTGTTATATCTTATGCCACTTAGTATGTGTATGTTTGTTTATTTTTTGTCCTAAAAAATTGCACTATATTAAAAATCATCATAAAACAATTTCCATATAACTGGTAGTTGCCTAGATTCAAATAGAGGACTTGACTGATGCTATTTACTGGTGGTATCTTTGTTTTAATCAAATATTTATTTGGAAAATATTTCTGCACAGAGCTCAGAAAAATGTGAATATCCTTTTCATTATCTTTGTAAAGTGGTTCCCTTTGAGTAGTGAGGAGTAATTTTCAGAGACTTGTGAATAAAATGGGGCTTTGTAATAAATCCTGCCTAAACTAACCTCACAGGATGATCTGATCATAATTTCCTAACTGGGCAGATAGTGGTGGGTAGTCACACCCCATTCCAAACAGAGGGAACAGGATGTGAATAGGTGCATAAAAGAGAAATATAGGAGGTAAGGTTATAAGGTGGCTAAATATGCTAGGCTTTTTTTTTTTTTGCCACAATAGGAAGCTTGCATTTTATCCTATACCAGAAGGAGAAAATAACCATTGTTTGAAATTAGGTATATGCAAGAAATTTAGTTAGTAGAATATAATCAAAACATTTTAAATAATTAGGTATGGGAGATTAAGTGTGCTTCCCATGTCTCTGATTTTTTTACTGGATGAATAATAGAGTAGAGTGGGGGTGGTAGAGTGGAAATGAGCAGGCGTTGGGGCAATGTGAGTATGATGAATTTGGTATTTATATATTACTGTTAATATATTTATTTATAGTTGTGAGTGAGCATATCCCTCAGGGTATTTTTTAACCTTATCTGTCTCTTAGGATAACCTTTCTACTTTTCACAGACAACGAAATGTATTCCCATGTTTTTATTAGGAAACATTTATCTTGTCTTGCTGCCCTTTCAGCTGTTTACTTGTTCTGCAAGCTTTCATGTTCTCTTGAATAATGCTATGTACCCAGTGGATATGTTTATAATGAAAAGTCACAGATAGGACTTTTTCTTGTGGAGATAATATTAGTCACTTCAAGAAAATGTCATCACACAAGTGGGCCAGATTGAAAGTTAGCAGGATGTGCATTGCTGGGTGTAGCCATAAAAGGGATTCAGTACTTCTCACCTGATTAGACTTCAAGGCAGGAGTCTTGAGGACTGAAAATCCTTGAGGAAGACACAGGTATCATGAAGGCCGGCAAACAGGATGTCTGAATGGGAAAGAATATGGAGTTTGGGAGGCTGCTCTCTTGCACATTTCTGGCTTTCATTCGAGTTTGCCAGATTAACTGACTGCTCATCACCTTGTTATTTATTTCATGTATAAGTTTAAAATGGGAAGATTCGCTCCCTTGTAAGTACAAATCTTGAGAGAGATAAGGATTTGGATTATTTTATTTAATCAAGTTCCCTGTCTTGGTAGGAGGTCCAAAGCAGTTGTGAAGAATCATGAAGCATTCCATTGTGTATATGTACTACAGTAGAGAGGTAAGGAGGAGAGATCAACCAAAGGACTTATATGTATGCATATAAGCCTAAGCAATGGGCACAGACAACAGGGGGATGGAGGCATAAATGGGAGGTGGGGGGTAATGAGGGAATAAGGACATATATGTAATACCTTAATCAATAAAGAAAAAAAGATAACCTTAAAAATTAATTAATTAATTAATTAATTTTAAAAAGAATCATGAGGCATTATCAGTATTTCACATTTTCTCTTTCTGTCTCATGTCAAGTCCTTATTACATCACTCCTGACCTATTAAAATCATATCTCTATTTCCAGACTTCCTTCTGTGGGATATGTTTCAAACTCTGCTAGAAAGAACTTTACATGTCATTGAACAATATGCATTTTGTTAAAGTTATTAAACAAGGAGACCAGTAGACAGAGGTGGCTGCAATGCCCTGGTGTCCTACATAAGGAAATCAAAGTCTAGGCCTGTAATTGTCTAAAAGTTATGAAATCAAACCCTAAGGACAACCAATCACAAACAGCCACCTAGGCTTAAACTACAGCTAATCCAATAATTTCCTTTCTTTGATTCCTCATTCTATGTAATTCTTTCCCAGTTCATGTCAGCAGACTGTTCCTAAGCATTTCTACTTGGACACTATGTGATTCCAGACCATAAATATTGAAATAAACTCTTAAAATTTTAAATATGACTCAGTTTACCTTTTAACAGGGTCAATTTGTACTTGAACCAGACCTCTCTCTTTTGTTTTTAATGGGAATTCGAGTTAATGTTTTTGAAACTTGTTTCCAAAAGGCTTGAATAAAGTCCAAATACCTTGGCATTTGAAGTCTTCCAGATTCTGGTTTATTATCTGTCACTATTCCCCTCAGTCATCATGAATCACTCCATGTTCTTACTCATGTCATTTCACTTTCATATGCATTTGCTGTCCATCACTAGAGTGTAGGCACCACAAGGGCTGATTTTCAGGAATTAGAGCAATCAGAAAATTTTGAATGATTCATTCATAATTCATGCATTAATTTACCTCCTCTTCAATCTCTGCATATCTAAATTTTGTGCTTACTTAAAGAAATATCAAGTATCGTTTCTTCCATGGTATTTTTCCAGATTCTTAACAAAGAAAACTATGTATTCTGAATTCCCATATTTTACTTATGCCTCTTTTGTGATACTTATGTTTAAAAAATTATTCTTTACTTTTAGTCTCTAGAATGTAGCCTTTATTATACTTACTTTTGTATTTTTTCCTAGACCTTAGACTCATAGTACCCTAGACTTAGCACATATTAGGCACTTACTTTTTAAAATTAATGTCCTTTAATGTTTTAATTAATAATGAAAGTTAAAAGAGAACTGAGAAGTGATTGTTGCATGAATTCTTAACTCTCTAGAAAAGGTTTTATGTAGACACACATATGGATCTCTTTTTCTTATTAAAATAAAAGAAACCTAGTAAAAAAGTTATAGCCAATTTTAGAATCATCATTTCACTGTTTAACAGCTTTAATAACAATAATAGCCTATCTACTGAAAACTGACCCTGTACCTTGTGAGGGATCATATCTATTTAATGAACATATTGAGGTTGAGTCTAAGTTTTACTAGTATATTTGCTAAGTATGTGAATTCATATTTAAAAATTGATCTAACTCCAAAGCTCTGTTCACTAGCCCATACTTCTTATATTCTTTGGATTAAGAAATATTTTTGGTTAACTAAGTAAAATGTTTGTGTGATGTCCACAGTGGTGATACAAACATGACCAAGAAACGCAGGTATCTGCAGTGATGTCCCCCTAATGGAGATCTGATGACTATATTGTTAACAAAGAAAGAAGAGACCCTTACTAAACTTTTAAGTGGAGTCCCAGATTGTAAGTTCATCCTGGTCACCGTTTTCTATAATGATTGGATATTGCAACCTGGAATCCAGTGGTGAATGGGAATTTGGAGAGTATTCCTAACTGTGCTGCCTGATTACAGTTTAAAGACCTGTATGTTCCGAGGAACAGCAGGTCACAGGATTGCCTTCCTCTGTGCTGCTTCATTAACCTGACATCTCTTGCCTACTTTATCTCCAGTCATCCCTGGGATTTGCTAATTGTAATGTCTCTAGAGTTAATGGAAGATAAAACCACACAGGTGCAAAACAAATTAAGTGCAGAATTGCTAGTTTTATTTCACAGCATCAGCAGATTTTTGTCCTTATGATTTACTTTTTTTTTTGTTAAAAATACATAGTAGTATGGCTAAGTTAATGAACTTTTATTTTTGTAATTACGTAGTGGGTCTTCATTATACTTTCTCTAGAAGCTGGAGAAAATTACCTCTCTTTCCATTCATTTCTCTAATTGACAGAACTAGGTCAATAAGGGATGTTTTAACACTTTGAAAAATTATTTATTGCTTTTTAGAGAGAGAAAAAAACATTGATGTTTTGTCTTACTTATTTAGGCATTTATTGGTTGATTCTTGTATGTGCCCTTATCAAGGATCGAACTGAAAACGTTGGCCTATTGGGACAACATGCTAACCAGCTGAGCTACCTGGCCAGGCTCTTGCTCTTTCTTGACTCCTTTCCTGCTCCTCTATCTGTTCCTGTTGGTAAGGAGATTTTCTGCCTCTCCACTTTAGCTCTTTTTTTAGTACCTCTCATTAGTAATCATGAAGGGAAATTATCTATTATTTTTTTGTATAGTGATTTATATTTTTACATACCCATTATCTTATTTTAGCCTAAAAATAACAACCTATGGAAGGTAGACTGAGAGTGTTTTATTTCCATTTTATAAATGAGGAGGCAGGTCCTTTTCCTTTTGAATGTGAGAAAAATCGCATTTGTAGTCCTGCTATCATCACAGCTATCAGCTTCAAGGGCGTATTGTTGTAGCAGAGCACAAGGAGATAGATGAGCTAAACTCAGGTTTTTATTCTTTGTTTTCTCTTGTACTTATTGCAGTAAGTACAGCATTGAGTTAATAGCATGGCCTTTGGAATAGAACAGAAAGAACACAAGTCTCAATTCTGATACTTAGTAGCTGCATGTTATTGGGCAAGTTACTTGACTGTTCTAAGCTTCAATTTTCTATTCTAAAAAGATTAGGATTATGATAGTTATAAGTACTTCAATAAAATAACTGTCAGAAACTATTTAATTCCCAGGCCATCATTATTGTACTTACACTTATCTATTCCAGCTGGGTATGTTGTTCCAGTATTTATTCATTCCTTCAACAAATATTTGTGTTCACTATGTACTAAGCATTGTACAGTTAATCAGACACACACAGTCCCTGTGCTCAGTGGAGTGTACATAGCAGAAGGTCCAAATTCATTTGGATATCAGAATGTACATAAGAGAATATCCAAGAACATTCAGATGTCAAGAGGTCAAGATTTTGATGAGGAGCTGAAGAGACAATGAACTGCAGCAAGGGAGAAGGAAAACCGGGCATTTGTGCTCGCTTTTGCCTTGAATCCAAGCCAAGAAAGTGTTTTAAGATGGTAGCGATCAATTGCATTAAATGCCTCTAAGAGTTAGAATGACAGAGACTTGGAGAATGAAACTTTGATTTTGACAAAATGGATATCAGGAGGGTGAGTGGGGTCTTTGATAAAGGCAGCTTTAGTGAGACGCAGGAGAACAGAAAATAACTACTCAACGCATGCATCCTTAGTTCATGTTTGCTAGAAATCTGTTCTGAAAGAGAACATTCATCTTTTGATAAAGTGGTTGATGTATTTAAAATGAGCATTGTTAGTACTGCTGCACTTATGTTCCTAGTTTCTACCATTGCATCAGAATGCCTGGAATATATCCTTTGAAGTAGCTTATTTATTGCTAGCTTTTTAAAAATACTGACTGAACATTGAGTATGGCTTGATAACCAGGGACAAAAATTTACCATCCTATCTCATTTTCCTTATATCCAGCTTTTTATAATGTTTGAATAAAAATACAACTCTTGTTGGTCTGATAAGTTGTTCAATATTCTGAGCGTTTCCAGCTATTTTAAGGATCTCCCTTGCTACTGTTTCACAGATATCTTTTAATACGACATTTACTTTTCCAGACAAGAGCGGGACATGTTATCTTCTAACATTGGCATAATTGATTTCTCGTAAAGTAACGAAGAGACAACCTCTAAGTGATTTGGGTTTTTGTGATCTTAAACATTAAAGTGCATGATGACTCTTGGCATTTGCTTTCTTGTTTGGGGAGAATGTCGAGAGATTTGAGAGATGGGGTGAGCTTGCTTTTGGGCTTTATGGTTGGGGCTAGAGTACAAAACTTAGTGGAAAATCACTTTCATGTTTGACACTGGATACAAGCTCTCTCTGGAGGTTATAAATGATATTTCAACCTAAATTGGTTTTTCAAATTGCTAGAAGCAAAGAGAATACATTCAGATTTTGACATTTCTTTTAAAAAGGTTTAAAATTTTGCTTTCTTTAAATAATTACAAAAAAAGACTATGTAATAAAATCTGTGATTGCAATGTGTGAAATATCAGATATTTGGCTGTGGTTTTTCTTGTTATTATAAACACATGACATAAAATAAATCTAGTATTTTAATTTTAGAAAACAAACTTAATGAAGATTTAGAGAACTGCTGGATTGTTTTTTTAATTTAAGTGCAAGTATTTTATAAGTGATAAAGTAAGGTTTTATTGTTCCGTAAAGCCTTGCCTTAAATCTTATTTATTAAGATTTGGCTCTATTGGTGACCAATAGCAAATCCTTTCAACATTTGGAAAGAAAAAATGCTATTTGCTCATCATTTTTTTAATAAAGGTATAATATAAAGAATGAATCTCATCAAGATTTTTTTCTTGTGAAAGGTTCTCGGATGAGAACAGTTTTCTAAAGCTGGTAGCTGTCTCTCTCTCTGCTTTTTTAGGCACGTGCGCTAATAACACGCCTTTCACCCAGGGATGAGCTACCTGCCTCGGGGAGATGGATCAGGGGCAATTTGGGCTATTGCTCCATTATGTGAGACAGAATACGCTGTCATTAGATTCACTATACCATTTACGCAGAACCTTTATTTTGGAGAATCTGTAAGTGCTTGCCTGTCATTGAATATTTGCCATGGGTCCAGAGGGTGAATGCTATGAAGCCATTTTCTTCTAATAAACGCTATTCACCATACAGAAATTATAGCTATCATGTTTAAAGAGATATGTGTCTATAGGAAAGGAATAAGGCCTCCAGTTCACACATTGTGCCTTGTTGTTGTGTGCATTGCCTTGGGAAATAATATTTTGAAAAATATAGGTAGTATCTACAAAAGATACCAAGAGCAGATCATTTGCTTCTCACTGCTCACATGTGCTAAGACTCCCAGGAAGAGTTTCCCTGGGCACATGAATCAGTTTAATAATGATTGCTGCCAGTTGGTGGCTAGACATCAGACTGCCAGCCTACTCAACAGTGTTGCCATCTGCTATTTGGATTCATGGTGTGCTGCTGCTATGCACCACCTCATTAAGAACAGGACCCTTGTGAGCCATAGACAGTGGCTTATTCAAGTGAACTGAAGCAAGCTCCTCCCCATGCTGCTTTAGTAGAGGCTGCATGCATCTTATTTTATTTGGAAATTGCTCTATGCTGACCATGCAGCCTGAGTTCACTGCCTCTGATCATATCAGTGTTAGCCTGTCAGTCTAGCCCTTGTTTCAAAGTAGTATTAAAATAGAATGATTATTTCAAAGATTTACAAAAAATAGTCATATCATGATTTTTGGAATGATGTTAGTCACTAGCTTGCCAAACACAAATATTTGAACAAGTTAAGTGTATTATAACCCCTCAGATTTGTTTGGTATTTTCTAGTTCTGAAAATGCTTTAGTTTTTATTTAATGCTTTTAGTTTTAATCCTACTGCCTAATTTTTATTTCTTGGAAACTGATTTTCAGAGGTTTTCCTTATGCTTTTCCCTTTTCTTCTTTCACTAAATATCCAAAAGCAGCTGTGAATGCAAAATATTTGCATTTGCCAGACAGAAATAATAGCATTGTATACACCACTGACCTCACCTTAGAGATTCAAGTATTTTTAGAGGAAAAATAAAAATTGTTTGTGTAGGATGTATATTTAGATTCTCTCCATCTGTCTCAATAAATAATGAATTCTTGTAGTAGTTTAAGAATTAGACAGTTATATCTCAAAATAGGGCTGGTTTTAAATTTTAGAGGAATCCATAGGGTGGTGTTCAAGACTTGGGAGCCTCTCCCCCACTCCTCACACAAGTATTTACCCTGTTCTTAATCTGCATCTAAAAATGTGTTTCTTAAACCTATGCTTGTTAAGTAGTCTGTGAAGAAATGATTTGGTAGGCAAACAGAATTGGGAAAAGGGACATCTCAGACTGGGTTTTCCAGGATTCAGACTATGAGATATAGTTTAACCTGCAGGATGTTTATTAAGAAGAGCGCTTGAGCCCAACACTTGATTGGGTAAGGGGAGAGGCTGATTTGTGATGAAGCTCCAGCAGCCACCATGGAGCTCTGGAGTTGGAATGACCTTCAGAGTTGTCTTAGATGGGCACAAAAACAACTCTGGGCTTTGCACTGAGAGGTCACTGAATATGGGCAACCCCATGCAGGGGTGTGCTTAGGTGTGGTGTGTCTGTGCAGTTGAGGCAATTCCCAGAGAGGGCTGACAGCTGCAGGCTGCCTGCCTGTGGACAGTACTCCCAGCAAATGAAAAGCAAGTCCTTCCTTGAAGGGGGAACTGGGCCATACATCACAATGCTGCCACATGGTCCAGATCAATTCATCTGTGTTAGAGAGTTGCACTAAACATTCACATAGGAATGGCTTTGAAAATATGGCAACTGAAGAAACCTTCCAACTTTGTTTCTTTCCTGACATCAATTCATATCCAGGAAACTAGTGTTCCACAGGGCATAATTTGATAAATGTCTCTCTAATCTTATAGTGCCTTGCAGGTTGTGTTAAAAGAACTGAAGACAGATAGTTTGCTCTAGGCTCCCTTCCCCTTTGGTGTTGCTGTATTAGCTTTTAAGTCATACTCAGGTGTGTGGGAAAATGACTTCATTTTTCCATAACTGAACTTAATGTATGTCTTAAGTTCTTGTTTTGCCAGGTGGTCCATGCACTTTCTCCCCCAAATCCTTAATTTCAGTCATTTTCTAGGTATACAGACATTATGCTTTAAAAATGATTTAATATAACATTTTCTCCTCTACTCAGGATTGCAGCTAAGCTCCAAGGAACTTAAGTCATGTGATAACCTTGGGGGATACAGCTGATTTTTGATGGGCATCTGTCCACAGGTAGCATGAACTGAGATTAATCCTGTTATTTTTTGGCCTTGACTGACATCACCCTCCGTGCTCACACCTGATGATGTGTCTGCATTCCCCTCCAATACAACTTCAAAGAGGTCACACTGCATCTGATGTCTGTCAGCTCTTGGGGTCATTTCCCAAATGTTTTCAGTCACACCCAGAAAACCATTAGCTTGATCCTGTGGCCCACAATGTCTGTGAAGTAGTTTCAGATCCATCAGTCTATTTACTCAGTGCAGATATTTCTATTTCAATATCTAACGCTATAGTGTCCAAACAAAACAACGGAACTTTCTCAAGATAACCAGACTGGAGGTAGGGTACCAGCTTCTCCATTTTTAGCACACATACATTTTTTTCTAGGGGTTCTATTATGCTCTAATTTAGAATATTGAATCTCTCTTCTGAAAGTCTTCAGCAGCAGTTATCTCTTTTGCTTTCTCTCCAACTGTGATTTATTTTCTGCTCACTTAGCGCTGAGATTTTTTTTTTAATTGAGTGAGATTGGAGTGGGTAGTGCATGGAGGAATTTAGCATCCCTCCAATCCTAAGTTTAATGCCATGATTTTGATCCTTGCAAGCGAAAGCCAATCACCAACCTTTTACTTACTTTTTCATGTTTATTTTGATGAATTGTCTATGGCCTCTGCTCCTCAAGACATGAAGCTTACAGAATAGTTTGAGGAGGAATGAGTTTGAATGGGGCTAAGTGCCCGGGTAGGAACAAGGCGTTTGACTGTGGAGAAAAATACCCCCAGTTTTACTCAGCTATTTTATTCCTCAACAAGGCAATAGGTAGGTGTCCCCTCATGAAATGTCTTATCTTCTTTCCTGGCTGCTAGGCAGGTGAGTTGAGTTAATGCAGCATAACCTCAGTTGAAAAGTGCTGGGCCTGATAAAGGAAGAAAAATATTATACATTAAAGGAGCTACAAAAAAATAGCACGTACCACCAGGCACCAGGGGAGTATTCCTGGCATTGGATTTTGAGGGTGCTTTATATAGGGGACCAGAATATGAGATTACAGAAATGAAACTTATTTATTTAGGGGAACTTTATTGGAACACAGGATTTATCATCTTAGCAAGAACTCCAGGAGATGAGACAGGTTCACTGATAGGGTAGGAAGCCTGATATTGTTATGTCCAATACTGAGTGAAGTGAAAATCCTCAAGTTGTCCTGGTAAATTGTAGAAGTAATAAAGATGCTGAGAGAAGTAGTCATGCTGGACTGCATATATTGTGAGATTAGAAAACTCATCACATGATTTTGCCCCAAAGCAAGGCCCAGAAGACACATGATTCACCAAGGCCATCAAGAATGTGTTTATGAGAGGCCTGAACATCACAGGTTCAGTGTTGGCTCTCCTTTTTAGTTCAGGACTGATTGTACATGAGATGCTCACATAACTGGGCTTCTTGATGTCATTCAGGGTGATTGGCCCTGAAGTAATAGAAGACTGGTGCTTAACTACTCAAAGCCAAAAGGTCATAATTACTGTCACAGCTGGAGGGGCAGTGAAGGGGGTTTGACCTTCAGGGTGTTTGGGAGATTTTTGATTGGATATGACACGCCTACAGCCAAAATTGATAGGCAAGTAATAAAAATGCTGCTTAACATCTATAAGCAGGAAGGCAAAAATGGAAAAGGAGGAGGGTGAGGGCATTGGCCCCAATGAAATGTCACAATCCTTAGTTCAGTTCCAAGACCCAAGAGAGTTTTCAGATATGGAACCCACAGATGGAAGAGGACCCTTCAGAGGAAGGAGCCTTCTATTCAGTGGCAGGTGTATACTGTGATGAATCTCCAAGTTCTTCGTATGGCCAATTGCTAGACACTTCAAGTACTGCTGGACATAAGGTCTGAGTTGACAGTGATATCTGGAAACCCAAGCAACATAGTGACAATCTCTTAAAAGTGTCACTATATTGCTTGGGTGTGGCTCATAGGGACCAGGTCCTGTGGTACTAGCTGAAGTTTGGCTCACTGTGGACACATTAGTCTATGCATCCACAGTTGTTCATCTCTACAGTACCTCGGTGTGTAATGGGGGATGATTGTAAGACAAATAAAGCTTTTGGGACATGAGGTAAGAGGTATTATAGTGGGGAAAGCCAAATGGATATCTCTGAAACTCCTCCTTATCCCAGCCAAGATAGGAAATTATAAACATTTGGCTAGGATTCGAAAGGTGGAGCTTATTGGTGATCGTCATGCTTTTTCCACTCACTTTGGCAGTCTGGGCTTTGAAGAAACTGGACAGAGTGGCTGTAGATTAGTGCAGGTGTAACCTAGTACTAGCCCTGATTTCAGGTGCTGTGCAGATGTGGTATAGTTCATTACTAGCGATAAAGACAGGCTCAGGTACATAGTATGTACCCATTGATCTGGTGAAGGTGTTCTTTTCAATCCCAATTTGGAAAGAGGATCAGACACAACTGGCTGCATTACAGCTATGTCCAGAAGTGGCCTTGAAGGACAATAGAAAGGGCAAATATTTCCAATAAACAGAGCTGTGAATGATATACCTGGTCATCTGCTTTGTGTGGAGAACTGGTTCTAGGTGAGACTATGTATATTTTCCTAGGCAGTGGCTAATAGCATGGCAGTTTGTTCAGGGGCTGGATGGAAAAAGACTGGAAGATTATAAGGCAGTCTGATGTAGAGGTATGTCGACAAACATATGGGAATGGACATAGAGCTTTAAGATTTTTATTTCATACCTTAACACCCACTAGGAGGCAATTATCATTGATGGGGCACTTAGCACTTGGCCAGCGGAGATTGTTATAAGCCAGGCTTTGTTATCAGAGCCTGAACTAGAACCATGAATACATGAATGAAGTAGTAGAGTGGCAGAGCTGGAAGTTATAAATGGGCTCACCATATGGACTCTCATTTACTAAGGCTGATCTAGCTAACGCAGTCTCATGTCCATGCAGTCATCTATAGAGACCATCACTGAGCCATCAACGTGGCACCATTCTTCAAGTAGATTAAATGGTCTCATGTTGCAAGTCAACTCTAATGGGACTCTTTCATCCTGGAAGGACCAGTAGTTTGTTCTTACAGGGATAGAGCCTAGTCCATGTACGAGTTTGCCTTTATTACCTGCAGAGCCCCAGCCAGCATCACTATAAAGGGCCAATTCATAACGATGAAGATGAAAGAGTGGGCCCGTGACCATGGGATCTCCTGGTCTTGTCACATACAGCACTGCAATCTCATACCTGTGTCTTCTAAAGGCACAGTTAAAGTATGAGCTTTGGGGCAACATTCTGAATACAGTGGATTCATTAATCAGGAACTTTCTAACACCAAATTATCATAAGAGTCAAATACAGTGGCAAAAGAAGTGGCTTCAGTTACAACACTCCCAGTGACTTTTTATTGGAAGCATTTGTACTTTCTTGCAACTCTGCCCTCTGTAAAGTTGGAGGTCTTGGTTCCCACAGGGGGCATACTCTTCCCAGGGGTTAGAGTGGGTCTCACTGAACCACAAGAAGTGGTTGCCACTAGAGCACTTTGTACTCCTTGTGCCCAGGGATGTGCAAGTGAGGAGTCACCATATCCACAGAGTAATTGACCACCATGAGCAGCAGGTTGGGCTCCTCCACAGTGAGACAGGGAGGGACAGATGTGGATCCCTGGTGAGCCACTTGGTTCCTCCTGTTGCTCCATTGTCCCACTCTAACTGATCAGATGCACTTGGCAAACTTAGTCCAAGAAGGGTGTGGTGACTAAGGTTTCAGACCCCTGAGAAATGAGTTTGCATCACATGACCAGGCAAACCACCAATGACTCCTGAGGTGATTGATAAGTGTGAAGAGGTTCCCAAGTGGGATAGAGAGGGGAAAAGAGGATGAGAACTACTTGCAGCCCTGAGATCAGTGAAAATGAATGTAGTTCAACCTCCCTTTGCTAAGTTCATGCTCAAGAAAATAGGCCTGTTACAGGAATCATGGAGGTCTTTCTCCCTGAATAGTGCTCGGTAGAATGGCGGGCTATGGCAGCCATGCAAGTGCACCACCCAGATCTGCTGAGGGGAGCTCAATTGGCTGAGGGCCTGTCTGCTGCTCTCTGAAACCATTGGCATTCTCATGCCAAGGCTACAGTTCCCATGAAGATTTCCATCAGAACAATGAGCAGAGTGGGTATATGAATGCAGGCCCATTTGTGCGAGGGGACGCCTGTAAGGGGCAACTTTGGCTTGAAAGTTTTTCATCAGCCTGACCCTTAACTTTCTTGGAATTGTGTTGCAGTTGAGATTCTGGCTACATCAAACTTCTTCTTTCTTTAAAAGGGGTTAGACATACAACTGTCTGAAGACTTCCTCCTCTGGCTTCCTATTTCAGCTCTCACAGGCATTTCCCCAAATAGATCTCTTGTAAATCTATTTTTGCATGTGCATCTTGGAGGACCTGAAATAACACACTTGGACTTTGTTCTGACAAATAGGGACCTTGTTCTGCTGCGGTTGGTTTGTAGGTTTTTTTTGGTCATGTCTAGTGTAGATTTTACCATTAGGCTGGCTTAACCCTACTTACACAAAGTGTAACCTTCCTGAGATCCCAACGAATGTCAGGAGTTCTGAGTGAGGGCTCTCCACTATGGCTGGATGAAAATTAAATGTTTCCCATTCTTGTGCTAATGTGGGCCATTGTTAAGCTTAGTGCTCAACAATGAACATAAAGGAAGGGATCTGTATGATGATTTCTGGACTTTTTAAAAAAAATCTGCACACCTTCTTCTTCACTGATACTCTGCCCTGAAAATTCAAGCCATCTCAGTTTTACTCAACTTGTCTTGGTCTCACTACCTCAGAAAGACTGCCCTGCTTCAGCTTCTCCTCCTGCAAAGTCATGCACCTAAGTCTAGGCAGGCAAGGCAATTGGAGGGTCACCTTGTTTCCCTCCCTCAGTCATCCCTCTTTTGCTGCCAGTTGTCCAATGTCTGAAAGGCTGCTTCAACACTGCCCCCTCCCTGCTGGTTCCTGGGAATATTGATAACCAATCTTTCTGTGAAATTTTTAATATATTTAGAGTTACAAATGTCCCATAAATATTTGCTTTCACAATATCCCGTGTTTTGGTATGTTGTATTTCCATTAGAGCTTATCTCAAAATAGTCTCTAAATTCTATTGTTATTTAGCTTGTCTCACGGATCATTCAGAGTGTGTTTCTTAAATTATACCATTTTGGGAAATTGTTATTATCTTTATGTAACTGATTTCTGGCTTAATTCATATTCTATGTTATTTCAATATTTGGAAATTTGTGATCAATTCAATGGTCTGTTTTGGTAAATGTTTAATGGTGAACCTTAAAATAATATGTATTTTGGATATAATATTTTATATCTTATTCAAATGTACAGTGCCTATATATAACAAATGGTAGCCCAATACATACTGAGTTGAGTAACTCCAGGGTTTTATCCTATTGATGGCAATTTCAGATCAAATAAGAAAGGATGTTGAGGACATTACAAGAGTGTAGGCTCAGAAAAAAACTGTTTTTGATAAGGTGGAACCTCATAGAGGAAGCTTGAATCAAAGCATGCAATTTCCCTCTACTCCAACTAATATTAACGCCAACCCTTTATGTGATGGAAATTATCCCAATAATTTTCCTTCTTGTGTTTCTACCAATTTTTCTTTCATTGGTTGTAAGCTCTGTATTGTTAATGCTATGTGACAGTAGACAACACTATTCTGGGAAAAGTTAATGACATTGACTCATAATACCCATGGAGATACAACAAAAGGTTCATTTTATTTCTTCAAACAATTCATAATTGTTTTCTGAGATTACATGAGTTTAGAAGATATCTAGTATCTCTATTCAATAGTCTAATTTTTCAAGTACAATATAATTTTTATTTTCCAAGTTCTCATGTTGTATTTCGCATGTTCGTGTTCTTACAAAAATCCCTCCAGGTTACAACTGTTATTAATGTACATGTTCTAACATATTTAAACTTTCCACTTCTGCCAGCCTGTTCTGGACACTGAAATTCTGATTATAGAAAAAAGAGAGAAAATAGATTTGGATACAGCTAAAAAAACACTCTGTAGGCTTATACGATGTCTGCTGTGCACTGTCTCACATCTCTGCAACCTCCAGTTCCAACCACCACTCTGGTGAAGTCTGGGCAGGTTTCCCCCTGTTCTATGCTGATAGCGCCTCACTCAAACTTGGACCAAGGATCTGGCCTCCTATCTCACGGATTCTCTGATGTGGCAATGAGTGATGCTCTCCCAGCTTAGGGCTGGGGGAATTAACACCAATGGGAGCAGTTCTCAACATATAGGAGATGGGTGCTGAGAGATAAATGCTTCTCCCTATCAACCCTCAGGCAGACAGTTCCAACACAAAGTTTAGTAAGGATCTTGAGACGGTTCTTCACTAAGAAACCGTTAATAGTGGTGGACACTTGATAATACTACCATATTTTGCTTGAATTTTCTTTCCCCTTTCCCCCTGTTCACTCCTCTCTCTCATCCCTAGGATTATATTCCCAAATAGACTATGTCTGCCTTTGCCTCAGGTTCTGCTTTCAAGAATAATGCAGATTAAGAAGACAGTAGGTAAGTAGGTTATTGGTAGATTATATAATACAGGAATATCACTTCCCTCCACTCTGCACATACTACAAAGAAACATTCAGTTGGCAGCAGTTTGTGGTAACTTTGATGATTTTCCATCTTCTTCTTTATTTGGAAGGTCAACATCCACCCTGAAGCTGGACCACCTAAAAAAAACAATTGGTACAAATTACCTCCTAATTGAATAGGCAGACTTCTCTGTGACGATACTCTAAGGCAGTAGTCGGCAAACCGTGGCTCGTGAGCCACATGTGGCTCTTTGGACCATTGAGTGTGGCTCTTCCACAAAATACCAAGGCCTGGGCGAGTCTATTTTGAAGAAGTGGCGTTAGAAAAAGTTTGTTTAAAAAATTTGGCTCTCAAAAGAAATTTCAATCATTGTACTGTTGATATTTGGCTCTGTTGATTAGTGAGTTTGCTGACCACTGCTCTAAGGGGTTCCTCCTTGTGTGGGGACCCTCAGCAATTTGGTTGGATACTCCAATCTAATAAGGAGAAACCCTCAGTGTACTTAATCAGAACGAGCTTTTTGTTGCTTTGGCAACAACCATATCACATTTTTTATTCCCCTAGGTAAAAGCCTAGAGCTTTTATTACTATAATAATCCTTTTTTGCTGAGAAACTCAAGCATACTTGAAAAATGTAAAAATTACTAGAATACAATCAGGGCTTTCTTATTCATGGAAAACTGAAGAAATACCCTGAAACATATAGGGGTTATTAGCAATTAAGGTTGTCCACATGCCAGCCCTGAGAAAAATGTTAACAATTAGAATTTTTTACAAATTCAAGACATTGAAGTAACAGCAGAGAACAAAATTCTCCCTCCCTCTCACCAGAATTTATATTGGTATGGAAAGTGAGACAATAAATTAAATAACTGTAATTCTTAGCATTTCAAATAAAAGGTATAGATAAAAATAAATGGGTGAAGGTGGTAAAAAGTACAAACTTCATTTATAAAGTAAAAAAATCCCTAGAGATATAATGTACAGCATGGTGACTAAAGTTAACTACTATATTATATAGTTGAAAGTTGCAGAGTGTAGATCTTAAAAGTTCTCATCACAAGTAAAAACATTTTATAACTGTGTGGTGATCATTTCTCTATATATTCAAATATAGAATCATGTTTTACAACTGAAACTAATATAACAATATTATGTCAATTATCTATAATAAAAGTGAAATATGCAAATCGACTGAATGACTACGCTATGACATGCACTGGCACCAGGCCACTCTCTGAGGGGTAGTCAATGGGAGAACTCTGCAATCAATTGCCCTAAAGAGGGAGGCCCAGGCTACTGGCTGGTGGGGCAATTGATCAGTGAGGGGGGCTCCTTGATTGCCCCAAAGAGGAAAGCCCAGGCAACCCTCTGCATGGCAATCGATCACGGCACCCTGAGTAGATGGGCAGGGCCTCCCTCTGCTGGACGATCCATTGGAGAGCCCTGCCATCAAATGCCTCAAAGAGGGAGGCCCAGATCACCCGCCAGTGATGCTGTGGCGGGTGTGCAGTGCCGGCCAGCGATTGCACCCCATGCGTTTCACTTGCAGAGGGAGGTGACCAGTGGCAGGGGGTGGGGAGGCAGCCCTGCACAGATGGCAAGCAATGGCAGCAGCGCGGGTGGAGCCAGCTGCCAGCAGCCAGGGGAAGGAAAGCCCCAATAGGCCCTCATTGCCAACCAACCCTAGGAACCCAACCCTAGGGGTCCTGAATTGTGAAAGGGTGCAAGCCAAACTGAGGGACCCCCACCTCCATGCACAGATTGTGTGCACCCGACCTCTAGTATCTGAATAAAAGAATAAACTAGGGCTGGGGGAAAGAGTGGACAAGTTTTGTTTTATTTAATTTAAACTACAGATCTCACGGAGAAAATGACATTTAAACAACACAACTATTTAAACAACAACCTGAAGAGAAAAGGGTCAGTCACATGAGTATTTGGAGGAGGAACACTTGCAAAGATGAAAAAGGAATCCTAACAGCTCTGAGGTAGAAAGAGACCAGTGTTGTCTGAGATGTGAGCATTAGAAGCTGAAGTTAGAAAGGGGTTGGAGAAAGGAGGCAGTGACAGGTCATGTGAGAGAGGGGTTCACAATGGATGCAGGGTATACTACACACTGAGGGAGTATTTTGAAAAACATCTTTTTTATTATGATTGGTTGATACTACTGGCCTTTAGTAGATAAGCAATATACATGTTAAAAGTACAGTAATGCTCTCAACAAAGTTTTTTTCTACATTTTGTGCAAGTGGAAAGTAACCTACTGCTCATTCATGTAGATGCAAAACTTTATAATTATTTATGCTAACATCTAAATTTCATTCATAGTAAGCTAGGTTATTGGGACCAACTCTCTACTGAAAACAAGCAGACATCTTAGATAAAATATATTTGATCAAATCTGGAAAGCTTTTGTGAATATTTTTTTCAAATAATTTTCTGCTCCATACTCAGTCTTTTTGCCTTCTGGAAATCCAATTTCATGTCTGTTAGATCACTTGATATTATTCTGAATAATGGATGTTTTATTAAAAAATATTTTTTCTCTGTGTATTTATGTTTGCATAATTTCTAGTGACCTGTCTTTAAGTTGATGATCCATTCTACTTTTGTCTTCAATTCACTGAAAATCCCATCAAATAAGTTCAAATATTGAATTATCCAGTTCTAGGACTTCCCTTTGTTCTTTAAAAATATATATCAGGGAAGAGGAACCAAGATGGCAGCATAGGTAAATACTTATCTTGCTGTCCCACACAACAATTTCAAAACTACACCTTAACAACAGAACGAACATCATCCAGAATCACTGGAAAGCTGGCTGAGTGGAAATTCCACAAATAAAAGTAAAGATAGGACACTGTGACTCAGAGGAGCAGCGGAGGGCAGCGCTGAAGATATGTGAGGAGTCAGAGGTTTGGAGCCGTGCGCGCGCCAGCGGATAGGCTGGGCAGCTGCAAACCTGGCTGGTTTTCTCAAACGGGGAGGGAGACAAAGGCATCCCACTGCACTGATTCCCCAGTTCCGGGTGAGGTCCGGGGAACCCACACTCATATGGGGTGAAACTGGACAGTAAGGAAGCATGCTGAAACTCGGGCACTGCAGAGGTCTGCAAGCTTGTGGAGAGGGTGCGTAAACTTGGGAACAACAAAAGTGCGCAACCGCGCAGAGAGGACTCATGACTTGCTCTCTTGTTCAGGAAACCACCGGACTGCATTGTTTTGCAACCCTGGATGAGACTTTGGGTGTGCAGACTCATTTGGGGAGAGGCTGAATTGTCCGGCAGCGGGTAGAGCTAGGTGGAAGCTTTCTCTCAGAGGTGCTTGGAGCCATTACCACCTGACACAGAGACCCAGGTGCCCTATAGGGCAGAGCTGACGGAAATCAAGACTTCCTGTTCAGCCCGGAGACTCCGCCCATCCAATTTGCGCACAGCTGACCCTCACAGCCAATTGGCCTGGAAGTCAAACCCTCCTAGTACTAACAAAAAGGTTTAACTTCAATAAGACTGTGTAACCCATAAAGGGCTGCAGCAAGAGTATCCACCTCAGGTAACTGGGATGTCCTTTAGAGGACATCTATCACACAAAAGCTAATCGACCAACTCAGGGAAGCAGCCAACGTGCAGAGACATGGAAAGAAATCAGATGTGAAAGAAATGGAGGAAAAAAATGACTAGAAATAGAGTTCAAAATCATGGTTATAAGGTTTTTCAAGAGGCTCCTAGAAAAGGCCGATGAACTTAATGAGACCTTCGAGGATATGAAAAACGATCAAATAGAAATTAACCATACACTGACTGAAATAAAAAATATTATTCAAAGACTTAAAAGCAGTCTAGAGGACCACAAGAACCAAGTCAAAGATTTGAAATACAAACAAGCAAAATCCACTCAGCCGGAAAAACAAGAAACCAAAAGAATCCAAAAAATTGAAGATAGCGTAAGGGGTCTCTGGGACAACCTCAAGCATGCCAACATCCGAATTATAGGAGTGCCAGAAAAAGACAGAGAGCAAGACAATGAAAACCTATTTGAAGAAATAGTGACCGAAAACTTCCCACACCTGGTGAAAGAAATTGACTTAGGAGTCCAAGAAGCGCACAGAACCCCAAACTATAGGAATCCAAAGAAGACCACACCAAGACACATCATAATTAAAATGCCAAGAGCAAAAGACAAAGAGAGAATATTAAAAGCAGCAAGAGAAAAACAGTTACCTATAAGAGAGCACCCATAGGATTGTCAGCGGATTTCTCAACAGAAACTATGCAGGCCAGAAGGGAATAGCAAGAAATATTCAAAGTGATGAATAGCAAGAGTCTACAACCAAGATTACTCTACCCAGCAAAGCTATCATTCAGAATTGAAGGTCAGATAAAGTGCATCACAGATAAGAAAAAGCTAAAGGAGTTCATCACCACCAAACCAATATTATATGGAATGCTGATATTCTTTAAGAAGAGGAAGAAGAAAAAGGTAAAAATAAAAAGTACGAACAACAAATATACATCTATCAACAAATGAATCTAAAAATCAAGTGAATTGATAGGTTGATGAACAGGATAAACTGGTGAATATAACAGAATCATGGACATAGAGAGGGAATGGACTGACAATTCTTGGGGAGAAAAGGAGTGTGGGAGGTGCAGCAAGAGACTGGACAAAAATCTTGCACCTATGGGAGAGGACAGTGGGGGGGAGGTGAGGGCAGAGGGTGGGATGTGTACTGGGTGGAGGGGAGCTATAGGGAGAAAAAGGGGAACAATGTAATTAATAAACTGAACAATAAAGATTAAAAAAGAAATCTTTTGGGAAAAAAATATATCAGGGAGATGAGGTCATGAGTGGGGAGAGGGTTGGGGGTTAATGGAGAGATAAGGACACATATGTAATACCTTAATAAGAAATTAAACATAATAATAATAATTTATATATATATAATCTGCCTGCCCTGTGTAGCTCAGTGGTTGAGTGTCCATCCATACAACAGGAGGTTATCACCTACATTCCTGGGCAGGCAGGGCACATGCCTGGGTTGCAGGCTCAATCCCCACTGGGGGAGGTTGGGCAGGCAGCTGATCAATGTTTCTCTCTCACTGGTTTCTATCTTTCCCTTCCTGCCTCTCTGTAAAATCAATAAAAACGTATTTAAAAAAAATAATATCTATATTTCTCTTGAAATTCTATTCATCTTTTATATCTTTTTTTAGCAAGATTTTTAATATATCTGTCATGTTTATAGTTTGAAGTCCTTGTTTACTAACTCGAACATCTGTACTGATCTATGTTTCTATTGACTTATGACAAAGGTGACATTGCAGAGCAGTGGGGAAGAACGATCTTTTTAAGAAAAGGACTTGGGTCAACTGGATAGCCATATGAAAAAAATTTAACCCTTGATATTATCCTCCAAAGTCAATTCATATAGTTAGCAGATCTAAATGTTCAAAGAAAACAAAGTGTCTTTAAACATTGAAAATTTACATTCATTAAAATTTGACAATGAAATAATTAAAATACAAGCCACAGATTAGGGAAAGATGTTTTTTGTTTGTTTGTTTGTTTTTTTTTGCATCTCTCACAAATGAAAATGCATGTAGAATACATAAATGAGATAAGAAAGATAAACAACCCAACAGAAAAATGGGGTAAAGACCCAACAGACACTTTACTAAAGAGGATTTCTAAAAGATTAATGATCACATGAAAAGATGCTGCTCTTTTTCTTATGTCAAAGGAACTTAAATTGGAAACACACAATCACCAAATGCTGGGGAAGGTATGGAGTAATGAGAACCCATTATACATTGCTGATGGGTGTATAAATTTGAAAAACTGTTTGGCATTATCAGCTATAGCTAATGATAAGTATAACCTATGTCCCAACTATTCCACTTTTAAGATATATATCCCAATAGAAATATGTATCTCTATGTGGGACATTTGTTTCCATTGATGCATATCGTTCAGATAATACAGAGTAGTATTATCAATAATTATCTCACACCTAGAAATAAAATGAATTGAACACTCAATATCAGTGTAAGGGACCAGCCACAAGAGACCCCATATTATATGATTACACTATAAAATGTCAAGAATAGGTGAATCTATAAAGACAGAAAGTAGATTAGTACTTGCTTAGGGCCAGAGAGGATGGGGAGTGAGTGTGGTAACTAAAGAAGTCTGGAGTTGTTCTGAGATGGAATTCTGATATTAGAAAATGTTCTAAAATTGACTGTGGCAATGGTTACACCTGTCTGTGACTATACTAAAAACACCAACAATAGTACAATTTAAATAAATGAATTGTATGGTATGTGAATTATATATCAATTAGGTCGAAATTAATAAAAAACAGTGTAAAAGAAAAATAAGTTGTGGCATATTCATATAATTGGATGTCATGCAGCATAAAATAAAGTAAAAATTTTAAAAAGATCTGCTACAGGAACCAGAGTGGAAGAATCTCAAAATGTAATACGAAGAGAAGAAACCAAATACTAAGTCATATTTATTGAATAATTCATTTAATGTGAAATTCAAGAATAGACAACACTAACCTATGCATTTTAGCATAAGACAATGGTTGTATTTGGAAAGTTGTCCCTGACTGGGCAAGGGGATAAAGGGAGCTGGAATGTGTTTTTTTGTTTTTGTTTTTTTATCTGCACAGTGGCTGAAAGGGTATATTTGTGATAGTCTTTGAAAGTTTATTGAAGTGTATATTTACAGTTTGCCCACTTTTCTGTATTTTGTCCTAAAATTAACTGTGGCAATAAACTTCAATAAAATTTATTAATAAATATTTGTAAAAATCCAGTTATTCAATAAGTTGTCCTATTAATAGGCATTGATAAAAATGGACTAAAAAGATATATAAATATTTAAATAGGGTATTGTGTGTATTATGTGACGGGGGGTTAGTTTTAGAGAGAATTTTTATTTCCTTCTATATATTTTTCAGTGTTTTCCAAATTACCGTAGAAGACATACACTATATTCATCCCTAGAAAAAAATGTTTTAAAATACATTTGTTTGCAATACCCCTCTCTTACTTCTATACTAATTTAATCACAATGTAAGGACTTTGGCTTTTGCTCCAAGAGATTGTCATTTTAGAGTAAAGGCGGGTGTGGCCGCTGCTCTGGGGTTTCCGGGTGGCCGGGTTGGCCGCCAGAGACGCCCGCGGCAGGCACCCCGGCAGGAAGAGGAGCAGGGCGCAGGCGCACGGACCAAAGAATGCGGACCGCACCTGGGCAGGTGGCCGCCGCGCTCGCGGAACCCGAGTCCTCGCAGCACTCTGTGGTTGAGACCCAAGCTCCAACCTCCGAGCTGGGTCAAGTGAATGATCAGAGTTCCATCGCGGTCATCCTCATGTTTTCGAAAGGCCCGAGGAGCGAAGAGTTGCTTTTACATTTTATGAGGTTGTTAAAAAAGAAAAGAAAAAAAGGGGGGGGGGTTTGCAAAATACGCGACGGAAACAGATCTGGCCTGCAAATCCTAAAACATTTGGCATCTGGCTCGGCTCGTTATACAAAAAGTTAGCTAACTCTGATTAACAGACTCAGGCTGAGGAATTTCCCGGCATTTTAGCACGTTACCTGTAAGCACTCCCGGGCGGGAAGCCTGGGGCGGAAGGAGTGTCCAGGGCACGACCCCTCAGCCGGACCGCGGGAAGCAGCGCCGCCCGGGCTCCTCACACCCAGGGCGTCGGCGTCCAGTGCGGAGACGCGCCTCTGCAGGCTCAGCCCGGCCGGGGGTGGGTGCCGCCGCGGCTCCTCTGCCCCGGGGCTCCGAACAGAGGGGCGACGCTCCCTGCAGCCCTCGGCGGATCGCCGAGAAGGTTCCCGGGCTTCCCTTGGGAAAGCACGGCTGTCATCCCGGAGAGGCCCCCACTCTCCATCGCTGGAGCCCCGTCTTCTCTCTCCTGTGGCGGCCGCCGCGCTGCTCTGCGCGGTCCTCCGGCGCGTGGGGAACTTTTGAAGGAGCGCCGCGTGGGCGCGGCCGCTGGGCGCGTGCGCGGTGGCCTCCCCCGCAGCGCGCGCTCACCGCGCAGGCTCCGCGGCCAGACCCGCTGCGGGGCGTGGTCCCCCACCGCCTCCCGGTGTCCAGGCTGGAGGAAGCCAGGGCGGAAGGACATGGACGGTGTCTCTGCCGAACACACGGAGAGTTAGTTGTGTTGTGAACTTCGTAACCCTTCACCTTTCACCGTTACTAACGTTTGACATGCGCAAAAGACAATTTCATTTCCTTCAGCCTGATATCCCAGTACTTGGCCCCGAGAAGGGGGATTCTCCTGCTCGGGGTTCCTCCATCGGGCGCTGTGACGCTCTGGGCGGGATGCGTCTTTGTTGTGGGGCCGGGGGAACCTCGTGGGCATTGCACAGTGTTAGTGGCACTCCTGGCAACCCTGCCCGTAGCAGCCCTCCCTCCCTCGTTCTGACAACCGAGAATGTTTCCAATCGCTGCCAAAAGTTTGTGTGGGAGGGTGGGGCAAAACCGCCCCTTTTGAGGACCGCTGTCCTATAGGCTCACAATACAGTGTCTTTAGGAAATAAATGCATCATTAGGATCTCCAGACACAGGAAGTAGGAATCCACTAACCCCTGTTAAATTAGCCTATGCAGTCTATATTCTAATTTCCTCAATTGACCACTCCACCGCTGCCCCCGTCCCTCCCAAATCCTCGCTTACCCTGTTGTTTAGAACTATAATATAAATCTGGGCTTTGACAAGGATCACATATTGCATTGACTAGTTTTCAAGTCTCTTTAAGTCTCCTTCAATTTAGAATACTTTCCTGTGTGTACGTGTGTGTGTATTTCTGGTATTGGCATTTTTTAGTTCAGTCCAGTGGTTTTTCCAGAATATACTTCAATTTGGATACTCAGATTGGTTCTCAACACAAGAGTAATGTTGAACATTTTTTTTTTGAGCTGTAATCTTAACTAGGTGATGTGACATTCAATTCTATCTATTTTCAAAGGACTATTTAGCTGTTTTAACAATTAATTTTAAAAAGTCAAATTTTCTTTTAGTATCTTGAGATACCACTTTTATCACATAAATTTCCACATTGGGTTATATCTGTATTTTTTCTCCCTCCCCATTGATCTGATTGTCTATTCATGTGCTAATATTATACTGTCTTAATTACATAAATTGTATAATATATTCCAATATCTGTTACGAATAAACATGCCTCATTGCTGTGTTTGTGTGTGTGTGTGTGTGTGTGTGTGTGTGTGTGGTTTTTTTTTTATTTAGTTTTCCCTGTTTCTTGGATATTCTTGCTTATTCGTTTAGTTGTATAAACTATAGAATCTAGATCCATAAAAATACTTTAAAAATTGCCATCAATTTATGATTTTGTATTATTCTACTAAAGAACAATGCTATTTTCCCTTTTATTCAAGTTTCACTTTTATGTCTTTTAGGAAAGCATTGAAGGTTTTTTCATACAAGTTTTGCTCATTTCTTATTAAATGTATTACTATGCTATATCTCATTTTTGTTGCCAATGTAAATGGTGCCATCTCTTCTACTTTTCCCTTTAATTGCTATTGCTTAAGTATATGAAGGTATTGATTTCTTTATGTAACTTTATATCTTATTACTATATTGAACCTCTTATTGCTTCTAGTTTTCCATTAATTCTATTGACTATCTCTATTTACACTTGTATATAATTACAGTAACTATTCATTTTAAAGCTCAAATTGTGTATCTTTGGCTTCTATGTTCATTTGACAACCACAAATGTTTTGATGGCTTCCTTGCTTTTGGACAATGTAAGAGTTCCAGTGTTATATTGGAACAGCCTCATTTACTGCCCCAGATATAAAATCAACTATTTCTCAAAGGAGTCTTCATTGCTTTCAGCAAAATGGCATTTTGACCACATCTATGCACTTTAGGATGTTCATGGCTAAATGGGTTGTTGTTACTTCTCAGACTTTTTAATATAAGGTCTGGGAAGTATGTAGTTTTTCAAAAAAAATATAAAAATAAATCATAAATGTTTGATTATTTTGCAATTCTAATGAAAGGTTATATAATTCTTTACTTATTTGATTTTATATGTACATATATTTTAATTTAAATTCCTTATTGTTTAAAATCTTATATAAGTCTCCTTTTCCCCCAATTGACCTCTCCCTCGCCTCCCAAACCCCCCAGCACATACCCTCACTCCCCCTCCCCTCCCCTTGTTTGTGTCCATTGGTTATGCTCATATGCATGCATACAAGTCCTTCTGTTAATCTCTTTCCCCTCACCCCCTGCCTTCCCTCATAAGTTGGAAAGTCTGTTCCATGCTTCTATGATTCTGATTCTACATTTGTTCATCAGTTTATATTGTTCATTATATTCCACAAATGAGTGAGATCATGTGATATTTATCTTTCTCTGACTGGCTTATTTCACTTAGCATAATGCTCTCCAGTTCCATCCATGCTGTTGCAAATGGTAAGAATTCCTTCTTTTTTATAGCAGCATAGTATTCCATTGTGTAGATGTACCACAGTTTTTTAAGCTGCTCATCTGCTGATGGGCACTTAGGCTATTTTCAAATCTTAGCTATGGTGAATTGTGCTGCTATCAACATAGGGGTGCATATGTCCTCTCTGATTGGTGCTTCTTTTTTCTTGGGATATATTTCTAGAACTGGGATTACTGGGTCAAATGGGAGTTCCATTTTTAGTTTTTTTAGGAACCTCCATTCTGTTTTCTACAGTGGCTGCACAAGTCTGCATTCCTACCAGCAGTGCATGAGAGTTCCTTTTTCTCTGCATCCTCTCCAGCACTTGTTGTTTGTTGTTTTGTTGATGATTGCCATTCTGACAGGAGTGAAATGATACCTCATTGTTGTTTTGATTTGCATCTCTCAGATGATTAATGACTTAAGTATGTTTCCATATGTCTCTTGGCTTTCTATATGTCCTCTTTTGAAAAGTGTCTACTTAGGTTCATGGCTCATTTTTTGATTGGATTGTTTATCTTTTTTTGTTGTTGTTAAGTTGTATAAATTCCCTGTAAATGTTGGAGAGATAACATTGGCAAATACATTCTCCTATGCAGTGGCCTTTCTTGTTTTGTTGATGGTTTCTTTTGCTGTGCAGAAGCTTTTTATTTTGATGTAATCCCATTTGTTTATTTTCTCCTTATTTTCCATTGGCCTAGGAGCTGCATCAGTAAAGATATTACAACCACAAATGATTATTTTCTCTTTGGTGAAAAGCATGGTTCCTAATAATAATAATAATAATAATAATATAATTGCTTGTTTATTTCCCCCTAATATATAATAGTTTCAAAATAACAGTACCAAAATTATACCAATTGTAAAAAAATAGCTAATTGCAGTTTCATAGAGCTAGGTTTGATTCAGGTTGTGTTCAAACCTAAGTGCTTAATTTACAAGTACTTAAATCCAAAGTGAAAAAATAAAGCAAACTCTAAATATTTCTAACTTTTTGAGTGCCATGTCTAACATTTTTATTTTTCTCATTTGTACTGATGTAAATATTTAAATCTACCTATTTTATTCTGAACATTCTTTAGCAGTACCTCATAGTCTCTGATGTTGTTTCATTATGTTATTTTTTTTCTAGAAATTCTCAGTATCAGTTGGTATTTCCCCTTGAGCAAAGTTATGTTTAATAGAAAAGTTAAACATCTCAAGGTGGTAAGGCTTTCTTATGTTTTGATTGTTATAGATTCCTACCTTTATTATATAATTGATGGATAATATGACTTGTATTTTTCTTTATGCAATTTATTAAAATGCACTTTTTTCTATATGTAAGTTATAGAGTCAATTATCACAAATGCTTTTTATACAATAATTTATTTTTGTCTTGGGCTATGAGAAGTGCACTAATGTCTGCTCTTCTGTTTGTATTTCTGTTTTCTTGGAATCTTTTCTTGTAGTTTCTGCTACATGAAAGAAAGTAATGCATTATTTGCTGTAAATCTTTCATAAATATTTTATTTTGACTGTGATTTATAGCTGTGAGTATTATAATGTGTCCTTTGTCTTGATAATAGTTTTGGTCTGAATTCTACTTAATTGAATTTCAAAATCTCAGTTCATTATTTTTATTTGCATTTTGTTGGTATACCCTTTCCATTTTTTTTTTTTCACTGTTAGCATTTCTGAATTATTTTGTTTTAGGTGTGTCCTTGTTTTTCTATGCAACATAGAGTTGGGTTTTGCTTTGTTCTTTTAGTAGCAAAGATAAACACTATATTGTTGATATGTTTTGTTTCACATATGTCACCTGATATTATATTTATGTATGTAATATCTAGCATCTATAATGATGGCAAGTGCTAGTGAAGAGATTAAAGAGAAAGAGGAGATAGGAAATTTGGGATGGAATATTCCACTTAAGTAGGTAGTCAAGGAAGGCCTCACTGAAAAGATGACTTTTGCACAAACTGATAAAGTATATGCATGAGTAAGCTATTTGGATAAGTAAGGTAAGATTTATCCTGAAGGAGAGAAGAGCTGAAGCAAAGATTCTGTTTTCAAAGAACAGCAAGAAGGCTGGTATGACTAGAATGGAGTATACAGGAGAAGAGTAGGATCTTAGCCAGAGGGGAGGAATCTAGAGAATCAGCCTGAGCCATCAGTTTTAGGGAAGAGCACAAGACAACTCCTTCAAGAGGAGTTTTGGTGTTAGGTGTTGAAATAACATTACTTCCACCATTTTGCAGTCATAAATTAACTCTAAGGGAATACATTAATGACTCTGGGAATTCCAGTCTAGGAAGGAAAGAAGACCAGGTTTATGGGGGTATTATTTTGGGATGCAATTCAAATTATGCATGAAAGCATTTAATCTCAGCTGATTTTGAGGGTTGGATTACTAATGACTTTCCCAATACAGTGTAAATGACCTTTCAATATATTCTTCAAATCTGATGTTTTAGTGTATATTTTATGTTCTATCCCAAACACATCTGATATAGAATCACAGCTATTCACTATTTATATGAAGGTATGCATTTACAAGGGAAGATTTTTAAAAATATATATATAATTGAAATAAAATGTTCAAAAAGCATAAAACATCAAAATTATATCCTGGGAAGCTTGACCAAAGGCCAAAACATAACAGACAAGTTGTTTTTTAATTCTTTTAAAGAATGTCAAGTATTCAGCTTAAAGAGTCTCTCCTCCCCCCCCTCCTTTTTTTAAAAATAAAGAAATCTGTTGTTTTAGCAGAAAACTGTATGGCATAGAGAGTGGAATGAAATGGGAGCTGGTATGAGAGGAGACATGGGTGTGAATTAAGTCTTTAATGCATAAAAATTTTTCAGAATTCAAGTGGATGGGAGCAGAGAAGGGACAAACTAAATATACGCACCATTACTTCTTTCTTGATTTTATGTATTTCATCTGGCAGCATTTTAAATTTCGCTTCAACTTTTTTCTTTACCTAAACTGGCACAGTGAAATGCTGTCTAAGTCACAACTCATATAGAAAACTGAACAGTGCATTGTCAAAAAGGACACAAAACAAAAGGCTTCATCCGAGAGCTGAGATCATCCTGGCGGCGCGTGCAGACCCAGTTTAGCAATACAACAGTGTTTCTCAAGGCCTGGGACAGTATCCACAATTCTTAGTGCGTTATTGTCCCCTGCTGGCCATGTGGAAGCACTGCTCTATAGAAATGGATTTTCATAACTTTCCACTTTAGTGCAATGTTAGCCTGCTACCAGAGAGGCTAGTAGTTCTAAGATTTAAAACAGAGTAAAAGGATTAAGCAAAAAACAAACCAACTCATGGACACAGACAATAGTATGATGATTACCGAAGCGGGGGGAAGCAGGTGGAAGAGGGTAAAATGGGGATAATAAGTGGGTACAGAAGGAGACTACTAGACTTTGAATGGTGAGTGCACAATGCAATGTGTAGATGTATATTGTAGAATTGTACACTTAAAACCTATATAATTTTAGTGACCAATGTAACTCCAATAAATTCAATAAAACAGCAATTTCAAGAATTTCTAAAAGCTGAATATCAAAGAAATCACAAAGCAGCTGGAGTTTCCCTGAAATGTTGAAAAGTCTATGATTCAGTTGTTAGACTAAGGAATACGGCTGCCTTTTTAAGTTTCTAAAGACAGCAAGAGTACAAGGGCACTGAAGTAATGCTTTAGAGAAAAAATGGTCAAGTGAGAGCAGGAAGTAAACAGAGAACACCAGCAAAATGTGGCAAAAGGAGAGGGTAACGAATAATTTATATACAAGTGCAAAGCAGTTCAATTCTGAACAAGATCTTCGCATTCCTTTCAGAGGGTGTTGCTCAGAAAACGGACTTGTCTCTGTGGAAGAGCCTGTGAGCCTACAGGTCTCAGCCTCTTGTTGGGCTGGTCATGGAATTTCTCAGAAGCATTGGGATGGGGGTTTGAGCCATCTAGGCAGAGCAGAGGAACATAATGCATGGAGGTGATTTCCTGGTTTACTCAGGGGTTGGAAGTCGGGGCTCTCTCCTGGATGGAAGTCAGCCGTGTGCAAATGTGTGTATGTTTGAGCATGGGAGTTCCATGTTAATTGCTCCAGGTTTCAGCTCTCTATTGCCCAGGGCCTGGGACTGCTTGTTCCTGCATTCCAGAGCTTCCAGAGGGATTAGATAAGAAAGGTCTCTAGATCCTCTCTCACTCAGTAAAAGCAATTTAGAAGCTTGGGGCCTTGCTTCAGCACTTGTTTTTTTTGTCAGACTCATTGTCCATGAGGATCAGGATTAGAGAAGGACCTTTTTAATGTTTAGAAAAGTACATGCAATACTTATGTACAAAACTTATAAAATTATACCGTTAGGATAAACCTAGAAATGTAGCCTGAAAGACTTAGATTTTTATTTTATTTTCAAATCTTCTTGAAAGATTAATTTTTTGATACTGAGTATCACTTCTAAAACTTCTGAAGTCCCTACTTCAAAGGTACAAATAGTAGATTTTAATAAATAAAAATTTGAGAAAATATTTACATGATTTATTTCAGATAACAATTAACAAGTTGATTCCTTAATGCTCAAGATAGATCTATTCACAGCATTGGTTTCAGTGCTTATAGCATTTTCTCTTTCTCTTGTGTAACCACTTACTATTTATTTATTTACTCACTTATATTTATGTTTTCTACTATGGCAGGTGTTAAAGATATGGTAAAAAAAAAAAAAAAGATAGACTACGCCCTTGACCTTTTTATAATACTTTAGAAAAATATAGAATAGCAATATGGTAATCATGCCTGGAGCCCAGAGCAGAAAATAAATTATCCCATTTCTGTTCATTTCATCCTTTCATTCCATTTCATCCCATCCCATTCCATTTATTCTCCTTTTTATGGTTTCATTTTATATATACTAGTACTTATAATCATGTTATTTGTTTAAATTACAAATCAGGAATGTTGGCTAGCCCTTTTTATATATTTTTGCATAATCCCTAGTACTCCATATATTGCATATATTTGTAATACATTTCTATTGAATGACTATGATCACTTGCTAATTGCCTAGAACCATGGTCAGCAAACTGTGGCTCGTGAGCCACATGTGGCTGTTTGGCCCCTTGAGTGTGGCTCTTCCACAAAATACCACGGCCTGGGCGAGTCTATTTGGAAGAAGTGGCATTAGAAGAATTTTAAGTTTAAAAAATTTGGCTCTCAAAAGAAATTTCAATTGTTGTACTGTTGATATTTGGCTCTGTTGACTAATGAGTTTGCCGACCACTGGCCTAGAACTAGGGCCTATGTCAAACAGTTGTATATTTTATTTTAATGGAGGAGAAGAGTGAAGTTGGAGGGAATTTATATAGGCCTGGGAGGAAGTATTGGGATTATTTGTATTCAAACTTTTATCCTATCTAATAAAAGAGTAATATGCAAATTGACCATCACACCAACACACAAGATGGCCGTCCCCATGTGGTCGAAGATGGCTGCCCCTATGTGGACACAGTATGGCTGCCACTAGATGGCCTGCAGGGGAGGGCAGTTGTGGGTGACCAGGCCTCCAGGGTAGGGCAGTGGGGGCAACCAGGCCTGCAGGGGAGGACAGTTGGGAGGGACCAGGCTGGCAGGGGAGGGCAGTTAATGGCAATCAGGCCAGCAGGGGAGCAGTTAGGTGCTGATCAGGTTGGCAGGGAAGTGGTTAGGGAGTGATCAGGATTGCAGGCAGAAGCAGTTAAGGGCAATCAGGCAGGAGGCAAGTGAGCAGTTGGGAGCCAGCAGTCCTGGATTGTGAGAGGGCTGTCTGACTGCCTGTTTAGCCAGATCCCATCAGGATAGGGATCTGGCCTAAATGGGCAGTCAGACTTCCCTCAAGGGGTCCCAGATGGGAGAGGATGCAGGGTGGGCTGAGGGGAATTTGCACAAATTGGGATGGGGGTTTGAGCCATCTAGGCAGAGCAGAGGAACATAATGCATGGAGATGATTTCCTGGTTTACTCAGTGGTTGGAAGTCAGGGCTCTCTCCTGGATGGAAGTCAGCCATGTGCAAATGTGTGTGTGTTTGAGCATGGGAGTTCCATGTTAATTGCTCCAGGTTTCAGTTCTCTATTACCCAGGGCCTGGGACTGCTAGTTCCTGCATTCACGAATCTCATGTACTGGGCCTCTAGTGGGTAATAAGAAACCTTATTACTTAAAAAAAAGAAAAAAGCTAGAATACATGAAGTTTTCCCTTGTAAGAACTTGAGGAAATGTCTCTTTTTAATGATTTACTTACGTTGCTAATGTATATGGGGTTTTTAACACTTCTGCCTGTGCAATTCCTTATCAGGTCTGCATATAAGCACCTATTCAAGATAGGGTAGAAACCTGTGTTTTCATTAGTCCAAAAGAGTAGACAAACACTATGCCTATTTTTCAAAACAGAATTTTTCTCCAAGACATTTAAAGAATATTTGGTGTTAGTTTACATACAATTCAGTTAACTACATGAAAGAACATCTGGTTTACTTCACTAATGGGAATATATTTCAATGCTAGGATAGACTCTTGATATTTCTTCTGCTACTGATTTTTAGCATAGTGACCTGTGATTGTATTATTGGAGTTAAGTGGAGAAGTACTTACAGTTATCTATACTAATAAAAGGATAATATGCTAATTAGAGCAGGTTGACCCGACATTTTCCTGACATCTGACTTTCTTCCAGACAAAGCCACAGTGTTGAGGGCTGAGGCAGAGACTGTTAGGGGTGATCAGGCTGGCAGGGGTGCAAGCAGTTAAGGAAGATCAGGCCAGCAGGTAAGCAAGCAGTTAGGGGTAAAATCAGGCAGCATGGGAGAGCAAGCAGTTAGGGGGTGATCAGGCCAGCAGGGGAGGGCAGTTGGGACAATCAAGCTGGCAGAGGAGGGCAGTTGGGTGTGATCAGGTCAGCAGGGGAGCGGTTAGGGGGCAATCAGGGAGGCAGGCAGAGGTCATTAGGGTTGATCAGGCAGACAGGCAGGTGAGCGGTTGGGGGCCAGCAGTCCCGGATTGAAGAGCGTTGTCTCAGAGTGATGCAAAAATTTTATGCATTTGGTCTCTAGTTCCAAATAAGAAGCCAAAACCAATTACCACAGTAATAAGGAGGTGGATAGGCAATGCAACTGCCCAATAGTTTCGAAGCCAATAAACTTAAGCCCAAGGAACTCAGCCAAGATACAGGAATAAAAGTCTACAAGCAAGAGTATAAAGCCAGTTGAATTCATTAAGAAAAGAACAAAACTATAAATGGTGCCTTCTGCCAGTGATGGCGAGCTTTCCACCATTTTCCCATTGTTTTAGACAACCGTGGATCCTTGCAGTATCCCCTCACGACAGCGGGGCCACCTCCTCACTGAGTCCCCGCACAAGTGCTGAGCAGGAAACGGTATGGGGGTGGCAAGAGAGGAACAATTGGAGACCCTCACCTGGCAGGAGCTCTCCAGCTAAAAAAGAGTTGTATTTATATTTTTCTTTCTTTCCCATCTAAAGTTCTGTAGACTCCCACATGGAAAGTTTAGAACTATTTTCTGTTGTGTTGGCGGTGGTGATGGAAGAAGTTTGCATGGTTAAACAAATTGCTGACAATAATATTCTGAATAGTGGGCAGGTTTCTTTTAATTCTATATTCTCCTTCATATCAGACATTACTTAAAAGTATGTTTAAGAAGTCCCAACTTCTTATGTGAGGAGGCTCACAAAGCATTTTGTAAGTGCTTCATTGCATATGGTGCTGGGCTAGGTGCTATTGAGAGAATTTCACAAACCAGTTCCCACCCTCAAATTAATGGAATGCATGAGGAACAAAAATAAGTCTTATTAAGCAAAGAAAAAAATTCATAGACAGACAACAATATGGTGATTGTCCAGAGGGAGAGGGGGTGAGGTGGGGGAGTGAGTAGAAAAGAGTAAAGCGGGGGGAGGAGCTAAATCCTGATAGAGATTTGACTTGGGGTGATAAACACAAAATACAATATGCAGATGATGTATTATAGAATTGTATACTTGAAGCCTATATAATTTTATCAATGAATGTCACCACAGTAAATTCAATAAAAAGTTTAAAACACAGAAAGTAGGTGAAAAAGTGAGTAAGGTATATAGTATTTTACTTATATTTCAGTAAAATGTATTTTGAGCAGCTTAGTTATTACAGGGTAGAGTGGTTAAAACTGTTGAGATACAAGCCTTCATCTGAATTATCCACCCCCAAAATGGGAATTCATGCATGTAGATCCTCTCTAGAGATTCCAGCAAGGAATCTCTGTCTCTGTCCATGTATCTTTCTCTCTCTTTTGCATTTAAACCCAGACTTCCTCTGGATGGCTGAAAGCAATGAAAATCATTAGAGTTTCTCATAATTAATCACTTTTGTCAAAGCCCCAATGATAGTTAAAACTGGGATTAGGGAGAAAATTGCCTATATAACTTTGAAAGTAAAAATAAGTGTTCTACGAAGATGCTGAAAATATATTAAATTGCCCTAATACAAATAAATTTATGTTTTAGTTGGTCAGTATGAGGTTTGTATTTAAATGATTTCCTTCAATTCAAATCACTTCAGGCATTTGGCTATTCAAAATTTTTTTATGCTCATGAATAGATCTTTTATAATTGATGTGGATATTTGTTATCAGCCAAACTCTAATTTGTAAGCAGGAATACTCTTTTAGTCACTCACCCCATATCACGAATTTACTATGTGCTAGAAGGATGATAGTGATTATTTGTAAGTTAATTGTAAAGGTTAAATTTTTGTGAGTTCTATTTTCCTAAATTGAATGAAATCATGTATGGAGAACAGATCAAGGCACCATCAAATGTGCCAATCACAATTAGTCTAGATCTCTGTCCTAGTGATAGTCCAAATGGCAAGCTGGAGCTTTATCCTGGGTTCTTGTCCTATGAAATTTGAAGAATAAAAGTTTGCCAACAAACATGGCTGGTGTGGCTCAGTGGTTGAGTGTCGACTTATGAACCAGGAGGTCATGGTTCCATACCCGGTCAGGGCACATGCCGGGGTTGCAGACTCAATGAGCAGAAGGCAGCCAATCAATGATTCTCTCTCATCATTGATGTTTCTCTCTCTTTCCCTCTTCCTTCCTTTCTGAAATCAATAAAAAAATATATTTTTTAAACATTTGCCAACAAAAAGGTTTTAAGCAAAAGAATGGAAGTTTATTGCAAGTGCATACAAACTCCCCCTTGGGGAAGGGTCCCCAAAATGGGAAAAACCTAGTCCTGTGAGACTCTTTCTCTTTGGGTTTATAAATGTTGGCAGTTTCTTTGCCTCTTTATGCTATTTTCTAATTGGACCCTTCCCTGGCTGGTATCAGTTTCAAAGCTCACCCCATGGCCCCCTTATAAGATAAACATTCTAGCAGTTTAGAGCTGTCTCTGTCTGTCACATATGCATTCCTCTCCCATGGACCCCTCCATAACTGCTTCCTTATCCCTGAACCCTTTCAGTAACACTTACCACACTTTCCCTTTGTACATTAATTTTGCCTCCTGCAGTAAGAGCAGAACATCGTCTATATTTAATCACCACTGTTTTCAGCATCTAATACAACCTGCAACATAATGGAGACTCCAAAAGTATGGTTTGGATGGCTAATGCACCACATAAACAAATTGCTCTTTCTAAGGATAGTTTAATTTCCATTAGGTATTTAGGCCATTTAGGAAAAGTAAAAATATTTTCATGAAGACCCCTGTTATCTAAATAACTTCCCCCCCCTAAAAATGTGATAACCTTATTTAAAATGTTTTTTAACATTCTAAATAACTTTCAGAGTTTGACTGAATATTGATCTGAAGCACTTTGACTTGACTTTGAATTTGATCTGAAGCACTGAGATTCTGACTTAGTGGAATCTGATTAGTCATTTTTATAATGATTAAGTCCTTTAGATTCTGATTATTTAGATGACATTTATGAGCACCACAGTTTTATACTAATCTAAAGAATATTTTTCACCCAGCCTGGTAGGTAAATCAGGCTTAGGATAAGACCTTTTTGTCTGGGAAATGATGATGGGCTTTCTGATAAATCCTTCTCATTCATCTATTGTTATTTGCTTCCTGTGTGTTCAGTGGGCTTGTACCAACATAAATACATATAATGAGTTCTTTGAGTATGAGACAGGGTTGAAAGGAGACAGCAGTTATATGCAACCAGAGGGTTATGTGATTCATGTGAAATTCTTGATCCTCATTTAGGGTGGGAGTCAGTGGTTGTACTGTGGAGTGAAATCCCTGGCACTGCATTTATTAGGTCTCATACAGGATTGTCATTTACTGTTGAGTATATTGTGGACTACACAAAAATGATTCTCTAAAGTACACACCATTTATGTCATAGACATCAATTTGAATATTTGAGAGAATTTTATGGCAGAAGACAGTACAGTTTTTTGTTCTAATTAGTATCTTCTGACACATTTTCTGACAAGTGGAATTAAAATATCTTGAAGAAGAGGGACCTTTTTATTTTCATTTGCTTTGTACAAATGGTCTGTATGGGCTATTGGCAGCCTGAACTTGGACAAGTTACATAACTCCTTGGGCTTTCAAGGAGAAATATTAATACTTACCTCTCTAAATTGGTTGAAAATACTAGGCAGGCCTGGCACATTGTCAGCATTCAGTAAATGCTTTTGAATGATTGTGAAGGTACTAAGCTTAATGCTGTGCTAAAGGTTTGATAAATTGCAGCACAGTTTTGCCTTGAATAAGGGAAATTTTAAAGGGATTAAGTATATGTTAAATGTGTATTAGAATCTTGAACTTGTTAAGTGTTTCGTGTTTTACACTTAATTACTATATAGCACTAACTAAAATGTCCCTACTGATATGTTTGGAATTTTTCTTTATTTTCCTAATGGGTATATCTTCAGCTGAAAGAAAATTATGACTATGTGACACATAAAAAGGAAAAATTAGTGACTAATAGTTGAGTTTCTTGTGGAATGCTACAGTACTGGAATTCTAGGTTTAGAAGGGACAATTTGAATTTCCTTTTATTTATCAAATATGTATTAATCAGTTATTATATGGGAGTAACTGTGCTATGCAATAGGGTTATAAAAATAAGATATTGTTGAGAAGTTACAAGTGTTATCATGAACATTTTCAGGGACAGTTCACAAAGACTAACTTGATTTTTAAGAATCTCTCTTATGACAATTCAGAAGTTGTTTTCCTGTAACCTTCATCTGTTGATGGCAGCTTTACTCATTGGGGCACAAAAAAATCAGTCTTATTCTTTACTGGAAAAGTCTTTTTTATATATTAAGGAAATTGAATTATTTTTGGAAATGTCTACTCTTCAAATTAAAGACAGCACTGTGTTATTCTGCTACTCCTCAAGCCTCTTCTCCATCCAGCTTACTCCCCTAAAGGCTTTCCAGGTTGACTCCTTTATACAGGTGTGGTGCCCATAGGGTATTCAGAGCTCCAGGCATAGACTGATCAGGAGGATACAATAGGATTATTGATCACTTCCTGCATTCCAGACACTGCCCCTCAAAACTCTGGAATGATTTCTATTCATAACCAAGTGATCAATTTGTTCTAACCAGTGTCCCATTCCACCTATTATTAAAAAGAACTGTATCTATTTTGCACATGTTACCATTTAAGGTAGTTTGGGAAAAGGATAAATGACCTCCCTGAATCCTCCAAGACCTTTTTATACACTGTTTCCAACAATGGACATGGGAACAAAAATGAGGGCAACCTTGCTAGAGCTCAAGGTTACTGAAATCATTTCTGGTCCAGTTGATTAAAGCTGCTGCAGTCCATAGATTTTCTGACAGCTAAAAGGTAAGCAGCCAAGGAAGGACTTCTATAGCTTTGCACAATCTGTTTCTATAATTTATCCTTTCACTTGAACACTTTTCTTTTTGATGAACAAGAATATGACAGGGGAAGCACTTACTAAAAAAACTTAGTATCTTCTCAACACTTTTTTCAAGTTGACAAATGTGTGAAACTCTCTTTATGTCAGGTGTACTCTGACTCAGCATTTGGGACAAGTAGCTTGGCCTAGCAGAATGCCAGAAATGTCAATTGTAATTCAGCATAATTTGTAGGTATGTATACTGCTTTGTTTTGCTCCTTTTAGTGGAAGGAAAAGCCAAAGACAGATGCAGCAATTAATCGGAAGATGGGGACAGGGAAGACACCTTTGCCTACATAAAGGAAGAGTATTTGGAAGTAATGGGGGAAGAATTGGATATATGGTATGTTAGTTTCCTAGGACTGCCATCACAAATTACAACAAACTTTGTGGATTAAAACAACATAACTTTGTTCTCTCGTAGTCAGGAAGCCAGAAGTCCAAAATCAAGGTGTTGGCAAGGCCCTGCTCCAGGAAAAAATCCTTGTCTCTTCTAACCTTTGGTCACTACTGCAGTCATTGGCATTCCTTGGCTTGTAGATGTATCACTTTAATCTTTGACTCTGCTTCACATGGCTTCTTTCTTGTGTCTCGTCTCTGTCTCTTTGTCCAGATCGCTCTGTCCTTTTTCTTATAAAACATTGGTCATTGGATTAAGGTCCAACCTAATACAGTATGACCTTATTTTAACTTGATTACATCCGTAAAGAACCTATTGCTAAATGGGTTATAGTTATAGGTACTGGGCGGTTAGGATTTAAATATGTCTTTTTTGGGGGGAATACACTTCAACTGGTAATAGGTGGGAGGGCACCGTAGAACATTTTAATGATAGGTAGAAGAGTATGAATTTTATTTATAAGCCAGGGGGACTGCTGGAAACTACAAGAAGGTCTGGTGGCAAGCAGTATACCTAATCATACTGAAATAAAGATAAAGTTTAGGGGCTAATCCTAGGAGGACATTACAGTTTCCCAGGAATGTGAAGGAATGTTTATAAAGGAAGATGTGGAAGAGCGCATTTTCCAAAGATGGCTGCAACGATGTCTCTCATACCACTTGTTTTTACCCAATGAGACCATCTTACACCCTCCTCAATAGGTGATGTCTATTTATCTATTCATGACTCTAGGCAGAGCTAGTGACTATTTTGACCAATAGAATAGGCCAAAGTGACACCATACCAGTTATATGCATAGACCTTTCCTGACCTAGCAGCTTTACCTCCCTACCTTTTGGAAGATAATCCATGCGGGAAGGATGACTTTTCTGAGACCACCATGCTGTGTGAAACCCCAGCACCTCTGAGCCAGGGCTAGGGTGAGGCAGTAAGGTGCCTGGAGTACAAAATTCTCAGGTACCTTTGCATGACACTATACATAGTACCTCCTTAAATTTTGCACTTTGGGAGCTTCATTCTTTTTAATATATATTTTATTGATTTTTTACAGAGAGAAAGGGAGAGGGACAGAGAGCCAGAAACATCGATGGGAAAGAAACATTGTTCAGCTGCCTCCTGCACACTCCCCACTGGGGATGTGCCTGCAACCAAGGTACGTGCCCTTAACCGGAATCGAACCTGGACCTTTCAGTCCGCAGGCCGATGCTCTATCCACTGAGCCAAACCAGTCTCGGTGGGAGCTTCATTCTTAAGAAGTCACTTAACCTCAGGGTTGAGTAAGTACAAGAGCAGCACTTAGGAATGAGGCCAGTTTAAAAATTTAATCCCAAAGCACCTCTTCTTGCCTTACCCTATTCCTTGCTCTTTCTTGCAGATGAGAGAGTGAGAGAGAGAGAGGGAGAGAGACAGAGCCAGAGAGACAGAGAGAGAGAATCACCATGAAGAACCACAGAGACGCAAAACATTTATGTGAGGAAACCATCTTAAATATTGATACTCTGCTCAGCTATCATCTGGCATTAATTGTATGCAATGAGGCACCAAGCTAAGCCCTCCTAAATTCCTGATCCACAGAATCATGAGTGAAACAAAATGGTTGTTTTAAGTCACAATTATTGGGGTCGTTTATTACGTAGCAATGTATTGCTCCACGACTTTTCAGGGCTAATCATTGATTGAAAGATACCAAGTAGCTCTGCTCAAGTCTGATGGAGCATAATATGTTGGTTGCTACTTACAAAGGAGAAATAAGGAAAATGATGGAGACAGATGATCATCACTGGCAGCCTAGAACCTAGAATTTAATGCCTTGCTTCTTCAGCTCACTACTTAAGCTACATAACCATGCGATTTTTAATGTTTGAGGTTGGCCAGAGCAAAAAAAAAAAGTATATACACTCATAGTTTGAGTCTTTATAGGAACAAAAATCTCTGTCTGTTTTGATCTATGCCATGCAGAGGGATGTGAAATTCCTGTTTTAAAGCAGATGGTCTGAATTCTGATGCTAAATGAATAAAATTGTCATTGGATCTCATTAGCACTCATGTGGGAAGGCGGGGAGTCCATATTGATATTTCTTCTTGGCTTTGTGTGAACAATTAAGCTTTGAATGAAAGGTTTATTTTTATGAAGGCTGAATTTACTAATCTTTCATTGAGTATCTCTGTTTCACAGTAATTTACACATTCTTCAAATAGTTGTTGGTATGTTAATTTATTTTCCTTTGAGGCATTTTCTAATTACTTATAAAAAAAGCCTGAGGAAAAAAAGCAAATCTGGAAAAAAGTTAAGAAAGGGGCTGTTGGGTAGAAGAGGTGTATTACACATAAAATTAGAATATAATGCATATTTTTTAAGAGCCTTCATTCCATTTTATAGCTTTCTCTGCTCACTCTTCCAAGCAGGCAGTGAGTACAGATTTCTCCACCCATTAATTCATTTCCACAGGATAGTAGACATTTTTATGACCTCCTAGGGTACTTATAATCTGTCCTACACAATTTAGCAACTAATTATATCCTGTCTCGTAATGTTCATTATTATATAATTGTATCATTTTTGTCCCCTCAAGTAGTTTATATGATCTTAAAAGGCAAGGACCATGGTTTATGCTCTTTCTATATTTGCATTCCATCTGGCTTAGTGCTGAACACAGTATGCACTTGGGAAAAATTTAATTGATAGAAGTATATTAAGGAACTCTAGTTTCTCAAAGCTCAGTGAATGTGTCCATGAAGCATTTGTCATGGTTCTGGACATACAGGAATAGAGAGAGGCAAGTTATTTTTCCTTTCCTGGAGGAGTTTGTTTTCAAGCGGAAGTGGCAAGATGAGGTGTTGATTTGACTAGTAAGATGACTTCCTCTCTTTTTCCTTCAGTGTCAGACCTGGACAGATGACAATCTGAGAGGCATGTACCTTTCTGCTACCATTTTGATGTAGATGATGATTGTCATTTTTTCTTTTCATTTTTCCAGTTGGACAAGTCAACTAATGTGTCTGGCTTAGTGGAGAGGGGCGCTCTTGTCTGAGCAGCTTGGCAAAATGAGTTGGCAAGCTGAACCTTCCTCTTGTTGTGAGTGAGCATGCTGTTTCGCAGGGCATCAGAGCCTGTGTGTGTGTGTGTGTGTGTGTGTGTGTGTGTGTGTGTGGTTGTTGTTGTTGTTGTTGCTGTTGTAAAGCATACATAACATAAAATTTACCATTTCAACCATTAATAAGTACACAGTTAAATGGCATTAACTATGTTTACATTGTTGTGCAAGCATCCCCATTATCTATCTCTAGAACTGTTTTTATCTTTCCAAACTGAAAATCTATATCCATTCAACGATAACTTCCCATTTTCCTTTCCCCAGCCCCTGGCAACTACCATTCTATTCTCTGTCTCTATTAATTTGACTACACTATATACCTCATATAAGTGCAATCATAGTATATTTGTTCTTTTGTGTCTGGCTTATTTCATTTAATGCAATGTCTTTAAAATTCATCCATATTGTAACCTGATTCAGAATTTTATTCCCTTTTAAGGCTAAATAATATTCCATTGTATGTATATACATTTTGTACATTCATTTATTTGTTGGTGGGCATTTGGATTACTTCCACCTTTTGGCTAGTGTGAATAATGCTGCTAGGAATATGGGTATACAAATACAAATTACATTTTTGTGAGCACCTACACTGATTACTCATTGTGAGCAAAGTACCCCCCTCAACCATTATAATATCTGGAAGAATCAACATGTCTCTGGAATTTCATAATTTGAATTCATAGTCTTACCTACTCCGGAAAATGTGGCTTGACAACATGTTTTAGATTAGGACTGTGATCAATACTTGATCAGTAAATATGTCTTTTTTTTATCCTTCAAAATACTTGTCTCTATCTTTCTTCTCTGTAGCTGCTCCATGGTATCCCCCCACTGCAGGACTGCTACAATCACATTCTCAATGGTTTGTCTATCTTCTTTTCCACTTTCCAATTTTTCTAAATAAAACACTGCTTTAGTCACTTTCCTTTACTGAACTAAAATATTGTAATGGGCTGGCATTAAGGACCTTTTGTAATCTGTTACTAGCTTACCTTTCAGGTCCTACTTCTCATACTTCCTTATACGAAGTCTACTCAGAGTCAGAATGGACTCCTCATTACCCCCTGGGCAAGTCATCATTATTTTGACTGTTAGGATTGCTGCTCGCTCTACCCTGTATAACTTTTTGTTCATGCTGTCTGCGAATTTTAGCTAGCAGTGTCTTAGAAAAATGAAGCAGAAAAGCTGAGGACCTCACTTAGACAATGGTGATGTCCCTGAGAAAGTCCCCAGAGTTCTTGCATAAGAAGCCAAGAACACAGCAGCACCTGGCACAGTACTTCGTGCGCAGGAGACACACAACAGATACTTTTTAATTTTGCCAGTGCAGCAGAATACAGTCGTCTGAAATAACACTTGTCAGTCCTTTTCCTTTCATGACACACATAATAGATGCTGCTTTAATCTTCCAGCACATTTCTACACCTCTATACAAAGTTGTTTCATGTATACCAGCTGCTGCCACACTTTCTCCCATTCTGGAAGCTTATGGAAATGAGCAGGAGAACACATGTGAAGGTAATAATAAGGAAAATAGTAACGATGATGAAGAAATAATAATGATGCAACTAGAATATTTGAAGCATCAATTTGATCACTATTTTGTTAATTACCTTGTCGTCGAGCTCAGCATGCTGGTAGTGTCAGCAATAGCTGGGTAGTTGTGCCCCTGCAAGATGGAAATTTATTCTGGCAAAGGCCCCCACATCCCACCACATTTCACACCACAGAACTATCTGCAAGAACTTAAGAAAAGCAGGAATAACAACTTGGTATTCAATGTCAGCTCAGCTTGTTTCCTGGTCAGACAGGGGGTATATATAGATTCCTGGGCTCTCAGGGATTGTGGACTACTCTAGGGAAATCTCAAAGAGGCAATTTGATATGGACAGCTCCCACCTCAGGACCTCCTGAGGGTTTGTTAAAAATGGAACAGCAGAATACTTTGGCCTGCTACGGGGTTAAAGGGACCACACTGTAAGTATAAACTTACTTGACGTTGATGATTTTATTTTTGAGTACCACACTATCACTTCCAGTTATTTGGGAATTTAATTCTGAGAAAAAACAACAACAATAAAACCTCGTTTTTTCTTCATAATAGAATTTTTTATTTTCATAACAGTAGAGACATTAAAATATGTGTTGTCCTTTATAAATTAGTTCACAGTACTTCCTGAAGGATCCCCATGGAGCAATTGAGCCATTGATGGACTGACTTTGATGTCCTAAGGCTAAAGTAGTAATTAGCTAATTGATTTTTTGTGTGCTTTTTTTTTGGCATAATGGAAAGAGACACTCAGTTCGAATTCTAGTTCTATAATTTACATGTTGTGAGACATTGAGCAGTTCATTCATTCATTCAACAGATTACAGAGTTCTTACTTTGTGTCCGACATAGTATCAAAGCTCGGAGGAGAGAAGTCAAATAGAAATTATCTCTATTTTTAAGAGATTTTAGTCTAAAGAAAGAGACTGTCAAGTAAATCAGCAATTTCAGTAGTGTTCCATGGACCTATGTAAAAGGTATATCCAGTGGAACTAGAACCAAGGCAGGGAATGGGACAAGGCATTAGGGATGGCTTCTCAAGGGAAAGCCAATGCTTAAGCTGAGTCTTAAAGCCAAGTACAATTTAGTTGAGTATAAATACAGGAAAAATATCTAGCAATCTGAATAAATCTAAGAGAAATATGATAGGTTTACAGATAAATATTTACTGTTCATGATTCCCGATAAGAAACTTTATTTCAAGGAGACGAAGGAGATAAATTTAGACAAATATTTCCATTTTCTTTTCTTTAAAATGAAGATAATTATGCCTACATCATGGATTTATGTAACCACTCAATAAAACAGCATATGTAAAGTACCTAACACATAGGTGCTCAAAAATGTTAGCTCCTTTCTCTCCCCACCATTTACCTTATTGATGGTTATTAAGAATTCAGTTGCAAATTATGGTTGTGTTCAGGAAAGTAGAAGAATCAAAAGTTTTAAACTGTTTTTTTTTTTTTTTTTTTTTTTTTCCTGACCTGGATTGTGGCATGTTGAACGAGTGGGGACAGTGCTGGCAGGTTTTGACACTGCAGTTTCCCTTGTCGTCGTAATTGGTATGTGAAGAGGACACTGGTTCCCAAAGGGCACGGAATTCTTGGTTTGTCTGTTTGATTTGCTGAGTTCAGTGCTGGGCACAGGTCCTGTGCACTGTAGTCCCTGGAAAAAAACCTTGGAATGATGCTGTTGTGTATTCTCTTTCCTTTCTCCACCAGAGGTCTCTGAATCTGGATGTGCTTCAGGGGGCTCAGTTTCAAAGTATGCATTTTATTCTAGATAGCCTGTCCATGGCGTCTATGATCTAGTAAATTTGGGGGAATTTTTGGTCTACGTTTTGATATTTTTACTGGGTTGGTTTGTGATAGGAGTTTTTCTTCAACCCATTGTTTTTTGTTAATAAGAAATTGTTATTTATATTCAAATGCAGTTTTCCCAGGTGTTTGCCATTGGCAGCTATTTTTCAGTTTTTTTTTATATGCAGATACCTCTGTTCTCTTATTCGCTTAACATTTTTCCTTAGCTCTCCAATCTTTAAAAAATCTGAGTAAATCTGACCTCATTCTAAGCCATAGTACTTATGAATTTATAGACCGATGTACTAGGTCTATTTTTCTAATATATATTCAGACAAGTTAAAATAAAAATCTATCCATTCTATCATCTAATATAGGGATCAGCAAAAATAGTTAAATCCACTCATCTATGTATTGTCTGTGCCTGCTTTTTACTCCCAACAGTTTAGTAGTTGAGACAGAGACAGAATGGCCCACAAAGACTAGTATATTTATTATTTGGCTCTTTATGAAAAAGTTCACCAACACTGACCTAAAATTACCTCCATATCACCAATAGAACACAGAGCACACTCTGTAAAACATTGCTATAGTACATTTGTCAAGAGACAGGGTGCATGAAATCTTTAATCATATTTTTTTTTCAGAACCAGCAAATACTTTATATTTTATTCTGGAATTGAAATATTTAATTATAAATAATTTATGTTCTTAGAACCTTGGTGACAACCCCATTTGAAATCAATAGAAAAACATAGACCTTAAGGTTAATTTACCAGTATATTTTTAAATAAAGGTAATATTTGCCCATAAAAATATTTAATAGTAGAGAAATGCATAAAGTAACAAGTAAAAATTTCACTGCATGGAAATTACATCCTTACCCACTAAAAAGGACATTCTTTGTATTTCCTTTGAGTCATATTTGAAATTAAATACTTTTTTTGTTCTTTAGAATATAGCTTTTTATCTTTTATTTATTTTTAAAAAACATTTTTATTGATTTTTATAGAGGGAAGGAGAGAGGAAGAGAGAGAAACATCAATGATGAGAGAGAATCATTGATTGGTTGCCTCCTGTATGTCCCACACTAGGAGTCGAGCACACAATGGGGCATGTGCCCTGACTGGACTGTTCATAGGCCCGTGCTCAACCACTAACTCACACAGGCCTGGCACAAACTCACTGCTGTTGGCAACAAGCCCGGGTAATTTAGCTTTCTTAAATAAAAAATATAATGTCATCCTAGTGGGTTTGGCTCAGTGGATAGAGCATAGGCCTGCAGACTGAATCCTCACAGATTTGATTCCAGTCAGGAGCACATGCCTGGGTTGAGAGCTTGGTCCACAGTGCGGGGTGTGCAGGAGAAGGCCAATCAGTGATTCTTTCTCATCATTGATGTTTCTGTCTTTCCCTCCCTCTCCCTTCCTCTCTGAAATCAATAAAAAATATTTTAAAAAATAGAATGTCATTATATGCAACTTGCTTTTTTTTTAAAAATATATTTTATTGATTTTTCACAGAGAGGAAGAGAGAGGGATAGAAAGTCAGAAACATCGATGGGAGAGAAACATCGATCAGCTGCCTCCTGCACACCTCCAACTGGGGATGCGCCCACAGCCAAGGTACATGCCCTTGACCGGAATCGAACCTGGGACCTTTCAGCCTGCAGGCTGACGCTCTGACGCTCTATCCACTGAGCCAAACCGGTTCGGCTGCAACTTGCTTTTCATAAGATACTTCTGTTGTTTAGATATCCAAGTAATATATCTAAAATGACAAATTATTTAATACTACTTTAAAGTGTTTCTTAAGAGACATGTTAAGATATAATTTACATATTGGGTAATTCATCCATTTTAAATGCACCAGTCAATGATTTTTAGTATGTTTACAGAGTCATGAAGCCATCAGCACAGACCAATTTTAGAACATTTCCATCATCCTAAAAAGATGCCTGATGACCATTTACACTCAATGTATTTCTACCTCCAGCCCTAGGCAACCACTAATCTACTTTCTGTTTCCAAAGATATGTCTTTGCTGGGCATTTCACAGAAATGGAATCATGTATTATATGCTCTTTTGTGTCTGGTTTCTTTCACTTAGCATTTCAAAGTGACATTAAGATAAAAGACGAGGGAAGGGTTCAGATAGCCCCAGGTATCTTTATTTTTTTGCACAAGCTGCTCTAGTTACAGTCAATGTTTTGTGTTTTTTCCTTTTGGAATTCAGTCTCTGAGACAAGCAATGATACAAGTATCAGGTAACTTCTGCCTTTCCTGAAATTCACAACATCCCGTACCTGTTCCCCAGTGCACAGGTGGACCCGCGAATATTTATGCCGCACTCCTGAGGAACCAGAAGAAGCTGCTCACTGCTGGTGGCAACAGGTCTGGGCAGCTCTGCCCCTTGCCTGGCCACTTTGAGGGGAACAGTATATTGGCACAGCTGTAGCCAACGCACATCATTTCAGCGTGCTGTGCCACGCAGGCCGGACGTACTCCTGAAAATCTCGCAGCTTTACCGGGTCACAAAACATTCCAAGTGTTCTTAACTATATAAGCACAGCCTTAAGAAGCTTTTGCTCATCTCTGTTCCAGTAATAATAACAACTAAAAGCCTGTTCATAAACAGTTAAAATCAGTGAAGTAATGGGTTGTTTTTCTCTATTACAATAAGCAGATAAAGATTTTCATATCCTCCTATCTAATAAAAGAGTAACATGCAAATATGACCGTACCTTGGCTCCTGACTGGCTATGCTACCAGCCAGTCGGAGCAAGGGGTGGGGTGGAGAGGCGTCAGCGCCAGGCCCCAGGAGCGGAGATAAAGTGGTGAAGTCATCAAGCGCCCAACTGGGGCGCAGAGACCAAGCAGTGGCGGCCAGAACTCACCACAGCTGAGTCAACTGAGGCCTTGGGGCGCAGAGAACGAGGCGGCGGGAACAGTGGCGGGGGGGGGGAGGTGGGGGGGGGGTGGCAGCGGCGGCTGCTGCATGAACTCACTGCAGCTGCGTCTAATGGGGCCCCTGCATTGCTAATATTACATGTAGCTTCAGCTGTATGCCAGCAAAAAACGGAAGGCAACTGCCAGAGGGAAGGCCCCCGAGTCTCAGCTTCAGCATCCCAGCTGAAACTGACAACAGGCAGAAGGAAGTCCCACCCCAACAGAATCTGTCCAAATCAGCCTTTGGTCACACTGCTGAAAGGCCTGTCATTCTCCTCTATCTCAGAACGTGGCAATAGAGAGGTGGGACTATGTCCAAAGAAAAACTGTTGATACAACAGAGTTATGTAGCAGAAAGGTGCTGACGTTATTGACAGAAAATGTCTGAAGAGTGATGTGCGTCTGATCTTGAAAGAAGGCAATGCCTGTGACAGAATATACCCAAAGAGCAGCTATTGGAAAAACGTTGCTCTGAAGCTGAAAAACACCGGCATCTTCGACAGGAAATGTGTAAAGAACAACGTGCCTTTGAAGTTGAAAGAAGGCGGTGGCGAACACAGAATATGTCTAAAGAACAGTCATCAGCAAGTACTACTAATAGTGGTAGGACCTGCCTTCTCAGCGAAAATGGAGTACATGAGGATGCAATTCTCGAACATAGTTGTGGTGAAATGACTGTTAGATGTGAATTTTGCCTACCACTAAATTTCTTGGATGAAAAACCATCTGATGGGAAATTTACTAGATGTTGTAGCAAAGGGAAAGTCTGTCCAAATGATATACATTTTCCAGATTACCCGCCATATTTAAAAAGATTAATGACAAACGAAGATTCTGACAGTAAAAATTTCATGGAAAACATTCGATCTATAAATAGTTCTTTTGCTTTTGCTGCCGTGGGTACAAATGTTGCATCACCATCAGGGTATGGGCCATACTGTTTTAGAATACATGGACAAGTTTATCATCATACTGGAACTTTACATCCTTCTGATGGTGTTTTTTTAGAAGTTTACTCAACTCTATATTTTGGATACAGCCGAAGCTACACGTAAAATATTAGCAATCCCAGCAAAATAGTCCTGCTCAGAAAGACTCATAATCAACATCAACAACCTCATGCATGAAATAAATGAATTAACAAAATTGTACAAGATGCTACATGAGGTAGAAAAGGAAGCCCAATCTGAAGCAGCACCAAAGGTATAGCTTCCACGAAAGTAGCTATGGCAATTAAATATGATTGTAATAGTGACCCAGGTAGATATAATTCTCCCTGTGTAACCGAGGTTGCTGTCATATTCAGAAACAAAGATGGAGAACCTCCTTTAGAAAGGGACTTGCTCATTCATTGTAAACCAGATAGATCCCAATAATCCAAATGTCACTAAATTAAAACGAATCAGTATCCTGTTTCCTACATTAGATGCAATGACATATCCTATTGTTTTTCCACATGGTGAAAAAGGTTGGTGAACAGATATTGCATTAAGACTAAGAGACAACAGTATACTCAACAATAATACTTGACAAAATGTAAGAACACGAGTCACCCAAATGCAGTATTATGGATTTCATCTCTCTGTGAAGGACACATTCAATCCTATTTTAAATGCAGGAAAGTTAACTCAACAGTTTATTATGGATTTGTATTAAAAAATGGAGGCCAATCAGATAAATTTTATTAAAGCAAACCAATCTAAGTTCAGAATTGAAAAATAAAGCGGTTTGATGGATTATCTCAAATCTAGATCTGAAAATGACAATGTACCCATTGGTAAAATGGCCCTGGGGCTGCAGCATCTCCAGTTTCTCAGCTCATGCCCTCTCTCCAGGAGGCTGGGGAGAACATATATGGTAAAGTTCTTTACGCCACGACAGTCAGAGTAGTGGGACTCAGCCAGGCAGGCACATAGAAGGGCTGAGGCCCTTTCCGGCCCTGGTGTTAGGCAACATGCCCTGTGGTCCTGGGTGCCTGTGGCTGCCTGTGGCTGCCTGTGGCTGCGGCCAGCCTGAGTGAAGTTGGCCCAGGTCCTGGGTGCCTATTGCTGGCCAGAGGGAGGGAAACCTGGGTCCCAGGTGTGGGGCAAGGCAGAGGCAGTTAGGAGCAATCAGGCCAGCAGGGGAGCACTTAGGGATGATCAGGCAGGCAGGCAGAGGTGGTTAGAGGTCACACATCCCCAAAGGGGTCCCTGATTGGAGTGGGTGCAGGCTGGGCTCAGGGAACCCCCCTCCGTGCATGAATTTCATGCACTGGGCCACTAGTTCCTTTATAATAGCTGAAGTGAATTTTAATGCTTTGATACCCTAATTTATTTAATCCACTTAGTCCTTCATTTTTTCTTTCTCTTTCTTTCTTTTTTGTTATTTATTACAAACAGTGGTGAATTTCACCTGAAATTTGCATATTTTTGCCTTCTTGTGTAAGTATCAGTAGGATATATTCCTACAAGTGGACTTGCTGGATCAGAGGCTGTGCACATTTCAAATGCTAGTATTTCTTATTTGAAGTGGCAGGTTAACTAATGGCATCTTGACCACAGCCTATTACAGTGTCAGTGGTAGGCTGCAGTTATGAGAGCAAAGGTCTTTCTTTTGTTATTGTTGTTCTTAATCCTCATTCAAGGATATTTTTTTTCCTCATTGGAGAGAGTGGAAAGGTGGGAGGGGCAGGGAGGAGGAGAGAGAAAAAGAGAGAGAGAGAAACTACAATTTGTTGCTTTTCCTACGACTCCCAATTGGGGCTGGGATTGAACCTGAAACCCGTGTATATGCCGTTCATCAGGAATCAAACCCATGACCCAGGGAGGAACCAAGATGGCGGCATAGGTAAACACCTGTTGTGCTGCCCCATGCAACAATTCCAAAACTACAACATAACAACAAAACAAACATCATCCAGAATCACCAGAAAGCTGGCTCAGGGAAAATTCCACAAATAAAAGTAAAAGTGGGACACTGAGACTCAGAGGAGCGGCAGAGTGCAGCCTTGGAAGCGTAGCGCAGCCTTGAAGATACACCCGGAGAGAGGTTCGGAGCTGTGTGTGCGCACGGGCTGTAGGGCGAGCAGCAGCAAACCCTGCTGGATTTCTCCCACGGGGAGGGTGGAGACATCCCACTGCACTGATCCCCCAGTGCCAGGTGAGGTCCGAGGTCCAGGGTATGCATGCTAAAATCCGGGCATGGCAGAGGTCTGCGAGTTTGAGGAGAGTGCGCTAAACTTGGAACAGCAGTTTGCGCATAAACTTGGGGACAGAACTTCGCAACCGGGCAGAGAGGACTGGTGACTTGATCCCTTGTTCAGGAGACCACCAGACTGCTTTGTTTTACAATCCTGGGCTTTGTGTGGTAGATGTCCTCTAAGGGACAGTGGCTCAGCCTCCCCAGGTGAGACTTTGGGTGTGCAGACTCATTTGGGGAGAGGCAGAGTTCTCTGGCAACGAGTGAGGATTGGCGGCGGCTTTCTCTCGAAGGTGCACAGCCATTACCACCCGGCACAGAGACCCAGGCGCTGCATAGGGCAGAGCTGATGCTGCATGCTCAGCCTGGAGACTCCGCCCATCCAACATGAACACAGCTCACCTTCACACCCAATTGGCCTGAAAGTCAAACCCTCCTAGTGCTAACAACAAGTAGCTGGGCTTAACTCCAACAATACTGTACAACCCATAAAGGATTGCAGTAAGTGTATCCACCTCGGGTAACTGGGGAGGCTGAGCCACTGTCCCTTAGAGGACATCTACCATACAAAGCTAATGGACCAATTCAGGAAAGCAGCCACAATGCAGAGAAGTGGAAAAAAATCAGGTGTGAAAGAAATGGAGGAAAAACGATGATTAGACATAGAGTTCAAAACCACAATAATTAGATTTTTCAAGAGGCTCCTAGAAAAGGCCGATGAACTTAATGAGAACTATGAGGAAATGAACAAGACCTACGAGGATATGAAAAAGGACCAACTAGAAATTAAGCATACACTGACTGAAATAAAAAATATTACACAAAGTCCTAAAAGCAGTCCAGAGGGCCACAAGAACCAAGTCAAAGATTTGAAATATAAAGAAGCAAAATCCACTTGGCTAGAAAAGCAACAAGCAAAAAGAATCCAGATAATTGAAGATAGTGTAAGGGGCCTCTGGGACAACCTCAAGCATGCCAACATCCGAATTATAGGGGTGTCAGAAAAAGAGAGAGAGCAAGATAATGAAAACCTACTTGAAGAAATAGTGACTGAAAACTTCCCCCACCTGGTGAAAGAAACCGACTTAAAAGCCCAAGAAGTACACAGAACCCCCAAATATAGGAATCTAAAGAGGACCACACCAAGACACATCAAAATTAAAATGCCAAGAGCAAAAGATAAAGAGGGAATATTAAAAGCAGCAAGAGAAAACAGTTACCTATAAGGGAGCTCCTGTATGATTGTCAGCGGATTTCTCAACAGAAACGATGCAGCCCAGATGGGAATGGCAAGAAATATTCAAAGTGATGAATAGCAAGAATTTACAACCAAAATTACCCAGCAAAGCTATCATTCAGAATTGAAGGTGAGATAAAGTGCTTCGCAGATAAGAGAAAGCTAAAGGAGTTCATCACCACCAAACCAGTATTATATGAAATGCTGAAAGATATTCTTTAAGAAGCAGAAGAAGAAAAAGGTAAAAATAAAAATTATGATCAACAAATACACATCTATCAACAAATGAATCTAACAATCAAGTGAATTAAAAATCTGATGAACAGGATAAACTGGTGAATAAAAGAGAATCATGGGCATAGAGAGGGAATAGACTGACAATTCTTGGGGAGAAAAGGGTTGTGGGAAGTGCAGCAAGAGATTGGACAAAAATCATGCAACAATGGGAGAGGACAGTGGCCGGGGGGTGGGGGTGAGGGTGGAGGGTGGGATGGTTACCGGGTGGAGGGGAGTTATAGGGGGATGAAAAAGGGGGACAATGTAATTGATAAACTGAACAATAAAGATATACATAAAAAAACCATGACCCTCAGCCCAACACTCTAACCACTGAGATACACTGGCTAGGGTGACAACAAAGGTCTTAATGGGGTGCAGGTGGGTAAGGATGAGTGCAGGGAGTGAAAGTGAACTGAAGTAATTTGATCCATCTCTTTAAGTGATTCTGATATGCACACCACTGTACTAGAGTTTGTTTCTGTGTTTTCTACCCAAAAGTTTGAATCCTGCTGTGAGAGGTGTACTTGGTACTGAGCTCATCAAGGCTATCATAACAAGCACCATGGTTTCGGGGTTTGTTCTGCTCAGTAACTCCAAGGATAGGAGCCAGTAGAAGAGAAGAAAGTGATCCTACAAATTGATGCAAAAAATGATTTCTAATCTATGTAAATAACATACACATAAACCCCTTATAACTCTTAAAGAAAGAGAGCAGAGTTATCCTTGCTCCCTCTCAGATGTTGAGTGCCGACTGCCCTTTGGTGATGGACTTTTTTTCTCTTCCAGTCGACACTCACTGCTCATTTTCACCTACGCGAAAGAGGAGTGGGCACGAGTGAGAGAGCTGCACACACAGCACGCCTGCATGTGGTACACCATAAACAACCAGTGGCCGACCGATTCCTGGAAATCTCTTCTTGCATTTTAATAAAATAACCCCAAGGTATAGTTTTAAGTCATAGGACAGTGTTACTCTGTTAGTTTCAAAGAAGGAAAACATGAAAGAGGATGTTTCCAAGTGAGTGTAGAAACACTTGAGCAAAATTAAATAGTAATGAATTAACCTCTCTGAATCACAGCATACTGTGTAATACAGAAGCAGTTGTGGGTCAACTTCAAAATTGTGGTATTTTCATCTCTGTTGGAATTGCTTGGCAATGACTCCCATGGAAAGATTTATAGTGAATATAATATATCACTTCTACTGATCAAAGAAAGCTATTTGGTGTCCGAAAGCAACTTGGAGGCAGAGTGTTTCCTAGGTAATTTCCTAATGAGTCTTGGCACATGATTCTCATCTCCGTCAAAGGAGGAATGCCACTTGGAATGCCCAGAGTCAAGTCATGAGCATTTTGGCAGATGTGGAGATGCAACACAGCTGGAGAAAAACTCTGTCCTTTGAAATCTCATATTTCAAATGCTCCATCAATTTTTAAGCATGTTCCACAGCCAGTTCAGATTTTAATATGAACAGGATTTGGAGGATGTTTATTGATACAGTAAGAAAACCATTTGGAATCTGTTCACCCACTGCCCTCTTTTTATCTCCACACATAATGTGTGAGGACAACAAGTAAGGGACAATGACAGGGAGAAGGAGGTGCTCTGTTGTTGCTGGGAGTTGGCCACCAGGGCAACTGAGATAGCCATTTATCCCTAGGCATAGTCTTCACCTCCTGCGTCAGCAGTCCTCTGGTTGGTTAATCAGAGAGCACAGACACAGGGGGCCCTGGTAATTATTCTTTTAGAAATGCTTTTTATTTTTCTCTAGAGGCCTGGTTCACAAATTTCATGCATGAGTAGGGTCCCTAGACCTGGCCAGTGATCCAGGCCAATCTGTGGGGGACTAGCAGGGTGACCAGAGGGCCCCCCACTGGCCCCTGCCTTGGCTGGTCTGGCACAGCCTGCTCGCCAGCCACCCCCCTATCATTGCTGCTGGTTGCCTCCTGCTCGGGTGATCGGTGTTGCGGGGGGGCACTGGCACCTCCCTTAACTGACCTTGGGCCCACAGGCTGCGGGGAGCTTCTGCATTGAGCGTCTGCCCCCTGGTGATCAGTGTGCATAATAGGGAACGGTCTTTCCACTGGTCATTCTGCTGCTTGGTCAATTTGCATATTATATAGTATTCTATTATATAGTATTATAAAGTAATGTGTTCATCATATAAAATATAGAAAAACATTGATGAAGATGCTGCCTGTGCAACTCCCAGCATTCTGTCTTTAATATAGGATAGAGTGGTCCAATACAATTTGAATAAAGACCTCAATTTCCCCAAGTAACACAATCTAGTTCTTCAACATCAGTTAACAAATACACATCAAATAGCATACATTGAGTAAGAAACTGGACCAGAGTTGAAAACACAAAGGGGACATAGATTTGGTTTCTGATATACAAATCAATGGATAGATGATGAACAATTAAACTGGTGATTGAGACTGAGAAATTACAGTATATCTCGAGGCTGAATGAATTTGTATACATAGGAGAAAACAGTACGTCATAGGCCACTAACTACTTGACTTGATGTGTTCTTCTCTGATCCTTCGCTCCCTTACCTGTGAAATGAAGAGGTTAGACTGGAAGATGTGTAGAATGACCAACTTGTTTGGGTTTGGCTGGGACTTTCACAGTTTTAGCACTGAAAGTCCCATGTCCTAGGATCCCCTTACTCCCACAATTAAAACTAAAAGTCACTTGTCATAAGGGCCCCCTCAGTTTAAGGCTTGGTGAGCATATTTATGGGCATCCTCCTAATTCTCATATTCTATGATTTATTAATGACTAAGTAAATGTAAAAGATCCTATCAACTTTATTAAATGATTCATGAATCGTGTAACATGCAATCTAGCAGATAGAAAGAAGCTCTGAAAATTTGTACAAAATGTGAGACTTCTATAGGCAGAAGGGATCAGGACAGGAAGTTGTACCTGGCAAAAAATCAGGTTGGTTATTGCAAGGTCACTTTTCTTAGGAGATGGCAGGTATGTATCAGGCAGATAACTAACTGGCGGCGATCAGGTGACTCCTGATGGACTGGTTTAAGATTTCATTTTTGGGAAAGCCAAAACTGTAATTAAGTTGTTTTAGTTTGGTGATGTAGTACTTAGGCTAAGTGATTCCATTTTGGACCTGTTGTGTTCTTTAACAGGTAAGGGACAATGACGGGGAAGAAGGAGGTCCTCTGTTGTATATTGAGAAGGAATATTTGGTGACATTTATGATAGACCACACAATAAGACAGGTCAAACTACTGTATGTACATTAACAATACTATTGTTTTCTTCCTTTAAAAAATCCTGGAGGGTAAGTTATTTAAATACTTTTTAGGTAAAAGAGACTTTGTACACTAGCTTTTGAAAAAAATAAACAAACATTAGTGTTTATGGGAAAATGGATTTTATTCTTCCAAGAAAATATCTTACAAATAAATATTCTGTTTTTTAGAAAATCAGAGAATTTCCCTCAAGCAGCTGCCCTGGCTGTGGTTCTCAGTTGGGTCCTCCAGGAATCTGGTGCAGCGGAAGAGGACTGGCTTTGCAATCAGACACTTTTTCTCTCTTGTTTACCACCATGAAAGCTGGAAAGAATAACTCCTCTGTGGTATAGTTTCTTCACTTATAAAATATAAATTACAACAGCTGCCTAGCAATTGGGAGAATTACAGAGTATACTGGTATATAGCAAGTACTTAATAGATGATTGTTTTGTTTACCTAAAAAGTCTTCTTCCTGTTATTTTTAAATCAAAGGGAGCTAGATCTGATCATGACACAAGTGAGAAGGGTGCTCTTTACAAGAGCCTACCCCCACAAAAATCTAAATCTATATGTGTATATGCATGTAAATATTACATATTATATATAAGTATATATTTCCCATTAGTGTTGCCCAGGAGACCTAAAACATGTCCTAAATGTTACTACTGAAAATTAGGATCTAACCTAGGTCATAGTCTTACAAACTGTATTTAACTGTTGAAAATAACTATTATAATGCAGTAAAAACTGATTTAAGGTATTCAAAATCCATGAAGTCTACTTATTTATAGTTTAACAACAATAAAAAAAAGAGTGCTATAATTGTACAGGCAATACCTTATTGCATGCCAATGCCCAATTATTGTAACAAGGATAATTTTAAATGAAAAAGAAATATTTAGAGTCAAAATTCTGAAATGCACACCGAAAGTGATGGCCAAGAAGTGGTAACAGCTTTTAACTTATTCTAGAGTGCTTCTATTACAAACACTACTATGGGGAGCAATGGCCTAAAGTAAAAATAAGGTACATGTAAAGAAAAAGCCATATGCTTCTGAAGAAAGGATGTGAAACTGCAGATGTCTGTTATGCACAATCATTGGTGATTTAAAGGACCGGGCCCAGCTCCTTGAGATGTATAACTGTTCAGTGACTAGTCAGAGCGTTATTAGCCTATGTTCTAGACAGCAGATAATAGAATTCCTCCCCCAGCTCTACATTTATACATTTCTTAGCTAGGAGATAAGTGTCATTTTGTATTTCATAGCCCAGGCTATTTTAACATCTCCATTTTCATTTGTCTGTACAGACAAAAATGTTGGCTGCCGGAAACCAGCCTTAAATATTGAATTATCTAGTTCAACACTCATTACCAAGATGCTGTGTAGCATCCGTTGTGTGCATGGGAGCTGTGTGAGGCACTGAGAGGAATGATTATGATGATAATTAGCTTACAAACAAACAAACAAATGACAAGCATATTTCTTGGGTTTTTTTGTAAGAGTTAACAGTTTTGCTAGTAAACTGTAAAAGTTCACAGCTTCTTGTTTTGTAAGAGTTTACAGTCTTGCTTTGTATGACTTTACAAAATAAAATAAGGAATTCAGTTAGGATTATTTAAATGTGAGTTTTTGGAACATTTTCTGCCAGAATGAAAAAAAAAATAGGATCAGTGCCAAAGCGGCCAGCTCCAAAATGATGTTCTAAAACTTTAGAAGTTTCTTTGGAGTAGCTAAAACTTTCCAGGAAGTGAAGCAGTTTATAAATAGCTTCAAATCTTTGTGGAGACATACTGAGAAACTGGCAGAAAATGAATCCATGGAGCTTTGACAAGACCCACCTATGCAAGATCTAAAAACAAAATCAAATAGGGCTGTCTATGGATTATGTTCCTGTTGTCAGAGACATTCATGCAAAACTGTGGGGTAGGTGGTGACAGGATTCAAGCATAAGAGTGAGCTAGTGAGTGAGATTCTGAAGTGCTCTCTTAGGTGGCATCAATTTCACAAAGAACACCCTGTGAAGAAAGACTATGGAGGAGACAGATGCTGGTAAGGTAGTTCATTCTCTAACATATGCTGAAAATGGCATTTCTAATCCATTGGCCTGGGGCTTATTTCAGTGTTACAGCTGTTTTTTTTTAATCAAATGGGTTGTTCAAAATTTGTGGCATAATAGGCATCAATGTAAAAGGTTTTGAAATTTTATTTATTTATTTATTTATTTATTTATTTATTTATTTATTTATTTATTTATTTTTAATCCTCACCTGAGGATATTTTTCCCCATTGATTTTCAGAGAGTGGCATGGATGGAGAGAGACGGAGAGAAAGAAATCAATGTGAGAAAGACACACTGATTGGTTGCCTCTTGCATGCTGCCCAACTGGATGGGATGTGGCATTGACTGAGAATTGAACCCAAGATCCTTTGGTCTGCTGGGCTGATGCTCTGACCACTGAGCACACCAGCCAGAGTAAGGTTTTGGAATTTTAGAGAGCTTTATCTTCACTATATCTTAACAGGGTGACTTGAGGAGTTTCATGGAAGGCTTCCTGTTTCCTATTAACTCTCATACTTAGGAATCAAAAGCTTTATTTTCAGCAAGTCCTGTGTGGTTGAACATCATCCTTTCCCTTTGTCTGTTTTGAAAATGGAAGAATTGCACTGTTTCTCCCTCACACCTTAGGTCAGTGCTAATTAGATCACTTTCCTGTTTGATGAGAGAAAAGGAGAAACTTAAGAATGCTAGTGGGCGAATTCGGGAGGTGCCGGAAGAACAAAGGCTGCAGAAATGGGGTCCACGTCTGGAAGATCAGGGTGCTGGCTTACTAATTTTTTCCTGGGCTCTGTTGAATGAAATGTGGGATTTGTACACAAGGACTTGAGAGTTAAGAATTCTTTTACTTTGTGTAGGAAATATCTTCTATCCTATCCCACTGAGATATTAGGATGGAAGTCATACTGAAATAGTTATATTATTAATAATAAAACAACTTTTAAAGTTCTCTGAGCATTGCTGAAACATATGATTATAACAATGTATGATAGTGGACATGTTATCAGCATCAACTTTCATGTAAATCTATGTAAAAGAAAACCACAAGCGGAAGAAAATAAATCCATGAGACTGCCTTTTGCACAAGGTCACAGAGCAAATAGATTCCAGCCCTGAGAACCCACAATTTCCTTCCTGTTTCTTGTCATCTGTAACCATGCCATTCATTGTCCACGACTTTTTCTCTGATGTCCCCTCCCCCACCCTTGCCTTCCTCAGTAAGGATGTTTTCTAGAGACCCGAGGACACTGCCACTGTTTTGGTTATTGCCTTTGCACTTGTGGAGCAGCTTTTAAATTCCCATCTTTTTTAGCAGCTGCAGCCAGACAAACATCTGAGTCAGTGGGAGGGGTTTAGAGGAACTGGCTCTGTTCTCCAGGGAGCAGTAACCTTTTGGCAGTTCAACAAACAGCACATTTAAAGTCCAATGACTGCAAAAGCTTCCACTGTACATGTGATAGCAACTGCAGTTTTCCCAAGGTCTACTAAGATTTTTTTTTTAGAGGGAATCAGGTTTCTGCCTATAGAGAGACACATTCCTGAAGGCTTAATTCTGACCTCATAGCTAAAGTGGTTACAGAATAAAATCTGGAGACAGTTGGGAAGTGATAATGTGGGGGAGAAAGAAATTTGGGGATATGAAAGTGAAAAGTCTTAAATGTTCTCACTGGATTTTGTTGCCTGCATATTCCATACTCCAAAAAGCGCAGTAAAGTGAATCTCTCTTTTCAGTATTTCAGGGGATCAGGATCTTTTTCTTTATAATGTTCATGTGATTCCCAAAGTGTGGTTCCCCAACCTGGTGGTCTTTGAGGGCCTCTGAGAGGGTGGGCATTTTCAACTTAATTTTTTTCACCTGTTTATCATCCATGACAGTGGTCCCTGGCTAAGATGTGCCTGCTGCTGAAGCTTCTACTTTAAATATCTAATCACTGATACTTAACATTTTAGCAAAATGCCAATTTGATGACTTAATATTAAGAAGGAAACAAAGAGAGGAATGGGTTGTTGATTCCTATGAGAAACCAATATATTATTTTGTATTTCTCTATTTCCTTATATTGTTCTTCCCCTTATTGCATTCTTCGTTGTTTACCATAAAGTGAAAAGAATAAGAGAATCTATAGAAGCTTCTCTATGAATTGTGGAAGCTTGTGTGTGTGTGTGTGTGTGTGTGTGTGTGTGTGTGTGAAGTAGGAATAACAATTGTCTCTTGCTAAATGAAAAGTCAGACAATGGTTTTCTTGATATTCATTTTGCTAAAACAAGGTTTCACAATAAAGTCTGTTTATACTGAAAAAGGCAACAAAATAGTATCTTAGTTAACATAGAAGAAAGTGGCAATTGTTGGGAAATCAGAGCCTCCGTTCCAATGAGGCTGGAAAGTTTTAGTTGATGACCCAAAGCACCAAGTGAGGTTCTTGGTTTCAAATAACAGAGAACTTCTGTTCAACATAGGCAGAAAACTAATTTGTTGGAAGGATATTGGATTTCTTACAAATTGGCCAGACAGCTAGAGATCTGATTTAAAAAGAGACTGTGAACCAAGGGAGGATAAGCAGCTGAGGACACAGCTGAGATCACTCCATTGGCACAGCTTGCTTAGAATCAGTCACTATTACTATTACCATTGACAGTGGTGTCCCTGGGCACTCACCACCACACCACTGGCCACCGGCCTCTGCTATGTGGCCAGGAATAGTCACTGGCTATTTGAACAACGTGACCTCTATTTTTCAAGAATACATAAATAAGTGGAACAACAAATTGATGTCACCCTCTCTTTCTCTAAAAAAATAAAATAAAATAAAATCAATCAATAAAAATAAAATTAAAAAGTGAGCACCTAATTGGCTAAGCCCGGGTTATGTGTGTTTGTCCAAACAGCAGGGGATGATGACTATTTTGAAGGGGGAGGGCAGCCTGATTTGGAAGGGACCATAGAGGGAAGGTATGGGGGAGGGGAGAGCAGCCTGATTTGAGGTGGGGGCAGGAAATTGGGATGTGGGCATTTTCATTTTCAACTTAATTTTGTCTATTCATCTTCCAACAATGACACAAAGTCCCCCTCTCTTACTTTGTTAAAAGTAAAGAAATTCACCCTTTTTGTACTGCTGCCATACTTTATATATTGGTCTTGCTGCATTGTTCTATTTAAAATTCACATTCGTTTTCCCCCACTAGACTGTTAACTTATGGAGAAGAGAGATTGGGTTGTGTTTTTAGCCTCATCACTTACAGTGCCTAATAAGTATTGGGTGCTTAAAATATATTAGTTGAATAAATTATGTTTAATGATGTTATACCAGGGAAGGCTAATGTAATGATAACATATAAAAAAATAGTAGCAAAGTATTGGTGGAGCACACTGGCTATTTTCTCATTTCAGCCTTATGACAATCCTATGAAGTAGGTTATATTCTTTTCTTCATTTATGCATAAGAAGCTAGGCTCAGATTAACGTTTCCATGTATAACTGAAACGGATGGAGCAGGGATTTCAGCTGGGGCATGCTGACTCCAGAGCCTATCATCGGAACTGTACTGCCCCCTGGAGGTCAAATCAGAGACAAGAGGAAAATAGATGCAGTCTCAGAGAAGAGAGATCACTAGTTGGCTCTTTGTTCTTAGATGCAAGGTATTTATTTGAAGATAGACAAGCAAGCAAGAATTTGATTTTTAATAATATGAGATTTTATTTTGAATTTGATATATTCCTAAAGGAACTGGTATTTGTCATAGTAATTTGACTAAGAAAGCATTCCTTATTCATAGTATTGACTGTTTCATAATATAAGCATAAAAGATAAATCCATATGAAGAACATTAAAGTGAGATTTAAAAGTTTTTGTATCTCATAAAAATCTTTGTTTTTCTTACTTATTTAGCATAAATCATATAATGAAACTTCATATTTTACTCTAACACTTAAGCATTTTGAATAATTTTTTTCTCATCTTTAAATGATATACCAAAATTACATTTAAGTTGTTTTTTTGGAGAAGAATTTTCTAAATATGAGTAAAAATAGTAGTCATCCAGATACTTTTATTGGCATAAATGTACATATTTTAATTTTGAAGGTGAGTTATATGTGAGAGAAAACATACCTTCTTTTATCAGAAATGATAAAAAACATAGGGTTGGTACTCAGAAAGCATCAAAAGCAGATTTTATTCATGATACTTAAGAAAACAGAAAAGATTGTATACAAAAGAGTAATAAACCTGAATTTAAAGGTGTTGCTTTTTATTTGGATAATCCAGTGATCGGCAAAGTCATTAGTCAACTGAACTAAATATCAACAGTACAACGATTGAAATTTCTTTTGAGAGCCAAATTTTTTAAAACTTAAACTTCTTCTAATACCACTTCTTCAAAATAGACTTGCCCAGGCCATGGTATTTTTTGGAAGAGCCACACTCAAGGGGCCAAAGAGCCAGATGTGGTTCTTGAGCCACGGTTTGCAGACCACTGGGATGACCAATTGCTAAAGCAAAGATATATTCTGCTATGTTATCACTTTATTTCTGATACTTGAAGCATTATCACAGAAACATGCAGAACTCCTACCTGCAACTGCATTCTTATACATAATTCTTGTATAGTTCTGTTACTTCTGGAGACTAATTCCTAGTTATGGATTTACTTGATTGTAAGTTTCAAGTAAATGGATAAGTATTAAATGCAGATGTAGGGGAATAATTAGAATTTAAATAGATTTGTGGGACAAGACTTCGAAGGTTATGGAAGGTTGAGTGGATCTGTTGTAGAGGGAATAGAGAGGAGGGCTAAGGAGAGTAAAGATATAGGAGAGGCACGAGATTGTTTACGAGGCTTCAGGTTGTTGACAAAAGGATGGAAGGGAAAAGATCAGGTTCAATATGGAGACATTGGCAATGGAAATAAGAGTAAGGAGTCAGGAAAGGAAAATGCAAAGATCATAACCTTGCAAGGGGAGGAGGGTAGTTCTAAGAGATGCTAGGAAGTGAGGTGGCTGCAGTGGATCAGGTTGTCGTTTCTGAGATTGAGAAGTTCCAGGAAGATGTGATGGCAGATGTTGCACTCCAGAAAGTTTTGTTATGGGGGCTAAAAGTTATTATAGGATTTAAGAATGCATCCTAGACAGCAGCAGATGATGGTGATAAAAGTGCAGAAAAGTACGTAAATGCTCAAGTGTGCCTCCAAAAGTGTGCTGAGAGCTGTTGATAGAAATTGTTTGGAGGCAGCAGTGGAGAGTATGTAATACTGACTCCTCCAGCCACTGAATTCAGAGGAGTGGAAGAAAGCAACACCCATTGGAGAGAAAGCTGGGAGTAGACATCATACAGGAAAACTGGTTTCCAGTAAGAATAGGAGAAAGTGCATCTCCTTTTGGCTCTTTAATTATTAACATACTCTCAATGAATAACAACCATGTGGGTGGCCATCATGCTGGATGTTGGGAATTCAGAAATTTAAAACAGTGTGTAATCATGAGCATTTGATGGATTTCTGAAGCTAGCTGATGCTGGATTTCAGATCTGACACCACCACCAAGAGCTCTCTGCGGTCCTACGGGAGTTCTTAGCCTCTCTGAGACTCAGTGTCCTCAGCTGTAAAATAAAACTACTAATAACAGAACTTGCAGGGTTGTTGTGAGGATGAAATATATTGTAAGTAAAACACCTGTCAGAGTGCTGCCGGAGAGTAGTTATTATCACGTTGGTCCTCAATCTGATTAGATGACATGTGCCTAAGCAACCACAGACTGTTGGGGAGACTGAGGTTAAATGACTCCTGACAACCTCATTTGGGAACTCTGGCACTGGGTTAGAATTTCATGAGCCCTAGACCAGAAAGTTTTGTCAGGAAGATGTGATGAGGAGATAGGATGCTCGTGGGCCACATTAACAGCACTGCGGTGGGCAGTGTGGCAGTGAGGCTCAGGGAAAGTGGCGAAAGAAGCAGTTGCATCCAAAACCAGAGAAACCATAAACCTGGCTTCAATTACTTCATTTATTAGAAAAATAAACATCCTTCTCTTCTGTTTGGATGTTGGGAGATAATATAAATGAGATAATATAAATGACATGAGATAATATAAATGAAAGTGCTTTGACAACTGTGAAGTGTATGTATGTGAAAGGTGTTATGTTTATAAATATTTGTGGGCAGAGTTTCCAGTGGCTGCTGTTCTAATATGATAGAAACATTTTGGAAACACAAGTTACTGAAAAGACAGAAAATTTTGTAGCTCTGAGGAGAGAGCTTGCCTGATAACTTTTGTGTTATCTCATCAGTTTTTAGAAACTATTTTGCTTAGTAACCAATACTGGAATCTGAGGAAATGGAACATTTTTTTCTAAGCCATTTTTGAATCCTTAAAAAAGGAAAAAATTCTCCCATTATTTATTTGGAAGAATATCAGAAAATGAAGATTTTTTTGCCCACTAATATTTCTACTCAGACTTATATATCCCTCTTTTTAAATCAGCCATCTTTAACACAGGCTCCTTCTCCCCTCCTCCTGTCTTGTCTGGTTGGAGTGGATTCTGCTCATTGGATTTGGATCTTGTTTTATTTGGCCTCCAGTGATTGGTTGGATCTAAATCTTTTTGAGATCCAGCCAGTTAAAACTGTGGTAATAATAGGTCAAAGTGAATAAATAGAAGAGATTAATTCTCCAGAAAGTACCGGCCAAGGAAGACCAGCTCAGCATTTACAATAATAATGACTAATCTGTTGTGCCTTTTTTAACCTGTTCAAAATCCTCTCAACAACACGATGGGCTTTTGTTATTACTACCTTATTCTAAGGCGAAGGGATTGAAGTAGGAGAGGTAAAGTCACCTGCTCATAGACTCCATTTAATCTCTGGTGGATTTGGGACTGGAAACCAGATACTGTAGCTTTAAGCACTAGGATATACTGTCATTTTAGTTTTGAAAGACTTAAAGAAGAAATGTTAAAATGGAAAAAAATCAATTAATCATCAAAGGCTTGGAAAGGATGATGTTTTTTTTACTGAGTTTTAGAATGTGAGGAATAAGAGGACTTTGTGAAATAGGTAAATTTAGTACAATAATTGGACATGTGTTTGATAGATTTATGTAGCTTAGTAACCCAAGAAACCATTTATACTGAAAACCTTCACCCTTGAAAACCTCTGGGGAACCCTGGCCAAGTAGCTCAGTTGATTAGAGCATTTTCCCGATACACAGACGTTGTGGTTTGATCCTTGGTTAGGGCACACATAAGAATCAATGAATGTATGAATAAGTGGAACAACAAATTATGTTTCTCTCTCTCTTAAAATCAATTTTAAAATTTAGGGAAAATAAACATACAATTAAGTAGCCTTGCTCTTAGGGCAAACATCCTCAAATTGATAGGCTTATTTAAGGGCAAATAATTAAATGGCTTGCCTTTTATCATTGTGGTGTTCAGGGAAACTTAGCTCTGGGCTATACTACTAGTACAGTATGTGTGTTCTGACTGTGAGAACTTCATTCTCATGTCTGTCTTTATAGGGAACCTTCTTCCAGCTTTTCAGAATCATCTACCACTTTATTAAGTTTGTAAAATAAATTGCCTTGCCTTTACCATTAGAGGCTGCACTTTGGGTGGCAAGCATGGAACAGGGAGAGGGTGGCTGACAAGAGGCAGGGAGCTCAGGGTTTCAGTAGCTAGCATAATAACCGAGTTTACTGTGACTTATGAAGCACTCTGAAGAGACACTTCTCATATGAAATTAATAAGATAGATCTGTAGATCCTTAAATCTGTCTTTGCAAAAGTATTTCTGCTCTAATTTGTTGAAATGTGGCTCTTGATATTTCATTCAGAAATGTGGGTAGTGACTTGCTTTTATTTGTAGCTGTGAATTTTCCTAAGACATTCATTTCATTTCAAATGGTTAAATGGAATGACTACTATTATTTTGTTTGTTTTTTAAAAATTTATTTCGGTTTCTTCTCTTTGAGAAAATGTTTTAAAGAAATACTTAGAGTTTAAACTTAAGCTTTAAAAATATACTACATTTCCAGAGTCAAAGCTATGGCATATTATTGTTTTGTAAAATATTTTAGCCAAAGAAAGGACCTAATAAAGAATGTGGCCATTTGTTAAGTTTGGAGACATGGATTAATAGTAACCTCTCAACACAGTTACTCCCATAGCTTTCCTGCTCTATTTGGCAATAACAGGAATTAATTTTTTGATCATACTGTTTAGAAATATCAAATTGTCCATTTTAAATATTATTTACTGAGATAGACTATGCAGGACAAATGGTGTGATGCTTTGTTTAGCTCCAGAAAGCCTTGATGTTCCAGTGCCAGTGGGGTGTTTCCTAAGAGGCTTGTGGGGAAGTGAGACTGTGTAGTGATAAGGTGATGGTTTCCAGAGGCCTTGGGAGTCAGAGTGGTAGCCTGGCTTAAGGGGAAAATTCTGACTTGGCCTGGCTCTCACCCTCTGGGCCTCAATGCTGCATTCTCTGAGGCACAATTCATGCTCACATGAGAGGAAAACACCCCTATTGGCACAGTAAGTCACCAGGAGGCATTCACAAATGCCATCTCTGACAGTTTCTGAAGGGGCTTTTCAGCTGTCACCATGACCCCTGCTGGGCTAAACATATGCTTAACACATGTGGAGGCCTGGTCAGGCTTGGAGGCTCTGCTGCTGCTGTATTATTCCTGGCTCTGTTTTCCACTCAACTTGCCAACATTCTAATTGTGCGGGGCTTGCAGCTGCCACAGTCATGCTAGTTTAAATTTGGTGTGTCCGAACTCCTGAAGATTCCACCACTTCCTCCAGTTGTCTTCCTGGTGTCAGTATCCAGATTGCTTCAAAGTTCCCAGGCAAAGCTGGGAAGTCTCTCTCTCTCTCTCTCTCTCTCTCTCTCTCTCTCTCTCTCTCTCTCTCCCCCCTATATCTACCCACCTATTTACTTATCTACTTACCTATCATCTAACTAGTGCTCTCCATGAATTAACATGCTCTCTTAATTACAGCTAGTTCACGATGACAGCTCTTTAATTGCATGGCACCCCCACAGGGCTCTGTGCAAAGGAGCACTTTATGAATGGCTTAAATGTCACCAATGTTTTTCTAGTCCCCTTTGTTACTTCTTGTTAAAAGAGTATCTGGGTTAACTTAAAACCTTCTATTAAGTGCAAGGTCTTTCCTCTAAAGCAGTGGTTCTCAACCTTTCTAATGCTGAAACCCTTTAATACAGTTCCTCATGTTGTGGTGACCCCCAACCATAAAATTATTTTTCTTGCTACTTCATAACTGTAATTTTGCTAGTGCTAATGAATCGTAATGTAAATATCTGTGTTTTCTCATGGTCTTAGGAGACACTGCTAGCAGTTCTCAACCTGTGGGTCGCGGTTGAGAACCACTGCTGTAGGGCCTAAGACCATTGGAAAACACAGACAAACTTACATTACAGTTCATGAGCAGTAGCAAAATTACAGTTATGAAGTAGCAACAAAAATAATTTTATGGTTGGGGGTCACTACAACATGAGGAACTGTATTAAAGGGTTGCAGCATTAGAAAGGTTGAGAACTACTGCTGTATAGCATTGCATGATCAACCACTTGATCATGAGTAGGTAAACTGTGATTATTTAATTCTGGCAGATTTTCATAAGGGATCTACCATGTTTATTTAAATAACTAGAGGCCTGCTGCATGAAATTTGTGCACAAATAGGGTCCCTAGGCCTGGCAGGTCAGGTTCTCTGCCTCCCTGCCTCCTTCTTCCCTGCTGCCCCAGCACCCTGCCACCACTGCTGGTTGCCCGCCATGTTCCACAACGCCCCCTGGTGGTCAGTGCTTGTCATAGTGAGTGATTGAACTCCCGGTCTCCGGGTCAAACTCCCAAGGGGACACTGCATATTGGCCTTTTATATATTTAGATTTCTTCAATTTCCTGCTGTGTCTAGACCCTAATGTGGCAGTTTGGGCTTGTCAGGATAAAGTAAAATAATCTCTATGACTAATGTTTCAGTTGGGCCAATGAGGTCTTAAAAAAGAGTCTGTAATATTGTTGATTCTGATTTTGTAAGCAACAGCACTAAAAGACAAAGGCAGAAACAGGGGTGGGAAGGCAACTAATGTTTATCTTTCCCATAGCCACATTTGGACGTTTTCTCATTTAAATCCAGCAAAAGCCCTATGATCTAGTTATTTTCTTCCTATTTTAAAAAATTGAAAAACTGAGGCTCAAAAGTTTAAATGTAATATTCAGGATACCTGTATGATAAATGGTAGAAATAATTTCAGATCCTGGTGAGTATGATAGTGTTCTTTCACTTGAATATAATGCCTCCAAGGTCAGTTCACACATACCCTGGTAAGTATATAATGTGTGTGTGTGTTGACTTTGGAAGACTATTTACCTTTTTTTGTTATCTGCCCATGGTGTTGGCCAAAATTATTATCTTCTTTGTAACACTCAACTATAAATGAATGAAGCTCATTTTATAAAATGTCCTTTTTCTATTTGTGTCAAGTAAGAGCTATTTGATATTTTGTTCTCTAATATCAGATACATTGGGAGGCTATGAAATTATACCAAATTATGTCCCTGTTAGGGGCATTTAAGCAACCTTTCTTTGGGAATTGCTTTCAGAGAAGATTTCTAAATCACAAAGGGTATGGTATTTGTGCTGAGCATTCAAAATGAGTCAGTGTTTTCTCAAAGAATACAAAGTAAGATTTGATATTTCGAAGGATGGTCTTGACAAGTGTGTTGAGGTCTTCTAAAGGAATTGCCATAGCTCGTGTAGAGAGTACTATAAAGTGGACCCGGAGTAAGGAGGAGGTGGGGTAGCATGGTTGTTAAAAGCATGGTCTTGGGAGACAATAGATTGGGTAAATCCCATCTCTGTCACTTAGCTGTGTGACTTTAAACAGTTATTTGACTTCTCTGATTGTTTCCAGTCTCATCATCTTTAAAATGGGAATAATAATGATATTAGTTGAGTTTCACAGAGATACAGAACCAATAAGAGATATATTGATTGATTTTGAATTTTGGAATTGGCTTATGTGATTGCGGAAGCTGAGAAGTCTCACCATCTGTCATCTGCCAGCTGGGGTCCTGGGAGAGCTGGTGGTGAAGTTCCAGTCCCAGTCCAGAGGCTTGGGAGTTCCTATGGAAAAGTCCTGGCCTGAGGGCAGGGGGAGACCAGTGTCCCAGCTCATTCAGTCAGGTACAGGGGGAGAATTTCCCTTCTGGCCTTTCTGTTCTATTGAGGCCCTCAACAGACTGGGTGGTGCTAACCCTCATTGGGGAGGACACTCTGTTTTACTACCAATTCAAATGTCACTCTCTTCCAGAAACACACCCTCAGATACACCCCAAAATAACGTGTAACCAGATATCAGAATCCTGTGGCCCAGTGAAATTACATAAAATTGACCATTATTACCATTCCACTTCTTTCCCCACAGATTATTATCATTATTTTAAAAAATGTTTTATTGATTTTGGAGAGAGAAAGGAAAGGAAGAGAGAGATAGGAGCATAAAAGATGAGAGAATCACCACCCATCGGCTGCCTTCTATATGCTCTCTACTGGGGAGGGAGGGGATCAAGCTCCCCAAACAGGGAATCAAACTGGGGACACCTTGGAATATGGGACGTCACTCAAACCAACTGGAGCCACACCAGCCAGGGCAAAATAATATCTTTAAGAATATGCAGCTATTATTTGTCTGTGTTTTTTTTTTTCCCCCCAGCCTAGTGTAGAATGCTATTTTTACTCTAATATTATACATTCATTCAATTTCAGTAATATCCTTTGGATGATAAAAGCATATACGATAAACTTGTAACTATAAATTTTATGTTCCTTTTCAAAAATTTAATGGTAAATTGAAGTTGATAAGAAATCCATGTTTTGGAACACAACACATGAAGAATGTTATATAATTCAAGAAAATTTAGCTTGTACTATTTAAGTTTACGATGACTGTACACAAAAGTCTTGGAAGGTGAAGTGAGCCATATACTTATTCTTAAAAAGACAATTAACTCCTTTTACATTATAGATAATTTCAAAGCTCAACTACCATATTTTATAAATAACATATATCTTTATATAAGCTGAACCCTATATACAGTAGTAAAATCTTTCAGTATAAATTTACAACCTGTATATTCTGATAATTTGAAGATTTTCAAAGTATCACAAAATTGTCATTAGCAATATCATCATTGAAATTGGTTTTTACAAAAAGAATGCTCTCCTTTATTACTTCTACTGAATAATGTATATGTATTGGAAATATTTTGTGTTAATTATTATGAAAAGTAATAATGTGATTTATTTGAAAGGTTCATATTTTTTTTAGAATAAATCAATGCTTCTTAATCAGTTGTTCAATCTGCAAGCATTGTAGGTATAAATCAAGTTACAAATTAAGATAGAAATCTAAGTTAGACACAGATTGATTTTGACAATTGCCTGCAAGTGAAATAGCCTGAACCCAATAAAATCCTTTCCTTTGATTTCCAGAAATGGCATTTGGGATACCTCATGGTATTAATGTGATCGTCATGGTCTGGTATTTGTACTCAGCTATGTAGTAGAGTAAATTTAAATTGATAAGATTGAATAAATAGCATTTTTCAGATGTTCTGGATGATAGCATTATCTAATGTAATTGCATTTGTCTGCCAGTTTTTATGTTGAGCACAAAAGATTTTTGCCATGAATAATTCTGATAGAGACATTCAATTCATTTTCATCTATAATATACTACAAATTACAAATTTTCATTACAACCAGGCAGTCACTTGTGGAAGGAATGCATTTTAAATCAGGTTCCATGCAAAATATCTCATTTATGAAGCCATGCTGCTTAAATTTGGACAAATTGGTTACCTTATTGAGTATAGAAAATATCAGTTGGGAGCATTAAAACCATATTTATTAGTTATAAAATATAGTAATACCGATACCTGTGTAATAAGTATTAAGAGCTACTAATAAAGCAGCTTTTAAAGTGGGAGATTTTCATCTGCTTAATTGTAGTGAATTGTTGAGGAACGATTATGTAGGCCTGGTTGCTGAAACATGACTAAAACGTTCAAGTATCCTATCAGCTCATTTAGGCAGCTAATAAATGTGCCCATTAGATAGTCTGATGAGATATTATGGGCTTCAAGACCTGATCATAATGGTGATTTATGCCTGTACAGATACTTTAATTAAAAGAGTGTGAATGGCTATGTGGTCACTCACTAATTGATCACTACAGTCTCTTTATGAACTATATTGGCTGGTATTTATTTATTTTTCCTCCAGTATCTAGTCACTTTCTAGGAGACTAGCATTTTAATCAATTCTTTTGGCTCCAGTAACTACATGGCTTGAATATATGATACTGGGTTGAACTATAATATTTAGAAACTCAGTAATATAGCTCCTTTTATCAAAAGTTTTTATTCTAAACCCTGTGCACTCTTTTCTTACTTTTCCAATTAGGTTTAACACTAAGGCTTCCTGATTTCCGTCATGTAGGATCACAGAATTGTGATTGGAAGTGACCTTTTTAAGGCTTCAGGTTCTGATTCCAAGCATGAATTCTCTTCTTGGCATCTCTGAAAGATGGGTGTTGGGTCAGGATCATAAAAATGTGTTTCCTGGAATTTGTAGTGAAAAAGCCCTGATTTGAGTCTCTACCAAACAAACCTAGTGGGGTTATTGCAGATGTTTTTGAGATCAACTTTTCAGTGAAGAGACAGCTTGAATGATTATAGTTTTACTAGTGACCCAGTCCACGAAATTTGTGCACATTAAAAGGGGATTAATTAGAGGAAATAATTTCATATTGCTATTTGCCCTTTATGATAGAAGTGTCAGAGATGAAAGAAAATTAGTAAAGTGTATATGAAAACCTATCTCCTGTCAGAGTTGGGGCTCACCATGGGACCCAGAGTCAAGTCCCCACCCACACACATGCACCTCAAAATCACGTGACACCCAGAACCGGCTGCATCCCCCTCCCCCAATTGGGCTAGATCCAGACCTGGCCAGTCCCACCCTTGTCAAGCCCTGCCAGACAAGGGTTATAGCCTCAGATCCTCTGGCCTGGCTCCAGGACGGGGAGCATGGCCTAAGGTCTCCCAGCCCATACTGTGGTGAGGGTGTGCCTTTAGGTCTTCTGTCAAGCCCCTTCAGGTAAGGGACTCAGCCTGAGATCCCCTTTCAAGCCCCGATGGGTGGGGGGCATGGCCTGAGATCTTTTCTCAAGCCCTACCAGGTGGGGGCACACCTTCACATCCCCAGGCCAAGAACCAGGAGGGGAACAAAGCTTCAGGTTCCCCGTCAAGCCCCACTGGCAAGGGCATGGCCTGAGTTACCCCGACCCAGCAATGGGGGTGCACCTTGAGGTCTCTTATCAAGCCCGGCTGGGTGGGGAGCACAGCCTGAAGACCCCTGTCAAGCCCCACCAGGTGGGGGGCGCAGCCTGAGGTCCTCTAGCCCAGCACCAGGACAGGAAGAGTACCTTGAGGTCCCCTGTCAAGCCCTGCTGCATGGGAGACATGGCCTGAGGTCCCCTATCAAGTCCCATGGGGGTGGGGGAGGGCATAGCCTCAGGTTCCTGATGGTTGCTTGTGATGGTCAATTAGCATATTCCCTCTTTATTAAATAGAATTTTTATACTAAGGTAAAGCTTCTCTTGCATTGGTCTTAATATGACTCTAGGAATTAATAGAATATGCAGCCTCTACTATTTCAGCTCTTTTAATGACTGATGTTTCCTTTAGGCTTCCCTACTCTGTGGTAAATATTTTCATTGTCTTCAATTCCAAAATATTAATATGATGCCCAGAGGTCTTGTGGATCACTTGATATCCACAGTTGTCTTAAATTGTTGTTGCCAGCATTGAACATGTTGGTTGCTGATCAAAAACAGTAACAGCTGATACCTGCTCCCCTCCCCCAAAAGTAGGCCTTGTGATAAGAAGTTTATATGCATTTACTTTTCTAAAAATTAAACTTTTTATTTTAAGATAATAGATTTTATTGCATGTAGTTGTAAAAAATTGATGCCAACAAATCCAGTACACCCTTTACTCAGTTTTCCCAATAGTATTATTTTGCAAAACTAGAGCATATTTTACTAACCAGGATGTTGACATTGATTGGTTTTACCTATATCATTCAGACTTCCTTAGTTTTATTTGTACTCCTTGTGCTTGTGTATTGACTTCTCTGCAATTTTATTACATGTGCATGTTTGCCCACCACCATAGTTGAAACATTTTCACCACCAGAAAGATCCCTTGTGTTGTCCTTATATATAATATCCTCCTCCTTCCTATTTTTTCTTTCTGACCCAATTCTGGCAACCATTAATCTGTTCTCCATTTCTATCATTTTGCCATTTCATGCATGTTATATAAATGGAATCATACAGTGGGTAAACTTTGGGGGACTGGGTTTTTTCACTAAGTAAACTTATCTGTATAAACTCCCCAATTGTATATATAGTTATTTTTTATTGTGGAGCAGTATTATATGGTATGGATGTATCATAATTTGTTTAATCCACTAAAGGACATCTTGGTTGTTTTGAGCTAACATGAACATGAACAATCGTGTACAGTGTTTTTTTGTGTGTGTGCGCGTGTGTGAACATATGTTTTTTTTTTTCTCTGAGATAAATGATCAAGAATGCAATTGCTGGATCATGTGCTAATTATTGGAGTTTCACACCAGCAATGTGTGTGTGATCTAGTTTCTCCATCTCCAGTTTCTCCGTATCTTTTGGTGTTATGATTATTCTTAAAAATTTTAGTCATTTTGATAGGTGTGTAAGGATATCTTACTGTAGTTTTAATTTGCATATCTTTAGTGGCTAATGATTTGAACATCTTTTCAGATGTTAATTGGCACCTGTATATCTTTTTAGTGAAATGTCTTTGCACATCTTTGTCTATTTTCTATTTAGATTGTTTGTTGTTTTGATTTGAGAGTTCTTTATATATCCTAGTCCCTACATATACTTTATATATTCTGATCATTTTGTTGTACAATGGTAGATTGTTGGTTTGAACAATTTTCTCTTGGTCTACAGGTTGTCTTTTCATCCTCTTAATTGGTTCTTTTTCAGAGAAGGTTTTCTTTTTTAAATTTTGATGAGGTTCACTTTATTGATCATTCCTTACATGAGTTATGCTTTTGGTGTCAAGTTTAAGAAGACTATGCCTAGCTCTAGATCCAGATGATTTTCTACTGTTTTTTTCCTAAAATTTTTATAGTTCATTATTTTTTGTTTAGCTTCGTGAATCAACAAAAATATGACTAAACATTAGTCATATTGTGAATCAATAAAAATATTAACTAAACATTTTAGTTAATTTTGGATAAGATGTCTGGTTTAAGTTGAGGTTAATTTTTCCCCCTCTCTGAATGTCCAATTGGTCTAGGACCATTTGTACAAGACTAATGTTCCTTCACTGAGTTGATTTTGGACCATTTTCATAAATCAGTTTTTTGTTTAAAATCTCTTTCTTCTTAAGAATTGGCCTGACCCCCTTCTTGTGACTCAGGAGCAATGCCTAGTGGGTGGGACTCATACTACTGTCAGTAGGGTGTGTTGGTCACAAGCATGATGCGTTTTTGTTTGTTTGTTTTTTTATCTTTATTGTTCAGTTTATTAATTACATTGTTTCCCCTTTTTTATCCCCCTACCGCTCCCCTCCACCCTGTACCTATACCACCCTCCACCCTTACCTCCCCCTCCCCACTGTCCTCTCCCATTGTTGCAAGATTTTTGTCCAGTCTCTTGCTGTACTTCCCACAACCCTTTTCTCCCCAAGAATTTTCAGTCCATTCCCTCTCTATGTCCATGATTCCGTTATATTCACCAGTTTATCTTGTTCATCAGCCTATCAATTCACTTGATTTTTATGTTCATTTGTTGATAGATGTGTATTTGTTGTTCATAATTTATATTTTTACCTTTTTCTTCTTTCTCTTCTTAAAGAATATCTTTCAGCATTTCATATAATATTGGTTTGGTGGTGATGAACTCCTTTAGCTTTTTCTTATCTGCGAAGCACTTTATCTGATCTTCAATTCTGAATGATAGCTTTGCTGGATAGAGGAATCTTGGTTGTAGATTCTTGCTATTCGTTATTTTGAATATTTCTTGCCACTCCCATCTGGCCTGCATTGTTTCTGTTGAGAAATCCGCTGACAATCGTATGGGCGCTCCCCGGTAGGTAACCAACTGTTTTTCTCTTGCTGATTTTAATATTCTCTCCTTATCTTTTGCTCTTGGCATTTTAATTATGATATGTCTTGGTGTGGTCTTCTTTAGATTCCTATATTTTGGGGTTCTGTGTACTTCTTGGGCTTTTAAGTCAGTTTCTTTCACCAGGTGGGGGAAGTTTTCCATCACTATTTCTTCAAGTAGGTTTTCATTATCTTGCTCTCTCTCTTTTTCTGGCACCCCAATAATTCGGATGTTGATATGTTTGAGGTTGTCCCAGAGGCTCCTTACACTATCTTCAATTATCTGAATTCTTTTTGTTTTTTGCTTTTCCAGCCAAGTAGATTTTGCTTGTTTGTATTTCAAATCTTTGACTTGGTTCTTGTGGCCCTCTGGACTGGTTTTAGGACTTTGTGTAATATTTTTTATTTCACTCAGTGTATGCTTGATTTCTAGTTGGTCCTTTTTCATATCCGTGAGGGTCTCATTCATATCCTCAGAGGTCTTGTTCATTTCCTTGAGGGTCTCATTCATTTCCTTGTAAGTCTCATTCATTTCCTGGTTGGTCTTGTTTATTTCCTCATAGTTGTCATTAAGTTCCTCGGCCTTTTCTAGGAGCCTCTTGAAAAGCCTTATAACCGTGGTTTTGAACTCTATGTCTAGTCGTCTTTTTTCCTCCATTTCTTTCACACCTGATTTCTTTCCACATCTCTGCATGGTGGCTGCTTTATGTGGTAGATGTCCTCTAAGGGTCAGTGGCACAGTCTCCCCAGTTACTTGAGGTGGGTACTCTTACTGCAAACCTTTATGGGTTGTACAGTATTTTTGAATTTAAACCCAGCTTGTTGTTGTTAGCCCTAGGAGGGTTTGACCTCCAGGCCAATTGGCTGTGAAGGGAGACTGTGTTCAGGTTGGATGGGCGGGGTCTCTGAGCTGAGCAGGCAGCCTCAGTGTCAGCTATGTCCTATGCGGCGCTCACGTGTGCGGGTCTCTGTTGGATGGGGATGGCTGCAGACACCTCCAAGAGAAAGCCGCTAGTCTCTTCCCCTTGCCAGACAACTCTCCCTCTCCCCAAATGAGTCTGCACAACCAAAGTCTCGCCCAAGGTTGTACAACATGTGGTTTCCGGGACCAGGAGACAAGTTTCCAGGGAGCAAGTCGCACATCTGTGCTGTGGCTCAGTTTAAGTGCGCGCAAACTTCTTTTTCAAGCACCCAGCTTCTCGGCAGACTAGGAGACCTCTGCCGCGCCCCGCTTCCAGGGTGCGTCCCCTGGACCTCGGACCTCGCCTGGCACTGGGGAATCTGTGCTGTGGGACGTCTCCACGTACCCCGGATCTCGGACCTCGCCTGGCACTGGGGAATCCGTGTAGTGGGACATCTCTGCCCTCCCCGTTGGCGAAATCCAGCCGGGGTTGCTGCTCCAGCCACAACCCGCGCGTGCAACCCAGACAGCTCCTAACCTGTTTCTGCGATCTTCAAGGCTGCGCTCCACCGCTCTTCTGAGTCTCAGTTCCCACCTTTACTTTTATTTGTGGAGTTTTCACTCAACCAGGTTTCTGGTGATTCTGGGTGATGTTTGTTTTGTTGTTATGTTGTAATTTTTAAATTGTTGCGCACGGCAAAACAATAGGTGTTTACCTATGCCGCCATCTTGGTTCTCTCCTTTTTTTTTTTTTTTTTTTTTAATATATTTTATTGATTTTATACAGAGCAGAAGGGAGAGGGATAGAAAGTCAGAAACATCGATGAGAGAGAGACATCGATCAGCTGCCTCTTGCACGCCCCCTACTGGGGATGTGCCCGCAGCCAAGGTACATGCCCTTGACCGGAATCGAACCCGGGTCCTTCAGTCCGCAGTCCGACGCTCTATCCACTGAGCCAAACCGGTCTCGGCTCCTGTTTGTTTTTTACTAGAGTCTTGGTGCAGGCCAGTTCATGGTTGGATGCATTTTAGAGAATATCAATAATCCCTATTTTGTACGTATAACACTCCAAGTTCCAGGAAAAGTTGCCCATGTCCAGTCTCAAGGCATAGTACTTCTTGATTCCCCCTGTAAAAACTATGAATATGCAGTGGGGACCAATTTTAATATTGGCAGTAGGGAGTTTCAGCTTATATTTTCCTTTCTCCTGGTTGGGCATTCTCTTGCCCTGGTCTGGCTGCACTTGAACCAGTTGTCTTGAGAGATGCCTTTGTCTCATCAATGGCTGAAAAGAGCTCAATTTCTTGATTGGTTATGGGGCCATCAGATTATCTACTTCATCTTCATAGAGATTTGGTAGTTTGTGGTGTTTAAGGAATTGGTACTTTTCCAATTGTTGAATATATCAGCCTAAAGTTGTTTTCACTATTCCTTTATCATTTTAAAAATTATTATTTTTTAGCCGAGACCAGTTTGGCTCAGTGGATTGAACGTCGGACTGTGGACTGAAGGGTCCCGGGTTTGATTCCCGTCAAGGGCATGTACCTTGGCTGCGGGCACATCCCCAGTAGGAGGCATGCAAGAGGCAGCTGATTGATGTTTCTCTCTCATCGATGTTTCTGACTTTCTATCCCTCTCCCTTCCGCTCTGTAAAAAAAAAATCAATAAAATATATTTTAAAAAATATTATTTTTTAAAACATTTTTATTGATTCCAGAAAGGAAGGGAGAGGGAGAGAGAAAAGCATCAATGATGAGAGAAAATCATCTATTGACTGCCTGCTACATGCCCCCTACTGGGGATTGAGACTGAAACCTGAGCATATGTCCTAACCCCTGGGTATATGGCTTGACAAGGAATCAAACTGGTGACCTCTTGGTTCCTGGATCAATGCTCAACCACTGAGCCACACCCATCTGGGCCTTTATCATTTTTTAAAGGGCTGCAGGATCTGTTGTGATATCCTCTGAGTCATTCTTTATATTAAATTTTTGAATTTGTGTATTCTCCCTTTTTAATTTTTTGACAGTCTTCATAGAAGTTTACAAATTGTACTTACATTTTTTTTTAAATTAGAAGCTTTTTTTTCCTCATTGATTTTCTATACTGGTTTTCTGTCCCTCAATTTTATTTATTTTTGCTCTTTATCCTTCTTTTGCTGTTTTGGGGTGCTTATTTTGGTCTTCTTTTTCCAGTTTCTTGAAGTAGCAATTTAGGTTCTTAATTTGAGGCCTTTCTCTTTTTTACTTATTTTAATCCTCACCTGAGGAATGCTTATTTATTTTATATAAAGAGGAAAGGATGGTTGAGAGAGAGAGAGAGAAAAGGAGAGAGAGAGAGAGAGAGAGAGAGAGAGAGCGAGAGAGAGAGAGGTAGAGAGAGAAACATCAATGTGCGAGAGAACATAGATATTGATTGCACCCTGATAGGGGATCGAACCTGCAACCTTTCAGTGTTTGTGTTATTTGTGTTAGTTGATATTGTTTCTAATTGAAATTGCTAATGAGAAAATTTTAATTTTACTTTCACTGTATTCTGGATATGTTGGGTATTAGGAGACTATGTTGAAAAAAAAATCTCTCTGGAGATTCATAACATACATTAAACATTTAAGTTTCTGAGACAACCATAGAAGAAAAGGAGAACAAAAATAAATAAACTTTGTACTCTTTACATTGTTTAAAGTTTTCTAAATTTACTTAACAATAGACCCCCTTTGTCATATAACCTGTTGTCAGTCCAAGAAACCTGTGGGAAAATTATGCCCTGAATTATTATCTTCTCAATTTTTGCATTTGTAACATTGTCTCCTAGGACTGGGGAAACTTCTTTCTACCAAGGACCATTTGGATATTTATAACATCATCTGCGGGCCATACAAAACTATCAACTTAAAAGTTAGCCTGCTGTATTTGGTCAAACATTTAATTAACTCTCTCTTAATGCCTTGGCAGGGCCAGACCAAATGTTTTCATAGGCCTTTTAAGGCCCATGGGCAGACATTCCTCACTCCTGCCTTTCATAAAGAGGACATACTGTACATTTCCATTTATATAAACTTCTATTGTGGGAAGACCTAATCTTGGTGACAAAAGAATCAGAAAAAATACACCTATATGAATTTTGTATCTTATGCTTTGACATATAATATTAATATGGGAACTAGCTTCATTTAGATATACTCTTATTTCATTATGTACATATCCCTCTTTACTTAACAATTGTAGACTATTTTTCAGACTATTTTTTTCAATAATATTATTCATTTCATTGGTGAGAATGGAAGAAAAAGAGGAGTTGAGTGGGTCTTTGTCATTTATTAACACTGTACCATTTTCTCTAAAAAGGGGCCTATTCATCCTTATACCTTCATTTATTCTGAACATAAGTTTTGTTTTTTATTATATTCTCTATCATTTTTAAAAATTTTTACTCCAAAGATTTTTCTTTTACCTTTTGGGACTCACAAGTCTTTGTAGTTCTCCTTAGTAGAGAAAATTGATCATTGTCTTGATGTAAGAAATATAGTTAAATTTTTTTCAAATGTCTAAGTAACACTAATGAATATAGACAATCATTGTATTATTTTTCCATCATATAATGATAAAAATGACCTATTATTCCATCAGAATAGGGTCTCTTTGGATAGCTTTGTGTGTGTGTGTGTGCATGTGTGTGTTTGTGTGTGTGTGTGTATAAATACATTTTGTTTTTATCCATTTGTATGACCATCCTTTTATTCATTTGTAATAAAAAATGTGTTTTTAATGCAGTTGTCATGTATAGAGTAAAATTAGAATAAATCTACTAGTCATAGGAGATTTGAACCCAGATAGCCTCCAAGCAATGTCTGAATTGAGATAGCTAGCTACTGAATTATAATATGCCCATGTTTTTCAACTGGTGCACTTTCCAGTAAGGTTAGGAGGTTCATTTTTTGACATGCATAGATTATTTCTGTTTCTGAGTACTACACTCAATATTTTGTTATCTATTCACTTTTAGGAATACCTGGTCATGAAAAAGATATTCATTATTTATGATTACCTTAGGTGAAACTTACTTTGTTGATCATTCTTATTTTTGGTGCACCCTATAGCCCGAGGGTGCTTCTTATACTTATTTTTCATATGAACAAACATACCTCCCCTATATTCTTCTCTATCTTCTTCCATTTATGTAGACAATAACAATCTTGTCTAATGTGAGAAATTATCTCATCATCAGTCCAGAGAAGGCAGTAGATGACGTAGTTAAATATATGGTTTGTAATCAGAATGCATCCTAAGTTCACAACTGAGTAGCTTAGCTTTGTGACACTGTACAAGTTAATGGTTCTTAACTTTGGAACACATTGAAAAGATGATAGTTTATTTTGTAGGTTGCCAACAGTTAAATTGATCTAATTATAGTTAAGTTTTGTCTTACCTGGGGCCTGCCCATAGGCTCCATTCAGTGGGGGTTTCCCCCCCTCTTCCCTCTACCCTTATTTTTTTTTATCTGAAAAAGTTAAATATCTCAGATTTTATTGTAATTAAATCAATGTGTTACAGAATAGAATAAGCAGCATAAAGTACTAAAATGTCATTCCTTTTCTAAGCTCATACATACTATTTTTGAAAAATTTAATACAATCTATTTATTATTTTTATTATTATTATTCTTACTAATAAATATTTATTGTTCAGATTATTATAGCTGTTCCTCTTTTTCCCCCTATAGCTCCCCTCCACTTGGTTTCCACCCCACCCTCTGCCCTTACCACCTCTTCCCCCACCCCACTGTCCTCATCCATAGCTGTACGATTTTTGTTCAATCTCTTCCCACACCCCCCACACCCCTTTCCCCCAAGAATTGTCAGTAAACTCCCTTTCTATGACCTTGATCCTATTATATTTACCAGTTTATTCTGTTCATAAGACTTTTTATTCACTTGATTTTTAGATTCACCTGTTGATAGATATGTATTGTTGTGACTTTGTTGTTCATAGTTTTTGTCTTTATCTTTTTTTCTCCTTCCTCTTCTTAAAGAATATCTTTCAGCATTTCATATAATACTGGTTTGGCAGTGATGAATTCCTTTAGCTTTTTCTTATCTGTGAAGCTCTTTATCTGACCTTCAATTCTAAATGATAGCTTTGCTGGGTAGAGTAATCTTGGTTGTAGCTTCTTGCTATTCATCACTTTGAATATTTCTTGCCACTCCCTTCTGGCCTGCATAGTTTCTGTTGAGAAATCAGCTGACAGTCATGTGGGTACTCTCTTGTAGATAACTGTTTTTCTCTTGCTGCTTTTAATATTCTCTCTTTGTCTTTTGCCCTTGGCATTTTAATTATGATGTATCTTGGTGTGGTCCTCTTTGGATTCCTTTTGTTTGAGGTTCTGTGTGCTTCCTGGACTTGTAAGTCTATTTCTTTCACCAGGTGAGGGAAGTTTTCTGTTATTATTTATTCAAACAGGTTTTCAATATCTTGCTCTCTCTCTTCTTCTGACACCCCCATAATTCAGATGTTGGTACGCTTGAATTTGTCCCAGAGGCTCCTTACACTATCTTCATATTTTTGGAATCTTTTTTCTATTTGCTTCTCCAGTTAGGTGTTTTTTACTTCTTCGTATTTCAAATCTTTGACTTAATTTTTGTGATCCTCTAGTCTCTTGTTGTATCTCTGTATATTATTCTTTATTTCAGTCAGTGTATGCTTAATTTCTAATTGAATTGGTCCTTTTTCATATCTTTGAGCGTCTCACTAAATTTATTGGCAGTTTCTGGAAGATTCTTGAGTAACCTTATAATCATGGTTTTGAACTCTATATCTGGTAATATTCTTTCCTCCATTTCTTTCATTTGTGACCTGTTTCTTTGTCTCTGCATTTGGCTGCTTCCCTGTGTCAATAGCATGGCTTTGTTTGCTAGGTATCCTATAGGGCACAGTGGCTCAGCCTCCTTAATTTCCTGAGATGGACACTATTGGTGCACCACTTTGTGGGCTGTGGGCATAGTCTTGTTGTATTAAGCCTTGATTGTTGTTGGTATCACTTGGAGGAATTGACCTCCAGGCCAATTGGCTGTGAGGATCAGTTGTGTCTATGATGGGAGAACTTCTGTGCTGGAAACATTCTTATGTGGCAAGACTTGCTTCAGTGGGGCTTCAGCACTCACTGAGTCTGCCTCATGAGTGTGTCTTTTATGGATCTGAAGAGTTATAGTCTGGATGGTCACTCTCTGACCACTGGGTACACTGGCTCTTAGATCTCCAAGGTGAGAGGCCACCCAGCAGGAGCTACAGAGAGATCTACAGATTCCTTCTCTTTGTTTGGGGTTTGAAGGTGCCCAGATGAGGCCCAGCTGTGAAGCAATGCAAGCTGCTGTTGAGCCTTGGGTCTTCTTTTGGAGGCTCTGGTGCTCTTTGACCCAGCTGCAATATGTTAGGTTTCAGATTGCAAAGGGCCAGGCCATTCATATGCAAAAGCCTCTGTGCACAAATTGGGTGGGGCTGGGTCTTAGGAATCAACAGGGTGGAGCAAACAGCTATGGCTGACCATCAGCCCTGCCTGGAAGAGGTCCCATGTCTCTGTGTCCTGTGGCACCATGCAGGAACAATGATTGCTGCAAGTACCTCTGAGAGAAAGTTGTCCTCGAGTTCTGCCCTATGCCAGAGTCCAGTTTGTCCCCATATGAGTCTGGGTCTCCAGAGTTCTCCTGGAATTAGAGTTTAGAGCCGACTGAAAAAGAAAACAGCGTACTCAGTTGCTAGCCCTTTCTGTGCACACACCTCGGTACCTCTGTACTTTACTTCTACACCTCTGCTCCTCCTCCAAGTCTCAGTGTGCTTTTCTATTTCTTCCTAGTTGCAGAATTTCCACTCAGCCAGCCTTTCTGTGGTTCTGAATGATACCAGTTTTGTCTTTTAGTTGTAGTTTTGAAGTGGTTGTGAGAGGCAGCAAGTTCAGGTGTTTACCTATGGTGCCATCTTGGTTTCTCCCATCCTTATTTTTAAAAATTGCTACAAAATTCACATACCATAGAATTCACCCTTTTGAAATGCACAGTTAATGGTTTTTTTTTTAGCATATTCACAAGGCTGTACAACCATAACCATTATCAAATTCCAGAGCATTTTTATTACCCCAGAAAGAAATCCTGTACTCATTAGCATTAACTCTGTTTCCCACTTTCCCTAGCCCCTGGCAACCACCAATCTACTTTCTATCTCTGTAGACTTGCCTGTTATGGACACTTCATAAAGTATGTGACCTTTTGTGTCTGGCTTCTTTCACATAGCATAATGTTTTCAAGGTTCATCCATGTTATATACTATATATAGTATATAGCATATATTGTACTTTGTTCCTTTTTGTAACTTTATAGTATTTCATTGTATGGGATGGGTATACTGTACTTTAATCATTCACCAGTTGAAGGATATTTGGGTGGTTTCCCCTTTTTGGCTTTTTGCTGCTGTGAACACTGTACAAGTTTTTGTGTGAATATATTTTAAGCCTTCCGATTATGTACCTGGTAGAGTTGCTGGCTCATATGGAACTCTGTTTAATGTTTCGAGGATCTGCTGGACTGTCTTCCAAAGAGGCTATGCTATTTTACTCTGCCAACAGCATATAAGAGTCCTGTCTTTTACCTACGTTCATGCCAAACTTGCAATTTTTAAAAATCATAAACATCTTTGTGAATCAAGTAGTAATTCATTGTGGTTTTGATTTGCATTTATCTAATGACTATGAACTCATTTTCCACCTTTACCAAATCTATTGCATTATGAACTTTGTATACGCTTGTCTATTGCTATCCTTTTAAAAAAACTATTTATTTCCTGTACCTAGAGTGCTCTTATCTAAACCTCTTTTGCCAATACTTTATAAAGGCTCATGGTTAAAACAATACTTTATTCATAAAACAACTCCTGATTCCTCCATATAAAAGTTACCTTGCAATCATTTAAATAGCTATAACATTTTATGCTTTTTAAAAAAATAATTATTTTGCAGGTTATTATAATTTATAGTGATCTATCTCTGCATAAAACGAAGGGCAGTATGCTTTTTTTCTTTTCTCTAAAGTGTCAATATGTATCTTGAATATCACAGACAATTAGATATTAGTGAATTGATCTGCTTATATTGGAACTCTCTTCTTTCCTTTTCTGTTCCATAGTAGTTTGGACTCTTTAATACTTTCTGTCTGTCTTAATCTGATGTAGCATCCTAACCTATTTGCCTGATGCCATCTGTTTTTCAATCCAAACCAATCTACATATTGCGTGATAATAATTTTACAACACAAGGCAAATTATGCTGTTTCTCTACCTCAAACACGATAAGTATTATGTTCTGAGTAGGATCCAGTCTATGAAAATGGCCCTCCAAAGCCCCCTCTCTCTTCACTTTACACAGTGTCTGTCCTAAACTCTATACATTTATCTCGATTGCTTGAACAAGCTCAGTGGTATATTGATGCATATAGGAATGCCTTTGTAAGTCCCAAGGGGGTAACTTCACACAACTACCTATGACAGGTAATTGGCCTGAGGCTCTGGCTGCTGCTGTCTTCACCTTGCTGCCCTAAGACTTGAGGAGAATTTATATAATCACAACTGTGGCCTACTTGTGACACAACTCGGAGGAAGGTTTGCACAATGCTTTTGTGCACTTTGGCTTTTGCTCACGTTGTTTCCTTTCTTGGGAAATGCTGCCCTCCACTAATTCCATGGGGCCCTCCATTCCCTCCCCACAACATTGCTTCTAAGAATATATAAGTACCTATCTTTTAAAGCCCGACTCTGGTGCTGCCTCAGATCTTTTTCTGATTTCTTCCTCTAAAACAATATTTTTTTCTTATAGCATTTTGTTTATGTATTTTTAATAAAATTACAAACAATCTCTCTGGTATTAGTTAATCCTTATTACTTTCAACCTCATGAAGTTTACACTTCTTTCACTGTTTAACCCCTTATAGTTTAATCTTCATTATCAGACAAGATAGTCTGCACATGGAGACATGGACTAAACATTTTTTTGAGTTGAATTGTTGTATATAGTATATGTAATATTTTATATTACATGTAGAATAATCACATTGACTGTTTCTAATAATTTCCTTTTAAAAACTAATCTTGGTTTTCTTACATAATTTTTTTTTTCAAAATCTAGATCAAGTGGTTCTCAAAATTCACTGTACATAGGGAATTGGAAGGCTATGCCCCAATCTCAGAGTTTTCATTTAATAGCTGTGAGGTGGTATCCAAAATCAGTAATTTCTAAGTTTGCATGTGATGTGAGTGCCATTATCAAGGGATTACATTTGAAAAAATGCTGCATTAGGCTATAGATATACCTATTTTTCTTTAGGAAGTCTTGTAAAAATATCATTGTAGGAGGATTTTTCTTGCATCTATGTGACAAAGTAAAATTGTTGGGGGGTATATGAAAACCAGAGGTTAGGCTTCTTGGCCTCAATCACTTTTTGTTAGGCTTATGCATAGGAAATAATGATGTTCCTTTGGGATTTACTCTTTTGCCAATATACTGGTATTTTAAAGCCACAAATCTGCAGTGTTGTGCTAGAGATATGTCTCCTTGTGGCTCAGGAATCAAGAAGCATTCTTGGAGCCTCTGTATTTTGCTTATGATCCACTAGAAGCTAGAGATCATCAAGTCGGCATTGTGTTTATGTTCAAATTCTGGAGGAGAGGGTGATGAAGGGCCAGTTTTATTGCCTGACCTGGCTGTCATCTTGAAAATGGGTGATTGCAACAAAGGTGTAGCAGAGAAGAATAAAACTGTGAGTGAGAGAGATCTGTGTTCCTGGTGCCACACAGTCTCTTCTTATGCCCTGTGAAGGGTATACACCTCATAAAGAACTGTCCATTATTAAAGGCAGTGTCATTTTAATTATGTTGTATGTTTACTAGGGCTTTGTGGATGACACTGTGAAGCTGGCCATAATATATTACACTGCTTCTGAGATAATGCATTCTTAGTTCCAAATAACCAATTTGCAAAACAACTCAGGAAATACAACCTATCTGCAAATTGGGCACAGCTTGTACTGCAGTTTCTAGAGCATTTATGTTCTATTCATTTCCTAAAATGGCCCATTTGTATACAGAAAGGCAATAGCATGAGCAGGTGCTTCATCTGTATAGAGGAACGGACAATTTCCTACAGCTAGACATTGTTTATTCACATAATTGTAGAGATGATGTTAAAACCTTCTTGCTGTACTTATAAATTTTGTCCTGGGTCAATGGAAGGTGAAAGACAATGTTTTGTGTTAGCCATCACTCCAGTGTGGCAAGTATATTAAAGCCACTGTGTCAGTGGTGGCCTCTTGGGATGTGCCTGGCTGGGGGCAGGCTGAGGAAGAAAGACACTTAGGAAGGAGGGAAGGAACTAAATGATTACACTGGCTAAGACAGGTAGCTGTGGTAAAAAAAAAAAAATAGTGGCCAACAGGGTCATGAATGTTTATTTTGCCCAATTTTGTATCAGGCCAACAGAACAGTGTCAACAATAATCACTAGGAGAATGGTTTTGAGCAGGGAATGTGGTGACTCGCTGTCACCAGATGGGTTCCACAGGAGGCCAACTCTGGGCCAGAGCTTGGGGTGCAGGATGTTTATGGAGGATGGGGGGGGCGCGGTCTTGGAATCATTATTAATAGAGAAAAGGGAAGGAAGAGGTTTGGGCTGATGGTGCAGTCCACAAAGCCTCCCTGGGCTGGTTCTGCTCTGAGACTGGGAAGACCTTTAGGTTTCCCTGGCTTAGGCTGGTGCGAGAGCCCTTTATCTCCCCAAATCCACAGGCTGCTCCTTTTATGGGATTTTCCTTTGGCTGAGAAAAATCCCATAAAAGGCCGAAATTGTCTGCCATCAGTGGGAGGAGTATTTTAGTCCTGAAGGGAGTCTAGGTGGCAAAGCAGAGCATCCATGGCACCTCTTCTGGAGGAAGGAGAATGTGTGGGAAGCTGGTGATAGAGCTGCATGTTCCCAGCTGAACAGACTGCTACAGGACTCAGCACAGTGGAAGGAACTGAAATAACATGGTCCGCATTTGTTGATTTATTGTTAATAGTCCTAAAAGTCAGTATTATTAAATCCACTTTACAGAAGGAAAAGTGGCTTGCCCACAGCCAGATGAATGATAAAGGCCTGAAGCAGAGTCTTTCTGAAGCTTTATTCTTTTTATTCTGGTTCCTGAAGATACTCAAAAATTGAAGACACACACATTTTATTTTTTTCCGATCAGCATTTATCCCCCCTACACCTCCTTCTAGCTCTTCCCACCCCTCCCCCTGAAATCACCACAGTGTTGTCCATGTCCTTGAGTTCTTTTTTTTTTTATTTTGCTCACTCCCAATACCCCTTCCCCAACACTATCACCTCCCCACAAGCTGTCTTGCTTGTTAGTTCAGTTTGTTCATTAAATTCTACATATGAGCGAAGTCATATGGTTCTTGTCTCTCTCTTACCAGTTTATTTTACTTAGCATAATACTCTCTAGGTACATCCATGCTGTTGCAAAGGATAACATTTTCTTTCTTTTTGTGCCTAAGCAGTATTCCATTGTGTAAATGTACCAGAGCTGTTTTATGAACTCATCTACTGATGGACTCTTGGGCTGCTTCCAAATCTTGGCTATTATAAACAATGCTTCAATAAACATAGGGGTGCATATATTCTTTCAAATTAGTGTTTCAGATTTTTTTGGATAAATTTCCAGAAGAGGAATTGCTGGGTCATAAGGCAGGTCGATTTTTAATTCTTTGAGATGTATCCATATACTTTACACAGTGGCTGCACCAATCTGCATTCCCATCAACAGTGCACAAGGGTTCCCTTTCTCCATATCCTCGCCAGAACTTGTTGGTTGTTGATTTATTGAAGTCATACAAATTTTCAAAGCCAGGGCAGATCCTAGAGTGGCCTCAGACTAGATGCACACAGCTGTGGGGCTCACCCATGAGTGTCATGCTATGGCAGTAAGGGTCCTAATGTGGAGGCCTTGGTTGAAGCTCAGCCACAGGTGAGCAGAGCTAGGGGAGGAGTGATGACAGAATGGAAACACAAAACTCCATGTTTTCACCTTAGAGTGAGATATGCGCTGAGTGAATGCAATAATTCATTATGGGTGAAGCAGCATTGCAAATTAAACTCACAGCACACTGAGCTGTGCAAGGGAATAATAGCTTTATGTTCTGCAGATTTGATTTTCTTTACAAATTCCCTTCTACCTAGGTAGTGATGGCAGTGGAAATAAAACACCTAAATTTAGTCATTTTAGTATAATAATTTATATAGGCTCTTTAGGTAACTTAGTCTTTTAGATCAAGTCCTCATCTTTCGATTTACCTCCCCCTCATGTTTTTTTCCCATCATGGTATTGGGTTTATGAAGCTGGAGAGGACTTGGCCTGATGGTGTCAAGGAAGAAGATGAGGCCCCTGGGAACCTGGGACTGTAAGTTTCCTCACCTGTTGCCAAGGTTGGCTCAGGTCAAATTGAGGTCTATTTGCTCTGGTTCAGTTATGTTCCCAAGGATTTCCTGAACACCCAGCATCCCTTTGCCTTTGACAGTCCTATGAGCTTCCATGAAATCTGCTTGTACCTGATTTGACTCCCAACTCTAATCTTTTCTTTTGCTCCCAGTGTCTGGGCTATTTGACCACTGCTGCAGACCCCTCTCTTGCTAGCCATGGTTACCAGCCACTTTCTGCATCCCTCCACAGAGTATGTGGCAACCTCAGCCTTTCAGGAGCTGAGGAAGCCTCCAGTTAGGTGCTAGCCTGCTATCTCTGCCCAATAATGAGGCACCACCTCTTTCCCTGGAATGTCTACTCCCATGCTGACTTGAGTAAGGTTGGTTAAATCATCACCTCACTGTCTCAGACAGAAATGGGTCAAACACACTGATCTTTGCCTCCTGCACTGGCTGAAAGGGAGGGTAGGGCACACATTGGCTCTGTTCCTTTCTTTATCTCACTCCCAACCCCTAATGCTACACTACCAACTTTCCTTCTCATTACCCTGGGAATTTCACTGCGGTCATCTTCGTCTCTTTTGGGGGGCAGTGATGGTGAAATTGCTATTGGGGGACTGGAAGAAGATTGAAAGCATACCTGTTTAATATTTCCAAATACATATTTTTCTGTCATTTATGGCACATTCAATAAGTCATCTTTGCATTCTTTTTCAGCATCCAATTTTCTCTATGTCAGGTATTCTCATTGATATTTGCATTAATTTATAATGCCTCAGGATTAGACCTTTTGCCGAAGTGGAACAAAAACCTTTCTAAAACTTTGCATATTGTTAAATTGCTGAATTCAATAATTTAAAGAATCCCTTGGTTGCTTTATTGTTAAATTGCTGAATTCAATAATTTAAAGAACCCCTTGGTTGCTTGATTGTACAGTCAAAGCAATCATAAAAAAGCTGTAAATTTCTCAGAAATTTAACTATTCATACATTAAGTCATTTCTGATATAATTGTAATGGGTACTTGTAAGCCCACAGTGCATGATCAGAAGTCTAAGAGGTCAAAAGAGAAATTTTAAATCATTAATATGAATGACTTCTTTAGTTATTCAATTTCCATTAAAGTCTCATCAGTATGTAGTTTGCTTTCATTTGCTGTTGATAGGCCATTTCTAATATTTGACTGCCTCTATTGACCAATCTTATATTCTGCAGTGCTGTGTGGTTGGCAGTCTTGCTACTCAGTGTCATCTCTGGACCAGCAGACCTGGCATCACCTGGAGCTTGCTAGAAATGCAGAATCTCAGGCACACCATAGACCTACTGAATCTGCATCTGAAATTTAATGAGGTCCCCAAGGGATCTGTATGCATATTACAGTCTCAGAAGCACTGCACAGCAACAGGTAAAAACCATCTGAGGAATCATGATGATTCACTCAGTGTGTTTTTATTTACTGTTTATAGTACATAGTAAAATGGAGTGGAATCAAACCATCCCTTTGCACTCTGGTTCTTATACTATTTTTCAAATCGGCAAAAACTTCCTTCCCCTAATTAAAGTAGAGACAGCTGTTCACTTGGTGCACCTGGGTTATGCCTGGTTCAGGTCCAGCGAGGTTTCTGCATCAGACAAGCCAGCTGAAAGCAGCTGCGGCCTCACTTCAAGTCAGCAGTTCCTCAAGCCACCTGTTTCAACAAACACATTAGAACACTCCCAAGCAATCTTGTCTCCAATTCTTTCCTCCCCTGTCCCTCAGCAACAGCCCACAGTATTGAAAAGCAACATATATTACTTGTGAAAAGTAAATCTCTATGAAGAAAAGCAGCTGTGTTGTAAGAAGGGACCTAATTTTACTGAGTTGTTTCCTTCCTCCCTATCAGTTAGAACCACAGGAGGGAGAGGAGTGGGAGAGTGGGTTATAAAATTCCTGGCAATCCCACCAGGAGAGGCCTCTATAACCAAAGCAAAATGAGGATCTAAACAAAGGTCCTGCTAATGTAAGCCAAGCCCAGAACTGTCAGGATAATTGAGGATAAGAGTTTCTTTGTTCTCCCTTCCCACTCCTTGCTATTTTCTCCTGTCTCAATGTTCCATTTAGCTTTAGCCTCAGTGATTGTGCTACCTTTTTAGCATTCTGAGAATTCCTCTGTGCATGTACCTCTTCCTGTGTCCACCCACACTTTCCTGCTCAGTAGTCTTCTGTAACTTGATTAATTCAGTAACTAGACTGATTCGGGGTCATGCCTCTAGCTCAGTTCTTCGATGATGAGGGACTAGAACCTGTATACCAGCACACTCACAGCCTACAGCAGAGATATTAGGAGGAAATAGGCTAGCGAGGGCACAGAATCCAATGTGCCCCTTGATAGGTAAAAACTTTTGGTCTTTATTAGGCAAGTCCAGCCATGAAGATGATAACAAAAGCTGCATTTGGATGCCATAGTCATGTTCACTTACTTATTATACTTATTACTTATTAATTACTATTATCATTACTTTAGGAAACCGAGGCTCTCAGAGATTAAGAAGAATGCCACAGTTAGTAAACTATGGTATTAGGACTTGCATCCAGCTGTCATGTGACTCCAAGTCACTGCTCCTGCTGCAGCAGCCTGCTTGCCTTCTGGGTGTCTCAGCAGATGGGCACAGTGTGAACTCAGACATGTCTGGTAACAAGACGATGCATGGATATGCAGCCAGGTAGCCATCTGGTGGGCATTAGGAAAGCCTGGTTGGCAGTAATAGAAGACTGCTGTGAGCCCAGGGTTTGTGGGCAGGAGTCAATGCTGAAAGTATGTGCAAAAGCCAAGTAGTGCCCCGACTTAGAAGAATGAGGCTTCTTGGCAGTTATCCATTGCAGGCTCTCTATCCAAGCAGAAGCAATCATCTAGGAGAGAATATGGGGCTTGAGTCCCAGTAGCCAGTTAGTAAGAAGAACTGGAAACAAGGATAAAGTGAGAACCATAAGGAAATGGGAGAGATACATTTCACTTTTACTTGTGATATGGACCTGTGAATTGTGGATTCCTTCTATGGAGTATAGAAGTTGTCCCAAACCAAGGTGTAATGGAGTCTGAAGGTGGATATTCAGATAAACCGGGGACATTTCTGGGGCTTTCTTTTGTGATAGTAGGAATTTAAATGGAAATTATAGAGTCAAGTATAAGAAATATCCTCTAAATCAGGACTCTGGTGGACAGAATGTTGTATGCAGGCATTGTGCTTTCTATCTCTATGACTTTGGGAAACATTTTCCTACTTACAGGGCACTAATGACTTCTGTTGCACTTTTTCACTTTTAATTGTGGCCCCAAAGCCTTATCTAATGTACTCTTTGTCTAGTTCTCCGACCTTTCCTTTATCAATTTTGGGTAGGAAAATTCTTTCTGGAGCAGGTCTGTTTCATATAGTATTAGCTGCTTAGCATCCTTGGTTTCTATTCATGAAATAGTAACAATGCTCCCAGGCTATCATGTGACAATCAAAAGTGTGTACCCCTGCCCCCCGTTTTTAGCACTCCAATGGAGACTCACTCTGTGAGTTTCTAGTACCCCTTCACTTTAACATGACAACGTCATTCCTTTCTCAGGACTACCACATTTGCCTTGGATCTTCTTTCTAGACTTTTCACATTACTTCTCATTTTTCATTGTTTAGGTCACTTTCTCCAAGAGCATCTCCCAGCCCCCATTCTGATCATTAGCTATGAACTGAAATTACTTTCTCTTTTACTCTGTCCTTACTTCATGAAAAGAGGATTTTGTACTTCACATTCACCACTGTACATTGACACATAGGGCATAGTGGGTTCTTGTGTATTTTTTGAACTTTATGAGTTAAAACACATTGAATTTTTAACATTATGAATAAAGGGGGCAGATGATTGCCTTCCAAGGTCCTGTTTGAGATTTTTGCATCACAGAGAAAACAAAATTCATATGTTGAAATCTAACCTTCAGTGTTCAGTGTGATGGTATCAAAAGGTGAATTTTTAGGAGATGCTTAATCCCTCATGGATTGGATTAGTGCCCTTATTAAAGAGACTCCAGAGAGCTTCCTGGCCTCTCCTACCATGTGAGGATAAAGTAAAAGACATAGACATCTTTCTGAATCAGGAAGTTGGGTCTCATCAGACCCAAATTTGCCAGCAGCTTGACTTGGACATGCAGCCTCCAGAACTGTGAGAAGTAAATGCTCATTGCTCTTAGGTCTTTCAGGCTATGGTGTTTTGTTATAGGAGCTACACAGAGTAAGGAAACTTGTATGTGAGACGTGGAAAGTCTGTGTAAATGCTGTGATTGAGTCATGGTGAGTGAATGAAGAGGGGCAGGACCCCATTTAATGAAGCGAGTGAGTGTGACAGGGGTTCTTTTTTTTTTTTTTTTTTTTTACAAAAAATATATTTCATTGATTTTTTTATAGAGAGGAAGGGAGAGGGATAACGAGTTAGAAACATCTATCAGCTGCCTCCTGCACACCACCTACTGAGGATGTGCCTGCAACCAAGGTACAGTCCCTCGAGGGGAATCAAACCTGGGACCCTTGAGTCTGCAGGCCAATGCTCTATCCACTGAGCCAAGCCGGTCAGGGCAGAGTGGGGTTCTTTGATAATTAGAACAAACTGTGACCAAGGGGGACTAGGTGTGAATGCAGTTGATTGTGACTAGGCATGAGCCTGGAATTTTTGTGACTGGTTATTGACTGGGTGTGTGACTATGGAGAATGTGAATGGTACTGAGCATGAATGTGGCTCTGTGCCGGAGCGTGAGGGATTGTGAGTTTATGAGAGAGAAGAACAGAATGTGAGTGCGACTATGATTGTAAGTGAGCTGACTTGAGTGAATATGTATGGGTGGAGCTGAATGAGGCTAAACAGGACTGAATGGAAGTCAGTGGGGTGACTGATCATGAATGTGAGTAGGATTCTGTGGGAGTAAGTAGGACTGTGAATGAATGGGACTGTCATGGATGATCATATAAAACTGTGAGTGGGGCTAGTGGTTGTAAATGGTAGGGACTAAATGTGAGTGATTGTGTGAAGAGAGGGCTTGGGTGTGGCTAATTGTGAGGGTGAATGAACGTGTGCTCCTGAATGTGTGTGAATGGGACTGAATGTATCCAAACACTGACACCACTGGGAGCCAGACAAGCATGGGGCCAAAATCAAGCATTTAGGGATAAGGGGACAACATAAAGCTGGAATTTAAGGCAAAGAAGCAGCTAAGTTGGCAGGAGCCTAGAGAACATACTTATTGTACAATAAGTCAAAGAAAGAAATAATGTTAACAAATCATGAGAACAGGAGAGCAGGGTGAGAGAATAAGGTTAGCCTGTAACCAGCAGAATAAGCACTTGGCCTCCAGCAGGACAGAAACCAAGGAAACACTTGGGGAGTAGATATGATGTGTTGGCCCTGGGAAGAAACCTTCGTAGGTGCTTTGTGATCGATCATGGACTAATTCTAGGGCGTGGAGCTTCAGTGCTCATTGATGAGACTGGGAAGATGATTGAAGGCTCAACAAAAGGAAAGATGAACTCCATACAAAAGAATTTTTTAGTTAATTGATATCTTTATTCTATCTTTTCTCACCAATAGTATTCATAAAAACTTCAAAATTTTCATTTAATGCTGTGATCTCAGCACAAACATCAGAGGTTTGATGAGGCACTCTTGTCTTTCCTTCCATCTCTGGGCAGTGCAAATCCTATCATGTCCTATGTCTCCCCTGCCCTCTTTTTTCTTTTAGGCTCACTTATGTTAGGAAACTATTTTTTGAAAAAAATAAAAGAGATTATTGTCCTTATGTAAGTAAACAAAGAACTTAAATTGAATGTCTGGGTTACAGCTACATGTCAGATTGTTTGCAGTAAGTTATACAAAGGTTATTTAGAGGGTAGATTTGTCTTTAATCTATATGTATATAAAAGCCTAAGTGATCATTTGACTGTTCAACCAGTAGTGATGACATGCACTGACCACCAGGGAGAAGATGTTCAATACACAGGCATGAAAACATGGAACAGACTGATGAATCTCAGAGGGAAGGGAGAGGAGTGAGGGCAGAAAGAGTTTAACCAAAGATCTTATACGCATACTAGAGGCCCAGTGCATGGATTCATACAGAGTGGGGTCCCTTGGCCTGGCCTGCCAGGATTGGGCTGAAACTGGCAGTCTGACATCCCCTCGAAGGGTCCCAAATTGCAAGAGGGTACAGGCTATGCTGAGGGACCCCACTGATGCATGAATCTGTGCACTAGGTCTCTAGTGTATAATAAATAACCAAAACTTTGATATGGCTACTAGATACCACTTTCACTGGAACCAAGAAATAATATAATATACTAGAGGCCCAGTGCATGAAATTTGTGCATGAGGGGTGGTGTCCCTCAGTTCATCCTGCACCCTTCCAATCTGGGACCCCTTGAGGGATGTTTGACTGCCCATATAGGCCTGATTGGGCCTAAATAGGCAGTCAGAGATCCTTCTCATAATCCAGGACTGCTGGCTCTCAACTGCCCTCCTTTGCAGTCCTGGTCCCTCCCCCAACTGTCCTCCCCTGCAGGCCTTGTCCACCCCAACTTCCCACCCCTTCTGGCCTGGTACCCCCCTAAGTGCCCTCCCCTGGAGGCTTGGTCTCCCCCCTGCCAACTGCCCTCCCCTGCTGTCCTGGACCCCCCTAACTGCCCTCCCCTGCAGGCCTGGTTCCCTCCAACTGCCCTCCCCTGCTGTCCTGGACCCCCCTAACTGCCCTCCCCTGCAGGCCTGGTTCCCTCCAACTGCCCTCCCCTGCTGGCCTAGTCTCCCCCAACTGCCTTCCTCTGCTGGCTTGGTCACCCCTAACTTCCCTCTCTGATGGCCTGATTACACCCAACTGTCCTCCCCTGTAGGCCTGGTCTCCCCCAACTGCCCTCCTCTGCTGGCCCAGTCACCCCTAACTGCCCTCCCTGCTTGCCTGATTGCCCACAACTGCCCTCCCCTGCAGGCCTGGTCCCCCCCAATTGCCCTTCCCTGTAGACCTGGGTCCCCCCAAACTGCCCACCCTTGCTGGCCTGGTCACCCCCAACTTGTAACTCTACTGGCCTTGTCACTCCTATCTTCCTACAACTGCCCTCCCCTGCAGGCCATCTTGTGGCAGCCATATTGTGGTGGCCATCTTGTGTCCACATGGGGGCAGCCATCTTTGACCACATAGGGGCAGCCATCTTGTATCTTGGTGTGATGGTCAATTTAGATATTACTCTTTTATTAGATAGGATAATAACCTCTAGATGATAAATCAAAGGATTGTTAGCTAAGTTCCCATGAACTAAGGTCCAAGAAATCCATGAATTCATATGAGAAATATGACTATGTATTTTTACTGGATGGAACATTCATAGAGTGTATTAGAGTCTCTAAAGAGACTCTCTGGCCATCCCAAGATTATGAACCACTGTTTTAGAAGTTAATCCCTGTATGCATATTGAGTTCCTTGCGGAAATTTGACTTTAGTGGTTACACTAAACTGCTCCTGCTGCTTTGCTAGTGCTGGTTCTGACTTGGCCTTGATCTTCAATGGATTGTTTTAGGAGCTTTTGCAAACCTTAAAGTCAACATCAAAGGAGGAAAAGAAAAAGAAGAGGGAGGGAATTTGCCATTTATTCACATTAAAAGTAATATAAAGAAATTCCTTTTATCTGTATATATAATCATTTTTTGTACCAATTTCCATGCCTATTTCTTTAAAATATTGTATTAGTTCTTTAAAATATTCTACTCTTAGCATTTAGGTTCGTTCATTTGATTATCATATTTTCAAGTATTGGCATATCCACCATTTTGGTCATTTTAGATAGTATTCTTTCAAAATCAAGGAAAACCTCTCTCTATTTGCTATTTCTTTTGTGTTGTCACTTATCAAAAGAGAGTTGCACCTATCTTAACAGTAAGTATTGGGGTAGATCCAGATTTTGTGGGACCTAAAGCTTATACAGTTTTGGGACCCTCTTCAAGAAGAAGAATAAATGCTATTAGAAGAGCAATGCTAGGGAGATCCTCTGGACCTTGGGCATGTGAGGGGCTCTGATTCACTAGCATTACCGATGGTAATAATGCCTGTGGGAAAAATACCTATTTATCATTTTAATGTCCTGTTAGGGGTTAACTTAGCCATTGTGGTTTAATTCAAAAATAAGTTCACCCTTAAGAAGAGTTACCTTGTCTGGCTGGTGTGGCTCAGTGATCAACCTATGAACCAGGAGGTCACATTTTGATTCATGGTCAGGGCACATGCTTGATCCCTGGTAGGGCGTGTGCAAGAGGAAGCCAGTCAATGATTATCGTTCATTATATATATATTCCTTCTTCTCTGACATCATAAAAATATATTTAAAAAAAGAGTTACCTGGTTAAATCATTCATTCAATGTTAGCTTGAGGAATTTGTAGAAATGCTATGCCTGAATCCATAAAAATTCAAGTACAACAAACCTCTGGAAGCAAATGGGCAGTTCAAGGGAGAGCTGATTCAGTTTACAAGTTCAAAACAAGAGGGAAAACTAACTCTAGAAACTTGTTCCCTTGAGATGCTCAGAGAAGTGTCCTGATTTAGAAAGAAAAGAATGCAGAAAGGAAGCTTTGTTCTAAAAGGCAGGTTTTGCTTTAGGAACAGGGTTGCTTCATAGTCATTGGCTCTGAATAAGTTAGTAAGGAGAAAACCATTGTTATCATGGAGCAAACAGTGAGGCTTAGTTGTTTGAAATATAACCCAATGAGATGAGAAAACAAATATGAGTGAACAAGAGAGATTGGAGGAGTTACATAGAAATACTGCAAACAAATCACAGCATATGAACAAAATTTCCAAATGTGCCATTAATAAGTTCATTTTGTAATTTTTTTGTAGCTGCTAAGGATTTAAAATTTATTGAATAAGTATGTGATTGCAGCTAAAGACAGCTTGCCTGGCTTTGGGAAAAACTAAAGGAATTCATACTATAAAGTCAAGGTCAAAACACTGCGTTTCTTCTATTGCTTCACTACTTGAGCTAAAGATGTCTGGAAAGGAGCCAATCAATTAAAAATATAGCTGGAGGCACTGTTCAGGGAGAATGCTTGTGGCAGTAACAGTTCATGAAAACAGTCCCTTTCCCTTTCTCTCTGCCCATGTGAAAATTCAACCTGACTATCCCTTTATCAAAGGATACTCATTTGCTAGTGAAATATGGAAATTTAACCTTCTGAACATCAAGCATCCAATTGTTTTTATAGAAAATAATTTTATTTCTCTATTACATAATTTAAAAATACATGATGTCTCTTTGGATATGATTATTGTTATTATTTTGTGTGTGTACAAATAACTATACTTAGGGGAATACTTAAAAATTCTGTCTTGGATTTCTTGAGAGTTTCTATTTTGATCAGGATATCTGTGTAGATAAATAAAGATGTTAATTTAGTGGTGATATGGAACCAATTAGTCAAAGGTAGTCCAGGAGTCTTATAAAACTTAAAAATGTATCTTACAATTTTCATTGCTACATATACATACATATACACATGTATACATGCATACATACATACATCTGAATGTGTGTGTAGATTGTGAAAAGATGCAGGTCTAATCAGTATAACTTGTGTGGAAACCATTAAAAAAATTATCCCAATATATCTGTCTATTCACCTTTTGGGCTCATGGTAGGACAGAACTTCATAATTCCATGTTCCTTTTATATCTGGGCTCGGACCATGTGACTAGTTCTAGATAAATATTTCTGAGAAAAGGTGACATTTCTCCCGATGGCTGATTGTAAGGCTCCCTAGATCCCCCCTTTGCTTTGTGATGTTTGAAATGATGGATGTTCTATGAGTTTGGGTTTCTGAATGATGAGCAGAACCCCCTGTTGACTCATAATGGGCATATTACATGAGTAAGAAACAAATTTTTCCTGTTTAACGCTTTGAAAAATTGGGGTTGTTTGTTATTGCAGCATACCCTAAGCCAGTTGTCGGCAAACTCATTAGTCAACAGAGCCAAATATCAATAGTACAACGATTAAAATTTCTTTTGACAGCCAGATTTTTTAAACTTAAACTTCTTCTAATGCCACTTCTTCAAAATAAACTCGCCCAGGCCGTGGTATTTTGTGGAAGAGCCACACTCAAGGGGTCAAAGAGCTGCATGTGGTTCGCAAACTGCAGTTTGCCGACAACGGCCCTAAACCATTCAGACATCTACAATCTGACAATAAGGGCAGACTTGGAGACAATTTATCAAAAGTATAGTTCTAGTGACTTAGGTTGGTGAAAACAAATTTTATTTGACATCTTGAGCTGCCATCTCTATAAATACTAGTAAAGGGAAATTACTTCAATTTGTACAGATTCCAATTTGTTTTTTGACTGGAACTCAAACAATTTGTTGTACTATACAATTTTGATAAACTAAAGCTGAATAAATCACTTAGAACTGTTCATGGACTGTTTTTAGTAGTAAAATATAATATAAGCCTTGGATATAACATAAGCAATGCTAGTTTCCCTTAGCAAAGTTGAATATTCATTTAACCATAACCTTGACTTAAATATTTATACAATACTAGGGGCCCAGTGCACAAAATTTGTGCACTGGGGGTGGGTGGTCCCTCAACCCGACCTGCCCCCTCTCACATACTGGGAGCCCTCAGAGGATGTCCAACTGATGGCTCACCCCCAGCCTGCCCAAGGCCTAAAGCCTCTGGCAAGGCTTTAGGCCTTGGGAACCCAGCCATCGTCCTGCTCAGCTCAGCCCCGGCTGCCTGCCACCACCCAGCCCGGGGGGCTGGGTGCTCACTGCCACTTGGCTCCACCCCGCTCCTGATTGGCTGGTAGCATAGCCAATCAGGAGCGAAGGTACGGTCAAATTTGCATGTTTCTCTTTTAATATATAGGACTAGAGGACTGCTGCATGAAATTCATGCATGGGAGGGGAGGTCTCTCAGCCTGGCCTGTACCCTCTGTAATCCTGGATCCCTCAGGTGATGTCCAACTGCCAGTTTAGGCCTGATCCCAGGATTGGGCCTAAACCAGCAGTTGACATCCCTCTCGCAATCCGGAACTGCTGGCTCCTAACTGCTCACTTGCCTGTCTGCCTAATTGCCCCTAACCACTCTGGCTGCCTGCCTGATCGCCCGTAACTGCCTGTGCCTGCCTGCCTGCCTGATTGCCCCTAATTACCTCTGTCTGCCTGCCTGATGCTCCTAACTGCTCTACTGCCAACCTGATCACCTCTAACTGCCCTCCCCTGCCAGCCTGGTCACCCCTAAATGCCCCTCCCTGCCGGCCTGATCACCCCTAAACACCTCTGCCTTGACCCCTACCACTGTGGCTTTGTCTGGAAGGACGTCTGGAAGATGTCCAGTCTAATTAGCATATTACTCTTTTATTATATAGATAACATTGATTTTTGGGGGGAGTCTCTCATTAAACATATTTTATTGATTGCAAAGTTGTATAGTTAAAGTTATTACAACGAGTGTTGGCTGGCAGATGCCTAAAAATGCTGTTTGTTGGCAGAATCTAGGTGTCTCTTAATTTCCAACAGAATGTCACTTTCTTGAGTCTGGAGCCAAATGTATTGTTTTATTTAGCCCAGCTTCTTGGTTACAAATTCCTTGGTTGATCTCTTACCGCACGCCCTGCCTTCCCACTGAAGCTTGGCAATCCGCTTGGTGCGTCTCTGGGTCTGTATCTATTTTTGTTTATCAGTTTATGTTGTTCATTATATTCCACAAATGAGTGAGATCATGTGATATTTTCCTTTCTCTGAGTGACTTATTTTGCTTAACATAATGCTCTCCAGGTCCATCAATGCTGTTGTGAATGGTAAGAATTCTTTCTTTGTTATAGCAGTGTAGCATTCCATTGTGTATATGTACCACAGTTTTTTAAGCTGCTCATCTGCTGATGGGCACTTAGGCTGTTTCCAAATCTTAGCTGTTGTAAACTGTGCTGCTATGAAATAGAGGTGCATATGTCCTTTCTAATAGGTGTTTCTGATTTCTTGGGATATATTCCTAGAAGTGGGATTACTGGGTCAAATGGGAGTTCCATTTTTAGTTTTTTGAGGAAACTCCATACTGTTTTCCACAGTGGCTGCACCAGTCTGCATTCCCACCAGCAGTGCATGAAGGTTCCTTTTTCTCTGCATCCTCACCAGCATTTGTTATTTGTTGATTTGTTGATGATAGCCATTCTGACAGGTGTGAGATGATATCTCATTGTTGTTTTGATTTGCCTCTCTCAGATGATTAATGACTTTGAGCATGTTTTCCTATATCTCTCGGCCTTCTGTATGTCCTCTTTCGAAGAGTGTCTATTTAGATCCTTTGCCCATAGGGCCCACTTCTTAACTGAAGCCTTTCCTCTGGTGTAGCAATGTTGGTGTAACCCAGGCAACTCCTAATTCCCATGAAAACAGGGATGGTTTATCACTCTAGCTGAGAGCATCTCTTTCCTTTTCATCTTCCTGATTTGTTCTTCAAGAGTCTGTGTAAGTTGACTTCTTTTAAACACTTACTTGAAACCATTTGTTCATCCAGGCTGAAATATATCTCTGTATCCCCCAAGGAAAGGGATTGGCATGTTTTACCTTAATCTGATCTTGCTACACTTTGATCTTTGAAGAGAGATGCTCTGTTTTGTTCACCTCTGCATCTCTTTGTCTCACGCACATCAAGAACAGTGTTTAGCACATGGTAGGCCAGTGATAAATATTAGTTGTACGGTGTTAGGAAACCCCAGGGCATCTATCTTAATGCTCTGTTTAGCAAGTATCATAAATCCTTTGCTGATTAAATTACTCTAATATTTCCAAAATGTTTCTATTGTTTTCACCTTGAAATAAAATACTTTTCCACCTCATTTAATTTATTGACATTATTTAACTCAAAACTAGTGATTATTTTTCTTGTTCTTTTAGTATAACTTCCATCACATATTTAACACTCCTTTGAATATATCCCTCCTGTTTCTTCTGCCCTAAAAGATTTAGAGATGTATGTAATAGTTAAAAATATTTTATTTTTTAAAATATATATTTTTATTGATTTTAGAGAGAAGGGAAGGGAGAGGGAGAGAGAAACACTGATTGGCTGCCACCTGTATGCTTCCTTCTGGGAAATGAGCCCAGGAATCAACTGGTGACCTCTTGGTTTTATATGTCAATGCTCAACCACTGAGCAACACCATTAAGATAAGAATATTTTCAAAAAAGATTTCTTATAGCACCCACTTATGCCCAAAATTATATTGGGTGTATGAAATACTGGGTATAAATAAAGGAAGTTTGACTTTTGCCCTCCAGAAGTTTATAATCCAGGTGGTGAAGCAAGCATTTAGAATTAACTACTGAATATTTTCTTAAGGATTTTATTTGGCACATAGGCCTGAGAACTAGAGATCAAAATTATGAATATACAATCTAATGACCTAAGAATCTCTTTCAATATTGTACAAAATGTGCTGTTGATAGAGGTAGGTAGAGTGAGGTATTGTTTAGGAAAAAAAAACCCAGTCTACTGCCTTGTGTTTCCTTTACTACCACAGTATTGCTATCCTCAAGACATTTCTCATCACAGAATGTGTGGGTTTTTCCTCACCAAGCAACTGTTTGAGATATCAGCTAGGTATCCTACACTTTGACTCAATTATGTCACTGTCTACCTGAAGATGGCATCAGCTCCCACCCTATTTCAGATGCCTGGTAAATCCAGGTTGTCCCATAATCTTTAAACCAGAGGTTCCCTTGGTTCCATTGCAATAACCTGGTTATCATTTTAAAGAAACAGGACAGGAAAGGCTAAATAATATAGGCATGCCATTTACTAGTATTCAGCTTTGCCAAAAAGCTGCATTTAACATTCTCCGAGTCAATCCCCATTGATTGATGGGGAAAGGGACCTGTCAAAAGGCAGTTTAGACACATGCTTAGTAAAGTCTGAGTGATGTGGGAAGGTGCCTACCTGTCTGCCAGTCATACCTGGAAAAATATTAGTGGCCAGTATGAGTGTGACCACTGCAAACTCACAAAGCCTGAATATTTAAACTTCCAAACAAAGGAAGTTCGAGCTCTTGGTTTTTCCTCTTCTCTGACACACGAGGCTTCTGGCTCTCCCATGGCAGGGGGAGGCACTCCCCTGTGCCCACATGCTGCACGGGCACATTGGACTCCACATATGGACTCATTGACTTTAATTAGCTTGGATGCTGAACTACACCAGCTGCAGCATGGAACAGAAGCTCTGGACACTGGCCCTCCTTCTGGTTCTGCTGAACTCCCAGCTGCTCCTCTTTCAGAACTGGCTCAAGGAAAATGGGACTTTGGAACCTGTGGAATGTAACTTCTTTCAAAGAAAGCCTTCTTCCACATCCCATCCTCCTGATTCTGAAAACAACTATTTTAGCAACACCCAAGAACCTCCACCCAGCTCCCACAAGTGATGGAGAAGTTTGATTCTTTAGTAACACCATGACCTCTTTTTTTGATTAGATTAATTTGCAAGGGTATCTCACAGAATTTAGAAAGAAAACGACTTAGTTACATTTGCCAGATTATTAGAAGACTAGAGGCCCGGTGCACAAAATTTGTGCATGGGGAGGGGGTGTCCCTCAGCCCAGCCTGCACCCTTTCCAATCTGGGACCCCTTGAGGGCAGCCGGACATCCCTCTCACAATCCAGGACTGCTAGCTCCAAACTGCTCACCTGCCTGCCTCCCTGATTGCCCCTAATCACTTCTGCCTGACAGCCTGATCACCCCCTAACCACTACCCTGCCAGCCTAATTGATGTCTAACTGCTCCCCTGCCAGCCTGTTTGCCCCCAACTTGCCTCCTCTGCTGGCCTGGTCACCCCTAACTACCCTCTGCTGCAGGCTTGATCACCCCCAACTGCCCTCCCTTGCAGGCCTGGTCCCTCCCAACTGCCCTCCCCTGCTGGCCTGATCACCCACAACTGCCCTCCCTTGCAGGCCTGGAACCTCTTACTGTCCTTCCCTGCTGAACATCTTGTGGTGGCCGTCTTGTGTCCATATGGGGCAGGATCTGTGACCACATGGGGGAAGTCCTCTTGTGTGTTGGAGTGATGGTCAATCTGCATATTACTTTTATTAGATAGGATAGAAGCCTGCTGCAGGGTGGGGACTGGCTGGTTTGCCCTGAAGGGTGTCCCAGATCAGGGTAGGGGTTCCCTTGGGGTGTGAGGCAGCCTGGGCAAGGGGCCTATGGTGGTTTGCAGGTTGGTCATGCCCTCCAATAATCCAAGTGGAGGCCCTGGGATCTGGGATTAATTTATGATCTACAATTGAAACTTTGTAGCCTGGAGTGGAATCAAGCCTTCTGCTCGCTCCGCGGCAACAGCCATTTCTGTTTGAAACTTTGTAGCCTAGAGTGGAGGCCTAGACTAGGGCTGCAGAAGTTTGGCTTCCTCCATTGCCCTGGCAACCCTAGCCTCTTCTCTCTCCAGCTCCATGGCTGTTGCCATTTCTGTTGGGATTATGTATTTTCTATAATTGAAACTTTGTAGCATTGAGTGGAAGCCTAGGTCAGCAACAGCAGGTAGAAAGCTTGGCTTCTTCTGTTGCCAGGGAAACCCAAGGCTCTCTCCTGTTCTCAGTGGCGGCAGCCATCTTGGTTGGAGTTTATTTGCATAATTTGCTCCTGATTAGCTTGTGGGCGTGGCTTGATCAGAGGTTTGGTCAATTTGCATATTACTCTTTTATTAGCTAGGATCTGAAGAGGTACACAGTGCAAGGTCTGGGAGATTCCTGAGCTCAGAAGCTTTTGTGCCCTTGCAGTTGGCACGCATCACAGTCTCATACATGGATGTGCTCACTGACTTGGAAATCAGTGAGCTACAAATCTCCTACTGCCTAGATTTTTAAGGAGACTTCCCCAACCTGGGCAGAATCACTTATTAACGCCATTTCTTTTTTAAAAAAAATGTGTTTTATTGATTTTTTACAGAGAGCAAGGGAGAGGGATAGAAAGTTAGAAACATCGATGAGAGAGAAACATCAATCAGCTGCCTCTTGTACACCCCCCACTGGGCATGTGCCTGCAACCAAGGTACATGTTCTTGACCAGAATGGAACCTGGGACTTTTCAGTCCATAGGCCGATGCTCTATCCATTGAGCCAAACCGGTTTTGGCACTTATTAACTCCATTTCCAGTCCCTCTCCCCTGCTAGGGAATGAGGGACGGGGCTTAACGTTGCAAGTATCTAGTCATTTGGTCTTTCAGTTCTCATCCAGAAGCCATCCTGAAGCTCATCCAGAGTCTCCTCATTAGAAGGAAAGATACTTCTATCACCCAGAAAATTGCAAGGGTTTCAGGAGCCCTGTGGCAGGAAGCTGGTCAAAGGACAGAGAGGATGCTCCTAGTGCTCTCTTGTCACTTAGGCAATTGCCAGGGTTTTTAGGAGCTCTGCCAGGAACTGGGGTCAGAGTCTAATACAGACAGTCCCTGACTTACAATAGTTCAAATTTGGATTGTGTGAAAGCAATATGCATAATAATTTATGAGATACTCAACATTTTATTATAAAACAGACTTGTGTTAGATGACTTGCCTAACTGTAGGCTAATGTACGTGTTCCAAGCATGTTTGATGTAGGCTAAGCTATGCTATGATGTTTGGTAGGTCAATGTATTGAATGCATTTTGACTTGCAGTACTTTATGATGGTCAAGGAGCATTGTATGCATATTTTCTAATATCTTATGGGAATTTAACTTTTATTTACAAAAGACAAAAAAAGGTATATTTGAAACACAAAACACAATATTTTTTCCTTTTATTGATTTATTTTATTTTTGCTACCCTGTTTTTTAATTTTAAAGAGCTTCTCATCTATTGCTTCTTTTCAATAACACTGTTCTTTGTTACTGGTGCAAACTCATTTCTCAGACAATGTTAACAGTTTTTAAACATTTTAGTGTACCTTGCATTGTCTTATTTCCTCTGTATTTCTATTTTATTCTGACTATTTTTCCTGTCAGAGGGTTCTCTCACCCCTGGTGATACTCAGCTGTTCTCATTGCAATCACATGGCCATGCGCTTTTTAAAAAATGTCGGACATTAATTACTAAGGAGTAATATCTTTATTTTTCTCTTTCTCATAGATATTAAAACACTGCTTTCAATCTCCAGGTTTTGTTAATATTGTTTCCTAGTTTTCTCACTTTCTTTTGCCTGCACCCTAGTCAGACCTGGTTCTGATGAAACTGGCCAATATCTTCCACTTTTTCACTGCATCCTTTTTTGGCTTATCCCAACCCAAATGCCAACATAACTACGGCTTAGAACAAAGTCTGGAGCATAAATTCTTAACTTGAAGTCAGTGAGCTCTTTGAATTATAGACAAAACATTTTGTTTGTCATTACTTAAAAAATGTTTTTATTAATTTTAGAGAAAGAGGAAGAGAGAGAAACATTGATCAGCTGCCTTCTGCATGACCCTGACCAGGCATGTGCTCTGATTGGGAAGTCTAACCTGTGCCTCCCTGAGCACAGGACAATGCCCAACCAACCGAACCACACCAGCCAGAAATTGTTTATGATTTTATTTCATGGGACAAACATTAGTATTTTATCGTATCTTTGCTATCATATCTTGTAAGATGATGTGATATCCCCAAATGTTGAAAACCATTCCACAGAAACTCAAAATGATGAATAATGACAAGAATAGCTGATTATCTCAACAGTCCCCTCCTGCCCCCCCCCCTAAATAAAATATTTTCATTATTTACCTGGAAATATGGTTACTAGAAATCCAAATGGCATCTGAGATTGATTGCTGCTTTTTTTCTACCTATATATTGGAGGCAAAAGGATGACTTTTAGGGTTGTGTCTGTCAAACCAAACCACAAACGTGTTCATTAGAAAACAGGCGTTAAACACCTTGCCATGCTAGCAGCTGGCAGCTGGGCATGTCTGCAGGCAGCCCAGGACCAAACCAGAGAGGATGGATCTTGCATTGACACGATGTGTCCACCATCTGGATACCATTGCTGACTTGTACACATAAAGAATTATTTGACACTGAAACTGGGACTCAGAACAGTTGGACATTGAAACTGAGACTGAAACATTTTTTGTTCTTATACATTTATTTCTAGTATGCAGAGGCAAGATATTTTTGAAGAAAAGAAACAGGGGAGAGTGATTGATATAGAGGCAGGATGGCCTTGAACAGGCTGTCAAGCTACAGGGGAAGGCTTGGGTGGATGGGAGGCAGATGCGGGGGGATATCAACTGAAGGACTTGAATGCATGCATATGAACATAACCAATGAATGAAAGACACTGGGGCGGGGAGGGGGGGAAGGTGGGGATATGTGCTGGGGGGTAGGGGAGGCTAGGGGGAGATAAGGGGGAGGGGGAAAGGAAAACATGTACTACTATTATACTGCAAAAAAATCAATAAAAAAAAAGAAAACAGGCGTTAAAATAGATCAGGTATAAACATGTTTTGCATAGCACAAAAATGACTAAATTCCTACTCCATTCAGGACAATCATGCTTTGAATTTTTCCTATTTGTGTAATTACCAATATTGCACCACACTACATTTTCATATGTCTGCACATGAATATTTACTGGGGAATTGGGCCTTCCTTGACTTCATCAGGCTGTTTGTAGAGAGGCTATTTCACAAACACACAAGCTACAAATCAAAGGGATATAACATGTTTTTATATTATCAGGCAACATTGTGAAGAAAATAAATGAAATGGAGTTTGTGAACTTTATTACTCAGGGTGACAAGTTAATATGTGGGTGATGGTGTGCTCCTCCCAAATGAGATTTGTTGCATCCTCAGAACTGCATAAAATGCCTAAAGAGAAAGGGAAGTTTCAATGCCGTAGACAGTCTCATTGGTTCTCCTAAGGAAGTTAAATTGGAAACTTATAAGTCCACAAGCATTTGTAGGCGATAAAGTATGTGAAGTGGAGAGCAGTGAGGGACTGTGTTTGTGTGAAGAATTTTAATGACTTAAAGTTTCCTTTCTTATTAATTTCAGCAGAGGGAGGGCAGTGAGATAAGGAAGTCTTCAATCTCCCAGATGTCTTTTCCCTTACAAAAGGCAATGGTTGATTTGATGCAAGCATCATAAAGCAGGAAGCAAAAAAATTGAATCGAATCAAACATGATTTTTATAGTTGTTATCATTCCCAAGAATATTTGCTCTTTCATAGGTATATGCCTTAGAAGGGTGCTGTTGGAATTCCTGGTCTGTGTAGGGGGCGGCTATTGTCATTTGGAAAGGATGTGTCTATTGGATGTGACAGGCCTGCCCCAAAAGGCATGGTTGGGTCCACTCCCAGACTTACTCACGATTCAATGCTCTGAGTCTCCTCTTTGCACTTAGGGCAGGTGAGTTATGTTACTTGCTGGGTAAAAAGGAGGGCAGGAGATGAGTTACCTGAAACCATCTTGACATCATGTCCGAAGGGGATCTCTGAATCAGATAGAACTAAAGCCTTCTTTGCAACCTGCCTGTCAGGGGCATGTCTGCCTTGCTGTGCTAGACTGTGCAGGTGGAAACCAGATAAACACTAACTGATTGCCTGATTAAATGGGACAAGTGTTGGAATCATGGCCCAAATAAATGGTGTTTCTGTGTCAATTTCTACAAGTATACTTTTTTCCAGAATAGACTTCCAAGTATTGGAAAACGGGTTTGATATCCTTATTAAGGATTGAGGCTCGTGATATTTTTCCTCTTTATGTGGGTATGCTCAGTTTAAATAGCTTAATATTTTTACTTTTTTATTTTAAAAATAATTTATTTTGTTGTTTTGGGGGGCTCTAAAAATAAGATAATTGATAGAACATTTGTGACTGTCCCCTTGGGTCAGAATTCCTGCTTTGTTCTGAGTTGGCACTAAAATACTTGATCTAAAATATCACAAAATATTTTTCAGATCAGTCCCTCATTCATTAAAAAACTATTACCTAGTATGAAAGATCAGAACTTGTACTTTCAGGCTACTATTCCTTTATTAAATTAGTGAGCAAAATGGCTTTAAAAGGGACAGTCCATTGAATCCAAGAAAACATTATTTGAGAGCCTATTATATGTCAAATCCTGTGACAGGCATTGGGGAGTAAAAGGAAAATATTATGCTATAAGTAAAGACATCAACAAGCAATTCTTACACATAAGCACTATGATAGGGGATTTGGTTGTGTGGTTTGTGTCAGTAAATTTCTGATTAAGTTAATCTCGATTGCCAAAGAAAATATTCTTGTAATGAGGAAATGTCACCTCTGTTCACCACTGGAAATTACTATTTATCAAGCTGTTAGTTGCCTAGATAATTTCACTAGGTATGTCATACATTGAAGCTATTTCAGGTTTGGTTCCAGACCATTACAGTAAAGTGAATATTGTGACAAAGCAAATCACATGAATTTTTTGGTTTCTCACTGCATATAAAAGTTATGTTACACTCCACTGTAGTTTAGTAAGTATGCAATAACTTTGTGTCAAAAAATCTACAGAACTTAATTAAAAATATTTTACTGCTAAAAAATATGCTAACCATCATTTTAGACTTCAGCGAATCATAATCATTTTGTTGATAGAGGGTTTCATCTACAATTTGTAAAAAATGCTATAATCAGCAAAGACCAATAAAGTGAGGTATGCCTGTATTGCCTTACAGATGATAATGAGGGAAAATAAAACTGTTTTTAGTAGAACCATCTTTGGCTTATAAACCCTGATACTCGTAATACTTAATAAATGGTGAATGTGTAACTTCCCGCCCATCAAGTCTTTTCTGGGAGGGCTAAATAATTGGTTTCCATGGGACCTAGTACTAATGCAATACCTCACTATGATTAATTTTATTAATCTCTTCCTTGGCCATTTTTTTTCCAAATGAGAATATTTACTGAGAACAAACCAAATTGCTTCAGAGGTTTTCAGAAATTGTCTTATGGCCATGCCTTTGATTTGTTCCTTATCTCAAGGCTGAATTTTAATTGACCTTTTTTTTTTTCCCTCAGAGACTTTTTTCAGTTTCATTTTCTACCATTTAAAAAAAAAGAAGCAGTTATGTGTTCCAACCCAGCAAGTTCCTAAATTTCAGAACTCTGAACAAAGGGCAAGAAAGGAAAAATTAGAGATGCCCCATAATGTTTTGTATGTCTTACATTTCTATCTTCCTGGTGCCTGCTATGGCAGGAACTGGCACCCACATCCAAACGCTGTACGGATACTCGCTCCGTAGCCACCTTCCTATCCACCACAAGGAGCCTCCTTGGCTCTGCACCACCAGCATTTACAGATGAACCTCCCCTTGACATCCTTCCCTGTGTGAATCTGACCGGAAGCACTGCTCCAGAAACCCCAGATATTTCTGGTATTTGCACCCCCTCCCAGCTCTCTGGGTCACTGTGGACATGAATGTCCTGCCTCCTTGCTCAGCTCCTTATTGACACAGACAGGAAACCAATGTGTGTGCTGACCCCAAGGGAGGTCAGACAGAAAGATTGTGATTATCCCAAAGGGAGTGGCTAAATGTGGGAGGCCTTGGATATAGAGAGACACTCACTTTGGGACACTGGAAGCTTTCTGTGGCTTGACACAATGTGCCTTTTTAGTTGTGATTCCCAAGAAACTTGGCTGAAGGCCAGTGAGTAACTTGAAGAGTTGCTAATACATGACCTTAATAAATAATATTACTTATTCTGAGTTTTTGATGCAGATTTCCATTGCACAGTCGTCCAAGGCTGTCCGAGTTTTACAGAATGATTTCTTCTAAGCAAAGCCCAGGTAGCCTAGTTATCTTAACTAGAAAAAACTGATAGAGTTCTCTATCTCCTTGGGGGATATTTAAAAACACATAAAACAGAATTATGTAACTTGAAGTACATTATGACTTTAAAAGCATGTAGTCAGCCCCATCCCATCTTCTTTTGCCTTGGAGAATTGGAATAATTATAAGTGCAGACAAAATGAAGCTTCTCACACAGGCAGTTTTTGTGTTTTTACTCTGCACTCTTGCTTGGGAACTCTTTCCCGCTTCTCAGAGCTAAATTAAACTGCTGCAGTGAGGCCAGAGGGGGGCACCAGATAATCATGATTGATAGAGTGGTTTGGCTGAGCGATTGTGGGAGGCTCAGGCATCAGGCCTGGGAAGCCTCTATGTCTGTTTTGAACATTTTGGGCAGAAAGCATATTAAAGTCTCTGTGTTTACTCAATCATTGTTCAACAAGGAACTGACACCCCAGCTTCAGTGGCCCAAATTGTGTTCAACTAACAGGGAGGCAGCAGTTGGCAGGATCTGTGGTAGCTAACATTTAGAAAGACTTTGCACTCTTAAACTTCGTATTTCACCAATCCCTGCTACGCTGTGGGAAGAATTGAGAAACATACTTTCCCATGCCCTTGAAAGATATTGGGATGGGTCTTTCTTGATCTTTCTTTCTAAGGCCAAGAAATTATTGGCAGTTTTCCAGTTTTAATTCTTCTTGATGAGTTGCCGAAACGTGTCTTTGGTCTCCAGGAAAAAGGGATGCATTTATCATGTTTTAACATTCATCTTCCATTTTTGGCTATTTGAGACAAGTCTGCATCCTTTGCTGTCTTTTCTTAGGCAGGATTTCTAATTTGAAGGCAGCTCTCAGACATATTGCACTACGATTGCTGCAGGTTATCTAGCATGGAAAATGCTGTTTGTATTTACTCTTAGGGTTGTCAAAGGAGAAACTCAGGAAGCCAAAAGGAGTGAAGAATTATAATTGTACTATTACATCTGTTAGCAGAAGGGCTGATAACAGAATCAGTGAGGCAGAGTAGGGGAAGCAGGAAATATATGTCCCTTGTAAGGGTCAGTCAGAGTAACTGGTCAGACTAGGTGCCAGTGGGGGCCAGCTGTAGGCGGTCCATTAGAAACGGTGAGGTGGTCCACTGGAAACTGAAGGCCTCTAGTCATGAAACCTAGCCTATATAATAAAAGCCTAATATGCAAATAGACCACATGGTAGAAAGATGGGCGGAACAACCTCTTGAACCACAGGCTGCTATGACATGCACTGACCACCGTGCTCCATGCAGGAGCTGCCCCCAGCCCACAGGCCCCAGGCCAGTCAAGGGGACCCCTGATCGCCCCACCGGTCACCCCTCAGATTGACCCTAATCACTGGCCAGGCCTAGGGACCCTACCATGTACGAATTTTGTGTACTGGGCTTCTAATAATGAGAATAACAGCAATTGCAGGGAGAGGTAAGAGCCCCAGGCAGAGCATAATGGAGCACAAGAATGTACATGTGATTCCAGGGAGGGGCCAGAGTCCCAAGCAGAGGATAATGGAGCGCAAGAATATGCCTAACAATTACTACCTTTGTGATCTGTAGTTTGCTTACATAACTTATTTGTAGTGGATTAACTGAGGGCAGGGGGTTAGCATGAGGGCAGAGAAGTTTGAATTTCTTCTGTTCAGTAGATGAGGATATAGATATGCTTTAGCTAGCAATGCTTGATAGTTTCCAACTCTTCTTGCAAAATACATTTGAACACCAAAGTGATTATTTATTATCATAGAAAATTTAAAACTCATTTTAACTCCATACTCTCATTTGTCATTTCAATTCTCCTTTTTAATGTTTAGTGCCATTTAGGAGTATTTTAAAGTGTTCTTTTACTGCCTCCTCTTGGAAGGTAAAATCCGTGCTTATTTTCTTTCCATTAAAGGGTATGTGACAAGTAAACCAATGCACACAAGAGCAATTCTGACTCAGGAAGGCAGAGCCTGTGAGGACCTGTATCAACGCTGGCCCTATTTGTGCCCACGTTTTAACTTAAGGTTTGAGAAGTTGGATTCTGGAGCCAGACTGCTTCAGTATGAATGTAGGCTCTACCTCTTAGTGTGTATATGACCTTGGCAAAGTGCTCAGTCTCTCTGTGTCTCAGTTTTCTCATCTGCAAAGTGGGTAATGATAGCAATGAAGAGGTTCAGAACAGGTCTCTCCAAGATGTACCACTTGGCATGTGAATTATTTTGAACTGAAGGCCATCAATATCCTGAAAGCAATCCAGATACTTTTACCCATTTCTTTTTTTAAATTTTTTTTATTCTTTAAGTATTACAAATAGTAGTACATGTTTTCTTTTTTCCCCCCTCCCATTAACCTCCCCAAGCCTCCCCTATCCCAGCACATGCTCTCACCTGCCCCACCCCAGTATCTTGTATCCATTGGTTATGCTTTTATGCATGCATACAAGTCCTTGGGTTGATCTCTTACAGCCCTCTCCTCCCACCCTCCCCTGTCTTCCCACTGTAGTTTGACAGTCTGTTCAATGCTTCTTTGCTTCTGTATCAATCTTTCTCCCCCCCCCCCCACCCCCGCCGTTTATGTTCTTTAAAAAAATTTGCATCTGCATACTGGAAATAAATATATAAGAACAAAAAAATGTTTGAGTCTCAGTTTCAACGTCCAACAGTTCTTACTCCCATTTCAATGTCAAATAGTTCCTATGTGTACATGTCAGCAATGGTATCTGGATGGTGGACATATGGTGGCAATGCAGGTTCCACCCTCTCTGGTTTGGACCTGGGCTGCCTGCAGCGACACACAGCTGCTGACTGCTAGAATGGCAAGGTGTCATCAGTGTCTTCCATCTCTGGACTGTCTTTGCAGTTGGAACAGACCTGTCAGTTTCTCTTTGTTGCAGGAATCTATATAGTCTTGGAGTTGTTTTCTGTAAATATACAATCATATTCTTGACCAAAAGTTAATAAAGGGATCTTTTCTGTAAATTAGACTTGGGATTCTTTCTATTTTTGCCCAATTGATTTTCCTTTGGCTTATTTTGACATCATGTGTGTTTTTAATGGGTATCCCACTGTTAGCATTACAAATGGAAATTAATTTTCTGGAGTAAGAATTTTCTAAATGTAATTTTCTTACAGGATATTTTTCTTTACATGACATTACCCCACTAGCATTACCCCCCCCCCTTTTTTTTTATTAATGGAGACTTTTGGAAATTTTATATTGCAGTCTTGGTAACTTTAAATTTTAGTTTTTGCACAAAAATATGACTGCTTTAAGTTCTTTGCATGTTAGGCAATTTTACATTGAGATGAACTATTAATAAAAATTTTAGTTAATATTTTAGGAACAGCTTTTTGTCCAATACACTTAAATTTTCTTGTGTGTTCACTTATTTCAATTGGCCAATTTAAATTAATCTGAAAACTTGATTACTATTTTACTGTCAAATTTAATACTCAAACAGTAATCTTAGCTTATGCTGTAAATATTAGTGGAAAGGATTTTTTGCATTCCTGAGTAGGCACTGAGCATTCCTGGTACTAGACTTAATTTAGATATAGGGTAGCTGTTGCTGGACGAGTCTCTCTCTGCAACCTGGGTCCCAATTTGAGCTGTGTGTGGGAGGAGAAGCAGCCGTGGGGACAGAAGACCTCCCTCAGAAGGGGTGAGAGTTCAGGCCCCTTCAAGGTTAGGGGATTGAAGGTTTGTGCCCCACCTCTGTTAACCTTCTAGTTCTCTCCTGTTGGCCCCTCTGTGACTGTGCCTGTCTTAGGTTGTTCCTTCTCTGAGGAATCTTACCCGTCTCTGGCTAACCATCCTCCGGGGCCAAACAGGGTGATGTGAGGTTCAGTTCTGTCTCCTTGTTAGTCTATGCTCCCGTGGCCTCCACGCCCAGCCCCTGCCTAGTGATCCCCTTGCCTGCTGGTAGGGTCCCATTACTGATCACATAACTTGGGAGACTCAGGTTTCTTCTTCAGGGAGGGCTCAGCTCACACCATTGGGTGAGAGACAGATCTGTGGTGCCAGCCACCCAGTGGCTTCAGCCTCAGCTTGAACTGAAAGCTCAGGCAACAGCTGTTTGCACTTGGGTTTTGGGAAGAGAGTCCCTCTTGGCAAAAAGGGCAAAATAGAATGCTCAAGTGCCTTCCCAGTGCCTTAATTCCTTCTGAAAGAAATTAATTCCTTTCCTATCCTTTTTTAAATTGCTGCCAAACATTGAAAGAATTAGTTAGTAAGTTTCTTTGGGATAATTGAACAATATGCTATTGTCAAATATCAAAAATTATAATGACATTGTAGAATAATATCATGTAAGGGAATTATGGTGTTTCATGGGGTTAAGGGTTTATCCATTTCTTAAAGAATTTAAATTAAAGGCCTTGGCCATAATAAGGATTATCACCAGAAATAACAAAATTTTTATTTATTTTTCAATTATAGTTGGCATACAATATTATACTAGTTTTATATGCACAGTATAGTGGTTAGACATTTCTATCACTTACAAAGTGATCACCTTGATAAGTCTAGTACCCACCTGACACCATACATTGTTATTACAATATTATTGACTATGTTCCCTATGGTGTACTTTACATCCCCATGACTGATTTATAACTGGCACTTTGCACTTCTTATCTCTTCACCTTTCTCACCCATCCCACCTGGCAACCATCAATTTGTTCTCTATATCTATGAGTTTGTTTCTGTTTTGTCTGTCATCTGAACCTCATTTTAACTTTCTAGTCGCATTCCTCTCATGAATGTGAGGTCTCTGACATATGTATGCAATTAAATTTGGTTATTTTCTCTTGCTATTCTGTCTCATGCAGGTTTAATTATTAGAGCAGGTAAAATAATCCTGAAGGACAGAAGAAAGTTTCTTTCTGCCCCACTATATTATAGGGTTATTGTGAGAATTAAGTGAGTATGTATAAAGCAGTTAGAAAAAAACCCTGTTATTCAGTGTTTTAGAAGTCCTTGCTAAATAAATGTTTAAAGGCAATTTAAAACCCATCATGCCAGTCCTACAATTTTTTTTCCAGAGAAATTCACTATCAAGTGCTTTTTACAGGGGCTCATATTGACTTAGTTGTTTTCTGTGTTCAGTTTCCTGGCTGGTATTTCAGGGATCTACCACTATCTGCCAAGCTTACAGAAACCTTTAAAAGGTAAGAAATGGAACAACCAAAGTCTTGTGCAAAGATGATATTACAAATGACTCTTTAACATAATTTATTTAACAAACATTTCTATAGCACTTACTGTATGCCCCACACTGTTTAAGCACTATACAAATATTAACTCATTTAATCCTCATTATAACATGAGAATACCTGTTTGAATTTCAATTAAGTGATGTTGGAACATCCTCTCTTCCTGTGTCTGACATGATAATCCTTCCATAAATATTTGTTGAAGGAATGATTACTGTGAGTGATTAAGTCAATCAGTCTATCTTATTTGGTATCAAAAAGCAAACAAGATGCCAGGATTTTATATTAAGGGTCTAATAGGTTCAGAAACTGGAAACAGTTGAGACCCTTTCATAGCTGTATTCAATTTGTACTGAAGGGACTGACTACCAGTAAGTAGCCTAAATGGTCCTGTCCTTTTTTCAATATCAAGTACATTTTTTAAGAACGTATCTTTATTGTTGAAAGTATTACAGATGTCCCTTCTTTACCCTCACATTGACCCCCTCCATTCTGTGTTCCCCTCCCTCTCCCTCACCCAAGGTCTTCAGCACATTATTGTCTGTGCCCATGGATTATGCATATAAGTTCTTTGGTTATTCTCTTCACACCCTCTCACCTCTATTCCCTTTGAGATTTGATAGTCTGTTCCATGTCTCTGGATCTATTCTGTTCATCAGTTTGTTTTGCTCATTAGATTCCACATATAAGTAAGAACATGTGATCTTTGTCTTTCTCTGACTGGCTTATTTCACTCAACATAATACTCTCTAGGTCCCTCCATGCTGCTCAAATAACATTATTTTAGTATTAAGTTTAGGTGTTTAGATGCCATAGAATAGGGAAGTGAGGTCTTTGATGACTTGTAGACTGCTACATTTACCTATATTGACTGTTGAATGTGCCATTCTAAATTTTCATTTTTATCATTTTTGGATTTTGAGAAGGAAGTATTAAGGTTCTGTTTAAAACATTAGAATCACATTTCATGATTTGTCACTGTGTCCATGAAACTTCAACATGCAGTCCAATCCCAGGGTGTCCAAATTAGATTGGAAGATAAACAAAACAAGAACTCAATATTTTGTAATGCTTTATTATAATTGAAAATATCCACATCTTATGCCTGAGGAATACTTTACCTTAAAATATACCAGACCTATTTAAACATCTATTTGGAAACACTTGAATAGCAATTATTTATGAAGCTATAATAAATATTTTTATTGAACAGTAGAGGCCCAGTGTGTGAAATTCATGCACAGGGTGAAGGTATCCCTCAGCCCAGTCTGCACCCTTTCCAATCTGGGACATTCCTCTCACAATCCAGAACTGCTGGCTCCCAACCCCTTGCCTGCCTACCTGCCTGATTGCCCCTAATCATTTCTACCTGCCAGCTTGATCACCCCTAACCACTCCTCTGCCAGCTTGATTGACATCTAACTGCCCCCCTGCTGGCCTGATTGCTCCTAACTGTCTTCTCTCACAAGCCCGGTTACCCCCAACAGCCCTACTCTGCTGGGCTGGTCACCTCCAACTTCCCTCCCTTACCAGCCTGGTCAACTCTAACTACCCTCCCCTGCAGGCCTGGTTCCCCCGCAACTGCCCTCCTTTGCAGGAATGATCCCCCCAACTGCCCTACCCTGTAGGCTGAGTCCTGCCCAACTGCCCTCCCTTGCTGGCCTGATTGCCTCCAACTGCCCTCCCTACTTGCCATCTTGTGGCAGTCATTTTGTGTCCACATGAGGACATCTATCTTTTTAAAAAATATATATTTTATTGATTTTTTTATAGAGAGGAAGGGAGAGGGATAGAAAGTCAGAAACACCGATGCGAGAGAAACATCAACCAGCTGCCTCCTGCACACCCCCTCCTGGGGATGTGCCCACAACCAACGTATATGCCCTTGACCGGAAGGAATCGAACCTGGGGCCTTTCAGGCCGACGCTCTATCCACTGAGTCAAACCAGTTTCAGCAGGACATCCATCTTTAACCACAGGGGGTGGCCATCTTGTGTGTTGGAGTGATGGTCAATTTGCATATTATCTCTGTATTATATAGGATGGTATTGCTCCAGTCAATTGCTGACTTTTTTTTATAGTCACTAAAATAGTTGTGTTTAGCCTTAAATCATACTAGTTGAAATATAGTTAACATGATGGAAGAGAATCAATATATTAACTAACTAAGCCTTTAATAATTTCTGTGTCTGTATCTCTTTTCTCTTGCTCTGTTGTTCTCTAGCTGCCAGTCAAAATATTTATCTCTTTCTAACCATAACAACTATCTGGTGAGTGGAATTTACATTTTTTTCATTGAGATGTGGCAACTGGAGGGCATTCAGAAAAGTGTGGGTAAATTTACATGAGGAGTACAGCTTCCTTTGGTGGTTGTAAAGATGGAGAAGAGATGTCAAATATCTCTAAGCTTAAATGTTATCAGTACTGCTGGGGGGTAGAAATGCTGCTGAAAGTAGACAAGTCTTGGGAGATAGGAAGTCACCAAGGGATTACATGAAGTCAAAAAGTATTTTAATGTCACACTATTGGTAAAAATAACAGTTGGGGAATGAACTTCCTCTGTGTCTTGTCCAGTGGTCTAACGTGGAAGGTGGGTTGAAGTTTGTGAATTGACAGTTGGTAAAATCTGTCTCAATCCAGACAAGTGATTGTTCCAGTGACTCTAAAAATTCCAATCCAATTTGGATACCCTTGTTTGTGAGTAGCCCTGGGATGGGGTTGCATGTTGAAGTGTTATTGACACAAGTGATAAGCAGAGTGATGAAAAAAGGAAATTGTTGTAAAGTCTAGATTTCACCCGTGAAATGAAGCCTCACATTTTGGCAGTAGGTCCTGTGGGAAGGTCCTCAGACAGGAACTCCAAGTTTCTATGAGGGGTTGAGGCATCATTCAGCCCTAAGGGACAAATCTGAACCCTGTCCCTAGATGAAAAGTACAATCTTTTGATGTTAGATACAAGTAAATGTTTTAGAAGATGTGTGGACATGTCAGAATGCTGGTATCGTACTGGTTGCCTGTAGGAAAAATAGTCTTTGTTTATTTGTTATAGCCATGTGCACATAGGTATTTCATAACAATTTAGGTGAATAACAAATATTTGTGGAAAAATATTGAATGGAAGTAGAATCTTGAGAATTGTATTTCAAAACACTATTGGAGGTCTTATTATTCACATGCCAATCTTCAAAGTAGGACCTTTAAGTTTAAGTTTACAGATATATCTACTCCTCCACATGTGCATCCAGACATCTTATAAATCCTCATCCATTCTCTTCTGCCCTTTCTTCCTTTTCTCTTGAGGATGCCTGCTCCTCTATTCATGGAATTTAAATTTGTCATGTTGGCCTCCACTTCTTAAACCTTCATCAAGTGAGATTAACCCCCTTCCCACACACACCCCAGTGAATTTGCCTTTTCATAATTGACCTGAAGTACTTTTCATGCCATTCCTCTTACCAGGTCACCTTCACCTTTCCTATTTCACTTTCTCAAGTACTGTCCACCTTTTAGGGTTGAATAAACTTGTTTTTTTAGGTACTCCCCTTTTTGTGCCCCTTTTCTAAATTTCTGTAGTATCATCTGTCTTAATAGACAATTTAAGAGTAAGGGCCACATTTTTGTTATCTTCTGTTTACTGCATTGCACTCCGGTGATGTGCAGCCACAAACCAGGCACTCAAAAGTCCTCATTTGCTTAATCAGCCTTATAGTCTCTGGACAAACCTAACCTCCATCTTCCCAAATTATAAAAAACTTCAGGTAAATTATTTTTTTAATGGAACCAATGGCTTTTTGTCTGTTTTGTTTTATTTTGTTTTATATTTACCTCTTTCAAATTCTCCTCAATTTGTATCATGGAAGTTTTCTCTGTGGGGAACAATGGTGATATGAGATTAGAAGTTCCAAAATATGACTTCTGTCATCGAGACCATTATCTAAATATATATTTTTGGTAAGTTACTGAGAAATGCTTATTTTAAAGTCTTCTGGAAAACTTTAATTTAAAGCTGATCTAATTAGACATATACTAGTACATCTTTTCAAGCTTCAATGCTCAAATTTATGATTACCATAGTAGTGAAATAACTTATTTTCACAGTATAGTTCAAGTATATTGTTAGGCATACACAATAGGTTCTTAACAAATATGTAATGGAAAATTAAGATATTTTAGTACATATATATTTTTTGAGAAGGCTATTCCACTTTGTCATATTGTTAAATATAATGTAATTAAGTAGAAAATTTTGTCAAAGTTCATTTATGACCAACTTTAAAACTTCTTTGAAGTTAGTAAAGGTGCCTTTGTCTGCACATAGCTTGGAAGACAATAAGCCGTTTTTGCACAAAGATTGTATTTAGCTATTCTCTGAGATTCACAATAGTCCATTTTTATGATTATATTTTAACACAGTCTGATAAAGAAGACATCAGCATTATTATCTTTCTCTTTCCTGTTTCTATTTTACTTTCTTCTTAACAAAATTCTTTCTCAAAACTATTCACAGGCATTTACATCAAATTAGTATTCTTTAGGTTGCATATGATATAAATTAATATTCTTTCTGGATTAAATGCTTGATGATTATTTTCATAGATGCATTATGGACTTTGGTATTATTCATAGAATACATAAATTAAATTCTGACAAGCTTTTAAAACATTTCCTTCTACGTAATGCCTACAAATTAGTCCTTTCCTTAGACTGGGGCTGTGACTGAAATGTCAGATGGGAATAGAATAATAAATTTCTGTTATATCTGGATTTATATCAACAGGAGCATAGTTATGGATGGTTCTTGAGCCTGCTTGCTGATACATGCTTGCGGCTGTGGGCTTTTTAAGTTCAGTTTTTAATCTGCTGACAACTAGCACATTATCATAAATGCCACAAAAAACAACAACATTTAATCTCATGAGGAAGGCTGAATTTACCTGATCCTTTCTCTGAATACCTTGATGAAATATCTCATTCTCTATGATTTGAGAGAACAATACCAGTTGCGATATTTTGTTGCATAAAGTATATTCTAGTTTAAATTAGTGTCATAATTTATCATCTTGCTTGAATAAAAATCTTATTAAACTGAGCATATTTTTATTCTGCAAAGTGAAATTAAATTTTTAGGCAGTTATTTTTTTCAGTTGAAAATTTATTGAGTTCATATTATCCAAAGGATAATATTACATGCATTTTGTTTTCTTTGGCATTGTGCAGTTTTTAGAAAATATTGCAGGTTAAATATATTAAAGTATAAGTTTAAAGAAAATAATGAGATAAAACAATAAATTCACAAATAAATTTAAACAAATATTCATTGTAGTATTATTTATAGGAATAATCTGGAACTGCAAAAGTATAAATACATTGTTAGGAAAATCTGTGACCTTTACACTAATGGACTATTAAGTAGACTTTATAAATAATTTTAAAAAAGTTTTAAGAGCACAGGGCATTTTTCTAGTATAAGAAAACACAACAACAGAACCACAACAACAGCACTACTGTATATACAATATAATTTTGGTTTGTAAAGACCGCAAATGAGAAGGCATAAGGCAAAATTCTGAGCACTTAGAGGGCCTTATCACATAAGTCCTCATAGTAGCACAATGAGATTATTTCTGGGCAACTCAGAAAATTCACTTTCAAGAACTGATTACCTAGATAAATAATTTTAGAAGATCATTTTGAAGTTAAAAATCATAGGCCAAAACTTTAAAGGCATGTAAATTATATATTAGAATAAATTAAATATGCAAATATAATGAATTTATAATTGATTTAAAGTGTAAGCTTCTTTGGAGGAGATGCAGTAGAGACTGGTTCTTAAAGTATAAACTGGCCAAGCAGGTGTAGGCATTAAAATACCTAAGGATGACTGGTTTCCTCTGTAGCCATGGCTAGATCATCTCTCTGTTCCTTAACACCTAAAGCTATCCTAAAATGAACTACTTTGCCTCCATGAAATGGAACAGTCTCTTTGATAGGGCATGAATTTCAGTCATGACGGTTTTCCCCCAAGGAACTGCAAAGAAGAGGTCATCTCCCAAAGCAAAACTAAAAGCCTTGACATGTTTGGAGCCCAAGGTTTCCAGGATCCACCTTTGCCATTGATCTTGACTTGCTGCTGTCCTCCCATTTCTATGCTGATGTATTCATGGTGAAAAAGTGGTATTGATTGCTGCACTAACAGTCTTTACTTGGGGACTGGAATGAGTGGCAACAATAAACTATTTAGGCTGGGACCGTCATTGGCAAACCGCAGATCATGAGCCACGTGCAGCTCTTTGGTCCCTTGAATGTGGCTCTTCCACAAAACACCACGGCTTGGGCAAGTCTATTTTGAAGAGGTGGTATTAGAATAAGTATAAGTTAAAAAACTTTGGCTCTCAAAAAGAAATTTCAATCGTTGTACTGTTGATATTTGGCTCTGTTAACTAATGGATTTGCTGACAACTGGGCTAAGATGCTCATTTTTACCCCTAAGAATGATTGCATCATGGTTTGGTGCAAATGCATGCCAATCCAGGCTAACCAGTTTTTTATTTTTTATTTTTTATTTTATTTTATTTTTTTTATCTTTATTGTTCAGTTTATTAATTACATTGTTTCCCCTTTTTATCCCCCGTATAGCTCCTCTCCACCCTGTGCCTATCCCACCCTCCACCCTCCCCTCCCCCTCCCCACTGTCCTCTCCTATTGTTGCAAGATTTTTGTCCAATCTCTTGCTGTACTTCCCACAACCCTTTTCTCCCGCAGAATTGTCAGTCCATTCCCTCTCTATGTCCATGTTTCTGTTATATTCACCAGTTTATCTTGTTCATCAGCCTATCAGTTCACTTGATTTTTATGTTCATTTGTTGATAGATGTGTATTTGTTGTTCATAATTTATATTTTTACCTTTTCCTTCTTACTCTTTTTAAAGAATATCTTTCAGCATTTCATAAAATATTGGTTTGGTGGTGATGAACTCCTTACCTCTTTCTTATCTGCGAAGCACTTTATCTGATCCTCAATTCTGAATGATAGCTTTGCTGGATAGAGTAATCTTGGTTGTAGATTCTTGCTATTCATTATTTTGAATATTTCTTGCCACTCCCGTCTGGCCTGCATCGTTTCTGCTGAGAAATCCTCTGACATGGTATGGGTGCTTCCCTGTAGGTAACCAACTGTTTTTCTCTTGCTGCTTTTAATATTCTCTCTTTATCTTTTGCTCTTGGCATTTTAATTATGATATGTCTTGGTGTGGTCCTCTTTAGATTCCTATATTTTGGGGTTCTGTGTACTTCTTGGGCTTTTAAGTCAGTTTCTTTCACCAGGTGTGGGAAGTTTTCAGTCACTATTTCTTCAAGTAGGTTTTCATTAACTTGCTCTCTTTCTTTTTCTGGCACCCCAATAATTCGGATGTTGGCATGCTTGACGTTATCCCAGAGGCCCCTTACACTATCTTCAATTTTCTGAATTCTTTTTGTTTCTTGCTTTTCCAGCCAAGTGGATTTTGCTTCTTTGTATTTCAAATCTTTGACTTGGTTCTTGTGGCCTTCTGGACTGCTTTTAGGACTTTGTGTAATATTTTTTATTTCAGTCAGTGTATGCTTGATTTCTAGTTGGTCCTTTTTCATATCCATGGGGGTCAAGTTCATATCCTCAGAGGTCTTGTTCATTTCCTTGAGGGTCTCATTCATTTCATTGTAAGTCCCATTCATTTCCTGGTTGGTCTTGTTTATTTCCTCATAGTTCTCATTAAGTTCATCGGCCTTTTCTAGGAGCCTCTTGAAAAGCCTTATAACTGTGGTTTTGAACTCTATGTCTTGTCGTCTTTTCTCCACCATTTCTTTCACACCTGATTTCTTCCCATATCTCTGCATGGTGGCTGCTTTATGTGGTAGATATCCTCAAAGGGACAGTGGCTCAGCCTCCCCAGATACCTGAGGTGGGTACTCTTACTGCAATCCTTTATGAGTTGTACAGTATTTTTGAATTTAAACCCAGCTTGTTGTTGTTAGCCCTAGGAGGGTTTGACCTCCAGGCCAATTGGCTGTGAAAGGAGACTGTGTTCAAGTTAGATGGGCGGAGTCTCTGAGCTGCATAGGCAGCCTCAGTGTCAGCTACGTCCTATGCGGCGCTCCTGCGTGCGGGTCTCTGTTGGATGGGGATGGCTGCAGACACCTCCAAGAGAAAGCTGCTAGTCTCTTCCCCTTGCCAGACAACTCTGCCTCTCCCCAAATGTGTCTGCACACCCAAAGTCTAGCCCAGGGTTGTAAAATAGATGGTTTCCGGGACCAGGAGACAAGTTTCCAGGGAGCAAGTCGCGGGTTTGTGTGACACTTGTGCGCAAACTTCTTTTCCCAGGCTCCGGGTTTCTCCTCAGACTAGGAGACCTCTGCCGTGCCCCGCTTCCAGGGTGCGTCCCCCGGACCTCGGACCTCGCATGGCACTGGGGAATCTGTGCAGTGGGACGTCTCCACGTACCCTGGATCTCGGACCTCGTCTGGCGCTGGGGAATCCGTGTAGTGGGACGTCTCTGCCCTCCCCGTTGGCGAAATCCAGCCGGGGTTGCTGCTCCAGCCCTACAGCTCGCGTGCGCAACCAGGACGGCTCCTAACCTGTTTCCGTCTTCAAGGCAGTGCTCCCGCTGCTCCTCTGAGTCTCAGTGTCCCACCTTTACTCTTATTTGTGGAGTTTTCACTCAGCCAGCTTACTGGCGATTCTGGGTGCTGTCTGTTCTGCTGTTATGTTGTAGTTCTTAAATCGTTGCACGAGGCAGAAGAATAGGTGTTTACCTATGCCGCCATCTTGGTTCTCTCCTCTTTTTCTTTTTTTCTTTTCTTTTTTTTAATCTTTATTGTTCAGTTTATTAATTAAATTGTTCCCTTTTCCCCCCCTATAGTTCCCCTCCATCTGGTACCCATCCCACCCTCCGCCCTCACCCCCCTCCACTGTCCTCTCCTATAGTTGCATGATTTTTGTCCAGTCTCTTGCTGCACTTCCCACACCCCCTTTCTCCCTAAGAGTTGTCTGTCCATTCCCTCTCTATGTCCGTGATTCTGTTACATTCACCAGTATATCCTCTTCATCAGCTTATTAATTCACTTGATTTTTAGATTCATTTGTTGATAGATGTGTATTTGTTGTTCCTAATTTACACTTTTATCTTTTTCTTCTTCCTCTTCCTTTTTAAGGAATATCTTTTAGCATTTCATATAATATTGGTTTGGTGGTGATGAACTCCTTTAGCTTTTGCTTATCTGTGAAGCACTTTATCTGGCCTTCAATTCTGAATGACAGCTTTGCTGGATAGAATAATCTTGGTTGTAGATCCTTGCTGTTCATCACTTTGAATATTTCTTGCCACTCCCGTCTGGCCTGCATCGTTTCTGTTGAGAAATCCACTGACAATCGTATGGGTGCTCCTTTATAAGTAACCAACTGTTTCTCTCTTGCTGCTTTTAATATTCTCTCTTTGTCTTTTGCCCTTGGCATTTTAATTATAATGTGCCTTGGTGTGATCCTCTTAGGGTTCTGATATATTGGGGTTCAGTGCGCTTCTTGGACTCCTAAGTCAATTTCTTTCACCAGGTATGGGAAGTTCAGTCACTGTTTCTTCAAATAGGTTTTCATTGTCTTGCTCTCTCTCTTTTTCTGGCACCCCTATAATTCGGATGTTGGTATGCTTGAGGTTGTCCCAGAGGCCCCTTACACTATTTTCAATTTTTTGGATTCTTTTGGTTTCTTGCTTTTTCAGCTGAGTGGATTTTACCTCTTTGTATTTCAAATATTTAACTTGGTTCTTGGGGTGCTCCAGAGCACTTTTAGGTCTTTGTATAATATTTTTTATTTCAGTTAGTGTATGCTTAATTTCTGGTTGGTTCTTTTTCATATCCTTGAGAGTCTCCTTTATATCCTTGAGAGTCTCCTTCATTTCATTGTAGGACTCATTCATTTTCACGTTGGTCTTGATCATTTCCTTTGTGGTCTCTCTTATTTCCTTACAGGCCTCGACCTTTTGTTGGAGCCTCTTGAGAAGCCCTATAACCGTGGTTTTGAATTCCATGTCCAGTCCTTTTTTTCCCTCCATTTCTTTCACATCTGATTTCTTTCTATATCTCTGCATGCTGGCTGCTTCCCTGAGTTGGTCAATTAGCTTTGTGTGGTAGACTTCCTACTAGGGACAGTGGCTCAGCCTCCCCAGTTACCTGAGGTGGATATGGGCTGCACAGTCTTGCTGGAGTTAAGCTCAGGTTAATCATTATTAGCACTTGGAGGGGTTGACCTCCAGGCCAATTGTCTGTGAAGCTCAGCTGTGCCCAGGTTGGATGGGCGGAGACTCCGGGCCAAGCAGACAGCGTTAGCTCCACCCTATGAGGCCTCAGGGACTCTGTGCCAGGGGCAATGGCCACCAGGACCTCTGAGAGAGAGCCGCTGCCGAGCTCCACCAGCTGCCGGTTGCCGGGGAATTCAGACTCTCCCCAAATGAGTCTGCACGCCCAATATCTCACCCAGGGTCGTAAAATAAAGCAGTCTGATGGTTTTCCAAATGAGAGGGCAAGTCGCAGAGCGCTCTCTGAGTGGTCATGCAGCTGAGCTGTTCGCGCAAGCTGCCTTCTCCACAAGCCGGGAGACCCCTGCAGCACCCGAGCTTCGGCGTGCCCTCCCACTGTCCAGTTTTCACCCCGTATGATAGTGGGTCCCCTGGACTTCGCCCTAGAGCTGGAGAATCAGTCTAGTGGGAAGTCTTTGTCTCCCTGTTCGAGAAAACTAGCCAGTTTTCAGCCGCCCGCCCTCTCCACCGGCGCGTGCTCTAAACCTCTCTCTGTGCAAATCTTTCAATGCTGTCCGCCACCGCTCCTCTGAGTCACAGTGTCTTATCTTCCCTTTTATTTGTGGAATTTTCACTTGGCCAGCTTTCTGGTGATTCTGGAAGGTGTTTGTTCTTTCATTAAGTTGTAGTATTAAAATTGCTGATTATGATGGCAAGATAGGTGTTTTACCTATGCCGCCATCTTGGTTCCTCTCAGGCTAACCAGTTTTAAAACAAAGAAGAATCTAACTTTGATTCCTCACTTAAGAATGATAGTTAATATTAAAAAAAATATTTTCTAAATCCTACATGATGAGTCTTCCTTTCTAATTTGGATGCCTTTTATTTCTTCCTCTTGCCTAATTGCTGTGTCTAAGACTTCTAATACTATGTTGAATAAAAGTGGTGAGAGTGGGCATCCTTGTGTTATATCCACACTTAGAGGAAAGCTTTCAGCTTTTCATCATTGAATATGATGTTAGCTGTGGGATTGCCATATATGGCCTTTTTTATGTTGACTTCTATTTCTTCCGTACCCACATTGTTGAGAGTTTTTAATCATAAATGGGTGTTGAATTTTGTCAAATGCTTTTTCTGAATCTATTGAGATGATTATATGATTTTATCCTTTGCTGTATTAATTTATCTATCATGTTGATTCATTTGTGGATGTTGAACTGTCTTTGCAGCCCTGGACTACACCCCACTTGATTATGATGTATGATCTTTTTAATGTATTGTTGAATTCAGTTTGCTAATATTTTGTTGAAGATTTTTGAATCTATGTTCATTAAGGATATTGCCCTGTAATTTTCTTTTTTGTAGTGACTGTCTGGTTTTGGTATCAGGGTAATGCTGCCTCATAAAATGAATTTGGAAGAATTTCTTCCTATTTATTTTTTTGGAATAATTTGAGGATAGGTATTAACTCTTCTTTAAATGTTTAGTAGAATTCACTTGTGAAGCCTGGACTTCTGGTTTTTGAAAGTTTTAAATCACTGCTTCAATTTTATAATTGTAATCAGTCTATTCAGATTTATCTATTTCTGCATAATTCAGTCTTGGAAGGTTGTGCATTTCTAGGAATTTAGCCGTTTCTTCGTGGTTTTACAATTTGTTGGTGTTTAATTGTTTATAGCAGACTCTTGTGACCTTTTGCATTTCTGTGTTGTCAGTTATGATGCCTCTTATTTCATTTTTTCAGTTTTATTTATGTAGGCCCCTTCTTTTTTTTTCTTGATTAGACTAACTAAAGGTTTATCAAGTTTATTTTTCAAGGAACCAGCTTTTTGTGTGATTGATCTTTTCATTATCTTTTTAGTTTCTCTTTTACTTATTTCAGCCCTTATGTTTATTTCCTCCCCTCTATGAACTTTAGGCTGCTTGTTCTTCTGTTTCTAGTTCCTTAAAGTACAAAGTTAGATTGTTTATTTGGGATTTTTCTTGTTTCTTGAGGTGGGCCTCTATCACTATGAACTTTCTTCTTAAAACTGCTTTTGCTATGCCCCCATAGATTTTGGAAAGTTGTATTTTATTTTTTATCTTTTCTCTTTTTTGCCTTTGATCATATTTTTATTCAAAATTAGCTGTCCAAAGTGATTCAACCATTATGGAATAAACAAATTTAAGTTTATGCCACGGGCTTCTTTTCTTCTGTGGTGGGTTTCTTTTCTGAGGGCTTCTTCTCAACTGCTGGTTTCTTGGTAGCTGCAGCCTTTTTCCCCACCAAAGGCTTCTTCTGCTTCTTAGGGCCGACAGCCTTCTTCTCTTTCTTCCCTACCACAGGCTTCTTGCCTGGAACCCCCTTCTCATCTGATTTGGCTTCTAACGCTGCTTCTGCTTTATCCACCCGAAGCTTGTGGTTCTGGGCCTGACGAAGAATGGTGTTCCGGTGCATGGTCTTTGCATATGGGTTTAGCTTCAGCATGATTCTCAGATTTTTCAGGGGATTCTTCTTCAGGACTCTGCGGTGAATCTTCTTGCTTGGTGCTCGGAGGGCTCTTTCGATCTCTGGGCTTTTCAAGATTCTGCTAAGGTCTGTATTGAGCATCTTGTGCATGGGAAGGTTGTAGTTACTCTTGAGGGAGGCAGCTCTACGCCAAGTGCCATACAGTTCATCTAATTTGCGAAAAGCACTTTCAGTCCAAATGCAGAAACGGCCCACATGCCCTCCAGGTGCAAGTTTCAAAATGTTCAGTTTGCTTACATTAAGCAGAGTGATTACAGGGATGTTTCTGAAGGCTTTGATGATACCGTTGTCCTCATTATAGATGATACAAGGTCCCCTGCGCTTGCCAGCCCTCATTCGCTGAAAGGCATAGACCTTTTTTATATCATTCCAGGCCTTAAGTTTCTTGAGAAGTAAAACGGCCTCCTTGGTTTTCTTATAGCCTTAAACTTTATCTTCAACCACCCGAGGAAGTTCAGGAACTTCCTCAATACGGTGACCTTTAGACAGGACCAGTGCTGGTAAGGCTGAGCAAGGGCAGAGCAGATGGCATATGGTTTCTGTGTTGTGTTTACTCTGCGGTGCTAGCGGCGCCAGGTTGTGGTTGGTGCAAACATGTGGCCCCCACGACACATATTTCCAAAGGCGCCCTGGGCAGAACGATGAGTTCCACCGTCTCAGACTCTGGGAATTGGAGCCACAGCCCTGCCGGTATCCCAGGACCCGGCACTGGTGTGATGACCTGCCAATTCACTGACAGCCTAGGGCCGTCTATTGTTTTTGCACAAGTTGGTGTGAACAAAGTTCACAATATCTGGTGGAATGGGAGCCTTGAACACAGCAGGCAAAGTGACATTTTTGCCAGCTGTTTCCCCCTTTTCAGGGCACACAGATATCAGTGGACGAGCACACGCTAATCAGCACATGGAGAAACAGGGTCTACAACTGACTCTCTCACTACCACACACAGACACATTTGGTCCTCATCTCCTTTCCCTTGCGTTTCCTCCTGAAAACTTATGCTCAGAACCCCCAATCCATTCCTGTGAGGCCCGACAGCAGGGGAAAAGTCCAATCAAGAGAACTTCCACTCCAGAAAGTTGTATTTTCATTTTCATTTGTATCAAGGTATTTTTAAATTTCCTATTTGAATTCTTGATTGAACTATTGATTGTTTAGTAGCATGCTGTTTAGTCTTCAGGTGTCATGTTATCTTCTTGTAATGGACTTCTAGTTTTATATCATTACTAGAAGCCCGATACATGAATTTGTGCAAGGATGGGGTCCCTAGGCCTGGATGTTGATGGGGGCCTTCTGGGAGTAGGGATCAGGGGAGGTTGGCCGGCTATGGGAGGTTGGCCCTGGGAGTGCACTGACCATCAGGGGGAAGCTCCTGTCAACGTTGAGTGTCTGCCCCTTGTTGGTCAGTGTGCATCATAGGGATTGGCTGACTGATTTTTCTGGTCATTCTGATCATTTGGTCATAAAGGTCGCTTAGGGTTTTATATATATAGATGGTCAGAAAGAATTCTTGCTATGATTGCAATCTTCTTGACTTTATTGAGGCTCATTTTGTGATCTAACATGTTATCTATCCCAGAGAATGTTCTATGCACTTGAAAACAATGTTTTATTTTGTTTTTCAGTTTTTGGGTGAAATGTTCTATTTATAGCTATTAAGTCTTCTGATCTAATCTGTTATTTAAGGCTACTGTTTCGTTTTTTCTTTTTCTAGCTGGATGATTATTCATTAATTAAAGTGGAGTATTAAAGTCGCCTACTATTATTATATTACTGTCAATTCTGGAGTTCATATTCATTAATATTTGCTTTTATGTTGGGTGCATAAGTATTTACAAATATTATATCCTTTTGTTTTGACCCCTTTACCCTAAAGTAATGTCCTACTTTGTCTTTTGTTATAATCTTTGATTTAAATCTATCTTGTCTGATGTGAGTATGGCTAACTCAACTTTCTTCTTGTTTATGTTTGCATGGACTATCCTTATCCATCTCTTCACTTTCAGTCTGTGTGTCTTTATTTCTTATTTCTTTCTTTTTTTTTTTATTGATTTTTAGAGAGAGAGAAAGGGAAAGAAACATCTATGTGAGAATGAAACAGATCAGCTGCCTCTTGCACACTCCCTACTGGGGATTAAGCCTGCAACTCAGGCATGTATCCTGACCAGGAATCAAACTGGCAGTCTGTCTGAGATAATGCCTAACCAACTGAACCACACTGGCCAGGGCCGTCTGTGTGTGTGTTTATTTTATTTATTTATTTTTAAAAATATATATTTTATTTATTTTTTACAGAGAGGAAGGGAGAGTGATAGAGAGTTAGAAACATCAATGAGAGAGAAACACCTATCAGCTGCCTCCTGAACTCCCACTCCTTGGGATGTGCCCACAACGAAGGTACATGTCCTTGACTGGAATTGAACCTGGGACCCTTCAGTCCACAGGCTAATGTTCTATCCATTGAGCCAAATCGATCAGGGCTGTGTATGTTTAGATATGACATGAGTCTCTTGAGGGAAGCATATTGTTGCTTTTTAAAATCCATTTGGTCACTCTTTTGACTGAATCATTCACATTTAAAATAATTGTTGATAGGTTTGTACTTATTGCCATTTTGTTAATTGTTTTTTGCTCATTTTTCTTTTTCTCTTGGTCTCTTCCCATGTGCTTTGATTGTTTTCTTTACTGTTATGTTTGGTTTTCTTATTATATTATTGTGTATCTGTTGTAGTTTTTTTTTGTTTATGGTGACCATGAGGTTTATATATATTGATCTCTATTTTAAGCTATAGTTGCTTAAGTTCTAATACATTCTAAAAGTACTACCATTTTACTCCATGTTTTATGTTCTTGATGTCATATTTTACATCTCTTTATGTGTGAACCCTCTAACTGCTTATTGTAGTTATAGTTGATTTTACTACTTGTATCTTTTAACCCTCATACTAGTTTTTTAATTTATGACCCATTAGAGGCGTGGTGCACAAATTTGTATACAGGTGGAGTCCCTTGACCTGGCCAGCAATTGAGGTCATCTTGCCTAGTCCCAATCAGGGCTGATTGGGGCTGGTTGGCCATGGGGATGGACCACGGGAGGTTGGCTGGCTGCAGGAGGTTGGCTGTGGGAGTGCATTGACTACCAGGGGGCATTTTCTGCATTGAATATCTGCACCCTGGCAGTCAGTGAGCATCAAGCTATGATTCAATTGTCTGGTCATCTGGTTGTCCAGTCATAACAGTAATTTAGGCTTTTATATATATAAACTAGAGGCCCAGTGCACAACATTTGTGCACTCTGTGGGGGAGGGTCCCTTAGCTTGGCCTGCATCCTTTAGAGGTCCTATAGCCCTTGGGGGATGTTGGACTGAGGGCTTAGGCTTGCTCCCCATGGAGAGCAGGCCTAAGCCATAGTTGGACATCCTTAGTGTTGCTGTGGAGGCAGGAGAGGTTCCAGCCACCACTGCTGCACTCACCAGCCATCAGCCTGGCTTGTGGCTGAGTGGCACTCCCTCTGTAGGAGTGCACTGACCACCAGGAGGTAGCTCCTGCATTGAGCATCTGCCCCCTGGTGGTCATTACACATCATAGCAACTGGTTGTTCTGCCATTTGGTCAATTTGCATATTATCCTTTTATTATATAGGATTGTCTTTACTACTAGGTATACCAGTTAATAATGTGGATTTTGTTTTCAATAGATGAAGTTACACATATGTTGATATATATGCAATTTGATATGTATGTTATTTTGTTGTATTGACAACAAGCTTCAAAATTTCATGTCAAATTTGCTGAAAGTGTCAATATCATAAATGTTTTTACACTTAAAAATGTTAAATTTCGTGCCAAAAAAAAAGAGCATTTGAGGAAAGTTATACTTCATTACTTTATTTTGAAGAAAAATGCTCCTGAATACTTCGGGAAGCTTATGGTGAACATGCTCCATCTCAAGATACTTGTGAACACCAGTTTAAATGCTTTAAAAGTGATGATTTCTATGTGAAAGACAAAGAACGTCCAGTTCAACCAAAAAAGTTTGAAGACTAACAATTGGATGAAGATGCATGTCAAACTCAAAAACAACTTGCAGAAATATTAAACATTGTTCAGCAAATAAAATTCTGATCATTTAAAAGGAATGGGGAAGATTTTAAAGGAAGGGAAATGGATGCCACATCAATTGAACAAAAGATAAATGGAAAATAGAAAAGTCATCAGTAACATGTTGTTTCAATGGCACTAAAGAAAGTCTTTTTTGTATCAAATTATTACTGGCAATGAAAAGTGGATTTATTTTGAGAATCCCAAATGTACAAAATCATGGGTTGATCCAGCTCAACCATCAACATCGACTGTCAGGCCAAATTGCTTCAGAAACAAGTCAATGCTCTGCATTTGGTGGGATCAGGAAAGTGTGGTGTGTTATGACCTTTTAAAACCATGTAAAACCATTAACACTGATCACTACTGACAACAAATAATCAATTTAAATGATGCTTTGATGACCAGAATGTTCCATAAGACACGGCAAAGTAATTTTGCTTCATGATGACGCACCATCACACACTTCAAAACCAATTAAAGACACATTAAAAGATCTTGTCTGGGAAGTATTAACCCACCTGCAGTATCACCAGACCTTGCTCCTTCAGATTACCACTTGTTCTGATAGATGGCACAGGTATTTTCTGAGCAGAACTTCAAAACATACAAAGAAGTGGAAAATTTGGTCTCTGAATGATTTGCCTCAAAACAAGAAAAGTTCTATTGAGATGGTATCCACAAATTACCTAAAAGATGGGGAAATGTGTAAATAGCAATGGACATTACTTTGAATAAATCACTTTTGATGTTTCTCTTGAATTTATTGCTATTAACTGGTACACCTAGTATATAATTGCCCTTACTAGTGAGATTTATTTCTTTCATATATTTCTTATCTAGTTATAGCCTTTTTAAATGCTTTTTAAAAAATCTTTAATATTTCTTATAAGACCAGTTTAGTGGTGATGAACTCCTTTAGAATTTGTCTGGGAAACTTTACCTTCTCTTTAATTCTGAATGATTATCTTTCTGGATAGAATATTAGATTATCTTTTTGGATAGAATATTATTGGTTATAAGGTTTTTTCTTCCAAAACATTAAATATATCTTGCCATTCTTTTCTGGCCTGGAAAGTTTCAGCTGAAAAATCAGCTTATAGTCTTAGGGTTGTTTTTTGTTTGTTTGTTTGTTTGTTTGTTTTGTATGTGACTACTTATTTTTCTCTTGCTTCTTTAAGATCATATATATGCTGGTACTAGAGGCCTGGTGCACAAAATTTGTGCATGGGAGTAGGAGGGAGGTCTTTCACCCGGCCTTCACCCTCTCCAATTTGAGAATTCCCTCTTGCAATCTGGGACCCCTGGATCCTAACTGCTCATCTTCCTACCTGCCTGATTGCCCCTAATTACTCTCCCCTGCTGGCTTGATTGCCTCAATCATTTCTGCCTCAGCCCCTGCCACTGTGGCTTTGTCCAGAAGGATATCTGGAAGATGTCCAGTATAATTAGCATATTACACTTTTATTAGTGTGTGTGTGTGTGTATATATATATATATATATATATATATATATATATATATATTTTTTTTTAGTAAATTAGAGATGGACGTCCCCCCTTTCCCCCCTTTAACCACCTCTGCCTGGCTCTGGTCCTATCCTTCTCTCTTTATTTTTAATTTTTGTATTTTAGTTATAATGTGTCTTGGTGTGGATCTCTTGGGGTTCATTTTGTTTGAGATACTATGTTTCCTGAACCTGCATGTCTGTTTCCTTATCCAGGTTTGGAAAGTTTTCAGATATTATTTTTTTTTCAAATATGTTTTCTGCTTTTTTTTTCTTTTATCTTTCTGAGATAGGTAAAATGAGGATGTTATTACACTTGATGTTGTCCAGAGGTCCCTTAAATTACACTCATTTTAAAAAGTTCTTATTGCTGTTCTGGTTGGATAATCTACACTATTCTTTCTTCCAGATCACTGATTTGCTTTTCTGTATTATCTAATAAAGGGGTGGGGAACCTTTGTTCTGCCTAGGGCCATTTAGATATTTATAACATTATTCAGGGGCCATATAAAATTATCAACTTAAAAATTAGCCTGCTAGAGAGCATTATCTTAATTCCTTGAGGTTCTGCTTCCTGGCCTATGTCGACAGTTTGGCTCAAATAAACGCACTAAAATTCTTAAAAAAAAAAATTAGCCTGCTATATTTGATCAAATATTTAATAAACTTACCCTGAATACCTTGGCAGGGCCAGACCAGTGATTTTGCAGGCCTTCTATGGCCCAGAGGCCAGATGTTCCCTCTTGATCTAATATAATGTTGATTCCCTCTAGTGTATTTTTCATATTGATTATTATGTACTTCAGCTCTGATTTATTTTTCTATTTTTTAGCTCTTTGTTGAAATTTTCACTGTGTTCCTCACCGAGCTCCTGAGTTCAGTGACTATCTTTATGACCATTACTTTGACTTCTTTATCAGGAAAATACTTATCTCTGCTTACATTTTTTCTAATTTCCTGCAATGTTACTTTGTTTTTTCTTTTGGCACATATTTTTACTCTCTCCATATGTACTTCGTGTGTTTGTTTTTAAGATTTAGGTGAAATAGCTACCTCTCCTGGTTGTGAAGGAGTATCCTTTTGTAAGAACAACCCTTATGTAGACTGCATGTGCTGGGTGGCTTTGGCAGCCTTGTTGGAGTTGGAGTCAGGGCAGGCTGGGTGTGGGTCTCAGGGTGTTCTGTGTTGTGCACATAAAAGCTGGAGTCAGTGTGGGCTGCTGGGTTCTCAGGGCATGTCATGCTGGGGCTGCTTGGAAGTACTTCTAGAACTGAAGTGGGTATAGGCTGAGGGTCCTGGAATTGCCTTGGCAGATTGGTTGGCTCAGGTACTGGCCAGGAAGATCCCAGAGTGATTCCAGAGATGTCTTGGTGGGGTTGAGATAAGCATGGGCTGGGCATCTTGGACCAGGCTGTTTCAGTGCCACCTTGGCAAGATGGCTGGTTCAGTTGCAGGCCAGGGGGCTCTGGAATGTATTGTGCCAGAGCCTCTTTGGCAGGATGGCTGGAGCTGGAGCATGCAATGGCTGTGGGGGTCTTGAGACATGCTGCACTTGGTAGAATGCTGGGTTGGCACAGCCTTTAGGGGTCCTTGGGTGTTCTGTGCTGGAGCCACCTTTTGGGGAATGGTTAGAACTGCTGTAGGCCAGGAGCCCAGGGCATGCTGGGGAAGTCTTGGGAGGCCAGCTAGAGTGCTCTTACTCAGCTATCAAGGTAAAAGGAGAGACTTACAGCAGTTCCTTGCCCATTTGGCAGATGTTGCAGGGTTGGTGAATGGAGTTCCTTCAAAGTCTAGGTGCCTTTTACACTGGTGTGTTTTGCTGTGTCCCTTGGCAGGTGACCTGTGCACAGTTCTTCAGTGATATTCCTTCCACTGCAGGTCACTGCACTGGGGCTGTGTTCTGTCATTACTGTGTCCATCCCTCCTACCTTTCTCTGTGTGGACTCTCTATTGTTTGCTGTGCAGAAGCTGCCTAATTGCCCCTCAGTTTTTGAGGAGGACTTGTGCTATATGCAGGTGCATATCCCATGTGTCTGTGAGAAGAGGTGAGGTTAGGGTCCTCCCACAACACCATCTTGAGGAGGTTATTTTACTTAATAAATGCTATGAAAATAGAGATAAACCCCTTTTATATGTAATCTGAAGAAAGAAGAAAAAAAATTTTTTTTTCTATTAATGAGAAACATGTCCCTGGTTATCTTTTCCATCCTGGACTGAAATAACCTGAAAACAGGTGGAAAGAATGTGTTCTACAAGCCTGAAAGTATTGACCTCGTCTTACAGTTTCATGAATGCTTATTTGATCAAACTATGCAAAAGTTAGTTTGCATTATTAACTAAACTCATTCAAGTGCAAATTTTTAATAAAAACATAGAGGGATAAAATCAATTCAGAAGATATATATTTTTTCACTATTCACTGCTTGATTTCATCAAGTTCCAGGAGGATTCTGTTAGTCGTAGAAACTTGAATATTGTGAAAAGCCCTTTCTTATCCCGCATGGTTCAGGGTTCTGGTCCAGGGTTTGGGTTCTGGAGAAAGCAGCACACAAATGAAAAGAGACTAGAAAAGTATTAATTTGGGAAATGGGGGCCAGGCATTAGCCCAACTCTAGTGGGAGGACTATGCCTTACTTTGGCCTTGCCATTCATTTTATTTAAGTTTGGGATACACACATTGCCCTTAGGCAGGCAATAAGCAGATTATCTTATCAGTAAGGATTTACGTGATTATTTGGTGGGGAAGTTGCTTCAGTTACCATTGTCTCAATTAGATAGGGAGTGGCTCTGACCTTTCAGAGCTTCAAGGTTGACCAGCCTTCTGGGTTTCTTGTCCATACCTTTCTAATTAATAAGACAATGATAGGTTTCTGGCAGAATATATACCAATTAGAAGCCCATAAATTCATGCGGGGGGAGGAGGGGGATGTCCCTCAACCCAGCCTGCATCCTCTCCAATCTGGGACCCCTCAAGGGATGTCCGACTGCTCACTTAGGCCGGATCCCAGTAGGATTGGGCCTAAACGGGCAGTCAGGCATGCTTCTCACAATCTAGGACTGCGGAGTCCAAACTGCTCACCTGCCTGCCTCCCTGATTGCCCGTAATTGCTTCTGCCTGCCAGCTTGATCACCCCCTAACCACTACCCTGCCAGCCTATTTGATGTCTAACTGCTCCCCTGCCAGCATGTTTGCCCCCAACTTCCCTCCTCTGCCGGCCTGGTCACCCCTAAATGCCCTCCCCTGATTGCCCCAACTCTCCTCCCTTGCAGGCATGCTGCCTCCCAACTGCCCTCCACTGCTGGCCTGATTGCCCACAACTGCCCTCCCTTGCAAGCCTGGAACCTCCCAACGGCCCTCCCCTGCTAGCCATCTTGTGGTGGCCTTACTGTGTCCATATGGGGACAGGATCTTTGACCACATGGGGGAAGCCCTCTTGTGTGTTGGAGTAATGGTCAATCTGCATATTGCTCTTTTATTAGATAGGTAGAGGCCTGGTGCATGGGAGGGGGCCAGCTGGTTTGCCCTGAAGGGTGTCCTGGATCAGGATGGGGGTTCTCTTGGGGCGTGGGGCAACCTGGGTGGTTTGCAGGCTGGCCACACTCCCCAATGACCCAAGTGGAGGTCCTGGGATCTGGGATTAATTTATGTTCTACAATTGAAACTTTGTAGCCTGGAGCGGATCCAAGCCTTCTGCTCACTCTGTGGCAACAGCCATTTCTGTTTGGGTTTATTTAAATTCTATAATTGAAACTTTGTAGCCTAGAGTGGAGGCCTAGGTGCTAGGGCTGCAGAAGCTTGGCTTCCTCCATCACCTAGGCAACCCTAGCCTCTGCTCTCTCCAGCTCCGTGGCTGCCGCCATTTCTGTTAGGATTATGTATCTACTATAATTGAAACTTTGTAACATTGAGTGGAGGCCTAGGCTGGCAAGGGCAGGAGGAAAGCTTGGCTTCCTCCATTACCGGGGAAACCCAAGCCTCCCTCCTGCTCTCAGTGGTTTCAGCCATCTTGGTTGCGGTTTATTTGCATAATTTGCTCCTGATTGTCTGATGGGCATGGCTTGATAAGAGGTATGGTCAATTGCATATTACTTTTTTAATAGATAGGATTGGCATGGATATAATCCTTAGCCCTCTTTAGGCTAGGCATCCTTGCCTCCAAGAAAGATACCAAAGTCCTGGAATATATTTTTATTCACAAATATGTTCTCTTTACACTTTTGAGGAAACAAACTTCTGGCGGCTGAGTTCAATATGTTACTCCTGTTCTGACATGTCTGCCCATCAAGACTTGCTGATACAATGCATGCACTTTAATGATCCTTCTTCTATAGTCACAAGTGACACTGAGACCTAAAAAAAATAAAAAATGATTTGGGACAAAGAACTATGTTCACCTGCAAACCAGCCTCAAGTGCACCTCAGATCCTGTATTTATGCTACTGTGTTCTGTTTAACCACATACTTGTATCTATATAAATTGAATGGTCCTTTAATAGTTAAGGATTTTATCTGGGCAGGGGAGGGGAGGATTAGGGTTACACTGTTTTATAGAAATGTTTACTTGATTCATGTTTGTAAATGAAATAGCTCAAAGGTTTTTCAAAAGCATGCATATTCACAAACATCATTTGATCCCGAGTCATTTATGACTTCAAATATTTTATTTAGAAAAACCATAAATATTGAATGATTGAAGATTGTTAACAGAAGACTGGGCACTGAAAAAGAATTGGGAGTTGGACAACTGAAGTAGCATTTAGAGGCACAATTAATTTAGACTGTCCCTAGGGCAGAGCTTATATAACTGAAACTTTGAAAGGACTTTTGAAGGTAAGTCCATTTTTTGTTTGTGTCCTGCAGTACTGGGTGTTCAAGTTTAAAGAGTGTGGGTTCCAAGGAGCTTGAGGGTCCTCAGCTGTGGTGAATTCTGGCATAACTCAGCAACAAACTTTCAAAGTGATGAGAATTCCTCTGAAACTGTTAGTGGAATAGCAAAACCCTTCAGCTTTGAATATCTCCCACCAATGCCCATTAATTTTAGAGCAATGATTTTTTAAAGTAATTAGCCTAGCAGCTCTCTCAGTGATTTTATATTTGAGTGGTCAATGTCAACATTTATCTTTATAGTTTCAGTTCATCATGTGTATTTGCTTTTTACCAAATTGAGGCAAGCCTGGCTATTTGGGATGATTGTCTTGGACTGCTAAGGGGGGGCTCCCCTCTGACTGACCCCCAAGAATACTGGTTACCCCCATGGCCTCAGTATCCCAGAAAAACGTGAAGGAATAGCTGAAGAGAAAACCCCTCATAGTTACATATTGGACTTAATGTGATTTAAGGCTGCTAAATAGAATATTTCATAAATATATTAACTGACCAAGAAGAGTAATCTTTTTTTTTCTGTATAAATGCAAAATAAAAAGTCTATCAAAGCAAGAGGGAGATAAAAATCTGTCCACTGACAAAATTTATGATGGATAAGGTGGTAATATAGCACAATAGAAAAACAGAGGAACACTGTGAAGATTGTGCAGAGGTGAGAGAAATTTTTATTTTTTTAAAATATATTTTTATTGATTTCAGAGAGGAAAAAAAAATATATATATATATATATATATATATATATATATATATATTACTAGGGGCCTGGTGCATGAAATTCATGCACTGGGGGTGGGTGGTCCCTCAACCCAACCTGCCCCCTCTCACATACTGGGAGCCTTCAGGGGATGTCCAACTGATGGCTCACCCCCAGCCTGCCCAAGGCCTTGGGCACCCAGCCATCATCCTGCTCAGTTCAGCCCCGGCTGCCTGTGACCACCCGGCCCCGAGGGCTGGGCGCCACTTCTGCTGACAGCGCCTGAGGGAGGAGTGCTCGCCTCCACCACTATTTAATCTCCACCCCCCGGGGCCAGCACTCATGCCACTTGGCCCTGCCCCCACTCCTGATTGGCTGGTAGCATAGCCAATCAGGAGCAAAGGTATGGTCAAATTTGCATGTTTATCTTTTATTATATAGGATTAGAGGCCCAGTGCATGAGTTCATGCATGGGTGTGGTTCAGCCAGCCTGGCCCGGAGGAGGGGACATGGGCAGTTGGGCAGCCTGCCTGCTGGTTGAACTCCTGGTCAAGGGGACAATTTTCATATTAGCCTTTTATTATATAGGATTGTGATGTAACCCATTTTACATAGGATGCCTCAAAAAAGTCAAATTATGGAGTCATTTTATTAAAAAATAGCTGGCGGCATATGAGTGGCTAATGCTTTCCAAACCTCGCAGCCCCAAATAGCTCAACACATCTGGCCTATATTGGCAGACTATCACAAAGGTATTGATTACATCTTTGGGTCTGGAATGAGGAACCTGCTTTACAAAAAGGCGTTTTTACAGAAGGAGAAATAGAGCAAGTTAATATCTAAGAGTCACTAAATCAACAGAAACACATTATCTGGGACCACCTGGGAAATTTAGAATGATTCTGCTGCCCAGATTTTGGGATTACTGAGTCAATAGGAATGCACTGTCAATAGCTGTTTGAGGCAATTTAGGATAATTGTGTTCTCCTAATTCCAGGACCACTGAGTCAACTGAAAACTCAGTTATCTGTAGCTACTGAGATCATTTGGAACAGCTGAGTTGCCCTGGTTCTCAGAAGAATGTCCTTCAGCAACTAGTGAGGTCACAATCAAGGGGATATTCAAACCATAGTATTCAATCATACATAAGTTCAGAAAATCAAAATAATTTTTTATTGTTTTAGCAAACAAATAAGTAGAGAACCCAAACAGCAGTTTCTACCTGAGATGATTGCTACCATACTTCAATATAAACATCAATAGTGAAAGAGAATCATTGATTGGCTGCCTACTACATGTCCCCTATTGGGGGATTGTACCTGGGCATGTGCCCTTGACCAGAATTGAACCTGGGACCCTTTAGTCCTCAGGCTGATGCTCTATACACTGAGCCAAACCAGTCAGGGCCAAAAGTTATTTTTTAATTGCGTTGAGAACATTGATAAGGAAAAGGTAATTATTCCAATAGATACCTGTGGGAAAGATAATTAGTATCAGATGTAGATAGATCTATAGATGAAAACAATTAGATGACTAATAGGGACCGGAAACCAAATTAGCACAGTGCTAAATCCTCTCCTCCCAGGGCTTCAGGCTTCCAGGAGTCCCAGGAAGGAGGAGCTGAATGCCAGCCCAGGATCAGGCTGCGTGTGGTAGAGGTGAGTGAGTGGAAAGGTGAATGTGATGGTGGGTGGCGAAGTTTATCTTCTCTGTCAGTAACAAAGTATTTGTTAAATTAATAATAAAAAAATCTCTTGTTAAATTAATTAAACAAAGAGGCCATTTAAATTGAGGTGACTTTAATGTCGAGGGAGCTAATTTAACTAAGCGAGCCAAAGTTTAAGTCTGTAAATGTCTCAAAGGTAACAAAATCATAATGCTGAGGAAGCCAGTCACAAATAGCCAACCAGGCTTTAAGCTGTAGTCAGTTAAATCATGTCCTTTCTTTGCTTCTGCCAAAGACTTTGTATGTCTTACCCAGGCTCCTGTCACAGGAGGGTCCTGACACACTTCCGGTTTGGTGCTGTCTGGTTCCAGTTGATAAATGCTCAGATTAACTCTTAAAACTTTTCATTTATCTTAGTTTACCTTTTAACTAGAGGCCCGTTGCACAAAATTCATGCAAGAGCAGGCCTTCCTTTCCCCGGCTGCCAGCACCACCTTCCCTCTGGCACTGGGGACCCTGCCATTCCTCGCAGCCCCAGCTTCATCCAGAAGCAGAAGGATGTCCAGTCTAAATAGCATATTATGCTTTTATTATTATAACTAGGGGCCCAGTGCACGAAATTTGTGCACTAGGGTTGGGTGGTCCCTCAGCTGAACCTGTCCCCTCTCACATACTGACGGCGCATCCCTGGCCTGCCCAAGACCGAAAGCCTCTGGCAGGCTTTCCATTCTTGGGCAGGGGACCTCAGCCAGGGAATCCCAGCCAGCCATCGCTCTGCAATTGGTGCCAATCGCTGCCTGGCAACACCCCCACCCAGCCTGGTGGAGGTTGGGGGTGAAAAGGCTGCTTGGCTTGGCCTTTTTGCCCCCAGCCTGGGGAACCCAGGGAAGTGGTCACCCCAAGATCTGGCTGATCGCTGCCTGGCCACTCCCCAGCCCAGCCCTGGGGGAGAGGCCTTTTCTGGACCCAGCTGTAGGCTGGCCACTGCACTGCTCCAGTCTATCTTGGGCTCGCCATCACTGCCTGGCCTGGCCCCACCCCCTGCCTCTCGTGTCACTCGGCCCCACCTCTCGTGTCACTTGGCCCCGCCTCCTGCTCCTGATTGGCTGGTAGTGTAGCGAAGGTATGGTCAAATTTGCATATTACTCTTTTATTAGATAGGATACTGCTCTTGAATTCTAATGAGGGTAGTCTCTTTTGGAGAAATCTTTATTTTGCTGAGGTGAACAATGGGTCAGGATAGGAACTGGGGAAGTCCAATTTAAAGAAAATGGATGGATACACCAGGGATGCTAGTTCTAGGACCAAAAAGGCAACTGCAAGAGAGAAGAGTTCCTCGAACCTGAAGCTGGAGAGGAGACTTGCAGTAAAATAAAAGCATGTTAAAGAAGAGCATTTCTGGTGTTTGGCTGGGCAGCACACAATGGAACCCTCTTTTTTATTTCCATGTGGACACTTCAGTGAAAGCTGAATTTTATACATTTGGAGTTATGTTTGTGTGTGAGACATGACATACCAAGCCTGGCTTAATGGCAATTTTGGGAGGACAGAAGGGAAGTCTAGTGAAGTCCAGAATCAGTTGGGTTACATGTGAATATACTGAATTCTAAACTGCATAAAATTATTCTTCCATAATCTCTAGTGTGGTTTTAATCATTTTCCATCTTGGTTTATCCTTATAAAATACCTAGTTAGCCTCCCCCACCACCCCCAGATGTTGTGACACTTAATTACCTAAACTGAGGGAATTTTTTTTGCTGACAATTGCAGTCAGGATTCTGTGCCTCGAAGGTAGAGTAGTTGAATAGATATTCTTGTGGAGTGATTCCAGAGAAACTTTCATTTCCATTGACAAAATTTGCCTTCAAGTTATCATTATTTGCAGATTAATAAGATAGTTTATAAGCTTCTTATCAATTTTGTCAAGATGTAATTCTTTACTTCACTAATGAGGGATTGTTAGCACATAAATAACATTCCAAGAGTGTGTCTTGCCCATTTTAGTTAAGTCAAATACTTATTTAATTGGCGATAAAAGCAAGATCTAAATTTAAGAGCACATTTATGTCATTCCCCAGATGAAGGTATAACACAACGTAAATTAGGTTTTATATAATTTATTGGGTTTTTAAAAGCTTTGTGCCCTTTTGCTAAAAATGCCTTGAGGCATTGACAATAAACTTAATTTCAGCATCTGAGTCTACATACAGCAATAATGATATGTTCAAAAGGAAACTGGGAGCATGCAAATCAAGTAAGATGCTCAGTTGCCCTTGGCATATTGAAGGATGCATTAAAACGATATGATTATTTTAATTAGGAAGGGTGAGGATCTGTCTTGTGTCTTCTTTTTACATGCTGGGCACTTCTCTTGATAACACAGCCCAGCCAACAAACTATTTGCTAGTGACAATACAGAAGCTAAGGTTCAGGAGCTCCCCTTGGAATGTGGATGACCAAGTCTTCCCTTGTCTGTCTGTGTCCTGCCAGAACCCCTCCCCTCTCAGACTGCAGGGTCTGCCTCTCACCTGCACTTCACACGCATAGGTAATCCTCACCCTGCTGCCTGGGAGCTGCCTGAGTCCATATTTTCATACAGTGGGCTTTTCAGTAGGCTGCTAGAGGGCCTCTCACATTGATATTTTATTTTTTAAAAGTCTAAAGTATAAGAAGGAGAATTAGAAGGATATGGTGCAACTTATGTGGGGAGTAAAAGGAGCTTTGAAATATTTCTGTAACTGATTTTATCTTGCGCAGTGACCCCTTTTGTGCTAATGGGGGGGGGAAAAAAACCATTGACAATTAAAGATGATTAAGCCTCTTCTGGCTAAAACAGCCTCTTTCAGATAAAGATTCCTTCTGTTCAAAGTTCAAACTTACTATCAGGGCTGTTTCTTTTCCTTCAAGTGGTACTGCCTCCCTCTCTTCTTCCACAGGAAGGCAGGTGGGTGCAGGAGGAGACTGTGTTCTCACCATGGTGGGTGTGGGTGGGAATTAGAGAGTAGGGGCAGGAGGCGGCTCTGGTCCAGTTAGTTCTTGAGTTCAGGTGTCTTGTCCTGTTTGTATGTGGGCAGAGACCTCTGCCTCACTGCCTCTGTCCCTGCCGTGTCTGCTACTGCTCACACTGCACCCATAGAGCTGTGGGCTCTAACTTGTTGGGCTGCTTCTGACCCTTTCTTCCTTCCCCACAAGTGCTTTTCAGCTATTCATGTGGAATACTTAGGTTTGGCTATGACTCCCATTTAACTTCAACTTGACAGTTGACCTTTCTGCTTGCTCCCTTCCTTGGGATTACTTCTCAAAAAGTGCTACTCCTACAGGTGAACTCACCAGCTGGAGACATCAGTTATTCCCTTTGAGACAAAGGAAGCAGTGGGGAGTCTGTCTAGGCATGCTGCCAGTTGTTGTATTCTACCGCAGTCACCCAACATCAGCAAGACTGATTCTTCCATGGCACTTGACTTCCCCTTTGACTATCTGGAGTATATCTATTGCCTCCTTTGACCTAAGGCCAGATTCAGACATGTAGGTTTTTTGCAATTTCTTCTTCCCACTGCTCCTTTCCTCTTAATTTTTCCTATGAAGAGGGAGTTATTCATATATGATAATTATAAAGGAAAAAAAAAAGGTTGATCAATTCCCTGTAATCTTGAGCCACATTACACCTCAATACTAGCTCTCCAATGCTTGCTTTGTGCTATGACATCAAATCCTTTGCCACCTGCAAGTGCAGATGTGTGGCCGCTGGCGCAATAGCACTTATGTGGTAGAGAGAAGAGAAGCAACACAGGGCATGGAAGTGGGGGAGGGGGGGGAGGGTCCTGTCAGAACAATCTTTGTCAATAACTTCATAGTGGCAGCAATCAGGAACACAGCACAGTTGTCACCCAGAAATATGGATTTGCTTTCACTCACATGATTCATGTCCTCGGTTGAGAGATGAAAGCAGCCGAGTGATTTTGTTTACTTCTTGCCTTTAAGTCCTTAGTGACAACAGAGTAGGAACCAACAGGGAATTTTATTTTTATTGTGTGTCAACTTTCTCAGTTTCTAGGTCTGCCATAACAAAATCCCACAGACACTGTGGCTTAAACAACAGAAATTTATTTTATCACAGTTCTGGAGGCTGGAAGTTCTACATCAAGCTGTTCACAGATTGAGTTTCTTCTAAAGCAGTGGTCGGCAAACTCATCAGTCAACAGAGCCAAATATCAGCAGTCCAACAATTGAATTTCTTTTGAGAGCCAAATTTTTTAAACTTAAACTTCTTCTAACGCCACTTTTTCAAAATAGACTTTCCCAGGCGGTGGTATTTTGTGGAAGAGCCACACTCAAGGGGCCAAAGAGCCGCATGTGGCTCGCGAGCCACAGTTTTCCGACCATGGTTCTAAACTGTAACTCTCTCTTTAGCTTGCAGATGGCCACCTTCTCCCTGGCCCTCACATAGTCTTTTGTCTAGGACCATGTGTCCCCATGTCTCTCTCTCTTCTTATAAGGACACTAGTCATATTGGATTAGGGCCCTACCTTCATGTCTTTAAGTCAATCACCTTTTAAAGTCCTTACTCTCTGAGTGGTTACGTTTGGAGGCAATGGGATTTGGGACTCAACATATAAATTGAACACAATTCAATCCATAAGAGGAATTGTATTCTAGAGAATTCAAAGTACTTTTAAATCATAACCGTTATTGAAACAAATGTTATCACCATTATATTTTCCACATTATAAAACATAGTGGTTCCAAAGCTAAGTTGAGAAAGTGAGAATTTAATTCAGTCCTCTTAGAATGAATGAAATATGTGCTTCCGTATTTTAAAATTTTATTCTTTTAATTATGCAAATACCTTAATACATGATTGGTGGGGAGATTTCAAACTATTCAGAAAAGTAAATAGTTTTTGTGTTCTTTCTATTTATTCTCCATTTTTCACCTGAAGCTAAATAGTGTTAATATTTTAATATCTACTCTTCCAGGTGAATGAACAATATTTATACACAAATATAATGTGAAAAACTTTAAATTTTGATTTTGTTTTTTTCCAAAGTGAAATAATACTGTATCCATTGCAGTCCGTCTTGTCTTTTTCACTTACATAATGAGTTGGAGTTTTAACTATGTTAGTACAAGGTTTTACAATATTGGCACTACAGACATTTGGGGCCTGATAATTCTTTTGTGGGGAAAAGTGTCCTGTGCATTTAGCAGCATCCCTGGCTTCTAGATACTGCTAATGCCTCCAACCCTCACCACTTGTTTCAACCAAAAATGTCCCTAGATATTTATTGCCAAATGTCTTCTGTGATCAGTATGGATCCTTGTTGAAAACCACTGGTATAAGGAGATTTCCATAATTTTTAAAAGCTGCTACACAGTTCCCAGAGAATTGATTACATCAAAGTTTATTCACCTATTCTCCCTTTTGATGATCATTTAGGGCAGTTCCATTTTGTAACCATTAGAAGCAACACTGATGTAACATCGCTTTAGATGAATATATCTGGAAATTTAATTGCTGGCTCAAGGGAGATGCTCATTTTGTATTTTGATAGATGTTATCAAGTTATCCCTTAAAGCTTTACAAATTTACATTTTCAAAAGTGATTGTTTATTTGTCCACAATCTTGCCAATACCGAATAGTATTAAATCTTCCAATATTTGCTATTTAGTCTGACTACAAATTTGTATCTTGTTATATTTTCCAAATTATTATTAGTCATACATCTCTAAAATTTTATTCCTGTTTTTGTCATCTATTCATATTCCTTGCCCCCTGCCATTTTTATTGCTGGTTTGATATGTAGGAGTCTTCATATGCATTCTGATTCCTAATCATTCTCGTGCTATATACATTACAAATGTTTTCTCCTAACCTGTTGTTTTCTAACTTTGTTTTTTCTTCTTTTTTTAATCTTTATTGTTCAGTTTATTAATTACATTGTTTCCCCTTTTTATCCCCCTATATCTCCCTTCCACCCTGTACCTATCCCACCCTCCACCCTCCCCTCCCCCTCCCCACTGTCCTCTCCCATTGTTGCAAGATTTTTGTCCAATCTCTTGCTGTACTTCCCACAACCCTTTTATCCCCAAGAATTGTCAGTCCAATCCCTCTCTATGTCCATGTTTCTGTTATATTCACCAGTTTATCCTGTTCATCAGCCTATCAATTCACTTGATTTTTATGTTCATTTGTTGATACATGTGTATTTGTTGTTCATAATTTATATTTTTACCTTTTTCTTCTTCCTCTTCTTAAAGAATATCTTTCAGCATTTCATATAATATTGGTTTGGTGGTGATGAACTCCTTTAGCTTTTTCTTATCTGTGAAGCACTTTATCTGATCTTCAATTCTGAATGATAGCTTTGCTGGATAGAGTAATCTTGATTGTAGATTCTTGCTATTCATTATTTTGAATATTTCTTGCCACTCCCGTCTGGCCTGCATCGTTTCTGTTGAGAAATCCACTGACAATTGTATGGGTGCTCCCCTGTAGGTAACCAACTGTTTTTCTCTTGCTGCTTTTAATATTCTCTCTTTATCTTTTGCTCTTGGCATTTTAATTATGATATGTCTTGGTGTGGTCCTCTTTAGATTCCTATATTTTGGGGTTCTGTGTACTTCTTGGGCTTTTAAGTCAGTTTCTTTCACCAGGTGGGGGAAGTTTTCAGTCACTATTTCTTCAAGTAGGTTTTCATTAACTTGCTCTCTCTCTTTTTCTGGCACCCCAATAATTTGGATGTTGGCATGCTTGAGGTTGTCCCAGAGGCCCCTTACACTATCTTCAATTTTCTGAATTCTTTTTGTTTCTTGCTTGTCCAGCCGAGTGATTTTGCTTCTTTGTATTTCAAATCTTTGACTTGGTTCTTGTGGCCCTCTGGACTGCTTTTAAGACTTTGTGTAATATTTTTTATTTCAGTCAGTGTATGCTTGATTTCTAGTTGGTCATTTTTCATATCCATGAGGGTCTCATTCATATCCTCAGAGGTCTTGTTCATTTCCTTGAGGGTCTCACTCATTTTCTTGTAAGTCTCATTTATTTCCTGGTTGGTCTTGTTTATTTCCTCATAGTTCTCATTAAGTTCATCGGCCTTTTCTAGGAGCCTCTTGAAAAGCCTTATAACCATGGTTTTGAACTCTATGTCTTGTCGTCTTTTCTCCTCCATTTCTTTCACACCTGATTTCTTTCCATATCTCTGCATGGTGGCTGCTTTATGTGGTAGATATCCTCTAAGGGTCAGTGGCACAGCCTCCCCAGTTATTTGAGATGGGTACTCTTACTGCAATCCTTTATGGGTTGTACAGTATTTTTGAATTTAAACCCAGCTTGTTGTTGTTAGCCCTAGGAGGGTTTGACCTCCAGGCCAATTGGCTGTGAAAGGAGACTGTGTTCAGGTTGGATGGGCGGAGTCTCTGAGCTGAGCAGGCAGCCTCAGTGTCAGCTACGTCCTATGCAGCGCTCGCGCACGTGTGCGTGGGTCTCTGTTGGATGGGGATGGCTGCAGGCACCTCCAAGAGAAAGCCGCTAGTCTCTTCCCCTTGCCAGACAACTCTCCCTCTCCCCAAATGAGTCTGCACACCCAAAGTCTAGCCCAGGGTTGTAAAGTAGGTGGTTTCCAGGACCAGGAGACAAGTTTCCAGGAAGCAAGTCGCGCGTTTGTGCGACACTGGCACGCAAACTTTTTTTCTCAGCCTCCGGGTTTCTCCTCAGACTAGGAGACCTCTGCCGCGCCCCGCTTCCAGGGTGCGTCCCCCGGACCTCGGACCTCGCCTGGCACTGGGGAATCTGTGCAGTGGGACGTCTCCACATACCCTGGATCTCGGACCTCGCCTGGCGCTGGGCAATCCGTGTAGTTGGACATCTCCGCCCTCCCTGTTGGCGAAATCCAGCCGGGGTTGCTGCTTCAGCCCTACAGCCCGTGAGCGAGACCAGGATGGCTCCTAACCTGTTTCCGTCTTCAAGGCTGCGCTCCCGCCACTCTTCTGAGTCTCAGTGTCCCACCTCTACTCTTATTTGTGGAGTTTTCACTCAGCCAGCTTTCTGGCGATTCTGGGTGATTTTTGTTTTGTTGTTATGTTGTAGTTTTTAAATCGTTGGCGCGGGGCAGAACAATAGGTGTTTACCTATGCTGCCATCTTCTGTATTTGTTTTCTAACTTTGTTAACACAGCCTTTTGTGATCATAAATTTATACTTTTATATAGGTAAGCATTTAAATCTTATTCAGGAAAGTCTTCTAAGTCCTCAGAAGTACTTTCCTTGTCTCTATTTTTCTTCTAACCCTCCTGGCCCTTCTTTTGCCTCTGTAACTTTTTTCCTGAGCCCATTTTTCCTACTCCTGTGACGTTCTCAATAAGCTTTCTACTATAGTTTGAGCCTTGGCTTTGAATTCTTCCTTTGTCATAACTCAGGTATTGAGGTTGCTAAACAGGTCTGGTTTGACTCCACTGGTCTAACACCTGGTAGTGCCATTTTGCCACCAACATTTTAAATGTAAGAGAACTTTTCTTTATATTTTTATTTCTCTTTAGGTGATTTTATCATGCTTTATTTTTAGCCGTTTACATCTTTAATTATCTGTAATAATTTTTTTGCAAATTTTTTTATCTGGGTATTTTCTCTGTTCTTGACTTAAGTATGATTGGGTCAAATATAAACAGGTTTGTATAAAGAAGTTTAAAGTGCTATGACCAAATCTGCCTTATCTAATACAAATACACAAAAAATCTTGCATTTCTATCCTGGTTAAATATATACTAGTATAGGTCTCTTGTCTCTCTGTTACACAGAGATTTGTGATACTTAGGGCAGGTGTATTCATGACTTTTGTTCCCATTTCTTTTACCTGCTTACTGCCAGGCAACTGGTGGATGGAACAGAACTTTTCCTGAGCGGGAGCAGAAGAGCAGGATTCTGATGATTCACAGACAGTGGTTCCTTTTCAGAGAGCAGGATAATGATCCTCATGAGGTCTTTGAATTTCTTTGTTCTTCCATTTTTTTAAGGGTCTTTTTAAAAACAATTTTTATTGCTTTTTAGAGAGAGAGGAAGGGGGAAGAAGAGAGAAACATCGATGTGAGAGCAGAAGATGGATAGGCTGCCCCTTGCACTCCTGCCTACTGGAGATCAAGCCTGCAACCCAGACATATGCCCTGACCAGAAATCAAACCAGAAACCTTCAGATGCACAGAGCGACATCCAACCAACTGAGCCACACCACCCAGCCCTTTGAAAAACTTACCCACTTTGCTGTGGGCCTGCCCCCCTTTGAAATATATACCATCCAGGACATAGGTCTTTTTTCATTCCCTGGGTTGGTTAATCTGATTGGCTCCCATAGATTTAGGACCATCATATATTGAAGAATACTTTTTTTTTTTTTATTGCAAAACCATGAGGAAGAGCAGGTGAAGGCTTGGAGGGGCTAGGAGGCAGGGTCTGAAAGGGGGTCCTGAAAGGAGAGCATCCAGAGCTCAAGCTGTAGCAGACATGGAATAAATCACTGGTTTCCTTACCTCTCATTACCAATTCTGCCCTCACACTGATGAGTTCAAACCCTTTCATATTCACTGCAGATTAATTAAACTTTGTGCTCAGAAAGGCGAACAATGAAAGAAACAAGAAAGAGCCTTGAAGAATGTAACACTAGTGAGACTGCACACGAGAAAGAACAAAATAAAAATGTAAGTGGGATGTGGCCTCTGTTGTCTTCTCTCTGACTCAGCTTTCTACCACCCTCACCACCTTCTCACTCAGTTCCAGTTCCCGCCTCCTTGCTGCTCCGTGAACACACCGAAGCGTGTCCATGTGGCTGGAGGGCTCTGCTCCCCACCGGCCCCGTCATTTTCTTCAGGCTTGGAACCCACTTTTGTCAAATGCTCAGTGTTTACTAGTTTTGGATCCACTCCGCAGGCTCAGACACTGCCTAGCGACTCGGGTCCTACATCCGAGGCAGATGCAATAAATCAGCCGCCCCAGGATCACCACTGGGCGGGCTTTGGGACCACCGGACCTCGTGTGCCACCCCCGTGGAGGAGTCCTTGGGCACAGCGCTCCAAGGGGACAGACAGCTTTCTAGGTTCCTCCGAGGGAGCCCGAGTGGGCCGGGTGGGAAGGTCTCTGGGGCCTAGTTTCTCCAACAGTACCGGGCACCTTTGTCATCTCTGTCTGAAGAGTACCAGTTGCCCTTGATCGCCACGTGTGGCCTGCAGAGTTGAGCCTCCTCCAGCAGCTAGAGGACAGGAGCAGGGTACTGCCATTTCTTGCAGCTTACCTGAGGTGCGCACGAAGGCGGGGCACAGCGCCTGGATCCCCTAGGGCCTGAGGTTGTTCTGCTGCAGGTTCAGGCTGCGCCTGTGCTGGTTGCGGAGCAGCGCCAAGGAGAGGGGCTTGCAGCACCCGGACTTCAGCTCCCAAGCCTCCCACCAGAGTCTCCACAGGGAAGCTGTCTTCTGCTTCAGGCCCTTGCACAGGGCTGCCACCCCACAGTCACCCAGGGCGTTGGCCTCAAGGTCCAGGCTCCTCAAGTGCATGTTTGATCACTTGGGACAGCTTTTTGCAGCAGGCGGCAGTGAGGTCTCCTTTCACCAACTCCAGGTCCTGGAGGTGGAAAATGGTTTCCAACAAGGCCTCGCACATGCATCTCCGGCCACCTGGTCCAGCTTGAGCTCTTTTTCCCCCGTGGCTCTTCAGACCTTCTGTAGGGTTGTATGTTTATGCACAATGTGCACATTCACTAGTGCACATGCTTACTGTCTGCTCACTCACTGGAATGCAGAACCCCAGAGGGAGCTTGTTGCTACTTTGATTCATTCAGTACCTGGTGCTCAGCACATTTTTTTGTGCTGAGTGAATGACCAGATTGAGATGACTCAGCTAAAATGTGGGAAAGGTAAGGAATGGCGTACCATCCTCTGATTTCTGATGTTGTTTCTTAGAAACCCCGAGGTATATATTCAAAATTAATATGATGATCTGGAATGAGGTAAATATATGTTTATTGTATATTTGGTTTGTATCTTATACTGTACATCTAACTTGTCGGACTTTAAAGGGCATGTTAAATTTGCTGGAAAAAAAATGCTGTTGTCAGTAACCTTGGAGTTTTGAAAGATCAGAAAGTGGAAAGGAGGGGAGGCAGAGCTGCTGTGATAGATTTCCACTGGCCTGTGGCCAGCCTGTCTCTCTGAGGTTATCCATGCAACTCTTCCTCGTTCAGGCTCGTTTCAGTAAGGTGCACTTTTAATCAGAAATTTCTCCTTTTGTGAATAATGGAATCAATAAAAAATTAGCAGGTTGGACCTTGAACACCAACAAGCAAACCAACAGAGTGCATAGTTAGGTAAAGATAATACTTTTCCTTCTGTGGTACCTGTTTCCCCATAATTATGAGCACTATCTCTTCACCTTATGCTACCATGTGAAAAATAGAATCATCTGGGCACAGATGAGTGCTGTATATCTATAGAGGGCCAAATCAAACCCCTGAAGACTGCTTTCCTGATTTATATATTTTGTTAGGATGTGTGGATTTTTTTTTTTTTTACCACATAAAGAAAAGTGATGTAAATACAGAGTGCTGCATTGGAATGGAACCCTTTTCAAAATTCATTAAAATCTAATCTCAGATTTGATGTTTTCAGTTAGCTTATCCTGAATCCCTCAACCGGTTTGGAGCTTTCTGACCCCAGAACAAGGAAGTATTTTGAACTTTCCTGAAAACATTTGTAACCTTTCTATGCAATATCTATCTATATATCTATATCTATATCTATATCTATATCTATATCTATATCTATATCTATATCTATATCTATATCTATCTATATCTATATCTATATCTATATCTATATCTCTATATCTATATCTATCTATCTATCTATCTATCTATCTATCTATCTATAATCTCCCATTTTCTCTATGAGATTGTGATTTTAAAGTTTATAGTTGCAGTTGGGATGAATAGGGCTTTTAAAATTCTTAAATAAAGGTTGAAAAAAGTCAGTGTCAGAATAAGGTAAAATGGGATTTTTCTATTTAATTATATTTAAGGTGCCACGAATGTTTATTTAGAACAAGGGTTATAATTTAACATTTATCAACCTATATTACTCAATGCTGGGAAATTAGACACTACCCTTTGCCCTCAAAGGATTCTGGTGTAAAAGCATTCAAATAAATATCCAGAGCACATTGGGAAATGACAAAAAGAGAAATTAAATTCTTAATTTCAATTCTCAGGCATTGTGCTTTTTCTAAGAGTTCTCCTTGCAGAACTCTGGCACAAAAGGAGGGCAAACACATACAGGAAGACAAATTAATAGAAAATTTCCTTAGAGTGCACAATGCAATTTCTAAAATCACCAAGCTGAATATTTAAGCTTTATGAGAAATCTATTGTTTATGGCTTATATACGTACTGACAATATGACTTCTAGGACTGTCGCATCCTATAATACCTAGTCTTATTAAATGGTATGAAGAGTAAAGTAATTATTTAACAAATACTTTTGTATGTAATAATGAGCTGTTTTCATTTTTTTCTTGAAATCTGCTTAGTTTTGAACTCTTTAATTTCCCCCTTAATATTAGTGATGACAGAGGTGTCACCTACAGGCTTCCTGTGCAGGGAAAATAATCAGGAAGAGATTAACTGATGCTTTCTTGGAAACTTTATTTCAAGTGAGATGTGTAATGCTGTGGCTCTTTGGTTCCATCTAAATATCATCGGCTTCATAGCTTCACTGACCTAATGAGCTACTGCTAGAGATTCGGTGAGAGCCATAAATTCCTTAGATATAACAGTATTGCTACACGTGGACCAAAAGATGCCACTCACTTATTGATGATTGTGAAATGATGTGGACATGGTTTGCAGTGAATGTAAAGTGTAAACCAGGGCTAGCTAGAGATGATATTTGCAGAAAACTGTGCCCATAAAACTATCAGAAAAATAAAATTATCTTTGGTTAAAAACAGAAAGACTTAAAAAACAACAACAACAACAAAAAACATCTTTCTAGCCAAGCCCGACTTATATGAAGATTGTTTTCAAGCCACTGTTCTCTACCCCCTCCCCCCTATACAGCAAGTAGGTATGTGGACAGCCAAATAGAGCATAAATACTTATTCTGAGAAGAGATATAGGAAAGAATGGCCTAGAAACTGGAATAGTTTTCTCTTTCCCTTTCCTACCTAAATAGCCATACAATTGTTCTTCCCTCTGTCGAGCATGTAGTGCTGGATATATCTGCCTATTACCAAAGATAATACCAGAATTGCACATTCTTTCTACATGTCATGCTTTACTGGGGCGTTCACTCTGGAAATAATCACTGACAATTACTGCTGTTAGTTACATGGCATGACAGAGACTCTTAGACTATTATCCTTCTGTGGCATTTTTCATTACAAATCCCATTAAAATGTGATTTATTGTACCCTATACATTATCCAGAATCACTGTTCAGGCTATTATAAACCACTCCATCCCTTTCTTTTTGATTTATCAAACAAAACTAAGGCTCTGTTGTACAAAACTTGTGTATAAGTCATTGTAAAAGACAGTCTGCTGAATCTTTAAAAGATACTAAACTGTTATGTGAACCTGCCCTTAATTGGTGTTCACACCATTTATTTAGTTTATTATTGTTGGCATTAATCAGCACAGCTACATTATCTAGGCTTCTCCCAGGTCTAAGCATGCCCATAGAATGCAAGTTGTCTCGGGACAGGAGCTACATTGTTTGAAAGTTCTATTTAAGTTTATACTTCTTAATATCCATGGATATCAAGTACTAAGTGATAATGAATATAATGGAGATGACTCTAGGTTTTCTTTCATTCTGATTTATTGGGAGAATTGTAACTACCCATAAAACTGTCAGAAAAATAATCTCAAAGATCCCTCTGCCTTTAGAGCTTCTCCTTTTGCTCTAGATTATTCCTGTATGTCTTTGCAGGGGGCCACTGTCTCAGTTTCTCTAGACAGGACAGAACATGGCAGGGACTTACCTAGAAGAGTTTCTCAAAGTGCTGAGTTGCCTCCAGTCCCGTCCTGGAGACCTGGCTCCAGGACTGTGTAACTGTGGAGTCTCCAGGTTTCTACTCGCATTAGTTCCTACTTATTATTGGCAGTTGATGCGTCCCGCTCCTGGTCCAGACGTGGTACACAGCCAATACGTGGCAGTCTCTGGAGGGAAATGCTGTCAAGGACTCCAACCCTCTGGCAGGCCATGCTCTCACGCATTTCTGTGTTTCTTATCCAGGTACCTCCTTTCAGAGGCCTCTTTACTGGGGGAGTTTGGTAGAAGCCTTCCTCAGGTGCCTCTGCTGAGACCTCTTTATCTAGGGGACCGAGGGGTCTTAAAGATACTTTTCTTTCATTCTGACCCAGCACTGAATACTTTTCTATTTCCAGCCCTTCCCTTTCCATCTTGTTCTGCCTCTACTCAAGCCCCCATCCATAAAACTTCAAGAGCCTTTGTTTTAGACTCTCTTCACAGTGAGATGATTCCCCACAGCTGGGCTGATCCACCTGCCCCATTGCAGATCCATGGAGAAAATGGGACAGTGACGAAGCTGGCATTTTCTATATAACAATTTGCTTGTGCCATTGCAATTAATAATTAATTGCATGCCTGCTTCATTTTGGCTTGTTATATTTTTAAAAATATGTATTTATTTTTATTGATTTCAGAGAGGAAGGCAGAGGGAGAGAAAGATAGAAACACTGATGATAAGAGAGAATCATCATTGATCAGCTGCCTCCTGCATGCTTCCTACTGGGGTTCGAGCCGTAGCCCAGGCATGCGCCCTGATTGGGAATCAAACTGTGACCTGCTGGTTCATAAGTCCACGCTCAACCACTGAGCCACGCTGGCCAGGATGGTTTATTATCTTAATTGACTACTCCAAAACCTAGCAGCTTGGCTCAGCTCTTGACAGTTGATATTTTGTGTAGCATCATTTTATCTCACCCCATTTCACATTTGAAATCTAAACAGCAAAATTCAAACCAGAAGTCTAACCATTGAGCTATAACTTGGAGGAGTATACAGAGAGGGGAATACACACACTTTCTCTTTTAAATGTTTTGTTGTTGTTTGTCCTTACCAAAGAGTATGTTTTTATTGACTTTATAAAGGAAAACAGTGTGTGTGTGTGTGAGGAGGGGAGGAAAGAAACATTGATTGGTTGCCTCTTATATAAACCCGTTACCTTTTTTTTTTTTCACGGTTATAAGGTTATTTATTTATTTTATTTATTTAGAGAATACTTTATTAGTTTCTGTAATCAAACCCATGTAGATTAAGACCTTACATATTTAATACAGTGTGTTACCCCTGTACAAATGGAAAAAATTATGTCGAAAGTTTCTAGATCAATATGGCTGTTAATTTCTGTACAATGCCAACCCAACACAGTACAACTGGGATAGTTTTTCCAAAGTTGACAGCACAGCTAGTTTCCAAAAATTCAAATTATATATATATATATACATATATATATATATTTAAATATATATAAATATTTATTATATATAATATATATTTACATATATATTTATATAAAAAGACCAAGAGTATGTTATACATCAATAGTAGCAGCAGCCTTTCCAGGTTCTGCAGTCATCTGAACAAAATTATAGGCATCCAGCACATCCAATAGAAAAAAAAAGTAAAAAACAAATTTCCAGAAAACAGCAAAGTTCTGTTACTGTTGTGGTACCTGGCACCATATTGTTTTTTAAGCTTCTCCATCATCATCTGGAAAGAAAACACTCTAGAATAACGTCATTAAAAACAGCTCTGATAAAGCACGACTACATATCATAAAGCAGGTACAAGGTACTTTACATTCACAGAGGTATGATACAGTACTGCCCTACATCTACAATACTAGATACAATTAAAAAGGCATTGTTTGAGACTTGATTCTGTTTTCCCAGCAGAGGCCCCAGGGGTGGGACGACGGCTCTGGGAAGAAACGCACCTTCTCAGACAGGCTTTCCTCTCATTAGAGTTACAGTTCTGACTGCTCTTCATGAATATCACCTAAAAGCCGTTTCAGAAAGACCAAAACAAACGGACAAAAACAATACCCCCCCCCCCACACACACACCTCATTTGATTCATATAAAGATGACCAAGTGGAGGCAGGCAAGACTCACCCCAACCAGTCTTCACCCAACCCGCTGTGTGATGATTAGTGCTCCACAGAAGCGAAGCCCAGCAACATATCACAGCGTGTGCCACAACCAAAGCACAACCTCATTTCAAAAAAGCAGCAGTAGCCGGGCACTGCGCACCTGGATATGTTCAGGGTGCTGACACTGCTATTTCATCACCATCGCTTGCTCATCCAGGAAGAAGGAATATCAGTTACTATACTTGTGTGTTCAGCTCAGTTATCATGTTATATAACAGCAGGTTGCCCAGGGCAGACGTAGGCTCCTCTGGGCAGCCCCAGTTCTTGTCAGCTGCTCGCCACCTCGCCCACCACCACATCCGCATCCACAGGCCAGAAGCGAGAGTCGCTGCTGTGTTACCAGCTGGGACCATGTGCTGTTAGGGCTGACTACTCCTCTGCCTTGTTACTTTCTTGATTTCTGGTGTCTTATTCTAACCACAAGGACCGAGTTCTAAATGATACACACTCCAAGAATGTGTGCACCTGTTTGTATGTAAATCCAGACTGAGATGCATGGCTATCAACAGGGTGTGTGTGTGTGTGGTGGGTGTGAGTTGGCAAAGCCTTGTTGTACGGGTGCAGCCTATATCAGTGTGAATGGCTTCTATGTCCCCCATGCATCTCTGACCCCGGGACAGGATAGTGTCATGGACCATTTTACCCCTTTGGCTGCTGGCATGAGCTGTCTGCATCCTTCCTTCTTCCCCTCTTCCCTCCCCAGACCCCTGCAATAAACCACAGCCTTTTAAGATTTTGTTTCTTCGGTTTTGATGGCCTGAGGTTTGATGGGTCCAGCCCGAACAGGTTTGGTGGCCATGGTGGGTGCAGGAGGAGGCTTTTCTTCTACTTTTTCCTGACAGACACCAGGACCCACCAGTCAGTGCTTCAGGAGGTTTGCTTGAATTGCCGTCCACCTTTGCGGCCTTGCCACCTATCTGTTAGCTCTGTTGTTGTTCAGAGAAGAAGCCTTGCGTGGACTGAAGAACCTCTGCTCTATGCTTTGCCTGGAGGCGTGTTTGGACGACCCCATCTTTGGTGAGTGAGCCGGGATGTGCAGGTGGCCTCGTCCCCTCCAGCCTGAGAGAGGCCAGGCCGGGCACCTCTTTACAGTCTTTCCCAAATTCGAGGGCCAGGGTACCGCTGCCGACGGTGTTCCCTTCAAATCTGCCTCCTCTTGACGTCAACTTCACGCCACCCATCAGTCTCTCTTTTCCCGTTTAGGCAAAAATAGAGCCATGATTCCGGAAATAGAGTGGATGAACCAGGTCCTGCTGTCTGTGGAAACAGTGAACTCCGGGAGCTTAATCAAAATCACTGTTTTCGGACAGCCCCGTGTGCAGAATAGGGTGAAAAGCGTGCTCCTCTAAACCCATTACCTTTTAATGTATGGGATGATGTTCCAACCAATTGAGCCACCCAGCCAAGGCTAGAACAACCGATTTTATAATTTAAGCTAATCCTAATTATGCAAGGTAAGATTCACCAACAAACTGTCTTCCTTAATCTGACTATCTTATCTTCACTATAGATGGGAATTCTAACCAATAATATTTCTAATTAAATGATAAGAAACATTTAATAAATATGTACTTTGCTGGACATATAATAATAAAAAATCACACCAGTTCTATATTAAATATTGGAGCAAAATGTGGGTAGGTAATGCTTAAAAAGCAGGTGAGTACAGCATTCTATTTGCAGGAGGTTATTTTTCATAACAGCATTATTTTTCATAATGCTGACTAGTTGTTTATAGTTATGGAGACAAGTTGGTGAAAGACTATGTGGTTGGCAGAATTTACATGCTATTACTATCCTGGCCATGTAAGGTGAAGCTTAGGGCATGGACTAATTTCACCATGTTTTTGAAATGTCATATGGGAAACAAATCAGATTAGCCATATAAATGAAAATAATATTGTAGGTATTAGTGAAGGTGCTGGTGATGTGGAAAACTGTTGGCATATTAATGTATGGTTACCCTACCTAATCCCATAAATAGACTGTAACCCTAAAGATTCCACCTCAGTCCTGTACATACAACTAGAGGTTGGTAGGCAAAGCAGTGAGGTTGCTAATTTATTTATTGCTCTGATGGGGACTGGCTTATTAATTGGACTAAGAAAGGGGCATCAGTCATTATATTTGTATAGACTAGTAAGTGGGAAAGAAGTTTGAGTGGTAGTGAGAGATCATTTGTGACTGGCTAATCTGTTGAATGAAAAGAATATGGACCTTAAATATATTGAAACACAGGACTTTTGCTTTCTGTTTTAAGGTAGAAAGTTGCAGAAGATCTGTAAGAATGAGAATACTCTAATAATATCAAATAGCAAAGAGCTAAAGAATCGTAAGTGAATTAAGTTCTAGAAGAAGATCAGCCCTTTCTAGCAGAGAAGGACCAAAGATTACTCTCTTCCTTGACGGAATGGCAGAAGGAGCCACCAGCCCACCTCAAACTGGTAAAAAGAAACCAGATGAACTTTTAATAAACATTTAACAATGCTTAGAGGTTGGTTTGTTGAATTAGGCCCCCAACGAGTCCTAGTCACAGAGTAAAGACACATCTGCCTTCTAATTCTTGCCACTAAAAGTAGAAGAAAGGCATGTTGAAGACTTGGGGCATGGTAGGAGCCAAGAAAATTCCCCTGAGTATCTTCACAGAACTTAGGGCAAATATATATTACCTATAGTGCACAGAAGGCTTGAGGCGGGGCAGGAGAGCTGAGAGAAATCCCTTTGGCACACTAGGAATTTGCTGATTGCAAAGCAACTATGTATTGAAGTCTAGCAGAAAGTCAGGCTGGAGAAAAATCTTCATAGTTTGGGACAGAAGAGCAAAGGGACCCCACAGAGAACTGAGATGAATAGGCTATGAAGCAAAGAAAGCATCTGAAACATTTCTGCTGTTCAGATAAAAATTTCTGATCCCATCTTTGACATATTTGAAGCAAACATTGACTAGAATTTGAATAAAGCTCAATGAATCCAGACCCAGCTCAATTATAGATTAGATTGACTCAGCCTAGAACTGGCACAGCATCACTTTTTGCTGGATTCTGTTGGTCACAGCCAATTCACAAGGCCAGTGCAGAATGTAGAGTGAGTTAAATAGTCTCCAACTACAGGTAAGGAGTAACATGCATGCACTGGGAAGAGAGGAATTGTTGGGACCCGTATTTATAGAGTAGCTATGATGCTAACCAATACATTTATAAATTATCCATGGTTTTAGAACTAAACCATATGTTTTAAGACTAAATCAGAAAATATTTAAAATTGAATGGTGATAAAAATACGACATATTAAAATTTGTGGGATGCAGCCAATGCAGTACTCAGGGGAAAATTTGTAATATTAAATGCTTATACTAGAAAAAACAAAGAAATATAAAATTAAGAACCTAAGTTTCCAACTGCAGAAAGTAGAAAAACAGAAGCAAATTAAATCCAAAGTAAGAAGTATAAAGTAATTAGTAAAGATAAGAATAAAATGAGATATATTATAAAATGAGCCAATAATAAAGAATATCAACAAAGATTCACAAACCAAAAACTCATTCTTTGAAAAGATGAAGAAAATTATAAAACCCTAGCAAGAAACCTCAAAAGAAAAAGAGGGAAACCCCCTTCCCCAAATGATCAATACAAGATTGAAAAGGGAACATCATTAGAAGGGATATTAGAAGCAACTTTATGCCAGTAAATTTGCCCATTTAGATAAAATGAATAAATGTTTTAATAAACACATTACCAAAACCAATATAAGAATAAACAGAATCTCTGAATGACCCTATGTCAGTGAAGAAAAACAAAAACTGAATTTGCAATCAATCAAAAAAAAATTCCATGACCAAATATTTTCACTGATGAATACTATTAAACATCTAAGGAAGAGAATTCCTACTAATTACACATGAACTTTTTCAAGATATAGAGGAGGAGAGAACACTTTCTAATTTGTATTTTGAGCATATTCCTGATACCAAAATCTGTAAAGGACATTTCAGGCTAAGAAAAATACAGATGAATATTCCATATGAACATAGACACAGAAGTCTTTGGTAAAATATTATTATGTGAAATCTAGCAACCTACACTAATAAAAGAGAAATATGCAAATTGACCATACCTCTGTGATAACCACAAGCCAATCAGGAGTGGGTATGCAAATTAACCCTACAAAAATGCCAAGTTAATTTGCATATGTAGGCACAGAGCAAAGGCTGTAGACAACTGAAGAGGCTTGGCTTCTCCACTGTGGCTGGAGGAAAGGCCTGGGTCCTGGGTGCCAGAGGAAAATTTATGCTGGCAGCCAGAAGAAGGAAGGTCTATTACATGAATCTTTGTGCAACAGGCCTCTAATATATAAAAATATATATTTCACCCTGGTTGGTTTTGGTCAGTGGTGAGAGTGTCAGCCCTCAGACTGAAGTTTTATTGGTTCAATTCCAGTCAAGGGCACACACCTCAGTTGCAGGCTCAATCCCCAGTCCAAGTTGGGGCACCAGCAGGAGGCAACAAATCGATGTGTTTATCTCACATTGATATTTCTCTCTATCTCTTCCCTCCCTTCCATTCTGAAAATCAATGGAAAAAATATCCTCAAGTGAGGATTAACTTAAAAAATTAATTAAAACATGCGAGGGTCATTCATTAAACCAAGGTAAATATTATTATAAACTAGTTTCAAAATGATTACAGAAACAAAACAAAAATCTTTGTGATAATAGAAATGCCTTTTGGTTATCAGAGTTATAAAATCAGCAGCTGTGTGTTAAGTTAACATGCTAGTTAAGTTAGGCTGTTGTGTTTAGGCTGATGAATGTTTAAACAGTTTGAAGTGTCATTGCTGATAGAACTGTCATCTATCATCTATCATTTATTTATCACCTCTCTATTTAACATTACTTCATTTTCTTTAATAAAGTTCTTGTTATTTATTGAAAAATCTTATTGGGCTTTATCTTTTCCACATTAGTGCTTCCTAATTGTGTTGATCCTTAACTCTGTGGGCTATTAACAGTTTAAATGAAACCAAACAGGCTTCTTCATAGCCAGCCTTTGCAGAGCCTTACTGATCCTATTATGTGTAATAGTAATGGGCTACTTACTGAGCTCTTCAGAATTCCCCTCTTCATTTAGGGACCAGGGTCTCTATTTCATACAACAGTCTCAAGTTCAGCTGATTTTTCTCTACATCATTTATTCTACAGGAAGTGGTAACTTTACTATCATTAAGGAAGAATATTAAGGACTTTCAAATCACAGACCCAAATAATTGCTGTTTTCTCTATAGGGGAATTAATGTTGGCAGCTAACTTCTAATTTAAAACGATATTATTCAGTAAATGATTGGTGGCAGATCATAATTTAAATTTATTTTGATAACTAGTTCTTTCAATTAGAAAACAAATTCATGCAAGTTATAAAATGTTCAGACAGCATGGGAGAGAATACAATAGAAGCAAATGTTCAAACATTTTCCTGTGTTTAATTCCAGAATATTTTTTTATCACAAAATTTAGCTCTGAAAAAAATTTTTTTGGGGGGGAAGTTAAAGAGACATATAGGGAAAACATATAATAAGAGGCCATTGGGGGAAAAAAACCCTCTAAGTTCCATATTGAAATGGGAGATATAGATGAACACACACACACACACACACACACACACACACACTCAGACATACCTTTGAACAGCAAGCCTCCTTTTTTTCTATCTTCTATGGAGTGCTTGAGAATCTCAGCCAATGTTTTGTGAACAACAATTTGTGGAATGCGTCATTTCTTGGCTATTGCCCTGGTGAATTGTCATTTGGTCTTTCCTCCTGAGAAGGAGTCTATATTAAACAATTTATTTCCTCACTATTAGCTGTCTTGTTTCATCTTATGACAGATAAAGGATGCTCTCAATGTGGTAATGACAGATGGGGTAACTCAGATTTGGAACTAGGGGAGTATATATGGGCTTTCTTTAAACCGGCAGTTCACAAATGGAAGCAAATTTTGTCTTCCTGGTGGCAGCCATTTCTATTCGGTTTTATTTACCTTTAATAATTGAAATTTAGTAGCCTTAAGTGGAGGTCTAGGTGCTAGGGCTGCAGAAGCTTAGCTTCCTCCATCGCCGGGGCAACCCTAGCCTGTGCTGTCTCCAGCTCTGTAAACAATGATTGGCATGCCTGGGGTGGATGAGTACTATGGCACCTCCTGGGTGGAAGTGAGGGATGCTACCAAATATCTTACAAGACATAGAACAACCTCCCACAACAAAGATTTATTTGTTTCAACATGAAATAGTGCCAAGGATAAGGAAAGCTATTTTAAATTAATGGTTTTGCCATTTGTTCTTTTGGGAACAATGATTTTCATCCAGAGAAACAATTCAGAATAAACATCATCAATAGCGATAAAATTCTATGCAGTTTGCCACTGGGTTTACAGTTCAGGCCCTTAAAGCTGAGAACAAACCTGGGAAAGTTTGGTATCTACTGATTCATCCAGAGACATAATTTCCTCATAACATTTCCTACCCTTAGCCTTTCTCTTTTTAACCTTTCTGATTATATTGTTTATGGGAAAAAAAAAAACGATTGTATTGCAGGGAGATGAAACTTGAATGGCAGGGGATAATAGCAAATAAGTATTTTATATTTGTTTGGAAAATACTAAGAAATAAATAGTGCCTCCCTTGTTTATTTTTCTGTGCTGAGTTTTTTTTACCAGCTACTTTTTTCTCTGGTTCAGACCACTCTTTCCACAGGTCCCCCTTTCATCAAAAGGTGCTGTATAAATCCTTTTCAGGCTGAAGCCTGATAACTGCTCTGGTGGACTAATTGTATTTAATCTGCTCATTTCTGAATGTCATCACAGATTAAAGCATGTGAAAAATTAAATCGTGTGAGATTGCATTGACTCTGGGTTAAAAGATCCTTGACCCATAGTAAATCCTATCTTTGCTTCATTTCAGCACAGTTTGTTGGCCTAGAAAAGAATGTGGAATACTGAACATTTCAAGTTGTCTTAGTGAAAAAGGCAATCAGACTGTTGGGGTTGCAGCAAGGTGGTTTAGGGGGTATATTGTGGATGAGGAAGTGGAACCTTTAAGCAGTTATATGACTGGCTCAGAGTCCCAGGCCAGTGCAATCCTGGGGCTGGAGTCCAGACCCCTCACCTGAGTCCACTGCTCTTTGGCACAGTTTCTGTATTGCTGTTCATCATCTCCATGTGGCCAGAGCTGCCCAAAGTGAGCCGTCCAATGATTTCTCATATGTATGCATCACTTTAGACTATTCAAGCTATGTTCACATGTGTTTTTCATATAAAAATGGCCTTCCTATCTAATAAAAGAGTGATATGAAAATTGACCACACCTCTGCTACACCCACAAGCCACACCCTTCATCCAATCAGGAGCAAATATGCAAATAAACCCCAACCGATATGGCTGTGGCCACTGAGAGCAGAAGCGAAGCTTTGGTTTGCCTGGCAAGCTTTTTGCCTGCTTTTGCCGCTCAGGCCTCCACTCAATGCTACAAAGTTTCAATTAAAGGACGGCCATGGAGCTGGAGAGAACACAGGCTAGGGTTGCCCCGGTGATGGAGGAAGCCAATCTTCTGCAGCCCTAGCACCTAGACCTCCACTTAAGGCTACTAAATTTCAATGATTAAAGGTAAATAAAACCAAACAGAAATGGCTGCCACCAGGGAGCAAGCAGAAGGCTTGGTTCTGCTCCAGGCTACAAAGTTTCAATTGTAGAACATAAATAAATCCCAGATACCAGGGCCTCCACTTGGGTTGCCAGGGGGTGTGGCCGGCCTTCAAACCACCACAGGCCTCTCACCCAGGCTGCCCCACACCCCAAGGGAACCACCACCCTGATCCCGAATACCTTTCAGGACAAACCAGCTGGCCCCACCCATGCACCAGGCCTCTATCCTATCTAATAAAAGAGTAATTTGCAGATTGACCATCACTACAACACACAAGATGGTGGCTGCCCCCATGTAGTCAAAGGTCTTGCCCCCATGTGGACACAAGATGGCCACCACAAAATGGCCAGCAGGGAAGGGCAGTTGGGGGCAATCGAGCCTGCAGGGGAGGGCAATTAGGGGTGACCAGGCTAGCAGAGGAGGGAGGTTGGGGGAAAACTGGCTGGCAGGGGAGCAGTTAGACATCAATTAGGCTGGCAGGGAAGTGGCTAGAGGGTGAGCAGGCTGGCAGGCAGAAGCAGTTAGGGGCAATCAGGAAGGCAGTCAGGCAAGTAGTTGGGAGCCAGCAGTCCTGCATTGTGAGAGGAATTTCTGACTGCCCATTTAGGCCCAATCAATGTGATTGGGCCTAAACAGGCAGTTGAACATCCCTTGAGGGGTCCCAGATTGGAGAGGGTGCAGGCTGGGCTGAGGGACAATACCCCCTTCACCCCCTTTGGACAACCCACAAATTTTGTGCACAGGGCCTCTAGTATATTAATAAGAACAAGAATGTTGACTTCATTCATTGGAGGAAATAAAAGATCAGAGATATTAAGTAGCTTATGTAAAGTTAAAATACTAATAAAAATAGATGCAGATGTCCCAGAGTAGGTCTTTCTTCTTCAGTTCACTGTAGATTTATTGTAGAAGCAAACAAGCCTACACTGCTATAAAGATAGGTGCTCTTTATTGCTTGCTTACTGTGTGGTGCTGTGCTAAGAATATGCATTAGTCCATTTATTCCTCACAATCATTCTAAGGGGCTGATGTGATTATCAATCTTATTTTCTTGATGAAAACTGTGGATGTAACTTGCTGAAGTTTGCACCACTACAAATTTAGACTAGAATCTGGTTTATACCTAAGTTTGTATCTTAGCAATTATACTGTATTACCAGTGTTGTTCAATATGGTTTCTTTGTGGATATTTTGAAAACCTATAATATAATTTCTTATTTGGAATAGCCATTGCACTCCAGTTTTATGCATTGATGTTCTGATTTTTAAAAAAACCTTTTACACCATTTCACTCTTATTTATAACAGATGTTTGGGGAGAAGGGATACAACAGTTTAAGAAATAATTCTCTCTTTCTCTTCCACATTTACATAATAGCTTATAACTGATTTCTTCCATCAGTATACCTGCATTTACACATTGAATCTAACTTAACAAATACAGAAAGAACAGGCTATCTCGGAAAGAAACCTGATTGTGTTACTACTTACAACCTTTAATTGACCACACATAATTTAAAACGCAAAATATTCTAAGATCTATTCTCTGCTTTATTGTGCAGTTTGATCTCCTACCAGTCTGCTACAGACTCTGCAGAAGCCTTCCTAATGACATTACTATAGGAAGGATACAGCACCTTCAAATTAACACCTCCACACTGCTACCTACCTCTTTCCTGTCCCTTATTTAATTCCTTTTTCTCTAAAACTCTCTTAAAAAATATTGCTTCTGAGTTCTATCATGTGCCCTATTATTGTAGTTGATAATTAACTTTCCTTCTCAACTCTGTTATTAGCAACTCCATAAAAGGTACCATTTGTTGTACATCTTTATTTCCCCAATGCTTAGCTCAGTGCCTGGTATATAATAGCAAGCCAAAAAAGTAGAACTTGTGTAGTAATACCACAAGAATCTGGGAATTGAATAAATATGGAAAGTAAAGGAGAGCGAAGAAGAAAGATGGTCCCAAGATATGTCCTTTGGGCAATTGGGAATATCTTTATGCTCTTAACCCAGGCAGGAGACTTAAGAGAAGAATATGAATCTGGTGGTGAAAAGGAAAGTTGGTGAGTTAGGGTTTTGCTTGTAACGTGTTGAATATAACACGATGACCAGAGAATATAATCTACAACCAGCTAAATACATTTTGTGTCTAGAAGAGCAGTTTAAACTTTAGGTTTTATGAATAAAACATTAAAAAGGCTTTGTTATTCTTTGTAATTAAAAATAAATAGAACTTAAGTTTCTCTTTAATGCATGTGTTTATTCAAGTGAAAGAGTGGCCTGATCTTCTCCCTCAAATTCCAGATTTTCCTCCATTACGCTTTTGACTTTGCTCATGCAGAAACAGAAATTGACCCAAAACTCTATGAGCAAGTGATCTGCAGCAAGTGAGTAAACTTTATGATTTGGCTGAAATGAAATTCTCTACAAATGGAGTGGTTTTTAGTAGCTAAATGGCAACTTAATAACATCATGTAAATATTAATTGAATTAGAAAACTAAGAGCAGTTTGTTTTAAGATGTGTATATCTTTGGCTTATAGCCTTATTATTTAAGGAAAATTTTTGCTTATACATGTGAATTTTCTGTTATCAAAGTCTGAGCTGTGGATACCCAATATAGATAGGAATCAAAGAACAGAGAACAGAGTCCCATGATGAGTAAACTGACATTGTGAGAAGTATACAGGTAAAAGGTATAGAGCTAACCATTATGCTCTTTTTGGAATGAGCCTATGTAGTTACCGTACCTTACTACTATTTACCTCCCACATGAAGGCAGATCTTTTGACAAGTTCTAGCCACAATGATTTTTAGTTCCACAAAGATTTTGACAATATAGGGTGCCTCTCTAATTCTCTCTAGAGGCGCTAGTTAGCAGAGCTTAGAATTTTCTTAACAAAAAACTCACTGTGTATGCAATCCTACATAATAAAAGCCTAATATGCTAAGTGTCTGGTCATCAGTCATCCATTCAACCAATCAAAGCATAAAATGCTAATTATATGCTAAGGCAGCTCAACCACTTGCTACAACATGCACTGACCACTAGGGGGCAGGCATTCTGATAGGTAGATTAGTTTGCTGCTTGGGTCCGACTGCTTGGGACTAAGCAAGATTGTCCAGACACTCCCTGGGACCCTCCCACAGTCCCTCCCTGGCTGGCCAGCCTTTCACATCCCTCCCTGACCCTGATTGTGCAATGGTGGGGTTCCTCTGCCTGGACTTCACACTCTTGCAATCCAGGACCCTTCGGGGGATGTTGGAGAGCTAGTTTTGGTCTGATCTCGCTCAACACAGGAGCTGCCCCCTGGTGGTCAGTGTGCTCCCTCAGGGGGAGTGCTGCTCAGCCAGAAGCCAGGCTCATGGCTGGTGAGTGCAGCCATGACTCCCAGACTATGAGAGGGCACAAGCTAAGGGACCTCACCCCAGACTGCTCAAATTTCATGCACCAGGCCTCTAGTTTAAATATAAAAAAGATGGGCTGAGAAATAGGACTCTGTCAGGCAGGTACTGGATACCAACAACATTTTCACCTTCCTAGCCTTTGTGGAGGGGCATCTGAATGAACAATCAAGTATGAATTTTCTGAAATAGGATATGTGTTTATTGTGGGTTGAATTGTATTCCTACCAATTATTATTGGTATTCCTACCAAAAATTATTCTGTTAAAGTACTAATGTGAAAAATGTGGCCATATTTGGATATAGGTAGGATGTTTACAGAGGGGAATTAGGTTAAAATAGGGTCATTATGGTGGGCTTTAATCCAATAAAAGAGAAAATTTGGACACAGACACACACAGAGGGAAGGTCATGCGAAGACACAGAAAGAAGCCCAGGAGAGAGGCCTAGAGAAGATCCTTCTGTCATGCCCTTAGAGGGAGCCAACCCAAAGACACTTTAATCTTGAATGTCTAACCTCCAGAGCTGTCAGAAAATAAGTTTTTGTTGTTGCACCCACCTAGTCTGTGCTGCTTCATTGTGGCAGCCCTTGTAGACTAATGCAGTGCCATCTTATCTTTGTATCCTCAGGCTTTAGTGTGTGGCCTGAGATATAGCAAGTTCTCAATAAGTATTTTTGAATCAAAAAATGGAGAGAGGTCTTTGTAAAAAGATTAGTAAAACTTGGAGGAATATGCACAATCCACAAACTATTTTAGTGGGTCCTGTATTCAGAGAGGTGGACATCACTCTGCCCTCCAAGGGCTTAGTGCCTAGATTTGTTCATCCTAGAAAAGCAAAGGCTAGCCCTATCTGAAGAGGTGTTCCTCTCTCTTTACTCCTAGTCTTGTCTGTACTAGTAATGTTTTTTTTTTTTTTTGAAGGGGGAATCATCAGTCATGAAAAGAGCTTCCTAAACAGACATGTTCAAGTTTGCTAGTAAGGAGGGAAGTAGGCTGGCATAATCAAGAATTGTTTTTTAGATTGGTATATTAGAATTTAGGTATCTAGTATACATTTATCAACATCATTTTGGTGTCCTTTATTTAGACTTGCAGCAAAAACGAATATCCTATAAATAAAATTTTAACTGAATTTACTGTGGAGTAGAATGAAGCATAAAATATACAAGGTTGAATTTAAGGTAAACCTATAGATACGAAAAGGCCAGCCACGTGACAGCGCTCATCAGGAAAATTATTTTCTAGATCATGAAGCAAATCTTTTATGGTGTTCCCATGTTTTCTTATTTTTAGGGATTCCTGTGGCTGCTATCAAATAACACAGAAACTTAATCCAACATACTTCTAAGATGTGCATTTTTCGCTGTATGTTTCAAGGCACATTAGTTCCATAACAGTCTCCTTAAATATTATAATCCCAGTAATACATCCCTTTCACTAGCGACAGTTTATTGGAGGTGGTCAGATCTTCACATAGCTCATCTCTCCATTACAGAGTACCTCTGAGGTCATGGAAGGAGAATACAATTGCACCTAATAATCTATCTTTCCCTAAGATGTCATCAAATCCTGAATCCTTGTTTCTTCTTTTTTTTTCCTCAGTCACTGCAAGAAGCCTAAGCTTCCAAGACCATTCTCCACTCACAAGACCATTATTCTTTTTTAATATATATCTTTTATTGATTCCAGAGAGGAAGGGAGCAGAGAGAAAAATGGAAACATCAATGATGAGAGAGAATCACTGATTAGCTGCCTCCTGCACAGCCCCCTCTGGGGTTTGAGCCGGCAACCCAGGCATATGCCCTGACCAGGAATCAAACCATGACCTCCTGGTTCATAGGTCAATGCTCAACCACTGCGCCATGCTGGCTGGGCAAAACCCTTATTGTTAATTGTGTCTGTGCACAATTTGGATAAGTCCTAGTCCCCCTTTGTCCCTCCCAGCTGTCACTGTACCTTCAGGAACTCATGGTATGTGTAAAAGTAAGAGGCACTAGATTTAACTGTGGTAACAAATCAATCACACCCCACCACAGAGCACCACCAGCCCTTACAAACCAAAGGCTCATGTCTCTCAGTTTATGTTCAGCATTGGTTGGCAGGGAGTCTGCCCTTCGTAGTCACCCAGAAAGGAAGCTGACAAAGGCTCTTCAATATTTTATTAAAAACATCTGGAAATGAAGCTTCCATGGTGGCCTCAGAAGATTAGGGGTGAAATGGGAGAACTGCACATGAGCTTTCCACTGCCTCCTCCCAATACTAGGATGTGGCATTTCTCACGTATTTTTGCCAGAAATATGCTTAAGTCCTTGCCTAATTATAATGGAGATGACAAGTCCTGTCTTCTACGTGGCTAAAAGGGACAGGTAATGACTAGGAAAGTCAGTGTCAATATGTCATTAAAAAAATACCCTGTCTTCAATCTTTAAAGGGAAACTTTATAGGAACTTTCTCTTTAACTTTCTGTTCTAAAAATATCTGGCTTTTATGAAGGACACTATTTCCCCTGCATCCCTTACACAGTGGCTCTTCTTTCTCCTACACCCCATGCACACCTAGCTTTGTAAGCAAGATAGTGTATTCTTTGCTCACTGTTCTTCCAAAATATGGTTCTCCCTTGCTTTTCTCACTCCCCCACAACCTGTTTCTTTAAAATATATACCATATGACTTCACTATCTGATACCCTTACTTGTTGCAGCCATCTGTCATCCTTCGTGTCACCTTCTCCCTACTCTCCCCCTCTCCTGCCAATTAGTGGAAGCTTTTAGCACTTTCTCTAGTTTGACTTACTATATTTTTCTCCTTTATGGCTTCTTTCATCAATCTTGGTGACTTCCATATGTGCAAGGATAATTCATCCTCCATCTTGTTCTTGACCTTTTAATCCCAAAATGTTTTATTTTTTCTTTACCTCTGACACCTTGACCATACAGACCTTTCTCCTCAAGGACTTCAACTTCAGCATCTCAATTACTGCCCATATTTCTAGTCTTCAAGCCCTTGTTATAGGCTGAATTGTATCCCCCAAATTATTTTTTGAAGTCTTAATTGCTAGTACCTCATTTCCATTAAGTTGGAACCTAATCCAATATTACTGGTGTTCCTGTAAGAAGAGGAAATTAGGAAATGGGTACTCATAGAGGGAAGACCAGATGAACACAGTGAGAAGATGGCCATATATAAATCATGGAGAGAGAGCTTAGAAGAAACCAACCCACCAGTACATTGATCTTGGGCTTCCAGCCTCCAGAATTGTGTAGAAATAAATTTCTGTTGTTTTAGCCACCCAGTCTGTGGTGATTGATTATGGCAGCCCAACCTGACTAATACAGCCTTCTAATATCCTTGCTTTCATGTATGTTTATTCTGATCTGATTTCATGGTTCAACACTTTAATCATTCCCTTCTACAAACTTTTGTTTTACGGCCCCTCATCAGTCTGTTATCTATTATATATTACAAGCTTTCCTGGCAAAACTTCCATCCTGGTTAGATTCCACTCTCTGCTTAGATGAAGCCTGAGGCCCAGCAGCTGATACAGCTTAAGGAAAACAATACCTATTCAGGACATGTGGGAGGATCCCACTCTTAACATTCCCCTCTAGTCATTCACTCTCCCCTCCTCTGAGAAGACTGCTTTAAACCCTCTTCTTAGTCTTCATACCTCCATTCCCCTCTCCTTTCTCAATGGCCTGCCTTTTGTTTCAGGGCCAAAAAAGAAGCAATCAAAAAATACCTCTTGATCCTCCCTCACTGAATCTGCCAACTACTCTGCTTCTGTGCCCACATACTCTGGCGTCTTGTCTGTGAAGATGGATGAATCATTCCTGCATCTAACATGGCATCTCCTTCCTTATGCCCTGGATCACCTACTCAAGGAAATGGTACCTGCAGTTGTCCTCTCTCTTACATCAGTGCCCTTCCCCCCTCTCCGCAGGATTATTCCAATCAACAAACCCACATACCCTAATACTTCGTTACAATAGGATTTTCTGTGCTTGTTACAAAACCTGAAATCTTAGTGGTCACAGCAGTGACTTATTTTTTGCTTACACAGCATCAAGTGGGTGCTGGGTGAGTCTTAGAGCAGCTCTTCCCCATGAGAGTGACAATGTGATTTGGGTTCCTCCCGCTTGTGAGGTCACCATCTCAATATATGGTTCCCCGTGTCTCCTGTGACGAGGCAAAAGAGAGGGGAGGGTAGCAAACACATTGAACAATATTAATTTTTTTCTAGGAAAATGTATATTAAAAATAAACATTTTAAAATCCAACATATTTTAAAATTGACTCTTTGCTATCCATTATGTGGGAATTCACCTACCACTGATAAATAAAATAGGATGATGATTTTCTTTGCATCCCATGTACTGTTAATGAAGCTTTCTATTTCAGTGTGTGTGTGTGTGTGTGTGTGTGTGTGTGTGTATGTGTGTGTGTGTGTTCTCCATAAAATTCATAGCAGAACACTTATTTTGGGGGAGGAAAAGTGGTTTTATCAATAAATATGCAGCTGAGAGGTAGAGATTGTTCATCTGGGTTAAGTTTTTTTCTTTCTTTTTTTTCTTCTTCTTTTTTTAATCTTTATTGTTCAGTTTATTAATTACATTGTTTCCCCTTTTTATCCCCCTATAGCTCCCCTCCACCCTGTACCTAACCCACCCTCCACCCTCACCTCCCCCTCCCCACTGTCCTCTCCCATTGTTGCTAGATTTTTGTCCAGTCTCTTGCTGCACTTCCCACAACCCTTTTCTCCCCAAGATTTGTCAGTCCATTCCCTCTCTATGTCCATGTTTCTGTTATATTCACCAGTCTATCCTGTTCAACAGCCTATCAATTCACTTGATTTTTATGTTCATTTGTTGATAGATGTGTATTTGTTGTTCATAATTTTCATCTTTACCTTTTTCTTTTTCCTCTTCTTAAAGAATATCTTTCAGCATTTCATATAATGTTGGTTTGGTGGTGATGAACTCCTTTAGCTTTTTCTTATCTGCGAAGCACTTCATCTGACCTTCAATTCTGAATGATAGCTTTGCTGGATAGAGTAATCTTGGTAGTAGATTCTTGCTGTTCATCACTTTGAATATTTCTTGCCACTCCCATCTGGGCTGCATCGTTTCTGTTGAGAAATCCGCTGACAATCGTATGGGTGCTCCCTTATAGGTAACCAACTGTTTCTCTCTTGCTGCTTTTAATATTCTCTCTTTGCCTTTTGCTCTTGGCATTTTAATTATGATGTGCCTTGGTTGTTGTCCTCTTAGGGTTCCTATATATTGGGGTTCGGTGCACTTCTTGGACTCCTAAGTCAATTTCTTTCACCAGGTGTGGGAAGTTTTCAGTCACTATTTCTTCAAATAGGTTTTCATTGTCTTGGCCTCTCGCTTTTTCTGGCACCCCTATAATTCGGATGTTGGTATGCTTGAGGTTGTCCCAGAGGCCCCTTACACTATCTTCAATTTTTTGGATTCTTTTGGTTTCTTGCTTTTTCAGCTGAGTGGATTTTACCTCTTTGTATTTCAAATGTTTAACTTGGTTCTTGGGGTGCTCCAGAGCACTTTTAGGTTTTTGTATAATATTTTTTGTTTCAGTCAGTGTATGCTTAATTTCTGGTTGGTCCTTTTTCATATCCTTGAGAGTCTCCTTTATATCCTTGAGGGTCTCTTTCATTTTCTTGTAGGACTCATTCATTTCCTTTGTGGTCTTGCTTATTTCCTTATAGGCCTCGATCTTTTGTTGGAGCCTCTTAAAAAACCCTATAACTGTGGTTTTGAATTCCATGTCCAGTCGTTTTTTTCCCTCCATTTCGTTCACATCTGATTTCTTTCCATGTTGCTGCATGATGGCTGCTTCCCTGAGTTGGTCAATTAGCTTTGTGTGGTAGACTTCCATCTAGGGATAGTGGCTCAGCCTCCCCGGTTACCTGAGGTGGATATGGGCTGCACAGTCTTGCTGAAGTTAAGCTCAGTTAATCGCTGTTAGCACTTGGAGGGTTGACCTCCAGGCCAATTGTCTGTGAAGCTCAGCTGTGCTCAGGTTGGGTGGGCGGAGTCTCCAGGCCAAGCAGACAGTGTTGGCTCTGCCGTATGCGGCCCCCGGGACTCTGTGCAGGGGGCAATGGCTGCCAGCACCTCTGAGAGAGAGCCGCTGCCGAGCTCCACCGGCTGCCGGGGAATTCAGACTTTCCCAAAATGAGTGCATGCGCAATGTCTCACCCAGGGTCATAAAACAAAGCAGTCTGACGGTTTCCCGAATGAGAGCCAAGTCGCGGTGCGCTCTCTGCGCCGTCATGCAGCCAAGCTGTTCGCGCGCAAGCTGCCTTCTCCAGAAGCCGGGAGAGCCGGAAGCACCCGAGCTTTGGAGTGACCTCCCACTGTCCAGTTTTCACCCCGTGTGATAGTGGCTTCTCTGGACTTCACCCAGAGCTGGAGAATCAGTCCAGTGGGACGCTTTTGTCTCCCCGTTCGAGAAAACTGGCCGGTTTTCAGCCGCCTGCCCTCTCCACGGCGCGTGCTCCAAACCTCTCTCTGGGCAAATCTTTCAACGCTCTCCGCCGCCGCTCCTCCGAGTCACAGTGTCTTATTTTCACTTTTATTTGTGGAATTTTCACTCAGCGAGCTTTCTGGTGATTCTGGAAGGTGTTTGTTCTTTCGTTAAGTTGTAGTATTAAAATTGCTGATTATGACGGCAAGATAGGTGTTTTACCTTTGCTGCCATCTTAGTTCTCCAGTTTTTTTTCTTTCTAATTCTACAGAATCTGCCATAAAAGTAATCTGAATTCATTTAGGAAAGGAAACTGCTTTGAGTAAGGGCAATGAATTTATTTATGCATGTGCACACCTGCTTGGGGTTTTTAATAGGCATCATGTCACCTCAAAGTAATTTTTGGTTTTAAGAATTCAGCTACAGCCCTGGTGAATGGCTCATTGGTTGGAGCATCATCCATACACCAAAATGTTGTGGGTTCAATTCCCAGTCAGGGCACGTATCTAGGGTTTGATCTCAAGTTGGGCATGTCTGGAGACAGCCTATTAATGTTTATCTCTCACATCAATGTTTCTCTCTCTCCCCCTTTTTCTCTAAAATCAATAAAACATGTCCTTGAGTGAGGATTAAAAAAAAAATTCAACTGCTTATTTACAAATCTCTCCTTTCAAAAGTAACTGAACTAGCAAAGAAGAATCCTATATAATAATCCTATATAGTAAAAGGCTAATATGCAAATAGACCAAATGGCAGAACAACCAGAACAACCAAACAACCTGTCACTATGATGTGCGCTGACCACCATGGGGCATGTGTGGAACATGGTGGGAATTGGCCTCAGCGGGATGGTGGAGCAGATGAGCAGAGGTGCCAGACCAATGTGGGCACTGCTCGCTGTCATTGGGGCGAACCTCTGGTGGTTACTGAAATTTCTTTGCTCCCACATGCCATGATCCCAGCCAACACTTGCACCTGCTGCTAGTGCCAGCCCCACTTGTACCCACAGCCGGTCCAGATCACTCACCGGGTGGGAGCAGTGGCTGCTGGCTCTGATCGCTCCTGAGGGCTTCTCCACATCCCACTGCTCCTGAGGTGCGATCAGGGTAGCAGCCATTGCTTGCACCCACTGATGGTACCATCCCCGCTTGCACCCGTCTGCTCTGTCAGTGGGTGCAAATGGGCCAGCCCTGTCAGTGCATGGGAGCGGAGGCAATGGGAGTTAGGCTGCGTGCAGACAGTGGACCAGCACTGTGGCAAGAGGGTCCAGTCAGGGGTGCAGTGATTGGGCCAAGACCCGCCTCTGTGCCTACCACAGCCTCGTAGCCTACAGTTCCTTTCAAGGTGCATGGATTTGTGCACTGGGCCCCTAGTATAATATATGTATAGTTGCCTTAGTTACTTAAAACTCTCCAAAATTTAGTGGCTTAAGACACCACAGTTTATTTAGTTCATGATTCTGTGAATAACTGGTCTGGTCTCACTGGGCTTAGTCGTGTGTCTGCAGTCAGCCCCCTGTCACCTAGGCTGCAGACTGGCTGACAAGTGGAGAAGACTGAGCCAAGTATCTCTCATTTTCTGGCAGGATAGGCCAGGCTTGTTCACACAGCTGGTGGCAGTATCCCAAGAAAGAGAATGGAAGAGTGCAAGGCCCTTGAATTCAAGGCCTGGAACAAACTGGTACATTCTCAGTTCTGCCATATTCTATTGGCCAGACAAACACAATGTTGGCCCACATTCAAGGAGTGAGGAAATATAATTTTTCATGCAAGAGCTGCAAAGTCAAATGCAAACAGATATACTAGAAAAAGGAAGAGAAACTACTTATGAACACCTAGCAATCTACCACATATGACAAACATCTGAGAAATGAACCCGAAAATATTTGAAGTTTGTTTCTTCACCTAGTACTAGCTAAGGAAGAAAGCAAAAGTCAGAAGTGTGTTCTGGAAAACAGGTGTTCCTAATTACTTTCTTTTTGCTTGCCCATCTCTGCTATCACAATTAAATATAGAGGTTTGAGAAAATAGTCATTTTTTTAAAAAAAAACTGAAAGCTTCAATTTCTAAGCTCATTTATTTTCCAGTGAAATAGTTTTTCTGAAAGAGGAAGTGCGTTGATTGCATTGAGAACGACGAGCATCTTGTCCCCATGGTAACAGTATCTTAAATTCTCCAAGTGTTCACCACCTGGTGTTTTGAGGCCCAGTAGCCATATAGTACTATGTTGTATAATGGGAGAGAAAGAGTCTACATGCACCACATGTACCACAGGTACAGTTTGGTATCAGATCAGAATGATGGTTTATGAAATAATATGGCCCATTTGCCAATAACAGCAGCAGCAACAACAATAATATATATTTTCTTCTTGTAGAAGATACTTGGATAATTCTGCTATATTGGAAAAATACTTTTTCCAACAACTTAGGGATGCTTATTAATGCTTTCAAGTATATCCCAAGGTCAGGTTTTTGTGCATATGTACAAATATCCAGCACATATACACAAGCACACACACAATTCTTGAACTCTGAATTTAAACAAAAGTGATAGCAGTTATTTAAGTGTTGTTATTAGTTACTGGAATTTTTAAAATGATTACTATTGACTTATGGTAGCCTTTTAAAGAAGATTTTTTGACATAGAATGTCTAAATCACAAGATATTTGTGTGGGTGGTTGCCTTGTCATGGGGATTATTCTCTCTCCCAAACACTTGTCACTGAGGCTTTAAAAATAAGAATTTAGATTAAAATCAAACTACCTCTCCATGAAATGATTTGGGGCATGCAAATGACAGACATTATACCTGTCTGAATCTGTGACTCCTGTTAAGCTGCAGAGTAACCATGAGAGAACAAATCTTTGCTCACCATGGTAGCTGAATGGTTGCCATTGCCACTGAAACTGTAAATCAAATTTCTATTGTAAAAAACATAGTAATAGAATTCAGGAAAGGTGTGGGGGATGTTTATGAATGAGTCACGAAGCAGGATTAGAGTATTCTTCAGGTAAGTAACAGGAAACTCCTGGGTTGTTTGGAAAGGCAGACATGAGTTTTGAAATAAGAAACAGGTTTTCCTGGCCCAAGGATCTGGCACAAAGCAAGTTTTCTGGAATGATGTCATCTACCTGGAGAGGATACAGAAAGTATGGGCTCTAGATCCCGACACTGACCACAAACAGTAGGCTACGACTTGTCCCTCACTGCGGGATTATGAAAGAAATTAGAGTAGTCAGCATGAAAACTATAAAGCAATGTCCGGAGCCTTCTCCTCTTCCCTGGGGCCTGCAGAGGGAGGAGGGAGATAAAAAAAGGATAGGCAGAGGGTTAAAAAAATAAAACAGTGTTATGTGCACCTTCCTTTCCCAAGCTGCAGGAAAGCTGCCTCCACTAGGGCTTGGAGACCTTAGACCTGAACAAGGGACTATTGAGTGGAAAAAAGAAACAGGGATCTATGTTCCTTCACAGTGTGCCTCCCAGGTCACTTGGCAACAGGATGGTTATCTGAGGCAAAGGAGATTATGCTCAGTAAAGATTTTCTTTGCTGGTGTTTGGATTCCTTGGAATCCCTGGGATTCTCATTTCTAATCCAGCCTACGCCGTCTTATATGAGTTTCTAGCTTCCATATGTCATTTATCCTCATGAGTATTAGATTTCTAGGATGAATATATTTCTGGGTCACGCATTCATATATAAAATTCAAAAATTCAGAAAGCTCTAAATTGGAAAGTTCTTCTAAACTGCCACAAAATTAAGAATTTTATACTCATTCAGTTTATTTTTGGAACATTTTTATGAAGGAATCATATGTTAGCTCCCTAAGTACTGTCCCCAACAGCATGGGTGTTATATAAAATTCAGCTTATGTACTACATTACTGTACATAATAAAATAATTCTAAAATCCACTCTAAGGATAGCATGTAAGAAACTGGACATGTATTAGTTCCAGATTAAGGGTTGAAGCTGAGTTTCAATGAGGTTAAGTGCCCAGCTTCAAGACACATAACCGGGAAATGATGGATTTCAGTTTAGGTTTGTCAGACTATGGTGGTTTCTTTTACAACCACTTTCAGTGAATTTTTGTTTGGGATCAGGGAATTATATTTATGCACTACTTTTATTTTTATTTCTTTTTACTTTTATTTTTTTAAATATTTATTGTTCAGTTTATTAATTACATTGTTTCCCACTTATCTCCCCCTATAGCTCCCCTCCACCCGGTACCCATCCCACCCTCTGCCCTCACCTCCCCGCACTGTCCTCTCCCATAGTTGCATGATTTTTGTCCAGTCTCTTGCTGCACTTCCCACACCCCTTTTCTCCCCAAGAATTGTCAGTCTATTCCCTCCCTATGTCCATGATTCTGTTATATTCACCAGTTTATCCTGTTCATCAGATTATTAATTCACTTGATTTTTAGATTCATTTGTTGATAGATGTGTATTTATTGTTCATAATTTATATTTTTACCTTTTTCTTCTTCCTCTTCTTATAGAATATCTTTCAGCAATTCATATAATATTAGTTTGGTGGTGATGAACTCCTTTAGCTTTTTCTTATCTGCGAAGCACTTTATCTGACCTTCAATTCTGAATGATAGCTTTGCTGGATAGAGTAATCTTGGTAGTAGATTCTTGCTATTCATCACTTTGAATATTTCTTGCCACTCCCATCTGGGCTGCATCGTTTCTGTTGAGAAATCCGCTGACAATCATATGGATGCTCCTTTATAGGTAACTAACTGTTTTTCTCTTGCTGCTTTTAATATTCTCTTTTTATCGTTTGCTCTTGGCATTTTAATTATGTTGTGTCTTGGTGTGGTCCTCTTTAGATTCCTATATTTTGGGGTTCTGTGCCCTTCTTGGGCTTTTAATTAAATTTCTTTCACCAGGTGGGAGAAGTTTTTGGTCACTATTATTCAAGTAGGTTTTCATTAACTTACTCTCTCTCTTTTCCTGGCACCCCAATAATTCAGATGTTGGTATGCTTGAGGTTGTCCCAGAGGCCCCTTATACTATCTTCAATTATTTGGATTCTTTTGGTTTCTTGCTTTTCAGGCTGAGTGGATTTTGCTTCTTTGTATTTCAAATCTTTGACTTGGTTCTTGCAGTCCTCTGGACTGCTTTTAGGACTTTGTGTAATATTTTTTATTTCAGTTAGTGTATGCTTAATTTCTAGTTGGTCCTTTTTCATATCCTTGTAGGTGTTGTTCATTTCCTTGTAGGTCTTGTTCATTTCCTTGTAGTTCTCTTTAAGTTCATTGGCCTTTTCTAGGAGCCTCTTGAAAACCCTATTACTGTGGTTTTGAACTCTTTATCTAGTCGTCTTTTTTCCTCCATTTCTTTCACACCTGATTTCTTTCCATTTCTCTGCATTGTGGCTGCTTTCCTGAGTTGGTCAATTAGCTTTGTGTGGTAGATGTCCTCTAAGGGACAGTGGCTCAGCCTCCCCAGTTACCTGAGGTGGATACTCTTACTGCAATCCTTTATGGGTTGAACAGTATTGTTGAATAAGTTAAACCCTGATTATTATTGTTAGACTAGGAGGGTTTGACCTACAGGCCAATTGATTGTGAGGGTAAGCTGTGTTCAGGTTGGATGGGCGGAGTCTCTGGGCTGAGCAGGCAGCATCAGCTCTGCCCTATGGGGCGCGTGGGTCTCTGTGTCAGGTGGTAACGGCTGCATGCACCTCTGAGAGAAAGCCGCCGCTGGTCTCCACTCGCTGCCAGACAACTCTGCCTCTCCCAAGTGAGTCTGCTCACTCAAAGTCTCACCCAGGGTTGTAAAACAAAGCAGCCCAGTGGTCTCCCGAACAAGGGAGCAAGTAACGGGTCCTCTCTGGGCAGTCACACACTTTTGTTCCCAAGTTTACGCGCAAACTGCCGTTTCCAAGTTTACTCGCACTCTCCACAAGCTCCCCCTCTGCTGAGCCTGGGTTTCAGGGTGCCTTCCCCGGACCTTGCCTGGAACTGGGGAATCAGTGCAGTGGGACGCCTTTGCCCTCCCCGTTGGGGAAAACTGGCCAGGTTTGCAGCTGCCTGCCCTTTCCTCTCGCATGCATGGCTCCGAACCTCTGGCTCCGCACGTATCTTCAAGGCTGCGCTCCACCGCTCTTCTGAGTCTCAGTGTCCCACCTTTACTTTTATTTGTGGAATTTTCACTCAGCCAGCTGTCCGGTGATTCTGGATGATGTTTGTTCTGTTGTTAAGTTGTAGTTTTGGAATTGTTGTGTGGAGCAGCAAGATAGATGTTTACCTATGCTGCCATCTTGGTGCCTCATCCTTTTTGCACTACTTTTAAAAGAAAAATGAAAAAAAAAAGTCTTTGAGAGCTGCAGTGACATGTTGGCACTTGTTATCAATCTAGCACTCACTTTGTAGAAGACAGGGAGAAATCCCCCATTGTTCTTTTAGTTTGCAGAGCCTGCTCATTTTGCACATCTTTTTTTAAACATTAATCCTTGGTGACATACTGGCTTCCTGTATTCTCAATCTTAATTTCTTTTTAGCAAAACATACTACACACTACTATGAGGACAAAGCAAGTTCCAAACACAATTCCAGAGCCCTCAGTAGTTGAAAGTCTGAATCTCATAACAATTGCCACTCTTTCCAGACATCCTTTCTTCATCTCAGTTTGTCTTTATGTTCTTTTGTTTTTCCTTTCACATACTGGGAAAGAATGTTGTCTGATGCCATCTTCATTTTTGGAGCACTTACCTTTTAAAGGCCTGACTTTTCTTTTTCTTCCAATCATATGCCTAATCTTTGTAGACCAGGTGATTTTGTTGATTTAGTAGTGCATAGTCAAGATTTCATGTATAATTACAGCTGTATTTATTTCAGAAAAGGAACAGTGTGTAAGGCAGAACTCATCTGTCATTGCTCAGGCTGCTGAAACAAAATACCTGACTGAGTAGTTTAAACAAAAGACATAGTCTGGTAGCTGGGAAGACCAAGATCAAGGTGCTGGCAGATTTGGTTCTCGGTGAGGGTCATCTTCTTGGCTTAGATTATTCCCATGGCTGCTTTCTCACTGTGCTCATGTGGTGCAGAGAAAGAGTGCTGTTGTCTCTCCCTCTTAGTATAAGGACACTAATCCCATTATGGGGGCCCTACATTTATGATCTCATCTAAACCTAATTGCTTCCAATGACCCCACATCCAAATACCATGATGTTTGGGCTTAGAGACTCAACTTGCCGATTTGGGGATACAATTCAGTCCATAACATTATCGATTTAATATAACCACATTCTTTTAACATTTAAAAGTGCTATATAGATACATACCTAGCACTGGATTGGAAATAAATATTGTTAGGTTCTGCTTCCTGCTTTGCTACTGGAAATACACACACACACACACACACACACACACACACACACACACACACACACCTTAATCTTTGTACTTTTGTTTTGTAATATATTAAATAATAAGATAGAACTGAATGGTCTCTATATAGCACCCCAATTTAAGTAATTTTGTCTGTCACATGTATATCAGAACAACACAGAGATAATAATATCTCTAAAACTTTTTTGTAACTTCACTTTTTCTTACTAATTAGTGATTTAGCCATCTTTTCTGAGTTGCTACAAGCAAACATTTTCCTAGTTCCACAGATTTTGGAGCCATTTTTTAAACTTCTGTTCATTGGATATTTTTTATCATAGACAATAATTGTCTTTTTATTTGTTTTTGCATGTTTAATGCTCTAATTTTTCTCCTTTTTCAAGGATTCCTGACTTTGTTCTTTTGGAGGAGAAATTGATAGAAATTATACCGTGGTTAAAGTGGTTAGATGAAAGTGCGATGAAAATCCTATTCATTTTTAGAATATAATTTCTATAAAATCTGTAGTTTTAAAATTAGACATTGATATGGTCACCCTTTTAAAACTAAAATGTGTTTTTAAAAATTCTTTCAGAGCAGGAAAAAAAAATCAAGCAGATATTAATTTCCCTCCCAAAACAACATTTTCACATAGCCTTGAATATGTCATCTCAAAATGTATACAGAAATAAAACTGTCCTCTATTTAGATTGAGTGTGACTTTGTCCTTAGTCTTTCTGTTACACTAGCCTGCAGTGCTTTGATTTAACTTGGCCCACTTCCAAAGGTGCGATTGTGTGGCATCCAGGAGACTGTCAGCTCTCCTCCCCGCAGCTGCTCCGGGCCAGCACTAGGCCTCCAGACTCCTTTGGCAAGGCCACGTCCCGGCGTCTATAGCTCTGAAGAGACTGCTGACCCCGGTTCAGATGACAAGATGAGCTGAGTCTCTGGAACAGCCATGGCAGGATGATTCTAATAACAGATAGCCCTGCTGCCGAGGAAGGAAACAGATGTGAGGGCGAGATTCAGGTGACAACTTGGGCATCACAGAGAAACAGGATGTGATGGAGGAGGGGGGAAAGGAAGCTGGCATTTGGCAGTATGTGCAGAGGCAAGACCTGAGTGTGGACAGCAGAGGTTGTGCCTTTCAAAGATTTCTGACCTTCTGCCTGCCTACTTGGAAATAGATTTCTTGATGGAGGGGGGGACTGGGAAGGAAGGGGTGGAAAAGGCAGATGCCAAGAGAGATTACTGACCTGGCAACCAGACAAAAGGATGCTGTGGCTAGCACCTGAGGGAGAGAGGGACAAAGTGGTGCAGGCTGGAAGTCTAACAGCAAAGGCTGTGTGCCAGAGTTTCAGCTTCCAGAGAGTACCCTGAGGTTCTGGCCTCTTCTGTCCACAGGAGCAAGTAGTCTGAAATGAAAGAAGAAAAATGACATTTAATATCTTGGAATAAATTTTAAGGTTGGCATTCAGTGTATATTGAGCTTCCTTTCTATTATCTGAGAAGCATAACCCCTTGTAAGTACTACTACTTAAAAAACAACAACAACAACAATATTGCCTTATTTCCAAGATCAAGATGGTACAGTTTGACACCTGGTTTCACCATCCCCAACACTGAATACTAAGTGAGTTTTCCATGTCCCAAATGTTGACCCAGAGCAGTACCACCTGCTGGGAGACCAGGCTCACTGCTTCTGTTAGACCACAGTTTTGTTGCCACATCAATCAGGAAACTTTAAATGTAGCGGCATCCTTCCAGAGTTTTGCTCTCAGCTTTCACATGGAGCATTTCTCCAGTTTCACCGTCCTGTATCACCACGTGCCACTAGATGTTGCTGTTACTCCTGCTTTGTGAGACACTGGGAGCAATCAGCCCGCCCTGTGCATGCAGGGGAGCAGTTTTCAGAGGGGGAGGATGGGCTGTCTGTGCAGATTTAAGTGTAAAGATGTCTTTACCTGGCATTTTCATTGAAAAACAGACACTCCACATGTTGTTATTTGGTTGCTATTTCCTTTTTCCATTGTTTTAAAAGAGAGAGACTGAATTAAAAGCACTTCTCTCACCAATGTACCTTCCTCTTTAACCTTACTAAGTCTTACTTCTCCTTTCTAATGTATTTTTCTGCTCAATAATATCCAGATTGTTTTATTAGCAAATTAGGAAAGTCACTTTACTATAGCTATTCAGAATCTATATGTGGACTCCAAATGTTTCTCTTCTAATTTATTCCAAATCTTAGAGACTTCAAAGAGAATATCTAATTTCCTTAGAAAAAGTGATTTAACCCTAACTTTACTGAGGAAAAGAACCCATGAGGCCACATAGCAAGTCATAGCTAAGGATTCCATTTTTTGTGACTACACTTGGCTATATCCTTAAACCAAAGGGAGAGAAGTTGTCATGAGTTTCAGGCTGTTGAATGGTGGTGTTAGGCACACAGACTTTTTTTTTGTTAAATTTCCTTTTATTGTAGTAAGTATTGAATGCAAGTATATTGTTTAAGTTGTGGTTATTTGATTAATATATACCTGATCATTATTTGATCATGAAATTAAATAAGATATCTAAATACCAATGCACTTATAAAATTGATTTTTAAAAACAGATTATGAATAGTTTTGTTCAGTGAACACTAAGTGAGTTTTCCACATCCCAAATGTGGACCCAGAGCAATATCACCTGCTGGGAGACAGGACTCACTGATTCTGTTCTAACAGTTTTGTTGCTACATCAACCAGGAACCTTTAAATGTAGCAGCATCCTTTCAGAGTTTTCCTCTCGGCTTTTGCCAAGCAAACATTATTTTATTATAGTAAATGACAGCCAGTAATAAGGAGATAACATTAAAATAAAAAAGAGAAAAACCTTACAAAATATACCTTTAAAAGCAAATGAAGGCTATCCTCGATTTAGTGGTACAAAAATGAATCAAATTGTTCTTTTTCAAACTTCATCTCTCGCCATTTAATATTGTGTCTTTAATTATTGACTGCCCCAAACAGCAACTAAGCAAATTAACCACTGAACTGGAATTCCACCACTCTATTTTCTCTTTAGCTGTGCTGCTAGAGGGTTTATAGATTATTCTGCAATGCAGTTCTATAACCTGGAGCTGACTCTCAGCTGCCAACCCTGATTCAGGTTGGGAAAATAGTTTCTGAGTTGAAGTTGCAATGGATTTATTTGATGTAACTTTAAGAATAATTGAGGTCTTAGTTTCTCCTATTCTGTTCCTGCTCCATCTGCTCCTCCTGCTCCTGCCCCTCCTCCTTCTGCTCCTCCTCTTCTTCCATTCTACTGACTTCTTTCTTCCCCTTCCCCCACGTCTCTCACTTCTATTTTCCCTTCTCTTCTTTTCTTTCCCCTCTTGCCTCTATTTGTTTTCCATACATGTGATGCTATATTTTTGTAGAATTATATTAGAGAGAGAATCATGATCACATCCATGTTAGTCTCCTATAGCTTCTGTAATGAACTATGGCAAACCTGATGACTCAAACAACATGCACTTGTTCTTCCACAGACCTGGAGGTCAGAAGTCTGAAACCAGTTTTCTGAGCTGAAATGAAGGTTCTTAATTTCAGGGCTGTGGTCCTTCCAGAAGCCCTAGGAGAATGTTTCCATGCCATTTCCCCTGGTTTTAGAGCTGTGTTCCTTGCATTCTTTGGTTCAAGAACCTCCTTCAAAGCCAGCAGTGTGGCATCTTCAGATCTCTCTGTGCTAAATCTCCCTTTGCTTCTCTCTTGGCAGAATTCTGGTCTCATTTTGGGCTCATCAGATAACCCACATTAATATCCCCATCTAAAGACTCTTGTATTTGCAAAGTCCCTTTTTCCATGTAAGGTAACAATATAGGTTCCAGAGATTATGACTTTTATACACTACTTGGGGGCTGTTATTCACTCAACCACATTTTACTATCTGTGTCTTTGACAATTTATTTATCGCATTTCTTGCCTACGAGTGTTACTGTGAGGATTTAGTAAGAAAATGCTTGCGAAATACTTAGCAGAATGTCTGGCAGAGACTATATCCATTTTAAGTTAAAACAATTTAAGTGCTAATAAATACTATTCCTACTATTAAGCATAATTATCTTAAAGATCATCCATTTCTTCACCTTTATGGAACTTCAATCTAACATCTGTCCTTTACTAAACATTTACTACTCTACTAAAACATTTATTTCAAGGTCACCCACTGGTCTCCTCCAGCTGGTAAGGTTCAAAGACCAATTCTTGGGCTTCATGTAAATAACATTTAATACAGTTGACCACTCACTTTACTTAAAAATACTCTCTTTACTTGGCTTCTGCCACATCAAAAATTTTGGTTTTCTTCTTTCTTGACTAGATATTTCTGTTTCTTTTGCCATCTCCTTCTTCAACCCACCACCAAATGTTGGCATTTCTAAAAATTCTGTTTGTCATGAGTGCTTCTTGTCTTCTCTACACTTAGGTGAGGAGTAGCATGGCATGCTGGATAAGCTTAAAGATAGGTAGGGGATGGGAGTGGCATGAATGCAGCTGGAATGGTGGTGTGGGTCAAATTTTGCAGTGATTGAAGATCCTTCTGATAAAGATTTTGACATTAATTTAAATGAGGTGCCCTGGGAGGCTTTGAAATTGGTATGCTGGGTGGGTGTTATCAGTGAATGCCTGAGTTCTTTCCTCTCTATGAGATCTACAACTAATGTCCTCCTTCCTGAAACCTGCTGAACCATTGAGCCAGCAAACTGCCTGGGAGTTTGGGGATTGAATAAAGAAGCAGGTGAGAGCCCTGTCAGTGTTGCTCAGTGGTTAAGCATTGACCCATGAGCCAAGAGGTCACAGTTTGATTCCTTGTCAGGGCATATGCCTGGGTTGCAGGCTCAGTCCCCAGTGGGGGGCATATAGGAAGCAACCAATCAATTATTCTCTCGCATCATTGATATTTCTATCTCTTTCCCTTTTCCCTTCCTCTCTAAAATCAATAAAAACATATATTTTTTAAAGCTAGGAGAGAGATAGCAGATGTGAGTGGAGTGACAGAGGTTCAGTCTTATTTCCTACACTTAATAAGGACATGTGCGTTTCCTATGTGTTGGAAAACACCACTATTTGGTGTTGCAAGTACCATTAATGTACTGGGTGAGAGCACTAACGTTGAGCTGAGGTTGACGTGGGAAGTTTTAGACTTGGCTTTAGCCTGGGCTCCCAGCCAAGGGACCATGTAGAGGGAGATCTAAAGTACTCTCCTAAGATCCTACAAGGAGCCAACACTTGATATCTCTTTCAAATGTGGAATTGAAAAGCAACCAGTCCAACAGAAAAACAGCAACGACTAAAAGAAGAGAATGGTGGATTTTCCACTAGGCATTGTGGTCGTTCAAGTGATCAGATGTCTCTCTACCTCCTCTCACTGCCATTGAAATCTAGATATGCTGCCCCTGGAGACCACTTCCCTTCCTCCCCACCCCAACACTTCCAGGCAGTAGTGTGTCCTGCTTTTGTGGAAAAGGGTGAAATGTAAGATATGAGATAATCTTAACCAAAACTGAAGAAATAGTGTAAGAGTGGACTGAGAGATACGTTAAGGCACTTGTACTTAGATGAAATGGAGATCAAGAGGGACATTTGATCAGTATTGTTTGGGGAAACTGTAAAATGACTCCAGATTTATACTTCCATGACTCCTTAATCAAACCAAGTAAAGATGTATTATTTAATTCTATCAATATTTTTATATGCATAACAAAAATTTGAGGTAAATGTTTGTATTCTCACAGTGCGGATGGTAAGACAAGGTTTCATGAGGTAAAGTGACTTTCTAAAGAGTACAGAGCTAGCATGATGCAGATCAGGGTTGGAACTCTTACCTCCCTGACTTTGAGGCTTGTGGCCTTTCTACCCCACTGTACTGCTCCAATACCATACCTTTAAAGTCATGTTGTGGCAGTGGCCAGTTTAAATAGCATTAAAAATAAATAACTGCTCCTGATATTGCAAGGTGACATGAATCAAACTGCCTAAGGTTTCAGAGAGTAGAATGATGCCAATGATTGACTAACTCTGGCAAAATGACAATTTAAATTTTGAAGTTAAGTTCTGTTGAGACTACAAGCAGAACTATGATATAGTTCTTCTTCAGATAAACCTGGGTTACCTATTTTTGTGTTGTCTATTACACATGCACTGTCTCTCCCTTCTCCATTCCCCAAAGCTCCCCTTCTTGCTTTTAGAATATCAACTCAATGATCTCATTCACATCAGAAAGTGATTTTTAAGCTGCCACATAAATTCTACCTTAAAGTGTACCCTCCATAATTTTTTCTTTTCTTTTCTTTTTAGTGAATGAATCAGAAAGTGATTTTTAAGCTGCCACATAAATTCTACCTTAAAGTGTAAGTGGCAAGAAGGAGGAGAAAAAGAGGATATTATGGACTGAATGTTTGCATTCCTTAAAATTCAGATGTTGAACTCTATCCCCTTGTTATTTGGTGGTATAAGGAGATTGAGTGGTTGGGAGGTAATTAGGACTAGATGAGGTCAAAGAGGAAAACCCTAGAGGAGGAACCAAGATGGCGGCATAAGTAAACACCTATCTTGCAGCCCCACACAGCAATTTCAAAAATACAACTTAATGACAGAACAAACATCATCCAGAATAGCCGGAAAGCTGACTGAGTGAAAATTCTATAAATAAAAGTAAACATAGGACTCTGTGACTCAGAGGAGTGGCAGAAGGCAGCATTGAAGATATGCGAGGAGTCAGAGGTTTGGAGCCGTGTGTGCATGAGCGAGGAGAGAGGGCAGGCGGCTGCAAAGACAAAGGCATCCCACTGCACTGATTCCCCAGTTCCTGGCAAGGTCTGGGGAAACCACACTCATATGGGGTGAAACTGGACAGTAGGGAAGCACGATGAAACTTGGGCGCTGCAAAGGTCTGCGAGCTTGTAGAGAGGGTGAGCTTGTGGAGAGTGTGAGAAAACTTGGGAACAGCAGAGTTGTGTGAGCGTGCAGAGAGGACTCGTGACCTGCTCTCTCATTCGGGAAACCACTGGACTGCATTGTTTTACAACCCTGGGTGAGACTTTGGGTGTGCAGACTCATTTGAGGAGAGGCTGAATTGTCCGGCAGTGGGTAGAGCTCAGCAGCAGCTTTCTTTCAAAGGTGCTTGCAGCCATTACCACCCAACACAGAGACCCAGGTACCACATAGGATGGAGCTGACGCTGCCTGCTCAGCCCTGAGACTCCACACATCCAACCTGAGCACAGCTGACCCTCACAGCCAATTGGCCTGGAGGTCAAACCCTCCTAGTGCTAACAACAATAATCTAGGCTTAACTTCAACAAGACTGTGCAACCCATAAAGGGCTGCACCAAGAGTATCCACCTCAGGTAACTGGGGAGGCTGAGCCACTGTCCCTTAGAGGACATCTACCACATAAGCCTAATCAAACAACTCAGGAAAGCAGCCACCATGCAGAGACATGGAAAGCAATCAGATGTGAAAGAAATGGAGGAAAAAAATAACTGGACATAGAGTTCAAAACCATGGTTATAAGGTTTTTCAAGAGGCTCCTAGAAAAGGCCAAGACCCACAAGGAAATGAGCAAGACCTGCGAGGATATGAAAAAGGACCAATTAGAAATTAAGCATATACTGACTGAAATAAAATAATATTATACAAAGACCTAAAAGCAATCGAGAGAACTACAAGAACCAAGTCAAAGATTTGAAATACAAAGAGGCAAAATCCACTCACCCGGAAAAGCAAGAAGCAAAAAGAATCCAAATAATTGAAAATAGTGTAAGCGGCCTCTGGAACAACTTCAAGCATACCAACATCTGAATTATAGGGGTGCCAGGAAAAGAGAGAGAGCAAGATAATGAAAACCTACTTGAAGAAATAGTGACTGAAAACTTCCCCAACTTGGTGGAAGAAATTGACTTAAAACTCCAAGAAGCGCACTGAACCCCAAACTATAGGAATCTAAAGAGGACCATACCAAGACACATCATAATTAAAACGCCAAGGGCAAAAGATAAAGAGAGAATATTAAAAGCAGCAAGAGAAAAACAGTTAGTTACCTATATGGAAGCACCCATACGATTCTCAGCAGACTTCTCAACAGAAACTATGCAGGCCAGAAGGGAATGGCAAGAAATATTCAAAGTGATGAATAGCAAAAATCTACAACCAATATTACTCTACCCAGCAAGGCTATCATTCAGAATTGAAGGTCAGATAAAGTGCTTTGTGGATAAGAAAAATCTAAAGGAGTTCATCACCGCCAAAGCAATATTATATGAAACGGTGAAAGATATTCTTTAAGAAGAGGAAGAAGAAAAAGGTAAAAATATAAATTATGAACAACGAATACACATCTATCAACAAATGAACATAAAAATCAAGTGAATTAAAAATCTGATGAACAGTATAAACTGGTGAATATAACAGAATCATGGGCATAGAGAGGGAATGGAGTGACAATTCTTTGGGAGAAAAGGGGTGTGAGAGGTGCAGCAAGAGACTGGATAAAAATCATGCACCTATGGGAGAGGACAGTGGGGGGGAGGTGAGGGCGGAGGGTGGGATGGGTACCGAGTGGAGGGGAGCTATTTGGGGGGAAAAAAGGGGAACAATGTACTTAATAAACTGAATAATAAAAATTTTAAAAGGGGGGACAACCCTAATGAATGGGACTAGTGATCTTTCAAAAGCACAAGCTTTCTCTATCAGTATTTCACCATGTACAGCTATAATGAGGAGTCAGTTGTCTCATCACCAGAACTTCACTATGCTGGCAACTGAGAGAAATAAATGGCTGTTGTTTATAAGCTGTCTGGTAGTTTATTTATTTGTTTATTTATTTATTATCATCTGAGGTCATATTTATTCATTTTACATAGGGGAAGGGTGGGGGTTGTAGAGAGAGAGAGAGAAAGAGATAGATAGATAGAGAGAGAGAGAAGAAAGAGAGGAAGAGAGAAACATGATCAGATTATCAGTTGCCTTCTGTATGTGCCCCTACCAGGATAAACTCACAACCTATGTACCATGACAGGAAATTGGAACCACCACCTTCTTCGTGTACCAGATAACATTCCAACCTCCAGGACCACTCAACCAGGTTTATGGTAGTTCATTATAGGAACATGAACAGGCTAAAACAGAGGAGGAAGAGGAGAAAATAAGTATTGCTCTCATCTGGTTATTCAAGAGTCAACAGACCCCGTTATACAAGCATGCCGCTGCTGGCCAAGGTAGCCTTCATAATGGCTTTAGTGACTTCCATTCTAACTCTGTGATATGAGTGTTATAATAAAAACCTATCTACAACAAAATTCTTTTCCAAATAGCCTCGCCAGGTGCTGATTTGCTTCCCACCTGGCCTAGAATTTCAAAGACATATGCCACTGATTTTTGTAGGTGGCGTTCTAGCTTGTGTCAAAGTGAGACTTAAATAGAGAGTATAAATGTTAAAATTGGCAAGTTTGCCTGAGATGTCTCTCCAGGGAGACCAAGAGTCTTCTTTGGGAGAACATTTATTCTCAAGGGAATTTAACTTTGACCTATTAATGAAGACATTGTTTGAGTGGAGGAATTTATGATCTGTTTCTTTTTTGCCTCATGTCAACCTTATGATATACGTCTTTAAGTTTAATTTTATAACTGGCCAAACAGGTACAAAGATTAGTCTTTTTGGTTCACACAGTGTAGCCAAACTGCTGCTTATGACCTGATTCTAAAATAGTCACATAGCACCCAATATTAGGGTCATGATTCAGAGTTAATGACTCATGAAAGAATTATTTCTGCCCTAGCCTATTTTGCTCAGTGGATGGAGCGTCTACCTGTGGACTGAAGGGTCCTAGGGCCGATTCTGGCCAAGAGCACATGCCTGGGTTGTGAGCTTGATCGCCAGTAGGGGACATGCTGGAGGCAGCCGATCCAATGATTCTCTCTCATCATTGATGTTTCTATCTCTTTGTCCCTCTTCCTTCCACTCTGAAATCAATAAAAATATTTTTAAAAATATTTCTGAGATAATGCTTTAATTACAATGCATACAGAAGAAATGTTTATAAGTTTATAAGTAAAGGACTTAAAAATCCATACAGAAAAATAATAATTTTCTCTGCAAATGAGAGAATTAGAAACTATGCTAATATGCTACATGTAATTTAAAATAAAAATAAATTATAATTCATGTTTAAGTATAATACTGGTTCTAAATTTTGATACTTAAATTATCCTCAAAGCTGTTCAATGATTACTATCAAACTCTTCTGTTTATGCTTCTGGCTGAGAACTAAAAAGGGACTGAGGCTTAAAGTGACTGGAAATTCTTCACAATTTTTTGTGATCACCTGCAGAGGGTAAACTCTCTAGCGTCCAAAGATAAGAGAAAAAGTCTCTGATTTCAATCAGAATCGATCTGCTGATCTACCAACCACAGCCCAAATATTGCCATAAATCTCTGATGGAGAATCATAGGAAGAAGGTGCAAAGGGGAGTTCTTGCTATCTTGATGTTTGGGAAAGAGCTGGGGATGTGAACTTTCACACTGGCCGAAACTATCCCTGCATATGTATCACATTCTTTGTGGTGAATTTAGTTTCTTCTTTACCAGCAATTCTTCCTGTTGCCCTTGACGGATGGTGTCCCTTAGGGGCTTCACATGTGTAATTTCAAAAGATTCTAAGAAAAGGCCATCCAACCTAATGAGGGCAACGGTGCCCTCCCCCTGAAACCCGAGAATAAAGGCTTTTGTCAGAGCACTAATATCCTTTCAGGTTCTTTACAAGTTTTGATTTCTATATTCCTGCATTTCAAGTTAAAGCGTATCTGAAGTTTCAAATGTTCTACAATAGGAATAAATATTTTCAAGCAGTTCTTTTTGTAATTCCTCTCTGAAGGATATATTTTTTATTGATTGTTTCTAAAGAGAGGAAGACACACACACACGCACACACACACAGAGAGAGAGAGAGAGAGAGAGAGAGAGAGAGAGAGAGAGAGAGAGAAAGGGAAACATTTATTGGTTGCCTTTAGTACATGCTCTGACTATGGATTAGACCTGCAACCTGGCTTATGTACCCTGATGGGGAATCAAACCCCAAACCCTTAGGTATATGGAGTATGCTCTAACTAATGAGTCACCTGTCCAGTACTAACCAGTTATCTTTTAATGGTGTGTATCAGGGAGCTGGGACTGGAATTTTCCTTGTTTCTTCTTTCTCATCCAGGAACCTGTGCCTTGAGAGAGGCGGAAGACAGGCCCCTTTGAGTTGGGCCTCCTCTGAGTACATGCAGCCCACATCTGCCCTCCCCCACTTGGACAGCTCCTCAGCCTGCCCTTTCTTTGACCTCTGACTATCCTGTGGATGACCTGGGTGAAACCATCCTCAGCCCCAGCACTCTGTGCCTCATTTCAGTTTCCATCCCCAAGAATCTCCAACACCCATGACCTGTTTTTTACATTTCTCTCTCAACAGAACTCCTATTAAACACATGTTGGAGTCCTGGGGTGGATGTGGATGTGTCTAGAAAAGAGCAGATTTGAAGAATACTAAGTGAAAAGTTATTAGACTCAAGTCAGTGTAGGATATTGAGATTCAAGCAGCCCTACTCTGAGATCCCCTCATAGAGGATCCAACCCTATTAATGCAACCAGGGTAGCCATTGAATAAACTCATCAGCGATGGTAGTCATTCATGAATCCATGTGAAATACCTCCCAGAAACTCTCAAGAGATTGTGGAGGCAACTGAAGGATAAAGACTGGCACTTTTTTACTGTTGTCAGTGACATTTTCCAAATAAGTTTACTTAGGTTTTTAAAGAAATAGTGACGTTTCAAAACTCAATAATCCAAATTCTGCCCAAAGGCAAAACATCCTATTTAATAAAAGAGTAATATGCAAATTAACCTACACTCTCCTACACCCACCAGCCATGCCCACCAGCCAATCAAAAGTGAGTATGCAAATTAACCCAACCAAGATGGCTGTGGCCACTGAATGAGCAGGAGGCTTGAGTTTCCCCAGCAATGGAGGAAGCCAAGCTTTCTGCACACCCTGGCAGGCCCAGGCTTCCACTCAAGGCTACAATGTTTCAATTATAGGAGATAAATAAATCCCAGATACCAAGGCCTCTACTTGGGTCACTTGGGGGGCATGGCTGGCCTGCAAACCACCACATGCCCCTCTCCCAGGCTGCCCCACACCCCAGGGGAACCCCCACTCAGATCTGGGACACCTTCCAGGGCAAACCAACTGGCCTCCACCCAAGCACCAAGCCTCTATCCTATCTAATAAAAGAGTAATATGCAAATTGACTATCACTCCAACATAAGATGGCTGCCCCCATGTGGACAGAAGATGGCCACCACAAGATGTCTAGTAGGGGAGGGCAGTTAGAAGGAACCAGACCTGCAAGGGAGGGCAGTTGGGGGTGATCAATCCTGCAAGGGAGGGCAGTTAGGGATGATCAGGCTGTCAGAGGAAGGAAGTTGGGGGTCACTGGGCCTGCAAGAAAGGGCAGTTGGGAGCGATCAAGCCTGCAGGGAAGGGCAGTTAGGGGTGAGCAGGCCAGCAGAGGAGGAAAGCTGGGGGCAAATAGGTTGGCAGGGGAGCAGTTAGACATCAATCAGGTTGGCAGGGAAGTGGTCAGGGGGTGATCAGACTGACAGACAGAAGTAGTTAGGGGCAATCAAGAAGGTGGGCAGGCAAGTAGTTGGGATCCAGCAGTCCTGATTGTGAGAGGGATGTATGACTGCCCGTTTAAATCCAATCCTACTGGGCCTAAACTAGCAGTCAGACATCTCTTGAGGAGTCTCAGATTGGAGAAGGTGCAGGCTGGGCTGAGGGAACCTCCCTCCAGCCCTGTGCACAAATTTCGTGCACTGGGTCTCTAGTGTAATTATAATAGTTTCCAGATAAATTCAGTCACTTTCATGCTTTCTTTATGGTTTTTTATATTCACTGAGTTAATTCCAGCTTTTCCTCCTCTTTTCCTGCTTTCTCCTCAAAGAAGTATCAATGTTCTGGAGTCAGAAAGAGGCATCAGGTCCAAGCTGTCCTTTCTCTTATTCAGGCATCCACAAACTGGGTGTCACTCATCCAGACTTTGGCCTTTGGCTGTTGCTCACCACTGCCATCATTGGTGTCAGTGTTATCATTTGGTGGCTGCCTGCAAAGTTCTCTGCTGCAGTGGGGAGCCTTGTCACAACCGTAAATACTTCAGGTCTCCCGTTTCAACTGTACTGTATCACTCTGGGGTCTAGGGACATGGGGCTTCTCTACTATGCCATTCCTGGCAGTCTGCCTTCCCTTTGACTGTCTCAGGCTCTTTACTACAGAAACCAATGTTGTTCTAGTTCAGCAATACCTGGGACACTGCATAATGCTTGGAATTCTAGCACTTAGTCCCTCTTCAAAACCCCACCTAGGAAGAGAATATATCTACCTTTTTCCCAGGTTAAACTGATAGGCAAGCACCCTGCCTATATTATCCCAACTTCACTGTGCATGCCTCTATCTCCCCCTTTGTTGGATTCCTTCCCCCAGTAATTTGCAGGAAATAGACTGGTGGATCCATGGGGAGTATGAAAATGTAGCTTCCTGGTGAAGCTGCCAGATGACTATGTTTATCATGTCTGGTTTCCCCTTTGCTCTCTTTCTGTTATTAATATTGACCAGCTAGTTATGATGATAGCATAATCACTGGATTGTACAACTATAATTAAAAATAAAAATTATTAAAAACAAACCTTATTAATGGCTTTCCATTGCACTTTGTACAAAATGAAAACTCTCTACATAGATTGTGATGTTTGGCACATTCAAATTTACTCTTTCCTAATCAAGTCTCATTTTCTTTTTATCTTCCTTTCTCTAGTCACACATTGCCCTATAAATTCCTAGAAAGGGGTAGCTGTTTTCTTATCTCAGGGCCTTGCCTATGCTCTTCCTTCTTCCTGGAATGCTCCCCCATGTACCCATTGTGTGGCTGACTCCTCATCCCTTAGGTAGGGCTTGGCCAAATATTATGCTCTTTTCTATTATTTCTATTAATCCTTCCAACAACACTTAGAGAAAGTGTAAACATGTGGTAAACAAATTCTTGCTGCACCAATCGGGAACAAAGAAACAGGTGGGGGGGAATAAGCTTTGTAAGATTTTTCCTTTCCCATCACCTACGGGATAATTCATATGCACTAAGATGAATATGCTAGGGTGATTATAATCGGATTCCCTTCCTGAAGCAGGTTTTTTAAAAAAAATCTGAATTCCTTTAGGCAGGAAAGGGAGAGTCAAAGATACCTTCAGAATCTTTTGTTCTTAATAACCCCTTAAAATCAATACCCCAAAAGGCACATTTTGGGATGGCAAAACTTTGGTCTCTCTCAGTGACTTGACCAAGTCATTATTGTCTCTGTGCTCAGGTTCTTCATCTGTAAAGTGAGGTCTTATTAGTATCAACCTTATAGGGAGTTTTCAGAATGAAATGTTTTAACTGGATTAATATATGCACAAATGCCTGGCATGCAGCATATACTATGTGTTAACTATTACTAGAGGAGAGCTAATAGGTACAAAACATTGTAAATGGAGATCTAAGGAAGGACTGCAGCATGGCAAGTACAGGCCCAGGGCCTAGGCCTTGGTCAAGGGAAAGTACAAGGCACAATAACTAAATTAGAGAGACGGCCTAAAGAAGAGGGGCAGTCACATTATGGCTGAAAGACAGAGGCCAGGAAGGCTGTTACCAAATGGAGGCACCATCAAAAACAATGAATCTCTTGCCTGATCGCATCTGTGGTTTGCCTGGGGCTCCTTTCATTGGCAGGAACCAAACTGTTCATGATTTTGGCAGGGATTTACAGAACTGATATTTTTGAATTTGTTTTTCTCCATGAAAACACACACACACACACACACACACACACACACACACACACACACACACACACACGCATGCACGCACACACACACACACACCTCGATTAACAATCATAAAGAGGGAAATGTGCATGCTTGCAGACCTGTGGTTTGCAAATTACTTGTAATTCTCATATTACTGTCTGTCACCCAAATCCCTCAGCTTGACAAGATCAGAGCTTCTGTCATCCTTTTACATTTAATTTACATGAAACAGTGTTCTTCCTGCTTCATTTCTTTCAATTCTTTACTTCTCCTCCCTGTTCATTTTTCCTTATCACTTCAGTTACTCCTTTCAGCAATGTCATCTTCTTTTGCTGTGATGTGTTTCACCTTTATACGTTTAATAAATGCATTATTTTCATTTCAAGCTTATGTCTTCTGTTGGTCACACTTCTTAGCGGTAGAATTAAACTTAGACAAAATAATAAGCTGACTTGATAATAGAGACTATTTTATTTTTCTTAATAATCATGTTAGCCTAAATTTCTTTATTTTGGAAGGTTTCATTTTGAATTTAATTTAGAAATTCAGGGAGTACTGGAGAACTTATGAATAACTCTTCCTCCCTCCCCCAATTCATACCTGCCTCTCCTTCCCCTCCTCTCTTTCCTTCTTTCCTTTTCCATGCCTTGACATTTTACTTATAATATAAAATCTATAACCTAATGTTTGTATATCTTGTATATCCTGCTTTTACTAACAGATTTACAGGTGTTTTTTTTACAAACTAAAAATATTTGTTGAGACACAAAACCCTTCACTAGAGTATAGTTTTACCATAAGGCCATTTTCCTTACTTGAAATAAATTTATAGTGCACAACCTTAGGGACAGACCTTTCCTTTCTTTTTCAGCTCAACCATATGCATTTACAAGCTATCACTTTTAGATACTGAATACTGTTCTAGATGAATCATAAACTCATTCAATTTAGTAATTTTTATGCTTTTATGTGCTTGCACCAGAACTACACATTTTATCATAATTTATTGCCTTCATAATTTTTCTGCTCTGGAATATGGGAATACCCAGTGCTCTGATTTCTTCTTTCTAGTAAATTCAGGTTAGCTTTAGCTCCCATTTCAACTCTAACTCTTTGCCAAAGGTCACCACATCCTTGAAATCACATGTTGAAAGTTCTCACTGAGAGAGTTTACCTTTGCTAAGAGATGATGGCAACTATTCTTTTGAATTATTGCATCCATTTTAATAAAGGAACTAATTATTCTCTGCTTAACAAGGAATATCTTGTGACTGATACAGCTGGATTCATGTAAAAATGAATAAGCGGTATTGAGGAGATTATTTTCTCCAGCAAGGTATAATTTCAAAAGTGATTTAAATGGAACATACATAAGAATTTATGAATATGGTTGCTTTTATAGCTAATGCAGATTTCTTACTTTCATTAGTGATATTCCCAAATGCCTTATACTTAGCAGGTTTTCAGTAAATATTTCTTGATATTAACAGTTTTCCAATTCCTTTCTTTAAAAGATTTTTTATTGATATTTGGAGATCGAGGGAGAGATAATGTCTTCTGCATATACCCTATCTGGGATGGAGCCCACAATGGGACTCAAACCAGCACCACCAAAACACCCTCCCCACACACACCCAGGATGACACCCAATCCTCTGAGCCAACCCTAACTTTTGTGATAGCTCATGAAAGATTTACATGGTATATAGAAATGTAAGTATGTACATAGGTATAGATCTTGTGTTTTCTAAGGTGATATCATGGCTGGTGACTTGATAACTGTGTTGATGTGGCCCCCAAAGACTACAGTTTCATCAATATTTCTCTTCCTACTACATAAGGACCTGTTTATATGCCCTGAATTGTAATTTTTCCTTTAATTACAAAGCTTTGCTTCTGTCTTGCAGCGCACATGCTTTGCTGCACTGTAGGATGTTTTGTGACAATTATAAATTTAATTCTGAATTTTCTGCATTACTGATTCCACTTCAGTGCACTAAAACTGGCTGCAATTAAAAAAATCATATATTTTGTGTATGCTACCCATCCCAGCATGAATGGTTGGCAGATAACAATTTTTCCATATTATTGAATTTGGTGAGCCTCATCGCTGCCGTGAGAGGGAATCATAGTTAAGAAAATTACTCTCAAAATTTGATCAGAATAGAGGACTCCAGATAGAAACTGGTATGGGAATAACAATTATTACTGTCTCCACTGATTCATTGTTTCCTTCATTCAAAATCTTTAAGTAAGCATTTATTAAATGCTTATTATCAACCAGGCTGCTTCTTGGGATTATTTTCCTTTTATACCTGATTTTTATTGAAAAGACCTTTTAGTTTACAATTTAAGCAGGATTTTGTTTGATTTGGGTCATGTTTACATGATGAACCTTTATAGTTAGAGTGGATGTAAGTGATTGCTAAGAAAGCAGGTTAAGATGCCGATGGAGCATTCATAGGGTTCTATTTGTCACAGCCTTAGGAAGGTCACTGCAGCACCTTCCCATGGGATCTCCCAGTTGGCTGGTGTTTAACTGAACACCAGATTTATAATTCCTAAAGCTATATCTGGACCTGATGCTGTACCTGGCTATTCACAGCTTCATTGCAATGTGAGATGTCTACTTCTTTCCAAACTCCATGATTCTATGATTCTGAGAACAAATCTTTAGAATTACTATAAACTTCTAGTTATATATTGTAGAAATTTTTGAATTTCTCCTAATTTTACTTGTTTTCTGAAGGCATATTAACATTTCAGAATAATGTGCACCATATACAAAGCATATCATAATTAAATGTGAAGTTTTTTTTAAAGGAAGTTTTAGTATCAGAGTTTTCAACACATGTTGAAGTTTCTAGATGACCCATGGGGTATATTTTGTTGCTGCGTAGAGAGTAGCCCATTCTACAGGGCTGGGACCAATATATAGTACTACTTCACTTCTTCACTAATAAGAAAGAGAATTAATTAAAAAAAACATCATTTCTAAACAAAGGTACTTCTAATGTATTGAAACACTCTGCCAATTCTCTAATTCCCTCTCCTCATTATTCTTTTGCAAAAAATATCCAGTCACCTAGCTTTAATGCTGCATTTATTTGTTCTGGCTGACCACAGTGGTCTCCTCATTTTTTTTGAGATAAAAATGTGCTGACACACATGTGAATATCAAGTGAGAAGCTGAATCAAGAGGAAATCTAGTAGGAGACATTTGGTCCACAGTCCCACAATAACAATGGTGGCAGGACCCCACGTTCACCAGAATATATATTCCAATGAGATTTAGGCCAGGGCTATGTGTCTTAGACTTTAATATGTATGTGGATCAGCTGGGGATCTTGTGAAAAAGCAGATTTTAACTTAATATGCCTGGAGTGGGGTCTAAGATTCTGCATTGCTATAAGTTTGGCACTTGAACCAAGCCTAGAGGAGATGAAGAACACTTAAAAAAAAATAGGCCCTCAGGGTTATGAGTTCTCAATAAATTGATAGACTTAGGTTTCCATGCAGAAAATTTGAACTCAAAGAGCATGTCCACTGACATTCTCATGCTTAGTGGACCCAGAATTCTGAGAATACTAAACTCTTCATTCTGAGGAGTGCTGAACTTGCACAGGGCCTGGAATTACTTTATGTTTCCTAAAGTGTTCTGTAATGTTACACAGACACAGTTTAGATGGGTCAAGAAAGCTGTGTCTGCATTCAGAAAGACTGAGTCTAAGCCCAGCTTTGCCTCTGCTTGGTTCCATGAGCTCTAAAAAGTCATAGACCCTCTTTTGAATCTATATTCTGTGTATAAATTATAGTAATAGCCAAATATAACTTTATAGGATTATTTTTAAATCAAATATGAGAATATACATACAAATAACAGATGCTATGCAAATATTAGCTGAGGGGTTTATAACCTAGCAATGATGATTTACCCTCATATCAGAACACTTGTGTTTGCCTAAGACCCTTCATCTTTTGTTTATTAACAACAACTAAGAACTCAGGTATTTCACTGTTTCCCCCACGTGCCATTTGTAAGCAGCCATTGATTATACTTCTATAGTAAAAAAAAAAACAACAACAAAAACACAAAAACACACCAAACATTAAATTTTCCCTTAAAGCATTAGTATTTTCATTTCCAATCCAATATGTATTGGAGTTGGTATAGGACTGTGCTTGGAAGAATTAATTGGTGTTCAATGGCAGTTGTGGATGGTATCCTGAATTATCTACAACTTCTGGGAATTGCTTAATCAACACAGAGATATAGTTGGTCTGAGAAGAACATGCCGTCCTCATCACCTAGGGAAGACGTTGGCCTGCAGGCAGCTTTTATTTTAATTGATTTCTTGATGAGTGTTGATTTTATTAAATTAAAATTTAGACAAAATGCCCGATGGCATCTGCCAGTGATAAGTGACAGGAAAGACATTAAAAGTTTAGTAATCACTTAGGAATTCCTTATCAGCAGGAATTTATTGAATGCCCCAAATGAGAATAGTAATGCTTGCATTTATAGCTTGCCAGTCATTTCCACAAATTCTACTTATGACACACACTTTTCATTGAGTCTATTCCACTTTCTGATATAAAAACCCATGTTTCTGTGACTTTGATTTATGTTACAGAACTCAGTACAATTTCTGTTTCAGGGAGACATAATATATCTCTTTTAAAAATGGTTTTCTTTTATAGTTAAAATGTTTTTATTGATTTTAGAGAGAGAAAGAGACAAACATCAATTTGTTGTTCCACTTTATGCATTCATTGGTTGATTCTTGTATGTGCCATAACCAGGGATTGTACCCACAACTTTGGCATATTGGGACAATTCTCTACCAATTGAACTACCTGGCTAGGACTGAGACATAATATATCTTTGAGGGAGGGAGTCAAGAAGGAGAGAGAGAGGGAAGGAGGGTGGGAGAAAGGGAGGAAGGAGGGAAGGAAGGAAGAAGGGAAGGAAGGAAGGAAAGGAGGAAGGAAGGGAGAAGGGAGGGAGTATGGTAAACACACAAATGTTTGTTGTTGTTGTTGTTGTTCCAGAAAACTCACTCTGAGTTAATGGCCAAAAGTAGAATAACTTTGAACAACTAAATATGAGATAGTGTCAGGCTTTCTGGAGCTGATATCTCACTTAACTTGTCAAAATGTACATCTCTTCAGGAACTAAAAAGCTCAATAGATGGTTTGGTGTGTGTTTAGTTTGATTTAGGATAACTTCCTGGGTTTCTTTCTAGATCGACTCTGATTTTTATTTTCAACCTTAGCCATGTTTTTATTTTTTATGTCTACTGTTTTCTTTTATAATTAGAATACTCTGAGGATTTGTCATTAAAGTTTAAATTATACTAAACATTGAAGGTCTTTTAAGCACAGTGGTTTTGAACAAAGTAGGTGACGCTTTCCATGGACATTTTACTTTGAGGATCTTCCCATTGCTGAGGAGTTCCCACCAGGGACTATTAGACTCATCATCTTGCCTCATGAACTTGATGGTTAAAGTGGTGGCGGTTGGGTGAGACTCTGTTTGTTGTAGGCTGCATCTGCAGTGCTTACTCTGGCTCAGACCACCTGTGGTGATTGCCTTCTTTGAAAGACTAGTTCAAAATAAGTAAAGGCCAGTGAGGATTTCTAAAAGTTCTGAACTATGGAATATTTGGAGAAAATGGATTTTGATTTTTCAGTTTCAAGAATAAATGGGACACAGTGTATCTGACCTGACTAGTCAATATGCATCTACACAAGTAGAAATTAAAAAGAAATAATGAAATGAGACACTCTGCTATTAACTGGATAATAAGCAAAACTTTTCTAAATGTTTGATGCTTTTATTCAACCATTTATATATATGCAATAACTTATGTTTAATCACACTCAAAGCCTTGCCAAGTAGAAGTCCCACAGGAATTATTCTAATGAATACATAAGCATCTCTTGTATTGAGGATATTAATTGCTTATATGCAAATGATTTTAAGTGCTTGAACAGTTTGGCTTAAGAGGATAAACATCTCTGTAATCTTGTATATGATATTCATTTGCTTAGCTAGCTCTTTTATGATGAATTATATAAAAGTAAACTTTATAATCAACTGAATACAAATGACTCTGAGTTTGGAAAAACAAATTAATGAGTTTTTTTAATATGCATATTTTTTATTGTTGACAGTATTACAGATATCTCCCATTCTCCCTCTCCAGCCCCTTTACTTTCCTTCTCCCAATCCTTATCCAACCCCAGGTCTTCACTACCCTATTTCCCATATCTATGGGCTATGCATATAAGTATATAAGTTCTTTAGTTTATCTCTTCTCATCTCCCCAATTCCCATATTCAAGTATGGCAGTCTGTTCCATGCCTCCAATGCTTCAGGTCTTATTTGGGTGGTCAATTTATTTTGTTCATTAGATTCCACAAATAAGTGAGATTATGTGATATTTGTCTTTCTCAGTATGGCTTATTTCACTTAGCATAATAGTTTCCCCATCCATCCATACTGTCCCAAACGATAAGAGATATCATTTTTATAGCTGCATAGTATTCCATTGTGTAAATGTCCACAGCTTTCTTATCCATTAATTTAATGATGGGCACTTGGGCTGTTTCCATATTTTAACTATTGTAAATTGTAATGATATGAACATAGGGGTGCATATATTCTTTCTGATTGGTGTTTTGGGTTTTTTAGAATATATTCCTAGAAATGGGATCACTGGGTCAAACAGAAGTTTCATTTTTAATTTTTTGAGGAAACTCCATACTGTTTTCCATAGTGGCTTTACCATTCTGCATTCCCACCAGTAATGAACTAATATTCCCTTTTCTCTGTGTAGTGAACTAATTAGCAGTGAACTAATTAGTAGTGAACTAATATTCCTTTTTCAACTTGTTTGTTGATTTTTTGATGATCGCCATTCTGACAGGTGTGAGGTGATATCTCATTGTGGTTTCAATTTGCATTTCTCAGATGATTAGTGGTTTTGAGCATTTTTTCCAATGTCTCTTGGCCATTTGTAGGTCCTCTTTGGAGAAATGTCTATTTAGGTTCTTTGTTCATTTTTAATTGGATTATTTAGCTTCTTTTTGTTGAGTTGTATGAGTCTTTTATATATTTTTGGATATTAACCTATTACCAGATGTATCATTAGAAGATATGTTCTCCCATATAGTGGGTGCCCTTTTCATTTTGTGGTGGTTTCTTGCATTTGATGTAATCAGAAATGTGTATTTTCACCTTTGTTTTTCTTGCCCTTAGAGAAGTATTGGCAACAATTCTACTGTGTGAGATGTATGAGATTTTACTGCCTATATTTTCTCCTAAGATTTTTATGGTTTCATGCCTTACATTTAAGTCTTCTATCTATTTTGAGTTTATTTTTGTGTAAGATATAAGTTGGTGGCCTAGTTTTATCTTTTTGTGCATGTGTCTGCCCAGTTTTTCTGGCACCATTTATTGAAAAGACTGTCTTTACTCCATTGTATTTTCTTGCCTCCTTTGTCAAATGTTAATTGATCATAATGTTGTGGGTCAATTTTTATAATCATAAATTCTAGACTTCTCAGCCACCTGATTCAAAAGGAACAGTTATATACCATAAGTTGGTATGAGTGATTCATAGTTTTACATTATTTCATTACATAAACTTTATTTTTCTCTACTACCTTTTAAATTAATTCTTAGATAATTTTGGAAAATAGAATCTACATCAGTATTCTGGAATTAGACATAAAACAACTCAATTTACATAAGTGAATGGCAGCTCCTCCGTTCTCTGGGCATTTACATGAATGGATTTTATAGTACCTTCCTTGTCCAAAGCCTCCTTAATGATATTTCTCTATGATCTCAAGATATCACCCATATTGTACAGGTGTTAATTCTAAAGCATATAAAAATAGAATCATAATATCTCAAAGATGACAAGACCTTTAAAATTAGCTTAAAAAATCATTACTTGATGCAGAAATCATAATTTCCAAAAAACCTTTTTTTTCTTTTTTTTAAATCTTTATTGTTCAGTTTATTAATTACATTGTTTCCCCTTTTTTATCCCCCTATATGTCCCCTCCACCCTGTACCTATCCCACCCTCCACCCTCACCTCCCCCTCCCCACTGTCCTCTCCCATTGATGCAAGATTTTTGTCCAGTCTCTTGCTGTACTTCCCACAACCCTTTTCTCCCCAAGAATTGTCAGTCCATTCCCTCTCTATGTCCATGTTTCTGTTATATTCTCCAGTTTATCCTATTCATCAGCCTATCAATTCACTTGATTTTTATGTTCATTTGTTGATATATGTGTATTTGTTGTTCATAATTTATATTTTTACCTTTTTCTTCTTCCTCTTCTTAAAGAATATCTTTCAGCATTTCATATAATATTGGTTTGAACTCCAATTGGTGATGAACTCCTTTAGCTTTTTCTTATCTGCGAAGCACTTTATCTGACCTTCAATTCTGAATGATAGCTTTGCTGGATAGAGTAATCTTGGTTGTAGATTCTTGCTCTTCATTATTTTGAATATTTCTTGCCACTCCTGTCTGGCCTGCATCATTTCTGTTGAGAAATCTGCTGACAATCATATGGATACTCCCCTGTAGGTAACCAACTGTTTTTCTCTTGCTGCTTTTAATATTCTCTCTTTGTCTTTTGCTCTTGGCATTTTAATTATGATATGTCTTGGTGTGGTCCTCTTTAGATTCCTATATTTTGGGGTTCTGTGTACTTCTTGGGCTTTTAAGTCAGTTTCTTTCACCAGGTGGGGGAAGTTTTCAGTCACTATTTCTTGAAGTAGGTTTTCATTATCTTGCTCTCTCTCTTTTTCTGGCACCCCAATAATTCGGATGTTGGCATGCTTGACGTTGTCCCTGAGGCCCTTACACTATCTTCAATTTTCTGAATTCTTTTTGTTTCTTGCTTTTCCAGCCAAGTGGATTTTGCTTCTTTGTATTTCAAATCTTTGACTTGGTTCTTGTGGCCCTCTGGACTGCTTTTAGGACTTTGTGTAATATTTTTTATTTCAGTCTGTGTATGCTTGATTTCTAGTTGGCCCTTTTTCATATCTGTGAGGGTCTCATTCATATCCTCAGAGGTCTTGTTCATTTCCTTGAGGGTCTCATTCATTTCCTTGTAAGTCTCATTCATTTCCTGGTTGGTCTTGTTTATTTCCTCGTAGTTCTCATTAAGTTCATCGGCCTTTTCTAGGAGCCTCTTGAAAAGCCTTATAACCGTGGTTTTGAACTCTATGTCTTGTCGTCTTTTCTCCTCCATTTCTTTCACACCTGATTTCTTTCCATATCTCTGCATGGTGGCTGCTTTATGTGATAGATGTCCTCTAATGGTCAGTGGCACAGCCTCCCCAGTTATTTGAGATGGGTACTCTTACTGCAATCCTTTATGGGTTGTACAGTATTTTTGAATTTAAACCCAGCTTGTTGTTGTTAGCCCTAGGAGGGTTTGACCTCCAGGCCAATTGGCTGTGAAAGGAGACTGTGTTCAGGTTGGATGGGCGGAGTCTCTGAGCTGCGCAGGCAGCCTCAGTGTCAGCTATGTCCTTTGCGGCGCTCGCGCACGTGCGCGCGGGTCTCTGTTGGATGGGAATGGCTGCAGGCACCTCCAAGAGAAAGCCACTCGTCTCTTCCCCTTGCCAGACAACTCTGCCTCTCCCCAAATGAGTCTGCACACCCAAAGTCTAGCCCAGGGTTGTAAAATAGGTGGTTTCCAGGACCAGGAGACAAGTTTCCAGGGAGCAAGTCACGCGTTTGTGTGACACTTGCGTGCAAATTTCTTTTCCCAGCTACCCGGTTTCTCTGCAGACTAGAAGACCTATGCTGCGCCTGGCTTCCAGGGTGCTTCCCCCGGACCTTGGACCTCGCCTGGCACTGGGGAATCTGTGCAGTGGGACGTCTCCACGTACCCTGGATTTTGGACCTCGCCTGGCGCTGGGGAATCCGTGTAGTGGGATGTCTCTGCCCTCCCTGTTGGCGAAATCCAGCCGGGGTTGCTGCTCCAGCCCTACAGCCCGCAAGCGCGACCAGGACGGCTCCTAACCTGTTTCTGTCTTCCAGGCTGCGCTCCTGCTGCTCTTCTGAGTCTCAGTGTCCCACCTTTACTCTTATTTGTGGAGTTTTCACTCAGCCAGCTTTCTGGTGATTCTGGGTGATGTTTGTTTTGTTGTTATGTTGTAGTTTTTGAATCGTTGCGTGGGGCAGAACAATAGGTGTTTACCTATGCCGCCATCTTGGTTCTCCACTCCAAAAAATCTTTTGATTGTAAAGTTCCCCTAGTTCAATGAAAGGAGTTTTCTACCTGGGGAGCTAGAAACATGCACCTTAATTTATTATAAGCACACAAATATTCACTCATGGCAATCTAAGACTATAAACTAATAACAAATATGTAATATCTGAGGTCATTTTAATGATTAAAAGTATAAATAAACTAATAAACTAATTAACAAATATGTAATATCTGAGATAATTTTAATGATTAAAAGTATAGGGCATTGTGCAAGACTATCCTACAAAAATCATATGTAGTTTTGTAGTATTTGGGGGCTAAAAAAGGGTCCCAGGAGAAGAGGGAAGTCAGCAATGCAGGAATGAAGCAGCATGTACAAAAGACAATATAAATGGAAACATAACATTTGAGGAATTTAAAGAAGGTCATTACAGTGGAAGAACACACAACATGATTGGTGATGTAAGAAGATGCTGGAATGGGCAAAGCATCAGTGATTAAAAAAATGCTTTTATTGATTTCAGAGAGAGGAAGGAAGAGGAAGAGAGAGAAAGAAACATCAATGATGAGAGGGAATTATCAATCCGCTGCCTCCTGCATGGCCTCCACTTAGAATTGAACCCTCAACCTGGGCATGTGCCATAGCCAGGAATTAAACTGTGACCCCCTGGCTCATGGACAATGCTCAACCATTGAACCACACTGACCTGGCAAATCAGTGGCTTTTTGAAGACCATTTTTGAAAGAGACTGGTATGATTAGCTTTTCAGTGATACAGTAACACTTTGGTTGCAATATGGAGATCAGAGCAGAGGAGTTGGTATGGACTAAATTGTAAACCACCAAAATGTATATCTTGAAGCTCTAACCCCTAATGAGACTGCATGGGAAGATAAAGCCTATAAGAAGGTTATAAATGTTAGGTGAAATCATAGGTTGGGACCCTAATCTGATAGGACTGGTGTCTTAATGAGAAGAGGAAAAGACACTAGACCTCTCTTTCTTAGCCATGAAGGAAAGAGGCCACAGGAGGACATTTGCAAGCCAGTAGACAGGTCTCATTAGAAAACAAATTTAACAGCATCTTGAACGTAGACTTGTAACCTCATGATAAAATAAGTGTCTGTTGTTTAGGCCACCCAGACCATGGTCTTTTGTCAAGGCTGTCTAAACAGACTAATACAGATGGCAAGAATGGATAGGGGAACAGAGCAATAGTTCAGATAAGAGGTAATGTAGTATGTAATTTAATGCACTATAATGGGAGTGGCAGAAATTGAGAAAAATGTTCAGAAATAAGAGGCTTTGTGCAAGTATAAATAGCAAGATTTGATGTGAGATTTATACACACACACACACACACACACACACACACACACACACACACACACTAGAGACTCAGTGCACGAAATTCATACATAGGGTGGGGGGATGTGTCCCTCAGCCCAGCCTGCACCTTCTCCAATCTGGGACCACTTGAGGGATGTCTGCCTGCCCATTTAAGCCCAGAGATCGGGCCTAATCGGGCAGTCGGACATCCCTTTCACAATTTAAGACTGCTGGCTCCCAACCCCTTGGCTGCCTGCCTGCCTGATTGCCCCTAATCACTTCTGCCTGCAGCCTGATCACCCCCTAACCACTCCCCTGCCAGCCTGATTGATGCCTAACTGCTCCCCTGCTGACCCAATTGCCCCCGACTGCCCTCCCCTGCTGGCCTGGTCACCTCAATTGCCCTCCCCTGCAGGCCTAGTCCCCCCCAACTACCCTCCCCTGCAGGCCTGGTCACTCCTATCTGCCTTCCCCTGTGGCCTAGTCATCCCCAAATGGCCTCCCCTGCAGGCATGCTTGTTCCCAACTGCCCTCACCTGCCAATCTGGTTGCCCCTAACTGTCCTCCCCTGCAGGCCTGATCCTCCCCAACTGCTTTCCCTTGCAGGCATGCTTGCTCCAACTGCCCTCACCTGCCAACCCAGTTGCCCCTAACTGTCCTCCACTGCAGGCCTGGTCCCCTCCCCCCAAGTGCTCTCTTCTGTAAGCCCAGTTGCCCCCAACTGCCCTTTACTGCAGGTCTAGTCTCTCCCAACTGCCCTCCCCTGCTGACCATCTTGTGGTGGCTATCTTGTGTCCACATGGGGCAGCCATATTTGACCACATGGAGGTGGCCATCTTGTGTGTTGGAGTGATGGTCCATTTGCATATCACCTCTTTATTTTATAGAATTATTATATAGGAAGATGTCAGAAAGAGTAGAATCAAGCTTCCTGACTGACACCACTAGATGAATAACTCCTGCACTTTAGGAGTCATCCAAAGAAGATCACATTTGGATCTGTAATCCATAAATTTAATTTTTGACACATGAAAGCTTAGGTATCTTATGTTGAAGAGGCACATGGGAGTGGAGCTTAGAGAGGAGTTGAACAATGCTCAACAAATTCTGCTGCTGCATGACTTCTCAGAACTTGTAATACATTTAAACATGTATGCATGTGAATTGTGACTCTAAAAGATAGGGTTATAGTTTTTTGTACTGAGCTGAATGTCCCATGTGGAGCTGGAATGCTGCCTTCCAGGCCACTATGGATAGTATGTTCAGATAGAATGATTGGTGACACCCTTCTCCTGAAGTCCTTGCCATCCTACACAAGTTGTTTGCTCTCTTTCAGAGTTAACCACTCCTGGGGTTGAATTCTATCTTGAGAACTTTAAAAAGGTCTCCCTTGGGTTGCACTATACCAAAATTTCAAAATTATTTATTGCCTGGAAGCTCAAGTAAATTGAGATAAATAGAATTATACAAACTATAATGACTCCTATGTTTTTGGCATTTATAATATCACTAGAGGCCCAGTGCATGAAATTTGTGCATGGGGGGCTGTCTCTAAGCCCAGCCTGTACCCTTTCCAATCTGGGACCCCTTGAGGGATGTCCAACCACCCATTTAGGCCCAGTGATCATGCCTAAACAGGCAGTTGGACATCCCTATCACAATCCAGGACTGCTGGCTTCCAACCATTCACCTGCCTCTGCCTGATTACCTCTAACCCACTTCTGCCTGCCAGCCTGATCATCCCCTAACCACTCCACTGCCAGCCTGGTCAATGCCTAACTGCTTCCCTGCCAGCCTGATTATCCCTAACTGTCTTCCCCTGCCAGTCTGGTTGTCCCTAACTGTCTTCCCCTGCAGGCCTGGTTGCCCCCAACTGCCATCCACTGCTGGCCTGGTCACCCTAAATGCCCTCCCCTGCTGGCCTGGTCACCCCTAACAGCCTTACCCTATAGGCATGGATTCACCCTAACTGCCCTCACTTTCTGGCCTGTTCTCGCCTAACTTCCCACAACTGTCCTCCCATGCCAGCCACCTTGTGGCAGCAATTTTGTGTCCACATGGGGACAGCCATCTTTGGCCACATGCGGGTGGCCACCTTGTGGTTTGGAGTGACAGTCAATTTGTATATTACTCTTTTATTAGATAGGATATTTTGTGTAACATTCTATAACTGGCTTTCCATTCAACATATATGCTGGAAATTCACTCATCTAACTATGTATAAGTCTGTTTTTTAAACTACTGTACAATATTGTATAGTACGAATATATCAAAATATATTCAACCATTTATATTCAGCTAGATTTAACAAAATTCATCTGTGCACAAGGTAGTATTAGTAGGAGATACAATAAATAGAAGATCAAGTACAGAATTGAATTATTCTGCTTCCTCTTCGCTCAAAATATTGTATGAATTATAAAAAAGTTTACATTTATTACTTTCCCTTCATATTTATTATGAGAAATTAATGAACAGCTAAACAAATTTCTAGAAAAACCCTTTGTGCCATTTATTTATAATGTCAAATTTTTTATGGCACTTTCCTTTTTATTTCAAAAAATATAATCTTTCACTTTTTGAAAGCTTCCTCTCCACTTCAGTTAAATAACTTGGCACCTTGTATCCCAGGTGTTTACTCTAATTCATTAAGGCATACAGTGTCCTTTGTTTCCCCCAGATTGCCTTACTCCTAGGGACTCTACAGATGTTTTTGGTATGAATTTTGAATTCAGCTAGATTACTCACTCAAGTCTGGGTACTGAGTGACCAATGTGTTTTTGAACTTCATTTGTATCATTATTATACTTTGGAGGAGCATCTTTTAAAAATGATGAGTTGGGAGGTTAACGATGTTTTAAACACTTCCAGATGGTGATATATTTTTTTATATATACTTTCCAATGCTCTTTCCACCTTATTCTGCCATTGCTTATGTGAATTTCAGCAGCAGATGATTGTCAAGTAGTTGAAAATCTTGAACTCAATTTACCAATTGTTGCAAAGTATAAAAAAGAAATTACATAAGCCATAGTTTCCATTATGAAATATTTACAGAAATGAGGTTCAACCTGTTACAATAAAATGTCAATATGACTTTAAGGAAATAATTAAATAAACATGTTTACTGTTAGGATAACTGAATTCAAATCTATTAATCCTCAATTTTTCAGGAAAAAAAGGGGATCTTTTGGGTAATTTAAGTGTAATATTGTTAGGTAGATATTTGCTTTTCTCCAGGAAATCTTTTCATTGCTATGGAGTCTCCACAAGATCGTCCTTTTCAAAAATAAAACAATTGGAGTCCTATTTAGATATGTGCTCATTCCTTTCTACTTCAGCATGTTTAACAGTAATTTAAATAATCTTTACTTAGGAGAGCTCAAATCTACTTTCTAAAATTCTTTGATGTCTAAGTGGCAATCGTAATCAATTAGTAATACTGCTCAGAGTTTAGAAATTACTAGGTGGAGACACAAGTGGGGAGTCAAAGTGTCTGCCAAGGATTAATGAGCTACAATAGGATGGGTGACTCTTCCATTTTTTCATACTCATGTATTTACTGACTCTAAGCAGCTGTAGAAAATGTCAATCTCCTATCACTTTCCATGGCAAGACTAGCATCAGTGAAGTTCCTTGGTCTATGAACTCTGCCTCAAACTCTTGTCATCCAGAAACTGACCGTTTTGGGTGGGAAAGTTACTGAACTGCTTCTTATGAAATGTTGATTGGAGCTCTTGCATTTTATGGCAATAAGTTCCTTGAGAGCACATCGGGGCTATTGCCAGTGTGTTTACACTACACAGAGAAGGGAACCAACCTATGTTGGGTGTGTATTTTTAGTTTCCTAAGGTAGAATTCTGGGATCAGCAGCCATTTTGTTGGGATTGCTAATTTGATAGCTTCCAAGTATAGGATATGTACTGACCTTACAATGGTTACCATGATGTGGGGTCTACATCTCTGCAGGAAGCAATGTTAGTGATATATTGAAGCCAGAGGAGAGAGGAGAGGGCTGCAGCAGTATGGACTAGTCTGGATGTTAAAAGAACTCAGGTTAATGTTAGTGTTGATCTAACATATTCTAGCTTTTTAAATTCAGTCTTCTTTTGTTACCACATTCTTTAATAAATTTCTAGAGGCCCGGAACATGAAATTTGTGCACTTGGGGTCCCTCATCCTGGCCTGCACCCCCTTGCAGCCCAGGAGCCCTCGCTTCTTACCACTCACCTTCTCACTGTTCCTTACCACTCAGGTCCAGCTGAGTGGTGCTCCCCTATGGGAGTTCACTGACCCCAGGTGGCTCCTCCATAGTGACTGGTCGTTCTGATGTTCAGTGGATTTGCAGATTTGCCTTTTATTATATAGGATAAGCAAATGGATTATAGGCATCATCTTATCACTCTTTTGCATAAAAATAGTGGTACTAAATTCTGGGTGTTTGGGTCTCATGGTGTATTCTTGGCTACTGCTCTTACTGCTGTTTGCAACGACTGTTCAGATATTTGCAGTAATCTTTGTACAATTCCTGGTATGATTAAAAATTATAATGGGAATGTAATTCTGGAAAGAATTGTCTTTAGGCAGTTTTATTATCAATTTTCAATGCACAGTTATGCAAATCTAGAACTTCAAATGTCACTTAATGCTAATGATTTTTAACTTGGTGAGAAGTTTTAGCTTTTTAAATGGACCGAAAGAACATACAGCATTTTACTTTTGTGGAGAATGCAGTGTCTGTGAAGTTCCTCTTTGGGAATCTGATATCTTTCAAGAGTGAAAAATAGTAAACTTTTTCTTTCTCTCTGCATGAGAATAATGTTAACATACCCTTATTCCTGCCTCAAAGTTTTCTGAAGATGGAGACACAATCAGAATGAGAAAGCAGTGTGGAAGACTTACAACTTTTTGTTATTCCAGTGATGTGAACCAATTTTCTGGGATAAACTATAAGTTCAGAGAAGATAGAATTTTCTGGCATGTCAATTTGGGACACTCTGTGAGTGTCCATCAAAGAAGGTTGTGAATTGCTTCTGTCACAATGACTGGCATAAGCTCTTAAAATTGCCAATAGCCTGCAATTCTTTTTACTGACTCTTGAACTAGTTATGGACATTATTATGCACTAACATTCATGTTCATGCAATAACAAAAGAAATAATTGAATATACATTTTTAAATAAAATTTACTCCTCAAAAGTTAAACCTTAACATGGACTAAATTTGTTTGTCATTCAGTGGCCATTTGATTATATCATGGTGTTATACTGAATTCAGTTTGAAACAAGTTTTAAAATCTGAGGTGACTTCCTGGGATATTCATGTATTTGAACTGGATTTTGCTAACATTGTGTTAAAAATTAATCCCTTTGGATACATTGCAGCTGATTTATGTTTTTATTCTGTATCTGGTGTATTTTGAATTGAATTGTAAACTGTGCTTTACCAGATTATTTTTATACTTTAGCTAGTTGTATTTCTATCTACCTCAAAATTGTTCATATTCTCATAACATTAGCCTGGTTTATCATACTTTAATAAGCCAGGATTTCAGATGGTAGCGTTTATTACAGTGTTTAATGATAAATTCCACCTTTTGATTAGAAGCTATTAAAATCTACTAAAATGGGATTTGGTTTAAACTCCCATTAACCTTTTACTTTTTCTGTGCTATTTAAGTGTATAGTATTATTGCACCTTATAATAGAGTGCAATTTTATCTTTTAATTCTTCTTTGAAAGCAACTAGATTTATTAAGCTAGTTTGAGATTTCTAACTCCTGCTATACTGGTGGGAAGACTAAGCTAATCATTGTAAAATAAAATAAATGGTTCCATTTCCAAACATTAAAAAAATAGGAATCCTAAAAATTTGTGTTTTTTAAACTAAATTTTATTTTATAATTAACATTGGTTAATAAGATTATATAGGTTTTAAGAATACATATTTAAGATACATGATTTGTATGTTACATGGTGTGCCTACCACACAGAGTCAGATCTTCTTCCATCACCATACATTTGACCCCCTTTGCCATCCCCCATTCCCTCTGGTAACCACCATACTGTTGTCTATGTGTATTAGTTTTTGTTTGGTTTTCTTATTTGCTCGTTCGTTGCTTTCAGTTTTATATTCCACCTATGGGTAAAATGATGTTTCTTAACTTTTTCTGTCTGCAGTTCGCTTAGCATGATGTTCTCAGCATCCATTCCTGTTGTCACAAATGGCAATATTTCATTTTGTCTTATGGCTGAGTAGTATTGCATTGTACATATATACATTTTCTCTTTTCAATCATCTATAAAAGGAAATTTTGGTTGTTTCCATGTCTTGGTCACCATGAATAATGCTGCAATGAACATAGGGATGCATATATCTTTGCAAAAAACTGTTTGCAAAATTTTTGGTAGATACCCAAAAGAGGGGTTGCTGGGTCATATGGTAACTCTATTATTAGATTTATGAGGAGCCTTCATACTGTTTTTCATAGTGACTACACTAGTTTACATTCCCACCAGCAGTGAATTAGGGTTCCCTTTTATCCACAACCTTTCCAACACTTGTTATGATTTGTCTTGTTGATAAAAGCCATTCAAACAGGTGTGAGGTGGTATCTCACTGTAGTTTTGATTTGTAATTCCCTAATAGCTAGTGAAGCTGAGTACCTTTTCATATATCTGTTGGCCATTTGTATGTCTTCTTAGGAGAAGTGTCTATTCAAGTCTTCTGCCCACTTTTTAATTGGATGATTTGTTTGATGTTGAGTTATATGAGTTCTTTATCTTGTATATTAACCCCTTGTCAGAGTTGTTGATTGCAAATATCATCTCCTATTTAGCTGGTTGCCTTTTTGTGATATTGGTGGTTCCTTTTATTGTGTGGAAGTTTTCTTAGTTTTATATAACCCTCCTTCATTTATTTTTACTTTTACTTCCCTTGCCTTTGGGGTCAAATTCATAAAATCTTCTCTAAGTCCAAAGTCCATAAGTTTAGGATCTTATATTTAGATCTTTGATCCCTTTTGAGTTAATATTTGTATATGAGGACAAACACAAGTTTAGTTTCATTCATTTGCGTTTGTCTTTACAATTTTCCCAGCACCATTTATTGAAGAGGCTTTTTTTCCCCATTGTATATTTGACTCTTTTGTTGAAATTATTTCTTCATATACATGTGGGTTTGTTTCTAGACTCTAAATTCTGTTCCATTGGTCTATGTCTGCTTTTCTGTCAATATCATGCTGTTTTTGTTATTACTTTTTTATAATTTAAAGTCAAAAAACATTTTATAATTTGAAGTCCAGTTTCATTTTTTTTAAAGGATTGCTTTGGCTATTAGGGTCTTTTATGGTTGCATACAAATCTGATAACTTTTTGTTCTATTTCTTTAAAAAATGTCATAGGGATTTTGATGGGATTCCATTGGGTAATAGAAACATTTTAACTATGTTGATTCTTCCAACCCATTAACATGAAGCATGTTCCCATTTCATCATGTCTTTTTTAATCTCTCTTAATAATGTTTTGTAGTTTTCAGTATACAGGTCTTTCACATTCTGTGCAAAGTTTTTTCTTAGGTATTTTATCCTTTTTGTTGCCATTGCAAAAGGAATTGTTTCTTTTTTTCATTTTGTTTTCTGAAATTTCATTGTTAGTATGTAGATTGGATTTTGTGCATTTTCTTAACCTTATCTACATAACTTATTTTTAGTATAAGTGAATATATGTCATGTTTATTGCAAACTTGAATGAGCTTCATATGAATCTAGCTTTGGTCAACTTATTAAGAAATATTAATGGTACCTTATATTCAATTTAATTTAACAAGGCAGTTGAGGCCCTTGTGGTATAAATTTGAATAAAGTTTTTTGACTTTGCAGAACAAGCACATGAATAGTTAGCATGTTATGCAATATGTTTGGACGGAGTAGTATGTATGAAGTAGGGAGCAATGCAGATAATGAATTTTCTGATATGGAATCACAAGGGAAGAATTCTCAGAAGAATTAGGTCTAAGTAAGAGTATATCAGGTGCATTAAAATTTAGGGGATAAAAATCCCAGGCCTAGAAGTGTGTATAAACAAAGGCACCAATCAGTGACAGTGTATTGTCATTCAGACTCCAAATCCACAGTAAAATTCTGGAAGAACATCCTCATATAAGGGGGGCAAACATATTCAGATCTGTACTCATTGTTTTTTGTCATTGGCTATTTTGAATGTATTAATGCAAGAAGTATTTGAATTGAAACAGGTTCTCAAATCTTTACTGACTTAAATACATAGCATGTATAAATTCATTTTAGATCAGTCTTAGGAATTATAGAAAGGAAAGGTGCTTTTTAAAGGCATATTTATAAGACATATATATCTTAAACTAAAGTATTTGGAGGTATTTTCCATGGTTGTGTTATATGGATTTGGGATATCTTCTTACACTACTGTTATAAGGACAAAAGGAAATACAGAAAGGAAATCTCTTTGAAAAGGAGAGTACTCACTCCATATATGTAGTGGAGGAACTTCTATGCCCTGTTCCAGGGAAGGCTATATTTCTGCTTATCTCTTCCCAAATCCACCTTGTGAGTGAAGACTACTCAGTGAGTCATATTTTACTAAAGGGCAGGTCACTCCAGTAGTTATGTTCTCTTTTCTTCTATGTAGCTGGGCAGAATGACAGATTCAGGTCAGCTCTTGCCATTTCTTGTCTTTCATTATCTTTTATTTTTGCCACATGTGTGAATTTAGGGGATGGGGAAACTGAGGCAGGGTCCATTCTCTAAACCCAGATGACTATTTTGGTCCCATTTTTTCCATGCAGCATGAAGATTCATGTAGATTCCAATTAGTTGAATTAAGAGTTGTCTGGTTGTTGAGAGGTATATTCATTAACACTTATTTTTCCTTATATGGGTATTTTTTTTCACAGAGAACACAATCAAAGATGGACAAAACACAGGCATACGTTTGGTCTTCTCTAACATAATGTGTAACAAGTACAACAAAGCTATCCGATTACCTTAGGCAGCCATGAAGATAGTGGTATTTGCTTGCGGATAGGAGGGTCAATTTAAAAAATATTATCTCTTACATAAACCCAAATGTTTAGTTCCCTAGGGTAAACATCAAATGCTATGAAATTCTCTATAGTTTAGCTTTTACAATGAAATTCCACATCAAATTATTGGGCTCTTATTTGGCCTGTTAAAGGAGGGGATTTAAGGGGATGTTAAGAACTCAAGTCCTGTATTCAAAACCTGAGCTGTTACTCAATTTTGTTTCTACTCTCTTGGACTTATTTCTTCTTTATGAAAAATGGAGATAATAATAGGCCCTGTCTTATAGGTTTGCTTTGAGGCCTAGATGTTACCTTTAGGGAGGAAAAGGTCAGTGAGTCTAAATCTCATGGCAAGCATATGAAAGATCAGTGGTCCAAACTGCTTGCCCCATGGTATGCTAGGGGAGGATAGGCTACCCTGGGGGCAAGTCTTATTTTTCCAGTTTGCCCCATGCTAGGCATCTGGTGCTTTCTGCCCTGGTGAGTTTCTATACCTGGCCCATTGTTCTTGTTCTGCTCATGGTCTGCCTAACTGCATGTAACAGAAGTAATATCTATTTCAGTGGAATAACTTATAATTAAATTCCTAAAAGAACAAGTTATTTCTATTAGTTAGCAAACTAAGGACTACTTGTATCAGCTATAGAGTTTAGCGTGATTAGTGCATATGGTCAGTGCTCATTAAATAAATGAACTTTTCTGTTTATAGGGAAACAGTCAGTGAGAGAGGTGAGAGATTATTAACCAAAGGCCATACAGCTAGATACAACAGGCCAAGATTAGAAGCTCCCTGTCTGATGAATTCCAGACCATTACTTTTAAAATTGTTTCCACTGCTTCTTGAGTTATTTTTGTATTACCTTAAAACTACAACTCTTCTTAAGAGTAAAAGATAAAATCAACCATTTACCTGCAAAGCTGTTGGAGCTAAGTCAAAAGACAGCCTCCGGACACTGAATATCGTGTGTAATCAAATTCTACATTGCATGCCAAAAATCAGAAGCAAGAGGCAGATCTTCTGAATAAAGTATCCATTTAAACAATAGTGCTAGTTCCTGGCTATGGTATTTGGAAGCATGTGTGTCAATTCCTCCTGATTTAATCTAGATTTCTGGAATGCTTGAAGGGGTATAAGAAATTAAAGGGAAAGGCTGGCTAGATCACAGAAAGAATTTATTCTGATTATAGTACTTATTGCCTTATTTGTAGTAGGATTTTCTCAGAAAGATATCACTGAAAATTGACCTAGTTTAAAGAAAATATTTCTAAAATATCATTGGGGAAATGTAGTAGGCTTACTTATAATCATATGGGTATTGGTTGTAAAAATATATTTGTAAATTCAAAGAAACTTTTAGCCCTTTTAGCAATTTAACCTAAATATTAATTTTTAGAACATACATTTTGCAGGCTCAAAAAATACCCACATATTTTTCAAAACCAAAGTATTCAAACTAACAATAGAAATATTTGATCATTCTTTTTAGAAATGCCACAGTGAAAATATTTTAATTGAAAATGTCGAATTTGAATTATTTTTTTGCCATCACAAATGGAAATTACAGAAAGGTTTCAGAAATCTTTTAGCTATAACCTTCTAAATATTACTGTGTCAAATTACATTTTAAAATGATTTAAATTTAGCCGAAACCAGTTTGGCCTAGTGGATAGAGCGTCAGCCTGGGGACTGAAAGGTCCCAGGTTCGATTCCTGTTAAGGGCATGTACCGTGGCTGTGGGCACATCCTTAGCAGGGGGTATGCAAGAGGCAGCTGATTGATGTTTCTCTCTCATCAATGTTTCTGACTTTCTATCCCTCTCCGTTCCTCTCTGTAAAAAATCAATAAAATATATTTAAAAAAATAAAATTATTTAAATTTAAAATAGAATGCCTGCTATTATGTTTAATAGTATGATGTAAATTCCTGGAGGGTAATAGAATTATTTATTCACTCAACCAATACTTTGTGGATATCTGTTATTGTCAGATTAGTATGGAGATAGAAAAAACATGTGAATCCTAAATTCTGCCCTTTGTCACTATGGCGAGATAGGCAATGGAATAAATCCATTAATCTAAGACTGTGTGATTAGTAAAGTAGTAGATCTAAGTGCAAGAAACTGTTGAAACAGTTTCTGAAGAGGAGGTAAATCTTGAACTATAGAGCATGGACTGCAGTGCTGTGTAGAAATACTTGCTAATTTGGATAGACTATTTTCTTCTGTGTTCATTGTCTTTTGTACTTTGAAGCTAATCCTGTGTCTTTATTTGCATTTAAATGATTCTAGTACCTGCACAAGGCAGATCTAATATCACCCTTTAAAAGTACCTGGGAAGAGACTTTAAAAGAGTGAGATTGAGTTTGGAAAGGTCCAAACTCATGATACCTATCATGGTGTTCATGTATTGTAGGTGGCTTAGCATTTGGAACCAGACTCCTTGGGATCAAATTTCACCTCTGATAACTATTAACTTTGTGCCCTCAGACAAACTAATCGATACATTCTTGTTTCTTTTTCTTCTTTTGAACAGATGTGGTTAAAAATAACCCCTACCTGTCCTGGCTGGTGTTGCTAAGTGGTTAAAAATACTGGCTGTGCACCTATGGGATGCAGGTTTAATTCCTAGTCAAAGGCACATACCTGGTTGCATATTCCATCCTCCTGGCCCAGTCAGGATGCATGCAGGAGGCAATCAATGGATGTCCCTCTCTTTCTCTCCCTCTTCTTTCCCTTCATCTCTTTCACTTTCTCTAAAAAATGAAAAAAGCATCCTCAGGTGAGGTTTAACAAAAAATAAATAAATTAGAAAAATAAAAAGCAAACCTTATATAAAAAAAAGAAAATCACTCCTACCTTTATAGAATTGTGATAAAAAACAAGTTTATGCTTATAAAATAGAACATTTTCTGAAAAATAATGAATCAATAAGTGAGATAATGACAATGACGATCATAAAAACAAGTAGTAAGGTTTTGACCCAACATTTTTATGGGTATTTTATATTGAAACAAACAAACAAACAAAATAAATAAATGTTGTATAACCTGCCTAGATGCTTTTAGCTAGACCAGTTGTGAAGGTCTCATTATAGAGGAGTTGATCACTTGAAGGACTGGGGGTCCTTGAAATATGTTCTATGTGGGAAAGAACTAGTTGCATTATTACCAAACATTTTCATGGCAATAAACCATTGGGTAAAGATTCCAGAAGTAACAGGCAAGAGCCAAGCTTGAAAAAACAGAGGTCATTGGACACATTTCTGACAGCCTGGTGGATTGGAGTGAGCTACTAAAGGGTGTGTCTTCTCCTCTGAAGTGATTTTGGATTGTAATCTTAATTTAAAAAATCCAATTTATGAAGTTGTTAGAAGCCAGATGAGAAGAAGGGAATAAGAGAATTATAACTTATACTATTGGCCCAGTGCATGAAATTTGTGCACATTAAAAGGGAATTAATTAGAGGAAATATTTTAATATTCCTATTTGCCCTTTCCCTATAATGGAAATGTCAGGGATGAAAGAAAATTAGTATAATGTATATGAAAATCTCCCTCCTTTCAGAGTCTGGGGTGTGCTGCAGGACCTAGAGGTAAGCCCCACCCATCACCTGCATGTGCTTCAAAAACACAGGAAATCCAGACCCGGCTGGCCCCACCCACATTGGATGAGACCTAGACCCAGCTGGCCCCAACCCCATCAAGCCCCTCCAAGTTGGGGGGGGGGGTGCAGCCTCAAGTCCCCCAGCTTGGCACCAGGTAGGAGGCACAGCCTCAGGTCCCTCGGCATAGTCTGAGGTCCCCTGGCCTGACACTGGGGCAGGGGCATGACCTGCAGTCCCTGTCAAATCCCATTGGGCAGGGGGTGTGGCCTGAGATCCCCTGCCCCATCCAGGTGCCCTGCAGCTTCAGGTCTCTGTTGATCAGTCGTTATGTTATGGTGTCCCAGCAAATTTGCATATTCCTCTATTATTAGTATAGGTTTTTACTTCTTTATGGATCAGATCTCAGTAATCTACAGGCAGTGAATTCCACCTGGGGGCAAGACTGGAGAGACATATGTGAGGTGGCACCATACAAGAGAAGTGTTGTTTTAGTGTTCTAGAGAAATTGAAACTTTTAGTCGCTAGCAATGTGTTTTACTTAATTTTTCTGATATTCAGTTTCCTCAAATATAAAATGGGTACAATATTTCCCACTTCCTAGGTTGTTGTGAGGAATAAATTTGCCAAAATATGTAATATAGGATATGATTAATTTCTGTTAAGTATCAGATATTGTCCTCAGAGAATTCCAAGTAACTTGTTATTGCCACCTGGGAAGAAAGCTAAGGTGCTCCCCTCCTGACCTTCTATCATGCTTTTTGTAATTCTATATCTGGCAGGACAGTCTCTCTAGCTTCTGCCAAACAGATAATAAAATTCTCCTCTTCTGGACTAATGCTTCATTCTAGAAAACATTAGGGAAAAGAATGTGGAGTTTCAGCATTCTCTTATTGTAAATCTCCCAATGCAGTTTAAACTATGTCTTTATACATGTCAGTTTTAAAATAATAAATTTTAAATCATTAAATATGATTTTGGTGGGGAGGAGGATAAAAAGAGAAGAAAGAGATGGACGTGAGATGCAGAGAGGAACTTGAACCTCTGAACTGCAGCCTCTGCAGCTGCGATGGATGGTGGCTGCTGATGTGCTGAGTTTTGCAGAGGCCTGGAGGGCTGCCAGCCATCATCCACCTTCACATTTCTCGGCATTTGTACAGAAACACCACGTACATATGAAAGATGTGAGTTGCTTATAACATTTTAATTTTTTAAAAATATTTAGCAGGCTGTTACTCATAAAATAACATGGTTTGCCTAGGTTGAAATTTTACAGTTCTGCTCTTAAAATTTTTTGAGGTAATTTTTATGTAAAAAGTTAGTAATGAATACCTTGTATTTGCGTCATGCCTCACTCCAAGGAGATCAAAGTCCTGGTCAGAAGCTCACTGAGGCCTGGGAAGGATTTCAGGCTCTTCTGTTCTCCACTCAGCCCCCGGAAATGCTGCTGCCAGCAGTGGGTCTGAGCTAAGGAGAAACTGTCTCTTTTATGTACCATCAGCTTCTTCAAGTTCTGCTCAGTTATTTGTCTCTGGTAGCAAATATCTCAAATCCTGAAGGTTCGCAGCCCTTGTGGTTGTAGCAGAGTTGTTGAAGTTTTTTTCATGTTTCTGTTATATATCATTAAAAAATCAGTTTGAGTTTGAAGAGAATTGTACAAAATAGCTGCACAAAAGCCCTCAGTGAAACAACTTCTAGTAACCTCTTAGGATTGCAGCAGGAGGAGTGGAACCTTCTAGTACATGGTGAATGAATATTAGGAGAGAATTATTGCATAACGTGAGACTTCTCTGACCACTTGTACTATAGCATAGTCCATGTTCTATGAGTCTGTGATCTTTTTTAAATTGTATTTTTCAATCACCATTTACATTCAATATTATTTTGAATTAGTTTTAGGTGTACAGCATAGTGGTTAGACGAACGTTCTGTCCTCCAGCATTTAATGTATTTCTTCTTTACAGTGCTGCAGAGGCATATTCTTTTTTATGTCTGTTCAAAAGGTACTTCCTTTGAGAAGCTCTTCTGTACCTGATTATAGGCTCAACTTGTCATTATTTACTCCCGCCTAAATGTTTCCTCAAGGCTAGTGGTGCTTATTTATGGCACGGTAGTTATTGGTGTACATGTTTCTCTCTGCTATATGCTATGAATTCTTTGATGAGAGATCAACTGTCTTATTTTTTTTCTCAATCTGTATTTTCTTTACAGTAATGGACACATAAAAATGCTCAGAAATGTTTTTAGAATGAATGATTTTTACAAATTTCCAAAAGATTCTACAAACTTAAAACTGCACCTGTTTCATTTCAAATAGGCTCTTCTCTGCTTCCACCAAATCAGCATCACTTTAGGAGATTTCCTATGGTTGGTATTTTAAAAACAATTAAACCATTTCCTTCATTAATTTAAAGTGAACCTTTGTAAAAGGAATAAGAAAAAGGAAATAACCTATAATCTTAAATAAAAAGTTACATTAAGAAATAGTTAGGTTTCTCTCTCATTGATGTTTTTGACTTTCTATCCCTCTCCCTTCCTCTCTGTGAAAAATCAATAAAATCTATTAAAAAAAAAGAAATAGTTAGGGGACAATGTTAACTTTCCTAAAGTGAATTTGCAAAAAAAAAAATTGTAGTCATTTAAACAGAAAGGCAAGGCAAGGTGGTTCAATTTCATAACTTCTATGGATATTTTAAATGTAGTTCTTTGTAATTTTACCCCTAAAGCTCTACAGTCACTGTTTGCTCTTGTGTGTTAAATTTAACTCTTCATTTTTTTCTTTCATTTAGTTTGCTTGAATTTTATAGCACACAGTCCAATCTTTAGGAGAATGCGAGCCTAACTTTCTCCTTCTTCCTTACTCTGTAGAACCTTGAGGCAGTTTTTCAGCAAAATAGTTTATTGAATTGCTATAGGCTACAGAGAAAGTAAGTTGTAATGAAGGGAAAAGAGTTCATGTCTCTTGCTTTCCCGGGGACTCCATTCTACTCTATGAAGATTAAAATGTTCTGTCCTTAGAGCACATATTTCATAATGATCTAGAAAAGTGTGTAGAGTTTCTAAGGTAGTATAAACCTTCATATAGAAATGAAGATCTATATGGATAGTAGAAACTTAATGCAGCATGTATGGAATGAAGAGTTTTTTTAAATGCTCACCCCATTAATTCCATTCCTGAGACTCTCTCTTGAGAAGAGTACAAAGATGAATGCTAGGAACTTCACATTATTATTTATCTTAGTAAAAAATTGAAAACTATTAAATGTTCAACAATGTGGACTGAGTAGATAAATCAGAGAATATCTATATATGATAAACTATAAAACAAAGTGCTGGAAGGTTTTTATAAAGAGATTGGAAAATAACCACAATATTATATTACATGAAGAAAGACAAGAACAAACTGGTATATAAAGCATGATGTAATTTTTTAGCAAAAAGTATATATACATAAGAAATATTAGAATAAGAAGAGAAAAAACAAAAAATAATTAAGAACTATATTTTTTATTTTAGCAACTATATCCTATAATGAGTATATATTGCTAATTTTTTCAAAAGGAATTTTGAAAGGTACATCTTATAGATTTAAAAGTATCAATTGAGATTTTACTATAGGAAGTTACTTTTGAGGGTAGATTCAGTACATGACAGAGCCTTTTAGAAATATCTTGTTGCATGTTGTCCTAGAAAATGCAAATAGATCTGATTTGATGATCATGAACTGTACATCAGAGTAACTTGGATGGAGAGAGGCTGTCAAAGAATATTATTGGCAGGGACTCATCTCAATGCTATTGCATAAGAACATCTGGGAATGTGAATGTAGAAACCAGTCTATATAAATATATATATATTGCAAAGCATTCTTCAGTAATTATGATATACAGCATTGATTATACTCTGCTACTTTGGTTAGAAATAAAGAGGCCAAATCTTAAGATAAAGTTCAAAAGAAGAGGTGAGGGTGGATGATTAGGAAACATTTAATTTCTGGTGGAAAGTTTAAGCGAGGTGCTCAGAGTTTTCAGAAGAGGGAGATCATCATCGAAACATCTTTACTGTTATAATAGATAGAGAATAGTAGTTGGTGACTTACTACTTTCTTAGACTCCTGAACTGAGGATAGGAAGAAGAAGAATGAATAGGTGTGTGTGTGTGCGCGCGCGCGCACGCACGCGCATGCGTGTTTAAATTGAGATTATGACCTGGCTAAGATAGTCAAATCATTACAAGAATATGCAAACCTAAATTGACAATCTAGTTTAATCAAATCCTATTCTTCACTGATACAATGCACACAGCCCAGGAATCCTATTACTCTTCCCATTTAACATAATTCAACTTCTACTATTGTATTTTTATCTAGTTTTTGTACCACATGACTTTGTTTTTTTAGAGTCAATGATTGTTCAGAATGACCCTAATATTCGGCAGTTTATTTGCTTACCATGATTTCTTTCAAACCATTCTTTCCTTTTTTTATGCAAATTGTTTTTTCAGAAAATTTAGTGATTATTGTGAGTGGTAAATTTTCTCAGGCTTTTAATATGTTAAAATACCTGAAATTTACTCTCACTTTTGAATATGCAGAATAAAATATAAGTTGACATCAGCTGACACAACAGGAGATCCATGCTGTCATTTACCCCATCGAAACACTGATTTAACAATGAAGTATAAGCCAAATACATTTAAGAGATTTTCAGAATCCAATTAAGAAGTTGCAGTACCCCAGGTGAGCACAAAACTGAGAACAACTTCATTGAAATGGATAAGAGCAATTTCACTTTAGCTATGTCAGCCTCTCCCTCAAGCCAGCAACAGCTCAGTGCCAGGAGAGATTGTCCTGATCTAGTGCAATCAGGGAAGAAAGGGAAGAATGGAACATGTGTACTGATGTTCCAGTGCTTGGGAGTGTACTTCCAAGCCTGGTATCAATCTCACCTTTCTTAGAGAGGTTACAGAACCAGCACAGTTTGAATACCTAGGGTGCATGGTTTAATTGGGATAAAGTATACAATTTGAGGTTTCTCTCTCAGGAGGAGAGAGAAACAAAGTGCAGCATGTTTCTGCCATTCTTGCTTTTCAGAAAGCTGCTCAAGGGACTGACCTGGAGTGCTGATAGGGGCCAGCACACTTTCATACCTGGTGAATTTAGCTTGCTGCTAAAGAGCCAGAGAACTTGCAGTGCCACAGAGAGATACTGGAAGGAAGAAATTACAGACTTCTGACGAAATCAGCAAGCCTGTCTGACAAAGTTCACATATAGGCCTCGATAAATTGCTTTTCCAAGAGGTTTTTGAGGTCCTCAGAATGTTAGCTAGACAGATTGCTAAGAGATTCTCCTTGCACAAAGCCAGTGTATAAAGATAGGAAGAAGGCTGTCTTACAAATGTGTGAATATTAACACTTGAAGAAACAAAGAAACATGCCTCAATCCAAAGACACCAATTATAATAAAATAGAAGTAAATGAATTACCTGACAAAGTATTCAAAATAATCTTCATAAAGATGTTCTAGAAGCAAAAGGAAAATTACTTGAACAAAATGAGAATATTAACAGTTAGACATAAATTTTAAAAAAGAGTCAAACGTGAATTTTGGAGCTGGGGAATACAATAACTGAGCTAAAAAAATTCACTAAAGGAGTTCAACAATAGACATGCCAAGTAGAAGATAGGTCATTTGACATTATTCAGTTGGGAGAACAAAAAAGAAAGTAAAAATGAGTGATGAAAACTCAAAGGACATATGGTCCACCACGCAGTGGGCCAATATACGCATTAAAGGAGTGGCAGAAAGAGAAGAGAAAGAAAGGGGCAAAAAGCTTATTTAAAGAAGTAATGGAATTCTTGAATCTGTAGAAGAAAATGGAGACCAAGATTCAAGAAGCTTAGCAGAACTCAATTAAGATAAACTCAAAGAAATCCATAGTGAGATACCTTATAATTAAAGTGTCAAAAATAAAAGGCAAAGCTATTTTTGAAAGTAGCAGGGGATAAGCTACTTGTTACATACAAAGGAACTACTATAAAACTATTAGTAGATCTCTCAGTAGAAACATTTCATGCCAGAAGGCAATGGGATAACATATTTAAAGTGATAAAGGGAGAAAAGAAAACCTACCAACCAAGAATATTATATCCAGCAAAAGTATTTTTCAAGATGAAGGAGAAGTCAAGACTTTTCTGAATAAAAAAAAAAAATGAATGTTTATCAGCATTAGATCTGACTTACAAGAAAAAATGCTAAAGGATGTCCTTTAAGTCACAACAAAAGCTCTAAACAGCAAAACAAAAATATACAATATAAGGCTTGTTGGTAAAGGTAAATGTATAGACAAATATAGAATGCTGGATACTAAAATGATGGTGTGTAAATCACTTTTAATTCTGCTATAAAAGTTGGAAAACAAAGTTATAAAGAATAACTAGCGATAAATATATTATCCTATCTAATAAAAGAAAAACATGCAAATTGGCCACACCTTTGCTACGTTACCAGCCAATAGGAGCAATATGCAAATTAACCCCCAAGAAAGATGGCAGTTGGGCCCCCTGTGTCCTGAGCCAGCCATGGCGATGCTTGGGGTGGCGAGAGTCCCCATTGCAGCCCCAGCAGGGGACCTGGCCCCCCCCCATGCCCACCGCTCACAGTGAAGCCTGGCCATGGCCACGCTTCACTGTGGGGTGCAGGGTCCCAATCACAGCACCAGCCCCATCCCTAGCAGGAGGTGGTCAGGAAATCCCCGTCTGACAAACAGGAAAGAAACTGCTCCAATTCAGGCCACAGAGACTTGGGGGGCATAGTCTTCTTTTCAGGGGCATGCACTGGAGTCTTCGTGAGCCCAGGTGCCCTGAAAAGTGCATTTCCATGACAAGTTTACTGCCTGTGGGGAACGTGTCACACTGTGCCTCCCAGAGGGGAGGGGCGTGTGATAAATCTCATGTTCATGGGCTCCTGAGCGTCACTTCTAGAAGAGGCACATTGGCTCTAAATTAAAGAAAGAAAAAAAAAGCAAAGCAATTTGTGTCTTTGTTTCAGTCTTCACTGGAGAAAGGCTCTTTGGTGAACAAAGAAATATTCCTCTGGGTTGACTGAAAGTACCTGCCTGCCAAAAAAAAAAGCAAAAAAAAAAAAAGCCGAGACTGGTTTGGCTCAGTGGATAGAGTGTTGGACTGCGGGCTGAAGGGTCCCGGGTTTGATTCCGGTCAAGGGCATGTACCTTGGCTGCGGACACATCCCCAGTAGGGGGCGTGCAAGAGGCAGCTGATCAATGTTTCTCTCTCATCGATGTTTTTGACTTTCTATCCCTCTCCCTTCTGCTCTGTAAAAAATCAATAAAATGTATTTTTTAAAAAAAGAAAGTACCTGCCTGCCTATTCTTTGGGAGGGGAGGAAGTCATCCTGTTGCTGTCCAGTGAACCGTGATTTAATCACTGGGAATTAACCTGGAGCGGCAGGTACTCTGCTCATTCCATGGGTTGTTTTTGCAGTTCCTGTTGTATTGTGTGGGATCTGGGTGCTCTCTGTCTCACAATGTGTCCCTATAGCCATCCATCAACCAGCCTATGAGCAGGAGGAGCCCCAGCCAGGAGTTTGTGAAATTCTTAAGTATTTGGAAGGCTAGCAAGTGTCTGATGCTGTAACAATGAATTTACAGAAGAGGATGGGTGACAAAGAATGAAGTAAATGAATGGAATTCTTTCCCCACTTTTTCTTCCTAGATCCAATTTTCTCATTTTCTACAGCTGGAATATTATTATGAAACTCCAATACACAGGAGATCTGCCCCCATGTGGTCAAAGATCCTACCCCATGTGGACACAAGATGGCCACCAGAAGATGGCCAGCAGGGGAGGACAGTGGGAGGTTCCAGGCCTGCAAGAGAGGGCAGTTGTGGGCCATCAGCCCAACAGGGTAGGGCAATTGGGAGGGACCAGGCCTATAAGGGAGGGCAGTTGGGGGCAATCAAGCCTTCAAGGGAGGGCAGTTAGGGGTGACCAGGCCGGCAGAGGAGGGAAGTGGGGGCAAACAGGCTGGCAGAGGAGCAGTAGACATTAATTAGGCTGGCAGGGTAGTGTTTAGGGGGTGATCAGCCTGGCAAGCAGAAGCAGTTAGGGGCAATCAGGGAGGCAGGCAGGTGAGCAGTTTGGAGCCAGCAGTCCTGGATTGTGAGAAGCATGTCTGACTGTCCGTTTAGGCACGATCCTCTTGGGATCGTGCCTAAACGGGCAGTCGGACATCCCTCGAGGGGTCCCAGATTAGAGAGGGTGCAGGCTGGGCTGAGGGACACCCCCTGCCCCCTGTGCATGAATTTTGTGCACCGGGCCTCTAGTGTATATACAATAAAAACTTAATTTATTGCATAATAACAAAGTGTTGGAGAGAGAGGTAAAAATGTAGAAATCTTAGTATGCAATAGAAGTTAAGTTGTTATTACCTTAAAATAGTTTATTATAAGGTGCTGTATATATGAACTATAGCAACCATAAAAAATACCTATAGAAGATATACAAAAGAAAATTGAAGAAGAAATCAAAGCATGTCACTAAAATAATTTAATGAAACACAAAATAAGGCAACAAAACAGTAAAGGTGGACCAAAAAGGCTTCAATGCAGACAAAAAATTGTGACAAAAATTCTTACCTGTCTATACTGACTTTGAACATTAATGAATTAAACTTTTTAATTATTTAAGATATAGAGTAGCTGAATTGATTTAATAAGTAAAAACCATAAGGTTGAACTATATGTTGTCTACAAGAGACTCACTTTAGATTTATGAACACAGAACATATAAAAATATACATAGCTTGGTTCTGTAACAGTTGATTCAAATTTACTCAGTCTTGGAATAAATCCAAGGAAATCTGTGATTTCAAAGGCTACTCCATATGATTATGGTGCATATCAAAGTTAGAAAAGAATGGCAAATTACATGAAAGCTTCCCTGAAAATTCATATTTATATGCTTTTTATTTATAACTAGTGGCACAGTGCACAGGATGAGGGAGAGGGTGTCCCTTAGCCCTGCCTGCACCCACTCCAATCTGGCACCCCTTGAGGGATTTCCAACTGCTTCTTTAGACTTGATCCTAGTGGGCAGTGGGACATCCCTCTCACAATCCAGGACTGCTGGCTCCCAACTGCTCATTTGCCTGCCTTCCTGATTGCCCATAACTGCTTCTGCCTGCCAGACTGATCACTCCCTAAGCACTCCCTAGCCAGCCTGATTGATGTCTAACTGCTCCCCTGCCAACGTGTCACCCCAACTTCCCTCCTCTGCCAGTCTGGTCACCCTTAACTGCCCTCCCCTGCTGGCTTGATCACCCCCAACTGCCCTCCCTTGCAGACCTGGTCCCTCCCAACTGCTGTCCCCTGCTGGCCATCTTGTGGTGGCCATCTTGTGTCCACATGGGGGCAGGATCTTTGACCACATGGGGGTGGGTGGCCATCTTGTGTGTTGGAGTGCTGGTCAGTTTGCATATTACTCTTTTATTAGATAGGATAGAAGCCTGGTGCATGGGTGGGGGCCAGCTGGTTTGCCCTGAATGGTGTCCTGAATCAGGGTGGGAGTTCCCTTGAGGTGTGGGGCTGCCTAGTTGAGAGGCCTGTGGTGGTTTGCAGGCTGGCCATGCCTCCCAGTGACCCAAGTGGAGGCCCTGGTATCTGAGATTTATTTATCTTCTATAATTGAAACTTTGTAGTCTTAAGTGGAGGCCTGGGCCAGCCAGGGTGTGTGGAAAGCTAGGCTTCCTCCATCACCGGGGATAACCCTACCCCACTGCTCTCTCTAGCTCTGTGGCTGCCACCATTTTAATTGGAACTTTGTAGCCTTAAGCAGAGGCCTGGGCCGGCCAGGGTGTGTGGAAAGCGTGGCTTCCTTCATTGCTAGGGAAACCCAAGCCTCCTTCCTGCTCTCTCCATGCCTGCAACCATCTTGTTTGGGGTTAATTTGCATACTTGCTCCTGATTGGCTAGTGGGTGTGGCTAGCAGACGTGACTTGTGGGTATATCGGAGTGATAGTTAATTTACATATTACTCTTTTATTAGATAGAATGCCTAGCAGAGTGCTTGTGAGTGCTTGGTTTATTTTTGTTGAATGGATGAACAGATTCATTATGGTGACTTGGTTTTCCATGTAAATCAGATATAAGAAGATTTAGACATTTTAGACATTATTTTAATAAATGAAACTATAGCTATATTAGAAGACTAAACTAATTCATTGTTTTTGCAAAGGTTACCAATGTTCTTATTGCTTAATATATTGGCTACTTTTTCTTATATATCTTATTTGACTTCACTGTAGAACTTGACACTATTCCTGAAATAATTTTTTCTCTTAACTTTTGTTGACACCACAATTTTCTGTTGTTGTTTTTTCTACCCATTGCTTCTTAATTATAATTTATAATTCTCCTAGTTTTCTTTTTCAAAAGTTGGAACTCTTAATCTACTTTTTTTTGAAACTCACTATAGTTGCCTCAGTTATCTCAAGATGAGTACTACAATTTTCTTATAAAGAAGGTATTCACTATTAATGTGTGTGTGCGCGCACGTGTATTTCCTACCAAGAGTAAACATTTAAACACTTATTATTATTTACTGTGCTAGATGATGGGATTGCAAATAACCTTAGTATGTACCTCTGCCCTTTAGGAGTTTATAAATCAAGTAAGTAATTATATTATTATAATTCTGAAAGGATTCTGAGAACACTACCCTAAGATATGAATGACAGCTTTGTTCCTCCCTGAAGACTTTAAACACTTTCCACTTCATGTTCTCTTTTTATTTATTTATTTATTTATTTGTTTGTTTCAAAACTTATTTTAGGGACTTTGTTCTCTTCAAGTTTTTTTTCCTCTAATTTTAACAGTAAAAGGCCTTTTATGTTTTTTCACTTATCATGCCATGAATTCATAGGAAATGGGCTCCTGAAGCTTAGGCTCCTTCCCATTGGTTCTTAGTGTGGTTCTCTGGATGGAAGTGGCTGACATTTCAGCCGAACCCGGTTCCTTTCTCTGTGGCTCCCTTCCTCTTCTGATCATTTTTCTTTACATGTTTCAGGAAGCTATCTTGGCTCTTAGTATGCTTAATATGCTTAATATGTACATTAATTCTTTTGGTAAGAATTTAGCCCTTAACTTATTTGTTTACAAGGATGCCCACCACATGCTGGGTGACACTACAGACTCTTCCAGTTTTGCCATGGGAACATTTGTGGGTCATTCATTTTTGAACGATGTCTATTTCTTGATCTCTACATCACCTTTCTTGTAGATTCACATACATGTAGCCATGTGACTCTATTCTTCTGTACCATAAATAAGACCAAATAAAATTTAAAAAACATAGCATTTTAACTTTCTAATGTGTGCTTTGAACTTCATCCAATTATAGTTTATTTAAAATTTTTTAAAAATATGTTTTTATTGATTTCAGAGAGAGGAAAGGAGAGGGAGATAAAGATAGAAACATCAATGATGAGATAGAATAATTTATTGGCTGCCTCCTGCATTCCTCCTATTGCAGATCAAGTCCTCAACTCTGGCATATGATTTGACCGGAATTGAACAGTGACTTCCTGATTCATGGGTTGATGCTCAACCCTGAGCAACATCAGCTGGGCCCATTTTATTTAAATAACATTGCATTCTAATGATTGAGGAACTAAATCAGAGTGTGTTCACATGCTTGCTAGGCTTCTCCATCCTTCAGCTTTAAAGAACATTTCAACTACCTTATTAATTTGATCTAACAACAGTCCTCAGAGTCTGTTGGTCATAAAAAAGGGAGGAACAGTAGAATGAACCATGTTTGAGAGCAAAAAGCATTAATCTGGTTGGTTGAGTTTGAATTTCTGCTCATCCATTTGCTAAATGTGTGACTTCTGCTTAACCTCATTGAGCCTATCCTATCTAATGAAAGAGTAATATGCAAATTGACTGCACTCTGCTACACCTACAAGACATGCCCACCAGCCAATCAGGAGCAAATATGTAAATTAAACCCCAACCAAGAATGGCTGCAGCCACTGAGAGCAGGAAGGAGGCTTGGGTTTCCCCAGCAATGGAAGAAGCCAAGCTTTCTGCTTGTCCTTGCTTGCCTAGGCCTCCACTCAATGCTACAAAGTTTCAATTATAGAAGGTACATAAATCCCAACGTAAATGGCAGTAGCCATGGAGCTGGAGAGAGCAGAGGCTAGGGTTACCCTGGTGATGGAGGGAGACAAGCTTCTGCAGCTCTGGCTAGCCTAGGTCTCCACTTCAGGCTACAAAGTTTCAATTATAAAAGGTAAATAAACCCAAACAGAAATGGCTGTCGCCATGAAGCTAGCAGAAGGCTTGGCTCCACTCCAGGTTACAAAGTTTCAATTCTAAAACATAAATAAATCCAGGATACCTGGGTCTCTGCTTGGGTGGGTGGAGGATGTGACCAGCCTGCAAACCCAGGCCACCCCATGCCCCAAGGGAACCCCCACCTGGGTGTGGCAAGCCCCTTACCCAGGCTGTCCCATGGCCCAAGGGAACCCCCACCCTGATCTGGGACACCCTTCAGGGCAAACCAGCTGGCTCCAACCCATGCATTAGGCCTCTATCCTATCTAATAAAAGAGTAATATGCAATTGACCATCACTCCAACACACAAGGCAGCTGCCCACATGTGGTCAAAGATCCTTCCCCTATGTGGACACAAGATGTCCACCACAAGATGGCCAGCAGGGGAGGGCAATTGGGAGGTACCAGGCCTGCAAGGGAGGGCAGCTGGGAGTGATCAAGCCAGAGGGGAGGGCAGTTAGGGATGACCAGGCCGACAGAGGAGGGAAGTTGGGGGCAAACAGGCTGGCAAGGGAGCAGTTAGACATCAATCAGGCTGGCAGGGGAGTAGAGAGTGATCAGGCTAGCAGGCAGAAGAAGTTAGGAGCAATCAGGAAGGTAGGCAGGTGAGCAGTTGGGAGCTAGCAGTTCTGGATTGTGAGAGGGATGTCCGACTGCCCTTTTAGGCCCGATCCTACCAAGATCAGGACTAAACGGGCAGTTGGAAATACCTCTAGGGGTCCCAGATTGGAGAGGGTGCAGGCTGGGCTGAGGGACCCCCTCTCCCTCCATGTATGAATTTTGTGCACCAGGCCTCTAGTTTGTTAAATATGAATGATATTTCCCACTGGTAGAGTTTTGTGCCTGGCTTCTTACTTTCTAAATGTCAATTCATTTTTTTCTTCCTCTAAATTTACTTTTTCCCCTAGAGATCAGGTCCTCCAAAGACAGTTTCTTTGTATTTTTTGTATTCGTGGCAAAGACAATATTTTCAGGTCTGTAATTATTTACCTGCAGATTGGCTTAGCCTTGCCCTAAAGAAGGTAAACATGAATTGCATCTACTCATGTACTAAACTGCTAGAGCGGTCTTCTTTTCTTTCACATGAAACAAAGTCCCAGGGAACATCTGATCTTGTGCAAAATATATTTTTAATAGCACATCAAAAATCCTAGATAGAATAATCTCTTAAAAGTAGAAAAACAAGGACCTGAAAGCTATTGTATGGCATGTGTTTAGTTGCACAGATTCTAATCTGGTAAGATTTGAAATGCAACAATTAATGTCACACCTCACTTCATTCAGTTAGTCTAAAGCTCATATGCCTCAGGCAATAATAATTGGGACTCAATAAAAGATATTGGAGCAGATGGAAGTACTATAGGTTCTGATTAAACTCTTCTTTATTGAACTTCGTATTCTTTCATGATTTATTGAACTGCCTTCAGCTCTCCAACTGCTGTTTGTGTTTAGCACAACCCGGTAACTTTGGTAACTTTTTAGGGCAGCACTTTGTATGTATTTCTGCATGTAATCTTCATAACTTTACTCTCAGGAAGAAGATATTTCTTATCTGTTCACCAATTTGTTGATGAGAAAACAGAAAATGAGGGGTGTTTGAATCAGCCAGCAGATGTGAAAAAGCAGAAAGACTTGCTTGGTGTTCAAAAATTATAGTGCTAAGGGAAAAGTTGGAGAGATCTTATCAATGAGAATGTTATGAATAAAAACATATTGCTTTATAAAAAGGGAAATGTAACATATATCTATATTAACAAAAGGGTAATATGGAAATTGGTCAGGATGCTCTCAGTAATGACCAAACATCAGGTTGCATGGTGTGACCAGGCTGGCAAGGGGGGCAGCTGGGGTGACCAGGCCAGTGGGGGGGGACAGTTAAGATGATCAGGTAGGCACTTTCTTAGATTGTGAGCGGAATGTCCAACTGATGGTTTAGGCCTGATCCCAAGGTTCAGGCCTAAACCAGCAGTTGGAAATCCACTGAGGGGTCCTGGATTGGAGAGGGTGCAGGCTAGGTTGAGGGGATCTCCCCAGTGCATGAATTTCATGCACTAGGCCTCTAGTCCTATATAATAAAAGGGTAATAGGCAAATTGACTCTAATGGCAGAATGACCAGGAATGACCAGTCGCTATGATGTGCACTGACCACCAGGGGACAGACGCTCAACACAGGAGCTGCCCCCTAGTGGTCAGTGCACTTCCACAGGGGGAGCTCCACTCAACCACAAGCCAGCCTGAAGGCTGCGAGTACAGTGGGGTGGCAGGAACCTCTCCCACCTCCTTGGAAGCACTAAGGATGGCTGATTGTGGCTTAGGCCCACTTCTGCAGGGAGAAGGCCTAAGTCATTCATTGTCATCCCCTGAGGACTCCCATGCTGCCAGAAGGATGTCTGACTGCCAGCTTAGGCCCAGGAGCAGGCCTAAGCTGGGGGGATATCTCCCTGAAGGGTCCCAGACTATGAGAGTGCTCAGGCTGGGCTGAGGGACCACCCCCAAGTGGATGAATTTTCATGCGCTGGGCCTCTAGTATATGTTTATATAAATCAAAACATTAAATATTTTGAAAATTCTAGGTGCCCTTTTTGTATTTCAGTAGCGTCACTGTGAAAAATGTAATAAACATGCTTGTAGACATCACAATCTCAGGACCTATGGAGGGTAGAGATAGTTAAGTGGTGGAAGAGACAGGCTGCTCCTTTGCTTTATAAAAAATTGAATATAGATGTTCATGTGACTTTGGTTAATGTTTACTCATTGTTTACCAGGGAAATGAAGCTTCGTCCGCTTGACTAGTTTGAGTTGATGAACAGAGAAGAAATAATGCACTGCTATGGGAAGTACAAAAGAACTCTAAAAAGAATGTGGGGAAAAGGCAGAGTCTACCTTACCTATTAGTTCTTTTTGAAAAGGAATTCAGAATGGAGTTAGGGATAGGCCAAGTGTTTCCAGCAAATTCTTAAGAGGGGGAGGTGGTGGTGTCTAAAAGTGTTTAAGATTCTTTAGAAAGTGGAACTTTTTCCCTATGTTACTGTATTTTCTCCCAAGAAATCAATGTTCTTCATGGAGTTTTAATGAGGCAGTCTAGCTACTAGTAAGTAAAACTAACAACATATTTTTACTGATCCCATGACCAGGGGACACTTAATTATCTTAAAACAGGATATTTGAAATGACACTAATACAAAGATACAACAGTTTTGTATTGGGACATGAATTCTCTAAATACCACACTTTGAATTAAGCCAGAAACAACTTTATTGTTAATATGTAATGTTGATGTTTTATGTAATGTTGATGTAATGTTAAATGTAATGGTGATGTCTTTTGTTTCCAGAACTGAAAAATAGTTGGCTATATTTTCAAGATTCAGTGTAAGATACAAGCTCAGGAGTAAACATGACATGATATGACAGTTCATTATAAAGTTTAATATGGAAATTAATGGATATTCTAGTAGAACCATCTCAAAAACAAGCAGGAAAAGAGTAATAAAGAAAAGAAAAATCAGGCATTAGTCAGCACATTTAGACAAATATTCAAATATGAAACAATATTCAAAACATTATGAGACTGTTGAGTTCATCTAATGAATAGAAATGTTGGAAAGGCTAAAATATCACAAAAAATGATCCAAGGATGAGAAAAAAGAAGCTAGAGAGAAACTTAAATTAGAAATGTAACTAGGGCAAACACCTCATTACCACATGACTCATAACAGATTTGAATGAAACATAGTCACATGACTCTCTAAAGACAACATCACAATAAAATTATAAAATGCTTAGCCCATAAAGTGGCGGTTCTATTCCTTAAATTAGTATTTGAAATTGGACTTGGAAAGAGGAAGATGAGAGCAGATTAAATAATTCTTTATGTGGTGAATCAAAAAATTGCAAAAACAAATCTAAGAAAATGAATGATTTTGAAATAATGGCAGTGAACTGGTCTAAAATTTAGGAAACCAAATTATAATTTCAGTTCTTTGTAGCACACTGTATATATCCTAAAACATTCAAGTGATTCCTCTTATATACATGGGATTATAATTCATTTATTGATTTAATAAAGTATTAGGGGGATAGGTTAACTTGCTTTCAGAAAAGAGCTTTGAAAAATTAAATTTACAAAATGTACTTTATGCGTAGAAAACAGTCAAATGACAGAATGGATCAGAGAAGGTGAGTATGGTGTCATGAGTAGGAGAAAATTATTTTATTATTGACTCTAGAAAATTGAGATAAGATTACCTCATCACTCAGAGACCAGAATTTTTGACTTTTTATGTTTAGAGAAGCACTATATCGATTCAGTGGCTTAAACTCTAATCTAGGTTTCAGGAATGAAGGAATTCCAAATGAGTTTATTATGCTACCTTGGCTATCTTATATAATAGTTTGTAGACATACCCTTCCTCTTTATCTATTTCCAAAAGTCTATGGAGTGAGGACTAAAAACCAAATACAATCTATTCAAGAAGTGAAAATGTGTAGCTCTCTAGTACTGCTGTTAAAAGAATTCATGGATTGTGAAAGGATTTATCTCTCTGCAGTACAACTTTTCATTTGACAAAGTCTTACCGATTTATTTCTTTGGATCATCGGAAAGCACACAATTTAAAGTATAAATAATGAAAAAAATTTTACGAATATGGAGGCTTAAGATAATAAAATATGTCAACATTATTAAAATATATTAGAATGTATAATAGAATTTATATATTTTAAATATATGTATGTGTGTGACTGTGTGTGTATGGTATATCCACACTTAATTTCTTAGGAAGTTTTAGGAATATATCTACCTCAGGGGGATTAAAAGTGCTAAAATGGAAAGTAAAAAAAAAAAAGAAAATTAACATTCAGCTTCTGATACTACAAATAGAAGTTTACAGAAGATAATGGACTTGAAGCCAAGCTTTGTTCAACAGAGGATTTTCTAGATTCTTTTATATCCTCATGAAACATAACATTCAAGGCCTATAAAACTTGATTCATAGTTCCTTTTCCATTTTCAGGAGGTCCTTAAGGAGAGAGAGAGAGAGAGAGAGAGAGAGAGAGAGAGAGAGAGAGAGAGAGAGAGAGAAACTGCTTGCAGTTGTCTTGGTAGTTGATGGGGAGAGGAAGAGAGTAAAAAGGAGCTTGAGTGCATCAGGAATAAGGACTCTTGTTTTCTGCCTAAATTTTAAAATGGAGAGTTAACGTTGGATATATTCCCATGGGTATGTGGGGCCGAGTCCATCCAGGCTGGTGGAAACAAACCTCTGTCTTCAGATACTTCCAACATGCCATATGGTCATTGTGCATGGCTTTGTTGTGAGTCAGGAGGTAGATGGTCTGCAGGGAATTCTGGGATCCCAGAATTTCCTGAATACTTTAAAAGTGATGAAGAGTTGTTGAAATTTCTGGTGCGTAGCAGAGGGAACAAAACAAAGTGGCCACGGTAGGTAAGGACTTTGAGACTCGGTAAAAATGGTGGTGCTGTGCGTTCTATACCAGCATGTAACCCCCAAAGCCTGTTGCAGCCATTTGTCCATCAGCAATCACCAATCTGGGGAGCAGACCACTTTACATATTCTGCACAAGAGGCCGTGGTGATCCAGGTGACACCCTGCAGATCTGAGGAATAAATCTCTTCATTTCTCACTTGTCTCTCACCCACTTCCATGAGAACAAGGTCAGTCCCCCTCACACACTCATGTACACTTAAGGGGGGTATGGGGAAAATCTTAAAGACGGAGCATTTATCTTAAAAACTAAATAACATGAAGAGGCACATTTTAAAAGCCTTAAATAGGGAATTTAACTTTGGAAAGACTGCATAAGGATTGTTGAAACCAGAAGAGACAGAAACATTAAAACTGGCCAGTTGAAAGCAAAAAAATATCTTCCTATCCAGCATGGTTAAAGGTTGTGAAAATGATAAATGCTTTGTTAACCTTTGGTCGAGAATGTGTTTGTGTGTTTGCAGAGAACAACTCCAAGACCATGTGGGTTCCTGTGACAGTGAGGAACTGACGGGCCTGTTCCATCCACGAGGACGGTCCAGAGATGGCGGACGCTGACGACACCTTGCCATGCTAGCAGTCAGCAGCTGTGTGTGGCTGCAGGCGGCCCAGGAACATACCAGAGAGGATGGATCTTGCATTGCCACGATGTGTCCACCATCTGGATACCATTGCTGACATGTACACATGAAGAACTATTTGACATTGAAACTGGGACTCAGAACAGTTGGACATTGAAACTGACACTCAAACTTTTTTTGCTCTTATACGTTTGTTTTCAGTATGCAGAGGCAAGATATTTTTGAAGAAAAGAAACAGGGGAGAGTGATTGATATAGAGGCAGGGTGGCCTCGAACAGGCTGTCAAGCTACAGGGGGAAGGCTGGAGTGGAGGGGAGGCAGATGCTGGGGAAGATCAACCGAAGGACTCGTATGCATACATATGAGCATAACCAATGAATGAAAGACTCTGGGGTGGGGAGGAAGGCAGGTGGGGACATGTGCTGGGGGGTAGGGGAGGCTGGGGGGAGGATTTTGGGGGGGGGAGGAAAACATATGTACTACTATTAAATATAAGTTATATTGTAAATAAAATTAAAAAAAAAGAAAATGATAAATGCAGTTTTAAAGAATTAAGAGGCTATTTTCTTTGTGTGGCTGAATCATACTGTGAGTAAACATTCAAACCCTGCTCTTAGTATGAACTCATAGAATTTGGAAAAATAAAGGAGTTTGAGAATTAAAATGTTATTTTTCTCTTAGAGGAAAATGATGATCATTTCAACTGATACAAATTACCTGGAGAGTGGATTATTTTGGATTAAGAAAAGCTAATAAGGCCTTAGCTGTTTGGGATCAGTGGAGTGAAGAGTTCCCAGTTCGATTCCAGTCAAGGGACAGGTGCCTTGGTTGCAGGTTTCCCCGCCCAACCAATCAATGTATCTCTCTCACATTGATGTTTTTCTCTGTCTTTCCCTCTCCCTTCCACTCCTTTAAATAAAAATCAATGAAAAAATATCCTTGGGTGAAGTTTAACAAAAACAAAAGGAAAAGCCAATACAATTTTACTATTGCCTCAATGAAATTACTTTGATTACCTAACCTTAATGTCACAGAATCTTACTTGAAAGAGGAAGCCCTAGTCTGGAGAATTCATTAGCATCATTTACATATGAAATTTCTAGAAGTCAATTAATTTCTTTGAGCCTCAGTTTCTTCACCCATAAAACTGGTAACACTGACCTCAGAGAGTTATGATTAATCTCATATATAATTGTGCCCATGACTTGCAGGGTAGGCCCAAGCCCAATCCTGCCTGCTGCCTGTTTTGTATATGAAGTTTTATTAGGAAATGGCCTTGTCTATCTGTTTAACTCAAGCTTTTTCTTTGGCTATCTCATACTGCAAAGACAGAGTTGACTATCTGCCTGACAAACTAGCTTTGTGAGCAAGCACTGTTGTTTTTTTATCATGTTTATCCCATTTGCTCAGAGTGCATGATCACACAGTTGCATTTTGGTATACAATTATTTTGTAAAAACGACATTCATTCTGAAGAAAACCATTTTTTTAAAATTCGAAAGTATGTTTCACATTGCAGCTTAACCAATTGTTATCAGGTTTACAAAGCAGCCTATTCAGAATTTGGTTACATTTTCTCCTGTAGCCAAGGCTGATCTCCCCCACTGAGTAGATGCAGTTAGACTTCTGAGTCTACAATCAAAGGACCCCCTGCTACCCTGATGCCGTAATGCCTGCCACCATTGTCATTGGAGACAAGGAGCTTCTTCTTCCCTCAGTTAGTCCACATTTCCCACAAGACAATCAGCCACACATTTTCAGTTCCTTATGTGAACATGAAATAAAACAATAAATAAAAATAAACTAGTTTTGAGAAAGACACAGCATATCTGCTTTGATACTTTTTTCTTTTCTTCAATGTCTATCCTCATGACTGTCCTCCACTGCAGGGCAAAATCTAATAATAAAACAGAAGGCTATTTCATGAAAGAGAATCTTGGATGGATTTGGCGAAGTGCTAGAATTCTGAATAAATTTCACATAACTAGTTTATTATTAAATAAAGTATGATATTAAAAAGTCAGTGATAGGGCATCCAGCAATCGGAATGTAACATACATGGGCTAATTATGTCACTCTTCAGGTTTATAGTTAATTGTTAACAGCTAACCAACTGTTTTGTGTTAAAAAAAATTAAAAACAAAGGCTTTAGCTCCCTTCTGGAAATACAGCATTTTTTAAATGGAGAAGTTATAATTTTGCCATATGCTGTTGAAACCTCAAAAGGTAATTCTGTCAGCCTGAGAAAACTATGATATGAAAATGGGGGGGGGGGGGACGTGCTGTGGATTTTCAGCTATAATCAGCATACGATTTTAATTTTGGAGGTGAATGTCTGTGCTTGGGCAGTTTTTAAATCTTCCCCTCCCTACCAACTGTTCCTCTAATTTGCATGACAAACTCAGTTTTCTCTCTCCCTCTTTTCTCTATTCCTTCTTTTCTTTCTCTCTGAGCTCCTCTCTGCTCCTCGCCCCTCTCACAGCCACAAATGCTATTTACTGGCCATTTCTATGGCCACAAATGCTCTTAACATAATTTAGAATAGAATAGAAACCTGTGCTCTTTCCATAGTGAAAAGAAAGCAAAGGGTTTTCTTAGTAATCCACCTTTGATTTCTTTTTCTTTTTTATGTTTTTTAATATTTTTAAAAATCGTTTTAATGTTTTCTTTTTCTTTATTAAGGTATTACATATGTGTCCTTATTCTCCCATACCACCCCCCCCATTCCCGCCCCCATCCCCCTGTTGTCTGTGTCCATTGATTAGGCTTATATAAATCCTTTGGTTGATCTCTCCCGCGTACCCCCACTGTCCCCTACCTTCCCTGAAGTTTGACATTCTGATTGACCTTTGATTTTCGTTCATTAAAAAAGTATTGAACAGCCCCTGCAAATCCTGCTCAAGGAATTTGTCCTACAGTTATACTCCCACAAGGGTGTAAAGTTCTGTTATGAAATCCATTGCAGTCTGAGGATGGAAAAAGGAGAAGAAGCTGAGCCCAGCAGAGAGCTGAAACAAAAGGAAGAATGGGGACCAAAGAGGCAGGTGTTGGGAACTTAAGGAACATGGTCTGAGAGAAAAGCCAGCAGGAGGTATCCTTCCCCACTCCCTCTTTTTAGTTCCCCAGAGGGCTGTGTGCCAGGTGGTTATAGGTATATGAGCAGGGCCATCTGCATCCTGGGAGTCTCCCACTGTGTGGATTCTAAAGGTCTATTCCATCCAAGACTAGCCAGTATCCTATCTAATCAAAATCATTACATCCAGAAATGAGAACTTTTAGCATTTCAAAATAGTAACGTCAGTGGAGAGAAAAATCAGCCCCTAAAACCACAGAATGAAATGGGTTGCTTTATAGCATTCATTTCTTGCTTATTTCATTAGTAAAAATGAATCTTGTTTTTTCATTTTATACCAATAATAGGGATTCATGAACACACTGCTTCTAGGAGTCATCTTAGGTTGTCCACATTCCAGGCTAGCATACCATAAAACATCTGTTGATTTGAAATGTTTATTGAAAAATTGAAGGGAATATAACTGATTGCAGATAAAGAAAACTTGCTAATGTATAGATAGACTATATATTCCTTTCTGAAGCATTAGTTATAGATGATTTAGAAACTTTAGATTTATCAAGGTACACTAACTATTTATACTATTGTCCAACTGTTTTAGGAAGTCAAATTTAAAATATGTCTTTATTTATTTATTTTTTGAGACAGAAAGTAAGTAGGAGAGAGAGATAAAGAGAGAGAGAGAGAGAGAGAGAGAGAGAGAGAGAGAGATAGAGAGAGAGAGAGAGAGAGGTTTGCTGTCCCCTGTACACAATCCCACCTACTACTTAAGTTAGAGTAGAAAAAAAATCCTGACAATCAGCTGTAAGACCTATGAGGACAAAATTGGTCATTAAGTAGTTAAAAAATTCCTTGGCAATCAACCCCCCCCCTCTTAAAATTTGAAATCCTTTTTAAACATTAGCATTTAACATTCAGAACAGGCAAATGCCTTTTTTATAAGAGGGGATTTGGATACAGAAAGACATCAATATGTGTGTGCAAAGAAAAGACCATGAGGATACAACAACCAGGTAGCCATCTGCAAGCCAAGGAGAGAGACCTTAGGAGGAACCTAACCTATTGACAACTTAGTCTTGGACTTCTAGCCTACAGAACTAAGAAAAAAATGCAGCTGATCCTTGAAAAACGCAGGTTTGCATTGTGAGGTCCAATTATATAAAGACTATAGGCCCAGTGCACAAAATTTGTGCATGCAGGTGTGTGTGGGGGGATATGTGTGTTCTTCAGCACAGCCTGCTCTCTCTCCAATCTGGGACTGCTGGCTCCCAATTACTTGCCTGTCTGCTTGCCTGATTGCCCCTAACCACTTCTGCCTGCCAGCCTGATTACTCCCTAACCACTCCCCTGCCAGCCTGGTTGCCCTTAAGTGCCTTCCCTTGCTGACCTGGTCACCCCCAACTGCCCTCCCTGCAAGCCATCTTGTGGAGGCCATCTTGTGTCCACATAGGGGCAGCCATCTTTGACCACATGGGAGTGGCCATATTGTGTGTTGGAGTGATGGTCAATTTGCATATTATTCTTTTATTAGATAGGCTTTTTCTTAATAAATACCTGTACTATTTTAATCCATGGTTGGGAGGCCACAGATGCAGAGGGCCAATTGTATGCATTGATCTATACCATTTTTACCGGGGACTTGACTGCTTATGAAATTTGGTATTTACTGGGGGTCTTAAAACCAATTCCTTGCAGATATTGAGAAACAACTTAAGTTTTGGGGGAGTCAAAAGTTATACACAAATTTTTGACTGTGCAGGGGGTCAGTGCCCTCTAACTTCTGTGTTTCTCAAGGGTCCAATTGTATGTTTCTGTTGCTTATATCACCAATCTTCATAATTTCTTATGGCAGCCTGAGCAAAATAATACAGTATATTCCAAACAGACTGTATATTGCATAAAATAATTCTGTTTTAACTTAGAATTAGAACTTTAGAGAATCCCATACTATTTTGCTGATGAGGCATTAGAAATGAGCCCAAAGTATCTTAGAATAATACTGGGTACATCTGAGGGTACTTTTTCCTGGCATTGTGTGAATGAAAGATGCCAGAGAGAAAGAGGAGAGAGTTAGGTTGCCAAAGGTATTTATTGTAATACACTTAGTAGGGCAGGTCATGGGACATGATGAGTCCTAAATTATTCAGCCTGCAGGAAGAGAGAAATAAGTTAGGAACAGACGGGGCCCTATAGGAGTAGGAAAACCCACTCAGCTGGAGGACTTGCCTGTGAGGATGGTGGCAGGAATTTGATTCAGGATCCAAGTTGATGTGGCCACTTTGTTCTCCATATAGGCTTGAACTTATATCTGGAGAATAAGGTTTGTTTCCCTGCCATAGTGCTACTCTGAGACAGGTGGATGGAACTGTGTAGTTTCAAGAGTGTGGAAATTCCTCTGTGTCGAAACCAGATGTTGGTAGAAGGTTCAGAAGGTTCAGCTCCAAAAGGGACTTTGGATTGTTTTAGACCTCTGTTGTAATTATTGCAGTTGAGAAGTCAGGTCCAACCATAGTCAGAAAATGGGGGTGTAAATCAGGCTAGTTTCTGTTTCCCATGGGAGGAATGCAGGAGGTTGAGGTTGAGAAAGCAATAACTCAGTAGGCAAAAAAGCATCTTGAAACCCACACCTGTCACAGGGCTGAGAGTTATTACAGATCCTAATTCAAAATTATTAGTCCAGTTTGTCATTTCATTCAGGCCTGGAAAGGGCAGTGTGAGAAGCAATAGAGACAATAAGAAATGACATCCATGGGGAAATCATAAGAAATGTTTTGAATGGTGCTGACAATTCAAAAGATACTGGAAGCACAAGCATAGCAGATAATTTTCTGAAGGGCAAGAGAAACAGTTCAGGGATGATTACTTTAGCCTTTAATTTATTAATGTATTCTTCAAAAAGTTAGCAGTGTTCTATTGCTCTGAAGGATGGACAGCTCAACATTATTCACTTCAATTTCACAAGAAAAATGAAAATGAGCAAAAACAAGCTAACTAATTACTTTGTATAGAAAGCAAGACTGAGAATTTTTTTGGATCTCTACGCCTTACTCTCTATGTTCCTTATTATATTCCACAGCAGAAGCAGATATGGTGTGGATAATTGAGATTTTAATGATGATTTTAGGTCATTGATAAAATTTGGAAATTTGGTTATATTGTTAGTAAGTCAGAGAAAAATTGCTAGTTAATGTATTGTTTTAAAAGGCTATACATTTTTGAAAATTTAGTTAATAAAATTGTATCTTCAAGTTTATCCTATATAATAAAGAACTAATATGCAAATGGTTGTCACACTCTCACACCAGGAATGCTCTGACACTTAACACTGGGGAGAGAGGAATAAGGGACCAGCCAGGCACAAATGAGAGAGAGAAATGGGGACCAGCCAGGCTGCGGCCCGGGAGAGGGACAAGCCACCCACCCCGAGTGCCAACGGCTGCACCTGAGCCTTCCCGTGCAGCTTGGAAGAGGGACAAGCTGCCTGCCCTGTGGTCCTGGGTGCCTGTGGCTGTAACCCAGGAAAAGACACCTGCCCAGAGTCCCCTGCAGCTGTGGCCAGCCCGGTGAAGCCGGCCTTGATCCTGGGTGCTTGTGACCTGCCACAGGGAGAAAAGCCTGGGTCCTGGGTGCCTGTAACTGGCTGGAGAAGGGAATCCTGGGACCCAGGTGTGGGGCAAGGCAGAGATAGTTAGGGCTGATCAGGGAATAGTTAGCGGTGACAGGCAGGCAGGCAGAGGTGGTTAGGGGCTATCAGGCAGGCAGGCAGGTGAGCAGTTAGGAGCCAGTGGTCCTGGATTTCGAAGGAGTTGGACATCCCCTGAGGGGTCCAGGATTAAAGAGGGTGCAGGCTGGGCTGGGGGACACCTGCTCCCATACATGAATTCTGTGCACCACGCCTCTAGTATTATATAATATCATATCTCATTCACATTTGGTAACTGTGAAATTCATTGTGATTACTAAATTATAACAACATTTCCATAGAGGTACCAAAATAAAATATTTAGTATATGTAACATATGTTATATTATACATATGAATGTTCATATTTATACCTAGATATATCTATTATATGATTATTATGAGAGGCATGGATTTTTTTTACTTTCCATGATAATTATCATTAGTAGGTACTTACTAGTTGTCAGTCACTGTACCAAGTTATTTTAGAAATATTAATTTTTTTAATACACAGAAAAATTCTATGCAGGAAATATTCTCATCCTGATTTCATGGAGGAGAAAACTGGAAGTTAGGATCCTAAAGTTAACAAGTAGTAAAACTGCCTGAAGCCTTAGATTTGGGAGGTGGTTAAACTGGAATTCAGATCTAAGTCTACCTTGGTGAGCAGTTGTACAGTTATTTATTCAAGAGCCAGTTGGCTTTACATGGAGAAAAGAACATTGCTTTGTTGACACCATCCTCAATACTGCTGGAAACATCTGTGTCTCTAATTTCAGTATGGTTGGGCAAGATTAAGGAGCTCTTTTAACAAAAAAACTCATAGGTGAATAATTCTTTAAATTCCACAGGTAGATACCATAGTATCTATATAAAGCACAGTCATTTATTACATTTCCTAACACTTTTTATCTTTGGATGCACTTTTTAAATTTTATCTAATTCAACAGCAGGTAGTATGATAGAAAGAAGAGCATGTCACTATAGACAATGGTGTTTATTTCTCTCTACTTCAGTTTGTCCATCCATGAAAAAGGGACTGAATTTTCAGGTTTCTTTTATCCTTGAAAATATTATTACTGGCTTCTAACTAATTTCTAGTGAAATTATATTGATTAGAAATAATATAAGAGAGAAGAAATTAGAATTCATTGAGTTGTTTAATGTACCCAGAAGAGTGTAAACACACGCACACACACACACATTTCTTCATGTGTTTAGTTACTTAAATTAATATATGTAGTACTCTAGCATAGCATGTGATATTCTATATATTTTATCAAGAAAACATACTAAGACCCAGACATCATTCAACTTCCGGAGATCCCAATCATAAGATATGAACTTGGTATGTAAAAGCAGGACTTTTGAACCTCAAAGCACATTTGTTTAATGAGTAATCTTCAGTTTATTTGGAAGAGCAACTTATTTAGAATACACTGTGTATTAGTTAGGTTAGGCAAGGATGTGCTATGTAACAAATTAGGGCATGAAATAGCCGTGGCTTAATATGGAAATTTTTTTTCTTATTCATGTGAATTTAGCAGCAGGTCTTACATGGTTTTAGAAGAAGGGAGTGGGTGGAGGACTTACACCCTCTTTTAACTTCTTCTGATTGGAAGTTACACTTATTAGTTCCATTCAGATCCCACTACTAGTAGACAGGCTAACAATATAGCCCTGACCTAATAGTAAGGGCAATTTTAAAATGTGGCCTTCTTATATTTTTAGGAGAAAAACAAAATGGGATTTCATGAACCCATCACATTGTTTCTGCCTATGCTGAATATCTACCGCTGATCCTGGTGCAGGTTGCTGATGGGCTGCTGCATTATCTTTTATTATTACACTCATAGACACAAAGGTAGAGGCCTAGGGTTGGGGCAGGGGCATTCTATAAGAGATCAATGGGAGAAAAAAGGGATATGAGTAATAAACTTTCAGCAACAGAGATTTAATTGTTTTTTAAGAGTAATGCAGAGCCAATGTCCTGCTGATAGTAGTAGTCTTTACTTAGAAATTTCCCAAGAATTGGAATTGAGTAGAACATCAGAGCTTTCCTCTTGATACAGAAGTCCCACAATGGCCGTTTTATGTTTCCCATGTTCACCGTGTCACCTCAAGTATCTATTATAATACAGATATCTATATTTATTGCATAGATGTAGAATATGGCTGAGGACAACTAGTAGGTGAAGTTGCTAATATTTCAGCACCCATTTGAAGAGCCTCATAATGAAGGTAAATATCTAGAAAGACACTGAAGTTTTGAAACTGTCAGTATTGTGGCCAGCTACCTTCTCTTAAACTTAATTTATTTACATTAAAAAAGAATGAATACTTTATCCACAATGATTTAAGCGATATCTGACCAAAGGCCTGCCCTTTTTGCAGAAACAGAATTCACAAATGTAGATGAGCTCAGCAATCAATGATGCCTGGGGCCCTTTAGGAGAGAAGACATAGAGGGAGTACCCTAGTCTTTGTATATCCTTGACACAAGTGCCCCTTGCTGCTTGCCTGGGAGCTTGGAGACATTCAGTGATTATAGCAATTCAGCATGACCTAGACCTGTCTCACTCATCCTTTCCAAGTAAAACCTTCCCTTTTAAATGTCAAATTTTCAGAATCTCCAAAGATTTTAGTTTTATTTTTGTATCAGTTGCTGAGAAACTATGAAACAATGTAGGAACTATAAACAATCTTCTATCTATATATATAATAGAGGGATATCCAAATTAGCCAGGACACAGTAAGGTCACGTCTAAACAATAGGGTCCTGAGGCTGCATGGTGCCTGGCTGAGGTGAGGTACCTCAGGCTGCGCCCCCGCCTGGTGGGGCTTGATGGGGGATCTCAGGCCATACCATCAACCCCGGCGTCAGGCCAGGGAACCTCTGGCTGTGCTCCCTGCCTAGTGGGGCTTGACTGGGACCTCAGGCTACCCCTTGCCCAGTGGGGCTTGACAGGGACCTCAAGCCATGCCCCTTGCCCAGTGGAGCTTGTCAGGGACCTCAGACCATGCCCCCTACCCTGGCACCAGGGCTGGGAGACCTCATGCCACCCTCCTCACCCAGCGCTAGGCCAGGGGATCTGAGGCTGCGCCCCCTGCCCAGTACTGGACTATGGGACCTGAGGATGCACCACCTGCCTGGAGGGACTTGATGGGGCTGGGACTGGCCAGGTCTGGGTCTCCTGCGTCTTTGAAGCATGTGTGAGAGGTAGATGGGGACTTGACTCTAGGTCCCAGGGCATGCCCCAGACTCTGACAGGAGATAGATTTTCATGTACATTTTACTATTTTTCTTTCATTTCTGACATTTCTTTTATAGAATAAGGACAAATAGCAATAATAAAATATTCTCTCTAATGAATTCCCTTTTAATGTGCACTAATTTCGTGCATGGGCCACTAGTATATATCAAAGCTTAAGCGACTATTTTGGTGGAACAACTGGAAAAATTGGAACAACTGGTGGCTATGACATACACTGAGCAGGCAGGCAGGTGAGCAGTTAGGGTTGAAGAGGCAGGCAGGTGAGTGGTTAGGAGTGAGTGGACCTGGATTGTGAGAGGGATGTCTTGGGGATCCTTCCTCCCCACCCTCATGCATGAATTTTGTGTACCAGGCCTCTAGTGAACTAGAAAACAATAATAATTTTATTGAACTCAGTAATTTAAAATGCATTTGTGCTTTATTAATTCCAACTACATATATTTGAAAAATAGCCAAATAAATACCAGACAGATTTATTCAGTCAATTAACTCTACCTTGTGTACTGTGGACTTAAAACTTAGCAGAAACTCAAGGATTAGGAAGCATTGACGTTGACTGAAGCAAGTGTCCCAATGGTGCCAAATGCAGTATTGGGCTTCTTGATAGTGCTTCATATTACATGTGTATACTTTGAATAGTTTTAGTTATTTAAAAGGAACACCTGAATATGAATATTTCACATTTATGTAGGAAGTAAGATGTGCAGAGTGTGTATCTCTATAAGTGTGTTTGAATATTTATCCACTCATTTGCTGTTCTAGGCATTGTGAAAGTGGTGAACACTAATAATAAAAGCTAATCCTATCTAATAAAAGAGAAACATGCAAATTGACTGTACCTTTGCTATGCTACCAGCCAATAAGAGCAATATATAAATTAGCCCACAAGCAAGATGATGGGCGGGCCCCCTCTGCCCCAAGCCAGCCATGGAGGCACTGCAGGCAGCAGGGTCCTGATCGAAGCCCCAGCCCCAGCAGGGACTCCAGCCCGGCTCCCCACCTCCCACAGCGAGGACTGGCCCAGGCAGCGCTTCTCCCTGCGGGTGGTGAGAGTCCCGGAGCCTCAGCCCCAGAAGGGGCTCCGGCCCGTCCCGCCGCCGCCTGCAGCAAGGCCCGGCCCAGGCGGTGCTTCTTGCTGAGGGTGGCGACGGTCCCGATTGTGATCACAGCCCCACCATGGAGGACTGGGCAGGCCAGGCGGGCAGCGCTGAGGCCACGATCAGTAACCAGGCAGGCAGGCAGGGGGGTGGGTGGTGGCAGCACCTGATGCCTACCCCGAGGTCCAGGCCGTCATTGGGGATGGGCAGGGCAGATTGGCTGTGCCTGATGTTTCCCTGGGTCAAAGCTGAGATCAGTAACAGGACGGTCAGGGGAGGGTGGGCAGCTATGCCTGACTCTGCCTAGGGGGGCCAAGCTGCCATTGGGGACGTGGGTAGGCGGGGTGGCCAGGGTCTCTGGGATCACTGAATGCCCCTGGGCTGCTTGTGTACACTGGTGGAGCAGGCCAGGGTTAAACATTTTAATGAAAATGGGATGCCTGTGTCCCTGCCCACTGTGTCCAGTCCCTGGGGAGGAGAGGGCAGTGGTCAGTTAGCAGGCACTAGGGCTTGGAAGGGACTGGGAGCAACCTGCAGGCATGCCACCAGGAAGAGGTGCTGAACCATGATGAGGCAGACGGCTGGCTGATGGAGGCACGCAAAGTTGCAAATGAGACAGCTCTTGCTGGCGCTGAGCTTAAAAAGTGCATGGACAGCCTGATAGACTAAATCACCTTTCTGAAGAAGATACACGCAGAAGAGGTTGCTGAGCTGCAGGTGCAAATCCAGTAAGCTCAGATCTCCATAGAGATGGACATGTTTTCCAAGTCTGACCTCTCTGCTGGCTCAAAGATGTCTGTGCCCAGTATAAGAAGCTGGCTGCCAAGAATATGCAGAATGCCGAAGAATCATACAAGAGCCGCTTCACCATGCTGACTGAGAACACTGTCAAGAACATCTACGGGGTGCGTGCAGCCAAGGAGGAGGTATCTGAAAGCCGCTGTCTTCTCAAGGCCAAGATCCTGGAGATGGAAGCATGCCAGGGCATGAACTAAGCTTTGGGAAAGCAGCTGGGAGAGCTGGAGGATAAGCAGAACTCAGGTGTTAATGCTATGCAGGACACAATCAACAAATTAGAAAATGAATTGAGAACTACAAAAAGTGAAATGGCATGATATTTAAAAGAATACTAGGACCTCCTCATTGTGGCTTTGGACATTGACATTGCAGCTTACAGGAAACTCTTGGAAGGTGAGGAGACCCAGCTCAGTTTCACCAGTGTGGGAAACATAGCCAGTGGCTACTCCCACAGTTCCCAGGTCTTTGATCCATCTGTCTTTGGTGGTTTACAGACCAGCTTGTACTTGATGTCCTTTGGCTCCTTCCCTTCTTAATATAGCCGCAACATCCAGGAGGAGCAGATCGAGATGGAGGCTGCAAAAGCCGAGGAAGCTAAGGATGAACCCCTCTCTGAAGGAGAAACTGAAGAGGAGAAGAGGAAGTGGCTGACGAAGAGGAAGGAGAGGAAGAGGAAGAAGTGCCAAGAAAGAATTTGAGGATGCAAAGGAGGAAGAAGAAGGAGGTGAAGGTGAAGGAGAAAATGCCCAAGAAGCTGAGATGAAAGATGAAGAAAGATGAAGGTGCTGGGGAGGAGCAAGCAACCAAGAAAAGATTAAGTCCCCCTTTTCTTAATTATTTCAGGAGTAATCCTCCTGAAACCAGGTCAACCCAGTCACCAACCAAGCCGTTCCTGATATTATATGAATTAAGAAGTCAATATATATATAACATTCTGAGTTCCCGATACTATATGAATTAAGAAGTCAATATATATAACATTCTGAGGTGACTCAGGTTGGACATTAAATGTTGTGCAATGACTTTTCTCCTTATGCAGATTATCTGTTTGCTTTCAGAGGGGCTTCCTGCTTGCTGCCAGCCTGTGCATGGTCCACGCTTATGAGTTCAGGATCTATGACAATGTGAATAATTCAGATGTTTATAATAAAAACACATGAATACATGAATTCACTGATGTTAGTGTTAAATTTCATGGAAAAATAGTCCTTTGAATCCTTGATTGTTAGAAATTAAAGACCTCAAATCATGTGCAATAAACAGTAAATAAATAAAGTTACACCGAATGACAAAAAAATACATTAGGTGCCAGGAAACATTCAAAGAACTGAGGAACCATTCCCAGATCAGAAAGGGAAGTCACAGGATGTATATTATTGCTATGAATACAGTATTTCCTACTACTTACAACCTATACAATGTAATGTATTAGATGCCTTCCTATCTCATGAAGTATGTATTTTCATAGAGTATACTGGTACATATATAATAATTATGGCAGTACATCATATCCTATCTATATTACTAAAAGGAGAATATGCTAATTAGACCATGAGATCTTCCAGAAGTCCTTCTGGACAAAGCCATGATGGCAGGGCTGAGGAGGTTAGGGGTGATCAGGCCAGGAGGGGAAGGCTGTTGAGAATGATCAGGCTGGGGAGGGGCAGTTGGAGCTGAGCAGGCCGGCAGGCAGAGTTGTTAGAGGTAATCAAGCAGTCAGGCAGGTGGGCGGTTAGGATCCAGTAGTTGCGGATTGCGAGGGGTTGTCCAACTGCCAGTTTAGGCCCGATTCCACAGGGATCTTAGATTGGAGAGGATGCAGGCTGGGCTGAGAGACAACCCCCTCCTCCCGTGCACAAATTTCGTGCACCGGGCCACTAGTATTTATATAGTGGTTAATACACACTACATATATTTTTGTTATTGTGTATTTTAAAATATATTTAGCCTATTATTAACTCTATTTTACAAGTGAGGAAACTGAGACATAAAGGTTAAACATTGTTTCCTAAAGTATAATTCAAATCTGTATTCTCACTTATTAGGGTGTATTGTCTCTTATAACAGTTATTATCCTCTGTCTCATGAAATTTATATTCCATTGGGTGAAGAAGAAAATTGTAAATGTAACCACAGATAAGTTTTGTGGTAGAATGAGTGCAGTGCATCATTTTCTATGGGATAATTTAGGAAAGCTTTACAGGACATTTGGTCCTGTCTACAACATCCAGAGACATTGGGTCCACACCAGAAGGTGCTTAATATTTGGCCCTGTCCACAATTATTGAACCAATAAAACATGATAGTATTTTCATGTATTACCTTGTAAACAAAAAGTATAAATAAATGTTATGAGCTATTGGAACCCAGGTATGTGAATCCAGGTATGTTTTCCAAGTATAGAGTTTTTAAAATCCTGACCCAATTACATTTTCAATTTTTTTAGGGAGAAGGAGGAGGAGGAGGAGGAGGAGGAGGAGGAGGAGGAGGAGGAGGAGGAGGGGGAAGAGAGAGAGCAAGACAGAGAGAGAGAGAGAGGGAGAGAGAGAGAGAGGGAGACAGAGAGAGAGAGAGAGAGGGAGAGAGAGAGAGAGAGATTGTCTGCCTCCTATACACACCCTCTGACTGGAGTGGTGATTGAACCTACAATATAGATATGTGCCCTGGCCAGGAATTGCACCCTCGACCTTTAGGTGTAAGAGACGTTGGGCCAACCAAGTGAGCCACACTAACTAGGGTAAATGTGGATGTTTCTGACAGGATCAAAGTTCAAGGACCTGTTGATGTGTACATTTTGGACAGGACCAAATGTTCACTAATCTTGAGAAAACCTCATTGAGGAAGTGGCATTGGAGTATTTAAGTAGTTATATGTTCAGTTTTTCTCTTCTAAACCAGCTCACCACAAAAGCCTGTCTTTCCTCTTTAGTGAACCAGCTGAAAATACAATGTCTATGAAGTTAAATTTTGCAGCATCTATAGAATGATTAGATTGCTCCCTTAGACATATCTTTCCAACATAGTTCCATTCCGTATTTGTCACCTTGTATACCTAGGTAATCCCTAGGCTGATCAAACTGCCACAGATGTCCTATATTAAGCATTCTTAGGGATTGTTTTTAGTTTGTGATACATTCAAGAGTTCTCTTATACTAAATCATTTGCCATTCTTTTGTTTCCACTCACCACATCTTGCAAGAACTCTGAACATAAGTTAAATTAAGTTGAATCAAAGAAAATAATATCTACTGAATTTAAGCTATTGCATATCAGGTTGACCTGCTATCTCAACCTTGTTACCAAGAGCCTTATAGTTTGAACTATTTTCACCGTGTTCCAGCAATCGGAGTTCTGAACAGTAAGATTGTAAGCGTAAGGAATATTTCAAAGGCAGGCACTAGGCCTCCTGATGGTTAGGTCCTTGTTGTTTTGACATAACAGGTCTGCTTGTCAAATTTCTAGGACTAGCTAGTGGCTTGTTAATCTAGATGCATCCATAGCTACATGCTGTGTGCTCACATTAGCCATGAAATGCCTAAGTCACACACACACACACACACACACACACACACACACACACACACACACATACACACACACACTAACCTTTGTGAAAGAGACAGTGAAGCCTCTCCTAAATATCTGGCCCCATTATTCATCTCCTCGCATACTAATTTTTGTGCCTGTCCTTTTATATGTTTTAGAAGACCTGAGGCTGTTGTATTTTAAGAGGCTTTCCTATGTGATCCTTTGCCTTTTGGGGAGATCTAGCATGATAAAACTGTCAGTTTTCTATTGTGCATAATTTCAGGAATTTTCATACATCCCTTGGAACACATGACTGTTAGTTCATTTGAGTTTCTCCAAGTTTTGAGGAGGCTGCAACAGGGTTGGTTCAATCTTGTTCCTCTTATAAACTTTTTTCCTAAGACATTAATAACATTATCCAATATTAGTCCATCTTTCTCTTTCCATATTGATTTTTTCTTCTTCAGGGAATCTTTATGACTAGCCCCTTAAAAACTGCTATGGATATAAGGTTTAAAAATTTGTAATTCTCTGTCCTCAAGGTAATTTTTACAATATGGGAAATTAATGTAAAAAATTGTGTGCTTATGCAACATGTACATGTAAATAATAATAATTATAATAACAGCAATATTTTATTGAGTACTTATGATGTGCTAGTTTCACTCCAAGTTTTTAACCTGTATTAATCCATTTAATTTTTATAATAACCCAATAATGTAGGTATTCATTTCAAATTTTATAAGAAAACTACAGAAGATAAAATTGAGAAGTTTGTCCTGCATCACATAGCTAGTAAGTAGAGTTTGCTGGGAGTCTAATCCAGACAACCTAGAAAAAAAAACAAACAGTAATATTTTTTAGTATGTTTTACACACTTAAAATACATATCAATCATAGTTTCTTAATATTTCATTTTACCCCTTCTCAATTAATCTTCTAAGAAAAAGCCCACAGCTTGCAATTTTCCTACTTAAATCTGTTTGATGGTTTGTCCTTATACATGCTCATGTAACATTTAACACCGATCATTAAATATGTACTGTCATAAACATCTTATTGCTGAAGCTGTCTACTTTAGTCACATTGGTGAACCCCTATCTCCTGCATGCTCAATCCCATTTTGTACCATTTTCCAAATTCTCACCCTTCCATAGAGAATATCTTCTTGCCTCTCCACCAGTCAATTCAATACCTATACTTTCTTTAATGACAGAGGCCAAAGTCTTCTATTTCTCCCTTAATTTCTACAACAAGTATAATTTGAAAACATTTTAGTGTGTCCTAATACATACCAGACTAATTATTTTCTAGTAACCCTTATATACCTTCTTTAGCCAGCCTGATATGAGTGTTTGGTTTTTTTTTACTGGTAAATCATGTATTATACTCTTTTTAAAATCTTTTTTTAACAGAAATATTCTTTATTTACCCTAATCCACCCAGTATTGAGATAATCTATATTAAAAACAAGATGTTTAAAAAAATTACAGCAGTTAGCAAGGCAGTGACTAATTAAGTCACTAAGTTTAATTATATATTTTTCACAGTCATTTGATAATCATGTAATAAACAATGTTTTCAGCCACTTTGGAGATAAGTTAATTTTTGCAAAAAGAATTCTACTAGTTGTCACTGAATTTCATATGAGGTTTAAAACATCAATTTATAGAAATTACACAATAAAGCAATGTGAAAATAAATTGAAAAACACAAAATCTACCCACCGATCCCCCAAAGTCTATAGCATCCCTTTAATCTGTCCCCTAATGCCTTTTATTTCATTCCCTCTTCCTGGAGTGAACAGACTATTTAGCAATTAAGAATGGCTGCTCTACAGATGCTATTTCAAGCCTAAAGTGCCTATTCCTTTAATTTCTCTTACTCCTGGAAATATCTTTTGAGGATGAGTATTACTTGCACTTCAGTGATGAAGAAAACTGTAGCTGAGAGAAAGGTAAGTCATTTGGCCAAGGTCAGCAATGCTCTTTTGTTGCTTCATGACAGTGCAGGCCACCTTGCTAAAGAGACTAGGACAAGGTACCTCTTGAGCTAATAAGACTCTTTAGATTTAAGTGCTTAATCCCAAGGCTAGAGGCCACTCTTCGTCCCCAGGTACTTGCAATTCCCTCGCCACAGCCCTAGAAACCCCACTTCCCTGCCCCTAAAAGATTACAGTTGTTTCTCTCACCCTCAACAAGCCCTGATGCCAAGAAGTCCAAGCTGCTACTTCCCCATTTTGGACATTAAAGTAGTAAATACGGAACTGTGTACTTATGTAACTGTAGTAAAGGCTGCTTAAAAGCTGTTCTATATAACAAAATTATACAGGAAATACCTAGTGTCTTTTCACCTTAAAAACGCAAGAAAAGCCAATATATTTTATAATTATGTAACCTAAGTTACTTTTATATATAATTATAGATTTTTATTTCCCCTTCAGAACTATAGCAGTGTTCTTAATAAGGCCTACTGTCAGTCAAATATTCCCTTCTTCCCCCCAAAATGACAACTTTAAATGTTCAATAGCCATTCACATCAACTTCATATTATAACTCAAAACATTCATACTATAAAGATTCCAATTTTAAATTACTAAAGTTAATATACATTATTGCAGTCTAACATAGCTCAATCTCTATTTGCTACACTCCTAAAGAGAAGCGGCCACTCATCAGGAAGAGGACATTTATTATCATCATGCATAAGCAATTGTAAATAAGAAAATAAATAGGGTTTTTAGAACTTTTAAAAATTGAATTTTAATTAATGAAAATAACTGCAAAATCAGATTGTTGAATAACATTAAAAGGGCCACTATTAAAAATGGCTTAAAATAAATAATTGCTTCTTAAAAATTAATATGAAACTAGATAAACAATGATTATTAAGATACTACTCTCATCAATATGACAAGCAATTAAAATCTAAAATCATTAGTATTGGTTTTTAAAATAATAAATTGTCTTAAGCCAAAGCCAATGACCTCAATATTTACTCAAGACTTATTTTCATAAGCATCTCCTCACTGGTGTAAAAACAAAGAGCTTGGTTCACCACTGTTGGTTTCTATCTGTTGAAATTAGACTATAAACTACATAGAACCAAGTCTGTGTGTTCACTATTGTATCCCTCAGCACTCGGCATAGTGCCTGAGCAAACGGGAGGGATCAGCAAATACTTGAATAACTGAATCAATGAAAGAGAAGAGAAAAATAACTTTATTGAAATTTTTGCAAATCATTCTCTGTCCTCAAATTTCTATAATCTGGCAGCTCTAATTTCTAGAAATACGGATTTAAAAACCTTAGTCCAGTGATGGAAGGACCTGACACCTCTCTCTTTTTCTCTCTCTCTCTCTCTCACACACATACACACACAGTAATTAAGACTGCACCAGTCAAAATTACATTATGAACTGTGAGATGTCAACATTATATAAATAATATTTAATAGTGAAAAAGTGATCTGGAAGCCCTGTGAATTTTTATCCTACACATTTTGGGTTAAAAAAAACAACAACAACAAGATCGCATTTGTTCAGATAATCATTTAAATGTTTACATGCATTTTTGGTTTGTTATTTATAACTAATTTAATTTACATGTCCTCATATTAACATGTACTCCTGTTTACAACATGTAATCAAATTATGCCAGAGAAAAGTCCTCAGTGCCTTCATCGAGTTGCCAATTCTAAGGAAACACTGAACATGAACATGTACAAAAGAGGCCTGTGAATAAAACAGCATGTGCATTTAACAATATTTGCACAGGTTGATCCTTACATTCTTGTCTGAAGAAAATATGAACAAAGCCAGGTTTCCCATGCTAGTATTATGGTTCAGATGACTGCCATAAAAGAAGTACATACAGAAAAATGAGAACGAATCACATCCTTAGGTTCCGTGATCACTGAGAGTTCTCCAGCCCTAAGTGCTTTCTTTATTATATTTCTTAAAAATACGAGAGCAGCAGCTTATCACAAGTCTCCACTACTGTGCATTAATGATGGAATCAAAACAACACAAAAGACTCATAGGGATGAGAGAACTGCAAAACGACAGGTAGTCACAGTTTTGTGCTTCTTCTTGCTCTGGATAATTTAGAATTTTGCGGTGTGCCTGACATAAATATTGCTGCTGTTTCAAGTAAACCTTGAATGCTCCTTTTATGGCAACAAAAGCGATTCCACCCAAGATTGTCCTTTGTAAATTAGAGTTAACACTACTAAACATCAGTTTACCAACTATAGTCGCAATAGTAGGAAAGACAAGGGCTCCACATAAAATTCGGGTGGCAGAGACATGATCTGCTAAAGGATTAGCCTCAGCTGGAATTCGAGGAACAGGACAGCCAATCCCTGGAAATACACTGTTCAAAATTTGTAGTTTATTTGAGTATTTGCGCCATAGTTTAAGCACATAGTCCTCCCAGCGAATCATCTTGCCTAATATCAGCATGACAGGAATAGTAGGAAGTCCAATTAAAGGGAATAAAGGATCAGCTCTCTCCAAAACATCCAGACCTTCTTTATGGCCTACAACCTGCATTACTGTCACTGCTCCGTAAGTCACAGCTGTCCAACAGATAGAGCCAACCATGATTCCCGCTGCAGCAAATGGACAGGCTTTTGAGGTCAGTCTGTCTGCAAGGTCTAAGAAGTACACAACTGGACCCCACTTTGGGAAAACTATTAAGTATTCAGCATTGCACTGAGGACATGCCACTCTGGCGGTACTGTTTCCTCTTTGTTTTTCATCCACCCAGCGCTGTAGAAAAGCCTGGTGCACCCATTTTGTAGATCCTCTGCACCTGCATGGTCTCACCCATTCAGCAGTTCTATCATCTTCATCAGTGGCAAAGCACACGCAGCAACTTCTGTCCAGCATCTGCTGTGGGGCTTGGTCCGGCATCTTCCGAGCAGCCGGAGCACTCACCTCTCCGGGGGACCGGGTCGGGGCCGGGCCCAGGGACAATACACTGAGAAGCGGCGGAGTAGGCCTCAGTCTCCCCCCCCCCCCCCCCCCCATCCCTGGCCATCGAGAACCAGCCTCGCAGCCTCCGGGGTCAGCTCTGCAAGCCGGCAGCAGCGCTGCGCGGCCCACCTGCGGGCATCCAGGAGGAGGCGGCCAGGAGCGAGGAGGAGGAGCCTGGGGCAAGGAGGCAATGATCGCAGCCCGGGTTCCTGCCCTGCAGCCCGGGGTTTCGGTCCATGGACCGCAGGTGCCGAGTTACTGCCCTCTTTTTAAAATTTTTAGAGTGACTGAAATGTACTTGATGCTGTCTAACTCCTTGACTGACATCTTTTTGAAGAAGAAATAATGGCCTGATTGCAAGCACATTCTTTATATGGAAAAAAATATTTCCAGGGAAGAGTTCAAGAAGCAGGTTAATGCTGATTCTTTATGTAAGTGATAGTATATAGTACATGTAATTATTATTAAATTACTAGAGGCCTGGTGCACAAAATCTGTGCACATGGGGTGGGGAGGGAGCATGCAGGGGGTGTCCCTCAGCCCAGCCTGCACCCTCTCCAATCTAGGACCCCTCGAGAGATGTCCGACTGCCCGTTTAGGTCCAATCCTGGTAGGATCAAGCCTAAATGGGCAGTTGGACATCCTCATAATCCAGGACTACTGGCTCCAAACTGCTCGCCTGCCTGCCTCCCTGCTTGCCACTAACTGCTTCTGCCTGCTAGCCTGATCACCCCCTAACCACTACCCTGACAGCCTAATTGATGTCTAATTGCTCCCCTGCCAGCCTGAATGCCCTCAACTTCCCTCTTCTGCCGGCATGGTCACCCCCAACTGCCCTCCCTTGTAGGCCTGGAACCTCCCAACAGTCCTCCCCTGCTGGTCATCTTGTGGTGGCCATCTTGTGTCCACATGAGAGCAGGATCTTTGACCACATGGGGTGATGGTCTATCAGTGTATTACTCTTTTATTAGATAGGATAGAGGCCTGGTGCATGGGTGGGGGCCTGCTGGTTTGCCCTGAAAGGTGTCCCGGATCAGGGTAGGGATTTCCTTGGGGCACGGAGTGACCTGAACGAGGGGCCTGTTGTAGTTTGCAGGCTGGTAAGCCTCCCAGCAACCCAAGTGAAGGCCCTGGGATCTGGGATTAATTTATATTCTATAATTGAAACTTTGTAACCTAGAGCAGAGCCAAGCCTTCTGCTCCCTTCATGGCGACAGCCATTTCTGTTCGAAACTTTGTAGCCTAGAATGGAAACCTAGGCCAGCCAGAGCTGCTGAAGCTTGGCTTCCTCCATCACCTGGGAAACCCTATCCTTTGCTCTCTCCAGCTCCGTGGCTGCTGCCATTTCTGTTCGAATTATGTATCTTTTATCATTGAAACTTTGTAACATTGAGTGGAGGCCTAGGCTGGCAATGGCAGGCAGAATGCTTGGCTTCCTCCATTGCCAGGGAAACCCAAGCCTCCCTCCTGCTCTCAGTGGTGGCAGCCATCTTGGTTGAGGTTTATTTGCATAATTTGCTTCTGAGTGGCTGTGGGTGTGGTTTGGTTATAGGTACTGTCAATTTGAATATTACTATTTTATTAGATAGGATTCCCTGGAATTTTAAGACTTTATGCTTTCTATACATATATATGGTTGGATCTGGTCACTTTTGGAACAGACATAATAGAGACATAAAAAGAAGAGGCTAGCTTAAGCTGCATAGGATGTTGTTTACCTTCAACCTTCCTATTTCTTTTCTCCTTGACACTATGAAAGGGACTGTAGGGACAGGAGATAGAATATGCTCTTATTGACATTCAGAATTTGAAGTGGGTGAGTTGGCTTCTGATATGGTATTTTTGACATTCACTTTTTCTCATTGGATGAACTATCTTTGTTTCAAATTTTATTTCCTTTATAAATTAGTAGAGGCCTGGTACATGAAATTCGTGCACTAGGGGATGTTCCTCAGTCCAGCCTGTACCCTCTCTAATCTGGGGCCTCTGCGGGATCAGGCCTAAATGGGCAGGTGGACATCCCTCTCACAATCTGGGACTGCTGGCTCCTAACAACTCACCTGCCTACTTGCCTGATTGTGCCTAACAACTTCTGCCTTCAGTCTGATAATCCCCTAACTGCTCCCCTGCCAGCGTGATTGATGCCTAACTGCTCCTCTGCCAGCATGATTAACATCTAACTGCTCCCCTGATGGCTCGATTGCCCCCAACTGCCCTCTCCTGCAGACCATCTTGTGACAATACGGGGATGACCATCTTATGACAACATGGGGGTGGCCATCTAGTAGTGGCCATATTGTGATAACATGAGGGTGACCATCTTGTGGTGGCTCTCTTATGATTACATGGGGTAGCCATCTTGTGATGACATAGAGGTGGCCATCTTGTGACAATGTGGGACAGTCATCTTGTGATGACATGGGGGTGGCCATCTTATGACATGAGGGCATGAGGGTCAGTTTGCACATTACCTCTTTATTATATAGGATAGTTTAAAATATCTACCAAAGAATGACAGATTAAGTGCGTGTATTCAGGCCCCCAATCCTATATCATAAAAGCATAATATGCAAATCAACCTAATGGTGGAATGATGAGTGGAATGACCATCACCATGACATGCACTGAACACCAGGGGGCAGATACTCAATTCAGGAGCTGCCCACAGGTCCCAGGCTAGCCAAGGCAGGTGCCAGCGGGGGCCCCTTGATCGCCCTGTCAGGTACCCAGCAGAGAAGCAACCAATGGCAGTGGTGGCGGGTGGGGCTGGCAAGTGGGCGATACCAGGCCAGCAAAGGCAGGTGCCAATGGGGCTCCCCCTGATCATCCCACTGGTCACCCCACAGATTGGCCCTGATTGCTGACCAGGCCTAGGGACCCTAGCCATGCATGAATTTCATGCACTGGGCCTCTAGTAAATAATAAATATTGTATGGTTCATCACTGAGTTAGGGAAGGCCATCTTACTTTCTGATGTAAGTCATAATGAACTAATCACCAGATACAATATAATGAAAGACTGGATTGTAAAAATTTCAACAATATTTTTAATTGTGGTGCCCAAGCACTCATACTAATTCTTGTTGCTAATATATTTTTTGAAATTATATAAGCAAATAGCAGTCATTGTGTGTTGTAGGAGAAGTTGGACAACTTGTACCTTAATTTGCAATATTTAATTCATGTGCACTACAGAGCCATTGGCATTTCCATAATAGACAGTGTTTTAGAGTATTAACAGAACCATAATAGTTGGCAACCAGACAAAATCTGCAGTGCAGACACAACCTTGGGGCAGTTTTTAGACAATTACTATTATGAAGTCAAATCATTTTGGAGTATTTATTTTACAAAGTACTGTGTACTGCAACAAACCAGAGAAATAACACTTCCTTTTCAATATGTTTTAAAAAGGTTTCTAGCTTTGGGGCATGAAAATACATTTCCTTTTAAATGTACAGGATTCATAACTCACCATCAAAATACAGGCAATCAAAACCTACCAGCTTTAATAAATAAATATTTTATACATATTTTAAGCATGTGCACTTAAAAGTAATTACTCTATTTGAACACAACTTTAAGTGAAATCATATAAAAGACAGGATTTATGTCATTGTGCAGGAGATTAAAAAGCATTTTATGAAATCTCTAATAAATGGCATTTTGGACCATTTATTAATATTGAAAAGTGTGTCAAAAATGCAACAAAATGCATCTGAAATGCCAATTGTGTGTACAATAAAGACTTATTATTCTGCAAGAGAGGAAATAAATCTCACTGAATATTATAGAACACTATATATTTTTTCAAATTATTTTATAATCCTGCACTAGTTATTCTTTAAGCACATTGACTAGAAATGATGTTGTTTTAAATTAGAAAGCTGACTAATAGATATATACACAGATGGAGTTAATAACCTGTCAGATGAAAATAGCTCCATATATGTAACCATTCTCCCTTTGCTTATTTACTCTTCTTTTACTCAGAGGTGATTAAGTGTATGTTTCCTCAGAATTCCTTTCTTTTTTGACATTATTTGATCTCTCTGTGTCCCCATGGACCTGAAACTGTAAAACTGATTGCTATCAGAGAGCCGAATAGACCCCAGGGAACAGAGAGAATTGGGGAGATCAGGAGATCATGAAGTTTGTGCTCTTGAAATTGGTGTCCGGGTCTGAGTTGAATTTCACGTTATTGCATGGCAAGAGTAAGGTTGTCACACTAACTGGGGTCAGGGATATTGGAGTGCTTGGATCTCTTACTTCACAATACACTTGTTTGTTCATCTTATAACATGAGACTTATTTTATTAATTTAGTGCATGCATATTGACTGGAAATAGGGGGTATGCCCCTTCCGAGGGGATCTTTATGACAGATATTTAGGTGGTCAGGCTGGAGTGATTTAACTATGATCTGTGAGAACGTACTAGGTATATTTAGACCCAGGTTTTCGTTATTATTACTGTTTGTTACAGTTAAACTTGCCAAATCTAGGGCATTTATTTTTATGGATTCTTGATTACAAAGGCATTATTTTTAGGTAATGTAATGTTTAAAGGTTTAAATAAAAGAATTCCTAAAATTAGTGAAAGGTTCTATACCTGGGTTTTATAATTAAAATGTTTCTCAAAGACTGGCCTCAGCTTACTGCGTTTTGTTTCAATTAGCTATTACAAGCCATTATAAAAATACGAATTCATACATTCTATTTCAAACATGTGCTTCTAATGATTGATGTAAGTTGCAGGTGGGTGCTGATTTTTATGAATTATTTTTTATTAATATGACAGATAATAGTTTAAGAACATGGATTTTTGAGGTTCAAACTCCAGCTATGACACTCACTAACTAAGTGACATTAGCCAATTTACTTAACTTTCTGTATTAGGTTCCCTATTTGTAAAATAGGAGTAATAATATAATAATCATACCTATTCAACAGGGTTGTTGTGAAGATTATATTAAATATGTACATATTTCTTAGAATGGTAAAATAGTTCTGGCCCAAATAAATTTCTATATAAACATTAGCTATTATTGTTGCACTTTAAAGTACCCACTGAAATATTTCTCCATGTGCTCTATGGAAACTCTGTGCTCAGATTTTGATAATGGTATAAATTCTGCTCAACTCTGAAGATTTATTTTGTATTAGGTTTCATGACTGTTATATGTACTTGAAGAAGACTATAAATGATGGTGACAGTTGCCTGATAAGTTTTTTTTAATTTAGGAATATTATACATATGTAAAAAAACAAACAAAAATATATTCATGTATAAATTCCTTGACTTCTGTAGGAAATAGGCATAGTCTGATAATAAAATAGAGAAAGTCATATTTTTTTCATTGTTTTATGAAAGAGTGTAAATTAAATTCAACTAAAATGTGTTTGTTAACAGTTAAACATGCTAAGAAAGTTGGGAGGATAGAAATGTTCTAGAATTATTGGAAAAATTTGAGTATGTGGTTTACAAATTTAATGTTACCACTTTACATGGACAGAGAAATATATAGAACCTCCAGATTATAGGAAATTAGAGGCCTGGTGCATGAATTCATGCACCAGAGGGTCCCTAAGCTTGGCCTGTGGAATCAGGCTGAAACTGTCTTTCTGACATCCCCTGAGGTGTCCCAGATTGTGAGAGGGTGCAGGACAGGCCGAGGGACCCCACTGGTGCCAATTTGGGTCAGAGAGAGATGCAGGAGGTTGGCCAGCCAGGGAGGGACCGTGGAAAAGCTCCAGGGCATGTCCGGCTTGTCTCGCTCAGCCCCATTCGACTGGACCCAGCAGCAAGCTAACCAACCAGTTGGAGGGTCTGCCCCTGGTAGTCAGTGCATGTCCTAGTGACTGGTCAACTGGTCAAATGTGTGCTCCCTGGTGGTCAGTGCAAGTCATAGTGAGCAGTTAAGTGGCCTTAGCATATCATTAGCATATTATGCTTTGATTGGTTGAATGGCCAACCAGACGACCGGACACTTAGCATATTTGGCTTTTATTATATGGGATTGGCATGACATCGTACCTAATAAAGAGGGGATATGCTAATTGACCATCATGCCCTCACAAGATGGCATTGCCCACAGCCACAAGATGGCAGTACTCAGTACCCTCAGCCCCGCCTCATCCAGCCTCAGTCTCCCAGTCCCCTCAGTCCCACCCCCTGATCAAACTCCCAGTCGAGGGGACAATTTGCAGATTAGCTTTTTATTATATAGGATACTAATAAGAAACTGTAGCTCTGACACAAGGATAGGCAGATGGATATGTAGAAGAAAATTGAGATTTCTGAACTGGAATTACATTTGGAAGGAAGAGAAAGGGACAGTGCACAACACAATGAAGGAAGAGCCATCTTTTCAATAGATAGTGCTGTTTCAAATGAATTTTTCTGTGGTAAAAAATAAAAGTGGAATGACCCACCTCACATCATAGGGGTAGGGGTAGGGGTAGAGGGTAGGGGTTATTGGGAGGCCAGGGGGAGGTCAATGGGGGGGGGGAAGGAGACATATGTACTACTATTTGTAATACTTTAAACAATAAAAAATTAAAAAAAATAAAGGCAGAACAATGAGGTTTCAAAAAATTAATATAGGCTGATATATCTTATACTAGAGGCCCAGTGCATGAAATTCATGCACTGCTGTGGAGGTTCCGAGAGACCTCAGAGGCAGGAGGCGTCCCTGAAATCAGAAGAAGGTGACACCCCCATCACACCTCTGCTGCTGCCACTGCCGGGTGCACAAGCCTTGGCCGGCTCTGATTACCTGAGCCTTGGGCCCATCCTGGGCAGCTTGGTAGCCAACATATAAGGCTTGCCTGCACCTCAAGCTGGCCCTGGGTGGCTGGGAGGCTGAGGGGACTGGGCAGCTCCAGAGACAGGTGCACAGAGTGGCCAGACCCGCCTGGGGGCGGCCCCGGCCATGCTGTGCACTTGCCATCCTGGCAGGGCTGAAGGGACTGGGCACCACCATCTTGTGGCTATGACCATTGCCATATTTGAGGACATGGCAGTCAATTAGCATACTCCATCTTTTGTGAGGGTGTGATGTTCAATTAGCATATTCCATTTTTATTAGATAGGATAGGACAAACACATAGTAACCACAAAGGAAAAATTAAAATATTAGACTATATTAACATTAAAAACATCTTTATCAAAAGATACAATTAAGAGAATAGGCCACAAAGTGAAATCAAGTGTTATATCCTATCTAATAAAAGAGAAACATGCAAATGGACTGTACCTTTACTACGCTACCAGCCAATAGGAGCAATATGCAAATTAACCCCCAACCAAGAAGGCAGCGGGCCCCCTCTGCCTGGAGCTAACCATGGTGGTGCTGGAGCTGTGTGGGTCCCCATCCCAGCCCCAGACCCAGCAAGGGATCTGGCCCCCACTGCCTTAAGCCCAGCCATGGCAGTGCTGGGGACCGTGAGGGTCATGATCACAGCCACAAACCTGGCCCCAAGCCCAGCCATGGCGGCGCTGGGAGCCACAGGGGTGGCGATCGCAGCCACAAACCCAGCCCCAAGCTGGCCATGGCAGCGCTAGGGGCCACGGAGGTCACAATTTTTATATATGAGGATGTTTATTCAAATGTGTATAGACTCTTGCTCTTTTTCTACTTTCTGGCTATTATGAATAAAGTCCCTATGAACATGTATCTTTACTAATAAAAGCTTAAGTGGTGGTCATGCTGTGATGCCCTCACAAGATGTCTGTGCACACAGCAGGCACATGCAGGTGGCAGGGCTTGGCTTGATGCTGTATGCATAACATGGAGTCTGCTTGGTAGTCCTGCCTCCTCCTGGCTATGTGGAGCTGGGAGGAGGCAGGTCCCCTGGCTCTAAGAGCCAGGCCTGCTTTGGGATCTGGTGAGGCCTGCCTGAGGGTCCCCTGGCTCTACAAGCAAGGCCTGCCTGGGTGTCCAGCATGGCCTGCCTGGGAGTCCCCTGGCTCTACATGGCAAGGCCTGCCTGAGGGGGTCCGTCAGCTCCGCATGGGGAGGCTTGCCTGGGGGTCCTAGGTGTCCTGCCTCCCAGATCCATGTGGCACAGAGGCAGGATCCTTGGCTCTGGCCTACCTCTTTGGGGCAATTCATCAAGGAGTCCCAGAGGGATGGGCGGGGCCTGCCTCTTTGGGGTGATCAATTGGGGGGCTCCTGCATTGTGACAGGGCACGGGCTGGCTGGGAGACCCGTCCCCCCATCGAGTGCACAAATTTTGTACACCGGGCCTCTAGATCTAATGAAGAATAGTAGCTAACATAAAAGAATATATTTAAAAAACCTACAAATCAATAAGAAAATGACAACCTAATAAAAAATATTTGAACAGGACATACACAAAAGAGAGTGAACAAATGACTAAATAAAGATGTTAAAAGATACTCAACTTTATTGGTGAATGAATCACAATAGCCTCATCAAAATGGCTGAAATTGAAAAAGGGTTTCTTGGGAATATGGACAAATATTATAGTTCTCCTATACTGCTTCTAAGAGTATAAATTGGTGCAATTCCTATGGAAAAATATTTAGCAGTATCTCTTAAAGCTGATCTTTCACATACTTTATGATCCAGCATTTTCACTCCAGACATATCCAGCAGAAAAAATGTATGTGTGTGCACAAATAAGCATTTAAATGAATATTCATAGCCTTATTTTCGTAATAGTTCTAAGCTGGGAAAAAAAAACAAAAACATAAATGTCCACCAAGCAGTAGTCTAGATAAATAAGTGTATTTGAGTCATACAATGAAATACTCTACAGGAATAGAAATGAAGGAACTACCCTTACACCCAACCACAGGGATGAATTTCACAATTATAATATTGGGGGGAGTCAGATACAAAAATGCATCTACTGGTAATTTTATTAACGTAAAATTTTACAAAATAGTCAAAGCTAAATAGTGTTAGAAAACAGGAGAGGGTCCTTTTAGGAGATGGAAAGGACAGTGGTTGGGGGTCAGCTTGAAGGGGGATTCTGCAGAGTTTGGGGTGTTCTTTGTTGACCTAGTGATAGTTACAGATGAATTGGCTTGGTGATAATTCAGTGAGCTTCATATCTGTATTTTTTTTGCACTTTTCATTGTGTGTATTATATAATACAAAACAGTTTTAAAAACAAGCTATATTTGCCACATCATGGATATTTTGGTGTGTGGTATGGCGAATTTCACTGTATAAAAGATAAACTAAATTATAGAACAAAGGTACAGTCACCAAAAATCACACAATGAAATTTCATGTGTGCATCACCATGAATATTTTAAATTTTATTGTTGCCTTCCATTCCATAAGTCTTAATGTCAAATCAGTCTGCTTCTTTTCATCGGTCTAAGATTCAAAGAGGCATTCTTAGAACTGCTGGTTCAAGCCAAGCCATTGAGGAGGCTGCTTTTGAGAAAGGAGCTGAAAGGACTGCGTGGGCTTTTTAGCAGACAAGAACACAGTCAAGGCAGTTTTTTTCCTGTGCCAGCAAGACTGGCATCATATCAGCATCTCTATCCCTCTAGAAAGGACCTGGAGAGCAAATGCAGTCAAGGTTGTGTGTCTCTAGACTATCTGAAAACTGTTGAGCCTTAAAAATATTCTGCATGTTTATTAGTGATACTGCTGCAGGAATTTAGCACAATCCTGCAGGAATGAGCACCTTCCTCTGACATGTTTTTGGCACAGTGCACTGCCCATGACATTGCAAATAAAAACATATTTCCTGAAACAGCTGCCAGGCCTTTTTGGCTATTCTATTATCTTAAAGGACTGAGCATGTTACATTTATGCTAAATATTTGTCTCTTAAAAAACATACCCTTCTTGCCTCTGTACATGCACAGGGCAAGGCAAAAGTAGGTTTATAAGTGTATCTGAAACAAAGTTTATTATTCTATCATTATGTATTAAATATTGTATTGATTTTTATATGATCAACTGTAAACCTACATTTGCCTCATCTTGTGTTACTGACAGCACATTGCACAGAGATGTTCAGGTGGATGCAAGTTACAAGTTTTATCTTTTCTTTTCTTTAAACTTTTGACCCCTCTTAGCAAGAAATGATGAAGAGTAGCTTGTAATATTTGGGATACTGTATGAGCTTAATTAAGATTTAAGAAAAAAAGTTGCATTCTAGTGGTAATGTTAATGTATTAACAATGAAGTTATATATATTAAATATTTAAGCCAGATATTTAAAAAAAAGAATGTTTGGAAACTTGAAAATCACAAGTAAAGAAAATGTTTCTTACTTGGAAGTCTTCAGATATAGAATTTAGTCTCCTTGACCTGGGATAATGTAAATGCAGCAAAGACTATAAGATCTGACAATAATTTCCTCTAAGCACTTAACAGCATACAGATGACTTTGACAAATTTTGAAAAGTTTATTACTGAATTATCATTTAAAAAATGTTTTTCTCATTGGCTTTAGAGAGAGAGAAAGGAGGAGGGAGAGAGAGAGAGAGAAACATAAAGGAGAGGAAAACATCAATGGCTGCCTACTGCATATTCCCTACTGGGGATTGAGCCTGTAACCCAGGCATGGTCTCTGACTGGGAATCAAACTGGTGACTTCTTGGTATTTGATAGAACACTCAAACAACTGAGCCACATGGGTCAGGGTCTGGATTATCATTTTTTTTCTTTCATCATTAGCATTAGATGAATTTGCGACTCTTGTTAGAAAACCATTATGATTCATTACTTTAAGCTAGTGTTCCCCAAATATTCCTGATGACAGATTTTACTTTGGGTGCTTATTAAAAACATATATTAAGGAACCAAGGGAATATTATTTAACTACATATCTCTCTACAAAATATGGGTGGGATGGATAGAAGACATGATTTTATATAAAGGCAAAAACCTAATTGCAAAATTTCATTTGGTAGCTTATGAATTAACTTAGTAAATAATATATGATAGTCCATTATATAGTGAGGGCCTGCATATGTGGCAAATTATTTCTTAGAATATTTTATAGTTTATAAAAAATAAAATCAGATATGCTTACCCATTTTGTCCCCACAAAACCTGGTGATATATGGGTCACTATGATTAATATCAGTTTCTAAGTAAGTCACTGGGAGTTCACAGAGTTTAAGTTAGTTGATCTAGTATCTCTAGCAAAATTAAATCTCATGTAATTTTAGAATAATTCTGTTAGAATAACTTTTCTTCTATGACTTTGCTATGAGTTAAGGTTGTGAATGCCATGGGTTACATCTTTCCTACCAATCTTATTTTCATGGAGTGACCTAAAGAAAACAATCTTTTTTTTATTTTAGTGGGAATTCTTCAAAATATTTTTATTTTTCCATGGTTGGCTTTAAAAAAAATTAAATTCTTTATTCTTTGAAGTATTACATATGTCTCCTTTTCCCCCATTGACCTCTCTCTAGCCTCTCCTACCCCCCAACACATACCTCCACTTCCCCACTGTCCTGTCCATTGGTTATGCTTATATGCATGTAAACAAATTCTTTGGTTGATCTCTTATTGCTGCCCTCCTTCCATCCTCACCTGCCTTCCCTCTGAGGTGGTGGTCTGTTCAATTCTTCTGTATCTCAGGATCTATTTTTGTTCATCAGTTTATGTTGTTCATTATATTCCACAAATGAGTGCATTCACATGGTATTTCTCTGACTGGCTTATTTCACTTAGCATAATGCTTTCCAGGTCCATCTATGATATTGCAAATGGTAAGAGCTCTTTCTTTTTTTACTTCAGCGTAGTATCCCATTGTGTAGATGTACCAGAGTTTTCTAATCCACTCATCAGCTGATGGGCACTTAGGCTATTTCCAAATCTTAGCTATGGTGAATTGTGCTGCTATAAACATAGGGGTGCATATATCCTTTCTGATTGGTGTTTCTAGTTTCTTAGGACATATTCCTAGAAGTGGGTTTACTAGATCAAATGAGAGTTCCATTTTTAATTTTTTGAGGAAACTCTACTGTTTTCCACAGTGCACCAGTCTGCATTCCCACCAGCAGTGCATGAAGATTCTTTTTTCTCTGCATCCTCACCAGCACTTGTCGTTTGTTGATTTGTTGATGATAGCCATTCTGACAGGTGTGAGATGGTACCTCATTGTCGTTTTGATTTACCTCTCTCGAATGATTAGTGACTGATTAGTGTTTTCATATGTCTCTCACCCTTCTATATATCTACTTTGAAAAGTTTCTATTTAGGTTCTTTGCCCATTTTTTAATTGACTTGTTTATCTTCCTTTGATTAAATTGTATGAGCTCCCTATAAATTTTGGAGATTAGGCCCTTATTGGATATAACTTTGGTAAATATGTTCTCCTATGCAGTGGGTTTCCTTCCCTTTCTTCCTTCCTTCCTTCCTTCCTTCCTTCCTTCCTTCCTTCCTTCCTCCTCCTCCCTCCCTCCCTCCCTCCCTCCCTCCCTTTCTTCCTTCCTTCCTTCCTTCCTTCCTTCCTTCCTTCCTTCCTTCCTTCCTTCCTTCCTTCCTTCCTTCCTCTTTTTAAGTATGACAGTATCTGCTATAACAAATCTATCATAAAACATATTGAAAAAGATGAAAATAAATGGAAATAGCGATCAAGGCAGATTGATAACTATAATGAGAAAATAGAACATTTTTTTTATCCTTAGGATGACACTTGACCATGTCTTTCCTTGTAGGCAAGGATGGAAGGGAGTTAATTAGGTGTATAACATCAGAATGCCTTAAAAAGAATGACTCTGATTATTGGAATAAAAAAAATCCTTGTGCATGTATTAAAGAGAAAATCAGTTAGTGAATCCTTAAATGAAAGAGATTGAGTAGAATTTTTCAACCAAAATTTTGAAATTATTTTTTCTTTCTGCTATATTAACACTTGCCAGAAGCTAATGTTTCTTTTTAAATTTTTTCCTTCTTAAATGTTCCAGATATTTTCTCTTCTTGTTCCTTTTTCTAATACTAAGTGATACAGATTTGATTGAAAACATAGAAAGCAAAAATAAATGAAATCGCTCATAGTTCTTCTGTGAAGCCAGAATTACTCTCATTTTTTTTGAAAGATTGTGTTCCAGGATTCTTCACTGTACTTTTTTTATAGTTGAAAATATGATGAATATTTGTTTTCCCCTTCTTATGAGTATTATTTCATCTGCAGTTGTTCACACTATCAGAAAAATCTTTGTAAAATCTTTACAGTTTATATAACACTATCAGGATTGTATTTAATTATTTCCTAAAGTTGAATATTTATGTTAAGTCCAATTTCTTAGTTATAAACAATCTCTCTATATAAATGGCTAATATAGTGTCTGACCTTCTGACTGGTTGCTATGATGCTCACTGACCACCAGGGGGCAGACACTCAACACAGGAGCAGTCGAACTGCAGTGACTTGGCAGCTACAGTTCTCAGGTGATGCACCCTGAAACTAGGAGAGGAGGGGACCCAATTCTTTGTGGGGCCACTCAATTCCACCTTCGGCCATGGGTTATGTTGTTGCTGGGGCACTGTTGGCCCCAGATATGGTTTACAGCATACTTGCATTTGCGTTCCACACCCTGCATGACAGCAAATTTGCAGAGTGCCATCTTGCACTCCGGAACCCCTTGGAGGATGTCGGAGAGCCAGTTTCGGCTCAATCCCCACAGGCCAGGTTGAGGGACCCTGCCTGCTGGTGTGACCCAGTTCACTCTGTAGACACTGGCGAGGGACCACAGGAGGTTGGCTCCAGGGCATGTTGGTCCATCTTGCCCAGTCCTGCTCTGCTGGCCACCTTCTAATTAATTTCCTTTCAATGTGCATGAATCTGTGCACCTGTTCACTAGTGTAATAAAAAATACTGGTAGAATACATTTCGGTTTTTTTTTTTTTTTCAATTTAATCCCATAAAACAGACTTTCAAAAGTAGAATTACCTAATCAAAAGTTTTGGATGTTTTTCAGGCAATTAGTAATGGGACAGTTCTTCATAAAATGTGTCAATTTAGACTATAACCAATTTTGGTTCAGAATGCCTTTTTATAATACCCCATTGTAAGAATGAATGTTCTTGTTATTTTGTCTTAATTAGATTACATTAATATATAGTTCAGATGTTTATTATCCATTTTAAAATATTTTTTTGTTTTTTGTTAATCCTTTCCTGAGGATATTTTTTATTGACTTTTAATTTTAATTCTTTATCGTACAGTGTATTACATAAGACCCCTTTTCCCCCACTGACCTCTCCCTGACTGTTCTCACCCCCCAGCATGTGCCCTCACCCCAACTCCCACCCCTAATCTGTGTCCATTAGTTATGCTCATATTCATCCATACAAGACCTTTGGTTGATCTCTTACCCCTTCACCCCCTGCCTTCCCTCATAGGTTAGACAGTCTATTCAATGTTTCTATGACTCTGGTTCTATATTTGTTCATCAGTTTATGTTGTTCATTATATTCCACAAATGAGTGATATACTGAGGTATTTATCTTTCTCTGACTGCCTTATTTCACTTAGCATAATGCTCTCCAGTTGCATTCATGCTGTTGTAACTGGTAAGAATTCCTTATTTTTTATAGCAGCGTTGTATTTCATCATGTAGATGTACCACAGTTTTCTAATCTACTCATCTGCTGGTGGGCACTTAGGCTGTTTCTAAATCTTAGCTATGGTAAATTGTGCTGCTATGAACATAGGGGTGCATATATCCTTTCAGATTGGTGTTTCTGATTTCTTGGGATATATACCTAGAAGTGGGATCACTGGGTCTAATGGAAGTTCCATTTTTAGTTTTTAAGGAAACTCCATACTGTTTTTCACAGTGGCTGCCCAGTCTGCATTCCAGCCAGCGGTGCAAGAGGGTTCCTTTTTCTTCACATCCTCACCAGCACTTGTCGTTTGTTGATTTGTTGATGATAGCCACAGTGACAGGTGTGAGATGGTACCTCATTGTTGTTTTGACTTGTATCTCTCAAATAATTATGTGTTTTTTAATATTTTTATTAATTTCAGAGAGGAAGGAAGAAGGAAAGAGAGATAGAAACATCAATAATGAGAGAAAATCATTGACGGGCTGCCTCCTGCATGCTCCCCACTGGAGACTGAACCCGCAGCCTTGGCATGTGCCCTTGGCTGGAATGGAACCTGAGACCTTTTATTCTGCAGGTTGAGCTCTATCAACTGAACCAAAGTGGCTATGGTGATTATGTTGTTTTAATATCTGCATTTGGATTTTATTTTCATTCAGAGAATCAACTCACTGTAATTTCTTCACTCTTAAATATTTAAGCCTATTGTTTGGCATATATGGTTCACAGATACAGATAGATAGTTCTTTCTCCATGAAGTAAATGAATTTTTAAAATTTGGTTTATAGTTAAAAATTAATCTGATGTGTAACTAACTGATGTTTAATTACATAATTGGTATAGGCTGGTATTTTTTGCATCTGGTCTATTTAAAGAAAATTATATAAATAAAAAATTTTGATAACATTTAAAAAAATAGGTTAATAGTCCAATGTTTATGGGTAAACAACAATGCATATGCAATGGTTGCGGTCAGCTATTAGATTTTTATTTAATTTTATTAATTTTTGAATAAAATATTTGTAGATCATATTTTATTAAATGCACAGGGCCATTAAATACACAGCTCTGAGCAAGAAGTAACATGTTGCTTTCAAAAGACCAAAGGCTACATGTTAATTGATTTTTATCTGAATTGAATATTCATGTCATTATTTTCAGAAATTAGACTTTAAAACAAATTTTGTCAATAAATGAACACCTTTAAAAGTAGACATTGGCACTGCTTTCCAAAATATATGAGACACTCTAAAAGAAAGTGCCTTAATATACTTATTCAACCTTTGACAGCAACAGAGTGGAAATTTGTCAGAATTCAACTTAAGAAATGTCAGTGATTAGTTCTGGAAGAGATGAACATTATAAACTGAACTCTTAAGGTTACTAAATGTCTAAAAACAAATTTAGAGTAATTATGTTTTTGCATTGCATGCCACTGTTACTATAAGTGGAGATGTCACCTGAGGATCCTGCTTGTGCTGCATGCTTATTGCATTTTTAAAAGTTCCCATGGGGCTGCATGAAATTAGTTTACAAAGAAAAAGAAGGAAGCAATCACTTGTATTTTTAAAGCTCCTCAGAAAGAGTGGACATAATGTTGAAGACATGGGCATCATTCCAGATACTATCATAGATGTGAGACAATAGCATTTTAAGCATTTTAAAGTAGCAGGATATATAACAGGAAGAGAACTCTACCAGAAAATAAAGGGCTATGAATTGGTTAAAAGCCTATTGAATTGTAGACAAGTTATTGAAACCCTCTCTGACCTATCACATTTGTTTATAAACCAAGGGTATTTGACCTGGGAGCCTTATGTCCTCTCCTGAGCATTAAAACCAGAAAAACTGTTTATATATCAAATATAGATTCTTAAGATAGAAGACACCATTTCACCTTGAATTTTAAAGGCATAAGTATAGACATCTTAGTTTTTTGTTGTTGTTTGTTTGTTTTGTAAATATATTTTTATTGATTTCAGAGAGGAAGAGAGAGAGAGAGAGAGAGAGAGAGAAGAATCATTGATTGGCTGCCTCCTCCATGCCCCCCACTGGGGATTGAGCCTGAAACCCGGGCATGTGCCTTTGACCAGAATCAAACCTGGGACCCTTCAGTCTGCAGGCCGATGCTCTATCCACCCAGCCAAACCGGCTAGGACAATACCTTAGTTTTAAAACTATGTGTGGTAGATTATATACTTCAAAATTGGTTGCAACAAGTTCTCCTATTCCATGTACTTTTAAAATAATATTTATAGGCATTTCTCCCATTGAAAGATTGAGGAAAAGGGAGAGGATTATCTGTGTTAACCTTTCCATGAATTTGGGCATGGCTGTGACTAAAGCAGATGTCACGTTATTGGACTTCCAAAGCTAGGCTATATAAAGCAATACAACTTATTCTTTGAACGTAATCAACATGCTGTGAAGAGATGAAGAGACCATATGGAGATGCCATATGGAGGTGTTTGGACTGATAACCTAGCCAAGGTGCCAGCTGATAGCCAAAATCAACTTTTGAAAGAAGTTTGGACCATTTGGCGAGAACATAGTGAGGTCCTAGATATATAGAGAATAGTCCAAAAGTTTGGGCATGAATTTGGTTGGGCCTAGGCCCCGGGCCCCACATACTACTCACCTTGTATAAGAAGTGAGTGGGGCAGGGCCAGAGCAATGTCCTTTTTCCATAGTATAAAGGTGGTACCTGTTACCTAAAAGGCTGAATCTAGATTATATTCTAGTGATAATAAGACTGAAGTCTATCTTCATCAGCTTTTGTAAAAGGAAATTTAGCTAATTGCACCTAAGTAAGTAGGTTGCAAGTGGATGACCAAAGAAAAAAGTGTTAATGGTATAAATATTCCCAGCAATTAGTTCTGAGTGATAGGTAAGGGTAGCCTCATATATTTCCTGGGACTCTGTGACCACTGAGGAGTGAAGAGACTTCCTGCAGTATCTTGGTTTTCCTTAGTTTTCTAGCAGACTTGCTGGGTCTTTAAAAAAGTAAGCAGTAAGAGGGTATCAGTTTCTTTCAAAATTTTATAGCTGCTCTGGGGACCCAGGGCTCAGAAAGTCATCTCAAGAGAGGACCAAAGAGAGTTAGTCCTTACAGAAATGAAGGATAGTTCTGGATGTTTGCATCTAAACTGCATAAAATTACATCCCCAGGCAAATGGTGAAACAGTAATAAATTGTCTTGACAAGCAGTTGTTTATTACAAATTTCACAACATTTTATTCAGATGCCTTTGGTTTCATTAAATTAAACATTATGATAGGCATCCACAGCTGAAGATGAATATTCCAGTATGAGTCTTATGGATATAAAATAAATTTAGTGTTTTTTACATTCTTATTAGCATATTTTAAGACCTGCCTCAGGATAATGCTTGCCTGGCAGTGCAGTGAGTTCACTGTAACTTGATTTTCAGATAATTTTAGGGTCTATTCAAAAGACCATGGCCCAAGTGAGAGATTCCCCCCACCTCCCAGCCTTAAACTTGATGTCTTTCTGTGGCTCAGGATTTTTCTTTTTTGCAATATGTTTTTATTGCATTTTAGAGAGAGAGAGAGAAAGGAAGAGAGATATAGTGAAACATTTCTGAGATAGCAGCATCATTGATTGGCTGCCTCCCACAAGCTCCCTTCTAGGGATTAAGCCCACAACCTGGGCATGTGGTCTGACTTGGAATCAAACCAGTGACCTCTTGGTTCATGGGTAGATGCTCAACCACTGAGCAATACCAGCTAGGTAGGCTCATGGTTTTCTTTATGTGATCTCCATGAATACTCTGAGATGTAGAAAAGAGTGTCAGCGAAAACTATGTGGGGAGCAACAACTATAACAATAACAATATCCCTCCCAGCTAGAGAGATACCAGTGTTGTCCTGTTGGGTTTATGGAATCCAAACCCTGCTAAACTGTGACAAGGAGCACCCACCTTGTATATAAATGAAGTCTGAGTAGGGAACCTAGACATCTACCTCTACCTGGTAGTAACAAGTCAGTGCCTGTCTTTCTCATGCTTGAGTAGCTTCAGAGAAAGTCAACTAAAGCAGGAGACTTACATAAAATAAAGTGTCTCATGTCATAATATCCAAATATCTGGTTTCAATTTTAAAAATCATTCATTTTTCCAAGAATTAAAGAGAAAAGACAATCACTAGATGCTAACACCAAGCAGACAGATGTTATGATTGAAAAAGGTAAAACACAAAACAAAAAAGGAAAAAGGTAAAACAGTGATCATGAAAATGCTTTAATGAGAAGTTACTAACATGCTAACTAAATTCTCAGCAGAGAAATTAAAAAGTTTCAGAAAGAAGTAGAAGATAGAAAGAAGAACCACATGGAAACTTGAAAGTTTTAGATCTTAAAAACATAGTAACCAAAATTTAAGAAAATGAATTGGCTCAATAACAGTATTGTGAGAAGATACAAAGGAAGACAGAACAATAGAAATTACCCAATCTGGGGGCGGAGGGAGAGAGCAAATAGACTGGAAAATATTAGCAGAGTCTCAGGGACTTGTGGACCTATGACAAAAACAAATCTAATATTTGTGTCATTAGTCCTGACTGTGGTAACTGTGGAAGGATAGTCCCATAGCTTGATGGAGTGGAACAGAGAATCCAGAAGATAGGCCCACAAATGTATGCCCAACCAATTGTTGACCAAAAAGCAAAAGAAATGTAATGAAGGAAGGATAGCCTTTTCAAAAATGGTACTGGAACAACTGGATATCCATAAGTTATTTTTTAAAAAGAATCTTGATCTACAGGGTAGAGCGAAAACAGGTTTACAGTTTACAGTGAGTATATAAAACACAGTTTATTCTTGTATTAATTTTTAAGTATTATATTGTTTTCCATATGAGCAATGTAAATCTGTTTTCTTCACCCTGTATATCTTACACCTTCACATTTTATACAAAAGTGAACTTTAAATTGAACATGTAAAGCTCATGTTCTTTTTTATAATACTCATAAAAATAGAAAAAATCAATAGAGCAATCATAGCAATATGCTGCAATAAAAGTTATGTGAATGTGGTATCTCTCTCTCTCTTTGTAGACAATACATTATAGATGCTCAGAAAATAGTCTGTATAAACCAATTCAAATTTTCAGCAGACCTATTTTAGTAGACTAAAATATCTTATTTCATGGATAGAAGATTCTGTTTCACCTTAAATTTTAGTAACATCAGCATATTTTTTTTCTTTATTAAGTTGAGAACTTGTACCTTTTCACTTACAGGAAGTCCTTTATGGCTTCTCTTTCACATATTTGAATTGTCAGCATCACTACTCTTGCACTTACGGGCCATTAGTAAGTAAAATAATGGCAACTTAAGCATAAGCCCTGTGATACAGTCTATCTGATAATGGAGATAGTAATATGTGACTAACAGATGGGCAGCATATACTCTGGACAGAGAAATTATATTCCAGGCAGGATGGAGTGGATTCCATCAAGCTACTCAGGGCAGAGCACAATTTGAAACTTATGGATTATTTTATTTTCGGTATTTTCCACTTATTACTTTAGACCATGGTTGACTTTGAGTTTGAAAGTAGTTGAAACATGACTAGAATTCGATGGCATAAATGTCCTATGTTTTATTCAGCAATTTTGTTCCTCCTATTAAAGAACAGCATTTCCCCCTAAATTTTGTTTTTAAAACAATACTTAACTAAACATCTTTGTATACATCTCCTTGGACATATCTGTAATAATTAATTTGTAATTTGCCCTTGATTTTCTATCTAGTGCAATGACTATTAATGTGGGTTTTAATTTTAAGATGTATGCATTTTTCTTGCTATTTTTTGTTGCTGATTTCTAATTTTTTTTCTAATATAGCCAGTTAATAAGCCCTTTAAGAAACCATTTTTTGAAACTGGTTGAGATTTTCTTTATAGCCTAATACAAAATCATTTTTGTGTGTAAATCGACTAAAAGAGAATGTGTTACTTTGTTTTTGTAATTCTAGTGTGTGTATGTTAGTATAAGATCAAATTTCTTAAAAGTGTTATTATAATCTCCTGTGCTAATATTTGTTTCTATTTTGTCTGTTGGTTTCTAACTGAGATGTGTTTTATTCTCCTACTGTGAACTATTGATATATCCATTTATCCTTTAGAATATCAGTTCTTCCCTTATATGTTTGAATGTACATTGTAATATGATTCAAATTTATGATTTTTATAGGATTGCTGATTTATTGATACAGTTGTCTCCTGGTGTCTGTGGATGATTGGTTCCAGGATACCTAGGGATACCAAATGCCATGGATGCTCCAGTATCTTATATAAAATTGTGTAGTATTTTCATATAACCGATGCATATCTTTCTTTAAATAATCTCTAGATTACTAATGGTGCCTAATACAATGTCAATGCTATGTAAATAGTTGTTATACAGTATTGTTTAGGTTCCAACTTTCTGTAATTTTTTTCCAAGTATTTTTTATCTGAGCTGGCTGAATTCATGGATGCAGAACTCATGGTAATGGAGGGCAGACTCTATATTGTTAGTGAGCGTAGAAGCTGTGTAAAACTTTTGCTTTGATTTCTTTGTGTGCTGTTTATCAACTCAACTTTATTTTGCTAGTATTTGCCTTTATTTTCAACTTTCATGTGTCCTTTTTTAAATTAAAAATATTATGTATTGGTTTCAGATGAACTGCTCAGTGATTAGACAGTAATATACTTTACATAGTTTTCCCTTAATATTTCAGTATCCCCACAGGCACCATGCAAGTTATCAAAACAGTATTGATTATATTTCCTATGCTGAATTTTACATCACTATGAAGTAACTGCCAATCTTTGCCTCTTAGTTCCTGCACCTCTTTCACCCGTTCCCCAAAATCTACCCTCTGGCAGCCACCAGTTCTCTCTCTGTACCTATGAGTCTATTTTAGTTTTGTTTGTTTATTATGTAGTTTAAATTTCAAGTCTTTCTTGTAAAGGGTGTGACATTTTAATACAGAATATGGTAATATAACTACTTTGTTTTAACAAATTTGAAAATATCTTCTAAAAGGGTATATTTATATTTACTGTATCCACTGAAATTCCTGCTATCTTGCTTTGTATTTTCTATTCCATGGTATCTCTTATTAATCCATTTTCTACATAGCAGTCAAAATGATCTATTAAAAACATATGCCTATTACATCAGTGTGTTGTTCAACACCTTTCAATGATTTCTATTGTTGTTAGCATGAAAGTAAAATAAATCTTTGATATGACTTCTAAACCCAGGATGATCTATCCTCTGCCAATTTGGCCCTCTGCCTCATGCCATTCCCTCCTCACTCTTGGCTGCATCCATTCTGGTTTTCTCTCAGTTCACAGACTTTCAACTCTCCAAGCTACTCTGGGGACTATTGCTCAGCTTTTCAGCCCTCTGTCTGCTATTCCTAATTAGAGTCCTTTGTCCTATTAATTTTGATCATCCTTCAAATCGGCTCATCCTCCCATTCTCTGAGCCCCCACTAAATCAAATCTCTTAAAAGCTCTCATGGTGCCCTGTTCAGATTCACAATGCTTAGCACATTTGAAATGGATAATTAGTTGTTTATTATTTCTTTCTATAGGAATATAATAAACTAGACTCCTGGAGAATGAAATTTGTGCACAGGAAGAGGGTCGCCTCAGCTTGGCCTACACTCTCTCCAATCTGGGACCTCTGGCTCCTAACCACTCACCTGCCTGCCAGCCTGATCCCCCTAACTGCTCTCCCCTGACAGCCTATTTGCCCTAACTGCTCTTCCCTGATGGCCTGGTCCCCCTAACTGCTCTCCCCTGCCTGCCTGATTGCCTCTAACCTCCTCTGCCTTGGTCCCACCAACATTATGGGAAGAATGTCCGGAAGGTCGTGTGGAAGATGTTCAGTCTAATTAACATATTGCCCTTTTATTAGTATAGACACCACCTTGTCCTAAAAATGCAGGTTGTTCCCATGTTTTCCTATCATGGAAGGGGAGCCCACAGAAGCGTCCTGGGTTCTGAGCAAGGCTTATGCGCTTGTGCTTTATCTCAGCAGATGTGATTCCTAGAAGACTCTTGGATGTACCTTGAACATTTCTACCAAATTTGCCAAATCATCCTCCAAAAAGGTTGAACCACTTTAAACTCCCACCAACAAACATGGGTGTGCCCTCCATCCCACTTTGATGCCAATATCATTGATTTCTCCCTAGAAGCTTTCCTCCCGTCAGCTGGGACTACTTGGCACTTGAGCCAACCTCATTGTTCAGCTGGGGACTTGATTTTCCGAGATAGAATTATGGAGGAGGAAAAATAATTTTCCTCTATCTTTCTGAGTTCTTAGAGGAGGCCCTTGTAATGAAAGACAGATCACAAAGAGAAAAACAAAAGTTCATTAACATGTGCACCTTGTGTATATGTGGGAGATCCCAGGGAAAAATGAATAACTCCCCAAGGTGGCTTAGAATGCAGATTTAAATACCTTCTTCCTAGGGAGAGAGGACAGGAGATAAAGGCCTCTTAGAGGAGAGTAGATGATATTTAGGAAAGATGAATGGGGTGAGGGGGATAGTTTATAACAAAGTTTGGGTGTGATGTCAACTTCTACTCCCCTGTCCTGTGACAGGAGTCAGTCTTCTCTGCCTGATGACACTTCTCCCATCAAAAGGACCTATGATATTTAAGCTCCTTTAGGGGGAGTCTGATTTTAGGGAGATCAGGAGACCTCAGTGAAATCCTCTGCGTGCATTTGCTGTTTTTCAAGCATCTACAGCTCAAGATCAATATAACAACACAGCTTATGTTGAGGTGGCATGTTCTCTGACCTTCAGAATAAACCCAACAAAAGCTTGTTTTCTCTCTTAGATGATTTGCCACAGTAGCATTATTCCCTGGAGACAATATTCTGACCAGACCTTCCTGGGAGTGGTCATAATATTACCCTGTGTTTGTAGAAAGGTGTTGGCCACAGCACTAAATAATCTAGCAGCAGTTTTCTCATCGTGTGGAAAGGGAGATAAAGTTATGGTAGTTTATCCCCCTTTCCACAGGTTTCTTGCAGGTTTGTGTCTCTGCTGCCCCAACCCACGCCCCTCAGCAACCCAAGCACCTCTGCCTCAGACCTTGGGGCTGCTGGGTGCCAAGCCTGCAGGTTTTTGTCTTTAATCTACCCTCCCCGCCACCCCGCAGCCTCAGGTTTGCCATAGCTGAGCTTCCAGCGGTGGGGGCCAGATCCCCTGTTGGGTCTGGGGCTGCCATTGGGACCCCACCACCCAAGCCCCAGCCATGGCCAGGCTTTGGGTGGTGGGGGTCTGGGTCCTGCGATCCCGATCCCGCCGCCCCACCCCCCGCCCCAGCGCTGCCATGGCTGGCTCGGGGTGGAGGGGGCCCTCCCACCATCTTGGTTGGGAGTTAATTTGCATATTGCTCCTATTGGCTGATAACATAGCTAAGGAAGTGTCAATTTGCATGTTTCTCTTTTATTAGACAGGATTCCATGTATCTGGGAACTATATCTGTCTGGTTCATTGTTTTCTCCTCAGAATTTAGCATAGATCATAATACATTATAGATGCTCAGAAAATAGTCTGTATAAACCAATTCAAATTTTCAGCAGACCTATTGTATGCAGGACACTTGTCTGTGTATTAAATAATATATTAAAGGTCATCTAGACTAGAGTAGGCTCAGTAGTGTTTTTTTATTAGATGGAAAAACTAGCAAAATTTCACTTCAGAAAAATGATGAAATGCACATGAGGATATACTATAGGATGAGAGATGAAATGAGTTTTGAGGAGGAGTTCTTTAGTATTTTGAGTTTTCTGATATTGACTTGCCTAAATTGAACTACCGAATAAACTAAGAGTCCCTTGATGAAATGATCACTCAGCTTTTGTTCCATTCATCTTGTTTATTTTCCAAAAGCCTTCTGGACATTTACCCAAACTATTGGTATATAGTAAAAATTGATTGACTTCTTTTAATATGACATCCTTCTGCAAAAACCTTACATGAAGGCAGTTGCCATTTCACATTCTTCTTATTTTAATGTGTTTTTTTCCAACTTCAAAAACTAAACAGTTGTAGATAGCTAAAGTCATAAACCCCTCAAAATCCAATTTCACAAAGATGTTAAAACCCCAGTGTTCTAGGAACCATCTATACCAGTGGTCGGCAAACTGTGACTCGCAAGCCACATGCAGCTCTTTGGCCCCTTGAGTGTAGCTCTTTCACAAAATACCACATGTGGGCGCACATGTACAGTGCGATTGAAACTTCATGGTCCATGTGCAGAAGTCGGTTTTCATCTCTCAAAAGAAATTTCAATCGTTGTACTGTTGATATTTGGCTATGTTGATTAATGAGTTTGCTGACCACTGATCTATACTAATAAAAGCCTAGGTAGCCCTCATGCCCTCATATCATCACATAAGGGCTCTCCCCATGTTGTCACAAGATGGCCAGCAGGGGAAGGCAGTTGTGGGCAATCAGGTCAGCAGGGGAGGGCAGTTTGGGATAAACAGGCCAACAGAGGATGACAGTTGGGGGCAACCAGGCCTGCAGAGGAGGACAGTTGGGGACAATCGGGCTGGCAGGGGAGGGCAATTGGGGGCAATTGGGTCAGCAGGGAAGCAGTTAGGGGGCGATCAGGCAGGCAGGCAGGTGAGTGGTTAGAAGCCAGCAATCTCAGATTGTGAGAGAGCTGCCCTAAACCGGCAGTCAGACATCCCCCAAGGGGTCCCAGATTGGAGGCAGTGCAGGCTGAGCTAAGGGATAACCCCCCCAGTGCACAAATTTTGTGCACCTGGCCTCTATTCTATATATACATATAAAAATCCAGTGACAAAACAGCAGAATGACCAGAATGATCAGTCAACTGGTCACTATGATGTGCACTGACCACCAGGGGGAAGACGCTCAGTGCAGGAACTGCCCCCTGGTGTTCAGTGTGCTCCCACAGCCAACCTCCCATGGCCCCTTCCTTCAATTGATCCCCACCCCGTGATTGGCCCCAATCAGGGGGTTTAACTGGCTAACCTCCTATGGCCCCTCCCCCCCACCAGCCAACTCCTGTGATCAGCCAGCCAACTTTATGTGGCCCCTCCCCCCCACCAGCCAACTCCTGTGATCAGCCCCCATGGGGGAACCCCTCCCCCTGGTCATCCCCATGTTCCCTTCCCCTTGCTGGCCAGTCCCTCCCAATAGGCTTTGATCAGGGGGGTGCTGGCCAGCCAACTTCCTGGGGTCCCTGCCCCCAGCCAGCTCCCTATGGGATTCAATTGCTGGCCAGGCTGAGGGACCCCACCCATGCATGAATTCATGCCCAGGCCTCTAGTATACTTAATATGAAGCATGCAATTTTCAAAAAATATGCTCTGCCTACCCTAGCTTCATTGAGATTTGAAGTAATTTGTATATGATCAGGAACCTTTTTATTTCAAATGCTGACTTGGGGAGGTTGTGTCAGTAACTACTTAATGACCTGAAGAACCTAGAATAATAGATTAGTAATTATATTTACATTGTAATATCTATATAGAGATATTTATTAAACTGACCTTTAATTCAAATCAGAATATTATTGAAGTCCTGGGTGATAGCAAGTAGACAGCAAATCTATTGGTCAGTATTTTTTTTCCGCTGAATTAGTATTCCACTGTTACCTATTTTCAGTATTGTGATTATGACATTTGGAGTTTAATGTCATTTAATTATCAAAACTGATAATTTCTTTATTTGTTATTGTGCAATTCATCAAGCAATTTGTACCTGGAAAGCATTGTCATGAAAAGAGTTACAGGTCTATAGGAACTCCCCAAAGGTGGATTCACTCAGGAATATAAATGCATCAACCATATGATGGAAAAAAAAATCTTTGTATGGGGAGTTCCTTATGGAATAATAAAGCTAAAAGAAGTAGAAATAGAGTCATTACCATTTCCCTAACAACTTCTATGGACAAAACCCTGTGATAGGTACTTAAGAGGCAAAAACTTTAATCCTCACAACAAACCTAAAATGTAGCTGTGATGTTGAGACAGTCTCCATTTTACATGTGAGGAACTATAGGTAAGTTACTTAAAAAAATCTGACCAGTGTTGCTCAGTAGTTGAGTGTCAATCCAGGCATAGAGAGGTCACCAGTGTGATTCCTTATCAGGGCACATTCTGGGGTTGTAAGCTCAATCCCCAGCAGGGGGCATGCAGGAGGCAGCCAATTGATGTTGATATTTCTTTCTCATAGATGTTTTTCTTCCTCTCTCTCTAAAATCAATAAAAAACATTTTTAAAAAAGAAATCTGTGCCTCAATTTTACATATGAGAAACTGAGGCACATATTTCTTAAGTAGCTTACCTACAGTCACCCAGATAGTGGCAGAAGAGTATAAAATTAAACTGGTCAGTCATTTATGGTAGCATAGAGACCCTTCACCCTCACCCCTCATGTCTTTTGACCTTAAATTTTATAATACTTATTTTATTTTAGTAGCATTTCTACCCTCATCAAAGAAGTTTTGGTTTATTGTATTATAATGTAGCCCAATGTGAACTACTTCTTAGATGTCAAGTTAAACAATTTTATTCATTGGAATTATATACTAAAAACTTTGTTAAGTGATATTCAAACATGCTTTATCATATTTTTATATAAAAGAGGCAATTCCACCTTTTATTTGAAGCTCTGTATTATAAAGTCTCTATTGCCAGATCAGTGAATATAAATCTCATAGAAATATGGTCTAGTTGGTATAATAATGTCCTGCCAAAGGTGTTCACCTCGCCATCCTTGGTTCCTGTGAATACGTAGGTTACATAGGAAAGGGGACTTTGTAGATGTGATTGAATTAAAGACTTTCAGAAGGGGAGGCTATTCATGAATTACCTGAGTGGGCCCAGTATTACCTGTGAAAGGAGTTTTTAGGGGTAAAATAGGCAGGTTTAGGGAGTTTTCAAAATTAAGGGGTTAATGGGGGAGAACTGCAGGCCTGCAAAGCTGGGGACTGGGAGCTGCCAAAAGGCAAACATTCACAGAATAAGGGGGCTCAGAGTGGCCAAAAAGTATACATTTGTAGATAAAGGGAGAGGAAGACACTCATTTATAGAATAAAGGGAGAACAGTACACTCATTCACAGAATAAATGGAGAGTAACACACTCATTCACAGAATAAAGGGGAAGGCCACAGAGAGTAGAAAAGCAAAAGGGAGAAAAGGAACCCCTTGTGGGGTTTGAGCTCTGAGGCTGCTATAGTGACCAATCAGAGAGGATATCAGGACACAAAGAACTGCAGCCTTTATAAACCTTAGGGAAGAGGAACTTAGTGGCTCTCTCCCCTCCCCATATAGGAGTCTGTGATTATTTCCAAACAAATTCCCACCTGTCGCTACAAGACCTTAGTTTGCTCGCTTTTGCCCTTGGCTTCATTCTTTTAATCCACCTGGACAAAGACCTCGGAAATCACCTTTGTATCCTGCCCAGAGGAAAACAATGCATTTCAGTTTAATTTCCACATTTCATCTATAAATCCTTAAAAGGAGAAAAGACAGGGAAGAGTGGTGATCAGAGTCAGAAAGAGAGATTGGATGACAATGCCACCCTGCTGGTTTTGAAGATGGAAGAGGGGACCATGAGGCCCAGACTTCAGGTGGCCTTTAGGGGCTGGAAAAGGCAAGAAAGTAGATTCTTCTCTAGAGTTTCCAAAAGAAACTCAGCCCTGCTGACATCTTGATATATCCAGGAAGGCCCATTTTGGACCTCCGGAACTGTAAGCTAAGAATTTTGTGTTACCTAAAGAAATTTGTTATAGCAGTTATAGGAAACAAACACAGATGCTATTGATTTAACTGTAATTTTAGATGTGAAATCAAGCCTTTTCTTTCACTGACAACCCAGAAATTTGATATAGAAGGCGCTGTGAAAAATAACAAACAGAGCCACCTCAAACAGGTCAGAGCTGCCGTCCGGAGGAACTGCCTTCAAGTCTCACCAAACCTCTGGACCAGGGCAAAAGCAGCATTGTGTCCCAAACAACTGTCTGCAAAGATAACAAGAAAGCAGACATTATAACTATCAAACTGAAATAAAGACAGTTTTTAGACCTAGCATCACTACGTTAGTTTATCTGCATATATGGGAATTTTTTTCTTCTATTTATGCATTTCCCTTTCCTTTCTCATAAATACCCCTTGCTTTTGCCTCCAAATTAGAACACGGAGTTTCTACCCGAATCAGCGCTTCTTGAATAGCTATTCTTTTGGATCTCAAATAAATGCATGTTGCCTCTCATTTTGACCTTTTATTTTTAGGTTAATAGTGCTTAAGGCCAGGAATGTGAACAGAAAAGGGAGCTGCTTTCACGTAGCAAATCAATAAAGCCACTATTCTTTCTAATTTATTTATTCATTTATTTGTGCTTTTATTTTAGTTTGCTAGTTTTTCAATTTGAAGGAAAATAAAATCACACTTGGATTTCTTCTTGTCTAAATAGTGTTGGGAGAAACTAATTTGACAAAGTATGATTTCCCAGTAGAGTAGTTAGTGCATGGTAAGTTCTCAAAAATTGATAATGATTTCAAAATGTATGCCATGATTCCAGCCTGACTACTTCAGGACTCTTCTGAGTGCATGGAGAAGTAATCAATGATAAAACAATATGTGAACTCTGAAGTACATGTCAGTCTCTGTGTTTGTGTGTGTGTGTGTGTGTGTTTGTGTGTGTGTGTGTGTTTATTGATTTTTAGAGAGTGAAGAAGGGAGAGGAGAGAGATAGAGAGATAGAAACATGGATCAAAGAGAAACATCATCTATTGGCTGCCTCCTACATGCCAATACTGGGGATGGAGCCCACAACCCATGTATGTGCCCTGTCCAGGAATCAAACCAGTGAAAGGGCAGAGCGGGACTCAAAAGACAGCTGCCATTTTGGGACTGTGTGACTTGGCAGCCACCATGTAGGCCACGTATATGTAAACTTACCTGGGGGCTGCCATCTTGAAATCACAAAGACCAATCCTTCCCTTTGAGTTAGCCAATCGTGCAAGACTGTGGCTTTAGCTCCAATCAAGAGCAAAGGACAGGACAGGTCACATGAATTAGGGATTATTTGCGTCACTAGCCCCAGCCCTCACCCAACCAATTGGAATTGGCCAACTTAGTGGTTCGCATCTGGCCCCACCTCCCTTTAAAATTGCCATGTTGTTGGATATCCCCACCTCTTGCTTCCTGACGCTGAGACAGTGGAGGTGGAGGGCCAAGCCTGGGCTTGAATGAAGGCTCTTTTGCTTTTGCATCAGAATCGGCTGCCTGGTGGTCCCTGGAGATCTTGAAATCTGCACATAACACCGCAACCTCTTGGTTCATGGGTTGAGCACATTAGCTGGGCCATATTAGTCTCTTGATTACATTTCCTCCCCTGTTAGCAGGTAGGCCTGAAAAAGTTTTCTTTGACCTTCTTGTCAATCTCACTACTCCCCTGTGGTCTCAGAAAGGAAGTAAGAGGTTCTTTTTCAAATGTAGTATGCCCAAGATATTCCTAATTCCCTGTAGTGAAAAAAATTTAAAAAGGCTACCTCTCCTTGAATCTCAATTGTGACTCATTCTTATGCAGATCAGTAGAAAGCACATTCACTATGGAGTCAGATAGACCAAAGTTTGCATCTGAACTTTTTCACTAATTAGCTGTGCAGTCTTGGGTTAATGTATTAAGGTTTCTAACCCTTGGTACCTTACTCCATAAAATGTGAACAATAATGCATACTTAGTGTCTCTGTGATATTTAACTGAAATAATATATGTAATGTATCTAGTACAGGGTCTTGAATTTAGTAGGCATGGAAAAATGGCCTGTATTTTGCAGAAGTGTTGGGAGAATTTGAGGCATTAGAGACAGGTGAGTTAGTTTTCAGCAATTAAAAATATTTCTCAGTTATTTGAGCTTCATCCTAGGCATCAAGAGGTCACCAGTTCAATTCCCAGTCAGGGCACATGCTCAGGTTATGAGTTTGTTCCCAGTAGAGAGTGTGCAGGAGATCAATTTTTTTAAATCTCTCTCTCCTTGTCCTTTCCTCTCTCTCAAACATCAATGAAACAATTACCTTAGATCCTCAATTTTATTAATTCCACAAAAGTTTGTAGGGTGAAAATGAGAAATACAGTAATCTAGAATTAGCAGTGTATCCTTTTAATCTTCAAACACAAATTTTCTTTTTCTCCTTTAAGTGGCACCGAGGAGTGGAGGAAATACAAGTAGATTTTGCAGGACTGGTCTGCATTGCTTAAAAGACTAACACTCACTTGTCAAACATACCTACATTGTTAATGACTGTTTTAATTTTCCTTGTTCACATAATGGTTTTCTCTATTATGAGATTAACTTCAATTAAAGTTTTTTTCTGGCCATGTTGATCCTTAGATTTTCCTTCTAATTGGTCTCTATGTATTTTCTTTGCAGTGGCATAAATTTGCTTGTGCCTGTGACTGCAGTTAGAACTAAGCTGAACTTTTGAAAGCTTTGAGTCTTTTCCTCTTGGATAGTTTAGAAATGTAATCTATTATTAAGCTAGTGAAAGGAAAATCCTATAAAAGTTCACAAGATAGTTATAACTGACAAGTCTCTTCTCTAGAGCTGAAAGGATGAAAGAAACTCAACATCTGAGATATTGATTATATAAAATTCTTCATTCTTTCCCTCTCATAGGAAATGAAAGTTTCTTGGGCAAGAGAAAATGCACTACTGTGTTATACAAGCCTCTAATATTGATTTGGTTAAGAGTTGTAAAGTATTGACTATATTGACTTAAAGTCTTATGGCCAATGAATACTCATAATTCTGTGTGAATGAAAGGGAGAGAGAAAGTGGGTCACTGAAGATTGCTGAAACTGCCGATTAGTGACACCAGTTATTACTTCTTATTAAAAGAGGCAGGTAAGACCTTTAGGGGCCCTCATGATGGGATTCACAAGGTGTTGGGGGAGCTCTAAACAAATTGATTACTTATGTGGAACTGCTGCTGTAGTTTAAAAAGATAATTGGTACCCAGGGACCACAGAGTGGGGAAACTAAAATATGAAGCCAGATTACATAGAACCCAAGGAGAGAAGAATGCTCTCAAGAATGGAGGAAGAAAAAATGGTGTTTTTATGAAGAAATGGACTTGCTAAATGTTGTAGTGAATGTCTTCAGCTTCTGAAAGATACCTCCAAGTGTACAGGCACAAATTTGTGCATGGATGGGTTCCTCAGCCTCACTGGTGATTGGGGCTGATTGGGGCCATCTTGGAGTGGCTGCCCTCTGGTGTTCAGTGTGTGCCATAGTGACCCACCGACAGGTCATTCAGTCAACCAGTCATAACAGTCACTTAGGCTTTTATATGTATAGACATAGTCCTGTGGATATAACATTGGACTGAGGGTAGATAACATCTGAGGAAACATTTTTAATTTGTTGGTATAAATAAATCCCTATACTAGGTCTGTTTTAATTTAAATCACTTATTCTTCTTCAATTAGGGAGAAATTTCCTTATGCTTTTATGATAGTTAGGAAATGTATAAACTTTTCCAACTATTTGACCTGTAATAGCTTTTGAAGTTTTGTTAAAATAAAATAAGACATGAAGGAAAGGAATGAGATGAGCTTTCTTAATTGGAAGAAACCTCATTCAATACCCATGTTTTATAGTTGGGCAAGCAATTCTGAATATAATTTGAAGGTGATTTGATGGGGAGTGTGAAAAAAGAAGAATCAAAGTTACTGCAAGTTTTTCGGCTACAAGTAGAAAAACAAGATTGCCATGGGCTAAATTGTGAAAGATTTAGGGAAGATTAATTTTCATAAAGGGAAGAGATCAGGATTGAGTCTATACATGGTAAATGTGAGAATTCCCATTAGATATCCAAGTATAGATGGGGAGGAAGCAATTGGACATACAATCTGGAGTTTTGTGAAAGAGATCTAGACAGAATAATTGTGAGGTTCCTCAGAATTTCACATGGCATTTAGAGCCTTGAGAATAGATGAAATATTTTAAGAAGTGTGTAGACAGAAAGGAAATGATATCTAGGGACTTCAGCCACATTAGAAATATGGAAGATGAGGAGAAAATAGCAGACACTGAGATAAGACAGCTTGTGTGATAGGAGGAGAGCCAAGAAAGGAGAACTTCCTGAAATAAAAGTGAAGAAGGTGTCTGAGAAGGTGTCAACTATGACAAATTCTGTTTATAGGTTAAGCTACAAACTGAAAATTGATTATTTGGTTTAACAATGCTGACTGTCACCAGAGCTATTTCAGTATAGTGAAATCATGATTGAAGAGGAAGAGAGGAAAGTAGACAAGAAAGATAATTATATGCTTTTAGGAGTTTTCTTATTGAAAAAAGCATTTTCTGGAAGAGGTTGTGAGTTCAACAAGACTTTTTTTTTTTTTAAGATGGAAGATAAAACATTGCATTTTCATGCTGATGTTGAGAAAGCAAAAAAGGACAAATTCCAAATGTAACCCTGATATTCGGGGCTAGTAACCTGAATCTAAGTCAGCAAGCTCAGTGTACATTCCTGATAACCTATCATTAAGTCCCTCTTGCTTTCCCAGATACAGGTCTTGCAGAACCTGTTACAGTAGTGCCAGCCCAGACCATCATATATGGCCTGGAGATCCCCAACACCTGGGGGCCTTTTTGCAAGGCCAGCAAAAAGGACCTGAAGCATAATCCATATTTGGGACAAAGATCACAGGGAGGGAGATATAAAGGAAAGCCCCATGCCTGTTCCTTCACTCAGATTTGGAAGGTTATTCCCTGAGTCCGCTGGCGTATTAAACATTGTCCCCTCTTTTTCATCAGAAGCATCCTTGGTTTTCTTTGATCTTCTGTAACAATGTGAATAACTTAGTGAAGAGAGTCATTGCTCTGTGGGAAAGGGGAAACTTATGAACCTATGTCCTTGAGAATATGAGAGGGGAAAAAGCCAGTGCACCAGTGGAAGTTTTGGCTTACTGAGGAGCTAAGGGATATTCATCAGTAACAGTGGGGGAGAAGGCAGCTTGGTAGATGTGGAAATGGGAGTATGTTGAAAAACCTCTTCTGAAGGCCTTGCTTTTCTAAATGAAATGAAATAAGTCCATCATCTGAGAGAGAGCACACAGGAGGTTTGAGGAAAAGAACACTGATGTAGCCATCAGAGGTGGAGAGTAAAAAGATTAAGAAAATGTGGTAGATGTGAAGGCAGTATGAGTATGAGGTTTTTTGTTGTGGGGCGACTTCTACGACGAGTTGCAAACGACCACGGAGGCGGTTAAGTTGGTAATAAGCAGGCAAGGATTTATTGAAAAACTGGCCAGGACGGTCGCGGGGGCACCATGCAAACACCCATGACCTCGCCACCCTGCGTGCAGGCAGGCCTTTTAAAGGGGTCTGAACCATAAATGTTATTGCCCTGCGTTTGGCCAACAGCCCTCAAGGCCGCATCTGGGGAAGAGTTTCCAATAGACTATGAATGATCCTATTGCTCACTCTTTATCTTCTAACTATGTTTTCTGCTAGACATGGGAAAGTGGTCTTATCTGTAAAAACAGGTGGTGTGGCTACATAATTGGCATGGCTACCTAACTGGCGTCAGACCGTTATTCCTCTGGTTCTAGTCTTCAAGGTCACAAGCTGGAAACTAAAGCAATAATTCCTTTGTTTTAAGTAAGCAGGGGTGAACAGTGGCCAAAGTTTCAAACAGCAGTTTTACTCTAGTAAATGTTTTTATGACCTTATTTCATTTTTGCCAAGGGCCTGCAGAGCTTTGGGCTTCTGTCTTTACTCTTGATGATGGATGTGGAAAAGTGTTAGATTTACCTTTAACTTTTTTCTTTTTGCTAATTAGTAGAAAAGTAGCAAATTGAAGTTGGAATTAGAATGAATTTTGGTAAATGAGATTAAAGGTGAATTTTTATTAGATTTGTTATACCTCTAAAATTGTATAATTAAAAAACTACCAGTAAAACTTTATGCTCATGTATTTAAACCCTAATGTGGTACAACTAAAACTGAATATGGCAAATAGGATCTGTTGTAATTTCCCCAAGTCAGAAGCTGGGTGGAAGAAAACCAGTATCACCAAGAGTATCAGAAGACATTAACTCTTATCCAGGATTATGGCTGTAAAAATGCCATTAATATAATTAAGTCTAAAACTATATTTCTGAGAATTGTTTGTATTGGGAATTTTTACACTCATATGCATAAACAAGGCTGTAGAAGTTCAAGAAAATGTATACTTAATTATCATATTTTCAATGATGTCATGTCGATGCTCTCAAATATGAAAGTCATCAAAAATAGGATTTGACAGCTGTCTTTCAAAATGACTCTTCCTTTGGTACATTGCCAAATGTCCTTTCCTCTAAAACAGTCTTATTTTTTTAAAAGTACAACCTCTAATTCTTTTTGATATTTGTGAAATGATAATGGAAGCTTTCAATGGTTTTGCTTGAAATTCACACTAATTTAATTCTAAATAGAGTCATTGAAACAAATGAGAAAGATAGCTTTAAGATAAAAGATATATGAGTTCAGACATAACAATATAAGAAAATAGAGTTTTCTCTTTAAAATTTCATTTCAGTGATGCCAAGAAAACCAAACTCCTATAAAAATTATCATTGGTGTTTATTAAACCCAATTATTGTCTTAGCTAAACATAAACCCTTGAGTTGAAAATATCTACTTTGCCAAAACCTTGAGGAAGTTTTGATTTAATTTAATTATAATTAATTAATAATTCTCTGCTCTGAAAAACAAAAACACCAAAACAACCAACTATATTATGAGCAAGTATCATCATTACAACTTTTGTTGTAAAATAATGATTGATTTGTAACTACATTTTAAAGGTGTGATGATTGCCATTTTTTTACTCCTTCATTTTTCTTGGATTCTTCGTGGAAGGAAACCTTATAGTTCCAGTTTGATGAGTAAAGCTTGTTATATTTTACTTAAGAGAAAGTGGCCTTTTATACAGTGTGGTGGCTGTGAAGGGGCATTGCTTAGATCTTTGTGCAGGAAAGAACTTGCAAGCTGACAGCTTCCAGTTTTGGCACCTGTAGAATCCACCTCAGCTTTCAAGCCAAGGTAATAGTCTCCTTAGGCAGCCCCTGGTCAATGACTAACCAAGTGGAAGTGTGGGTCTGGTAATTTCTGTCCAATATGGGACTTCTCTTAAGGCTACTCATTGCTCTGGAGTTTCAGATGTGGGTTAGCCATGACTGTTTTGAATACGAAGTGAAGCTTGAAATATTTCCATGTCCAATTCAGCTTCTTCCATGTTTTAGCTTTCACAGGCATTGATCCTTCCCCATGTCAATAAACTCCTGGCACTCCTAACACTATCTTAGTGTTTGCTTATCTGACCCCTTCAGATGGTCAACATATATTTGTTGAGTACCCATGTGTCAAGTACTATGCTAGATGCTGGGAATACAAACATCATTTAAACATGATTTATATCCTAAGCAGCTTACAAATTAATGAAATGCAAAGGAGTCAGTGTAAGGATGGCTCTATAACTGTGGAGTTGTATTAGTTTTCAGTTGATATGTAACAAGACACTACAATCTTAGCAAACTTAAAACAGTATCCATTTATTATATTAGAGTTTGTTAAGTTAGATTTAATTGGTTCTCTGCTTAGAGTCTCACCAGGCCAAAAATTAAGTTACCATCCAGTTTGGACTCTTACCAGGAATAATCCACTTTCCAGTACATTCAAGTTTTTGCAGAATTAAGTTTCTTGTGGCTGTAGTACTGATGTTTCTGTTCCCTTGTTGGTTATCAGTCAGGGACCTCTCTCAGTTTCTAGAGGCCTCCCCTATTGCTTATCATGTGCACCCCTTTTCCCTCTGTATCTTCAGGTCACCAGTGTTGTGTATGTGTCTGTTGGATTCTTCTCATGTTTGAAATCTTTTTGACTTCTTCTTGTGCCACCAGCCAGAGAAAACTCTGCTTTTTAAGGTTTCCTGTGATCAGATTAGGCCCCACCTGGATAATTTCCCCTTTGATTAACTCACAGTCAACTAATTAGTAACCTTAATTATATCTACAAAATCCCTTCTATTATTAATTAACATAATCAGGCCTTGAGTGAATTCTCATCATATTTATCATCATGGGAATTAGGCAGAAAAATGTAAGGGTACCATTTCAAGATTCTGCCTACACAGGAGCATAGAGAGGAAGGGTTCAGGATAGTGAAATTGAAGAGGCAAAAACTTCCAGGGGGAGAAAAAAGCTGAGCTGAATTTTTATGAAGAATAACAATAAGGTCAAATGGGAACAGTTTCAGCCAAGAAACTGTTTGAGTTCAAGATTTAAAGTAGTATGCTTGTAAAGTAGAACTATTGTTTGGTGGAATAGGAATTAGGTTTGGTTGTTGGGAAACTATCAGAGGATTTTAAGCAGGTGATTGACATGTGTTAGAGAGTGATTTGGCAACAACACAAACAGGAAATGTTAGAGTAACAGTAAAACCAGAGAGTTCAGATAGAATCTGTGACATTACCCAGCACCTGACTAAATCAGGACATTGGCAATAGGATGGGGAAGAAGAGAAGGATTTTTATGATTTAGGAGGGAAATTTTATAGCATTTAGTGATGGACTGCTATTGAAATGCCAGGGGAGAAGTGATCTAGGTAGAGTCCATGGAGCTTCTCTAAATGGATTTAAAGATAAGATCAGGACAGGCGGACTTCAGGGAGGGGGGTTGGGTGGTGTGATGAACTCAGTATTGGAAATGTTGAATCTGGAATAGTTGTGGAACATTCACATCATAAACTTTTGTCTCTCTACAGGATCAGTACAGACATGTCCTTTTCTAATTCCAATCACAAATAAAGCAAGAAAACCTCCCCAAATTCCTCACAGCTCTCTTGCTACCAGCTTATGCTATATTTTCTTCTGCTTCTTCATAGCTAAACTTTCTTCCTGTATATCTTTGCATTCACTTTTATTTTACTTAACAACACATCTTCCAAACAAAGATAACCATTCCATCAAAACCTCTTTGTCAGCTTCAGAGATGGCGTTTGTGTTCCTAAACCAAATGGATATTTTTCTGTCCTCAATTTACTCAGTGCCCCAGCAGTATCTGAAATAGTTGACCTGCTACTTAGGTCCAAAAGTTAATTTAGTACCCAGTGTAGACTTATCGAGTGAGAAATAGTAATCACCCAGGAAGTTCACTAAAGCAAAATGGAAGAAATGAATAATGCAAGCCATTTACTTAAGATATGTACTCATTGTCTTCTAGTCAAATATTTAAAATACTAGACTGCATGCATCAAAAATTATATTCTTTCCTTCTTAGAAGAATATCTTCTTGCATAAAAAGCTAAACTAATACATTTTTATACTTTGATCTTGTTTTTTTAATATATCTTTTCAAACAGGCTGAAGAGGTAAAAAATGTTCCTGAAGTTTCAAAACAGGCAGGTAACACAAATGTTACTGATGTTTCAGTGGAAGAGGGAGAACTGAGATTGAAACTGGTTTGGGGGTAAGTCATCCATTGTTTGCATTATTTCACAGGTTTTGTTCTGACTTTTCCTTTTACCCTAAAGTATAAAAAATTATAGCTCTTACCAAATTCTATTCATTTAAGTTATTATGAAATGTTGCAGACAAGTAGAATTATATAAAACACATATAAATTTGTATAGAAGGGTGGCGCAAAAGTAGGTTTACATTTGTTCATATGGAAAATAGTACAATAATTAATAAATAATATAAGAATAAATTCTGTTTCATGTACTCACAACTGTAAACCTACTTGTGCTCCACCATGTATATAATATATATAATATTTTATATCCACATTAATAAAAGGTAAATGTGCAAACTGACTGTGCCTCCATGATACACATCAGCCAATCAAGAGTGAGTATACAAATTAACTCAACAAAGATGATGGTTTAATTTGCATATGCAGGCATGTAGTGGCAGGATGCCTGCTATGAGGGGGAGGGCAGGGAGGTGGAGGGAGCTACAGGAACTGCACTCCACTGGGAGAAAGGACTTGCAGGCTCCCAGGCGGCTGGGAGCAAAACCATGGGAAGGAAGGCCTATTCTTGCATATGATAGTTATTAATATATATATGGAATATAAATGTTCCCACTATCTAAGAAATAAAATAATTAAGTCACCTTTACTCTTCAACAGAGGACATCATAAATACAATTGTTTTTCAAGTTCTTTATATTTTGGCTATATATATATATATATATATATATATATAGTTTTATACATAGTCTCATTTTATAGAATAAATGGAAATAATGAGTTTAGAGGGCTCTGCCCAACATAGTTGTAATTTATTCATATTGAATATTCAGTTTCCATGAAATTAGGTTAACTATTTTAAAAATATGTATTTTATTGCTTTTTTACAGAGAGGAAGGGAGAGGGATAGAAAGTCAGAAACATCAATGAGAGCAAAACATCGACCAGCTGTCTCCTGCACACCCTGTACCAGGGACATGCCCACAGCCAAAGTACATGCCCTTGACTGGAATCCAACCTGGGACCTTCCAGTCCACAGGCCGATGCTCTATCCACTGAGCCAAACCCGTTTTGGCTATTTTTTAACTTTCAATGTATAATTATATCAGAATGCATTTACCTGTTCTTCTGATAAACATTTATTTATTTATTTTTAAAAATATATTTTTATTGATTTTTTTGCAGTATAACTTATAATTAATAGTAGTACATGTTTTCTTTTCCCCCTCCCCCTTATCCTCCCCCCAGCCTCCCCTACCCCCCAGCACATAACCCTACCTTCCCCCCTCCCTGCCCCAGTGTCTTTCTTTCATTGGTTATGCTTATATGCATGCATACAAGTCCTTCAGTTGATCTGCCCCCGCATCCGCCTCCCATCCACCCAAGCCTTCCCCTGTAGCTTGACAGCCTGTTCAAGGCCACCCTGCCTCTATATCAATCTGATGAACATTTAAGTTGTTAATAAATTTTGTGATATTTTTTCAAGTATTACATTTTGAATGTGTGTGATTATCTGGCATATATACCTATAACTATACTTTCTGAATAGTAGGTATACACTCTTCAAATAATAGACACTGACAATTACTCTAAAAAAGTAGTTACTTTCATTACTGGAACATAAAATTCTCATAGTCAGAGATGAGAGGTCGTATCTAAAGTTGGTTTTCATTTGCACTTCTCTTTCCTATTGAGGTTGAACATCTATTCATATTTACTATTTATCAGCTGATTTTTCTTCTCTGTCAGCTGCCAGTTTGTATCTTTTGACAATTTACATTAAATTATTATTTTTTTCTTTATTGGTTTGTAAGAGACCTTCACATATTCTAGCAAGTAAAAGTACTACAAGATTTATCAGCCACTTGTCAGTGCTCAACTAAGTCACTATTTCTCTCTAACTTGTTTGCCATTTCTGTCTTTTTTTTTCTTATGTTCTCTTTGTTAACAGTGTTACCATTTCCTAAATTGTCCAAACTTCAAAGTCCAAACAGTGATACCATTTCCTAAATTGTCCAAACAATTTTTTCCTCTGTGTCCTACATCTCATCTGTCAGGGAATTCTGTAGATTCCAGCTATATTGTATGTTTTTTGTCTATTTTTTTTCTCTCCAGCATTCTTAGTCCAGTGAAATCTTAGACTTTTTACTGTTTCTTGATGGTCTTTCTATTTCTCCATTCTATGTCTAGTCAGTGTCTTCCTCTCTTCATGGTTATAGGTTACAAGTTATCTGAAATATAAATTAATTAAATTAACTTTCAGATTTTTCATGATTTGGTACTAGCCTATTTTCAAACTACCTCCTTAAAAAACTAAAAAACAAAACAACAACAACAACAACAAAACGCTTTTGAAGAACCTCAAAATCATGCCAGATGAAATAATTTACTCTTCTCTAAATATTAAATCTCTTTTGTCAGTTCCTTTAGGCTTATGATTTCTTTCATCTTGAATGTACTTTATATTTGTGTTCACTCCCACAAGTTGAAAGTGTGTTTTTTTTTTCATGCTATAAGTTAAATGCTACATCTTGCATTAATACTAGTAAGATTTTTCCAACTTGAAAATTCTCTGTCTTTTCTTCCATTGCACTTTGTAACAGTGTTACCATTTTATTTATTAGATATTCTCTGATAAGGTAGACATCTATTTGTACCCTTTTTTCTATTAAACTGAAAGGTCTATGATAATTGTGTCCTTTTGACATCTTTATATAATTATTACCTCAATAGTTAAAACATAAAAGATGTCCAACAAATGTTTATTATATTGATGTCTAGAGATAAATATTATGAATGCAAATGGATCTTTTGCTTCAAGAATTCACAAAGTAATATTATTCAATGTCATAAAGAATCAGAAAAAAAGTCAGAAAAAGATAGTTATAAAAGCTAGAGGCCTGGTGCATGAAAATTCATGCACTGGATGGGGGGGGAGTCCTTCAGCCTGGCCTGTCCCCTCTCACATTCCAGTAGCCCTCAGGGGTGGGAGATGACCCGGTGATCAGGAGAAGGCAATGCCCACATCACACCTCTGCTGCTGCCACTGTGGGCAGCAGAAGCCTCATTTGGCCTGAGCCTCAAATGGCCCTGGGCAGCTGGGCAGACACCATCTGAGGCTTTCCTGTGCCTCAGGCCGGCCCTGGGCAGCTGGGGGCTGAGGGGACTGGGGGACTCCAGAGGCAGGCATGTGGCATGGCTGGGCCTGCCTGGGGTGGGCCCAGTCATGCTGCATGTCTGTCTCTCCTACAGGGCTGAGAAGACTGGGTGCTGCCATCTTGTGCTTGTGGTACTGCCCCATATTTTAGGGCATGACAGTCAATTATTATATTCCCTCCTTACTGGCGGTGGGCATTGCCATCTTTGTGAGGGTGTGACAGTCAACTAGCATATTCCCTCTTTATCAGGATAGTCAGAAGTCAGAAAAGATAGGTGAGGTCTTCTTGTGTCCACAATGGATGATGTTTTTCTGAAAAACACCTGCTCTACTTTACTAAACTGAAAACAGGAATAACATTATATCACCATTTTATCTAATAAAGACCAACAATCAAAATTAAATTTTGCAACAGACTATAAAGAGGATGGCTTATTTTACATATTACTTTACACATTTAACTCTCATTACCCTTTAATTTCTAACAAGTGAGTATTGGGAACAGAACTTATAAATAGATAACTCTTCTAAAACCCAAGTCCTGAGTACTTTGCACATGCTATTCCATTATATTAAATCTTTACTGGCTTCAAAGTTTCCTCTCTGAGACTGACTCCTAAGCAGAAGTCAAAGACAGTATTCAACTCCTTTCTATGGTATCTCTACATATAAAAGCCCAGTGACCATTATGACGGAACAATCAGTAGCTATGATAGGCACTTCAATAGCCAACCAGCCTGATCCAGACCTTGATTGTGTTCTCCCCAACACAGGTTGGCCTGCCCCCCCCCAATTGGCCCCCAACACCACCATGGAGGGTGGGGACAGCTGGCCAACTGCCTTGGCCGATAGAAATTTGGGGTTCAGAGACCTTGGAAGTGCTCAATCTCCGGCAGCTGCACAGGCAAATCTCTCCTTTGGTGGAAATGGACCCGGGATCAGGGCACCAGAGTCAGGGACGGGTTGGAGAGGCTTTCCTGGTGGCCACCACAGTCGCCACAGACCACGCACGTTCCACGGCCGGGCATCTGACCGTGGTCGGCGCAGTGGCAGGAATAGGGGAAGCAGAGTGCAGGGGGTGGCGGCATCTAGGAACCAGGAGACCTGAGGCCCAACCTGGGTGCTTACCCTCCCTGCAGCTGACAGGAGGGGAAGCGAGCTGGAAGAGCGAAGCCCTGCACCAGCCGGAGCCAGGAGCGGCATGGGCGGGGCTGGACCCAGAAACCCTGGTGGAGTCGGGGGGGCTGCAGACCTGTGCTTTTTCAGCTTTGGCCTTGGAATTCTTGTGCGACCAGTGTACTGGCTACCAGCACATTAGAGATCAGCCCTGCTTCAAGAGAGAGAATGTGGCAGAAAGTGGCAAGGCCGTAGAAGAGATGGGAAATGTGGCCATCTTTGAGAAACACAGTGCTACAGCGTTCAGAAACTATGAACAGCTAATAATCTTTGGTCTCCATTCTACAGAGGAGGAATCTGAGACTCAAAGAAGGGAGCCTTCTAGCACTTCACTCACTTCTTAGACCTGACACTGTGCAGCATTGTTTTTGTTGGAAGTAGAAGATCCAAAATGTTTTTAGATCTTTGCTATTTTAGGAAGGAAAGAATTTAGCACAGGGAATTGGTGCTTCTGAAATCACTAGAAAGCTGGAGGAGTAGGTATTAGGCTGGGACCCCAGGAAAGCCTCCCTGGCCAGCAGGAGAAGCTGCCCCCTCAGCCACACTGAATTCTCTGATATTCTGGCACAGCTGTGACCCAGCAATCCAGAAACTGCTACCCCCACAAAACTGCTGCCCTCCACCTCCCACAAAACAGGTCACTGGGCACTGCTTCTGTCACAACTGCCTGTGCACAGCCTGGATTCTGTGGCAGAAAACTTCCCAGCTCTGCATACGCGATCACCACAGCAATCAGGCCACACTGTGGGAAGAAGCCTCTGCCCCACTTCTATCTTAATAATATTGTGCAAGCGCATTCAATGGGCAGAAACAAATTCATATCTAGAAAACTAGCTGCGAAGGAATTTGAGCAAATTCAGACTTTCATCTAGGAGTGAGATCTTGCCAATGTACCTCATGTGCCTGGTATCGATAAAAATGGGGCCCAGATGGTGAGGCTCAGTGGTTGAGCATCGATCTATGAATCAGGTCACAATATGATTCCCAGTCAGGTTTCAGGCTTGATCCTCAGAAATGGGGTTCAGGAGGCAGCTGATCAACGATTCTTTCTCATCATTGATCTTTCTATCTATCTCTCCCTCTCCATTCCTCTGAAATCAATAAATATTTTTAAATGGGGTCATGCTGTATATATGTGTTATAATGAGTTTTTCACTTTATAGATCATTAATGTCTTCCCATACTTATAGAACATTATTATTGATTTATCATTCATTTAAATTGATCTCAGAGAGAAGAAGAAGAAGAAGAAGAAGAAGAAGAAGAAGAAGAAGGAAGAGAGAGAGAGAGAGAGAGAGAAAGAGAGAGAGAAACATTGATGTGAGAGGGAAACATTGTTCATTGTTTCCGCACTCATTGAACTGGGTATTAAATTTGAAACCTGGGCATGTGCCCTTACTGGCAATTGATCCACCATTTTCTGGTGTATGGGATGATGCTATGCTGGTACACTGACCCCAAATCCCAGCCTCCAGAATGGTGAGAAAAATACATTTCTGTTGTACAAATTTACAACATTTTGTTATGGCTATCTGACTTATCTATCTATATAAAAGCCTAAGTGACCAAATGACTGCTATGATGCACACTGACCTCGAGGGGGCAGATGCTCACTTCAGAAGCTACCACTTGTTGGTGGCGCTCCCACAGCCAACCTTCCATGGCTGGCCAACTTCCTGCAGTCCCTCCCGTCAGCCACCAGCCAACCTCCTGAGGTTCCTCCACCTGGCCTGCCGGCCCCGATCAGGGAAAATTGGGACTGGCCAAAGGTAGGGACTGTGGGAGGAAGGCCAGCCATGGGAGGTTTGCTATGGGAGTGCTATGACCATCTTGGCTGGCCAGGGGGAGGGACTCGAAGGATACATGAATTCGTGCAACAGGCCTCTAGTATTTACATACAGTTGCACTAAACTTCATACGTTGATTCTGCATATGTGAAAAAGTTCTTTTCAGACATAGAGTTATAGAGTTATAATAAGTGTTCTAAATTATGCTTGTAACCCAATTGGAACTGATATACTGTGCTAAATATAGACTCTATATTGTTTTTTAATTACATAAAGTTTCAGGATTAGGTGACTCTGTTTCTTCTCATTTGTAAGTATAATGTCATGCATGTGAAGAGTTATATCTGTATGGATGTTTAAATTGCTATTGCTGACTGACTTGAATTAACTTTGCAGAATTTACATGTTGATACAATATTATTTATCTTGGTTTTAGCACAATTGGAAGTAAATTGATGAAATAATAAGTCAGAAAATGTGAGGCCTCACATCGGTGGAGACATTTTTTTCCCAATTGTTGGCATGTGTCTTTAAGTGATATCTCAAACTCTAAAACTGTTTCTCCATAGGTAGCCCATAAAATTTGTCTAATCTCCTATTTATCAAATCATATCCTACAAATGTGTTGTCAGGAAATATTAGATGACTCACACATACTATAATGAAAACATTAAAATTAGTCTTTTATTTTAATGTTAGTTTTTAACTCAATTTAACACTATTCTGAATTATTCAGTGAACAATTAAATTTAGTATTCTCAAATGATTTTAGATGTTCATTTAGTATTAGTTTTGAATTCTATGTAAAATAAGTGGTTACCATCATTGATAGTATATAGCTTTTAATATATTGATAAGTATACCTGCAATTATCTTAGTATTTCCTAATAGTGATTACTATCTGTTACTATATTCATGTTTGATTTTTTGCTGTAAATGTATCTAAACTTGTGTCCTAATATCAAAGTGATAAAATCATTCATTAACTGATACTATTTTCATGTTTGATTTTTTAATAGTTACACAAATTTATAATAATACTAGAGGCCCAGTGCACAAATTCATGCACCTGGAAAGGAACTGTGGGCAGTGAGGTTGTGGTAGGCATAGGGGTGGGTCTTGGCCCATCCTCTGCAATCCTACCAGCCCCTCCCTCTGTGGCCCCTGGTCCCCTCGTACCAGCAGCCCCACTCCCACCGCCACTACTCCCATATGCTGAGGGCGCCAGCCCTGCTTATGCTTGCTGACAGCCCAGAGCAATTGGGCCTGGCACCAGCAGTGGGTGTGAGTGGAGCCAGCACCATCAGTGGGTGCAAGTGGCAGCTACTGCCCCAATCACCCCTCAGGAGCAGAATGAGGTGGAAAAGCCCTCAGGGATGATTAGGGCTGGCAGCTTCTGCTCTTACCTGCTGATGGTGCAGAGTGATCAGAACCGGTGCTGGGCACTATCAGCAGTTGTGAGCAGTGGGTCCAGCACTGGCTGCGGGTGTGAGCAGCAGCTCCGGTGCCAGCAGCATGTGTAAGTGCCAAGCGGAACCGCGGCACACAGGAGCAAAGAATTTCCAGGAACCACCGGAGACTTGCCCTGATGACAGTGCCCCGTGCCCAGCTTTGTTCTGGTGCTCCCGCTCACCTGCTCCACCATCCCACTGCAGCCAACGCCCTCCATGTTCTATACACGCTCCCTGATGGTCAGTATACATCATAGCAACCGCTTGTCCAGTTGTTACAGTTGTTCTGCCATTCAGTCTATTTGCATATTAACCTTTCATTATATAGGATATTTCTATTGAAAACCTTTTCATATAATGACTTTTTGAAGCTATATACAAAATTGGTGTCTGATATTATGAAAGAGCAACAAAATGGTATAATGTATCATGTGTAGTAGACTGAGAAAAGGAAAACAGAGGTGGACTTAAATACAAAAGGAATGTTTGCACTGAGTAAAGGTCAAATGATATCACAAAGAAATAGAAGCAAGGGGACCATGCCATCACACCACTATATTGCTGAAAATCAATCTTACACTATACCAGTCAATATTACATTTATATTGTGAGTTTTAATGTAGTTTTAGCAAAATATCATCTGTCACATTACTTTTATGCTGTTACTCTGCGTTTTAATTTTGTTAAAGTTTTAAATGTTCACTGAAAATGCTTGGTTTTATGTTTGGGAGAGAAATAGGCACATGAAGAATTTATAAGGTTGACTTTGTATGTGTTTAAGCAAGCTAAAAATAATTTAAGTCAACTGTTGCTCCATAATACATATTGTCCTTTATGTGGCTTTGTTCGCTAGCTAGGAGTCATTCAGTAGCTTTAATCATAATCATTTATACAGCAGTTTCAAATAAAACAAACATATTCTGCAAATCTACTGTTACCTGCTTTTGAAATGTTATCACCAATTTCAGAATTTAGAGCAATTCATTATCAAAATTCACAAAATCTTGGAGTAATCATCTGATAAAACAATATTAGGAAAAATTAAGCAGCAATACTGGAACATTTTTTTATTGTTGTGGGTCCATACTAAGTATGTAAAACTTTTCCACATTGACAAACATTTGAAAACAAATTGAAACAAGCTTGAAAATAGCTGGAAATTAAGTAGATCGCACTCATATAGCTAATTCAACCTTTTCCTCAAGGAGAGAAAAATGTAGTCTCTACTTACAAAAATTAGTTCTTTGATTTATTCTCTGTTTCATGAAGTTCAACTATTTCACCTCTGATGTTCAGGCCATTGGTCCCTATTGCCGTGAGGTAACAGAAGGTGAAAGTGTTTAGAAGGCACCCCCACCTATGCAGCTTTCTCCCTCAGTAGATTTGGGAACCTTGAGTTTCTTCCCATGATTGTTCAATTATACTTTCACACTGCTGAAATTATACTGGATGAAGAAAGAAATAAAGTAGCTCTCTAGTGAGGATAATTATTTGATGACAAGTTTTCACTAAAGACAACCCAATAACTATATCCTAAAATGCTATCTTTTGGTCCTGAGTTTCACAGAACTCCTAAGATGCTATAATTTTTGCAACAATCCATATAGTTAGTTTTTATAGCATTAGTGAAACATGTTCTTAAGCCATACTTCCTTTTTCATCCCCACTGATCCCTTTAGCCCATCCTCCCATCCCCCACAGTGCTACAAATCTCCTCTTTGAAAGAAAGTATCAAATATTTAATTCAAATGGTAAAATTAGTTATCATTATTTCTGTTTTTCCCTATAGCTCTTTGATGAGGATTATGGATGCTTGGGAGGCAGGTCCTCATGGGTAGTATTTACAAACTTAGGAATATAACCATGAACTTTATTGGCAACAGTTAACAACAACAACAAAGAAGATATCTAAAAACTCTTCTGGCCCAACAATTATTGAGCAGAAAGTATAATCAAGAATCTTGAATATTCAGATAAACTTTCTAATTATTTGATTACTAGAGGCCCAATGCATGAAATTCTTGCAAGAGTAGGCCTTCCTTCCCCCGAGCTGCTGGCACCAACTTCCCTCTGGCACCCAGGACCCGGGCTTCCCTCCAACCCCCCTCTTCATCCAGAAGGTGGTCTGGAAGGATATCTGGTCTAATTAGCATATTATGCTTTTATTGAAGGGGAAAAAGAGACATTTTGGGGGTAGAAATCTGAATCTAGTCACTGCCTGTTTAATTGTCTGGTCCTGCAAGACTGATTTACTCCCATTTTAGAGAGGCCATTAACTTTCCCAAGATGAAGTTATCAGTGCTGATGCCAGTCTAGGCCTTTGATTGAGGTCTCAAAGCCTCATCAGATAAGGCTCTTTAAGAACTTGCAAAGGGGACTGGAAAACCCCATATTTGGAAGACAAAGGACTGAAAAAGACATAAAAAGAGACAACTTCCTCCATGTTGCTTACTGAGAATTTGAAAGATTTTTTTTTCCTCTGGGTTCATGTGTAATAAAGGTAACTCCATTTCTCTAAGCATTGCTTGGTTTTTCTCTGATCTTCTGTAACATTATTGGTCCCCTGTCCAACAAACAAACCCATACTGGTCTTTTTAGCCTCCAATGAGTGGACCAGGTTTGGGGCCCTGGGGCACTGGATAGGCCTCTGGGAGGTGTCACTCTGCTGATTTAGCAGAATTGAACCTTCTGGCACTCCCAGGCCTCAGCCTAGGACCAGCCAGCATCAGGAGAAAGTGGACAAACACTTACTTATGAACCTGTCAACAGAATTGGTAAGGTAGAGGCCCCTAACAGTCAGGCCCACTCTAAGAGGGTGAAAGGGGGAGCTTGATTACCGCTCAGATGTCATATGACCTCCTTAGGCAAATTAATCAGGAATCAGGTGGACTATTTAAACTCTGAGTAAATATCTGGTAGAAGTAAAAAACTCAGACTGTCTGGTGTATGAATATAAGTGTGAGAGCCTGTGTGAAGCAAAAGCTACTTTGTGCCATCTGGCTGTGCACATGAGAGTATTTATCTCTTTCTGTTGTTTATTTAAGGATAGGACAAACCCCACTTTACAGAGAAGCCTAATTGTTTATGGTGAGGTTGAACACTGTGACAGACTGCAGCTGTCCCAAACAACTGCTAAGAATTCTTCTCTCAGAGTCATTCTTGCTCTTTATCACAGAAGGAATTAGCTTTCTTAGCTAATGAAATTTCGGTCTATGTTTATACAGAAGAAACTTTAATTTGCTCTTCCCTGATTTATGATTTTGTTATGTTGGGTTAAAAATTTTAAAATTCTAAAGCTAATTTAAAGGTATAAAGTTTGTAAATGTTGCAATCCAGAAAAGTTTAAACAAAGGCTAGACCTCATTACCCTTTCCTCCCCTTAGGGTTAAGGCTTAGAGGGTTAAGATTAGTACATTTTCTTATATCCTGTGTAAAGTGAGAGAGAATGACTGCCAGATTATTTTATGACTTTCCTGGGTGATTTCTGCTAACTTTTCATAATTAACTGCTTTGTAGGCTGCCTTTTTCAGCCCTTCTATCAAGCAGAGAATCTATGACCTGTGAGCTGCCTGCCCTTCCTGATAGATTTATAGTGGGTCTCTGTTTGGGACAGCATCCTCTCTGACTGGGGGAGGAAGAAAGTCTAAAACTGTTCCAGAGTGGGTGTGAGATGGGGTGGTAGCAGTGGGTTTCGCTGGGTAGGGTGGTACGCTATTAGCCTGCTGAGATGGAGGGGCCCTAGGCTGGGGGCTAGTGGGATGGTCAGAGAGATCAAAAGTGGTAAAGGAGGAGGAGGATTTGAGATCCTCTGAGGTCTTAGAGTAATGAAGGGAAAATCTGGGAGGGAATGCTGTTACAGAGAGATGTGTCCTTAAGTGAAAACAAAAAGCCTGATATATAGGATCTCAGACCACTTGCCTTGTTTCCCCTGCTAGGACAGAGTAAATAGTTAATGCAGAAAGGTGGGGTGTTGGCACGAAGAGCAGGGAGAGAGGTTTTTGTTGATTTTTGCTGGCTACAAACTGTTCTGCTGGCATGGGGGGTCTAGTTCATCCTTGGTTTCTTTCTACGTGTCTTATCTGAACTACACTGGACTCAAGGCCACAAGCTTTCCGCAAAGCACAATAAATGTTCCTCTGCCCCATTTTATTCTCTTTAAACCTTTCAATACACACAGAGAAAATCTCATTGTCCAACCAGATTAAAAAGGTTTCTGTCTCTGAGCCTGGCAGGGTGGGGTTACTGGGTGGGTACTTCTTGGGCTGCATCAGAATATTCAGCAAAGGAACTTTAAAATATAGTATTTTATCGGCCAGATTAAAAAGAGTTAATTTTAATAGAAGGTCTAAGGCATGGTTATGCATTTCTGAAGAATATAGAAAAAGGGTTTGAAAGCTAATTTAAAAATATGAAATTTATAAAGGTTATATATGTCATAAGAAAGGACAGAGTAAGGTTTTAGTAGCAGGCAAAGCAGGAGCAGGCATAAAAACAAACAAACAAAATCTTCCAGGAGCTAGGTGGAGGAGAGGAGGAGCTGAAGTCCAAAGCCGTCCTGGTGATTTAGAGCTGGTTGCTGGGCAGACCAAAGACTCAGGTGAAAAAAGCTGCATGGGTGCTAGATGCCCCATTCCGGGAAGGGACCTTGCAGAGGGGGCCGTGGTCCCAGCCAGGAAAGAGGATGGATGGCACAGTAGGGCCTGAAGCCCAAGCCACCACTGCAGGAGTGCTTTGCTATGTGCAAACTGTCTCCCCCTGCAGCCCCAGCTGTGTTTGGCTCACCACTAAGAGCCAAGCAATAATGAAAGACAGGGATGGCAAGGCCCTCTAACTGGTAAACAGGGTTAACTAGAGAGGATGGAGGGAAGGCATTCTCCCTGAACAAGAGAGCTAAGAGTGGCTCCGGATTTTCAGAATCTCCCAGAGAGGAGGAGTCTGACTGAGGGGCTGGCCAAGACCCCATTGGGTTAGGACAGTGGTCGGCAAATTCATTAGTCAACAGAGCCAAATATCAACAGTACAACTATTGGAATTTCTTTTGAGAGCCAAATTTTTAAAACTTAAACTTCTTCTAACACCACTTCTTCAAAATAGACTCATCCAGGTCGTGGTATTTTGTGGAAGAGCCACACTCAAAGGGCCAAAGAGCTGCATGTGGCTCAGAAGCTATGGTTTGCTGACCACTGGGTTAGGAGGAGCGGAGGCTGCATGTTGAACTTGTAGACTGCAGTTTGCTGGGCAGAAGTATGAGCTCAGTTGTGTAAGAGTTAAGCTGCCTGTGTGTAGCAAACAACTTTCTCCCATGCCAGAATACACTCTAGGTAGACTGGACAGACTGTTTATGGCTAGAATAAAGAAGGGTGGTCCTCCCCACACGGCCCTACAGATGTCCAGTGTGAGCAGTGAAGAGAAGCCAATAGCACTTAATAGATGACTGTGACTTACAGAAAACGACATCATGAAATTAATTGGTGCCTTCTCCATGGACAAGACTCCAGAAAGCCAAGGACATTTACTTTTGCATAAAAGGGTCAGCAGTGAACTTTAGTCACCCTCCCTCAGAAGTGTTTTGCATAACTTTACCATTGTCATGTTTAATGGCAAGGTATGTGGCTGCCTGAAGCAGCCACAGTGCCAAAATTATGTTTTATTATGTTAATAATATTGTATCAACCTTCAATTCTCTTACAGATTTGAATGCAGCTGCCACCAATTACATAGACCTATGTTAGTCTATACACTTTAGTAGTCTTTAGAAATAACTGGCAAATGTCCAGTTTCCCACATGTATAATATATATTTATAGCCGTATATTAGCTGTCCTAGAAGGGGGTTAGATAGGGTTAACCCCCAAAAAGAAGTAAAGGATACCTAGTTGCCAAAAAGGCAGGTGCCCAAATGGGCAAGGAAAAATACCCATCAGGTTTTGGTCTCAGTTATGAAAGAAAACTAGGAGCTGATGCTCTCCTATTGAGAAACAGTTGGCAGCCTGTGCACTGCCTTGCAGGCCTGTGTGACCATACCTATATCAGGGTAGCACAAACCTCAACTTTGGCAAAGTGAGGAAAACCTATTTAGAACAAAGGGAAACGGTGAGTACCAGCCCTCAAAAGAGATCTTGTGACATATAAGACCCTGTAGAGAGATAAAACTCATGTGGAGGAGCTACTCCCTTAGTCCATTCTGAGAGGGCGTGTCACCCTCCCCTTTCCAACCAGAGACCATATGTAGTAGGGGAACCCTACACAGGAACTGCTGTAACTGTCTATTTGAGTATAGTCACATTTAAAATTTCTTCTTGTCATTTAAAGACAGTTACTATCCTATAAAATAAAAGCCTAGGTGGCATTGCATCCTCACACAGTGGAGGCAAGGGTCCGGCCACCATTCCGTGCAGTGAGGCCTGGGGGTCCTGTGGCTCTATGCAGTGCGAAGGAGGCCGGGTCCAGCGTCTCCACCACCTCAAGTGGAGGAGGCAGGTCCTGGTGGAGGAGGCAGGTTGTGGCAGGAGAGGGCATTTGGGGGTGATTGGGCTGGCAGGGGAGGGCAGTTAGGGATGATCAGGCTCGCAGGGGAGCAGTTAGGTATCAATTAGGCCAGCAGGGGAGTGGTTAGGGGGTAATCAAGCTGGCAGGCAGAGTGGTTAGGAGCAATCAGGCAGGCAGGCAGGTGAGCGGTTGGGAGTTAGTAGTCCTAGATTGCGAAAGGAATGTCTAACTGCCTGTTTAGGCCTGATCCTGCAGGAGTCCCAGATTGGAGAGAGCGCAGGCCAGCCTGAGGGACACCTCACCCTCCATGCATGAATTTCATGCACCAGGCCTCTAGTTTTATTATAATACATTTAGAAAAATATTACTCTAAAGAGTCCATAGAAAGGAATGGCAAGGAAAATAAAAAATGTTAAAGCAGGTCAGTATATTTTTCTCCTTTTATAATTCCTCTGAAATTTGGTAGCACATTTCTTTGCATAAATTCAATAAGTCCAGTTTCCAATAGTGGTTTTATCGGAAACTTTGACTGAAAACTTTGACTGGAATATCATGTTTTAAAGAGCCCTGTCTGAATTCTGAAGAGTTGAAGCCAGTAAGAGTGTCATGGAGAAAGCCTAGTATTCTGCTTGGTAGCCCTGAAAATAGCTGGAGTGTCAGGCCCATACCCTCTATCACTGGTCGTTGGTCAGAGTATAAGGGGAGCAATAAGGGCGCCTCTGCATGCCTGCAGAACCCCCACACACTTTAGGCTACAACAGGTAAGAGGGCTACTAAGATGGGCCTTAAAGCCTAGGGCATGGGACCCGGTAGAGCCACTGAAGGTAAGGAATTCTCCTAACTCAGTAGATACTGCAGGCAGGCCTGACAGCAGCTGGATCACTTGGCCTTCTGGCCCTATGAGGCACAATAAGATCCAATCACGAAATTCTGTCAAAGGTAGTCAGTTATCATTCTTGTTCTGTTTATGCAAACAATTGAATGCAAAGATAATTTGGTCTCAATTTAGCTCTTTTAATAAACATAAGGGTGATTTTAAGGAGAAAAATTCTATTTCCATAGAAGTTATTAAAACTGAAATGTTTTCTTTCCATTCCTCCAGACCATTTGTTGTAACTCTTACTACTCTAATTACTCAATAATACTAAATTTTATAATACAGTTTGTTTCCACCAGGCCACAAGCCCACCTCCTTTGGTGTCCGGGCCTCATTGTCCCTCTGACAGACCCCAGGATCTCTTGGCTCTGAAAAGAGTAGCCCACCAACGTCCACTTTCCCTAAAAGAATTCAGAGCCAGGATCCTTGAGGTAATATATTAGGCAGTAAGACAGACATGAACAGAGCAACTAAAGAAAGAAGTAGATGTAACTCTGAATTTGTGCTTCTCTCCACTCCAACTGCCCTTAAGCCAGAAATAAAAAAAAAAATAAAAAACCTGTGAAGACTCCCTCTTCCTTCCTCTAAGAGAGCCAACAGGTTCAGAGCAGCTAATAAAATTAGTAAGCCCTAGATGTTACTCCAGACCAGAGTTCTGGACTACCATCACAATCCCTTAAGTAATAATAATTTTTAAAAAAAGAGACTTAAGCTGCTAAACACCCTATTCCCCAGCTTTAAGTGTCCCATTGGATCCTGAAAATGAGCTTGAAGATCAAGGCGGGGGCGGCGGGGGGGAGGGGGAGATGATAGGGAAAAAGAGACATTTTGGGGCAGTAATCTGAATCTAGTCACTGCCCCTTTAATTGTCTGGTCCTGCAAGACCTGTTTACTCCCATTTTAGAGAGGCCATTAACTTTCCCAAGATGAAGTTATCAGTGCTGGCACCAGCCCAGGCCTTTGATTGAGGTCTCAAAGCCCCAGAACATAGGGCTTTTTAAGAACTTGCAAAGGGGACTGGAAAACCCCATACTTGGGAGACAAAGGACTGGGAAAGACGTAAAAAGGGACAACTTCATCCATGTTTCTTGCTCAGAATTTGAAAGATTTTTTTTTTTCCAATCTGGGCCCTTATATAATAAAGTGTAATTCTATTTCTCTAAGCATTACTTGGTTTTTCTCTGGTCTTCTGTAACATTATTATTATAGATACTCTGCTTCTTTGAATAACTTGCATGCTCTGAGTGAATAGTTAAACTGGCCAGTATTTAATACTTAAACATTAGATTTTAGATATATTTCTATGTCTTTTGTTTGTTTGATTGAAAATATTCACTCACAGTTAGTGATCTCACTTTGAAAGTTGAATCATCACCCTTTAGACACATACAACTTTACAAGATTTTTGCAGTGTTTCAAAATGTTTGAAAAATTCTCTAGTTGCAATATCTCAAAAGGATCCAAATTGACAATTTGTCCCATAAGGTCAGTTTCCATCACTGATGTCCCTTTTTTCACTGTCTCTCTCTCAGTCCAAATTTATTTTTCTACCTCTTTTCCTCTCTCTCTCTGTCTCTCTTTGAAATTAGTTTCTCTGTGCTTCTCCCCAAAACTCCTCTTGTTTTTTATCCTATTTTACTCTATCACACTCTCTAAACTATTCATAATATGGAACTGTATATATATATATATATATATATATATATATATATTTTACTTAGGTAACACTGTACATAGATGTTTGAGCAATTTAAAACAGCATTAAAAACAAAAAAATAATTGCAAATTTTATTCTATTGAGACAATATCTTGTGACTTTATGCTGTATTTATATTTCATTTGATGAGGAATTAACTCATATCTACTAATGTTTATCTCTCATTACCTATAAGCTACTTATACTATTATTATTGTTTTTAATTATTCAAAGCATATCAGACAAAGGAGTTAGATCTAGATTATATACAGTCACTCAAAGCTCCATAGTAATAAACAAAACAACACAATTTTAAGTCACTGCACAAAAGAATATATAAAGATGGAAATGAATATGTGAAAAGATGCTTAACATTACTGGCATTTAGGAAAATGCAAGTTAAAACCAGAAAAGATACCACTACATACATAGAAAAATGGTTGAAAAGCAAACACAATAAAGTGAACATGATGGCACTAAGTGTTGATAGGGATATAGAATAGCTGCAATTTTCATACTTTGCTAGTGGGAATGCAAAATGGCACAACTACTTTAGAAAACACTCTGGCAATTTCCTATATGTTACTTACATATACATTTATTGTATGACCCAGCAATCCCACTTTTAAGTATTTATCCCAGAAGAATGAACACTTATGTTCATACAAAACCTGTATACAAATATTTATAGCAAGTCTTTTCAAAATGCTAACCTCTAGAAATAATCCAGAGTCTTTCATTGGGTGAACAGGTAAACAAATTATGATACATTCCATTCAATGAAATTCTCCTCAGCAATGAAAAGAAAGTAACTATTGATATACACATCAACATAGATGGATTTTTAATACTCTACTAAAGAACCTTGTTTAAGAAGTTATCTATTGTATACTTGTGTTTGTATGACATTCTGGAAAAGGAAAAACTATCGTGATGGTGCAAATATCTGCTTTTTACCAGAGGTTAGGGTTAGAGTACAGTACAACTTGGGTTGAGAGAACTGTTTACTCCTGATTGTAATGGTATTAACATGTGTTAAAACTCATAGGACTATAAATAAAAAAGCCAATTTTACTCTCAGTCAAAAAATATGGTAAATTAAAATAAATCATACCATATATTAGTTGCTTCAGTTGTAGCAATACTTCCCCTAAATTTTCTATTGCCTTTTTACTTTTATAATGAAAGAAACTATGTAATTTTCATCATATTAAAATGTCTTCCAGCTTCTTAATAATATATGTGTTTTGTGTAGTTTATTTTCTTTTTGAAAGCATCCTTGGGGTGCTCTGGCTTTTTAAATTTCTAATTTGACTGAAGAGTTGCTACATATGTTGCACAATTATCATCCAGAAATTCTTTTACTTTTATACTCCTGAGTTAGTTATTTTATTTGCTGAATTTCAAGGTGTTTTTTCCCTTAGAATATGTTTTTCAAATTTCTAGATTTCATATTAATTTTTTTTCAGAAAAGGTGCAAGGGAGGAAAGAATTACATATCTTTGCAAGTCTGAAATACATTTTGCTTTCTTGCTTGATAATACATGGGCTAGGTATACTTCAAGGAGAGGACTCGCCTGAATCTTTATGACCTTTAGTAGTCTTAGTGAAACTAATGAAAAATTAGTGAACAGTCCCCAATACTGCCACTACTTCCAGGACCATGATGTTTATTCATTATCTCTTTCTCTCCTCTAGCACTCATTCTAGACTTTTACCATCTTTGACCAGCAACTTTAGCTAAGTCTAAGTTGCTTGCCTGGTGATATAATGAAAACTTTAATCTCTGAAAGATCAGCGGGCTTACCCAGAACTTGTTCTCTGATCACTAGTTATCTGTCGCTGGATAATAAGCCATGGCAAAATTTAGTGGCTTAAAATAACCAAGTATTACTGTCTCTTATGGTTCTGTGTGTTGATGAAGTTCAGCTGGACGAGTCTTGCTTAGGGTCTCTCCTGTGGTTCTAGTGAGACAGAGGTTGGGGCTGCAGTCATCAGAAGGCTCAAGTGACCTGGATGTCCAGGATGGGTCACACGTTTGGCCAGCACATGCTAAGTGTTGTCTGGCTATTCAGCCAGGGCTGCTGACTAGAGCCACTGCCTTTCCATGTCTTAGGCATCTCTCATATGGCAGTTGAGTTCCACAAATGTTTCAAGAGACAGAAAGTAAAGCTGCCTATTTCTTAAAGCCATGACCTGGAACCTGACATAATAGAATTGCACAATATATATTTTTAGACTAACCAAAGAGCCTGCCAAGGTTTGAGGATTTAAGTACAAACCCTACTCTTGATGAGAAGATGTTATGCCCAGATTTCATGATCCCCAAAGACCACCAAGGAGCCGATCTGATGCAATAGCATAGAACCTTTATTACAAGCCCGGGCTTGGCCCTCTGCCCCCGCTGCCACAGTGGCAGGAAGCCAAAGAGTGTGAATTTCCCAGAGCATGATGATTTTATTGGGAGGTGGGGCCAGACGTGAACCAATGAGTTGGCAGATTCCAATTGGTTGGGTGGTGGCTGGGGCCAGTGACACAAATAATCCCTAAGGCATGTGACCTGTCCTGTCCTTTGCTTTTGATTGGAGCTCAAGCACACAGTCTTTCACGATTGGCTAAGTCAAAGGGAGGGGTTGGTCTTTGTGATTTCAAGATGGCAACCCCCGGGGTAAGTTTATATATCATGCAGCCAACAGTGGCTGCCAAGTCACACAGTCCAAAATGGCAGCTGTCTAAATTGTTCTTTGCAGTCCCGTTGTGCCCTTTCAAAGGTTGTCCTTTTTATATAAATAACCTGTGTTTGCAGTTAAGTCTTTAATTAGGCTGCTTCCTATTTAGATGTTAAAATACAAATTTTTATTTAATCTTGTCTTGTTTCTTTTCTTTCAGTCCAAGCTGATATCATCTTTTAAAATCTTTGTGGATTTCTTGTGTATCAAATTATAATTCACAGCTTTAGACCAGTGATTCTGAAATGGAGATAATTCACTTTCTCCAAGTGACATTTTAAAGGTCTGTCAGCAATTCTTATTGTCATTTCAAGTGGCAGCATTTCTATTGAACTTTCAATTTCAGTAATACTACTTTGAATTTCTAAGAATTCATTTTTAGATGTTTTCTGGTTCTTCTTTATGACATTCTATTCTTATTACGTGTATGTGTTATCTGATCAAATGAAAATAAAGATATAACTTTGTTTTTCTTTCCTACTTATCTGTGTTTTCTTGGGGATTAGTTATTTGGTTGTTCTTTTTTATCTTTATTGTTCAGTTTATTAATTACATTGTTTCCCCTTTTTCCCCCCTATAGCTCCCTTCCACCTGGTGCTCATCCCACCCTCTGCCCTCACCTCCCCCCGACTGTCCTCTCTCATAGTTGCATGATTTTTGTCCAGTCTCTTGCTGCACTTCCCACACCCCTTCTCTCCCCAAGAATTGTCAGTCCATTCCCTCTCTAAGCCCATGATTCTGTTATATTCACCAGTTTATCCTGTTCATCAGATTATTACTTCACTTGATTTTTAGATTCATTTGTTGATAGATGTGTATTTGTTGTTCATAATTTATATTTTTACCTTTTTCTTCTTCCTCTTCTTAAAGAATATCTTTCAGCATTTCATATAATATTGGTTTGGTGGTGATGAACTCCTTTAGCTTTTTCTTATCTGCGAAGCACTTTATCTGACCTTCAATTCTGAATGATAGCTTTGCTGGATAGAGTAATCTTGACTGTAGATTCTTGGTATTCATCACTTTGAATATTTCTTGCCACTCCCGTCTGGCCTGCATCATTTCTGTTGAGAAATCCACTGTCAATCGTATGGGAGCTCCCTTATAGGTAACTAACTGTTTTTCTATTGCTACTTTTAATATTCTCTCTTTATCTTTTGCTCTTGGCATTTTAATTATGATGTGTCTTGGTGTGGTCCTCTTTAGATTCCTATATTTTGGGGTTCTGTGCCATTCTTGGGCTTTTAAGTCAATTTCTTTCACCAGGTGGGGAAAGTTTTCGGTCACTTTTTCTTCAAATAGGTTTTCATTATCTTGCTCTCTCTCGTTTTCTGGCACCCCTATAATTCGGATGTTGGTATACTTGAGGTTGTCCCAGATGCCCCTTACACTATCTTCAATTATTTGGATTCTTTTTGCTTCTTGCTTTTCCAGCTGAGTGGATTTTGCTTCTTTGTATTTAAAATCTTTGACTTGGTTCTTGCGGCCCTCTGGACTGCTTTTAGGACTTTGTGCAATATTTTTTATTTCAGTCAGTGTATGCTTAATTTCTAGTTGGTCCTTTTTCATATCCTCGTTGGTCTCATTCATTTCCTCATAGGTCTTGTTCATTTCCTTGTAGTTCTCATTAAGTTCATCTGCCTTTTCTAGGAGCCCCTTGAAAAACCTTATTACTGTGGTTTTGAATTCTATGTCCAGTTGTCTTTTTTCCTCCATTTCTTTCACACCTGATTTCTTTCCATTTCTCTGCATTCTGGCTGCTTTCCTGAGTTGGTCGATTAGCTTTGTGTGGTAGATGTACTCTAAGGGACAGTGGCTCAGCCTCCCCAGGTACCTGAGGTGGACACCCTTGCTGCAGCCCTTTATGGGCTGTACAGTATTGTTGAAGTTAAGCCCAGCTAATTGTTGTTAGCACTAGGAGGGTTTGACCTCCAGGCCCATTGGCTGTGAAGGTAAGCTGTGTTCAGGTTAAATGGGCGGAGTCTCTGGGCTGAGCAGGCAGCGTCAGCTCCGACCTATGTGGCTCGTGGGTCTCTGTGCCAGCTGGTAACAGCTGCATGCACCTCTGAGAGAAAGCCACCACCGGTCTCCACCCATTGCCAGACAACTCTGCCTCTCCCCAAATGAGTCTGCACACCCAAAGTCTCGTCCAGAGTTGTAAAACAAAGCAGTCTGGTGGTCTCCCGAATGAAGGAGCAAGTCACAAGTCCTCTCTGCGCGGTCATGCACTTCTGTCCTCACGTTTACCCGCAAACTGCTGTTCCAAGTTTATGCACACTCTCCTCAAACTCGCAGACCTCTGCCACACCTGGGTTTTAGCATGCCTATCCCAGACCTTGGACATCATCTGGAACTGGGGAATCAGTGCAGTGGGATGCCTCTGCCCTCTCTGTTGGATAAAACCAGCCAGGTTAGCTGCTGCCCGCCCTTTACCACGCGCTCACGCACATGGCTCCGAACCTCTCTTTGCACGTATCTTCAAGGCTGCACTCCTCTGAGTCACAGTGTCCTATCTTTACTTTTATTTGTGGAATTTTCACTCAACCAGATTTCCAGTGATTCTGAATGATGTTTGTTTTGTTGTTAAGTTGTCGTTTTGGAATTGTTGTGTGGGGCAGCAAAATAGGTGTTTACCTATGCCGCCATCTTGGTTCCTCCCCTGGCTTGTTCTTCTTGATACTCTCCTTTGTGCTAATGAGTTTTCCTATCTCATGATTACTGGGTTTCCATTCATCTTTATGAAGAAAACACATTAATGACTCATTTCAATTGCTAAAATAAGTTTCTTTTGCTCCTGGTTTGTTTCTTCAGTAAACCATAAATAAAAATTGGGAATGGGAGAATCCACTGAACTGGAGTCCATAAAACTTGAATTCTATGGTTACTCATTAAGAAGCAAAGCTGCTAGCCTACTATGTGATCGCTTAGGTGAGGGAAACCTGCTAACAGTGTCAGAGTAGCTGATCATTTTCTGAAGGCTGAGCAAGATTTAAGATGTATTATTAACTAAGAAGCAACATTAACATCACAAAAGCAACTCCTGAAAGAATATCAGGAGTTTGAATACTCAGAAATTTATTATAAATATACATTATTAAGAACCCATAAGGTGCTTTTTGTATGAATGTTATAAAATTACACTTAAAATAAAAAAAAGAAAAACAAGGAGAGAAACTCCCCTCAAACTTTTCCTTTCTAATAATCTCTCCCTTTCCCATGTCCTATATCATATTTTGAACCAATGCCATTTTCCTTTTAGATTATTTACAGTAAAAAGTGACAGAAGAGCCTGTTACATGCCAGCTGTCCTTGAAACAACACTATCATTTTGATGCCTATTATTACCCCCAGTTTACAGTTGAGGCTATAGGCCAGGGAAGTTAAATATTGCTCAAGGTCACCCAATTAGTAAGTGGTAGAAACCTTTGGTCCCTGAGTCTGCTCTCATAACCAGTAAACATCAAACAATATACAATTTCCAAGTAGCATTTCAGGCAATCAGCTGTCCTTGGCTGCCTTGTTGGTAAATTCTCCCAACCCACAGGCCAGGCTAAAGGAGTTGGTGATTAGGATTGTATCAGGTAACCTAGTTCTTCTCACAGAAGGAATTCAACCAGAAATATATCCTGAAAGTTCGAAACTAGAGCAATAAAAATTGAGCCGTTTAACCAATAGATTTGCTACATTGTTGTGCCAAAACCATGATTAAAATGCAGTTATGAAAGAGAAGAAACTGAGGATAAACAGAGGGACCCACTTTGTACCCCAAATAATCTCTAGGTTAAGTTTTTTGTTCATCTTTCATAAAGATTGTAGCAATTTACTTATGTACTTTCTGGAGCTGAGTGTGCCTATTTCACTGACATCATAAAAGCCAGATTGTCTATCATTTATTGCTGTTGTTTGTGCTGCTTGGTCAAAAATGGTGTTATTTTGATTTCCATGTTTAGAATTAATGATGAGTTGAATATTTTTTAATGTATTTTAATATTGCTAGAATTTTCTGTTTACACCTTTTGTTAAAGTTTCAATTGGTTTATTTTCCTCTTTAATTTTATTGAGTTACTAGAGGCCCAGTGCACAAATTCATACACAGGTGGGGTCCCTTGGGGTGGCCTGTGGAGATAGGGTCCCAGCTCACACCCTCAGCCTCGCAGCACCACAGCCGTGCCTGGCACCCCAACTTGCCCTGGCACTGCTCTTTCACCTGCTCCATTATACTGCCTGCGGGCGATCAATCAGGGATGGGGCCCCCTGCTTGGCTCCCTCAGTGCCTCGGAGTTGGGTGGTGGCCCTGCTCCCCACTGCTCCTGGTGGTCAATCAGTGGGGCAATCGGGCCCCTGCCCTCACCTGTCTTGGCCTGGCACTGTTCTCCCCCCTGTGCTACCATCCCACTGAAGTCCTGCTCTCATCAGGACCCATCAGGGCTGGCAGCATCTCCACTGTGGCCTGCCACCCACTGCCAGTGCTGTGTTGCCAATGCCTGCCATGTTCCATGCCACCCCCTGCTCGTCAGCACACGTATTAGCAAGCGGTCAAACTCTCGGTGAAATGACTGCCTTAGGGGACAATTTGCATATTAGGCTTTTACTATATAGGAAAGGTGTCATAACATTGTATTAGTTTAAAGTGTATAACACAATGTTCTTGATATAAATACATTGCAAAATGGTTACCATTATGTTACAGAAGACTAGAGAAAAACCAAGCCATGCTTAGAGAAAGGGAATTAGATTTATTATGCGTAGGCCCAGAGAAAAATGTGTCTTTCAAAAGTGTCCAATATGGAGGACACTTTTTCTATTTATATCTTTTCTAGCTCTTTTGTTTCCCAAATTTGGAATGAGACTTCCAGGCCTTCTGGGAAAGAAGGCCTGTGTGCTGGGAAGGGGCCATGAGACCATATCTCAAGGCCTGGCCTGGTGCCAGCACTGACAACTCTGGAATGAGAGTAGTCTTATTTTCCTTATTATTTAAACAATCAAGTGTTTACGGAAGCCAAAATCGCAGGGCTAAAATTTCGAACAGCAGTTTTTATATAGGATGGATGCTTCATTCCCACTGGTTTTATGCACATGAGTCAACTCATTGACTCTTTTGGCTCATTGTTGAGGAGGGAGTTATATTAACCCCTGAGGACTATAAGCTTGATATAATTAATTGTCTGCTAAATAAAGTCAATGGGCCTGTTTTTAAGATAAAGGCCTGGAATGAGGGGCAGGAGTAATCTTTAGAGGGTCTGAAGAGCCTTGGACTTTATTTTGCCTGGGCTGTCTTAAGCAGGGTGTGAGGAAGCCACGTCGACCTTGACTGCAGTGGGACTGGTCCTTTCCAGGTAGGAGTCAGTCCTTGTGTGGCAATTTTTTTTTACCCAAACAGAATCACCAGGTTGGAAGGAATGGACCAGATCAGAAGTTGGGATAGGCAGAGCATCTTGGACATGCTTCTGGACTGCTTTCAGGGTAGACTGTAACATTAAAGATATTATATCTTAAAGTTCCTTTGCTGAATCCCAAGAAGTACCCAGTAACCTCGCCCTGCCAGGCTAGGACAATGAGATTTTCTTTATGTGTATTGGAAGAGTTAAAAAGGATGAAACAGGGCAGATGAAATGTTTTTGCAGAAAACCTTGAGTCCAAATATTTCAAATAAGTAAGAAAGCAAGGATGTCAGCAGAGTGGGTTGTAGCCAGCAAAAACAACAAAAACCTATCTCTACCTGCTCTCCCTGCCAACCCTCCCTTCCTTTTCTGCAGGGGAAATAAGGCAAGCTGTCTGAGATCCTGTATATCCAGGCTTTTTACACTTAAGGAGCAGCTACTCTCCCTCCCAGATGTTCCTACTTTCTCTAAGGCCCCAGAGTATCTCAAATCCTCCTCCTCCTTCACCACTTCTGATATCCCCAACCATCCTCCCTCTCTCCCTATACCCCAGCCTAGGGCTACTCCATCTCAGCAGGCTGAGAACAAATTCTACCACCTCTACCCTTTCTCACACCCACTTCAGAGCAGTTTTCATCTCTCTTCCTTCCCCAGAGACCCACTGTAAGTCTATCAGGAAGGGCAGGCAGGTCACAGTTCTCGGGACCACATCCTCTGTTTGCTAGCAGGGCTGAAAAAGGCAGCCCACAAAGCAGTTCATTATAACTAATCTTAACTCTACAAGCCTTTGTTTAAACTTCTCTGGATTGGCAACCTTCACAAATTTTATACCTTTAAATTAACCCTAGAATTCTAAAATTTTAAACTAACACAGCAGAATTATAAATAAAGGAAAAGCAATTGAAAGTTCTCTACTGTCTTTCTCCTAAAGCAGGGTTTGCCCTATCTTTAAACAAATTAAACAACAGAAACAGATAACAAATACTCTTTTGTGTACAGACAGATGGCACAAAGTAGCTTTCACTTTACACAGACTCTCACACTTACATTTATACACCAGACAGCCTTAGTTTTTCACTTCTACCAGATATTTACTCAGAGTTTAAACAGTCCACCTGATTCTGATTAATTGCCTGAGGAAGTCCTTGACTTGCGGGGAGATGATCAAGCTCCCCCTTCCACTCACTTGGAATGGGCCTGACTGATAGGGGCCTCTACTTTATAGTTTCTGTCGACAGGTCCAGAAGTATCCATCCACTCTTTCCAGATGCTGGCTAGGTCCTAGGCTGAGGTCCAGAGCACCCTGAGTCCCCTAGTTCAATTCTGCTAAATCAGCAGAGCAGCATCTTCCAGAGGCCTGTCTGGCTCCCCTAGACCCCAAACCCAGTTAGCCTTCTTTGCACTCAGGGAAGAAGTTACTATCTACCATCTCACATAGTTTCATTGTATCTTATGCTGTGAACTTTTAAGATCTACTCTCTTAGCAAAATTAAAATATGCAACATAGTATTGTATTATATATACTACTAGTGGCCCGGTGCACGAAATTCGTTCATGGGGGAGGGGGCAGGGGACTCCTTCAGCCCAGCCTGCACCCTCTCCAATCTGGGACCCCTCAGGCCTCTGGCTCCTAACCACTCACCTGCCTGCCAGCCTGATCCTCCTGACTGCTCTCTCCTGACAGCCTGTTTGCCCTAACTGCTCTCCTCTGCTGGCCTGGTCCCCCTAACTGCTCTCCCCTGCTTGCCTGATTGCCTCTAACCTCCTCTGCCTTGGCCCCACCAACATGACTTTGTTGGGAAGGACTTCCAGAAGGACATCTGGAAGGTCGCCAGGAAGATGTTCAGTCTAATTAGCATATTACCCTTTTATTAGCATAGATGCTACCTTGTCCTAAAAATGCAGGTTGTTCCCAGGTTTTCCTATCATGGAAGGGGAGCCTGCAGTAGCATCCTGGGTTCTGACCAGGGCTTAAGTGCTTGTGCTTTATCTCAGCAGATGTGATTCCTAGAAGAAGACTCTTGGATATACCTTGAACATCTCTATCAAATTTGCCAAGTCATCTTCCAAAAATGTCAAACCACTTTAAACTCCCACCATCAACCATGTGTGTGCCCTCCATCCCACTTTGATGCCAATATTATTGATTTCATCCTAGAAGCTTCCCTCCCATCATCTGGGAACGCTTGATACTTGAGCCAACCTCATGGTTCAGCTGGGGACTTGATTTCCCGAGATAGAATTATGGAGGAAGAAAAATAGTTTTCCTTAAACTTTCTGAGTTCTTAGTGGAGGTCCTTGTAATGAAAGACAAATCGCCAAGAGAAAAACAAAAGTTCATTAACATGTGTACCTCATGTATATGTGGGAGATCTCAGGGAAAAATGAATAACTCCCCAAGCTGGCTTAGAATGCAGATTTAAATACCTTCTTCCTAGGGAAAGGGAACAGGAGATGTAGGCCTCCTAGAGGACAGTAAATGATATTTAGGAAAGATGAATGGGGGTGGAGAGAAATAGTTTGTAACAAAGTTTGGGGGTTATGTTCTGTGACAGGAGTCAGTCTTCTCTGCCTGATGACACTTCTCCCATCAAGGGGACCTATGACATTTCAGCTCCTTTAGGGGGGTCCAATCTTAGACAGATCAGGAGACTTCAGTGAAATGCTCTGCATGCACTTGCAGTTTTTCAAGAATCTGCAGCTCAAGATCATCAATGTAACAATAAAGCATATGTTGGGGGGTGGCATGTTCTCTGACCTTCAGAATAAACCCAACAAAAGCTTGTTTCCTCTCTCAGATGATTTGCCACAGTAGGTTATTCCTTGGAGATGGCATTCTGGGAGTGGTCATAGCATACCCTGTGTATGTAGAAAGGTGTGGGCCACATCACTAAATAATCCAGGGACAGTTTTCTCATCTTAAGGAAAGGGAGATAAAGTTATAATAGTTTATCTCCCTTTCCACAGGTTTCTTGTGGGTTTGTGTCTCAGCTGCCCCCACCCACTGCCTCCCGCCCCAGCAGCCCCAGCGCCTACTCATAGGGCCTTGGGGCTGCTGGGTGCTGGCCTCCCTGCTGGTTTGTGTCTCAGATCCAGCCCCTCACAACCCCAGGAACCCCATGGCGGGACTTGAAGCTGCTGGGTGCCAGCCTCCCTGCTGGTTTGTATCTCCAATCTGGGGGCTGCTGGGTGCTGGCCTCCATGCAGGTTTATGTCTCCTATTCGGCCTTTGCAACTCCAGCACCTGGATAGCAGAGCTTGTGGGTGCTGGGTACCGGCCCCCTGTGGGTTTGTGTCTCTGATCCAGGGGCTATTGGGTGCCAGCCTCCCAACAGGTTTGCACCTCGCATGCACCCTGCCCACTGAGCCCCCGCCCCGCTCTGGCCAGCCCCACCCTGCGGCTTCTACGTGCCCCCCCCCCCCCCTCAGTACTTCAAACTCACTCCTACAGTGGGTCTATCAAGAGAACTACATTTCCCAGAATTCCTGGTGCCCACGATACCCTGCACAAACCAAGATCACCATGAATTTTCTCCACCCAGTGGTGGCCACCAGAGTCTCCGCACACCCCAGAGACTGGCAGCAGACCCTCACTCCCATCATCGGTGCTGGGGGGCATGCAGGGACCCCGGGTGCTCATTTTGCATGTGATTCAGGCACCATAAGCTTAAGGAGGGCCGGCCCTTAAGTACTTTGTGGGCCACCTATAGGGTAGTGGTTGCTTTCACTGCACTGTGATCATACCCCTGCCATCCTCGCCCCCTGTGTGCTGGCCATGCCCCTGCCTTGGCCCGCCGGGCCCCCTGCCCTGCCCCCTTGCCCTGCCCCCTGTTCCAATTGGCTGGTAGCATAGCTAATCAGGAGCCTAGGTATGGTCACATTTGCATGTTACTCTTTTATTAGATAGGTTGCTACACATTATATAACTAGAACTTATTTATTTCATATTTGAAAGTTTATTACTTTGACCATCTTCACCAATTCATATATATATATATATATATCTTCCCCTAAGTTATATATTGTTTACACTTGATACATAATTGATTTCCTTGCCCCTCCTTTTGTTCCTTCCTATAGCACTATCTGAGTGTTTTTTCCAAATCTAAATATAATTATGTCTCTTTTTAATTCAATAGCTCTCCAACATGCCATTTAATTTATAAACACCTTAGATTGGCATACAAACTCTCTGCTGCTTGATTGCTACCTCCCTTGACCACTTTATTCTCTGTTTAACTCCAATAGTAGTTATTTTTAAATTTAATTTTATTATAAAATTTATACATGTAGATAATTTTTAAAATTAAATAATTATACATGACTTATTACTAAAATCCATAAGTCTTCTGTCTTTTCTACTCCTTGTTTCTATCACCTAAGAATATTTTTTAGTGCTTTTTATGGTTTGCTTCTTGTTTCCTTGAGGATTTTAAAATATGTCCTTATTCTTCCTTTTTAAATTTTTAAATATTTACATAAAAATTATTTCTTTCAACTCTGAAAGTGGAGAATTGGGCTTTGTGATACAACCTTCCACTCTAGTGCATCTCCCCTTCCAATAAAATTAAATGATTTGCTTTAGTCTGTATTTTATTTTCTTACACTATTATGCCATATACTTACTATGTACACCAGAGTGATTTGATTTATGAAGTTAAATAATCTCAATTTTAATTGATTAGTTTTTTGAGCACTCATCACAAACTCATGTTCTTCAAACATTGTTAGAAAACTCAGTCTCTTTTCAGTATGTTCAGACATCTCGGTGAATCTGTCTATCTCATTCCTTCTTATCTCTGAGGCATTCCTTTCGGAGCTTTCTGACTCTCATCTTTAATGTGTACTGATTATTCTCAGCCATACTGAACATCTATTTGCCTGAGACTATTTTTTATCATTATCATTTTCCTCCCTTCTCTTCTGTGTTGAACCCTTGCCTCCTTAACCATGCATCTTCATCTCTCCTGGTTTATTTTTCTTCAGTCAGCGAATTGGCACTGTAGCTGTTTCGTAGGTAATGGTGCAAGAGGGCTAATCTCTTGCACATCTTATATATCCAAAATATCTTAATTATAACATCATATTTGATATTGTGGCTTGGTATAGAATACTAAATTGAACATCATTTTCCTCAGCTAGTTTTCTAGATTACTAAAACATAATAAAAATTGGATGTCATTTTTATTTTTATTCCTTAGTAGGTGACCTGTTTTTCTCTGGATACATCAGTGGCTTTGCTTTGTTGCAAGTTTCTTGAGACATTGTGATGATGAGTCCTGATGTGAAATATTTTCATCATGTGGGATTTCTCAGTGGGTACATTTAACTTGGACTCTAATGTTCTTTAATTCTGGGATATGGATTGGATGCACAAATATAAATTTTCTTGCAGTTCCTTTCTCTACATAGAAAATCTCCATTCGCATTTTAAATTGAAGTTTAAAAATTATATTTATTGAGATTTCTGATTACCCTCCCACATCAAAAACAAAACAAAACAGCAGCAACAACAACCCAGGGTTATCATCCAACCTTGTGCATGTATCTGTCAGTCCATTTTAATGCAACAATTTTCATTATTTCCTGCTCTGACAATCAGAATTTCAGGATAGAGACTGTATTTTTAAAATGTATCCCTGACACACATATTTTCCTTATGGAAAGAAAAACTAATAATAATATGTTTGAGAAAAGGGAAATGGCCATTGTAAGAGGAACTATGGGGCAAAAAGCATGGCATGTCCTGTTTCTTAATGGATGGGTAAGCAATACTGACGCTTTGGGCAGCCAAGTGGGCTCTTTGTGACCAACTGCTGGGATCCTGCTGCTGAACTTAAAAGGGCAGAGGTTTACTGGCTTCGTCTGTTTGCATTAGCTTGAGTGTACCAGAGATGGCAATCTGAATTCCTGAGAATGTTTTTATGGTAAGACTAGTGGGAAGCCAGTCCTTTCCACAAAAATGGCTAACATCCTGAAGAACATAAGTACCCCCTGCCACTGCGAGGCAAAGCAAAGTGAAACTTAGAGACTAAAAACAGGTCCTCTGGAGGAATCAGCAAACTGGTAAGTATGCTAAAGCCCCGTGTGAGGAAGAATTGGGTGTTTAAGTAAATATAGCTTATTAATAGTGTTGGAACACTACTGTGATTGTTTAACGGGTTTAATACATATATATTATTCTCCCTAAGCAATGCATATATTATTTCTAAAGAAATATTCACTTTTAGAATTAGATAGCTTTTTTTTTTTACAAAACTATAAAATTATAGAAAGGCATTGTATGAACTCAAAATGCTGCTTACATACAAAGTCATTGCTAAATTAATATCCTGGAAACGAATGACAGTAAGTACTTAAAAAAAAAGGGGGGTCTCCCATCCAAGGACGCAAGACACTGGGGTGGGGTGAAGGAATGTGCCGGGGTGTAGAGGAGACCGGGGAGAGGTCAATGGGGAAAAAAAGGAGACATATGTACTACTATTTGCAATACTTTAAACAATAAATAAGATTTTTTAAAAAGAAAAAAGATGTGTGGGGAAAATGATATCAATAACCAGTAATTAATATATGTTTTATCAAGCAACCCAAGAATAAACTCAATGAATGTTTATAAGCAAAGGTTTATTAATAAATTAATTGATCTGATTCCCTTTAAGCATGCATTTATTTTCACAACAAACCATAACAAAACAAGTATCTTTAGAATACAACAAGTTTATAAGTTGTACCAGTTAATAATGTGGATTTTGTAATAAAAGAAAATATGATAATTTCAAAAGAAACATCAAAAGTGCTTTATGTTCACCGCTAGTACATATTTCCCCCATCTTTCAGGTAATTTGTGGATACCCACCCAATAGAACTTTTCTTGTTTTGAGGCAAACCATTCAGATACCAAATTTTCCACTTCTCAGTATGTTTTGAAGTGTTGCTTAGAAAGTGCATGTGCCATCAATCGGAACAGTGATAATCTGAAGGACCAAGGTCTGGTGTATACGGCAGGTGGGTTAATACTTCTCAGGCAAGATATTTTAACATATTTTTAAGTGGTTTTTAAATGTTTGATGGTGTATCAACATGAAACAAAATTACTTTGCTGTGTTTTCTGGCCCATTCTGGTCATTTTATGATCAAAACATGGTTCAAAATTGCCCTGGATGTTCTTTGTCTTTCACATCAAAATAATCACTTTTAAAACATTTAAACCAGTGTTCACAAGTATCTTGAGATGGAGCATGTTCACCATAAGCTTCCCGAAGTATATGATAACTTTCAGCAGCACTTTTCTTCAAAATAAAGTAATGAATCAAAACTTCCCACAAATGCTCTTTTTTTGACACAAAACTTGACATTTTTAAGCATAAAAATATCTATGATGTTAACACCTTCAGCAAATTTGACATATGAAGTTTTGAAGCTTGTTGTCAATACAACAAAACAGCATACATATCAAATAGCATATATATCAAAATATGTGTAACTCCATCTATTGAAAAAAATCTGCTTTATTAACAGTATACCTGGTATAAAGCACTTTCATATATGTTACCTCATTCAACTCTCACTGGTGAAATATCATCCCAGTGACATAGATTGCTATTATCCCACTTTTACTGATTATGCACTAAGACTCAGAGATTATCTTCTTTCTTGTTCACATAACCAGTAAGTGGTAAAATTGGATCCAATTAAATTTTCTACTATATCATTGTTACGATATAATTTGTGGTGTTTTCTTTAATATTCATATACTGCCTCTGATAGAATAATAAAAGTAGCTTATGTTGCAATTCCAGTTGTAACACACATAGTTACCCTCCCCCCAACTCCTTCTTTACATCTTTTTCTGCCTCTTCCTCTTCCTTTCCCCCTCTTCCTTTTCTCCTTCCTTTATTATTATTATTATTATTATTATTATTATTATTTTAAACATTTTTTTGAAAGATAATAACTGAGCAAACCTGACAGTGGACTTCCCCTTTACAACTCCTCCCCTAGGTGCTAAAAAGCTTAGGTTGTGAAAAGTATGCTTGTTCTCAGATCTGGAGATAGTCTATTTCGCTGAAGTCACAGCAGTTTTTCTGGCACCTTGGTGCATCACTGTACCAATTAGGTCTTACTCTAAATCTAAAGGGGAAAAAACAAATTTACTAAACTAGCAATAGAAGAAAAAGGAATAAAAAGGAAATACAAATATTGTAGAATTATCCTATATAATAAAAGGGTAAAATGCTAATTGTCTGAAGGGCAGAACAACTGGTTGTTATGATGCGCACTGACCACCAGGGAGTAGACAACCCTCAACACAGAAGCTGCCCCCTGGTGGTCAGTGCGCTCCCACAGCGGGGAGCATTGCTCAGCTAGAAGCCCTGAGCCAGGCTCATGGCTGGTGAATGCAACCATGGTGGTGGGAGCCTCTCTCACCTCTGTGGCAACACTAAGGATATCCAACTGCTGACAATTGGACATCCCTCAAGGGCTCCAATATTGTGAGAGGGTTTAGGCCAGGCTGAGGGGTCCCCCCCTGAGTACATGAATTTTGTGCACCAGGCCTCTAATGTGTATTATAAATTTGGATTTATTAAAATTTTTGAATACTTTGGAGTTTACATAAATCAGTTTTCTTTGTGTTATTGTTGCACAATAAGAACATATTCTAGCTTTAATATGGTAATTTTTATATTTAGTGAATTAAAAATAAATAAGGATGATGATTAAACTATAATGAGAAATAGATCTAAAACAAAGAGAAAACTTTCCTCTTTGATTGCCCTCTCTTTCCTGATTGCTGTGGTTCCTCCATTGATTGGTTTGTTTTCCTATTCAAAAGCGAGTTGTTTCTTATAAAATTAAATTAATACTGCTATCTGGAGATGGCTACATATGACAAGAAAATACTTTTAAAATCAAAAGCAAACTGCTAATAAAAATAATTTTCTTCACAAAGTTATTTTGGGAGAGGGTATTAAGGTAGGTGGGCTATTTTTACTATGAAACTTGCAGTCACTGATCACATACATGCTGACTGCCTTTTCTTCATTCAACAACTATTTATTTGTCTGTTTACTTATTTTTTCTAGTCTGCCTTATTTTTTTAGTTTTTTAATATGTTTTTATTGATTTGAGAGAGAGAGAAATGTTGATGTGAGAAATATTGATTGGTTGCCTCCTCTACTCATCCTGATGATCCGGAATTGAACCCACAACTGGGGTCTGTGCCCTGACCAGGGACTGAACCAGCAAGCTTTTGGTGCATGGGGCAACACCCAACCAATGTGAGCCATAATGACCAGGGCAGTTTTGTTTTATGTTAAAACTTTAAAATTATAGTTGACATTTAATATTATATTAGTTTCAGATGTACAAAATAGTAATTGAACACTTACATACCTTACAAAGTAACTAGCAAAATAAGTCTAGGATACCATCTGTTACCGTACATAGTGATTATACATGTGAGAGAGGACCACAAGCTGACTTTTCTTCATGACAATGTCAATATTAAATAAAACAAATCTTCCTATTTGGCTTCCACACGAATGCTTAATTATTCATTTAACTTTTTAAAAATTTGATAAAATATGGCACATTTCAGATGATTTGCAGTGTGTAGTACATAGTATGTAAATACACACGTGTGTTTCTATATGTTCCCACAGTCTGCTCCTTGTTTTTTGTGCATATTGCTGTTGGTTTTTGTTTTCCTTCCCTGCAGGAGATAATGAGTGAGCATTACAGAAAAGAGGTTAAACAGCTCTTGGGGTTTAAACTTCCTTAGCCTAATTGGCAGACAATGACTAATCTCACATGCAAAATATGAGGTGTTGGTGAACAAGGAAAAGTCTGAAGGAATATGTGACTATTTTGCATTTCTAACTTGTAAATTTAATGGCTCACATATTACATACAATTAATGGCCACTGTTGTGCTCTGTATAAAGTAGGTTTCAGGTGTTAGAGGCTAATTATAGCTGAGAGAGGAGCTTACCCCCCTTGCTATTGCTATTTCTGGGTTGAGGTACTTCTAAACTAATTGACAAAGCTAAGCTTCTTAGAGGCAAATCCCACAGGATAGCCACAGGCTTTGAGACGTTTTTATCATGACAATATAATTTCCATACCTTTGCCTCTGTTTTCACATATGAAAAGACAAAGGCTCTAAAATAACTTATTTGCCTAAGGTCCAAATTTATTATAACAAAGAGCATTGAACCATCTGAAACATAACTGAAAAATGCAACACTGTGTGCTTTTACAAAAGGATGAGGCTTCTATTGTGCTTTCTCATTTTCATCTTCAGAGTAAGAATGTTCTGTTCATGTCTGTTCTAATGTGAAAATTCCATTCTCTCCTTGGGCCACTAAGTTCTGAAATATTTCAGGGAGTAATACAGAATGGAGGCAAAGAACACAGACTTTGCAAACAGACTGCTTGAGTTTATGACTTTAGAAAAGCTATTATGCCCTAGCCCAGTGGTCAGCAAACTCATTAGTCAACAAAGCCAAATATCAACAGTACAATGATTGAAATTTCTTTTGAGAGCCAAATTTTTAAAACTTAAACTTCTTCTAATGCCACTTCTTCAAAATAGACTTGCCCAGGCTGTGGTATTTTGTGGAATAGCCACCCTCAAGGGGCCAAAGAGTTGCATGTGGCTTGCAAACAGCAGTTTGCTGACCACTGCCCTAGCCAGTTGGCTCTGTGGAAAGAGTGTCAGCCTGTGGACTGCAGGGTCCTGAGTTTGATTCTTCTGGTCAGGGGCACATGCTTGGGTTGCAGGCTCTATCCCCAGTAGGAGATGTACAGAGTCAGCTGATCAATGATTCTCTCTCATCATTGATGTTTCTATCTCTCTCTCCCTCTCCATTCATCTCTGAAATCAATAAAACTATATTCAAAAAAATTATCTCTGTGTTTGTCAGTATTCTCATTTTTAAAATGGGGACAATAATAATACGTCCCTCATGCTCTCATGGTTGAGGGACATTTCTTTGTACACACCTCATGGTTGAAAGGCAGTATTAGTAATACATAGAAGTATGAGTTTGGGAGCCTATGACTGGGATTTAATCCAGTTTCCTCCGCTTGTTAACTCTGTGACCTTAAGCAAGTCACTCACCCTCTCAGTGTCTCAGTTTTCTCATGTGTGGAGAAAAAAGTGAGAGAAAAACAAAATAGTATCTACTTCACAAGTTGTTGGACATAAAATGGAGGATTAACTGAGTCAAAACTTTTTCCCAGTTTTATTAAGATACTAGAGGCCCAGTGTATGAAATTCATGTACTGGGGGGGGGGGGGGAGGGGGGAAGGGGTTGTCCCTCAGCCCAGCCTGCACCCTCTCTAATCTGGGACCCCTCAAGGAATGTTTGAGTGCCCATTTAGGCCTGATCCTGGGCAGTCAGACATCCCTCTCACAATCCAGGACTGTTGGCTCTCAACTGCTTGCCTGTCTGCCTTCCTGATTGTCCCTAACTGCTTCTGCCTGCCAGCCTGATCACTCCCTAACCACTCCCCAGACAGCCTGATTGATGCCAAACTGCTCCCCTGCCAGCCTGTTTGCCCCTAACTGCCCTCCCCTGCAGGCCTGGTCAACCCTAACTGCTCTACCCTGCAGGCCTGATCCCTCCCATCTGCCCTCCCCTGCTGTCCTGATTGACCACAGCTGCCCTCCCTTGCAGGCCTGGTCCCTCCCAACTGCCCTCCCCTGCTGGCCAATTTGTGGTGGCCGTCTTGTGTCCACATGGGGGCATCCATCTTTGACCACATGAAGGCAACCATCTTGTGTGTTGGAGTGATCGTCACTCTGCATATTACTCTTTTGTTAGATAGGATAGAGGCCTGGTACATGGGTGGTGGTCAGCTGGTTTGCCCTGAAGGAGGGAGGCTTCAGTTCCTCCAGTGATGGAGGGTGTCCCAGATCAGGGTTGGCATTCCCTTGGGACATGGGGCAGCCTGAGTGAGGGCCTGTGGTGGTTTGCAGGCTGGCCACGCCCCCAGCAACCCAAGCGGAGGCCCTGGGATCTGGGATTTATTTATCTTCTACAATTGAAACTTTTTAGCCTTGAGTGGAGCCAAGCCTCCTACTTGCTCTGTGCCAGCAGACAATTCTGTTGGAATTTTTTTTATCTTCTATAATTGAAATTTTGTAGGCTTGAATGGAGGCCTGGACCTGCCGGGGTGTATGGAAAGCTTGGCTTCCTCCATCACTTGGGAAACCCAAGCCTCTCTCCTGCTAGTTCCATGGCCACTGCCATCTTGGTTGAGGTTAATTTGCATACTCGCTCCTGATTGGCTTGTGGGTGTGGCTTGTGGGTATAGCAGAGTGGTGGTTAATTTGCATATTACTCTTTTATTAGATAGGATAATTGATGTATATTATTGTACTAGAAGCCTGATGCATGATAACTCATGCCAGAATGGGCTTTCCTTTCCCTGGCTGCTAGCACCACCTTTCCAGCCCCTTTCCACTCAGGCCCCAGAGCAGCCTCTTTCTGTTTCAGCAGCCACCTGTTTCCACTCTGGCCCCACCTTCCCATGCTGCCCCGAGGACCTGAGAGACTGGGAGTGGGGCAGAACACCTGTGTCGTCACCATGGCAACAACACAAGCATTCCTCCCCCTGTCACTACATGCCTGTGTGTGCAAATTAACCCCATCTTTGTTGGGTTAATTTGTATATCACTCCTGATTGGCTGGTGGCATAGCAGAGGTGTGGTCAATTTACTTTTGTCTATTATTAGGTAAGATTATTAGCTTAAGGGTATACAACGTGATGATGTGATATATATATTGCACCAGATTACATCTATCACCTCATGTAGTTATTTTTTCTTGTGATGAGAACTTTTAAGATTTACTTTTGTAGCAACTTCCAAATATACAATACAATATTGTTAACTATAGTCAAGTTATACATTACACCCCCTAAATTTATTTATTTTATAACTGGAAATTTGTACCTTTTTACCCCTTCTTATACTTCCTGCAAGCAACGTACCTCCACCTCTAGCAATAACTTATATGACCTCTGTTTCTAGTGTATGGATTTTAAAAAATATTCCACATATAAATGAAATCATATAATATTTATGTTCCACTTAACATAATACCCTTAAGGTCCATTCTGTAGCAAATGGCAGGACTTCCTGCTTTTTATAGCTGAATAAAATGCGTGTGTGTGTGTGTGTGTGTATGTGTGTATCAAATTCATTTGTTTATCAACTAGTGTCCCAGTGAATGGATTCATGTACATTGAAAGAAAATTAATTAGAAAAAAATATTTTAATATCACTATTTGCCCTTTCTCTATAATAGAAGTGTCAACCAAATTCATGATGGACAATGACAGATCAAAACACACACTTGTAATTGGTGCCAGCAAGAACTTTATATATATTATGCATGGGTGAGTCAACTTAGCCTTTTATATATATACTAGAGGCCCAGTGCACAACATTTTTGCATGGAAGAGGAAGATCCCTCAGCTGGACTGCAGCTTGGACCACTTGCAAGATGTCTGACTGCCAGCAGAAAGGACCACTTGCAATGCAGGACCACTGGCTCCTAATTGCTCACCTGCCTGCCTGATTGCCCCTAACTGCATCTGCCTTGGCCCCACTGCTGCAGCTTTGTCCAGAAGGACATCCAGAATGACATCTGGAAGGTTGTTAAGCTGTCTGGTTAACTTGCATATTACTCTTTTAATAATATAGATGTAGATAAACTTGCTTAATTAGACCTGCTTTCTGATTTAGCTAAACTTTTTTTCAGCCCAGTGAAACACCCCAACTTCTCTTTTAGGTAATTGTCAGCAACACAGCAGTAAATATCAACATGAAGCAGATTATTATTGTAGGTCATGCAGGGAGAAAATTCTGCACAGTGAGAAAACCCAAAGTCATTTTTAAGTCCCACCATTTCGTACTTCTTTTCAGTCAGGTCAATTTTCTAAACTTTCTAAATCTCTGTTTTCTGGCTAATGAAAATAATAAAAGATTCTTCTGAGTCTCATATTTAACTATTCCAGGACTTCTGTGAGGACCAAATGAGATGAGGCATGGGGAAAATGCTTCACAAACGTTTGATTGAACTGTAAAATGTTTGCACCTGGCTATAAAGCAAGTCGTGTTTCTGGGCTGAAGAAACTTCAAGGAGGCTAGTTGCTAGGGAGAGGAAGCTGGGCATTGCTACATGATTACCCAGCACTCACAGTGACCATTTCTGGGCTGGGCTGTTGACTGAATTTGCACCATGGGGTCTTGGCAGTGTTGGCTGTGATTTGGTGGGGTGTTGCTCTGGGGTGGTGGTGGGGTCTGTGTCCCATTTGGGCGAAGCAGAGTTTGGCACCAAGTTCATGATGCTGTTGATTTTTAAACTAGTGCCCTGGTGCACGAAATTCATGCAAGGGGGTGTGTTCCCTCAGCCCAACCTGCCCCCTCTCACATACTGGGAGCCCTTAGGGGATGTCCAACTGATGGCTCACCCCCAGCCTGTCCAAGGCCTAAACCCTCTGATGAGGCTTCAGGCCTTGGGCACTCAGCCATCTCCCTGCTCAGCTCACCACCCGGCCCCAGGGGCTGGATGCTCACCTCCACTCCTGTGCCCCAGCCTCTTGTCCCGCCCCCTGGCTGCCTCCAAGCTCGGGTGGCCAGGGCACCGCAAGGCTCCTGTGCTCGCCCCGCCCCGCCCCGCACCCCGGCCGCCTCCAAGCTCAGGTGGCCAGGGCACCGTGGTGCTCACTGCCACTACTGCTTCGTCTCCACCCTCAGGGCCCAGCCCTCGTGCCACTTGGTCCTGCCCCTCGGCCCTGCCCCCTGCTCCTGATTGGCTGGTATCATAGTCAATCAGGAGCTAAGGTACGGTCACACTTGCATGTTATTCTTTTATTAGATAGGATAACCAGCGCGCATCATGGCAGCTCCTGCGTTGAGCATCTGCCCTCTGGTGGTCAGTGCACATCAAAGCTACTGGTTGGAGGGAAGGACAGACACTTAGCCTTTTATGTATATATATATATATATATATATATATATATATATATATATATATATAGATGAACACAAGTTGTTTCCACGTCTTGGCTATTGTGAATAATGCTGCAGTGAGCAGGGGGATGCAGATGATTCTTTGGGACAATGATTTTGTTTCTTTTGGATAAATACTGAGAACTAGAATTGCTGGATCATATGGTAGTTCTACTTTAATTTTTTTGAGGAACTATATTGTTTCCCACAGTGGTGGCACCAATTTGCATTTCCACCAACAGTGCACAAGGGTTCCCTTTTCTCCACATCTTCACTAGTTTCTGTTTTTATTTTCTTTTTTATGATAGCCATTCTAACAGGTGTGAGGTGATATCTCATTGTGGTTGAGCCAGAACTCTTCCACAGACCCTGGCAAATAGATGCTCAATGAATATTAACTGCTATTGCTACTATTTATTCTTAAAATGACCATATAATGTATGACCCACATTGAGATGCCTTTGAGAATTGAAAAGGACACTATGAATAATTATGTAGGAACAATAGAAATTGATAGGACTGCCTATGCAAAACAGAAATGTAAGGTCACTTTTACTGATTCAGAAATAAGGAGCCCTGGACTGGTGTGACCTTGGGAATTTTAGGCTCTTTCTAAGTAGTGAGTATACCCCATTCTCCTTTCTCCAGATCTTTGACACATTAAGAAGAGAGCTGTGTTCCAAGGTGGATTCTAATATTCTTTCAGTTTTCTTACTTTCCAGGAGTTTAGTGTTTACTGCTACCTCAGGACCTTCTCCTCCAGCGCTTCAATAATTGGCTGTGTGCTCCATATCCTTTTTATAAATGAAGTTAGAAAATAAACTCACAACCAAACCCCAAATCAGTTTATTGCTACACATCTTTTTCTCTCTTCAAAAAAGCTTTCAAGAAAAAAAGTGGAAGGGACAAAAATAATAAAACTTACATTTATAGTGTCTGTTTCCATATGTCTTGCCCAGGACAGTGTGCCCTGGCTTCCTCAGATGGGTCACCAGTGAATAAGTGGTAGGACATAAAGAGAAGACAGCTTGTGGGCACAGGCGCCATGGGGAGCTTTCTCTGAGCTCCGTTAACACTATTTCATCCCTTTAAGGGTGAAGGAATTGGTAGGGTTTGTGGGACTCATATACAGGAAAAAACTCTAGTATATCTAAACGTTTATTTACTCTCCCCTGGATTTTGGCAGTATCTAAGTCATATCAAATTAACTTTGAAGCAATAAGATAGGAATGTTTCCCCAAATGACTTAAAAACACTCCTGTGTTTAATTTCAATCAACAGAGAAAAAACAAGGCAGAGCCACTACCGGACAATTCTTCCATGAGCTAATAACAGAAATTAATTTTGATTTAGTTCAGTCACATTTTAACAAATTGGGAAGCCATGCTCAATGCTGCTAAGTTCTAGGTCTGTAACACCTGTTCAGAGGTGCTTCTAGATTTCAACACAACAGGGTGGTGAGCTTAAATAGAGTGCTGAGTTAGGCATTGAGGTTTCTAAAGTGGGCCCAGCTGATTTTTACTTTGGGGTCTTTACCATGCAGAGTTCTTTACATGGGGTGTCCTGTAACTTATGTGCTCTTATTTTACTTTTATTTTTCTTCTGGTTTAAGAGATTAAAGTTACCATTCACCTTATGCATCTTGTTCAAGATTTACCTTCTCTGTGAAATCTTAACCCTCAAGAGAGGGAATTAGACATGTCCAAATTGATCTTCGGCTTCACCTCTCTGATAACATAGTTTATGATTGTTGGCCAATGCTGGCTTATATGTTCACTTCTGTATTAGTCTTTGAACTTTGTGGAAAAGGGACTGATCCATCAGTGTCCAGTGAATTACAAGATCCTAGTATAGACCTCTCAAAACTTTCTTTAATTTGAACAGAACTTCCTTTTGAACTTTATAATTAAATTTGATTCTAGAAACTGTGCTGAATCCATTTATATTTTCTTAGATCAGCCCAGATTATAATGAGGTGGGTTAGAGATGCCAAGATCCTGGCTTGCATGCATTAGATTAGGGAGTTTATCAGGTTACATAGAGCTTCTTGGTCTACTGGGTGGCATGTTCTTTGTTCCTTTTACATGATTTTCAAAGTAGTAACTGAGTGCTATCTGTATTAGAATTGTCTAGGTAGGTTTTTACAATTGTAGGTTTTTCTGCCTTATCCCAAAACAGAGGAATCAAAATACCCAGAAATGAGCTCTGGAATTTTGAATTTTATCAAGAGCCTAAGGAAATTCTTATACTGATAACTAGAGGCCCAGTGCATAAATTCATGCATGGGTGGGGTCCTGCTGGCCTGGCCCTAATTGGCAGATCGGGGCCAGGCCTATGGGAGGAGAAGGTGAAAGGAGGTTGGCTTGTGGGCCCACCCTGATCAGGGCCTGATCAGTGCTGGGATGGCTGTAGGAAGGGGCTGTAGGCAATTGCCCAGTGGGCCCCACTGCTGATTAGGTTGGGAAACCGGTTGAGAGTAGAGCCAACCATGGGGAGGGGCTGTGGGCAGTGAGCCAGTCAGCTCTGCCCCTGAATGGGGTTAGGGGAGGGGCAATGGGATGTTATATTACCTGCCTCAACCCGTGATTGGTGTGTGGAGGGGGTAATTGGGGGAAGAGCTGGCTGGGGGTAGGGGACATGGGTTGGGGTGGTGGAGCCTGATCAGGGGTGGGGCCAGCAGTGGGGAGGTGCTGCCGGTGGGTTTGCCAGCTGCCCTGCCCTCAATCAGGGTGGGAGAGGATAATCAGGGGTGGGGCTGGCTTTGGGAAGGGGCCACAGGAGGTTGGACAATTGGCCCCACCCCCTGATTAGGATGGTTTGCTGGCCACAGTGGGCATCATAGTGATCAGTCGTTATGGTCATTACAGTGTTCCAGTCACTGGCTTTATATATACATAGATTAGTAGCCCAGTGCATAAAATTCGTGCTTGGGGGGGTGTCCCTCAGCCTGGCCTGAACCCTCTCCAATCTGGGACCCCTCAGGGGATGTCCAACTGACAGCTTAAGCACGATCCCTGTAGAACCATGCCTAAACTGGAAGTCGAACATCCCTCTCACAATCTGGGACTACTGGCTCCTATCCACTCACCTGCCTGCCTGCCTGATTGCCCCTAAGCATTCTGCCTGCTGGTCTGATTGCCCCCAACTACCCCCCTGCCAGCCTGCTCACCTCAATCTACTTCCCCCTGCTGGACTGATCATCCTAACCTCCTCTTCCTCAGCCCCGCCACCATGGCTTTGTCCAGAAGGATATCTGGAAGGTCTCCTGATCTAATTAGCATATTACCCTCTTATTAGTATAGATATGTACTATTTTCATGAATATGCATTTATGTATCTTCTGGTGCTTATGAGTGAGAGATTTTCGTACATACATAGGAGCAGAAGTGTTAAGTCATAGGATATATATATGTTTAAATTTACTAAATAATAGCCCACTACTCACTGCCAGTGACACATAAAAGATCTGTTTTATTTTACCTATTTTTCTTAGTAAAGTCTAACTTTAGTCAGGATCTCCAACCTTTTTCCAAAGTGATTTAAGAAAATTGAAAAACTTTAATTTCAAGCATTCTTCTCCATGTTATATAGTATTATTATCTTTTTTTTTTCTTGTAGTAATTTTCTCAGCTATTTCTTTTATGTTACTAATTCATAGCTGCAGTACAGGATACTGATGAAGAGTATAAACTCTTTAGATTCAAATCCTGGGTCTACTATTGTCAGCTGTGATTTCTTAAATACATTGCTTAGTCTATTTTGGCCTGGTTTCTCCATCTGTGAGTGAGGATATTAATATTATTCTATTCCATATATTTATTATAGAAATATATATATATATATATATATATATATATATATAGTACTTTAAAGAATTTCTAGCACATGTGAATACATTAGCTATCACCCTTTCATATATTTTATTTGCACCTAATTTTTAATCCTAGATTAGTAATTATTGTTATGTTTTGGGGAAACTAATGCTTGATTAGACTTATTCATGCTTATTAATTTCTTTGCTTACCATTGATTCTTGCATCCTTCTCCTTCCTTTATTAACATAAATTTCTAACCTCCTTCCTGAATTATTCATTCTAATCATTTATTTAATAAGTATGTGGAGTAGCAATTTTTTAAATCTAAAAATGTTTTTCCTTTATTTACTTCTTGTGGTTTGGCAAAACATTGAATTTTAGGTTGAATATTTTAACTCAGAAGTTTGAAGATTTCTTGTTTCCTTCCTCTTTCACTGCTAATGAACAGTATTACAGCAGTCTGTTTCTGTTTGCTTGAAGACTATATTTTTTCTAGGGAACTTTTAAGATAATTTCTTTGTTTTATTGTATGATTATTTCAAAATATTACGCTTGATATATATATTGTTAAGTATAAGATTCTATGTTTTCCATTTATTGTGGATAATTTTCAGCTGTTATGTTTTATCCCCTACAAACCAGTTTATAACATATTTCCTATGACATACCAAAACATGTAGTTCAATTATTTTTATAGGTGAGGACATTGAAACACAGAGCTTAAATGCTTTCTCTAATAGCAGGATTAATTAAAAATTAAATAGCTATATAAATTAATAGGTGAGTATCTTGGTAATTATAATAATAATGATTATTATATTTAATTGTACCTAATTATTGTTATTATAGAAATGAAATACTTTTTTTGAGGGGAAAAAAATCCATGAATCATCTTTATCTTATAAAACTCCAAACCAGACAGAAAAAGTATTTGAAAAATGAAATTATCCTGAAAAACAAACAAACACAAAACAGTTTGATTGAATGTTTTAAGATACTGTTTCACTTCTGGCACCAGCATGCTGCAGTTACAGTGGGACGGGGGTGGGGAGTTTCAGTGGCAGATTGTGGAGAAGTTTTGGGAGGTCCCAGGAGGAAGGTCCAGCAGCTCTCCCTAAGTTCATGTGTGTCTTTAGGCTCTGACCAGTGTTTTGGTGATATTCATTAATGATTTTTCTTTGGGCATTTAAATGATCTTTTTTTTTTTTTTTTCAATAGGCTGAATGGTGGTTCCTAAGAAGAAATTTCCACATTCTAATCCCTAGAATATTCCAAAGATTAAGTAAAGCTAATCTTTGATGATCTGGTTAAGTCCTAAAGGTTATTTTTATAACAGAGGCAGAAGGAGTTTTGAGACCTAATAAGACAAAGCAATGTAACTATTGAGTGATGTGGCCACAAGCCAAGGATAACTGGATCCATAAGAAGCTGAAATAAGCAAGGAATAGATTCTCCCTTATAGCCTTCAAAAGGTGAATAGGCCCAGTTGGTGTGGCTCAGTGTTTGAGTGTTGGCCTATGAACCAAGAGGCCACAATTCAACTCCTGGACAAGGCATATGATCAATGATTCTTTCTCATTATTGATGTTTCTTTCAAAAGTGAATGGTCTCGGCACACACTGATTTCAGACTTCTGAACTTCAGAATTGTGAGAAAACACATTTCTGTTGTTTGAAGTCACCAAATTTGAGGTAATTTGTTATGGCACCCATAGAAAACTAATACATCCCCCAATCGAGGCATTCTTTGTTAAATGCTTTGGGGCTGGATTTTGCTATAGTCTGAATGTTTGTGTTCCCTCCAAAATTCATATGTTGAAATCTAATCCCCAAAGCGGTGGTACTAGGAGGTAGACCTTTGGAAGGTGATGAGGTCATGAGGGTAGCCTATTTGTGAATGGGATAGGTGCCCATAGAAAAGGGACCACAGCCAGAGAACTACCTGTCTCTTCTGCCACGTGAAGTTACAGAGAAAAGACCGTTTATGAATTACAAAGCAGACTTCACCAGACAGTAGGTTTACTGACATCTTCATATTGGACTTACCAGCCTCCAGAACCATGAGAAATAAATCTGTGCTGTTTATGCCACCAGTTTATGGTATATTTGTTATAGCATCCTGAATGGATTAAGACAGGCTTCTATTTCTCCTATAACTGTCTAGTGTTTTGCATCACTCCTGGTGTTACTGCTGCAATACTACTACTGAGCCTACAGAATGGGATGGAATATAAAATGGGGAGAATCCACAACCTGGCAGCTTGACCATAGGTCTCATATATGGAGTCTGGGTTAGTTTGAATGGAGACATCTCTAACCCACAGGGGTGAAGAGGACTATTCCATCCAGTACCTATTTTTCTGTTTAAAAGATGAGCTGATTTTGGAACTAGAGATGGCAGGTAGGTGTCATACACAATAGGAATGGGATTAAGGTCAACACCAATCTTAGACTTCTGGACTTCAGAATTGTGAGAAAAACACATTTTGTTTCATAGTTTATACTAGGTCTTTGCTACTTTTAATTGATACAGACTTGTATTTGGAGCATCTTACATCAGAGCCTTCTTTCAAGGCAGTAGGACTCTCACAATTATATCATAGAAAAAATGTCAGCTTCTTTAAACTGTAGAGGTGACTACATTGCGTGATTCTTTATGTCATATATAGTTTATAAATAATCATAAATATCTTCTGATTATATACTGTATTTTCCGGCATATAAGACAACTGGTCATATAAGACGACCCCCAACTTTTCCAGTTAAAATACAGAGTTTGGGATATATTTGCCACATAAGACTACCCCTCTTCCAATGCACACCAAATAAAAATTTAAAAAACATCAGATTTGATTTCAACCCCCAACTTTTGAGAATATTTTCCTGGGTTAAAAAGTCATCTTATATGCTGGAAAATATGGTATTTTAAAATGTCCTCTACTAGCTCAGGAATTATAATGAAAATAAATAATAATCGCTTTTAGAAAATTAATTTAGCTCATGCCATCCTAAATAATAAATGCCTAATATGCTAAATGTCCAATCAACTGTTCAACCAATCAAAGTGTAATCCTATATAATAAAAGAGAAACATGCAAATTTGACCGTACCTTTGCTCCTGATTGGCTATACTACCAGCCGGGGGGTGGGGCCAAGTGGCACAGGGATGGGGCCAAGTGGCATGAGCGCCGGGCCCCGGGGGTGGAGATGAAACAGTGGTGGCAGCGAGCGCCCATCCCCCTGGTGCTGAGGGGAAGCTGCGGCAGCAACAGCAGTGATGGCGGCGGCAGGGAGCACCCCGCCCCTGGGCACTGTGAGCAGAAGTGGCAGAGATCACCCAGCCTCCGGGACTGGGTGGTCACAGGCAGCCGGGACTGAGCTGAGCAGGGCAATGGCAGGGTGCCTAAGGCCTAAAGCCTCACCATAGGCTTTAGGCCTTGGGAAGGCTGGGGGTGAGCCATCAGTTGGACATGCCCTGAGGGCTCCCAGTATATGAGAGGGAGCAGGTTGAGTTGAGGGACCACCTACCCCCAGTGCACGAATTTCATGCACCGGGTCCCTCCCTAGTATGCTAATAATATGCTAAGGATGCTCAACTGCTCACTATGATGTGCAATGATCACCAGGGGGCAGATGCTTCAACCATTAAGTTAGTTTACTGCTGGGATCTGGAATATTGGGTAAGACAGGTCAGGCACATCCTGGAGCCCTCCCATGGTTCCTCTCTGACTGGCCAACCTCCCACATTTCTCCCTGGCCCTGATTGTGTGCACTGGTGGGGTCCTTCAGCCTGGCCTGTACCCTCTCGCAATCCAGGATCCCTAGGGGAATGTTGGAGAGCCAGTTTTGAGCCAATCCTGCAGGCCAGGCTGATGAACCCCACTGGTGCACAAATTAATGCACCAGGACTCTAGTTAACTATATTGCTGTGTATACAGTATCTGTTTCTGTGGTGTTGACCAGTAGGTTTTGATAAATAACATTGAATGAGAATATCCAACATTCTCCATCATGTGAGATCCCAGATGTGGACTGGCACTTTCACTTCAATCTCCGATGTTTGAAGATCTCCCTGACCCACTTCTACTGTTATTAACTTCCAGTTAAAGGTCCCAGATTTACTTCAAGTGAGCATCATGTGGAGCTATTCACAAAACATGGACATGATTTATTACTTATGCAAGGTGGTTTCATGAGGAAGCCACACTGATTACCTGGAAGCATAATATAATCTACTCAACAGATCAAGTGCACACATTGAAGTCACCCTCAACTCTTCCCTTTCAATAATCTACCACATTCAAATGGTAGCAATTTACCACATGTAAATGTAACAAATTGTGCTTGATTTTATTTCTTCAGTATCTCTAAAATCCTTATGTCTTCTTTTTCACTGACAAGCATCCTTACTATCTCTCACCCGGACTATCAATAAAATATAATAGTTCTTTCTCTCCAAATTCTTCTCTTTCAGTCAGTTATAAAAAAATAATTGTTATTAGGTCCCAGTTCATGTACCATCCTTCTCTGTTCTCCATCTTGCCTGAATTCCTCTCCAAAAAGCATAAACAGCCTAACTCAAAATAATATGGACCAAAACTTCTTCCTAATTTGTTTCCCCAGCACTTCCAACTTACATATAACCTCATTAGTTTTTACTATTCTCTACATCTGTCATACAATGGAACATTGCTAAGCCTTCATACTTGCTATTCTCTTTGATAATGATATTTCCTTTTGTTTATACTTGTTGAACTTCCATTTATCTATCACAGTACAGCTAAAAGACCCTTCTCCTATGAAGCTGCCCATGACTTCTCTTTCATTCTCTGCTCCAGTGACATAATATGAAGAACAGGTTTCTCTTTTTACATTTTGTGTTAGTAATTGGGCATTTGTTTCTTCCTCTAAGCTGTGAACAGCGTTGTAGTAATACCACAATGTCTTATTTACCTTATTCACCTTTATATCTATACTTTTCCCATTTAATACTTAATACATAGTAGGTTCTACATGAATATTTTTGTTAGTAAAAAATAAGTCCATTTGAACCCACCTAAACTACTAATACTAAGTACAGGGTATAATTAAATAAATAATTGTATTCTGTACTCTGATATATTTCACAGAGATAAATCTCTGGAAGAAAAGTGCTTAAAAATAAAATTGAAAATTGAACCATAACTCCATATTTTCCGAGTTGCTGGATCTCCCCTTTTGAAAAATTGTCAACCTTTCTTATTAGGTTTTTATATGATCCATGACAACATAGCAGATAACGTTTAAGCAAACTTAATCACTTTGGCATTTGCTATATTTAAAATAACCTTGCTATGATTCCTTTCATAAACTTGTAAATACAAGTGCAACATAATTATTTCAAATGGTAGCTTTAGAACTTCTTAGACTGAGAGTTATATTACAATTGCAAAATAAAATGTATTCACTCTTTTCTTGTCAGAACTAACGGGAAATGTTTTCCTGCAGTGATTGATGTATTGAGGGCACTGATATTGTTCAGTAGTTTATAAATTTCTAACTTTATATCATAGAGTTTTCACTTACTGAAAATAGTTTTTTGTTGTTCACTGTTTTTCTTTCTTGAGGGCAACTGATATCAAATTCGATGACGAAGTTCAGGTTGAGAAGTTTTGTATTTATTATCAAAATATAACTCTTGTTTTTTTTTTGTTTTTGTTTTTTGTTTTCACTTTTAAATTGAATACTAAATATGCTGTTATTAAAATTTTTTTTTCTAGTCCTGGCCAGTGTGGCTCCATTGATTAGAGCATAGTCCCATTCATGGAAAAGTTATGGGTTCAGTTCCTGGGCAGGGCACACACCTGGGTTGTGGACTTGAACCCTGGTAGGGGGCATGCAGGAGGCAGCCGCCCACTGCATCACTCTAATATCGATGTTTATCTCTCTATATAAAACAATAAAAATATTTAAAGCCCAATAATTTCTTCTAATTTTTAGAGAATTGAAAGACAATTTTGTTGAAATACTAGCTTCCAATGAAAAATGTGAACTATTCATATTTCTCACAGAGTCATTTGAATAAAATAAATACTTATCTCATAAGAAATTATTTAATAAATTTTATATCAATACACTAAATGTTAATTAGTAAACAATACTTAAAATGTCTACAACATACAAATACTAACATTAGCTCTTGAAAGTATAGTAAAAGACGACTCATAAAAAATTAATTCCCAGATATTTTTGTGTAAATTGTCTTTCACATGTATGAAAAATAAAAAACATTTCTTCCTAGCTAAAATGTAATAAAGTGGTCAGAGAAATGTCTTTTTGTGAAAAGTTAATGTCTTAGGCTCTTTGGATTTTAATAAATGAACTCATTGCTGTTGTTGTTTGTCATACTTTCATTGAGACAAATATAGGTCTCTTATCAAAATAAACGAGATGAATTGCAGAACTCACTGTTCATTTCTTCACTATTGGGGGGAGGGGTATTAGTTTTTCTTGTAGCTGTAAGTGATGCTGAAATAATACAGATCAGAATCTAATGATTTTTATGCCAGGCAATCACAGAAGCAGCATACTTTTCACTATCATGGAGTTCTGTGGGTTTTTTTTTAAGCTACTGATACAGAAAAGTCCATAGAATTCATAATGTTTGATTAAGTCTGGCATGCAAGTCTATCTTGTTGAGTGCTACAAATCTAGTTTCTGTATCTGTGTTTCTTTGGAAAAATATTAGAAATTAAAAAGAAAGGATGGGGAGGCAACCAAGATGGCGGCATAGGTAAACACCTATTGTGCTGCCCTGCACAACAATTCAAAAACTACAACATAACAACAAAACAAACATCATCCAGAATCACTGGAAAGCTGGCTGAGTGAAAACTCCACAAATAAAAGTAAAGGTGGGACACTGAGACTCAGAAGAGCGGTGGAGCGCAGCCTTGAAGATACGTGCGGAATCAGAGGTTTGGAACTGTGGCCACACGCGCGGGCTATAGGGCTGGCAGCAGCAATACTGGCTGGATCTCTCCAACAGGGAGGGCGGAGACGTCCCACTGCGCAGATTTCCAGTGCCAGGCGAGGTCTGGGGTACAGGGAGAAGTCCCACTACACAGATTCCCCAGTGCCAGGCGAGGTCCGAGGTCCGGGGTATGCACCCTGGAAGCCGGGCGCGGCAGAGGACTCCTAGTCTGAGGAGAATTCAGGTTGCTTGGAACAGTAATTTGCACGCATAAAGTGTGCGACAGCACAGACGCTCAGCTTGCTCCCTGGTGACTTGCCCCCTGGTCCCAGCTTTGTTTTACAACCCTGGACAAGACTTTGGGCGTGCAGACTCATTTGGGGAGAGGCAGAGTTGTCTAGCAAGGAGTAGAGACTAGCGACTTTCTCTTGGAGGTGCCTACAACCATTACCACCCAACAGAGACCTGCACGCCGCATAGGATGTAGCTGACGCTGATGCTGCCTGCTCAGCTCAGAGACTCCGCCCATCCAACCTGAACACAGTTTCCCTTCACAGCCAATTGGCTTGGAGGTCAAACCCTCCGAGAGCTAACAACAACAAGCTGGGCTTAAATTAAAAAATACTGTACAACCCATAAAGGATTGCAGTAAGAGTACCCACCTCAGGTAACTGGGGAGGCTGAGCCACTGTCCCTTAGAGGACATCTACCACATAAAGCAGCCACAATACAGACATGGAAAGAAATCAGGTGTGAACGAAATGGAGAAAAAAAGACAATTAGACATAGAGCTCAAAACCACGGTTATAAGGTTTTTCAAGAGGCTCCTAGAAAAGGCCGATGAACTTAATGAGAACTACGAGGAAATGAACAAGACCAATGAGGAAATGAACAAGACTTACAAGGAAATGAATGAGACCTACAAGGAAATGAACAGGACCTATGAGGATATGAATAAGACTCTCACGGATATGAAAAAGAACCAACTAGAAATCAAGCATACACAGACTGAAATAAAAAATATTATACAAAGTCCTAAAAGCAGTCCAGAGGGCCACAAGAACCAAGTCAAAGATTTGAAATACAATGAAGCAAAATCCACTCGGCTGGAAAAGCAAGAAACAAAAAGAATCCAGATAATTGAAGATAGTGTAAGGGGCCTCTGGGACAACCTCAAGCATACCAACATCCGAATTATGGGGGTACCAGAAAAAGAGAGAGAGCAAGGTAATGAAAACCTACTTGAAGAAATAGTGACTGAAAACTTCCCCCACCTGGTGAAAGAAACTGACTTAAAAGCCCAAGAAGTACACAGAACCCCAAAATATAGGAATCTAAACAGGACTACACCAAGACACATCATGATTAAAATGCCAAGGGCAAAAGATAAAAAGAGAATATTAAAAGCAGCAAGAGAAAAACAGTTAGTTACCTATAAGGGAGCACCCATACGATTGTCAGTGGATTTCTCAACAGAAACAATGCAGGCCAGATGGGAGTGGCAAGAAATGTTCAAAGTAATGAATAGCAAGAATCTACAACCAAGATTACTCTATCCAGCAAAGCTATCATTCAGAATTGAAGGCCAGATAAAGTGCTTCACAGATAAGAAAAAGCTAAAGGAGTTCATCACCACCAAACCAATATTATATAAAATGCTGAAAGATATTCTTTAAGAAGAAAAAGGTAAAAATATAAGTTATGAATGACAAATACACATCTATCAACAAATGAATCTAAAAATCAAGTGAATTAATAATCTGATGAAAAGGATAAACTGGTGAATATAACAGAATCATGGACATAGAGGGGGAATGGACTAATAATTCTTGGGGAGAAAAGGGGTGTGGGAAGTACAGCAAGAGACTGGACAAAAATCTTTCAACAATGGGAGAAGACTTTGGGGAGGGGGAGGTGAGGTTAGAGGGTGGGATGGGTACAGGGTGGAGGGGAGATATAGGGGGATAAAAATTGGGAACAATGTAATTAATAAACTGAACAATAAAGATTAAAAAAATTTAAAAAAATTAAAAAAATAAAAATGCCCCCCGCAAAAAGAATAAATAATAATATAAGGGGAAAAAAAAGAAAGGATGCCTTTTAGGTAAGCTAATAGTAGTACTAGATTATATTTAGAGATATTTGCTTAAACACAAATCACTCAGTAAAAAGACAGAGTAACAGTTTTTACTCTGAATGTACTGCTACAAGGTATGAAACAAAGAAAACAAAATTTAATTTATCTTTTTAAAGGAGGATAAACTGGATGCCAAATGTCAGTGATTAATTAAGTTTGCAACAAGAGATAATCTATTTCCAACATTTTCCCTCTGTTTACTTGTAGGGAATAAATAGTCCATATATAACACTAAGAGCAACACCAGTAGTTTATGTATACATACACTTACCGAGGTTTATTTCTAGGGAGTCGGTGTCAAGTTATTTAACATTAATGATTGCTGTCAGTGAGGTTTGAACAATCCAGGAAAGTTTTAATAAACTAAAGGAATTCAGTTGCATTTACCCATCCAACTTGATGGGTAAATGCACATTCAAAATTCTAGGACTTGTATAAAAGGAGAAGATTCAAATCCTGTAGTAATAACATTTGATAATGTAAAATAATCCTTTAAATACAATGGAAGAAGAAGATAGAATCACTTTTCTCCTATTATAATCTTGCTTAAAATGTTGGCTTGTCTAGAACACTGATTTTTGTGGATTGAAGGGTATTTTATTTAGGAGTCAGACATTTTAGGATAAAAAAATTAGTCTAAAAAAAACCATATTTCATGCTTAAATAAAAAAAAAGAAAAATGGTTCTAGTTTCTGTTAGTCTTTTATCTATAATTATTATGCAAATGTCACTCAAATTCATTAATTTATTTTTCTCTAGAAAATAACTTGTGAATATTCATAGATTACCTTTATCAGTTGAGTTCATTTTCCCTGCAAGATTATTTATTATTGAAAATGTTTTTAAATCAACTAATTGTTGTCTATGAGCCATCTGCTGTACAATGTAAAAAGCAAACATACTGGTTAAATAAAGGTTTAGTATATACATTTATATAACCCATTAGAAAGTAATGTGGGCTTTAAATTTTTAATCGTTAACATCATAATGCCTTAAAAATCATCTTTGAATTATAGGACATAGAATATTTTTCCCCCATAAAACCTGAAGTCTTGCTTTATTTACATTTAAGTTATGAATTGATGTGAGTTGATTTGTGTGTTATCACCATAAATTGAAGAGAATCTCATTTCTCCAGTGATCTGAAATGCCATCTCTCATTTATTGTTTCTCTTTATAAAAGAAACTCTTTCTGGGATCTCCAGTCTATGTCATTGAACAGTTTAGTTTTCCCTTAACTTATAATATATTGTCTTAATTCATCTAATATTATACAGGGGACAAATCTTCCCTTCTTATTTTTTTTCTTTGTGTTTTAGATATACTAGGCCTTTTGCTCTTCTTTTAACCTTTTTAAATCAACTTATTAAAATTTACCACAGATCCTATGGAGGTTTTCTTTGAGATTGTGTTGAACCTTTAGGTCAAATGGAAGAAAATTGACTTTTTATTTTTAAATGCCTCTTCATTCACACGTATATATTTTATTAGTTTGTCATTGTGAATGTCTTTTAATACTTGTATAATTTTCTTTGTATGGATTTTTAAACAAACTTGTTATATATATTTTAGGAAATTTATAGTATTCCTTGCTGCTGTAAATGCTATTTTAAAAAAGCTTTTCTCTAATTGTTTGTTGATAAGATATATAAACACAAATGCTTTTTCTGTATTAGTCTTATAACCAACCACCTCGCTGTATTTCATCAATTCCTACAAATTTTACGGAGATAATTTTGAGTTTTCTCAATCATATCATCTGTGACTAATGAGTTTTATCTCTTATTTTTTAATTTTTAGTCTCCCATTCTATATCTAATCTGATGCCACTAGTTAGACATTACAACTAACTGTTAAATTAAAGCAGTTGAATCCTTGTCATATTTAGGGCTTCAAAAGAGATGTTTCTAATATTTCACTATTAGCAATAGCATTTGCAATGACTTTTGTAAAATTTATCAGGTTAAATAATTTCATTTCTCCTGTTATTTTTCTAAGAGTTTATGTCTTATTTTTTTTTTCTAATGGTATTTTTCTGCATCAATTAAGATAAATATATACATTTACTTTTCTATAATCCTATTGATAGTGTTAAGTTATTTTTGAATTTTTGAGATAAATCTAAATTGTTCTTTTTTAAACTTTAAATTCTTTATTGTTTAAAGTTTTATATAAGTCTCCTTTTTCCCACATTGACCTCTCCCTGGTGGCTCCCACCCCCCAGAATGTGCCCTCCCACCCCCCAACCCCTGTCGGTGTACATTAATTTTGTTCATAGACATGAATAAAGATAAAGGCCTTTGGTTGATCTCTCACTCCCTCACCACCTGCCACACACCTTCCTTTATAGGTTGGACAGTCTGTTCGATGCTTCTATGTCTCTGGTTCTATTTTGTTTCCCAGTTTAAGTTATTCATTATATTTCACAAATGAGTGACATCATATGATATTTGTCTTTCTCTGACTGGCTTATCTCGCTTAGCTTAATGCTCTCCAGTTCCATCCATGTTGTTGCAAATGGTAAGAATTCCTTATTTTTTACAGCAGCATAGTATTCCATTATGTACATGTCCCACAGTTTTCTAATCCACTCATCTGCTGATGGGCAATCAGGCTGTTTCCAAATCTTAACTATTGTAAATTGTGGTGCTATGAACATAGGGGTGCCTATATCCTTTCTGAATGGTGTTTCTGTTTTCTTGAGATATATTCCTAGAAGTTGGATTACTAGGTCTAATGGGAGTTCCATTTTTAATTTCTTGAGGAAACGCCATACTGTTTTCTACACCAGCTGCACCAGTCTGCATTCCTACCAGCAGTGAAAGAGGGTTTCTTTTTCTCTGCATCCTTACCAGCACTTGTCATTTGTTGATTTGTGGATGATGGCCATTCTGACAGATGTGAAATAGTAACACATTATCATTTTGATTTGCATCTCTCAGATGATTAGTGACTTTGAGCATGTTTTCATATGTCATTTGGCCTTTCTTATGTCCTCTTTTAAAAAGTATCTTGGTCCATTGCCCATTTTTTTATTGGCTTGTTTATCTCCTTTTTGTTAAGTTGTATGAGTTCCCTGTAAATGTTGGAGATTAAACCATTATTGGTGATAACTTTGACAAATATGTTCTCCTATGCCAGTGGTCGGCAAACTGTGGCTCGCAAGCCACATGCAGCTCTTTGGCACCTTGAGTGTGGCTCTTTCACAAAATATCATGGCTTGGGCACATCTATTTTGAAGAAGTGGCGTTAGAAGTAGTTTAAGTTTTAAAAATTTGGCTCTCAAAAGAAATTGCGATCATTGTACTGTTGATATTTGGCACTGTTGACTAATGAGTTTGCCTACCACTCACCTATGCAATGGGCTTTCTTCTTGTTTTATTGATGGTTTCATTTGATGTACAGAAGCTTTTTTATTTTGATGTAGTCCAATTTGTTTACTTTCTCTTTAGCTTCCATTGCCCTAGGAGTTGTGTTGGTAAAGATATTGCTTTAGCATATGTCTGGGATTTTTGCTGCCTGTGGATTCCTCTAATATCTTTATGGTTTACCATCTTATGTTTAAGTCCTTTATCCATTTTGAGTTTATTTTTATGTATGGTGTAAGTTGCTGGTCTAGTTTCTTTTCTTTTCTTTTCTTTTCTTTTTTTGCATGTATCTGTCCAATTTCCCAACATCAGTTATTGAAGAGACTGTCTTGACTCTATTTTATACTTTTGATTCTTTTGTCAAATATTGAGCACAGTGGTTGAACTCTGGGTTCTCTGTTCTGTTCCACTGGTATATTTTTCTATTTTTGTGTCAGTACCAGGCAATTTTGGAACAGTGCCTTGGTAGTAAAGCTTGATATCTGATATTGTGATCCCTCCAACTTTGTTCTTCTTTCTCAAGATTGCTGCAGGTATTTGGGGTCTTTTTTTTTATTCCAGATGAATTTTTGGAGAGTTTATTCTATGTCTTTGAAGTATGCTGTTGGTATTTTAATGGGGATTGCATTGAATCTATAGATTGCTTTGGGTAGTGTAGACATTTTAATGATGCTGATTCCATCAATCCAAGAACATTGTATATTCTTCCATTTGTTTATATCTTCTTCTATCTCTTTTTAGTGTCCTGTAATTGTCATTTACCTCCTTGGTTAAATTTATTCCTAAGTATCTTAATTTTTTATTGCAATGGCAAGGGTTACCAAAGAGATCAAGGAAGAAATTAAAAACATCCTGGAAATGAATGACAATGAAATCACAACAATCTAAAACCTATGGACACACTGAAAGCAGTTCTGAGTGGGAAGTTTCTCAGCATTATAGGCCTATCTCAAGCACACACACACACACACACACACACAACAACAACAACAACAACAACAACAACAACAACAACAAAACAGACAAACAAACAAACAAAAAACCCCAAGAAAACTGGTAATACATTATCTAACTCTACAACTCAAAGAATCAGAAAGAGAGCAACATGAAAAGCCCAGAGTGAACAGAAGGAAGGAGATAATAAAGATCAGAGTAGAAATAAATGAAATAGAGACCAAAAAAAAAAAAAAAATACAAAAGATCAATGAAACCAAGAGCTGATTCTTTGAAAGGATAAAGAAGATAGATGAACTTCTAGCCAGGCTCATCAAGAAACATAGAGGGCCCAAATAAACAACATCAGAAATGAAAGAGGCAAAATAACAACAAACCCCACAGAAATACAAAATATTGTAAAAAAATATTATGAACAACTCTATTCCAACAAACTAAACAACCCAGAGGAAATGGACATATTCTTAGAAAAATAAGACCTTCCAAAACTCAATCAGGAAGAATCAAAAGGTCTCAACAGGCTGATAACTAAGGAGGAAATTGGAGCAGTCATCAAAAAGCTTCCAGCAAACAAAAGCCCAGTGCCAGATGGCTTCACAAGAGAATTTTACCAAACATTCAAAGAAGAACTAAAATCTATCCTTGTAAGACAATTCCAAAATAAATAAATAAATAAACTGCTCTTAATGAATTACATATTTTATTTATTGTTTATTTAAATTGGTAACATTTTGTTCAGAATTATTATCTTTGTTTATGAAGGAGATTGTACTTTTTATAAAAATGTCTTTATCAAACCTACATATAAAGGTTAATACCTTAACAAATGTACTGGTTTACTAAATGAGTTGGACAGTGTGTCTCCTCTTCTTTTTCCATTGTCTGGAAGACTTTATATATGACTTGAAAGATTTTATCATTAAAAGTATATATGAAGTTGTATGGTAAATCACTGAAGTTGGAATTATTTCTCCTATTAAGTATTGATCAATTTTCATAATAATTTTAGGGTTGTTCAGAATTCTATTTCTACTTGATTATGAGTTTGCAATTATATGTTATGAATTTGTCACTTTTAGAAATTTATTGACAAGCATCTCTTCTATTTGCTCTTCTCTTTACATTTTTTGGTATCCTCTGGCTCACTGCTCTTTGTTGTGGATAAATTGTTATATATACCTTTACTAATGTTTCTTCAGCTATGCTTATTTTACTACTTAACCTCTTTAATCAGGGTTGTCTTTTCATTTTAGCAATTACATTTTTCATATCTTAAATTCAATTTGGTTGCTTTTATAGAATTTCATGATCATTTCTGAAAGTCTCTTGTGGCTTGTTCCATTTATGAATTTATCTTTTATTACTTTATTCCACATTTTCACCTGACAATTCCACTTTGTAAGATTTTGGTGTATTAAATTTTTACTTTTTCTTGTTTCTCTGCCTCACTCATGGTGCCTTGCCTCCTCATTTGCTTGGACATTTTTAGAAGTTTACACTTCATTGATGTTAATCTGAACATATTGGGGTTTAAAGTAGAAATGCTTTCCTACAGCTTTTATTTCTGTCGAGAGTTCTGAGGTACCTACATCAACTACATTAAACTCTTAGGGTATCCTAGCTTAAAATAGAATTCTCAGCTTCAGTTCTTCACTTAGTTACTGGACTGAAGATTAATGTATAATTGCAATAGTAATATGGGTCTATGCCTTTGGAGAAATATCATTTCTCCTACTTCCTTACTTTTCATTCCTCTCACATTTGATTCATAGCTAAAAGGAGGAATAACAGATTTCCCCTGCTTCCTGGGAGTACTGAATACATTGAGAACTATGTTATCCATTATTTAGTTGACTTTCTATGGGTGAATCTCTCAGAGAAATCAGCCTGATATAGAACTCTCCCACTCACTCTGGGATGTTGGTTGAACCAGAATAGTGTTCCTTTAGCTGTCTGAAGATATTAGTTCAGTATTTTCTAGTATTTATCTTTTTTTACTAATAAGAATGCTGCTTCCAATGCAATTATCATTCTTTAGGAAGTAACTATCTTTTATTTTTGGTGATTTTAAAAATCATTATGTCATTTCTGATGTGGACTTCAAATTTTTCATTTGGTAAGTGGTAGTACTTTTGATTTGAGGTCTCTTCTTTCTTCATTTTGGCAAAAAAAAAAAACACACAAACAAACAACAACAACAAAAAACAGTCAACCATCATATCTTTTAATATTGCTTCTTTTCTGTATTTTTGAGGAGGTGATACATTCCTTTTCTACCTGTCTTGGAGACTCTCAATTATTTTCCATGTCTATTAATTATTTCCTTCCTTCTCTTCATTCTTTCCTTTCTTCCTTATTCCTTTCTTCCTTTTTAACAAATAGTTTAATCTTCTGCCCCATTGTTCATAATGAATACTTTATCACTCTCATCAAATTTAATAATTTATTAACTTAAGATTATTATATCAGACTTATTAAGTTTTATTTCAATGGTTATATAATCAATTTCCAAAATGTTGATTAATTTATTTTCATTTCTATCTGCTCATGTTTTGAAACATCTGTTTTTGTTTCTTTATTTTGGTTTGTTTGGCTATTTGTAGCATTTTTAGCTTCATGAATTTTGGACTTTTACTTTGTATCCTTTTTCAATGAGATATTGATTTTTTTCTCGTCTTTGCTCTTGCCCTAATTGGCCAGTAGTTTTGTGGCTGCCACCATATGGCTCCGGGATCTTCTTCCAGGAGCCCTCATATATTAGCAATGCGGAGTTTTTGCTCTGAGGGCTTTTAGAGTTTCACAGTCCATATAGCTAGTCCAGTGAGTGGCTTGATATAAGATCAGATTTTGAAGCTATATCTTGCCTTCTCAATCAGGCAACTTTATGGAAGTTCTGCCCACACTCAGTTTTCTGTAACAGTTTTTTTAGGCACCAAGACCAGTCCTGGCTCATTTTAAGCAATACACTTAGCTAAGGTTTCCCTTCTTACCTCGGCCACTTTTATTCCCTGGTGGCTTCTGCACACAGAGCAAGAGGCCTGCAGCTCTAGGTCTATTCTTCCACTTTCTTTTCTCAGAAATACTTTCTTAAATTTTGTGAAAGCATTTGGATTCACTTATAATGGAGTTAAATATGTATATCCTGGGCCACATATGAATATAATATTTTACAGCAATCTTGCAGTGTTTATTTTTATGATATATAATAAAATTATTTCATAAATGATGAGAATTAATTACAGTACTTGCTGTGTTCAGTAATAAGTTTAAATTGCATATTACTTTTTAAGTTTGCAAATGCTTTTTTTCATTGTAATTACCCCTACAGATATTTCATTACACATTTTTTCATAGATTATCTAAATATCCTAATATACTATGGTGAAAGTAGCACAGATTTTAGTGTCAGGCAGATGCAGGTTCCCATCTCAGTGCCAATAGCTAAGGGATTGAAAAAATTTCTAAATTGTGTTTTCTTTCTGAAGAACAAAACACCTTTTCAAATAAGAAGGTGGAATTAGATCAACACACAATCTAATTCTTCTTCAACCTTATTCCACAAAAAGACACAAAGTACTTGACATGCAGTTCCCCATTGATTCATCTTGTGATGATGACAGGTGTCACTAGTAAACATTGCAGTTTTCATCTGAGCCAAGATCCAGCTGCAGGATTCTCAATAAAGAATTCCCACCAATGGATGAGTGATGGCACAATGGAAAATTGATATATGGTTTTAGCTCTAAGTCTATCCCTTTCACTTTTTCCTAATATGCTGTTTTTATTTATTGCTGATATCCATCTAGCAAATGAATGTATCCATAGGTACAGGGAAGAGTTGCTTTCACAATTGATTTAATTTTAGATATGTCTCTTCTTAAACACACTATGATGTAGACTAAGTCATTAAACAGAATCAATTCTATTTAGGTAGCAATAGCTATCAACTGGTAGAAAGGGACATGAATAAGAAGTGACTTACAGAAAAATAGTTTAGCATAAAAGCATTTGAAGGAGCATTTGCAAAATATATTCTACTAGAGGCTTGGTGCATGAAATTCATGCATGGGTGGGAGGGGATGTTCCTTAGCTCAGCCTGCACCCTCTCCAATCTGGGATCCCTCTCACAATTGAGGACTGCTAGCTCTGAACTGCTCACCTGACTGTCTTCCTAATCGCCCCTAACTGCTTCTGCCTGCCAGCCTGATCACCCCATAACCACTACCCTGCCAGCATGATTGATGTCTAACTGCTCCCCCACCAGCCTGTTTGCCCCTAACTGCCCTCCCCTGAAGGCCTGGGTTCCCCCCAACTGTCCTTCCCTGTAGGCCTGGTCACCCCCAACTTCCCTCCTCTGCCAGCCTGGTCACCCCTAATTACCCTCCCCTGAAGGCCAGGTACCCCCAACTGCTCTCTGCTGCAAGCCTAGGTCCCCTCCAATAGCCCTTCCCTGCAGGCCCGGTCACCCTCAACTTCCCTCCTATGCCAGCCTTGTCACCCCTAACTGCCCTCCCCTGTAGGCTTGATCACCCCAACTTCCCTACCTTACAGATCTGGTCCCTCCCAGCTGCCATTCCCTGATGGCCATCTTGTGGAGGCTATCTTGTGTCCAAATGGGGGCAAGATCTTTGACCACATAGGGGCAGCCATCTTGTGTGTTGGAATGATGGTCAATTTGCACATTACTCTTTTATTAGATAGGATAGAGGCCTGGTGCATGGGTAGGGGCTGCCTGGTTTTCCCTGAAGGGTGTCCCAGATCAGGGTGGGGGTTGCCTTGGGGTGTGGGGCAGCCTGGGCAAGGGGCCTGTGGTGGTTTTCAGGCCAGCCATGCCCCCTGATGACCCAAGTGGAGTCCCTGGTATCTGGAATTTATTTATCTTCTATAATTAAAACTTTGCAGCCTTGAGTGGAGCCAAGCATCCTGCTTGCTCCATGGCCACAGTCATTTTTGTTGGAATTTATTTATCTTCCATAATTGAAACTTTGTAGCCTTAAGTGGAGGCCAAGGCAGGCCAGGGCTGCAGAAGCTTGGCTTTCTCCATCGCCAGGGGCAACTCAAGCCTCCTGCTCTCTCCAGCTCTATGGCTGCTGCCATTTTTGTTGGGATTTATGTATCTTCTATAATTGAAACTTTGTAGTCTTGAGTGGAGGCCTGTGATGACCAAGGTGTGTGGAAAGCTTGGCTTCCTCCATTGCTGGGGAAATTCAAGTCTCCTGCTTGCTCCTTGGGCACAGCCTTCTTGGTTGGGTTAATTTGTTCTTGATTGGCTGGTGGGCATGGCTTGTGGGTGTAGCTGAGTGATGGTTAATTTGCATATTGCTCTTTTATTAGATAGGATAGGCAGTGAATAGGTGTGGCCAGAAATATGAGAACTCTTTCATGAGAAAATAGTTTCATGATAAAATAAAAATCTGGATTTACTGCAGTTACAGATTTTTTTTTTCTGACAAGGATTTCCAAGAGGAGGAAATAGCATTCATTACTTCCTAAAGGTATTTGTCTATGGAACACTTTTTCTTAGGAATTTATCAGTTTTTCTGCAGAACTAAGGCTAACATGCTCCATTTCCTGGTGCCAGCCAGTACTTTCTCTCTGCCCAGTAATTACTCTTAATAGTTTTGCCTGCACCATAGCAGTTGTTAACTATTTTTGAAAATGACGTTATATAGGATGTATTTTTTAAAAGATCATTTGAGAGGTTGTGTTGTTGATGAATTGAATATTATATAGTATTGGGGTTATTTATTATATATTACTAGAGGTTCGGTGCACAAAATTTGTGCACGGGGTGGGGGTGTCCCTCAGCCCAGCCTGCACTCTCTCCAATCTGGGACCCTGCGAGGGATGTCTGACTGCCCATTTAGGCCAACTGCCCTACCGGGATCTGGCCTAAATGGGCAGTTGGACATCCCTCTCACAATACAGGACTGCTGGCTCCCAACTACTTGCCTGCCTGCCTTTCTGATTGCCCCTAACCGCTTCTGCCTGCCAGCCTGATCACCCTCTGGCTGCCAGGGGTTCAGAGCAGGGAGGGATGAATAGGTGGGCCACAGGTGATCTTTAGGGCAATGAAACTGTTCTGTCTGATACCACATTAATGGTACATTTGTCAAGACCATAAGATGTTCAACATAAAGAATGAACCCTAATGTAAACTGCAAATTTTACTTTTGTTAACAATGTGTCAATAAAGGCTCATCAATTGTAATAAATGTATCACTTAATTTAAGATGCAAATAATAAAAGAAGCTTTAATGTGGTGTGGCTGGGCCTCGGGGTGGCGCTGCGGGTCTAGACCCCCTGCTGCCTCTGGGGCTGCCATCAGGACCCCCGCCTGCCCAGCAGCTGCCTTGGTCTGCTAGAGCAAAGGCGGCCTGCCCGCCATCTTGGTTGGGATTAATTTGCATATTATTCCTATTGGCTGATAGCTTAGCAAAGGTACGGTCCATTTGCATGTTTCTCTTTTATTAGATAGGATTACATTTATTTCAAATTTTTTATTTTGTACAAAATCAATTTCACTTTGTATATTGTTTGCTATGTAAAGTGCCAGTCTAGGCATTATAGTTGTACAAATACATTTATCTAAGACAAATAATTCCTATCCAGTGAAAAACACAGATAAGCAAGAATTTTTAAATTTAAAAATAAATTTGGGGTGTTTCTCCATATTCCTTCAGATAAGTACAACTGAAAGCCTTGGACATTATATATAAAGGACACATAAAAATATTCTCAAAGGTGAAAAGGGGAAAGCAGACCAGCTAGGGATTCTAATATTCAACACATAATACAGTGGTGAATTTGTTGGGTTTCCTTTTGCCTCATCTAACCAAGACCTGGACCTGAAGAAACAATCAATCTGAAACACTAAGGGCAGAGACATAATAAAAGATCCCAAAAGTCACTTACTCTTTTAAATCACTCAAAACACTTTGATCTCACAACTTTTTTCTTCTAAAATAAAATTACCCTTTCAAAGTTACTGTTGCATTCTATATCGCCAAATTTAACTTTTATATAATACAGAGCATTTCCTGTCACTGCTTCAAAAAACTACCACAAAATTAGTGACTTAAAACAACATGAATTTATTATCATACAATCCTGGAGGTCAGAAGTCTGGAACGAGTTGGCAGGACCTCATTCCTTTTCTATAGAGGAAAAAATCCAATTCCTAGTGCTTTCCAGATTCTAGAAGTCACTGGTATTCCTTGGCTGATCTCTCTATCACCTATTTCCAGCATCAGTTCTCTGACTGTGACCTTATGCCTCCCTCTCATAAGGACCTTTGTGATTGCATTGGTTTACTCAGATAATAATCTAGTAAAATCTCCTATCTCAGAGCCATTAACTTAATCATACTTGCAAGATTGCATTTTCCTTTTAGGGTATCATATTGATAGTTTCTGAGGATTAGTACCCGGACATTTTGGGGTGGTAGGAGGGCATTATTTTGCTTACCAAGTATGCATCAGATTTCTTTGGATTCTATGACACCACACTGTTTTGTTTAGTATTTCTTAAGTTTCTGCTCATTTCTTCTCAATTTCCTTTTCAGTAAAATTTTCTACACTTCTCTTAATTATTGGGGTTTTTCAAGGTTTCTTCTTTAGCCCATTTCTCCTCCGAGGTAATTGAAATAATTCTCTATGTAAATTCTAAAAACCTCTAATAGAATTCTGACTCCAATATTGAGTATTCACACAAATGATGCAAAAACATCTCAAATATAGCATATACCAAACTAAAAGAATTTCTGCACCATCAAAGATTCAGCATTTTGCACCCTTAGTTAATACCATCTCTATATGATTTTCACCACAAAGAAGAGTTATTCCTAAGTCCTCCATCCTCTTCACCTCCCAAAATCAATTAGTTCACAAATTGCATTTAAAAATTCACCTAGTAAATATCTCTTTGTATGTACAACCACTCCCCAAATTAGGCTACTTTGTCTTTTCTTTAAGTTTTGACAATAGACTTGGTCTTATAACCAATATTGTGTGTGTGTTTTCTAATTTATTCTCCAAATTGCTATAAATAAGGCAAATCCCAAATCCAGGCTCCTGGTAGAACACAAAGGATACTCAAGAGCCAGACAATAAAATAAATATGTTTACTTCTGCTGGAGGCTGCACATGCACAATGTCTGGCAACATATACACACTGAGCAGATGGCTCCCTGGGGGCTTTATTCCTGGCACATGCCATCTGCCCCTCACTCTTGATTGGTCAGAGCTTAGGCTCACATTCTATGTGATTGGCTAATTTAAAGAAAAAAGGAAGGGTTGACCTTTGCTGTTTCAACATGGTGGCCTATATGGGAGCTGCAAGTCTTGAGGCTAAAATGGTGACTGCTTAAACTTCCTTCTTTGACAGAAAATATTGCTTGTTTATTCTCACAATATACAACCAGGCTAATAGTCACACAAGCAGCTACAATCTTCATTTATAAACCAAAAATCTAATCTTGTCACATTCATATTTAAAATCCTCCAATGACGTTTCATTGATGGTAGAGATAAAAGCAAAACCTCGTTCAAGTTGGTGTGAAATCTCTTGCACATTGAGGTCCTGACGTCCTTTCTAGCTTCACCTAACATTGTATTGTTTTATGTGTTCCGATGCTCTACTCATTCTTCCTCTGTGTCGCTTTCTCTGTCTCTCTCTCTGTGTCATCCAAATTTCCTCCTGAACCTCCTACCTGATATTTATGCCATTGCTTCTATCTAGAAGATATTTTTAAGACCTGTTACCTGGATAACTGCTATTTTTTTTCTTCAGATTTTTAATATCTCCACAGGAAGCCTTTTATGGCACTCTGTTCAGGTTCTTTTTTTTTTTTTTTCAGCCTCTCCTTGAGCGGAGGCCAAGACAAGTATCTGGGATTTATTTATCTTCTATAATTGAAACTTTGTAGCCTTGAGCGGAGGCCAGGGCCAGCTGGAAGCTTGGGTTGCCCCTGTGAATCCAGGCTCCCATCCCCTCCTTGAGAGGGGGATAAGGCAGGCTGGAAGCAGGTATCTGGGATTTATTTATCTTCTATCATTGAAACTTTGTAGCCTTGAGCAGATGCCAGGGCCATCTGCTTGGTTTCCTTCATTGTTGGGGGCAACCCAAGTCTCCTGGTCGCTCCAGCTCTGTGGCCACCAACATCTTGGGTTAATTTGCATATTTGCTCCTGATTGGCTGGTGGGCATGGTTTGTGGGCATATTGGAGGTATGGTCAATTTTCATGTTTCTCTTTTATTAGGGTAGATTAATTTTTTCTTCCTTTTTCTTTCTTTTTTTTTTTTTTGTCCCATACCATTTTTTTCTCTCTTTGATATCACTTGTGCTCTCTTTTCTCACTCCTAATGTTTTTCTCTAGTGGTTACTTATATTGGGGTTATTGGGGTTGTGAGTACATTCATGATTTGATCCCTTTGTGTCACGTCTTATCAAGGTGAATTTAACCCTGTTTGGCCAATGTATAAGAGAGAAAGCCACATAATCAGACACCCAGAGAGGAGACTTCATCTAGAAATAGGTCAGTAGCACTCCAGACCCAACTACAGAAGCAGGAAGAAGGTGGCAGTGAGGGAGAGAGTGTGAGTGAGGGAGCAAAAGAAGGGCATGTAGATGTGGTGTGTGTGTGTGTGGTGTGTGTGTGTGAGGCACAGTCAGATAACACAGGATCTTTGGGGGCAGGCTGACTAATCTCGCCCAACCAGGAAGCCTCTGCTACCATTGCAAACAGTCCTGAAGCAGCTGGCTCTTTCATAGAGGCTGTGCCTTTTTGATGGGAAGAGCTGCTGTGACTGGGAGCCCAGCCTCACCTCCCCCCAGGGTACTTTCAAATAATACCCAGTACTCTACAGACATCCCTGCTAAGGACCTGCTGTCTCAGCTGCAGTCCCATGGTCCCCAAGACTCCTGCCACCAAGGATGTGAGCTCCTTTGAGTTCTGAAGCATACACTCTTCTGGACAACCCAACACTTTAGCCCAGGACACCACAACCACACGAGCAGAGCCATGTAAGCAGCCCACCCATGTATGAGGAACAGCAGCTGCACAAGCATCCTGGTCCCGCCAGCCAGAGGAGCCACCCCTGCTGAGAGCAGGGCCCACCAGAGGAGCCACTGCCAACTGAGGAGCAGCCACTGCCATGATCACGCAAGGAGTAGCCTCCATCCTTGGGTGGTTGCAGCAGTGGCTACTCCTCAGCTACCACCAAAGGAGCAGCCCCTGCATGATTTGACACCTACATCCTTCTGTAAGAGAAGAAATGGGGAGACAAAGAAACCCCAAAGGAAAGAAAAGAATAGCCAGAAAAGCATCTAAGTGAAATGGAGGCATGCAATATGTTAGGATATGAATTCAGAATAAGGTACATACAGTTCATAAACCCAAAGGATGAAAAAATCAACAACTTATGTAAGAATCAAGAAGAAATAAAGAGTAATAAAGCTGCAATAAAAAACACAATGGAAATTTTCAACAGTGGACTAGGAGAAGTGGAGGAGAGAATCAGTGAATTAGAAGAAAGGGAAGCAAAATACACACTAACTGAACTGCAATTGGAGAAAGAAAAAAAAAGAAGACAGGAGGAGAGCCTAATCAAGCTTTGGAACAATATAAAACTAAGCAACATACAAAAAAATAGGGGTTCCAGAGGCACAGGAAGAAGAACAAGGATTTGAAAACCTATTTGAATAAATAATGTCAGAAAACTTCCCTGATGTGGGAAAGAAAAAAGTCACACAAGCTCAGAGATTAAAAAAAAACCCACAAAACAAACAAAAAAAGCCTCCTGGAAGATATCAAGGGAGAGATCAACAACAATATAATCATAGTAGGGGACTTTAATACACCACTGACATCACTGGATAAATCCTCTAGTCAAAAAATCAGCAAAGAAACAGTAATTCTAAATGACTCACTAGATGAAGTGGACTTAATTGACATCTTCAGAATATTTCACCCCAAAGCCACAGAACATACATTCTGCTCAAGTGCACATGGGACATTTTTCAAAGATAGACCACATATTGGGTCACAGGCAAAGTCTCTCCAAATTCAAAATGACTGAAATCATATCAACCATCTCCTCAGACCACAATGGCATAATATTAGAAATAAGCTACAATCAAAACCATTAAAACAATTAAAATAAATAGCATGCTATTAAACAACAACTGGGTTACCAAAAACATCAAAGAAGACATTAAAAACATCCTGGAAGTGAATGACAATGAAAACACAATAATCCAAAATCTATGGGACACAGTGAAAGCAGTTTTGCAAAGGAAGTTTATAGCTCTACAGGCCTTGCTCAAAAAACAAAAACTGGTAGTAAATCATCTAATCTTATAACTTAAAGAATTAGAAAGAGAGCAACAAGAAAAGCCCAGGGTCAGCAGAAAGAAGGAGATAATAAAGATCAGAGCAGAAATAAATTAAATAGAGACAAAAAAAATACAAGAGATCAATAAAACCAAGACCTGGTTTTTTGAAAGGATCAACAAGATTGATGAACCTCTATCTAGGCTCACCAAGAAACAAAGAGAGGAGGCAAAAATAAACAAAATTAGAAATGAAAGAGGTGAAATAACAACTGAAATACAAAGGATTGTTAAAAAAAAAAAAAACTACGAAAAACTCTACTCCAAAATCCTAGATAATCTAGAGGAAATGGCATATTCCTAGAAAAATACAACTTTCCACAACTCAAATAGAAAGATCCTAAAAATCTCAATAGGCTAAAAACTATGGAAGAAATTGAAGCAGTCACCAAAAAGCTTTCAGCAAACAAAAGCCCAGGACCAGATGGCTTCAAAGGGGAGTTTTACCAAAGATTGAAGGAAGACTTAAAATCTATCCTCCTTAGAATATTCCAAAAAAATCAAGAGGAAGGAACACTTCCATGCTCATTCTATGAAACCAGCATCACCCTAATGCCAAAACGAGATAAAGACAACACAATGAAAGAGAACTACAGGCCAATATCCTTCATAAATATAGATGTCAAAATCCTCAACACAATTCTAGCTAATTGGATTCAGTAGTACTTCAGAAAGATCATACACCATGATCAAGCAGGATTTATCCCAGGGATGCAAGGATGGTACAACATCCACAAATCAATAAACATGATACATCACATAAACAAATTTAGAGATAAAAATCACATAGTCATATCAAGTGATACAGAAAAAACATCAGACAAAACTCAACACCCTTTCTTAATAAAAACCCTCAGCAAAATGGGAATAAAGGGATCATACCTCAACATAATAAAAGCCTTATATGACAAACCTATAGCCAACATTATACTCGATGGGCAAAAACTAAAACCATTTCATCTAAGAACAGGAATGAGACAGGGATGCCTACTTTCAACACCCTATTCAACATAGTTCTGGACGTTCTAGCTATTGCAATTAGACAACAAGAAGAAATAAAAGGTTTAGAAATTGGAAAAGAAGACATAAACTGTCATTATTCACAGATGACATGATACTCTACATAGAAAACACTAAAGACTTCATAAAAAATTATTAGACCTGATAAATGAATTCAGCAGTATAGCAGGATACAAAAGTAATGCCAAGTAATCTGTGGCATTTTTATACACCAATAGTGAACTTACAGAAAAAGAAACTAGAAAAACAATTTCATTTATCATTGCATCAAAAAAGTTAAGATACCTAGGAAGAAACTTAACTAAGGAGGTAAAAGACTTGTTCTCAGAAAACTACAGGACACTGAAAAAAATGATGGATGAAGACAAAAACAAATGGAAGAACATACCATGTTCATGGATTGGTAGAACCAACATCATCAAAATGTCCATACTACCCAAAGCAATCTATAGGTTCAATGCACACTGATTAAAATACCAATGACATATTTCACAAGCCTAGAATAAATTCTACAAAAATTCATTTGGAATAAAAAAAGACCCTGAATAGCAGCAGCAATCCTGAGAAAGAAGAACAAAATAGGAGGGATTTCAATACCAGATATCAAGCTGTATTACAAAGCCACTGTTCTCAAAATTGCCTGGTACTGGCGCAAGAACAGAAATATAGATCAATGAAAGAGAATAGAGAACCCAGAGGTCAACCCAAACCACTATGCTCAATTAATATTTGACAAAGGAGGCATGAACATACAATGGAGTAAAGGTAGTCTCTTCAATAAATGGTATTAGGAAAACTGGACAGATACATGCTAGACCACCAAATTATAACTTAAACAAAAATAAACTCAAAATGAATAAAGGACTTAAATGCAAGACAGGAAACTATAAAGATATAAGAGGAATCCACAGGCAGCAAAATCTCAGACATATGCTGAAGCAATTTCTTCACCAACATAGCTCCTTGGACAATAGAAAATAAGGAGAAAATAAACAAATGGGACAACATGAAAATGATAAGCTTCTGTACAGCAAAAGAAACCATCAACAAAACAAGAAGATAGCCCACTGCATAGGAGAACATATTTGTCAAAGTTATCACCAATAATGGTTTAATCTCCAACCTTTACAGGGAACTCATACAACTTAACAAAAGAAAGATAAACAATCCAATAAAAAAAAATGGGCAATGGACCTAAATAGATACTTTTTGAAAGAGGACATAGGATAGCCAAGAGACATATGAAAACATGCTCAAAGTTACTAATAATCTGAGAGATGCAAATCAAAATGATAATGTGGTACCATCTCACACCTGTCAGAATGGCTATCATCAACAAATCAACAAATGACAAGTGCCGGCGAGGATGTGGAGAAAAAGGAACCCTCTTTCACTGCTGGTGGGAATGCAGACTGGTGCAGCCATTGTGGAGATCCATATGGAGTTTTCTCAAAAAAGGAAAAATGGAACTCCCATTTGATCCAGTGATCCTACTTCTAGGAATATATCCCAAGAAACTAGAAACACTGATCAGAAAGGATATATGCACCCCTATGTTCATAGCAGCACAATTCACCATAGCAAAGATTTTGAAACAGCCTAAGTGCCCATCAGCAGATGAGTGGATTACAGAGCTGTGGTACATCTACACAATGGAATGCTCTGCTGGGGTAAAAAAGAAGGGATTCTTACAATTTGCAACAGCATGGATGAAACTTTAGAGCATTATGCTAAGTGAAATAAGCCAATCAGGTAAAGATAAATATCACATGATCTCACTCATTTATGTAATATAATGAGCAACATAAACTGATGAACAGGGACAGATCCAGTTACACAGAAGCATGGATCAGACCATCAAACCTCAGAGGGAAGGTAAGTAAGGGTGAGGATCAGAGGGAGAGATCAACCAAAAGCTTGTTTGCATGCATATAAGCATATATAACCAATGGGCGCAGACACCAGGCAGGGTGAGGCTGTGAGTAGGGGGTGGTGGGGTAATGGGGGAATAAGTACACATATGTAATACCTTAATGAATAAAGAAAAAATACCATTGATTTACTAATGACTGTAATTATAAAGGTTTAGGTTCTGATTTTCCATTTACATCTCAATAGTATCCTTCTCTCTAAAGCCTAAATTGGACTTTTAAATTTCTTGAGCTAAACACATCATGTATAAATTATCTGAAAATAGTTGGTATGTTAAAACTGCTAAACTCCAAAACTCTAAATTGTTCAGTGCCCCCATTCCCTTTGACTTGGGGTTTAGAATAAGAGATATTATGTTCCTAACTCAAAACAAAAAACTATAAGGAATATGCTCCATTTAGAGTATCATATTCATAGTTTCTGAGGGTTCATACCTGAACATTATAAAAAGTATTCAAAACCAGAAATAATTCCTGGAATTCTGTACTGTTTAGTAGATGATTTATTCACTTGCTTTCTCTAATCAAAGGCTTTTTGTCAGAGAGGAAGATTGCTTCCTTGAGGCAAGAAAGGAATGCCAAGGTGCTGACAAACAAGGGGTGACCTCAGGTGATGGGCTTCAGTAAACACTCAGAACTTCTTCCCTGAGGAAGAAAACCTGTTAAACAAATGTGAAAATGTGATGTAAGTTACTGGTTTTTGACCACATCACTTAATATTAAATCTTTTATTATCTGGTCATTTAAAAATGCTTCATATATGTTAAATAAGTGTTGTTAATAATACTACTCCCTTATAGATGAAGATTACCCAATTTTAACATTTTATCATAAAGCAGAATTGTTCAGGTTTGAGGAAGTCAAGGGTAACATAAAGTAGCAGTAAGTAAAATTAAGAAGAAGTTACAGAAAGAAATCCAGGAGTCTCTAAAATAAAAGTAATAATAAGGACCAGCTTAGTGGTATAAAAGAAAAGACATTTTTGTTTTAATCAAAATCTGTACTACCAATCTTGGACAAGTAATTTCTGTTTCTAAAAATGCATTTACTTATGTTTCTGCCTGGGAATCAGTGAAGATGACAATGTGATGTGAATTACTGGCTTTTGTCATGCTGTGTCAGAAACCCATCTCAATAGCTATTGCATTTTTCTCACATATTCTGAGTCAAAATATCAAGGGGAGAAGAAATGGGAGTGGGGCTTTTTTGTGAGAAGCAGTAAACATTTGCAAGTTTCCAGTGGTGATAGTCCTGTTTGTCTCTAACAGATGGGAGAAAGCAGTGAAATTAATTTTAGCCCATATTAGCAAACCTACAGCCGAACTTTAAAATCTGGAATACCCGGTTGTATGATTATTGTGCAAAAAGTATATGTTGGAGGAGAAAAAAGCTAGGAATTACTGATCTAGAGTGATAGTTGTTCAATTTCTAAATAAAAACTAAATCCTTGGAGAGGTCTTAGATGTTAAGAAAATGATAAAAACATTAAAGCAAGCACCATTTGATGATATTTTAGTTAAATATCAAAGTTTTTTTATATGGTATGAAATACTCAGGACAAATCTCTTTAAAATGTCACTGATGACAGCTTTGTAAAACCGTATAACCCATTATCCTTGGGAAATGTTAAACATTGATGGTTCTAAAGAAAGTGAATGCAATTCTGGTATTTAATAGAAAATTTTGGCAGTGCTTTTTTTAACTGAATGTATCAGCCCATTGCAGTCAAAAGAAAATAGAATTATGCTGATTTATTTCTTGAAAGAGAATTAAGTGGGAAATTAAGATACATTTAATATACTAGAGGCCCAGTGCACAAAATTCGTGCAGGGGAGGAAGGTCCCTCAGCCTGGCCTGCCCCCTCTCCAATCTGGGACCTCTCAGGGGATGTCCAACTGCTGGACATCCCTCTCATAATCCAGGACCACTTGCCCCTAACCACTCTGCCTGCCTGCCTGATCACCCCTAACCACTCTGTCTGCCTAATGCCCCTAATTGCTCCCCTGCCTGTCTGATAATCCTTAACCTTTCTGCTTGCCTTCCTGATCGCCCCTAACCATCTCTGCTTGCCTGCCTATTGACTCCTAACTGCTCCTCTGCTGGCTGATCACGCCTAACTGTTCTCCCTTGGTGGTCTGATCACCCTTAATTGCTCTCTCCTGTCAGCCTGATTGCCTCTAACCACCTCTGCCTCTGCTCCCACCACTGTGGCTTTGTTCAGAAGGACATCCGGAAGATATCCAGTCTATCTGGTCTAATTAGCATATTACACTTTTATTAGTATAGATGGGCAGATGAAGAGTTACTTATGTTAAGAAAAATTGGGAAGAATAATTGATGTTTCAATCAAGAATGGATAGTTGTGGACATTGACAAATTCTCAGACTGCATATAGTTGTTATAAAATATGAGTGATTGATTATGTTATCACATTTGGACAGCTATGAAACCAATGCATTTTTTAACTTAGGATCATAGCAAAAGAATAAGAAAACATTTTCAGATTTTTATCAGTATAATTGGATGACTCTAGCTCAATATTTCTCTGGGATTTTCTTCCTTTACTAATTTTGTTGGCTGGCTTTGATTTTGGACTGTGAAACACAATGAAAATATTAACATTCAATTTTTCTTGTCCTTCTCTCCAAAAATAGTCTTAGAGATGTTTTCAAACCATAGGATTCAAAAATCCTGAGCAAATGTCATCTCTTACCTTCACTTTGATTCTATTTTATATGTCTTCTAATGCCTCTGTCCATTTCAGAAAGTAAATGGAGTTTCAAATTTGCATTGCTTTTCCAATATGAGTTTCAAAGACATTAACACTTTTCACTTTGTTATCAGTGAAGTCGATGTATTCCCTTACCCACTGAGTGCTGGGGGTGGAATCCTTACAATGTTTTGAGAAAAAGAATTTTCTGAGACTCCTGCAGGTGAATGAATGATTTTTAGTTGTGTGGAATTACATCCCTGGGTTTTTAAAGTCCCATTCCACTCATAGAAGAAGTGTAAATGCAAAGCCAGCATCCAGATTATCTGTTCAATGTTGAAGCCAGGTCCAGTCTAGCATCAGGCTAGTTGCAGTCCATTCGTCCGTTATGTCCACATAGGCCATGGGAAAATATAGGAAGCAGGGGCAAGAGGAAGTCCTGCAAACCAGTAGTCAAGTTCAATATGTCAAGAGCCAAGAGCACAAGGGGGAGAACTGAACGCCTTTGTTTAGGGATTAAAAACCCCAAATCTTTCCATGCTTGCAGTGGCCACGCCCAATCTGTCCAATGACCTCAGTTCCCAGGTATCATCGACATCAAGCACCTTTGCTAGTCCCCCCAACTTCACTGACCATGCATCATCCTGGTATGAGTCTATCTTACTTTTGCTACCCCTGGGGAGTGTAAAGTTGTAGCTTTCTGGTGAAGCTGCTTAATTGATATGCCTATATACTTGGCCTTCCCATTACTCCTTTCCTGTTATTAATAACTAGGTTAATTATAATGGTATCAACTTCATTAAAATAATTTATTTCATGTTCTCTCCCTTTCTGTTATTAAATGAGCACCCCAGAATCATTAAGTTTTGTAGTATATTGATCTTATTTTAAATCATAGTATTACTTTTGAAAGTCCTAAACTTTTTAGGGAATAAGGAATAAGTTCATTTCAGCTTTGAAGGACATTAAGGTTTTCAGCATCATAAAAATTCCAAACTTTTTAATGTACATTTAATTAAATTATCAACAAGACATATCCTGTTCATTGCTCTTCTGAATTAAAATAAATTATAGCACAAAATAAACATAATTTAATTGGCCTTAAATAAATTGTTATGCTGTTACTATAACAGTTCTCTTGGAATTTAGTAATCATAATTATGCAAATCTTAATTAGGTAATTATTGTTGCACAGTTTTTCTTGACTTAAGGGGAAAAATTCATTGGCACAATCAGCCATATCATGCTGTGTAAGAAACTTTAAATCAGAAAAATTTCAGAATAGGTTTTAGAGTGCTTTATTATTTACTGGAGTACAATTCCCTAGATAACTAACAGAGAAAATGTCTGAAAATACTCCTTGCTTCAATATTTACTCTTCCCTCTGGTTACCAAAGTGTTGCTCTGATTTGTCAGAATATGACTGATGGATGGAAAATACATCATCATGCATGAGTGAATTGTTATCAAATTAGACACCAGATAAAAGAGGCTGTGGATTCCTGGTCATTTAAAGAATTTTGAATAAAATTTGAATACATTTTTTACTTAACCTATGAGAGGTTGAGTTCAGCCATTTCATTTCTACTTTTGATGTTCAAAAATTTATCTAAAGGGGAGAAATTATGTGTTTCTGCTATAACACATATGTCCATACCTGGAAATTTACATATATATATATATATATATATATATATGTGTGTGTGTGTGTGTGTGTGTGTGTGTGTGTGTGTATTCACACACAAAATGGAAGAGTGTACATTTTGAGAAAAAATGAGTTAATAAAAAGGTGTTACCACATACTAATAAAAAATTTTAGGTATTCTAGATGATAACTTGAGTAAACCAGAAAAGCAAGTCAACATAGATAGAGGCATATTCAGGATTTTGAGAAGAATAACTTGTGGCATAAAGACAGTAGATGGAAATGCTTGTTGTGCCAGTACAGCTTTTATTAAGATGGTCAGAGAAGAAGGACAACCAGCTCTGAGATTGAATCTTGCAAAATTGGAATGCTCCCTCATCAGAGAGCTGAGTTTAGTGTTACTTTAATTTTTTTTTACAAATAGAATTAATGAACCAGTTTTACATTCCTTTCTCATCATTAATTCGAATAAATTTTATCACAAGTTTATTCTGTGAATCCTGAGAAAGAAGATACCTACTAGGAAGGGCTCCTGATAGCTAACTAGATTCAAATTTTAAAAAAAGCAGAGTCTAGCAGCCATTTCTGGACAGGGGCCTCTCACACAAACTATACTTTGTGTGAGATCCTAAAATCACTCCCTAATGATTTTCCATTGTGCTCATTTTCATATATAAATCATATTAAATCATATATGAATTAATTGCCTCTCCACTGAACTACGCCTGCACTGTGTTTTTTCCATATAAGCCAGTCCTTATAAAGGACTTCCTAGAATCCCCTTTCAACCAAAAGGACTGAGGCTTTCCCCATCCAATCAGAACTGGCAGCTAGGAGCAACGAGAATGGCCCTATTATGACCAATTAGAACAGTTACTTTTTGACCAAGAAACTGTGAGAATTTTGGAGCCCTCATTTGCAGGAGGACAGACCAATTAGGGACCAAGGGTGGAGACTTCTATGTAAACCAGCTCCCATCTGGTTCTGTAGCAAACTTCCCTTTTCCACAAGAAACTGATGATTGCAGTTTCATGGCCACAGCTACAGCTGAACGGCTGAAGACTTCCCTTTGGAGCAAAGCAGAACAGAGCAGACCAGAGCTGAGCTGAGGTGCCTAGCTGAAAACGGCCTCGCCCCAGGGCTGCTTGGGCCTAGAGCCGCCTCACAGCCATGTGTCACCATTAAGCTGTTTTGCACTGAATAAACTTTGCTTCTTCACAGCATCCCAAATTGACGATTCCTGGTGGCACTGAATTGATGTCAGTGACCACTAATTGCCATTCCTATTTTATATTTTAAAATTTTGAACATTGTGCTTTGATAGCTTTGGCAGTTCCACCAAGATGTCTAAATAAATGCACATTCCACAGTCAATTAAACTGTGTAGCCTGACAGTAAGCATATTTTCATGGCTCCTAAAGCAAAGCCTAAGTTGCAATTGAAATTTTCCTGATTCTTTGTTTCTACTTCCCCCCAAATTCTGTGCTTTTGGTTTTTTTTCTGGTTTTTATGTAACTCAGGAGTTATTTTCCAGGTATGTTTGTGATTTTGGTTTTATGGCCTATTTTGTTGGATGTGAGCTAACAAAAAATTTTGTTTGTTAGTTTGCTTGTATATTCAAGATATATCAACTTCCACTGGAAAGGTTAAGAATTAACTCTGAGTTCTAGATTTGTGAGTTTTGTTCTATTTATTTCAGTCCAGTATAAAACTAAAGCTGTAAGCTGTGGCTATGTCTATAATTGAGAAAAGTCTTTACTCATTTTGTTTCGAAATAGACTCCTTTATCTGCAGAAGTAAATAAGCAAATATAAAACCTCTTAAAGAGCTCCTTTTTGATTTGTAGAAGCTGATAAGTTTTACATAAGTCTAATATGAGGAAACATAAAAATCCTTAAAGAATAAAGAAACTAAACATCTGGTATACTAAATTTATGGTACCCTTAAAAATGAAACAGAAAACACCAGCTTAAAAGCACTTAAAAGAACTCAAGAAATCCCATTCCCATGGTTAAAGTGAATTCTTAGATAATTCTGTCTGGTTTGACAAATTTTGTTTAAAGATGTCTATATGTCTTTTCCCTGATTTTGTCTGTGTGAATTTTATTTAAACATCTTAAACTTCTATTGATATACTGATATACTGATCAGATAAGTAACACCATTCCCACAAAATGCTTAAAGATTTCTAAAGATGTGTTTTACTAAATTAAATAAGTCTGATAATTCATATATATATATATATATATATATATATCAGGTTTTTAAAATAATTTTAAAATGTCAGCCTTATATTAAATAATCTTATTTAATTACTAATCTGGGATACTTGGATAATTTATAAGCAAGATAAAATACTAAAACATTAGTCACCATGCATGATGGGTATATATAAACTAGAGGCCCAGTGCAAAAAATGTGTGCATGGGTAAGGCCCTAGCAGCTGCCAGCAGCTGGCTGAGGCCTCTGTTCCCGTGGCCACCTGCTGGCGGTGGTGGCTGGGGCTGAGGCCAGCCAGGGGGAGGGACTGCAGGTGGTTGGCAGGCTGGCACCACTACCTGGTTGAACTCCCAATTGAACTCCTGGTTGAGGGGACAATTTGCATATTAGGTTTTGTTATATAGGATACACATTTAATATATATGTATATAGTTTTATATATAATATGTACATACTTTAGGTATGTTATATTTACCTTTTTTTACATGTTAAAAAGTTTCTATACATTTGGTGAATACTATAATATGCTACACAGATCTTTCTTTAAGATTAAAATATTTATCCAGGAACTGAAAATGCTTCTAAAAGAAAGCCTTTAATTCATTTAGAAAAGTGCCTCAATTAAAGAAACCTCACTTGCCAATGGTAACATTTTCCATGGGCAGCTTTTATCCAATGACTAATCACATGTGAACACATGAAGATCTCTTGTGTCAACCTGGCACAACTTTCTTTTTTTTAATTCAATTGATTAATAATTAATTTTTTTAACCTGGGACTACTTTCAATGGCCATCTAATTCCTGAGATGTGTGGTCACCTGGAGTTTTCATTGGACCTGCACCTAGCTCTACTTCCTTCCCTACTCAGTGCTGCTTCCTACCTCTACCTTCCACAGGTCTTGATCCTAAAATCACTCCCTAATAATTTTCCATCGTGCTCATTTTCATATATAAATCTGCTTCTTGGAGAATCCAGGCTGGAGTACTTTGTATTTGTTCTATCTATCTATCTATCTATCTATCTATCCATCCATCATCCATGTATCTTTCGCTACCTATCATCTATCATTTATTTATCTTTACATGCACTTTAAGAAATCATAATTAATTTTTGATGTGCATTTAAACATTTTTATATGCCAAATGACGGTATTCAATTACCTACCTTCAGGTTCTCTAAAATAAAAATTAGTTACTTTATTAAAAATTATAATATGCATGAGTGATTGAGGCTAGACTATGAGTAATATTGCCAAAGAAATTTAACTATGTATGTAATGTTATGAGATGTGATTTGTTTATCAAAGAATATATGAGCTGATTGGTCTCATAGAAACATGTGTTGATATAGAACAGTCTGTACCTTGGTGAGTCTTGAGAATGTAGTAGAGAATTATATTGAAGAAACTACAATCAGTATTGTGAAGATAACACTTGGCAGAAACTTCTGAAAACAGAGTGGATACAATTCTTTGGCAACTAAGCAACAATTCAGTAAGGATGACTATGTTAATTACAACTGAACAAATCTTTCTTATTTCCCAATTTCTATCAATGGAAGGCAATTGAGCAATAATTATTTTTCAAAGGACAGAAAACAGATGCAGTTGGCTGAGGCCCCAACTGATTTATTCATCACATTTTTGCATGTACCACCAAATCCAGAACTAATGACTATCACCATTATTGATTGTAATAATTAAAAATAGTTTTATCATTTCTTGTAGTCTTAAGTTTGTTCATGGCCTGACCTCTGCTTATCACTTCTGCCTCATCCCTTATCCTCCTCTGCCTGCTACTCCTGCCACCCAGCCCACAAGCCACACATTCTGCTTCTGAATAATCCTTGTGCTCTTGCTCCAAGACACAGTCAAATGATCAAGAGGGCTGAGTCTGCATTCAGTCCAGTCCTATATTTACTCTGCCACTTTCCAAGTGTGTGGCCTATAGTGAGTTACTTTATCACTTTATGCTTTAATTTCCTCATCTGTAAATTGGAACTAATGTTAGTACCTATCTCATTTGGTTGAGAAGGGGTTAAGTAGAGAATGCTTGGTTCATAGTAGCTCAAATATTTTCTAATGCTGTGCTGTTTGTTAGCAATGACATATTCCTGTTTAGGGAATCGTCTACTCCATTTTCTACTCTAAGTCTATTACACTGTTTGGGAGTATATTAAATGTGTGTGTTTAAATATTTCTAATTCTACTTCATGAATATGTGTAATAAAGGCATACAGGCATTTTTGATGGAGGACTTGTGCATGTGGATTATTGCATGATTGTTGAGAAGTTAATGAAAACTTTATTAAAAATGTTCCTGTTGCCTAGAGACAACCTAGATGCCTCAAATATCTCTACAAATTTTGTGTTGAAAAACCTAAGGATAGATGTAGATTTGTTTCTTCTTATAAAAATAATTAAGAGTTTTCCTTTAAGTTATTTGGGAAAGACAACAGGGAGGATAAGGAAAGAATAGCTGAAGCAAATGTGGAGAAATATTGGTAACTGTCAACAGGAAGATATTTGGGATATGGGGTTAAGACCCCACCCATGCACCAGGCCTGTATCTTATCTAATAAAGTCCAGGTGCTCTGAGAAACAGACACTAAGATAAGATTAAAGGTTTTATTTTGTTAGAGGAAATAGCTGTGAGAAAGGAAAGAGAGAAGAGCCAGAAAGGCTGGGATAGTCTCATTCTAAATGCAAGTCTGACCCTCAGTGAAGGAAAGAAGAAGGGAGGGTATGGTCAATGCATCTGAGACTGCAGTGCTGTTGAAACCAGAGAGTCAATGGGTCTGAGGTGCTGACGCTACTTGTACCAAATCAGCAGAGACATGGTTGAATCATATATGAGCATTTATTCCAATACTGCTGGCAGTACAGGAGAGCAGCAGGTCATCCACAAAAATCTGCTCTCTCCACTACCATAAGCTATCTGCTTATACTAGTATTGTATGAAAAGAGGAAGTTTATGTGGGAAAGTATGCAAAGGGGATAAGATTGGGTATGCAAAATGGGCAATTTACAAGCAATGTGGGCTGAGGTTTGCAAAGGCCTGGGGGTATGCAAAGGGATGGTGCCTCTGGTTTCTGCAACCTGGTTGTTAATCTTTCCATGACAATAGGCAGGTCGATAATATAGAGGATGGGCTGAATTTCCAGTAAGCTCCCAGGTACCCAGAGCAACTCCCAGCCAGGTTAGAATGTGCTTTCTTTAATTAAAACAAAATAATCATTGTTAACAGAGCGTGATAATCCTATCTAATAAAAGAGTTATATGTAAATTGACCATATCTCCGATCAAGCCATGTCCACAGCCATGCCCACCAGCCATTCAGGAGCAAATTATACAAATAAATAGCAACCAAGATGGCTGCCACCCCTGAGAGCTGGAGGGAGGCTTGGGTTTCCCCAACAACAGAGGAAGCCAAGCTTTCTGGCTACCATTTGCCAGCCTAGGCCTCTACTCAATGCTACAAAGTTTCAATTATAGAAGATACATAATCCCAACAGAAATGGTGGCAGCCACCGAGCTGGAGAGAGAAGAGGCTAGGGTTGCTGGGGCAATGGAGGAAGCCAAACTTCTGCAGCCCTAGCCTAGGCCTCAACTCTAGGCTACAAAGTTTCAAACAGAAATAGCTATCGCCACAGAGCAAGCGGAAGCCTTGGCTCCACTCTAGGCTACAAAGTTTCAATCGTAGAACATAAATTAATCCCAGATCCCAGGGCCTCAGCTTGGGTCTCTGGGGGGTGTGGCAAGCCTGCAAACCACCATAGTTCCCTTGCCCAGGCCACCCCACACTCCAAGGGAACCCCCACCCTGATCCAGGGCACCCTTCAGGGAAAACCAGCCAGTCCCCACCCATGCACCAGGCCTCTATCCTATCTAATAAAAGAGTAATATGCAGATTGACTATCCCTCCAACACACAAGAGGGCTGCCCCCATGTGGTCAAAGATCCTGCCCCCATGTGGACACAAGATGGCCACTACAAGATGGCCAGCAGGGGAGGGCCTTTGGGAGGTTCCAGGGCTGCAAGGGAGGGCAGTTGGGGGCGATCAAGCCTTCAGGGGAGGGCAGTTAGGAGTGACCCGGCCAGCAGAGGAAGGAAGTTGGGGGCAAACAGGTTGGTAGGGGAGCAGTTAGACATTAATTAGGCTGGCAGGGTAGTGGTTAGAGGGTGATCAGGCTGGAAGGCAGAAGCAGTTTGGAGCTAGCAGTCCTGGATTGTGAGAAGAATGTCCAACTGCCCATTTAGGCCCCATCCTACCAAGATTGGGCCTAAATGGGCAGTCAGGCATCCCTTGAGAGGTCCCAGATTGGAGAAGGTGAAGGTTGGGCTGAGGAACTCTCCCTCCCCCAATGCACGAATTTCATGAACCAGGCCTCTAGTCCTATATAATAAAAACCCAGTGACCAAAACATAAAATGACCAGAACAACCAGAAACCAAAACGCAGTCCTCCCCCTGAGTGGCCCTGCCTCCCAGCAGGGACCCACACCTTGATCAAGGGTATGGCTGGCCTGGAAATTACCCACAGCCCCTTGTCCCAGCTGGCCCTGCCCCCAGTGGGGACCTCCACCCCAATCTGGGGTCCCTTAAGTGCAAGCTAGTCACCCCCCACCCAAGCACTGGGCCTCTATCCTGTATAATAAAAGGTAATATGCAAATTGACTCTAATGGCAGCACGACCATTCGACCAGTCACAATGATGCACACTGACCACCTCTTGATCTCTTTCCTTGGCAGGTAGCTGGAGAAGATAGCCCAATGGTGAATGGGGAACTAGGGATGGGTAGTGGGGGACTTATGTGGTACCAGGCCAAGATTCCTGTCCCACCAGTCATCCACACACATGCAGAGGGTGACCCGTGGCAAGGGAAGAGCCAGCAAGCAGGTGGGAATGGCTGATCTCTCAGTTTCTTCCCCCGACTGTCAGACTCTGATCAGCTGGTGGAGAATGAGGAACTGTGATAGGTGGTGGCAGGGGGTGGGTCCAGCAAGTGAGTGGAACAGCTAACCTTTTGGTTCCTTCTCCCAGCCATCAGGCTCCAATGGCTGATGGGGAACCGGGGGTGGGTGGCAGTAGGGGCGGGGCCGACTGCAGGCAGCTGGGGACGATAGCCCTGATCAGAAGCCAGGCTTAGGGACTATACCTGTGTACAAATTTCATGCACTAGGCCTCTAGTTTCTTATAATTACAGCTGGTTCCCAATATTTCACTTCTGGGCCTAACTCTGCCTTGGAGTCTAAGCACAGTGTGTCCACATACAGTGGGCCTTCAGGGAAAGTCACCAGTCAGGCTTGTCTAACGTCCCTGCCTTGTTCAAGGGGCCCAGCTCTGGGGAGGTGCCACCTCAGCACCATCAAAGCCAAGCAGCTAGGCCCCACGTCCCTTAAGAAGAAGAATGGCTATAGAGCATGCTCTTTTGGTTGACACATTGTTTATTAAAGTATTATCTTTAATAATAATAAAAATAATTAAGTGTATAGAGGTCCCAGAAAAAGGAAGTTTCTTTTTTTGTTGTTGTTGTTGTTGTTTTGTTTTTACCTTGGCTGGCACTCTATAGGAAGAAAATCCTGGAATTCTCTGGTAATAGGTCCCAGGTGTGTCTCAGAGGAGAGGCTGGCATGTGTTTAGGAGACTGAAATGCTGGTTCACATTCAGTTCCTGACTCTGGCTGTTACTCTCACCAACAGGATTACCATGTGCTCAGCCCTGCTGCTGTGCTCATATCTCTCACAAATTGCTGAACAGTTGCAGGAAGGCTTTAAAAAGCATGCATTTATTTTCCCAGGGACTAATGGCACCCTGCTTTTGGTCTAATAATGGGCTTTGCATTGTGTATTTCAAACTTCTGGAGCATTAGTTAATTCCTACAATGCATGTCAGCAATGGGATTAAATCTAATTTTCAATAGATCAATCTGATTAATTGGTTACCTGTGAACCTCCCCAGGTAAAATTTTTCTCTTCAAAGCACTAAAAATAACATCTTTGCAGAATCCTCCAAAGTGTGTCCTGTAAGCCAGTTGCCCCAGTTAAAATGGAATTATTTATTCAAGCATTTTATCTGCATCTGAGTATTTGACAATGGTGGCAAATAGCAACATAACAAATACGGGGAAATATTCTGGGTGTAATTTTTTCACTTTTGACACTTAATTTCCTGTCACACATTGATTTCTGATGACACAATTTCCTGTCACACATTGCTTTCAAAAACCTCAGAATCCCAAAACATTTCTTCTATTTGTTTTTTTTCTCCTTGATTCCTCATTAGATTTCTCTGACTTCCCTTGGATACCATACTCTATTCACTCTTCTTCACATCTAAATATTTCTTATTATCCTAATTTAATTTTTTTGGGGGGGGGCATATCAAACCAACAAAACATGTATCAATCAACTAAAAGACCACTCAAATTTAAATATATGTACATAAAACCCAGGACTGTTATTTGTTTGTTTTCTATTCACTCAACAAATCAGTCAATATATCTTTCATATTTATAATTTTCTTGTCATTTTTTTTCTACTGTGTTGGTCTTGGCCTCTTTATTTCTTGCCCATATTACTGCAATAGCTTTTTTTAAAAAATGTAACATCCTAAAGTGCTTACTTTTAGTAATCATTGAAAATAAAATATAAACTATAATAGAGGAATGTACAAGACAAATGCTTCTTCACAAAAGGGGAAAATCAATAAACATATACTTTCTTAGTGTTCCAAGTATCAGTAAGCAACAGTATATACTTTATTGGTGTTCTAAGAAATTTCAGTACAATTAACAAATATAAAGTATTTTATTGTCAATAAACCAATAAAAGTTTGTCATGGTATTTAGCCTGTAGGTGGTTTTTTTTTAACCTGGAGAAGGGTTAGGATAAGGTCAATAATATAATATATGACTAGGGGCTCAGTGCAAGAATTCGAGCATGGGTGGGGTCCTTCGTCCTGGCCGCTGATTGGGGCCGATCAGGGCCATTATACTCAGTCCTAATTGGGTTAATTGGCGCAGACTGGCTTGGAGGAGGGACCACGGGAGGTTGGATGTTGGAGTGCACTGACCATCAGGGGGAATCTCCTGCATTGAGTGTCTGCCCCCTGGTGGTCAATGTGTATCATAGCGACTGGTTGAGTGATTGAGCAATTGACTGGACATAATAGTTGCTTAGACTTTTATATATATATACTAGGGACCTGGTGGTGCATGAAATTCATGCACTGGGGGTGGGTGGTCCCTCAACCCAACCTGCCCCCTCTCACATACTGGGATCCCTTAGGGGATGTCCAACTGATGGCTCACCCCCAGCCAGCCCAAGGCCTAAAGCCTCTCGTGAGGCTTTAGGCCTTGGGCACCCAGCTATCACCCTGCTCAGATCAGCCCCAGCTGCCTGCAACCACCAGACTCCGAGGGCTGGGCGCTCACTGCCACTTCTACTCACAGTGCCTGGGGGCTGGGCACTCACTGCCACTGCCATTTCACCTTCACTCCCGGGCCCAGGGCTCACACCACTTGGCCCTGCTCCCACTCCTGATTGGCTGGTAGCATAGCCAATCAGGAGCGAAGGTACAGTCAAGTTTGCATGTTTCTCTTTTATTATATAGGATACACAAGAGGCCCAGTGCATGAAATTCGTGCATGGGGGCGAGGGATGTCCCTTAGCCCAGCCTGCACCCTCTCCAATCTGGGACCCCTCGAAGGATGTCCGACTGCCAGTTTATAGCGGATCGGACATCTGGACAGTTGGACATCCTTCTCACAATCCAGGACTGCTGGCTCAAAACTGCTCACCTGCCTGCCTCCCTGATTGCCCATAACTGCTTCTGCCTGCCAGCCTGATCACCCCCTAACCACTACCCTGCCAGCCTGATTGATATCTAACTGCTCCCCTGCCAGCCTGTTTGCCCCCAACTTCCCTCCTCTGCTGGCCTGGTCACCCCTAACTGTCCTCCCCTGCAGGCTTGATGGCCCCCAAATGCCCTTCCTTGCAGAGCCTGGAACCTCCCAATGGTCCTCCCCTGCTGGCCATCTTGCGGTGGCCATCTTGTGTCCACATGGGGGCAGGATATTTGACCATATGGGGGCAGCCCTCTTGTGTGTTGGAGTGATGGTCAATCTGCAAATTACTCTTTTATTAGATAGGATAGAGGCCTGGTGCATGGGTGGGGGCCAGCTGGTTTGCCCTGAAGAGTGTCCCAGATCAGGGTGAGGATTCTCTTGGGGTGAGGGGTGGCCTGGGCAAGGGGCCTGTGGAGGTTTTCAGGCTGGCCATGCCCCCCAGCGACCCAAGTGGAGGCCCTGGGATCTGGGATTAACTTATGTTTTACATTTGAAACTTTGTAGCCTGGAGCAAAGCCAAGCCTCTGCTCGCTTCGTCATAGCAGCCATTTCTGTTTGAAACTTTGTAGCCTAGAGTGGAGGCCTGGGCGGGCAAAGCAGGCGGAAAGCTTGACTTCCTCCATTGCCAGGGAAACCCAAGCCTCTATTCTCTCCAGCTCAGTGGCTGCTGCCATTTCTGTGTCTTTTTTAATTGAAACTTTGTAGCATTGAGTGGAAGCCTAGGCCAGCAATGGCAGGCAGAAAGCTTGGCTTCCTCTGTTGCCGGAGAAACCCAAGCCTTCCTCCTGCTCTCAGTTGCAGCAGCCTTGTTGGTTGGGGTTTATTTGCATAATCTGCTCCTGATTGGCTGGTAGGTGTGGCTTGTGGGTGTAGTTAAGGTATGGTCAAATTTGCATATTGCTATTTTATTAGATAGGACTAGAGCCCCAGTGCACAAAATTCTTGCACCGGGGGGGGGGAGGTTGGGGTGTCCCTCAGGCCCAGCCTACACCCTCTCCAATCTGGGACCCCTGAAGGGATGTCCAACTGCCTGTTTAGGACAATCCTAGTATGCCTGGGCCTAAACAGGCAGTTGGACATCCTTCTCATAATCCAGGACTGCTGGCTTCAAACTGCTCACCTGCCTGCCTCCCTGATTGCCCCTAACTGCTTCTGCCTGCCAGCCTGATCACCCCTTAACCACTACCCTGTCAGCCTGATTGATGTCTAATTGCTCCCCTGCCAGCCTGTTTGCCCCAAATGCCCTTCCTTGCAGACCTGGTCCCTCCCAACTGCCTTTCCCTGCTGGCCTGATCACCCACAACTGCCCTCCCTTGCAGGCTTGGAACCTCCCAACGGCCCTCCCCTTCTGGCCATCTTGTGGTGGACATCTTGTGTCCATATGGGGGAAGGATCTTTGACTACATGTGGGCAGCCCTCTGTGTGTTGAAGTGATGGTCAATCTGTATGTTACTCTTTTATTAGATAGGATATATAGACTAGGGACCCAGTGTACAAATTTATGCATGTTGAAAGGAATTGTGGGCCACGAGGCTGTGGTGGACACAGGAATGGGTCTCAGCCCATCCTCTGCCCCCCTGTCTGGACCCTCCTGCCATAGTCCCCAGTCCCCTTTCTGCCAGCAGCCTCACTTCCACTTCTGCCACTCTCACACTCTTACTACGCCAGCCCCACTTGCACCCACTTATGGTGTGGCCTGATTAGGGCCAGCACCAGCAGCAGGTGTGATCAGGGCTGACACCATTAGTGGGTGTGAGTGGCAGCTGCTTCCCTGATGGCCCTTTGGAGCAGGGGGAGGTGGAGAAGCCCTCAGGGACAATCAGAGCCAGGAACCACCACTTGCACCCACTGATGGTGCCTAGTCATCAGAACCAGCACTGGGTGCCAGCAGCAGGTGTGAGCAGTGGCTCTGGGGCCTGCAGAGGGTGTGAGTTGGGCCATTTCCAGCAACAGGTGTGTGCGCCGGGCAGGACTGCAGGGCATGGGAGCAAAGAGTTTTCAACAACCACCAAAGGCTCACCCTAATGATAGCAACCAGTGCCCTGCCTTGGTCCAGTGCTCCCGCTCACCTGCTCCCCTGCCAGCCTGTTTGCCCCAAATGCCCTTCCTGCTCCACTTGCTGCTGATGCTCACCATGTTTAGTGAGTTCCCCCTGGTGGTCAACGCACATCATAGTGACCGGTTGTTCAGTTGTTTGGTTGTTCTGATTATTCCACTGTTCAGTCTATTTGCATATTAGCCTTTTATTATATAGGACAACAGGCTTGATGAACAAAATTCATGCAAGAGTAAGCTTTCCTTCCTGCAGCTGCTGGCACCAGCTTCTCTCTGGCACTCAGGACCCAGGCTTTCCTCACAGCCCTGGTTTCATTCAGAAGGTCATCTGGAAGGACATCTGGTTTAATTAGCATATTACACTTTTATTATTATAGATAGTACCTGGAAGTTCAAGATTATCTTGGAATTTTTCTAGATTTTACATATAAAATGCAATTATTTATATTTTGGGATATATTTTTAATACAAAAATAAATGATTAACACTGTTTAAAATTAAGTTTTTGCATACACTATCATGATTGATATTTATGCCTCAACTACTGTGAAATAGACTGTTATGGAAAATAACCTTTTCTTCTTTTTTTTACACTGAATTCAGGCTCTTTCAGAGTTTTTACATTTCTGCTTTTAAATCAGGTGGTACTGTTATATTAAAGTTGCACGTTTCTGTCAAAACAAAACCAAAGCAAATCTCCATTTTCATCACCATCAATGAAACAGTCAGAAGGTCATTACACTCATACTTATTTCCCAACTTGTCCAGCATCTGAGTGAGATTGGTCGATGTGACATGCTGGCAGAGGTCATTCCAGGGTAAGTGAGATCCATACTTTTTCCATTGCTTGTTCCAGCCACTGGTTCCTGACACAAGAATAATGAGAATTTTAGCCTTGGTATCTAAGAGACTATGGATGAATTTCAGGATAATTGGGATGCCTTTTACATAATACATAATCTGAATCATATGAATAAAGTCCATTTTCTGAAGTGCTTTTTTCCATCATTCTATTTTGAATTTAAATGATGTCTCCTAATACCAAGCAAACTTTAATATGTCCTTGTGGTCTTATGATTTGGCTTCAAACTCTTTATACTTGGAAATTTGTTCAACATTTGGTTCAACAACTTCATTGTTGATATGAACTCCTGGGTATTGAGCCTGCACTTTGGAGAGAATCTGAAGTTCAATTTCATCACAGCTTTGTTAATGCTTAGAATCTTAATTTCTGATTTGTTGTCTCTAATCCTTGCAGTTCTGTCTCGTGGCTTCTTATCCATGAATTCCCGCATGCACTGGTATTCTGTGGACTTGTTGAGAAACCTCTGAAAAGATTCCACATATCTGCTGTGATCAGGAAACAAGTTCCTCATGGGAGAGGCCATATTTAGTTTTCTCTGCAATAGCTTCTTTTCAGGTCTCCCTGTCTCTAGTTTATCTTGCTAATTTCTTTTATTCAGCATGGTTAGTATAATTCCCCACTTTCATCCTGGAAATTTTTCACTACAAAACTTCCTACCGCACTGGCTGCAGGCTTTCTGCCTTCCACCATTTGCTGGCTGAATATAGAGGATCCAGTGGAGAACTTTGTAGTAGGAGATCGAAAAGATTAGGGTCCTTGAATAACTTCATAGTGCAGAACTCTTTGTCCCTAAATCCCACTCCCTCAATGATGTTAGCAAAAACAGACAAACAAACAAAAATTATGTTGTGTGAAGACAATGGGACTTTTGGGGATACTTGTTGAACAGTTAGCCAGTAAGCCTAATTTGTATCAGTATTGAAAGAGCAGTGTTGCCTGTGCAAGTCAAGATTCATAAATTTTGGAGTTTAATATGGAGGTTTGGGAGTTTTTACATGTAGTTTTCTCATTAGTTCCTTGCATGTGGCTTTTAATATACTTATGATGTGGTTATAAACCCACCATAAACCCATCATAAATTAATAATAAGTATTATAAGTAAAAATGCAATTAATACACCAAACCTACTGAGTACCACAGCTTGGAGTACCCTACATTAAATATGTTCAAAATAGTTACATTAGCCTACATTTAGGCAATGATTTGAGTTTCATTTCAAGAATAATTTTCTTTTTTTTTTCTTCTCAGTTGAGAGGGGGATAAAGATTATGTAGCATTTTGCAGACATGATAGGATATGAAAACATAAAGCACAATATCTATGAAGCACTAAAAATCCAGTACAATGTAGAATACTGTTTACCCAAGTAATTGTGTGCCTGATTAGGAGCTGCAGCTTACTGCCCACTGCCCAGCATCATGAGAGGGTATTTTATTACATGTTGCTAGCTTGGGAAAAAATCAAAATTTGAAATATGTTTTCTAACTGAATGTGTATTGTTTTTGCACCATGGTAAAGTAGAACCTTCATTAGGTCAAGGACAGTCTGTTATGGTCTTTTTATAACTTTTAAGCAAATCATTTTTAATCTTGTTTTGAAGCACTTGGTAATAGTATCTATTTATTTGTTTCCTCATTCATGCATGCAACAAACATTTATTTAGCATTATTTTGTCCCAGGCTCTGTATTTATAGAAGCAGGAAAAAAATGATTATATCTTCAATTTATAAAACTTAATGGACTACTATATTACAGTCTTACTTTGACCCTGTTGACCCTGATTTTTATGCTCAATATAAAACCTCAACACTATCACCCCTCTCAGAACAGCAGGTGATTCAAGCCTTATTTTCAGGCCTTGTCTGAGACACCCAGAATTATTCTTCTGCCTGATTGTTCCTAAGGTTTGATGCTAATGAAAGAGGGTTTTGTTTGTTTTTTTCATTATTGATTCTGGAAGAATCCTGTTTTACTGAATTCCCATCCTTGTAAAAAAAAATCAATGTAGATTTTCTTTTGTAAGCACTCATTACTTTAGGCATTCTTTTTCATGGCTTGAATACTTTGATGTCAATACCATGGTGAAGAAAGCAACTTCTACAACTACTGGCAATTGAAATTTTGGAGTTAGTTAACTAGATCTAGGGTCATGGGAAGGAAATCACATCTTCTGACATGCTCTAAAACTAATGGAGTATGTCATTCATTGCTCATTTCTCTTTTCAACCATCTTTATCTCTGTCATCTGTTGAAGTCTGTCTGTTACCTGAGGGCATAATACTGACATTTGCTAGCTCACCACTTTGGATTTCACATTGTGGACAAAATACAGGAATGTGAAACTCAGGTCTTGACACTTTATTTTAAATCCTGTTTTGCTTCTGAATGGCACCGGTAGTTCATTCTTCAAATTTCTTACAATTAGAAAAATATATATATACTAGAGGCCTGGTGCATGAAATTTGTGCCCGGGCGGTGAGGGGTGTTGCTCAGCCCAGCCTGCACCCTCTCCAGTCTGGAACCCCTTGAGGGATGTCCAACTGCCCGTTTAGGCCCCATCAGACATCCCTCTCACAATCTAGGACTGCTGGTTCGCAACTGCTCACCTGCCTGCCTTCCTGATTGTCCCTAACTGCTTCTGCCTACCATCCTGATCTCCCCCTAACCACTCCCCTCCCAGCCTGATTGATGCCCAACTGCTCCCCTGCCAGCCTGTTTGCCCCTAACTGCCCTCCACTGCAGGCCTAGTCACCCCCAATTTCCCTACTCTGCTGGCTTGGTCAGCCCTAAATGCCCTCCCTTGCAGGTTTGATTGAACCCAACCACCCTCCCTTGCAGGCCTGGTCCCTCCCAATTACCCTCCCCTGCTGGCCATCTTGTGGCAGCCATCTTGTGTCTACATAGGGGGAGCCATTTTTGACCACATGGAGGCAGCCATCTTGTGTGCTGGAGTGTTGGTAAATTTGCATATTACTCTTTTATTAGATAGGATATACCAAGAGCTTTTGATTTCATTCCTAGGTAACTTAAAGAGTTGACTCATCAACTCACTGATTAGACTGGTTAATGCCATTTTCTGGCATGGTAACATTGTTAAGTAATCTCTCAAAAGATCCTTTCACAACCTTTCTGAATATGTGGTGGTTGAGATATGACAAGAAAGATGAAGAGAGAGCAAAGGGGGATAAAAAGATGACTTATATTTTATTTCTGAGCCTAGAACCAGACCTCAAAGCTCTAGGAACCAACCACCACAGACACCACATTGCTAACCTTCTTTGTTTGTTCTATACTTCAATAGGCTCAGTAAGATGGAATACTTACCAAATTTCATTGTCATTAGCTGTTTATATTTATTTTCCATGCTTGAAAGGGCTACATGTTACTCATCTTTGAATCCTGAAACAAATATCACTAAATTTTGGATGACTATGGAAGTGAATAAGTGAAGTGATCTCTATATTTGACCACTGATGTATTATAAAGGATTATTATTGAGCTATACAATTATTTTCTGATTAACCCTGATTCCCCATCAAGACTTTTAATACAATAGAGTAGAAAAGAAAGAGAATTGGTAGTCAGAGAGAAGAGTGAAGGATAGAGGAGTATAAATGAGGAAGGATGGGTGAAAGTTATTCATTAAACTAAAAAAAAAAAAAACAGAAGAGATAGAAAGTTGAAAAGAGATATGATTTATAGATGGGCATTCAGAGAGAGCTATAAAATAGATGAAAATGGTAGAATCAGCCAGTCAGCATCCAGGAATGCAGTCAAGTAGTTCCCTCACCCACCAAACAGGATGCTGTGAAGATATAGGAACATAAACCTTGGAGTTGCTCAGAGGGAAGCTTCTCTATGGATAAGAAAGTACTATTATTCTGTATTATTTTCCTTTCATGTTGGGCGGATGTACCCCTGACAGTTGGAGTCTCCTTTCAGCCAAATAGCTCCCATATGCTACATAATGCTGCTGCTGATTAAAATCCTATGGAAGATTCAGGCTGTATCTGGAACAATAGCAGTCTGAACTCGATTTATCAGTCTTTTGGGGAAGCAAAGATAATCAAATTTCCCCCTTCAGCAACTTTGGGAACAAGCCATTTGCTGAAATGACAATGGATGTGAGTCTTGCATTTTCAGTTTGTACACCTGCTGCCTGTTAATCACAAGTTTCTGACATTTTGTGAGGTTTCTTTTTTCCTACTCATATGTTATGGGCTTTGTCATTTAAAGGCAAGAGCACTTTTGTGAAAACTAGTTACAGAAACATGCATGAAAAATTAGGGAGATCTGTAGGGAGACAAAGTTATGGGTGATATGGGGAAAAACATGGTATTTTCTCAGAGAAATCTGGGTTCCAATATGCTTTTCAGTGTATTAGTATGTGACCTGGACAAGTGATTTAAGCCCTCTGAGTTTTGGTTCCCTTAACTATAAAATGGGAATAATGATTCCTACATCAGAGGGTTGCCTTGTGTATTAAGTTACATAATTTATGTTTGCTTATGCATTCTGGAAAAAAATCTATGTAGTAAAAACTACAAAGAACTCCTGGCACAATTATTCCATTCAAATCCCTGCATTAAGTAACCTGGCCAAACTTTAACATGGCTTCTGATAGCCTAAGGTCCAGAGTTCCTGAAACAACCAAATCCCTTTTGAAATCCCTGTCTAGAAAAGCTTAGGGCTATCAGAAGAATAGACTGTTGGTTCTAGCCAACACCTGATCTCACTTTCTCAGAACATTTACTAAAAAGGGTTTACAATACTGAATCCTTTCTCTAATCTTTGAGATGTAGATATATCTCCTACAAGGCAGGGGCTTCTTTCTCAAGGACCTGAATGAAAGCATGCCTTTGAGATGTAGTCTTCAGGAAGACTGTGTGGAAGGATAACTTCAGTAATCTCCCAGCAAGCGGACAGCTGTCTGTTTTAATCACATTTACACTCACCCTTTGTAATTTTGAATTTCTACTTACTCCCATTCTCTACACCCTATTCTCCTTTTAAAATGCCCAGTCACCTCTGTGAAAATCAGAATAGAGCTCAGCTCTTTCCCCTGTTATTAGTTCTAACTGGGCCCAGGTTTGTTTATTTTTGAAATGTAGATACTGACTTGTGGTAACACCTATCAAACTCCTTCCCCTAGATCTCCCTTCAAGAGGTGGGGAGGGGGGAGGATAAGGCTGAGACTTGTCAGGAAAGCTCAGGGTAAGAAATTGGGAAACTGTGAGAAAGTTGTTGTCTGTTTTCTGACTCTGCTTCTGGGAAATAGGCCTGAGGGCTAACTTCTGCTCATAAATTTTTCAAAGGTTAGAAATGTAACTTAAACAAGATTTCATTGTTTTAGCTTAAGCCAAAATGGAATTTAAGGTGGATCCAACTTAGGTAAGCACTCTTTCTTCCTCTAGATCAGAAGTGGGGAATGTGTGGTCCTTGGGCCTTAAAAATCCTGAGAAATCATTTGGTCTGGCCCTGCCAGGCCATTAGGGGTAAGTTAATTAAATAGTTGAACAAATATAGCAGGCTAATTTTTAAGTTAATCATTTTGTATGGCCAGTGAATGATGTTATAAATATCCAAATGGCCCTTGGCAGACAAAAGGTTTCCACCCCTGCTCTAGATTATGCTGTCTGACCAAATGCTTTGTGATGAAAGAAATGTTCTGTTTCTGAACATCAGTCTGTATCACTATTGAGCACTGAAGTGAGGCTATCAGCAACTCAGGAAATGAATGATCCAATTTAATTTTAATGAAGTCCAGTGTGAAAGGCCACAGGTGGTTGGTAGCGACGCTGAGAGGACACAACTCTAAATCATGCCGTACTCACCTCTTGGCTTTATTCTCACCCTATCTCCATGTCATGTCAAGGTGGCTCCTGTAAGCTCCTTATTTGGCTGGTCCTTAAAGATTGTGATCTTTCTCAATGGTTGAGTATTGACCTATGAACCAGGAGGTCATGAAAGTTCGATTTCCAGTCAGGGCACATGAATATATATATATATATATATATATATATATATATATACACATATACACACACACACACACACACACACACACACACACTAAGTGGCCAGATTATTATGACCTCTGAACGTATAATAATCTGGCCTCTCAGTGTATGAATTCATGCATGGGTGGGGTCCGGCCAGCCTGGCCAGGGAAAGGGGACATGGGTGTTGGCTGGCCTGCCTACTGGTCAAACTCCTGGTCGAGGGGACAATTTGCATACTAGCTTTCTATTATATAGGATATACACTGAGTGAAAAGATTATTATGCATTCAGAGATCATAATCTGTCTGCTCAGTATATTAATATATATATATATATATATAGATATAGATATAGATATAGATATATGTGTGTGTATGTGTGTGTGTGTGTGTAGGTGTGGTGTGTGTGTGTGTAGGTGTGGTGTGTGTGTGTGTGTGTGTGTAAAAATATCCTCACACATAGTTATAGTTATTGGCACATGTAGGTTTGTTTAGTTAGGTCATAAAAAAACTGTTTATGAAGTGTCTGGAAAAAAGTTGTGGCCTTATTCAAGACAGACTGTGTCAATATATCTGAAGACAAACTGTAGCTGTTAACAAGTCTGAAATCTTGAGAGAAGCAGAGCTTTTCAACTTTAGGCCACTGGGGTAAGGATACATTGTTGTGCAATGTGCTGATGGTTTAAATTTTTTAGAGCTTCTGCGGTATAAGTCTCAGTTCTTTAGCCAGGTGATAAACACATCATGCTTGAGGGGAAGCCATGGATTCAAATAGGTTTCTTGCTTCTTTTCTTAGACCACCAGTCCTCTTTCCTTAGCTATGAGTTGAAACCTAGGGAGGTGACTGTTGTCTCCTTTACCTCATTACCCCAAAGCTGTGAAGAAAATTTTAAGTTTGTAAATTCTAAATGCGACCATCTTAGTGGTCAAGTTTCTCAAACTCAGTCACTTCACAGAACAACAACACATGAGGAAGCAACTTAGATCTGTGTTCCTAAGGAAACTTAGGATTTGTTTACTAAGGAAAATGATGGCAACTGCTGAGACTTCTGAAAGTCCAACCTCAGCCTTTGAGAGCATTTAGAATTTAGCCAAGTGGCAGAGTAGAAAACTCATTTTGAGTAAGATATTTAAAGAAGGAAATAGTGCCATATGTCATCAGTTGGCACAATTTAACTTGTAAATCACATGTTGGCAAGAGTTAGTTGACAGCAGATGGCTGAACTCTTCTGTGTTTTAGACCCCAAGCCTATCCTTTCCCATTTTGTGTTGGAAATCTAATTAAAAGCCTTTTTATCACCGTCAGATTAATTATAAACAAGCCTTTGTAGCTGGTAGGAAACTGACCTGAGTTCAACAACCTCCCGCTAAACCTTCTATTTTCCAAGATTTTCAAGAATTTTTTTTCCTAAGGTGATTTATTGAAACTAAATACACCTAATCTTTCTGTCTCAAATGCCATGAGCTACTACTTTTGAAGCCAAATATGAGTTACTTATTTACTAATTAGGACGTAAACTGCTATAAACTTGAGAGTGCTTGCTAATTTAATTTCAATACTTCTAGTCAATTTGATAAAATTCACTGAAACATAGCTTTATCTTCCTTTCTTATTTTAAGAAAAATGATTTTAAATAAAATGTTACATGCAATAAACTTTAATATTTCAAGAAAAATTATCTTAAATATAATAATTTTACATGGAATAAACATTAATATATCAAGAAAAACAACTTTAAATATGATAATGTTACATGCAACAAACATCAATTATTCAAGAAAATGATCTTACATATAATAATATTACATGCAACAAACATTAATTTCAGGAATAAAAGGATTTTAAGTATAATAATATTACCAAAACTGTACAAACATAGTATGACATCACAAAAGTTGTAGTAAATATTAAATATATGCAAATAATAGGATTACTTCTATTATATTCTATGATATTTTTGCCCTTGGCTCTATTTTTGTTCATCAGTTTATGTTGTTCATTATATTTCACAAATGAGTGAGATCATATGATATTTATCTTTCTCCAGCTGGCTTATTTATCTTAACATGATGCTTTTAAAGCCTATTTTGTCAGATATGAGTATTGTTACTTCAGCTTATTTTTTTCTTTTCCATTTGCATGGAAAATTTTTTTCCATTCCTTCACTTTCATTCTGTGTGTGTCTTTTGCTTTGAGGTGGGTCTCTTATAGACAACATATAGTTGGGTCATGTTTTTATATCCATTCAGCTACCCTATACCTTTTGATTGGAGCATTTAATCCATTTATATTTAGGGTTATTATTGAGAGGTACTTATTTATAGTCATTTTAATTCTGTATGGCCAGGTTTTTCTCTCTGTTTCTTCTTCTCAGCAATCCCTTACAACAATCCCTTTAGCATTTCGTGTAATGCTGGCTTGGTGGTGATGAACTCTTTTCTCTTTTTGCCTTTTTTGTTTTGTTTTGTTTTGTTTTGTTTTTGTCTGGCAAGCTCTTTATTTGACCATCTATTTTGGAATGAGAGCTTTGCTGGATATAGTAATCTTGGTCTCAGATTCTTGCTTTCCATTATTTTTTAGTACTTCATGCCATTTCCTTCTTGCCTGTAGAGTTTCAGATGAGAAATCAGGTATCAGGCTTATGGGGACTCCTTTGTCGGTAACAGTTTTCTTTTCTCTTCCTGCCTTTGAGATTCTCTCTTTGTCTTTAATTTTTGGCATTTTAATTATGATGTGTCTGGGGATGGGTCTATTTGGGCTCTTCTTGTTTAGGGTTCTCTGTGCCCCCTGAACTTGTGTGACTTTTTCCTTTACCAGGTTAGGAAAGTTTTCTTTATTTCTTCAAACACCTTTTTCTATTCCTTTTTCCCTTTTTGCTTCTTCTGGTACACCTACTATTCTAATATTGTCCCATGTTCCCTTAAGCTGTCCTCCTATTTTTTTTTATTGTTTATTTTCCTTTTTGGTTATCTAATTGAGTGATATTTTTCAACTCTGCCTTCTAATTCACTGATTAGATTCTCAGATTCCCCAATCTGCTGTGTGTTCCTTCCAGTCTGTTATTTCTGTTATGTCATTCTTTATCTCAGACTATTATTTTTTCATAGTTACTATATATTTTTTATACTATTGAGCATTTTTAACATCATTACTCTGAACTCTGTTTCAGATAAATTTCTTATTTCTGTTTCATTTATTTCTTCTGGATAATTTGCTAGTTTTTTCATATGTGGGTTTTCTCCTTATTTTGGTTATCTGCTTAGGTTTGTGACTATATATTAGATAGATCTTCTACACCTCTCAATGTCCAGTGCAGGACAGTGTTTAAAGCTGGTTTCTGACTAATTGGATCATGCAAAGACTCAAAAGCACCCAGAGACCACCTCTGTCTACAGACTGATAGGATTCTGACTTGAATTGCCAACACCCAGGCAATCATCCTTAGATGTGGTGAGAGTTTTTTCAACAGGGTGGGGCAGTTGCTTCTGTCTGGAGACTAATTGTTACTTTTAATCTCTTAAGTGGCCTCAGGGGAAGGCGTTGTCCAATAGGGTTTGTCAATTTTCTCCCACCTGGGCAAGGCAGATGCCTATGTAGAAAGATGTCCTCTGCTGCATTAGGGAATGACTCAGCTCAGGAAACTTAAGGTGTCTGCCTTCTGACCTCTATCACCTGAGTCCCCAGTCCTGGGTTCTGTTCTCATAGCTCCAGTCCAGTTCACCCTCCCTCTGCCAGAGCACAAAGTGGGTGGCTCCATAAAGAATTTTTGCACATCATCCCTTTAAGAGCATACCCAAACTTTCAGCTGCCACTCCCTGGCAGAGAGCACCCCACTGCTTTTCACAGCTAGATATAATGTAGTACCCTCCTCAGTTTGGTGCTCTCTGCTAGAGAGCTCAGCTTCAGAATTAGATCCCAGAGTTCTCAGTGGCACCCATCCACCCCCATAGCTGAAATACCTCAGTTACTGTCTGTGGATGCCCAACCAGCCCTTTCGCATCTCTGCCCCTCCTACCAGTCCCTATGCAGTCCCCACCTTCACGTCTTGGGTATCAGGGTTCTCTCCTAGGAGTTTTCCATTGATCATTCAAGAAGCCTTTCTGTATTTCAATCATAATTCCAGCTTGTTCTAGTTTTATCTTCTTATCTAGGAGAAGTATAAACTACTCTACTATAAAAATTCAATGCCCATGAATTCAACAATTTATATGAAATGAACAAATTCCTTAAATAATATACAATATAAAAGATTATTCCAGAAAAATAACTAACCTGCATAGAGCTATAGATCCCTATAGATATATATATTTGTATAAACAACCTGTCCATTGCTCCAGAGAAAGATACACACACACTTCCACCATGGCTATTCATCATAAAAACATTCTTGAAAACTAGTAGGAACAAAGATGCCCCATGAAGAATTGTCTCCTAACAGGATTAGGATGACTCCAAGATGGTTGAATGTTTTGGGATCCCCAATTTTTTGTGTGTGTTTTTGTCCCATGAGATTATTTAAAGCTCTGTTGGCTTCTCTGTCCTTTAACAGAAGTCATGAGACTCCCAGATCAGAGACAAAGGACAGGTTCTTATGGCAATAGCAGTAGGTAGTATAATTTCCTAATTCCAGTCTCCTAGACCCTGCCACAAAGAGGTCAATACAAAGAGTGCCAGTTTACACCTGCACATGCAGACGTGTGTAATCCCCTGACTTCTCAGTATTTTGATTCCAAGAATTATCTGAGGGGAAAACATCTGTTCCCTGCCTCAGGTTCTGTGTCTCTGTGACCCTGACTCCTCAATTTCTAAGAGTTTCAGCCAGTACCCAATGCCTTAAGTCAAAAGTTTATTTTTTATATAGCTTTTTCACTTTATTCTTGAGAACACTATTGGTTTTTGCTAATAATTACACCTTAGCTATTTGTGCTATACTTCAAGTCAGCCACACTTGGAATTATATCACATGTTTATTTTCTATCTTCTTCTCTAAGAATATAAACTCTGTAATATCAGGTTACTTTGGCTTATTCTCCAGTGACTCCCCAGTGCCTTGTAAAGAATATGGCAAACGGTGGGCATTCAAAAACAGCAAATAAATACTCAGCCTATTTCATTTAGGAGAAAAATAAAAATAACACAATTTAATAAATTTATATCTAGGTGTCTATTTACTTCTATCTAGTAGTTTCTATTTCTACCTAGATCTCTGTTGCTATACATTTTCTCAGTAAAAATAGTTTATATTTGTAACACATGAGTTTATTAATATACATATATGTCTTTAGCTCTAAGTAGGAGGAGATGAATAAATGTTCTATGAATTTGGAAATAGTTACTTTTTTCTCTATAACCTAAAGGAAGGTATAAATAAATAAATTACTTTATGCACAGATACTGTTTCTTCCCCTCATTGTAGAGTTCTCAAGTTTTATGCTTGATGCCTTTTTCCTTTGATCAATATGTATCCATTTTTTGATAAAATCAAAAAGTCACCTTTGGAGAAAGTCTTCTCAGATTTTCCTGGTAACTCAATTGCTCTCATTTCTGGGCCCCCACAATTCTGTTTAGTTTCTTCTGATATAGCCCTTATTACATTATTTTTTAGTTCATTGCTTATATATCTGGTTTTCTACCTGATCGCTGAGCTCCTTTTATGAGTTTGTATGTATCCTTAGTACCTCTCTCATGGTCAGGTACATGGCAGTATCTTGGAAAATGTTGGTTAGATGTTTTATTAAGCTTAGGATGTGGTATGTACATTTATAAAAGACAACAACAACAAAAAAATGAGGCCTCTCCTGTACTGCCCTCTGCCCCCCACTCTTCCCCTCATAGTAGGCATCCTGCCCCATCTGGCCTATCTACACCAACCTATGCAAATTAACCTACCATGTTTGTTGGGTTAATTTGCATACTCATTCCTGATTGGTTGGTGGATGTCATGGAGGTACAGTCAATTTTAATATTTCTTTTTTATTAGTATAGATAGCCAAGATATCCAATTCATAAACTTTAAAAAAAATAGATTTCTTATTATACCTTCTTAACACACAAACACACAGACACACACATGCACACATACACACACCAAACAAATAACATAGCAAATATTTTGAAGTGATGAATATGGTTATTACCTTGATTGTGGTGATGCTATCACAAACTCATCAAATTATATACATTAAATAAATTCAGGTTTTTAATGTAACAACTATACCTCAATAAAACTTTAAAAAAGGAAGTAAGAAGAGGGTTTAAAGGAAAGAGTTTATCTAACTGTGGAACTATGTGGAGAAGGTAGGTTACAACTAGGCTATGGGACTTTTGTCAGTTGCGCTGCCCCCTGATAATATACAGGGATGGGCAAAAATAGTTTACAATCATGAGTACATGGAACACAGCATCTGTTCTTGCATTTATACAAACAATTGTAAACCTACTTTTGCATGCTCCTGTATAGAACTGGAGCACACTTAATCTTTACACAGTTTCTTGGCTTTCTTGGCAGAGTATGTAGGAGCTCAAAGTCTGCATTAACCCCCTTGGAAGCTAGGAGTTTGAAGCACAGATTCTAGACTTTAGCTCTTCATAGCTATGTAACTTCAGGTAAGATACCTGATTTCCAGATTCTGTGCACTTATTTATAAAATCGAGGTTTAAAAATAATATCTACTGATCAGGATTGAGTGAGAATAAATTTAGATAATGTATAAAAAGTACAATGCTGGCAGAGAGCAAACATTAATAAATGATAGTTACTATTACTATTATGGTTAATGTAATAATTTCCCCCTGTCCTTATATTTTTATCACAGGGAGAAAATTACCATCTTACTCTCCTACAGGAAAAGTTATAGTGAGTTAGGGAGGGGATCCTCTCTCCTATTTATGTACCATTACCCATGGATGAAAGTCTGGGAAATTTTATATTAGAAATAGTCAATTACTAATGTGTCCAGCTAAGCTTCTTATTATTATTCAGAGAGAGTTTGCCCACAGGCATAAAATTCTGGTGTCTTCTCCAACAAGCCTGCCTCTTGCTTCCTTTGTCCAGCTATGCCATGTCTCATTTAGGATAAATTCTGAACCAGCTCTTTTAATTGAAGATCTTGAGCCACATTCTGCAGTCAGCTTTATCCGTAGTAGGTATGATAATTTTATCTCCATCTGTCTAACTTTGTCTGTTTTGAAGTTGAATGTGGAAAGTTGAAAGGGTTACTTATTTGTTCTCTAACTCCCCCAAGTTTTTGTTTTCTAAATTGCCTCTGTGTCCTTTAGTGCTGTTAACTGCAGTTATCACTGTGGAATTTCTTTACATTTTGAGCCTTAGGCGATATTTCTCCATCTGCTGGTTGCCCCCTTGGCAGGCGATAGCCATTGTCCCTGTTGGACTCTTTCTATAAATGCCTTTGGCCCTGTTCCCGTCACAGCTGCAGGCTGACATGGGACATGGTACTGCCTTAGACGCTTTCTTAGTGTTTGCTAGTGCTACTTCCAATGTTGCCATCAGAGAGATATGGATGCCTGGTGTTACCAGCACCAGGAAGGCATTGCCATGCTTCATAAGAAGCAGTATTTTCTGGTTCTAGGCACCAGAGATAGGCCCCTAGAGCTCTCTTCTGCAAAAGAGGTAAGGTAATTTTCAAATATGTGGATATATGCTCTATCTAATCTACCTACACCATGAGAATGATTGCTTTTCCATTTCCACATATATTTCTCACTGGTCAGATATTCAGATTTGCTCCTTAGAAGTATTCCCATTTATTAAAAATACTTAATCCTTCTCTTTTAGGGATCTCTCCTCCACAGTGAGAAATAAAACCTTCTTTCTCTCATGATTTAACTGGCAGCTGCTGAAATAAATACCCTGGTCAGAGTGTATGAGGCCAGAAGCGAGAACATATTGTCAGTCGTGCAGGAATTTCTTGGCCCATGTTTTGTGCAAACAGCTGCGGCATTTTTAGTATTGAACTTGGCAGATCTTAGTTTAAATATGCATTGCCAAAAAATTATGGCTCATTTACTGTATTTTCTCTTTTCCCAATTGGAAAAGAAGAAAGGGTGAGATAAAGAGCTAAAGTGGAGTCAATGTGAAGTTGAACCTTTAGCAATTGACACTATTTACTTATTGGCATCAGATGTTTTGGGGGTATTCTTGTGGCCAGTTCCACTCATGTGTGTATACATATATTATGTATGCATGTGTGTATATATATTATGTATGCATGTATATAGCAAATGAGTCAAAGGTTTCAACAGAGTAGACAACCATGAAATTAATGGTTTGCAATGGTTTACTAATGCCTGCTTAGATTATTGGTCTTAATAGTAAAATGTATGCTTCCTTGCAATCTTGCAATAACTATTTATTTCCTTTCTTAAATTTCTTCTATCAGATATTCTTAAAATGATTTTCCACAGTTGATTTTTGTGCCTCATTGAAAATATAAGGGAGAGAATTTATTATGCTTAAGATTCAAAAGTCCCTTTTTTATTGTCATTCATTTTTGGGAAGTATAGTTATTATAAAGATAGTTCTGGTGGTAGATATTACTGAACCTCCTTTTTATGCTATAGTTTCTCCCTTCCAGTGCATTTTTTATATTATCATTGGTGATATAGATCAAAGTATAAATCTGACCATGTTACACTCCCCTGTGTTCAAACTCTTGCTGGTTCCTAATTTCCTACAAAATAAATCTCCTGCTCTTTATCTCATCATAAATGGAAAGCCTTTCAATGTCTAATGTGAAACTCTTTCTAGCCTTCTATCTTGGATCTCTGCTTTCTAGCCTCCTTCCTACTTCTTCCTCATCTATTCCTCCCCCTGTACCCATAATTATAATTAAATACTCTTTTTAGAACATATTATGTACTTTCATGCCTTTGAGAGAATTTCCTCATGATAATTGCATATTATCTCTAGAATTTTTTCCCTAGTGTTGTGGGGAGACTTCCACGACCAGTTGCAAATGACCACAGAGGCGGTTAAGTTGGTAATAAGCAAGCAAGGATTTATTAAACTGGCCAGGTTGGTTGCGAGGGCACCACACGCTGGGGGAGAACAAATACCCACGACCACGGCGTCCCAGGTGTAGGCAGTCCTTTTAAAGGGTCCTAACCATAAATTTTATTGCTCTAAATTTCATGAACAGCCTTCAGGGTCATATCCAGGATAGGGAGGTTTCACTGGACTACGATTGATCCTGTTGCCTGCTTCTTATCTCTAACCATATATCCTGTTAGACGTGGGAATGTAGTCCTATTTTGCAAAAGCAGATAGTACAGCTCAACTCCTGACACCACTGAGTCACTCTTTTATGGTTCTGGTCTGGTGTTCAAAGGGATTTATGTGGGTCTCAAGGTCTCAATCTGGAACTGGAAGTAACTACCCTATTGTTTTAAGCAAGCGTGAACAGTGGCCAGAATAGCAGGATCAAGTTTCAAACAACAGTTTTATCTGAGATGATTGCTACCATATTTCACCTAGTTGGTTTGAAGAATTCTTAAGCATCAAGACCCAACACAAACAGTGTCTCATTTGAAGTCCTCAAGTTAATTGTGTAATATTTCTTTGTTTGAATGCTTGTAACACCAAATAGTCATGAGCTCTTCAGAGTGGAGATAGTACTTTTTTGTCAAGTTCTTTTCAGTACTTGTGCCCATTGTATTGGAGGAGGAGGAGGGAGAGGAAACAAATGTCTCTTCTTTAATTAAAAAAATTATTTACAGATTTGAGAGAAAGGAAGCGGTAGAGAAACAAACATCAATTTGTTGTTCTGCCTGGCTTGTGTGGCTCAGTGGTTGAGTGTTGATCTATGAATCAGAAAGTCACGATTTGATTCCCAGTCATGCCTGGGTTGCTGGCTTGATCCTCAATGTGAGAGCATGCAGTAGGCAGCTAATCAATGATTCTCTCTTGTCATTGATATTTCTCTCTCTCTCAAATCCATAAAAATATATTTTTAAATGTGTTTGTCCACTTATTTATGCATTCATTGCTTGCTCCCTGTATATGCCCTGACCAGGGATCAGACCTGCAACCTTGGAATATTGTGTTATTGGACATTTGTTTCCTCTCCCTCCTCCTACAATACAACCAAGTGAGCTACACAGCCAGTGCAGTTGTCTATCTTTTTACATTACTGCCTGCAGAGATTATTTTCTTATTGTTTGTCATCACAACAGGTTTAAATTATTGCCTAAGGGCCCAGCTTGTGTGACTAGTGGTAGTATCAACAGGCCCCTCTGCTGAGGCATCAGACCCAAGCAGCTCCCTAACCTAAGAGATTATGAGATCCAAAGAATCTTGAAAGATTCTGCCTCATCTTCTGGCTGCCACCAGAAGATGAAGCTGGTGGTCAGATGCTCACACTCTTTTCCTCTGGGGTTAAGCTCTGCCCTGAATTGTTGGCCCATGATTAGCTTGGAAGCTCCAGTATCATGTTTCCTTTATGGCTCAATAGTGTGTACTGAAGACATCAGCCACTTTACTCCATGAAGGTTCTGGGCCCTCTTTCTCCTTGGCTGATTTCCAGAGTTTTTCTCACCAGAACAAGAGGATATATTAATTTTACCTCATAACATCCCTATGTAATCTATACTAATATTATTCTAATTTACAGATGGGGAAACTAAAAACAGCCAAGATTGAAACCTAAGCAGCCTGGTATCAGAGTTTATGCTTTTAATTCATATTCTTTAGTGTCTCTTACATTAGACCTCATGATTACTTTGGGAGATAAGTTAATATTTGTTTATTGTTTATAACATGACAATTAACTTATACATCTGATATTCATTGAATAATTAAATCCTCCCACCCAAAGAGAGAAAGTGTTGAAACCATGATTCAAATCCTGGTTTTATCACACTGAAGTAAATGGTCTTTGCACTTAATACAACAGCTTTTGTAGTTTGGATACCAAAAGTAGTTTTTGAAGATTTCATTTTAAAGGAGGGGTAACTATCTCCCACTTTATAAAGTGTCCATAAGAAAGGTTACTATTATAGAGGCAAATAATTTTAGGCCCTGAAATGTTTTTCTGTGCACAGAAACTGTCCTTTTTTTTCAAATTACAGTAGCAAATGGTCTGACTTTAGAAGTAAAAAGCATTGTAGATTGAGGGGAAAGTTCAGAATTTTTATTCCAGTGACTCAGTCTCCCTTGTGTGGAGTAGACCAGAATAAGTTAAACTTTGTATAATCAGCACATCAATTATTAAACGTACCCACAGAAACCTGCTGTGTCCAATTTAGTGTGAGGTTGTTGTTGGTGTTGCAGATATGAACATTTATCTATTTGTGCTCTGTCATCATTACTGTTTTTTATCTTTTAAACACACAATCAAATTAACGCATTAAAGTGACACCCCTGATTCTCATAGGACATTTGTCTTATGTAAGCAGTGTATATTTTAATCATGTTTCTCAATAGAATGAAAGTTATTGAAAACAAAAAAGTGTAGCATCAAATCACTATAATTGTTTCAAAGCTATTAGAGTTGTTAGTACCTAAATGGAGAGATGTTTTATATATTTCTGTTTTTCTGTTTGCTTTGTGAGGTGAGGTCTTTCCTTTAACATTATTTTTTACTAGGGGCCCGGTGCACTGAATTTGTGCACCTGGGGTGGGTGGTCCCTCAACCTAACCTGCCCCTCTCACATACTGGGAGCCCTCAGGGGATGTCTAACTGATGGCTCACCCCCAGCCTTGGGCACCCAGCCATTGCCCTGCTCAGCTCAGCCCCGGCTGCCTTCCACCACCTGATTCTGGGGGCTGGGTGCTCACTGCCACTTCTGCTCACAACACCCGGGGGCCGGGCACTCCCTGCCACTGCCACCACTGCTGCTGCTGCCACTGCTTCTCTTCAGAGTGCCCAGGGGCTGGGCGCTTGCTGCCACTGCCATTTTATCTCCACACACACACACACACACACACACACACACACACACACACACACACACACGTGCTCATGATATTTGGCCCTACCCCCGCTCCTGATTGGCTGGTAGCATAGCCAATCAGGAGCGAAGCTACAGTCAAATTTCCATGTTTCTCTTTTACTATATAGGATTATCAGGTTACAAAATCAGTGGACACTAGAATATTCTTGTTTATTTTATGTAAAAACCATAAATACTTTGTTTTTCCAGACTAACTGGCTTTCCTGGAAACTTTGACATGAAGACTTTCCTTTCTCCACTTGCAGAGGAGACTGTAGTGCATGCATAGGGAAGCAAAGGACCTGGCTTTTGGCATAATGAGCTTTCGCCCAGGAAATGAATGTTTTCCTAGCATTGGAAAGCTGGTAGACAAGGTACTAGAATGATACATGGGCTACTAGAAAATTCATTCAATAAGGGAAACAATCATCTCTGGAAAATATAACACATGGCAGATAATCTTAGTTTCTGCTATGTCTTATAAACCACATATGTCCTTTGAGTTCTCTAGCAGATTCTCAATGTCTTTCCTTGAATGAGTACAAATAGTAATGGATTCTTTGGCTGTACAAAGACAACTGCTCATTCTTTATTTCCATGATGGAAGATTATCTGATTTGTGTATCAGCTGTGATCTCAGGGATGCCAGCCAATTATCTTGCGGTGCATTCAGCCTGGTCATTGTGCCCTGGCAGTGAGTGAGGCAATCAGAGAGTTCCATCTGGACAGAGGAAGAAGAACTTATTTTCTCCTTGACTTTTGCATTTTATTTTTAACTTTCAATGATAAAGAGAAGTAGTATTGGCTTTTCAGAGACACATTTGGCAGTTTTAGGGCTGGGGCGAGATATTTCTACTGTTTTTTTATATCATTGTAGAAGATTAAGAATGTTAAAATTACAATGCCTTTGACAAAAGTTACTTTTCTAAAGTTTTAGGGAGAATCTTTTGTTTAGGTGCAGCAGAGTATTTTCAGTCCAATATGACAGGTGACACACTGAATACAGTCCTACACTGCATAATTATGTTTTGGTCACTGAAGGACCGCAAATGTGACAGTGGTCCCGTAAGATTATAATGGAGCTGGGTTTCCTATAAGAAATGGAATAATATGTGGTTCTGGAGGAATTTTTTTTTCTCTGATGGAAACAATAACTATGGGGCTTGGTAATAATTTCCCATCACTCACAGCACCTCAATTTTGAGTGTACAGATTACATTTAATCAGACATCCACTGACCAATTTTAGCACAGAAAAGCCTGTGCCCTCGGAGCAACATACCCAGAGGGCACTACACCCTCCCAGACCCAGCTTGATGGTCTTCAGAGCACATTGGTGTAAATTCTTTGTGGAAGACCTAAGTCCCTGTACAAGGACACAGGCCCACAGGAGCTACCTGGATAAGTATTGTCACTGCCACTTTAGTAAAAGCTGTCTGTGGTAGTGCAGGGACAGCCTGTCTCTGTGCTATAGAAATAAATGTTTCTAAGTTGTAATGAATAGATATATTTTATTTCTTCTACTAATTTAATGCCAAAGACAGCCTGTGTGCCAGATAGGGCCGATGGGTCAGAAAACAATTAGCCAAAGTCAGAATATTGATTCAATATTCTGAGATCTAAATATCAGTGGTTAAAACAACATAGATGTTCATCTCTTTCTTGCATAAAAGTCTAGACATCAGGAAACTAGCTCTGGCTAAATGTAATATGTATACTCAAAATTGAGGTGTTGTGAGTGACGGGAAATTATTACCAAGCCCCATAGCTATTGCTCTCATCAGAGAGAAAAAATTCCCCCAGAACCACATATTATTCCATTTCTTATAGGAAACCCAGTTCCATTATAATCTTAAAGGACCCTGTCCATTATATTTTTAATGCATACCATAAAGTTCCTTCACCTGGCCACTGCTCCAACATGCAACAGACAAAAGAACATGGCCATGCCAATCCCCTTTGTTCCTTTCTCTCCTTGATTTGTCATTCCTACTGATGCTCAAGCCACCTTTCACTCCCTCCCAAAAGTCACTATTATCATAATCTATACCTTGCCCAACAAATTTCTCCTTGGTATTTCCAATCATACCTGCCCACATCCCTGTTCATGGAGCAGCATTGACAGCTTTGATTTATTCTATTTGTAACCCTCTTGAAAGGAAGCAAGAGGAGAGCTGTGGAAGAGTGTTTAGAGTCTACAGTAGTGTACTTTAATGACCTACACCTTTGTATTCACTTATCTTTCACTTACTGATTCACCCAGAGCAACTTCTGGTACTCTAAGCTCCATTCATGGTATACCATCATTAAATTTTTTTATGTTATATTTTACTATATCTTTTTATGTTTAGATATGCTTAGGTACCTCAATACCATGATGTTATAGCTACCTTCAGTATGCAATGCCGTAACATGCTGTACAGATTTGTATTTTAGGAGAAATAGATAATACTATAAACCCTGGGTGTGTAGTGAGCTATATTACCTAGGTTTGTATAAGTGCATTCTGTGATGTTCATACAACAACAAAATCTAACAAAGTGTTTCTCAGAGCCTAGCCCTGTCATTAAGCAATGCATGACTATAAGAGAAGTTCAATGTTTGAGTCAATGTTTCAAGCTAATTCTTTGTAGATTTGGAATAGAACTAATTTACTTGGCCTTTTCAAATACTCTTTCCTCTATATCTTAAGGATGTTTCCTTAAACTCTTTAAGAAGGCTTAATACATTTTAAAATATTTGTATTTGCTTAGACACAATTATTTATTCTCTAATATCCATTACCCTTTTCTTATCTAATAATAGAATCCATAATTTTAATTTTGCACATGACCATCCAAAGTAAAGACTACATAAGCTATCTCTCTTTTAGTTATAGGTATCTCTGTGACTAAATGATCTCCATGGATGGGGGAAGAAATGGTGTGTATAACTGCCTGCTCATACCTTATGGGGTATGATGCTTATATTTTGCTTTCTCACTCACCAAAGTAGTAATGTCATCATGATCCATTCTGGACACTATGACAAAGGTAAAATCCTAAAGATAGAGAAGTTATAAGGAACTTGGAGCTCTGATAATATGGAACTGTCTTGCCAGAGCTAGTTTCCTTATGCCTAGACTTTTATGCAAGAAAGAGATGAATATCTATGTTGTTTTAATCACTGATATTTAGATTTCAGTTACAGTAGTTGAACATATAGTAAAACTTAATAATTTGCACACTTAATGCCACAATTTAATATTTTATAACCATCAAGTTTAAATGTAAATATGGACATTATGTTTGTGTAAATGTCAGCCTTAGAATTAAATTGCTGAGAGTCTGCTGAGGAGGAACCAAGATGGCGGCATAGGTAAACACCTATCTTGCTGCCATACACAACAAATTCAAAACTACAATTTAATGAAAGAACAAACATCATCCAGAATAACTGAAAAGCTGGCTCTGGCTGAGTGAAAATTCCACAAATAAAAGTGAAGATTGGACACTGTGACTCAGAGGAGCGGCAGAGGACAGTGTTGAAGATACATGCGGAGAGAGGATTGGAGCTGTGCGCACGCCAGCAGATAGGGTGGGCGGCTGAAATCCTGGCTGGTTTCTCGAAGTGGGGAGACAAAGACGTCCTACTGCACTGATACCCCAGCTCCAGGCGAAGTCCAGGGAAGCCACAATCATATGGGTAAAAACTGGACAATGGGGAGGCACGCCGAAACTCGGGCGCTGCAAGGGTCTGCAAGCTTGTGGAGAGGGCAAGCGTGTGAACTTGGGAACAGCACAGCTGCATGACCACGCAGAGAGGACTCGTGACTTACTCTCTTATTTGGGAAACCACCAGACTGCATTGTTTTATGACCCTGGGTGAGACATTGGGTGTGCAGATTCATTTGGGGAGAGGCTGAATTGTATGGCAGTGGTTGGAGCTCAGCAGCAGCTCTCTCTCAGAGGTGCTGGCAGCCATTGCCACCCGGCACAGAGTCCCAGGGGCCACATAGGGTGGAGCTGATGCTGCCTACTTGGCCTGGATACTCTGCCCATCCAACCTGAGCACAGCTGAAAATCACAGCCAATTGGCCTGGAGGTCAAACCCTCCTAATGCTAACAACAATAATCTAGACTTAACTTCAACAAGACTGTGTAACCCATATCCACCTCAGGTAACTGGGAAGGCTGAACCACTGTCCCTTAGAGGACATCTACCACACAAAGCTAATCAACCAACTCAGGAAAGCAGCCACCATGCAGAGACATTGAAAGAAATCAGATGTGAAATAAATGGAGGAAAAAAAACAATGACTGGACATAGAATTCAAAACCATGGTTATTAGGCTTTTCAAGAGACTCCTAGAAAAGGCCTAGATCTACAAGGAAATGAACAAAACCTATGAGGAAATGAACAAGACCAATGAGGAAATGAACAAGACCTACAAGGAAATTAATGAGACCTACAAGGAAATGAATGAGACCTACGAGGATATGAACAAGACCCTCAAGGATATGAAAAAGGACCAACCAGAAATTAAGCATACACTGACTGAAATAGAAAATATTATACAAAGACCTAAAAGTATTCTAGAGGACCGTAAGAACCAAGTTAAAGATTTGAAATACAAAGCAGTAAAATCCACTCAGCTGGAAAAGCACAAAACCAAAAGAATCAAAAAATTTGAAGATAGTGTAAGGAACCTCTGGGACGACCTCAAGCATACCAACATCCAAATTATAGGGGTGCCAGAAAAAGAGAGAGAGAGAGCAAGACAATGAAAACCTATTTGAAGAAATAGTGACCGAAAACTTCTCACACCTGGTGAAAGAAATTGACTTAGGAGTACAAGAAGCGCACCAAACCCCAATATATAGGCACTCTAAGAGGACCACACCAAGGCACATCATAATTAAAATGCCAAGAGCAAAAGACAAAGAGAGAATATTAAAAGCAGCAAGAGAAAAACAGTTAGTTACCTATAAGGGAGCACCCATATGATTGTCAGCGGATTTCTCAACAGAAACTATGCAGGCCAGACGCAAGTGGCAAGAAATATTCAAAGTGATGAATAGCAAGAATTACAATCAAGATTACTCTACCCAGAAAAGCTATCATTCAGAATTGAAGGTCAGATAAAGTGCTTCGCAGCTAAGAAAAAGCTAAAGGAATTCATCACCACCAAACCAATATTATATGAAATGCTGAAAGATATTCTTTAAGAAGAGGAAGAAGAAAAAGGTAAAAATAAAAGTTATGAACAACAAATACACATCTATCAACAAATGAATCTAAAAATCAAGTGAATTAAAAATCTGATGAACAGGATAAACTGGTGAATATAATAGAATCATGGGCATAGAGAGGGAATGGACTGACAATTCTTGGGAGAGAAGGGGTATGGGAAGTGCAGCAAGAGACTGGACAAAAATCATGCACCTATGGGAGAGGACAGTGGGGGGGGTGAGGGTGGAGGGTGGGATGGGTACTGGGTGGTGGTAAAATATAGGGGGAAAGAAGGGGGGTACAATGTAATTAATAAACTGAACAATAAAGATTAAAATATTTTTAAAAAGAATTAAATTGCTACCATCACATGTTTCATGAGAAGGCTTTTCATTTCATTCAGAGTAAGTAAGTTATATACAGTAACTTACACAGTGTGATCCCTGATGTTTCGTTAACCTCAGGTTCCTCTGCACTCTCTTCTCTCAGTAAGCTCCAGCCATGCTTACCTCTTTGTTATTCCTTCCCATTGCAGACATGCTCCATGATTTTCCTCAGAGTATATGTTGATTTCTTGTTGTGGTTAAATGTGTGTTGTATTTTTAAATCTGTCTTATGCAAAGCTCTTTGTCTATGATATCTCTACAATTTTGAATTTTACTCACTTCATATGTTTTCATTAAGTCTTTCCCTGACCACTACAATAAATTTCAGTCTCCATTGTCTGGTATTTGCATTCCTTTTGTGATCTTATTTATCACTAGAGGCCCGGTGCACAAAATTTGTGCATGGGGTGCAGGGGATGTCCCTTAGCCCAGCCTACACCCTCTCTAATCTGGGACCCTTCGAGGGATGTCCAACTGCCCAATCCCATTAGGATTGGGCCTAAACAGGCAATCAGACATCATTCTCACAATCCAGGACTTCTGGCTCCAAAGTGCTCTCCTCCCTGCCTCCCTAACCACTTCTGCCTGCTGGCCTGATCACCCGCTAACTACTACCCTGCCAGCCTAATTGATGTCTAACTGCTCCCTTTCAAGCCTGTTTGCTCCCAACTTCCCTCCTTTTCCAGCATGGTCACCCCTAACTGCCCTCCCCTGGAGGCTTGATCAACCCCAACTGCCCTCCCTTGCAGGCCTGGTACCTGCCAACTGCTCTTCCCTGCTGGCCTGATTGCCCACAACTGCCCTCTCTTGCAGGGCCTGGAACCTCCCAACAGCCCTCCCCTGCTGACTATCTTGTGGTGGCCATCTTGTGTCCACATGGGGACAGGATCTTTGACCACATGGGGGCAGCCCTTTTGTGTGTTGGAGTGATGGTCAATCTGCAAATTACTCTTTTATTAGATAGGATAGGGGCCTGGTGCATGGGTGGGGCCCAGTTGCTTTGCCTTGAAGAGTGTCCCAGATCAGGGTGGGGATTTCCTTGGGGTGAGGGATGGCTTAGGTGAGGGGCCTGTGGAGGTTTCCAGGCCGGCCATGCCCCCCAGTGACCCAAGCGGAGGCCCTGGTATCTAGGATTAATCTATGTCTAAAATTGAAACTTTGTAGCCTAGAGTAGAGGCCTAGGCCCGCAATGGCAGGCTGAAAGCTTGGCTTCCTCTGTTGCTAGGGAAACGCAAGCCTCTGTTCTCTCCAGCTCAGTGGCTGCCGTTATTTCTGTATCTTTTTATAAATGAAACTTTGTAACATTGAATGGAGGCCTAGGCAGGCACCTGCAGGCAGAAAGCTTGGCTTCCTCTGTTGCCGGGGAAACCCAAGCCTTCCTCCTACTCTTAGTGATGGCAGCCATCTTGGTTGGGATTTACTTGCATAATCTGCTCCTGATTGGCTGGTGGGTATGGCTGTGGGTGTGGCTTGTGGTTGTAGGGAAGGTATGGTCAAATTTGCATATTACTCTTTTATTAGATAGGATTATATCATTTATTTTTAGTTTTTCTTCCTTACTGAAATAGTAGTTCTATAAAAGCAGGGACTTTTCTTGTTTAGTCCATTGCTATGTTCCCACTGTCTTGCACATAGAAGTCACTGGAGAAATACCTATTAAATGGATTAATGAATCAACCATTAAGTGTTTGGATGTTGTTATCTATTTAGTAATGCTAATATTATTCTGATAACTCATGTTGTTTCCTGAACTATCTATAAAATGAATATGTTGGCTCCTCTAGAGGTAAAATCACTTTCAGTGAAGCTATGTCTAATGGAAATTTCATAGACTGGCAGGAAAAGCTCATTTATTCACATACATTATTGAATTTCCTTAATATATTACTAATTTATGATCTTAAAATAATTGAAAAAATCCTAAAATTGCAAGATTTTTAGAGAATAGTTTATCACTGTACTCTGCAATATAACTATAGGTTTTAATATTTTATTCCCTATCTTTATTTCCCCAAAGTAAGAAATTGGTGCTAAATCAGCCTTGAAATTAAAAATAAATTCAGAACAAATAATCCTTTCTTGTAATGCCACTAAGCAAAGGCATAACAATACAGTGTGAATGGATTAATATACTATATCTGAGTTCCAGAAATGTCACATTATTCTACTTTTATAAGTCAAATTAAATTTAGCTCTGAATCCTGAGTATTGAGGTTTAGACTAGAAATTCAGAATCAGGCATTCTTTTAAATTTAAATTTTACTTTTCAATTGTGGTTTACATGCAATATTATTTTATACTAGAGACCTAGTGCACAAAGTTTGTGCACTTAGGAGGGAGTGGGGTGGGCGTGGGGGAGTCCTCAGCCTGGCCTTCACCCACTCACAGTCCAGGAGCCCTCGGAGGATGTCTGTCTAAGCCAGCAGTCTGACATCCTTAGCATTGCTGCAGAAGCAGAAGTGGCTCCTGCCACAGCCACTGCACTTGCCAGCCATGAGCTTGGCTTCTGACTCAGTGGTGCTCCCCCTGTGGGAGTGCACTGATACCAACAGGCAGCTCCTTTACTGAATGTTTGCCGCCTGGTGGTCAGTGCATGTCATGGTCATTCTGTCATTCAGTCAATTTGCATGTTACCCTTTTATTATATAGGATTTGTTTCAGATGTAGGAATTAGACATCTGAAACTAACATATACTTTACAAAGAGTCTTTCCCAATGATTTCAGGTACCCATCTCACATCATACATATTTATTACAATATTATCCTATCTAATAAAAGAGTAACATACAAATTCGACCTTACTTTTGCCATACCCACAAGCCATGCCCATAGTCATGCCCACCAGCCAATCAGGAGCAGATTATACAAATAAACCCCAACCAAAATGGCTACCGCCACTGAGAGCAGGAGGAAGGCTTGGGTTTCCCTGGGAACAGAGGAAGCCAAGCTTTCCGCCTGCCTAGGCCTCCACTCAATGTTACAAAGTTTCAATTATAAAAGATACAGAAATGGCGGCAGCCACTGAGCTGGAGAGAACAGAGGCTTAGGTTTCCCTGGCAATGGAAGAAGCCAACCTTTCCACCTGCCATTGCTGGCCTACGCCTCCACTCTAGGCTATAATGTTTCAAACAGAAATGGCTGCCATCTGGGAGCAAGCGGAAGGCTTGGCTCCACTCCAGGCTACAAAGTTTCAATTGTAGACATAGATTAATCCCAGATCCCAGGGCCTCCGCTTGGGTTGCTGGGGGGTGTGGCTAGCCTGAAAACCTCCGCAGGCCCCTCACCCAGGCTGCCCCTCACCCCAAGGAAACTCCCACCCTGATTTGGGACACTCTTCAGGGCAAATCAGCTGGCCCCCTCCCGTTCACCAGGCCTCTATCCTATCTAATAAAAGAGTAATTTGCAGATTGACCATCGCTCCAACACACAAGAGGGCTGCCCATGTGGTCAAAGATCTTGCCCCCATGTGGACACAAGATGGCCACCACAAGATGGCCAGCAGGCGAGGGTCATTGGGAGGTTCCGGCCCTGCAAGGGAGGGCAGTTGTGGGCAATCAGGTCAGCAGGGGAGAACAGTTGGGAGAGACCAGGCCTGCAAGGGAGGGCATTTAGGGGTGACCAAGCCAGCAGAGGAGGGTAGTTGGGGGCAAATAGCCTGGCAGAGGAGCAATCAATTTGACATCAATTAGGCTGGTAAGGTAGTGGTAAGTGGGTGATCAGGGTGGCAGGCAGAAGCGGTTAGGGGCAATCAGGGAGGCAGGCAGGTGAGCAGTTTGGAACCAGCAGTCTTGGATTATAAGAAGGATGTCCGACTGCCTGTTTAGGCCTGATCCTAATAGTATGTCCTTGGGATCAGGCCTAAACCGACAGTTGGACATCCCCCTCACAATCCTGGACTGCTGGCTCCTAATTGCTCACCTGACTGCTTGCCTGGTCACCCCTAACTGCGCCCCCCCCCCCACCAGCCTGGTCACCCCTCACTTTCCCCTCTGCCAGCCTAATTGTTCCCAACTACACCTAATAGGACTGGGCCTAGATGGGCAGTCAGACGTCCCTCAAGGGGTCCCAGATTGGATAGGGTGCAGGCTGGGCTGAGGGGCATCCCCTGCCCTCCTGTGCATGAATTTTGTGCACCAGGCCTCTAGTTGTCTATATTCCCTACTCTATACTTTACATCCCTATGAGTATTTTGTAACTACCAATCTACTTCTTGATCATTTCACCTTTTCATCCAGTCCTTCAACTGCTTCCCTTTGGAAATTATCAGTCTGTTTGTTCTCTGTATTTATTTTGTTAGTTTTCTATATCTATTTTGTTTTTCAATTTACTTTGTTCTTTAGATTCCACATATAAATAAAATTATATTGCATTTGTCTTTCTTAGACTGACCTATTTCCTTTAGCAGTCTGTAACATTAAGATTCATTCTTTTTTACGGTTGAATAATATTTCATTGCTACTTCCTGCACACTCCACACTGAGGATTATGCCCACAACCCAGGTATGTGCCCTGCCTGGGAATCAAATCATGACCTCCTGGTTCATAGGTCAACATTCAACAAATGAGCCATGCTGGCTGGGCTCATCATAGTTTTAGTGTGCATTTCTCTGATAACTAGTGAGGTTCAGCAAATTTTTATATGTCTATAGCCTATCTGTATGTTCTCTTTGAAGAAGTGTCTATTCAAGTTGTTTGCCATATATATATATATATATATATATATATATATATATATGGCCTGGTGCATGAAATTCGTGCATAAGGAGTCCCTCTCAGCCCAGCCAGTGCCCTCTCTAATCTGGGACCCCTTGTAGTATGTCCTTGAGATCAGGCCTAAACCTACAGTTGGACATCCCCCTCACAATCCTGGACTGCTGGCTCCTAATTGCTCGCCTGCCTGCCTGCCTGCCTGGTCACCCCTAACTGCCCCCCCACCAGCCTGGTCACCCCTCACTTTCCCCTCTGCCAGTCAATTAATTCCTTCTGGTCTAGTGAGTTCTTTAGGTTTGATGTTTCTTTCCTGATTTTTTTTGTTTAGAGGATTTACCCAACGGTGATAGTGGGGTATTAAAGTCTCCTACTATGATTGTATTGCTGTCAGTCTCTTCCTTGCTAGGCTCTAGGAGTTTTTTTATGTATTTGGGCGCTCCTGTATTGGGTGCATACATGTTTACCATCATTATTTCTTCTTGTTGGATTGCTCCCTTTAGTATGCCTTATCTCTTGTTATGTCCTTCACTTTGAGATTTAATTTGTCAGATATAAGTATTGCTATCCCAGCTTTTCTTTCATTTCCATTTACCTGAAAAAAACTTTTTCCATCCCTTAACACTCAGTCTGTGTGTGTCTTTTTTTCTGAGGTATGTTTCTTGTAGACAGCAGATATATGGGTTGTGTTTTCTTATCCAATCTGTTACCCTGTGTCTTTTGATTGGGGCATTTAATCCACTTACATTTAAAGTTATTATTGATAGGTACTTATCTGTGTTCTTTCTTTGCTTTCTACTTCTTTCTTTCCTTCCTTCCTTCCTTCCTTCCTTCCTTCCTTCCTTCCTTCCTTCCTTCCTTCCTTCCTTTCTTTCTTTCTTTCTTTCTTTCTTTCTTTCTTTCTTTCTTTCTTTCTTTCTTTCTTTCTTTCTTTCTTTCTTTCTTTTGCAGACCCTTTAGCATTTCTTGCATTGCTGGTTTGGTGATAATAAATTTCTTAGACCTTTTTTGTCTGTGAAGCTCCTGATTTCACCTTCAATTTTGATTTATAACCTTGCTGTGTACAGTATTCTTGGATTCAGACCCTTCCTTTGCATGACTTTGTATATTTCATTCCATTCCCTTCTGGTCTGAGGAGTTTCTGTTGAGAAATCAGTTGCCAGTCTGATGTGGATACCTTTGTAAGTAACTTTCTGTCTCTCTCTAGCCACTTTTAAGATTCTTACTTTGTTGTTGGTGTTTGCCAATCCTATATAATAAAAGAGAAACATGGAAATTTGACCGTACCTTCGCTACGCTACCAGCCAATCAGGAACGGGGGTGGGGCCAAGGCACTCACAAGGCTGGGAGGTGGGGCAGAGACGTGGGAGGGCAGGACCTAGGCGTGGGCGGCAGCGGTGCTGTGGCACCAGGTCCCCTGGCATTGGGACTGGGGACATGAGGCCAGGCCAGGGTACCTAAGGCTGAGCCTTTGCTCCTGCACCAGGCCAGGGGACCTGAGGCTTCACCCCCCCATTTGGAGGGGCTTTATGGGACATCTGAGGCCACATCCCCCACCTCAGCACTGAGGAACGTGAGGCCAGGCTGGAGGTTTTGATGCTTCACACCCTGCCCTGGTGCCAGGTCCAAGGGACATCAGACTGGGCCAGGGGACCTGAGGCTGCACTCCCTGACCTGGCACCTGGCCAGGGGATCTAAGGCTGTGCTGGGGGTTCTGAGTCCATGCTTCCTGCCAATAGGACTTGATGAGGGACCTGAGGCTGTGCCCCTCCACCCAGTGCTGGGCTGGGGGACCTGAGGCTGTGCCCCTTCCCTGAAGGGTTTCATGGGGGTGGGGCTGGGCGAGTCTGGGTATTGCGAGATTTCAAGGTGAACACGGGTGGGCAGAGACTTGATTCTGGGTCCTGTGGCATGCCCCAGACTCTGACAGGAATGGAGATTTTCATATACATTTTATTCATTTTCTTTTATCTCTGACACCTCTATTATACAGAAAGGGAAAATAGCAATATTAAAATATTTCCTCTAATTAATTCCCTTTTAATGTGCATGAATTTCATACACCGGGCCACTAGTTTAATTATAATATGCCTTGGCATCAATCTTTTAGGGTTCATTTTGCTTGGGAATCTGTGAGCTTCTTGGAACTGTGTGGTTTTTTTCTTCCCTATATCAGGTAAGTTTTCTGTCATTTCTTCAAACAAGTTTTTTATTCCTTGTTCAGTTTCCTCTCCTTCTATAAGCCTTATTATGCAGATTTTGTTTTGTTTCATTTTGTCCCAATGTTCCCTTAGGCTCTCCTCCTGCTTTTTAATTTTTTTTTCTAGAATCTGCTCTACTTGGGTATTTTTTCCTACCTTGTCTTCTAGCTCACTGATGCAATCCTTTGGTTCTTCTAGTCTACCCTGGATACTTTCTATTGAGTCCATTACAGCAGCGATGTGATTTTTAATTTCCTCTTGGTTCTTATTCATATTGTCAAATTTATCTTCCATTTGTTTCAGCCACCTTATGACCATTTATCTGAATTCTTTCTCTGACAAGTTGCTTGTCTCCATTTCTTTTACTTTTTTTTTCTGGTGATCCCTGCTTTTCTTTCATATGCAGGCTGTTTCTTTGTCTCCCCATGGTCTCTCTTCTCTGGATGTCTGGTTAGGTAGTTCTCTCTCTTCTGCATTGATTCAAAAGCACAAAATAGGGGAGGAACCAAGATGGCAGCATAGGTAAAACACCTATCTTGCTGTCATACTCAACAATTTTAATACTACAACTTAACGAAAGAGCAAACACCTTCCAGAATCACCAGAAAGCTCGCTGAGTGAAAATTCCACAAATAAAAGTGAAGATAAGACACTGTGACTCAAAGGAGCGGCAGCGGATGGTGTTGAAAGATTCGCGCAGAGAGAGGTTTGGAGCGCGCGCCACCGGAGAGGGCAGGCGGCTGAAAACCGGCCAGTTTTCTCGAACGGGGAGACAAAGACGTCCCACTGGACTGATTCTCCAGCTTTGGGTGAGGTCCAGGGAACCAACCGACTATCATACGGGGTGAAAACTGAACAGTGGGAGGGCACGCCGAAGCTCAGGTGCTGCCGGGTCTCCTGGCTTGTGGAGAAGGCAGCTTGCGCGAACAGCTAGGCTGTGTGACCACGCAGAGAGCAATCTGCGACTTGTCTCTCATTCAGAAAACCGTCAGACTGCTTTGTTTTACGACCCTGGGTGAGACATTGGGCGTGCAGACTCATTTGGGGTTAGTCTGAATTCCCCGGCAGTCAGTGGAACTCCACAGCAGCTCTCTCTCAGAGGTGCTGGCGGACATTGCCCCCGGTGCAGGGTTCCTGGGGCCGCATAGGGTGGAGCTAACGCTGTCTGCTTGGCCCAGAGACTCCGCCCATCCAACCTGAGCACAGCTGAGCTTCACAGACAATTGGCCTGGAGGTCAACCCCTCCAAGTGCTAACAACGATTAACCTGAGCTTAACTTCAGCAAGACTGTGCAACCCATATCCACCTCAAGTAACTGGGGAGGCTGAGCCACTGTCCCTTGTAGGACGTCCACCAAACAAAGCTAATTGACCAACTCAGGGAAGCAGCCACCATGCAGAGAAATGGAAAGAAATAAGATGTGAAAGAAATGGAGGAAAAAAAACGATTGGACATGGAATTCAAAACCACGGTTATAGGGTTTTTCAAGAGGCTCCAACGAAAGGTCGAGGCCTATAAGGAATTAAGCAAGACCGCAAAGGAAATGAATGAGTCGTACAAGGAAATGAATGAGACCCTCTAGGAAATGAACAAGACCTGCAAGGAAATGATCAAGACCAACGTGGAAATGAAGGAGACTCTCAAGGATATAAAGGAGACTCTCAAGGATATGATAAAGGACCAACCAGAAATTAAGCATACACTGACTGAAATAAAAAATATTATACAAAGACCTAAAAGTGCTCTGGAGCACCCCAAAAACCAAGTTAAAGATTTGAAATACAAAGAGGGAAAATCCACTCAGCTGAAAAAGCAAGAAACCAAAAGAATCCAAAAAATTGAAGATAGTGTAAGGGGCCTCTGGAACAACCTCAAGCATACCAACATCCAAATTACAGGGGTGCCAGAAAAAGAGAGAGAGCAAGACAATGAAAACCTATTTGAAGAAATAGTGACTGAAAACTTCCCACACCTGGTGAAAGAAATTGACTTAGGAGTCCAAGAAGCACACCGAACCCCAATATATAGGAACCCTAAGATGACCACACCGAGGCACATCATAATTAAAATGCCAACAGCAAAAGACAAAGAGAGAATATTAAAAGCAGCAAGAAAGAAACAGTTGGTTACCTATAAGGGAGCACCCATACGATTGTCAGCGGATTTCTCAACAGAAACTATGCAGGCCAGACAGGAGTGGCAAGAAATATTCAAAGTGATGAACAGCAAAAATCTACAACCAAGATTACTCTATCCAGCAAAGCTATCATGCCGAATTGAAGGTCAGATGAAGTGCTTCACAGATAAGAAAAAGCTAAAGGAGTTCATCACCACCAAACCAATATTATATGAAATGCTGAAAGATATTCTTTAAGAAGAGGAAGAAGAAAAAGGTAAAAATAAAAGTTATGAACAACAAATACACATCTATCAACAAATGAATCTAAAAATCAAGTGAATTAAAAATCTGATGAACAGGATAAAGTGGTGAATGTAACAGAATCAGGGACATAGAGAGGGAATGGACTGACAACTCTTGGGGAGGAAGGGGGTGTGGGAAGTGCAGCAAGAGACTGGACAAAAATCATGCAACTATGGGAGAGGACAGTGAAGGGGGGTGAGGGCAGAGGGTGGGATGGGTACCAGGTGGAGGGGAACTATAGGAGGGGAAAAAAGGGAAAAATGTAATTAATATACTGCACAATAAAGATTAAATAAATAAATAAAAATAAAAGCACAAAATACAACACAATCAGGTATAACACTCAAGGAACTGAACAGAATTATATTCATGATATTAATAACTCCAAATAAATGTGACCACAAGAGAAAGGCAAATTAGGGAATAGAAGACAAAGAAAAGAAAAATAATTAGGGGGAAAAAAAGAAAATAAGAAATAAAAGAGGATCACACTATATATATATATGGAGAAAACTCCAATAGAACGGCCACTAATCCTAGCAAATGTTGGCAACAAGTTCCTGGAGGTGAATACAAACTATAAAAAGCAACTAATATCAAGCGAGGCAAGGAAAAGCAGAAGCAAAGACAAAAACAAAAACAAAAAACAAAACAAAACAAAATAAAAAAACAATTAAAAATAAAGCAAACTAAAAGAACAAAGCAAAAAAGGAGTAAGCAAAACAATCTCAAACAAGCGTAAAAATTTTATATCATCAACATTCAAGCAAACAACAACAAAAATAGAGAGAATATAATTTTTTGGATAGTAAAGACAGAGAAGAGAGAGGTGTTTATGGATTCAGAGGAGGGGTTTGGAAATCAGATATATAAGTAGGGTGAAATTTTAACAGGGTATAAAAAGAAAGAATAGGGAAAATCTAAAGCAGGAAATGGGTAAGAGAAACAGGACAACAAAAAGGGGAAAAGTTAGGAAAAGAGTGATGGCATAAAGGTAGAGTTGAGATAGAGTAGAATGACGTTAAAGGAAATATAAAAATAGAATGTAGGACACTAATCTCAAAGTAAAAAAAAAAAATAAAACGATACTTTTTATAAAAAAAAAAGGTAAAATAGTAGTAGTAATAATACTGATTGAAAATAAAAATGTAATATTTTAAAAAGCTAAAATCAGGGTGATAAAAATAGTTTTTGAAGTAAAAGATGAAATAAATAAATATAAATAAAAATAAAATGTGCAGTATTGTTCTGTTTGGCACGCCTGTTTTCTGTATTTCAGTTCCCTACATTCCACTGCTCCTCAGTGTTGTAAGCCAGTCCTGATTTTTAAGCAGGCATTGTGTCTTCATTTCTTGTAATCCTTTATTTGTGATTACACAAGAGTCAATTTGTGATTCAACCCCTGAGTGGCAGGGTTTCTGGATTGATCTGCAGGTCTATAGGTCCTTTCTAGCCTGTGTTTACATCCTGCTTTCCCTGTGGCACTCAATACCAGTTTGTGGGAGTGGGCTCCCCAGAGCTAGTTCTCCAATGGTCAGTCCCCATTCTGATCCCCAGTTTCAAAAAAAACAACCTTCCACTGCAGTCACCTAGGGTGTCCCCAGCTGGGTGATCCTATATATTGGGTTTAGCAATCAGAAGCAGGGATTTAAAGAGGGAAAGGTGCAAGTGTGTGAACTCCAGGACTGCACGCAAGTCTGCACAGTCCCTTTTTCTCCTTTGTGTCCAAGCAGCCAGCACACTTTAAAAATTTTTAGGCTGCCCTTCTGTGTCAGATCAAAATGGGTTGCTTTTTAGTGATCCCCTCTGTTAGCAGCTCTGAGGACCCCCTTCCACATTCATGGATCACTCCAGCCCTAACAACCAGGGATTTTTCTAGGTGCAGACTTCCCCCTGTCTTCCAGCTCCTGCAGTGAGTGCATTTCTCGGCCCTGCCAGGACCAGAGAATTCATCTTATCCAAGGCAAAATCTGACCTTTCCATGGTAGAGTGTAGAGTTCCTCTGAATCTGCATGTTTGCGCCAATTGGGGGACTAGTGCTCTGGGGTTTGCAGCTGTTTGGTGGATGCTGCAGTTGTTGATTTTCAGGCTTCCTATATTATCCACTTTCCCCTTCAAGATGGCATGGTCTCTGGGTTTGAGCCGGTGGCTCTAGCAGCAGTGGGATTGCCTAGTCAACCCTGGTTGCCTTGGCCGGCCCTCGCAACCCTGGCTTCATCTAGAAGGCCTTCTGGAAGAACATCCAGAAGGTCATTCGGCTGTTCAGTCTAATTAGCATATTAGCTCTACATATATATATATATATATACATATATATATATACATATATACATATATATATATATATGTAGGAAAAAGACTAGCAATGTTGAATAAAATTTTTAAAACTCTACAATTAATTTGAGTTATATCAAAATGGAATGTGTGGAATTTTATTCATGTTCTAAGCTAAATTTTGTTCTAATATGTGAAAGTTATTTACAACATTTTAAAAAAGAAAATTCTTATATATATTAATGTAAAAATGATATTAGGGGGCATAATCACACTATTAAGAATAGAATGGTTGTTGTTGTCCTTAAAAATCTCTTTATTAATAAGTTTGTAGGTAAATTCCATGTTAATGCTATCACATATTATTCTTATCTATTAATAAAATATATTTCTAAAGCCAAAATAGTTGGTTTCATTTTTATAAAATTAGTAGTTTTTGACAAATATATTCAAAATGTATTTTTTACCTAGTTTTTCAAATGATTCTATGATAGAGAAAATTTAAGATATTCTAATTTTTTCATTGTGGTTACTTGAGGATGAAAAATAAAAGTGATAACTGATTTTTAATATTTCTTCCTTTGTTATTAAAGGCTCTGTTAATTATTAAAACAGACTAATATTGAAGAGGTTTTTTTTTAAGTTTCCAAAATACAAATAATTGAGTTTATAAATTTATGACATGAATGTTCAAAATTTGGCCAAATATGGAACAAGAAACTATGTTTAATTATTTTGTTGAGAGGGAAATACAAGGAATTTTGTTGAAATAAAAATAACTTTGGTGATAAGCAGCAGGATAAAGAGGAGACTTTCTGAACTAAGAGAATTATAATCATATTAAGGCTTTCAGCAACTATTCAGTATAACTATTTGACAAAGTTTTCAATAGTTTAAAAATTCCAAAGCTAATTAAAACTTGCTGAGATATAAACATTGTTACTCACATTTAGAACTAGATAAAGAATAATACATTGCAAAAGCAGTAGGGATGGTTAAAATGCTTTAATTTTGGGGAGATTAAATGTTATAAATATAACTGAATAACTATTAAAGAAAAACTTTCCCTTAGCTATATGGATTTATATGATGGGATGAATTTTTTAAGGCCATCACATCAAATCTACCAATCTGCTCCAAATATATCCTGTTAAACCGTATACCAGCTAATTGGAATGAACTATTAACATATGATTTATATGATTTTTTCCCTTTAATCTGAATAAAATAAAAATTTTTAAAAAGCTTTTTTATGTTTATTAGTATTTGTTTTTTGAAAAAAAATTGACCGTGACTACAAATAAATTCATTTTGTCCACTTATTGAGGTTTTATTCCATATCAGACACTAGCTAAGTAATTTTTCATGTTGCATCTCATTTAATCCTCACTGGCACTGAATACCTCAGTTTCCTTCAGTTATGCTAATGTTAGCATTCTGCCTTGACTGCATCAGTTTTATCTGCTCTGTTATTCTTTTATCCTTCACCCATGTCTCTCCCTCCTGGTGGATTTCATGGATGTACTGCACAATTGAATAGAAGGCAATTTAGTCTAAGCATGAAACCATGATATGTCTTAAGAAAAAAAATCTGTTGCACTTTAATCATAACATTTTTTACAACTTTCCATCATATCCTATTTGCTAGACACTCCCCTAAACTTTATATGCAATGTTTTATTTAAGGTTTATGATAACTCTATGTGTAGATATTATGATCACCCACAGTTTTCTAACTGGACCGCATAAGGTCAGACAGGTTATGTAAATCATCCAATGTTACAGAATAGCAGGTGGTGAATCTAGGATTACAATTCCCTTTGTCTGGCTTCAAAGCTTGTTCTCTAAATTTTCATACTATGTTACCTCCATAAAGACTGGTATTATATGTTACTCCAATTATTTGTACACACACACACACACACACACACACACACACACTTGAAATAAAATTCATGTGTAGTGAATTGCACAGCTCTTAAGTGTATAATTAATTGTTTCCCTCCAAATATGTATTTTTATTAAAACATTTTAAATTAATTTTCACTTATAGTTAACATATATTTTTAGTTTCAGATGTAAAACTTACAAAATGGTCATTCCAATAAGTATAGTACCCATCTGATGTCATACATAGTATTATATTACTAAAAACCTGGTGCACAAAATTTGTGCACAGGGGACGGTGGCATGTCCCTCAACTCAGTTTGCAACCTCTCCAATCTGGGACCTCTCAAGGGATGTCTGACTGCCCGTTTAGGCCTGATCCCAGTAGGATAAGGTTTAAACTGACAGTTGTACATCTCTCTCACAATCTCGGACTACTGGCTCCCAACTGCTTGCCTGCCTGCCTTCCTGATTGCTGCTAACTGCTTCTGCCTGCCAGCCTGATCACCCCCTACCACTCCCCTGCCAGGCTGATTGATACCTAATTGCTTTCCTGCCAGCCTGTTTACCTCTAACTGCCCTTCCCTGCAGGCCTGGTCCCTCCCAACTGCCCTCCCCTGCTGGCCATCTTGAGGTGACCATCATGTGTTCACATAGGAGCAGGATCTTTGACCACATGGGGGCAGCCATCTTGTGTGTTGGAGTGATAGTCAATCTGCATATTACTCTTTTATTAGATAGCATAGAGGCCTGGTGCACAGGTGGGGGCTGGCTGGTTTTCCCTGAACGGCATCCTGGATCAGGGTTCCCTTGGGGCATGGGCTGGCCTGGGCAAGGGGCATGTGGTAGTTTGCAGACTGGCCACACCCCCAGGTGACCCAAGCAGAAGCCATGGTATCCAGGATTTATTTATCTTCTGCAACTGAAACTTTGTAGCCTGGAGCGGAGCCAAGCCTTCTGTTCACTCCATGCCAGTAGCCATTTCTGTTGGGATTTATTTATCTTTTATAATTGAAACTTTGTAGCCTTAAGTGGAGGCCTGGGCTGGCCAGGGAAGGTGGAAAGCTTGGCTTCCTCCATCTCTGAGAGCAACTCAAGCCCCTTGCTCTCTCCTGCTCCATTGCTGTCATTATTTTTATTTACTTTTTATCATTGAAACTTTGTAGCATTGAGTGGAGGCCTTAGTCAGCAAGGGCAGGCAGAAAGCTTGGCTTCCTCTATTGCCAAGGAAAACCAAGCTTCCCTCCTGCTCTCTGTGGCTACAGCTATCCTGGTTGAGTTTATTTGCATATTTGCTCTTGATTGGTTTATGGGTGTGGCTTATGGGTGTTGCTTGTGGGTATAGTGGAGTTATGGTCAATTTGTATATTACTCTTTTATTAGCTAAGATTGTTGACTATATTTTTTAACCATAACCGTTTTTATAACTGGCAGTTTATTGTACTTTCTTTTCACATTTTCACTCATTCTCCCAACACCCATCTCTTCTGGTGATCATCAATTTGTTCTCGGTATCTATAAATTTGTTTGTTTTGTTTGTCCATTTATTTTGTTTTTATATCCTACATATAAGTACAAACATATGGTGTTTATCTTTTTCTGTCTGACTTCACTTAGCATAATCCCATCGAGGCCCATCCACATTTTAGCAAATGGCAATATTTTATTTTTTATGTTTGTTTAATAACCCATTACACACACACACACACACACACACACACACACACACACACCACATATCTTCTTTATCCACTTATCTATCAATGGGCGTTTATGTTGCTTCCATATCTTGACTATTGTAAATAATGCTGCAATGAATATACTGATGCGTATATCTTTCTGAATTAGTGTTTGGAACTTCATTAGATAAATATTCAGAAGTGAAATTAGTAGTTCTATTTTAATTTTTTTAGGAACTTCATACTGTTTTCCATAGTGACTGCACCAATATATACCACCAGTACTACATGAAGATTTTCTTTTCTCCACATGCTTGCCAATAGTTGTTTATTGATTTATTGTGACTAGCCATTCTAACAGGTGTGAAGTGATCTCCTTGTGTGTATTTTAAAAATATATCTTTATTAATTTCAGAGAAAAAGTGAGAGGGACAGGGAAATAGAAACATCAATGATGAGAAAGAATCATTGATTGGCTCCCTCCTACATGTCCCACACTGTAGATCCAGCCCACAACTCGGGCATATCTCTGACTGGGAATTGAACAATGACATCCTGGTTCATAGGTTGATGTTAAACCACTGAGCCATGCCAGATGGACTCTTTCCTTGTGGTTTTAATTGCATTTTCCTGATGCTTAGTGATGTTGAGAATCTTTTCATATGTCTGTTGGCCATCTATATGTCCTCTTTGTAGAAATGTCTGTTCAGGTCCTCTGTCCATTTTTAAATTACTGCTTTTTCATCTAATGTTATGTTGTATAAGTCCTTATATGTAGGGTGTCCCAAAAAGGTTTACACACATTAACAACTGATAAATAAATTTTGAGAATTGCCTTTATAATTATTAAAAGTGTGTGTATATATTTTGGGGGCAACTTATATTTTAGAAATTAATCATATAACAGATATATCAATGGCAAATTTCTTTCATTCAGTAGGTTGTCTCTTTGTTTATGGGCATGCCTTTATAATTATTAAAAGTGTGTGTATACATTTTTTGGGGCACCCTATATTTTGGAAATTAATCATATAACAGATACATCAATAACAAATTTCTTTCATTCAATAGGTTGTCTTTTTGTTTTGTTGATGGTCTTCTTCACTCTGAAAAAAAAACACAAAAAATCTGTTACTTTGATGTAGTTCCATTTGTTCTTTTGTTTCCCTTGCCTGAAGAGACATATCAAAAAATTATTGATAAGAGTGATGTCAAAGAGTTTGTTGTCTCTGTTTTCTTCTAGGAGTTTTAAGGTTTCAAGTCTTATATTTAACTACAGGCCTGGCGCATGAAACTCATGAACTCAGGGAGAGTGTCCCTCAGGCCAGCCTGCATCCTCTCACAGTCTGTGAGCCCTCAGGGGATGTCTGACTGCTGCGGAGGTGGGAGAGGCTTCTGCCACCCCTGCTGTGCTCACCAGCTGAGAGCCCAGCTTCTGGATGAGCAGAGCTCTCCCTGTGGGAGCTTCTGCATTAAGCATCTGCTCCCTGCTGGTCAGTACACATCATAGCAACTGGTAGTTCTGCCTTTTGATCGATTTGTATATTATCTTTTTATTATATAGGATGGGATTAGGCCCAAACTGGCCTGTGGTATTGGGCCAAAACTGGCTCTCTGACATCCTCCAAGCGGTCCCAGATTGTAAGAGGGTTCAAGTCAGGCTGAGGGACCCCACTGCTACATGATTGAGGCTGGGGAGGGACTACAGGGGGACTCTAGGGTGTGTCCAGCCCATCTCAGTCCTGATTGGCTGGAACCCAGTAGCAAGCTACCCTACCAGTCAGAGCATCTGCCCCCTGGTGGTTAGTGCACATCATAGCAAACAGTTGAGAAGCCTTAGCAATCATTAGCATATTATGCTTTGATTGGTTCAACAGGCAACTGGACAACCAGACACTTAGCATATTAGACTGTGATTATATAGGATAGTTTAAACTTTTTGTGGTTGTGTGTGTGTGTGTGTGTGTGTGTGTGTGTGGCGTAATAAAATGGTCTACTTTATTTTTTTTTTTGCATGTGTCTCTTCTGTTCACCCAACATCATATATTGAAAAGACTTTTTACCCAATTGTACATTATTGCCTCCTTTGTCATAGGTAAATTGACAATATAGGCATGGATTTATTTCTGGGCTCTCTACATTTTTTAAATGTATCTTTATTATTGAAAATATTATAGATGCCCCCTTTTAAAAAATATATTTGATTGATTTCAGAGAGGAAGGGATAGGTAGAGAGAATTATTGACTGGATGTTTCTTGCATGTCCCCTACTGGGGATGGAGCCTATATCCAGGCATATGCCCTTGACTGGAATCCAACCCTGGACCCTTCAGTCCTCAGGCTGATGCTCTATCCTCTGAGCCAAACTATCTAGGGCTAGATGTCCTCTTTTGTCCCTCATTGATTACCTCCACCCTATACCCAACCCAACACTCAGGCCTTTACTATTGTATATGTGCACATAAGTTCTTTTCCACTAATCTATGTGTCTGATTTTATGCCAGTACCATGCTATTTTGATGACTATAGACTTGTAGTTTCATTTGATACCAGGCACTATGATACCTCCAAATTTGTCCTCTTTTCTTAAAATTGATTTGGCTAAATGGAATCTTATGCAGTTTCATATAAATTTTAGTGTTATGTTTCCTTAGGTCTGTGAGAAATGCCTGTGGTAGTTTGATAGAGATTGCATTGAATTTGTAGATTGCTTTGGGTGGCATAGACTTTTTATTTTATTGTTTAAGCTATTAGAAATGATAATACACATTTCTTCCCTCCCCTTGACCTGTTCCTAGCCTCCTCTACCCCCCAGCACTTGCCCTCGTCCTCCTGCCCCCAGTGTCTTGAGTCTGTTGATTGTGCTTATATGCATGCATACAAGTCCTTCATTTGATTCTTACCCACTCCAACCATCCCCAGCCTTCCCAATGTAGTTTAATAGTCTGTTTGATGCTTCTTGGCCTGTGTCTATTTTTGTTCAACAGTTTGTAATGTTCTTTATTATCCATAAATGAATGAGATCATGTGGTATTTGTCTTTCACTGACTGACTTATTTTGCTTAGCATAATGCTCTCCAGATCCAGCCATGCTGTTGCAAATGGTAAGAATTACTTATTTTTTACAGCAGTATAGTATTTCATTGTGTAGCTATACTACAGTTTTCTAATCCACTCATCTGCTGATGGACCTTTAACTGTCCCAAATCTTAGCTATTGTAAATTGTGCTGCTATGACCATAGAGGTGCATATATTCTTTCTGATTAGTGTTACTGTTTTCTTGGGATATATTCCTAGAAATGGGATCACTGGGTCAAATGGCAGCTCCATTTTTTTATTTTTTGAGGAGACATCATACAGTTCTCCACAGTGGCTGCACCGGTCTGCATTCCCACCAGCAGTGAGGTAGGGTTCCTTTTTCTCCACATCCTCGCCAGCACTTGTCATTTGTTGATTTGTTGATAATAGCCATTCTGACATGTGTGAGATGGTACCACATTATCATTTTGATTTGCATATCTTGGATGATTAGTGACTTTGAGCATGTTTTCATGTCTCTTGGCTTTCTGAGTGTCCTCTTTCGAAAAGTGTCTATTTAGGTCCTTTGCCCATTTTTTGATTGGATTGTTTATCTTCCTTTTTAAAGTTTGTATGAGTTTCTTATAAATGTTGGGGATTAAACCCTTATCAGAGATAACATTTGCAAATATGTTCTCCCATGCAGTGGGGTCTCCTGTTGTTTTGTTGATGATTTCTTTTGGTGTGCAGAAGCTTTTTATTTTGATGTAGTCCCATTTGTTTATTTTCTCTTTAGTTTCCATTGCCCTGGGAGCTGTATCGGTAAAGATATTGCCATGACAAATGTCTGCTATTTTTGTTGCCTATGACTTCTTCTAAGATTTTTTTATGGTTTCCCACTTCACGTTTAAGTCTTTTATCCATTTTGAGTTTATTTTTATGTATGATGTAAGTTGGTTATCTAGTTTCATTTTTTGCATGTATCTATGCAGTTTTCCCAATACCATTTGTTCAAGAGACTGTCTTGTCTCATTATATGCTCTTGCCTCCTTTGTCAAATATTAATTGAGCATACTGGCTTGTGTCACTGTCTGGGTTCTCTGTTCTGTTCCACAGGTCTATATGTCTGTTTTTGTGCTAGTACCAGGCAGTTTTGAGAACAGTGGCTTTGTAGTATAGCTTGATATCTGGTATTGTGATCCCTCCAACATTGTTCTTCTTTCTGAAGATTGCTGCAGCTATTTGGGGTCTTTTTTAATCCTAGATGGATTTTTGGAGAAATTGTTCTAGGACTTTGAAGTATGCCATTGCTATTTTAATGGGGATTGCATTGAATTTATAGATTGCTTTGTTAGTATGGACATGTTAATGATGTTGCTTTTACCAATCCAAGAACACAGTATATTCTTTCATTCGTACATGTCTTCCTCTATCTCTTTTTTTAATATCCTGAAAATTTCTAAGTATAGATCCTTTGTCTCTTTGGTTAAATTTATTCCTAGTTATCTTAATTTTTTTGTTGCAATGGTAAATGGGATTGCTTTTTTAATTAATCTTTGTGTGAGTTCATTATTGGTGTATAGCAAATCCATAGACTTCTGGGTGTTAATGTTTTATACTGCCACATTGCCAAATTCATTTATTAAGTCTAGTAGTTTTCTGATGGAGTCTTTAGGGTTTTCTATGTACAGTATCATGTCATCTGCAAATAAGGACAGTTTTACTTCTTCTTTTCCAATTTGGATGCCTTTTATTTCTTCTTCTTGTCTGATCACAATGACTAGTACTTCTAGTACTATGTCGAAGAGGAGTGGTGATAGTGCACATCTCTGTCTTGTTCCAGTTCTTAGGGGAAATGGTTTTAGTTTTTGCCCATTGAGTATGATGTTGGCTGTGAGTTTGTCATATATGGCTTTTATTTTGTTGAGGTATGATACTTCTATTCCCACCTTGCTGAGAATTTTTATCAAGAAAGGATGTTGGGCCGAGACCGGTTTGGCTCAGTGGATAGAGCGTCGGACTGCGGAATGCGGGGTCCCGGGTTCGATTCCGGCAAGGGCATGTACCTTGGCTGCGGGCACATCCCCAGTAGGGGGTGTGCAAGAGGCAGCTGATCGATCTCTCTCTCTCATAGATGTTTCTGACTTTCTATCCCTCTCCCTTCCGCTCTGTAAAAAATCAATAAAATATATTTAAAAAAATACTTAAAAAAAAAAAAGAAAGGATGTTGGATTTTGTCAAATGCTTTTTCTGCATAATGGGTATGATTATATGGTTTTTAACTCTCAGTTTGTTTATGTGATGTATCACATTTATTGATTTGCAGATATTGTACCATTCTTGCATCCCGGGATAAATCCCACTTGGTCATAGTGTATGATCTTTCTAATGTAATGCTGGATTTGATTTGCTAGATTTTTGTTGAGAATTTTGGCATCTATGTTTATGAGGGATATTTGCCTATAATTATCTTACTTTGTATTGTCTTTATCTGGTTTTGGAATTAGGCTAATGCTGGCTTCATAGAAAGAGCTTGGAAGTGCTCCTTCCTCTTGAATAGTCTGAGGAAGATAGGTTTCATTTCTACCTTGAGTGTTTGATAAAATGCCCCTGTGAAGCTGTCTGGTCCAGGGCTTTTGTTTGTTGAAAAAAAAATTTTATTGCTTCAGTTTCCTCCATAGTTATCAACCTATTCAGATTTTATTTTATTCCTCCTAGTTGAGTTTTAGAAGTTTGTATTTTTTTTTTTTAGGAATATGCCCATTTATTCTACGTTGACCAGTTTTTTGGAGTAGATGACTCATAGTATTTTTTATGTTTCTTCCTATTTCTGTGGGGTCTCTTTTTTTCTCCAACTTTTTCGCTTCTTATTTTGTTTGAGTCCTCTCTGTTTGCTTCTTGGTGAGCCTGGTTAGAGGTTTATCAATCATGTTTATCCTTTCAGAGAAGCAGCTTTTGGTTTCATTGATCTTTTGTGTTATTATTATTTTTTCTCTCTATGTCATTTATTTCCTTCCTTCTAATCACACTGGGCTTTTCTTGTTGCTCTCTTTCTAATTCTTCAAGTTACAGAGTTACATGGTTTATTATCAGTTTTTATTGTTTTCTGAGGTAGGCCTATAAAGCTATGTACTTACCTTTCAGGACTGCTTTCATTGTGTCCCAAAGATTTTGGATTGTTGTGTTTTCACTGTTGTTTGTTTCCAGGGTGTGTTTCTTCTTTGATCTCTTTGGTAACCCACTCATGGTTTAATAGTATGCTATTCAACCTCTAAGTGTTTGAATTTTTGTGATTGTTTTTACTGTAAATGATTTCTAATGTTATACCATTGTGATGTGAAAAGATGCTTAATATGAGTTCAGTCCTCTTGAATTTGAAGAGACTTTGCCTGTATCCAATATGTGGTCTAACTTAGAAAATGTCTTATGTGAACTTGAGAAGAATGTATAATCTGTAGTTTTGAGATAGAATCTTCTAAAGATGTCAATTAAGTCAATCTGATCTAGTGTGTCATTTAAGATTGATTTTTTTGTGTAGAAGATTTATCCAGTGATGTTAATGGAGTATTAAAGTCTCCTGCTCTGATTGTGTTACTGTCAACCTCTCCCCTGATATCTTCCAGAAGTTGTTTTATGAATTTGGGTACTCTTGCATTGAGTGCATAAATGCTTACCAGAATTATATCCCCATCTTTTTTGATCACTTTAGAATTATGAAGTGGCTTTTATTGTCTCTTGTTATGGTCTTTGCTCTGAGGTCTATTTTGTCAGATATAAGTATTGCTATCCCAGCTTTTTTTTTTTCATTTCCATTCACCTGATAGATATTTTTCCATCCATTTACTTTCAGTCTGTGTGAGCCCCTTGTTCTGAGGTGGGCCTCCTGTAGACAGCATATGTATGGCTCATATTCTCTTATTCATTCACTCACTAAATGTTTTTTGATTGGAGCATTTAATCCATTTATATTTAATATTATTATTGATAGGTACTTGTTTGTATCCATTTCTGTACTTTATGCCTTTGTTTCTTCCTTCCTTTCTATTTCTTTCTTTTATAGCATTCCCTTTAGCATTTCCTGCATTGCTGGTTTGATAGTGATAAACTTCCTTAGCCTTTTTTTGTCTGCAAAGCTCCTGATTTCCTCTTTAATTTGATTGATAGTCTTGCTGGATACACTATTTTTAGATTTAGTCCTTTGCTTTGCATTACTTTGTGTACCTCCTTCCATTCCCTTCTAGCTTGATGTGCTTCTGTTGAGAAATCATTTGATGATCTGATGGGGGATCCTTTGTAAGTACTTGTCTCTCTCTTTCAGCCTTTAAGATTCTCTCTTTGTCATTAAAATTTGCAATTGTAATTATGACATGTCTTAGTGTGGATATTTTGGGATTCATCTTGCTTGGGACTCTCTGTACTTGTATAACTTTTTTCTTACTCATATCCGGGAAGTTTTCTGTCATTTCTTCAAATAGATTTTCTAATTGTTGCTGCTCCTCTTGTCCTTCTGGCAGTGCTATTATACATATGTAAGTTCGTTTTGCATTGGCACAAAGTTCCCTTAGGCTCTCCTCCTGCTTTTTAATTTTTTGGTCCAGTTGCTGTTCAGATTGAGCTTGTTTCTCTACCTTATCTTCTAACTCACTAATTTGGTTCTCTGCTTCTTTTAGTCTACTGTTGAAACCTTCAATGATGTTTTTGATTGTAGCTATATAACTTTTGATTTCTTCCTGATTTTTGCATAGGTTGTTGATTTTCTCATCCATCTGGTGTGTGAACTATATGACCATTACTTTGAATTCTTTTTGGTCATTTTGCATGCCTCTCTTTCACTAACTTCCTTTCTTGGTGACTCTTCATTTTCTTTCCTTTGGTGATTGTATCGTCTCCCTATTCCAACTATCACCAGAAGGTTCAAATGTCAAGTTGTGGGGTTTTGGCCACGTGCAGTGGGTGCTTTGTACCACCTGAGTGTCACTGAAGAGCTCCTACACCAAGATGTGTGGCTACCATGGGTTGGGAGCTCCACTCATCCAGGATCAGAGTCATTGGTGCTCAGTGTGGCCTTGTGCGCACACCTAGAACCAAGAACCCAGCCTATGCCACGCTGAAACTGGTGTGTGCCAAAAATCATAGTCCCCTAGTGCATGCCAGGAGTCAGAGTTCCCCTCTGCCCTCACCAAGAATTAAATATCAGAGACTCTGTCGCTTGGTGCAGCCTCAGGCTGAGAATCAGGGTCCCTGTTTATATGCACCAAGAATTGGAGTCAATGGCTCTTAGTGTGAATGCACTAGAAATCAGGGGTTCCAGGCACATGCTCAGTGCTGCCTCTCACTGGAGAAACAGGGTCCCCATCAGTTTGGTGGACCAATTGCACATTAGCACTGTATCAGCAGGAGGTCCACTCCTGTACTGTGGAAAACAGATTTCCATATGCTCTTGCCAGAATTGATGTCAGGTGATACTGCCGCCCTGTGTGGTAGCCCGATTGCATTGCAAGAACTGGTTCCCAGTGTCCGAATGCTGAAATTTCTGTAGCTGAGCTATGGCTAGTGCAAGGGGTGGGTCTAGAAGTTCCTATGGAGCTGCCAGTGAGCCTGTGGGGAAGAGTGTGGACTCTGTGACTCACAAAAATCTGCGCTGGCATGTCTAGATTCTAGGTGTCAGTGGTTTCTGCAGCTGTGGTCACAGGTCTCTGTCCCCCATGACTGCAGGGACCCGGTTTGCATCTGAGACCAGACTAGTGGTGCTGAATCCAGGATCTTAGTGTCAAGCAGCTTTATTTTTCAAGATGCTGTGGTCTCTGTGCCATGCTGGCTGCCCCTGAGTGTCCACTATGGCATCAGGGTTCCGCCATGTAAGACAGCCTGGTTTTGCAGCCCCTTGGAAGACCTGTAGGATCTAGCTGTCCCTAGCTCATACACACACACACACACACACACAGACACACACACACACACACCACACATGTCCACACACTCCTCTATCACTCCCTCACTCTCTCACACTCCCTCTCTACCTTCCTGCCGGTCACTATCTTCAAAATCCCTAGCACAGACATTTTTACAATGCTAATTCTTCTGTTCCATAAACACAGAATATCAGTTTTTTAGAGCATGGAATTTTAATCTACATATGTATATTACAAAAATGAATCTGAAAAAATTTAAATGATTTATTTGCTAACTTGGTACATTTAATTATTGTAATTCTGTTGAATTATTTATTATATTTTCATTGAATGCCTTTTTTCTATGCACATTTCTGAAAATTTGAAATGAGAGTTATATATAGATTTTTATGTATTTTTAAATATAATATGCCCAAATATTTTTCTTTTTGTCCACTTTTTTTGTAGTCATAATTTTAATGGCTTCACTATATGTTATCTTTTCATAGTTACCAGATTTATTAAACATATACACATTCATTTTTCCCAATTTTTATTGTTACATATTATGTCATCTAAATAACATTAGGGTTTTAAAAATATTTTATAGGGAATTATATCTATCTTATACATTGTGGTGAGGCATAAATGAAATACTTTATATTAAATATTCAGTATACTACCTGAAATGTAGTTGACTAAAAGAAATTGTTGTTTCTTCTTATCATTTGAGACAATTCATTAGGACAACGATGCCATACCATAAATGGGTGGATGTATGTGGCAGAGAAAGTGAGAAAGCAGCTAATAGTGGATATTTGTAGCACGTGGAACAGATCATGCATTAAGGAATAACTTGGGACATATATGTTATGAATATTAAAAATTGTAATAAATATAAGAAACATATTTTTGGCATTAGATATTTGCTAATATAAGGGTTTGAGAAAGATAGCTCATTTTCTTTATACCCCATCTTCTTATCCTATCTAATAAAAGAGTAATATGCAAATTTAACATACATCCGCTACACCCACAAGCCATGTCTGCCAGCCATACCCACCAGCCCATCAGGAGTGAATATGCAAATGAACCCAATCAACATAGCTGCCGGCCACAAAGAGCAGGAGGGAGGCTTGGGTTTCCCTGGCAATAGGGGAAGCCAAGCTTTCTGCCTGACCTTGCTGGCTCAGGCCTCTACTAAGTTCTACAAAGTTTCAATTATAGAAGATAAAGATGGCAGCCACAGAGCTGGAAAGAGCAGGAGGATTGAGTTGTACCCAGAGATGGAAGAAGCCAAACTTTCCACCTGCCCTGGCAGGCCCAGGCCTCGGCTACAAAGTTTTAATTATAGAAGGGAAATGAATCCAATAAAAATGGCTGCTGCCACTGAGTGAGCAGAATGGCTCTGCTCCAGGCTACAAAGTTTCAATTGCAGAAGATAAATAAATTCCAGATACCAGGGCCTCCACTTGGGTTACCTAGGGGCATGGCCAGACTGCAAACCACCACAGGTTCCTTGTTCAGGCCACCCCATTCCCCAAGGGAACCTCCATCCTGATCTGGGACACCCTTTAGGGCAAACCAGCTGGCCCCCACCCATGTACCAGGTATCTATCCTATCTAATAAAAGAGTAATATGCAAACTAACCAACACTCCAACGCACAAGATGGCTGCCCCTATGCGGTCAAAGATCCTGCCTCCATGTAGACACAAAATGGCTACCACAAGATGGCCATCAGGGGAGGGAAGTTGGGAGGGACCAGGCTTGCAAGGGAGGGTAGTTGGGGGCAATCAAGCCTGCAGGGGAGGGCAGTTAGGGGTGACCAGGCCAGTAGAGGAGGGAAGTTGGGGGTGGTTGGGCCTGCAGGGAAGGGCAGTTGCAAGGGACCCATGCCTGCAGGGGAGGGCACTTGCAAGGGACCCATGCCTGCAGGGGAGGGCAGTTAGGGGCAAACAGGTTGGCAGGAAAGCAATTAGGCATTAATCAGGCTGTCAGGGGAGTGGTTAGGGGGTGATCAGGTTGGCAGGCAGAAGCATCTAGGGGCAATCAGGAAGGCAGGCAGGTGAGCAGTTGGGAGCCTGCAGTCCTGGATTGTGAGAGGGATGTCTGATGGGGCCTAAACGGGCAGTTGGACATCCCTCAAGGGGTTCCAGACTGGAGAGAGTGCAGGCTGAGCTGAGGGACACTCTGCCCCCCTACCCGCGTGCATGAATTTTGTGCACTGGACCTCTAGTCTCTATATAAACAGCCTTATTTTTCTGCTATAATCTCATGATACAAATTGGACTTGCAAGTTGACCACAAATCTTTGCTCCCATATGAAATATCTGTTTTTAAAAACTCAAATTGTAATTTAAATAAATGTATAAATTAATATGCACCCACTCCATAGGAGATTTCAGAAGCAAAGTGACATATTAAAGAATTGTGAATTAGGAATCGAGAGCCCAGTACTTAGGTCCATTGCTGTCACTAACATGCTCACAGATTAAGGCTAATTACTTGAGCTTAGTTTCCCCATTTAAAACATTAGAAGTGTGATAGTTAATTTTGTGTGCCAACTTGACTGGCCACAGATATTCAGATTAAATATTGTGTTTGTGAGAGTGTTTCCAGTTGAGATTAGCTTTTGAATTAGTAGACTCAATAAAGTAGATTGCCCTCTCTAATATGGATGGGCACCATGTAGTCCTTGGGACTGAGGTAGAACAAAAGGCAGAAAAGGGAGGAGATTGCTCCCCCTTTTCTGCCTCTGTGGAGTTGGGACATTTCATCTCATGTTCTTCTGCCCTGGCAATGTTATTTATAGCATTGGTCCCGGTCCTCAGGCCTTCAGACTTAACCCTAATTACCCCACTGGCTTTCTAAGACTCCAGTTTGTAAAGTGGTGAACCGTGAGACTTCTCGGCCTCAGTAATTGTTTGAGCCAAGTCCTCACAATAAATCTTTGTTTTGAGAGATTAGTTGTGCTTCTCTGAGAGATCTGACTAATGCAAGATGTATTTTATTATTTTATCTTTGATGTTTTTGTGACCAGAAATATGTACAGAAAAGCAAACATTTTAAACATATCACTTCAATTTAATTATCAGGTAATAGAGTAATATCAATTTTTAAAAATAAATAGGGTATGGAACAACTGCTAGCTATAACATCTTAGAGAAAGAGTGATAAATTGAAATTTAAAAGTTCAACTAATTTTCTAAAGTGAATGAAAGGGGAAAATGAAATAATTTCATTGTATTTCCTGGTGGGCTAGGTCTATGCCTCCATGCTGTTGTAATTGCTATGGCTTCCAGAGAACATACTTTTATTTTGGTATTAATTTTTTTTAGTCTAATTCCATTAGAAAACTAAGAATATTGATATGTTGGGTATCATCATTTAAGGTCACCTCAATTTGGAGTATTTCTAACCAAATTATTCTATCTGGGCTAGGAATACTATAGTTTTTGTCAAATTAATTAGTAATAACTATACATATTTTAAAAGTCTATACTGTTAAATCAAATGACAATAATAATGAGTTTGTTCCTTTTTATTAAATTTATTGGGGTGACACTGTTTAACAAAATTGTATGGATTTTAGATGCACAACTCTACAACACTCCATCTGTACATTGTCTTGTGTTATTCGCCACCCCAAGTCAAATCTTCTTTCACCACCATTTATCTTCCCTATAGACTCTCCCACCTCCCTCATCCCCTGCCCTCTGGCAATCACTACACTGTTGTCCATGTCCATGAGTTTTTCCTTTTTTCTTTTTTGCTCAATCCCTCCACATCTGGATTGAGCCCCACCCCTTATAGCTGCCAACCTGCTCTCTATCTATGATTCTGTCACTATTTTGATTGTTAGGTTCAGTTTGTTCATTAGATTCCACATATACGTGAAATCATAGAAGTAAGAGTTTTAATCTAAATTTTCAGGGGAAATTTATTATTATCATCCTGGAATACAGTTTTAATATTTTCAGCATCAAAACACAAATAAAGTTGCTTTCATTATATGAAATACAACTAAATTTCACTGAAGCATTCTCTAACACTAATGGAAGAACTAAAAGCTGGGGAAGATTGAGCCAAATTCACTTACCTGAGAGGACCTTAAGATATAGGTACACTTTCATCTTTCATAGCTTGCTACATGAGTGGAAAACTAAATGTACTGTTCTACAGCAAATGTCTGTGCTTCATAAAAGGAAACCCATAGAAATTGAAAACCCAATTGCTGAAGTCAAGGGATATAAGTAAAATTGGAATGTCAATTGTATTAAAGTGTGTGGTGGGAAAGAACAAGCAAATAAGAATGTTAGGAATGTCTTGCAGTGCCGGACTGTTCTCTGTGAATTCCGGAAGAAATGGAAGTTGACATAGTCCATTACCTAGAAATGAAACACATTTTAAAATCAAAGAGCCATTTTTACAAGGTCACCAAAGCTCAGCCAGCAAAAAAGTCAAATAGGAATGGGAAACATATAAGTTTACTCAGATAATTTTAGGCTGATTAGTCATTCATATCATTTTCAGTGCATAGACTAGTTATTGGGTGACGGCTGGACTAAATGATAAGATCTTAATAATATGTATTTGGATCACTGAAAGAAATGATGCAGCAGAAAGAACACATGCATCAGTTCCATTATGCTGGCCTACATTATAAGGTTAGAATGAAATGTGAATAGTGATAATTGTGGTACTATTACTTGTTTAGAAAACTCTTCTAAAAAGCTTGATAACAATGTTAAACAAACATTATGGGCATATAATATAGCTATAAACCAGAGATATGACTAAAATCATATCCTGAATATTCCAATTCAACATTCAAACCACCATATGTTTTCACTTATATATATGAGGGTCTTTATTCTTGTTTTCAAATACACAACTCTTTTTCAATTAGTTATCTTTACCATATATCTAAAAAATAGAAAGATGTAACAAGTAGAAATAAAAATAAAACTGAAGGGAATATAAAAAATGTCCCAGCTCTTATTTGCCCTAGAAAAGGTTTGTTTCCCAAGAAGTGTCAGCTACACTGAAAGTAAGAGTAATACATTACAGTTGTGTAATTGTTCTAAGGAGTGGGTTTCATCACTGTCCCATCCCCCAGGTAAGTATGTTGAAACTTTAACAATTCAAGTGGGGGATCTCTGCAGAATGACCCAAGGTTTTTGCAAGCAGCTGTGTCCTTCACGCCACATCTGTCAAATAGATCCTTTAGAATGTCACCTTAATGGTGACTCATGATATGTAGGCATTGGCTCAGTTTTATTAAAGAACAAAAATTTAACCAAGTAAATTTAAAGACCTTAATTGGGGTTATTGAATGATTCATGAATCAGGCAACATCTCAACTATTAAATAGGAGGTGCTTTGAGAATTTGTACAAAATCAAAGGTTTTAATAGGCAAAAGGAGGGTGAAACCAGGAGTTAAAGAAGTGGATTATTTCAAGCAAGGCTACCCTCTTATAAGGGAAGGCAGAGAGGAGTCTTAGGCATATTGCCTCACTAGTGCTGACCAGGAAATTCCAGATTTATTGGTTTAAAATTCCACTCCTGGGAGAGACTAAAACTGCAGTTAGGTTAAGTATTAAGTTTTGGTGGGGTTTAGCATAAGTGACCCCATTTTGGGTCTGTTGGACCTTTTCAATTGCTTCCACATGGATCCCTGCCCTGATGAAAAATGTTCTCTGACTCTGCTTTCCTTTCATGGTCTGGCTCACTGAATATAATGCATTGTGCTGGAGCACATTTTCCAAACTTTTAAGAATAAAATCTTCATTTTGAGGCAAAAACTAATTTAGATCCAAACACATTTTAAGAAACTACAGCATAAAAGTAGTCATACTGATGGTATCTTTTGGATTCTAAGAATTATTAACCGCTTTTCTAGTGTCTGTACTTTATTAATTATAGCAATATCTCTATACATTTGGAAAATACTTGTTACTATAAGAAAGCAGGCTAACATTAAGAATGCAAGCTGTGGAATTATTCTGACTGAGTGTAAATATGGATCTGACTCTGACACTTGTGAGTTGTATGACCTTGGCAAAGTACCCAAGATTTCCATGCTTCAGTTTTCTTATCTGTCAAATTAATGCAATACAAGTTTGTATTAAAAGAATTAATACATATAAAGTGCTTAGAACAGAGTAAGTGCTCAATAAATGTTAGATATTATTATTCAATATGAGGCATATTATTTATTAAGCCTACTCAGCTTGTTCATTACACAGCCTCTGCAAGTTACTTAAGGAAAAGTCTTTTTAGTTTCTATTAAATATCATAAGTGATTTAATAGCACATGTCATCTGTTTCTACTAAGATATCTTTGGTCTTATAAATGTAGGGTGGAAGAATAAGTAAATTGGCCCTTGTCTGTATTAAGAGACAGAGTACTTTAAATCTATCTGATTAGAAGGCAACATATACTTTAGAGGATCATAAAAGATGAACATTAACCTGTGGATCTAAATGAAAGAAATCCCATTGCCTTTAGCCAAGTTCATCATATCTCTCTGGGCTCCACTTCTAACCATTAACAAATTGCCCCATTGTCTCTTCTGGGGTTGACAGGCAATTTTAGTGATAAATAAAGTTGGAGACTTTCAAAATAAAGTTTGAATTAGTTTGCATATATTTACACACATAAACAAAGCAACATTTGGCAATTTAGGATTTGTCATAATAAAAGACACTTAATAAATTTATCACCACCTATTTGTTCCAGAGGCAAGAACTAATTTAGATCCAATTAATCTAAGCATTCAACGAGTGAATTAATTTCTAAACAACTTGCTATGGTTTGCTGCTACCTTTGCAGATCTTATATCCACTCATGTTGAAATATATTTTTTTCTCATTTCTTCTACCTCTCTCAAATTTTTGGGACCAAAACAAATTAAACAAATAGTTTAAGAGTAATAAAAAAGGTGTGAGAGTGTGGGGGGATAAATGGTGTTAGACTGAGACTTGACTTGGGGTTGTAAAAACACAATACATTGTACAATGATGTGTTGTAGAATTGTGCACCTGAAACTTGTATAACTTTGTGTTATACAAGTGTCATTCCAATAAATTCAATTTAAAAATCTTTTTTAAAAAAGTGATAAAAAAGGAATTTCTAATTCTTCTAAATGCAAATATACATGAAAGAGAACAACAAAAAGTTTCAGAGATGGCATATCCTATATACTAAAGAGCTAATATGCTAATTAGTCTGGACTGCGGAATGACCTTCCAGAATGACCAGTGGGTGGGGCCATGGGGCCATGGGGCCATGGGGCTGAGGGCCGAGGTGTCTGAGGCTGCCAGGGCTGAACCCCTTGCATGAATTTTGTGCATCGGGCCTCTATTTTTTTTTTATAGTCCACCTGATTCCTAATACACAATAATAAATCACTTTCATAAGTCAGAGATTGAGAAAAAGATTGCTTCTACTTTATAGAACATTATATACTTCTGAGTGTTCAAGAAAAAGAATGGGTGAGAACATTCTGGAATAAGATTTACATATATAGGGAGGGTTTAGTAGTATGGTACAGCTTTCTTAACAGATTGAATTTGCCAATGCTCCTCTGTATAGACTGCCAGTAAGTGAAAAACTGTTACTAGCTATCAATAGAAATTGCTAGAAAAGGCTAAATTATATAAACAGGATGGTTTAGTGGTCTATTTTGGGAAGAACAAGCAACAGAAGTATTGATTGATAACCTTAGGCAATTTTAGATGTTTATTTAGCCAGAAATTTATCTTGGGGGCTTGCCCTCTGTTGTTTGTAGTCTGTTAATTAGTTTGCAAATGCAAGGTTAAACAGTAGGTTATTATGTATTTTTGAATCCAGGTATGTAGAGGTCCTACTTAAGTTAGATAAAGGTTACACAGAAGTCAGTACTCCAATTCCCCATGTTGTTTCAGGCTCAGCAGTATTTATTAATTACAGGAGGAATAAACCCAAGCCTGACTTGACTATTTGGTGGCTTTCAAGGACCAACAAGGTCAGTGTGCCAAGCGAGGAGGTCCTCCCCTGCAGTGACGGTGTAGCTTACACAGGAGGCTAGGACAAGCACCAAGCAAACAGACACCTCCCTGGGAGAATACCCAAACAGGTTGAAGTGTTTTCATTTCTAAAGTAATTGTAGGGGAGGAAATTATCATTTTCCTATTACATTTATTGTGAAAGAAATTTTAGAGACAAAATAGTTTAGGGAGTCCTAAATTAAGAGGGGTCCATGGGAGAGGAATGCGAAGGTGGAGGCTTAGAGACCTAAAATGCTTATCTTATTTATAAAGAAGAAAGAGAAATACCACAGGATAAGGAGGGAGGAAGACACACATTCACAGAGGATAAAGAAAAATCACAGAATATTGGGAGGAAGGAAACATATTTTCACAGAGGAATGTTGCAAGATAGGGGGAAAGAAGGTGGAGGCACCATGTGGGCTTCAGCCTTTGTAACTGATATTATGTAACAAAATGACCAATGAGGAAAGCACAGGAGTCCGAAATTAACTTAAGGTCCAATTAGGAAGGATCAGGTTCAAACAAAGAACTGCAGCATATATAAATCGAGACAAAGGGACACGACACAGATATTTGTTTTTATTTTTCCATTAGAGAGAGAACAGGCTTTTTCCACTTGGGGGCCACTCCCCAATGAGTCCCTTTTGTGGACACCCTCCCAGATGGAGTTTGTATGTTTCCAAAAAATGTCTACATTTTTATTAAGGAAATTTGTTAGCCCACAAATTTTTTCTTTATCTTCATTGGACAAGGACCCACGAGAAGTCTATACCCCAAACCCCACATTTCACTAGGTCCTCCAGCTGGGTCCCTGTACATCAATCAGACTGATAAAAGACAGATTAATGAAGGAAAAACAAAACTTTGTTAGCATCCCTCCTATACATGGGATTTTTCAGAAATGAGTAATGCAAACGGGTGCTTAGAATTTGGGTTTATATAGTATCCCAGCAAGGAACAATACATTTTTAGAAAAGTGACAAAACAAAGGAAAAAGACTGAGTGTCTAGGGACAACAGTTGTAGGAAAGCCAATAAAGAAACTAATAGGAGATAAGGGCTAATTAGTAAAGTTTGTTATGTAGATTTCTCTGGTGACAACAATGTGCTGATAAGGGTTGAAAGTTGTTTCAGGTGATTAGCTTTTGTCCTTCCTGGAGGTTGGGGAGACCAACATTTTTTAAATTTTTATGTGCTGTTTTTAGGCAAATAGAGTGATAGCAGAGAGATTTTCTTATATCTGCTTCTTCTCAATTGACTTTAGCTCAAAAACATCTTTATGCAAAAGTGACATATTTTGGCGTGACTTTCTGCTACCCTACATAGTTTAATACTCACTTTCATCTCTAAAACAGAAACATTCTAAACTCTCTAAACTGCCTAGAATAAAACAAGCAGGAAGAAATAGCAAGCCACCTCAAGTCAAATGCCTAATAAAAAATTTGGGAAACATTATTTTTATGAGTCCAGAGAGTAAAACTTAGACAGTGATCAATAATATTATATTTTAATTTAGTACAAGGTTTTAGATTCATGCATAGCTTATTATATTTCTCTAAAACTTCCCTATTTACCTTTTAATTTATATAACTCATAGAATGGAAAGATATTTAGATAATGAGTTTGAATGATTAAGTGAAGATAAATTATTTGCAATTACCTTCTTGTAGCCTTCCATGTTCAAGTAGAGATGACATATATATATTTTTTTGGCCCTATTATAAATTAAAAGACACTAACTGTTCTTTACTTGGCAGCAACTAACAGATTCATTTAAACTCTCCTCCTATTTGAGTGGCTTGCTAAATCAGTGTAAATGATAGCAATGTGTTAATATTTTATTTTAAAACTAGAGGCCGGTACATGAAGTTTGTGCACAGGAAAGTTGGTGCACCCTTTCCAATCCAGGACCCCTCAAGGGATATTCAACTGCCTCTCACAATCTGGGACCACTGGCTCCTAACCACTCCTCTGCCTGCCTGCCTGATCACCCCTAACACCTCTGCCTGCCTCATCAGCCCTAACCACCTCTACCTGCCTGCCTGATCGCCCCTAACTGCTTCCCTGCTGGCTTGATTGCCCTTAACAGTCTCTGCCTCACCTCACACCTGTGATCCAGGATTCCCTCCTCTGGCTTGTCTCAGGCATCTGGGACCTGGGCTTCCCTCCCTCTGGCTGGCTGCAAGCACCCAGGATCTGGGCCGGCTTTGCACCCGGGATCTGGGCTGGCTTTGCCCAGGCCAGCTGCGGCCACAGGGGACTGTGGGTGGGCAGCTTTGCCAGGGTCACAGCTGCAGACACCTGGGAATGTGGGATGGGTGGATTGTCCCTCTCCCAGGCCACAGCCACAGGCACTGGCACCCAGGACCACAGGGACAAGCCACTTGCCCCTCTCTCAGGCAGCAGGCCAGGTGCAGGTGTAACTGCTGCACCAGGGACTGCGGTGCATGTGGCTAATCCCCATTTCTCTCTTGCAAACTCATTTGTGCCTGGCTGGTCATCATTCCTATCTCCCCAGTGTTGAGTGTCTGATGGCATGATGGCATGAGGGCCATGATGGCCATTTGCATATTAGCTCTTTATTATATAGGATTATGCTCCAAATCACTACCACCATCATCTAAATTAACAACAAACAAGTATTATACATCTACTATTTACCAAGTACTAAGCTACCATTTTATTATAAATTCTGCCTACTCTGTCTCTGAGTATTTACTCTAATATAGGCACTTCTATAAGTGCCAGAAAAATATCAATAAACAAAGGAGACAAAATATTGCCCTACTGGAACTTCTACTTTAGGGATGAAAAACATGAGCTTAGAAAGAATAAGAAAATTTCTCTGTATCACAGCAGGCATAAATAGCCTCTGACTAAACTGGGATTCCAAGTCAAGTCTATGATTACACAGATAATCAGATAATCTATTCACATCAAGCATGTAGTATATTTTGCTGCTTTGAGTCATTTGTCCAAGGAGCTATTATTATCCCAATGCAAAAACTTGCTATTCTAATTCTTGCCCACATGTATAGAGATTAAATATTACTTTGATTTCTAAACTTTGTTTTCTCCCCTGCAATCCATCAATATTGACCATAAATTTTCCAAAATTAAAAATTGCTATGTAAACATTTATATTTAAACGATATGATCTTTTTCTAGGAATGAACCTTGTTAAAACAATAATACTATACATTTGAGCAAAACAAACCCTTATATAGCAGCAATGAGTAACACTCACATGACTTTCTCCTAGGCAGTTGTCAAACATCTTAGAGAATCTTTGAACTCAAGCAGTTGACAATTTCTGAGTCAAATAATCTTAAGCTCTCCCATATTTCACATATTCTATGAATCCATGATTCTGTTCTGGAATAGAGACTTGGAATAGACCTTGAAAGTAATAATTTGAGGAAGGTCGATTGTGCATTGTGATATATATTTTGCGCAGGGGAGGGGGTGAGGGGGGAGAAGGTATCTCTCAGCCCAGCCTGCACCCTCTCCAATCTGGGAACCCATGAGGGATGCCTGACTTCCCATTTAGGCCCCATCTCACCAGGGCAGTAGGACATCCCTCTCACAATCCAAAACTGCTGGCTCGAAACTGCTCGCCTGCCTGCCTTCCTAATTGCCCATAACTGCTTCTGCCTGTCAGCGTGATCACCCTCTAACCACTCCCCTGCCAGCCTGCTTGCCTCTAACAGCCCTCCCCTGCAGGCCGGACCCCACAACTGCTCTCCCCTTCAGGCCTGGGTCCCCCCTCACTGCCCTTCCCTACAGGCTTTATCACCCCCAACTTCCCTCCTCTGCTGGCCTGGTAACCCCTAACTGGCTTCTCCTGCTGGCCTGATCAGCCACAACTGACCTCCCTTGCAGGCCTGGTCCCTCCTAACTGCTCTCCTCTGCTGGCCATCTTGTGGTGGCCATTTTGTGTCCACATGGGGGCAGGATCTTTGACCACATGGGGGCTGCTATCTTGTGTGTTGGAGTGATGAACAATATGCATATTACTCTTTTATTAGATAGGATAGAGGCCTGGTGCATGGGTGGGGGCCAGCTGGTTTGCCCTGAAGGGTGTCCTGATCAGGGTGGGGGTCCCCTTGAGGTGTGGGGAAGCCTGGGTGAGGAGCCTGTGGTGGATTGCAGGCCAGCCACACACCCCTAGTGACCCAAATGGAGGCCCTGGTATTTGGGATTTATTTATGTTCTACAATTGAAACTTTGTAGCTTGTAGCAGAGGTAAGACTTCTGCTCCCTCTGAGGAGTCAGCCATTTCTGTTGGGATTTATTTACCTTCTATGTGGTAATCCTTTTCACGTCCCGCATGTCCAGGTTTCCAATGCCAGGGTTCAACGTCTGGAAGAGGCCGCACACAATGAATAGAGACTTAGAAAAGCATAAATTTGGGAAATGGGGGCCAGGCGGCAGCCAATCTCTAGTGGAAAGACTGCTCCATGCTCTGGCCTGGCCATCCCTTTTATTAAGGCTATGGGATCCACCCATAGCCCCCAGGCAGGAAATTTCAACAACAGAAATATACAAAGAACAGAGGTGTTTTAGTTAACAATGTTTTTAGCTCTGACCTTTCAGAGCAATTAAAGTTGTTTACCAGCCTCCTGGACTTCCTGTCCACATCTTTCTATTAGTGAGAGAAGATTGGTTTCCTACACTTCTATAATTGAAACTCTGTAGCAGAGGACAAGGCAGGCCAGGGCTTCCTCTTCCACCTGGGACAACCCTAGGTTCCTGCTCTCCACATTGTGGCTGCTTCCACTTGTGTTGGTATTTATTTTCCTTGTATCATTAAAACTTTGTAACCTGGAGTGAGCCAGCCAGGGTGTGCTAAAAGCTTGCCTTCCTCCATTGCCAGGGAAACTCAAGCCTCCTTCCTGCTCTCTCCATTGCTGTAGCCATCTTGGTTGGGTTAATTTGCATACTTGCTCCTGATTGGCTGGTAGGCATGGCTTATTGGTGTAGTAGAGGTATGATTAATTTGCATGCTACTATTTTATTAGATAAAAGATATATTAGATATATTTATTCGATATATATCCTATCTAATAAAAGAGTAATATGCAAATTGACCATACCTTCAATATGCCCACAATCCATGCCCACCAGCCATGCCCCAGCCACACCCATCAGCCAATCAGGAGCAAATATGCAAATAAAACCCAACCAAGATTGTTGCAGCCGCAGAGAGCAAGAGGGAAGCTTGGGTTTCTCCCACAATGGAAGAAGCCAAGCTTTCCACCTGCCCTTGCCACTCAGGCCTCCACACCAGGCTACAAAGTTTCAATTATAGAATCCCAATGTAAATGGCAGCAGCCACAGAGCTGGAGAGAGGCAGGAGGCTAGGGTTGTCCCCTGCAATGGAGGAAGCCAAATTTCTGCAACCCTGGCCAGCCTAGGCCTCCACTCCAGGCTACAAAGTTTTAATTATAGAAGATACATAAATCACAACAGAAATGGCTGCCACCATGGAGCAAGCAGAAGGCTTGGCTCTGCTCTAGGCTACAAAGTTTCAATTGTAGAAAATATATAAATTCCAGATACCAGGGCCACTGCTTGGGTTGCCAGGGGGCATGGCTGGCCTGAAAACCACCACAGGTCTCTCGCCCAGGCCATCCCATGCCCCAAGGGAACCCCCACCCTGATCCAAGATACTCTTCAAGGCCAACCAGCTGGCCCACACTCATGCACCAGGCCTCTATGCTATCTAATAAAAGAATATTATGCAGATTGACCATCACTCCAACACACAAGATGGATTCCCCAATGTGGTCAAAGATCCTGCCCCCATGTGGACACAAGATGGTCACCACAAGATGGACAGCAGGGGAGGGCAGTTGGGGGCAATCAAGCCTGCAGGGGAGGGCAGTTAGGGGTGATCAGGCCAGCAGAGGAGGGAAGTTGGGGGCGACTGAGCCTACAGGAAAGGGCAGTTGAGAGGTACCCAGGCCTGAAGGGGAGACCAGTTGGGGGGACCAGGCCTGCAGGAGAGGTCAGTAAGGGGTGACCAGCCTGCAGCCGAGGGCAGTTAGGGGCAAACAGGATGGCAGGGGAGGAGTTAGGCATCAATCAGGCTGGCAAGGGAGTGGTTAGGGGGTGATCAGGCTGACAGGCAGAAGCCATTAGGGGCAATAAGGAAGGCAGGCAGGCGAGCAGTTGGATTGTGAGAGGGATGTCCAACTGCTCATAGAGGCCGGATCCCACTGGGCAGTCAGACATCCCTTGAGGGGTTCCAGATTGGAGAGGGAGCAGACTGGGCTGAGGAACACCCCTTCCCCCTACACAAACTTCATCCACCGGGCCTCATTTATATATATAGTTTATAAATAATATATATATATATATATATATATATATATATATATATAGCAAAAATGGATTCTAATTCTAAAATCTTATAAGAGATGGACTTAGCATTTGATCCAAATTACATTAGAAATTTGTTATTTTTTATTCTTATTACATGAAATCAGTATCATGTTTCAGTGACTATTGGTTTTACCTTTTAGCCTTATGGCAATTTGATGCACACCTGAAAGTAGCCCTACAGTGAATTTCATTTGATTTTTAAAACCACTTATCTTTGAATCATTTTTGACTTACAGAAAAGTGACAAAGATATTATAGATATCCGTCATAATATTTTCCCAATACTGTTGATATCATTCACAACTATTAAAATGATCAAAAGTTGGAAATTAACATTAGTAAAATACTAATTCTGACCTACAGACTTTACTTAGCTTTCACCATTTATCCATAATGGTTTTATTTTGTTGCAAGGTCCAATACAAGATCCAGCATTGCATTTAGTTGTCATGTCTCCTCAGTTTCCACCCATCTGTGATAGTTCTGCTTTGCCTTGCCTTTCATTACCTTGATACTTTTAAGAGTACTGGTCAGTATTTTATAGAATGTGCCTTGATTTGGTTTATTTAATGCTTTCTCATGATTATATTGAGTTTAGGAAATTTTAGTAAGAATACCACTTCTCTGCACATATCACAGATGCATGACATAGATATGTCTTATTACTGGTGATGTTACTATCTATTACTTAGATTACTTATTTAAATAACTAGAGGCCCAATGCATGAAATTTGTGCATGGGGAGGGGGGAGAGGAGTGTCCCTCAGCCCAACCTGCACCTTTTCCAATCTGGGATACCTATTGGGATCGGGCCTAAACGGGCATTCGGACATCCCTCTCACAATCCAGGACTGTTGGCTCCCAACTGCTCACCTGCCTGTCTTCCTGATAGCCCCTAACTGCTTCTACCTGCCAGCCTGATCACCTGCAAACCACTCCCCTGCCAGCCTGATTGATGCCTAATTGCTCCCCTGCCATCCTGTTTGCCCCTAACTGCCCTCCCCTGTAGGCCTTGTCCCTCCCAACTGCTCTCCTCTTCAGACTTGGGTCTCCACCAACTGCCCTTCCCTGTAGGCCCAGTGGCTCCCAATTTCCCTCCTCTGCCAACGTGGTCACCCCTAACTGCCCTTCCCTGCTGGCCTGATTGCCCACAACTGGCCTTCCTTACAGGCTTGGTCCTTCCCAAATGCCCTCCCTGCTAGCCATCTTGTAGTGGTCATCTTCTGTCCACATGAGGGCATGATCTTTGACTACATGGAGGCAACCATCTTATGTGTTTGAGTAATGGTCAATCTGCATATTACTCTTTTATTAGATAGCATAGAGGCCTGGTGCATGGGTGGGGATCGGCTGGTTTGCCCTGAAGGGTGTCATGATCACGGTGGGGGTTCCCTTGGGGTGTAATTTGTTTGCTTATTAGATTTTGTTTTATAAACATGAGTTGATGAGATGGAAGTGAAAACAATGGGAAGAACAATTTTGATATATTGTTTCATACATATCTTCTTTTATAACTATTATTTGCTGGCATTTTATACTATGCTGTTGGCCTGGTGCATGAAATTCATGCACATTAAAAGTGTATTAATTAGAGGAAATATTTTAATAGTGCTATTTGCCCTTTCTCTACAATAAAAGTGAGAGAGATAAAAGATAATGAGTACAATGTATATGAAAATAATACATAATTTCATTAATAAATAAATAATAACAAAATGACATAACAATAATACAAATCCACAATAAACTGTTGAGTTAATTTTCCTGCATTTAAAATAGGATTGAACGTGTGCCTCACAGAGAGATGAAATCCATAATACTGCATTTGGGTGACTTGTGTTCTTACATTTTGTCTAGTATTATTGTTGAGTATACTGTTGTCTCTGAGTCTTAATGCAATATCTGTTCCCCAATCTTTTTCACCATGTGGAAAAAGAATAAGATATGTCATTGCATCTAATGTAAGAAATTGTATACTGATTCGTTTCATTTCAGTGGCATTTGGATTATTGGGATCTAGTTTACAATGAATGAGCAAGTCCCTTTCAAAAGGAGGTTCTCCATCTTCGTTTCTGAATATGACAGCAACCTTGGTTACACGGGGAGAATTATATCTACCTGGGTCACTATTATGATCATATTTAATTGCCATAGTTGCTTCCGTGGGAGCTATACCTTTGGTGCTGCTTCAGATTGGGCTTCCTTTTCTATCTCATGTAGCATCTTGTATGATTTTGTTAATTCATTTATGTTATGCATGAGGTTGTTGATATTGATCATCAGTCTTTCTGAGCAGGCCTGGTTTGCTGGGATTGCTAATCTTTTACATGTAGCTTCAGCCGTATGCAAAATATAGTGTTGAGCAAACTTCTGAGAAACACCATTAGAAGGATGTAAAGTTCCAGTACGATGATAAACTTCTCCATGTATTCTAAAACAATATGGCTCATACCCTGATGACGATGCAACATTTGCATCCATGGAAGCAAAAGCAAAAGAACTATTTATAGATCAAATGTTTTCCATGAAATTTTTACTGTCAGAATCTTTGTTTGTCATTAATCTTTTGGATATGGCAGGTAATCTGAAAATGTATATCATTTGGACAGCCTTTCTTTTTGCTACAACATCAAGTAAATTTCCCATCAGATGGTTTTTTATCAGAGAAATTTAGTGATAGGCAAAATTCACATCTATCAGTCATTTCACCACAACTGTGTTCGAGAATTGCATTCTCATGTACTCCATTTTCGCTGAGAAAGCAGTTCCTACCACTATTGCTAGTACTTGTTGATGACTGTTCTTTAGACATATTCTGTCTTCATGACCGCCTTCTTTCAACTTCAAAGGCATGTTGTTCTTTAGACATTTCCTGTCGAAGATGCAGGGTGTTTTTCGGCTTCAGAGCGACGTTTTTCCAATAGCTGGCTTCAGAAACATTCTGTCGCAGGCGTCGCCCTTTTTCAGTTAGATGCAGCTGCTGTGGTGAGTTCTTGCTGCTGCCGCTGCTGCCCTATTCTATGTGCCTGGGGGCCTCAGTTAGACTCAGCTGTGGTGAGTTATGGCTGTCCGCACTGCTACTGCTTGATGCCTCCACCACTTCCTCTCAGCTCCTGGGGCTTGGCGCTCAAGCCTCTTCACCCCACCCCTTGCTCTGATTGGCTGGTAGCATAGCCAATCAAGAGCCAAGGCACGGTCACATTTGCATGTTACTCTTTTATTAGATGGGATGAACTTTTTACAAATAATTTTCAATTAAGGACAGTCTGGACTTATTCTGTGGAGAATGAAAATACTCTACGTGAATGATCAAATAGAATCTTGGATTTTCTTGTAAAGAGGAGGGTGCTTAGGAATATCTCTCAATAATTATATGTTAGCAGAAACTCTTGAATAATGTAATGTAGTATATCTTGCTATTGCATGGGAGAGGGAAGTAGGCATCAAGTTTAACTTACCAACTATAATTGATACCATAGTAACTAGCTAGTTATTAATAAATAACTAGAAAAGGAACAAAGGGAAGGTCAGATATTATAGTCATGTCATTTAGGCAGGTTCACTAGAAAACTGCAATTTCACACTCCCCAGGGAACTACTGGCCCATCCCCTGCATATTACTGGGGGACAGGACTGGATAAAGGGGAGGATCAACACATGCATAATGAAGTAGGAGTGCCTTAGAGAAGGTACTTATCAATCAAACCTCGGAACAGAAATCAGTGGCTAGAAGAGATAAAGCCACTGCAAGCCCATGAAAATTTGGGGATACATAATTCCCCAAACAAAGAAATTCTCTCTTTCTTCGTTCACAGGCTTTCTTGTTCCTGCTTCCTTGCGTTCACCCATATGCTCCTCTATAGCTAAGTGGCTCTGGAGACAACACATACAATGGACTGATGGATTGAAACTGGGAAGACAAGCTAAGCTAGCCTGATGCTGGATTGGATTGCTCCAACATGCAACAGAACCTCGGGACACTGGCTCTCATTTCAGCCCTGCCAAAGGTGAAATGGAACTTCTTCCTTGTGGGAACTGAGGAAAATGGGAACTTGCAAACTCAGGGGTTTGATTCCACAAAAGTAAAGCTTTCTACAATATTTCATCCTCCCATGCAAGTCTCAGAAAATTATTTTTCTTGGACTATCACAAGAATTCCACTTCCACAAGTAATTGGTTGGGATTAGGACCTCTACCCATCAGTAACATAGTCATCTTAGAATTGTCTAATTTATCAGATCCCCCATTTCCTAGTTATTCAGCCTCAAATCAATAACTTTTTTCCTACTAAAAAATGTCTAAGAAAATTACCCATATAAATGGCCAGGAAAATGAAAATCTGAATATACCTTATAACAAAATAAAGGTTAGGAAAAACTTTATACACACACACACACACACACACACACACACACACACACACACACACCACACACCTATAACCGAATGATTGGAATATTGGAATAACCTGAACAACCTATGGCACACACTGACCATCCAGGGCAGACACTCAACAAAGGAGCTATTCCCCTGGTGATAAGTGCACTCCCACAGCCAAACTCTTGCAGCCTCTCCCCGCAGCCAGCCAACCTCCTGTGGCCCCTCCACCCTCTGACCTGCCAACCTCCCACCCCAGCCCACCTCCCACGGTTCCTCCAACCCCCTTCTCCTACGCCCTTCCCCAGCCAACTGGCCAGCCTCCCACAGCGCCGTGCACTGGGCCTCTAGTATTAAAATAAAAGCTCATCTAACATAGAGTGGAATCAGAGAGGGCTTGTGTTTTATAAATATTTTTCCTAAAATATTTTAGCAACTAGTTCTGTTTATTGTTAATTTTACCACTAATAATGTTAAGGGTTTATCAGCAATTGCTTATAAAGCATAGATTATGGAGCATCTTATCAATAACCCTTGTATTAGCATTCTATGAGGATATATATTAACTTGATTGATGAGGGGCCATTACAGTATATCACTGCAGTGATCCATACATTAAAGACTCTCTAAGTACATGTTGACACAATATTGCAGCAGTGATCCATGAATTAAATGTGCTTCAGATCTGAGTCATTACAAGTTTAATGGGAGAAATGCACCAATTCCACTGAAAAAATGCCACTTTGGACTCTGTAATCAGTTCTTCCATAAATGCATTTCCAATGTTTCTCAGTAATGAGTATTCTTCCTGAGCCATCCCTGCTTATTTTTTGTGGCTTCAACAACATTCAAAGTCCCATTTTATATAGAGGATACTCAAAACTTCTTGAGTGTCACAGAAGATATCTATGGAATAATTAAATAATAGTATATATACTATTGTTTTGTGAATAATGGAAAGCACTATCTTATCCATTTTAAAGGCAAGAAATAATAACTTCTCAATAGACTTAAAATGAAATAAAATTAAAATTTTATTTGGGTCATTAATCAGTCCATTCTTCCTCATAAAGTATTCATGAAGTTATTGTCATAGCAGAGTGAGCACAAGATGTGTCAAAATGTTCCTTAGTAGTTAGCATTTATTCCTTTTATTGCATCATTTTTTATTCATACATTAAATTTTTCATAGTACGTATTATGTAAGAAAATAGTAAAGATTTCTCAAATGTTTATAATAAAGTTGCTATGTGTATTAGACTTACAAACATTATTTATTCTGCTGAACACACACAGGATGCTAATTATAGGGACAGAAAATTAAATAAAAATTAAAAGAATAAAGGAATTCCCCCAAAATAATATTGATCTGAAACGGGAAGTGAGTTGAAGAGAATAGATAGAAGAATAGAAGACAGTGAGATAAAAGTATTCTTTGTGGCTTCTCTTTAATCAATAAACCAAGAATTGAATTATTTTGCCCTTAGGATGTATGTAAAGCAGGAGCTTGAAGAAAATGAAAAATAATGAAAAATTTAGCTTTCATTGTGAGGAACTTCACAAAAATTTTCCCAACATAATGTCCACTCTCCCATTCTTTGCCAAGGCAACTTGTGCCCAGTACTATCTTTCTTTGGTCTTCTATTAGTCTACAACATTCCAATCCTCAAGTTCTTGAAAACCAAACAAAGCAAACTAAACTAAAGAACAAAAGTTCTTGGCTGCTTTTAATTTTGAAACTAATTCTCATTCTAGTTCCCTGTTTTCATTTGTACCTTTTCTGACCTTGTCTTGTAATATTTTCTATCTTTTCTTCCTGCCCTTCCTTTGACTTTTCTTATTTGTCAGAAGCATAAATAGCAGGTGAGTCTTTCTCATTTTTGTGCCTGTTTGTTCAGGAGTGGGATGTGCCAGGGCTTCGTTCCACCACTACTAACTTTCAGATGCCAGGGATGATTTTGCTCTTGTAGCCGATGGGACTGGTCTGCCTTGCTTCCCTCATGGCTAAGAAGTGTAAAGAGTGGCATGAGAGAATCAGATTGTATGTACACACTAGGAACCCAGTGAACGAATTCGTGCACCTTGAAAGGACCTTTGGGCCATGAGGCTGTGGTGGGCACAGGGATGGTTCTCAGCCCATCTCCCATACCCCTTACCTAGCCCCTTCCACTGTGACCCCTGGTCCCCTTTCTGCTGGTAGGCAGTCTGTCTCTTGCTGTTGCCACTCCAGGGGCTAATGGCACTGGCCGTGCTTGCATCTGCTGAAGGTGCAGAGCCACTGGGGCCCACACCAGCAGTGGGTGCTAGTGGGGCTGGCACTGTCAGTGGGTGCGAGTGGTGGCTGCTGTCTGATTGTCCTTCAGGAGCAGGGGGAGATGCAGAAGCCCTCTGGGTGATTGGGGCTGGCAACTGCTGCTCCCATCCGTTGACAGCACTGAGTGATCGGGACCAGTGCCGGGCACTGGCAGTGGGTGCAAGTGGTGGCTCCGGCACTGGCTGTGAGTGTGAGTGGGGTCAGCACCAGCAGTAGGTGCAAGCGGGACCAACACTAGCATTAGGTGCAAGTGCCCAGTGGGACCATGGCATACAGTAGCAAAGAGATTTCAGTAACCACCAGGGGCTCGCCCTGATGACAGCAACTGGTGCCTCATCTTGGTCTGGTACCCCCGCTCACCTGCTTCATCATCCTGCTGTGGCCAATGCCCACCATGTTCATCTTGCACCCCTTAGTGGCCAGAGCACATTATAGTGACCAATTATTCAGTTGTTTGGTTGTTCCACCATTTGGTCTATTTACATATTAGGGTTTTATATATAGAGAGAGATGTGTGGGGAGAAGGGACAAAGAGCAGAGGTAGAGAGGTAACACATTAAAACTGCAAGGACCATGGACCCAGAGATGGGCATGCTGTTGCCAATAGGTGTGGTACATGCCCACAAGGAAGGGTGAGAGACAAAAAGCTGAATTCTGGAACCGGCAGAAAAAGCTGAGGTGGTAGGGCTAATAAGAAGAGGTAAAACAAATACATAAGAGATTAAATTACCAACAAAGCATTTCTAATCTGCTCACTATTTTCCAGGGGCTGTGTAGTGTGCTCTCACATACATGATCTCATTCATTTTTCACAAGATAATAGACTATATGCTGACCATCTCAGGTAAAAATTGTCAATTTAAGTAGCTTTAGCAACTAAAGTGCCAAAGCTCAGTGGCTACCTGAGACGTAAACAGTGGTGCCTGAGGATGGTCCCTGAAATCTCAGCAGTGATAGAAGGAGAAGACAACCACTAGGAGAGAGGACAGGACAAGACAAGGAAAGGTAGGGAAATACCACAGGTGTAAAATACTGCACTGTCACTAAATTAATGCTTTAAATATATGGCAATATATCTTTAAAAAGACCAAGCTACCTCCTTCTATGGATCTAAATGTATAGTAAAATGAAACAGCATTTTCTACTTATTGATTGGACTGTGGTCTAATGTTTTCCAAAGCTTGACTAAACTTTAGACATTTGTTCCTAAGATTGGCCCCTAACCTCCCTTTTCTTAGAGCAGTTAAGTTAGAAAACTCTGTTCATTTGCAGTACAGACTCCCTCTTTTCAGTTTTATAACCCAGGAATGTCTTTTGAAAGTACCTGGGAGCAATCCTTTTGAAATATCATCATCAAGAACGATAACACCTATCTATCCTAGTCTCTGTGGGAAGGTAAGAGCCTAACTTTGATAAATGCCAATTAGAAGACACAGATGGTTTAATTATATTGATCAATTCTCCCCCAACCCACTGTCCTCCAGTACTTTTCCACTAGCTCACTCCAGCCTTACAAACCCTCACTGCCCTTTAGAGTTCAACCCAGTCTCTTTCCCTTATTGTGGTAGTCTTGATAGCCAATGCAATAGTCTTTTTTTGCCTGTTTAATTCCAACAGGTGCAATTTTTCTTTGACATTATTAAACCTATATGAGTGTTTGTAAAACTAAGTACACAGTATTTTTAATATATCAAAACATAAGTTCTAATTTAATATATGACCATGCATTTATAATAATTTAGGTATAACATACTCTAGAGATAAAAAGATGGTTCAAATAATCTTCAGGGTTAGTAAATCTTTTGAAATGTAACCTCAGATGTGGTAAAAATGAAGTAAGTACTCATTCCCTGGGAAAATAAGCACTATTTTAGATAGATGTAATATATAGTTTAAGGGGAAAAAACGTGGTATAGGAAAACACCATCAGGTGAAGTGTAATACTACACACATACACGCACATATACACAGACACAGGCACATATCTTGCATTTTTTTTCCAAAAAGAGCCTTTATATAAATTATGGAAATAAAGTACAATGACTAAATACAAATAAACAAAGAAATTAGGACTAAAAACCATAATAATGAAAAAATATTATGATTATGGTAGCATATAGAAACTATGACATAAAGCCTACAACGTTATTAAAGGGCACCCCAATTTGGCTTTGAATAATTAACTCCAAAAGAGAAAAATGATGCGTTACAAGATCCCCAGTATCTGGGGGGTAAAAGTAAAGCAAACAAATATGATAATTTGTTTTGGATAAACACTGGAAGGATATTTAAATCTGGAGTGCACACACAAACACACAATCATAATTCACAATCTTGTGGACAATATTATAAACTGAAACCTGAACTAAATGCAGGAATATATTCTGTAAAACTATTTTCTGTTTCTTGGTACAGTGTTGATGAAAAATTCTAGCTTGTTTTTGGTTCTCTGAGAGTCTTGCCCAGTATGTAGTTTCACCTACTTAAAGAAATAACTGAAATAAAAATTCTGAAAACTATGAGTTTTACAAAAGTCAAAGTTTTCATGATAATTGAGCTATACGGAGATTAAGGTTGTACTCATGGGCAAATTTTTGTTACTTCCAAAATTTATTTGCTGGTCAAGATGAAAACAAACTGTGATATTGAATTTAAATGATTGGTATAACAAAGAAAAATATGTGTTCATTGATTTAATAATGATACATATTAATTTTTAAAACTTGGAAATAAAGAACAAAATAAAAATTATACACAATTCCATTTTTCATGGAAGAGATGCACAAATAGAAATGAAAATATTGTTGCTATTTGGGCTATGTCATTACCATACAAATTCTCATACTGTTTTGAAAAGACAGGGTTACATAGTAGTTGTAAGTTAGATTGTCAGAGTCCAAATGCTGCATCTGTTCTTTACATCTTATGGTAAATCACCTCAAATCTGCCTTTGCTTGTTTTCAGTTTAGCTTAGTTTTTTTCTTGTTGTTGCTGTTTGCCTACCATAGGATCATAAAATTGTAATAATTCAGATATAATGTCACATTCTTGCCTTGTGATTTAAATCCTTTCTTTTTATAGCTCTGATTAGTTTTACATATTTACTTCAATATATTTTTTTAATTTTAGTCTATTGGATTTCTTCATGTTCGAGTTCTCCAGGTGGTTGTTCCTGTTGACTCCCACAGTGATTTTTTTGCTTGTGAGGTTTGTGAGTTTTCTTGTGAATGTAAGGTTAGCATGCCTTCTTCCATTACTGTTCCACCTGCTCTGGATTGTAGAGACATTCCTGTGGAGAAGTTTTATTTTCATCTGCTGGGAAATATGCATTTCACTCATTTTAAGTCTGGAGTTTCCATTTGAATAATGTAATTTTAGATCCAATATCAACAGATGGTGTAAAGTTGGGACTTGAATTCTTGTATAACATTTTCTTCCAACCATGGCTTCTGGTCAACAGCTTAGCTTTTTTGCCATATTGTAGAGCCAGTTAGTGGAGCTGCTTCATCCCTATATCATGGATTTACAGCTCATCATGGTTCCTGTGTTTATGTAAAAAACTGACATCCAATTCCCCACTATGTACAGGTCTGAAGGTTCATCTCCTGACTTAGTGAAGGCATCAATGTCCAGGCCTACAAGGATGCCACAGCTTCAAAGACTCCATGTTCCTTTCAGCTGCAGAGCCATTCACCTCTGTAAGTTTGAATTATCTCCTTATTTCTTATTTATGGAAATCTCTCTTCTCTTTTTTACTGGTTATATTTTATCCAGAATTTCCCTTTGGTTGGTGAAGCTGGCTGGAGTGAAAGTAATGTGGGTGTGGGGAGTGGACTTTATAACTGAATCAACTATTTTGACTGAAAACTCATTTAAATTAAGACTCCGTTTCTTCATCAGAAAGAATGTTTTTAAATAATTTCATGTGATAATTTATGCAAACTTGTTAGTACAGTGCCTATTACATAAAAAGTACCCAATAAATATTAGCTACTATTATCATTAGCTAACCTGAATTAAAATTTGGTATAAAGTTTTACATATTATTATTACGATTATTTTTAAATTTTTTCTTTATTGATTAAAGTATTACATATGTGTCCTCATCACTCATTACCCCTTCCAATCCCCTTGCTCCCCCTGTCACCACTTCATACCCTCACCTCTTCTCCCACCCTCCCTCCCCCGGTGTCCGTGTCCATTGGTTAGGCTTATATGCATGCATACAAGTACTTTGGTTGATCTCTTCCCCTTACCCCACCTCCTGTACCATCCCTCTGAAGTTTGACAGTCAATGCTTCTCTGACTCTGGATCTGTTTTTGTTCATCAGTTTATGTTGTTCATTATATTCAATAAATGAGTGAGATCATGTAATACTTATCTTTCTTCGACTGGCTAATTTCATTTAGCATAATGCTCTCCAGTTCCATCCATGCTCTAGTTTGAAGCAGCCACCTTTTTCTCCTTTTTCTTCTTAAACAATTCCTTTGAGCATTTTCTATAATACTGGTTTGGTGTTGATGAACTCCTTTAACTTCTTCTGTTCTGTGAAGCTCTTTATCTGACCTTCAATTCTGAATGATAGCTTTGCTGGGTAGAGTAATCTTGGTTGTAATTCTTGCTATTCATCACTTTGAAAATTTCTTGCCACCCATCTGGCCTGCATAGTTTCTGTTGATAAATCAGCTGACAATCATATGGGTGCTCCCTTGTAGGTAATTAAGTGTTTTTCTCTTGCTACTTTTAATATTCTCTCTTTGTCTTTTGCTCTTGGCATTTTAATTATGATGTGTCTTGGTGTGGTCCTCTTTGGATTCCTTTTGTTTGGGGTTCTGTGTGATTTCTGGACTTGTAAGTCTACTTCTCTTACCAGGTGAGGGAAGTTTTCAGTCTTTATTTTTTCAAATATGTTTTCAGTATCTTGCTCTCTCTCTTCTTCAGGCACCCCCATAATTCTGATGTTGGTACGCTTGAAGTTGTCCCAGAGGCTTCTTACACTATCCTCAAATTTTTGGATTTTTTTTTCTTTTTTCTTTTCTGGTTGAGTGTTTTTGGCCTCTTGGTATTTCAAATTTTTGACTTGGTTCTTGCATTCCTCTAGTCTGCTGTTGGGTTTCTGTAAAATATTATTTCAGTGTATGTTTAATTTCTAGTTGGTCCTTTTTCATATCCTTGAGGGTCTCATTCATATCCTTGAAGGTCTCAATAAACTCATCAGCCTTTTCTAGGAGCCTCTTGAAAAAACTTATAACTGTGGTTTTGAACTCTATATCCAGTTGTTTGTTTTTCTCCATTTCATTCATTTGTGATCTGTTTCTTTCTCTCCCCAGTTTCACTGCTTCCCTGAGTTGGCAGGGTAGCTTTGTGTGCTAGGTATGTCGACCTCCCCTGTTACTTGAGGTATACACTCTTGGTGCACCCCTTTGTGGACTGTGTGTACAGCCTTGTTGCAGATAAGTCTTGATTGTTGTTGGTATCACTGGGAGGAATTGTCCTCCAGGTCAACTGGCTTTAAGGATCAGCTGTGTTTATGCTGGGAGACAGCCTTATGTGCCAAGACTTGCAAATTTGACAGAGTCTCTGTGCTCAGCTTGAATGGAGTGGAGTTTCTAGGTGGGGCCGAGTTTCAGGGTGGAGCCGACAGCCTTGGTTTCCAATCATCCCTGCCCCACGAGGTCACTGGGTCCTACCATCCATGGGCAATCACTGCAAGCACCTCCGCAAGAAAGGCACCCTCGAGTTTTGCCTGTCACCAGATTATCCAGTCTCCAATGAATCCGGAATCTCAGATTTTCACCTGGCACCTGGGTTCTGTGCAGTTGAAACTCCTTTCTCCCTTCTGCCAGATGCAGCCACACAGTCAAAAGATTGCCCTCACTCTGAGCACTCATTGTACAACCCCAGAGCTCTGCCTCTGGCTGTTCCCCCAAGTTCTGCCTCATAGCGCTGCCTGGAGCTCCTTTCTCTTGCCAAACACGGCCAGAGGCTCAGTTCGTCCTATCTGTGTGCACTTGTTGCAGGCCTCAGGAGCTCTGCCTTTGGCTCGTCCCCTGGGATTCTGCCCACAGTCCAGATTCTCCTCGTAAGGGCCTGGGTCCCCAGGGTTTTGAGTGCAAACCGAACTGGGTTAAGAGCAGCCTGGAGTTTTTTGTCTCCTTTCCGCTAGAGCACCCCTGCCAGGCATTCAGACACTCCATCCTCTCTGGCTCTGCACACGAGCGAGTCTCCAACCTTACTTAGGCTTTGAAGAGGCTCTGATTATCCATGTGCACTTCTGTGTTTTTCTAGTTTCATAACTTCAGTCAGCCAGCCTTCCCGTGATTCTGGACAATGTCTGTTTTGTCCTTTAGTTGTATTCTTAAAATTGTTGTGCAGGGAAAAAGCCTAGGTGTTTACCTATGCCACCATCTTGCTTTCTTTCCCTCATTTCCTTCACCAATATATTATTAATAGTACTAGTGTCATGGTGCACAAATTCATGCACATTGAAAGAAAATTAATTACAAGAATTATTTTAATATCACTGTTCACCCTTTCTTTATAATAGAAGTGTCAACCAAATTCATGATCGACAATGACAGATCAAAACATGAGTGTGATTGATGGCAGTGAGAGCTTAATATGTATTGTGCATGCAGGAATCAACTTTATATATATATATATATATATATATATATATATATATTTATATATATATATAAACTTGCTGAATTAGACCTACTTTCTGATTTAGCTAAACTTTTTCCAGCCCAGTGAAGCACCTCATCTTCTCTTTTAGGTAATTGTCAGCAACACAGCAGTAAATATCAACTCTTGTAGATCAGATCACTATTGTAGATCATACAGGGAGAAAAAAGGGGTAAAATATTAAACTGTAGCAGTATTTGACTATATTCTGCACAGTGAGAAAACCTGAAGTTATTTTCAAGTTCCACTATTTCTTATTCCTTTTCTGTCGTGTCAAGTTTGTAAACTTTCTAAATCTCTGTTTTCCAGCTAATGAAAAGAAAATAAGATTCTACTGAGTCTCCTATCTACCTGCTCCAGGACTTCTGTGAGAATCAAGTAAAATGAGTATGGGAAAATGCTTCACAAACCATTTGGTTAAAGTGTAAGATGTTTGCACCTGGCTGTAAAGCAAGCCAGGTTCCTAGGCTGAAGAAAATCCAAGGAGGCTAGAGCTGGGGAGAAAAAGCCAGGCATTGCTATAAGAAATCATTACCCTGAACCCACAGTGACTGTTTCAAGACTGAGTTTGGCTCTAGGCTGCATTTTGTGCCATGGGGTTTTGGCAACATTGGTTGCAATTTGGTGGAATGTCACTCTGGAGGAGTGGCAGGGCCTGTGTCCCACTTGGGAGAAGCTGAGTGTTGGTTTGTCAGCTCCAGGTCCATGGTGCTATTTATTTATTTATTTGTTTGTTTGTTTTTTGGTGCTGTTTATTTTTAAATGGTCCATGCACATCATGGCAGCTCCTGAAATGAGTGTCTGCCCCCTGGTGGTCATTGTGTGTCATAGCTACTGGTCAGAGGGAAGAACACTTAGCCACATATCCCATCTAATAAAAGAGTAATATATAAATCAACCATTCAGCCGCAACACCCACAAGCCATGCCCACCAACCAATCAGAAATGAGTATGCAAATTAACCCTAATGAAGATGGCTGCAGTCATGGAAAGCAGGAGGGAGGCTTGGATTTTCCTGGCAATGGAGGAAGCCAAGCTTTCTGCCTGTCCTTGCTGGCCCAAGCCTTCATTCAATGCTACAAAATTTCAATGAAACTTTAGATAAATAAAACCCAACAGAAATGGTTGCTGCCACGGAACAATCAGAAGGCATGGCTCCACTCCAGGCTACAATTAGCCTTTTTTTTGGCGGGGGGGGGGCTAGTAATATTTTATACTAATATAAAGGAGAGTTTATATTGCAACAAAGGAGAGTTCCAGGTGCCCTACACCAATATTTGGTATTACCCGTTTTTAAAAAATGTTTAGTCATTCAAGCGTGTAAAACCATCCTTGATGGTTTTAATTTGCACTTGGTAGCAATAGTCTGGATTGAAACAAGACATAGAAACAGCATGGTGGGTGAAACTACCAAAGTTTAATATAAGAAATGATCAAACTATGATAAAAGAGTAACCGTAACACATAAGAAAACCTGCATTACCCTAGGACTGAGAGAGTGTGCCCAAGAAAGGACAAACCTGGAAAGGAACGCACTCATGAAGGCTGGGGTTGAAATTGTAGAAGATAAATAAATCCAGATATCAGGGCCTTCACTTGGGTCACCAGGGGTGTGTGGCCAGCCTGCAAACCACCACAGGCCCCTCGCTCAGGCCACTCCATGCCCCATGGGAACCCCCATCCTGATTCGGGACACCCTTCAGGGCAAACCAGCTGGCCCCCACCCATGCACCAGGCCTCTATCCTATCTAATAAAAGAGCAATATGCATATTGACCATCACTTCAACATCCAAGATGGCTGCCCCATGTGGTCAAAGATCCTGCCCTGATGTGGAGACAAGATGGCCACCACAAGCAGGCTAGCAGGGGAGGGCAGTTGGGAGGGCCAGGCATGCAAGGGAAGGGCAGTTGGGGCAATCAAGCCTGCAGGGGGAGGCAGTTAAGAGCAAACAGGCTGGCAGGGGAGCAGTTAGGCATCAATCAGGCTGGCAGGGAAGTAGTTTTGAGTATAGCAGGCTGGCAGGCAGAAGTGGTTAGAGGCAATCAGGAAGGCAGGCAAATGAGCAAGCAGTTGGGAGCCAACAATCCTGGATTGTGAGAGAGATGTCAAACTGCCTGTTTAGGCCCGATCCCTCCTGGATTGGGCTTAAAGGGACAGTCAAACATGCCTCGAGGGGTCCCAGATTGGAGAGGGTGCAGGCCAGACTGAGGGACACCCCCTCCCCTGTGTGCAAATTTTGTGCACTGGGCCATATATATATATATATATATATATATATATATATATATAATAAGTATGTATGTATAAAATATATACATATATATATAATAAGTATATAAGTATAAAGTATATACATATATATTTAAATCCTATTGGGACTTCCTCTATGCCAGAAACTAATCTAAGAATTTTATAAATGTCAGCTGATTGATTTACTTATTTATTACAACAACCCTAAGAGGTACATTAAGTACACCCTATGTAGTAGCCTATTTATTATTCCCCTTATTTACAGGTGAGGAACCAGAGGCACAGCGACTTTAAGCAAATTACCTGAAATTACATAGCTAGTCATTGGAGAAACTGTGTTTCAACATATGTGGTCATGTTTCAAAGTCAGTTCTCCTCACGCTATTGCTGTTCTTTAAACCTTTATCGCTACTATTTTCTTGCCATAATATTAAGAACCTTCTCCAACAATATTTTCACAGTAAGCAGTGCTTTTGATAAATATTAGCTATCAGGGTCTAGTGAAGCAATTCTTTGTAAAAATCAAAACCGTGTAACAGAATGCAGAAAAACGCACTCGGTGTGCTTCTCTGCTGAAGCTATTTCTGCATCCAGATAAGGCTGAGGCAAGATCAAGATGCTGAGTGCATTTCTTTAAAAAGAAAAACAAGAAAGGTTAGTCTAGGCACTTCCCAAAGAACGATATACAAAATCACACAAAAAAGTATACGATATCATTGGTCATTGTGACAGTTATCAAATTATGCCCACTCAGCTCCAAATTCCGACTTCAATGCCTGCTCTGTGTTAATATAATTCCTTTTAAGTATTATTCCTTTAACCCAGCACAATGTTAAGCTTTCTCGGTAGAGGGTGCTGGAGGAGTATCAGGAAGAAATTTTCCACCCATACTTTTCCTGGTGCTGCAAGGTGTGTGGGTGGTATGGCTGTGAGGAGGACATCAGTGGAGCTCTGCCACAGCCACAGGCTCAGAGCACATGGGTCCACAGAGACCTTACAGTCTGTGGCAACCTCTCCATGTCCCTCAGTGCGGAAACCAGCACGCCAACACCTCCTGCTGGCACGAGGATTGCCTCTGCAGGCAACCGTGTGACCCCATGAAACTCAGAAGGTTCTGCTACTCTCCCTGCAGAACAAGAATGACATTGGGCCCAGAGATACCCACCCATCTGGGCTGTCCTCCTGCACCCTGCTTGCCGTCCCAGGACTGATGTATGCCGCCATTGGCCTGGAAAGAAGCAGGTAATTTTCACTGCTCAGTGGGCTAAAACCACATACCTTCTTTAAGGTTTCAACCCCAGCCTTCAGGAGTACGTTCCTTTCCAGGTTTGTCCTTTCTTGGGCACTCTCTCTCAGTCCTAGGGTAATGCAGGTTTTCTTATGTGTTACGGTTACTCTTTTATCATAGTTTGATCATTTCTTATATTAAACTTTGGTAGTTTCACCCACCATGCTGTTTCTATGTCTTGTTTCAATCCAGACTATTGCTACCAAGTGCAAATTAAAACCATCAAGGATGGTTTTACACACTTGAATGACTAAACATTTTTTAAAAATGGGTAATACCAAATATTGGTGTAGGGCACCTGGAACTCTCCTTTGTTGCAATATAAACTCTCCTTTATATTAGTATAAAATATTACTAACCCCCCCAAAAAAAGGCTAACAATTTCTTATAAAACTAAACATACACCTATCCTGTGATTTATGAATTCCACTCCAAGAGAACTCAAAACATATGTTCATAAAAAGGCTGGTCTAGGAATGTTCTGATATATTTTATTAATAGTCCAAAGCAAACAAATGCCCATCAATAGATACATAGATAAATAGACTATGTTGCATTCATTTGATTGAATGCTACTCAAAAATAAAAGGAAAGAAAACATTATTGATATACAGCAACCTGGGTGAATCTCAAAAATATGCTGAGTGAAAGAAGCCTTAAACAAAATGTTCATACTACATAATAATATATTTATGGTGTTCTAGAGCAAGTGAACTAATGTTTGATGGGGGGTGGGAACCCCAATGATTATGTCTGGGAGGAGTACAGATTAATTGGGAGGGAACTTGAATGAACTTTCTTAGGTGATGGCAATATTCTACCTCTTGATATTCTATAGCAAAGTATCAAGAATGGAACTTTAAAAAACTGGGAGTTTAAATTATATGGGTTATGCTTTTGTTAAATTCATCAAACACTACTGTTCAGATTTGTCCATTTCATATCACTGTATTTAACCTAAAATTGTTTAACAAATCATATATATATATATATATATATATATATATATATATATATATATATTTGAGGCCCGGTGCAACAATTTCATGTATGGGGTGCGGAGGTGGCGGGGGGGGGGGGGAGTGTCCCTCAGCCCAGGCTGCACCCTCTCCAATCTGGGACTCCACGAGGGATGTATGACTGACAATTTAGTCCTGATCACAGTAGGATTGGGCCTAAATGGGCAATCGTACATCCCTCTCACAATCCAGGACTGCTGGCTCCCAACTGCTTGCCTGCCTGCCTTCCTGATTGCTCCTAACTACTTCTGCCTGCCAGCTGATCACCCCCAACAACTCCCCTGACAGCTTGGTTGATACCTAACTGCTCCCCTGCCGGCCTGTTTGCCACTACCTGCCCTCCCCTGCAGGCCTAGTCACCCCTAACTGCCCTCCCCTGCAGGCCTAGTCACCCCTAACTGCCCTCCCCTGCAAGCCTGGTAACCCATAACTGCCCTCCCCTGCAGGCCTGGTCCTCTCCAACTGCTCTCCCCTGAAGGCCTGGGTTCCCCTCAACTGCCCTTCCCTGCAGGCCCTGTTGCCCCCAACTTCTCTCCTCTGCAGGCCTGGTAACTCCTAACTGCCTTCCCCTGCAGACTTGATCACCCCCAACTGCCCTCCCTTGCAGGCCTGGCTCTCCCAACCACCCTCTCCTGCTGGCCATCTTGTGGTACCCATCCTATGTCCCCATGGGGGCAGGATTGTTGACTACATAGGAGCAGCCATCTTGTTTGTTATAGTGATGGTCAATCTGCACATTACTCTCTTATTAGATAGGATTGAGGCCTGGTGCATGGGTGCAGGCCAGATGATTTGCCCTGAAGGGTATCCTGAATCAGGATGGGGGTTCCCTTTGGGCGTGGGGTGGCCTGGGTGAGGGGCCTGTGGTGGTTTGCAGGCCAGCCAAGTGGACCCAAGCGACCCAAGTGGAGTCCCTGGTATCTGGCATTTATTTATCTTCTACAATTGAAACTTTGTAGCCAACCCTTCTGCTTGCTCTATGGTCATAGCCATTTCTGTTGGGATTTATTTATCTTCTATAATTGAAACTTTGTAGCCTCAAGTGGAGGCCAGTGCAGGCTAGGGCTGCAGAAGCTTGGCTTCCTCCATCACCAGGAACAACTCTAGCCTCCTGTTCTCTCCAGTTTCGTTGCAGCCACCATTTTTGTTGGAATTTATTTATGTTCTATAATTGAAACTTTGTAACACTGAATGGAAGCCAGGGCCAGCCAGGGTGTGCAGAAAACTTGGCTTCCTCCATCACCGGGGAAACCCAACCCTCCCTCCTGCTTGCAGCCATCTTTGTTGGGGTTAATTTGGATACTCACTCATGATTAGCTGGTGGGCATGGCTAATGGGCATAACAGAGGTACTGGCAATTTGCATATTACTTTTTTTATTAAATAGGATACATATACTCACATACTAGGGGCCCAGTGCATGAATTCGTACACAGGTTGGGTTCAGCCAGCTCGCCCCAGTGGGACCCCAATTGAGTTGGGCTGACAGGGCAAGGGGATGCGGGAGGTTGGCTGGCCTGCCCCACCTCCAAGTGTGGTGAGGGGGGCTATTGGGGATGGCACTGACTGGGGGGCATAGCTGTGGGTGGTTGCTCAGCCAGCTCAACCCCAATTGGGGTGGGGGTGCAATTGGGTTGGGACTGGCCAGGGGGAAGGGGTTGCAGGCAATTGGGTGGGCTGATTGGGGCCTGGATCAAGCTGGTTGGCCACCACAGTGCACATCGCAGCAACTGGTTGTTCCGGTAATTCCAGTCATTCCAGTAGTTCTGTCATTTGGGTGACTGGGCTTTTATATACATAGATATATACTAAAGTGTTTAAGTAGAAAATATACTGATGTCTACAACTTATTTTGATATGCATTCAAAATATAGATGAACAGGTAGATACATTGAGGATGGATAGATGAATAGATATAAGACAAAGAAAATATAGAAAAGTTAATTGTGGAATCTTTAACAAGATGGTTGGGATACCCTGTTATTAATTTTTTTTTCACTTTACTGTGTTTATAAAATATTTTATATAAAAGTAGTTGTAAAAAAATGCTGAAGGTGATTAAACCCATCTTAGATTTTTGTCTCTTAAAACTGTTCAAATCTGACTTGCTGTGAGATCAAAGTACAAGTTTTATGTGAGTGTTGTGAACTGAGAGTCTATTTGGAGCTCAGGCAGTCTCACCCATAATATGAGTACTTTTTCCAGTGCTAAAAATTAAGACAAAATGACAGGCTTGAATTTACTGTTACAGCACCTCTCCTTTCTTACAATCCATCACAGTCTGTGTGATAGCCTGGAGTGTCTGTTTTATGTGATGAAGGCATGTGTGCTTTTATAAGGGTATATTTGTACACTGTAATTGTTATAGACAGCCTGCCTTAAAGCCATACCACCTAAAACTAGTGTATAAATTGTTTTTATCTATTGGCCTTTTGTTTCCTATATTTGCATTTTGATTAAGTTATAAATCTCCCAAAATAGGATCCATCTTCTATTAATTTTGCATTCTCTATCCAAAGAATATTGTATAGTGCCATGGACACGGGGGATACTTACATGATGATGATGTCAATTATTTATATGTTTAAAAGCTTTTTAAAATATTCAGGTAATTCCAGAACCCTTACCAAATAATACTTAATTTACTGAGTCAGAAGTATAACTACCATTATGTAGTTTACTCAAATAAATAATCTTTGATTTAAAAAAAATCTGCAAGTTAGAAAGTTCCCAGTAGCTTTTATATTTTTATATAGGAGAGAAAGAATCAATAGCTACTTAGGTTCACCCCCCCCCCCCCAGCCATCATAAGGGTGCCGGTAAAGGGTAGCACCCCAGGAAAACAAGCTTCTAATCAGCAGTAAACCATAGACAAATAAAGATCAGATGAGATTACAGGTCTTACGTGGTCATAGAAGAAAGAAAAGTATATGGACTCATAGCTCTGAAATAATGATATTTCCTTAATCATTTATCTTTCAAAATGCCAAGGGAAATGCTTCTAATAAACAAAAAATAGAAAGCATTATTATATAATAGAGGCCTGATGCATGAAAATTTGCACTGGTTGAGGGCGGGCGGGGTGGTCCCTCAGTCCAGCCTGCACCCTCTTACAATCTGGGACTCCTCAGGTAGGGTCCCTAGGCCTGGCCTGAGATCAGGGCCTATCAGGGCTTTCCTTTCCCTGGCTGCAGGCAGCTGGCCCCACCCCCACCACTGCCACTTCTTGCCATCTGTGCAGTGCTACACCCCCCTCCCTGCCACCAAGTGGCTCCCTCCATAGGCAACAGGCTGGAGTGCAATGACTTGGCTAGCTTGGGCCTCCCCATTTCTTTTCTGGGGGAAGGGCAGCCCTGCGAAGGGCCATCTGCCTACTTGATTGCTCCTAACTGCTCCCCTGCCTACCTGATCACCCCTAACAACTTACCTGCCTACCTAATCATCCCTAACCACTTGCCTGCCTACCTGATCACCCCTAACGCTTGCTGGGGGGTGGGGCCAGCCCAGTAAGGGGCTGTCTGCCTACCTGATCTTCCCTAACTGCTGGTCTACCTACCTGATAACCCCTATCCACTCTGCTTGCCTGCCTGATTGCCCCTAACCACTTGCTTGGTGGTGGAGCCAGCCCATCAGGGCTGTAGTGGTCTGGTCTCTGGTCATTTCAGTCATGATGCCTCTGGCCTTTTATTATATAGGATAAGTATGATAGGTTCTGAGTCAACCTTCTAAGTAACAGAAATATTTTCTACCTTCTATATAAATTATTCAGGACCAAATCTCAAATAAAAATAAATTTCTTATCCCTAGGTAAAAGTGAAAATTAATTTAAAATCAATTAACTATGGATTTATCAGCTCAGTTCTAACTTGTAGACTTTAAAACATGCCTAAAGTAGAAATCAGAAAAACACTGGGACATTTATCAAGAACTATCATGATTCTTTACTGTAAGTAGCAAGACCTAGAAGGATAAGGTTATCTGCATAAAGATTTCCCAGAAGTAGTGAATTCTGTACCAATATTTATAGACATTACTATTAAGATTAAGGAGCCTGGCTGTTCGACAACAGGAAATGATCAATGTAGAGGGCAATTACTGAAAATTCTAGAATGTGTGATGTGATGAAATGTCAGAAATATACAAAATGTTTAAAATGGTGGTGTAGGCAGCTGGGCAGGGGGGGAATTGTCAATATTTAATACTTTCCCAAATATGTTATCTAAAAGAGAAAAGAGATAAGCAATCTAGTTACAAGAAACCTAAAGGGACTTAGCTTAAATAAATAAAATATTCATTAAGACTACATCTTTTGCTCTCATAACATACTGACCATAAAACATTGTAATTATTTAATATTTCAGATATCATGATACTGAGGAGATAACCTTGTTAGACAACGAGAACATTCTAGCTCATTTACCTTTTGTTTCAAGTACTTCACATTCTTGCTCCTAAAAAGTCTAACTTTGCCTATTACATGTGCATACTCTAAAATTTGATAACCCATGGATCAACAGATATTAAACTTTCAGACTGTATTGTAGCTGCATAATAGCTAACATTTATACAATTGTCTTGTGTTTATTTCTGAGTTACACCAGTAACTGCTAATTAGGTTTTATGTAATAATACTTATGGCAATTTCAAGTTGTCCCCTAAATCGCACATCTTTACCTGATACTCTTTGTACACCAAAGTAAACCAATATAACTTTAATTTCCTTGCAAATGAACATATGCTTACCAATTATTTCAAATAATTTCTACCATTGCATAAGCCCTGTAATAATTTTTCCCATAAGTATAACCATACTTTTTAATTAAAATACTAACTAGCTTTCTCCTAAAGCCTTCTCTTCTAAAATTTACAATACAACATTAGTTTTCCTCTCTTGTAATTTTCAGTACTCTTAATGGGGCAAGGAGAAGAATATTACGTAAATTATCATTAATACTTACAAGGTATGATGATTAATAATGCAGATTTTTTCAATATATGGAGTTACACATATGTTTATATATATGCAATTTGATATGTATGTTATTTTGTTGTATTGACAACAAGCTTCAAAGCTTCATATGTCAAATTTTCTGAAGGTGTTAACATCATAGATATTTTTACACTCAAAAATGTTGAATTTTGTGCTCAAAAAAAGATAATTTGTGGGAAGTTTTAATTCGTTACTTTTATTTTGAAGAAAAGTGCTGCTGGATACTTCAGGAAGCTTATGGTGAACATGCTCCATCTCAAAATACTTGTGAATGCTGGTTTAAATGCTTTAAAAGTGATGATTTTGATGTGAAAGACAAACAATGTCCAGGTCAACTGAAAAAGTTTGAAGACCAACAATTACAAGCATTATTGGATGAAGATGTATGTCAAACTCAAAAACAACTTGCAGGGAGATTAAACATTGCTCAGCAAACAATTTCTGATCATTTAGAAGCAATTGGAAGGATTTTAAAGAAAGGAAAATGGGTGTCACATCTACTGAACAAAAAAACAAATGGAAAACCAAAAAGTCATCAGTAAATTGTTGCTTCAGTGGCATGGAAGAAAGTCTTTTTTTGCATCAAATTGTGACGGGCAATGACAAATGGATTTATTTTGAGAATCCCAAATGCACAAAATCATGGGTTGATCCAGATCAACCATCAACATCAACTGCAAGGCCAAATCTCTTCAGAAAGAAGACAATGAACTGCATTTAGTGGGATCAGGAAGGTGTGGTGTATTATGAGCTTTTAAAACCAGGTGAAACAGTTAATACTGATCACTACCAACAACAAATAATCAATTTGAACCATGCTTTGAGGGTGAAATGACCAGAATGGGCCGGAAGACAAGGCAAAATAATTTTGCTTCATGATAATGCACCATCACTCACTTTAAAATCAGTTAAAAATACATTAAAATATCTTGCCTGGGAAGTACTGAAAAAGTTTGAAGACCAACAATTACAAGCATTATTGGATGAAGATGTGTTCATCAGCTGTGTTCACCAGACCTTGCTCCTTCAGCTTACCACTTGTTCTGATCAATGGCACATGCACTGTCTGAGCAGCACTTTAAAATGTAAGAAGAAATGGAAAATTGGGTCTCTGAATGGTTTGCCTCAAAACAAGAAAAGTTCTATTGGGATGATACTCACAAATTACCTGAAAGATGGGGGAAATGTATAGCTAGCAATGGACATTACTTTAAATAAAGCACTTTCTATGTTTCTCTTGAAATTATTGTCTTTTCTTTGATCACAAAATTCTTATTATTAACCAGTACACCTAGTACACATCTGATCATTTACTTTAAAATATCAATCATAAGCCAGGGCCCATAATTAAGCAGATTTTATTTTTAGGTACTGGCCTGATCTATGACATGTCCGCTAGTTAAAAGGTGTTAATGAAAGCTATTTAGCCCACATGGCTTCAGGGAACAGGTTTAGCACACCATAAATCCTATGTTTTGCCTTATTTACATTACTTACATGTGCAACCTTTATTCTGTTCATCTTCTTGGAGCATAATTTAATTTACTGAAGAGTGCACATTATTCATTGAACCTTAACATGGACTTGATTCAACTATAACTATTGTAAGCTAATTGTGCTGTATTGGAATTGAAACTGATAATGATGTGCAGTGGCAAGTTTAACAAATTTTTGATTATCGCACTCAATTACCTTTGGTGCATCCCACTTACCAGTGAGCCATACACTTAATTCATTTAAGGTTTTGACAAATAATATGAGATGAGATGAGATGATTCATTCAGGACAGGTCTTGCACTCTCCATGTTATTAAACAACTCCCTCTGTTGTTCTACAGGTTGATTTTAGACTCTAGTTGTGTTATAGAAAATGTAGTGCTTATTTTCCAGGTGTTCCAGACTGGAAACAGGTTACTCAACATACTAAGATTTGCTTTAATGTATATGTTGACAAATTAATATTTGTGGCTTATGAATTCATAAATAAAAATTAGGTTATTTTTGAATATCAGTGATGAGCCAATCACTATATTTTATAACTAATTTTAAGTTTACATTTATTAATGCTAACCTATTAAAAAGCAAAGATTGTTTTAGAAATGAAGGTCACCTAATTTAATTATATTTTTGTAATTCTCTGTAGATGATGTTAACTAACACTTAGGAAATTTTACTTAGAAAATTTCACTCTCTGGACTGATAGAAAACCAAACAGTATTTAGTAAAAGACCCTTTTAAGGTTTTTCCATAAAGACAAGCTAATCATTTTCCTATAAATCTAAATGTTGATAAGAATTTGGAAGAAGATTTTTAAGGCACAAAAACAAAACTAGTGAAGGCTGACAGTTTCTTTGAAACAATTTAAGTTATATGTCAAATAGAGGTCCATTATCTCTTACAAAACAAGATATAAATATATCTGCTGTAGTAGGCGGCTCTTCTTTCTTTTAACCTTTCTTTTCAGGAGGGAGATATTTGAGTAATTCATGCTATTGTCATTTGGGTTTTATATTACTGAATAATCAGATTCGGTGCTGAAGGGGCCACCTTTCAGGTCTTTTTGTGGGACACCTGTTCATTAATGGGTGTGTATATCCAGTATGACAATGATAAAAAGTGTTACATAATAGGTCTAAAAGTCTATTAATATACATATTTGCTAAAAGACAATTTTGAAATCAATCCCACATTGGCCAGTGTGAAATGTCAAATGTGAAGCCGCATCCAGCACAGCTAGGGTTCAAGGTCTGGAGAAAGGGCTGATCCACAAATGGATACACTAGACAAGAAATATAAATTTAAGGAGAACCAATGATGGCATAGGTAAAACACCTATCTTGCCGCCATAAACAGCAATTTCAAAACTACAACTTAAAGAAAGAACAAACACCATCCAGAATCACCAGAAAGCTGCCTGAGTGAAAATTCCACAAATAAAAGTGAAGATAAGACACTGTGACTCAGAGGAGCAGTGGCGGACAGCATTGAAGATACACGCCGAGAGAGGTTTGGAGCACGTGCCAGCAGATAGGGTGGGTGGCTGAAAACCGGCCAGTTTTCTTGAACGGGGGAGACAAAGACGTACCACTGGACTGATTCTCCAGCTCTGGGTGAAGTCCAGGGAACCTACTATCATAGGGGGTAAAAACTGGACAGTGGGAGGGCACGCCGAAGCTCGGGTGCTTCAGGCGTCGGCGGGCTTGTGGAGAAGGCAAGCTTGTGTGGAGTGCGCATGAGCTGGGGAGCAGCGCAGCTGCCTGACCATGCAGAGAGCACTCATGACTTGCTCTTTCATTTGGAAAACAGTCAGACTGCATTGTTTTGCGACCTTGGGTGAGACATTGGGTGTGCAGACTCATTTGGGGAGAGTCTGAATTCTCTGGCAGGCAGCCGGTGGGGCTGGGCAGCGGATCTCTCTCAGAGACCCTGGGGCCGCATGGCCCAGAGACTCCACCCACTCAACCTAAGCACAGCTGAACATCACAGACAATTGGCCTGGAGGTCAACCCCTCCAAGTGCTAACAACAATTAACCTGAGCTTAACTTCAGCAAGACTGTGCAACCCATATCCACCTCACGTAACTGGGGAGGCTGAGCCACTGTCCCTTGTAGGACATCTACCACACAAGGCTAATTGACCAACTCAGGGAAGCAGCCACCATGCAGAGACATGGAAAAAAATCAGATGTGAAAGAAATGGAGGAAAAAAAAACGACTGGACATGGAATTCAAAACCATGGTTATAGGGCTTTTTAAGAGGTTCCTAGAAAAGGTTGAGACCTATAAGGAAATAAGCAAGACCTACAAGGAAATGAATGAGACCTGCAAGGAAATGAACAAGACTAACGTGGAAATGAATGAGTACTACAAGGAAATGAACGAGACCTACAAGGATATGAAGGAGACTCTCAAGGATATGAAAAAGGACCAACCAGAAATTAGGCATACACTGACTGAAATAAAAAATATTATACAAAGACCTAAAAGTACTCTAGAGCACCCCAAGAGCCAAGTTAAAGATTTGAAATACAAAGAGGTAAAATCCACTCAGCTGAAAATGCAAGAAACCAAAAGAATCCAAAAAATTGAAGATAGTGTAAGGGGCCTCTGGGACAACCTCAAGCATACCAACATCCGAATTATAGGGGTGCCAGAAAAAGAGAGAGAGCAAGACAATGAAAACCTATTGGAAGAAATAGTGACCGAAAACTTCCCACACCTGGTGAAAGAAATTGACTTAGGAGTCCAAGAAGCACACCGAACCCCAATATATAGGAACTCTAAGATGACCACACCGAGGCACATCATAATTAAAATGCCAAGAGCAAAAGACAAAGAGAGAATATTAAAAGCAGCAAGAGAAAAACAGTTAGTTACCTATAAGGGAGCACCCATATGATTGTCAGCGGATTTCTCAACAGAAACGATGTAGGCCAGATGGGAGTGGCAAGAAATATTCAAAGTGATGAATAGCAAGAATCTACAACCAAGATTACTCTATCCAGCAAAGCTATCATGCAGAATTGGAGGTCAGATAAAGTGCTTCGCAGATAAGAAAAAGCTAAAGGAGTTCATCACCACCAAACCAATATTATATGAAATGCTGAAAGATATTCTTTAAGAAGAGGAAGAAGAAAAAGATGAAAGTGTAAATTTTGAACAACAAATACACATCTATTAACAAATGAATCTAAAAATCAAGTGAATTAATAATCTGATGAACAGGATAAACTGGTGAATGTAACAGAATCACGGACATAGAGAGGGAATGGACTGATAATTCTTGGGGAGAAAGGGGGTGTGGGAAGTGCAGCAAGAGATTGGACAAAAATCATGCAACTATGGGAGAGGACAATGGAGGGGGGTGAGTGCAGAGGGTAGGATGGGTACCAGGTGGAGGGGAGCTATAGGGGGAAAAAAAAGGAACAATGTAATTAATAAACTGAACAATAAAGATTAAAAAAAAAAGAAATATAATTTTAGAAGGCAGAGGGGAGCCAAGTGGATAACTTCCCTCTAGTGGAGAAGCTTGCTGAATCCTTGGACCTATAATCTTTTATTTACTTGAATACACATTTGCCCTTTAGGAATGCAAACAGGCATATCAAAGGTAAAGTTTGGTAAACAGTAAAAGGATTATCTAGTTAGGGGATTGCTTTCAGCCATTCAGCAGAGTAATATAATGCTGATTTTCAGCCCTTGCTGAATATCAAATTCCATTAGCCTTCCAGCCAACACAGGCCAGGGTGTAATGATTTATGCCTTACTTTGGAATATTGTTATATTCTGGAGGAATATGTATCCAACATTATATCATAATTAGTGATATGATAGTTTTCTCATAATTAGTAATTCATATTTTACTAAATTGTATACAGGTTTATTTTAAGGCTGTCCTTCTTCAAAAGTCTGCCCACAATGCTAGCCCAGATTTTGACACTTCTCATTTGCAGGATTGATGCATTTGTATTCTTCCAGGAAAAACAGAAGTTAAAACTAATGCCCTATTCTACAGATTTGTAATTTAAACTTGTAATTTAAGATCTACCTCTAATAAAAACTTTCAGGACCAACCTTTATATGGATGCTGTTGTTACTGTCCACATTCTGTCATCCTGGTGCACTCACTTTTCTAAAATTAAATTTATTGAATTTATTAGGGTGACATTGGTTTACAAAACCATACATATTTCAAGTGTACAACTCAATAAAACATTGTGTGCTCATGTCCCAAGCAAAGTCTCTTTCTGACCCAGTTCTCCTCCACATTTGCCTCTTTCTATGTACCACCACCTCCCTTTCCCTCGGCTATCACCACATTGTTGTCTATGTCTATGTGTTTTACATATATGTTTTTTTTCTTAATTACTTCACCTCCTTACATTCTGTCTCTTAACACCCCTTCCCTCTGATAGCGATCAGTCTGTTCCATGCAACCATGACTCTGTTTCTATTTTGTTCATCAGTTTATTTTGTTCATTAGATTCCACATATAAGTGAGATCCTGTGATATTTGTCTTTCTCTAACTGGTGTATTTCACTTAGCATAATAATCTCCAAGTCCATTTATGATGTTGCAAAAGGTACATCCCTTTTTAAACAGGCCAGTGGTATTCCATTTTGTAAATGTACTACAGCTTTTTTATCCATTCATCTACTGATGGGCACTTGGGCAGTTTCCAGATTGTAAATAACATTGCTATGAACATAGGGGTGCATATATCTTTCAAATTAATGTTTTAGGTTTCCTCAGATATTTCTAGAAGTTGGCTTGCTGGGTCAAAAGAGGGTTCCATTTTGATGGTCTTGATTAATACTTTTTTTCTTTATTTATTGATTAAGGTATTACTCATGTGTCCTTATCCCCCCACTGTTCCTTCTTCCCCTCCCCCAAACACTCATACCTTCAACCCCCTGGTGTCTGTGTCCATTGGTTATGCTTATACTAGTATGCATACAAATCCTTTGGTTAATCTCTCCCCCTTACCCCACCCTCCCTTACTTTCCCTCCGAGGTTTGAGCATCTGATTGTTGCTTCTCTGTTCCTGGATCTGTTTTTGTTTATCAGCTTATGTTGTTCATTATATTCTACAAATTAGTGAGATCATGTGACATTTACCTTTCTCTGACTGACTTACTTTGCTTAATATAGTGCTCTCCAAGACAATCCATGCTGTTGCAAATCGTAGGAGCTCCTTCCTTTTTACAGCAGTGTAGTATTACATTGTGTAGATGTACCACAGTTTTTTAATCCACTCATCTGCTGATGGGCACTTAGGCTGTTTCCAAATCTTAGCTATGGTAAATTGTGCTGCTATGAACATAGGAGTGCATATAACCTTTCTAGTTTCTTGGGATATATTTCTAGAAGTGGGATCACTGAGTCAAATGGGAATGAAAACCTGCTCAAAGTCACTAATCATCAGAGATATGCAAATCAAAATGACAATAAGGTACCTTCTCACACCTATCAGAGTGGCTATCATCAACAAATCAACAAATGACAAATGCTGGTGAAGATGCCAAGACAAAGGAACCCTCATGCACTGTTGATGGGAATGCAGACTGGTACAACCACTGTGGAGAACAGTATGGAGTTTCCTCAAAAAACTAAAAATGGAACTCCCATTTTTAGTTTTTTTGAGGAAACCATAATGTGTACAAAGACTCTTTTTACTACACATTCTCAGAAACACTTGCTATTTGTTGATTTCTTGATGGTAGCCATTCTGACAGGCGTGAAGTGATTTCACTGTGATTGTAATCTGCATCTCTCTGTTAATTGGTGACATTGAGCATGTTTTCATCTGTTTATTGGCCGTCTGTATGTCTTTAGAAAAGTATTCTGGTGTATTCACTTTTAATAGCTCACATGTGCCCCCTTATACTGATGACCCTCCATGCCTCAAGGTGAGTCTAACTCTGTATCTACTATAATTTATGCTCCATCACCCCTAATGTGACTAGGCTGAAATTTGTCTTCAGGACACACCACATCTATGCTTAACTTTCTTCCCATGTCCTATTCTGCTGACTTCTCTTCCCTTCTCCTGAGAACACTCCTCCAATAAATCACTTTCAGGAATTCCCATTTCATGCTATGTTTCTAGGGTATGCAACCTGGAATAGTTCAGATATGGTATAGAGTTTAAGGGTTAGTCATTCAGATGGACTTCATTATACTATATAAATAATGGTGATTTATATATTAGACAGTAATACTGAACAGAGTGTTTCAGACATTATCTCTCAGTCTTATAGGAACCCAGATTCTATGAATATTATTAAAATCTTTCCTTAACAAGAGCATGAAAATGTGTCCAAAATATTATGTGCATCTTTACGTTTAGAATGATGATTTGAGGAACTCTCTATGTGATAAGCCATCTTTTGACCAGTGGAGGCTGCAGGAATATTCCTAGAAAAAAAAAATCAAAGGCTAGAAGCCTTGAAATTTAGTCCTCACCCTGTGGTTTCTTGGTGTGAACTTTAGGCTAGTCATATAACTTCTCTATGGTTTATGTAACTCCCCAGAAAAAGCGGCAATGGTGATGAACAGCTAAAATTTACTTACTTAGGATACACTATGTATTGACTGTTATTTAAACATTCACTCATTTAATTATTTTGACAACCCTTTTGACATAATCACCTTTAGCACAGAGATAAAGAAGCAGAGGCTCAGACTCCTTAAATACTTTTCTCAGTATCAAATCTTCAAAGTGACAAAGTAGGAATTTAAACCTGGATTTACTGGATTCCTCAGCTCAGGCATTCCCCCTGTACTTACTTCTCTATATATTTTAAGTGTCCTTAGAGTGCAGTTAACCTAAAGGATGTGTTGAATAGGTACTGATTGGGATGGGATAACAGATGGGAACAATACCTGGCTTGTTTTTATGATTCCTTATTTTTTACACTATCTTTATCACCCCTGCTGAAAGAACTATTTTTCACTCTTGTTGAGTAGTGTTTGCAAGATTTTCATTAGTAATTATAGTAGTTTTATATTGCTCTAATAACAAGTTATCATAGCCATTGTGGAGAACAGTATGGAGTTTCCTCAAAAAACTAAAAATGGAGCTCCCAGAAACAACACACATTTCTTATCCTACAATATTGTAGGGTAGAAGTCAGATACAGGTCTTATTAGACTAACATCATAATCTTAGAAGGGTTGCATTTTTCTCTGGAGGGTCTAGCTTCCATGTCCACCTTGCCATGTCCAGCTTTTAGAGGCCACACTCATTCTTCAGCTGGTGACTCCCTTCCTTAAGATTCAAAGTCAACAATGTTACACCTGTCTGACTCTTCTTTATCACATCTTTCTCTGACTGCAGACCTAAAGATTTCTGTGTTCAAGAAGCCTCGTGATTAACCACACAGCTAGTGAAAAATAGTCTGTCCATCAGAAGGTCTTTAACTTTAATAGCAACTGTAAAGTCCTATTTGCTGTGTAACATAGTCACCAGTTCCTGTTTGTTTTTTTAAAAAACATAATGAAGATATCGAATTTTTAGAAGGCTCTTTTTTTTTCTTATCTGACTTTTACTTAGTGTTTTCTATTCTACTCCCTAATAGATGTTAGGAACAGCAATGAGTACAGTCCCAAGTCTGGTTAAAATGGCAACCAATAGAATGGTTCTTCTTGTCCTTCTTAGGCAAAGTTCCTTAAGGAAGCAAAGCCTAAGGGAAGAACCAATGAAATGATGTGTGATTAGACTATTTGATTCAATAGTATTGACCATAACTAGATCAATGTCAGCCAGTGTTTGTACATCTTGCATTCAAAATCTGAAAAAATATATAAGCTTGATGGAACTGTTATGTTGACATCATGTTTTGATCTCATACCTATCTGATCTTATTCTTTACCTTTTGCACAAAACCCGTAGTGATTTGTAAATTTTTCCCTTTGAGGTAAGCCTGGTTTGACCAAGTTCCATCACTCAGGTTCAGTTCATTTGCATGAGACTTTCTCTCATAAATCATTGGTATGAGATAAAGATCCTGCTATCAAGTTCACTGTGAGAGGTAAATGTGCAGTTCACTCTTACTGAGACTTGAGTTCTACTTGGCCAGATCTCATTTAATTTTGTAGAAACAAAATGTCAATTACTTTGTAGCTCTACTATCTCCTTCTTGTTTGCTCTTTTTTTTTTTCTCTAAAACATTTTGACTTGAATATACCTTCCTAAATTAGTGACCTTAACTCAACTCCTACAATTTGAATAGATCATTGGTTGACAAACCGTGGCTTGTGAGCCACATGTGGCTCTTTGGCCCCTTGAGTGTAGCTCTTCCACAAAATATCACTGGCCTAGATGAGTCTATTTTGAGGAAGTGGCCATTAGAAGTTTAAGTTTAAAAAATTTGGCTCTCAAAAGAAATTTCAATCATACTGTTGATATTTGGCTCTGTTGACTAATGAGTTTGCTGACCACTGGAGTAGATTATCTTCCAATTAATTCTTCCATTTGCCTTCTCCTGAAGGAAAGAGTATCTGTATCTGAAATAATGTTGTTTTTCTCAGCCTACATTTTTTTTTCTTATGATTTTTTTAATAAATGAAATAATTTAACCATTATTTTATTTATCAATTTACCTTATTTTGATTAAGGTAATCCTGTTAACAGTAAAAAGATGTTTTTCGTTGTTTCAAAATGAAAACAATCCATGATGTACTTTCTTTCCTTGACTTTGAAAATAGTGTTCATTGAAAAAAAAATGATTTTAGAGAGAAAGGAATGAAGACAGAAACAGACAGATTGCTTACTGTGTACAGGAGAAAACTCCAACCAATTGAGCCACCCAGCCAGGGCAGTGTTAACTTTTTGCAGACCAGTTTTTTTAACTTTTTTTAATTTTTATTTATTTTTTGGTCTGTATGTGATATAAGGTTAATATTTGGTAAGCAATAATTTTCTCTGACAATCTAGGAGTGTTAATTATCATCTAGAAGGGTAGGTAATTATTGTTTTCTTGAAATTTCTCCCTAACTTTTCAGTTTCATTTTTTTGGTGATGCTTCTATAGTTTAACTAATTATTATATCAGAAGAATTGTCTTCCAGGCTACAGAAAGATATTTCATGATTTTGTGTTGTTGTTCTATTCTTTTCTATTTTCACTGATGCTATTTCTTCACCTTAATGTATGTACAGTATCTGGAAAGGCAACTTGGACAAATCACTCAGATGAGGAGCTGAATCTTCAAGACATTCAAATATTGTTGTCTCAATAATATTTTTAAATGGAGCTGTTTGAAGAAATGTCAAGGTACATCTGAATCATATTCTCAGGCTAAATTTAAATTAAAAATACTCTAATTATTTAGTATAACAACAATAAAATAGCTGTGTAAGCAGAATTCTAAGATTGGCCTCACAGTCATACCCCCCTGGTGGGAATTACCTCATCTAGAACACAGGTAAGAACTGTAAACATAATGGGATAGCAGTCTTATGATTAAGTTCTTGTACATAGCAAAGGGGAAAGTATTTGGCTGGCTTTAAGTTAATCAAAAGAAGATTATCATGGGAGGCCCTGACATAATGACTGAGCTCTGTTTAAGAGAATTTTTAAAGTTGAACACGGAAGAAGTCAGGGAGAGCAAAACAGCAGCAGATGCACCATTGGCTTTGAAAAAACAAACCACCATATCATGGAAGGGCCATTTAGCAAGGAATGGGGGCAGCTAATAACTGCTGAGGGTCTTAGTCTTCCAACCAGAAGAAACTGAATTCTGCCAGCAACAGGTGGGTTTGGAAGAAGACCCTGAGCCTCAGATGAGATAGAAGCCATAGGGAATACCTTACCTTTCTATGAGCAGAAAACCCAGTTAAACTGTGTCCAGACTAAGGCTATGTATAAACTGTGATGAAGCAGAATTTTTGGACTGGAGCAGTGAGATGATAAATTTGTGTTGTTTTATTATATAGCAACTAGAGGCTGGTGCATGAAATTCATGCACTTGGGAGGGGATTGTCCCTCAGCCCAGCCTGCACCCTCTCCAATCTAGGACATCCCTCTCACAATCCAGGACTGCTGGCTCCCAACTGCCAGTCTGATCATCCCCTAACCACTTCCTTGCCAGCCTGATCAATGCCTAGCTGCTCGCCAACTAGCCCGATTGCCCCCAACTGCCCTCTCCTGCAGGCCTGGGCTCCACACTCCCCAACTGCCCTCCCTCCCCTGCTGGTCCAGTCGCCTCCAACTGCCCTCCCCTTCTGGCCATCTTGTATGAGGGTATAAGGGTTAATTAGCATATTACATCTTTATTATATAGGATTTTTTTTAAAAAAACCTAAGAGCTAACATTTATTTAACAATTTCCAGGCTCAGTACACATAGAGAGTTCTTATAGCAAAATTTAATACTCACTACAGCCCTGTGGAATAGCAGCTATTGTTTTTAAATTTTTATAGATGAGGAAATTATGCATTTAAAAGGTCAAAACACTTTGTGCAGGTCACAGAGCTGTTTAGTGAAGGAATTAGAAGTTGAACTTGAGCTTCAATCACTTGGCTAGACTATGTTCTCTAATGTGATACATTACATTCCACAGAATAAATCAAGTCAATTTTTTTCTAATTTCCACCTATTCAGATACTGTCTTTATCTTGTGCATATCCAACAAAATGTGACAAATACTGAAGACTAAACAGGCTTTGATGAAATCCATTTTTTTTCTGGATGGTTTCATAAAAAGACCTTTATGCAAATACTTCACCAATTATACAGGAAAGTCTTTTGAAAATAAATCCTTTTTTCAAAAGTTACTTAATTGATATTTTACTTAGAAGAACAATCTCTTTCCATCTAGCAGGTAGTAATGAGAAGTCATTATCTTGCACTCTTCTTTAATTAACATCAATCCTGATTAGTCAGAATAAATTAGGCTTTTTGTCTTTTTCCATAGTTGTGGTTTTTCTGGCATAAGAGCCATTCAATTATGTGTTATCATGTACAAAAGGTGTCAGTATAATTATACTACTGTATGTCAAGTTTCACTTTTAAACATATTTCAATCTTAAAATGTAAGTTTTTGTTTCCTTTTTGCTTAAAATATGGGAAATTAATGTCCCATACATTTTTATATTAATGACAAAATACACATAAAATTGATTATAATTTCTTATATTAAAAATAATTTTATGTTAAAATAAAGGTTTAATAAGGCTCTGGTATTTTTATAGCTAGTATTTATCATAATATTCACTAAACACAACAGTAAAAATATCAGAAGTACTCCTTGACTGTTACTACAAATTGGGGGGAAGATTGTAGTGCAGGCTACAATGATCCTGACTAGAATATGGAATAGAATTTAAAAATCCAAATTTGTAATTTGGTATATCTGTATGGAAACTAAGGCCTTAATTTAAAATATTATTTCCATTATCTTTTTAGGGTTTATGTATGCATTGCTATAGCTGCTATTTTGCCTACTTTATGATCAAAATGATCTCCCCCATCCATATGATCACTGGAACCTAAGTGACATAAATATGACTTTAATTTTTTTAACAGAATGGAAATAGGTATTCAGGTTCTGCTTTACCTAAGTAATTGGCACTAACGTGGAAATAATTATTGGCTGCCAGTCACATAAATTAGGATGAGAGCAAACATTCTGTCTTTCCAACATCATTATAGAAGTACTATTTTCTGAGTAGTTCTGGGCTATCTATTCGTTTGAACAAAAGTAAGAAATTGTACTATATTTAACCTTGCTTTGAATAGAAAACTTTAATCTCTAGCCATATCTAGAAAACTTTTTTTTAAATCTTTATTGTTCAGTTTATTAATTAAATTGTTTCCCCTTTTTATCTCCCTATAGCTCCCCTCCACCCTGTACCTATCCCACCCTCCACCCTCACCTCCCCCTCCCCACTGTCCTCTCCCATTGTTGCAAGATTTTTGTCCAGTCTCTTGCTGCACTTCCCACAACCCTTTTCTCCCCAAGAATTGTCAGTCCATTCCCTCTCTATGTCCATGTTTCTGTTATATTCATCAGTTTATCTTGTTCATCAGCCTATCAATTCACTTGATTTTTATGTTCATTTGTTGATATATGTGTATTTGTTGTTCATAATTTATATTTTTACCTTTTTCTTCTTCCTCTTCTTAAAGAATATCTTTCAGCATTTCATAAAATATTGGTTTGGTGGTGATGAACTCCTTACCTCTTTCTTATCTGCTAAGCTCTTTATCTGATCTTCAATTCTGAATGATAGCTTTGCTGGATAGAGTAATCTTGGTTGTAGATTCTTGCTGTTCATCACTTTGAATATTTCTTGCCACTCCCATCTGGCCTGCATCGTTTCTGTTGAGAAATCCGCTGACAATCGTATGGGTGCTCCCTTATAGGTAACCAACTGTTTCTCTCTTGCTGCTTTTATTATTCTCTCTTTGTCTTTTGCTCTTGGCATTTTAATTATGATGTGCCTTGGTGTGGTCCTCTTAGGGTTCCTATATATTGGGGTTCAGTGCACTTCTTGGACTCCTAAGTCAATTTCTTTCACCAGGTGTGGGAAGTTTTCGGTCACTATTTCTTCAAATAGGTTTTCATTGTCTTGCTCTCTCTCTTTTTCTGGCACCCCTATAATTTGGATGTTGGTATGCGTGAGGTTGTCCCAGAGGCTCCTTACACTATCTTCAATTTTTTGGATTCTTTTGGTTTCTTGCTTTTTTAGCTGAGTGGATTTTCCCTCTTTGTATTTCAAATCTTGAACTTGGTTCTTGGGGTGCTCCAGAGCACTTTTAGGTCTTTGTATACTATTTTTTATTTCAGTCAGTGTATGCTTAATTTCTGGTTGGTCCTTTTTCATATCCTTGAGAGTCTCCTTTATATCCTTGAGGGTCTCCTTCATTTCCTTGTAGGACTCATTCATTTCCACGTTGGTCTTGATAATTTCCTTGCAGGTCTCGTTCATATCCTTGAGGGTCTTGTTCACTTCCTTGTAGGACTCACTTATTTCCATGTTGGTCTTGATCATTTCCTTTGTGGTCTCGCTTATTTCCTTATAGGCCTCGACCTTTTGTTGGAGCCTCTTGAAAAACCCTATAACCGTGGTTTTGAATTCCATGTCCAGTCGTTTTTTGTCCTCCATTTCTTTCACATCTGATTTCTTTCCATGTCTCTGCATGGTGGCTGCTTCCCTGAGTTGGTCAATTAGCTTTGTGTTGGAGTCGTCCTACTAGGGACAGTGGCTCAGCCTCCCCAGTTACCTGAGGTGGATATGGGTTGCACAGTCTTGCTGAAGTTAAGCTCAGTCAATCGTTGTTAGCACTTGGAGGGGTTGACCTCCAGGCCAATTGTCTGTGAAGCTCAGCTGTGCTCAGGTTGGATGGGCGGAGTCTCCAGGCCAAGCAGACAGCGTTCGCTCCGCCCTATGCGGCCCCAGGGACTCTGTGCTGGGGGCAATGGCTGCCAGCACCTCTGAGAGAGAGCCTCTGTGGAGCTCCACTGGCTGCCAGGGAACTCACACGCTCCCCAAATGACTCTGCACATGCAATGTCTCACCCAAGGTCATAAAACAAACAGTCTGATGGTTTTCTGAATGAGAGGACAAGTCGCAGAGCGCTCTCTGCACCGTCAGACAGCTGAGCTGTTCGTGAAAGCTGCCTTCTCCACAAGCCGGGAGACCCCACAGCACCTGAGCTTCAGCGTGCCCTCCCACTGTCCAGTTTTCACCCCGTGTGATAGTGGGTTCTCTGGACTTCGCCCAGAGCTGGAGAATCAGTCCAGTGGCACGTCTTTGTCTCCCCGATTGAGAAAACTGGCCGGTTTTCAGCCGCCCGCCCTCTCCGCAGCGCGCTCCAAACCTCTCTCCACGGGAGAATCTTTCAACGCTCTCTGCCACTCCTCTGAGTCACAGTATCTTATCTTCACTTTCATTTGTGGAATTTTCACTCGGCCAGCTTTCTGGTGATTTTGGAAGGTGTTTGTTCTTTCGTTAAGTTGTAGTATTAAAATTGCTGAGCCTGACGGCCAGATAGGTGTTTTATCTATGCTGCCATCTTGATTCTCTCCCTAGAAAACTTTTTTTAAGATCAGAACTCCTAGAGCAGGGGTACTCTGCAGATATTTGGGTAAAAACAGCATGTTATTTGTTGTCATGGAAGCATTTATAAATTACACTTCTTAGTGTGGCTGGAGCTTCTTTCTCCACTTACTTTGCTTTCACATTTTCTTTAAGTCAGTCTGTTTCTATAGTGACTTACCAACCTAAACCCCCAACATTTATTTGTTTAAACCTCAAAAATATACTCGAAGTTCTTTTCCTCTGAGACTTTTGGGTTGTGCTCTTTTCTGTGGCATTTATTTGGTATTTGTAAGGTTAACTGATTATGTGTGAAACATAAATGAAAGCAGAACAGTCTTCATATTTCACAAGCTAGTGAGGTTACAGATCATAGACTTTGCCCAGGAGAAACCAGGTTTGTTATTTGGAACGAAAATGACTTCTTTTTAGAATCATTTGCTCTGTTTATTTGACATGGCTGTCTGACAAAACTGTTGGGCATAGTAGTTACAGATAAACCAATCTTAAATGTTGCCTCTGTAGCTTTAATTTAATCAATATGATTTAGAAATAAAATCAGTGAGGGGAAGGAAAGAATGTCTGTGGATTTTGTATTCTTCTACTAATAAATTCTTAATTCCTTTATTAACATGTAAGAGAAGGAAATATCAGAGCTACAGTAGAAATTTGAATATTAGGAGGAAAACAGAACATGTACTAAAAACAAGACTTCTAGTACAGTATAGAGCTTGAATCACTAATTTGTTATTTTTGATAAACAAATTCAGTATAATAACCATCTGGGACTTAAAATTTAGTGTTTGTGGGTTGTTGTTTTTTTAAAAATAAAACCAAGATTTGTTGAACACATGTTTTGTACTTTGTCAACTAAGCAATTAAAGTTAAAATGTGCAAAATAAGTTATAAATGACACACATTTAAAAAATTTTCAGGGTACTTTTGGATGAACTCATAGGGGACCCAAGAGAAAATGTCATTAGTTTACATAATAGTTTCTAAACAAATGAAAATATTTCCCACAAGCCTGTGAGATGCCCTGTGCTTAGTATCTCACACAGCATTCAGCATATTTTGTTCAGAAGAAACTGCTTATTTAAAAGAACAGGGATCTTTTTTCCCCTCTCAATCATTTTTACCCCAACTATCTAATATAATACCTGAGGCACTGATTAATTATGAATACTGACTGAATATCTGTTTCCACAGAAATAAATTTGGCTGTGTCTTCTGAATTTTGAGCACATGTTATTTTTCAGCCTTATGTTGAGCCTTTCTGAAATTACAAGGTGTGTTAAGAAAAAAATCCAGGTGGCAGGAATGATAAAACGTGTGCTAATGTTAGAAGGAGAGACTGCTAATGAAGAAATCTTTATGTTCTCATAAATCAAGGCTTTGTAAAAGTGCGTGCCATCTGCATTGGGGTCCCTGGCTTTGCTGGTCCACTCTGGGGTTATGAATCAGAATATTGTAGGGAGCAAAATTTTCCACCTCCAAATATGTCTCTTTGGCATGAGGATCATTTTAGTAAAAAAAAAAAAAAAAATATATATATATATATATATATATATATATATATATTTTTTTTTTTTTTCAATGTTACTGTTGAAAGTATTACAAATGTCCCTCATCTCCTCCACTGAGCTCTCCCAGCCCTCCCTTACCCCCCACCTCAGGCCTTCACCATCCTATTATCAGTGTTTCTAGGTTATGCTTATTTGCATACAAGTTCATTGGTTGATCTCTTTCCACTTGCCCACCTTCCCTTGCCTTCCCTCTAAGGTTTGACAGTTTGTTTGGTATTTCTAAGTCTTTGGATTGATTTTTGTTCACCAGTTTATGTTGTTCATTAGATTCCACGTATGAGTGAGATCATGTGATACTTATCTTTCTCTGACTGTCTTATTTCTCTTAGTATAATGTTTTCCAGGTCCATCCATCTATTGCTAAGGAAATTTGTTTTTTTTTTTTCTTTTATTGTTTTACTTCTCTATTAACTGCCTAAAGAACAATTTAAATAGAGAGCCTGATCTAAGAAGAGACCTATCACCAGAGGTAACTGGAAAGAGTATGGGCTAGTGTGATAGCCTAGGGGAGAAACTTAGCAAGACCTCTTTGTTCACATTCTTCTGTGTCCCTCTTTCTAATGCATGAGGTGACAAATATTTGTTTAGCAAACATTATCTCTTTCCATCTTAGATTTATTTCCAAGGTCTCCTTGCAGAGCTAACTGATCATTACATTTAGTCAAGTCTTTTCTGTGTCTCCCAAACCACCATCCAAACCCCTCATTTTAATAGCCATAATTCTAATACCCTAGTAACCATAAATATACGGGAAGCAGAGCCCAGAGTGATAAGTGACCACAGGTCAGAAGAAGCAGGGAGTCAACAAAGCTCTACTATTTTGAGGCCTTTTCTTATTTTCAGCCAGAAATCTGAACTCTGAATAATTGGCTTGAATATTATTTTGCACTATCTCTAGCAATCAATCTTTCACTTTTTTCCTTCTTCCCTCTATCTCCCTAGCACAGTGGTTGGCAAACAATGGCTTGTGAGTCTTTGGCTCCTTGAGTGTGGTTCTTCTACAAAGTACCATGTGCGGGCATGCACAGAAGTCAGTTTTCAGCCTGGGCACATCTATTTTGAAGAAGTGGTTCTAATGTTGAGTCACACTCAAAGGCCCAGAGTCTCACCTGGCTCCTGAGCTTTGGTTTGCCAACCACCACCCTAGAATAACTGTGTTCTGGAAGCAAATTCCAATAGTTACCATAATAAATTCGAGAAGTTCATCAGAAGGTTGCGGGACAGCTTCAGCAGGGCTGAAAATCTGCATATACTATTGCCTGCTTCTGGAACAGCCAAGGCAGTTCCCCCAACCTGATAATCTTTTTATTGTTACCAAACTTTACCTTTGATATGTATATCTTCATTGCTAGAGGGCAAGACATGTGAATAGAAAGCTCTGTCTGCGGAGATTTGAAGAACTTAGTCACTAGAACTAAGTTTCCTCTGGCTCTCCCCAAATCCCTTCTAAATTTATATTTTATGTCTACCCTCTCATTCATTTATGCACAATCCCTTTTCCAGATTTCTGAATCCTTGTAGATGCTGAGAATGACCCAGCATTAATGGCACCCAAGACAAGGATGTCTGGAGAAGAAGTTTTGCCTGGGCAAAGAAAAGAAATTAATCACTAGTCAAGGTGGGTCACGGGTAAATTTGGTGGAGAGATTCACTGTGTATAAAGCTTGCACTAAGCCTTGGCAATCATGAACCAAGGTGGGCAAGAACGTCCTTTGTTTCAAATCAGACTCTTTGGTTTAAAGGCAAAAATATCATTGCAAAATGTTAGCTTCCATGCTCAAGGATAAAGAAATTAAAATGTTGAAAGGTACTGTTTTAAATCAGGCTCAAGGGAAAAGAGTGTCTTTGTCATATTTAACTATGTGGGTTCTTGTTCAAACTGCAAAATGCCTAATTCATATTTGGGATCGAAAGTTTGTAATAAGAAAAAAAGCCCCACTGCTGAATCTACAGCTAGTATTGAAAGCCTTGGCAGCTAGAGAGATTAAAGCTGTTAGCTCGCTTGCTGAGAGACTCTTTGTTTAAAATTACTATAGGATACATTGGGATAAGCATATTTTAGCAAAATTAACTTTAAAAATTAGTTAATCCTATGGAGAGCAGAATAGGAAAAGATTCAGGATCTGTCATCTTACTTGGTTTAATGTGTTTATTGTTATCTATTAAACATGCCTTTAATTTAATAAGAAAAGAAACACTGTCAGGTCAGTTGCTAAATTTTCCCAAAACAAAAAGGATGTGGAGGTAGGGAGGCACATGGTGATCCTATAATATGGATGCCCACTCCCTACTGTGCTAAGAAAAGTCTCATTTCTTGTCATGTTTTTTCCTGGTTCATCATTTAAAAGTTATAGAATTCAGGAATGAATCTGGGATTTCTGTACTTGTAAGGAGAGAAAGCTAGCTTAAAACAAAAGAGTGTGCTATCCAATGTTGGACAAGGTTTTGAGCTAAGTTTAAATCTCTTTGTGGATGCTACAGAATAAAACCCAGACTGTTTTTTCCTCAAAAAGATGGCGGAAAGGACCCAAAAGGAAGAATACAGACAGGTACTAAGTAACAAGATTAGTGTTTCCATAATAAAGGGCAGTTTTACATAATAATGAATTGCATTCCAAAGTTAACATTAGGCTGCCAAAAAGTCAGTAAAATATCTCTGTTACAGAATTTACCAAAGTAAATGCCTTGGATAATAATAATTGGCTCTAAAATCCCAAAATTGATGAAATAGCTACACTAATAAAAGAGAAACATGCAAATTGACCATACCTCCACAATGCCCACAGCCATGCCCATCAGCTAATCAGGAGCAAGTATGAAAATTAACCCAATAAAATGGCAGTGGCCACAGAGCTGGAGTGATCAGGAGGCTTGGATTGCCCCAGCAATGGAGGAAGCCAAGCTTCCCACCCATTCTGGCTGACCCTGGCCTCTGCTCAAGGCTACAAAATTTCAATTATAGAAGATAAATAAATCCTAGGTAATTGCTTCCAGCCAGCCCTGGCCTCTGCTCAAGAAGGCACTGAAAAAAAAAAAGAAAGAAAGAAAGAAAGAAAGAAAGAAAGAAAGAAAGAAAGAAAGAAAGAAAGGAAGAAAGAGGACAGGTTGGGTGCTTAGGTGTCTGGGGGATGATCAGGCTAGGTTGGGATGGCAGTTGTGGGTGTTCGGGCTGGTGGGATCTGGGGGCCAATGGGAGTAAGCAACCAACAGGGGGGCCAGTTGGGGGTGAGCAGGTCATCAGTGGGGGTCAGTTGAAGGTGATAATGGCAGTGTGGGGGGCAGTTTGGAGTGGGCAGGCCAGCAAGGGGCAGTTGGGGGTGAGCAGGCTGGCCCAGGGGGCAGTTTGGGATGAGCAGGATGGTGGGAGGGCATTGGGGGGAAGCATGCTGGCAGGCAGAGTGGTTAGGGCAATCAGGCAGGCAGGTAGGCAGATGAGTGGCTGGAGCCAGCAGTCCTGGATTGTGAGAGGGATGTCCAACTGCCAGTTTAGGCCTGATCCCTGTAAACCAGCAGTAGGACATTCTTCGAGGGGTCCCAGATTAGAGAAGTTGCAGGCCAGATTGAGGACCCCCTTTTCCATCCCCCCAGGGCACAAATTTCATGCACCAGGCCACTAGTAAATAAATAAATGTAATTGAGATGAATGATAGGTTGTGAAGCTTTTCAGTAACAATGTATTGAGAATGAAGATTCAGTAGCCTTGGAGGAAGACTAGTTGTGGCTCTCTGATGGAGGAAGGGGCTGGTCTAGCTAGTTTCCTGCTGGCAGCAACCTCTAAGGAAAAATGTGGTGATTTACATTTAAATAGACCAGACTAGGGCAAACTGTTTTGTCAGCCAAAACACGTGTTTTTCCAGAACCTTTGGCAACTTTAAAGTTTGCTGAATTAAATAATAAAAAAACTTGTTGAATATCTAGGTATTTTAAAATGACAAGATACTAAAATATTCATCTGAATTTGCCTAATGAAAAATCTAGAGGATAGAATTGAATCTATTAATTAAATATGTCTTGTAATTTTAAAAAATGTAAAGTTATTACTAGTCTGAGAAATGCTAAGTATTTAATTTTCCAGCTAAAATTTAAGGTTTCTAAGAGTTTAAAATTCAAATTAAGTTAGAAGAAATTATATAATTATTTGTATAGTTATACAAAATGCATAAAGTATAAAAATTGATTTTTGAGAAAATAATTGTATTTTCTCTAGAGAAATTAGTAGTTTAAAATATACTGATATACCAAGTGTGGTAAAATTTCAACTTAAAATATAGTATTTGATATGGTCTAATTAAAAAAAAAGAATTAATTCTATGGTCTCAACCAAATTTTTAATACAAACACCAGTTTAGATTTAATTGATATCTTTTAGAATAATTATAAAAAGTATATTATATAATCTTTAAAGTTATATATATATGATCATCTTTCCAAGTTGAATTTCAAGACTTTAACCAAGAGATAACTTTGAAGCATTTCACAGGCCCTGGAGTGATTCAAAGGGTTTGTTCTTTCTTCTACAAAAAATATTTTTTAATTAAACTGATCTAATATACTTGAAATCACATGGAAAGCTTTATCAAATAAAATTAATAAGTATATTTTATTTATATATACATTTTTAAATTATAAAATTTTAACCTCTGAGGGCAAGGCAAAGTTATAGAACCAGATTTTGTCAGCAGCAGAACTTAAAAACACACACAAAAGCAATGGAATTTTAAAGGCAAAAAGCCCTCTAGCAGCCTGTATTTTAGATAGGCTGGGGGAGGGGACAGAATTTGTACCTTCTTTGTTAAATATATACCTTTTCTTACTTTGCTTTTTTGATAAACATACCTACTTTAATTGCTTAATAAATTAGCTTTTTAAATTATAATCAAGGTCTCATATAATTTCAGTTATATGAAAAGCCAATATTTTTATAAACAATTAGTTTTAACAAAAGCCAAAGTGAAAATTTGCTTATACCCTACGGGTTTGTGCACTGGTAGGGTCCCTAGGCCTCACCTGTGCCTTCTCACAATTCAGGACCCCTTAGGGGATATTGGAGAGCTGTTTTTGGCCCCATTCTTGCAGGCCAGGCCAAAGGACTCCAGTATGCATATAAGACCATTGGTTAATCTCTTCCTGCTCTCCCCCCTTCCCTCTGAGATTCATCAGTCTATTCATGTTTTCATGTCTGTGTGTTGAGTGTTTGCTCCCTGATGATCAGTGCATGTCATAGTTACTGGTCAAATGGTTGAACCATCACTTAGGCTTTTATATATAAAGATAAGCCAATACTCTGAAAAAGTTATTGAGACCTCCCATAATCCCTTTGTATATGCAAAGGAGCCAAAAAGAATGCTGTTTAAAAGTAAATTTTAAGCCCTAACCAATTTGGCTCAGTGGATAGAGCATCGATCTGTGGAGGCAAGGGTCCCAGGTTTGATTCTGGTCAAGGGCATGTACCTTTCTTGTAGGCACATCCTTAGTAGGAAATGTGCAGGAGGCAGCTAATTGATGTTTCTCTCTCATTGATGTTTGTAACTCTCTATCCCTCTCCCTTCCTCTTTGTAAAAAATAAAAAATATATATATTTTTAAAAAATTAAATTTTAAGCTTAATAAAATGCCTATCTAGTGATTAAATATAGTTGGTTTTTATTATTCTCAGTAGTTATCCTATATAATAAAAGGCTAATGTAGAAATAGATTGAATGGTGGAACAACCAAACAACCAAACAACTGGTCGCTATGATGTGCGTACAGAAAATGGCAAGAGTCAGCAGCAGACGGCAGCGTGCGGAATAGGGCACGCATCACTCACAGTGGAATGTTGGAGCAGGTGAGCGAGGGTGCCAGTCCAAGGCAGAGTGTCAGTTGCTGTCATCAGGGTGAGCCTCTGGTGGTTACTGAAAATTCTTTGCTCCTGCTATCCACAGTCCCACCTGGCACTCTCACCTTCTTTCAGCACCAGCCCTGCTTGCACCTGCTGTGATGCTAGAAGCTGCTGCTCCCACATGCTGTCAGCACCTGGAGCCGTCCCTGATCACTAGGAGCCATGAGCAGGTGCAAGCAGCAGCTGCTGGCCCTGATCACCCCTCAGGGATTCTCCACCTCCTGCTGCTCTTGAGGGGGAATCAAGGCAACAGCCAATGCTTGCACCCCTTGTTGTTTGCCAGCCCCAATTGCTCCACACCATCAGTGGGTACAAGTCGTCAGTGTGTGGGAGTGGTGGCAGCAGGAGTGGGGCTGCCAGAAGACAGGGGACTGAGGGTCATCGCCTCAGGGGCTGGGCTAGGGAGTCAAGGATGGGCAAAGGCCTACTCCTATGCCCACCAGAGTTTTGTGTCCCACAGTTCCTTTCAAGGCACAGATTCATGCACTGGGACCCCAGTGTTCAATAAAATCACCACAAACATTGAATTAGGGGATTCTGAACAATTGCTGTAAGTGTAATGTAGGTTTAGGTTCCTGGGAACCTTTGTTTCCAACATTTTCATCAACTGATCAACAACATATAATCTTGTTTTATGTGTCCTCCTGTTTAAAGATGCCTTATTTAATATATATTGTTGATTCATTAAGTTTGATTTCAAGGCCAAAAGACTAATTCACACCTAAATAAAGCTTATCTAACACAGGCACATTTTTCATAAAGTACATCATAGCCTTCTTACGCTTATGGATGGTGGACACCACTTCAGCACCACACTTGGGGGCCATTTTAAACAGCAAAACAGCCAACAAAAAAAGTGGAAAATGGCACTAAATAAATCTCTAAAAGGACACTTTGCTGCACTGTGAGACCTGAAATAAGAAGATAGAGGTTGCCTTCAGCTGGGAATGTGCATGTCAGATGGCTCAAAATTTTCACTCCTTTGCATATGTTCAAGAAAGAACTCTAAAGTGGTAGATTAATTTGGAGTTACAAAAATTTTTTAGCAAGTAAGACAACTGAAAACTACAGAATTTGGAGTTTAACTTTCATAAATGAGCCTTCAATCCAAATCTCTTTGTTTGAAGCATACTCCTCATTTCTATCTTTTTCATTTCTGCTTCTCTTTATCAACTTCTCCTCCTTTCCCTAAGTACCTGTCCCTGTGCCTACCTTCTCTCTCTCTCTCTTTCTCTCTCCACACACACACTCATTTGGGTGTGACTTTTTAATATTCAGGGTTTGATTGCAGAATCCTACTCACAACAGATCACTAACATGCTGTGTTCCTCTTATTTCAGCCCTTTATGATCATTTTGTCTGCCTCACTGGACTACAATAGAATATGGCAGAATTCAGCATTACTGCCTGTCATGGCTTTGGAGAAACTTCATAAAAGTTCCAGGTCATGATACATGTGTAGAGTAGTTACGAAGAGAGAATGAGACTAGTAAATAATTTGAAAATCAGTTATTTATCTTATTTACTAGTAATGTTATATGTGGGAGTCCTTTTACTTCTAGGCCTACAAGGTTTTAGTGTTCTCTGGTATCTGCCATCATGTGTTACCACATCATGCTAATTCATTCTGCTAGGAAAGTTACAAATAGAGGAAGCTTAAATAAGTCTGGGGATTGCGAATCATCAATTTTTCATAAAACAGAAATATTTTCTTTCTTTACAGTATTTAGTTTATGATAATCAAATTTATGTGAAATATTGCATCAAAGGGATGGAATGTGCATTTCTTGTGTGGTAGTAAACTTATTCTTAAGACAGATGAAATGACAATAGCTTCTGATCTCAACTTGCTAAATAAACACTTGCATTTTTTGTGAGTTAAAAAGTTATGCTTTTGTTTCTTAATTATTTATACTATGAGTTCCAGTATTGCATGTAGAATCCATATGCTATTAATTTTGAAAAGTTTCATTTTATTAATCAGTATACAATAGTGTAAATGGATATCACTTGACTAAACTGGCTGGTGGAAACCTGGTCCAACTCTTCCTTTGGGCCAGTAATGGACTCTGTGCTCAGACACTTGAGTTAAAAACATGCCCTGGTACAAAATTAGTAAGTAAGGCCAAGGTACAATGGACACTGCTAATCACGGAGGAGCTATAAAGAGATGTGAGACCTAACTCCTGCCTTCTTGAAGGTTTAAGAAATACCTTTCACCAATAGATACTGAGAATGTGAAAATGTGAACTTTTTTCACTCTTCCCAGAGCATTGCTTTTGCAAGTTGAAACCAGTTATGCTATAGGCCATAATCTCTCTTTTTTTTTTTTAATATAAGAGAAACACTTAATTAGCTAAGAATGTAGGGTAATTAAATTCCATTGAGAACTTATGATTATTATAAAGTGAAACAACTCAGAATGGGAGAAGAAAAAAAATGCTCAGGAAAGAAATGGAGATGGGATGGTATAATCGAGCACAATTTCTCTGGCTTCAAATATTGATAGAGCCAGAAAGCACATACTTTTAAAGGTGAAAGGCAGTTTGAAGTCATCAAAGTCAACTCCTTTTTTTTGGTAAAGTTAAGAAAGTCAAGGTCTTAAGAGTCTCCTTGGTACGTTAGGTACTCAATGTATCTTGCCAAAATGAAAGAATGAAGCCTAGAAGATTGAGTATCTTGCCTAATATACTAAGTTACTGTTCATACCTCGCCTGTGTTGCTTCTTAGTAGTCTATTTTGGAATGCAAATGATACCCAAAGGGACTGTTTTAGGTGTAGATCAAGGTAATGACTAAAATTCATGATATTCAAATTAGGATTTTAAAATTATTGTTTTAATTACCAGGAATACTAAGAATTTAACTTTGTGGTTTTTAAATTTCCTCATTTGTTTATTTATTTATTTAATATATCTTTACTGTTGAGAGTATGACAGATGTACCCCATTTTCTATTATTGCCGCCCTCCAACAGGTTCCCACCACACCCCAAGCCTTTACCTCACTATTGTCTGTGTCCATGGGTTATGCATATATGGTTAATATCTTCCCACCTACCCAATCCCCTTACCTTCTGAGATCTGTCAGTCTGTGCCATTTGTTTTATTCTCTGCTTTCTCCTCTTTTATTCCTTTGGGTAAAATTTATGTGAATCCTATGAAGACGTTATTTTGGAATAAGGACAAGTAGCAGTTTGGAGAAGTGCATTCTGTGCATTTCACCCACAGGTAAGCTAGAAGAGCTCATGATGTAAGAGGTTGTCTTCAGGAGAGCACCAAAAAGAACATCAATCAGACAGTCTCCAAAGATTTGAAAATGGGTAAAAGGGGCCACTCTATTTTGGTTCAGGATTACAAAAATTAGCATTGAAAGGGTGAGGCCTTATGAGACCCTATCCATCATGTAATGAAGATAATTAGCTTTCTGGCTTGTTGAATAAAATTGAAAACTTTTCTGAAGGTCAGTCATGCTATATTTATTGCTTCCTCTTGTCTATAAGCCAGAACATTCTGTCACTGTTGTAATACAAGCCAACAAGAGCCAAATAAATCTTTGATCCCTTTGGCTCATTCTGGCATTATACACAAGCTAAAGTAAAGTTGTGAAAATTGCCTGAGAAGGATATGGAGAAATTCGTTGGTTCAGAAAAGACTGACCACATTTATAAAAGGAATAAAAGTATGACTTGTCTGAAAACTCTAAAGAAGTTAGGGCTATTAAATTGAAAGAAAAGGAGGCTGTATTTCAAATTTCAAGATTATTCACTCTTTTATCCATCTCCACAGAAGTTGAACTAACAAGGTATCACTTTGAAATTTTCCTGTGGCCAGCACATTTGACTCATTTTATGTTAATTATATTGTTTTGTTTCATTTTTCATTAAAAAATCTGAACTTGGTGTGGGGATGAAAATATAAAATAAAGAATCTGAACTTGTGTTTGTCATTCTTCCATTTGAAAGAATAAGCAGTGAAAATAGATAATAAAATAAAGAATATTATTCTCTTCTGTTGCTTCTAATTTCTTAAGGATAGTATTTTTTCTTGGTATAAACAAGTTTTGACCAATTCTTGTTTATCAGACTCAAATAAATATGGATTAAACTCCCATGTTACTTGTCTCTACCCATGCTGTTAGTTATTACTGCCAAGACTTAATAATAATGACAAAAGGAAGAGATAAACATGTTAGAAGTTAAATTGCATGCCTTGTCATGAAATAACAAGACTTGGATTATCTCTGTATATTAAATAAAGTTTAATTTATAGGGCCTAAAAGATGTTTTGAATCAATCACTAAGCATTTGCTAAGATCCAAATATTAGAGAGATTCAGAGCTAAAGATGTTTATGATCTGGTGGTAAGTTAATTAAATAAATTAAAAGCGGTGAGTAATATCAAACCACATACATGTGCCCAAAGGAAGCATGAATCGGGGTGCGCCAGAGAAAGTAGAGGGGTCTAAAGAGAAGTATTGTGTGACTGCTAATTCCAGTGCTTCACATTCACATAGCCCAGTTCCTTTCTGTGCCTCCATGCCAAGTACATTTCCACCAGACTCTTTCTCTCTCCCCTTTTTGTTTGCTGTTCTTTATATCTGATCTTCTCATTACTCATACTTTATGACTTTTTGCCTATCAAAGCCTCAATCCCCTGCTTCTGCTTTCTTTCTTTCTTTCTTTCTTTATTTATTTATTTATTTTTGCTTCTAAGAACCACCCTCTTGAAATACTTCTCCATTCTTAACTGGAGAAGGAACTATTGATTATTGTTATTCATTTGCACACCAAAGCATGTTATGGGAAACAAACCAAAGTCTGGGTCAGGAGTCCTGTGCATCCAAGTCACACTCTCTCCCTATTGCTCTCTAAATCTGAGCTTGGGCCTGGCATTTCCCCCTGGATTGAGAGCATAACCAATATTATAAATAGTGGTAAATAAGTGTGTCTGGTCAGGTAGTGTGAGAACAAGATTTTAGATTAATATTTTGTGACTCAAGAGTTTAACAAACAATAGTCAAAGAAATATAGCTATCTTATGAACAAATTTAAAAACTGAATAGTTCTTAAATCAATAAAGAAAAAAAGAACCTTTTTAAAATTACATTTTATTTTTATCAGGAAGGGAATCTCTCAGGGAGAATTCTGGAAATGTTTCACCCACAGGAAGAGATTGTGTTACTTTCACTTAGAGAAATAAATAACAGTAGAGGATCTAGAATATGATAAGCTGGGAACTGAGAGAGTATCATTGCAAATATAGACAGGAAATGTCACATTTCAGTCTAGCCATAATGCTCAACTAAAACTAAACCAAATCCTAACCATAAGAGAGCTCTACTTTGAAATGGCCCTTTTTCCTGGATAACTTGGAAAGGAATTTTTTTTAAGTTTTAGCTTTTAAAGAAACAGTGCTATTTAGAATTAAATTGAAAATTATTTATACACAGAAGCATGTTAACGCTGTTTGTTTTTCGCTTTGAATAGGTATAAGGTCACATGGGTGTTTCCCCCCCCCTACATTCAAAAAGATATGTGTCACCAGTAATTATTTTTTCATATGGTGACCCCCTATTTTAGTCTATGTTCATGTTAAAACAGAAAAAGGACAAATGACAATGTAACCAAGAAAATTAAATGTAAACTTGCTAGTTGTTCTAATTACAAAGTTTAGTGCTTGTGGGTTCTAATTTTTCTTTCCCGGGCAGTTGCTTTGTATTCATCAGCAAATCAATTCATGGTATTGAAAATCTCCTGCTCCCAGTATTATGCCATTTATCAAATGATACAGGAAAATGTAAGATATGACTGTTGCCCACAATAAGCTCATAATTTATTTGAGGACACAAAAGTCATACACAAAAAACAATTCAAGGATGAGACATATTTATGTATTATATGTAGGCAGGTCCTGCTTTCACTGTTTGCAGATATCTGATTTTATATTATTGTAGGGTAAATTCTCTACTGGAAATGTGCTGTATTCTGGACACTTATCTTTGTCTTTTAGGGGCATATTTGGCTTACATACTACTTAAAGAAATTAATTAATGTTTTGTTAAATGTGAGTTTACCCAACACATTATTTATTGTACATAACGCATTATTTTCATATATTTTCCTTAATCTGCAGATTTCAGCACAGTCCATGTGCTTTATTGACAGATTAAGAAGTGGCTGAGAGAAGGTTAAGTAATGAGGCTGAAGTTCCATTCATACCAAATTTCAATGCTGATGTTTGAAAATTCATTTTTTCCCATTCCAATTTTATTTATTTATTTTTAAAATATATTTTATTGATTTTTTACAGAGAGGAAGGGAGAAAGATAAAAAGTCAGAAACATTGATGAGAGAGAAACATTGATCAGCTGCCTCTTGCACACCCTCTACTGGGGATGTGCCCATAGCCAAGGTACATGCCCTTGACCAGAATCAAACCTGGGACCTTTGAGTCTGCAGACTGATGCTCTATCCACTGAGCCAAACTGGTTTCGACCCCCATTCCAATTGTACTCTTAACATCAATTATTAAAACAAAAGGGGAGGTATGGATGTTATGTGTCACCCCAAAACAAGCTCAGCCATGCTATTTATATTTTAAAATTTTTGAATTGTGATGCAGAGAATCATACAGCAGCCAAAAGACATCAGGCCTTCTAGCTAGGTGGAAGGAAACACAAACCACACAAGCGTTTCATCAGATTGAGTAATAATGTGGGGAAGAGGTTGTGTTTTATATCTTTCCAGAAGGAGCAGTGCAGCCAATTTGGGTGCCAGAGCATTAAGTGTGCCACCACAATGGACCCAGATAAGCTCCTTGTCCCTTCACTCAAAAGGACTGTTGCCTCTATGACAGCAAAGTGGAGGAAGAAGAAAACTGAAAACTACAAAGGAACTGAGGTGCCAATATGGGGTCAGCTGAAGAAGTTAAAAACTGTAGAAAAGAAAGAAGTTGAAGCTACTTCTTAAACCATGTTCCTGCTCATGCTAGCAACTGATAGCTGCCAATCTTCTGCAAAGTCTTTCTTGTGCAGCCAAATCCAAGGACTCTGAATAAATATAGGACAGCAGCAAAAGAAACTTTTTCATTTAGTAGATAAAAAATGTTAACATGTCTAGTTTTGAATTTCTCTCTTATTGTTGTATCGCATTAGCATTGTTTTGTTATTATTTAATAGTCAATTTTGCTCTTGATGTTCTAGTTTTAAAATCATAACATGTATGTAGTTTAGTTTTTGCATTGGCTTTGTTTGCGAATTGTTTTAATTTAGAGCTTTATTCTTGATGTTTAAATTTTACTTTTATTAAAAAACAAAAAAGAATGAGATGTGGGGGGCGGCCCCAGGCAAGACACCCTGAGCATTCTTTAAATCTTTGTCCGGCTGAATCCAAGGTGTCTGGAAAACTGCTTCTTGGAATAAACACGATTCACCAAGAAGGCTGATGTGTTTATCAGCTTGGTCTTAACTTTGCCTCAGGTGTCAGGGAGAGGGCCTTGATACGTAAATGCAGTCTTGTCACGGGAATGGGTGAATGAATAGGGCCTAGGCTCACCGAAACTCCTTTGATCCTAATGTTGGAGAAACCCCTTTGAATTGTGGAATATAAATAAACATGGCTTCATGGGCTCAGGGTCGCTGTGTTTCCATGAGAGAGAGAACAGACATCCCGCCTGGCCCCAACTTTTTATCCCTACTTCTGTGTCTTCTCTTCTGTTCTTCATATTCCTTAATCCCCAGGTCCTCCACTCAGAAACTGAACCCGATCTCTCTCCACACTGGACGTGGGAAAGAGAGAAAAAAAAACCCAATAGGAAAAGCCAGAGTTTCCATTTGCCATAAGAGATTGCTGCTGATAAGAAAATGTGTACAGACCTTTGAATGCCACACAAAGAAATTTCCAAATCTCCTCTTAATATCCTATTAAACTATTTTTATGCCATAGCTTATTTATAGCCTCCTATGATATACAACTTGTAGTTTCCTCTTATTCAATATTATTTTATGGTTACTCGAATTTCTGTCTTAAATAAATAGTTTTAATTTGATAAATTCCAATGCTTAATATTCTTTAAGAATCTATTAAAACATACATTAAATTCAATATTTATAATGAAACAAATTTGCTTACTAATAACATAGTCATATCTTCTAATAACCATCAGATCTTCTACATTAGAGGCCCTAACATTTGCTTTTTCTTAAGAGAAAAAAAGTAACATAAAGAAAATATTTTAGAGCTACTTTCGGATTAAAGTTCAAAATCTTGTTTTGGACTAAGGACTCGGTGGGACTTCATTAGAATTGCTACTGAGGCTTTGATTGAAAACTCTAAAGAGTGTCTGCATTCCTTTTGCAGAGAGGCAGCTCTGCAGAATTTGGAATAATACCTCTGAGAAGCATCAAGCAGCAAGTCTTGATTTCACACTTTTCTGTTTGAGAGGGTAATATTTTTTCATGAGAAGGTAAAAATTAGGTCATTAGTTTCATTTTCAATCACTTCTAGCATTGTGCGAAGTTCAGGTCAAGTTGAGTTTTTAGCCGTATTTTTATCTGAATGGACATGTACTCTTTAGAAATAAGATTGGCTTTGAGAATTGGCAAATTAACAATTGGCATTGTAAATGGATATATTTTTAAGTTGACTTCTGTGATAGATACTCCGTTCTCCCAACTGATGGGCAGAGTTATTACGTAACCAGCATCTGCTGCCGAGACATCCCAGAGACATTGAACCTTTAATTAGCAAGTGCTGAGCGCCCTGGGTACCAACCCTTCCTGTTCCGCCCCTCAAAATGTGTCACCACTGCTGCACATGTTACAGCTCTCCCCAGTCTTCGAGGCAGTCCAGCTGGGTCCCTTCCTCTTCTTCTCCCCTCCTTTAATCCTGGTTTCTCTACCTCCTCCATAATAACTCTTGCCCCCTTTAAAATGTCTTGATCTCTGGCTCCCATCTCCCACATTTCGAACCTTACATTCTGATCCATAAATCAAGTTCTATTACCATTCTTTCTATCACACCCATGATGAGGACACTTTATATCAAAAGCAGATTAGCAAGAGCAGCATTGAACTGGCCTTTCCATTTGTTGGGTTAATTACATCATGAATTACATCATGTAAAGCTCTCTTCAGATGCTGGTTTTTATAAATATGAGTTACATGTTACTTATAAAACCTGAAATGTCTTATTTATTTGAATACTGATGTACCATTAGCTTTTAAAATGATGGTAGAATGAGCTATAATATTATTGATGGTTTAATATGCATTATTCTCTAAGAGTTAATGAAGATAATGGATTTCTTGCACAAAATGTTTAATAAATCACTTAAATTCACATACTTAAAAAGTGTTATAGTTCAGATTAAAAGTTAGGAGTCCAATCAGTCCTATTATTATTTCTACTAAACTGCATTGTTAGTCAGAACTTTTCTTAACACTGGTTATTTCAAAAGTAAAGTCAAATTGTTTCAGATTATCTCAAATTTCAAATTAATGCCTGAGATTAAAGTTTTTGTGTTTGTCCATATAAAAGAGTCATAATCACTTTTGCTTTGACACTAACATTTGTTTTGGTGGAAATTTTTATGGAAGGCATACTCACAAATGGCAATTTTTTTTGCACTGCTCTAAAAGAGGAAAGCAGATAGGTTGTAATTTGTATTTATTTTTTTCCCTTTACATCCACATTACTTGTACACTTCTTTAGAACACAGACTAGTTTTTTGAGCCTTGTACATGAGGCAGTAAAGAATCCAGTGTGTGCACATTTTAAATTGAGGGAGAGCCGCCTGGTTTCTGGTTTGGTTTCTCTGCCACTGCCTTCATACTCACAAATACATTAGGTAACCATAAAGCTGGTCTGATTCAGTGATGCTCTTGGGTATTAGTCCACTCCCTCCTTTTAGCAAAATCTAGTATATAGGCTTCAAGTACTCAAGGCTAAAATTAAAAAGGAAAAAAAAAAAAGGTCATTGATGTTAGTACAAATTTTATCTTATTTTCTGTCATCTAATTTCACCAGCCATTAGTCAATGCTTTTTGGTTTAAAACCTTGGACAACTCATATATTGCTACACTTAATTTTAATTATCAATCTTATTTAGTTAATATTCCATTTTTTAATTAGCTAATTTAATTTATAAAGTCAGCAATTTGACAAATCTTAATAACTTTTCTTTGTTACTATGTAGTATATTTTGTATCATTGCAAGCCAACTCTAATTAGAAAAATTTTAAGTTTTAGATTTGTTAACTCTATTTTTTATCACAAATTTTCTTTGTTTTAGGATGTGTCATATATTATATTAACCATTTTATACTTTGCTGGTTTTAACCTTACTCTCTGGGTACTTAGTGTTTTAAATGTTCCAAAAAACTATCATTCTTTGTTGTGATTTGTTGATAGTGAAATGCATTTTCTGAACAAAAAGTCATTTCAGATCACAGTGATTTTCTTTGTTTTGTTCTGCTTGCCCAATTTTGTTATAATACACAGTAGCAAGAGGTTAAAATTTCCTCTTAAGTCAAATAAGAAAACTAAGGAAAAATATCCATAAGAAAGATAATTAGAAGTTTAATATTTCTCCATCAATATATAAAAGTTAAAAGACAAAAAAAAAAAAGGGTTGTTTTGGTCATATCAGAAACTCTCATGATCCATTGCTTGATGGACTAAAATGTAGGCTTTCAAATTACCCTGAAAACAGATTGCTTTACCTAGTATTTTTTTTTCTGATTTAAAAGTTAGTTAATGTGCCCTTTTCCTTCCTTAGAAAATATTAAAAGTGAAAAGAACAAGATTTTGAAGAAATTATTATTAAATATATCTTTGTGTTATTCTGTATGGCAGCATTTTCAGTAAAGGTCAAACATTACCAAGTTAAATTATATCTAAATAAATATATTTTTAAAAGATTATTTTGTTTCTATGTACAGACATATGAATTCTTAGCCTATAAACTCTTTGTTTATGTGTATTATGAATGACAGCATACCTCTCTATTCAAAATCCAGTCTGCAGCATCAACATATGTCTGACTTTAAATTATACTAAGAAGAATTTAGTGCCAATGGTATTGTAAATTTAGTGAAGGATAAATTGCATTAGTAAGGAAATATTATAGAAGAATGAATTAATGTGAAAATAATATATCAATTTGAAACTTTTATTATAATGGTTTATTTTCACCATGGCCACGTGGCTCAGTTGGTTGGTTGGTTGGAACATCATCCAGTACATAGAAAGATTGCAGGTTCAATTCCTAGTCTGGGCACATACCCAGGTTGCCACTTTGATTTCTGGTCAGGGAGCTTTCAGGAGGCAACTGATCAATGTTTCTGTGTGTGTGTGTGTGTGTGTGTGTGTGTGTGTGTGTGTGTGTGTCTTCTCTCTCCCTTTCCCTCACTAAAATAAATTAAAATACTCAAAATTGTTTATTTTCATTAAGAAAAATGATAGAATGAATATAATAAATACTATTTTATCCACCTCTTTATTGATATAAGAAGAGTAGTTTCTAAAAAAAATATTTTGGGGTTTTAGAGTTACCTCACTGAAAGGCCATTTATTTACCTATATTTACCCATATCACACCTGTTTGTATAGGTGGCACAAGTTTAACTATAGTTTAAACTGCCTGGCTTCTTTTTCATGTAGAAAATTATGTTTCTCCAGCTAACCCAGATTTCCCATAATTTGATAATTTTGGGTCTATTGATATTAATATGTTTCTCATTAAAATATAAGTTTGCCATAATTAATTTAGTTTCTGGAATTCTTAGAGTACTTTCAGTTCCCTAAATGTTCCATGCTTTCTGTCCCTTCTGAGGGGATTTGTACTGCCTACTGTTTCTAATGTAACTGTCGTATACCCTCTTTCTCATCTCTGTTTATGTCCACATCACCACATCTCAATGCCCTATTATTTGCCTGTGTTACCTCTACGCTGAACCAGATAGTTAGCGCCAAAATAATAAGGACTAGCACATGATAACAAATCCATAAATATTTGTAGGATGAATGAGAGTTAGAAATAAATGCTTCAGAATGTTTCTGAACATTTTGATTTTTCTCACAAAGCCCAGTGAAAACTTTCAACCCTAAAAATGCATATGAAGATTGAAATAAAAGAAACTGACAGTCATTATTGCTATCAGGCTGCTACAGAATAGGCAAGAAGCCAGGTGCTTTGCATTCAAAGTCAGAGAGAAAGGTATCAATAATTCTAACCTCCTTCTTTGAGAAGTGAGTACATTAATGGGTTATAATCTCATTGTAATTTGTTATTAATCGCACCCTGGCCCTAATCCTATTCTTACACACTAATCTCTAAAAACAACATTCAAGCCTGCAAAATTGAAGGCAACAATAATATTATCATGATGTCAAAAACATACAAATAAAATATTCTTGAGATTATATATATTGAAAGTGATTTCTTTTACTATGTTAAAATATGACACTATGTCCTCCATATACCCTAGATGAGTATAATAAGTAATACAAATATTTGTAATGGATTAAGTCCTGAGATGTAGTCACCAATGAGTGCAGAGGAGAATCAGAACAGTCCAGAGAATATGGCTTTCTCTGGCTGTATTCACATAACCTCTGTACAAGAGAGTCACTGTTGCCTGTGAATTTTGCATTTCTGTTAGTTTGGTTTTTATATATTTTGTGATTAACTAGCCTCTCCATATTTCCCATCCTATGTCAGATTTTAAATTCTTAGAAAAAGGAAAATCATATTTTTCCTTTCTTTTGTCAATTTCAATAATTTGGCTGCATCCAAAAATGAAGCTGCTGACCCAGAATTGGTAGTTCTAATTGACTTTTCTATTTCTAGTGATAGATTTTTATTGATCTAACCACACACTCCCAGCTGTTTTGATCAGCAGCACTTTGACACAAACAAACATATACACATAGTGACTTTCCATGTAGGTTATGCTAGAACAAAGCAACATATGTAACTAATGGGCGGTATGGGTTATAATGTGGATGGAGTTTAATCAGAGTGTAATAACCAGAGAAAAGAAATAATTCATAGTCTGGTTTTAGCTATTTGTCGAGAAAAAAAGATGAATTGCTTACTGATTCATGCATGTTTATGTTAATATTTTAACACTACAAATAGTATAGCATAGTCTTTTTTAAACTATATTTTATTGATTTTTTTATAGAGAGGAAGGGAAAGGGATAGAGTTAGAAACATCAATGAGAGAAACATCGATCAGCTGCCTCCTGCACACCTCTTATTGGGGATGAGCTCACAACCAAGGTACATGCCCTTGACAGAAATCGAACCTGGGACCTTTCAGACAGCAGGCTGATACTCTATTCACTGAGCCAAACTGGGTATGGCAAGCACAGTCTTAATAGAGTTGTGTTCTGCCAGTAATAAATATTTATAATTAGACAAGTAACAAGAAACAGAAGAAAACCATTACCATTTTTCTTTAATCTTACTTAAAGGAAAAGTAACCTCCATGTTAATCAATATATACTTTTACCTCAAATTTTATTATGTCTCAGTTAAGAGCAATTAAGACAACATATTAATCTGATCAAAGCTGGAGATACACTCTTTAGAGTTTAGCACATTTCTAAATCAATGCAAGTGAAAGGACAAAGCAGAGCTGACTATCCTCCATCTTGCAGGGCTAGTCAGCCTAATTCCCCTTTCCCCCTGCTGGGAGTGGCCACAAGGGTGCCAGGAATGTCCTAACTCCCCCAACCACTGCCTGAGCGGACCAATGCAGCCCCCAAGGATATGGCTTAGATCCTAATAAGGCATAACCAAAGTACCGGTCACTTCCTGATCCTTGTGCTGTGAGACCCCCGCTGAAAAACCCTGACCTAATAAGGCTATCTCTGTAACCCACGTCACTTCCCTAAGACCACCCAAATGACCAACCCTTTATAATTTATTGTTCTTGCCGGGCTCGCTCTCTTGTCTCGCTGCTGTGCCAGATAGAGGCTGGGAGCCAAACCCAGGTTTGAATAAAGGTTCTTTGCTTTTTGCATCGGATAATAAAGGGCTCCCTGGTGGTTAATTATTGGGGATCCTGAGCTCTGGGCATAACACAAGTATGAAAAGTGTAAACAGAAACCCAGCTCTTTATATAAGGCCCTCTCATCAAGAAACATATCTTCTAACCTCCAATAGTTTCTTTAAATATACTCTTTAGTCTCATGCATAACAGAAAGTTATGTGATTGCAACAAACATATCCTAGTGATTTCAGACTAATGGCGTGCTTTTGCCCCTCCTACAAATATGTTAGGCAGCTGTTGATGAAAAATGGAAAAACAGAGGGATGTGCATAGAAATTTACTATTTATAATAAATGTCACACATGGTTTTCAAATGTATTTTTCATAGAGCATGAAATTATATGATAACTGCTTCCAACTTGTTTGAAATTATTGTTTGGGATCAGACGCCAACTCAACAGATTATATTCTGAAAAAATAATTATTTGTATCTTAATTTTTTCCTTTTTTGGAATTGAGCATTGTGATTCAGGATTGCAACAAATGGGACTTACTTTAGCTGAAAATAGAGTTTATAAATTGTAAACTATTGAAGAATATCTACAAAAATAAACAAACCAAGTTTGAAAAATAATTATTCTTCTATTATACTCTTACCCAACCTAAAAGAGCCCAAATCTTTTTATATCAGTTCCAATGATTTTTGTGATTAATCCCAATGCTAATGTTTGTCATTTATAACAAAAAGAAGCAAATACAAATATAATTATTATATTTATGAAATCAGCAAAATGGTGGTCATTTATTGATTTGAAATTTCTCTCAGAATCAAAAGCAAGCTAGAGACAGTAGACTTCTCAAGCAGTGAAATATATTCATTCTAAAAACAGTATTATGAATATTTTTATCATGAGAAAGAGGTGATAAATTATATTAATGATTAAAATATTTTCTTATTTATTTTCCAGTGAGGTTTGTGGGAATTGTGTACCATCACATTAACTGCTTTAATTGTGTTTGCAGGAGTAGGGTGGAACTTAGGAGGAAGAAAGGTGAATTCAATGCTTGGGGCCAATTCTTCAAGCTTGACTATCTATATTCTTTAAACTGCTGATAAGTGCCTGCCATAGATTTCTCCTTTGGAAGGTAGAATAGAAAGGTCAAAAGTGGAGATGCTGTGAGCAGCAAATCACAAATTCAGCCTTTTCAATTCAAAACTTGAGGCAGCTTAGTAAAGGAAGTTGATGTGTGTATTTAAATATAATGTTTATCACTCCTATAGGCCTGGATTTTTCATTTTGGATTTAAATTTAATATTCAAAATAACACTTAAACAAGTTTCACAAATGGTACACACAATTATTTATATATTTACCAGAAATCTCTCTATATATTAATTTACTATTTTATGGATGAATGGTAGTTAATAGGTTTTAGAATGTGTTCAAGTCATTTAGAAAATGTTTTTATTATTTTCCTTACTTTTTCTGCATGATATTTACCCTGCATTAACTTCTGAATCTTTCTTCCAATTTATAACTTATTCTTATTCATATTCTTGCTCAAGCACTCTACCCAAAGAATATTCTAGAGGAAAGTCATATAAGAATCTTTAACAAATTTATATTCTCTCCCTGAACAGAACATCTGGGGAGGAGGAATGGCTAATGAAGGGAGCTATTTGGGGCTTGGATTACTTGAATTTAAATGTATTTCTTTTACCTGTAGAGCATTTACAGTATTATCTTTCAGTGTACTTATTTTTACTTAGGAACCAAGCATTGCTGCATAACATTTTTTTCTTTGGTTAACATTTCAGGAAGTCTGAGGAAGCATTATTTATGCTTGCCCATCTCTAACTCTGAATTCAGAACTGCATTGTCAGAAAGAAAAGGGAGAATTATAAATGATCTTTCCCCTTCTGTTTTTATCCAAAGACCCAAGCAGTTTCAACAACACAAATAAAACTCACTAGACAGTCCCAGAGCCTGTCTCCTCTTGTTTAGCAGGAATCAGTTTTAATAACCTGCATATTAAGTACTATTAGATTTCCTAGGCCAACATCTCACAGAATCCCTTGCGGTGTCTCTGTAATCGATAACGAAAGGTGAGACAAGCGCAGTAGGACTTTCGGGACTGGGAAAATAGCCAGATTCCTTCTATGCTCTTTTCACTCTGGTTTCATAATTTTCCCATGTTAACAAGAGAGCAGAGTTACCATTTGGAATTAGAGTTAAAGGAATGAGAGGAGCTCAGAGTTTCCCAGCAAAGGTCCCTTCTCATCCTGTGGATTTGACTGGATCTCAAATCACTGCAGAGTTTGACAGGTTTCATAATGTTGATCAAACAGTTTTAATTTCCTCTAATAAATGAAAGCTCTATCTTGGGCCAGTCCAGATTTAGCAATTAAATGGACACTGCTGAAATAAATATTTTCAAAAAATGTGCCGCCTTTATCTAGGACCTTCTGAGGGTTTATTTTAGACTTTGGTAGATAGTAAGATCAGCTTTATTGATAAACTCAGCTTTATTTTTCTCTTTAATGTATTCTCTATAAAAATATTTTTAGGTGAATAGATTTCTTTATCATGCCTATATTAGCAAGTTGTATTAAAATACATTGTATTTGCCTTATAGATGCTACTTGTTGTATATCCTTTTATATATGTCTGACTCACCATCACATTGACACTAATTTGAATTATTTTTCTGGAAATGGGAATCAATTGTGCTGATCCATTCACATATTTTTGCCAGGATATGATTCATCCACACATTTTCCAGAATGGAGTGATTTGTAGATAGCATGATTTTAAGGAAACCCTATAGGGTTGTATGTCCCAAATAATTTTATGCAAATGGTGCTAGAAATGTTATCAGCAGAGATACATTCTTGGGGTTCTTAGGTGTTATCCAGATTTAATATCCCTGTTTAAAATAATGTAGCTCTTTGATGCATAACATCTTAAGCTATTATAAATAACATTTTAAAGAGATTGGGTGGTAATCTTCTATATAGTCCCTAGAAGGTAGACCACAAGAGATAACTCAGCTGACTCCATGGGAAAAAAGAATGATAAGTAGAAAGGCATAGTGCTTATTATAATTCTAACCCGCACATAGTAAAATGAGAGCACTATTGTGATTCTAGGTGAATCTGTGTGTGTGTGTGTGTGTGTGTGTGTGTGTGTGTGTGTGTGTGTGTGTACTAGTACTAGGATTGTTTCTGAACATGACCACATCTTATAGGGTTATGCAATAAGAAGTTAATAGCTTGAATTACTTCAAAAATGTCTCGAGGATAGGAAAGTTATTATGTGAATTTTTACTATATGACTCAGAAGAAAGGTGAAAATTTTATTATTAATTTTTAGTAATAGAGAACTATTTTATAACACTGAAACATGGAAATTACTAGTAAATTGAAATATGTTGTTTTCCACTGGGCAGGATGTAAAAGTAGCTTCCTGGTCCTTGTCCAAGTGAGTTCAAAGAATAAAGCCACAGGCAAAAGGTGGTATAGGAAAAGGTAAAAATTTATTGGGAAACAAGCGCAGACTCCCATATGGGGAGGAGGAGAGATCCACTAAGGCCCTCTTCCCTAAGGTTTATAAAGGCTGCAGTTCTTTGTGTCCTGATATCCCCTCTGACTGGTCACTATAATAGCTTCTCCCAACCCCCCAGCTTTGCAGCTCTGCAGTTTTCCCCAATAGGCTCCCTAATTTCTAAAACTCCTTAAACCTGCCTATTTTACCCCTAAAAAATCCTTTTAACAAGTTCTGAAATGTAGCTTTTTTAAATTAGGACCCTTTATAGAAACATCCAGATTGCCTTGAATTTGTCTACCCAGAAAGATTGCCTTGGATTTGTCTACCCAGGCAGTAATCCATAAGGAATGATTATTGCCTGCTTGATTTTGCCTATGACTTGCACTATAATATTGACTCTAATAGTCAAACATAGTCCACTTGTCATATGCCTTTATGTAATAACATCTGGATGGGTTTTTATAACTTAGAACTCTGTGAAAAAGACAATGAAATGATTAGCTGATGGTAAGTGAAGGAGTACTCTAGAATATGAACAACTAGCACTATGATTCTCAATATAGTTCCTTAAAAGAAATTACCAAAAAAGGTTAATACATATATACATATAGTTCTTTTTAAAAAATCTTTATTATTCAAATTATTACAGATGTTCCTTGCCTCCCCTCCAACTCCCCTCCACTTGTTGCCACATCACTCCAGGCCTCCCCTGCCCACTGACCTTGTCCATAGGTGTAAGCTCTTTGTCCAGTCTCTTCCTGCATGCCCCACAACCCCTTCCCCATAGAGAATTGTCAGTCTGCTCCCTTTCCATGCACCTGATTCTATTACATTTTCCAGTCTGCTCTGTTCATCAGGTTTTTTATTCATTTGATTTTTAGGTTCACTTGTTGATAGATATGTATTTATTGTAACTTTGTTGTTCATAATTTTTTATATTTACCTTTTTCTTATTCTTCCTCTTCTTAGAGAATACCCTTCAGCATTTCATATAATCCTGGTTTGGTGGTGATGAACTCATTTAGCTTTTTCTTATCTGTGAAGCTCTTTATCTGACCTTCAATTCTAAATGATAGCTTTGTTGAGTAGTGTTAGTTGTAGGTTCTTGCTATTCATCATTTTGAATATTTATTGCCACTCTTTTCTGGCCTCCATAGTTTCTGTTGAGAAATGAGTTGACAGTCTCATGGGTACTCCCTTGTAGGTAACTATTTTTCTCTTGCTGCTTTTAAGATCCTCTCTTTGTCTTTTTCCCTTGGCATTTTAATTATAATGTGTCTTGGCATGGTCCTCTTTGGATTCCTCTTGTTTGGGCTTCTCTGCGCTTCCTGGACTTGTAAGTCTATTACTTTCACCAAGTAGGGGAAGTTTTCTGTCATTATTTCTTCAAATAGGTTTTCAATATCTTGTTTTCTCTTCTTCTGACACCCTCATAATTTGGATGCTGGTACACTTGAAATTTTCCCCAAGGCTCCTTACTCTATCTTCATATTTTTGGATTCTTTTTTCTTTTTTCTTTTCCAGTTGGGTATTTTTTGCTTCTTTGTATTTCAAATTTTTTACTTGATTCTTGGGATCCTCTGGTTTACTGTTGGATCTCTATATATTATTTTTTATTTCAGTCAATGTATGCTTAATTTCTGATTGGTCCTTTTTCATATCCTTGAGGGTCTCACTCAATTTCTCAGAAGTTTCTAGAAGATTCTTGAGTAACCTTATAACCATGGTTTTGAACTCTATATCCAGTGTTTTGCTTTCATCCATTTATTTCATATGTGACTTGTTTCTGTATTTTGGCTGCTTCCCTGTGTTTGTTTATTTCTATGTACTGGTACCTGCTAAGTCTCCTTCAGTAGATAAGAGTAGCTTTTTGTGGTAGGAGTCCTATATGACCCAGTGCCTCAGCCTCCCAGGCACCTAAGTTGGATGCTCTTGGTCCACCACTTTGTAATCTATGTGCACAGTCTTGTTGTAGTTAAACCTTGATTGCTGTTGGTATCACTGGGAGTAATTGACCTCCAGGCCAATTGGTTGTGATGACCAGCTGTGTTTACACTGGAAGAACTCTTATTCAGGCGACACACTTAAGGGGCAGGACTTGCTTCAGTGGTTTTTTTGTTTGTTTGTTTGTTTGTTTGTTTGTTTGCTTACTGAGTCTGTCCTTTGAGTGTATCTCTTATAGGTGTGAACAGTTATAATCCAGTATGGTCTCACTCTGACCATTGGGTACACTGGCTCTTGGATCTCCAAGGAGGTGCAAGGTCAGCCACTGTCTGGGGTCACCCAGCAGGAGCTACAGAGACATTTTCAGATTCCTCCTCTTTGTATGGGGTTTGGAAGTGCTCAGATGAGGCCCAGCTGTGAAGCAAGGCAGGCTGCTACTACCGGGCCTTGGGCTCTCTTTTGGAAGCTCTGGGGCTCTCTGACCCAACTGTAATTTGACAGATTTTAGGCAGAAAAAGGACAGGTCATTTATATGCAAAAGCTGATGCACACAGCTTGGGTGGGGCTGTAAATTAGGTGGGGTGGTCTCTGGGAATCACCAGGGCAGAGCAAACAGCAATGGCTGCCAGTCAGCCCTGTACTGAAGAGGTCACCTGATCTCCACATCCTGCACCTCTAAGCAGGAACAATGATCTCTGCAAGCATCTCTGAGAGAAAGCCTCCCCCACGTTCCTGTCCCAATGTTAGATAATCCAGTTTCACTCTGTATGTGTCTGGGTCCCCCTGAGTCTTCCAGGGAACTGCAGTTCAGAGCAATTGGGAGCTTGTATTTCCCTTCAGATTACAAGAGCCACACATCCAAGTGCCAGCACTTTCTGGGCTTCCACACCCCTTACCAATGTCAGTGTGCTTTCTTCACCTCTTTCATTGTGGAACTCCCACTCAACCAGCTTTCCTGCACTTCTGGGTGGTAGTTGCTCTGCCTGTTAGTTGTAATTTTGATGTGGTTGTGAGAAAATCAAGTTAGGTGTTTACCTGTACTGCCATCTTGGTTCTCCATATATGATTCTTATAATAATCTCCAATCTCTAGTTGACTAGGAAGAAAGGTGACTTTCTTTGAACTGAAAACCTTTTGACTACTATGGACCTTTCTTTGTTCTAGACTGGATTTTTCTATCCTGCATTATTCACGTTTTGCTTACCTGTAAAGTATCTTACAGTGTAGTGCCTCATCTTATTTTATTCTGAGATTTTTTTGTTGGATTTAATTAGAGTTTTTGGTTACTTTTCATGATCCCAGTTATTTATTCTTAGATGCTTATTAATAGGATTTACTCTGTATTAAATCTTTATCCCATATAAGATGCTAAAAATGGTTTATTTTTCCTAACATCTTCTAAATGAACTTTCCTAGAGTATATTCCACAGAACAGTATTCATTTGAAATATTCTGCACTCATAATAAGAAAAAAATATTTATAAAACTTAAAACTAAACTCAGCACTGACTTAGGCACTGAAGATACAAGGCAACAAAAGTGTCTTTATTGTCTGAATAAAATAAAAATTTCTAGGTTATTCCTAGTGTATAATCCCTATGAAACAGGAATTTTAGAAGTAAAATAAGACAGGTTTAGAAAATTTTAGAAATTTTGGAAAGTAAGGGGACCATGGAGGAAACACAGGACTGCAGAGCAGCAGAAAGCATACTTCCATAGAAGAAGAAAGCTGAAAATCTGCAATAGGTACATTTCCATAGAATGAGGGAGCTGGGAACAGTAAAAGGTCTATACTTACAAAATAAAGAGAAGGAAGCCCTGCATCCAGAAGGAGTGGAAAAAAAGCCCAAAGAGAATAGAAAAACAACAAGGAAGGAGGTGGGTGGAGAACCTCGCCTCACTTGTTCTATATGAGGTTCCACCTTAGAGCCCAGGAGTTACTATTGTAGTCAGTCTAAGGGAGCAGTGATCAATTAGAGGGGACATCAAGGCACCAGGATTTGCAGCCTTTATAAACCATGTAAGGAACTCAGTTGGACCCTTACTCTCCCTATTTGGGAGTCCATTTTGTGGGACTCTTTCCTTCTCCCCATGTGGGAGTCTGTACTTATTCCTCAATAAATCTCAACCTTTGCCATACCACTTTCTGTCCATGGGTTCATTCTTTGATTGCAACAAAGAATCCAGGTTTCAGTCCAAAAATTCCGTTTTATGTAGACATATTTTTGTAATAAAACTTCCAAAAAATGTACTTTTAAAACTTTGTTTTTGGTATTTTTTCTCAAATTTATATGAGATCTGAAAAAAACAAAATGTGACATTGTGTAGAATAAAATTTGTAATACCATCAATTGTTAATTTTTTTAAAAAATGAAAGTGTATTCTTGCCTAGTTTGGTCAATTACCAGGGAGTTTACCTCAATGGACTTAGAAAATAGGAGGAAGAGGTTAGAGTACTCAAGAAAAAGGGCTAGTTGGCAGCAAACAGTATTTGTATAAAAAATGGTTTCTTCCATAGTCATTGTCTGACACAAGGTCAGTGGCCCTCCAATGTAATCTGTTCCAATACAGATTGAGGATATGATTACATTTTTAAGAAACTGAGAGTCTCCAAAACTAGAAATTCCAAGTAATTCAATACTAAAAAACAAAACAAACAAACAAAAATCATAAGCAAAGTGGTGAAACAAAGCAGACTTGGCAAATTAGTGTATTGATTTATTTTAATGTTTCATTTCCTACAATTCCTTTGACAATGTTTGCAATTTGTCAAAAAGACAATTAAATGTTTTGGCTCATAATTTATAAGAATTAAAAATAATGCTTCAATTATTAATGTATTTTGAAGTAAGTTCCCAAACTTTATTACAATTGTTATTTGATTCTCCAAGAATTATGAAAAGAGATGCTCAACTAACTGAGCCACTCTGGCTTGGGCATTTTAGGAAGATGGAGAGGGATTGTATTAATACATTTATTTTTGTATCTGGTGAGTTTAGACTAGATGTCAAGTAGTCAGTTGCATATTTAAGTCTGACATTCAACAGTGTAGTCTAGATGGAGAAATAGATTAATGAGTAGATATAGAGCATGCTTATGATGTGCCAGCATTGTTTTAAAGTATGTTAATTCATTTATTGCTCATGAGAATTATATGAGAGCATTATTTTTTACCTCTAGTTTATAAATGAGGGAACAAAGATATACACTGTTAAGCAACAGGCTCAGTATCATTCAGCTAGTAAGGGGCAGAGGCAGAATTCGAAACCAGGTAGCCTGATTCTAGACCCCAGGCCCTTATACTGCTTCTCCAATGTCTGAATCCCTGGTACATGTAAAGAAGCATCCTGGAAATTAGTGATATCTGGAGATATAACGTACAGTCTAGAAAGTACAGCAAAAAATATTGTATTGTTAATTTTAAAGTTGCCAAGTGAGCAGATATTAATAGTTCTCAACACACATACACACACCCCCACACACATGTAAATTGTAGTTATGTGAGGTGATAGACATATTAACTAACCTTATTGTGGTAACCACTTTGCAATATGTGCATAAATTAAATAACATATTATGCTAGTGGCCCAGTGCATGCAATTCATGCACGGAGGCGGGGTACCCTCAGCGCAGCCTGCACCTGCTCCAATCAGGGACCCCTTTGGGGATGTGTGACCCCAAACCACCTCTGCCTACCTGCCTGATTGCCCCTAAGTGCTCCCCTGCTGGCCTGATTGCTCCTAACTGCCTCTGCCTTGCCCCACACCTGGGACCCAGGCTTCTCTCCCTCTGGACAGCTATAGGCACCCAGGACCTGGGCCAGCTTCACTCAGGCCAACTGCAGCCACAAGCATCCACAGGCACCTAGGACCACAGGGCATGCTGCCTAACCCCAGGGCCGGAAAGGGCCCCAGCCCCTCTATGTGCCTGCCTGACCAAGTCCCACTACTCTGACTGTTGTGGCTTAAAGAACTTTGCTATATATGTTTTCCCCAGATTCCTGGGGAGAGGGCTTGAGCTGAGAAACTGGAGATGCTCCAGCCCTGCTGAGGGCACGTCTTCCTCAGCATCTCCAGAAGCCAGAGCACCTGCTTGGAAGGCTCCCGGCTCTGATCCTGGCCTGAGGAGGCGGGGAGCCGCGGAGTATGCGTGGTGCTTGGGAAAAATGTGACCTTACTGGACTTGCACACACTGCCACTGACAACAGCATGAGGTCGTGGAGAGTGAAGGAGCAGAGAAATGCATCCATAACTGGGTGCTCCCGCACCAACCCAGCTGGCGGGCGCCTCTCTGACAGCACACCTCGCAGACAGCGTGCCCCACAGCCCAAGACCGGCCTCCCTCAGCCATCCTGCCCCTCTGCAGGGCCCTCGCCTAGGGAGCGCACGCATGCATGCTGTGCCGCTGCTGTTGCAATCGCCTCCCGGCCTGAGGCCCCCACCTCGCCCCGCCCCTCCGCAAGGCCCCTCCACCCCTGGCCTGAGGAGTGCACACTTCACCACGGCCACGCCTCCCGTCCTACTGGCCATGCCTCCTGCTCCTGATTGGCTGGTAGCATAGCCAATCAGGAGCCAAGGTACGATCACATTTGCATGTTACTCTTTTATTAGATAGGATATCTTAAATTTGCACATGTTATATGTCAATCATATTTCAATTAAATTGGGAAAATGTTTTGCAAAATTTAAAAAAATAAACTAATATATTATGCTGACAATTATCAGGTATGCCCCAGACATCAATGGAAGAGCTGTTAAAACAGGCTTTGAGGGTGAAGACAGGCTCCTTTGTCTCTGAGTTATAGCATGGAAGTGAGTCATATAGCAAGTCTCTTCAATAGTGAGGTCTATCATTGCCCTAAGCCCAGAGATGCACATACAGAACTATCCATGTCATGCAATGCTTAGAGACATTTAAATATCAGATTCGTCTTGTGTGGCCACCTTTCTGGTGTATTTATTTCATTGGAATATGTATTATTTCTTACACGTACCAATAAAGTAACTAGCTGGTAACTCTGCAGAATTACCTTCTATTGCTCTATGACTATAAAGAAAATCATTCTGAAACCGACACTATCTATAGCACTTTCATAGGACTAAGAAAAAAATATGTAATTTAAAACTAAATCTATAGAAAATTTGCCCTTGAACTATAATTTCTATATTTCTTTCATGCTAGTTTATAAAACACATGTAATGATTGTCCAGAAGTAAATGAGTTATTAGGGTCTTTCTATTCCAAAGATTTAAAATTTATTTTATTTAAACTTAAAATTATTAAAAAACTGATTCAGGCTCCTTCAAAAGGCAAATGTCAGGGAAAACCAGGATGACTTTTGAAAATCTACTGTCTAAGATTCCAAGAGACGGGTAATTGAATTGCAAACCCGTTAGCTATACTGTTGTCATTCTAGTGAATTCAGTCTGCATTTGTGAGTATAGAGGAGCCTATGTCAGATACACTTTCAAAGTCCTCAGATCAAATATATGTAATTATTTTCTGTTTCCTTGAACATTTTTTCTTAGAAGGAAATAATAATCAAATTCCTGACTAAAAGAAGATCTCCACACACAGCCCCACAAAAATTCAACTTTCCTGGTCCAATTATTTGAGTTGCAGAAGAAAGTATAACTTTTTAATTGCAAATGATGTAGAAATACTTCTATTATAATAAGATAAACATAAACTATAATAAGGCTTTTTATTAACCAAAACAGCAAAATGAAAAATGGTTTTATTACTTGAGAAGCATATTGTCTCTAATAACTGCATGTCATGCATAGTTTTGTATGTTAATATATCATACAAACATACACACAGTTATGTATACAAATTTATGAGAGATTTTTGGTACCATGAGGGGCTACAAATTAGTGTTCTTGAAAGAAAACTCCCTCTTAAATTTTTATGTTGATTCAACCTTCTAGGATATGTTACAACATATTGCCACCCATTGTTAGGCTGGCATTTTGCACAATATTCACAACTTGAATTCTTTTTCCACATGTTGGGCATAAGTTGTGAATCACCATCTGTATTTATAAGGTAGCATTAAGCAACTGTCTCATTTACAAGCACACTCTACTCATATGCAAGCATTCAGCATTCTTCTCTGTTGTAAAAAAGTACTTAACTGAAGATGGATTTCCATTCAGCTCTGCTGTTTCTCTCTTTGCTCATTAGCACGAAGTGATTGGCAAGTTACCCTCCAGACAGGGCACCATCTTCTATGTACCTACTTAAGAATACACTCCAATAAAACACAGCCAAAGGAAATCTATAAATCCATTTTCAGATTCAATAAATTCATAAGCCATGCTACCCACCAAGGCCTAAGGGAGCATATACATCATAAAACACCACCGAAAAACTATAAATATTTCAAGCAGTTAGTCACGGATGAGAGCACATGGCTGAAAGTCTGGTTAAGCGTGGGCCACGCACAATGCCCTAGTCAGAGTTGGTGCAAGGTCTTTGGAGCATTTTGTTTTTCTAGGCAAACGAAAAAGCACAATCCCAGCTGGCCTCTCGCACTCCTTTATTTTAGGTTTCGGGAGCTGGAAATAATCTAAAGTTCAACTCTGGGTTTTATTTGTTCTCTCCCATAACCCTCTTTCTTTTTGTCATCCACTCTGTGGATCCTGTTTCCCATCAGATAGGAGACTAGGAAGAAATCTACATAGAAGTCAGAGGTAGACTAGGGTCAGCAGGATCAGCCTCAGCAATTTCTTGGGTAATTGTGTCTCTACATCAGCTTACAATCCAGAGCAACCACATTCAACCCCTCATCTTATTTTTGGATACACCTGTATTTTATTTCACTAATATTTGCTCTTTATTTTTCCTTTCTTCTGCTGTATTAGACTATACTCTGACAAGGTGGATGATTAAATCATGTATTTTCATTCTTGCTTCTTTCCTAATATGATCATTTTAACTTTAGCTGTTTTCTATGAGTACATAGTATTAAAATATCAAATCTAAATATTAACTTTGCTTTTAGTCACTTGCATTTTCACCACATTGTCTGGTGGAGGTTTTCTAATTTTTCTGCCTAGGGTACAGAAATCTTGAATCTGTTGTTTTCTATCCGTTTGGGAATATTCTCAGCCATTATTTCTTCCAATATGACTTCTCTGCTTTGAAATATTTTTTATTTTTCAATTATAGTTCATATTAGTTTCAGGTTTACAGAATAATCTCCTCAATAAGTCTATTACTCACCTGGCACCATATATAGATTTTTAAATATAATTGGCTATATTTCGTATGCTGTATTTTATATCTCCATGACTGTTTTGTAATTTGCCATTTTTACTTCTTAATCCCTTCACATTTTCATCTAGACTCCGACCCGTCCTCCCATCTGGCAACCATCAGTTTTTAATTGGTATCTATGAGTTTGTTTCTGTTTTGTTTGTTTGCTTATTTTGCTTTCTAGATTCCATATATTTCATGAGCTCTATGTTAAATTTTATAATCTTTGCCTCCATGTTTCTTCATCTCACTCATATGTCTTATTTTTTTCTTTTTGCCTTTCTTTTTTTTCAAAATATATTTACATGTATCTTTTTTATTTTTGGGGGAGAGATGTCATGTTTACCTATAATTTAATGTCATGAGAAATATTTTAAAAATATATATTGGTTTTTTTCTATGGTGAATAGCTAGAGGTATAATTGGGTGATCAGAGATAAATATTTAACTGTGTGAGAAAAAACTGCCTAATAATTTTCCAATGCTTGTACTATTTCCCAAAAATAACTTTTATTCCCAAAAGTTATATCTGAGAATTTTAGTAGCTTTACCTACTATCTCAAAATATGTAGTACTGTTAATATATTTTTTAGTTTAGCTATTTTAGTAATTTAATATTATATTTATTTGTGATTTTAATTTTTGGTTTTCTGATATCTAATAACATTAAGTACTTTTCTTGTGCAGATTAGCATTGTTTGTGTCTTATTTTCATGAGACTGTTGAAATCATTTGTTCATTTCTATTGAATTATTTGTATTTTTATCAAGTATTATTGGTGTTCTTTATATATTCTGATATTACTTGCTCATGTATACTGGTATGTATGTGTGTATCTGTATATGTTTATATAATTATAAATATATTATAAAATTTTGTCCAATAGTGTCCTTTCTTTTTATTTGCTTAACAATATCTTTTGAAAAGCATATAATTTTTAATTTTTATTAAGACTAATTTATTGTTTTTTAAAAATAGTGTATTTTATGCCCTTAGAAATTTTCAATTTTATTTTTATTTTATAATTCTGTTGTGGTTGGTCTAGATCTTTTGTATTTCTACATATATTTGAACAACTTTGTCATTCTACATAAAAAGCCTGCTTTAATTTTGATTTGAATGGATATTATATTTATAAATAAATTTTCAATGATTAACAATAATATTGAACCTTCCAACCCATGAACATTGCATATTTATTCATTTATTCAAGTATTCTCAGTGGTATATTGGTAAATGTTTAATAACCTGTTCTCTTGAATACACAACTCTCATGTATAATTTGCCAATTTCCATGGTGTAAGTACTCCTACCTTGACACATTTCTAGTTACTAATGTGATGTGACTGAGCATAAATTAAATTATGAAATTATGTTCAATTTATTTTAATATAATGTTTTAAGGTTTATCTGTGTTTTAACATAACAGCACTTCATTCTTTTTTATGAAAAAATAACATTCAATTTATGGATATACTACATGTTGTTTATCCATTCATCAGTTGATTAATTTTGGGGTTATTTTCAGTTTTGGGGTATTATGAAGATTGCTGTCATGAACACACATAAATAAATTTTTGTGAACATGTTTTCAATTTGCTTGGGTATATAATAAAGAGTAGAATTTCTAGGTCATATGGTGGGGTTCTTCAGCCTGGCCTGCACCCTCTCGCAGTCTGGGAGGCCCAAAAGGAAATGGGCCTAAGCCAGCAGTCAAACATCCTTAGTGCTGCCAAGAAAGTGGGGAGGCTCCCAACACTGCTACTTCACTCTCCAGCTGTGAGCTCAGCTTCTGGCTGAGGGCACTCTCCCAATGAGAGTGCACTGACCACCAGGCGGTGGCTCCTGCATTGAGTGTCTGCCCCCTGGTAATCAGTGCACATCAGAGAGCAATTGTTCCACTGTTTGGTCTATTTGCACATTAGCCTTTTATTATATAGGATTATATCCAGAACTGCCAAAACAATGGCCACACCATTTTATATTTCCACTAGCAATGTGTAAGGGTTCCAGTTTTTCCACATTCTTACTAGCATTTGTTATTTTCTGTTTCCTTTTTTCTTAGTAGCCATGCTAGTTAGTTTGAAGTAATATTTCACTGTAGTTCTGATTTGTTTTTCCCTAGTCACTACTAATGTTAACATATTCTCATGTGCTTATTCACCATCTGTATATCTTCTTCAGAGAAATGTCTATTCACATTGCTCAACTTTTAGTTGATTCATCTGTCTTTTTGTTGCTGACTACAAGGTTTCTTTAAATATTTTAGATATTAGAACTTCCTTAGCTATATGGTTTTCAAACACTTTCTCCCTTTCTGAATTTTTTACTTCATTCATAGTGTCCTTTGACACAAAACCAATTTTAATTTTGATGAAGTCTAATGTTTCTATTTTTTTCCTTCCTAAGTGAATTGGCAAACAAAAGTGCTCAATTTAGTCATCTCTTTTCCCATATGTTTGATCACAAGTGAGTTACATGCAATTCTGTTTATAAATAAGCAGGTTACCTTATCACTTCAAATAAAGATTCCAGGAGAAAAGAAAACAGACCCAAACAATACATAAAAATATTAAGAGAAACTGGAAAACAATTGAGAATCATACTTACATATTAACTGAGAATTTCTGTTACTAGACTTTACTTGAGAGTGTATATAAACTGTCCCTTTTAGTGTTATCCCTCTCAGAAATGTTCATCTGGCCTCCGAAGCTAAGTGTGAAAACAGAAAAGACATTTCCTGAGAAGGCACTGTAACTTCCTGCAATTCCTCCGGAATCAACTGCCTCATAAATATTCTTATGATGACAAGTTGTTTGTCATCTCACTTTTGTGAGTTTTAGAGTATCCAGTTATAGGTACATTGATCATTTGGATGACCTGGCCATAGATTTTAGTTGTTCCCTGTGCTTAAATCATGAACTCCTCTTTGAATCAGTTAAGAAAATTTTTTTCTTTTGCTCTTTCTCATAGTCCAGTGATGAATGGCTGCCTGGTGAGTCTTTGACTGAATTGGTTCTGAGTTTCATGTTAGTGTCTTGAAGTGTAATAAATAGGAAAAGGTGTATGAGCTAAAATATTCCAGAATAACTTCTCCAAATGTGTCATTAATTTAGTTGAAATCTTAAAATTAGACATAGTTTGGACATAAAATAATCAAGATGTACTCATTAACTCTATTTTTTGTTAATGACCAAATGACAATACCCAAATGTTTCCAATCTTCACCTTCACGCTTTACCATTAGCTGCTTATGAGTAGAAGGTAGTAACTAACATGATTTGGATAGTTTGTGATCCTTGGCTTCTCTCATCAATTTTCAGTTTTGATAAATCTCTATCATCTCTGGTCCTTTTCAACTAGATTATATATTTTTTCCCCATTGACCCCCCTCCAGCCTGCTCTAGTTCCCTGCCCCAGGCTTTCACCAGCCTATTGACTGTTTCCATGAGTTCTGTATATTTGCATACATGGTCTTTGGTTGATTACCTCTCACCCACCAACCCACCCACCCTCCCCCAATTAGATTTCTCAACTAGATTTTTAACAGCATTTAGGCTTTCTGTGTTACATTTCATACATAAGTAAATTGTTCCATACTTTGCATGATGTCAGATGTACAAACCTTTGAAGAACTTCAGTCATTTAAAAAATCATTTTCAGGAGGGAATGCAAACAATTATATTTGCAGTTAGGTTAATGGATTAAGGCTAAAATAGATACTTTAAAATTTGCATTCTTGTTAACCAATGCATACATTACCTCATGGCACATTGATGTTAGAGTAGCCTTCCATAACAAAAGTCAAAGAGAAGCAATGTATTATCAACTCCCTTTACTGACAAACCTGAATCTAAGGAAATGCAACTGTTGAATAACACCACTGGGAACGGGGAGATGAATATGTCTAAAAATGGGAAATATGTCAAAATCATCAGACTCCTTGATTCCAGGAAACAAAAAATCATTGCCTTGAAGCAATTCTACTGCAATTTCACATGAGTTAACAAGTCATCTTGTGTTGCATGTCAGCAACTGTCATGAGTCCTTACTTCTAATATTCATTTCCGTGTGTTCCATGAAATAGAATATTAAGAAGTAGAAGTAATAGATGCATAAGAATGTATTCTTTTGTTAGTACTTATTTAGTCTTCTTCTTTCTGGAAATAATACCAGGCGGGATTAATATTTAAGGTTTGCAGAGATTACTGGTTAAATTAACTTCCTAAAATAGCACCGCTCCCTCCCCTACACTCCCCCCTGGCTCAAGGCTTATTTAATCTCAGCAATTTTTAGATCAACTTCTCTGGAAAATCTTTACTAAAGTCAATTGCAAATGCCTAGTGATCTGTCTCTCAATAATAATGCAGAAAAATACAAAAAGGGAAAGATACAGCACCATAGAAATCATCCCCTCAGAATAATTTGAAGACAGAGAATGCTGAAATTTCAAATAACTGTGAATAAAAATAAAATAAAATAAAATAAAAAGACTCATCAGATTCTAATGCAGTGATGGGCAACCTTTTGAGTCTGGTGTGTCAAAATTAGCCAAAAAACCAAACATAACTCTGGTGGTGTGTCACTTTGAGAAAAAACAATAATTTTGTGATATTTATAGTTTAAATAACAGAAATGTATAATTGTAATATATATTACTGTATTTAATAAACCAAAAACTAATTATTTAACTTACCTGCTTAGTGACTTCTTTGTTCATCTGTCAGTCGGTTTCTTTTGTTGATCTTGATATTATTTAACTTGTGTGGGGTGCCCTGAACTAAGATAAGTGAGGGGGAGGGGGAATCTTTTAACTAAGCTGCCTGTTAATGACTTTTTTGTTGCTGAATTTCATTGACTAAACTCATGATGGCAAGCCTATAACATGCATGTCAGCACTGCACCATGCTGAGAAGGGTATGTCCTTCTTGGCAAGCGAACCCATACTTCTCTGTATGTGACCACATGCGGCTGCGTGTCATCGAAAATGGCTACGTGTCATAGGTTCGCCATCACGGTCCTAGTGCATGATCTTTCATACTTCTGACCCCACCCCTGCCCTAATTCTAGTCTTTTTGGTGAGCAAAGGAAACATGAAAACTGCAGGGTGGACAGAAAAAGAAAACTAAAAAAGGGACCTAAAGTGGATCTGAAATCATGAACCATAGGAATGGGACCACAAAAATATCCGTGAATTAAAGGGTATCTTTGAAAGATATAGCTTCAGTGGAAGAAAAGGGGAGCCTAAAAGGAAGAGATAAGCATTCTTAGTGATTAGGTCGTGAAGAAGAATGGTGGAAAATGCAAATAGAAATACATAGGCATAAGTAGAAAATTAAATGTAGATGTGTATGTGTAAATGGGTTAGTATATATACATATATTTTTAAACTTCCTGTGGGCAGTCCCTAGAACCAATGAAAAAAACCTCTATAGTAAGGACCACACCTAGTGATGTAGTCCCATGTTTTTTTTCTCCATAGTTTTCAGTGCCCTAGGAGCTATATCGGTAAAGATATTACTATGACATATATCTGCTATTTTGCTGCCTATAGAGTCTTCTAAGGTTTTTCTGGTTTCCTATCTTACGATTAAAATTTATCGTAAGTCCCTTATCCATTTTGAGTTTATTTTTGTGTATGGTGTAAGTTGGTGGTCTAGTTTCATGTTTTTACATGTATCTGACCCATTTTCCCAATACTATTTATTGAAGAGACTGCATTGATTCCATTGTATGCTCTTGACTCCTTTGTCAAATATTAATTGAGCTTAATAATAAAGTTTTTTTAAAAATTGGCAAAATTTGAATAAGGTCTGTGTTTAGTCAATAACATTGTATCAATGTTAGTTTTCTGATTTTGATAATTGTTCTATGGTTATATAATATGTTAGTGTTAGGGAAGCTGAGTGACAGTATAAACAACTCTATAGTATATTTGAAACTTTTCTGTAGACTCATAACATTACAAAATAAAAAGTAAAAAGGTTTTATCTTTAACTCTGTAATGATTTTTGTATGTTTCATCATATACTAAATATTTCCATGAATACAGAAAATTGGGCTTAGCTAAGGCTAAATAACTATTGTCATTAAGCTTTTCACAATATGGGAAATATTTTGCATAAGGATTAAGGTATTATTTATATACATTGCAACTGTGTAAGTATAATATTTCATCAAAGCCAAAATTCCCCTTCAAAGTAATATAAAGCTAGTATGGGATGGAAAGAATCAAGTCTGAAAATGGGCCCTTGCACTGTGATAAATCCAAATACATGTTAGAATTACAGAAGAAGCCCTGACTAAAACTTGGAGAGAACAGTGTAATAATTCTGTCTACGGCAATGCCTCTTAGGTTATATTCTTTTCAAAAGAGCCTATGATAGAACTCTGTCTTCATGTTGCTCAAAGTTGGCAATTTAGCCTCACAGACAGTGAATTTGTGCTAAATTTAAGAAATATACAATGTTATCACTTACTATAGAGGGGTCAGAATAGAGGGGAGTATAGTTTTAAATTACTCATACATCCTAACTATTTATCTATCTATCATCTATCTATCTATCTATCTATCTATCTATCTATCTATCTATAATTTATCTATATCATCTCTCTGTCATCTACTTAGTGTTATATATACAATAGAACATTAACTATTCATTGGTAAATATATATGGGAATCTCAATTAATTCTTCAAATTTTACTCCAGTTTTCCAAAAAAGTATTCATCATCTTGCCTGCTCTCATTAACAATGCAGTTAGCCCTTTATCATCAGTTAGAAAGTCCTTGAAACTATATTCCAATATTTCAGTGGATTTTTCCAGTCAACACTGAATGTTTCAGACTTGTGTGTATCCACTGCTTGGGATACATTTGTATTGAAACTGAGTAGAACAGCCACTACAATTTCAAGAAAATTGAAATGGATCTCTTCTTTCTTCTCTCTACTTTCTCTCTCTCTCTCTCTCTCTCTCTCTCTCTCTCTCTCTCTCTCTCTCTCTCTCTCTCTCTCTGTTTTGTTTTCATTTTCTGTTTCTTGGTGTCCAAGTTATGCAACATTCATAGCCATGAAGAAGACTCTTAAGGATTATTCTTTATCAAAATGAAGAGGACCCATTACCTTAGTCATCACACATCACACATTTCTGGAGCACAATTCATCAGAAATTACAGATTTCTGTCATTAGACCAATCCAAAGATGTAGGTGCTGTCCTTTTATGAGCCTGAGTTGTGTTGGAATGTGGAGGTATTTCAATTCTGCTAGGCATTTCTCCATATAAAGTGAACTTTCAGAACTATTTTAAGTGGCCTTGATAGGGAAAAGGTTATAAAACCTCACATTTGTTATATGCTAAGCACATAGTAAATGTTTAACCATTGCTAACAATAATGATAAGCATTGTTATAGTTAATAGAGTATGACAATCCTTGTTTAGATCTCTGCAAAATTTTGCAAGGCATACTAAATTATTTTAAAAGTATTAGATGGGAAATGCAGAATTGCTTAATTTACCATCTCAATAGATATGTCATTTGATGGTTTGGTTGTCCTTGAATAATGACCAAAGAAGGATCAATTTTTCTCTGAATTCAGGTCCTGACCCTTAATTGACATACCATTTACCTTCTTTCTTTTTTTTTAATTAAATTTACAGGAGTAACGTTAGTTAATAAGATTATATAAATTTCAAGTGTGCAATTCTATAATATATCATCGGTATATTGCACTGTGCGCTTACCATCCTAAGTTTACTCTCGTTCTGTCACCATCATTTAATTTATTTTTGTCTAGCATATTGTGTCTTGCTCCATGATAATGACATTTTTAGGGTCACTCTGTTATAATGATAAATACCTAAGTACTTATAAAAGTCTTTCTCTGAAAAAATCTCTCCTACTTTGAATAATATAATAATAAATATTCCTCTATCAAGGTCATCAAAATGTGTCAAAGAAAAGAGTATAAATAACTTCTAGTAAGCTAAAAATGATGAAAATCTAAAATAAAATAAATTCTGTGGACTATAACTGAAAAAATTCATGTTTTTAAAGCAGGTCCTTGAATTCTTTTAAAATGTTTCTTCATTAGATGAATAGGATCTAGACTTCTTTGCAAATAGACTTTATCACAGGCACATGTAATTCATCATTGCTGTGGCTCTCATTAATCTTTTTCCCCTCAGAAATGATACCTCCTGCTTTAACTAGTGCATTTTGAAAACAATGAAATGATGTCCCATCAAGTTGATCTATGTATCTCAAATGTGTTTAAGATACCTTAAAATCTTGGTCACTTATCCATCTTTTAAATATATTTTTTTCTAAGAGGATGAAAGAATATATATTGTTAGCTACTTTTTCTTTTCAGGGGATATTTTATTATCTGATTTATAAAATAAAAAACAGGAAAAATGAAGAAAAAAAGAAACTGGAATGTAAATAGCCCAATAAATGGAATAATACTGTTAAAAGAAGACAGGAAAAAATTAGTGAGGAAAGGGAGGAAGGAGAGAAAAACGCAGGAGGAAGGGATGAAATTTTATTTGAAAGAGAGCATTAAGATAGAATAATAACTGAAAAAGAAAGTATCTTTTTGAATATTTTTTCTGAATGAATATATATGAAAGATAAACTACTTGAGGAGGAATTGTTTATTAATTTTTCTTGACTATAATTTTAGTACTTTGAAACTATTTCCAATATGTTACATTTGCACTTTAAAGAAAAAAATGAATTTATTTCAAACTATCTTATGAACTTATACAAGCACGTGATAGAAAATAAAGTTCTCATATTATAGGTGGCGAGATGGAAAAGAGTCAAATTTATGTGAATTTTCATTTGCACATGAAAATAATTGTCAACATAATGAAGGCAAAATATCAGGGCTGTATATTTTAAGTGGGTATATGAAAAACTTTATTGTTAAAGTTCTCAAAATAAGTTTTCAAAATAAATATTTGTAATTAATTTAAAAATTGGAAATATGCCCAAAATATATTTTTTAGAAATTAAAAATTAAAGAATAAGTAACTTAATAATGATCACAAACAAGTAATTCAGAGAAAATTAATTGCAAATGATTAATTACAGATCACAACTAAGTAATAATGTTGTTGTCATTTCCACTTTTAAAGTGAGTGAAAACTGGCCTGACTGGTGTGGCTCAGCAGCTGAGCAGACCTATGTATGAGCCAGGAGGCCAGGGCTCGATTCTCGATCAGGGCACATGCCCTGGTTGCGGATTTGATCCCTGGGGCGGGGGGCGTAAGGGGGGGGCATGCAGGACGCAGCTAATCAATAATTCTCTTTCATCATTTATGTTTCTCTTTCCCTCTCTTCATCCCTGAAATCAATTAAAACATATTTAAAAATAAATAAAGTAAGTAAACCTAGAAAAATTATTACATCCATTGCTGGGGAATGTAGGAAAACAGTTTTTCTCATACATTAATGGCAAGATTGCAAATCAGGATAACATTTTTTTTGAAAACATTCTAGCATTATTTAGATTAAAATTTAAACTACTATAGTCTCTAACCTGGCAATACCATGTTGGGCCTCTAACTCATAAAAATGAAGTGAAAATACATAATGTATAGAATATATATAAAAAGATATTTTTAAGAGATTATTTTTTATCAAAAGAAATGTTTAAAAAGCCTGAATATTAGTAAGTAGAGAATGGTTTGCCAAATATATTCCATAATATTTCTTTATTTTTCTCATCACTCTTTCCATCTCTATCTCTATTTAACCACATATTAACTATAAAGGAAAACCATGTCTTTAATCCCCAAAACAAATTCAAGTAAATATATTGGGATATTATTATATTTCTGTCAAAACAAAATCTGCATGCTTTACAAACAGAGAGAATTATGTGAATATGTACATCTCATAGTGTGAATTCTTCCTCTGATAGGGAAAAGTCTAAAAGAAGCCTACTAAGTTTATTTTTAGGTGTTTTGTTTTACATATCTCTGTATTATTTGATTTGTTAAATCAAGCATATTAACTTTGTGGTTAATATTGAAAACTGAAAAAAGTTTTAAAAATTAAGGCCTTTTTCATTTATATTCTCATTTCTTTGGTTATTGTTATTGTAGTCTTCTGCTCTACTAGAAGCCATGCAATAACTTCAATTGAGAAGGCACACTCAAACTGCATGGGACAGATTTATCTCCAGTTCTGCCAATCAGGGTCTGTTCTGACCCTTTGGAAGTTTCTTTCTTTTGACATTTTTCCTAGCCTATATGTTTCAGTAGGTGAATTCATACTATAATAGCAATTTCTAACATGGTGTGAGAATTACCTGAGAAGTATTCATCCCATACATGTCCTCTCTGCATTTGATACCTGACTGTCCTATCCCAAATGTGGTCAATATTATATTGAGCCAGCTACTAATGGGAATGTGCTTCATTACTTAGCACTTTGGGCTGTGAAATGTTTTAGAAGCACTGACCTATAAAATGCTTTTGCAGAGTTCCCAAAGTCAGAGATACTCATTTCTTTTCAGCAGAATAACTCCATTCACTCCAAATATAAAAACATCAACTTGAAAGATGAGAATAATTTAATTCTTGCTGCTTTGTTAAAGCTGAGTATCATCACAGACTTTTGGACTGAATGAGAACTCTTCATTTTACAAAAGGGCAAGCTAAAGTCAAGAGGGCGAAGTGACCTGATCAATATCTCACAGCTTAGTGGTTAACGGGGATGTGATTTGATTCTAGAGGTTCCTGAGAGGAGGCCAAATCTGAGCCTAAAGGGGAAAGAGGGCCCTTTAGTCACCCAGAGTGGTCTTCTTAGTAAATTTTAATTCTCCTTTCTTTTATAGGAGGGGATTTTACTACATTTTTTGCAGGGGAACTTTTGCTGAGCTGAGCATCCTCCATTACCTTCTTCCCTGATGCTATAGGAATTTAAGAGTCACAAACAGGATAAGCGTTATGTCCCAAAGATGGTCAGTGCCATTTCTAGTATATAAGCTACTTCTCAAGGACAAGTAATCCTGGAAGGTCATAGCTGTCCTCCACCTGTGCCTTTGTGAACATGTCCTCAGGTCTAGATTTGTGTCATGAGAAATACATATGCTGTTGAAAGTCCTGGGACCTGGAATAGTCAATAGGACTAATTCCTTAAGGAATTTCACAGAGCTCAAATCCTGTGTGAACTTACTAAGGTATTTCTATGTGTTTTCCCTGCCTGATAATAATAGCTATGAATCATCACTAATATTTATTGAGTATTTCTTGATACTAGACACCATGGGAAAAATATTTATATTTTGCATCATTTAATCCTCTTAATTATGCTATGAAGCATTATATTACCTTTACCTGTAAAGAAACTGAGGCTCCAAGAGGCAAGATCACTCTCTGAAAATCATACAGCAATTGGCCAGGCAGGATTTCAATTAGGTCTGTTCCATCATGCATGGTGAGAAGAAGAGAAGAAAAAAATGGGACTTAACTATTACAAAAATATTGTGGAAAGATATTTTAGAACTTTGGGGGGGATTCTTGAAATGCACATCTCATCTTATTCTGTTTTTAAGGACAGAATAAAACAAAAGTGCATGTGAATTTCTTCTTTGGAAATTTTATCCTGAAGAAAACTCTGATGATTTCTCCCTACATTATGTGATAGAGAATTAGTTGGGTCTCCTAGTTCCAGGAAGAGGTGGCTTTGTCTTTTAGTTTGCTTGTTTAAAGTTATTTTATCCTCTAAGTAAACTGAAGTGCTTTCTCAAATAACAAAGGGCTATGCAACATTCCAAACAGCAAGGCAGTTCTCTATACATGTAGGAAGCTAATGGCTGTAAGTGAAAATAAAATAGTGGCTACATCAGCTGGTGATCTGTGAAACAGTAAGAAAAATGGTTGATTCTGGAAATTTCAATTCATGCTTTTGATTTTTATTTGAATATTGAGGGAAAAAAGCTAATATTTACTGAAAATTTGGGGGCAAGGAATTATGCTAGGTAATTTTCACAAAAGTTATAATTTATTGCACTTAAAACCTTTTATGAAATGCTTTATATCTCCATTTTACCAAAGAGACATGCAAAATCCTGCAGCTAGACTGTGACAGATCCAGGAATCAAATGTGTGTTTTTCTGATTTCAAAATATGAAATTATTAGCCATGTGAAAATTTCATGGATACATTATCTGACTCTCTCCCAAACTATTTCATCTTCAAAAATTGAAGCAATCTCAGGTGAAATAAGCTTATAAAACATTTTTCCAATTCTTCCATTATTAGGCTAAGGAAAACTATACAAAGAGCTATTGATTTTGTTCTTTACATTTATAATATCCATAGCAAATTTAAATGGTGACTCTTTCCATGTTTTAAACAGCCAATAAGCCCTTGCCAGGTAGCTCAGTTTTTTAGAGTGTAATTCCAATATGCCTAAGGTTTGGGGTTCACTTCCTGGTTGGGGCACATGCAAGAATCATATGATGAATGCATAAATAAGTGGAACAACAAATCTCTCTTTCTCTCTCAAAAAAAATCAATAAGTAAAAAATTTTAACTGCCAATCAGATACCCAAGCACACAGTAAATACAATATCAATATCAGTGTTGGTTAAATAGACCTGAAGCCAAAATCTCTGTCTTCTAAGAACCAGTAGTCTCTGTTCCTTAAAGGAAATATATAAGAATCCATATATGGTCTGCATTACAAGTTTGTCTTCCATCCTGAATTCCAGTCCATCTATAGATTTCTGCCTCTCTGTGTCTTTCATTCAACATTTTTCATGCTATGCCTTTATTAGAAAACCCAGAAAGGCTCTCTTTTGTCTAACTTCTTATATCTAAATATGTTTTCTTAGCTTTCAAAGATCTTAATAATCTATCCTACTCTAACCAGCCAACTTTAGGATACAAGCACAGAAAAAACATTTGAGTGAGAATACAAAGAGAAGCAGAACATGACTATTATAAAAGTTTGTGGCTTTAAAATTTTTAGTGTGGGCAAGGGGTTATGAGGAGATGTAAAACAGTATAGTGGGGATAAATAGTGATAGAATGAGACTGACTTGGGTATTAAACACAATATAGTATAAAGGTAATTTGTTGTAAAATTGAGCACCTGAAACCTATGTAATTTTGTTAACCAGTGTCATCCCGACAAATTCAATAAAAAGGAAAAAAAATCTTGGTGTGCATATGTAATACCTTAATCAATAAAGAAATTGTGGGGGGGGGGGATCTTGGTGTGAGTCATGTGTGACTATTTAAACTCTCTGAGAGATGTATCTGTGCTTTGTCAGTCTGTAAGAAATGGTAATGCTTTTCTCATTTAACTCTTCTCTACTATCTCCATCACCCTTCACACACTGTCACTCTCTGTGGACATCCTGCCAGATCTCCTGCCCATTAGTGGAAAGATCATTGTTGATCCCCAAATTTGTCTTTACACTCTCTTTATGGCCCATTTCTACAACTTCCTTCAATCAATCCACTTGGTCTATTTGAACCTTACAGACAGGATATAAAAATGAAATTTTCATCATCTTAAATGCCATATAATAAACAAAAATGATATGGAGAGATATCATTGCAGTGGGGATGAGGCTCTGTCTACTAAAAAAAGCTATAAAGTCCAAATTTGATCCAATTTTAACTCCCAGAAATCCTTTAAATTAAGAACATCAGTTCTAAAACAAAATTATTGGATTCAAGCAAGCAGTCAAAGATTTGGATCAGAGAAAAAATGCGTGGAGCCTGATTCTCCTTTCTGGTATTTTTGCTGCTGTTGTTGTCATAAGTTAGTATACTTTAGCCAACAAGTCTGCACTGGAGGTCCAAGTGATTTTCTATACAATTGCAATCTGGATTTCATGCAGTAGGATTTTAGATGGAGGCAAATAAACACTACTACATTCAAGCTATAGCATACTACACAGTACACTGGGAATGGCTCTAACTTTACTTAAAAATAGGTAATGTTAACAAACAAACTAACAACAATAAAACAAACAAAAAATTCAAGAGCTTAACATTGGTCATATATAAAAATTATGAATGCTGGTCAGTAAGTATTGTTAACTACTGACAACAATCCTCAGAGGTACATTCTATCCTTTCTCCATTATAGAGATGAGGAAGTGGAGAATCAGGCAGGTTGAATAAATGTACAAAGTCACACAGTTTTGATAGAGGAACTAGACTTTTGAGCCTGTACTGCTAACTAATGTGTTATTACTCTTGTGCTTATATATGAAGTCAAGGTCACACAAATAATTTGTATGAAAATTCATATTTGAATATCCCCACTCCCTGACATTTGTCTCTCTCTTACCAATATTGCAGTTGACAGAATCCTACTGGTATTTCACATTCCTATTTCTCTTGAGTCTTTCCCAAAGATGAGCAGAATTAATAATCCCTATTCTTTGGTCCTGGGCACTGCACACAAGTTTATAAAAAGTACACATCACACTGTTTAGTTATTTCTCCCCTGCCTTCCATTCTGTGCCTTTTCTAAGAGCAGGAGGTGCTATCAGATTTCCTAGCATTTCGTTATGATCATCATCAACATTATGATTGTTATTATACTTATTGTTGCTGTTACTATTACTACCTTTCTAATTGGAGTTGAGCACAATATCTGATATCTTGGAAGGGCTCAATGTTTGTTTATTAAATGGACAGTCTATTTTAATATTATTTAAATTACATAACATTAATGGTTTACTGAAAATGCCAGAGCTTCTGACTTATCTAATTTTTCATGATTGACTGGATTTTTGAAATGAGCTTGAGTCAGGATCCACCCAGTTCTGCTGCCAACTGGCAGCCTTTCAAGCTGCAGGAACCATGCCTGATCTACTTGTGTTACACTGGTCCCCAGATCACCATAGGTTCTTAATAAATCTACATTCTAACCATCTTTGGAAAATGGAGTTTAGTGTTTTATTGCAGTCAGTTATGTAGATAGCTGTCACCAGGGCTTTCTCTTTAGCTACAACCACCTTCCTAGAATTGCTTTTCTTTCCAGTTCCATTTATGTACAATACTGCAGCTCTTCAGAACCATATGTTGCAGCCAAACTGTGCTTTCCCCTAGTAGCAGGATATAATTTTTTAAAAACACCATGTTATTTACTGGTCCCTTGGTTATACAAGAAAACTAGGAATCTTACACATGTTAGCAATTGTAGCTCCAGTAGCTAAAGATTTACTACAGGCAAGCATAGGTTTACAAGCTTTTAAATCTCATCTCTTAACTTCCTGGTAATATAGAGAGGTATGTCTGGGCCTGAAACTTGTGCAAGCTCCAGAGGTGAATGTGCGTGCGTGTGTGTGTGTGTGTCTGTGTGTGTGTGCATGTATGTGTGTGTGTGTGTGTGTGTGTGTGTGTATGAATGAATACATAACCCAAGAGAAAAATGCATTAAAATTTAGTTATGTCTTTAATATTTATACTTATGTTGCACATTAGTGATTATTTTCCCTCTGGCAAATATAGCCTTCATTACAAAATCTAGTCATGAAATTTGCATGCTTTAGAGATAAGACTAAGGCTCTGTCAGTGCACTTAACCACAGGTGTAAAAATGTTGTGATTAAAAAGAGACTGCACATTTAAGTGGGAGTAATTAGAAGTGAATTCTTAATTGCAAAGTTACATAAGGATTTGTGCTTTGCTTTTCAATCTCAAGCATTTGAAAGGAGCTATATAAATGCAAATTGCTTGTCACATCATTCAAGCCATGTATTCATGACATTGAAAATGTGCATTTTTACTGAATAAAGTTTAATAATAAAATACTAAATATAAAGCATCTATTAAAAAGAGCTACATTTTCATCAGCCAAAAAAAAGTGCATTCTATATTTTCTTTTTAACATGTACCTGTGTTGATGAGGTGTAAGTTCTGTCTTTATATCTGATTAAGAGAATGAAGTACAAAAATAAAATGCTTCAAACTGATTAAACTACAAAACTGTAAACAGTTTTTAAATGTTTTTATTATAGCTTAACAATATTTAAATTAGACAGTTTCTGAATGTGAACAACATGCTAGTTGTAGTACATTTATTGCCTGCTGCTGATTTAAAGACTTTCTCCCAAGACTCAGAGATGGTAATTTGTGAGTTATCAGAATATGCTCTTCCTATAAATATTTTAGCCTTTGGTTTTGACCTTTTTAACTCTCACATCAAAAGCTTGAGTTGTGGACTATAAAAGGTAACTTTCATGAGTACCATGATTTAAAAACACAGGGGAAATCAGTAAGAGCCTAACCTTCTCAAACGTATATGCAAGAAGAGTAAAACATCACAACCCTTTATACCCATACTAGATGTCCAGTGCACAAAATTCTGCATGGGGGAGGGAGGTGGAGTCCATCAGTCTGGCCTGTACCCTCTCAATTTGGCAGCCCTCAGAGGATGTCCGACTGCCTGTTTAAAACCAATCCCTGTGGGATTGGGCCTAAACCTGCAGTCAGACATCCCTCTTGCAATCCAGGGACACAGGCCGCTCACCTGCCTGCTGGCCTGATTCCCTTATCTGCTCTCCCCTGCCAACCTGATCCCCCTCACTGCTCTCCTCTGCTAGGCCTGATCCCCCTAAGTGTTCTCCCTGATGGCCTGATTGTCCCCAAACCGCCTCTACCTCAGCCCTGCTATCATGGCTTTGTCTGGAAGGACATCCAGAAGATCATCTGGAAAATGTCAGGTTTAATTAATATATTACTCTTTTATTAGTATAGATGTTTAATGTATATCTCAACAAAAAGAAATTATTTTTAGGGCAGTGCTTCTCAGTCATTAATGTGGCATTATGTCATTTGGGGATTTTGTTAAAATATAGATTCTGATTCAGTAGATTTGAGGTGGAGCCCAAGATTTTGAATTTTTAATAGTCTCTCTTGTGATGAAAATGCTATTGATCTATAGTAATATTTAGAATAGTAATATTTTGTGCAGGGGTCTGCCAACTTTTTCTGTAAAAAGACAGACAGTAAATATTATAGCCTTTGCAGACCATAGGGTAAGTGTTGCAACTAGTCAACTCTGCCATTAAAGCACAAAAACAATCATAGTTAATATATAATAGGTAAGCATGGCAGTATTCCAATAAAACTTTATTTATAAGAACAAGCGGGGACAGGATATAGCTCTTGGGCTGTAGTTTACAACACCTGTTTTAAGGCACTAACGTGTTCTCCCAAGAAATTCATCTACTCCTATACCCTAGATTTGTATCTCTTAAGAGACTACACTAAGCTCTTGAATGATCTTCACTGACCATCAGGCTCTGGAATTTCTAAATATAAACTTATATAGGCACTATTTAAATTTATCTGTCATCAGTTTTCTTCTCCTGTTATCTTCATTTTCTTATTCCCCATGTTAAAAAGTTCCAAGGCAACAAATATCAGACAATATTTAATATAGAATTCTCAAAGGGTAGGATTAAAGAGTAATAGAGTTCTTTTATTCAGTGGGTTATCTCTTCCTTCCTGTTTAGTTTCCCACCTGGAATAATCCAGATTCTCAAATAAAGCCACACAACTAACCAGGCTGTGTTGGATATTAAAGTTGAAATGTTTAATCAGATTGCTAATCATCACATCCACTCCTTTTCCCTATCTCAATCAGGATCAGAGTTCTCCTTCTGGACAGACTTTTATCTTTCCAATTGCCTAGCTTTCCTCAGTTCTCCCAATGGAGGTGTTACTTGACAACTGCAGATCTGACATTTCATTACATTGATCAGGTAAGCAGTTTTACATTGTCTACCCCAGAGTGAGCACCTCACTACCGATTTCTGAAGTACCCTTTACTTTTTCTACATGTCAGGGGAAACAAAATTAGGGGATATGCTCAACTGTGCTTAACATTGAGAGCTATTAGGATTGTTAATATTTTGATACAATATTATCCCATTAATATGTCACTTATAGTAACTTAACTATTAACTAGTCAAGAATTTTGAAAGAATTTACATATAATTATTTTTAAGTACATGATGCAGCAGTTAAACATTGTTAGTAGGTATACTGGATTAGAGCAGAGTTATATAAACTATAGCCTTAGGACCAAATACCTTTTTCTTTCTCTTTGTATATACCCAGCAAGCCAAGACTGCATTTTGAGTGTTATTGTTTTTCCTTTTGAAATGGTTGAAAAAGAAAGATAAATAATATTTTGTAACAGATGAAAATCACATAAAACTCAAATTTTAGTTTCCATAATTTAGGTTTTATTGGAACATAGTCATGCCTATTTGTTTGTGTATCTTCAGTATTATCTATAGTTATTTTTGTACCACAATGGCATAATTGATTAGTTTCAACAGACTATATGGCTCTCAAAGCCTAAAACATTTACTGTCTGTCTAGTACCAGAAGAAGAAAAAATAGCAACTTTCAGGTTAAATTAGAACCTAAAATGTTCTATATATTTCACTAAAACCTGACTATTCCTACTATAATTAGTTAAAACAAAAGATCTAAGAATTTGAGCACAATGAAAGTAGATAATGTAAAATAGAAATTGGTTAGGATATCTGGATTTTATCTAGTTCACAATAGAATAACTTTTTTTTTTAATAAAAATGAACACATGCCCACTGTTTGCCAGGCACTGTGCTAAGAGCTTTGTGGGCCTCATGGTGTCTGTCACAGATAGTCAACTGGAACTGTCTCTCACAACCTCAACTACTATTTGAAATAGGTCTTATTGTTATTCTTGTTTTGGAGAACTGAAGTTGAGACTCAGAGAGGTTAAATAACTTCCCCAGTATCACCCAACCGGCAAAGGGCAAAGCCAAGATCTGAACAGAAACAATTTGACTCGAGATAGTACCAATTTTCTTTTACATGTTTTGATCATTCAGAAATACGTATGTGAGCAATGATCCATTTGCTCATGATCTCATGGTCTCATTGCCTTGGTCTTGGTTAGTTTGAGATTAAATGAAATTCTGTAGATTATTATTGTCATTGAGGTGACACTTCTTTTAAAACTAGAGGCCTGGTGCATGAAATTTGTGCATGGGGGGTTGTGTCTCTTAGCCCAGCCTGCACCCTCTCCAATCTAGGACCTCTCGATGGACGTCCACCTGCATGTTTAAGCCCAATCCCAGTAGGGAAGTCACACATCCCTCTCACAATCCAGGACAGTTGGCTCCCAACTGGTTGCCTGCCTGCCTTCCTGATTTCCCCTAACCACTTCTGCATGCCAGCATAATCACCCCCTAACCACCTTCCTGCCAGCCTGATTGCCCCTAACTACCCTCCCCTGACAACCTGGTCCTCCCCAACTGCTTTCCCCTATAGGACTGGATCCACCCAAACTGCCCTTCCCTGCAAGCCTGGTTCTCCCTCAAGTGCTTTCCCCTGCAAGCATGGGTCCCTCCCAACTGTTCTTCCCTGCAGGCCTGGTCCCCCTCAACTGCCTTCCCTTGCAGGCCTTTTCCCTCCCAACTGCTTTCCTCTGATGGCCTGAATGCCTACAAATGCCCTCCCTTGAAGGCCTGGTCTCTCCCTACTACCCTAATCTGCTGGCCATCTTGTGGCAGCCATCTTGTGTACACCTGAGGGCATCCATCTTTGACCACATAAGGGCAGCCATCTTATGTGTTGGAATGGCAGTCAATATGCATATTACTCTTTTATTAGATAGGATTGGTTCTCCTGTTTTGTTCAGTGTTTGAATGGCTGTGACTAAAAGTGAAAGCAGCCAGGCCTATGTTTAATCTAGGTAAAATGAAAGATTTGGGGGAGTCTGAAGAGGATTCTTTCTACACTGGATTAAAGTTTTCACAGAGCAGAAATGATTTAGGATGCTGCCTCAAAAAAGAAAAAAAACCTGTATTATATTTTGCATAGAATACATGTCGTTTCCTTTTTCTTTACCTGATTGTCTCATTACAATACTAACCTCTACTTAAATACATTTCTTTATAATATTACATTTATGCATGTATGCATACATAAAATCAGGGGAATATTCTGGGATTTCATTACTGAATTAGATGTATCACCAGCTTTTACTTTCACCAAAAACTCAGCTAGCCCAGAAACAATAAGATATAAATGTAAAGCAATTAGCAATATCAAAGCCTGAATAATCACTTAACTCCTGAACAAGCTAGTTTAGAGTGGATTATTCATTTATCCTTGATTTCTTAGGACTTACAGAGAGTGGATTCTTGTGGTAGTACACTGTCTTTATAAAGGCCACAGTTTGATTTAATATTTGTCTTTCTCTGTTTAACTTACTTCACTTAATATAATACCCTCTAGTTCATCTTACAAGGTATATAATGGTCTGGTCACTATGCTGTACTTGAAACTAATATAATATTGTATGCCAACTTAATTGAAAAAGAAACTTAAATAAAATAAATTAGGATAGATGTTGGGTAACCTATAGATTAAAAATGTTCTTTTGTTTGGAGTTGAAGAAATAACAAGAAGATTGCTTTGAATTCTTTGTGTATTTTTCTTCTCCTTATGGACTTCATCTGCTGACCTTCAGTAAGATCCCTTTAATTTTTGCCCAAATAATTTGTGGTGGTCTTTTTATTGGTCATTGGATAGTTAGTTGGAAGTTTTACTTTGACAGTGGACTAATAGGTTAATTCTGTATACAGAAATAAATTCCATAATGTAGCCTTTTTTTTTTTTTTTTAAGGAATGAGTTATCAAGCCAATTTGCATTTTCCTGGCATTTTGCTTTCTTCTGATGGCAGGCACTTTTGGTAAACAGATCATGTTACTTAACTGTAGTCACTCCTTTATTCCCAGCAGAAATGTTGTTTCTCTTCTGAAGAGAAATTTAAACATGATATGTATAATTCACATGAAGGCTATGGGAGCTAGCGTCTAGAGATTATGATTATATTCAGATGATTAAAAAAAAGTAGAGCTTGCTTATTATCATTGGACTGAAGTGCAGCATTGTTCAAATTCAAACAGCACTGCCCTCTGCCTGAAAAATTGTCCAATGGGCAAAGAGTTTTCTCTGGGGCTATTCAGTGATGTACATTAAAAATTGGTAGGGAACAGATTTCCATTGACACTATAAAAGGGAAAACAAGAGTGTTTAGTGGAAGACTACTCATTTCAGTAAATGATTTCCAAATGATTTAATTAGATAATTGGGGCTTTTCAAATATGAACTTACAGATAATTAAAACAGAGGATGAATACTGACATTTAATAATGACTCACCATAAAAGTAGCCTTTCTACCATTCTAAAAGTGAACATATAATTACCAAAACCTCATCATCTTATTTTATTAGAGCTCATGGTCTATTAAATTGCCTACATCCTGAAGAAAAGGTGAATAATACAAAGTTAATATTGGATTTGATTTTACCAATCAAAGTAAGATAGCAAACACATATGCACACACACACATATACACACACACATACACACACACACACACACACACACACACACACACACCAAATTGCAGTAAGGGAAAACATCAATAAACAAAACATAACCAAACAAGGATATTAAGAAAGTAAAAAACATTAGAAGGTGGAAAATTAACCAATTTCTCTGCTTCTATGTTTATTAAAAATTGATGAATATTTATGTCAAGTGATATCTGATTTTGGCAAAAAGCATACATTTCTTAGAGAACATTAAGAAGTAGCACTTGAAAGTATTGGTGGAAATGGTAGAAAGCAACATTCTATTTCCTTAATATTTTTCCCTTTTTAAAAATATGAGACATTTTTGTTGTTGACAATAAATAATTATGAACATTCATCATCACATTAGTCATTTATCACAGTTTTACATTAATTCCCTTTACGATGAATACAGCAAATGCTATTTACTCGGTTTCCCTCATGGGATAGTGACAATATCAAGCAAAATATCTCTTCTAGTATATCAACATTATTTTAATCTGTTTACAAGCTATCCCAAAATATTTTAAATAAATCAAATAGTTTTCTTTAATTTTCTTGAGACACACACAGAACTACTTTTTCTTTATTAGTGAAAGGAGAAAGCAATATTGAACAAATTCAGATCAATTTAGTTAAGCAGTTATTTCTGTTTCTCTCTCAAAGAAAGTAATGAAAGGCAAACAAATAGGTATCCACATTTATGTGAGAAAAATGGGTAAACATTCCCTAGTGTTGATACACTGCTCATCAGCTCCTGACTTGTTGTCCCTTTGTCCGCATGTGCCACTAAGTTTCAATATCATCCAAATAAACCAAATTTAGTTTCTGTCTCTATTTAATGTTTTGCATTTGAACTATATCCCATTAAACCATTCTACTTAGATAATTTCTTAATTATTATCACCTAGATTTTAATTTTCTTTTAATTCGGCTCCTTGGTTGCTTTTTAATTAGATTGTTTGGCCTTGAACTTCTCTCTCTCTCTCTCTCTCTCTCTCTCTCTCTCTCTCTCTCTCTCTCTCTTTCCCTCTCTCTCTCTCTCTCTCTTACCCTCTGCTTCTGTCTCTGTCTCTGTCTCCTCCCTGAAGAAGTCATTGATTAGGCCATCCCTCTACAATCATGTCATCTTCTCCAATAGTTAGCTGAAAAATAAAGCCCATTCCAGCCCAATGTAAAATAACAGAAATAAAATGGTTAAAGGTAAAATGAGATAACACAGTATAATGTTTTAATCTACACACAAATCTGTCTTTTGGTCTGTTGAAAGCTTTCCATTTTTAAGGAAGTTAGCAAATTTCTTTTTTTTCTCCTTCTGTTCTTTCTTAATAGTCTCTGCATGCTCTCCCTACCTCATGCTATATTCTCACCTTTGTCTCTGGGTAAACTTCTTCTGAACAACAAACAAAACAGCCATGAAGATTATGTACATCTGGAGACTATAAGCATCCGTAAAGGACTTGGAAATTAATATGCCTTGTATATTTACTTTTATCACTTTACAAATGAATTTCTTTAGTGAGTTAATGCAATTAAAGGATAGAAAAGATTTATATTAAGGGACTGTTTTATACTTAACTATGGTTTCTAGTTTTACTTTTTATTTTTTGATGATGTTTTAGCGCTGTATTTAATCTATAACAACTATGTAATGTTAGTATCATTAAAAATAGTTGAAAAAGTAAAATAATTTTAACATTAATTCACAAGATGAAGTCATTGACCAGAGAAGGTCATATAGCTGTGGGTTTTTAAAACTTAAATATCTAGTCCCCTGCCTTTGGACAATGTCACTATGACCAACCTATCTAATAAAAGAGTAATATGCAAACTGACATTCACTCCAAAATACAAAATGGCCACCCCCATGTGGCCAAAGATGGATGCCTTCATGTGGACACAAGATGACCACAACAAGATGGTCAGCAGAGGAGGACAGTTTAAAGGGACAGGCCTGCAAGGAAGGGCAGTTGTGGGAATCAAACCAGCAGTTGTGGGAAGGAATTTGGGGAGGATCAGGACTATAGGGGAGGGAAGTTGGGGGGACCAGGCTTGCAAGGGAGGATAGTTTGGGGAACCCAGGCCTCCAGGGAAGGGCAGTTGTGGGGGACCAGGCTAGTAGTTAGTCATCGATCTGGCTGGCAGAGGAGTGGTTAGGGTGTAAACAGGCTGGCAGGCAGAAGTGGTTAGGGACAATCAGTCAGGCATGCAGTAAGTGGTTGGGATAAAGTAGTCCTGGATTGTGAGAGGGATGTCTGAATGCCCGTTAAGTCTGATCCAACGTGGGGCCCCATATTGAAGAGGGTGCAGGCTGGGCTGAGGGACACCCCTTCCTCCACCTCCCATGCACATATTTTGTGCACCAGGCCTCTAGTTATATATATGAGGCAACTAAGCCCCAGGAGGGTAAAGAAAACATATTTGTTCAATTTCATATTCAAATTTCTTGATAATACATGAAACAGACTAAACCAGTGGTCAGCAAACTGCTGTTCAGGGGGCACTGTGGCTTGTGAACTACAGTTTGCTGCTCTATTAACTAGTGAGTTTGCCAACCACTGGCCTAAACTATTCTTCAAACTTATCAATCTCTGCTTGAATAATTGTAGTTTTAAGAAATTCATTACATTTTTATAACTTTTTTATAACAATCACTAGAAATGTCTTCTTTATATTGATCTAACATTGATTTCTTTCCTATCCCTGGTGATCCCATTCATGTTGCCAAAACCAGATGGTGGTTATATCTGGTTATTTTCTCAAGGTAGTCTAGAGCAGAATTTTATGGGAGTCACTTTGTGATACATTTTAATGTTTCTTACTGGCATATATATACTTATCACAAGTGATGATTGTTAGAAGTGTTGATTTTTATTTTATAGTAGAGGCCCAGTGCATGAATATTGTGCACGGGGGGGGGGGGTGTCCCACAGCTCAGCCTGCACCCTCTCCAATTTGGGACTCCATGAGAATGTCTGACTGTGTGTTTAGGCCCAATCCTGGTGGGATCGGGCCTAAACAGGCAGTCAGACATTCCTGTCATAATCCAAGACTGCTGGCTCCCAACTGCTCACCTGCCTGCCTTCCTGATTGCCCCTCACTGCCTTCCCTTACAGGCCTGGTTCCTCCCAACTGCCCTCCCCAGCTGGCCTGATTGCCCACAACTGCTCTCCCTTGCAGGTCTGGAACCTCCCAACTGCCCTCCCCTGCTGTATCTCTTGTAGTGGCCATCTTGTGTGCACATGGGGGCAGGATATTTAACCACATGGAGGCAGCCATCTTGTGTGTTGGAGTGATGGTTAATTTGCATATTACTATTTTATTAGATAGGATAAAAGCCTATTGCATGGGTGTGGGCCAGCTGGTTTGCCCTGAAGTGTGTCCCGGATCAGGGTGGGGGTTCCCTTGGGGTGTGGGGCCATCTGGGTGAGGGGCCTATAGTGGTTTGCAGTCTGGCAATGCTCCCCAGCAACCCAAGTGGAGGCCCTGGTATCCAGAATTTATTTATGTTCTACAATTGAAACTTTGTAGCCTGGAGTGGAGCCAAGCCTTCTGCTCTCTCCATGGCAGCAGCCATTTCTGTTGGGGTTTATTTATCTTCTATAATTGAAACTTCATAGCCTTAAGTGGAGGCCAGGGCTGGCCAGGGTGTGTGGAAAGCTTGGCTTCCTCTATCACTAGGGAAAACCCTACCCTCCCACTCTCTCCAGCTCTGTGACTGCTGCCATTTTAATTAAAACTTTGTAGCTTTAAGTGGAGGCTTGGGCCAGCCAGGCTGTGTGGAAAGTTTGGCTTCCTCCATCACCAGGAAAACCCAAACACCTCCTGCTCTCTTCATGGCTGCAGCCATCTTGGTTGGGATTAATTTGCATACTTTCTCCTGATTGACTAGTGGGCATGGCTCATGGTGTAGCAGAGTGTTGGTTAATTTGCATATTACTCTTTTCTTAGATAGGATATTTTTAATAAAAGGTTTTTTAATTTTATTATTTTTAAAAATATACCTTTATTAATTTAAGAGAGGAAAGGAGATGGAGATGGAGACAGAGCTAGACTCATTAATGATGAGAGAGAATCTTTTACCAGCAGCCACTTGTAGACCCTATGCTGGGGATCAAGCCTGAAACCCAGGCATGAGATTCAAACTAAGGACCTCCTGGTTTATAGGTCAATGCTCAACCACTGAGCCAAGTTGGCTGGCCTCTTAGAAATATTTAAATGAAGGTATTGGTTCCTACTTTATCACCAAGATTTGAATATTTATTACTCCTAATGACTTCCACTTCATTTTAAACTAGAGGCCTGGTGCACAGATTCGTGCAGGGGGTAGGGGTCTCTCAGACTGACCTGTGCCCCTTCACAGACCTGGACCCTTTAAGAAATGTCCAAATGCAGGTTAGGCCTGATCTCTACAGTCCAGCCTGGCCTGCAGGGATCAGAACTGAACTGACAGTCGGACATCCCCTGAGTGATGCAGCAGTGAGCCAAGCAACTGGTGGCCAGAGGAGCACTGCTCCGCTCACATTCATCCTGGCCTGCTGCATATGCTGCTACTGCTTGGTAGTGCTGCCGCAGTGTCGGGAGCTGCACTCCCCAACTGTGACCCTGGCTTCTGGCTGAGCAGGGCTCCTCTTATGGAGTGCACTGAGCCTCTGCCCCCTGGTGTCAGTGTGCATCATAGAGACCAGTCATTCTGGTTGTCTGGTTGTTCCAGTCATTATGGTTGTTAGGTTGGACCGGTTTCTTAGGCTTTTATATATATTGACAACACAGTTGGAAAAGAGTCTCCCTAATTATTTGCCTTCCTTATCATGCTTTGCTATTTAATTATTCATTAGAATATAAATGTTCTTGTAGCAGAGCTCCTGTTGGCCCTGCTCAGAGATATATCTCTAGAACTGTACTGTTTAAAGTGCTAACCACTAAGCACGTGTAGTAATGAAAAGTTACATTTAAATTCATTGAAATTAAAATAAACACTTCCATTTTTAGTTACACTGATCACACAGCAAATCCTCAATATCCACACATGATTAGTAACCACCATATTGAATAGTGAAGATTTACAACAGTTTCATCATTACAGAAAGTTTTACTAGACAACATTGTTATAGAACCTAGCACAGTTCCTAGAGAAAATAAATGAATATTAACTGAAGTAACTTATTTATCCATCTTCCAGGAGTAGAAATCTCATTTATTTTGTCTTCACTATGGGGAAATGGATTTTGGATGCCAGTATAGGAGAAAAGCCCTAATGCAATTGCTCTCTCTTATAATCTACTTCCTAGACAGAAAGGCATCCAAGGATTATTATATTCTAAGAATAAAATTTCATAAGTCTTTGTGAATATTGAAAGGCATTCAAAAAATGATGATAGCTCTGGGGGCTTAAGTTCATTCAGGCTGCTTTTACAAAATACCACAGTCTGAGTGCTTTATAAACAACAGACATTTCTTTCTTCCAGTTCTAGAGATTGGAAATCAAGGTCAAGGTGTTAGCATGATTAGGTGAGGGTCCTATTCTGGGTTGCAAATTTATTCTTGTGTTCTCACAGGTCAGTAGAGGCTGGGGAGCTCCATCAGGCTTCTTTTATGATGGCAATAGATCTCTTCTTAAGAGCTCCACCATCATGATCTAATCACCTTGCAAAGGCCCTACCACCTAATGCCATCACCTTGGTGGTTAAATCTCAACATTTTGGAGAGACACAAACATTCAGGCCATAGCAGGACCTTTTACAAATACTTCAGATTGAACTGTATGGAAAGAACTTAACAATAAAAGAATCAGAAGTGTCAGTTGCATCATGATTATTTCTTTGGCTAACTAAATAGGATTGAGGTGAAAACTTTGAATCAAGTATTTGAGTTTAATATGATAGCAAAGGGAAAAACTGTTAAAGAATGGTGTTTAAAATTAAATATTCTGTTTCTAACTTTTTCTCTCTTGCTAGTATTTTTCCACTAAATTTTTGAAAGCTAGATCCAGTAGAAGGCTTCTAACTCCATATTTAGTTCACACTGCTTTCTTTGGACATAATGCCACTGTGTTAATGCACAATATTGTGCTCTGGCAAAACCCCCCAAATGATAAAATTTATTATTTTTGTCATTGATGAAATTTAGCCTGGTATTAATATATGTTTACCACATAGAAATATTTTCTTGGGTAATAGTATTGAAATACCACAATATTGAGATACTAAGGAGAAGGAAGTGATGAGATTCTTTCAACTTGGTGCTTGTAATTTAAATTGAAGTGAAGAGAACATCTCCTTAAACCACAAATTAAGAACCATAATGGAAACATGGCAATTTGAAGGGGGGAAAAAACCACACTCAATCTTAATGCTAGTGTTCTTTCATCTAAGAAACTCTCTAATCTATTGGAAATGTTAAAATAAGAAAAAGTTGACTGAATAGAAGCTCTGAACTCATTTAGCCAAAATTCCTCACTGGGTAGAAGAGGACATTGGACCGCCAGAGCTCTTCTTTGGTCTCCGCAGTGGGAGTCCAGAATCCTCGACACTTAACATGGATGCTAGAAAAAGAGGATTTTTGAAATGTGTCCTTGTACTAACAGATTTTTATTGAGACTCTGTATCAGGCTTTTATTCAAAGATGAGAGAGAGGTCATTTTAAAGAATGTAGAAGTAAATTGTGTTGATTTTACCCATTTCAGAGACATATTTTTAGTATCTACTCTTATCAAAGATAATCAACATGAGGGAGAAACATCGATTGGTTGTCTCCTATCCCCACTCCAATAGGGATTAACCTGCAACTCTTTAGTGTATGCAGATGATGCTCCAAACAACTAAGCCACCTAGCCAGGGCTTAATTGACATTTTATAAGTAATTTTATAAATAACACTCACCAGACTGCAACAATAAACACGATATTAAGCTAATAATTGCTCTAAACACTTAGCAAAAATATACCCTGAAAGAATTATATTCATTAATGTTTCCCTGGTGAAACATTATCCAACCAGAGTAGTTGCTAACTCTTTATGTTGCAGCTCTAAAACACAAGAAGGCTATTTAGACAGAGAACAATTTTGGTTGGAGAATGTGAAAGTACTTCCATTCATTCAGTCTTTCCTTCAACAAATATTAATTCAGTACCTGATATTTAGGCACTGAAGTATAGCTTAGGGTCAATATTGAACAAAACAAACATTCTTCTTCTCCAGGTGGTAGTGGTGGTGGGGGGCACAATATTTAGATAGAGCGGTTAGAGTTGGCCTTTTTAATGTCTTCTACCAAGTGATTGGAGAATAGAGAATAATCCATGAAATTTGGAACAAGGTTCTGGACAGAAAGAACAACCAGTATTAATATTTTAATATGAGAAGGCACCTAGTTTGTTTGAGGAGTACTCAAGAGGCCAAAGGAACTAGAACAGGGTAAGTGAGGAGGAGAGCAAGAAAAGTTGAGACCAGATAAGTAGCCAGTGCCCGGTCGTAGATTATTGCAAGGATCTCATGTAGAGTGAAATATGGAGCCATTTTGGGGACTTATGCAGAAGAAAAGAATGATCATGATTCCTATTTTTTTACTTAAACGTGTGGGATCAAAATATATTTACCTGATCATCCATAATAATATTATATAAGTTGCTTTTTAAAATAGGTATGGAACTTGTATTGAAGTTAAAGTTACATTGCTCATTCAATAATAAATATTTACCAAACATATTTCTATTTTTAATTAGATATCACTTGTGTGAAGCTTTTCCATAAGTATGTCACCAAAGAAGAAAAGTGAGATATGACAAAAATCAGGCAATGAGCTCACTGTTATTTTTACTTTTATATTACAATCTGTTTTAGATGGAATTTTATAAGAGTTTACTGTGACAGAATTTTCAATGCTATTTTTCTGTCTGATCCAAAAGAAACTGAAGAAAAATAATCAGTTGGAAAGAAGCCTTTAGGAGACAGATAAGGACAACACTAATTTTTCTTAAGTGACCTATCAGTGAAGCTGGTTTGTATCATTACTACTGACCACATATTGAGTATATTCTGAGACATTTGCAAATTGTTTTCATCTTGAATTTTCTGTAAAATTAATTTAGGATAACTGGCTAGCATTAGCATGACCAAGAAATGGGAAAAAGAGGTTTCTGCAAAGAAAATGTACTTAATACATATGTAGTTTGCGGATCTTGGGGAAGTTTTTGAACCTGTCTTTGAACCTGTTTTTGAACCTGTACATTGGGATTATTATTATAGAAGGCTTTAAGTATATTTTAGATGAGACAATCTATGTTGGTTACCTAGCAAGCACAGTGTCTGTTACACATAAATGCTGAATAAATTTTAGGTATTAATATTATCTTCCATCCAATAATCCATGATATTTCTTATACTTGGGTTCATTTTTGTAAAGTATTAATACTTTAGATAAAAGATTTTCAAGAATTTCTGTTGTCTGATAGGATAAACTACTCTTTTCTTAGACCTGTATTATGCTTCCCTAAGGACTAGCATATCCTTATGGTTTGGAATGATCTAGACTCTAACTAGTTAGTTTTCAATAAATATACCTTACAATGTTGTTCTGTTTTATTCAAATCTCTTCTGGCCAAATGGACATATATCCTCTCCCTAAACCAACCCCTTACAATGTGCCTTACATAAGTCTGCCTCCCTTTACTCACACAATTCGCCATATCTAAAATGGAGTTTTCTTTTTCCTCTGGGTGTCTGAATCCTACTCATTATTAAGATATAGTTCTAGATAAATTTCTTTTATGAAGTTATGACTACCCTTCTTCCTTAAAAATTGCTACAGTACTCTATTGATTTTCTAGTCATTTATTGTGTATCATGTTGTTGCTATTTCATTTTTATTCTTTCTTTTTTTTCTCTCTCTCTCTCTTTTTTTTTTTTTTTTTTTTTTGTGGAACATTAATCCCCAGATAGTTTGGAAACTCCTAGAACAGAAGGACCATATTTCTCTGTATAAACTATAAAATCAGACACAATATCAGGCACAGAATCAAACCCAAATTTTTATCAATGTATTGTGCTAACACAATGGTCTTTATAGCATGTACACTAAATTGAATCTTGATGAAGTGATAAGTGAATTCTGAGACCAATTCAGATACGTGCCATAAGAAAAAGCAAGGACACTAAATCATTCAGCCATTCATGATTGAAGTACTGAAAAAGATGTTTTATTAAAAAGATAGTATCTTTTTATGTGAATATTGTTTTAGATATTATTGCTTTAACTTTATATGGAACCAGGCAGAAACAAATAATTTATGCAGATAGTGATCCCTAGAATAAATATTCTTTAATGTGTGTGTGTGTGTGTGTGTGTGTGTGTGTATGAGAGAGAGAGAGGTGGGGGGAGAGAGAGAGAGAGAGATAGAGAAAGATAACTTCCCTCCTTTATTATGTGCCTGTGATAATAAATACACATAAAACACTATACACCAAATTTAAAACTTGATTATTGGAAAGGCAATGCAAAGTGAAACTCACGTTTTCAAAGAATTTTAGTAAAATGGCCTCAAGGACTAGAACAAACATTTTAAGGATGAAATGTTTTAAAAATCTTCTAGAAGATTATGTACTACATATGCATGTATTTTCATTTCAGAAGAGTTGAATACAGCTGCACTTCCTGTGTATACTTGATGTCCAAACTTTCCCAATTTTGGATATTTCTCCATTTTTTAAATGCTTGCTAGAAAGTAGGGATCTAATAAGGCTGTTGACCTGGGTTATGAAAACTCTGACTAATACATCTTTACCAGCCTCATGTTGTTTACTCTAGATCTTACTTTTTTTTTAATTGAAAAGATTTATTTTAAGTAGATCCAGAGACAAATGACTGCGGGGGAGAGGGTAGAGATCAACCAAAGGATGTGTATACATAGCCAATGGACATAGACACTGGGGCAGTAGGGGGTTTGCCCTTAGGGGTGGGATTGGGGGGGTTATTGGGAAAAAGGAGACATGTGTAATACTTTAAACAATAATAAAAAAACAAAAGTAAAAAAAAAATAAAAAGACTTATTTTAAAAGTCTCTATCTAAATAGAAAAATAATTAATTAAAATGCAACTAAATTTTTAAACAGGTAAGTATTTCTCTCTCCGAGTAAAAGAGCAAAGGAAAAATACAGTATGCTGTTAAACAAGGAATATAATCTATGCCAACAAAAATGATTAGGAATTAGAAGATAAATATCCACTTTATTTTACAGTTACTTAACATTTTCAGAAAACTGTACAATATTAATGCCTTTAAACAGGAAATATCCAAATGTTTGAGTAATTACTTGCTATCTACATTGATGACACATATTATCTCATTTGTCATTAGTTAATTTTTGTTATTTTTACATTGATGTGAATTCTAGAAATAACCACATGCATTATTGTTTTTGTAATAATTTATTAACCTAATATAACTCAAGTTCTAGTTTTATTTTCACTTTAAACCTTAAAAGGTTGTGATTATGATTGTCACTGGGTTGTGCTCTTCAAAATTGAGTTCCAATGTTCCAACTCTTTTTCCCAGAGCATTTTCTCTCGTGAAATTTTGTTTTGATTTGTTTTTACAAAATGATCATCCTGTGGTTTATAGTTGATTAACTTTAAACACTTAAAATGGGTTACATGTGGACTATATTAAAATATATCATATTTAGCTAATATAATTGAATATTAACTAATTTAATTTAAGTGATGAATGCATAAATTACACATGGACATTTCCTTACTAAGAATTTATTCTGCAGATGCATTCATGAAGGAATGCAGTATATTTAAATACATGTAACTATTTTACACAATATTATATTAAAATAATAATTGCATATAAACATATCCATAAATATCTATATACCAATTCTCAGAACATGTTGAAAGGATCAGGAAATTATTAATAATTTACTTTTGTACATTTTAATCAGGTTATTCAAATGATAGGAATTAGACAGCCTAGGTTTGGGAATGGACTAAATTTTAATATTTAATTTCTCTTATGTTATTTAAATAATTTATAATGAAGGTATATTTATAGTTAAACAATATTAACATAACTCAGTTAACATGTTTCTTTTTGAGGGATAAGAGAATTTTGATAGCTATGAAATAATCATTTCACCTCAAGAAATAAAAAGGCAGGAGTGAGACACCAGGATTTTTATCACTGTTTATAAGACTAAAATGTGAATGCCTTAACGATGTGAATTGTTGTATTCACTATTCAGGAAAAGATTATGGATTGCATTTTTTGACTTTTTTTTATAACAGGACTGCAAAACTATGCAATTTCACAAATTTAAAACAACATTTGAAAGTGTATCCTTCTGTATTAATTGTGTTGTTCTATTGTCAGTTTTGATTGACGCTTCATAATTAGTTATAGAGATATAAAGTATGGTAAGGTTTTATTTGTTGTTTTTTTGTTTATTTATTTCTGTTTTGTTTTTAAATTGCTTGGATACAGATGGAAATTTTCAAATCTCCCCTCAGGATGTCTGTGTAGAACATCAGGATCATAAAGTGTCTTTCTCCAATTTATCTGAGTAAAAGGAGAGGTCTCTATGTTACAAAGGCAACTTATTAAAAATAACCTAACAAAATGGAAGCAGAAATATGAATAGATGTAGCAGATTGGCCCATACCCAAGGGGAGGAAATGTATGTTATTGGAAAAGATAAGTTGGATTTCATATGAGATACATTGAACACACACTTCATATGATAAGGCTAAGATTCAGTAAATTAGGAAGGAAGAGAGAAAAGTTAATAGAAAGAAGTACTTCTTTTCCCAGGAAATGTCTCCTGTGTTGAATGGCTAGGATCCATCATGGTTGTATTCAGACTGAGAACCCTGGGCTTTCCCATAACTTTGAATATCTTTCAGTTTTCCTTTGAGAAGAGTCAGGGGCCCCTTCTGTAAGAGAACAAACTGCAGATAATGCTTCCAGAACTTCCATAACCTAGTATGTTCATAACTTATTTAAGACATTGTGTAATTCAATGAAAAGCTCTAAAGATGATCATACTCACCCATTTAAACTTTTTGTTTACAGTGATATTCTATTTAGCAATTGGTAAACATAAGAACTATTTTGAAAACATATGCTAGTTTAAGATATTCCAAAGATAATTCTTCGATTGACTCTCTTAAGGCTGTGTTTTAGAAAATGGAAGATAATACTTAATGAAACTGAAAATTGGTAAAAATCAAACTTATGAAGAATATATTCATGGTCTAATAAATAAGGCTACAAAATATTAAATAGTAAACGAGCCTTGTAGATGAACATCAGGTTTGAAACACACAACTCTTTTTTTAAATATATTTTATTGATTTTTTACAGCAAGGAAGGGAGAGGGACAGAGAGTTAGAAACATCAATGAGAGAGAAACATCTATCAGCTGCCTCCTACACCCCCCCAACTGGGAATGTGCCTGCAACAAAGATACATGCCCTTGACCAGAATCGAACCTGGGACCTCTCAGTCCTCAGGCCGATGTTGTATCTACTGAGCCAAACCGGTTTCAGCTGTACACACAACTCTTAAAATCTATATTCTGGCTGGAAACAAGTAGGATCCCTCAGTGCATTGAGGGCAGTCTAAGGCAGTGATGGACAACCTTCTGAGCTTGGTGTGTCAAAATATGCCAAAAAAACGAGCATAACTCTGTTGATGTGTCACTTTGAGAAAAAAACAATAATTTTGTGATAATTATAGTTTAAATAACAAAAATGTATAATTGTAATATATAACTGTATTTAATAAACC